>CM016614.1:59412785-64212785 GCA_005393395.2 Gossypium australe | reverse complement strand
GTAATAAGGCCGCTTTAACTTTATTTTTGGGGTTTTGATTTAATGCTGATTTTGTGTATGTGTTATAAACTGTCAGAAATGAGGTTTTCTTAATAACGTAACTAACGGTTTTCCAAAATATTAACGTACGGACCACAAACAATAAATAACTAAACTTGGGATTTTCTTAGTACTACAAATATTATTTTCAAAGGTCACGTCCTCAACATTGGTTTCAATTGTCACCTCATAGAAATTTTCTAGGTTCGATTTTACAAAATAAGCCCGTTTTCAACTCCTAGTTGTTTTAATAAGAAGTGGTAAGATATTCTCAAACAATATTTTTAACTATCCCTTGAAATGGAAGTACTAAACAAAAAGTTTTCAAAACTGTGATATCTCTTTAAAGTCCAAAAGTTCTTTTAAACAACCTTTCCCTGTGACATACCAGACCCGGTCGTGACGTATAGGCCGGGTTTGGGGTGTTACAATTTGAATGGACTGAATAATGTTAGTAAAGTTTTGACCAGTTGGAAGCCATGATGACCGAAGCATCAATTCTGGTTCAGTCTGAATCGGGTAAGGAATTTATTATTACAGTGATACATCATTAAGTGGATTAGACTGTATTTTGATGAAGAAAGGAAAAGTATGGTCTATACTTTCAGCCAGATAAAGATACAGGAATAAGATTACCTGATATATGATTTTGAATTGACAATTATTGTGTTTGCACTGAGAACTTGGTAACAGTATCTGTATGGTGAAAATATCACATATGTACTTATCATAAAACTTTAAAACACCCGATGGCATAGAAAGAATTGAATCTAAAACAGAGTATATGATTTGAATTATTGAAAGATATTGATTTGGTAATTGATTATCATTCAGGAAAAGTAAATATAGTTGCTGATATTTTGAGTAGAAAATCTTTGTTTACCTTATAAGTAATAAATACTCGATTGCTATTGTCTGATGAAAGATTAATTTTAGCTGAGCTTAAAGCTAAGTTGATGTTTCTACAACAGACCGGTGAAGCTCAGAAAAGTGATAATGAGTTTTAAGTTAAACGAGTACAGAGTGAAATAATTGCTGATTTAGGATATCAGATTTGAATCTGATGATTGTCTGTTATTCCGAGATAGAGCCTGTGTACTGAAGAAATTAAAGTTTGTATAGAAAATTTTATATGGAACTCACAATGGTAATACATCTATCATCCGAAAAGCATGATAAATTGAAAAAGATTCATTGGTAAACCAGAATGAAATGTGATGTCTCTGAAATTATGTTTAAATGTTTAATGTGTCGGTAGATTAAAGCTAAATACCAGGTACTGGTACTTTTAGAATTGTTACAACTAGAGATGATAGTGGAACGAAAATCGGATAAAGTTATTATGAATTTTATATCGAGATTACCCCTGTCTCAGAAAAAAATCTTATTTGGGTAATCACCAATTGTTTGACAAAGTTCATACATTTTATCTCAGTATGAATGGATTATTCACTTGATAGATTGAATGAGATATATGTTTCTGAAATTGTCAAGCTATATGGAGTGTCAGTCTTCAATATGTTTGATAGAGATCCACAGTTTATGGTTCACTTCCTGATTTTGGAATAAATTATAAGAAGCTCTGGGTAATCAGTTACAAATTTTTGATACTGCATTTCGCTTTCAGATGTTATTATGGTTCTTAAAGATATGTTTTGATACTGTATTTTAGAAATTGAATGCAAACGGAAAGGAAATAATTTTTGTTAGTCAAAATTACATATTATTGGGCTAAGCTTGGTAAGAAAAGATATAAAGAGTGATATGATTCGTGAAACAGAAGAAAATGTGGAAGAGATTCGAGATAGGTTTAAAGAAACTTCTAATTGTCAGAGATTTTATATGAATTTTAGATGAAAAGAAATAGTGTTTCAAGCTGGCGACAAAGTGTTTCTGAAAATTTGCCACGAAAGAAAGTTTTCCAGTTTGACTGTAAAGGCAAATTAAGTCCTTAATTTATTGAATTACATGAAATTTAATTAAAGAGTAGGAAGTGTTGCTTATCGGATGGTATTAATCAGATACATTATCAGTTATTCCTCCGATGGATATTGAAATTCAGCTTGACATGAGTTATAATGAAGAATTGATCAGAATTCTGGCACGTGAAGTGAGAAAATTGAGAAATAAAAGGTAGCTTCGGTAAAAGTTTTCTAATAATGATATGATGTACATAAAGCTACTTGGGAAAAACTAGAAGAAAACATGAGAAAGTAATATCCAAATCTCTTTACTGTTACAAATTTTCAAGGACGAAAATTTTTAAGGGGGGAGAGTTGTAACAGCCCATTTTTAGAGAAATCGGACCAATGGTGTAATATCCTGATTTTGTGGGTCTGTGCATTTGGTGCGTTGCATGGCTAAGTTAGTAGGTAAAGGCTTTGAGGTGTGGATTGGGCTCAGGTTTGGGCTTAAATCTGGGTTAAATTGATTAAAAATAGAGTTAGTAGTAATTTAATTGAAATTATTAAGTTTAGTAGCCAGCTGGGCTTGTGGCCCAAAATTGGAGGTGCTTTAAGTGGGCATTAAGGTGGCGTGACAAAGGGGGGAGGAATTGGACCTAGTATGGCCGCTTGGAGCCCAAGGTTGTTGGGTCAAATTTCGGCACTGAGAAGGGGAGGGGGTGGACGGCATAGAGGCTACATTTTAGGAGCTTTAATTCTTTTTATTTTAAGTGATAAAAAGATGATAAAAGGAAGGGGATAAGGGATGTGATAATAGATGGATGAGATAAGGGATAAAGGCTATCAGGAGAGGGGAGAGTTGGTCGAAACTCTAACTTTGAGGTGTGTGCATGAGTAGCCGAATTTTGTAGGCCAAAGTGTCCATCTTTCTTTCATTTTTTCCTCTTTTCTTCCTCATCTTTTCTCTCTGGCCGAAATTCCTTTCTTTTCTCTTCTCATACTTTTCTCCCTTCTAGCCGAAACTCCCTATCACTTTTCTCCTCTCCATCATACTTCTAAAAGCCGAATACCCTGGTCCCCATCATCTTCCTCTATAGCCGAATCTACAAGAGTGGTTTCATTTTCCTGACGGTGCACCACAAGCTGAATACTCCTCAGTGATCTGGTGAGTTTTGGGATTTTTCCTTCTTTGCGATTTCTCTATTTTTATCAAGTTCTAATCCAAATTGGTTGCTCAGAGACCCTGTCGATTTCACTCTCTACCCCTAGAAGCCGAATCTCTTTCATTAAAGTCTCCTTTGTCGATTTGTGGAAAAGCCGAAGGTAGGTTCGGCGGAATGGCCCTTTCCTGTTCTTTTCTTTTTGGCCAAATAGCATAAGGTGTTGAGGGGTTGTGGTTATCGGTGGGTTTGATGTTTTGGGCTTGGCCGAATGTAGGTTGGAAGGTGACGTGTTCGTAAAGACTTTCGGGATTCGATAGTTAGGTAAGGGTTCCTTTTTAACGTTATTACTATTAATTAGATCTCATCGTTTAAATGGTTTAGTGATTAAGGGATTACTATGGACTCGAATAACAGCCAAGCAATAGGAGAGGTTGGATTTGTAAATCCAACGCCAAAGTACAAGAAACGATCAATATCGGGAGTGCGTGATTGGCCATCGGGGTGTGGGCCGACATCGGAAGTAGATCATAGGCCGATAGTGGTAGTCTCGAGTGACAGTAGCGTAGAGGCGGTAAAAGCATTAGGACGAAAACCAGGTGTGTAACTCTTACACACTTTCTTACTTAATATGTTAATGTTGTGTGTTGTTAAAAAGCCAGAATGACGGCAATGGTTACTAAAATACCCCTGGTGGGTAAAAGCGTGGATGCCGAGTAAGTTGTTATTATTACTTGCGATGAATGTGATATATGAAAGCATGTTATTCTGTATACATAATTTGGTATGTTAAGCATGATCATACTGATTTCGTTACCATAAATATGTGTTATGGGTGATGAGAGGAGGGGGTAGTATGATCTATCAGACTGTCACCAGTGATTTGGTATCACACAGTGGGTTGGTCCCACATATTATAAATTGTGACTAAGTTTCAATGGTTTGGCACCACCAGTGGTTTGGTACCACATATGTTATTTTTGTAACTTCGGTTACCAGTGGTTTGGCACCACCAGTGGTTTGGTACCACAAGGGGTAGTCTTGGGAGACTCGGATGGATACTTAGGTTGGATGGGTTGCATGACTTGCATATTTTTGTATGAATTTGTGTAAGAGCATAATTTCTGTTGGGATGGGGATTTATACACTGAGTCTCGGTGACTCACCCCTTTCGTTATATTTTGTAGATCAGGCTTAGATCGTGGATATGGAGCCGGAGTGGACTCAAGGTGGCCATGCACAGCATTTGTTATGTAATAAGGCCGCTGAAGTTTTATTTTGGGTTCTTTTACTTAGGTGATTTTAAAGTTTCTATTTAATATGTTGATTAGACTATGAATTAGTTGTTTTCAAAGGCTAAAGAAATATTTGTTTGTTTTTATGCAATGACTCAGTAAACAATACGGAGTAACAATGTGACCATTAAGTTTTCAAACCAAGTTTCAACATGTTTTACACGATACAAAATACATCGACATTTTCTCTAAAATCTTACATCGGTTTTCTATCTAAAATAAGTCGACAAATCTATTCCAAAAACAATTTCTTTTCCGTGGCACGCCAGATCCGGTTGTAGCGTTTTGACCGGGTTTGGGGTGTTACATTTTGGTATCAGAGCCTGGTTCAAAAGCTCGGTTGTGGGCTTAGGGCGCAAACTAGGTTTAAAAGTTTGTGAGATGAATATTTTTTCGGAAAGCATGGCACCTGAGTCTCCGGCGCCGATCCACCCAGGTAAGTACCCTAACTTTTGTTGTGATATATTTGTTGGGCTTTGTGGGCTTTAGACGTAGCTAAGCATGATAGAATTAATGGACTCTAGGCTTAGACAAACAACTCTTCAAATCCATAAGACTTACCTTCATTAAACAAAACCTGTAAACGAGTCACAAGACTAAAGTATGGCAACAAGCATATGCATGTCTAGGAGTAGATCCAGAAGAGCTTGGTATTTAAGCAATCCGAGTGACTCACCTCCTCTTCTCTGGAATCTTACCTGGTGCATAGTGACTGTTCACTTTAGCTATGACAGGGTGTGGCAATAGGCATATGAATGTCTAGGAATGGATTCAGGGAAAGCTTAGTATTTAAGCAGTCCTAGTGACTCACCTCCTTTTCACTAGAATCCCACCTGGTGCATAGTGACTATTCACCTTAGTTACAAGGACGTGTTGACAGGCCAAAACTTACAACTAAAACCCGAAAGGGACCAGCCACACTGTTTTGTAAAAAAACCCTAGTTTTAAAATTACCAAATTACCCCGGATTTGCAAAATTACCGAAATACCCCCGGATTTGCAAAATTATCGAAATACCCCCGAGTTGAAAAAAATTACCAAAATACCTTTTTTAGCAAAATCACCCGAGACTATATTTTGAAATTTACGAAAATACCCCTGTAGGTTAAAATTACGAAAATACCCAGGGTAGTGAAATGATGAAAATACCCCTACACGTTGAATGTGGTCTGTGGATGTTGTTTGTGTGATGAATGTACTTAGAACTAGGAGATAATCTTGGAACTGAAACTTTAAGATAGATTCGTATGTGAAAGAATCACTTTCAAAACTATTTCTCATAAAATTGTCCGTGGATAAATAGTGAACAGAATTAATAATTCATAAAATTCTTAACAAGATAAACACGAACGGGAAGAATGAGTACAAGGGGTCGTGGACGTCCGCCGCGTGGCCGTGGTAGGGGTAGGATGACCTTGTCAGAGCCAGCAGGGTCTGGCCATGGGTCTGGAAATGTGATGCCGAATCTGCCGGCAGCGGAAGCTGAGTTCCAGGATCAGACTGGTGGTAACGATGCAGTATCTCAGGCAGTACTGCGAGTTTTGGAAAGAGTTGCCAGGGCAGGCGCGGGTTTAGGAGCCAGGAAATCCGTGGCTGAGCGACTCCGGGCTAACGGAGCAGAAGTGTTTAGGGGAGTTTCGGGTGTGGCTCCCAACACTGCTGAGTACTGGTTAAAGGTGATGGAGCGTATAATGAATGACTTGGACTTCTCGGTTGAGGAGAAGTTGAAGGGGATAGTGTCTCTTCTCCGGGATGAGTCATACCAGTGGTGGCTCACAGTCAGGGATGGTGCAGTGGCCGGTGATATCACCTGGGATTACTTTAGGGCAGCCTATCAGAGAAAGTATGTGGGGGCTGGTTATACTGATGGGCAGCGTAGGGCGTTCTTGAATTTGGTGCAGGGGAATAGGTCGGTACCCGAGTACGAGGCTGAATTTTTAAGGTTAAGTAGGTATGCTCGGGGTATGGTGGCTACGGAACACGAGCGCTGTGTTAGGTTCGAGGACGGGCTAAGAGATGAGCTGCGGGTGTTGATTGCACCTCAGTGTGAAAGGGAATTTGTCGTTCTCGTGGAAAAGGCCAAAATAGCTGAGGAGGTGAGGCGAACCGAGAGGCGGAATCAGGACAGAGGTAAGGTTAAAAGGAGTTTTGGGCCATCAGGGTCTGCTGGAAGTTACAGAAGAGGGCTAGATTTGGTGGACCGGATAGAGCCGCAAAGCCTGCTGCTGCTCAGTGGCCACCCCAGTGTGCTCGATGTGGGAAGTCTCATTCGGGAGAGTGTCGGGCTGGTAATAGAGGGTGCTTTGAGTGTGGGTCATTGGAGCACCGGGTAAGGGACCGTCCGTGGAAGTTAGCTAGGACTCAAGCTGAGGGTCAAGGATGTAGTCAATTCAAGAGGGATGGTCAGCAACCACAGAGGGGTCGAGGTGCAGCTAGGGGTGGTAATGGTAACGGCCGAGACCGTGGAGCACCTGGCCGAGGTGCTGGCGATACTGATACTAGACAGCCTGGGTTGGTCTATGCAGCTAAACGTCGAGAGGAGGGCGACGCACCAGACGTTATAACCTGTACGTTTATAATTTCTGGGTTATCTTATAATGCTTTGATTGATGTCGGTTCGACACACTCATATGTTGCTAGTAGTATGGAAGAAACTTTGAACTTAGTGAGACTGCTGCTAGGAAGATGACGGTAGTTAGCCCTCTAGGACACTCTGTGGTGGTAGACAAATTGTATAGGGATGTAACCCTAGAACTTCAAGGGGTCGTGGTTCAAGCGGATTTGATGGAACTACCCTTCGGGGAGTTTGATTTAATCTTAGGAATGGATTGGTTGGTTAAATACCAAGCAGAACTGGACTGTGCAGCTAAATGCATGGTGCTAAAATCGGTTGAGGGTGAAGAGGTGGTGATGAAAGGAGAGAAAAGGAATTACCTATCTAATGTGGTGACCGCACTAAAGGCGGAGAAGATGGTAAGGAAAGGATGCGAGGCGTTTGTTGTCTACGTTCGTGCCTTGGAAATTAAGGAATAAGGTATGGAGAATGTTCGAACGGTGAAAGGCTTTGTCGATGTCTTTCTAGAAAAGCTTCCGGGCTTGCCACCGGATCGGGAGGTGGAGTTCGGTATTGACCTTCTACCCGGAACAACGCCAGTGTCAATTGCTCCATATAGGATGGTGCCAAAGGAATTGGTGGAGTTGAAAGCGCAGATTCAGGAGTTGCTGGATCGGGGTTTTATCCGGCCAAGTGTTTCACCGTGGGGAGCGCCTGTGCTCATTGTTAAGAAAAAGGATGGGTCAATGCGAATGTGCATAGACTATCGTCAGTTGAATAAATTGACGATTAAGAACAAGTATCCGTTGCCTAGGATAGATGTCTTGTTCGACCAGCTGAAGGGAGCATCGGTCTTCTCCAAGATAGATTTAAGGTCGGGGTATCACCAACTTAAGGTAAAGGAGGTAGATATCCATAAGACGGCATTTCGTACTCGATACGGGCATTATGAATTCTTGGTTATGCCGTTCGGGTTGATGAATGCACCGGCAGCGTTTATGGAGATGATGAACTTGGTGTTTCAGCCGTACTTGGATCGGTTCATCGTAGTATTTATCGACAATATTCTGGTGTACTCAAAATCGGAGGAGGAGCATGACGCACATCTGCGAGTGGTGTTGCAGATTCTTAGGGAAAAGCATTTATACGCCAAGTTTAGTAAGTGCAAGTTCTGGCTGAAGGAGGTTACTTTCTTGGGGCATGTGGTGTCAGCTGAGGGGATTAGAGTGGACCCTCGAAAGATTGAGGCAGTTTTAGACTGGAAGCCACCGAAGTCTGTGGCGGAGATTCAGAGTTTTCTGGGGCTAGCAGGATATTACCGGAGATTTGTGGAAGGGTTTTCTCTGATTGCAGCACCATTAACCAAGTTGCTGAGGAAAGGGGTTCCGTTTGTGTGGTCAGACAAGCAACAGGAAAGTTTTGAGAAGCTAAAGAGGATTTTGACGAAAGCTCCGGTATTGATTCAACCGGAAGCCGGAAAAGAATTTATGGTTTATTGTGATACGTCCCATACAGGATTGGGATGTGTGTTGATGCAGGAGGGGAAGGTAGTAGCGTATGCTTCCCGACAGTTAAGACCTCACGAAGTGAACTACCTGACGCATGATCTGGAGTTGGCGGCAGTGGTTTTTGCCCTAAAAATTTGGAGGCGTTATTTATATGGAGAGAAGTCTGTAGTATATACGGATCACAAGAGTCTGAAGTACCTTCTCACGCAGAAGGAGTTGAATTTGAGGCAGAGAAGGTGGATTGAGCTATTAAAGGATTACGACTGCTCGATTGAGTACCACCCGGGAAAGGCTAATGTGGTAGCAGATGCCTTGAGTCGTAAGGTGGTGGCAGATTTAAGAGCCATGTTTGCCCACCTCAGTCTGTATAAACACGGGAGCCTGTTAGCGGAATTGCAAGTGAAGCCATCATGGATTGACGAGGTTAAGGAAAAACAGTTGGTAGATGAAGTTTTAAGTGCTCGATGTTTGCAAGTGCAGAATGGTGGATTAGAGGGGTATAGCTTGAGCAGCAATGGAGTGTTGTGTTTTCAAGGAAAGGTGTGTATGCCTAAGGATGTGGAGTTAAGGCAGAAGATTTTGCAGGAGGCACATAGCAGTCCTTATGCTATGCATCCGGGAGGTAGTAAGATGTACCGGGATTTGCGGGAGCAGTTTTGGTGGCCGGGCCTTAAGCGTGAGGTAACGGAGTTTGTGGGTAAGTGTCTAACGTGTCAGCAAGTCAAGGCTGAACATCAGTTACCCTCGGGATTGTTACAACCGATTAAGATTCCACAATGGAAGTGGGAAATGATTACAATGGATTTTGTGAGTGGGCTACCTCTTACGCCGACCAAGAAGGATTCAATTTGGGTAATTGTGGACCATTTGACGAAGTCGGCTCATTTCATACCTGTGCGTATGGATTATTCTCCGCGGAAGTTAGCAAAATTGTATATAGCGGAGATTGTGAGGTTGAATGGGGTGCCAGTGTCGATTATTTCAGACAGAGACCCTAGATTTACGTCAAGGTTCTGGAAGGCTTTGCATCAGGCATTGGGTATAAGGTTGGATTTCAGTACGGCGTTCCATCCCCAGTCAGATGGACAGTCAGAGAGGGTAATTCAAGTCCTAGAGGATATGCTAAGGGGTTGTGTCTTGGATTTCAAGGGCAGTTGGGAAGAATTCTTACCATTGGCGAAATTCGCGTACAACAATAGCCATCAGGCAAGTATTCAGATGGCACCATACGAGGCGTTGTATGGTCGGAAGTGTCGTACCCCTACGTGTTGGACGGAGTTGGGGGAGCGGCAGTTATTGGGTCCGGAGTTGGTTACTGAAATAGAGGATAAGGTGAAGGTGATTAGAGCTCGTTTGAAAGAAGCTTCAGACAGGCAAAAGTCTTATGCCGATCTTAAACGAAAGGATATAGAGTTTGCAGAGGGTGATAAGGTTTTCTTGAAGGTGTCGCCGTGGAAGAAGGTTCTGAGGTTCGGTAGGAAGGGCAAGTTGAGCCCTAGGTTTATCGGGCCTTATCGACTATTGAAGCGAGTAGGACCAGTGGCTTACCAGCTCGAGTTGCCACCAGAGTTGAGTCAAATCCACAATGTGTTTCATGTTTCCATGCTTAGGCGCTATCGCTCAGATTCGTCACATGTGGTGCCAGTAGAGGAGATTGAGGTGAGCCCAGACCTGTCTTTTGAGGAGGAACCAGTACAGATCCTGGATTGGGATGTCAAAGTTCTACGTAGGAAATCAGTCCCTTTGGTAAAGGTATTATGGCGGAACCATGGATCAGAGGAAGCGACATGGGAGCCGGAGGATATTATGCGGCAGCAATACCCTCAACTTTACTGACCAGGTAAATTTCGAGGTCGAAATTTATTTTAAGGGGGTAGAACTGTAATATCCTGATTTTGTGGGTCTGTGCATTTGGTGCGTTGCATGACTAAGTTAGTAGGTAAAGGCTTTGAGGTGTGGATTAGGCTCAGGTTTGGGCTTAAATCTGGGTTAAATTGATTAAAAATAGAGTTAGTAGTAATTTAATTGAAATTATTAAGTTTAGTAGCCAGCTGGGCTTGTGGCCCAAAATTGGGAGGTGCTTTAAGTGGGCATTAAGGTGGCGTCACAAAGGGGGGAGGAATTGGGCCTAGTATGGCCGCTTGGAGCCCAAGGTTGTTGGGTCAAATTCCGGCACTGAGAAGGGGAGGGGGTGGACGGCATAGAGGCTACATTTTAGGAGCTTTAATTCTTTTTATTTTAAGTGATAAAAATATGATAAAAGGAAGGGGATAAGGGATGTGATAATAGATGGATTAGATAAGGGATAAAGGCTATCAGGAGAGGGGAGAATTGGCCGAAACTCCAACTCTGAGGTGTGTGCATGAGTAGCCGAATTTTGTAGGCCAAATTGTCCATCTTTCTTTCATTTTTTCCTCTTTTCTTCCTCATCTTTTCTCCCTGGCCGAAATTCCTTTCTTTTCTCTTCTCATACTTTTCTCCCTTCTAGCCGAAACTCCCTATCACTTTTCTCCTCTCCATCATACTTCTAAAAGCCGAATACCCTAGTCCCCATCATCTTCCTCCATAGCCGAATCTACAAGAGTGGTTTCATTTTCCCGAAGGTGCACCATAAGCCGAATACTCCTCAGTGATCTGGTGAGTTTCAGGATTTTTCCTTCTTTGCGATTTCTCTGTTTTTATCAAGTTCTAATCCGAATTGGTTGCTCAGAGGCCCTGTCGATTTCACTCTCTACCCCTAGAAGCCGAATCTGTTTCATTAAAGTCTCCTTTGTTGATTTGTGGAAAAGTTGAAGGTAGGTGGTTGATGGTAGGTTCGGCCGAATGGCCCTTTCCTGTTCTTTTCTTTTTGGCCGAATAGCATAAGGTGTTGAGGGGTTGTGGTTATCAGTGGGTTTGATGTTTTGGGCTTGGTCAAATGTAGGTTGGAAGGTGACGTGTTCGTAAAGACTTTTGGGATTCGATAGTTAGGTAAGGGTTCCTTTTTAACGTTATTACTATTAATTAGATTTCATCATTTAAATGGTTTAGTGATTAAGGGATTACTATGGACTCGAATAACAGCCAAGCAATAGGAGAGGTGGGATCTGTAATTCCAACACCAAAGTACAAGAAACGATCAATATCGGGAGTGCGAGATTGGCCATCGGGGTGTGGGCTGACATCGGAAGTAGATCATAGGCCGATAGTGGTAGTCTCGAGTGACAGTAGCGTAGAGGCAGTAAAAGCGTTAGTACGAAGACCAGGTGTGTAACTCTTACACACTTTCTTACTTAATATGTTAGTGTTGAGTGTTGTTAAAAAGCTGGAATGACAGCAATGGTTACTAAAATACCCCTGGTGGGTAAAAGCGTGGATGCCGGGTAAGTTGTTATTATTACTTGCGATGAATGCCGGGTAAGTTGGACAACTTGCATTGTAACACCCCTCACCCGTGTCTGACTCCGGGACAGGGTTCGAGGCATTACTGGACTTAAACATTCACAATCGTAGAAAACCGGGTTACCAAATTTTGCCCAAAATTAAAACTTTTCAAACACATGCCATGGACAAAATAGGCTTACAGGCCAAAATCATTATAAGCCACATCTCATGGCTATAATCAACAAATCAATATAAGCCAATACATTTGGCTAATCACAACAACATCCATCATAAAAAAAAACTAAGTCCCTATACATGCCACTCACTTGAAAACATTTAACATACACATGCCAATACTCCAAGGATAATGGCCCGATAGTGTGATACTGCCTCCGACGATCTCCAACCCTGAGCTAACCTGACAAAACTAAAAGAAATGGAAAGGAGGGAGTAAGCTTTACGCTTAGTAAGCTCGCATGAAACTAATAAGCAATGTGATAACATGCTATTTTCATATTCTTCCTATTTATTCAAATTTCAGTTAAGCTGTTTTCTTGAGTTATAGTCATTACATTATTTATATCTGGAGCTACGGAACTCCAAATTAAGATCCATTAATTTTCCGCGAAACACATATCTTCTTACCATAAAATTTCCAGAATTTTTGGTTTAGCCAATCAATACAGTTTATTCATTAAAGATTCCCCTGTTTTACTGTTCGACTATTTTAACCTCTCTTCACTACGAATCAATTTTCTCCACGTACAGAGTTCATATGACCTTTTTATTTAGTTCATTTGAAAATAGACTCATTCAGGATTTCAGGCATATAAATTATATCCCACAATTATTTTTGTACAATTTTTAATGATTTTTCCAAGGCAGAATAGGGGATCACGTAATCATTCTGAACCAGTCTAACAGAAACTCAAATATCTCAAAATATATGAATCATTTGTTTGATATGTTTCTTTTATATGAAAATAGACTCAATAAGATTTAAATCAATATCTCATCCAACTTATAATTCAATCTCTACTATTTTTAGTTATTTTTCGAACTCATGTCACTGCTGCTATCCAAACAGTTTTATTGTAAATTTTTGCTCTCTCTTTCACTTTAGTTGTGTTCATCACTTTCTTATACCAACCTTTCCAATTTCCGATTACATATCGAACGTATTGTTCATACGTACATTTGCCACATTTCTCAATTGGTCACATTCACACTTGCACTTATTCATAACATGATCGCACCAATAATCATTAGTAAATTATCTCGTTGAACCCCTTCAGAAAACGCCCGATACTCGGTGGTCTTAGCCCATAGCTCCACCTACACATAATTCGGCTTTCTTGTACACATGGTGAAGGTCCCTTATCACCCATGTGACCTAGCCATTCCATCTCGTAGCTTTCTTGCTTAATGGTGTCCAACACTAAGAACCAGTCATGTGACCTAGCTACTCATAACCCGTAACTTTCTTGTACACATGGTATACACACAGTATTACACATGTGACCTAGTTACATATGAAATTATTATCCCGCAGCTTTCTTGCACACATGGTGAAAGTCCCTTATCATCCATGTGGCCTAGCTACATATCAAATTTTGTCATCTAGAAGCTTTCTTGTGCACACGGTGAATGTCTCTTATCACTCGTGTGACCTTGCTACATATTGTCCATATCTCTCAGTTTTTCGAAGGTTCAATCGAGAATTTCCCATTCCATTCATTTTCATATTTCAATTATCACCCAATGATTTCCATAATATCTAGCAAAATAATTATTGTACAAGTAAAATAAATGCATTATTTACATATAAACTTTCTTTTTGAAATCTCGTCAGGTACAACTGTGTAGCAACTCATACAACCCATGTAATATTAATTTAACATTCAATTCTTGTAACATTAATTTGCCATTCAATTTCACGTGACACAACAAACATCACATTTTCCATACCATACATACCATCCATCAACTTCTCCTAAACATATCAAAACATACAATTTATGCCACATCAATATAGAATTACAATTCAAGCATGGTATTGCATTATTATTAACACACGAACTTACCTCGAATGCCGAAACAATCATTTTACCAACTTTCCCGATTTTTCGATTTTCCTCCAGTTCTAGGTCCAAATCTCATTTTTCGGGGTCTAAAACATCACATTTCACTTATTTAATTAATTTACTACTCAAAACAGTCCCTAACTCAAACTTTGGCAAAATTACAATTTTGCCCCTAAACTTTTGCATAATTACAATTTTGCCCCTAAGCTTGAAAATTAAACTTCATCCCTTATTATTATGTTTTATAACACGCTGAACATTTTTCCCTTCATTAGCAACAACAAATTCTCACTCTAACATGTACTTATGAACATTAGGTATTTTTACCGATTATGTCGTTTTACTCGTTTTCACGTAAAATCGCTTAGCAAAAGTTGTTTAACATAATTTCAGCCTTCATATTCTATTATAAAACATCAAAATAAACACATTTCACCTATGGGTATTTTTCCAAATATGACCCTTGGTTAAATTATTGCTAGAATAAGTTAAACCAAGTTACCGGGATTCCAAAAACGTAAAGAACATTAAAAATGGGCTTGGTAATCACTTACTATGGAGCTTGGAAGCTTGAAACAAAAACCCTAGCTATGGAGAACCCTTATAATTTCGTCCTAATGGAGAAGATGGACATATTTGGCATTTAAATTTTGTTTTTAATTCATTTAATTCATTAAATTACCAAAATGCCCCTTAAAAAAATCTTTTGAAACATACCCATTCATGTCCATTTTTGTCCACCAACTTAACCAATGGTCTAATTATCATTTAAGGACCTCCAATTTAAAATTTCGTAACAATTGGACACCACTAACATGTAGAACTCAACTTTTGCACTTTTTACAATTTAGTCCTTTTGACTAAATTGAGTGCCCAAACGTCGAAATTTTTGAACGAAATTTTCACGAAATCTTTCCGTGAAATCGTAGACCATAAAAATATAATAAAAATAAAATTTTTCTCGTCGGATTTGTGATCTCGAAACCACTGTTCTGACTAGGCCCGAATTCAGGATGTTACATGCAAAGTTAATGTCTAAACGACCGCAAGGGCGTCTACCAAGCAACATAGAGATTAACCCAAAGGAGAAAATCCAAGCCATAACAGCTCAGGAGAGTATACGGTTAGATGAACCCAATTCAATACAAGAAAACAAGATAGACGAAGGTAAAGTTGAGGTAACACAAGAAAAGCCAAAACTAGTAATCAAAGAGTACCAAATCCGCATACCTTATCCCCAAAGCGATGAAGAGAGACGATACAGAGGAACAGTCCAGAGAACTCATTCTTCGTATAGGTGACGAATCAATAAGTCTACAAGCTCTTGACTCTGCCAGGACATCAAGTGATGAAGGTGAGAAAGTAAATTCAGTTGATAATCAAATTGTTCAACTTTCACAGCAGAAAACACCACAAGGTTACGAACCTGTGCCAAATCATGGGCCCTATGCCAACAAAGAAGAATTACATGAGGAACGAAGCCTTGAGGTCGACAAATTAGAAGAGTGGATGACACACTTTATAGAGGAACCGGAACCACACGAAGTAAAACCGAAGGAACCCCCAGACGAGCTGATAGGAATAACAAATCACTTCAAAATAGGGGATCAGGTATTGATGAATAAGGAAGACCCTCAAATCACCACTTCAGACATCAAAACAAACAAAGAAATCACCTTTAAAGTACTTAATGTCTTCCTATACAGGACAGTCGAGGTAAGCAATCCTAAATTCAACACTTTTGAGGTAAACACTACTCGACTTAAACTTTATATCAAAAATTGAGTTGATCGCTTAGCATTCAAATAAACCAAAAGTACAGATTTCCAGCCACACGACCTTGCACACGGCCGTGTCCGTGGCCGTGTGGACCACCAAAATATCCGTACTGACATAGCAGAGGAGGTACGAATCAGTCCCAACCAATTTTTGAATTGACGGACTCACCACTCCCCCATGAGCACCGACAAAGTAGCACGGCCATGCCCTACGACCGTGTGAAGCTACTGACTTACCAACCACGGGCAGAACACGCCCGTTCCTCCCAACCGTGCCAACATACTGACTTGTCACCAACAGGCGTGGCTGGATGAAAAACGGGCATAGAGAATCAACACGCCTAGACACATGGCCGTGCGAGGCGGCCGTGTAAATGACACGCCCTCAGCCCACGGGCATGGGAAAGTACCAAAATTGAGCCTCTATTTAAACACCAACCCCCTCTCCATTCTTCTCATCTACTTTCCACTACTTTTCTGATTCTCTTTTCTTCCTTTTTCTCCCCTCTCCATAATAAAGACTCCAGACTCTTGAGCCACAAATATCAGTGTCGAAGAAGCGGAAGAAGGCAAGCGTAGTCTCCTTAGGGAGACCGACATTCATAAGCTCATGCCGTCCGCTTCATTCCAACAACAAGCCAAGGGT
This sequence comes from Gossypium australe, assembly GCA_005393395.2. Taxonomy (NCBI): domain Eukaryota; kingdom Viridiplantae; phylum Streptophyta; class Magnoliopsida; order Malvales; family Malvaceae; genus Gossypium; species Gossypium australe. Next base: position 64,196,454 of record CM016614.1, on the reverse strand, counting down.
CTTTGAGACCATTTAGTTTTTATTTTTCGTTTCTCTTTTTCTTCAATTTCCTTTTTTGACAATTTTTTTTAATATAGTTTAATTTATTTTAGTTTCTTAGTATCAGGTTCAAAAGGCTGCTTGGGAATCATGCCACTTCCGCCACCGCCAGCACCCCCGTCGCCTTAGAAGTCACACCCACCTCACGAACCATCTACCAAAAGGATTCTCAAGCCCTTTTATCTTCTAGTCTTAGTTTTTTTTTCCTTCTAGTCTCTTTTTCTTTATCTTTCTTATCATTATTTATATATTTAATTTATTTTAAATGTGTCTTAATAACTCCTGGCTAACTCTCTACGCTCCAATTCTTCGTCTAGCACAAAGCTCGGTAGCAGACCACCCCTATCGACTTCCAACTCCGGGAAACCATCCAAATTCAGGAAGTTTCACCTCTCCCTCTCTCTTAAATTGATTATCTATCTTTGTACATTGAGGGCAATGTAAATCTTAAGTGTGGGGGTGAATATTTATTTAAAGAAAGTGCCTAAATTTTTGCATTATTCTTATATTCTGCCTAACTTTCTTCATTATTCTAAAATCCCTGAAATTAGTCTTGTTTTTAATCAATTTTCTCATATTACTAATTAGGATGAAATTTCTGATGAATTATGATTTTTATTGATATGTTTTAGATTAAGTCATAGTTAATTGTGCATTGATGATTAATTTAGAAGAATATTAGAGAATCAAGCATGATAAGTCTATTTTTCAAAATTAAAAATATTTGCTAGGCTGTTGAGCTGAATCTGAATATTATCTGGAAGTTTGAAATTTACAAGGTTGATGTCAAAACACCCATAATTTTTGTGAGATTTTGAGCCTATTAGAGCATATATTCTTTTCCATGCTCACTTTATTGATTATGAGTGTGTCAACTATGAACTGTTATTCTAGAACTTGCCTCGATTATACATGTTGAGACCACATTTATGATTTGATATACCGAGATGATAAAGGCACCTAGGTATTAACCCACTTACTCCACTAAAAAGCCTACCTTCACAATTAACCCCTAGTGAACCCCGTTGATCCTAACAACCCTTTTTATCGACTCACCAGCTACTATTAACCCAAAACCCCTTTGTATTTGTTATCACCATTCCTTTTGACTACCCTTTGATCGAGATATGATTTGATTAAGTTACCTAATTAAATTAGTTCAGTAGTTGAATTCATCTTTTATGATTTGTTCTTAAAAAAAATCGAAGCATATTCAGTATTAGTTGTGAGCTTATACAGTTAAAGTCTATTTTTTGAAAGAAAAGCTCATGTTAGTAGGATTATTACTTTTCAGTTAAAGTAAATATTATCTTAGTATTTTCTAGGTAGGTACTTGTCAATTCAATCTCTATTCTAACCTTCTAACTCAGCCTTATTCCACACCTTTAACCCTAGCCCCGTTACAACCCTAATAAAGACCTTTTGATTTGTGTATCATCTCATTTTACAGTGGTGGAGATTTGATTTTTAGGAAAGCCTATGGGATTAACTTTTCAGGTTCGACTTTTGAGAGCTTAATTTTGAAGCTTAAACCCTTCGAGTGATTTGAGTGAATCTTTAGTGAGGATGTCAATCCTTGTCGATTTTGAATCAAAGGTAATTATTTAGATAAGGGGAGACACCTACGTTCTTATACTACAAATGTATGACTTTGACTGTTTGAATCTTTAGGACTCTTCGAGTTAGATCATCCATGTATAAATTATCTATGAATTATGATGAGACATTATTGATAGGAATTATGAATCATGGAAAGTTTGTTTTAATTGTAAGTTGAGAATTTTGCTTGAGGACAAGCAAAAGCTTAAGTGTGGGGGTATTTGATAAACCGTAAAAGTAACATATTTTAATCCCACATTGAGTATGCTTTTGGATGATTTAAGCCTTGATTTATGTAAAAAGGTGCTCTTAATCCTTTCTTTTCATGTCTTATACCCAGGAAAGCACCCGAGGATGAAAAGAACATAAAATGGGCCCAAAATAGAGTAAATGGGCCATATCACGAAATCGACACCGCCTGGACTTAAGCCCACACGGCCGTGCCGCATTGATCATCTAGAGCAAGGCCTTACCCCCGATTCACACGGCCGTGCCTCGTTAAAAAAGTCCGAACACGGCTTGAAGACTACTCACACGGGCGTGTGACATGACCGTGTCCCTATCGTGGAAAAGAGCAATTTCATTCAGATTTGGATACTTTGGGGCAAAGAAACACATTCCAAGAGCCTATATAAACCCCCTAAGTGTTACCTGAAAAGAGGGCGGTTAGCTAGGCCAAGGAGCCAAGCCAAAAAGGTCAGATTTGTTGGAATCACTCGAAGATAGCTAGTTGATCCATCTCTAGAAGCCGGAATTCTACTCAAGACGGCGGTTCTTTCCTTCAATTCCTTCAGGGGGTTTTAGGGATTTCTTATGTTTTGTTTAATCTTTTCTTCTGAGATGTTTTCTTTGTTTGATATGAACTAAACCCTTCAGATACCTGAAGGGGATGAAACCTAGATGAATCTTGTTATTATTTTCTGAACTATAAGATAAATACTTGATTTGTTCTTAATTATGTGCGCTTAATTCTTGTGTTAATGTTTCCGGTATATTGATTCAAGTCAGATGTTCTTAGGTGGAGGAGCAAAAGTTCCTTCTTAAGAATAGATCTAGCATAATTAAAGCGGAGTCGTTCGCGCGCCTAGAGATAGGGTGACGAGATTTTGCCGGATTAGGGTGAAACCTAATATGGGAATCCATAGATCGAGTTAAAGCAATTCTAGGGGTTTTAATTAGAAAGAGATTTCAATTAATCAACCTAAGGTTAGTTATTATTCGCTTCGAGAGAGGGTTTAATATAACTTAGGGAATCCTACGGATCAAGTCAAGTAAATAAATCGTATGGTTCAGGGTTAAATAACAAGTGAAGTCTAGATGGATTCTTCCTGAGGGTATCGTCTTAAATCAACTAAGTCTTTCTTCAAGTTATTTCCCAATTCATTCTTTTTGTCTTTGCGTCTTTAGCTTAGTAGTAGTTAGATTAGATTTAAACAACTTCACTTATTTTAGGCTAGATAATAAAAAGGTTAGTATTAGTACTTTTAGTTCCTTTGGGTTCGACAATCCGGTCTTGCCTAAGCTATATTACTGTTCGATAGGTACACTTGCCTTTAATCGTTGTCAGGGTTAGTTTGCATGTTCGATCATTCTCTTTATAAATTTTAAGGCTCTGATTTCAGCGATCACATGAGCATGTGTTCTGGCCGTGTGTCCCTTGCACCTTAAATATGAGAAATAGAATGCTCAAAATTGAGCACACGGGCAGAGACATAAGTGTGTGTCTCAGCCATGTGTGTTACACGGCCTAGCACACGGGCGTGTGGTCGGCCCGTGTGGCACAAGTCAGAGAGTTACATGGGGTTGAACACAACTAGTGGCACGGGCGTGTCCTAGGGTCACACAGGCGTGTCCCTTGGACCACACAGGCGTGTGAGCCCTACATCTTGGAAAATTTTAGAAATTTCGCGAAAAATTCTCTGAGTTCTCGATTTAGTCCCGATTCAATTGTAATACTCGTTTTGGGCCTTGATGGTCCATTTCAGGGACGTTATGAATTATCTCCATAAATAAATAGAATTTGAATTAAATTATCTATAAATGTTCTGAAAAACTTTAGTAACGCTTCGTAACCCTGTTCCGACGATGGATATGGGTTAGGGGTATTACACATTTGTATGCTAATTGGAGGAAAAAAAGTAAGGAGGAGATCTGCAACAAGTATTTTGGGGAGCATGAAAATCATACATAATGGCTGACTTAGAAGAAAAAATCAGTAAGACTAACCATATTAAACATAGTGCCAAAGTAAGTCTACTTAGGGTTATCCTAAGTAATGGTCAAATGCATTTTTTTCTGAGAGGTCTATATGTATGCAACTAACAACAGTTTTGTTAAGGTTATTAATTCAACAATTATAGGAGCTAGTTTAATGGTTATCATTTCCATGTTAGAAGATATTAGGTGATATGTAAAGGGGGGGACTGTAAACAATTTGTCCAAATGTAAAAATTAGAATGATACATTATGTCGTAAGATTTGTGCCAATTTAAAAAAGAGGAAGAAAATTAGTATGTAATGTCATGTTAAATGGAATGGAGTAGAAGGGTTTGAAGTCTCAAACTTTGGTTATGTTGTAATTATCAACTTAAGTGAGTGGTCATGTAGTTGTAGGAGATGGGCCCTTATTGGCATCCCATGTCCACATGCTGCTACAAATTGGTGATGGTGTTGGATTCACCATGATAACTAATAAACAAAAGGTATGCTTGGTTCCTTACTGAACTAACTTATTCCTAGTATGACTAATTTATTAAAATCCATCTAATATCTTTTATTTGTTTTGTATTTAGGGATTGAAGGAGGAGATAACTGAGTTACCAAGGCTAGAATGTTGAGTGTGTGCAAGGAATTTATATGCTAATTGAAGGAAAGAAAATTGAGGAGGAGATCTGTAACAAGTATTTTGGGAAGCATGAAAATCATACATAATGGCTGACTTTGAACAAAAAAATCAATAAGATTAACCATATTAAACATAATGCCAAAGTAAGTGTACTTAGAGTTGATTCTAAGCTATGGTCAAACGCATTTTTTTTGAGAGGTTTATATGTATGCAACTAACAATAGTTTTGTTGAGGCTATTAATTCAACAATTATAGGAGCTAGTTCAATAGTTATCATTTCCATGTTAGAAGATATTAGGCGGTATGTAAAGGGGGGATTGTTTAAAATTTGTCCAAATGTAAAAATTGGAATGATGTATCATGTTGTAAGATATGTGCCAATTTAAAAAAGAGTAAGAAAATTAGTATGTACTGTCATGTTAAATGGAATGGAGCAGAAGGGTTTGAAGTCTCAAACTTTGGTGATGTTGTAATTATCAACTTAAGTGAGTGGTCATGTAGTTGTAGGAGATGGGGGCCCTCATTGGTATCCCATGTCCACTTGCTGTTGCAACAATTTTGTGGAAGAAATCTGATGTTTCTGATTATGTGTATAAGGGGTTTAAAAAAAGTATGAACAGTTGTATGCCTTTGTATTTCTTGTTGTCCCTAGTGAAAAATATTGATATAAAACCAATTAACCCTGCCATCCCAAGGAAAATTCCCAGGAGACCAAAAAAAAAGAGAGAGTAAGAGAATAAGGAGATAGGTTTAGGACTAAACTATCTAGAAGAGGGATAAAGATGAAGTTCCAGAAGTGTTTCAAAGTTGGACACAACTCCATAATGTATCAAACTTCATCTACTGTAAGTGTCTAGTTTCCTAAAAGTTATAATGCACTATAATTTTTGACTAATTTGACAAGTCCTAATCTAACTCCAACATGTGAATTTTCCAGGCTATAGCTCCATCAGAACCTCCAACAAGTTTTACTCCAACAGCTCCATCAGAAGCATCCACATCATCGCCACCAACTTCAACATCACCCTCATCTGTAGTAAGACCAACAACACCTCAAGCAAATAGTAGTAGAACCTATAGCTTCAACTTATAAATTTGCAAGTCATCCACCTCATGTTAATGTTGACAGCTTACTTTAGGTAACCAACAGTTAGGGAATTTCAAATTTTTTTTTGAAACATGCTCATACATAACCTATATTAACATATTTCTTTCCTTCTTTAGGGCCAAGACATGTTAACTGTATACAATGCTTCTACAAAAATTATAGTACCATCTCATTCAACCACAAATCCTGCTAGAATTATATCTTGTTTGATAAACTTTATTATTGTTTTATTAACCATTGTTTCATAGTTTTAGACATGTTACGACATCTACTGCAATAACCACCAACTCCTTCCATCATGCAAACCTCTTCAATAAAGAAAATACCTACATGACTTAGTAGAAGGGGAAAACAAGTTGTGCAACGGATTGGGCTATACACAGATGAGACGTTAGGAATGAAAAATTTTAATTTAACTAACAAAAAATGAAATTGTTGAACCATATACCAATTGTCTTTTATGTTCGTCGTATTTTAGTGACATGTTTTTTTATTATTATGTGCTATTGCAGCCTAGTATGAGAGGGGAAACCTTGGTAACTACCCCAACCAAGTGCACCAGTAAAAGGAAAGAGAGCATCAACATTCAAACTGTAGGTGGCACTTAAGAAAGTAAGAACATAAAAAAATTTAAGTCTAAGACCCCAACTAATCAGAATCCTAAGCATCGAGATATTTAGTCAAGAAATATGATGTTGAAGTCCAATATGGATTTTTTTATACTCTATGGTTTATGGCCTGAGAAAACATGTCTTGTTGATGTGTGAAACTAATTTGGTTAGGTTGGATGAGTATTGGATTGTATTTTTTTTGTTTATAGCTCCCAATCAAATTAAGGTAGTTAACATACTATAGCTATCTTGATGCTACAATATTTTGTTAATATTATGCTCAGTTGAATCACTCAAAAGTGTTGCATATCATTTCTATAATTTCTTTTATCATTTTTGTACTTATTTAAATGCTCCTGTAACACCCTATACTAGACCTGGTCGTCAAGCCCGAATATGAGATGCCACACCACCGTCTCATGTCATATATAACAAGTAAAAGTTCATTCTAAACGAAGCATCTTCCATTTTAGTATTCGTATAGGTTTCAAGTCAATTATACTTGTTAATTATTAACGTTACATGCTAATCATACATCAAATAGTCTTATACTAATAATTAAACATGCATAAGGTCTATTTAGCAAAATTCCAAAACAATCACATACGTATCGATACTAGGACAAGGGTATCGATATTTTCTTGGTACGGTATCGATACTGTTTGCAAAATCGGTACCAAATTAGTATTTTGTTTCTCGTCTAAAATCAAAGTCTCGAAAAATATCAGTACCTTTGCAAAAGTATCAATAAAATTATCCTGAGTATCGATACTCGTGATATGGTATCGATACCAAATTACGATGCACATCTCAAAATCACAGAGGTATCATTTTTACAACATGAATATCAATACCTCTTCTTTAGACTAGAAAAATACAACATACATGAGCATATAAGTCATTCCAACATGTACCAAATCATCATGCTACCATATCATCATCAAATAAACATCAAAACGGCCATAATACTAGTCTCAAACATGGAAAGTGAGTTCAAATGATAATCAGCATAATACGATACCATTCTCAAAATCCTAAGAGCAAGTAAGCTATGGAACTTCCAAAACATCATGACAAATATCATTAAAAGTCTACCACATTTCCTTATTCCCAAAACAAAAACAAACAACAATAACACCTATGAAATAATGGAAAATGACTTGCTTGAATCACCCCTTGAAACCACACCACTCACATTAGCACGCAACTAATTTGCAAAGTTTAAGAAAGGAGTGGGTGAGCTTAACAATCTCAGTGAATGCTCAGAGAAACCACAATGTACAGACAATATCAAAGGTCAATCAAGAGCATACTACAACACATTCACAACCATATTCCATTCGAGTCAGAATTACATGTTCATGCTTCATTAATTCATTTAACAATAATTCGTCAAGACTAAAACAACATATACATGCTTTAATAACTTACAAGTTTAACTTATATATTCACAGGCATTCACAAGTTATATGAAAACAACTCAATCCACAATTACATATGCAATTTACTATGAGAACATACTAACATTTTCATGTAACTTAAATCGACTCATTTAACATATTATTCACAATTAAAAGCATTCGTCTCTTATCGTATTATCATAACATATAAGATCATATTTAAACGATAATTTGCATAACAACCACATACTCATGCCAATCGAACTAAAACTTAATCCACTACGCAAACAAGTCATTATGCATCGACTAAGCAGACATGTCACATATTCATAACATATTTAAGTCTAATATCATTTCACACGTTTAATCATCTTCCATTTATACTACTACACATTTATCACATAAATCACATGATTATTTTAACATATATCACAACACTTATAAATCTTATTTAATCACATTCAGTCACATTTTATGATAGTTTGGCTCCTGAGGTTATGAAATATAAAGTGAGCTCTATCACCACTTATCGGATACACGGATCTCCAACACACCAAACAGACTTATAGAGTCGAACATGTCCCATAAGTGAAGCATAGAACTAACACTCTCCAACACACCAAACATATCCCATTGAATGGAGCTTAACTCACATTCCTTTATCTTTCCAACATGTCCTAGGGCCTCAACCCTCAAATCACATAACACATATAGGTGAGTACTCACAATCCTATGGCATGCCAACTATATCCAACGGTCTCATAAGGTCACAAGGCCAAAGTATCCACATTATAATTACACATTTTTAATTACTGATTTAATGCACATCATTTCTGTTCATATCCGTCAATTCACATCGTAAACTTGTACACAATGCATGCTTATTGAATTCACATTTAATTGCACTTAAAGTGCCATAATAATGCTCATTGAGCCATCATATATCCATCAACATATGAGTGCATTAAAATCAGTTTATCACATACAAAAACCTGTTACATTAGCATCATATTCCACAATGAAACACATACATACTTACTGGCTTTTGCATACTTCCACTGCACATATTTATATCGCTAACACAACATCATTACTATCATTCGGCATATTCAATATACCCACAATACAATACAATTCACAATATTGAATCATAATAGTCAATTCATAGTTATTCACATATTCGTATAATTTGCCAAAAATAAATCAAGGAAAATAGAAAGTCTACAAGTAATGATTCCAAACACTCATCAATTACGCTTTCGTCGAAAAGACGAAAGCTTAGACAAGCTTTTCTTTACCTTGTCTTTACTCGTTAAAGGTCCTATTGACTACGACGCTTCAACAAGATAAACCACACAAATATTCAATCAACAACCAGTCAATAACTTACCTAAAACAGTCACAAACATAAGCCTAAGCTACGTTCTCTTCTAACAGAAACCTTCGACATGGAAAACTTTAAATTCAAATATCTCAACCTACACTTAATCTTTTCGTATGAAATGAATTTCATTCATCTACATAATCATCTACAACTAATTCCCAACCTTTAAACTATACAAAACTACACGTTTTAATGTATTAAAATTTTTGACATGTTTATGGCAATTTTCGTGAAAATTCATTAAATCCCTAGAAATTCTTAACAAAACTTTAAATTAAGTTTAGAAACCTCTTACTCATGTCAAAATTAATTGAAAAACACTTTAAAACCATGTTTTTTACTCAAAATCCAAAAAACTGCCATTAACGATCCAATTTTTGGCTTTTATTTAAAACATGCAATTTAATGGCTAATTGTAACACCCCTATCCCGTATCTGTTGCCGGATTAAGGTTAAGGGCATTAACTGACAAATCGGAAACTTTATCAAACAATTCGTAAATTAAACCATCATTTAGAATCATAATGTCCCTTCAGTAGGTCATCGAGACCTAAAACATGCTCAGAAGCAGGGTCGGGACTAAATCGGAACACATACAAAAATTCTCGGAAATTTAAAACTTTTTCTAAGTTTCAGGGCTTACACGCCCGTGTGAGCAGGCCGTTTGCCATCCACGGCTGCTAGGCACGCCCATGTATCTCCCCCGTGGTTGAATCTGACTTAACTCCACGGCCACCAAGCACGCCCGTGTACCTTGGCCGTGGTCGAAACTGACTTGGCTCCACGGCCACCAAGCACGTCTGTGTGCTAATGCCGTGGTGGAGTCTGACTTAACCACACGGCTACTAGGCACGTTCGTGTGCCAAGGCCTTCTACTCTTAATCAGCTACTGACTTAGTCCCACGGTTGATAGGCACGCCCGTGTGCCACAACCGTGCGGCAAAATAGGCCATTTGCAAGGCCAAATTGCCACCCACTTAGGGTCATAACCTACAAGCAAATACCAATACAATCCATGCACATTTAACAACCATGAACATGCCAAAATAACCATTCAATCTTTACAAGACTAAAACTCCTATTATCACAAGCATAACTCATTCAAATACTTACCCAAAAACTTGATCATTGCCAATGTCATCTAACCATACCAAAACATACATCACATATCATATTCATTAATGCATATTGCCAACACATAACTAGCCAAATCACATGGCTAAGTTTACTTCATATTCATATACAAATATCTAGTCTATACATGCCATATCTAGCTATATACATTTCCAAAATGTACCAAAACAAGTTAAGTAGTGTGATGACAATCCTCGACGATCCCGAGCCTTCAATAGCTTTGACGATCTATAAAACAGAGAAAAACACACACACAGAGTAAACTTTCCAAAAGCTTAGTAAGTCATATACAAATAAATTTAACATGAAAGGTATATAGGCATATAGGAGCATTGGCACAATTAGCTTTCATAGCAAATTTATCACATGTATGCTTTGGTCCATGTACTCGGCCACATTTTGCCACATTCATCAATTCAAAAATCTTATATACACATAGTTCTTTCATGCATACTTTCACATATCACATTATTGTTCCAATATACATATTCATTGTAGTAAAATCATATAGATGCTTACCTTGTATACACACTTAGTGTATAAGTCAACGTACCTAAAACAAATTTACAATTCACATAGCCATTCGTATCACAAACTTGCCCCTTGAACCGTTAGGAACCTAATAGGATACTCAAAGAGCTCAAAATAGTAGTACAATGCCAATGTCTCAGACGAGGTCTTACATGTACTCAGATATCGATGCCACTGTCCCAGACAGGGTCTTACACGAATCAATACAATGCCTATGTCCTAGACATGGTCTTACACGTAAATCTCATATCGATGTCAACGTCCCAAACATGGTCTTACACAAAATCTCAAATCAACGTCGACATCCCAGACGTGGTCTTACATGATATCACAGAACTGACACCTATGTCATTACATAGCTAATCCTATCTATTCCTAGGTTCGTACAGGACTTCTCGGACATTGTCACTATATAGATCTTATCCTAGAATTCATATACATAGCATCTCGTAAGCATTCACGGTTATCAATAGTCTTATGAATATGCACAATTCAATACAAATACATTTATTTGCATAATGACTTTCCTCGGATTCGATTTAACTGAAACGAAATCGGCTACTCGGTTACTTTTGCTTTCCCGCGGTCTAAGTCTGTTTTCCTCAATTCTTGATCTATACATATTCAAAATTAACCCTTTTATTCACTAACTCATTCAATTCAATCCAAGGACACGCATTTTTGCAAAATTACCCTCACATTTGCACAATTTATCAATTTAGTCCATTTTTCTCAAAACATCAAATTCACAAAATCATCATTTATCTATGCTTAGCCGAATGCTTATGAACATCATACAAGCCCATAATTTCCATTCAGTCCCTCAAATTGCTATTTTCACAATTTAGCCCTATTTAGCTAAATTCATCAAAATTTCAAGAACAAAGCATGTTCATCTAACACATCTTTTATTTAACACCATAAATCATCATAAAACATATGAGTTCATCCAAGTCTTATTTCACAAACATCATTAATTCATAAAATTAAAGCTTGGGTTTTGAAGTAGACAAAGCAACGATTCCAAAAATGTAGAAATTTTTGAAAACCGACTAAAAACATACCTTGAATTTATGCTTGGAATGGCCGAATATAACCAAACTAAACCCCTTTTCTTTTCTTACAAAATTCGGTCAAAAGATGAACTAAAATGGCCATTTTTCATGTTTTTATCAAATTATAGCATACATAATAATCCATTTACCTTTTTAGCCTTTCATTAACAAATAACACAAATATTCATTAAGGGCACATTTGTCTTTTGTCCATCCACTATCTAAATAGTGGTCTAATTTCCTCATAAGGCCTTTTCTTTTAAAAGCCACAACACATTGGTACTTAACAAATATCATGCTAATTTTACAATTAATGCAATTCAATCCTTTTGTCAAATTAAGCACACAGACAGACAAATTAACTTACGAAATTTTAACACATGCTTAATCACATATCAGCGACATAGAATATAATATTAAAATATTATACAGACTCAGATTTATGGTCCTAAAACCACTGTTCTGACTAGGGTATAAACCAGACTGTTACAATTCTCCCCCCTTAGGGATTTCGTCCTCGAAAATCTTACCGTTAAACAGATTCGGATATTGATGTCTCATTGAATCTTCAGGTTCCCACGTAGCCTCTTCTATTCTGTGTCGATTCCACAATACTTTTAGTAACATAATTTTCTTATTTCTCAATTCTTTTACCTCACGAGCTAAGATACGGATCGATTCCTCTTCATAAGACATATCAGATCCGATTTCAATTTCAGACCGAGCAATCACATGTGACGGATCAAAACGATATCTACGGAGCATCGAAACATGGAATACATTGTTTATCTTTTCTAACTCGTTGGGCAACAACAATCTATATGCAACTAGCCCAACTCGTTCAATAATTTCATACGGCCCGATGAACCTCGGACTCAATTTGCCTTTACGTCCAAAGTGGAGTACTTTCTTCCACGGAGACACTTTCAAAAATACTTTATCACCGACTTTAAATTCTATATCTTTTCGTTTCAAGTCCGCATAAGGATTCTGACGATCAGATGCTGCTTTCAAACAATCTCGGATCTATTTCACTTTCTGTTCTGAATCTTTTATCAAATCGACCCCGTGTATCTTATTTTCACTGAGCTCAGTCCAATACAGAGGTGTACGACATTTACGTCCGTACAAAGCTTCATATGGTGCCATTTTGATACTCGACTAAAAACTATTATTATACGCAAATTTAATCAATGGCAGGTACTGTTCCCACGTACCGTTAAACTCAAGTATACAGCATCTTAACATATCTTCAAGAATCTATATAATCCGTTTAGACAGACCATCTGATTGCGGATGAAAAGCTGTACTGAAATGCAGTTTTGTGCCTAAAGCTTCTTGTAGTTTCATCCAGAATCTTGATGTAAACCCCGGATCTCTATCAGACACAATGGATAGTGGCACCCCGTGCAATCTCACAATTTCAGAAATATAAAGCTCGGCTAATCTATCAAGTGGACAATCGGATCTTACCAGAATGGAATGAGCAGATTTTGTCAATCGATCAACTACGACCCAAATCGCATCTTTCTTTCTCGGAGTCAGAGGCAATCCAGAAACAAAGTCCATTGTTACTCTACTCCATTTCCATTCGGAAATTAGAATCGATTGTAGCAAACCAGACGGAACCTGGTGTTCTGCTTTCACTTGCTGACAAACTAAACATTTAGAAACAAAATCGGATATGTCTCGTTTCATTCCAGACCACCAATAATGTCGCTTCAAATCATGGTACATTTTTGTACTTCCCAGACGAATAGATAGACGACTGTTATGTGCTTCACTCAAAATCAACTGAATCAAATCCGGATTTCTCAGAACACAGATACGACCTCAGAATCTCAAGCAATCATCAACAACTCGAAATTCAGATTTAGAATTCGAATCACACTGAGCTCGTTTCGCTAATAACTCATTATCAGATTTCTGAGCATCACATATCTGCTGTATAAACAACGATTTTGCTTTTAATTCCGCTATCACAGAACTATCATCAGACAAATCTAACTGAGCATTCAAAGCACGTAGTTCAAACAATGATTTTCTACTCAATGCATCAGCAATAATGTTTGCTTTACCCGGATGATAATCTATCACAAGCTCATAATCTTTTAACAGCTCTAACCATCTTCTTTGTCACAGGTTCAAATCTTTCTGAGCCATCAGATATTTCAGACTTTTATGATCTGAAAACACGTGACATTTCTCACCATATAGATAATGGCGCCAGATTTTTAGTGCAAACACAATTGTAGCTAGCTCAAGGTCGTGTGTCGGATAGTTCTTTTCATGTGGCTTCAATTGTCTCGAGGCATAAGCTACAACTTTTCCTTCCTGCATCAAAACACATCCCAGACCGTTTAACGAAGCATCACTGTATATAATAAATTCTTTACCCGATTCTGGCAATACTAACACTGGAGCTTCTGTTAACAGAGTTTTCAACTAATCAAAACTTTTCTGACATTTATCAGACCATTCAAATCTAACATCTTTCTGAAGTAGTTTAGTCAATGGAGTAGCTATCACTGAAAATCCTTTTACAAACCGAGGATAATAACCAGCTAAACCCAGGGAGCTACGGACTTCAGACACGCTCCTCGGAGGTTTCCAATCTAGAATAGCAGGAATCTTGCTCGGATCAACTCGAATTCCAGAAGCTGATACAATATGCCCCAGAAAATTAACCTCGTGTAACCAAAATTCACATTTGCTGAATTTTCCATACAATTGTTTTTCTCTCAGAGTTTGCAACACGATTCTCAAATGTTCAGCATGCTCATTTTCATCACGTGAATAAATCAAGATGTCATCTATGAATACCACAACAAATTGATCTAGGTACGGTCTGAAAATTCCGTTCATCAGATCCATAAAAACAGCAGGAGCATTGGTTAGTCCAAATGGCATAACTAAAAACTCATAATGCCTGTACCTCGTTCTGAAAGTAGTCTTCGAAATGTCTAAATCCTTCACTCTTAATTGGTAGTACCCCGATCTCAGACCAATCTTAGAAAATACGGTAGCTCTTTTTAACTGATCAAATAAGTCATCAATTCTGGGTAACGAATATTTATTCTTTATTGTCGTCTTATTCAACTAACGGTAATCAATGCACATTCTCATCATGCCATCTTTCTTTTTCACAAATAGAACAGGAGCACCCCAAGGCAAAAAACTCGGTCTAGCAAACCCTCTACCGGCTAATTCTTGCAACTGTGACTTTAACTCTTTCAACTCTGCTGGTGCCATTCTATATGGAGCTATCGAAATAGGTGTTGTACCAGGCAATAGATCAATACCAAACTCAACTTCACGAATCAGAGGCAAACCCGGTAATTCTTCAGGGAATACATCAAAAAACTCACAGACAACAGGCATTGATTTAATTTTCTTTTCAGTCACTTTCGAATCAACCACATAAGCAAAATATGCCTTATAACCCTTTTTCACATATCTTTGAGCTTTCAATACAGATATCACAGCAGGCAATCCATTTAAATCATTAGACTCAACTCGTACAATTTCATCATTCGGACATCTCAAGTCAATAGTCTTTCTTTTACAGTTTACAACAGCGTCATGCCATGTCAACCAGTCCATTCCCAGAATGATATCGAACTCATCAAATGGAAAAAGCATCAGATCAGCAGAGAAACAGATATCTCGAAACATTAACGGGAAGTTCTTGTATACTTTGTTAACCAGAACACTTTTACCTAAGGGGTTCGATATTTTTATAGCAAACTTAGTAGACTCTACAGGCAAAGTCTTACTAAATACTAAATTCATGTATATATACGAATGAGTAGAACCAGGGTCTATCAATGCAATCACAGAAGTATCATAAAGTGTAAAAGTACCCGTTATAACATCTGGAGATGAAGCTTCCTCTCGAGCTCGGATAGCATACGCTCTGGCAGGCGCTCTAGCTTCAGATCTCATAACAATGTCTCTCGTAGTTCTCTAACTACCACTAACATTTCTTACATTCTTCGAAGGTCTACCTCTCATAGGTGCATTATCATATCTCAGATTCTGAATAGTCTCTGGCTCGATAGACTCAGGGCAATCACGGATAAAATGATCAAGTGATCCACATCTGAAACAAGCCCTGTCATTTAATCTACAACTTCCCGGATGCCTTTTTCCACAATGCTTACATTCAGGTTTCTCAGATCGAAATTACCAATACTCGCTACTGAAGTTGCTGGAGTTTTGGAACTCATTTGCGTTCTAACTCTATTTCTATTCAATTGTCCCACATTATTTCTTGAACGACTTTGATCATCTCTGAATCTCTTTGAAGCAGACTGAAATGATTTGCTCGGAAATCTCTTTTTCATATCTCGAGCTTCAGACTCAGCTTTTCTTTTATTTTTCCCCAGTGCTTCATTTTTGCACGTTCGATCAACGAGCGCAACGAACTCTTTTATTTCTAAGATCACGACTAGCAAACGGATATCTTCATTAAGGCCATCTTTGAATCTTTTGCACATTATTGCTTTAGATGATATACATTCTCGGGCATACTGACTCAATCTTACAAATTCTCGTTCATACTCTGAAACAGTCATTCGGCCTTGTTTTAGTTCCAGAAATTCCTTTCATTTTTGATCGATGAATCTCTCACTAATATATTTCTTTCGAAACTCTATCTGAAAGAAGTCTCATGTTACCCGTTCTTTCGGAATAACAGAAGTTAAAGTTTTCCACCATTGATAAGCTGCATCTCGGAGCAAAGATACAACACACTTTATGCATTCTTCCGGAGTCAGAGACATTTCGTCAAATACCCAAATAGTATTTTCTAACCAGAACTCGGCCTTTTCAGCATCATCATCAGTAGTAGCCCGGAACTCTTCAGCCCCATATTTACAGATCCTGTCAACTGGAGGCTTATTTAACAGATCCGAATACATAACCGGTGGCACAACTGTAGTCTGAGGGGGAATAACCGGGGGCGGGGGCTGCAAAACAGTCGGGTTATTTCTTACAAATTCAGTGAACCATTCACTCATCATCTGGAAGAAAGCTTGTTTAGCTTCTCCCTCTTGACCGCTCGTAGCTGGTCTCGAATCAGAGGGCACTGTCCCTTGCGCGGGAGCATGCGCATTACTTTCTACATCGTCACCTACGGCTCTTTCGTGATCTATTACTATACAGAAATCACATTTTATACATCAGGATTCATCACACTATCACACTTCAAATATATGGCATGTATAGCTAGACTCCAACACACTACGTTAGTCTGAGAATCGACTAAACCGTAGCTCTAATACTAACAAATGTAACACCCCTATCCCGTATCCGTTGCCGGATTAAGGTTAAAGGCGTTACCTGACAAATTGGAAACTTTATCAAACAATTCGTAAATTAAACCATCATTTAGAATCATAATGTCCCTTTGGTAGGTCATCGAGACCTAAAACATGCTCAGAAGCAGGGTCTGGACTAAACCGGAACACATACAGAAATTCTCATAAATTTAAAACTTTTTCTAAATTTCAGGGCTTACACACTTAGATGCTTACCTTGTATACACACTTAATGTATAAGTCAACGTACCTGAAACGGATTTACAATTAACATAGCCATTCGTATCACAGACTTACCCGTTGAACCGTTAGAAACCTAATAGGATACTCAGAGAGCTCGGAATAGTAGTACAATGTCAACGTTCTAGACGAGGTCTTACATGTACTCAGATATCGATGCCACTGTCCCGGACAGGGTCTTACACGAATCAATACGATGCCTACGTCCCAGACATGGTCTTACACGTAAATCTCGTATCGATGCCGACGTCCCAAATGTGGTCTTACACGAAATCTCAAATCAACGCTGACGTCCCAGACGTGGTCTTACATGATATCACAGAACTGACACCTATGTCATGACATAGCTAATCCTATCTATTCCTAGGTTCGTACGGGACTTCTCGTACATTGTCACAATATAGATCTTATCCCGGAAGTCATATACATAGCATCTCGTAACCATTCACGGTTATCAATAGTCTTATGAATATGCACAATTCAATACAAATACATTTATTTGCGTAATGATTTACCTCGGATTCGATTTAACTGAAACGAAAACGGCTACTCGGTTACTTTTACTTTCCTGTGGTTTAAGTCAATTGTCCTCAATTCTTGATCTATACATATTCAGAATTAACCATTTTATTCACTAACTCATTCAATTCAATCCAAGGACACGCATTTAGGGCTATTTGCAAAATAACCCTCACATTAGCACAATTTATCAATTTAGTCCATTTTTCTAAAAACATCAAATTCACAAAATCATCATTTATCTATGCTTAGCCGAATGCTTATGAACATCATACAAGCCCATAATTTCCATCAAATTTGCAATTTAGCCCCTCAAATTGCTATTTTCACAATTTAGCCCTATTTAGCTAAATTCATCAAAATTTCAAGAACAAAGCATGTTCATCTAACACATATCTTTCATTTAACACCATAAATCATCATAAAACATATGAGTTCATCTAAGTCTTATTTAACAAACATCATTAATTCTCAAAATTAAAGCTTGGGTTTTGATGTAGACACGGCAACGATTGAAAAAACGTAGAAATTATTGAAAACCGACTAAAAACATACCTTGAATTTATGCATGGAATGGCCGAAAACCAAACTAAACCCCTTTTCTTTTCTTACAAAATTCAGTCAAAAGATGAACTAAAATGGCCATCTTTCATGTTTTTATCAAATTATAACATACATAATAATCCATTTACCTTTTTAGCCTTTCATTAAACAAATAACACAAACATTCATTAAGGGCACATTTGTCTTTTGTCCATCCACTATCTAAATAGTGGTCTAATTTCCTCATAAGGCCTTTTCTTTTAAAAGCCACAACACATTGGTACTTAACAAATATCATGCTAATTTTACAATTAATGCAATTCAATCCTTTTGTCAAATTAAGCACACAGACAGACAAATTAACTTACGGGATTTTAACACATGCTTAATCACATATTAGTGACACAGAATATAATATTAAAATATTATACAGACTAGGATTTGTGGTCCCAAAACCACTGTTCTGACTAGGGTATAAACCAGACTGTTATACTAATAATTTAGTTTTTAAAGACTAGATAACATTAAAAATTAATAGGAAGATGATCATTACCTTAGTTGACGTAAAACCAATCACATGATCGAAAACTCGAAAAGCCTACAAGCTTGACAATGGAGGAAACTATGGTGTTTTTGGGTGTTTTTCTTGAAGTATTATAGAGGTTTAATGTTGTAAGGATGATGAAAATCAAAGGACTAGAATTTGGAATCAAAATCGAATGGAGAGGGTGAGGGAAATCAAAGGGAATGCAACAAGAATGTGAGGGGAAGAACTAACGTGAAATATATGTAGGTGGGGGAAGTATAGGTTGAATTTTAAAATTTGGTTTAATTACTTCATAAAGACTCACAATTTTGACTCTTTTACAAATCATTCCTATTTTCAAAAGTAAAGGTATTTAAAACTCATTTTCAGAAATTAATTTAATTTTCTAAAAACCATAGTAAAAAAACATGACCGATAAACCATATCACAAAATTTCGAACACTCTATGGCTAAAATTCCTAAAATACCCATAAAACTCCTAGGCCCTATTTTGGGTTGTTACAACCTCAATCAATAGAAAATATATTTCAACATTAAGAAAGATGAAACTTATGAAATCTATACAATTTTGTTTACAACTCATATCAAAGCGAATGGCAATATAATCACTATCAAATTCATAAGTCAAAATACCAACCTTTCGACATCTTACATTTTAACAAAAGTTAAGCTAAAACCCAACAAATACATATAAAAACAACTAATGCAACAAATACATAGATAACAAATCACGATCCATAACATATTTCCTAATACGTAACATAACCCAAAAATACCATCCATGATACAATTAACATCTTATAAGCAAATATTACTTTGTTATTTATTGACATATTAGTCTTGTACAATGTGATCTTCTCTTCCAAATGAGTTTCCTTGAATCACATTCTTTGTTTTTTTGTCAATATTGAGCTTATTATTCTAAACTCTTAATCTCCTATTCTTTGTCAATAACATCATATTTTGCAGCATTATTTCACTGATTGTGCAACCTTATTCCTTTTCGGTTGAATCGGTGTCATTACCGTTAATTTCAACCCACTGAAAAAATCACAACCCCAATCTTCATTACTCACATACAATAAAAAAATAAGAATATATGTGTAATTAAGGTACAATTTTCATATTTCCAACTTTAAGAAAAATATTTCAAATTCATTTTCAAAACATGTCTCTAAAACCCTAAATTACACAAAATCTTCAACTAAAATCACAAAGCCCTCTATTTTTTGCACATCTAACAATGATAGTACACAACCAAAACAAAAAATATAATTTCCTTCAAACTGATAATTAAAATTCAAACTTTTACCTCTTTGAATTTTGCAAACGCAAATAATTTTCTCCCTTAGCTCCGTGGAGTATTTGCGTTGCAAACTAGAGCCCTTAACCTGCAATGACAATACACAACTCTCAATTGACCACCTGATTTTATCTTGATTGATTAAGACATTTTTCCTTATTTGCTTCTTCGACTCTCACTATGGAAATCTAGTGTGCAGAATATGAAAATAAACCCTAAACTAAAGAATGTTGAAAGAAAGGTTAGAAAAGGAAGAATAGATAGATTTTGGGTTTGAGAAGAAAATGGAGAAACTTAAGAAATTCCTTTCAAGTTTATTAAACTTAATAATAATAATAATAATAATAGAAAATTATTTCTATTACCATTTTTTAGATGTGGAATATAAGGTTTGAAAAATCCTTGACTGGTTGCTGCCAAATAACAGTTTATGTGGCATCACACAATTGGAAAGTGCTGCCACTCATTAAAAACTAACGACGTTAGAGAAAAGTACCAATTTAGTTAACGAAAAAAAGTTTGGGTACCAATGTAGGAAAAAAACCTAAAATATTAATCTAGAAGAAATGGATAAGTTCAAGTATCAATTTAATATTTAAGCCAAGTTTTTACAAACAACAGACGTGGAAGACAACTGATTCAATAAAGTGATTTTTAGAAGGAGAAAAAAAAACTAGAAGTGTAACAGCCCGATTTTGGGGCTCGTCGGAACAATGGTTTCGAGACCACAAATATGACGCAGTAAAATTTATTTCTTATTATATTTTTATGGTCTACAGGTTTATGGAATGGTTTTGTGAAAATTTCGTTCGAAAAGTTTAACGTTTGGGCACTCAATTTAGTAAAGGGGACTAAAATGCAAAATTTGAGTTCTATATATTAGAGGTGTCCAACTGCTATGAGATTTTAAATTTAAGGTCCTTAGATGGTAATTAGACCAGTACTTAAGCTAGTGGACAAATATGGACATGGAGTAAGAGAAATTTTATGATTTAAGTTAGGGGCATTTTGGTCATTTGGTTAATAAATGAATTAATAATCAAATTAAATGCCAATTTTTGCTCATCTTCTACCCCTTGGAAAAAATTTACAAGAGGAAGACATAGCTAGGGTTTTTCAAGCTTCCAAGCTCGATTGTAAGTCTGTTCTAGCCCCATTTTTAATGATTTTTATGTTTTTGAGATCCTTGTAACTCCATCTACCTATTTCTAGTACTAATTTGAAGTATGATTAAGGTATAGGGTTTGAACCATATTAGATATTTGTGTATTTTTATGTTTAATGGCATATTATGCAAATTTTATGTTGGATAAACAACTTCTACTAAGTGATTTTCGGTAAAAATATAAAAAAATGACCTATCTGTAAAAGTTATAAATTATGTAGTAAAAGTGCGATTTAATGGAAATTGTGGGCTGTTATGGGCATGAAAATGGTTCGGCTAGGCTTGTGTATTAAAGAAATTGAACAGTTTCATTTTACGAGCCTAGGGACTAGATTGTAAAAATGTGAAACATTAGGGGCAAAAATGTAATTTTTCCATAATATTATTTTTGGACTTAATTGAACAATGTGAGTATTAAATGAGTTAAATTGGTTATTATTGATCAAGAAAAATGAGGTTTGGACCTAGATCGAGGGAAAAACAAAGTGTTTGACGATTAGGTAACATTTCTACTATTTTTGTACCGAGGTAAGTTCGTACGTATATAATGCATTATTATATTTATATTTTAAATGACTTTAATATTGTATGAATTGTGATTTCCCCTTTGGGTGTATTCGAAAAAGTTTCGACAAGCGAGAAATTCCAGTTGAACCTTAGGAATAGATAGGATACAAATGTCATGACATTAGGGTTACTAAGATTACGTGTAAGACCATATCTGGGATATGGCATCAATATGAAACTCATGTAAGACCATA
Source organism: Gossypium australe (assembly GCA_005393395.2). Classification (NCBI taxonomy): domain Eukaryota; kingdom Viridiplantae; phylum Streptophyta; class Magnoliopsida; order Malvales; family Malvaceae; genus Gossypium; species Gossypium australe. The sequence goes on along the minus strand of CM016614.1, from coordinate 64,174,348 downwards.
GCTAGGCTATTGGCATCGATACGAGATTTCATGTAAGACCATATATGGGTTATGGAAATGGTACAGTACTATGAGTACAAGATTCCCGAGTATCCTTTAGTATTCCAAGTGGTTCAATGAAAAATTTAACGAGAATGCCAAAGTTGTGAAAGACTATGTTTATGTTGTGAATTGGTACAGGTATGTATGTAAAACTCATAATTAACGAGCTCGATATGTGATGAACCCTCGGTAAGGTTGTGATTGAGTAAATTATGGCTATGGGATTTTAGTAACATTTATGTTAACTTACATTATGTTAATTGTATGTTAAATGTGTGGTTATGATGCTTATTATTTGTATAGGATCTTACTAAGCTATATAGCTTTCTCCCCCTTTCTTTCCATGTCTTATAGTGTCACCAAGCTAGCTCAGGGTTCGGAGATTGTCGGAGATCTACTCACACTATCAACAATTATTTTGAGTACCAATGAATTTAACATTTTGAATTATGGCATGTATAGGGGACTTGGTTATTTTGTTATGTGTCATGATTGATTTTTCCAAATATGTTGGCTTATATTGGTTGAAAGTTCATTTTGTAAATGGCCATTGAAATTGGCTAATGTTGGTATAAGTAATTTATATGATGATGTCTTTCATGGATGTGACAGTTTACATGATATGAGTTGATAAGTATGCAATGTTTGTGTATGATAGATGGTAGCATGTGAATGATGAGTTTATGTCTTGGTTGTGGCTGATTTGATTGTATGTATATGCCTGAATTGGTGCTATGTTATATAGTATAGGTGTGTGTTTTAAAGGGTGGCAAAATGGCTTGGTAAATAGCCTTATCTTGTTCACAGGGGGCATGTGTCTAGGTCGTGCGTGACACACGGTCTGCCCTACGGGCATGTGTTTCAGCCGTGTGTCCCCTACACCTTAATTGTTGCAAAATAGAATGTCCAGAATATAGCACACGGGCAGAGACACGGGAATGTGTCTCGGCCGTGTGTGCTACACGGCCTTGGACACGGGCGTGTGTCTTGGCCGTGTGAAGTCTGCGCCTATTTTATGAAAAAATTTTGAAAACTAAATCAACCACAGGCCTAGCACACGGGCGTGTGGCACGACCGTGTGGCACAAGTCAGAGAGCTCCCTAATTTGAACACGACCTATAGCACGGGAGTGTCCCATGGTCACACGGGCGTGTGACCCCTGTAACATGGGAATTTTCTAAGGTTTGTTAAATTTTCTAAAGTTCTTAGTTTTGTCCCGAACCACTTCCAATGCATGTTTTGGTCCTCGTAGGCTCGTAATAGGGACTCTGTGATTGAATGCAAAAAAATTTTAATTTGTACGAAAATTTATGACTCGGAAATGTATGTTTGTTTATGTTTAAATCTGGTAATGCCTCGTACCCTGTTTCGGTGTCGAACACGGGTAAGGGGTGTTACATTTAGTGGTATCAGAGCTACAATTTAGTCGATTCTCAAAATTACATAGTATGTGTAAGAGTCTAGCTATACATGCCATATATGAACTGTGATAGTGTGATGACTCCTGACAATTTTAAACTATGTTCTCATATAGTAAATGGATTCCGACTGAACTGTAGCTGATGAAGTAGAAAGCAATGCGCCGGCTCCCGCTCAAGGGGCAGCGCAATCTGAAAGTAAACCTCTCACGGTTAGTCAGGGAGGAGGAGAAGGGGCTAGAGAAGCGTTCCTCCACATGATGAACCAGTGGTATTAGGAGTTTTTTCGAACAAATTCGAATGCTCAACATCCTCCATCCCCTCCTTATACCCAACCGAATCTCGTAGCTCCTCAAGGTATGGATTTGGTAAGACAGAATAAGCCTCTGTTTGGTAAGATTTGGAAGCAAGGAGTTGAGGAATTCAGGGCTAATGTAGATGATAGCCCCGAGAAAGTTGAGTTCTGGATTGATAATACTATCAGGGTATTTGATGAGTTAACATGTACACCCGAAGAATGCTTGAAATGTGCTATATCACTCTTGAGGGATTCGGCATATCATTGGTGGAAAATGATCGTGTCAGAAAGTCTTAATATTTATATAATGAATGATCGAGCCTAGAAACTAACTTACGACAAAGATTGAGGCAAGCGCACCTATCATTTGGTAGTATAGTTATGGCAAGACCGGAAGTATCGTATCCTCAAGGACTTAGAGTACTAGTAATTACTATATTTTTTTATTATTTAGCCTAAGAATTAAGGGAATTGTTATTTAATCTAAAACTAATCAACTAATCACTAAGATAAAGATGCTAAGACAAAGAGAATGAATTGGGAAAAATACTTTTGGGAAAAACCAATTGATTAAGACAATACCCGAGGAAGAATCCACCTAGACTTCACTTGTTATTTAACTCTGAACCAGACGATTTATTCACTTGACTTGATCCGTAGGATTCCCTAATTTATATTAATACCTCTCTCGAGGCTACTAACGTCTAACCCTAGGTTGATTAATTGAAATCTCTTTCTAATTAAAACCCCTAGAATTGCATTAACTCGATCTATGGACTCCCATATTAGGTTTGACCCTAACCCAGCAGATTTTCGTCATCTTATCTCTAGGGTAGCGATCAACTCTGCTTAACTATGCTAGATCTACTCTTAAACATGGAATATTCCTCCACTGCCTAAGCACATCAATACTTGAATCAATATCCTGAAATATTAAAACAATAATTAAGAACATATAATTAAGAACAAATCAAGTATTTATCATATAGTTCAGAAAATAATAACATGATCCGTCTTAGGTTTCATCCCCCTCAGATATTTGAGGGGTTTAGTTCATGTTTATAAAAGAATACATCTCAGAAGAAAGTATAAAACAAAACATAAGAAAAACCCTAAAACCCCTGAAGGAAATTGAAGGGAAAATTTTTCATCTTGAGTATGATTCCGGCTTCTTGAGATGAATCAACTAGCTTTCTTCGAGTAAATCCCACAATTCAACCTCTCTAGCTTGGCTCCTCGGCCTACCTGAATGCCCCCTCTTTTAGGCCACACTTAGGGTGTTTATATAGGCTTTCGGAATGTCTTTCTTTGCCCCTAAGTATCCTAATCTGAGTGGAATTAAAATAGGTCACGGCAGGGACACGCCCATATGGTACGCCCGTGTAAATCGAGTCCAAGCCGTGTTCGGGTTTGCTAAAGAGGCACGGCCATGTGGCTCAGGCCCAGGCTGTGTGAATTTTCTACTTTGGCCAATTTTCTCCTTTTTTGGCCCGTTTCTTGTTCTTTTCATCCTCCGGTGCTCTCCTAAGTATAAAACATGAAAGTAAAGGATTAGAAGCACCAAATTTTACAATTCAGGGGATAAATCATCCAAAATTATGCTAAATGTGGGATTAAAATATGAACATATTACGGTTTATCAAATACCCCCACACTTAAGCATTTGCTTGCCCCCAAGCAAAATTCTCAACTTACAATTAAAATGAATTTCCTCAATTCGTAATATTCATCAATAGTGTTTCATCATAATTCATAGATAATTTATACATTGATAATTTAACTTAAAGAGTCCTAAGGATTCAAACAATCTAAGTCATAGTTTTTATAGCACGCAAACATAGGTGTTTCCCCTTACCTAAATAATTACCTTTAGTTCAAAATCGACAAGGGTTGACATCCTCACTAAAGATTCACTCAAACCACTCAAAGTGTTTAAGGTTCAAAGTTAAGCACTCAAAAGTCGAACATGAAAAGTTAATCCCATAGGCTTGCATGAAAATCAAATCTCCACCACTATAGAATGAAATGATACACAGATCAAAAGGTCTTTTAAGGATTATAATGGGGCTTGGGTTAAAGGTGTGGATAAAGGCTAAATTAGAGGGTTAAAATCGAGATTGAATTAACAAATTACCTAACTTAGAAATATGAACTAAGACTCGAATAATTACATCAATTAAAATTTCATTACTAATAATACAAGCTTCTTCTCACGATGTGGAATTTAAACGTATAAGCTCACTTAATCATAGAACTAATAAATATACTTCGTTTTTTTTAAGAACAAATCAAGTAAATAGATTTTAACAATTGAAATAAAGAATGTAGTTAGGTAACTGATCAAATCAAATCTCGATATAAGGGTAGTCAAAAGAAATGGTGATAACAAATACAAGATGGGTTTTGGGTTATAATTAGTGGGTGAGTCAATAAACGGTTTGTTAAGATCAAAGGGTTCACTAGGGGTTAATTGTGAGGGTAGGATTTTAGTGGAGTAAGTGGGTTAAATCCTAAGTGCCTTTATCATCTTTGTATATCAAATCAATGATATAGTCTTGACATGTATAATCAAAGCAAGTTCTAGAATAATAAATCACTATTGACACACTCATAATCAATAAAGTGAGCAAGAAAAGAATGTATGCTCTAAAAGGCTCAAAATCTTACAAAAATTATGGGTTTTTTATATCAACTTTGTAAATTTCAAACTTCAAGGTAATAATTAGATTCAGGTAGACAACCTAATAAAATTAATTGATTTTGAAAATAGACTCATCATGCTTGATTCTCTAGTCTCCTAAAGTTTAAATCATCACTGCACAATTATCAATGACTTAATCCAAAACATATCAATTGTAACAACCCAAACCCGGCCCAAACTTTAAGGCCGAATCTAGCTTGTTACAGTAGAAAACATTTTTGAGGAATTCATTTTTCTAAATCAATTTAAGTTGTTGAAAACCTTTTGTTTGAATGTCTTGTAAAAACTTTATTTAGTGTTTATTAGAAAATTTATTTAAGCCAAGTTAATATAAAAGTCCAAATGTGCCCGATGGCACGTTAAAAACAATTTTCGTTTTAACTTGGAAAACATGTGATTTAAATTCAATAATAGTAGATAATTAAAACAAATATTCCAGCATAAAATAAAATAAAAATAAAAATGCTAGGAGGCCTTATTACATCCGAAATAAAATTTAAATCAACAATCCAAAAATAAATAAATTGAAATTCAGAGTCTGTTAAAATTTAAATCCCACTGCATGGCCACCTCGAGTCAACCCGGCTCCACATCCGCGATCTACGTGTTACCTGAAAAATATAAAGGAGAAGGTGAGTCACCAAGACTCAGTATGTAACCCTTCCCCCGTTTTAAAAACTTTTTTTTTCCATACACCACATATAACAATTAATATGCAAAATATCATGTGTCCCAACCTAGCCAGCCATACGCCACTGTCTACCCCGTTGTGGTACCAAACCACTGGTGGTGCCAAACCACTGGTGACATATAGTCACAATGTGTTACCAAAACACTGGTGTCCGTAGACACAAATCGGGTGATGGGGCCAACCCATCGTGTGATACCAAATCACTGGCAGACGATCCCATATCTCAAGTGGGGCCAACCCACGGTGGTGTTAACCACAGGGACAAGTCGCTTTGAGGTACCAAACCTCTGGAGGTACCAAACCTCTGGTGACCGTAGTCACGGTGTGTTACCAAAACACTGGTGCCCGTCGGCACGAATATACTGCCCCCTCCACTCAATCAACCCACATAGTCAACAATCATACACAGATTTATCATATGTATCAACACAACATGCTTCCCAAAAGCATAAAATAGTGAAATCATATGCACAGGTACTTACCTGATTCACCACTTATACCGTTATGGTATTCAAGCCTTGCTACATAAATCAAGTTAGCATTCACATTACTTAGCATAGTAAATAAGTTATATGGTGTGTATGTACACACCTGTTACCACGATAGTCTTAAATCCCGAAGATAATCAATCGGCCACACTCTAAGTCCTTGCCCCTATATTCGGCCAACTATCAAGGTTAGTGATATGGGCCATTCGGCCAAACCAAATAATTTAAAGGGGTCATACTTTGTACCCGAATCCTTACCTAATCGCTTGAATTCTAGCTTCGGCACCCGAATCGCGAATCTGGTTCATAAACTACAATTGGTCAATATTAGTAACCATAGCTTTCGGCTTTTCTTAGTCATTAGAAGAGTGATTTTTTATAAGTAGACACTTACCACCACCTACCCAAAACCGAATGTCAGAGAATGCAAGATCCGGTCTCACTGTTTTGAGATCCCGAAGTGCCTATCATCGATTTCAACACTGGTTAGAACTCTTGCTACTGATTGCCGAAACTTCGGCTTCCATTCAATCCCATAAGTCGACAAGAAAAAGAAAATACGAAAGGAGGGTTCGGCCATCCCTTACCTTGATAATCGATTGAATTACAGAGAAATCCTGGAGTATCAATGCCACTGCACTATTCGGCCAAAGTGCAACCAAGGAGGGATGTGAGGTTTCGGCACTTCAAGAGGGTATATTCGGCTATTTGGAGGTAGGCCAATAGGGGTTTTGATTTATGAAGAAAGGAAATAGATGGGCTATGGAGATGTGGAGGATTCGGCCAAAGATTGAGAAAAGAGTTGATGGCTTTTAGTCTCAAAGAGAATGAGAATAAAAGATGGGAGGGTTGAGAGTTTCGGCCACAAGCAAAGATGGAAAAAAAAAGAAAACAAGTGATAGCTGAAGGCTTTTATAAGCATTCGGCACTCCCCTCCCCTAAGCTTGTCGTCCAAGGAGTTCAAGGCTTAGCCAACTCCTTGTTTTTCTCATAACCACTAAATTGATTTAATTCAAATAATAATAATCACCTAATAATCCCAAATAATAGCCAAATAATCCTTTTAATCAAATAATATCCTTGATTATCCTCAAAATAAAACTTCAATAATATCTATTTAATAATCCATGTAATATCCTCATTTATCTCCTATTTTCCTTAGAATAAAATCCCTTTAAAAATAATTAATATCACATCCTTTTTATCCTATAAAAAAAATATTTAAAGAGAGAAAATCTCTCCTACTTGTGCCGTCCAACATATAGTGCAAAAAGGAAATTTTTGTGACTCGAACCAAGGTTCTCCCTTGCTCCTTGGTGGCGTCACATGCTAGTTCTTAAGTGGCCTTCCTTTGCCACTTATTCTAGGCTCATTTTTGTGTCAAATTATCCATATTTAATCTTATAACACCCTCCTGCTAAGGCTCCCTGCCTTAAAAGTTAAAAACTGAAGTTTTCTACCAACCCGTGCCAACTCAAAGCCTTAATTAAGCTCTATTATTCCATAAATAATATCACAGCAGTTCATACATAAGAAAAATAATTAAATTCCAAATAGCCCCGTTTTTGGGATGTTACATCAATAAAAATCATGAATAAAAGGAAATTTCATTCTAATAGTAATATGTGAAAATTACTTAAGAACAAGACACGATTCAGGGATTTGAGAATAATGCAAAAAGTTAGGAACTTTTCAAAATGAAATTCACCCCCTACACTTAAGATGTACATTGCCCTCAATGTACAAATATATATGTAGCATGAAATCATAAGAGATAGGGAGAAGTGAAACTTCCTGAATTTTGGATGGATTCCTTGAGTTGGAAGTGTAGAAATTTGATTCGGAGGTGAAAGATAAGTTGGAGGGGGCGTCTTTGGTGGTGTATGGTGACCGCCAACAATCTCCGCGCTAGATGAAGAAATTGGGAAACTCGTGAAGAATTAGCCAGGAAATGATAAGAATAATTCAAAATATACTAATAATATGTTTAAAGAAAAAAAAGATAAAAAGAAAGAGTGTAAGAAGTAAAATAAAATTAAAACAAAAGATTAATGGACTGAAAAGTCCTTATTGTTAGATGGTTCACGAGGTGGGTGTGATTTCTAAGGGCGTGGTGTGGTGATTCCCTAACAGCCTTTAGAACCTTAGACGTGTTGGATCACATGATCATGTCGCACGGCCGTGTTGTGCTTCGTTCATTTCTCCCACGCCTGAGAGCAGGTCGCCATGCTCGTGTTGATAAAATAGTGTCATCCATGGCTGTAACGCACGGCCGTGGTGTTTAGTTGGAGCCCGTGGCTTGAAGATTTTTTTTCCTGTTTCGTACTATCTCTGCCACGCCAGTACGGAAATCTGTGATGTCCACATGGCCACAGCCACGCCTGTGTGCAAGGCTGTGTGGGTAGAGAAACCTGCACTTTGGTTAGTTTATAGTTAGGTGCTAAAAAGGAAAAATAAAAATAAAAATAAAAATGTAAAATTTAATGGGGTTAGTGCTCGGGTTGCCTCTCAAGAAGCGCTCGTTTAAAGTCTTAAACTAGACTTACCTCTCATTCGCATAATCATGGTGGTTTGAGGAGTTGAAAATCCTTTCTCATGCATCCAGTTCTATTATCAGTATATAGTTCGAGTCGAGTAGCGTTTACTTTAAAAGTGCCGAATATAGGATTACTTACCTCGGCTGTTCCGTAAAGGAAGACATTGAGTACCTTAAAAGGGATTTTTTTTGTTTGTATCAAGGTCTGAGGTGGCGATCCGAGGGTCTGTTTTAGCCAACAATACCTAATCCCCGATCTAAAATTGGTTTGGTCCATCCTTAAGTTTGACATGGTTTTGCTTTGGTTCTGCTTCGTGTGTTCCTAATTTCTCTTTGAAATGTGTCTTCCACTCATCTAGTTCATCGATCTGAAGCCTTCGTTCCTCATGAGTTATTTCCTTGTTGGTATGAGGTCTAGGATCGGGCTCAGTTGTGTAGTTCCGTGGTGCTTCCTGAGAAGAAGGTTTAACCGAATGGTCATTAATAGAATTTATGTTCTCACCTTGATTACTCGATGTCCTAGCCGAGTCAAGATCCTGAAGAGTGATTGTTTCGTCACCTACACGGAGTATGAGTTCACCTGAACCAACATCAATTTTAGTCCTGGTAGTTGCTAAAAGGGGTCTTCCTAAAATTAAAGGAATATTATTGTCCTCATCCATGTCTAAAACGACAAAGTTTACTGGGAATACGAATTTATCAAATTTTTACGAGAACAACTTCGATTATACCCCTAGGAATTCTAATTGTTTTATCAGCTAATTGAATGCTCATCCTAGTTTGTTTGGGTTTCCCTAGACCTAGTTATTTAAACATTTTATAAGGCATAACATTTATGCTTGCCCCTAAATCAGCTAAAGCATTACCAGCAGATAAACTACCAATTAAGCATGGAACTGTAAAACTCCCTTGATCTTTTAATTTTCATGGTAGTTTATTTTGCAAAATTGCTGAGCACACTGCGTTTAGTTCCACATGCGACTCCTCGTCTAACTTCCGTTTGTTTGTTAAAAGCTCTTTTAAAAATTTCCTTGAATCCGGCATCTGCGAAAGAGATTCAAGAAACGGTAAGTTAATATGTAATTTCTTTAAGAGTTTAAGGAATTTACCGAATTGTTCATCTGTGTTGTCTTTCTTCATCGTATTGGGGTATGGCACACGAGGTTGGCACTCTTTAATTACCGGCTTTGGATTATCATGGTTTACCTCAACCTTACCTTCCTCTACCACATTCTCTCGACTTGCTTTGGGTTCATCTAGCCCTTCACTATCATGACCGGTTATTGCTTGAAGTTGCTCCTTCGGATTAGTTTCAGTGTTGCTTGGTAGGCTTCCTTGTGGTCTTTCGGAGATCAGCTTAGCAAGTTGCCCTAATTGGTTCTCGATCCCTTTAATCAATGCTTGTTGATTTTTAAGTGTTGTTTCGGTGTTTTGAAAACAGGTTTCTAACACCGCGATGAATTTTTTCAGCATCTCTTCAAGGTTCGGCTTTTTCTCTTATGGGTAGGGTTGCTGTTGAAAACCTGGGAGGGGTTGTTGTCTTTGATTTCCTTGGCCACCCCATGAGAAATTGGGGTGGTTCCTCGAACCTGGATTGTATGTATTACAATAAGGGTTATTTTGAGGTCTAAAATTGTTACCCATGTAGTGAGCTTGCTCGTTTTCAGCGTTCGGGTTGTAAGGCAGATATTCTGTGTTGTTCATTCCTCCTCCATTCATATCGCACTGCATAACTGGATGTACCTGTGAAGAACCACAAAAACTATCAATCTTTTTATTTAACATCTCTACCTGATTTGATAGCATGGTCATTGCGTCGAGGTTGAAAACACTGGTGGCTTTTGTTGGCCTTGTCCTTGTGACTTGCCACTGATAGTTATTCAGTGACATCTCTTCAATGAATTCATAGGCAGCCTCAGGTGTTTTGTTATTCAGGGTTCCGCCGGCGGCTGAATCATTCAATTGTCTAGTTGAGGGGTTCACACCGTTGTAAAAGGTTTGGACCTGTAACCACAAGGGTAATCCATGGTGTGGGCACCTTCTCAATAGATCTTTGTATCTCTCCTATGTATCGTAAAGTGTCTCTAAATCCATCTGCATAAAAGAAGAGATATCATTTCTTAACTTAGCCGTTTTAGCCGGCGGAAAATATTTTAACAAAATTTTTTTGGTCATTTGTTCCCATGTAGTGATTGATCCTCGTGGTAACAAGTTCAACCACTGTTTAGCTTTATTCCTCAACGAAAAGGGAAACAACCGAAGATGAATGGCATCATCAGAAATGCCATTTATTTTGAAAGTATCACAAAATTCTAGGAAATTCACCAAGTGATTATTTGGATCTTTATCCTGTAACCCATCAAACTGAACAAATTGCTGTATCATCTGAATTGTGTTAGGTTTTAGTTCAAAATCATTTGCAGCAATAGTAGGTCTAACAATACATGACTCAGTTCCTGTTAAATTAGGTTTAGCATAATCATACATAGTACGAGGAGTATGATTTAGATTCACCGAGTTTGCGGCAACCACAGGAGGTTGCGGACTGTTATCAACCATCTCTTCAGTAGTATTCGTATCGTCCTCTTGCTCTTCTTCTATGTATTGTAAGCTTCGCCTTATTTCTCTTCTGTTTCTGCGAACGGTACCTTCTATACCGCTGTCAAAAATTAAGGGTCCTGACGGGTTCCTTCTAGTCATAAACTAGAAAAACCTATCAGAAGCAAAGAAAAGAAAATAAAAATTAGAAAAATAAAATAAAAATAAAAAATAAATTGCAAATAAAATAAAAATAATTGGCTAAAGTAATAAAAATCAAGTGTTCCTAATATCTTAGTCCCCGGCAATGGCGCCCAAAAACTTGATCGTGTCAGAAAGTCTTAATATTTATATAATGAATGATCGAGCATAGAAACTAACTTATGACAAAGATTGAGGCAAGCGCACCTATCATTTGGTAGTATAATTATGGCAAGACCGGAAGTATCGTATCCTTAGGACCAAGAGTACTAGTAATTACTATCTTTTTATTCTTTAGCCTAAGAATTAAGGGAATTGTTACTTAATCTAAAACTAATCAACTAATCACTAAGCTAAAGATGCTAAGACAAAGAGAATGAATTGGGAAAAATACTTTTGGGAAAAACCAATTGATTAAGACAATACCCGAGGAAGAATCCACCTAGACTTCACTTGTTATTTAACTCTGCACCAGACGATTTATTCACTTGACTTGATCCGTAGGATTCCCTAATTTATATTAATACCTCTCTCGAGGCTACTAACGTCTAACCCTAGGTTGATTAATTGAAATCTCTTTCTAATTAAAACCCCTAGAATTGCATTAACTCGATCTATGGACTCCCATATTAGGTTTGACCCTAACCCAGCAGATTTTCGTCATCCTATCTCTAGGGTTGCGATCAACTCCGCTTAACTATGCTAGATCTACTCTTAAACATGGAATATTCCTCCACTGCCTAAGCACATCAATACTTGAATCAATATCCTGAAACATTAAAACAAGAATTAAGAACACATAATTAAGAACAAATCAAGTATTTATCATATAGTTCAGAAAACAATAACAACATCCGTCTTAGGTTTCATCCCCCTCAGGTATTTGAGGGGTTTAGTTCGTGTTTATAAAAGAATACATCTTAGAAGAAAGTATAAAACAAAACATAAGAAAAACCCTAAACTCTCTAAAGGAAATTGAAGGGAAGATCTTCCATCTTGAGTATGATTCCGGCTTCTTGAGATGAATCAACTGGCTTCCTTCAAGTAAATCCCACAATTCGACCTCTCTGGCTTGGCTCCTCGGCCTACCTGAACGTCCCCCTCTTTTAGGTCACACTTAGGGTGTTTATGTAGGCTTTCGGAATATCTTTCTTTGCCCCTAAGTATCCTAATCCGAGTGGAATTAAAACAGGTCACGGCAGGGACACGCCCGTGTAAATCGAGTCCAGGCCGTGTTTGGGTCTTCTAAAGTGGCACGACCGTATGGCTCAGGCCCAGGCCGTGTGAATTTCATACTTTGGCCCATTTTCTCTGTTTTTGGCCCATTTCTCATTCTTTTCATCCTCCGGTGCTCTCCTAAGTATAAAACATTAAAGTAAAGGATTAGGAGCACCAAATTTCACAATTTAAGGGATAAATCATCCAAAAGTATGTTAAATGTGGGATTAAAATATGAACATATTACGGTTTATCAGAAAAACTAGTATCTGAGGTACCGAGAGAGAGGGTTACCTGGGAATTCTTTCAAGAGGCATTCCAAAAGAAATATATCAGCTAGTGGTTCATCAATTAGAAACGTAAAGAATTTCTTGAGGTGAAATTAGGCCGAATGTCGATGACAGAGTATGAGCGAGAATTTATCAGGCTCAGTAAGTATGCCCGAAAGTCTGTTTCCTCCGAGGCTATTATGTGTAAAAGGTTCGAAGGTGGGATGAATGAAGACATCCGACTATTAGTTGGAATCTTGGAACTAAAAGAATTTGTTGTATTGGTTGAACTAGCTTGCAAAGCCGAAGAGCTAAGCAAAGAGAAAAGAAAGGCCGAGAGTGAGGTTAGAGATGTAAGAAAAAGGTCGATGAGTAAGTCATTTCAATCTCAGTCAAAGAAATCTAGAGAAATGAATTCTGGTTCGAATGTATCAGGGTATTCGCACACAGACCGCGGGAAGCAACATTCAGGTTTTAAATCTCAAGCTACTTCAATGGCAAATGTGGGTAGTGTTAGGTCAAACAGACCCGAATGTTAACATTGTAGAAGAAAACATCCCAGCGAGTGTAGGATGAATGACCAAGCTTGTTTCAAGTGTGGTACTCAAGAGCATTTTATCCGAGATTGCCCTGAGATGGCTGAGAAAGAACAATTTCCGAGTGCAAGGCCAAGTAATACTACCAATAGAGGTAGGCCACCAAGAAACACCGGGAATGGAACTAGCAGTAAAGGTGTGACAAAGGATTCAGCTGTGAGATCCGAAGCTAGAGCACCTGCTAGATCTTATGCCATAAGTGTGCGTGAGAATTCTCCCGATGTGATTACTGGTACATTTTCTCTTTATGATACTAATGTTATTGCATTGGTCGATCCTGGATCGACTCATTCTTAAGTTTGTGTGCATTTGGTATCTAGTAAGAGTTTGCCTGTTGAGTTTACTGAGTTTGTAATTAAAGTGTCAAGCCCCTTAGGCAAATATGTGCTAATTGATAAATTTTGCAAGAATTGTCCTTTGATGATTCGAGGTCACTATTTTCCGACTGATTTAATGTTGTTGCCATTTGATGAATTTGACGTTATTTTGGGTATGGATTGGTTAACACAGCATGATGCAGTAGTAAATTGTAGACTGAAAACTATTGAATTGAAATGTGAAAATGGTGAGGTTCTTCGGGTTAAAACCAATGAGTCAAGTGAATTGCCTGTTGTGATTTCGTCTATAGCTGCTTAGAGATACGCAAGAAAAGGTTGTGAAGCTTATCCTGTTTATGTGTTGAATGCTAAGATGTCGGAATTGAAACCTGAATCAGTGTCGATAGTTAGTGAATATCCAAATGTTTTTCCTGGAGAGTTGTATGGGTTACCACTGATTAGAGAAGTTGAGTTTGATATTGATTTAGTGCCAGAGACTTCATCAATATCAATTGCTCCGTATAGAATGGCTCCAACTAAATTGAAAGAATTAAAAGCTCAGTTGCAAGAATTGACAAATAAGGGTTTTGTGAGACCGAGGTTTTCTCCCTAGGGTGCTCTAGTGTTATTTGTAAAGAAGAAAGACGAATCTATGAGACTTTGTATCGATTATCGACAGCTCAACAAGGTGAATATAAAGAACAAGTATCCTTTGCCAAGGATTGATAACTTGTTTGATCAGTTGAAAGGAGCAACGGTATTCTCGAAGATTGATTTGAGATCTGGCTACTATCAGTTAAGAGTTAAAGAGTCAGATGTTTCGAAAACTACTTTCAAGACAAGGTATAGGCATTATGAATTTCTTGTTATGCCTTTTGGATTAACTAATGCTCCTGTTGTTTTTATAGACTTGATGAATCAAATTTTCCAACTGTATTTGGACAAGTTTATGGTTGTGTTCATCGATGACATTCTGATTTATTCTCGAGATGAGACTGAGCATGCCGAGCACTTAAGAATAGTATTGCAGACTTTGATAGATAAGAAATTATTTGCGAAATTCAGTAAAAGTGAATTTTGGCTCCAAGAAGTCGAATTTTTGGGACACATAGTTTTTGGAGATGGTATTCGGGTTGATCCGAGTAAGATTTCAACAATTGTTGATTGCAAATTGTCGAGAAATGTATATGAAGTTAGAAGCTTTTTGGGCTTAACCAGTTATTATCGGTGATTTGTTAAGGGTTTTTCGATGATTTCTACTCCTGTGACTAAGTTGTTGCAAAAAGATGTTAAGTTTGAATGGTCTGAAAAATGTCAGCAAAGTTTTGAGAAGTTGAAAGCATTCTTGACTGAGGCACTGATTTTAGTGCAACCTAAACCGGGAAAAGAATTTGTGATTTATAGTGACGCATCACTGAATGGATTAGGATGTGTGTTGATGTAAGAGGGCAAAGTGATAGCTTATGCCTCAAGACAGTTGAAACCACACGAGAAGAATTATCCAACGCACGATTTGGAATTGGCCCCCATTGTTTTTGCTTTGAAAATTTGGCGTCATCATTTGTACGATGAGAAGAGCCACATCTATACCGACCACAAGAGTTTGAAGTATTTGATGAATCAAAAGGATTTAGACTTGCGACAACGAAGATGGCTCGAGTTACTAAAAGATTATGAGTTGGTAATTGACTACCATCCCGAAAAGGCAAACGTAGTCGCAGATGCTTTGAGCAGAAAGTCCTTGTTTTCCTTGAGAGCTATGAATACGAGGTTGACTTTATCTAATGATGGTTCGGTTCTAGAGGAGTTGAGAGCTAAACTGTGTTTCTTCAACAAATTTATGAAGCTCATAAAAGTGATATTGAGTTATAAGACAAAAGAGCTCTGTGTGAATCGAGTAGTGATTCAGACTTTCAGATCGATTCTGATGATTGCTTAATGTTCCGAGATAGAGTATGTGTACCAAAAAATGATGAGATTATTCAGAAGATTCTTTATGAAGCACATAATGGTTGTTTATCTGTTCATCCGGGAAGTACGAAGATGTATAATGATTTGAATAAACTGTATTGGTGGTCAGGTATGAAACGAGATATCTCTGAATTTGTATCAAAATGTTTGATTTGTCAGCAACCGAAAGTCGAACACCAAGTACCTTCGGGTTTACTTCAGCCAGTAATGGTAACCGAGTAGAAATGGGACAGGATACGTTGGACTTCGTAATGGGTTTGCCTTTAACTCCGAAAAAAGAAAGATGTCGTCTGGGTTGTTGTCGATAGATTAATGAAATCGGCTCATTTTATTCTGGTACGTACCGATTACTCACTTGACAAGCTAGCTAAATTGTACATTGCTGAAATTGTGAGATCGCACGGAGTGCCTATTTCTATTATTTTGGATAGAGATTCGAGGTTTACGTCTCGATTTTGGAAAAAGTTACAAGAAGCTTTGGGTACAAAGTTGAACTTTAGTACCGCATTTCATCCGCAAACCGACAGCCAATCAGAGAGAACGATTCAAGTTCTCGAAGATATGCTTCGTTGTTGTGTTTTAGAATTCGAAGGTAGTTGGCAAAAATATCTACCTTTAGTCAAATTTGCTTATAACAACAGTTATCAGCTGAGTATAAAGATGGCACCGTACGAGGCATTGTATGGCAGCAAGTGTTGAACTCCGTTGTATTGAACAGAGCTTAGTGAGAAACAGATTCACGAGGTTGACTTGGTTAGAGAAACTGAATAAAAAGTAAAGGTAATCCGTGATTGCTTGAAAGCCGCTTCAGATCGACAAAAGTCGTACGCAGATTTGGAAAGAAAAGATATCAAATTTTAGATTGGTGATAAAGTATTCCTGAAAGTATCTCTGTGGAAGAAGATTCTGAGATTTGGCCGTAAAGGCAAGTTAAATCCACGTTTCATTGGGCCGTATGAGGTTATTGAAAGAATAGGGCCAGTGGCATATCAGTTAGCTTTACCGATAGAGTTGGAAAGGATCCACAACGTGTTTCATGTATCTATGTTACGTCGTTATCAATCAGACCCTTCACATGTGATTTCTCCGACAAAGGTCGAGATTCGACCCGATATGTCTTATGGTGAAGAATCGATCAAGATTTTGGCTCGAAAAGTTAAACAGTTGTGAAATAAGAGTATAGGCCTAGTGAAAGTTTTATGGCAACAACATGGGGTCGAAGAGGCTACGTGGGAACCTGAGGAAGCTATGCGAAAATAGTACCCCAAACCTATTTTATGGTAAGATTTTCAAGGACGAAAATCCCTAAGGGGGGAGAGTTGTAACAGCTTGATTTTGGGACTAGTTGGAACAGTGGTTTCGGGACCACAAATTTGACGTAGTAAAATTTATTTTTATTATATTTTTATGGTCTACAATTTAATGGAATGATTTCGTGCAAATTTCGTTCAAATTTTTTGACGTTTGGGCACTCAATTTAGTAAAGGGAACTAAATTGCAAAAAGTGCAAAATTTGAGTTCTATATGTTAGAGGTGTCCAATTGCTATGAGATTTTAAATTGAAGGTCATTGGATGGTATTAGACCATTACTTAAGCTAGTGGACAAATATGGACATGGAGTAAGAGAAATTTTATGATTTAAGTTAGGGGCATTTTGGTCATTTGGTTAATAAATGAATTAGTAATCAAATTAAAAGCCAATTTTTGCTCATCTTCTACCCCTTGGCCGAAATTTACAAGAGGAAGACATAGCTAGGGTTTTTTAAGCTTCCAATCTTGATTGTAAGTCCGTTCTAGCCCCGTTTTTAATAATTTTTATGTTTTTGAGATCCTGGTAACTCTATCTACCTATTTCTAGTACTAATTTGAAGTATGGTTAAGGTCTAGGGTTTGAACCCCATTAGATATTTGTGTATTTTGATGTTTAATGTTAGATTATGCAAATTTGATGTTGGATAAACAACTTTTACTAAGTGATTTTCGGTAAAATGTCAAAAAGGACTTATTTGTAAAAGTTAAAAAATATGTAGTAAAAGTGTGATTTAATGGAAATTGTGGGATGTTATGGGTATGAAAATGGTTCGGCTAGGCTTGTGTATTAAAGAAATTGAACACGTTTCATTTTACGAGCCTAGGGACTAGATTGTAAAAATGTGAAACATTAGGGGCAAAAATGTAATTTTTCTATAATCTGATTTTTGGACTTAATTGAACAATGTGAGTATTAAATGGGTTAAATTTGTTATTATAGATCAAGAAAAATAAGGTTCAGACCTAGATCGGGGGAAAAACAAAATAAACAATTAGGTCACATTTCTACTATTTTTGTACCGAGGTAAGTTCGTATGTAAATAATGCATTATTATATTTATATTTTAAATGCTTTAATATTGTATGCATTGTGATTTACCCTTTGGGTGTATTTGTGAAAGTTTCGACAAGCGAGAAATTCCGGTTGAACCTTAAGAATAGATAGGATACAAATGTCATGACATTAGGGTTACTAAGATTAGGTGTAAGACCATATATGGGATATGGCATCGATATGAGACTCGTGTAAGACCATAGCTGGGCTATTGGCATCGATACGAGATTTCTTGTAAGACCATATTTTGGATATGTCATTGGTATGGTACTGTATGTACGAGATTCCTGAGTATCCTTTAGTATTCCAAGTGGTTCAATGGAAAATTTAACGAGAATGCCAAAGTTGTGAAATACTATGGTTATGTTTTGAATTGGTTTAAGTATGTACGTAAAACTCATAATTAATGAGCTCGATATGTGATGAACCCTAGGTAAGGTTGTGATTGAGTAAATTATGACTATGAGATTTTAGTAACGTTTATGTTAACTTACATTATGTTAATTGTATGTTAAATGTGTGGTTATGATGCTTATTATTTGCATAGGAACTTACTAAGCTAGCTTACTCCCCCTTTCTTTCCATGTCTTATAGTGTCACCAAGCTAGCTTAGGGTTCAGAGATTGTCGGAGATCCACTCACACTATCAACAATTATTTTGGGTACCAATGAATTTAACATTTTGAGTTATGGCATATATAGGGGACTTGGTCATTTTGTTATGTGTCATAATTGATTTGGCCAAATATGTTGGCTTATATTGGTTGAAAGTTCATTTTGTAAATGGCCATTGAAATTGGCTAATGTTGGTATAAGTAATTTATATGATGATACCTTTTATGGATATGAGAGTTTTCATGATATGTGTTGATAAGTATGAAATGTTTGTGTATGATAAATGGTAGCATGTGAATGATGTGTTGATGTCTTGGTTGTGGCTGATTTGATTGTATGTATATCCCTGAATTGGTGCTAAGTTATATGGTGTAGGTGAGTGTATTAAAGGGTGGCAAAATGGCTTGGTAAATAGCCTTAGTTTGTTCACACGGGTAGACACACGGGCATGTGTCTAGGTCCTGTGTGACACACGATCTGCCCCACGGGCATGTGTTTTAGACTTGTGTCCCCTGCACCTTATTTGTTGAAAAACAAAATGTCTAGAATATAGCACACGGGCAGAGACACAGGCGTGTGTCTCTACCGTGTGTGCTACACGGCCTTGTACACGGGCGTGTATCTCTTCCGTGTGAAGTCTGCACCTATTATATGAAAAAGTTATGAAAATTAAATCAACCACATGACCTAGCACACGAGCGTGTGGCACGGCCGTGTGGCACAAGTCAGAGAGCTCCCTAATTTGAACACAGTCTATATCATGGGCGTGTCCCAAATCTACACAGGCGTGTGACCCCTGTAACATGGGAAATTTTCTAATGTTTGTAAAATTTTCTAAAGTTCTCGGTTTAGTCTCGAATCACTTCTAATGCATGTTTTGGGCCTCGTAAGTTCGTAATAGGGACTCTATAATTGAATGCAAAAAAAATTTTAATTTGTACGAAAATTTATGACTCGGAAATGTATGTTTGTTTGTGTTTAAGTCCAGTAATGCCTCGTACCCTATTTCAACGTCGAATACGGGTAATGGGTGTTATAAGAAGTGTATACCTATGCTATGTAATTTACAAGAGTTGAATGGGAAAGACATGGGCGGCAAAAAAAAATACTTAAATTACTAGAAAGGTTGGTAGCAAATATGGCAAATTGAGGAGCGATAGAGATAGAAGAGCAAGGGATGGGTAGTGATGAGGATTGGTGGTTATTATGGTAGGTGTTGAGTGATGATGAGGATTGGTGGTTCTTATGTTGCAAATAAACAAAAAAAAAATGTTTTGAACTAATTATAGAGAAGTCCCTAGCTTTAGTCAAAAGTAAAAGAAATGTCAAGTTGGAAACCCGTTAATGGATTAACAAATTTTCTAATGATGGTGACCAATTCAAACAATTATCTTAATTAGAGTGACTAAATTGACAAAAAAAAAATAGAGTGACCAAAATAGGAACGACACTATTTTATAGTGACTTGTGGTGTAGTTTACCCTTTTATGATTATTTTTTAATATCATTTATTTATTTAAAATGGTAAGCTATGAGAATAGTCACCCAACTCTGTATTTGGTTTTCTTTTGGTCACCCAACTATTTTTTTATTTAGTTACCAAACTTTTTGAAATTAAATATTTTAGTTGCTCTTTCATTAGTTGTGTTAACTCAGTAACATAAATCTAATGTGAGCTTTTTTTTATTAGCCTAATAATAAATTTAGCCATCCAATGCTTACACATTCTATCACTTTGATCATAAATATAAAAAAATTTAACAAATTTATCCCTTAATGTTCACAAAAATCATTAATTTAGTTTTAATTCTAAAAAATTCAAATTAAAAAATACTTTTTGATAAAAATTATAAAAATGATTTAAAAATATAAAAATTATAAATAAAAAGCAAAATATATGTATTAAAAATTCAAAAGTACAATATATATATATATATGATAACCCTAAATTTTTCCTTCAAACAAATCTAGGTTTGTGATCAATTTGCCAATGTCGTCGATAAAAGTTAGGCCAAAGATCAGCGTTTCCATTAAAATAAACAATCCTCAACAACTTCCTCCAAAATCGTGTAATCCAAAACACAATAAATCACAAACTTATGATTAACCTAAACGATAATTTATTCCAATTTTAACTTTTCTTATTTCTAGAATTTATAACTAAATCTTGGTTCAAAATTACAACTAATAATAGTGGGAAAAAAGAAACTCCCATTTGCAATCAAAGCAACTGAGATTCCTAAGGTTGTATAACTTTTATAAAATAGACACCAAGCTAAAAAAGGATTACTAAAATCTTGATAAATAAATTTACGTCATATCCAAATAAGCTGAAATTCTATAAATACAAAAATATAATAAAAAAAACAAAGTGAAAAAAAGAACATCAAACTTGAATCAGATCTAAAAAGAAATCCAACCCAATTTTCTAAGTACCTTAAAATTGAGATTAAAAGAAGAGAGCATTAGGTCAAAGACAAATTGTTGAACAAAAAGATATGTAAATAGTTATCTTGACAGAATGGATAAATGTTGTAAAATCTTGATATATAAAATGAAAAAAATTATGCTTAAATTTGTTGAATTTTAAAATTTAATATCAAATTGATAGAATGTGTAAACATTGGAAGAATAAATTTATTATTAGGCCAATGACAAAAAGCCCACATTAAACATTCATTACTGAGTTAACAAATAATTAATGGGAGAGAGTGACTAAAATATTTAATTTTGAAAAGTTGAATGCTTGAATTGAAAAAAAAAATTGATAGTTAAGTGACCAAAATAAAATCAAGTACATAGTTGGGTGACTATTCTTATAATTTACCTTATACAAAATTGATTTATATGACACAAGATAGAATTATACACGCCAAATGTGGAGAGTATCTACATAAGAATTATTTTGTTTTTTTAGTAGAGGTCTCAAACTTAAATATATATTATATAAGATAATATTAATACAATCCCCAATGCCTTGGGATTAAAGAAACATTAGACCTTGGAAGGTACCTAGGCTTTCCCATTAACTCGAAGAGAGCGATTCGTGGCGATTACAAGTTCATCGTCGATAAAGTGAGAAGTAATTGAGTGCTTGGAAAGCTAACCTACTGTCACCAACGTGAAGACTTGTGTTTATCGAATCAACAACAACGATGATTCCCAATTATTTCATGCAATGTCGTTTATTCCCTCGAGCATCCTTAAGCAACTTGATTACATTAATAGAATTTTCCTATAGGGAGGAAATGAACTTTCAAAAAGTATTCATCTTGTCAACAAGGATAATGTTGCTTGTCCTAAGGATAAAGAAGGGTTGGGTATCACACTAGCCAAGACAAGAAATTAAGTTAATTTGGTAAAATTAGGGTGGTTCCTCATTCATGAGAAACAAGTTACGGGCAAGGACTTTTATTGCCAAGTACGTCCATGACCCCCGCAACTTCCAACGCCTATCTAATACATCCGGACCTAGAGCTCACTTAGAAAGATTAGTTCGCTCCTTGAATTAGGTTTGAGATAGGTGGTTCGTGATGGGAGAACTATGAATCTCTAGCACGATAATTGGTCCGAGAAAGAGCCTCTCAGGAATTTAATCCAAGGACCATTGAGGAATTTGAAAGACAATTGGAATTTCGAACAAGTGAGAGAAATGTGGGATGTGCGAGGTTCTAACTATCTTTCGATTCAACTGACACAAGAGATCATGGATTTTTTCTTGGGCACTTTAGCTCGCTATTAACCAAATGGTAATGATTATCACTACAGGAAAACAGACTTTTTGCGGCATTTTTTTGGCCTTTAGCGGCTCTTCTAAGCGCCGCAAAAGACGCCGCTATAGACAACGCCGCTAAAATTTGCGGCGTTTATTTGAAAAAAAATGTCACTAAAGACCAGGACCTTTAGCGGCGCTTTTATAGGAAACGCCGCTAAAGGTCAAGGTCTTTAGTGGCGCTTGTATAGTAAACGCTGCTAAAGGTCATGGTCTTTAGCGACGCTTGTATAGAAAACGCCGCTAAAGGTCCTGGTCTTTAGCGGTGCTTTTATAGAAAATGCCGCTAAAGGTCCTGGTCTTTAGCGGTGCTTTTTTATAAAATGCCGCTAGAAGTAATTTCCTTTAGCGGTACTTTTTTTACAAACGCCGCTAATTTGGGCAGATTTGCAATATACATTTTTCACCAATATCCGCCCCTTCCTGCATGAAATCCAACCAAAAACAGCAAATCTAAATGATAAAAAATTATACGAAAGATATATGATATAAATTATAAATGAAGTATAATTCAAAATTTTCTTACAATAATGTTAAAAGTTACAAGAAAACAAATGTCTAAGATGGTGGCATCTGCGACTGCTGGAACATCTTCATCATAGTCTGAAGCTGTAGCTGGAGTTCATCATACTTTCTATTCTGCTCTGCCTCCCTCGCTGCTACCTCTGCCTCCCTCGCTGCTACCTCCGCTCTAAGTTGAACAATTTGCTCAACTGTGCTAGCTTCCATCTGAGCTATCTGGTCTCTTAACCTCTGAACTTTAGCTTAAGCTTGACTCCCGGAAGGTATGTATTGCTGCGAGCTGGATCCAAAATATTGGGCCAGGTTAACACCAGATCCTTGAAATCTAACCCAACCATACCTTTTAGGACCCAAAACTTCCTTAATAATTCTGTTATCAATGTCCTCAAAATTAACAGAACTATCAGTCGAAGCAATCGCTTCATACTCTGCCTTCTTATCTTTTAGTTTCTCCTAATAAATCAATTAAAGAGTTAAAAATGATATATATAATAAAATTTAAAACTACTAAAGACGAATTAAACCATTATAAGTAAAAATTATAAATATTTATAATAAATCAAATTTTATTATAAATATACCATAATTTTTGCAGCTTCGGATGTCATCGGAGATCCATCTTTCTTCCTATGCGTAATGTCAAAAAGCTGAAGGCGTCCAACTTTTTGACCAGAGATGTTTCCTACAATATAGTAGTAAAAATATTATTTAATAGTAGGAAGTCATTAATATTTGACAGAATTAATAAATTCATAATACCTGGGCCTCAGCTACACAAGCAAAACTTCTCGACCCTGCCGTGTGCGTGAATTTTTGTTTTTGCCTGCTGCTTGTTCCAACTCGCTCACAGTCCTACATAATGAAATTATTATTACATATAAAGTAAATACTATAAATCGAAATTTTTATAAGAGTTTGGAAGTACGTAATACCTATCCTTTCTTTGAATTCCAAAATCTAACTGCATCTTCCTATTGGTACCTCAACATTCCCGGCGGGACATTTCGCAATTTTTCTTCGAGGCTTATGTCTTTCTTAAAATAATCTTTTTTCAAAGTGCTTTTATGGTCTCTCCATTTTTTACCCAATGCCTTCTTGATATAGGCATCTGAGACCTGTAAAGCAAATCTCTCCTAAAAAACACAAGTTTAGAAAGTAAATATAAATGAAACTTAAACCAAAGTATTATAAATTACATTCATTTTTTGTTACCTTAATATTATCGAGAGCTTGATTTTTGTTGCTATCAAGCATGTGATGCCATGATTCGTAGTTGATGGGAAACATATTGGCATTTCGTGCCATAATGCCCAAATAGCCTGCTAAAAGTCGAGCTTCTGATCCAACAGGCTGACCATGACTGTTTCTACTTACTTCGACACGCTCGACAGGATTTAAGTCGTAGAAATCTTTAAGTAGCGTACGTCCTCGACCTCTGCGCGTCCCACCACTTTCAACTGTAAAATAATATATTATTATATTGAAATTGAGAAATACGAGCAATAATAAAAGTCTATACGCATGTAAAATAAACTCAACATTACTTTGAAATTTTGCAGGCTCATCAACTGTCTCCGGCACATTCGAAGATCCAATAGCTGTCTACTATTCATTATTTCCTTCTTCCGAATTTGGAGTATTTTGGACAATATTTAAATTTCGTAATCTTCTTCTACGCATTTTTCCTGCAATACACATAAAATAGTTGAAATTTTAGTAACAAATAACAAAAATAATAGTACATATAAAATAGTTAAATTATATAACATGACCAATATTAAAATTATAATATTACATATATTTAAAAAATCATAAAATCTTACTACATCATAATTCGTAAATATCTTCGTCCACATCCTGGCGAACCCATTGAAATTGTGTACTAGTACTAGGGATATTTTGATTTAAGCTTTGTTCTGGAAAAGGCAAAGTTTCTGATCTTTCGACGATGTCATCTCTACTTCCATTGCCCATGTCAAATAAGTCTCTAGCGGTGTTTCGGAGTACAACGTACCAACCCTCATCAGTTGGATCTTTCAAGTAAAAAACTTGCTTCACTTGAGAAGAAAATACATACGGCTCATCTATCAATTGTTGCCCAGTGTGAATCAATCGAGAGAAGTTCACCATTGTAAAACCAAATTGATCTTGTTTAATTCTGCGAGCCGTATTAACATCAGCCCAATCACCTCGAAATAAGACAACTTTTCATTTGCCATAATAATCCAACTCAATTATGTCAGTAAGAAGTCCGTAATACTCCACATTTCCCTCAATTGGATTACTGTCCCTAGCACTAGCATAACTTGTAATTGAAGAATTAACA
The DNA here is from genome assembly GCA_005393395.2 of Gossypium australe. Classification (NCBI taxonomy): domain Eukaryota; kingdom Viridiplantae; phylum Streptophyta; class Magnoliopsida; order Malvales; family Malvaceae; genus Gossypium; species Gossypium australe. Next base: position 64,149,463 of record CM016614.1, on the reverse strand, counting down.
ACAATCCCACAATTTTGAGTTCTACTCAATCTCTCACGATATTTTGTATGAAATCTGAATCCATTGATGAGGAAGGCAGTATACCTTTTTACTATTCTATTTGGACCTTGGGAAAGCCATTTAACTTCGTCATCGATGTCCTTCCGACTCCAAACCTATTGAACCGAAAGTAAATTGAGTAATTATAAATGTTATGAGAAAACATTATTATTTTTCAATGAAAGCTTCAATTGCATACCGTTTGGCTTAACCATTCATGAAATGATTCTATGAACAACTTATTAATTTCTCGTTGTTGTAATCTTTGGAAGCGTGAACGAGCTTTCAATATTTGTTTGTACTCACTATGTTAAAAAAAAGGTTTACTTTGTTAGAAGATAAACAAATTATAATTGATGAATATTTATCAAATTCTAAAACTTACTTACGTAATGGTTCTAATGAATCGTGGTGAAAAAGAACATATTTATGTGCTTATACCCATGATCTATCATCTAATTTTGCAATTTCAACTTTGCCGATTGGTTCTCCATAACTTTGAAATAAATAAGTTTCGACCAAGTTATGATCAGTAAGCCCAGCATTTCTACTTGGTCTGTTCATCTTCCAAATATCTTGAACAGAAATTCATACATTCCTCTGCCAAGTAGCCTTCAGCAATTGATCCTTCTGGATAACGCTTATTGTGGCAGTAAAACTTCAATTTGGATAGGAACCTAAACACGATATACAACATTATCAAAAGTTGCAACTAAAGGCATTGAGGTGAATAAAGGAATAATTTACAAATAAATTAACACCTTTCTATGGGATACATCTATCGATAGAAAACGGGTCCACCAAGTATTGCTTTACGAGGTAGATGAATTATCAAGTGCACCATAATAGTGAAGAAGGAAGTTGGGAAGATCTTCTCCAAATTGCATAAAGTCAATGCGGCTCGATCTTGTAGTGTCTCAAGTTCTTAAACATCCAAAACTTTGCCACAAATGCCTTTCATTATATTGGATAGTTCAATTATACAAAACGTCACCTTTTTCGACATACAACACCGCATAGCAACTGGCAGTAAATCTTGCATCAAGATGTGATGGTCATGTGATTTTAAGGCATATAGTCTTCGATCTTTAAGATTCACACATCGAGATATATTTGATGCATACGCATCCGAGACCTTTATATCCTTCAACACCATGCAGAACACATCTTTTTTTGCCTTCGACATTGAAAAAATAGAAGGTGGCAACTAATATTTCCTATTCGGAAGTGCTTGGGGATGAAGCTCACGCCTAATTCCCATGTGGACTAAATCAAGTCGACTTTGAAGATTGTCTTTTGATTTTCCATTGGCATTCAAAATAGTCCCAATGATGTTCTCGCAAACATTTTTCTCAATGTGCATGACATCAAGATTATGTCGTAAAATGTGATGATCCTAATAAGGCAACTCAAAAAAAAATACTTCTTTTTTTCCACAAGTCCGCCTTATCAGGATCATCCTCTTCATTAGATTCATCATCAGATTCATCCCTTGATCTTCTATTTCTTTATGTGTTTGGGCGGTTGATTCATCTTCCCATAAATGAAATTCATATCTTTCAACATGAACAAGATTTCAGATCCACCGGTCTGCGAATGAGCTTCTCTGAACTCTTCAGTACCGTCAAATAGAGTACTCTGAAATCTAAATCTATGATTTCCCGGTAACCACCGACGATGCCCCATGTAAGAGAACTTCTTCCCATTATATAACCATTGCGAACATATTTGTGCATCACAACAAGGACAAGCATAACGTCCCTTGGTACTCCAACCAGATAAATTGGCATAAGCCGGGAAGTTATTAATAGTTCACATCAAAGTTGCACGTAATGAAACACCCCAAACCCGGCCCACGAGCTTTGACCAGATTTGGTATGTTCCTCAAGTAAACCGGTTCCAAATTCTTTTGTTACTTAGAGAAAAACTTGTGTGATTTTTAAAAAATATTGTTTGGGTTGGGCTTGTGTTGAAAACAAACTGGATTTTTATATTAGAAAACCCTTTTTTTAATTTTAAGTAATAAACATATCGAGTATATTTTAAAATAAAATACTTAGTCTTTAACTTAATCAAAATTTGTAACACAATAAAACAACAAGTAGAAATAAAAATCGTTCATCATGGCCTTATGGCCTTATTACATCAAATAGTTTCCAAAATATTTCAAAGTACTAAAATAAATTCAAGAGTCCATAAAAACATAAACTTCATGTTGAGCATGGCCACCACAAGTACTGCCGTCCCGGTCCATCACTGTTCATCACCTGAAAAATGTTCCCCAACGGGGTGAGTCAACAGACTCAATGTGTACACGACACTAAATCATAATAGAATCAGGCATACAATAGTTACACATTCAAAACATAAAATACAAGTTATGATGCATTCCCAAACCCAAACCTAATTGTCCATCCGCTACACACCCCCGTACCTGCTAGTCACACCGTGGGGACTACTAAGTCGACCCTCCTTCCGCTACACACCAATTTGTGGGCTTAAGGCTCCGCATCTGTGGTTTTAGGAAACCACTTTTCAGATTACTGTGGTCTTAGATCACCACTTTTCAGATTACTGTGGTCGTAAGTCACCATTTTTCAGATTACTGTGGTCTTAAATCACCACTTTTCACTTCCCCTTTCAAACAAACCCATATGCCCATAACATATTATGCAATCACATGCCCAAGTTCACATTCTTATCATATTCTCATGTTACGAATAACATTTTTCATATTCCTAGTAGAAGTAGGAAACGTACCTGAGTACTTAGTACCATATCATGGTACTTTAGCCATGCTCATATTTCTATTAACATATATTTTAATACATGTAACCATAATTCATATTACAAAGTAGTGTGGAGTACACACATTCTTAATAATACATTTAATTTAAACATAGCCATGAACCTATCAAAACTTAGGGTAGGGTACACACCTGATTTGCTTAACGAATTCCTTGAAATCCTGAAATCTGATCTACTGCCTTAGATCTCAAACTCCTACATTTGATTAATCACTTACTAATTTAATAAAAAGCCATTCGGCCATAAATCCAAATCCTAGTAGGATTAGTATTCTTAAAACTTACCTTGAAATTCTCAAATCCCGAAATCCTTGTATCCCTCTGTCGAAATCCCTATAACTACATGTTAGATCAATTTCTAACATTTATTCACAACAAATAACCCTTAGCCGTATGTTAAATATGACTTACCTTAGATTCTTAAATCCCGAAATTCACCGAATAACTAGGGAACACGCGGCTTATGGTGTACCTTCGGGAAAAGAACTTCTCCTTCCTTGTAGTCGACACTTAGTAAATCCCGAAAGATCTCTTCAGCAACAGATATTAAGGGTATTAGAATCTTAATTTTGACAGCCTTAAAAGAAATAGAATGAGAATCTAACCTAATCTTACCCTTACTGAAAATTTGATGGAACTCTTGCTTGAACCCTTAGCAGTATTCGACTATGGCTTTGATGTGGATAACAATTTCGGCTCTTGAGGCTTAGTGAGAAATCGACTAGGGCTATTGGTATCTTTGGCTTTTGGAGGGATTAGAAAGAAAAGAGAAGGAAGAATAAAGATGGAGGATTCGGCTAGAACATAAGGTATTTCGGCTTGGCAAAAATAAAAGAAGAAGAGGATTTGGTGAAGAGAATTCGGCAGAGGCTTTCAAAGAACAGAAAATAATGCAGAATGGCCTCTCCTTTCCTTTTATAGCCAAATTTACTAGGCTAGAGTCCCTTACTTGGCCACCACTCTTCTATTTTGATAACTTTATCCCTTGATTTATCACTTTATTATCAACAAAACTTAATCCAATATTTATCTCTTATCTCCTAATAAAAATAATACTAATAATAATCCTCTTTTATCTCTTCCTTATCTATCAAAATAAAAGAAATAAATCCATCTTTATCCATCTATTATCTCTTCAAAAAAAAATAATCCAATTTAAATCCCTTATTTATCCCATTAATTACCGAAATTTAAAGGGAATAAAACTCCCTTTTTTTCTAGAAGCCTTGCCGTCCACTCCTCTGCTTCTGGAAGCAAAAATAAAACTCCTTTTATTTGCTTCCCAAGTGACTCGAACCCAGGCCCAACACCTTGCATGTGGCGCCATTTCCAGAGGCCCTAAGTGACATCTTCAGGCCACTTTTCCAAGCCTGTTTGTGTGTCAAATTTCACAAACTTTTTTTCTTTAAAGGCCACCTTGCCTTAATTTCCTCTTTTAAACTGTAAAACTCGACATTTCTAAGTCATTTCTAAGTTTCCAAAAATTTTCGTTCGGCTCTGTAAACTTGACATTTCCTTACATTTCCAAGTTTCCAGAAATGTTCACTTTCCTCTTTTGAATCATTTCCAAATCATTTCCTTACATTTCCTAGTTTCCAAAAATGTTCACTTTCCATTTTTAAACTTAACATTTCTATACATTTTCAGGTTTCCAAAAATGTTCATTTCCAAATCATTTCCATTCATTTCCGGGTTTCCAGAAATGTTCGAAACTTATTCCTAGTACATAAAACATGTCACTTCGTACAATTAAACCGAAAATACATAGGCCCTTTCCAGGATGTTACACGTAAATTAAAGCTCTCCTTTCTCAATACATCATATGTCTCAACACCAGCCCATAATACTCTTCAATAAGTGGCTGCAAATAAATGTCAATATCATTTCTGGGACCTTTCTCTCCAAAGATAATCATAGATAAAATAAAGGATGATTGTTTCATGCAAATCCATAGAGGCAAATTGTAAGGAACAAGCACTACAGGCCAAGTACTATACGCAGTGCTCATGATTTTCTAAGGATTAAATCCATCAGATGCTAACCCAAGCCTCACACTTCGAGGATCGCTTGCAAAGCTTGGAAATTTACTGTCAAATGATTTCCAAGCTAAAGAATCCGCAGGATGCCTTAACAATCCATCATTGATTCGTCCATCATGGTGCCACGTCATAGACTCGACTGTCTTCGATGACATGAAAAGCCTTTTAAGCCTTAGTATTAGTAGAAAATACCGCAAAATCTTAATTGGCTTCTTCCTTGACTGTGCATCGTTTTCATCCTCATTACCATCTTCTGTATTTCTATTCATCCAACGGGATTGATCGCATACATGACAGCATTGTTGGTTTTTCCGGTCGCCCCAATACAACATACAGTCGTTTGGGCAACTATGAATTTTGTTGTACCCAAGGCCCAAATCTTTTATCAGTTTCTTCATGTCTTTGTATGATTGAGGGATTTTCGTAAACAGGAACATTTCTCTCAAAAACTCTGACAGCATTGTCAAAGAGTTTCCAGTCCACCCTCCCAAACATTTTAAGTGAAAAAGACGAATACAGAAAGACATTTTTGAAAATTTTGATCCCTCATAAAGTTCTTCATTCATTTCACCAAGTAACGTGTAGAACTTCGCCGCTTATTCATTTGGTTGTTCATCAAGTACACTTCTTCCCGTTTCGGTGAAAGTATTTCCACCAAAATTATAATCATCGGATGCAACCAAGTCAGGTGAAAATGATTGCAAACCATCACTGCGTATATTAAATGCATCCCGCAACATACCTTCCATGTCATCTTCTCTAACATTCTGATTGTAAGCACTATGAGGATAACCCAGATTAATCGTTGAAGAGGCTCCACTAGATGTACACTCTCCATGGAAAATCTATTTTTATACCCGCGAATAAAGCCATAAACAATTAGATGTTCGTAGACAACTTCATGATAATGCCAAATGATATTGCCACACTTCTTACACGGGCAAAGAATCATATTCTCTTGGCTTGCATTTTGAAATGCAAAATTTAGAAAAGTTTCTACTCCATTTCGATATTCGTTGCTTACTCTTGACAAATTCATCCAAGTCCTATCCATTTTGTAGTTGTTGAAGTCTAAAGTTGACAATAAATTACACGGGTAAGTTGTTTATTTATAAGTGTAATTAAGTTATGTAAGTTATGATATGATATATATTTATGTATCATGTAAGTTATGTAAGTTATGAAATTTGATCTTAAAATCATGTAAGTTATGAATTATGTAAGTTATGTAAATTATGTAAGTTATGAAATTTGAACTTTAAATTATGTAAGTTATGTAAATTATGTAAGTCATGAAATTTGATCTTTAAATTATGTAAGTTATGTAAATTATGTAAGTTATGAAATTTGATCTTAGAATTATGTAAGTTATGAATTATGTAAGTTATGTAAATTATGTAAGTTATGTAAATTATGTAAGTTATGAAATTTGAACTTTAAATTATGTAAGTTATGTAAATTATGTAAGTTATGAAATTTGATCTTTAAATTATGTAAGTTACGTATTATGTAAGTTATGTAAATTATGTAAGTTATAAATTTTGAACTTTAAATTATGTAAGTTATGAAATTTGAACTTTAAATTATGTAAGTTATGTAAATTTAAGTTACGTATTATGTAAGTTATAAAATTTGAACTTTAAATTTTGTAAGTTATGAAATTTAAACTTTAAATTATGTAAGTTATGTAAATTTGAACTTTAAAATAAATTAAAATATTAAAAAAATTGTGATTAAAATAAAATAAAATATTTAAAATATAACTTTAAATACAATTTATTTAATTAGGTAAATTAAAAATAAAACAAAACAAAACAAAGTAAGTTTTGTAAGTTATGTAAGTTATTATATAATATATTTTTATGTAAGTTATGTAAGTTTTACGAAAATATTCAATTTGATTGGGCAATACTGTTAAATTTATCATTAAAACAATCGACTTAAAAATTAACATAATTTTTTTAAAATTTTTATAGCATAATTGGGTTAAAATTTTTAATTAATTGTTGTTAGTGATAATATGCATGATATAAAATATTTTGGTACCAAGTACCGACAAAAGCATACAAATTTTACATTGGGTCGAGGGATGTCCTATAGCATTAAACATTTATGATATTATAGTGTAAGAAATGAAAAAAAAAATATATGTAAAGTTTTTCTATAGTTAATAATTTAATAAAATTTTACAAAATAATTGTTTTAAAAAATTATGAGTGAAGAGGCATGTGTTATCTATTTGTAAAAAATAGATATGCTCAGCAGACTTAAGAAGTCATATTTTAGATAGTGTCGAAAAAAAATATAAATATTAATTGGTTTTAAAACTCATGACAACTAGATTTGAAAAATTAAAATCTGCAAAATTACATTTTTTAAATTTTTGTAAAATAGAAAGATAAAATTCATAATTACAGCTACAACAAACTCCAAAATCTAAGAAGGAGCATGCTGGACTTAAAAATGTAATTTGTGAATTTAGATTCCATGTTAAGCATCGATTAATTTTAAATTAAGTGGAAATATATTAAAATTTCAACTTATATATAGTCATAAAGTATTCATAGATTAAGCTGCAATAAGCCCATTTTATCAAATTTTACAATTTTATCTCCTTCTTTTTTAATAAAAAAGTGTAAAGGTTGAAGAAAAATATTTTAAAAATATCAATAATTAAAAATCAACATGAATAAAGTAGCGATTATCTAATAAAGCAAAGCATATTATCATGACGTTTTTATCGCATATTATCACTAACAACAATATTTTATATCATGCATATTTTAAAAATTAACATACTGGGTTAAAAATTAACACAATATCATGCATTCTACATAAATCTCTATACTAAAAAGCCGTAACTAAGTGCCACAACCAATTGAAACAATATAATGAAAGGAAAGGCTCAACTTTAATGAAAGATTCAAACAAAAAAAATCATATTTATAATAAATCAAATAAAAGCATTGACCTGAGAAATCCAGAGACGGAGAAAATGCTGGAAAAAAGACCAATTTAAAGGTTTTTTTTTTGTAATAAATCAAATTTTCAAAAACAAAACTTACCCACAAAAATCAATCAAGCTAGTAAAACTTCTAGAATGAACATAAAAAAAAATCACCAACAATCAGATTCCCAAATTAATCCAAAAGAAAAAAGAAGGTAGAAAAATTAAGAAACATGAAAACAAATAAATTGGAAAGATAAATTTAAGAGCAAATAACCTTGTTAATTTTCAGACAAGCTTTGACGGTCTGTGTTATTTGGTGGGGGGTTCGTTTCTCTTTGTTTTCCCTTCAATTTAGGGAGTGGAATGTAGACATCGGAACCTAACATGTGTATTTGTTGTAATTGAGTTACAATATAAAATTAAAAATTGAGTTACAAGTATTTAACAAGTGTTTGTTTTAACATAAATAACATGCGTATTTGATTTACAACTATACTCATATTTATGATATAAAAAAAAGGTAGAACAATCTAAACAGTGAAAACTTACCAACAAACTAACAGAGAACAATCTGCAGAAGAAACTAAGGTAGAACAATCTGCATATAAGGCACCATAAAATACAATAAACCAGTTGACTTCATTAACAAGCAACAAAAATTGGAGAAAGAAAAGAAGTAGAACTGACTTACCTTAGACAATGTGGATTGAAGTTAAGCAAACCAGACGGCAGAAAACTGGACGGCAAATTCAATTTCAGGAGTGAAATGATGATAAGAGTCTTTAACTGTACCTTTTATATTTTATAGAAACATCAGTTTTCAATAGCAAAATATTTAAAAATCTTATGAAGTTGTCGATGATATACAACCCTTAAATAAATGAAGGATTAAAATATCAATAAAATAACTACAATAACTACAGCAATAAAAATGGGTTCTAACTTGGAGATTTTTGCAACATTAGCCTAGAAAATTTAATTTAAAGGGTAAAAATATTGTTTACCTTGTAATAAAATAAATAAAGTAGATGTTCTATACATATTAGTGTTAAGCGTATGAAATAGGAAGATTGAAGCAAAAAATGGTTAACGTGATGGGGCATTAACAGAAGGGCAATAAAAAATAAAATAAAGAGGCCCTCAACCTTATATTATTTGATGCAGTCTAGTATAGTTTTAGATTATAGAAAATTATGACAAATGTTCCATCATTTATGAGCCACTTAAGTTATATACTAAGGACAAAATTCAGGATTATAAAAATTGAATATACGTGATCTCATTCACCACTCTGATTATAAAAAAAAAAAAAAAAAAACTTAACACTCAGTAGAACATGCACAAGAAACAACTTCATTCCAAGGAAAAAAAGAGGATATATATAAAACCATGTATAATGACAAAATCTTTTATCCAACAGATGTTCTATAAGTGATACTTTCACCAAATTCAGGTTCTATACCAAGGCAACATATTTTACACTAGCTCCCACCAGAAACCTAAATTATTTTCTTCGGGTGTTACATAAATTCATTTCCAAATATACAAAAATCATCCATATTCAACTACAACACATTGTACAACCAAAAAAGGGATATATCTTCACAAAATGGAATTTTGTAAATGAGTAAAAGTAAAAGCTTTCCAACATTTTGCAGGGTAAATAAAGTGAAAGCTTTCCAACAAATGGTATCTAATCTAAATAAACCATATATTACGAACTTTCACTTAAACCTTCCATAGCAGTCAATAAAATAAAAAAGAGGCCTTGCAATTTTAACGTCAATGTAAAATAACTACAATAAGCTACAGCCTACGTGCATAATATTCTTCTTCCAAAATTTCAAATTCCCTAGTAAAAATAAAGCCAGTACCAAAATCCCATTCACTGTTAAAGCCTCAAAATTACTGATAAAATTTAAACCAAGTACTGAAATTTACCGATTGGATGTGGCAGCGGAGAGCGACAGTGACAGTGACGCAGTAGAGGAGACGGCGATGCAGCAAGTCGTCGGCTCGGAGTCTTCAGCGACAGAAGGATGTTTCGATTTTGATTTGGGGAAATATTTAGGGATTAAAGGAAAAGTTAGGGATTTGGGGAAATTTGGGTGGAGGAAATTATGTTCTTTCGGGTTTAACTTTAGGGATATACTGGATGGAAAACAACGACGACGTTTTGGTATAAAACTGAATCCATTTCAGCGTTTCAAAGAAAGCGCCACTAAAAACAATGGACAAAACGGAGACGTTTTACAAACACTTAATGCATATTTGAGGCATTTTTGACTAAAACGCTGGTAATGCATAGCCTATTGCGGAGTTTTGGACAAAACACAACTAATAACATGGCCAAAACAGCGACCTTTTTCGAAACCTTAATACATATTTGCAGTGTTTTTAAGAAAGCGCCACTAATAACAAGGCTAAACGATGTCGTTTCGTGAACTCCTAATACATATTTGAGGCGTATTTAACAAGGCTAAACAGCGCCGTTTTGCTAACACTTAACACATATTTGTGGCATTTTTGTATAAAACGCCGCTAATGTATAACCTATTGCGGCGTTTTGGACAAAACGCCACTAATAACAAGGGTAAAACGACGTCATTTTTTGGACTCGAAATACACATTTGTGGCGTTTTGGTTGAAAATGCCGCTAAAGCATAACATTCTGTGGCGTTTTGGGACAAAACGCCACTAAATACATAGAATAAAACGGCACCGTTCTAATATTTTTTAATACATATTAGTGGTGTTTGGACAAAAAACACCACTATTGTTCAACTTAATTAAAATTTGATTCACGTTATACCCTAATCTAGATATGAGCCAAATTTTAATGCCCAAGCTAAAAAGTAAAATGACAAAAGACTATGATTGTTAAGACACTTGTTATTTGATGACTCAAACAAAACATTTTAAAACAACTACATTAGAATGCTAACCATAATTTAAGAGAGATAATTATGAATTTCAAAATAATATTTTTCATAAACCTAAAAGTAAACATGAAATATATGTTGAATTGAAAAGGAAAATTAATATTTTGATATATTAGTCATCCATTTGTGAAATGCATCGTTTTGCCATTTCACTTTTTTCCTCTTTTATTGTTTGTGAAATTTATTTTTAGGGTTTACAGTTTTAAGGTTTATGGTTTGGGGTATAAGGGTTTAAAGATTTGGTTTTTAGAGTTTATGATTTTAGGGTTTTAGGATTTATAGTTCATGGGTTATGATTTAGGGGTTAGGCTTTATATTTTAGGGTTTAGGGATTAAGGTTTTGGGATTAGGCTTTGGAGTTTAGGCTTTAGGGGCTAAAATTCAATTGCAAGTAAAAATGCAATCTGATCATTTTCTTATTGGATCATTATAAGTCCCCATGTTTTTTCCATTTATAATTTATTTTTAAGGTTTAGAGTTTTAGGGTTTATGTTTGGGGTTTAGGGGTTTAAAGATTTAGTTTCTAGAGTTTACGATTTTATGGTTTAAGGGTTTAAATAAAAAAAAATTCATTTTAGGGGGGCCAAGACCCTTTCAACCCTATAGTTATGCCCCTAATTGAATATGATTCACTTGAGATTGTAAAAACTCGAATTCAAGTTGAATTTGTAATTTGAGACGTAAAGTTTTATTTAAGTTGGATTCAATTTTATAAGATTCAAAATAAAAATCGAGGCATTCAAAAGTAGTTGATTAAGTTTGATTTTGGGATTTTGAGGAGGGGGAACTGATTTTGGGAAAACGACTAAGGCATTTCAGGGATAACAAAACGGAGACGTTTAGTAAAAAAAATATTCACGGCATTTTTATAAAAAACGCCACTATAGCTTAACCCTTTGTGGCGTTTGGACCAAAAACGCCACTATTTCTTAGTTTTTAACGGCGTTTTGACAAAAACGCCACTACTGCATAGTGTTTAGTTTGGACCGAAAACGCCAATATTGCTCAATTTTTAGCAGCGTTTTCTTGCAAACGCCGCTAATGTATAATCTTTGCGGCGTTTTTTTATTCAAATGCCACTAAAAATGCTGCTAAAACCCTATTTTCCTGTAGTGTATATTTGTTGGGGTCCCATGATCTCAAGTTTATTTACTATTGCTAGCTCATATTACCTTGTATTATGTACATAGGTAGACGACACTCACCCCACCAAGGAGCTTTGGAGATTGATTTGGAAATCTAAACTACCCCCAAAATTAAAAGTTTTCATGTGGAAATGTGGATTAAGAGCTCTTCCCCATAAACTAGGTTCTAAGTAATAGAGAGTTAGATGTTTGGACTTGAGCCCTCTTTGCACAAACTCTCAGGAAAGCAATTAACATTTATTTTTGGAGTGCTAGGTCACAAAGTAGCTTTGGGATTGTATTCATGTCGTATCCCAATGCTTGCCTCTCATTGATAGTGATTGAGAAAAGTGGTTAGGTCAAATTTATCCTCTAAACTTTGGTCAAACAGTCTCGGATTACCTTGGAACATCATTTTTTTTTGTTTACCTAATGGGATATTTGGCTCATCCGAAATGCTGTGATTTTTGGCAAGAAACGACCTAGAGAGACTTTTCTCAAATGCAACAGAGTGGGTGGCTCTTTCCTTCCTATTCGACTAAAAGCCCTCCTCGATTTCATCCTTGTCCATGGAAACCACTTATGAGAGGATGCTACAAGCTCAACACGGATGGTTCATTAGTGGGGAATTCGAGCAAAGTGGGGGAAAAGGTCTCTATTCATGATTATAAGGGGGAATTGGATTGTAGGTCATTTCAACACATCTCAAGTGTAACGACTGTGAAAGTTGAACTATGTGCTCTTGGGTATGAGCTAATGCTAGCTTGAGATTTAAATATTAGGAACCTTGAGATAGAAGTGAATGATACCACTTTTATTTATTTTATGTCTAATAGTTCCACTTCTAATTTCATTCTATCTCCTTTGGTTGATGAGTATAGGATGTTCCTCGATACTATGAATTCTAGCATCATGAAGCATGTCTTTCAGGAAAGGAACAAATGTACCAATGCGTTAGCATAATTAGGGAGTAATTTTCAATCTTTTCCTCCCTTGAGTGTTGTTAATTTCCAAGACTTATTTTGTATTTGCTCTAATCCACCTAGTGGTCCATCAACGCCCACGGGATAATTATGGGTGAATGTACCTGAGAGGTCCCTTTATTATAGGGGCTTGATCAAATTAGCCCCTTTACTATTAAATGGATTAATTTAGTCCCTCTACTATTAAGAATTAAATAACTAAATTGGAATATAGTTAATATTTATTATTTAAAATATGTTTACTATGTCACAAAGTTAATATTTTTTAAGTTTTTATGGTTTTGTAAATGAAATCTTTTCTTTGTAATTGAACTTCAAGTGAGTCGATTTCAAACAAGTCTAGCCAATTGGTTCTCAGAACGATTGGTTTGACCGACACAAAACAAATAAATTGTAAAACATCAAAAATTATAAAAATCAGTTCAACTGCAAGTCCAATTGATTTTTTTTAGCTCGATTCAACCAGTCTTTACCAGTTCGTGGGTTAACCAATTTTTTAGCTCTCGCCAAACTAATACTCCAGTCAGTTCCTGGTCCAACCAGTCTAGTCTGGTTTAGGTAAATCGAATTTAGAATTTTTTTATATTTTTTATATTTTAAAAAGTTCATTTTTTATTTTTTTAAATTTTAAAGAGTTTTTATTTTTTTTTCATAATTTTTATTTTAAAAAACTATTATGTTTAAATTATGAAAATTTTTAATTTTTTATTTTTTATGTACGTTTAAAGGGTAAGGATCAAATTGACAAAAAACTCGTAAATGTTGAGGGCTAAAAAAGTTATTTTACCTTTGATATCATTAACTTAACTGCAAAATTAGACAGAGGGTCCAAGATTTTTAAATAAAAAATGTATAAGGACTCAATGTCTCAAAATTAAGGATAATGACTAAATTTTAATTTTCAAAAGAGTAAAGAAACATTTGACATATTTAAACCAATTAATTGAAAACATGGTTTGATTCATAATTATCGGTTGAAGTATTTGGGAGGTTCTTGTATTGAAGGGACTAGATCAAAATAGTCCCTCTATCATTAAATGGATCAATTTAGTCCTTATACTATTAAAAATAATTAAATAAGTCCAAATTATAATAGAGTTAATATTTACTATATAAAAAATATATTAAAATTAGTTTATTCAACCAGTTCAATTGATTTTTAGCTCGATTCAGCTAGCCCATACTGAATTGCAAGTCAGTTGGTTCTTTTATCTCTCACCAAATTGATGCCCTAGTTAGTTCCCAATCCAACTAGTCTGGTTTAAATAACATTGAATTTTGAGTTTTTTTTTATATTTTTAAAATCATATTTATTTTGTCAATTTTAAAGATTTTTTTCAAAAGTTTTTATTTTTTAAAAAATTATAATTTAAAATTTTTATTCTTTTTATCTAAAATATAAAAAATAATTTTTAAAATTGTTGTTATGTGCTTTTAAAAGGTAAGGACCAAATTGATAAAAAAAATTTAAAAATTTGAGTGCTAAAAAAATTATTTTACCTTTGACATTATTAACTTTAATGGAAAAATTAGGCGGAGGGGCCAAGATTTTTAAATAAAAATATACAAGGACTCAATGTCTCAAAATTAAAGTATAGGGTCAAAATTTTAAATTTCAAAAGAGTGCAGGGACCATCGGCATATTTAAACCAAATTAATTATATTCCCGACTAAATGACCAGAAAAGGTCCATTTCCAAAATAAATTATAGAAATGCGTCGTTTTGTTAAAAAATTATTGGAAAGGGCTGATTTCCCTAAAACGCGCTGAGCTGGAGTTGTTTTCAAGGGAAACGCATGAAAGTGTGTACAACTCAGCACTTTTTTCCCTGATGACTAGTAAATTGTGCCCACGTCAACGTACTTTAGTAAAGCTGTAATGACTCGATAGTCGGGTAATTGGAAAGTGCATTTTCGGGTCACTATTTTCGAAAAACAGATTCTTAAATATTTCTAATAGATATTTACGAAGTTAATTGTGTGGTTAATTAGATTTTGGCTAGGTGAATTAGCTTGAATTAAGGTTAATTTAGTGTAAGGACTAGATTGAATATAGGGTAAAAGTTGAATAATAGAATCAAGAAAAATTGAAGGACTAAATTAACAAATAAACCATAAGGGAAATAAGTGACAAATCTATGTAAAATATTATCCCATGTGTATGTATAATATACATATATTTATACTTAATACTTAAGTAAAAAATATAATAATATAATAAAATAAATAAAATAAAACATAAATAAACTAAAGTAAATAAAACAAAGAAAAAGAGAAATAAAGAAATGAAATAGGGAAGAACAAGGGAGAAAGAAAGAAAAGAAAGAAAAAAGGGAAATTAGGGATTTTAAGGTTTCAAGCTTAAGTGGTAAGTCAATTTAATCACTTTTCTTGTAATTTTGATGTTTTTGGAATCCTAGAACAAAATATTTCTTGATTTATGTGGAAATTTTGAAAGTTAGTTGATTTCTAGATGTGGTTTATATTGGATTAATTGAGGAATTAGGGTTTGAATTGATGGAATTTCAAGTTAGAATTGAGAAAAGGATTGAATTGTAAAGTAAATCATAAGTTTTATATAGTAGGGACTAAATTGAAAGAAATTTGAAATTAAGGTTTTATAGTGAAATTAGTGTAATGCCCTGAACTTGGGCCTAGTAGAATTGGGCCCATCGGGCCTTGGGCACGGGAGCGTTTAAAAATTTTTTTGAGTATAAGAGAACGACTTAATGCAAGTTGGACCTATTAGGTGAGTGATTTTGGAAGGTTAGAGGGCTTCTATGAAGCCCCGGGTTCAAACTTTGGCTTTAGGGAAATTTTGGTTTTAGGTGAACAAAACCCTGGGAGTTAGTAATTAGGGTTTAAGAATAAAATGTGGAGAAAATGACACAAAAGGAGTTGTGGTCTAGTGGCAAATGATGCCACATAAGAGGCAAGGGAATGACGCCACAAGGAAGCAAGGGGTCCAAGGTTCAAGTCTTGATGCTTGAATTTTAATTTTCTTTTTAAATGGACTTTAAACTTTGGCCATAGACTTATATTTACTTGCACATGTTTTAAGACAACAAGGAGCTAGTTGGTAAAGTGGCTAGCGACGTGGATTATGTGACAAGGAAGCTTGGGTTCGAATCTCATGACAAGTAAAGGAGTATTTATTTTACGGATTGGACTGCCAGAGTTGTGTTGGATTTAAACTCTACTGAAGGAGGGATCCCACATCGGAAAGCTACAAGAGGGAAGGTGAGAAGCTAGCTATAAATGGGGCTATCTATGAGGAGAGGAAGCATACATCGATGGGCGTTTGGGCATAGGAGCATTCGGAGCGCGGATTAGCTTCAGACTCCTATCAGGTGTGTATTTCGCCCTACTCTAGCTATAGTGCGGCAAATGCCGAAATGCCGGTCACAATGCAATGGTAGCCACATAAGCGTTCGAGCGCACGTGTGGGGGCTTCAACGCGATAGTTGAGGCCACCATGAGTATTCTTGTGGGTTGATGTTGTTTGGGTCACGATGGGCCGAAAAGGGCCAAGTGGGCCCATATGAATAAGTTGTATGAGTGTGTAGTAGATGTTGGATTAGACTATGTGAATCTCATATATGTGGCTAGATTTGGGCTAAACGGGTCACACGAGCATGTGGACCCATTTGGGCCGAGAATGGGCCTTAGGCCCATTCACATCAATATCTCTATTTAGAATTCCTTGGTTTCCAAAATTATCGAAATACCCCTAGTTTGCAAAATTACCTAAATACCCCTGGTTTGTAAAATTACCGAAATACCCTCGATTTGTAAAATTACCGAAATACCCTTGGGTTACAAAATTACCGAAATATCCCTGGTTTGTAAAATTATCGAAATACCCTCGATTTGCGAAATAACTGAAATACCCTCGATTTGTAAAATTATCGAATTACCCTCGATTTGCAAAATTACTGAAATACCCCCGATTAACGAAATTACCAAAATACCCCCAGTTTGTGAAATTACCGAAATACCCACAGTTTGTGAAATTACCGAAATACCCCCAGTTTGTGAAATTACTGAAATACCCCTGATTTGCAAAATTACCGAAGTACCCTTGATTTGTGAAATTACTGAAATACCCCTGATTTGTAAAATTATCGAAATACCCTCGATTTGCAAAATTATTGAAATACCCTCAATTTGTAAAATTACTGAAATACCCTTGATTTGCGAAATTACCAAAATACCCCCGATTAGCAAAATTACCGAAATACCCCCGGTTTGCGAAATTACTAAAATACCCCTAATTTGTGAAATTACTGAAATACCCCTGATTTGCAAAATTATCGAAATACCCTCGGTTTGCAAAATTACTGAAATACCCTCGATTTTTGAAATTACCAAAATACCTTTGGTTTGCAAAATTACCGAAATACCTCCAGTTTGTGAAATTACCAAAATACCCCGATTTGCGAAATTACCTAAACACCCTCGATGGGTAAATTATTGAAATACCCCCAAGGGGTGAAATTACCGTTTTACCCCTAAATGACAAAATGATCGTTATACCCTCATGGTAGTACTAGCGTTGTATGTGGTAATTGTATGATTGATTATGTTTGAGATGTGTTGCATACATGGATTGGTTATGAGTAGAATTACCGAACTACCCTTGTAGCGTAAAATTACCGAAATACCCTTATAGGGTAAAATGACTGATTTGCCCTTGTAGGTAAATGATCGACTTGTGCATTGAGTGGACTAATTTGACTGTGGTTGTATGACTGATATGTTTTTATTACATGTTTAAATAATTGTTACTGAGCATAGCCATTCTGCATACACGTGTAATGATTGAGCATGACATACACGACATATTGCATGGGGTTGGGATTATTAATACGGAGGAAGTGCTAATAGGATCGCATGGTCGCTTGACGACTGTGGATCCACCGAAGGCTTTATAGCCACCGCAGGCTTTTTAGCCACCGAGCAGCCATGCTGCACCGATAATGTTACTAAGGGCTGTGTGCCATTAATATGGCTTCTGCCGTAATTATGGGCTTTGTGCCAATACCGAAGGCTTTGTGCTGATATTATGGCTTTGTTCCGATATTATGGCTTTGTGCCAATCGTATTTACCGTGTCTATGTGCCTAACTCATATATCGATGACTCTGTGTCGATCATATTTATCCAAGGCTGTGTGTCGATTATATTACCGTCGCTAATGGCTATGTGCCAAACATAATACAGTCACTGACGGCTTTGTGCCAATTGTAATACCGCTACTGAAGGCTTTTTAGCCACCGAGCAGCCATGCTGTACCGATAAGTTAGTGCCGCAACCGGTGCTACATACGGAGTGTAGAGATGGGTGGGTCGATTAAATCCCCACAGGAGTGTATGGTTGGACAGGAGACTGAGTGCAGGGTTGGTATGGGCATTAATGCATTGCATATATGGATTATGATGTTGAGATGGGCTTAGGCCCAGATATATATGATATGTGGCATTTGATATGGGTTAAGGCCCAATCGAGGTTAATTTGGGCCAAGGCCCAATTGCCACTGTTACTGAAATGGGCTTCAGCCCGGATTGTTGTGATTCATGTTCTTACTGACGAGGATTGTACACACTGAGTTTTTGTAAACTCACCCCCTCTTTTGAATTTTTCTCAGATAATCCTCTGTAGGCGGTTCGACGTACTGGAGGACTCGGAGGTGGCCACACTACGAGCAGTTTCGAATTTTTGCATACTACTTATTTTTATTTTATTTTGGGTTCATATTTTGTAATAAGGCCTCTCTTAAATTCTGATTTTTAGTTTGGGATTTTTAGTTTATTATGTTTTAAATCTGCTCAACATTTGATCGTAGTTTTCCAAAATAATATCTGTTTTCAAAACACTTCGATTTTGCAACTAAGTTGTAAATATCACGTTTTCATAAGTCAATTGTTTTAAATTAAGCTTCCGCATTTGAACAAGGTTTTGAAGGTAATGACTTCTTAATAAATGCCGATTATTAATAACAATCGCAAACTCGGACTTTAGTTTTTAAATATCAAGAAGGGTTTTAAATGAAAACACGATTTTCGAAAAACACCTAAATGTGACACGCCAAATTCGGGCCTAACTTCTAGGCCGGGTTTAGGGTGTTACAATTAGAGAGTTAAATTTAATTTTAAGGGATAAATTGAATGAAAAATAAAGAATAAATTGTAAAGAAATAAAGTTAGTATGGTGATAAATTGAAAATTATGTAAGAATTGAGTATAAATTGAAATGTTCAAATTGAAATTGTAGTGTATTGATAAATTTTAATTGTTTTAATTCTGTAGCTAACGTTGAGCTAGAAGCCTCGACTAGGAAAGGAAAAGAGAAAGTCAACGAGGATTAGCTCAGAAAATACGGTTTGTATTTCTATAATCGAATTTAATAATTATTTAATGTATTTATTAATGATATGTGTGGTAAGTGAAAATTGAGGTAGGTGTTGATATTAAGGTATTGAATTGGATTGTGAATATGTATGGATTATTGAATTGAAATGTGTATTGATTGAAAATTGAAAGTGAATTGAATACCCTATTAACAATGTCGGGCTAAGTTGGATATAGTTGGCATGCCATAGGATTGGAAGTGTTCAGGGATACTTCGACTTCGAGTCAATGAGGCACTATGTGTCATATTATTATTGCTTCGGATAAATCCGATGAGGTATCGAGTACCGTATTGTTTTACTTCATCAAGGCCGATGAGGCACTAAGTGCTGTATTGGTGTGTTTTGGTTGGATCCGTGTATCCGTCTGAGTCCGAGTCATGTTAATAGGGGTATACGAGTGAATTGGCCAATTGATTGACATTGAAATATATTGATTATAGATTGGAAAGAACTATGAGATGAAAAATATAATTGAAATGCTTGAAATTTGCATGAATTATGGATTTATGAAATGAATAATGATATTGAGATTGAATTGAGTATCTTATTGTGAAATGTTATTGAATAGCAATTATGAGTTTGAAATAAAAGATGTGATGTTTGGAAATGTTATGATTTATGTGTTTATGAAATTTGATTATTTATTGAATGATTTTTATTATGTGCAATTATGTATTAAATATAGTAAGTTTTTGTTTAATAAGTATTCGGATTATAGAAATACCATTGAGTTTTATACTCAGCGTACGGTTTATTTTTGTGCGCAGGTTAGGTAAAAGTCAAATTGCTGAATCAGCATCTAAGGCCAATCCCAAACTCATTGTGGTGAAATGCTTTCCTTTTTGGTATATGGCATGTACCTAGGTTGTTGTATTTGTCATTTTGAAAATGTTTGTAAATGATGCTATAATATGGTAATGGTTGGAAATATATATATATGTTAAAATTATTAAATGGTAAGTTTTAGTAGTAAATTCATATGAAATTGAAATTGGTTTGAATGTGTTCTAATTAAATTTTTTTGATTAGTATATGTGAATTACTTATGAAAACATATTAATTAAGTACTTAGATTGATTAATTTAACATGTTTTAGATGCATTTGTATGTGTTTTGGATTGGTTGAAAGATTGATAAATGAATTGCTTGTTGTCCAAGATTTGCAGGGTTGGTAAACTTGATGTCTAAGGCTCATTTTGAGTCCACAGGCTTATACATGGGCGTGTGGTTAGGTCGTGTTTTCCCTGCAATTTTAATTTCTCAAAACAGAATGCTCAGGTTTTGCCACAGGGGCGTATGTCTCAACTGTGTGAGGAGCACGGCCAGGTACACGGGTATGTACTTTGGCAGTATGAAAACTGCACCTAATTTTCGAAAAATAAATTGACCACACGGCCTAGCACACGGGCGTGTGGCTCGGCCGGGTGAGGTAAGTCAGAGAGCACATAAATTAGGACACGACCTAAAGCATGGGCATGTCATAGGGTCATACGAGCGTGTCCTTTGACCACACGGGCGTATGAGCCCTACACCTAGGAAAAATTTTGAAATTTCTCGAAAAATCCTCTAAGCTTCCAATTAAGTTCTGATTTGTTTTTAACACGTGTTTTGGGCCTCTAAGACTCATTAAAGAGACTTTATGATTAAACTGTGAAATGTATGTTAAATTATTATGTAATTGTTCGTAATTGATCTAAATTGTCTGGTAATGCTCTGTAACCCTATTTCGGCGACGGATAAGGGTTAGGGGTGTTACATTTAGTGGTATCAGAGCAATTCAAGTTTAGTCGATTCTTGGACTAAATCGGGCTCGAAATTGAGTCTAGTGTTACATGCCATAATTGATTCGCAATTAAGTCAGGATTGGATGCTAATATTTGTTTGTTTCTGTTTTATAGTGAAAATGTCGGATGAGTACATAAATGATACTTATCAAGAAATGTATAGTGAGGATGATGAATGTCGGGAATTAGATGAAACTGAATCAACAACACCGAGCGTAAATCCAATGGGAAATCAACCGTCTAATGTTAGAAGAGGTAATGTAGGAGAAAGAGATAATTCTGAATTACTTAGAGTGAGAGTTGATGCTCTTCAATAAGTAGCAGAGACTGCCACTGTAACAACATCTGCTCCTACTACTCGTCGAGCACCAATTAAAGAACTACGTAAGTATAGTGCCAGGGAATTTCAGGGTTGAAAGGGGTTGATCCCTCCACAGCTGAAAATTGGATAGAATCAACAAAAAGGATTTTGAAGGAACTTGAATGCACTCCCCGGGAAAGTTTACTATGTGCTGTTTCTTTGTTACAAGGGGAAGCTTATGTATGGTGGGAACCGGTAACTCGACATGTGCCAGAAGAACAGGTAAACTAGGATTTCTTTCAAACAAAATTTCAGAATAAATATGTGGGTGAGATATACATTGAAGATAGGAAACAGGAATTCTTGATGTTAAAACAAGGTGATATGTCGGTAGTTGATTATGAACGAGAATTTTCACGGCTCAGTAGATATACTGTAGAATATGTGCCAACCGAAGCCGATAGTTGTAAGAGATTTTTAATAGGTTTACGTGACGAATTATGGGTGCAATTTGTGTCTTTTAAAATTACAGAATTTGCAGATTTAGTGGAGAGAGCAAAAATGGTTGAACAGGTATTGGGTCTTGATAAAAAGCCTAAAATTACTTGTCTACCTGTAAAACGCCCTAGAGCCGCTAGTTCAAATCTGCAACCCAAAACATCAAAAGAATCTCGGGTGTAACACCCCAAACCCGGCCTAAACGTTACGACCAGATCTGGTATGTTACAGGGTGAAGTAAAAACAAATTTTAGTTTAATTAAGGGATAAACCGTAGATTTGAAGACTTTTCGACTAAAGTGATGTCTTGAAAATGGTGATTTCTTAGCTTAGGAAAAGTTCAATTTTATCGGATATTTGTTAAGCCTGGTGATATTTAGAAAAGAAAACAGTTTATTTCGGTGTTATTCGTATTTTGAAAACCCCAACTTCAGTTTCATGACTAAGTTTTTATAGTATCAAACTTTAAGTAAATGACAAATACTAAAAACCAAATGTTTACTTAGAAAAGCCTTATTACATAACAAAAATCCCAAATTAAAAATAAAATAAAGCAGGAAACAAGTTTACGAAAAGAAAAGACTTTATGGCCTCCACGAGTCCGCCTCAACTCTCATATCCACGATCTACTGATTACCTGAAAGGTTGAGCAAGGGGGGTGAGTCACCGAGACTCAGTGTGTAAATCCCCTATATCACATAAATGGCTCGTAGCCCATAAATGCATATTGGGCCTTAGCCCACTCAATATGGCATAAAAATAAATGAATGCAATATGTCCCAGCCCAACCTAGTTTTTCCATCCTCTACACGCCAACCCGTACCAGCCCATCACACCGTGGAGATTTCTACAATCTACCCTCCATCCGCTACACGCCACTTTGACAGTCATGCTGTCAGCCATAATGCCGATCACTAGGTGACCAAAATAATATCACGTGGCTTAGCCACCGATCACTATGTGACCAAATAATCAAGCACTTCCCCTCCAATATCATATCCATATCCCATGTATAATATACATATCATAATGAATGCAACAGGCTATCCACAACGTAAATGATTACCACATACATCCACCCATGCAAGGAAAATGGTACAGTCACGTACCTGGCATCCCTAGCCTTACCCATAAAGGTATCACGACTGTCTACACAGCCTTTTCCGGCTTTTCAGCCCATACAATTAATATTACAGCTGAAATAAAGTGTATGGAGTTTTACACACCTGATAACACGCAAAATAATACTCTCTATGTCAACACTATCGCTAGCAGGAACAACTGCTATCTGCCTACTACTCTGTTCTGAAGCCGGTCCACAACCCGGTGGTCAATCCCGAACAACAGATACCGCGCGTTTCTTGAACTTAGGGGCTGGGTTTACGGGTCCAACCCCTTCCTTCATTTGGCTGGCATTTGAATCCATGAAACATTCTTGGTCAGAAGATACTATAATGAGATGGCGGTTGATTAACAAACAATGGATTAAGGTCATCGAATACCGAGAAGAGAACCCAAACGTATTACTAGAGAGACAACCCTTACCTTGAGATCCCGAATAGAAAGATTGGGTTCAGAGATTGACCGATTTGACTTGAAATTCAAATACTTCCGCTACCAAGGTTTCCCAGAATAGGCGGCCCCAAAGAAGAAAGAATATGAAGGAGTATGAGTCAAACAAAGCATCAACCAAGCCAATTAGCCATTCGGCTTTGGCTACTACCACCGAAATATAAACAGGAAAAGATGACAGAGTCCGTCTTACCTTAACGACCCAACTCGATGAGAGATCCAAAGCAAATTCCTGTTACCTTGTTCCACCATATCAGGCTAATACAAATACCCTAAGGGATTTTTGAAGGTCAAAATCAAAAGAAAACGATCGATAGCAAAGGGCTTAGTTTCAGCCAAAAAGAAAATAATGGCACAAGGGATGTTCGGCTTAAGCAAGAAATAGAGAAAGAATGGAAGTGAATAGGGGTTTCGGCTCTGTATGAATATGAGGGAAAAAAAATGGTTTCGGTTTAAAATAAAATAAGTAAAGAAGAAAAGTGATCACAAAAGAAATGGTGTGTTGCTTTCGGTTTGTGAAGCTTAAGAGTATGAGTGGGGAGAAAGAGAGACTTGGTAGAGGCTTTCAAGGTTTCGGCTTATGAGAGGAAAAGAAATGAATAAGAGAACAATGGGAAGGATGAGTAAAACGATGCTAAGATGCGGCTTGAGAGTCTTAGATGGAGAAAAGAAAATAAAGAAAAAGAAAGTGCATCAATGGTCTATCACATTCTGCTAAAGAAGAAAAGAGAGGAGAATAGATGTTGACTAATACAATTTCAGCACACCCCGGAATTATGGACTCAAAGAGAAAGAAAAGAAAGAGACTTCCAAGGCCTAAGCACAAAACGACACTCACATCCCATAATACCCGAATTTGTTCTACAGAAACTAAAATGGAACCTCAGACTACTAATGAGTTTCGGCACATCAATACAAGCCAAAACCGATTGCTTTCTCCCTTCCACAAGCTCCCAAAATTTGGCCACCACCTTCACCAACCCTCAATCCCATATTCTCCTCCTAACTTCACTCTTAATCACTCATTTGAAAAAGTTTAAACCATTCAAACCCCACCTCTCTC
Source organism: Gossypium australe (assembly GCA_005393395.2). NCBI lineage: Eukaryota > Viridiplantae > Streptophyta > Magnoliopsida > Malvales > Malvaceae > Gossypium > Gossypium australe. Next base: position 64,124,951 of record CM016614.1, on the reverse strand, counting down.
TCTTGGCCTATCATTCAAAAATTTTGACCACTTCAACATCCACCCTTCAAGGTTCCTAGCTGACGTCCAACACTACTCCCCTTGACGCCAAAAAGAATTCCAAAATGTAAATTGTGCGACTCGAACCAGCTCCCTCCTTGCTTACCTGTCGCGTCACCTACCAACACTCTAAGTGATGCCTCCTTTCTACTTTGCCACTTCAATTCTTATGTCAGCAACCACAAGCAAATACCCTTATGTCCTGCCCCAGTCAGCTCTCCCCAGAAAGTGCCCAAAACAAAATTTTTTTACCAGGCTTCGGCTTAACCCCGAGCCTTCCCTGGACCCCCAAACACACCAAAATAATGTACAAAACACAGCATACACACACAACATACATTAGATGCAGAACCCCTAAAACCAGGATGTTACATCGGGGCAGTTGGAGATTTTGTTCTAGATCAGACAGAAGTGATAAAAATCGTGGAAAGTAGACGACATTTTCTACTGGTAGTATCAAAGGTCCATCTCAGAATACAGAACTTCTAGAATGTGAACACTGCGGAAATAGGCATTGAGGTGAGTGCTGAAAATTGATTGGGGGTTGTTTTTGTTGTGGGTCAACTGAGCATTTTGTATAGGACTATCTAAAGAATAAAAATGTTGTACAAGTTACATCACAGAGATCTGAATCTGCTTCTAGAGGCTGAGGATCAGGCCGAAGTGGTTCAGTTATTAAAGGAGGTGTTAGAAGAGGAAGCGATATTGCTACTCAACAATCAGAAGCTAGAGTACCAGCACGACCATATGTGGTACGAACTCGTGAAAAGGGAAATGCAAACGGTGTGGTAACAAGTATATTTTCATTGCATTCAGAACCTGTTTATGTTTTAATAGATCCGAGATCATCGCACTCATATGTTAATACAGAACTGGTTGAATCGGGAAATTTAAATATGAAATGCCTAGAGTATCTATAGCAGTGTCTAGTCTATTGGGAAAAACTGTATTAGTGAATCAAGTATGTAGAAGATGTCCATTAATGATACAGGATAAAATTTTCTCTGTCGATTTATTAATTATGCCATTTGGTGACTTTGATATAATTTTGAGAATGGATTGGCTATCTGAACACTGAGTGATTTTGGACTGTTGTAAAAAGAAGTTCACTGTTCAGAATGAGAGTGGTGATAAGATTGAAGTTAATGGTATTCAAAGCAGCGGGTCAGCTCGTATTATTTCAGCAATTCAGGCTAATAAAATTCTTCATCAGGGTTGTGCAGTTTTCTTGGCTTATGTTATTAATTCTGATTCAGTTGGAAGCCAATGCAGTAAAATTCAGACAGTCTTTGAATTTCCTGATGTTTTTCCTGAAGAATTACTGGGATTACCACCAGATCGGGAGGTTGAGTTCGCAATTGAAGTTTATCCGGGTACAGCTCCGATATCAATACCCCCATATCGTATGTCACCTACGAAATTAAAAGAATTGAAAGTTCAGTTGCAACACTTATTGGATCGAGGATCTATTCATCCAAGTACTTCACCTTGAGGAGCTCCAGTATTGTTTGTTAAGAAGAAAGATGGTTTGATGCAGTTGTGCATTAATTATCGGCAATTGAACAAGGTGACAATCAAGAATAAATATCCACTACCTCGTATTGATGATTTATTTGATCAGTTGAAAGGAGCTTATGTATTTCCAAAGATTGATCTGAGATCGGGCTACTATCAATTAAAGGTGAAAGAAAATGATGTACCGAAGATAGCATTCCGAACAAGGTATGGGAATTATGAATTTTTTGTGATGCCATTTGGTTTGACAAATGCCCCAGCTGCTTTTATGGATCTTATGAATCACATTTTTCAACCTTATTTGGACCAGTTTGTGGTGGTTTTTATTGATGACATTTTGATTTATTCAAAGTCTAAGATTGAACATGAACAGCATCTCAGAATCATTTTGCAAATATTACGGGAGAAGCAGTTATATGGGAAATTGAGTAAATGTGAATTTTGGTTGTCCGAAGTTGTATTTCTAGGGCATGTGGTATCAGCAGAAGGAATCAGAGTTGATCCGAAGAAGATTGAAGCAATTGTTCAATGGAAAGCACCGAGAAATGTGTCAGAGGTTGTAACATCCTAAAAATTTGAGTATCATTATATTGCTAGTGTTACCTCGGGTATGATTTTATTGTGTGCTTAATATAGTCTTGAGAAGGCTCGGGTTTAATTGGAGTTAGAATAAATTTTAGTAAAGAGTACTTTACTGTAGAGGAATCAGGTGACCTTGAAGTTTAAGTTAATTAAGTGATAAAAGATGGCATAAGATGAGAAATTGGCAAAGTGGTGATGGCGCCATAAGTTGGACTTGAGGGGAGAGGTTCGAATCTCCTAGCATGCAAATTGGGAGCTTTTATTTTTGCTTTTTCCTAGCATGTGTCGACCAAGCATCATTCATGGATAAGATGGACTAATTTTTTTTATGGTAAGAAGACTAAAGTTTATGGCAAGCATGATTTTAGGGATGGAATTGCTTGATTTTGGGGATAGGATTCTCAAACTTTAGGAAAATGGAGGATTGCAAGGCTTGAATCAAGGTTGATGTTTTGGTAACTTTTTCATGGCCATTTTGACCATGAACATGGAAAGCATTGTGGACTAAGGAGGTTGGTCGAATGTGTTAGTAGCTTGGCTAGGATTAGGAGTTAGCTTTTGGTCATTCCTAGCATTTTTGTGCAAAATTTGCAATTCTCTTCTCAACCTTTTCTCTTAGACAAATTTGAGCTTTTGGTAAGCCTTGTTCTTTTGACCATTTCATTTTCATGTTACCATTTGGGCACATTTTTGTTTAGCATCTCAAGACACTTTTCTCTTTTTGCCGAAATACCAAAGCCAAGATCATTTTCTTTTCCTTCTCCTCCCCATTGTCGAATACACATTGTTCCTAAACTCATTCTCTTTTCTTCTCTTTGAAAACCAAATTTTAACACCTTCTTCCCATTCTCTCTTTTTCTTCATTTTTATCATTCAAACACTTTCTTCATTATTTTTCTCTTATGGCTGAATGTTAGTTTACTCCATTGCCGAATCTTTTTTTCCTTTCTTTGTTTATTCATAGCCGAATCTCCCATTATACATAAGTATTCTTCTCAATCATTTCTTTTTCAACTGTGGACAATAGGTAAGAGTTTCTTTTTAGTTTATGTTGGTTATTAGTTGCTTTGGCTGAATCTTAATGATGATAAGGAGAATCTCTTTGATCGAAATCATCGTTCATTCTCCTAAACGTTTCCTTTCGTTATATTTTAGTGTGATTTTGGAGGTCCGAAACTCAAGTGTTCGTGAGCATCATGAATCATTGGAATCGATCTAAAGAGTTAAGGTAAGGAGTTTATTCAAGGATTCTCATATTACTCATCATATTGATATAGATGGATTATTAACCGGTTTCGATTTAGGGGACGTTATCGCTCGATTTACATATTGTGGAACAAGGATATTTGTGGTAAGCCAATCTCACCCTTAAAGCCATTAGTCATAATTTCGATATATTATTAAGTCGGACTGATGATCTTTTGTCAATGGAGACAATCAAGATAGGGACGAAAAGGGCGGTGAATAGTGTTCGGAAGAGGGGTGGTTCCGCTATTCCCCCTAAGTTTAAGCGAAGGGTTGTTTCGGGAATACGAGATTTTTCACCTGGTTGTGGACGCTCATCCGAGGAGAATCAATTGTTTGAAGTCGTTCGTACTCCCGAACCTTTGTTTGTTTGTGGATTTTCATCGGGTAACGAACCAACAATCGGGGAGAAACCGCAAAGAGAAGTAGTTCGAAATTCTGAGGGTAAAAAGTCTAGATCGTTATTTCTAAGATTCGATTTGTAAATAAATTATAGTGTTCTAATTTATCGTGATGCGTTTAGGTATCGACGAGCGGGAAAGTCTAGTTCTCACAGTAACCAGGTGTGTAACTTCACACTTATCTCGGGTTAGATACTATACCATAAGTATTGGGATAAAATCGTAAAGATGGCAAAATCAGAAAATACGTAGTAATTAACACTTTTGTGTAAATGCATGAAAACAGTTAAAGTCGTGAAATTTACGAAAAACTGCTAGATCGTTAAAATGGGCCGAAAAATGACTAGATCGTTAAAATGGGCCGAAAAACTGCTAGATGGTTAAATGGAATGGGCTAAATGCTATTTTGTCTTATGGGCCAAAATGAAAATTTGAAATATAGACTCACATGTATTATGGGCTTCTTGTTAAATTATCATATGGATATAGATTGTTATGCATACATGATTGCATGGGTTGGGATAATTGATGAAGAGAAGAAAGGCCTATTGCCAAAATCTAGTTCGGTGGCTCTGCCACAAATTTTTAATGGCTTAATGCCTCTAGTTTGGTGACTTTGTCACAATCTAGTTCGGTGGTGCACCAATATATTATTTAAAAATGGCTTTATGCCTACGATTGGTGTGTTGGCGGGGTGGGTTGACTTGATCCCCACAGGTGTGTTGGTTGGTACGGGTGGTGTGTGGCGGATGGAAATTAGGTTTGGTTGGGAAATTTCATTTTACATGCATTTCATTTATTATATTGTTAAATCCGTAAATGGCTCAAGCCCAAAATAATATCTTGATGATTTGGCCCAATGAATGTGGTAAGTGAGTTATACACTGAGTTCTAAGTAACTCACTCTGTTTAATTATCCATCTTAGGTAATGGCAATTGACGGAGGCTTGGGCCGAGGATGACTTCGTGGAGGACATACTGCGAATATGGGTTTAATAAACTATGAACTTTTATTAAGTGATTACTTTTAATTACTATTTTGGGTATGATGTAATAAGGCCTTTATTAATATTTTTATGGATTTTTATGTGTGGATGGATTTAATTTTGTTTTAAAACATTTGAGATACTTTAACTATTCTTGATTTCAAATTCTTTTGGACTCTTTAAAAACTACTTTAAGGTTTTTGACAATTAAATACTAAATGATAAGATTTCAAACTAGTATTTCTTAATTCATCGATTTTAAATCATTTTTCTTAATTTTTACTAAACTTCACTTTCAAAAGGTTTTGTAGAACTGTTTTACCTAAATCATTAGAGAATTTAATGGATGTTCGATCTGTGTGACAAACCAAATCTTGTCTTAATGCATAGACCTGGTTTGGGGTGTTACAGAGGTACATAGTTCTCTGGGATTGGTTGGTTACTACTGAAGATTTGTAAATGGATTTTTTAAGATAGCTCTACCAATGACAAAGTTGTTACAAAAGAATGTTCTATTCGTTTGGAATGATCAGTGTTAGGAAAGTTTTGTTAAGTTAAAGCAAATGGTGACTAAGACACCAGTTCTGACATTGCCAGAGTCAGGAAAAGATTTTTTCATGTATAGTGACGCTTCATTAAATGGTCTCGGATGTGTTTTGATGCAAAATGGAAAAGTGATAGCTTATGCCTCTCGCCAATTGAAACCACATGAACGTAATTATCCAAAACATGATCTAGAGCTTGCTGTTGTGATTTTTTCTTTGAAAATATGGAGACATTATTTGTATGGTGAAAAATGTTACATTTATACAGATCATAAAAGTCTCAAATATCTTTTGTCACAAAAGGAATTAAATTTGAGACAGCGTCGGTGGATAGAACTTGAAAGATTATGACTGTGCCATTGACTATCATCCCGGTAAAGCTAATGTTGTAGCTGATGCATTAAGTCAAAAAGCAGCAATTGAATTACGAGCAATGTTTGCACAGCTCAGTATCAGTGATGATGGAAGCTTATTGGCTGAATTAAAAGTTAAACCAGTGATGTTTGACCGAATCAAGTCAGCTCTGTAACATCCTAAAATTTGGAATTTTATGTGTTGCATTAATTGTAGTGCTAAGCTAGTTAAATTATTAATTGTGTATGTTTAGGAGGTCTTGAGAAGGCTCGTGGTTTATTTGGACCTAGTAAAAATTTTTGGCATTTAGCACTTTAAGGAGATGGAGTAAGTGTCCTTAAAGCATATGGAAGTAAATGAGTAAATAGCTAGCATAATTGAGCAATTGGTAGGAAGGTTAAGGCGCCACATGATGTACCTTGAGGGAAGAGGTTCGAATCCCATTGTGTGCAATTTTTGACTTTTATTTTTGCATTCCTTCCTTAAGTGTCGGCCAAGGTGTATATATGGCAAGTTGGACTTCTTTATTTTTGGTAAGGTGGCTAAGAAATAAGGAAAGGTTGAGGTTGGGGAAAGGAATCAAAAGAATAAAGGAAGTAAGAGGAACAAGTGGCTTATTTTGTGGAGATTGTTTTGGAAAGTATGGTTGGCCAAATGTTGACCCATAATGTAATGCATGTGGACAGTTTTGGGGGTAGATAGGTAGCTGAATGTTTTTTTACTTTGACATTTGGTAAGGTCTTGGTATTGTTTTGGCCAAAAATCCCATTTGCAACTTTTGTGTCATCTTCTCCCAATTTGCTACTCTCTTTGCCGAAACCTACTAGCACAATAGTGCATTTTTTTTCTCTTTTGATTGGTCACATATTCATCTTTTGTCCATCTTCCTTGATAGCCGAATTAGTGCTTTGCCTTCTGATAAACCAAAGTGTTTGTTTTGGTCAAATTTTCTCTTTGTCAAATTGAATCATTTTCTCCAAATTCTTCCTCTTCATGCCGAAACTTCAAGTTGCTAATAAGCAAATTTTTCTTCTTTCTTCTTGATTGCCGAATGTACCTAAACCATTGAGACAAAATTTTTCACTCTTTATCCTTTGGAAGAACCGAAACCTCAAAAATATACCTTTTTCATCGTTCTCTTCCTTTTTACAAAATTTTTTAAACCCTTTCTTTTTCTTCTCAAAATCCATACCCTCCATAGACGAATATCATTGTTCATTTTTCTCTATAACCGAAATCTTTTCATCATTCTTTCTTTCTCATTCGAATTATCACTTATTCCTTGATCAATCGGTAAGTGCTCTTTTCAACTTTTTATTTTCTTTCTCTTATGACCGAATCTATACTTTGGTTTTTGGATGGTCATTTTGACCGAGACCATCACCTTTCTTTCTCTCATTCGAAATCATTTTCTTCCTCGTAGAGATATAGTGGAAGGCCGAAACTTGGATTTTTTCGAAGTCATCGTATCATCGCTAGAAATTGGTCCTAGAATCTTTAAGGTAAGAGTTCTTCACAGATTCTATAATCACTCTTTATTCGTTAAGATGTTATTAGTATGGTGATGATTAACCGATTATAATTATAGGGATTAAATCGTTAATCTATCCAATCGTTGATCACTCAGGATTATTGGTAAGCCGATCTCTACCCTTTTGACAATCCATATTTTATTGTAATATCGATCCTTATAAGATCTAATCGAATGGAGGCTTGTGGTATCGATTCGAAGGGAAAGTCGGGTAGAGATCTCAAAAGGAGCGAATTAACGATCCCTACTCCTAAATTCAAGCGAAGGGCCGTTTCGACGATTCGAGACTTTCCTCCGGGTTGTGGACCCTTATCCGATGAGAATCAACTATTCGAGGTCGTTCGCAATTTTGAGGCATCAGCGATTCAGGATTTTCCACCAGGTTGTGAACTGTTAACTGGGGAAAACCGACAAATCGTAGTTGTTCACGATTCTGAGGGTAAATTTTAGATCGTTTGTTTTAAAGTAGATTTATTAAATCACGTATGTCGACTAATCAAGCATTATAAAATTTTAGGTGACGACGATCGAGAAAGCGTAGTGCTTACCGTAATTAGGTGTGTAATCTCACACCGTATTCCGTGGGTTAAAGATTAATATCGTATTGGTAGTAAATCGCTTAATTAATCGTATCTTGGTGAAATCGGAAGAATTGGCTTAGATCTCATTATTTGATAAAATTGATAAAATCGGTATTAACACCGTGAAAGATTACGAAAATACCCTTAATGGGCCAAATCAAAATATTTTGCTAATTGGGCCAAATCGATATTTGACTATGTGGGCCGTTTGATAATTTGCTATATGGGCCGATTGATATTTGACTATGTTGGCTGTCTGATAATTTGCTATATGGGCCGATTGATATTTGACTATGTGGGCCGTTTGATAATTTGCTATATGGGTCGATTTGAAAAAATAAATTGCGAAATGGGCCAAGATGATATTTTGCTTAATGGGCCAATCAATATAATTGTTATAATGGGCCATAATTTTTTTGTAATAAATATCCGAATAAATTACTGTTATTATATTGTGATTTGTAATGCATTATATGCATGATTTGCATGGGATGGGATAATATTGAAGAGAAGTTCTGGTAGCTCTGCTACATAATTTTGATGGCTCTGCCACAAATCTGAATAGTGGCAATGCCACATAAATTCTGTTATTCTGGTGGCTTGACCACAATTATATTTGTTATAAATGGCTTAATGCCTGCGATTGGTGTGTTGGCGGGGTGGGTTGACTTGATCCCCACAGGTGTGTTGGTTGGTACGGGTGGTGTGTAGCGGATGGAAAACTAGGCTTGGTTTGGGGATTGCATTTCATTTGCATATTATATTTGATACATTTTTATTATTGTAAATGGGCTTAGGCCCAAATATTTACTTAATGGGATTTTGGCCCAGTGGACAATGGTAAGTGGGTTACACACTGAGTTCTAGCAACTCACCCTGTTTTTTTTCCTTATCCCTTTCAGGTAATGATCAATGATGGAGACTTGGGCCGTGGATGACTCGGTGGAGGCCATACTTCAAAACGGTTAAACTTTGGAATTTGGATTTCTTTTAGTACTTTTAATTACTTTGCTATTTTGAATTAAGGTTGTAATAAGGCCTCTGAATTAATTTTTGTTTTGTTTATTGTTTGATGAATTTATAAACTGCTTTAAGCATTTCAAATTGTGATTTTATTTTTTTCTAAAAACTTAAACAATCATTTATTCTAAAATGAATATACAAAAAGAATTTCATAATAATTTTCATATTTTTAACTCGGAAATTTACTCTTATAAATTTTCATCAGTTCTTTTCGAAAAATATCTTAATTTCTTTTAAAATTTTCTTGAACTGTTAACGATAATTTCAAAGTTACGATTTATAAGATCTTACATCTCAAATTGTCGATTTATCAATCAAATCTTTTACTAAATTAATACTTCGTCAAAATTTTGAAATCTGTTTTATTTATAAATGACTCAAAGTATATTTATTTTGTGTGACATGTCAAATCTGGCCTTAACGCATAGGCCGGGTTTAGGGGTGTTACAAGCTCAGTCAGAAGATGACAAGTTAATGAAGAAAAGAGAAATGGTTTAGAGCGGCAAGGCAGAGAATTTCAGCATTGATGATCATGATTGCCTGAGATTTCGTAATCGAATTTGTGTTCAAATGTTCCAGAATTGAAAGAATTGATACTTCATAAAGCACATGAAAGTCCTTTTACATTGCATCTAGGAGGAATGAAAATGTACCGTGATCTATGAGAATTATATTGGTGGCCGGGTATGAAGAAAAAAATTGTGGAATATGTGGTTAAATGTTTGACATGTCAGGGAGTAAAAGCAGAGCATCAGGTTCCTACTGGATTACTTCATCCTATTAACATTCTTGAATGGAAATGGGACAGCATTACGATGGATTTTGTAATGGGGTTACCATTCAGCGAGTAAGAAAAATGTTGTTTGGGTGATTGTCGATCGGCTTACAAAGTTAGCCCATTTTATACCAGTCAGAACTGATTGATCACTTCATAAACTTGTTGAAGTTTACATTCGGGAGATAGTAAGATTGCATGGTATTCTGATATTGATAATTTCTGATCAGGATCCACGATTCACATCGAGATTTTGGAAACAGTTGCATGAATCTCTTGGTACTCGACTCAATTTTAGTACGACCTTCCATCCACGGACTAATGGACAGTCAGAGCTAGTTATTCAGATTTTGGAAGATATGCTTCGAGCTTGTGTTATTGACTTTGAATCAGGTTGGGAATGTCATCTATCGTTGGCTGAATTTTTATATAATAATAGTTTTCAATCGAGTATTCAGATGGCTCCGTATGAAGCTCTATATAGACGTAGATGTAGATCACTTGTATGTTGGATAGAATTGAATAAAAGAAAAATGATTGGGCCAGAATTAATTCAAGAAACAGTGGACAATGTCAAGAAGATTGGGGATAGACTGAAAGTAGTTTTTGATCGACAGAAATCATGCAGACTTGAAATGTTGGGATATCGAATATTCTGTTGGTGATAAGGTATTTCTTAAAGTGTCACCTTGGAAGAAAATGTTGAGATTTGGTCGAAAATGAAAATTGAGCCCTCGTTTTATTGGGCCATATGAGATTATAAAGAGAGTTGGGACAATTGCATATCGTTTGGCTTTGCCTCCAGAATTACAGAAGATTCACAATGTTTTTCATGTTTCTATGATCAGAAGATATCGATCAGATCCCTCTCATGTTACTACTACAAAGGATATTGAAATCCGACCTGATTTGTCATATGAAGAATAACCGGTTGAGTTATTGGCTCGAGAAATGAAAGAATTGTGTAATTAGCGGGTTCCCATAGTAAAAGTATTGTGGCAAAGTCATAGTATTAAGGAAGCAACTTGGGAACCAGAAGAGACTATGAGATCTCAGTACCCCCATCTCTTTTCAGGTACATTTCGAGGACGAAATTTATTAAGGGGGGAAGAAATGTAATGACCTGATAGTGAGGTAATTGGAAAGTGCATTTTTGAGTCACTATTTTTGAAAAACGGATTCGTAAATATTTATTAGAAATATTTACGAAGTTAGTTGTGTGGTTAATTAGATTTTGGCTAGGTGAATTAGCTTGAATTAAGGTTAATTTAGTGTAAGAACTAGATTGAATATAGGGTAAAAGTTGAATAATAGAATCAAGAAAAATTGAAGGACTAAATTAGCAAATAAACCATAAGGGAAATAAGTGACAAATGTATGTAAAATATTATCCCATGTGTATGTATAATATACATATATTTATACTTAATACTTAAGTAAAAAATATAATAATATAATAAAATAAAATAAAAACATAAATAAACTAAAGTAAATAAAAGAAAGAAAAAAGAGAAATAAAGAAACGAAACAGAGAAGAACAGGGGAGAAAGAAAGAAAAAAGGGAAATTAGGGATTTTAAGGTTTCAAGCTTAAGTGGTAAGTCAATTTAATCCCTTTTCTTGTAATTTTGATGTTTTTGAAATCCTAGAACAAAATATTACTTGATTTATGTGGAAATTTTGAAAGTTAGTTGATTTCTAGATGTGGTTTATGTTGAATTAATTGAGGAATTAGGGTTTGAATTGATAGAATTTCAAGTTAGAATTGAGAAAAGGATTGAATTGTAAAGCAAATCATAAGTTTTATATAGTAGGGACTAAATTGAAAGAAATTTGAAATTAAGGTTTTATAGTGAAATTAGAGAGTTAAATTTAGTTTTAAGTGATAAATTGAATGAAATATAAAGAATAAATTGTAAAGAAATAAAGTTAGTATTGGTTAGTGATTAAATTCAAAATTATGCAAGAATTGAGTATAAATTGAAATGTTCAAATTGAAATTGTAGTGTATTGATAAATTTTAATTGTTTTAATTCCGTAGCTAACGTTGAGCCGGAAGCCTCGACTAGGAAAGGAAAAGAGAAAGTCAACAAGGATTAGCTCGAAAAATACAATTTGTATTTCTATAATCGAATTTAATAATTATTTAATGTATTTATTAATGATATCTGTGGTAAGTGAAAATTGAGGTAAGTGTTGATATTATGGTATTGAATTGGATTGTGAATATGTATGGATTATTGAATTGAAATATGTATTGATTGAAAATTGAAAGTGAATTGAATACCCCATTAACAATGTCGGGCTAAGTCAGATATAGTTGGCATGCCATAGGATTGGAAGTGTTCAGGGATACTTCGACTTCAAGTCGATGAGGCACTATGTGTCGTATTATTATTGCTTCAGATAAATCCGATGAGGTACCGAGTACCGTATTGTTTTACTTTGTCAAAGCCGATGAGGCACTGAGTGCCGTATTGGTGTGTTTTGGTTAGATCCGTGTATCTGTCCGAGTCCGAGTCATGTTAATAGGGGTATACGAGTGAATTGGCCAATTGATTGACATTGAAATATATTGATTATAGATTGGAAAGAACTATGAGATGAAAAATATAATTGAAATGCTTGAAATTTGCATGAATTATGGATTTATGAAATGAATAATGATATTGAGATTGAATTGAGTATCTTATTGTGAAATGTTATTGAATAGCAATTATGAGTTTGAAATAAAAGATGTGATGTTTGGAAAATTTATGATTTATGTGTTTATGAAATTTGATTATTTATTGAATGATTTTTATTATGCACAATTATGTATTAAATATAGTAAGTTTTTGTTTAATAAGTGTAAGAGCCCATTTTCGCCCGGGCCCTGTTTAACCAAAAACAAGATACAAAATAAACCAAAAATTTATATTGAAAGACCATTAATAAAGTCCACAGTCCTTTTACAAATATTAAAACCCAATTACAATAACCCGAACCCAATCCAATTTTAGAACTGGCCCAAATGGCCCAACACGTTTGACGCTCTAGAGGGTTTCCCGAACGTTCCAATGCCGTTTCAGCTGCCCTCATGCATGCCTTCACGCGCGCGACCGTTCGTATCCCCGCTCGCGCCACGCGCTCCACCTACACGCAAGCCTTCACCAGCGCGCCTCCGTACTGCCTCCAGCGCAGCAGTGTCGTACGACCCCCCACTTCTCGGCCACGTCTGTACCTGCAAACGAATAGCAAAAAAACAATAGAAAGAGCAGCAAATACAGAATAGAAATAGGATAAAATAGCAAAAAAAAATGGTATCTTTTTTGAGGTCGGCTATAAAAAGGGCCAAACCAAAAACCACTGTTTTTTTACGCATGCAGAATATATCAAAGAAATCAGAATCAAAAAGGTCTTTTTCTGACGACTTATCTTCCTTTTTTTTGAATCGATCTTTGTTTCAAGATTTTTTTTTGGGTCTAGATTAAAAAAAGGAGAGAGAGAGAGAGAGAGAGAGAGAGAGAGAGGAAGGTTAGGGTTCACCTTCAGAGAAGACCGTCGAGTTGTTTTCTTCGTGTTGATCGGAGCAAAGCAGTTCGTCGGGGTGTCGACGCGAAGCGTTCTAGTTGGAGTTGGAGGGGCCACTGTTGAATGGTCTCGATTTGACCACTAAGTGCTGGTCACCATGGCTTCGTAGTGGTCGTTTCGCCTCCTCTTCTTTGCGGCGGAGAACGGGACAAATAGGGGGGCTTAGGGTTTCAATTTTAAAAAAAAAACAGAAAGGGTGGATGAGGCTTAAGCCATTTTAATTAGTTCTTAAAAAACAAACTGTTAGTAAAACGGCGCCGTTAGGGGTTCATTCTGATAGCCCTAAAACGATGCCGTACAGGCCATAACCCGTCTCAGCCCGACCCATTTTAGGAAAGGATCCGCGTGCCTTGTGTTTGGTTTATTTGCGCGATTAGTCCCCTGTTTCTGCGTTGCTATTTGATTAGATCCTGTTTGCTTTTATTTATTTTTAATTTAATCCCTGTAATTTAAGCATGTTTTCAATTTAGCCCCGTCAATGTGCTGCGTTTTGAATAACGAAATATTTCATTGTTAATTCCTAACTATTTATGCGCGCTTTAATTTAGTCCCTAAGTCTGTTTAAATTTTTATAGAATAGCCTTATAATTTTATTCTTATTCTGATTTGATCCTATTAATTTGTTATTCGCTTATCCATGTCAAGATTTCATGTATTATTTGTGTTAAACTGTTTTACTTCATCTATTTCAAATTGTTCTAAGCATTATTTATTTAAAATTATCTTATAAGTTAGTTATTTTATATTGTTTGTTTTATTTAGTTTAAACTCTCTTTTATTATGTATTTTTGAATTATTTTATTATTGTAAATCTTTGTATATATATTCATTTAGTTTATTTATTTTCTATCCTTACCTACTGTTGCTCATAAATTTTTTTTTTTTACATATTATTCATTTTAAATTTTTATATACTATTTATTCTGATTTTCTTTTCACATATTATTTATTTTGAACTTATTAAATATATTATTTTAAGTTATTTTATATGTTATATGTTTTAAATTTGTATATATATATTTAGTTCAAGTTACCATTTTAATTTTAATTTTTATTATTTGCTTTAAAATTATTTTATTATTACTTACTTTAAGATTTTGTACATGGTTTGTATTAAATTGTTTCGTATTTTTATATATTATTCATTTTAAATCTCGTTTACATATTATCTAGTTTAAACTTTTATATGTTATTTTAAATTGTTCTATAATGTATATATTTTGAATTGGCTTTATATCATTTATTTTTATATTGTCACTTTTGTTTTTAATTCATTTGTCCTTAATTATTGATATTGGTTTTTTAAAGAGTGCATACTATGTGATTATTGCTATGGTATGGATTATAATTCTTAATTTGTAACTACCAATTATTTACGATTCATTAGTGTAAGACTTCATGTATGTATCGCTATCTTGCTTAGTATATTGTTATTCCATTACGATATATTTGTTAAAGAAGAAATCGGGTTTAATATCGTTCAAATATAAAAGTCATTCAATGTTTCTAAAATAAGGCAATGTTTCGTGTTTAGAAACCCGAGAGATCGTGCCCTAACGTGCTGGGTTTTGATTTTTCATTTGACCAAATAACTAAATATCATTTTAAAAATTTACTCATGTTTTACCCAATTTCAAAATAAGGCAATGTTTCGTGTTTGGAAATCCGAGAGATCGTGCCCTAACGTGCTGGGTTTCGGTTTTTCGTTTGACCAAATAACTAAATATCCTTTTAAAACTTCATTCATGTTTTTCTCAGCTTCAAAATAAGGCAATGTTTCGTGTTTGGGAAATCCGAGAGATCGTGCCCTAACGTGCTGGGTTTCGGTTTTTCGTTTGACCAAATAACTAAATATCCTTTTAAAACTTCATTCATGTTTTTCTCAACTTCAAAATAAGGCAATGTTTCGTGTTTTGGAAATCCGAGAGATCGTGTCCTAACGTGCTGGGTTTCATTTTTTCATTAGACCAAATGACCAAATATCCTTTTAAAACTTCATTCATGTTCAAAATAAGGCAATGTATCGTGTTTGGGAAAACCTGAGAGATCGTGCCCTAACGTGCTGGGTTTCGATTTCCCGTTTGACCAAATAACCGTACATCCTTTTAAGATTTCATTCGCGTTTTCTTAGCATTAAAAACAAGGCAATATTTCATGTTTGGAAATACGAGAAATCGTGCCCTAACGTGTTGGGTTTCAATTTTCCGTTTGATCTCAAATAACGAAATACCCTTTCAAAATATCAATGCATGAGTTTTTAAAATTTTAAGATGATTTAGGATTCGAAGACTTGAAGTGTTACATCCTAACGTGCTGGATGTGGTATTTTATTCCTTCGGAACTAAAGAATCTCAACATTCCAAACTCGAGTATCTTCAAATAGGTCAAAGAAGGTCGTAATTTTAAAATCTTTCAAATTCTTGGCATTAGGACATTAATTAATCAATTTGGTACCAATTTTGGGTGTTGCGAGGGTGCTAATCCTTCCTCGTGCGTAACCGACTCCCGAACCTGTTTTCTTAGATTTCGTAGACCAAAATTACTATTTTAATAAAAATGTTTTATTAAAATAATACATCTCAAGGTGATCTGATCACACTTCGAATAAAAGATCAGTGGCGACTCCATTTCCATATTTTTAAAGTCTATCCTCGTTTTTTAAAAAACCCAATAAAAAATGGTTTCGACAATAAGTATTCGAATTATAGAAATACCATTGAGTTTTATACTCAGCGTACGGTTTATTTTCGTGCGCAGGTTAGGTAAAAGTCAAATTACCGAATCAGCATCTAAGGCCAATCCCAAACTCATTGTGGTGAAATACTTTCCTTTTTGGTATATGGCATGTACCTAGGTTGTTGTATTTGTCATTTTGAAAATGTTTGTAAATGATGTTATAATATGGTAATGGTTGGAAATATATATATATATATATATATATATATATATTTATATATATATATATGTTAAAATTATTAAATGGTAAGTTTTAGTAGTAAATTCATATGAAATTGAAATTGGTTTGAATGTGTTCTAATTAAATTAATTTGATTGGTATATGTGAATTACTTATGAAAACATATGAATTAAGTACTTAAAATGATTAATTTAACATGTTTTAGATGTATTTGTATGTGTTTTGGATTGGTTGAAAGATTGATAAATGAATTGCTTGTTGTCCAAGATTTACAGGGTTGGTAAACTTGATGTCTAAGGCTCATTTTGAGTCCACACGGCTTATACATGGGCGTGTGGTTAGGTCATGTTTCCCCTGCAATTTTAATTTCTCAAAATAGAATGCTCAGGTTTTGCCACACGGGCGTATGTCTCAACTGTGTGAGGAGCACGGCCTGGTACACGGGTATGTACTTTGGCCGTGTGAAAACTGCACCTAATTTTCGAAAAATAAATTGATCACACGGCCTAGCACACGGGCATGTGGCTCGGCCGTGTGAGGTAAGTCAGAGAGCACATAAATTAGGAGACGGCCTAAAGCACGGGCATGTCATAAGGTCACACGGGCGTGTCCCTTGACCACAAGGGCGTGTGAGCCCTACACCTAGGAAAAATTTTGAAATTTCTCGAAAAATCCTCTGAGCTTCCAATTAAGTTCCGATTTGTTTTTAACACGTGTTTTGGGCATCGAGGACTCATTAAAGAGACTTTATGATTAAACTGTGAAATGTATGTTAAATTATTATGTAATTGTTCGTAATTGATCTAAATTTTCCGGTAATGCTCCATAACCCTAATCCAGCGACGGATAAGGGTTAGGGTGTGTTACAAAAGCGCTTCCACATAGGTGCGTTTTTGCCCATGTTTTCCCAGTGTCAGTTAGGGTTTAGGTTTTTTTAAATTTTTAAGTGCTTAGGTTTAGGGTTTTATTTAATTTTTAGGCTTTAGAGGTTCTAAAAAAATAATTTGTATAAGATGGGTTCTGAAAAAATAATTTTGAGGGGATGGTTTTTGAAAAAAATATTTTTGACGAGATAGGTTGAGTTTTGTAGAGAGAAAACACTCTAAGTAAGATGCACAGTAATCAAAAGTGCTAAAAACGCTTCCAACTGGATGCCCTTTTCAGTACTGCTGCTTCTGAGATAATAAATTTGATGAGATAGTTCTGAAAAAATATCCCGAGATAAGGTTTGTGAAATATAACCCGAATACAACGAGGTATAGAAGTGGTGTCAGGTGCTGGAGAGGTACGTACCAGGTTGCTAACAGATCTTGTAACAAGTCCCGTGTACGACAATGACCGCTTGTTCCGTGGGTGTCGAGTGTTCAAGCGTTTGTTTTGGACCTTTAAGCAATGTTAGGATGCATTTCAGTACTACAAGCGTTGGTACGAATAGATGGTACTTTCATGTATGGTACTCATAAGTTGTTGTTGGCTGTGGCACAGGATGGTAATCGGAGGATCCTTCCAATTGCGTTTACAATAACACAGGGGGAGAAAGCATACAATTGGGATTTCTTTCTGTCTAGGTTGAGGAGGCATGCCTGCCTCCAACCTGATATATGCATTATCTCAGATTTGGGGAACTGGAATATTGTCCGCAATTGAACTACAGGAAAGCCTCTAGGATCACACACACCGTCGGTATTATTTAAGGCACGTTGCGTCCAACTACTACCAGCAATATCGGTCTACCGCTAAGCGACAACAAGTGACCAACATGGGTATCTAATCGCCGCCAATATTATTTGGTTTGTAATATTACCTTTGTATTTTTATATTTTTTGGTATGTAATCATCGCTATGCACTTATATTGACAGGGTACGAGATCATGAAGGATTATTTTCGTGATATGTTGGCAATATTGCGGTAAATTAACTCAGCAGAGGCAACATACCTCGAAAACATACGATTCAAACAGTGGACACAAGCATATGATGGCGGGCTATGATATGGCCACATGACCTAGAACCTGGTAAAATGCATAGATTGCATTTTAAAAGGAACACATCATTTGTTGACAACATCAGTTGTGAAAGAGACATACTTTCATTTGGTGAAAGTGTTCCCAAAGTGAGCGGTGAGTTATGCTGGAAAATTACAAGGAGGCCATGTATAGTGCCCGACGGTAGTTAAAGAAATTAATAATGGTAAGGCACGAGCCAACTAGATGCACGCAGTTTTTCACTCGCATGACAACCCATGGTTTCAGGTGACGGAGTTCGACAGACCGGACTAAAGTATTGCCGGAGGAGTGTACCGAGTACACCTGAGAAATAGGACTTGCGACTGTGGGATATTTCACTCACTTCGTTTTCCATTCGCTCATGCAATTACAGGTTATATGAATCTCTGTTTTGATCTCATGGGCTTTGTCAATGAAGTGTACAAATTAGAAATCTTATACAACGTGTTGAGACACGTATTCCCACCAGTCTTAGATGAACATAAGTGACCACTTGTATCGCTTGCTCCATTTAAGTTGTTACTTGATAGAGAATTACATCACAAACCAAAAGGTTGACTGTGCTTGACTTGAATACACGACAACATGGATATTCGAGAGTGCTCAAACCAACAGAGGTTATGCGGGTGGTGTAGGAACTCAGGTCATACAATGTCCTCCTATCCACATCAAAATTAAACACTATAATATATGTCTTCATGGGAATTGTTAGCCGTTGTTAATCCAAACTAAATTTGATATTTCTTAATGTGAATTTTTAACAAAAACATTTGATATTTCTTTTCAAATCAAATCTTATTGCTATGCTATGTGAAAGTAATCAAAGTAAATTTACATTTTGATTAGGGTTTAATGGTACAAAAATCAGATTGTGTACAAAAAAGATTCAAAAGAACTTTTATTTTCTTAAATGATACAATATACAATTCATCAATGCATGTGCCAGTCAAAATCAGTGTCATATCGGGGTGGTCGACGGTTACATGCTGGATTCCTTCTAGGTTCAACTTTCGGGCGGAGTTGTGGTTGTCGGGGTTTGCCTTTGATCTATGTAGATCATTGCTTTCGTGCATCCTTCGGTCTATAAATAAGTGGTTGGGAAGATGACCCACCTTGATATAACAAAGATTTCGGAGGTGTTTACGTCACCTACGACGAGTGAGTGTAACTATGTTGAGTCCCATGAGCCGATGGGATAGTGAGTGGACTCTCCGCCGATGCCTCATACAAGATGGCCTATACATCATCGTAGGCGTCGCCGTCATCAGGAAATGATATGGCCCAAGCGTGTACCACATTGAGGATGGATGACCAACAGTCCAACTTGATATAAGACTAGGAGCAGAAAAATGTAGTGCAACATTTTGTGGCTGTGTGAAAATAAAAGGGTTAGGGTATAGACCAGAATAAGGTGGTTACATACTGAATGGTGGTGTGGTGAGCATGGTGGTGTTGAGGCCGTCGAGCTAATTCTTGAGTGGGCACTGATGATGGGCCGACCTTACCACTCCTTGGATTTAAAAGGGCCCGTCGTGGTCTACTTGTATGGGGATGCTGACAGCTCACCTCTTCCCCTAACAAATATAGTTTTCCATAGATCTTAAACCATGACATGTAATTCGGATTACATGCTAACTCCAAAATGAGAATTGCATCGTGAGTAGGTAAAAAATCATATCTATTATTCCACATGTTGATGTACTGCGAGTGGAATATCGACCAATTCGTATCCGGTCACCGTAAGTTGATACGATGCAGATCATCAAGCTCCTAAGGTGCCACGGGAATCGATTATCGAAATTTGAACTGCCGCAATACTCTATCTGCCTTACGCATATCAACAGTAACGTATACTACCAATGGGACCTTAACGTGCCAAGCGTTGGGATTTACAAAGAATTCATTAGTAATTACTCCCCGAATTGTCGGGTCCTCGTATGTTGTCCATTCAAACTATATGAACGTGATCAAAACATTAGTTATATATATACTATTGAATACTAAATACGAAATCGACTACGTTATTTGTATATAGTTCAAAATTAAATAAATACATACATCCGCTTTCAATTGTTGGTCTAATAGAAGTCATATATCTTCAAGCTCGGTAGGTAATTCCACATGACTCGAGGCATGGTTCCATTTATTCAAATAACTTATAAGCACAATTATTTTATTTTAAATCAATTTTAATAATGGTAATATCTACTGAATTTTACCTTGTTACGAGTGGAAATGTATACGGGTAGTCCACTCGAGGACATAAAAATAGAAAACGGTACCGAGCCCATGATTGTAGTAGTAAAAGGAAACCATGATTTTTATTTTTCTGGTTTCGTCGCTCGACACATCTGCCAGTACAATATCCCCAACACAGCGGGCCCCCACTGAGTTCGTCAGCTACTCTAAAATCGATAAGTTCTAGTAGCCACCTTAAATGTACAAGGTTTCGTGACTTATCCAACATCAGAATACCCCCGATAATCTAAAGGATGTACGCTCGAGCGTATCATTCTCTTCTCTTTTCAATAGAATCCTCCACCAGCTCCGCGAAATTATTTCGTAACCAGGCCATTTCGATCCGACCTTCGTAAATCATCTCCAAAACCACACCCAAAAGATCGCAACATACGATTCCCCAATCAGCAGACTAAACAAACTCGGTCAGTGACTACTGACCCGTCCACGGGTAACCCCAACTGTAATTGCACGTCTTCTAGATAGTATACTCACCGCATGGAAGATAAAATCTGTGCATCTCGGGTCTCCACCTCTCCACCAACGCGCTTATGAGTCCCGGGTCCAACTTACACCCCCGACCTACAAGGGCCACATGCAAAAAACCAGCTTCCCTCAGGTATGTTTTGATCAACGATGATAGAGGACTGGGTACATTACGAATATGGCATTACAAAATTCGATCTTCTGCCTATTTACATAAAAGTTATAAAAAATATTAAGTTCAATTAACTATGAAATAAAAAAATTTAAAAATATTAAAAAATATTAAAATTATTAAAATTTATTCTTACCATTTGCAATTGGTTGGCGGAGATATGCTTGTTATTAAGACGAACTAGAGACCCGACCATTGCTAAATATATAATTGAACACGAATTTTTTTAATAAAAATATTATTTCTTGAAATTATTAATAAAAAATAATAAAAGAATAATTTAGATAAAAATAGAATTTAGGAAAATAATTTAAGAGACTATTTGAGAGATTTTTTAGAGATTTAGGAGAGAATTGTATGTGACAAATGTGTGTGGGGGGTTTATACTTTTTTTTTTACCGTTGGCTAGCCGTTGGAGTTGATCGTTAGAGCATGGGCAAAAGCGGGCTTATGTGGAAACGCTTTAGTAAAAGACGCTAACGTGGGTGCATTTTATTGGTCATTAGGGAAAAAAACATTGAGTTGGACGCGTTTTTCTGCGTTTCTCCTAAAAACGACGCCAACTCAATGTATTTTAATGAAGTCGATTCTTTCTGGTTATTTTTAAACAAAACGATCTATTCTCATATTTTTTTTTTAAATGAGCCTTTTCTAGTAATTTAGTCTTAATTCCCTCCGCGACAAAAGAAAATTAGTTTATTTATCCTCTTTGAATACTGCTCTTAAATTATCTATTATGGATAAAAGGAAAAAGAAAACCCTCTGTCTACATCTAAATTGAAAACGAAACCCTTTTCCTTCAGAAGATAAAATGAAAGGAAACCCTAGATTTCTCGACCTGTGAATCCTTATCCAAAAACCATAAATCTCTGGGTTAATAGGTTCTTTCTTGTTAGTATTTCAAAAGCCCCCGGATCCAAGTCCTGTATCTCTAGGGTTTTTGTTTTGGTTAATGGATTTGCAATTGGTGAACAATGCGTTGACTTTTTCACGAAGGAAAAAACAATGGCTTATATTGCTAGCTATATGTGGAGTCTCTGGTTATGGGGTCTATAAGGTGTATAATTTACCCTCTGTGGTGAAGAAAAGGAAGAGGCTTTTCAAGCTCTTCGGAGCTCTGGTTTCGTTAGCTGAGTTGGTCTCCGAATCCGCCGAGACCATCAATGTTGTCTCCAAGGAGTTGAAGGAGTTTTTGCAATCCGATTCTGATCAAGCTCCGAATAGTTTGAAGCAAATTTCAAAAATTGTGAGATCAGAGGAATTTTCCCAATCTTTAATTTCGGTTACTGAGGCTTTAACAGTTGGAGTTTTAAGAGGGTATAAGTTAGAATCAGCGAATGAGAATGAATTCGCAGCGGGTTCCGAAAATTCCAGCATTACTGATAGGGTGTTGGATAGGGTTTTTTCTAATGCTGGGACTGGTTTTGTATCTGTTGTTGTTGGTAGCTTTGCTAGGAATCTGGTTTTGGGGTTTTACTCAAGTGGCGGAGAAGTGGAGGGTTTGAGTGGGAATAATGTGTCATCTGATGTACCCAAATGGGTTAATGTGCTTTATGATGATAAGTCTAAAGAGCTAATTGCTGATTGCATTCAAAGATTTGTAAGCACATCTGTTGCAGTTTATCTTGACAAGACAATGGACATTAATACTTATGATGAAATTTTTGCTGGGATGACCAACCCCAAGCATCAAAAACATGTTAGAGACACTTTGGTTTCTGTTTGTAATGGGGCTGTGGAAACACTGGTGAGAACATCTCATCAAGTGTTGACAAGTTCAAAATTGAATTCGGCTTCAACATGCTCGATTTTTTATCAGAGCGCAGGTGCTGGTGGAATGAGAGATGGTTTCGAGAAGGAAGTGTCATTAAAAGGAGTGAAAAGGGGGAGCTCATTTGATGGGATTCAGAATAATGGGTGGGTTGATAAGGTCTCATCCACATGGGCAGTTCCCAGCAATAGGAAGTTTGTGCTTGATGTGACTGGGAGAGTAACCTTTGAAGCATTAAGGTCTTTAGTATTGTTTATACTATGGATGCTTTCAGAGGGTCTGAAAAGAAGCGTTCATATTGTCCATGAGGAAGTTGTGGGAAGGGGACTGGATGTTATCCGATATGTTGGTGCTAAGTCTTCCATTATAGTCACCGTTTGTCTTGCTTTGTATTTACATATCACGAGTGGTCGTAGGGTTCTGATGCCTGCTTGAATGCGTTTTCAGTCCGACTTTTTTCGAGGAAATATAATGAAATCTTACTGAAGTTGCTTATATCAGAAGGCCTTGTATGTATATTTCTCTCCTGGAAAATGTTTATAGCATTAGGAAATACTCAGCTTCCTTCAAATTTATTGGAATGTATACTCAATAATCTCAGTGCTCAATGCTGTATGCCAGAACTAGTGGTATTTGTTCCAAAAATATCAAATCCTTTTATTGTTTTAGAAACGAAAATTTTCTTTAGGATCAAGAATTTCAATATTTGTGTCAGTGGTCGTTGTTAATAACAGCATGTATCATTCATCATCATATCATATGCTTTACGGACAAAGATTTATTCTAAATAGGAGGGGATTTCTACACTGGTTGATTCCTTAGTAGACATCTATCCGTAGGAGACTCTGTTCTGCTAAGGAAAGTTTATCTGGTACCTCAATATTATTCTACACAGTGAATGGATTATGATAGAGATAGTAATCAATTTTATGGAAAAGATCAAGACATTGATCAATTTTAATCACAGAATGTTAGAAGAAGAGCAATCACGGAATGATTGAAGGGGACTTATGCACTACCCTTCAGATCCTGTGCATATAAGTGGGAATCTGCTAGAGAGTGAGGAAGTACTATTTCTTATGTTATACTATGCTCTCAGAGACAATAAATTACTCCCACAGGATCTGTCTGTGGCTTATATGATCTAATGTTCTACTAGTAATATTATTTTTCTCAAGTTTATAGGGACAATCATCCATATATCTGATTATGAGAAGCAAATGCATCCTTCGAAAGTAGTAATGATTGTTTATTCTGTCCATTTAAATTTCAAATGTTGAGACTTATGAGAAGGAAAGTGAATTCTGAGGTAAACCAATGCCATGATCTTTGTTTTGGACTTTCTGGCTTGATCTGTACTTTCATCTTTAGTCTCCCATACATCTCCAAGTAAATTGTAAAACAAATTCTTCCCTACAACTGATCTTAGTATCAACTACGATCCTTGATTATAATAAGAACTTATTTTTGTATTTTTTATTCGACCTGTTAAGATTTATATTTTAATAAAAGCCTAAGAATGAACCCATATGGGATAGTCTAGTTGGTAAGAAAAACTATTTTTGTTCTACCAAGTTTTGATCTTTGGTATTCACAAATAAAATCTTAAATGCACCAGGTTGATGAAAGGAGTTTATTTTTAAAATCGTTTTGAGAGGAGATTATAACCGAAACAAAATTTTATCTGATTCATCTCACTGATTGTTGTTGAATGGTATCAAATTGCAAAGCTGTGTTTGACCCTCTGCCTGCCTGTTGTCATTGCTTGGTACAGGTAACTTCTTCACTTGTGCTGTGTCTTATCTATGAAATGTGATGCATGTTTTGATTATTTTCTGTGTATCAGCTTGTTATTACCATCTAAGAGGTTAATGGTTTCCTAAAATGCTATATTTTGTTTCTTATTACAAACAATGTTTATTTGTTTCCTCCCCTATTACCCATTGGTGAACCACCTTTTTCTTTGAATTCGAATGCTGTAGCTTAAGAAAGAAAACAGAGATTTATTTGCTGCTACGGTGTTCTTTTTCTTTATTGAGTTTCAGTGTTAGATTATGATTACACTTGAACCACGAGTTATTTTTCCTGTCTATTGCCATAGCATTTTACAGGTAACTTCTTCACTTCCTCGTGCTGTGTGCAATGTGATGCATATTTTAATTACTTTCTGTATATCAGCTTCATGTTGTTACCACCTAAAAGGTTAATTCTTTCCTAAAGTTCAATGCTTTATTTTATTCGCATAATACTAAAAATAGCTCCTCACGTTTGATTGTTTAATCATTTTGATTCTTTTTGTTTTTTTTAACACTTTTAACACTTAACATTTTTTTTGTTAAATTGGTCTATTTTTAACGAACATGTTAACGTGGCCATAGTTGATTAACAATCCACATTAACCGTTGACGTGATGGTCCAAATGTAATTAAATGTTGATGTGGCATTATTTTGTCGAATGTATCACATTACCAAATGATTTTAAAATTATTAAAAAAAAACTCTTAAACACACACAGACACAACTAAAACAATCTAAAAGCCCCTAAATGAAGAACCTTAAATCACGAATCCTCTCCCTCTTCATTGAAATTTTGCAGAAATCAAAGCTTGAAATCTAGTGGGTCAGTAAAAGAATTGAAAATATTATTTGTAAAAAGTAGTTGGAAGCCATCACCGGAGAAGTTTCCTTATTCGAATTTGATTTCTTCATCACGAGGGGAGTTCGTTTATGATGGAGAGAAAGTAACATGTTTCTGTATCAAGGTAGCTCCGAGAGAGACTTTGTAATAAGTTAGCTCCGAGGGAAAGTAACATGTTTTTGTAACAAGTAAGCTCCGGAGCGATTTAAACCCATACAGAAGGTATTATAGTTGCTCAGATTTTCAAGTAAGCATATATTTAGTAAATTTGTTTTAGCGTTCAAATAAAATTGGGGATTTTTTTTAGTTTGTTTGATTTTTGTGTCGATTCGGCTAAATTGGTGCTACATTTCGTCATAAGTGAATTGTAGGGTTTATATAATATAATGTCGAACTTTTTTTGTGTGAAATGTAGATTGGTGAATGTGGATTTTTTAAGTGGTATGAAGATAAGTTGTGTAACAGGGCGAATGAAGTAATACGTGAATTACGTGATAGCGAAAGAATACTTGCAAAAGAGAATACGAGACTTGAGAAGCAAATTATGAAGTGTGAAAGTGTATGTGGTAGTAAAAGCAATAATGTTGAGATGTTTGATAGTGGCAGTATGTATAAACATGTTAATGGTGATGTTGTGGATCACATTGAATTAAGAACAAAGATTAAGGGCTTGAAGCAGAAATGTAAATTACTGAAGAAAGAGAGAGTTTTATAAGAAAATGTTTATTTGCAGTGTATTATTTATCTTATGTTTCACATTATGTAGAAATGTTATAATTTGAAAAGTATGGTGTCATGTTCTTGTGTTTTGTATATCTAGTATCTTCAAACTTTGTTGTTGACATAAATTGTCAAATTCGAATTGATGTTTGTAGTTAATTTGAGGGAAGTATAAGGAAAGGTGTACTTAGTTTTGTATCAATATTGGGTTTGTAGCTAATTTGAGGGAAGTATAATGAAAGGGGAAAATTGGAGATACAAAAGAATGTTACATGTACTAAAATATTGGATATTTGATATTGTATGTCATGTTCAAAATAGTTGTTTGTATGGGTAATTGTAGGCACCATAAACAAAAGTAACTAACAAAATGACTCTATACCCAAATAGTTGCCTATAGCAATAATGATATACCACATCAATTTGTTACATATTACCATAATTGTTATACCAGCTTCAAGCAAGTCATAGAAGCCTAAAATACAAAAAATATCTTAGGCAATTATTACATGTAATGACAAAAAAAAAAACACATCTTAGACAACTATTTTAACAAACAAACAAAAGGTTTAGTCATAACAACATCTCGATTCATTTCTTCATCTTCTTTGCTGCAGTGGATTCTTGTGTGTTGATAATTCCTACTATGCTATCATTTTTTGGCTTCTAGTTATTGTACTCGTACCAGACTGAGGAAAAAAATGTACAACCCTAAATTAGATTTAAATATTTTGAAACTTGACATTAAAAAAGTGTTTACGATATACCTATGATCCAATTGTGTTAGGTTGATTGCATAATCTTTTATTGTTCCTTTTTTGGCTTCTAGTTCTTGTACCCATACCAGACTGAGAAAAAAAATGCACAACCCCAAATTAGATTTAAATATTTTGAAACTTAACAGTGAAAAAATGTTTACGATATACTTGTGATCCAATTGTTTTAGCTTGATTGCATGATCTTCTGTTGTGACCTTTACCACCACATTTCCTGCATCTCATAATCAGACCAACTCTACTAAGTTGTCCATGCCTCACTTTTTTCGGTTCATTTTTTATCTTCCTTCTATTCTTCTTTTGCCTACCAGGCATTGTTTTCTCAACTAGTGGAAGCACGGGCTCAATACAAGATTTTCTCCATTCATGTGACCCATTTATGGGTTGTAAAGCATATGCATATGCTTTCAAATATGTCTCCTTGTGGTGGTACCTATGTAAGTAGTCATCAGGTTTTTGTTCAAGATGCTGGAGAAGGCATGGGGACAAGGGATCCCAGATAATTGCCAACTTCGACAATTGCAAGCTCTATCCTCTACATTTACTACACTACTATTTTTTTTCCTTTCTTAACTCACACTCATTTTCCCCATTCTAGATCATCTTCCAATCAACACCTTCGTTCTTGCTGTAATCAAATTTCTTCTTTATCAGTGGATCATAATTGTATTTCCATGAACTGCATTGCTTCCTCTTATACACTATTATGGTCATCAGTTTAACTCTGATTTCCTCCAACATGGTTATTATGCTCTTGAATCTAGACTTCACGATGCTGGAGTTAAATGCTTCACAGAGGTTATTATCAACAATATCTGATACTGAGCGCAACCTTTGGAAGGCCTTGGTCCAAGCTTTTGAATTCTTAGAAAACAAATCCTTTACAACATTTTCTCTACCTTATACAATTCTTCTTTGTTTTGTTCTCACTCCCTATCTGCTATAGACTTCACAGTTTTCCAAAAACCAAATTCATATGCTTTTGCTTTTGCTTTTTTATTACTAGACTAGTTTGATAAGACATGCTTAACACAATTTCTATATTCTACTCTAGGTAGAATGTCATTAATGGCTATCTCAAGACCCTACAAATTAATTTACAAACCATAAGTAAAACAATCTAACAAACATGTTCACATCATTAATAAATTGGGGCAAATAACATAGCATTGTTTACTTTTTGTTGGTCACTGATGATGGTATACCAAAACCCATATTCCATTCCTAAGTCTGCTGTCAAAAAACTAAGAAACCATGACCAAGAATCAGTGCATTCCCCCTCAACAATAGCCAAGACAACTGGATACATCTAGCTGTTTCCATCTCTCCTAACAGTAGACAATATCTCACCTTTGAATAGACTTTTTAAGAAGCAACCATCCAAACCTAGTATAGGTCTGCACCCTTCCTTCCCACTTCTTTTCAGTGCTTCAAAACAGCCATAAAACCTATTGAAATGTGGTAGGGATTCAGCTGTGACTCTATTCACTGCTATATTTATAATACTTCCAGGATTCTTTAGCCTTAACTCATCAGCATAATCTCACAACGTAGCAAATTCCTCTACAAAGTTTCCTGCCAACTTATCCTTTATTTTCGTGGCTCTTCTACACCTTCTCATGTTAACATTCACATTCATTTATGAAGCTGCCCTTCTTTGCATCTCCCTTAGCTTTATTTTTGGGTGGTCCCTAATAGTAGCTTCAAACTTTTTTGCAATTACTTTTACAGTGACCATTTTATTTCTAAAACTAACATAACAGTTGTGCTCATTATGAAAACTTTTCATTTGCAGGCACTATGACATGCTACTGTAACTTGCAAATATTCTCCATTTACACTTTTTAGATGCAATGCTTTAACTCTAACCCTATTTGGATCATTCTTGATTATTTTAAGTTCCCTTCTACAACACATTGAGTACTTACAAATTGCAGTTTTAAATTGCTCACCATCTTTAAACACCATCCCAATACAGAAGTGTGGACTTGTTGAGTTTGGATTGTAAGTAGGGAACCTACTTCTTCTACAAGCATCAGTATTGTCATAATCATTTGACCCAAGTATGCTCCCATGATCATCAATATCAAAATATTCAGTCTTATTTCCCTCTTCTTCCCTAATAACTTTATCATTTAGTCTTTCACCATCGATTTCTTCAGCGACCTCAGCCTCAAACTACTTTCTAGAGCTTTTACTTTCAGTCTCATCAACTATTTTTTCCTTAGCTTTCCCACTAGTTTTCCCTTCCACTTCCCTCCACTTTTGCCTAGCTTCTTGAAACTCCTCATCATTATCACCATCTGAAAAGTACATCACCTTCATCAAATAAACATACTCATCTTCTGAATCACTATCACTTACATCTTCAAACCCTTCCTCATCAGCTTCTTCAACACCACTAGTTAAACCTCCATCACCCTATTCTAACCCTTCAACAGATGCATCTAAACCATCTAAAGCTTCACTTACAACATCAACCTCACCACCTTTATTGCCAGCAACCTCAACACCCTCCTCATTTAAACCTTTAAAACCCTCACCACCTTTATTGCTAGCAGCCTTAACGCCTTCCCCATTTAAACCTTCAAAACCCTTACCACCTTTACTACCAACAACCTCAACAACCTCAACAACCTCCCAATTTAACCCTTCAAAACCTTTACCACCCTACCACCTTTATTGCCACCAACATCAACATCCTCCCTATTTAAATCCTCAACCACCTTTACCACCTTGATTCCCATCATCAAAACCTTCAACAAATGCTTCTAAACCATGTAAGCATTAACTTGCAGCATCAACCTCAGCAACTTTACTGCCAACAACCTCAACATCCTCCCCATTTAAACCTTCACCACCTTGATTACCATCACTAGAACCTTTAACAGTTGCTATAGCTAACAATAAATCATCATCAACAAAAACAACAATGTTAATCTCGTACTCTACATATAGGTCTATCTCCTTATGCTTAACCTTGTAGTTCAACATGTAAATAATGCTACTATCATTCCATACTACCCTAAGGTTATCCTCTAAAGTCCTACTACCAGGTACATAGAAATTAATTAGTTGCATTATATTGAACTCTAACCCCTTTTTTAACTATTTTACACAACTCAAAATATAATATCATATTTGGATCCTTTTTAAGCCTTACCATTTCACCACCTGAATACCTAACATGGGGATCATGTACAAATTTACCCCCAACATACAAGTTTATGTAGTATTCCTCCTCTACAGACATCTACAGTTTAAATAAAAAAAACATATTACAAAAGTTACAAAACAATAAGATTCCATACTAATAGACAAACAAAGTGCAACAAAAAAAGGTGTAGACAAATAAAATATCAAAATAATATAAACAATACAAAATGCATATAAGGTTAAATGATTTAATAATTATATAATCAAATCTAATAAAATTTATATATATAACAACAGAACAACAACAAAAGATAGACATACCACTTCAATAAGTTCACCTACTGAACTATGCCTATAACTAATGCCCCCACCAACCAACATTATAGTCCCAACATAAAAATTGTGCATTGAACCAAAAATTATAATGAAACATGAAGATTTGTCTAATTTTGGGGTCGACCACTATCACTAACGAAATCGAAATCCCTCAACCAAGAAACCTAAAAAAACAAGAGGCCCTCTTCTTTTCAACAACCAAATAAAAAACCCTAAACAAAAAAACTAAAATACCCAAAATTCCTCTTCTAATTAGTATCCAAATCAAAAACCTGTAATAGCCCAATTTTACCCGGGCCCAGTGCCAAAACCAAACAATACCAAAAAATAAAAATTGAGTCCAAAATATAAAGAGTCCATTTACAATAGACAAGCCCAAATTACTTAAAACCCACTACCCAAACTTTACATGTAACACCCCGAACCCGTAACCGTCGCCGGATTAGGGTTAAGAGGCATTACTAATCAATTCCGAACATTTCATATCATTTCACATCCAAACATGTCAATTTACAATCATATAGTCCCTTATATAGGTCAACGAGACCTTCAACATGCTTTAAAATAGGGCCGCGACTAAATTGAACACATACAAAAATTTCTGAAATTTAAACATTTTTCTAAGTTACAGAGGTCACACGCCCGTGTGGGTAGGCCGTGTGCCTCACACGGCCTCGGACATGCCCATGTGTCCAAGCCGTGGCAAAACAGGGCATACCTACTTACTTATCCACATGGCCTGAGACACGCTCGTGTGCCTCACCCGTGGTCGACATTGACTTGCACCACACGGCCAGTCACACGCTCGTGTGTCTAGCCCGTGGTCGCTACTGAATTGATCCACACGGCCAGTCATACGCCAGTGTGTCTTGCCCGTGGTCGAGTCGACTTGTTTTAAGACACAACCTCAAAAGACACGGTTGAGCCACACGCCCGTGTGCTCAACTGTGTGGGCAGTTACAGGCCATTTTCAAGGCCAAAATGCCATCCACACTTTGAACTCACCTACAAGCTTCAAATCTCATGCATTTATACCTCAATTGGCAACCGAAACATACCATTATATGCATCAAATAATCATCATCAACATCATTTATTTCTATACTCAATATCATCACAAATAAGTCCATCCAAAGTATCAAATGTACTTCTCCAAACATATAAAACAAGCATTATGCAATCCATATCATAAGTTCATATTTTATCCATCATTCTCATCAACCAATTCAAGTATAAAACATACCATTTCCATTCTCACTATTTCATAATTCATTCATCAATTTCATAGCCTACATATATGCACCATCAACATTTAACCATCTAGCCATATCACATGGCAAGGTCCAACATTACGAAAACATACCATAATTTCTAGCCTATACATGCTATATACCAAATATGTACATCTTTCAAAAGTACCGAATTAGATAGCCAATAGTGTGATAGAGATGCTGACGATCCCCGGATACGAGCTAGCTTTACTGACACTGTAAAACAGAGAAACAAATCACACAATAAGCTTTCAAAGCTTAGTAAGTTCGTAATATAATACATACCACTCAATAATGCAACACCAATATATATAATTAAATCATCACATAGATAGATACACAATTAAGCACATTATCATCCTCAACCATATACTCAAGTATACATTCATTCAATCTTTAAAACTATATCATCAACCACATAGGTTCAAACATACCTTTGCCAACACTTAGTTAACAAACGTTTAGTTAACAAACGTACTTGTTATTTGATGTTCGATACCATATCTCATTCACTACTCGATATCTTTTCAACTCAATCGCAGACTTAGTGCCCAAATTAAAGCCAAAGCTTAATTAACATCGCACAGTTAGTGCCTCGATACAAAATCAAACTTAATTCTGTATCGCACATACAGTGCCAATCAGAAAAGTAGAAGCTTCCATTACTTCACACACACAGTGCCATTCAACTCTGTCTCAATTAAATTTCGCACACTTAGTGCCTCATTTCTCGATCTCATATATTACATTTCTAATTCAATATTTATCATTCAATTCCCATCACATAGATAATAAATTAACAACTTGTACTATATCCGAACTTACCTCAGACGTCGAAATACCGAAACTAGTCGATCAGTCGAGTACTTTATCTTTGCCTCGATCTCGATCCGAATTTCTCCTTTCTTGGTCTAAAAATATTCAAATTTAGCTCATTTAATCACCAATTCATTCAATTTAGTCCAAACACACATATTTAGGGCATTTTACAAAATAGCCCTCACATTTTCACATTTCAACACATTAGTCCCTATTTCATAAAATCATCAAATACACAAAAATTCATTCCACCCATGCCTAGTCGAATTTTCCCTATATCCATACAAGCCCACACATTTCATTTATTTCACATTTTAATCCCTCAAAATATTATTTTCACAATTAAGCCCAAATTACTAAATTTCACTAAAAATTCAAAGACAAAATATGTTAATCTATCACATATCCTTCATATTTCATCATCAAACTTCACAAAGCTCATGAATTCATCCATGTTACATTTCAAATTCATCATCAGTTAACAAAATTTAAGCATGGGTTTTGTAGAGCACGAAGCAACGATTACAAAAACGTAGAAATTATCAAAAACCGAGCTAAAAACACATACCAATTTAAGCTTGAGCTTGTCGAAACCAAAAATGCTTCAATGGCTATTCCTTTCTTCAAAATTCGGTGGAAATATGCATGAAAAAGATGAGCATTTTGGCTTTGTTTTATTTAATACAACTTATTTCATGATTTACCATCTTACCCTTTAATAATTTATTTAAATTTCCACCAACTAAAGCCCATTTTTGCCGATCCATTCTTTTAATGGTTTATTAAAAACATAAGGGCTTCTCATTTAGAAAGCCATGACAAATAAACACTTTAACAATCAGCACACATGTAACATCCTGAATAATTGGGTATGTGCATTTTATGTGTTTGAATGCTTAAAACTTTAATTTGAGAATTTGAGGTATAAATGGGGCTCAAATTGGGCTGAGGCCTTGTTTTAAATATTTTGTTCAGACACTCTAGGGGTTTAAATTGAAGTTTTAGTAGTCTAATGGGCATATTGAGCTTGTGGCCCAAAGGAAATGATGCCATTAGGAGAAAGAGGAGTTGCCGTCACTTGTGCATGAGGAAGGCCCAAATTCTGGCAGCTTGAAGCCCAAGTTTTAGGGCTAAATTTTGGCACTTAAAGGGAGCAATAAGGGGGACGGCACAAGGCTACTTTTTAGGGATTTTTAATATTTATTTTATGTGTGGATAATAAGTAGATAAAGGCTATTTTTGAGGAGATAACAGATTAAGATAAGGGAAAAGGGATAGGAGCTATCATGTGTGGCAGTGTTGGCCGAAAATCAATCTCTGCTAAGGGGAGGAATCAGTTTTCTATATATAGAGGAGGGTGCAGAAATTTTGAAGCCTCTCTTTTATTTTTCTTTTCTCATCTTCTTCCTCTCAAAAGCCGAAAACCATCATCTTCTTCACCTTTTCTTCTTCTCTGAAATTTCTTGGTTAACCGAATCTTCTAACCTCTATTGATATTCTTCTTTTAATCTCTAAAAGCCGAAACTACATCTCTATTATTCTAACCTCCTCCTTAATATTCATTGGCCTAATCTCTCTTAGCCATCTCTTCAATTCTTAAATCTTCTAAAAGCTGAAATCCTTAGATCTCACCTCCTGAAGTTGCCGAATCTTCTTTAGTGGAGCCTGCTTGTGCCAAAATTTGAAGGGAATTTTAGGTAAGTATCGATTTGTGAAATCCAAATCTTTTCCGACTTTTCAAAGTCCCTAGTCGAATGGCTATCTAGTAACTAATCTATTGTTTTCTCTTACTTTCGGCATTCCGGGATCTGAAGTGGGGCCAATCGCATAGATCTCTAAGTAATAGTCGGTAACTCGAATTGTGTTACTTTCAGGATTTCAAGGTAAGAAGAATCTATTAGTTTCAAAGTGTTAATTCGGGTATTTATTAACCCTTGGCCGATTGTAGGAAAGGTCCTATTTTCACATTTTCTGGCTTTTTAAGCAAAGTTGTAGATCGATTTGGCAAGGGTATCGACATTAATCAGGTGTGTAACCTTTTTCACTATTAGATTGGGTGCTAATATATATGTATAAATCTGCTATACTCTGTTAAATGCCGAAATCCCGGCATTATGATTGAAAACCCGAGGAGGGTAAAGGCTAATCATCAGGTCAGTGATTTCTGTCCTTCTTCAGTAATATGCTTTGTATGCCGATTTCTCTGTATGCTTGGGGTTGGGTAATTGATGAAAAGGGGAAAGTGATCTGTTCTGGTGGCTTTTGCCATTTCAGCCTTGTGACTTTGTCACAACTCTGTTTCTGGTGGCTTCTGCCATTTCTGCCTGGTGGCTCTGTCACAACTTTGACGATGAGCAGCTAACTGCAACATGACTGCCATCGATGGTGTGTAGCAGTGTGGGTTGGTTGTAGAAATCCCCAATGGTGTGATCGGCAGGTAAGGGTGGTGTGTAGCGGATGGAAACCTAGGATTGGGTTGGGTTTTATGTATGCTATCTTCTATATTACGTTTTATATTCTGATCTGTGGGCTAAGGACCAATCTGATGGTGCATGAGGGTTGCACACTGAGTTTCGTGACTCACCCTATTAATTTAACAACTTCAGGTGACACTTAGTGCTTCGGACCGGGCTGGAGAGGAGAGCAAGGTGGCCATGCAAAAGAACATTTGGATTCAGCAAAAATACTCTAGTTTATTATTTTATAATTTTATTTAATGGGTTTTAAATTTTATTGTAATAAGGCCATGGGCCATTAGACTATCATACTTTATTTTGGGCTTTTATTATTGTTAGATACTTAAATTTTAATTAAACTAAAGCATATTTTTAGATTTTGGGTTTTAATTCATAAAACAACGAATGAAATTTATATCTTATTTAAACTTATCAAGTTAATAAGTTTCACCGATCAAAAGGTTGAATACAAGAAAAATAATTTCCCGGAAATTGCGACATCTTTTACGAAACTTCCTTAGTGACATCCAGATCCGGTTGTAGTGTTTGGGCCAGGTTTAGGGTGTTACAGATTAGTATCAGAGCCCGATTCAGAACTCGGCTCTGGGGTTTTTGGGCTCAAAACGTTTTCTAAAAATGGGCTTTTGAAACATGCATGTTTTTAAATTGATAACAGGTTTGTTAACTCGGCATGGCACCTGCGTCTCCGGCCCAAGTCTGCCAGGTAAGTACTCTGAACCATTGTGTGATATGTATATGTGGGCTTGATTGGCTTTATGGGACGTAGATTAGTTAGATTAGAACTTGATGGACTTTAGGCCTAGCTTAAACAACTTTCTAAAAGCTCATAAGACTTAATTTCACCAAACAAACCCGTAAATGAGTCACAAGGCTTGGGTGTGGCAACAGACATACGCATGTCTAGGATTGGATCCAGAAGAGCCTGGTATTTAAGTAGTCCTAGTGACTCACCTCCTCTTCGCTGGAATCTTACCTGGTGCGTAGTGACTGTTCACCCTAGCCACGAGGATTTGTTGACGGACCAAAATCTATAATTAAAACCCGAAAGGGACCAGCCACCTTATTTTTACAAAATTACTAAAATACCCTTAGAAAAAAAATTTACTAAGATACCCATGATTTGCAAATATATCCCGATTTACAAAGTCAACGAAATTTTTCCTTAAAAAAAACTCATAAACACCTGAACACTGCTATTTTCTTTTGAAATCAAATCCCCCAAGATACCCCCTTAGTTTTGTAAAATATTGAAAATACCCTTGATTTGTGAAAATAACTAAAACATCCCTGATTTGTACAAATTACTAAATTGCCCTAATTTGCAAAATGACCAAAATACCCCTGATTTTAAAATTACCAAAATACCCCCGGATTGAAGAATTACCGAAATACCCTCGGATTGCAAAATTACCGAAATACCCCCGAATTTCAAAATTACCGAAATACCCCCAGATTTCAAAATTACCAAAATACCCATATTTCATGAAATCAACAAGGAACTCTATTTTTGAAAATTATGAAAATACCCCTGTAGGATAAAATTACGAAAATACCCCTGGGTAGTGGAATGACAAAAATACCCCTATGTGTTGAATGTGGGTGCATGGATGTTGTCTGTATGCTGATTGTTGAATGTATGTGGCCTCTAGAATTAGGAGGTAAACTTGAGACTGGATTGTGGATTCGAAAGAACTACTCTTAAAATTACTATTCATAAAACTGTTCGTGGTTAATCAGTGGAAATAATTAATGATTCATAAAATTCTTAATCAGATAGATGCTAAGCGAAGAATGAGTACAAGGGGTCGAGGACGTCCACCGCGAGGACACAGTAGGGGTAGGATGGCTTTGTCTGAGCCAGCAGGGTCTGGCCACGGGTCAGGAAACGAAATGCCGGATCCTCCAGCTGTAGAAGGAGAGTTACGGGATCAGGCGATCGAAGATGATGCAGTATCTCAGGCGATGCTGTGGGTTCTCGAAAGAGTTGCTAGAGTAGGCATGGGCACAGGAGCCCAGAAATCTGTGCCGGAGCGGCTTAGGGCCAATGGGGCAGAAGTGTTTAGGGGAGTTTCTGGCGTAGCCCCTAACACAGCTGAGTATTGGATGGAAGCGACTGAGCGTATAATGGATGACTTAGATTTCATGGTGGAGGAGAAGCTGAAAGGGGTCGTGTCTCTTCTTCGAGACGAGGCTTATCAGTGGTGGCTCACGATGAAGGAGGGTACTGCCGCAGATCGGATTGATGGGACTTCTTTAAGGAGTCATTCCAGGGGAAGTATGTTGGGGCCAGCTATGTGGATGCACAGAGGAAGGCATTTCTTAATCTAATGCAAGGAAGTAAATCTGTGGCTGAATATGAGGCGGAGTTTCTGCGCTTGAGCCGCTACGCTCGAGGAATGGTAGCAACCGAATATGAACGTTGTGTTCGGTTCGAGGATGGATTGCGGAATGAGTTAAGGGTTTTGATAGCACCACAGAGAGAAAGAGATTTTGCTGTTCTGATGGAAAAGGTTAAGATAGCTGAGGAGGTAAAACGGACTGAGAGACAGGAAAGAGATAAGGAGCGAGGAAGGAATAAGAGAAATTTTGGGCCAGCAGGAGCATCTGGGAATTTGCAGAAAAGGCCTAGGTCTGATAGGCCAGCTCGTGCTCCGACACCTACTGTGAGGAATCAGAATCGAGTATGTAATTGGTGCGGGAAAGCACATTCTAGGGAGTGTAGAAGAAGAACGGGTGGATGTTTCAGGTGTGGATCCACGGAGCATCTGATTAAGGACTGTCCGCAAGTGGATCAGGTACAGGCAACGGGTCGAGGTACTGACCAGGCTGGGAGAGGTGGTCAGCCAGTACAGAGGGGTCGTGGACCAGGTAGAGGTGGAAATGGGGCTGGTCGTGGTCGTGGAGCACCTGGTAGAGGTGCAGGTAATGTAGATGCAAGGCAGCCGGGTCTAGTTTATGCAGTTCATCGACAGGAGGATGGTGACGCACCGGATGTCATAACTGGTACGTTTCTTTTTGCTGATAACCCTCTTCTTGCCTTGATTGATATTGGGTCAACCCACTCCTATATTGCATGTTCGGTATCTGAGACCCTAAGTATAGACTCTGAAACAACTACTAAGAAGATGACCGTGGTTAGTCCCCTAGGACAATCTAGGGCAGTGGACAAGCTATTTAAGGATGTACCGTTAGAGACTCAAGGGGTAGTGTTTCCGGCAGACTTAATGGAATTGCCATTTGGAGAGTTTGATCTTATCCTAGGAATGGATTGGTTGACTAAACATCGTGCTAAGTTAGATTGTGAAACCAAGCGTGTGGTGTTGAGTACCCCGGAAGGCGGGGAGGTGGTTGTATTAGGGAACTATTTGTCCAACGTAGTATCGGCATTGAAGGCTGGTAAGATGATTCGGAAAGGATGCAACGTATTTCTAACTTGTATTAGTGCTTTGGATGTTAAGGAGGTGATTGTCGATGAGGTTCGAACAGTCAAGGATTTCGCGGATGTCTTTCCGGAGGAGTTGCCAGGATTACCCCCGGATCGCGAAGTGGAGTTTGGAATAGAACTACTTCCAGGTACAGCTCCGGTATCCATTGCTCCTTATCAAATGGCACTGAAGGAGTTGGTGGAACTCAAAGCTCAAATCCAGGAGCTTTTAGATCGAGGATTTATTCGACCGAGTGTGTCTCATGGGGAGCGCCGGTCCAATTCGTGAAAAAGAAGGACGGATCCATGCGTATGTGCGTGGACTATCGTCAACTGAATAAGTTGACGATTAAGAACAAGTACCCGCTGCCGAGAATCGACGATCTGTTCGATCAACTCAAAGGAGATTTGGTCTTTTCAAAGATTGATCTAAGTTCGGGTTATCATCAGTTAAAGGTGAAGGATGGAGACATTTAAGACGGCGTTTCGAACATGCTACGGTCATTATGAGTTCTTGGTAATGCCGTTCAGTTTGACGAACGCGCCAGCAGTATTTATGGATATGATGAATCGGGTGTTTCAACCATACCTTGATCGATTCGTGGTAGTGTTTATCGATGATATTTTGGTTTACTCCAAGTCTAAGGAGGAGCATGATGCACATCTTCGTGTGGTGTTGCAAATTTTGAGGGAGAAGCAGCTGTACGCAAAGTTCAGTAAGTGTGAGTTCTGGCTGAAGGAAGTGGCTTTCTTAGGGCATGTAGTTTCCGCAGAGGGAATTAGGGTAGACCCTCGGAAGATAGAAGCTATATTAGATTGGAAGCCGCCGAAGTCTGTGGCAGAAATCTGAAGTTTCTTGGGATTGGCAGGGTATTATAGGAGATTTGTTGAGGGGTTCTCTTCAATAGCGGCACCTTTAACTAAGTTGTTAAGGAAGGGAGTATTTTTTGTATGGACTGGCAAATAGCAGGAGAGCTTTGAGAAGCTGAAGAGAATCTTAACGGAAGCGCCAGTGTTAATTCAGCCAGAGGCGGGAAAAGAATTTACTGTCTACTATGATGCGTCACACATAGGTTTAGGGTGTATGTTGATGCAAGATGGAAAAGTTGTTGCATATGCGTCTCGACAGTTGCGACTGCATGAATTGAACTACCCTACGCACGATTTAGAATTGGCTGCGGTAGTATTTGCTCTGAAGATTTGGAGGCATTACCTGTATGGGGAAAAGTCGGTTATTTACACGGACCATAAGAGTCTGAAGTATATCCTTACCCAGAAGGAGTTGAATCTGAGGCAACGTAGGTGGATTGAACTCTTGAAGGACTATGACTGTTCGATCGAATACCATCCGGGTAAGGCTAACGTGGTGGCAGATGCGTTGAGTAGGAAGGCGATAGCGGATTTGAAGGCGATGTTCGCTCATCTTAGCCTGTATGAAGATGGTAGTTTGGTAGCCGAACTTCAAGTAAGACCTATGTGGACAAGACAGATCAAGGAGAATCAACTTTTGGATGATGCTTTGAGTACTCGAATCCGACAAGTGCAGAATGGTGAAAGAGACGACTATAGTTGGAATGGTGATGGAGTTTTGTGTTTCCGTGGGAAGATTTGTATGCCAAAAGATATGAAGTTAAGGCAGATGATTCTTCAGGAATCGCATAGTAGCCCTTATGCTATGCATCCTGGAGGAGTTAAGATGTAGCGGGATTTGCGAGAGCAATTCTAGTGGCCAGGTTTGAAGCGAGAAGTTACGGAATATGTGGAGAAGTGTTTAACGTGCCAGCAGGTGAAAGTTGAACATCAAGTGCCTTCAGGATTGTTGCAGCCGGTGAAGATTCCCCAATGGAAATGGGAAAGAATCACGATGGATTTTGTTAGTGGGTTACCTCTTACGCCCACTAAGAAGGATTCGATTTGGGTAATCGTGGATCGGTTGACGAAGTCTGCTCACTTCATACTAGTTCGAGTGGACTATACTCTGCAAAGGTTGGCTAAGTTGTACGTGGCTGAGGTTGTAAGACTACATGGTGTACCGATGTCGATCATATCATATAGGGACCCTAGGTTCACGTCACGATTTTGGAAGGCTCTTCATCAAGCGATGGGAACAAGGTTAGACTTTAGTACCGCTTTTCACCCACAGACTGATGGTCAGTCTGAGAGGGTAATTCAGATCTTGGAGGATATGTTAAGGGGTTGCATCATCGATTTTAGGGGTAGTTGGGAGGAATATTTGCCCCTGGCAGAATTCGCGTACAATAACAGCTATCAAGCTAGTATTCAGATGGCGCCATACGAAGCGTTATATGGAAGGAAATGTCGTACTCCAACTTGTTGGACGGAGTTGGGTGAACGTCAGGTGTTGGGTCCAGAATTAGTTTCGGAAACGGAGGAGAAAGTTAAGTTAATACGGGCTCGGTTGAAGGAGGCGTCTGATCGGCAAAAATCTTATGCGGATTTAAAGCGGAAGGAGGTGGAATTTGCAGTAGGAGACCAAGTCTTTTTGAAGGTTTCTCCATGGAATAAGGTAATAAGGTTTGGACGGAAGGGTAAGCTAAGTCCTCGATTTATTGGGCCTTATCGAGTGCTAGAACGCGTGGGGCCAGTGGCTTATCGTTTGGAGTTGCCTTCAGAGTTGGAGCAGATACATGACGTGTTCCATGTCTCGATGCTAAGATGTTATTGTTCTGATCCATCACATGTGGTGTCGGTGGAAGAGATTGAAGTAAGGCCAGATTTATCTTTTGAGGAGGAACCAGTGCAAATCTTGGATCGAGACGTAAAAGTGTTGAGAAGGAAGTCCGTCCCTTTGGTCAAAGTTTTGTGGCAAAATCATGACGCAGAAGAGGTGACGTGGGAGCCAGAGGATGTTATGCGACAGCAGTATCCCCACCTCTTTTGATCAGGTAAATTTCGAGGTCGAAATTTATTTTAAGGGGGGTAGAACTGTAACATCCTGAATAATTGGGTCTGTGCATTTAATGTGTTTGAATTCTTAAAACTTTAATTTGAGAATTTGAGGTACAAATGGGGCTCAAATTGGGCTGAGGCCTTGTTTTAAATATTTTGTTCAGACACTCTAGGGATTTAAATTGAAGTTTTAGTAGTCTAATGGGCATATTGGGCTTGTGGCCCAAAGGAAATGGTGCCATTAGGAGAAAGAGGAGTTGGCGTCACTTGTGCATGAGGAAGGCCCAAATTCTGGCAGCTTGAAGCCCAAGTTTTAGGGCTAAATTTCGGCACTTAAAGGGAGCAATAAGGGGGACGGCACAAGGCTACTTTTTAGGGATTTTTAATATTTATTTTATGTGTGGATAATAAGCAGATAAAGGCTATTTTTGAGGAGATAACAGATTAAGATAAGGGAAAAGGGATAGGAGCTATCATGTGTGGCAGTGTTGGCCGAAAATCAATCTCTGCTAAGGGGAGGAATCGGTTTTCTATATATAGAGGGGGTGCCAAAATTTTGAGGCCTCTCTTTTATTTTTCTTTTCTCACCTTCTTCCTCTCAAAAGCCGAAAACCATCATCTTCTTCACCTTTTCTTCCTCTCTGAAATTTCCTGGTTAGCCGAATCTTCTAACCTCTATTGATATTCTTCTTTTAATCTCTAAAAGGCAAAACTACATCTCTATTATTCTAACCTCCTCCTTAATATTCATTGGCCGAATCTCTCTTAGCCATCTCTTCAATTCTTAAATCTTCTAAAAGCCGAAATCCTTAGATCTCACCTCCTGAAGTTGCCGAATCTTCTTTAGTGGAGCCTGCTTGTGCCTAAATTTGAAGGGAATTTTAGGTAAGTATCGATTTGTGAAATCCAAATCTTTTCTAGCTTTTCAAAATCCCTAGTCGAATGGCTATCTAGTAACTAATCTATTGTTTTCTCTTATTTTCGGCATTCCGGGATCTAAAGTGGGGCCAATCACATAGATCTCTAAGTAATACTCGGTAACACTCGAATTGTGTTACTTTCGGGATTTCAAGGTAAGAAGAATCTATTAGTTTCAAAGTGTTAATTCGGGTATTTATTAACCCTTGGCCGATTGTAGGAAAGGTCCTATTTTCACATTTTTCGGCTTTTTAAGCAAAGTTGTAGATCGATTTGTCAAGGGTATCGACATTAATCAGGTGTGTAACCTTTTTCACTATTAGATTGGGTGCTAATATATATGTATAAATCTGCTATACTCTGTTAAATGCCGAAATCCCGGCATTATAATTGAAAACCCGAGGAGGGTAAAGGCTAATCATCAGGTCAGTGATTTCTGTCCTTCTTCAGTAATATGCTTTGTATGCCGATTTCTCTGTATGCTTGGGGTTGGGTAATTGATGAAAAGGGGGAAGTGATCTGTTCTGGTGGCTTTTGCCATTTCAGCCTTGTGACTTTGTCACAACTCTGTTTCTGGTGGCTTCTACCATTTCAGCCTGGTGACTCTGTCACAACTTTGACGATGAGCAGCTAACTGCAACATGACTGCCATCGATGGTGTGTAGCGGTGTGGGTTGATTGTAGTAATCCCCAATGGTGTGATCGGCAGGTAAGGGTGGTGTGTAGCGGATGGAAACCTAGGATTGGGTTGGGTTTTATGTATGTTATCTTCTATATTACGTTTTATATTCTGATCTGTGGGCTAAGGCCCAATCTGATGGTGCACGAGGGTTGCACACTGAGTTTCGCGACTCACCCTATTAATTTAACAACTTCAGGTGACATTTAGTGCTTCGGACCGGGCTGGAGAGGAGAGCAAGGTGGCCATGCAAAAGAACATTTGGATTCAGCAAAAAGACTCTAGTTTATTATTTTATAATTTTATTTAATGGGTTTTAAATTTTATTGTAATAAGGCCATGGGCCATTAGACTATGATACTTTATTTTGGGCTTTTATTATTGTTAGATACTTAAATTTTAATTAAACTAAAGCATATTTTAAGATTTTGGGTTTTAATTCATAAAACAACGAATGAAATTTATATCTTATTTAAACTTATCAAGTTAATAAGTTTCACCGATCAAAAGGTTGAATACAAGAAAAATAATTTCCCGAAAATTGCGACATCTTTTACGAAACTTCCTTAGTGACATACCAGATCCGGTTGTAGTGTTTGGGCCGGGTTTGGGGTGTTACAATACAGCTTTTGCATTTTATGCGATTTAGTCCTTTTTGCTAATTAAGCACACAATTGATAAAATTTTCACACAGAACTTTCACACATGCTCAATCACATATTATAACACCAAAAATAATATTAAAATATTTTTCTAACCTAGGATTTGTGGTCCCGAAACCACTGTTCCGACTAGGGTCTAAGCCGGGCTGTTACATTACAAACTCAAAAAGCCCAAATTAATCGTAGACCCAAACAAACCCTAACCCAAATTACAACAGCCCATTGGCCCAAAATCTAAAAATTTCAAAACCCTAACTTCTCTTTGGCGCGCCGCATCCTTCCCTCCATCCATGCCGCATCAGCAAGCCTCGTCCCGAGGTCTAACACCCCTCCTCTATCAACCTTGCACCAAAATGGCAAGGGTTACCTTCCAAATGCTCGTTGACGTTGCCTGCAAAGAAAAAGAAACAAAAAACAGAGCAAGAATGCAACAGAGACAACAGCATAAACACTTATTTTCGGCTATAAAAGCCTTGAGACCAAACAATGTATTGTTTACCGATTTTCAAATAGAAAAAAATACAGACATTTAATAAAAAAAACAGCGAAGAAAACGAAAAAAAAACAAAAAAATAAACAAATCGGAAGTTTGAAAGGTTTTGTTTTGTTCCTTTTTCTTTTTATTTTATTTTTCGAATCCTATTTTCTTTTACACACACACACACACACACACACACACAAGAGAAAAAAAGGAGCTTACCCCTTAAATTGCCCAAAAAAAGAGCTTTTTTTAGCTCCGGCCGCTGTGCAAGATGGCGCTGACGGCGGTGGATGGCAATGAACGGCGCAGGAGCTCTCATCGGACCCAGGCCGGACGCGGAGAGCTAGAGAGCAAAGAGGAAAGCTCTCAATTTTTTTTTTAAAAGGGTGCTGCAAATGAAAATTTTAAAAAAAGGTTTAGCTTTTATAAACGATTAAAACGACGTCGTTTTAGGCCTTAATTCCTTATGCCAAAACGCGCCGTTTAAGCCCTGACCCGCACGCGCAACCCGACCCGCCAGAGGATCCGCCTGTTTTCGACTTTGGGGTTATTTATGCAGCAAGTCCCTCTGCTTTTCCACTTGTTTTAATTAGATCCTTTTTGCCTTTTTTGTTTCTTTTAATTCGGCCTGATGATTTCACTTTTATTTCATTTTAGTCCTTACTAAAGCTGTGCATTTTGAAGGACAGGGATAATTTCCCATTTAGTCCTCGCTCCTTTACACGCCTTTTAGTTCGGTCCTAATTCTTTTTTAAA
The DNA here is from genome assembly GCA_005393395.2 of Gossypium australe. Lineage (NCBI taxonomy): Eukaryota > Viridiplantae > Streptophyta > Magnoliopsida > Malvales > Malvaceae > Gossypium > Gossypium australe. Next base: position 64,080,189 of record CM016614.1, on the reverse strand, counting down.
TTTTCCCCTTTAATTTTATTTCATTTTTAATTTAATCCGTGGCCTTGCTAGCTGAAACGCAGCGCATAAGGATCAGGGATATTTTCCCATTTAGTCCTTGCTAGTTTCAGCGCATTATGTTCTGGTCCTTGTCAGCTTTTCTTATTATTTGCAATTTATACCTTTTAATTTTATTTTAATGTCAATTAAGCCCTTTTTTATTTTAACTCTTTTATTTATCCATTTATTCATTTACTTGTTTAGTTATTCATTATTCTTTTATTTTATTCATTTGCTTATTCATTTATTTTCCTATTTATATATTGTTCATTTATTTATTTATTTATTTATTATTTTAATCCTCGTATATAGTTGTTTATTATGCTTTCTTTTTTTATTTTCTTTATTTGTTTTATTTATGCTTCCATTATTATTACTACCTTATCATCCATTATTATTTTATTATCATCTATCCGTTAATTTATTTATTACCCCTTTTTGATACTTAAAAAAATTAGATTGTATAATTTTTTTTACACCTATTGTTCTTATTATTATTATTATCATCATATTATTATTATTATTATTATTATTATTAGTAGTAGTAGTAGTAGTATTGTTGTTGTTGTTGATGATTATTGTTTTTATTTATATTATTGTTTCCATCATCATTATTATTATTCATGCATATTAACATTTTAGTTTATTAATATCAGTGCTCTATATTATATTGTATTATGTATATTACGCTATCGTTACTCCAAATTTATGTCGCACTACCATTATTCGTCAAGTACGACCATTTTCACGTTTTAAACGATTTTTCTTTAAAACATAATCAATTAAACGTATATCATTTTTAAATATTTCATTAATTTTTATCCAAATTCGTAAAAAAGGAAAACCTTGAAAATAGAGGTGATGTTCCATATTTTGGAGATTCGAGAAATCGTACCCTAACTTATGGGGTTTCGATCTTTTCTCGTGGAACCTAAATAATCGAATATCCTTTTAAAATTAGAATACATAAGTTTTTAATAAAAATTAAAAGGCAACCTTATCCTCGGGGGTTCAAATATCGTGTCCTGACTTATGGGATGTGATATTTTGTTATCTCAAGACGAGAAGGTCTTTAATGCTCGTTTCAATTTATTCAAGCGCTTTTTTATTAATATTAGCACAAAGGATCGTATTTCAAATTCTTTTTGGAGTTTTCAACTTTCGACATAAAGACATTAATTAATCAATTTGGTACCAATTTTGGGCGTTACGAGGGTGCTAATACTTCCTCATGCGTAACTGACTCCCGAATTTGTTTACTCAAATTTCGTAGACCAAAACCGTTATTTTAGTAAAATTAAAACATTTTATTAAAATGACCAAATTACGAGGTGACCCAATCACACCTCACTAAAAAGGATTGGTGGCGACTCCAATTTTTTAATTTTTATTTTCAAAATCAAAGTCGACCCCTTTTACAAAAAAAAAAATGGTTTTGTCAAACTCTAAACAAAAATCCCTAATATCAAAAACCCTAACCTAAAATCCCCAAATTCGACAACCCTAAACCCAAAATCCGCAAACTCTAAAACCTTAAACCAAAATTGAAATAACATATATAACATTTTCAATGTGAAAAATTTTAAAAACATACCTCAAAATATCATCCAAAATCAAATGTGATTTTGCAACAAGCTTTGGGTAATCTTCTTTCGCACAATTTTTTAACTTTCTCGAGTTAGGGTCCAATGTTTTCTTTTTTCTTTTTTTAGATTAAATGACTCAAGAGTTTTTTTTTTTTTTAGATTGGCCTTCTCTTTTTTTTTAGATTACCTAATTCAATAGTTTTTTTTAATTATTTTTTATTTTCATTAGGTGTGAAATGTGTTGAAGCCTAGGTGGAATAATTTTTTTTTCCAAATCAGCGCCATTAGTCAACTAACCTCAACGTCAACATGTTCACTAAAAATAAACCAATTTGACAAATAAAATGTTAGGTGTTAAAGTGCTCCAAAAAAAAAAACATAAAGGGCCAAAGTGACCAAACAATCAAACGTTAGGGGCTATTTTTGACATTATGCTTATTTTGTTTCTTATTTCTAACACTATCTATTCGTTTGCTCCCCTATTACTCTATGGTGAATTATCTTTTTGTGTCTCTGAATTTTAATGTTGTAGCTTTAGAAAGAAAAGAGATGATTATTTGCTACGAAAGGTATTCTTTTTCTTTATTGATAGTTTCAGTGTGTTATATCACCATTACACTTGAAGTACAAGTTTTTCCCCCTTTTTCCACTTACCTTGTCCAAAGAAATCATCAAGCAGAGCAAGACTGAAAATTGTTTGCTATCTACAAGTTAACTCCAGAATGTCGATGCCAATATTATGAATTTATGATGCTACTTTACGTAATTTAGGAGCTTTCATTCTGCCATCCTCCAAGTTGTGAAGACTGTCTATGCATCTCGCAGCCAAGTAAATTTTCATCTGGACTAGAAGAAGTTGTTCATCTGTGTGTTTATGATCATAGTGTTGCACAAATGTACATGAAATTTCCAATTAAGTAAACTTTGATATTAAATTCCATAGAAGAGCTTTAGTTTTCTATACAGGGTTTCTGTTAGATTTTTAAAATAAATCTAAAATAAAACTAAATAAATCAGGATCTATCATGTCAAATCATCAAGAATAAATCAAGAATAAAACTAAATACGGAATAGTATCTGAATCCATGAATTCCTTAAAGCTTTTTCCGATCTTGGGGATTTGATCTTCCAAATTAGCACACAAGAAATTCAAAGAATATTTACTCTCTCTTTCCTAATGATGAGATATTAGAAAAGATATCTTTTGTGTAATTTGGGGACCATAACCCTAATATTTATAACATTGGTATATTAGTTCTAATTCCTAATTAGCCCATCATTAATTAGAATTTGATTAGAACTCAATTACTAGAGTATCTACACATATTTAACCCATACTTTATTTTATAATTCAAGCCTAATAAAATTTTAACCAAATTAGATCACTTTTAATTTGGGCTAACCTATCATGATAGTAAATAATAACATGTAATTACCCTTATTATATATGTGATATCCATATTTTCCAACAATCTCCCACTTGGACCACATATATTTACTAATTACTCTATAATTACATGCCATTATATAACCTTATGAGCTCAAAATTTTACTATCATATCCAAAAGGCATTTCGAACAATCTTGTCCATTAATTATGTTAACATAGAACCAATGCGACTTTAATTACATATATCGTAACAAAATCCATCCTTGATCACGTATATTAACACAACCAAATGACATAGATCAAGTATGGATGTGTAGCATGAATTACATGCAATATGATCTAAATATGTCTATTTCCAACTGGTCCTCCTTAAACCTTAGTGAGATCAAATATTACCAAAACCAAAGTGTGAAACTAAAAAAAACTTTATTTCTGCAGAAAATAAACTTAATATCTGTAAACTGAAATAACTGAAAATGTGTCTATAACATAAAAAACATTTAAAAGTACAAACTCCCACTAAAACCAAATATCCTTAAATGATATTACACCCATATGAGCAATGTGCTCAAGAAAAACCTTGGGTGTAGTCCCTTAGTAAGCGGATCCGCAATCATGAAGTTTTTCCTAATATGCTTTATAGACACCTAACAACTCTGAACTTTTACTTTAACAACCAATAACTTAAAATCTATGTGTTTTGACTATGATGTGCTCATGTTGCTATTGGAATAAAAGACTGCAATTTGTTTTCACAATTTGAACCTTAGTGACAAAATCTTGTATCCATATTCCATCAAAATCAGAGTTTGTATACCTGATGATCTCTAACTGATTAGACCTCTGATATGTGAGCATGTAATCTTTTGTTCTCTGAAAATACCTTATAACCCTCTTGGATGCTATCCAATGGTCCAAACTAGGGTTGTTTAAAATATTTGCCTAACATGTAACACCCCAAACCTAGCCTAGACGTTAAGGTCGTATCTGGCAATGTCACACGATAGTGTTTTTGAAATCTCGTTATTATGATGAAAACATTCCATGTTATTATCTTTAGTAAACCTTTATTAGAACTTAGGAAATTCATTTAAAACATTTGTTTTGAAACATCCCTCGTTGCGGAATCTTTAATAAATCAATCTAGGTGATCACGCGTTTAGAAAATACTTTAGCTTTTTTTTGAAAACTGAATTTCCTACGACCAGCAGGTATAAATCCATAAAGTAAAATAAATAAATAAAACCCAAATTTAAAACCAAAGTCCCAGAGGGTCCTTAAATTACAACCCAAATAATCAATAATAAACAAATCATAACTCGTAAATTGAAAACCATGAAGTCCAAAAATTACTGTGGTCATCGCTGAGTCCTATGTCACACCAATCTGTCTAAGTCTGGGGATTACCTGTGCACATTAAACAAAAAGGGTGAGTTTACGTAAACTCAGTGTGTAATCCCACAGAAACAAACAAACAATCAATATTCACAGTGCACAGTTGAACAGTCTTGGGCCTAAGCCCTTTTCAGTATCAGTGACAGTTTGAGCCTTAGCCCATCTCAAAACAGTGTAAAAAATGCAGTAGGGCCTTAGCCCATCATAGTATCAGTAGCAGTAACATTTATGTAGTAGCAAAATCCTACCCAACCAGCCTCTACACACCATCTCCGTCCAACCCTACACTCCATGTGGGGATATAATCAACCCACCCATCCCTACACTCCAAGTAGTACCGAATGTGGCACAAAACAGTAGTTTGCAGCTGAGCTGCCAGTAAAATAGGCTTAAAGCCTTTCAGTACATTTCCTCTGAATAACAACCCCTAACCCAATGCAATGCAACATACAATGGATGATATGATATTATGCAATTTCAGTACATATATTCAGTTAAGATATTAACATGCTCAGTACAGATATCATTTAGTCAATTTCACACATTTAGGGGTCTAAGTAGCGCTTACTGACCCTACAGTAGGTTCACAGTTGAATTGGGCGACCCGTTTAACCTTAAAAACGTTTCGGTAAAAATGGGCCCACATGCCCATGTGATCTGCCCGTGTGGGCCTACAAGCTCGTGTGGCCCACTCGACCCAATTAGACGTGTAATCCATTTTTAAAGTAACCCATGCTAGCTCAATACTCATATATGTTTTCACTATTTACTTATATGTTCATTCAAAGCTGTCCACTTGAGTCATTATCACTAAATTATTTATATCATGAGCTACAGAATTCCAAATTAAGATCTGCTTAATGTTTTTGAAACTAGACTCAAATACCTTTCTACTATAAAATTTTTAGAATTTATAGTTTATCAAATAAGTACAGTAAAATCTTTAAATTTATCCCTATTCTGCTATTTGACTGCTTCATGCTTTCCTTACTAAAAACTATTTATTTATTAGTACGGAATTTTGATGATGTTTCCGTTTGTCTCTCTTGAAAATAGACTCATTAAGGATTTAAAAATATAAATTTAAGTCCCTAATTATTTTTTTACAATTTTTGATGATTTTCCTAAGTCAAAATAGGGGAACCCAAAATCATTCTGACCTTGTCTCACAAAATTTATTATATCTAATGATTCACAATTCCATTGCTTACATTGTTTCTTCCATGAAAAACTAGACTCATTAAACCTTAATTTAATATTTTATTCAACCTCTAACTCAATTCCCAATATTTTTGATGATTTTTTAAAGTTAGACTACTGCTACTGTCCAAAACTATTTTAGTGCAAAATGTTGATTTCCAAGTTTATAACATCTTTATTTCTTTTCTCTACAATTTTTTGCATCATTTTCTCTTATTTCTCAACAGCAAGCAATTTCGGCTTTTCGTCGAATCCCTTTTTCTGCGTTTTGGGTACACACCAGGTATCAATTCGCTGTGCAAAGTAACCCGAGCATTCAAAACCCTATATTTGACCAATATATCCCTTAATTAATCACTTGATTCATCAATCAAACCAAATATCCCCAACATAAAACTCGAGAAACTAAACCAACGACGATTTAAAAACTTACCCGATGAATCTGATAACCAGTCGTCTCCACACGCTGAAATATCCGCTTAAAACCTGTGAGCATCACCTAAACGAGAGTAAAACGAACCCTTTGTTAATTGCCTACTCGGAATACAATAACTAAGGGGAAAAAATTCCACTTACTGAAACAGATGAAGTCAAAAGTTGCACCCAAAGAGATGACTCTCAAAAATACAGAAACAAAAAGAGAGGGGAAAGAGAAGAAACAAGTTTCGGCCAAAGGGGAACAAAAGCCAAAAGTGAACAAGAAGGGAGAAGAAACGACAGAGAAACAAAAGTCTAACGTCAAAAAATTTGTTGGGAAAAAAAAATAGTAAACTTATAAGAAGAAAATATTATTTTGATAACTTCTTCCCAATTATCTCCTAAAAACACTCCCTATAACCCACTAAAATACAACTACTCAGTAGTCCAGTTTAATTTGAACTCCACCACGCCACACGCTTAAAACAAAAATTAGTTCCCCTGCTTGCGCAAGGATTCGAACACAGGATCTCCTACACACTAACACTCCGCTTAACCACCAGACCAGCAGGCCCATTCTAATATATTTTTACCAACAATTAAATAAAAGCATATTCAACAAGAGTAAGGCCTAATTCATTCAAAATACCAAAATTTGCCCAAGCGAAGGCTTGAACTTGGACCTCCCAAACATTCCCAGAATACATAACCACTAAAGCTGACAGATATTTGTGTCATATTTTCACAATAGCGAAATTAGAAATTTTGAGGCGTTACAACTCTACCCCCTAAAAGAAAATTTCGTCCTCGAAATTTACCTGATCAAAATAGATGAGGATACTGTTGACGCATCGCATCCTCAGGCTCCCATGTGGCCTCCTTAGTGCTATGATTAAGCCATAGAACCTTCACCAAAGGGATAGACTTCCTCATCAGAACCTTTACGTCATGATCTAGAATCTGGACAGGTTCTTCCTCAAAGGTCAAGTCTGGCCTAACCTCAATCTCCTCAACAGAGACAATATGAGTAGGATCAGAGCGGTAGCACCTCAACATAGAGACGTGAAACACGTCATGAATCTGATCCAACTCTGGAGACAACTCCAATTGATAAGCAATCGGTCCCACTCATTTCAGAATCCTGTATGGTCCAATAAACTTAGGGCTCAACTTGCCCTTACGACCAAACCTCAGAACCTTCTTCCATGGCGAGACCTTGAGAAATATGAAGTCCTCCACGAAATACTCAATCTCACATCGCTTCAGGTCCGCATAGAATTTCTGTCTGTCAGATGCCGCTTTCAGATGATCCCGAATTAGTCTAACTTTATCCTCAGTCTGAGCAACTAACTCAGGACCCTGAACACGTCGTTCACCCAACTCAGTCCAATACAAGGGAGTGTGACACTTACGACCATATAGTGCCTCGTAAGGTGCCATCTGGATGCTAGATTAGTAGCTATTATTATAGGCAAACTCTTTTAACGGCAAATACTCCTCCTAACTACCACAAAAATCAAAACTCGCACTTGCTAAACTTAGCATAGAGCTGTATTTCCCTCAAAGTCTGAAGGACAACTCTAAGGTGCTCATCATGCTCATCCTCAGTTTTCGAATAAACTAGTATGCCGTCAATGAACACCAGCACAAACTGATCTAGATAGGGCTGAAATACTCGGTTCATCAGGTCTGTGAAAGCTGCCGATGCATTCGTCAGTCCAAAAAGGCATCCCTAGGAACTCGTAGTATCCATAACAAGTCATAAATGTCGTCTTAAATACGTCAGCCTCCTTAACCTTCAACTGATGATATCCAGAACACAGATCAATATTGGAGAACACAGAAGCCCCTTGGAACTGGTCAAACAAATCATCAATCCTTGGAAGTGGGTACTTATACTTAATCGTTAGCTTATTCAGCTGTCGATAGTCTATACACATCCTTATCGTCCCATTCTTCTTTTTCACAATCAGCACAGATGCTCCCCAAAGAGACACACTGGGACGAATGAACCCACGATCCAACAGCTCCTGAATCTGAGCCTTAAGCTCCGTAAGCTCTTTCAGTGCCATTCGGTAAGGGCGATAGACACTGGAGCTGTACCAAGAAGAAACTCAATCCCAAACTCCACTTCACGATTCAGAGGTAAACACGGTAGCCCCTCAGGAAAAACATCCGAAAAATCCTTTACCGTTCTGATATCCTTAACTGTAGAATCCCCAGAATCCGAAACACTTACATAGGCTAAGAATGCCTCACGTCCCTAACGAACCATCTTCTCTGCCACTAGTGCAGAGATCACATTAGGTAAGTAATTTCGGTGTTCTCTAATCATGACTACCTTCTTATCCTCCTCTGTCCTTAGTACGACCCTCTTAGTCGCACAGTCCAAGCTAACATGATGCTTGACAAACCAGTCCATCCCCATAATTTGGTTGAACTCTTCAAATGAAAGTTCCATCAAATCAGCTACGAAGATTGCCCTTTGTACCTCTAAAGAACGTCCTAATACAGGTTGCTAACTCTAATAGATTGCTCTAACGGGCTCAGATATGTTGCTAGCTATGTATGATTAAGTAGTGCTCTCAACTGAAATCCCCAAGTTCCCAGATATGTTGCTAGCTATGTATGATTAAGTAGACCCTATGTCTATCAAGGCAATATACGGTACATCAAGAATAAAGAATGCACTCGTGATGACGCTTAGAGCATCTCCGTCCTCTCAGCGACGAGCAGCATAAACTAGAGCCAGCTGCCTCGCCTCAGCCTGTCCAGCACCTCTGCCCGGTGCTCTCTGCCCACAACCCATACCATTACCACCTCTGGCCTGTCCACGGCCCCTCAGTGGCTGCTACACTACCCTCTGTGGCTGTGTCGTACCAGTATTCGGAGTTTGCATCTAACCGGCCCTCAGCAGGCACTCCTAATACGGTGCTCCAATGACCCACACTGCAAGCACGCCCCAGTCCTTCCCCAACACTCGCCCTGATGGCGTCTACCACAATCAGTACATGGTTGTAGTCTAGTAACAATAACAAGGGGGCCTAGCTCTAATCGGCCCATCAACTTTGGCCTTTTTCTTAGGCCTCTATGCAGAACTCGAGAGCTCTGAATCCCTCTTGTTCTTACCCCTCTAACGATCTCGGTTCTGGAGCTCAGCGCGCTTAACCTCCTCGGCGATCGTCGCCTTCTCCACCAGTGCCGTAAAATCATGCTCCCTCTGTAGAGCTATCAGAACTCTCAAATTATCTCTGAGCCCATCCTCAAAATGAATACATCACTCATACTCAGAGGCCACCATACCTGGCGCATAGCGGCTCAGTCCCAGGAACTCGACCACATTAGGGGCAACTCTAGTGACACCCCTGAAGAGCTCAACTTCATTGGATCGGAGTTGTTTCGTAACCGACCCTCGGCCCCCAGATCCAGTATTGGGCCCAGTGACCCTCTCCAAAATCCTTAGCATAGCCTGGGACAATGCGTCGTCACTAACTATGCAATCTTGAGACCTAGTCTTAGTAGCAGGCGACACTGGCGTCTCACTCGTATCCAAATTCTGTATGCTACCCAATGAAGATGACTCAGCTCGAGCTCCTGCGGCCTCTACCTCGACCTCTAGTACCCCGTTCGCGGATACCTCGTGCGCTCATTGTCTAATTACGTTTATCTTTATTAACAGTTTTATGAATCAGTTACAGTTCTAGTGTTTATTAACAAATGTTGTATGTAAAACAGTATCGGTTATTCAGAGTTTGTTTTCATAAATCGTAGTCTCACTACAATTTTTAGTTTCTATACAATTTTTAGTATACACTAACTAGAGTGTTTTCAGTACAATTTACTACCTATAATAGTTTCAGAATATACTATTCATAACAGTTTCAGTTTAAAACAAATCACAGTTCAAAATACTTACAGGATCGGTGCCGGAGACTTGGTGTACCACTTACTCAGTAAAAACATTTCAAATCATTTGGAAATCAATCAATTTTTTGAAAGCCCATTTTTTTATAAAACCCATAATCCATAGCCAAGTTTTGTAACCTAGCTCTGATACCACTAAATGTAACACCCCAAACCCGACCTAGACATTATGGTCGTATCTGGAAATGTCACACGATAGTATTTTTGAAACCTCGTTGTTATGATGAAAACATTCCATGTTATTATCTTTAGCAAACTTTTGTTAGAACTTAGGAAGTCGTCTTTATTTTCCAACAGTTTCTTGCAACCCATTTTTAAAACAGTGACCTAAGAAGTCGGAGCATGATGATTGTTCAGCATGTGTAAGGACCAAAGTTACTTCTTTTGTCAAAGATTTGCATCCTTATCTTGGTTATAATGTCGCTCCATTGTTCTTTATCATTTCTAATGACATTGCAGGATTTCATGAAAAGTAGAAACTTTTTGTTAATTGTAGGACCTCGTAACTTTTTATTTTCTATTGACAAGTCACTTCTCTTTGTAACTTAGATGTGAATTGCTTTTGATCTTTGAGGGACTCAATATATATTTTTGAGAACTCAACTACTAGTGTTGGCGAATCAAAAGGGTAACGTGGATTCTCGAAGATTTCAGCTTTTTGGTACAGTGTAGTTTAGGGTAAACATGACATGGGAGGGAGAGGCTCCAACACGGTTTGCCTGTAGCTAAAGTAAATCCCTAAAATTGGCAAAGGGCTCAATTTTCTGGTCTGGTGTTGTGACGCATGCCAATTGACTACTCATGATAGAACAGCTTTTACCTTTTCTTTTTTGTCATAATCTCAAAATCCTTTTCATTTTTTTTTAATTTTACACTTTTTTTAGTTAAATTTAGTTTTTGAATTTTTAAAAAGAGTTAAATTTTGACAATCAGTCTTTTGAAAGGGTTGAAATGATGTTTTTAACAAGGATACTAACTAAAATATTAATTTTTTAACACGGTAACTTATATGATAATTTACATGTATTGTATTTTAACTTTTTTGAATTTTATGAAACTTTTATATATTTTTAAATTTTAATTTTGATGTATTTTAATTTTTATAATTTTTGAACTATTTGTTGACACGACATAAAACAAATGATGTTATGTTAGCATAATGTGGATATAGACTACAATATAAGTTGTCATGCTAATAATATTTAAAATTAATATTTTAGCTCATATTTCTATTAAAAAATTATTTATTTTTTTAAAATTAAATGTTAAATTTAATTAAAAATATAAAAAAATATTATACTTTCTTTGTTTTTTAAAAAAAAAAATCCCAAAAAAGTAGAGGCCTTTTAGTTTTGCATTTGAGGCAATGTTCCACGCTTCCCTGTGCCAAATACATGTCATCTTATTGCATTGCGATAGTTGAGACAATAATATCCTAAAGATGATATGGTTTTGCCATTTTTAACTTGCTTTAGACCATTGGATAAAATAATAGTTTGGATCAGCCGATCTGGTTGAATCCACTATTTCAGTTGGGGTTAAGTTGTCATATTAGTCCTCGATAAATATATTATAATGTTAATATTATTTTTATTTTTTATTTGAAGATGATATTCACTAAAAATTTAATTAATGAATTAATAATTGTTATTTACATCAGAGAAAATTTCAAAGTCAAAAAGTATAGAGACATAAAATGATCTAATTAGAGAATATAGACTAAATCTACGACTGTATGAATAGTATAGAATTAGTAATTGAATTTAACCAAAAAGTTTAATTGTTATTTTTTGGGTCAGGACTAAAATTTTAAAATTCGAAAAATACAAAAACTGAAATTGACCATTTCGAAAAGTACAGGACTAATTGATAAAATTAAAATAGAATGACTAAATCTAAAATTAAAGTACAATGACTAATTGAGCGGGAAAAATAAGGTTTAAATATGTCAAAGGTTCCTATACTCTTTTGAAATTTTAAATTTAGCCTTTATACTTTAATTTTGAGATAGAGTACTTGTACAATTTTTTTTTTAGAATTAATTTTGAGATAGTCCTTGTACATTTTTTTTAGAAATATTGATCTCTCCGTCTAATTTTTTTTTGTTAAAGTTAATGATGTGGTTGCTATAAAAAAAGGTAAAATAATTTTTTTAGCCCTCAATATTTATATATTTTTTTATCAATTTGGTCCATAAACTTAAAAGTACATAAATTTTTTTTTAAATCTTTTAACTTTTTTCATATTTTAAACAAAAACATAAAAAAATAAATATGAAAAAAACTTCTTAAAATTCAAAAAAATAAATTTTTTAATATTTTAAAAATATAAAAAAATAAAAATTCAATGTTATCTAAATCGGACCAGATCAGTTGGACTAGAAACTTGCTAGGGTATAGATCTGGCGAGAGATAAAAAAAACCTATTGGCTCGGGGACTGGTACAAGTCAATTGAATTGGATTAAAAAAACTAGTTGAACTAGTAGTTAAATTGATTTTTATAAATTCTATAATATTTTGATTTTTGATTTTTTAATAATTTATTTGCTTTGAATAAGTCAAATCGGATATTATGGGAACCAATTGGTTTAACAAGCCAAGCCAAAACAACAAAATTTTTAGTTTTTGGTTAAAATTACTTTATCTTCATTAATGAAGTCCAACATGTTTTTTATTTTACAACACATGTTTAAAATAAACATTTTATTTTAAAAAAATACTTTTTAATAATAATAGTAAACATTATTTAACTTTTAAAAAACACTTTATCACAATACTTATGAACGTTAACAGTAAATATACAAATACGAATAATAAAAATGTTATTCCTTTAATTTAAATTGCCAAAGTTATTTTACTTGAATTATTTGTTACTAACAGAAATGTGTTTAATCTACACTTAACTAATATCATGACAACAAAAGCAGCTTCCTTTTCCCCACTCAATTACAATTCGATTGTTGGAAGCATCCGAAATTTATATATTTGAGAAAAATCAATTAAAAAAACTAAATTAAGAAAATGTGAAATACCTAGAGTGGCTCTATTATAGGGATTAGATTAAATTAATCCCTCTACTATTAAATGAATCAATTTAATCTATGTACTATTAAAAAGAATTAAATAAGATCAAATTAAAACAAAGTTAACATTTATTGTTTAAAAAAAGACATGAACTTTTTTTTCATTTATAGTTCAAATCCAAACAAAATATTTCATCTACAAAATATTAAAAAGAAAAACTTTCAAAACATAACACTATTAAATAATAAATGAAAATTTTTAAACTATAAATGTTAATGTAGATAAAGAAATTTTCAGACCAATTACAAAGTGCCACATGTCAAACCGAAATTACCATGGGTCAAGCCGAAATTACTATGGGTAAAAAGGATGAATTTACATATTGTGTCATAATTATTTTTCTCTTTTTAATTTAAATTAATTAAGATATAAATAATAAAATTTTATATTATCACTAATTTAATTAAATAAATTAAGTCATAATATTAAATAATTATTCTATATCTATTTAATTTAATTTAATTAATTAGAAATAAATAAATAAAATAAAAAGATTTAATCTTCGTGGATCACTTTAAATGAAAAGTTTACATTCCACAAGAACTCTCTATTATTTGATTGACTAACACTATAAAAGGGGGTCACATCCAAGCTATTCAACAAACATTTACAAGTTTACAAGTTCAGAAGTTCTTTTAAGAGAAGATTTTGCAGACTCAAAGCTCTCTAAAAAATCTCTCATAAATTCCTGAAGAAACTAATAGGCACGAAGGAATTCTAACGAACATCATACCAGTTCTGAAGAAAGCCACCTTTCGATCCAATTTAATTGAGGAAAGGAGGTCAAAATTTGTTTATGAGGAAAACTGCTTTTCGATCATGGTCTATTGAAGAAATGAGGTCGAAGCTTGTTTTAAGAGCAAATCACCATAACACTTGAAGCAAACTCAGCCATCCAATATGAAGTCTAGACAACTTTTGGATCCAAACTCTTTCCAAATCCATTTTCAATATCAAGTCTTGACGACTCTTGGAGCGAAATCACCCATCCAAGATCAGTTCCCAAAGACTCTTGAATCTAAGATAAAGTCTCGACGACCCTTTAAGCAGACATTATTGATTCAAGATCAAATCTCAAAGACCCTTGAATTCAATCCAATCAAAATTTTAAGCAAGCATCTCACCAAACTCAACTTTAAGATTAAATCTTAACAACCCTTGAAGCAAACAAAATCCTTCCAGGATCAAGTCTAGAAGATCTTTAAATCAAAGCTCTATCAAAGAGAAGAATCAAAGGAGTTTTATTTATAATCAAGAATTTCAAAGATTGTACTCTTTTCAAGGTGATAAATAAAATTTGACTCCAAACTTTCCAAGTTAATATTCAACTCGAAATTTTTGTATACAAATTTTTGGCACGTCTGCTATGAGAATCTTTACCTTTCAACTCTTCTCTCCAAAAGTCAAATTTCAAAGTTGCAATAGCCTTAAAGATCTCAACAAATCAACTTGTAAGTCTGCTTAACCTAATCTTGCAGCCCGTTCAAATTCATTCCAAGCATTCAAATTCATGCCAAGCAGCAATTTCCTTGTTCATCCCTATGGCATTAGGTAAAAAATAAAATCTCTTTTAGAGTTATTTGGACAAACTTCTTCGATCTCAATGACAATCCGTTTTTTGATGCTTCTTTACCAACTCATGACCCAAAAGAAGTTTTCCCTCATAGATCAGGTGTAATACCCTGATTTGACGAACCGGGTTGGATTAGGAAGACTATGCTAGTAAAGGACGCTTAGGTTACTGGAATTAGCTCAATGAAGGTTGGTGACTATATAGCAAAGTACCTCATAGAACTTTGATAATGTAACGGGCTATATTAGTGTGAAATGACAAGGTAGAGGTTAGGGTGGGGACTTTATTAGACAAACATTTTTGCTAATGAGATCACCATCCGTGTTTTTACATAGTGGCTAGAGTAAGTAAATAGCTTGTGGAACACATTTAAGTCATTTAACATTCTATTAAAGGCAACGTGACGACAATTAGGACACTTGGAGGGCCTTGTAGGATGTGATTAATTAGTGGTAGCGTGCATGAGCTAGAAGTGATTGGATATAGTTATGATTAGGGTTTGTCCTATAAATATGATAGAGTAGTGGTGAAGAGAAGATTTCTGGATCATATTCTCCATTGGACCTTGTTATCATCGAGAAACCAGAAGAGTTCTTCCTTGCTAACGAATGTGTTAACTGTTAGAGATTAGGAGAGCTTCTACGATCAGTTATCTACTGGTAAATTCTTAAACCTTTTTTTTTAAGTTTTACTAGATAGATAAGTGTTAACATAAGATAGGTGGTAGTATATTTAGTATATTTGGAATACTGGGTATGAGAGAAACTTTTACCTGAAACTGTTTGCATGCCTATAGATTTTTACTAAGTCATAGCTTCTTGAAAGTTCTTGATGATTAAAAGAGTAGTTTCATTGTTTAGCTAAATACACGAGAGAATGCCCCAATACCAAAGGCAAGGAACTAGTAAAGTAGATAAAGCTCTAAAGTAAGACATTTTAGTGAGTTACTTCGTACCTAGAGTTATAGTTGTATTGTTTTGTTTCACAGTTTTCTTCGTTCAGCAAGGTAAGTAGCATTGTTCCTTGTCACTGGTGTTCACTTCTAGATAATTTTGTTCCCAAAGTCAGTTGCATGCATGGTTAAATACGACAAAAGACTTAAAGGTTTGCTATATGTATAAAATATGAAGACTCCTTTCTTGGTGCATAAGCTCTGTATCCAGATTGGTGTGAGGATGTATTGGTGGAATGATATGTACATTGATATTGAAGATCCAGGATAAATTGTTCGCCTCCGGTATAACACATAGATGCAAACCGTGATTGGTGAAAACCTGGCCTTGCGGGGGAACACTTATGTGTCCAAACAAGGAGGGGGTAAGGAAGATACGGAGGGAATGTTTGTGTATGGTTCAGTTGAGGAATTATGAAGATCCAGGATATGAAAGGTTCTTTGGGAATTAGGATAAGAAGCTAGCATAAGGAAGGGAGTATACGAGAAAAAGAAAATGGTATGGATTTATGCACATTGTATGAAAATAATACACAGTAAACCTATTATTCATAAAATGGTTTATACCACGTAAGTAGCAAGTCAGCAGAGAAGATGTGCCACAATTATCATGCATGGAAACATAGACCAGTGAAATGCACCATTGGGCAGAGTGAGTCGCGGTAGGATTCACCAGATGTCTTGTGGGCTAGAGGGACGTGTCCGCCAAATATGGTGAGATAATTTTTAGGTAGAGTTCCTATTCTTTACGTCTGCTATCTTATAACTTTCAAAAGGATTTATATTTCATGCCTTTAGATCTAGTTAATTGCCTATACTTAGGTACATTTTAAAATATTATTTTAACATTTTTTAGAATGTTGTATAAGGAGCTTAGACGGTGCTTAAATGTTATAATTTGTTACTTTTAATTGTCTACGAGAAAGACTTGTTTGGTAGTAATTGGCAGGAGCAGGATGAGGAACAAGAAGTAAATGAGTGAAGGTTTGCTGGGGCAAAGGGTTGGATAGCTTGTCAACATGAATGCTGTAATACCCCTAACCCGTAACCGTCACCGGATTAGGGTTACGAGGCATTATTAGACATTTCACAACCAAACATGTCAATTTACAACCATATAGTTCCTTATATAGGTCAACGAGACCTTCAACATGCTTTAAAATAGGGCTGGGACTAAACCGAACACCTACAAGAATTTCTAAAATTCAAACATTTTTCTAAGTTACAAAGGTCACACACCCGTGTAGGTAGGCCGTGTGCCTCACACGGCCTCGGACACGTCCATGTGTCTAAGCTGTGGCAAAACAGGGCATACCTACTGACTTGTCCACACGGCCTGAGACACGCCCGTGTGCCTCACCTGTGGTCGACACTGACTTGCACCACACGTCCAGTCACACGCCCGTGTGTCCTGCCTGTGGTCGCTTCTGACTTGATCCACACGGCCAGTCACACGCCCGTGTGTCTTGCCCGTCGTCGAGTCTGACTTGAATCGAATTTCAACCTTGAAGAACACGGTCGAGCCACACGCCCGTGTGCTCAATCGTGTGGGCAATTATAGGTCATTTTCAAGACCAAACTTGCCACCCACAAGTCTCATTTCACATACACTTATACCACAAATGGCAACCAATCATACCAATATATGCACCATTTAATCATCATCTAAATCATTTACTTCCACACTCATTTCCTACTCAAATAAATCTATCCAAAACATCCAATTTCACATCTCAAGTCTTATAGATTAAGCACCATATAAACCTTACCTCAATTCACATTCAATCCACAATTTAGGCAAGAAACATACCATATTTATCACTCACATATTTCCACACATACATTCTAACATTATTAACCTTTAAGCCATATCACATGGCAAAGATTACACATTACAAAACATGCCACATTAACTAGCCTATACATGCCATATACCATATTTATACACATCTTTTCAAAAGTACCGAAATAGATAGCCGATAGTGTGATAGAGATGCTGATGATCCATGGATCCGAGATAGTTTTACTGACACTGTAAAACAGAGAAATAATTCATATAGTAAGCTTTCAAAGCTTAGTAAGTTCGTAATATAATACATTTTAGTTCATTAAAATAACTACAATATACAAAGACAATTCATCACATAGATCAACTCCCAAATACTTATACCATATCATCCATAGCTAATTTACTCACTCAACCATTCATAATCCCATACACCATTTCATCAACCACAAAGGTTCAATACATACCTTAGCCAACATATAGTTATTCACCATCCATGCTACTCAATGCTCTATATTACATTTCGATCAACTTTTGTTATTCATTTGGTTTAATCGCACACTTAGTGCTAATTTCGTAGTCGAAGTATAATTTTCATCGCACACTTAGTGCCTGTACCTAAAACCGAACTTATCTCGGTATCGCACACACAGTGCCAAATCAATAAGTTGAAGCTTCTATTATTTCGCACACACAGTGCTAATCATATCTGTCTCATTTCTAATATCACACACTTAGTGCCTCATTGATCAATTTCATATATAACATTGCTACTTCATTAACTATACAATCAGTCATTTTTCATCACATAGATATAAATTTAACAACTTGTATTATATCCAAACTTACCTCAGGCGTCGAAATATTGAAACTAGCCGATTAATCGAGTACTTTGTCTTTGCCTCGATCTCGATCCGAAATTCTCTTTTCTTGGTCTATACATATTCAAATTTAGCTCATTCAATAACTAATTCATTCAATTTAGTCCAAACACAAATAATTAGGGCATTTTACAAAATAGCCCTCACATTTTCACATTTCGACACTTTAGTCCCTATTTCATAAAATCATCAAATACACAAAATTTCTCTTTCCTTATGCCTAGCCGAATTTTCCCCATGCTAATACAAGCCCATATATTTCATTTATTTCACATTTTAGTCCTCCAATTTCTCATTTTCACAATTTAGCCCAAAATAGCCAATTTCATCCAAAAATTCAAAGACAAAATATGTTAACCCAACATCAAGTTTTCATATTTCACCATCAACTATCACAAAGCTCAAATATTCATCAATGACATATCTCAAAATCACCATCAAAGTCTAAAATTAAAGCATGGGTTTGATAGTACGCTAAGCAACGATAAAAAAACATAGAAATTATCAAAAACCGATCAAAACACATACCTTGATTAAGAACTACAATACCCGAATATTTCAAGCCCTAACTCTTTCTTTTCTTCTTCAATTTTCGACATTAACAAGGATGAATGCTTTTGTTTATGTTTTACTTAGTTAAAAATATAACTTAAATAATCATTTACCAATTTGCCCTTAATGAATTAACCATTAAATCATATAATGGTTGTCCATATTAGTTCACTACCAATTATAATGGTATAATTACCATTTAAGGCCATTACATTCTAAAGCCAACCCATTTAAGTATATTAACAATTAGCACACAACTTTTGCATTCTACGCGATTAAGTCTTTTTTCACAATTCGGCACTCAATCGATAAAATTTTCACAAAGAACTTTCACACATGCTCAATCACAAATTATAAACACCAAAAATAATATTAAAATATTTGTGGTCTCGAAACCACTATTCCGACTAGGGTCTAAATCGGGCTGTTACAACTCTCCCCCCTTAGGGACTTTCGTCCCTGAAAATCTTACCAATGAATAGGTTTGGATATTGCTCTCTCATAACATCTTCAGGCTCCCACGTAGCCTCTTCTACTCCGTGTTTGTGCCACAACACTTTTACTAAAGGTATTCTTTTGTTTCTCAACTCTTTAATCTCTCGTGCCAAAATTTGAATCGGTTCTTCACTATATGACAAATCTGATTGAATTTCAACCTCAGTAGGAGCAATCACATGTGAAGGATCAGATCTGTATTGTCGAAGCATCGATACATGAAATACATTATGAATCTTTTCTAATTCAGGTGGTAACATCAATTTATAAGCAACCGGCCCAACTCGTTCAATGATCTCATACGGTCTTATGAACCTCAGACTCAAGTTACCTTTTTGGCCAAATCGAAGTATTTTCTTCCACGGGAACACTTTCAAAAACACTTTGTCACTGACCTCAAATTCAATATCTTTCCGTTTCAAATATGCATAAGACTTTTGACAATCTGAAGCCGCTTTCAAATTGTCACGAATCACTTTCGCTTTCTGCTCAGTCTCTTTTATTAAATCAACCCCGTGAATCTTATTCTCACTCAGCTCAGTCCAATACAATGGAGTTTGACATTTTCGACCATAGAGAGCCTCATATGGTGCCATTTTAATACTAGATTGAAAAATGTTGTTGTACGCAAAATCAATTAATGGTAAATGTTTTTCCTACGTATTCTCAAATTCAAGAATACTACATCTTAACATATCTTCGAGAACCTGAATGATCCGCTCAAACTGACCATCCGTTTGCGGATGAAATGCAGTACTGAAATGCAACTTTGCGCCAAAAGCCTCTTGTAATTTCTTCCAAAATCGCGAGGTAAATCTCGGATCTTTGTCAGACACAATGGATAGTGGCACCCCGTGCAATCTCACAATCTCAGCAATATACAATTCAACTAATTTATCAAGTGAATAATCTGTTCTCACCGGAACAAAATGTGCTGATTTTGTTAATCTATCAACTATCACCCAGATTGCATCTTTCTTTCTCGGAGATAAAGGCAATCCCGACACAAAGTCCATCGTGATTCTTTCCCATTTCCACTCAGGAATCATAATCGGTTGTAATAAACCGAATGGAACTTGATGTTCAACTTTAACTTGTTGGCATATTAAACATTTCGACACAAAGTCAGAAATATCTCTTTTCATACCATGCCACCAATAAAATTGTTTCAAATCATTATACATTTTTGTACTCCCCGGATGAACAGTTAAACGACTATTGTCAGCTTTATTCAAAATCGACTGAGTTAACTCTGAATTTCTCGGAACACAAATCCGACCTCTGAATCTCAAACAATCATCACTATCAACTCAAAATTCTGAATCAACATTCAATCCACACTGATCTCGTTTAGCCATCATTTCAACATCACTTTTCTGGGCATCACAAATCTGACGTACGAACATTGGCCTCACTTTCAACTCAGCCAAAATTGAACCATCATCACATAGATCTATCTAAGTACTCATTGCTCGCAAAGCACATATAGACTTTCGGCTAAAGGCATCAGCAACAACATTAGCTTTACCCGGATGATAATCAATTACTAACTCATAGTCTTTTAGTAATTCTAACCATCTCCGCTGTCTCAAATTCAATTTTTTCTAAGTCATCAGATATTTCAAACTATTGTGATCGGTATATATATGACATTTCTCACCAAATAGGTAGTGACGCCAAATCTTTAATGCAAACACAATCGCGGCTAATTCAAGATCATGTGTCAGGTAATTCTTTTCATGTGGCTTTAACTGCCTCAAAGCATAAGAGATGACTTTGCCTACTTGTATCAACACACAGCCCAAACCATTCAATGATGCATCACTGTAAACTATGAATTCTTTACCCGATTCAGGTTGAACTAACACTGGCGCCTCTGTCAATAATGCTTTCAACTGTTCAAAACTCTGCTGGCACTTTTCTGACCACTCCAATTTAACATCTTTCTGTAGCAATTTCGTCAACAGAGTCGCAATCATCGAGAAACCTTATAAAATTTTTCTGATAACTCGAGAAATTTTTCAACACTTATAAATTTTTTCTCTAAAATAGGGGACACACGCCCGTGTGACTAGGTCGTGTGTCTTCCACAGCCACCAGACACGCCCGTGTCACAGACCGTGTGGACATTTGAAGTGGCCACACATGCCCATGTTCCAGGCAGTGTGCTAGGCCATGTCAAACCTGTAGGGTATACTGACTTATGCAACACGGCCAAGTCACACGCCCGTGTGGTAGGCCGTGTGCCAATTAGTGGGTATATTGACTTGTGCCACACGACCGATCACACGCTCGTGTGTGAGACCATGTGGAGTATACTGACTTTATTTCAATTTTAAGACTAGGGGACACACAGCCGTGTAATTTGATCGTGCATCACACACGGTTGAGACTCACACCCGTGTCTCTGCCTGTGTAGACAAAAATAGGTTATTTGTAAAGCTATTTTGTCACCCTATTTTTACATACCTGCATAAGCATAATTTGCAACATTTTATAACTCAATAGGTAGCTAATCCATAACATTTCATACTTATATTTGAATACTTATACACAACTAAAGCATTATACCAAGTTAAGCCAAATCAAATGGCTTTATCTTATACCACAGCATGTACCAAAATCACTAGCTCAAGTAACCATAACTATCATCTTTATAACTAGCCTATACATGCCATATTTACATATATCCATGAGTTCAAAGGTACCAATCAGTAACTGGATAGTGTGATGTGTATCTCTGACTTTATCTGAATCGAGCGAGCTAACAAACCTCTATAAAACACGAAAAAGAAACAGAGTAAGCTTTATAGCTTAGTAAGCCCGTATAATTCAGAATTAAACTTACCATTTATACATAATCAAGACAATAAATAAGGTATACTTAATTCAATTACCAAATGCCTAAACACAAGCATTCATCAACAAGTTAGTCACATAAGTGCATGTAATCATCCATTATCTCAATTTAACACTTAATACATTGTATCATATCGAATTCATATATCATGTACATCACTTGTAACATTTCAGTCTCAATCATATAAACAATAATTCATTCGATAACAGTAACTTATCCGTATAAACAGTACTTCATCCATATAAATAGTAATTCATCCGTATAAACACATAGCTTTTTCACATAGCCAATAACATAATTTATGCCCGTTGAACCTATTAGAATATCGAGGGATACTTGGGTGATATACATTACGTGTATAAATCAGTAATCCGTAAATTCATTATCATTTTCGCTCTTTCGAGCTACGATCAGTAAGCTCCTCCTGAGCTGATGGATAGTAAGCTCTATTTAGCTGAAACAATAAGCTCTTATGAGCTGATATATCGGTAAGCTCATACGAGCTGTGGTGAGTCCGCAACACATGCAGGATCTCGACCAAAACGGTAACCCTAGTGACATGTCACTCGTATCTATGACTTTCTACGATTCAAACGGGACTCAGTATTCAATAATTCTCATAAATTAGGCATTCGAACTCAGTAACACCATTTACTCAATTATACTTTCATTTCAACTAATTTACAAATATTTAAAAATTCGATTCTAATTATATGAACTTACCTCGAGTTGCTCGGATGGAAATTATCGACTATTCGTTCACTTTTGCTTTTCCCCTATCTAATACCGATCTTGGCTTATCTTGATCTATATATTATCAAATTTAGCACATTCAACATTCGGTCTATTCAATTTAGCCTATAATTTACAATTTGGAAAATTTACACGTTTGACCCTAATGTTTCACATTTTCACAATTTAGTCCTTATCATATAAAATTGCAAATTCATCCAATTTAGTACAAACCCATGCTGAGTCGAATTTAATACATGTTACTGGTAGCCCATATTTTCAATTTATTTACACTTTTAACCACCACATTTCACATTTTCTCAATTTAATCCGTTTTTGACATTTTTGTCAAAAATCACTTTACAAAAGCTATTAATCTAACATTAAAAATTCCAAATCTTTCATAAATCATCAAATTACTCAAGCATTCAACAATGGTAACATGTGAAATCTTTAACAGTTTCGATATCTAAGGTATGGGCTAGATAGAATGCGAAGCAACGATATCAAAAACGTAAAAATCATTAAAAACGAAGTCGAAAATCACTTACATGATCAAGAATACAAGGCCGAAAGCTTGAAGAGTCTTTAATGGCTTTCTTCATTCTAATTTTCGGTGGAATATAGCATGAAGAAGATGATAGCTTAGTTTAGGTTATTTTACTTTAATTTATTTATTGAATTACAAATTTAACCTTAATTAAAAACCATGAATATCATCCATTTTAAGCCCATAATTGTCCACTTACTAAAAAAATGGTATAATTTCCATATACATCCCTCAACTAATTAATTCCATGGCCATTTAATTCTAGTTTTGCACCTTACGCGATTTAGTCCTTTCTATCAAATTAAGCATTCAAACGCTAAAATTTCTTTACGAAATTTTCACGCCAATATATTATCATGCTGTAAACATTAAAATAATAATTAAATAAATATTTTGAATATGAATTTGTGGTCCCGAAACTACTGTTCTGATTTGACCAAAAATTGGCTGTTACAACTCTCCCCCTTAGGGATTTTTGTCCCCGAAAATCTTACCGATAAATAGGTTAGGGTATTGTTTTTGTATAGCTTCCTCAGGTTCCCACGTAGCTTTCTCGATCCCGTGTTTATGTCAAAGAACCTTCACTAGGGCTATGCGTTTATTTCTCAATTCTTTGATTTCACGAGCTAAAATCCTGATCGCTATATGTCAAATCAGTCTGTATCTCAACATCTACCAGAGAAATCACATGTGATAGATCGGATCTATATCGCTGTAGCATAGAAACGTGAAAGACATTATGAATCTTTTTAAGTTCTGACGATAAAGCTAGTCGATACGCTACAGGCCCTATTCTTTCCAGGATCCCATACGGTCCGATAAATCACGAACTCAGCTTTCCTTTACGGTCGAATCGAAGAACCTTTTTCCATGGTGACACCTTTAGAAACACTCGGTCCCCGACTTGAAACTCAACTTCTTTACGTTTTAAATCTGCGTATGATTTCTGTCGATCTGAAGTTGCTTTTAAATTGTCGCGAATCATTTTCACTTTTTCTTCAGTTTCTCTGATCAATTCAACCCTGTGAATCCTTTTCTCACTTAGTTTAGTCCAGTATAATGGAGTTCAACATTTGCGGCCATATAAAGCTTCGTACGGTGCCATCTTTATACTCGTATGAAAACTGTTGTTATATACGAACTCAATCAATGGTAAGTATTTTCCCAACTGCCCTCAAACTCTAAAATACAATATCTCAACATGTCTTCGAGAATCTGAATAACTCTCTCGATTTGACCGTCAATCTGAGGATGAAAAGCAGTACTGAAATTCAACTGTGTTCCCGGAGCTTTTTGCAATTTCTTCCAGAATCATGACGTAAATCTTGGATCTCTATTAGAAATAATAGATAGTGGCACCCCATGCAATCGAACAATCTTAGAAATATACAATTCAGCTAGTCTATCAATTGAGTAATCTGTATGTATAGGTATGAAATGAGCAGATTTCATTAGTCGATCAATAACAACCCAGATAGCATCTTTCTTTTTCGGAGTTAGGGGCAATTCCGACACAAAATCCATTGTAACTCTATCTCATTTCCACTCAGGAATTATCACAGGCTGTAGTAAACCCGATGGTACTTGGTGTTCAGCTTTGATTTGCTGACAAATCAAACATTTAGAAACAAACTCTGAGATAGATCGTTTCATGCCTTGCCACCAATAAAACTGTTTCAAATCGTTGTACATTTTGGTACTCCCCAGATGAACAGATAAGCAGCTATTGTGCACTTCGTGAAAAATCTTCTGAATGAGTTCTGAATTTCTTGGTATGCAAATTCTATTTCGGAACCTTAAACAATCATCAGATCCAATCTGAAACTCTGAATTAGGGATAATCTCACATTGGATTTGTTTACAATTCACGGTCATCTTTCTGAGCTTCAGAAATTTGTTGAAGAAATACCAGTTTAGCTTTTAATTCAGCTAAAATAGACCCATCATCACAAATCATCAACTAGGTATTCATTTCTTGTAATGTAAACAAAGATTTTCGGCTCAGGGTATTAGCAACAACATTAGCTTTTCCTGGGTGATAATCACTCACAAATTCATAATCTTTCAATAACTCGAGCCATCTTCTTTGTCGCATATTCAAATCTTTCTGTGACATCAGATATTTTAAGCTTTTGTGATCCGTATAAATGTGGCATTTTTTCACCATATAAGTAGTGTTGCCAAATTTTCAATGCGAACACAATTGTAGCCAACTCTAAGTCGTGCGTCGAATAGTTCTTTTCATGCAATTTCAATTGTCGGGAAGTATAAGCTATAATTTTTCCTTCTTGCATCAGAACACATCCCAGACCGTTTAATGATGCGTCACTATAAATCAAAAATTCTTTCCTCGATTCAGGTTGAACCAGAACTGGTGCTTTAGTTAACAGTACTTTCAACTGTTCGAAACTCTACTAACATTTTTCTGACCATTCGAATTTCACATCTTTCTGAAGCAGTCGTGTCATCGGTGTCGCAATCATCGAAAATCCTTTCACGAATCTTCGGTAATAGCCTGCTAAGCCTAGAAAACTACGGACTTCAGACACATTTCTCTGAGGCTTCTAGTCAACAATAGCATAAATCCTACTCGGGTCAACTCTAATACCTTCAGCTGAAACAATATGCCCCAGAAATCTAACCTCTCAGAGCCAAAATTCGCATTTGCTGAACTTTGCAAATAATTGATTATCACGTATAGTTTGTAACACAATTCTCAAGTGCTCGGCATGTTCAGATTCATCTCTTAAATAGATCAAAATGTCGTCAATGAATACAACAATGAATCTGTCTAAATACGGTCTGAATATCTGGTTCATCAAGCCCTTAAAAACTGCAGGAGCATTAGTTAATCCAAAAGGCATAACAAGGAATTCATAATGTCCGTACCTCATTTTGAACACGGGTTTTGGCACATACGACTCTTTAACTCGCAATTGATAATAACCCGATCTTAAATCAATCTTTGAAAATACTATAGCCCCTTTCAACTGATCAAATAAATCAACAATCAATGGTAAAGGGTATTTGTTCTTTATAGACACTTTATTCAGATGTCTGTAATCGATACACATTCTCATTGTGTCGTCATTCTTCTTTACAAACAATATCGGTGCACTCTAGGGCGAATAACTTGGTCGTACAAAACCTATGTCTGTCAATTCTTGCAACTGAGCTTTCAACTCTTTTAATTCTGTTGGAGCCATTCTGTACGGAGCTATCGATATTAGTGTTATTCCAGTACTAATTCAATACCAAATTCAACCTCTCTAATAGGTGGCAAACCCTGTAATTCTTCTGGAAATACATTCGAAAACTCACAAACAACAGATACAGATTCAATATTTGATTCAGACACCTTTGTATCCAGCACGTATGCAAGATATGTATCATAGCCCTTTTTCATACATTTTTGAGCTAACATAGACAATATCACAATGGGTAATTCACTCGAATCATCAGACTCAATCCGAAGAATTTCACCGTTCTGACATTTCAATTCGATAATATTTCATCTACAATTCACAACTGTATCGTGCATAGTCAGCCAGTCAATACCCAGAATCACATCAAACTTATCGAATAGTAGAAGCATCAAGTCAGCCAGAAAACAGTAACCCCGAGTCATCAAAGGACAATTCTTACAAATTTTATCAACTAAAACAGACTTGTCTAAGGGGTTCGATACTTTAACTACAAACTCTATAGACTTGACATGTAAACTCTTCTTAAACACTAAATTCATACAGATATATGAATGGGTTGATCCAGGATCTATCAACACAATTATATCAGTATCGAAAAGAGAAAAAGTACTGGTAATAACGTCTGGCGATGATGCCTCCTCTCGTGCATGGATAGCATAAGCTCGGGCAGGTGCTCGTGCCTCAGATCTCATAGCAGAATCTCTCGTAGCACCTCGGTTACCACTCGTATTTCCAGTGTTTCGGGGTGGTCTCCCTTTAGTAGCCGTATTACTTTCTTTCGCCAGTTGATCTCTTTTAACTATAGACTTTTTTGGACAGTCCTAGAGATAATGATCAGGAGATCCACATCTAAAACAAGCTCCACTCATTATTCTACATTCACCGTAATGTCACTTATTGCAGTGCTTACATTCAGGTCCAACATTTCTAACACTACCCACACTAGTTACAGATGTCGTTTGAGGTTTAGAGCTGAAATGTCTCGCATCTCTATCTTTGATCAAAATTCCCACAGAAGCAGTAGAATGAGGATGATATTCTCTAGATTTCTTTGATACTGATTGATGTGATTTTCCAGCAAATCTCTTTCTAAAGTCTCTAGCCTCTGAATCAGCTTTTTTTTCTCTTTACTAAGCTCTTCAGCTTTGCAAGCTTTGTCAACTAGAACAACAAACTCTTTCAGCTCAAGAATCCCAACTAACAGTCTGATTTCTACAATTAATCCATCTTCGAACCTTTTACACATTATAGCCTCAGAAGAAACACATTCACGAGCATATTTGTTGAGTCGTACAAACTCTCTTTCGTATTCTGTTACCAACATATGACCCTGTTTCAGTTCAAGAAATTCCTTTCATTTCAGATTAATGAACCGTTGGCTGATATATTTCTTTCTAAATTCAACTTGAAAGAATTCCCAAGTAACTCTTTCTCGCGAAACTACGGATATCAAGGTATTCCCAGCACCTCTGCCCGGTGCTCCACGCCCTCGACCAAAGCCATTTCCTCCTCTGGCCGAACCACGACCTCTCTGCGGTTGCTGCCCACCTCTTCTGAATTGTGCATGTCCTTGACCTTCTGACTGTGCCCTGACTGGCTCTCGTGGACAATCTTTTATCCGAGGTCCGTAGAACCACAACTGAAACATCCTCTATTACCTGCCCAACACTCCCCCGAATAAAATTTTCCGTATCGAGCACACTGCGGTGGCCAATTAACAGCAATGGGCTTAGCAACACGACTCGACCCATCTAACCTAGGCCTCTTCTGAAAACCCCTAGCGGATCCCGACGACCCAAAACTCCTTTTATTCCTACCCCTGTCTCTGTTCTGATTCTTCTTTTTAGACCGCTTCACCTCTTCGGCTATCTTAGCCTTCTCAACTAGAACAGCAAATTCCCTTTCCCGTTGTGGAGCTATCAACACTCGTAACTTGTCCCTCAGACCATCCTCAAATCTGACACAGCGTTCATGATTCGTTGCAGCAATACCCGATTTGAGGATGGTCTGAGGGACGAGTTACGAGTGTTGATAGCTCCGCAACGGGAAAGGGAATTTGCTGTTCTAGTTGAGAAGGCTAAGATAGCCGAAGAGGTGAAGCGGTCTAAAAAGCAGAATCAGGACAGAGACAGGGGTAGGAAATAAAAGGAGTTTTGGGTCTTCGGGATCTGCTAGGGGTTTTCACAAGAGGCCTAGGTTAGATGGGCTGAGTAGTGTTGCTAAGCCCATTGCTGTTAATTGGCCACCGCAGTGTGCTCGATATGGAAAATTTCATTCGGGGGAGTGTTGGGCAGGTAATAGAGGATGTTTCAGATGTGGTTTTATGGACCATCGGATAAAGGATTGTCCACGAGAGCCAGTCAGGGCACAGTCGGAAGGTCAAGGACATGCACAATTCAGAAGAGGTGGGCAGCAACCGCAGAGAGGTTGTGGTTCAGCCAGAGGAGGAAATGGCTTTGGTCGAGGGCGTGGAGCACCGGGCAGAGGTGCTGGAAACGCAGTATCTCTCAACAGTGATACAACACATTTTAAACATTCTTCAGGTGTGCAAGAAAGTTCATCAAATACTCGATTCGTGTTCTCAAGCCAAAACTCGGCTCTCTCAGGGTCATTGCTGACAGTGGCTCTGAATTCCTTAGCCCCATGCTTACGAATTTTATCGACTGGTGGCTTATTCAATCGTATTGGATCAATAAGTTGAGGAACTACGGGGATTGGTTGAGGAATTGGTGGGGGTGGAGGTTGTTGAGCAGCCAGGTTCGTACTAATGTATTGAGTGAACCACTCGTTCATCATTTGAAAGAAGGCTTCTTGAGCCTCACCTGCGTGACTACTCGACAGGGGCCTAGATTTAGAAGGCACTGTCCCTTGAGCAGGAGCTGGCGCATTACTCTCAACATCATCTGTTACAGCTCGTTCGGGATCCATACTATACGAAAACATAGTTTATAATCTCAGGATTCATCACACTATCACAGTTTATATATATGGCATGTATAGCTAGACTCTCACACATGCTACATTAGTCCTAGAATCGACTAAACCGTAGCTCTAACACCAATAAATATAACACCCCTCACCTGTATTCAATGCCTGAATAGGGTTATGGAACATTACCGAACTTACAACACACTTAAACAAACTTTTCTCATACATTTAATCAATACATACAATTAACAATCAATCACAATCAATTTGTCCCTAATATGAGCCTACGAGGCTTTACACATGCATTTGGAGTGGTTCGGGACTAAACCGATAACTCGGGAAATTTTTTAACACTTATAAAATTTTTCTCTAAAACAGGGGACACACACCCGTGTGACCAGGCTGTGTGTCTCATATTGCCACCAGACACACCCGAGTCACAAACCGTGTGGACATTTGAAGTGGCCACACACGCTCGTGTGCTAGGCCGTGTGCTAGGCCATGTCAGACCTGTAGGGTATACTGACTTATGCAACATGGCCAAGTCACAGGCCCTTGTGCTAGGCCATGTGCCAATTAAGGGGTATACTGACTTGTGCCACACGGCCGATCACACGTTCGTGTGTGAGGCTGTGTGGAGTATACTGACTTCATTTCAATTTCAAGACCAGGGGACACGCGCCATGTAACTTGACCGTGTGTCACACACGGCTGAGACACACGCCCGTGTCTCTGCCCTTGTGGACAAAAATAGGCTATTTTCAAAGCCATTTTGCCACCCTATTTTTACATACATGCACAAGCATAATTTGCAACATTTTATAACTCAATAGGCAGCTAATCCATAACATTTCATATACATATTTGAATACTTATACGCAACCAAAGCATTATACCAAGTTAAGCCAAATCAAATGGCTTTATCTTATACCACAACATGTACAAAAATCACTAGCTCAAGTAACCATAACTATCATCTTTATAACTAGCCTATACATGCCATATTTACATATATCCATGAGTTCAAAGGTACCAATTAGCAACTGGATAGTGTTATGCGTATCTTCGATTTTATCTGAATCGAGCAAGCTATCGAACCTCTATAAAACGCGAAAAAGAAAGAGAGTAAGCTTTATAGCTTAGTAAGCTCGTATAATTTAGAATTAAACTTACCATTTATACATAATCAAGACAATAAATAAGGTATACTTAATTCAATTACCAAATGCCTAAACACAAGCATTCATTAACAAGTTAGTCACATAAGTGCATGTAACCATCCATTATCTCAATTTAATACTCAGTACTTTGTATCATATCAAATTTATATTTCACGTACATCATTTGTAACATTTCAGTCTCAATCATATAAACAATAATTCATTCGATAACAATAACTCATCCGTATAAACAATACTTCATCCATATAAACAGTAATTCATCCGATAACACATAGCTTTTTCACATAACCAATAACAAAATTTATGCCTGTTGAACCTATTAGAATATCGAGGGATACTTGGGTGATATACATTATGCGTATAAATCAGCAATCCATCAATTCATTATCATTTCCGCTCTTTCGAGCTATGATTAGTAAGCTCTTCCTGAGCTGATGGATAGTAAGCTCTATTGACCTGAAACGGCAAGCTCGACGAGCTGAAAACATTAAGCTCTTACGAGCTGATATATCGATAATTTCATACGAGCTGTGGTGAGTCCACAACACATGCAAGATCTCGACCAAAACGGTAACCCTAGTGACTTGTCACTCGTATCCTACGACTTTTTACGATTCAAACAGGACTCGTTATTCAATAATTCTCATCAATTAGGCGTTCGAACTCAGTAATACCATTTACTCAATTATAATTTCATTTTAGCTAATTTACAAATATTTAAAAATTTGATTCTAATTATACGAACTTACCTCGAGTTGCTCGGATAGAAATTATCGACTATTCGTCCACTTTTCCTTTTCCCCGATCTAATCCCTATCTTCGCTTATCTTGATCTATATATTATCAAATTTAGCACATTCAGCATTCGGTCTATTCAATTTTGCCTATAATTTACAATTTGGCAAATTTACACATTAGCCCTTAATGTTTCACATTTTCACAATTTAGTCCTTATCATATAAAATTGAAAATTCATGCAATTTAGTACAAACCCATGCTTAGTCCAACTTATACATGTTACTAGCAGCCCATATTTTCAATTTATTCACACTTTTAACCACCACATTTCACATTTTCTGAATTTAATCCGTTTTTGACATTTTTGTCAAAAAGTACTTTACAAAAGCTATTAATCTAACATTAAACCTTCCAAATCTTTCATAAATCATCAAATTACTCAAGCATTCAACAACGGCAACATGATATATCTTTAACGGATTTGAAATCTAAGGTACGAGCTAGCTAAAATATGAAGCAACGATCTCAAAAACGTAAAAATCATTAAAAATAAAGTCGAAAATAACTTACATGATCAAGAATACGAGGGCGAAAGCTTGAAGAGTCTTTAATGGCTTTCTTTGTTCTAATTTTTGGTGGAATATAGCATGAAGAAGATGATAGCTTAGTTTAGGTTATTTTACTTTAATTTATTTATTGAATTACAAATTTAACCTTAATTAAAAACCATGAATATCATCCATTTTAAGCCCATAATTCTCCACTTACTAAAAAAAATGGTATATTTACCATATACATCCCTCAACTAATTAATTCCATGACCATTTAATACCTTTAACATATAGAACTCTAGTTTTGCACCTTACGCGATTTAGTCATTTCTATCAAATTAAGCATTCAAACGCTAACATTTCTTTACGAAATTTTCGGGCCAATATATTATCATGCTGTAAACATTAAAATAATAATTAAATAAATATTTTGACTTCAGATTTGTAGTCCCAAAACCACTGTTCCGATTTGATCAAAAACGGGCTATTACAGTCCCTCTCAGCCACCACAGAACACTGTATCGTTGGAGAGTAGGTTGGATACGCGAAAGCTATCCTTTTGAAGTTGTTCCATTATTTCTTGATTGCTCATCTTGATGTTGATTTGTTGAAATGATGTTGAATGATATTTTGGATTTGAATTTTAATTCTCAACCCATGAGCTAAATCTTATAGGCTTCGGATTACTTGATGAAACCTTTATTTTCTTTAATGTTTGAAGTATATATCTACTTTAATATACTGTTTCATTCAATGGTTTTACAAAATTACATGTTTCCAAACTCTAGACATAGATGGATGTATATCATGTTTATTTAGTTAATCTAATTCTTACAAGGTTTGGTTAATGAGAATGAAATTGAATGATATGAGCAAGTGTTCGATTGAATACTTGTAGTAGACTCTAGACATAGAGTAGCGTTCATACAGACAGAAAACAAACAGTGCAAGGTGCCGTGCTTAAGGCTTATAGACATATATTGCTTAAGGTAAGGTAACTTGAGGTTTTCCTCTCAAAAGAAGCATACCAATTTAGAACTCTTCCGAGCAGTAGATTAAGTAAGGTTTTTCCGAGGCACTACTATCAGTAATGGCAGATTTTGGTAATTTTGACTTTCCAAATCAACATCGTAGACCCTCTATCGTCTATCATTTGCCGTAGTATCTTTGCCATAGCATTCTTAGTTGTTTGTTTATTCCTTCACATATTATTCACGTAATTATTCTCATAATTGCCATTGTATTTGCCGTTGCTAGGGATCGACAATTTGGTGAAATTGGTTTTGTTATTTTCTATTCTAATTCCATTAGTTTTATTTAACCTAATTGTATTTAATTATTACAGGTTTGCTGTTAGTGTATAAGAAGAGGCATTCCTGCTAATGAAGAATATCTTTTTGACCTAGAGATTGAAAGAACTTTGCGAAGAAGGAGAAAACAATTGCGAAATATGGCTAGGGAGGGAAATGACCCTGATCTTAATAATAATCCAATTGGTCACAATAATAATCCTCCCATTGGTCGAGATGTTAATCCTCCCATAGATCGTGTGATAGATGATCATGATAGACTAATTCAAGATCATGTTATTCCAATTTTAGAGGATTTGAATCCAGGAATAGTCAAACCACACATACATGCTAGAACAACTGTAACCTATGGCGCAGTAGAAAAAAATAAATTCGGTGATCACATCTAGGGATCCATGTGCGAGGAACGAATCAGGGTGAGAAGGGTATGAATGATTACCTTTAATCATCCGGAAAACCAAATATAACTGTTGTGAAACTGATTACACAATTGTATGTCGATTCCAAGCCGCTAAGAAAACTTCCGGCCTCTACATAATCCACCTGGTGTGACAATGAGTGACAAGAACTCTCTTAAACTTTTTCAGAGAGAAAAATCTATTTGACAGGTGCTAGACCCCATTCTATATATTTCGGGTATATTAGGTTTTTCTTAAAAACCCTATATTTCCTAATTCAAGAATAATAGATATTTTAATATGAATAAAAATTCATTATAATAATTAAATGAATATAATAATTATAATTACCATAATTATAATAATGTTTGACCGAAAAATTACAATTACAATAATTATAATATTCGATCGTAAATTATAATTACAATAATTATAACAAGGATTTCGGTAAATTATGTTTAGTTTAAATTTTTTACGAACCAAATTCATATATATTAATTTAACCATGTTATCATTATGTGTACAACATACTTGTACATATAATTCTTTTGATATTTAATTGCCGAATTAAATTAATTCTATAATAAATTTAATTCATGTGACAGCTAAAAAACAATACCAACTATGTTTGGATTCTGTTCGTTTCAACCATAGGGTGTGACCTTATAGGTTCTTGTAACGTTAGCAGTAATACTAGAACGATTCTAATATTACAAACAATGAGTGGCATTTAACAATGCATCATTGCTGCCTAAGTTACAAGAAGTCATGATTCGACATAACCTCTCCGTTATTAATCCTTCATGTATTAAATCCTTTTGTCCTTTATATCTAGAATGGACACAAGTCATGGAATAGTCACACTTGCATAGTCCATCTAATGCTTCTTGATATCCTGAGTAGATTTTGATAAACAGATAAGTATGATATCTCATATCAACTTATTCGAGCATGGCTATGCATTTCTAGTCTCAATCAATCAAGTGGCCTAAGGTATTGCTCCCATTATGCAGGAGGGACAAATCCTATATTGATCAACCAGATCCCACTACATAGATTGTGGTATATCCAACATCAGCCTTTATAGAACAACTAATTACGATGGACGTTTGACTGTATCAAAATATACGACTCACGATGTTGGGATAATGATGATCTCAAGTCTGAGGATTGTATACATAGTAATCACTATGAGTAATGTTGCGACTATTACATAATAATCCAAGAAACATACTCATAGCGGGTCAGTCCAATATGTTCTTCTTTAACACACATACTCATGTATTGATTTTGACATCCCATGTCAATGACAACACTTTGTCATCAATAAACTACACATTAGTCTTAATGCATTATTGTTATTCAAGCCCATAATAATACTCAATTAAGGATCTTTTAAGAATAATAATATTATTCTCTGGACATTATTATAAAATAGTTTATTTATATACACATAAAAAAATTGAAATAATAATGACAATGCCTTATATTAATAAACGAGGTAAAACAAGTATGTGATTACAATCATTTCATGATTAGTTTTTGGGCACACTCTAACAATACAAGCTTAGTAGTTTGAGCTGAAACCGGTAATGTTTCAGATGTTGCAAATAGTAGGACAATTTGGTGGATTACCCACTGAAGACCCAATACTGCATTTCAGGCTTTTTCTAGAGGTTTATGACTCGTTTAGACAACAGGGTGTTCCTGAAGACGCTTTGTGGCTTAAACTGTTTCCATATTCTTTGAGAGATCGTGCAAGAGCGTGGCTAAATGTTTCACCGCTGTGGACAGTGGCATCATGGAATAATCTTTGCCAGATATTTTTGCTACGGTATAATCCACCAAATATGAATGCCAAGCTTAGAAATCACATCATGTCTTTTTGAAAATTGGAGGATGAAACACTATATGAAGCTTGGGAAAGATTTAAGGAATTACTTCAGAAATGTCCGATGCATGGATTCCAGCATTGGACACGGATAGAGATATTTTATAATGAAATGAATGTACATACAAGGATGGTAGTCGATGCCTCTGCTAATGGTACTTTGTTGGATAAATCATATAATGAAGCATATGAGATTTTTGAAAAGATTGCCAACAATGATTATCAATATTCTACCACGAGAGGTTAGACGGGTAAGAGAGCTGCTGGTATCGTGGTGCTCGATGCAATCACTTCATTGACAGCCCATGTATCTTTTTTAGCTAATATGATTAAAAAATGAAAAGGCCTACTGCAGTCTAGGAGATGAAATCAGTCAAACTATCGTGTATTTATTGTGGTGAAGACCATGTGTTTGATGAATGCTCATCAAATCAAACATTTGTATACTACATGGGTAATTTTAACCAGGATAATAACCACCATTCCAACACCTACAATCCAGGGTGGAAGCATCATCCGAATTTTAGTTGGAATAATCAAGGTGTGGGGGAATCGAAATAATGTTGTGAGACAAAATGCCAACAGTGCACTGCCTGGTTATAATCATCCTATGCTGAGGCAAAATGTTCAATAGGGTCAAGCATCGTCTTCTACCTCCATGGAAGCCTTGCTGAAGGAATATATGGCCAAGAATGATGCTGTAATTCAAAGCTACGATGTGTCCCTCAAAGCTCTTGAGAAACAAGTGGGGCAGAGAGTGAATGCTTTAAATTCAAGGCCACAAGGAGAATTGCCAAGCGATACCGAGAATTTGATAACACAAGGGAAGGAGCAGTGCAAGGCCATCACTCTTAGAAGTGGAACTCAACTTGATAACGTTGCTCCAAATGCCATGGCAGGAGAGGATAGCTTGAATAACAACTATGTAAAGATCCCAGAGCCATCTGAAAAGCACACTGCAGCTGAAAAGGCTAAGCAAAAGATTGTTGTAGCAGAATCAGATTGTGCTACCAACAAAAATTCCACAACAAAACAATATCAATAACCTGAAGGACGACCACCTCCACCTTTTCCTCAACAATTCCAAAATTCTAAACAGGATATTCAGTTCAAAAGATTTTTGGAGGTCTTGAAGCAACTCCACATCAACATACCGCTAGTAGAAGCTTTGGAGCAGATGCCTAACTATGTAAAGTTTATAAAAGATATATGGTCAAAGAAACACAAATTGAGAGAATTTGAGACTGTTGCCCTCACTGAATGGTGCACAAAAATGTTGATGAATAAATTACCTCCAAAGTTGAAGAACCTAGGGTGTTTCACTATCCCAAGTCCAATTCGAAATTGTTATGTTAGTAAGACATTATGTGATTTAGGAGCGAGTATAAATCTAATGCCTATGTTTATTTTTAGGAAGCTAGGAATTGGGAAGGCAAGACCTACTACGGTTATGTTGCAACTGGCTGATCGATCCTACGCACACCTGAATGGTAAAATTGAAGACGTGTTGGTAAGAGTAGATAAATTTAATTTTCCAACAGATTTCCTTATTTTGGAATGTGAAGCTAATAAAGATGTGTCGGTTATTCTTGGAAGACCTTTCCTTGCTATAGACAGGACTTTAATTGATGTGCAGAAAGGTGAACTGACCATGAGGGTAATTGATTAGTAGATTACCTTCAATGTATTTGATGCCTTGAAATGTGCTGATGAGAATAAAGAATGCCACGCCATTGGATTGATAGAAACAATAGTAGAGGAAGAGTTCACAAGATATTTCTACAATAATTTTGATAGCGATAAAGACTCACTTGAGCGGAGTAACACAATAATTTATCCTAATGATCACTACTGGGGTGCTCATGTGGATCGTGACAAGCAATCCATTGACCTCCGAGATGTTTGAGTTAGTAGTTTTGTTTTTATTTTTCCTTTCTTTAATTGTTTTATTTTCATTCCGTTTTTATTATCTGTTATCATTAATTATTTAATGTTGTTTCATTTATGTTTTTATCTTTGATTAATGAGCAACTTTTCTAAATTTTCGGAGACAGAATTCCATACTTTCCCCACCTCTTTGCTCATAATTCCTGAAGCTATAAAGGAGCCAACTCAAAATCTTACTGCCAGAGCCGAATTTGCAAATTTGGGAACCATTACTGATGAAGGGGAAACTATTGCTAAGGGGCCTAAAATGATGATATTATTAAATCTTGAGAATGAAGAAGAAGAGAAAGATGAAACTACCACTACCATTACTACCACCACGAAAGGTAAGGACCCTGTTCCACCCACCCCACTAGCTTTCACGACTGCAGAAGACTGTGACATCGATCATCTTATTGATGAGCTCGTAGAAACTAATAAGGACGGGGACAAAATGACCCCCATGAAGAGGAAGTCTATAAAGTCAATGCCCATAAATCTACTCATAGGGCCCAATGAAGTAAATACATTTAGTCTAAACTAGGAAAGTTTTTTTTCCTACCTCATGTATTTTATTTCTTTTACCATGACATTTCATGTACATATCTATATTTTTGTTTTCTGCTACATATCTCTACATGCATTGAAGACAATGCATCCTTTAGTTTTGGGGGTATATTGTGCATTTAGACTACATTATAAATCTAGCATGTATGCTCATTTGAGTCTCGTTTAACTTGTTTTGCCACTGCCACATAACTACTAAAGTATTATTTTGCCTATGTGGCGTGCAATCTTTACTTATGATGTTCAATGAGGAGATGAATTCTTTAATAAATCTAGTAAAATGTGACAGGGATAAGGTGAATTCAGCTTAGTTAGGTTGCTTGAAGATTACCTCCTAAAAATAAGATGTCCTAGCCTCAATTATTTTAGACTATAGCAAGTATCTTTTAATGAACTTAGAGACTTATGAAACCAAACTCAGTCACATTGCCACAACATTACTTAAATAAAGGATAGTAGACACTATAAGGCTTAGAATTGCGAAATAAGTCAGCACCACTTTGTTTGCTCCATCGTGCTGTTGACTAGAAATGTGAGTCCAAGTAAGAGTGTCTAATAAAAGAAAATTAGGGGCACTCTACTGTAGTAACAAGCTGACTAGCTAAGGATGTAGATGTTTGCTCCATCAATCTTCTAAGTTAAAAGCCTTAGCTTTAAGAGAAATTTTTATTTAAATTGTGACATGTTTGAGTACTAGGTAATTTGGTGTATGTTCAATTGCGATTATCAAGTTAAAGGATTTTGTGACATGCTAAATCCCCTATAAAAAAACAAATACAAATAAATATTTTGAGTTGGTTTAGAGCAAGGGTTACAAACTAACTTGAGTTTGGGCAATAATGGAAATGTGTAAATTAGGAGATGTTTGCTATGGCCAGAAAGCACAAATGAGTACTTAGGAAATTTTGTTTTTAGGGAGAAATTTTTTGCACTACGTTTGTTAGGCAAACCTTTGAAACTCGAACAAGTTTTTTTAGATGGAAGATTATTGAGAACTGAAGTATAATATTGTTCTTTGAATGGATTAGCAGTACACGGTGATTATGTGCATAGCAAAGTATTGTTGCATTCATGCATTCATGTATATTTTGCTTAAGGACAAGCAATAACTTAGGTTTGGGGGTGTGATAACTCTCGAAAAGAGTTATATTTCATGCCTTTAGATCTTGTTAATTGACTATACTTAGGTACATTTAGTTAAATTTAGGTTATTATTTTATTATATTTTAGAACGCTGCATAAGGAGCTTGGACAATGCTTAAATGTTATTATTTGTTACTTTTAATTGTTTGCAGTAAGGATTTGTTTGGTAGTCATTGGCAGGTATAGGATGAGGAACAAGAAGTAAATGAGTAAAGGTTTATTGGGGCAAAGGGTTGGATAGTTTGTCAATATGAATTCCATGACAATTCCAAAGGGAAAGACTGATTCAACACTCAGTGCATACTAGTTTTAGCTAAACTGTGTGTGTACAAGAAAAATCAGCCTAAAAAAGAGGGACGAAAATCATGAGCTGTTGGATTTACCTTAGGGAAAAAAATTATAAAAGCAAAAGGAGGAAAACCTAAAGGGGGCAGAAAAACAAAAGGCGAACACAAAAGAGGAGAAATCCTTAGGCAAAAATAGAGGGTAGCGGCTGAGAATTGATGGGAAGAGGAAGACAAAGGCAGTCCCTCTCAGCCACCATAGGACACTGTATTGTTGGAGAGTAGGCTAGATACGCGAAAGCTATCCTCCCGAAGTTCTTCCATTATTTCTTGGTTGCTCTTCGTGAATTGATTTGTTGAAATGATGTTGAATGATATTTTGGATTTGAATTTTGATTCCCAACCCATGAGCTAAATCTCATAGGATTGGGATTACTTGATGAAACCTTTATTTTCTTTAATGATTGAAGTATAGATCTGCTTTAATATACTGTTTCATTCAATGGTTTTATAAAATTACATGCGTGCAAACTCTAGACATGGATGGATGTACCTCATGTTCATTTAGTTATTCTAATTCTGACAAGGTTAGGTTAATGAGAATGAAATTGAATGATATGAGCAAGTTAACTTGAGATTTTTCTCTCGAAAGAAACATACCACTTTAGATTTCTTCTGAGTAGTAGATTAAGTAAGGTTTTGCCGAGGCATTACTGTTAGTAAGGGCAGATTTTGGTAATCCCGACCTTCCAAATCAACATCGTAGACCCTCTATCCTTTATAGTAGTATCTTTGTCATAACATTCTTAGTTGTTTATTTATTTGTTCGCATATTATTCACGTAATTGTTCTCGTAATTACCATTGCATTTTTACTCTTGACTTGTCATAGCATTTTCCATTATTTATCAATTAGACATATTGCACACATCATTATTCCTTTAAAATACCGCTGCAGTCTTATCATTACTTTTGGCATAACATTAACCGTATTTTAGTTTAATAACTTGACATTTTTTATACCTATCCAATCCCTTTGGAGACGATCTCACTCATCACTTTCGCATATCATTTCACACACGACACTATTATTCCCTAAGTCTAATCTTTCTAGGAACTCATTAAGCCCTTACGAACTTACCTCGTTCAGATTCGTGATAGTGCGCAAAAGTGGGCGGCCCCCTTTCTTTCAGATTCTTAGGTCAAACGTAGCGTCGAAGGGAATCCGCCAGACCTGAAACCATTTGTGAGCCTTCTTATTTTGTGGGTAATATATATTCAATGGGCTTATTAGGAATTTTTTTAGATGTTGTCCATTGTTGAGCTACTGTTTAATTAAATCAATGTTTTGTATTTATTCGAACATAATTGTAGCCTTGATTGGCCTATTTCCATCTGTGATTTATGAAAGTGTTCAAGATAGCCACCATAGACTATGTTTGTATATTTTAAACTAGGGTAAAGTAGAATATCCATTTTAAAACTTGTTTCCAAATAATTATGAGTTAGAACATGGGTAATGATGCGCCAGGAAAGTGGAACACACCAAATTGGCGGAGTGATTTAAAGAAACGTTGGAGAAGTTCAATGAGTTAATCTATAATGCTCCATACCCAGACCCGATGGTCTGGTAGGGCATGGGGTTTCACATTAAGTGTAGCTCATAGATTATCAATCACAGAGAAAGATAGTTAACCAAAAAACAATTTCATTCCAACATCTTCCCAAAACCAAATTCTAGAGTGATAAATGTCATGACAACTAGGGCCACATCCTTGGAAAATCTTTAGCAAATTTGATGTAGAGTATTGCTACAAGCTTAAAAGGAATGGATGATCAAATTGCTTTCATGATGGCTCAAATTTAATATCTAAGTGGACTCAATCAAATTTCTTCCAATAAAAATCAACATCAAACTCTTCAAGAGGTTGGGGGAATCAAAGCTGTTGAATAAGGACTTCGAAGTGTTTCTTCATATCAACTCAAAGAGCTCATAAAAAAGTCATTAAAGATCAAGTTAAATGTGTCGCTACATTTTTATATACATATTCAAAATTGTAAACTCAAAGGATCGATCATTTGATGATGTTTGAAAATTATCAACCTCCAAAATCCAACAGTTTGATGTCAAAGGAAATCCACGTCAACATGTTGCTCACTTTGTGGAAACCTGTAATAGTGTTGGTACTAATAGAGATCTCATGGTGAAATAGTTAGTTTGATCATTAAAAGGAAATTCCTTCGATTGCTATACTGATCTTGAGCCTAGAACAATTGACAATTGAGAAGAATTTGAACGAAAATTTCTCAATCAATTCTCTAGCACTCATCACATTATCAACATGATTGAGCTCACATGCTCAAAACAGTGGAAAGACAAGTCAATCATCAAGCACATCCATTCGTGGAGGAATCTAGGTCTAAATTGCAAAGAGAAATTATTAAAACCTTTTGCCACCGACAAGTGTATACAAGGCAAAAATCGACGCTTGCCATAAATTTTCCAAGGCATTAAGTCGAAGTCCTTTGAAGAATTAGCTACTCGAGCTTACGACATGGAGTTAAGTATGAAAGCTATAGAAAATCAAAGATTTATTGAGAAAGTAGGTCACCACGAGGATAAAATTTTAGCTAATAATGAAGATGTCAATGTATCCATGGTCGTAAACATGAAGCTTATTTTTGCTCAAGTCAAAGGTACAACAAGAGTGACACTGAAGGAGAGGCTAGAAAAGAAATATCCTTTACTTGATGTTGATTGTCCCAACATGCTTGATGGAATTTTAAAAGCTATGTTGATTCAGTTCCCAAAAATGAAGTGACCCTAAGAAGTTGATTGACTAGATGATCCCAACAATTGCAAATACCATCGGTTGATTAACCATCCTTTCGATAAGTGTTTTGTGTTGAAAGAGAAGATCATGCAACTCCATGAAAAAGAAAAAAAAATGATTTTGAAGAAGTAGCATAATTAAACTTGACATCAATCATTATTGTTTCTCATTCCAATATGATGGATACAACCATAAAATTTGGCTCTTTCAATCCTATTACACTAGCTCCAAGAAGAAGCAAGACAGTGGGTTTCCAAGGGCTTGGGGTAACCGTTTGCTTCAAGGATATTAGAATGGTCATGTTGGACTCTAGTCACATGTCAAAGAAGCCTATACAAAATAACACTCTTAGGCACGAGCTTAAACTATCACATGGCTCCTAACCACGAACCTAAATTGTTCATCCAAAATGCTGATGCTCGTAAAACATGAGCTTAAACTATTCAGCCTAAATGATAATGCTTCTAATAATGTTCTTAAGCATGAGCCTAAGCTGCATATCCAAAAAAATATATATCGAACTATGTCATGACTTGATCCTTTAAAAAACGAAGGTACATAGGCAGTTTGGTTTTGTCACCAGGTGCAATCA
Organism: Gossypium australe; assembly: GCA_005393395.2. Lineage (NCBI taxonomy): Eukaryota > Viridiplantae > Streptophyta > Magnoliopsida > Malvales > Malvaceae > Gossypium > Gossypium australe. The sequence goes on along the minus strand of CM016614.1, from coordinate 64,037,226 downwards.
TGATCTGCTATGAGATATCATGTTATTTTTTTTATCCCTTTTCACATAAATTTAGCTTCTTTAATAGTAAAATCAAGTAATTTAGTAATAATTTATGTTTTTACATTCTAAATTATCAAAGTATACTTTTTAGCATTTTAATGGTATTTTATATCTAAATAAGGTTATGTGGTTATATAGGATGGATCGGGAGCTAAAGATGCAACTTCTGGATAAAACTATTGTCGATGTCAGGACATTAAGCCATGAATGTTGCAACATTGGGACCTGAAAGTCGCGACATTGAAAATAGAACTCCATGTCATGATGAGGAAGCTCTCGACATCATGACATCATAACAATTACCTGTGTGTTTCGGTTGTAATTTCAAGGGCAATTTGGTGTCTTTTCCAAATTCAAAACCTAATTACTGCTTTAGACGAAAAGTTACTTTAGCCTTTCGATTTTGGCCTATATAATCAACATTATAATAAGAAATTGGGCGAGCTTTTCAAACTTTTATATATTTCAGTTTTAGTTTTCGTAGATTAGATTTTTATGATGTTTTCTTAATCGAAATCTCTCTATTCCATAGTTTAGACGTTACGAGCAGAGAATGTTCCAGATGCGTACTTTCATCTCGATTTATCAATGAACATTCTCTTCTTTATACTCTTTATTTATATCTCTTTCGTTAATTGATTAATTGAATACTTGCATGAATGTGAGAATTAAACTTGTGCTAATATCAATATCTTGCATGATTGATTGATTAACTGATTATTTAATTGAATGCTTATTTATCAGCTATTAAGTGTTTGTTCGAGTGCTAAGTTCTCAGTATACTAGGATTGACAACCCTAGTAGAATAATTAGACAGATGAGATCGAAAGGGTATTATGTTGTGTAAGTCTGTGGTAAACTTGTGTTGAGTGGTGAGACCGAAAGGGTACCCATATGCTTGGGGGAGACTGAAAGGGTATCTTAGGTAGCAACTCTTAGTGAGAATGAGACCGAGAGGGTATTCTTAATTAAGATTGGTAAATAACTGTAACATCATAAAAATTGAGTATCGATATGTTGCATAATTTTGGTGCTTAGCTTGTGAATGATTCAATTTGTATGTTTAATATAGTCTTGAGAAGGCTCGAAATTTATTCGGAATTAGAATAAATTTTAGTAATGAGTACTTTATTGAAGTGGAACAAGTAACCTTGATGTTTAGGGAAATTAAGTGACAAAAGTTAGCATAAGATGAGCTAGTAGTAAAGTGGTGTTGATGCCATGAGTGTTGTTTGAGGGAAGAGGTTCGAATCCCATGGTATGCATTTTGTGACTTTAAATTTTTGCACTCTTCTAGCATGTGTCGGCCAAGCTCTATTTTTGGTAGGTTGGACTTTATCTTTATGGCAAGGTGGCTAAGGGTTTAAGGCAAGATTTGAACATAGGGAAAGGAATCATGAGTTTATGGTATGTAGGGGGAACACAAGGCACTTTTTAAGGGGAGTGTTTTGGAAAGTTTGGAATGACCAAACTTTGTCCATGAACTTGGATGGTTTTAGGGGCTAGGGGGTGTCCGAATGTTGTTGGAGGTATTGGTAAGAATGTGTAGCAAGTTTGGTCACTTTCATTTTGGTCATTTTGTGCTTTTCACAAAAACTTTTCTTTTCATCTTTCTCTCCCTAGCCGAATGCATTTTGTGCATTAGTGAACATCTTGTTTTCTTCTTTTGGTCATTTCTTTTTGACCATTTGGTTATATTTTGCCAAACCTCTCATCCCCTATTTCTTTCTTTCTCCATTTTGCTCTTTCTTACAAATATATTTTCTCCCTTCTCTTTTCCTCCATGGCCAAATGTTGCTAGTATCATTTTCTTCCATTTTTCTTCTTAGCCGAATCTTCCTCTTCACATATATTTTCTTGTTAATCATTCTTTCAACCTTCGTTTTAATCAATCGGTAATGACCCTTTTCGAATCTTTATTCTCTTTTTTTCTTTAGCCGAATATACATATTGGTTTGGGAGGGTCTTTTGACTGAAAATAGCATCCTCTATCCCTTTCCCTTAGACAATCTTTTTTGTCTTTATAGTGATATAGAGAAGGCCAAAACTCGGAGTATTCGTAATCATCGTGAATCGCTAGGATTCAGTTCAAAGTGTTAAGGTAAGGGTTTCTATCAAGGACTTCCATATTACTCATTATTTCGTTAAAGATGGGTTATTAATCGATTCTATCTTAGGGACGTTATCGCTCGATTTACATTCCATGAACGTAAGATTTCGTGGCAAACAAGATAGGGTCGAAAAGGGTGGTGAATAGTGTTTGGAAGAGGGGCGGATTCGCTATTCCCTCTAGTTTCAAGTGAAGGGCTGTTTTGGCAATCCGAGATTTCCACCGGGTTGTGGACCCTCATCCGGGGAGAATCAATTATTCGAAGTTGTTCGTAGTTCGGAGCCATTAGCTATTCGGGATTTTCCACCGGGTGGTGAACCGTCAACCGGGGAGAACCGCCAAATAGTAGTTGTTCGAGATCCCGAGGGTATCGACAATCGGGAAAGTATAGTCCTCACCGTAATCAGGTGTGTAATCTCACTCTTACCTCATGGGTTAGATGATTATACTGTAATTAAGCATTAGACTAAAAATTGCAAAGTTGGTGAAATCAGAGAATATGGTATATTAACACTTCAGTGTTAAGAGCATGAAATTGGTATTAAAATCGTGAAAATTACGGAATCGCCCTTAATGGGCTAAAATGATAAAAAGTGATATATTGGGCCCCATGTGATAAATGGGCCATATGAGTTATTTGATAAAATTGGCCAAGTGTGATATGAGATGAAATGGGCCAAGTTGTAATATGGTCCAATTTGTAATAATTCTTTTATGGGTCTTATGTTGGAATTATTATATGTATGAATTATTGTGCATATTGTTTACATGATTGTATGGGTTGGTATATTTGACGAAGAGAAGATGGTTCCGTGCCCAGTTAATGGCTTCGTGCCCAGTTAACGGCTTCATGCCCAGTTAATGGCTTTGTGCCCAGTTTAATGGCTTCATGCCCAGTTTAATATATGGCTTAATGCCCAGTTGGTGTGTTGGCGGGGTGGGTGACTAAAGCTCCCCACAGGTGTGCTGGTTGGTACGGGTGGTGTGTAGCTGATGGAAATTTAGGCTTGGTTGGGAATTGCATATCACATGCATTTTTATACTTGTTATATTGTTACATTTGTAAATGGGCTCAAGCCCAATTAAATGCTTAAATGGTTTTGGCCCAGTGGACTTGGTAAGTGGGTTACACACTGAGTTCTAAGTAACTCACCCCGTTTCCTTTACCTTTCTCAGGTAACGATCATTAATGGAGGCTTGGGCCGGGGATGACTTTGTGGAGGCCATACTTCGAATGATGGTTTTTTTTGAACTTTGAACTACTCTTAAGTATTTTTATTTAATTACTATTTCAGTTATGATGTAATAAGGCCTCTGGTATTATTTTTATGGATTTTTATGGATTGATTTTAATTATGTTTAAATACTTTAATGGGACTATTCTATTTTTATAAATGCTTTTCTTAAATTCTCGTGCAAAAAGGGGTTTTTCTTAAATATTTTATTCTCGTAAATTTTTCTGTAAATTTTTCGTAAATATTTTCAAATTTCTTTTGAACTCATTTAAACTTCTCGTAAAATTTTAACCAATTAATTTCTAAGTTTTAATTTATAAACTCTTATGTCTTAAATCATAGATTATTAAATTAACCTCGGTTTTTAATAAACTTCAATTCCAAAATAGTTTTGAGGATCTGTTTTCTTTAAATCATTAGATGACTAGATGTATATTCGTTTTGTGTGACATACCAAATCTGGTCTTAACGCATAGACTGGGTTTGGGGTGTTACAATAACTCAATTAAAGTAAATATTGTCTTAATTGATAATTAGTAATTCAACCAAGTTTAGGCTAAGTAGCTCGAATCATTTAAACAAGGAATAGGAAGTTCCAATTGTTTTAACCCTAAGTGTAGTTTTAATTTAATTAGTTTTATTGCAATTTTAACCTTGGATTTCCACTACTAATTTGTTACTCGATTAGACTAGTAATTGTTTTAGGAATAATTAATTTAGTAATAATATTCACCAACTTAGCAACCCTTTAGGTACAATCCCCCGGAATACTTTCGATTTTACGTTGTAAAATTAACTATATTACAATTTGACTCGTACACTTGTAGACACTGCACTTCACTTATATATTTATTTACAATTTTCAAAACTTTAGTGCACGCACGTCGGGGCGCAGCCAAATCACCACAAAAAATAAAACAAGGCTTGATAACAAACTTCGAAGTGTACAAGTTCTCAAAATTGTTCTCTATAGACACCACATGTTCTCACCATTGTAGGGTGCAAAGTTTAGAACAATTCTTCGTAGGGTGTTGCAAATTCTATATCTCGCCATCTTAATATTGCAAAGTTTAAAACTGATATACCTTCATCATCGTGGTTGTCACATGTTTTATCTCTCTCCATGTTAATTGATTGTCATAACTGATGTTCCACAATGAGATGTCTCGATTCACCCTCAAACAATACTCTACCAATGTCGATGATATGGGATTTGAAACTAAATCTCCCTTCCTTGAAGATGCCTTACCATGAATTGATAAAAAAAAGAGGTTGGGCATTGCTTTTATAAGCAAAGGGATACAAGTTCAACGTGATCAACGATTTTGACTTTTAATTATACAAGGATTTTAATTGGGCGAAATATTTGGTTAATTAAAAGTTGTATTGCGATATGGTTGTCCAAGCTTTGAGATACAATCCTAGATTCCATCTAAAATTAGAAATCAACTTAAAGAAAAGAGAAAAAGCACGAGTTCATACGTGGCATGTGTAACACCCAAATTTTGGATGTCTAAATTCGAATCGTGCCGGTGATAGAGTAAACATAATTTCGAGTACGAGTGCTAGTTAACGTGAGTTATTTATTAATTGTTATGATATCGAGCAGAGATATAAGAATTCAATCAAATAATATGATGATGAATGTAGTCGGTTCCGCTTCGGTTTTAGTTGTACTTTTCAATGCACATCGTTCTAGTAATAAATCAGCACAATCATTTCTCTTTTCTACACCAGTATAAATTTTAGTATGTATTGGCTGCACCAGCTTGTTCCAGTTAATTCCGGTTACACCGACCGGAACATTGCACATCGGTTAATGCATGAATAATTTTAAAAAATTGATAAAATTATTATTTTACCAATTAAAATTTTTTATTAACCAAATTTAAAATTTAACCAAGGTAAATGAGCAACTTTAACATTTAAAGTAAAAAATTAATAAATAATAAAAAGTAAAGAATTTATATAACAAATAAACTAAAGGAAAAAAGATACAATTTTTAAAAGCTTCATGAACACAATCTTTTGTGTATGTTTTTATTAAACTTTAATTTCATATGAGAGTGAATAATTTTTAAAATAATAGGGTGAATTATTTTGTTGCTGTTTGATGAGTGGAAATTTTTTCGTTGCTGTTTGATGAGTGGAAATTTTTTCGTTGTTTACTTTAGATTTGTTAAATGATGAAATTTTATTTGTGAAGTTTATTGATGAGTGTTTTAAATAATCAGTTCATATATATATATTTGAAATTATTTAATCTGATTCATTTGATATATTTAAATATTTTATATATTAATTGTTTTAAATAACATCCGTAAATCCGAAATGGTACATAGAAATAAACTAGTACCGGCATGTATCAGTTCCAGTAGAAAAATGATGCGTCCATCAATACTATATTGACTACTTTGATGATGACTGATTTTGAGTGTAGTTAAAAAGTTCGATATTGAGGATGAATTTACTAAGTCGAGTTGATCGGAAGATTTTTTAATTGAGTAACTCCAAGTCAAATATAAAATTTTTAAAAATAAAAATAAAAATAATTAATTTTTAAATAAAATTATTTATTAAATAAATAGAATATTAAATATAATATGTGAATAAATTAGTGAGAGTTGATTAAAGACTTAAACCTAGGACCTAAGTGCTATTAAACCAAGATAAATTCTTAATTAATGGCCTAGCATTATCATTATCGTCATCATTGAATTCCATTCGGTGCTTTTTAATGAAATAATGACCATCGATAAGTTTAACTAATAATTAATTGGGTCCCTAATTAAATGTGTATATATTTTTATAAGTGGGAGAGAAAAAGCCTAAAAAACAAACTTATCACCTTTTATTTTCTTCTTCTGCAACTGAACATAAGAGAAACAAAAGTAACTTAGTTTTCCTCCATGGTCGATCACATTTAGCTAAGGTATTAAGTTATCTCTTAATAATTTTTGTAGATTTTTCAAGTAGAAGGCTTGGTATAAGTAACCCATAAGTTAATTTTTAAAATTTTGGGAGTTTGATAGATTTGCCATTGTTGAATGCATAGAGAATGGAAATTTAGAATCATGAAAACTTTACTTGATATCTTAGATTAAGTGAAATGCATGCTAGAAATCAAGTAAACAAGGTTTAATTTAACTGGTTGTTGAGGGTATTATTTTTGCACTATTAAGAACCAAATTGTAAAGAGTGAAAATCACTGGAAATAAATTATATGTGTTAATAGTTTGAGGTCCCTAGTAAATAATTATGAAGTTTGATTTTTAGTCAATAAAAAAGGGATTTAATTGTATAAGTGTACAATTATTCTTGGTTGTTGGTTATGGTTTTGTTGAATGTAAAGTAATGCTATTTTGTAAATGAATTATTGTACATAGTTAACGATGATACTGAAATATCAAGGGATAAAGGCGAATATTGGCGTCTGATAGGTAACCTGGTTTGTCCTAACTTAATATGTCTGATGGGCGTCGAAACTATCAAATATAAATTCCCACAATAAAATAACAGTAATTAATAGTATAGAGCAGTAGGGTCAAATTCACAGGGACTAACTATCCAATTTTGCCTTTTTCCGTGAGCAGAATCGTTGTTGCGGTCACAGTCGTGCCCACGACCTTTGCGTAGAAATGCTAAAAATAAAAATAAAAATGGGAGGATTTAAATTGATTATGTTAGAATTGAGTGACCCAAATTCTTATTTAAATAAAATACAATGGTAAAATAAAATAAAAGAAGAATCCCTATAGAATTACATTTCTTTTATTTTATTTTGAATAAGGTTTTTTAAACCTTATTAAACTCCATCTATTTGATATTGATTAGAATAAGGAGTTTCAATCTTACTACTCCTATTAGAATATGACTTTATAAGCCTATAAATAGACATGGTCTATTCCTCTTGTAATTGATTCGAATTCGACATAGTGAATTTTCTTCTCCTCTGCCCGTGGTTTTTTTTTCTCGAAAGGGTTTTCCACGTAAAATCTGTGTTCTTTATTTTATTTCTCTTTTCTTTATGATATATTGTCATTACCGACTTTATATTCTTCACAAAGTGGTATCCGAGCTTCCAGGTTTTTTTTTTCATCTCGATCACGGTAATGGCGTCTTTAAAGTATGAAATTCCGCTGTTGGATCGCAACACCAGATTTACGTTGTGGCAGATAAAGATGCAGGCAGTTCTTGCACAGATGGATTTAGAGGAAGCCCTGGTAGGGGTAGATAAGATTCCTTCGACATTAACGGAGGAAGATAAGAAGCGCAAGGATCGAAAGGCGTTAACACAGTTACATCTGCATTTGTCTAACAAAATTTTACAGGATGTGATGAAGGAGAAGACTGCCGCAGCATTATGGAGGAGGCTAGAACAAATATGTATGTCGAAAACTCTAACTAGCAAGTTGCATATGAAGCAACGTCTTTATGCTCATCGTTTAGAGGAAGGTGCGTCTGTGCACGAACACTTAACAGTGTTTAAAGAAATTCTCTCAAACTTGGAGGCCATGGAGGTTCAGTATGATAAGGAAGATCTAGGGTTGATTCTACTTTGTTCGTTGCCCCCATCTTATTCAACCTTTAGAGACACGATTTTATATAGCCGCGAGTCTCTCACAGTTGATAAGGTTTATGATTCTTTGACCTCGTATGATAAGATAAAGCATCTTGTGGTTAAACCCGACTCCCAGGGAGAGGGTCTTATTGTTCGTGGGAGACAAGATCGGAATGCTGATGATGATCGTGGAAGGACACAAGATCGGAATCCTCGCGGTAAATCTAAGGGTAGATCAAAGTCTTCAAATAGAGGTAAAACTTGTAACTTTTGCAAGAAGAAAGGGCACATTAAATCTGAGTGCTATAAGCTACAGAACAAGATTAAAAGGGAGGCTGCAAATCAAAAGGGAAAACAACCAGAAAATTCCGGTGAAGCTGATATTGTAGAAGACTACAGTGATGGTGAACTTCTAGTCGCTTTTGTCAACAATTCTAAAGAGAGCGAGGAGTGGATACTTGATTCAGGCTGCACCTTCCACATGAGTCCCAATCGGGATTGGTTTACAAATTACGAAACGGTGTCTGAAGGTGTTGTTTTGATGGGAAATAATGCTTCGTGTAAAATCGCAGGTGTTGGGACAATTAAAGTTAAGATGTTTGATGGAGTTGTCAGAACACTTAGTGACGTACGGCATGTTCCAGAATTGAAGAGAAATTTAATTTCGTTGAGTACTCTTGATTCAAAAGGGTACAAATACACAGTTGAAAGTGGGATTTTGAAGATTTCCAAAGGTTCCCTCATTGTGATGAAAGGGTAGAGAAAGACTGCCAAGTTATATGTTTTGCAAGGTTTTACTGTTATTGGTGATGCAGCTGTTGCTTCCTCTTCTTTGTCAGATGATGATATTACTAAACCTTGGCATATGCGCCTAGGGCATATGAGTAAGAATGGCATGGCAGAATTGAGCAAAAGAGGACTTCTTCATGGGCAAGGAATTTGCAAACTGAAGTTCTGTAAGCACTGCATTTTTGGGAAGCAAAAGAGAGTTCGATTTACCAGAGGAATCCATAACACGAAGGGAACATTGGAGTATATTCATTCTGATCTGTGGGGGCCATCAAGAGTGCCTTTGAGAGGTGAAGCTAATTATATGCTAACTTTTATTGATGATTTTTTCAGAAAAGTTTGGGCATTCTTCCTGAAGCAGAAAAGCGATGTGTTTTCTGCATTTAAGTCTTGGAAAACTATGATTGAAAAACAGACGGGAAAACAAAGAAAATACCTCCACACAGACAATGGCTTAGAGTTTTGTTCTGATGAGTGTAATAAACTGTGCAAGTCAGAAGGGATTGTGAGACACTTAACAGTTCGTCATACTCCACAGCAAAACGGTGTTGCAGAACGAATGAATAGGACGATCATGGAAAAGGTTCGATGTATGTTGTCAAATGCCAACTTACCAAAGTCATTTTGGGCCGAAGCAGCCTCTACTGCATGTTTTTTGATCAACCGATCTCCATCAGTTGCCATTGAGAAAAAGACTCCACAAGAGGTATGGTCTGGTAATCCTGCTAATTTTTTTGATTTAAAGATCTTTGGGTGTCCTGCGTATGCTCATGTTAATAATGGAAAATTGGAACCAAGATCCATTAAATGTGTTTTTCTTGGTTATAAAGCTGGTGTAAAGGGTATAACTTATGGTGTCCTGAAAATAGAAAGGTTGTGATTAGCAGAGATGTTGTTTTTGATGAAACTGCTATGCTACCTAACTTATCTATTAAAGACTCTTCAAATAAAGAAAATCAAAAGCAGGCGGAGCATCAGATTAATACAGAGTCAACTCCTCAAGCTAGTACAAAAATTGAGAATAGAGTTGCTTCTTCACCATAATACTCTATCACCAAAAACAGAACTAGAAGAGAAATTAAACCTCCAAAGAAGTATGCTGAGGCTGACCTAGCTGCTTATTCTTTAAATGTGGCTGAAGATATAGATGCAAACCAAGAGCCGCCTAATTATTCTGAGGCGGTTAGCTGTGAAGAATCAGAAAAGTGGATGTTTGCTATGCAAGAGGAAATAGAATCACTCCACAAAAACAGAACATGGGATCTTGTGAAACTTCCTAAAGGTAAAAAGGTTGTTCACTGTAAATGGGTGTTTAAAAAGAAAGAAGGGACTCCAGGAGTTGAAGAACCCAGATATAAAGCAAGGCTTGTTGCAAAGAGTTAAAGTCAAATTCTAGGAGTGGACTTCACAGATGTGTTCTCCCCAGTTGTGAAGCATAGTTCGATTCGAGCTTTGCTTGGTATTGTCGCCATGCATGATTTGGAGCTTGAGCAGTTAGATGTAAAAACTGCATTTTTGCATGGAGAACTTGAGGAAGATATCTACATGCAACAACCAGAGGGTTTTACAGTCTCAGAAAAAGAGGACTATGTTTGCTTGCTAAAAAAGTCTCTTTACGGTTTGAAACAGTCACCAAGACAGTGGTACAAGAGGTTTGATTCCTTTATGACTTCTCATGATTTTAAAAGAAGTAGTTTTGACAGCTGTGTTTACTTTAAGAAAAATAGTGATGGTTCTTTTGTGTATCTACTTCTTTATGTTGATGACATGTTGATAGCAGCAAAAGATAAAGGAGAGATAAGAAAGGTCAAAGCCCAACTAAGTGAAGAATTTGAGATGAAAGATTTGGGACCAGCAAAGAAGATACTTGGTATGGAGATTCTCAGAGATAGAAAAGAAAGTAAATTGTACCTAAGTCAGAAGGAGTACATTGAGAAAGTTCTTTGCAGGTTCAATATGTAGAGTGCTAAGCCTATTAGTACTCCTTTAGCAGCCCATTTCAGACTTTCATCGACTTTGTTTCCACAATCAGATGATGAGATTGATTACATGTCACATGTTCCATACTCTAGTGCAGTGGGATCTCTTATGTATGCTATGGTTTGTTCACGTACAGATTTATCATATGTAGTCAATGCAGTTAGCAGATACATGGCGAATCCAGGTAAAGAACATTGGAAAGCAGTTCAGTGGATTTTAAGATACTTACGAGGTACTACTGATGTTTGCTTACAGTTTGGAAGAACTAGAGATGGAGTCATTGGGTATGTTGATGCTGATTTTGCTGGAGACCTTGATAAAAGAAGATCTCTTACTGGTTATGTCTTTACAATAGGAGGTTGTGCAATCAGTTGGAAAGCTACTTTGCAAACTACAGTCGCTTTGTCTACCACTGAAGCTGAGTACATGGCGATTACCGAGGCTTGTAAAGAAGCTATTTGGTTGAAGGGACTCTTTAGTGAGCTCAATGAAGACCTTCAAATCAGCACAGTATTTTGTGACAGTCAGAGTGCCATCTTCCTTACAAAAGATCAAATGTTTCATGAGAGAACAAAACACATTGATGTTCGGTATCATTTTGTTCGTGATATTATTGCTTGTGGTGATATTATTGTGAGCAAAATTAGTACTCATGAAAATCCTGCAGATATGATGACTAAGTCACTTCCTATAACCAAGTTTGAGCATTGCTTAGACTTGGTTGGTGTTCATTGTTGAAGTTAAACCCTTAAGGGGTTTTATGGAAGAGGTGGAGAACTTGTTCGTTGAGAGTTTGTGATGAAGAACTTGTTCATTGAGAATTCGTGTCAAGGTGGAGATTGTTAGAATTAAGTGACCCAAATTCTTATTTAAATAAAATACAATGGTAAAATAAAATAAAAGAAGAATCCCTATAGAATTACACTTCTTTTATTTTATTTTGAATAAGGTTTTTTAAACCTTATTAAACTCCATCTATTTGATATTGATTAGAAGGAGTTTCAATCTTACTACTCCTATTAGAATATGGCTTTATAAGCCTATAAATAGACATGGTCTATTCCTCTTGTAATTGATTCGAATTCGTCATAGTGAATTTTCTTCTCCTCTGCCCGTGGTTTTTTTTTCCCGAAAGGGTTTTCCACGTAAAATCTGTGTGTTCTTTATTTTATTTCTCTTTTCTTTACGAAATATTGTCATTACCGACTTTATATTTTTCACAGATTAAGATAATAAAATAAAGAAATACGAAAAATAAAATAAAAATAGATTGAAAATGCAAAAATAAATTTAAGAAAATAAAATAAATGGATAAATAATTTTTTTTTTAACCTTAGCCTAGGTGTACTTCAATTTTGAATTGATCATTGAAATAGATTTTCTCTTCCAAGCAATAAGTTGGTAATAGCGACCAAGAACGTCTCGACCGCTAACATTTCTTTATGTAGTCGATCTTGGTACGACTTACAAATCGACTCTTGCAAAATTTCAAACTGCGATACATGTGTTCACAATTTAAGATTTCGACAGCCTTGCGATCTGAAAAGCCCAATTCGAATCAACAGCCTCAATTGCGTGGGTCGTTTAAATCCGAGCTCTATCTCCCTTGATGGAATCCAACTGACTTTTTTCACCTAGACAGGCCAATTTGTTCGCGGGAATTCGAACACATCACGATCGATTCATCTTCCCAACTGTTTGCCAAACAACTCCTGTAACACCCCACACCCGTATTCAACGCCAAAATAGGGTTACGGAGCATTACCAGACTTACAACACATTTATACATACTTTTAGCAAACATTTTCTCAATTCAAACATTCATCATACAATCTCAATCAATATGTCCCTAGCACGAGCCTACGAGGCCCTAAACATGCTTTAGGAATGGTTTAGGACTAAACCAATAACTTAGGAAACTTTCACAAATGTTGGAAATTTTTTTCTCAAAACAAGGGACACATGCCCATGTGGCCAGGCCGTGTGTCTCACATGGCCACCAGACAAGATTGTGTCACAAGCCATGTGGACATTTGAAATAGGAGCACATGGCCGCGTCCCAGCCCGTGTCTGACCCCGTGTAACTCTCTGACTTGGGTCACACGGCCAACACACACGCCCGTGTGCCCTAAAAATGGCCATACATGCCTATGTGCCAGGCCGTGTGCTAGGCCGTGCCAAACCTGTAGGGTATACTGACTTATGCCACATGGCCAAGTCATACGCCCATGTGTGAGGCCGTGGGAAGCATACTGACTTGATTTCAATTTCAACACCAGGGGACACACGGCCGTGCAACATAACCGTGTGTCACACACGGCTGAGACACACGCCCGTGACTCTGCTCGTGTGGACAAAAATAGGCTATTTACCAAGCCAATTTTCCATTCAAATTTGAATGCACCTACAACACATCAATTTGCACCATTCTATAGCATAAATAGGCATTAAAACCAGCTAATTCAAACCTAATTTATGCTTATTCAATACCACATTTCTCAATACACAGAAGTTGCAAAATAGACCAATCCATTTGTACGTAAAGTCTCTTAAACTTAGATTATCAATATGGCTACTCAAAACATGCATTCTTTACCTTGTTTCACAAAAAAATAACATTCCAAATATCAACATTCACTTCTATAATACCAACTACTAATAAGCATTATCAAAACCAACCCTAATTTACATATTATGAACTATATGCACATACACATATACACAAGCAAATTTACTCAAAATAAGCCAACTCTCATGGCTATTATATACAAACCAAGACATATACATTTACAAGCCATACCAAATGGTCAAAATCATTACCAAAACATAACCAACATGACCAAAGTCCCTATACATGCCATATACTCAATGCCAAAGTTCATAGCTACCAAGAGATAGGTGGATAGTGTGATGCGATCTCCGACGATCCCCGAGTCCAAGCTAGCTTTGAAAGCTATAAAACACAGAGAAATACTCAAAGTAAGCTTTATAGCTTAGTAAGCTTGTATGAAATAAACTTAGCAATCACAATAACACAACTCAATAAATTGAATACATCAATATGTAGTTTACATTAGCTAACAAACCTTTCAATACTCAATTGAGAGATTACACATTACCTCCACAAATCCCATCGATTTGAAACTTATATAATTCATGTACGTAACTGTATTATTTAATATCAATCTCAAACTCATCCATCTCTTTCGTTTACCCATTGAACCATTTGGAATAGAAGTCAGATACTCAAAGGTCTCACACGGTAAGTACCTATACCATGGCCCAAAGCCAAATCAAGGTAACTTATCCAAAGAACTAATAGCATGGCCCAAAGCCAAATTAGCCGATATGCATGGCCTGGAGCCAAATCGGTATATCTCACACCCGAAGTGGTAATATCATGGCCCGAAGGCAACTCACTGTGTCCCTTAATGACATGTCACTAGTATCCTAAACTATTCCTAAGGTTTAACCGGGATTCCAACTGTCAAATTATAGTCGAATCATTTCCAAACTTTTCTGTAGTCACATAATTGCAACTTATGCTATATCAAAGCATATAAAATACATTTGAAATGAAATTATAACATACGAACTTACCTCGGTTGCTAAAACGGCAAGTCGAGTAAACTATTTCGTAACTTTGTTCTTTCCCCGATCTAAGTCCGTATTTCTCCTTTCTTGATCTAAATATATTCAAAATTGACTTATTCAGTCATCTATTTATTCAATTCAATCCGAAACACACTTTAAAACATATTTACACTTTTGCCCCTAATATTTCACATTTTTCACAATTTAGTCCTTATTTCATAGAATCTCAAATTAATGAAATTCCAAATATACCCATGCTAGCCGAATTACTATTATGCCCCTAGTAGCCCATATTTTTCATTTATTTCACATTTTAACCACAAAATTTTAACATTTCTCAATATAATCCCTATTTTGCATTTTCACTAAAAATCACTTAACAAAACTTGTTTAATTCATAACAAATATTCATAATCTATCATCAAACATCAAAACACACATGTATTCATCAATGGCATCATTCAAAATCTTTAACTGTAACAGCCCGATTTTGGGTCTAGTCGAAACAGTGGTGTTAGGACCACAAATCTGACGTAGTAAAATTAGCTTTTATTATATTTTTATGGTCTACAGTTTTACGGAATGATTTCTTTGAAAATTTTGTTCAAAAATTTTGACGTTTGAGTACTCAATTTAGTAAAAAGGACTAACTTGTAAAGTGCAAAAGTTGAGTTCTACATGCTAGAGGTGTCTAATTACTATGAAATTTTAAATTGAAGCTCCTTAGATGGTAATTAGACCATTTGTTAAGTTAGTGGACAAAAATGGACATGGTAAGATAAAATTTCAAAGTTTTAAGTGAAGGGCATTTGGTCATTTAGTAAATAAATAAATTAAATACCAAAAATCAAGCCAAAATTTAGTCCATCTTCTTCATGCTTATGTCAGAAACTAGAAGGGAAGCCATAGCTAGGGTTTGGGCACTTTCAAGCTCAATTGTAAATCTGTTCTTGTTTCGATTTTAATTCACTTTACATTTTTAAAGTCATTATCACTCGATCTATCTATTTCTACCATTAATTTGAGTTATGGTTGATGTTTAGGGTTTGACCCATGTTAGACATATGTGTATTTTGATGTTTAATGGTAGATTGTGCAAGTTTAATGCTAGATAAACAACTTTTGCTAGGTGATTTTTGATGAAAATGTCAAAAGGACCTATTTGTAAAAAGATTTCAAAATGTGTGTAAGAGTATGATTAAATGAAAAATGTGGGCTGCTATAAGCATTAAAGAGGTTCAGCTAGGCTTGGGTCTTGAAGAAATCAAATATATTTCATTTTACTAGCTTAGACGCCAAAATGTAAAAAAAGTCAAAGTTTAGGGGCAAAAATGTAATTTTGTCATAATGTGATTTTTGGACTGAATTGAGAAATGTGGATAATAAATTAGTTAAATTTTCTATTATAGATCAAGAGAATCGAGGTTCGGACCTAGATCGAGGGAAAAATAAGGTGTTTGACGATTAGGTCCATTTCTACTATTTTTGTACCTAGGTAAGTTTGTATGTAAATAATGCATTGTTTTATTTATGTTTTAAATGCTTTAATATTGAATCAATTATGATTGACTCCTTGGATGTAATCGATAAAGTTTGACAAGTGAGAAATCCTGGTTGAAACTTAGGAATAGGTAGGATACGAATGTCATGACATTAGGGTTACTTGAGATTACGTGTAAGACCATATCTGGGATATGGCATCGATATGAGACTTCGTGTAAGACCATAGCTGGGCTACTAGCATCGATAAGCGATCCCATGTAAGACCATATCTGGGATAATGGCATTGGTATTGTATTCTGTGTGTGAGATTCCCGAGTATCCTTTAGTATTCCAAGTGGTTCAACGGGAAACTCAATGGGTATGTCAAAGTTGTGAAAGGTTATGATTATGCTGCGAGTTGGTACAGGTACGTACTTAAAACTCATTTACTAAGGAGCTCGATATGTGATGAATCCCTCGGTAAGGTTGTGAATGAGTAAGTTATGATTATAAGATCTTGATACTACTTATGTCAAGTTCATCATGTTTATTTGTATGATACATGTGTGATTATAATGCTTATTTTTTGCATAGGAACTTACGAAGCTATATAGCTTACTCCCCTTTCTTTTCCTTGTCTTATAGTGTCACCAAGCCAACTCGGGATTGGAGATTTGTCGGAGATCCATACACACTATCTACAACAATTATTTTGGTACCAATAAATTCAAGTATTTTGAGTTATAGCATGTATATGGAACTTGGTCATTTTGTTATGTGTCATAATTGATTTGGCCAAATATGTTGGCTTATATCGGTTGAAATTTCATTTTGTAAATGGCCATTGAAATTGGCTAGTGTTGGTATAAGCAAGTTATATGATGATGCCTTTCATGGATGTGGGAATTTACATGATTTGAGTTGATAAGCATGTGATGTTTGTGTATGATAGATGGAAGCATGTGAATGATGTGTTGATGTCTTGATTGTGGCTGATTGGTTGTATGTAATATGCTTGGATTGGTGCTATATGATATTGTGTATGTATGTACAAGTAAGGATGGCAAAATGGCTTGGTAAATAGTCTTATTGTTGTTCACACAGGCGTATGTCTAGGCTGTGTGTGACACACGGTCTGCCCCACGGGCATGTGTTTCAGCTGTGTCCCCTGCACCTTAGTTGATGTAAAATAGAATGTCCAAAATTGAACACACGGGCAGAGACACGGGTGTGTGTCTCGGCCTTGTGAAGTCTGCACCTATTTTATGAAAAATTATGGAAATTAAATTGACCACATGGCCTAGCACATGAGCGTGTGGCACGGGCGTATGGCATGTAACAGCCAGATTTTTGGGCTAGTCGAAACAATGGTTTCTGGACCACTAATCCGAGGTTGAAGAAAAATATTTTAATATTTTTTATGTGTTATAACATGATTATAAGGATGCATGAAAATTTTGGTGCTTTAATTTTAGTGATTGTATGCTTAATTGCGAAAAAGGATTAAATCGCATAAAGTGTGAAAGTTTCATTTTACAAGCTAGAGGTGTCTAATAGCTATTGAATATAAAATTGGAGGTCCTTAAATAGCAATTAGACCCTTATAGAATGGGTGGTCGGCCATAGGGGACAAAATGAGGTCAAAATTGGTCAAGTAGGTGGGTTAGGTGGATTAAATTGAAGGAAATAAATAAAATAAAAAAAGGCTATCATCTTTTTATTTTCTCTTCTTCTTCCACCGAATTTTCACACTCAAGAAGGGCTTTAGGAGCTTGAAATTTTAGCATCCTATTTCCCTTGCTAATAAGTGACTTTAATGGCTTTTCTTGATAATTTTTGTACTTGTGGAACCCCTAAAGCCTAAGCTAACTAAAGAGGGGACTATTTTACAAAATGGTTGAAAGTTTAGGGACTTTCCATGAGAGTTTTCATCTTGTTTTCTGAGTTTTTATGGAAGAAAATGAATGTTAGCGGGTTAATGAATAACTTTTGTGAAATGTGTTACCATGAAAACACCTAAATGAGACTTATCTGTAAAGATTGTAATTAAGTAATAAATGCATGAAATGATTGGTTTTGTGAATTGCTATAAGAGAAATAAATGTTCAGCTAGGCTTGTTTAATGAGAAAATGTGATGAAAAATGATTTACGAGCCTAGGGGCAAAATCATAATTTTGCCAAAGTATAAGAGCAAAATGGTCATTTTTTCCTAAGTAGAAATTTTGATGTGCCATGAGTTAAGTAGTGATTAAATGATTAAATTTTATTATTATAGATCAAGAAGAGTGTGGAAACAACCTTGATCGGGGAAAAGGCAAGGTTACGGACTAAACTGTTGATTTACACATTTTGCATCGAGATAAGTTTACGTGTAAACGATACATCCTTAATACATATGTTGTTACTTGTTGATGCATTGGATGAATGTGAATACTTATTAGTGAGATTAATTAAAAATGATGGAAAATGAATAATTCTCAAATGAACCTCGGAATCCAAATGTAAAATGTGGGTACGGGTAAATATCTATGAATATGTAATTGATGGTGGGCTGTGTGTGATACCACCTTATTATTCATTCACGATGGGTTGTGTATGATACCACCATACTTATCATTTGGTGGGCTATGTATGATACCACCCTATTATTGTTTAATGGTGGGCTGTGTGCAAAATCACCAGTACTTTGTACCATTCCGAAAGATTTACCGAGAAACTTGTTAAGTAAATAATTCATTTGGCTTGGTGGTGATGAGTGCAGGACATATGTGCAAGTAAAATGTGAGCGATATATATGTTATACGTTTGGAATATGGTAAGAGATGAGATGAGCAAGCATGATTATGAAAATGTGAATTGTTTTTACATAATATGTAATGTTGTGATTGTTTAGCATATGGTATGATGCTTATTGTTTACATGTAGACTTACTAAGCTTAAAGGTTACTCCCTTTCCTTTCCCTTGTTTTACAGTGTCAAAGAGCCTGCTCGAGATATTAAGAGAATAAGAAGATCACCCACACTATCAGCACATCTCAGTATAGTTAGACTTAGCATTTTGAGTATGGCATGAATAGCGACTAGACTTAGTGAAATGTTTTGTTTTTTTGGCCAAGTGTGTTGGCTCTTTTGAAGATGAACTCTTTTGTATATGACCATAGTTGATGACTCATTATTCTTCTTCTAAGAAGAGATGAGGTTATTCATGAATGTGTATGATGCATGATTGGGTTGCTTGGTTAAAGTATGCATGAGTGGATTGATGGTTGAATGTGATTTATGTTTGCATGAGTTAGGGTGATAAAAAGAGCTTGGCAAATAGCCTTGTTCTCGTCCACACGGGTAGACACATGGGCGTGTGTCTAGGCCATGTGTGACACACAGTAAGCCTTATGGGCATGGGGATAGGTCGTGTGCCCCCTGCATGTTTGATAAACCATAATTTATACATATTTTGACCCCATGCTTAGTCTATTTTTGGATGAATTTTCATTAGATTTGATGAATTCGATGCTCCTAATCCTTTAATTTCATGTTTTACACTCAGGAGAGCTTAGGGAATCGAAAAGAACAAGAAATGGGCCAAAAAGGGACAAAATGAGCCTACATCGAAAATCAACACGGCCTGAACTTCTGCACACGGGCAGACCACACAGCCGTGTGTGACAAATAGAATTGAGCACGCCTCAAGCCATCAAGCACGGGCGTGTCACACGGGCGTGTCCCTACTGAACCCAAGTCTAATTCTATTAGAAAAAGGCTACTTGTGGGCTAAGAAAGACGTCCCAAAGCCTATATAAACACCCTAGGGGGCAACCTAAAGGGGGACGCCGAGTAGAAGGCAGAAAATACTTGAAGACAGCCATCAGGAGTAGCTCGGAAGAAGGATCTTCATCAAGGCTGAAGATCTCCCATCAAGTTCTTTAGAAGTTTCTGGGTTTTCCTATCTTTTGTCGTTTTCCTTATTTTAAGATGTTTCCTTTTATCATTATGAACTAAACCTCTCAAATACCCGAGGGGTTGAAACCTAAGACATATCTTATTACTATTTGATTCATAAGATAAATACTTGTTCTTATTCTTAATTATGAGTTCTTATTCTTGTATTGATAATTCAGGTTATTGATTCAAGTCGAATGTGCTTATCAGAAGAGCAAAAGTCCCTGTTTAAGAGTAGATCAACACAATTAAGCAGAGTTGATTGCAACCCTAGAAATAGAGCAACGAAAATCTGCCGGATTAGAGTCAAATCTAATAAGGGAATCCATAGATCGAGTTAATGCGATAATAGGGGTTTTAATTAGAAAGAGATTTCAATTAATCAACCTAGAGTCAGTTGTTTTTAGTCTTGAAAGAGATATTAACATAAATTAGGGATTTTTACGGATTAAGTTAAGTGAATAAATCGTATGAATCAAAAGTAATAAGTGAAGTGTAGGTGGATTCTTCCTTAGGTATTGCCTATCTCATAAAGTTATCTAAAAGTATTTTCCCAATTCATTCTCTGTCGTGCTTTTTAATTATTTTAGTTTAAAAAGAAATCACTCCAATTCTTAGGCTAGATAATAGAAAGATAGTAATTACTAGTACTCTTGGTCCTTGGGGATACGATATTACCGGTCTTACCATAACTATACTATTGAACGATA
Source organism: Gossypium australe (assembly GCA_005393395.2). Classification (NCBI taxonomy): domain Eukaryota; kingdom Viridiplantae; phylum Streptophyta; class Magnoliopsida; order Malvales; family Malvaceae; genus Gossypium; species Gossypium australe. Next base: position 64,016,783 of record CM016614.1, on the reverse strand, counting down.
GGTGCGTTTGCCTTTATTGTGATCATAGTTAATTTTAGACACATCAAATTTTTGGTGCCATTGCCAGGGGCTGAGATATTAGGAACACTAAATTTTTGTTACTTTAGCCATTATTATTTTATTACTACAATTTATTTTATTTTATTTTTACTTTTCTACATTTTTTTTTCTTTGCTTCTGGCAGGAACTTTTAGTTTATGACTAGAATGAACCCGTCAGGACCATTACTTTTTGACAGTGAGATTGAAAGTACAGCTCGCAGAAACCGAAGAGAAATAAGACGAAGTCTACAATACATAGAAGAAGAGTAAGAGGACGAAACCACTAATACCGAGGAGATGGCTGATAACAATCCGCTACCTCCGGTGGTTGCCGAAAACCCTGCTCCTTGTACTATGTATGATTATGCTAAACCTACTTTAACAGGAACTGAATCAAGTATTGTTAGACCAGCTGTTGCTGCAAATAATTTTGAACTAAAACCTAACATTATTAAGATGATTCAGCAGTTTGTTCAGTTTGATAGTTTGCAGAATGAGGATCCAAACAATCACTGGGAAAACTTTCTAGAGTTTTGCGATACTTTCAAAATTAATGGCATTTTTGATGATGCCATTCGCCTTCGATTGTTTCCCTTCTCGTTGAGAAACAAAGCCAAACAGTGGTTGAACTCGTTACTATGAGGATCAATCACTACATGTGAACAAATGATCGAAAATTTTTTACTTAAATATTTTCCATCGGCTAAAACGGTTAAGTTGAGGAATGATATTTCTTCTTTTGTGCAGATGGATTTAGAAACACTTTACGACGCATGGGAGAGATACAAGGATCTATTGAGAAGATGCCCTCACCATGGGTTACCATTATGACTACAGGTTCAAACCTTTTACAATGGTGTGAACCCCTCAACTAGGCAGTTGATTAATGTAGCCGCTGGCGGTACACTAAACAATAAAACACCTGAGGCGGCTTACGAATTCATTGAAGAGGTGTCACTGAATAACTATCAGTGGCAAGTTATGAGGACGAAGCCAACAAAGGCAGTCGTTGTTTTCAACCTCTGTGCAGTGACCATGCTATCAAATCAGGTAGAGCTTTTAAGTAAAAAGATTGATGGTTTGTGTGGTTCTTCACAGGTACACCTAGTAATGCAGTGTAATACAAATGGAGGAAAGACGAACAATATAGAATATCCATCCTACAACCCTGGCATAGAAAGCGAACAGATGAACTATATGGGTAATATTTCTAGACCTCAAAATAATCCATATAGTAACACTTACAATCCAGGTTGGAGGAACCATCCCAACTTCTCATGGGGTGGTCAAGGAAATCAGCGACAACAACCCCCTCTAGGCTTTAACAGCAACCCTACCCATAAGATAAGAAGTCGAACCTTAAGGAGATGCTAACAAAATTCATAGCGGTGTCAGAAACTCGTTTCCAAAACACTGAAACAACACTCAAAAATTAGCAAGCATTGATTCAAGGGCTCGAGAACCAAATAGGACAACTTGCTAAACTGATCTCTGAACGACCACAAGGAAGCTTGCCAAGTAACACTGAAACTAACCCAAAGTAGCAACTTCATGCCATCGCTACTCATGATAGTGAAGGGTTAGACGAACCAAACCCAAGAGAACGTGGTAGATAAAGGGAAGGTTGAGGTAAGCCAAGATAAACCAAAACTGATAAATATAGAGTATAAACCTTGTGTGCCATTTCCCAATGCGACGAATAAAGACCGCACAGATGAACAATTCGGTAAATTTCTTAAAATTTTAAAAAAAAACTACATATTAACTTACCGTTTATTGCAGCTCTTTCGCAGATGCCCAATTCAACAAAATTTTTAAAAGAGCTTTTGACAAACAAACAGAAGTTAGATGATGCGTCGCATGTGGAGCTAAACGCAGTGTGCTCAGCAATTCTACAGAATAAACTACCCCACAAATTAAAAGATCCAGGGAGTTTTACGATTCCTTGCTTAATTAGTAGTTTATCTGTTAACAATGCTCTAGCTGATTTAGGGGCAAGCATCAATGTTATGCCTTATAAAATGTTTAAACAGCTAGGTCTTGGGAAACCTAAACAAACTAGGATGAGCATTCAATTGGCTGATAAAACCATTAGAGTTCCTAGGGGTATAATTGAAGATGTGCTAGTGAAAATTGATAAATTCATATTCCCAGTAGACTTTTTTGTTTTAGACGTGGATGAGGATAGTAATGTTCCTTTAATTTTAGGAAGACCCTTTTTAGCAACTGCAAAAAATAGAATTGATGTTGGTTCAAGTGAGCTCACACTTCGTGTAGGTGACGAAACGATCACTCTTCATGTTCGTGACTCGATTAGGACGTCGAGTAATCAAGGTGAGTACATAAATTCTATTAATAACCATTCGCTTCGACCCTCTTTTCAGGAAATACCTCGAAAAGTCTCAATTGAGCCACATCATAGTTCTCGTGCCAACAATGAAACAACTTATGAGAAGCGAAGGCTTCAGATCGATGAACTAGACGAGTGGAGGACACATGCCAAGGAGAAACCAAGAACACACGAAGCAAAACCGAGGCAACTCCATGACGAACTTAAAGGAGAGGAAAATCGCTTCAAGGTGGGAGATCAGGTATTGTTGGATAAAATAGACCCTCGATTTACCACTTCAGACCTTAATACAAATAGAGCGATCCCTTTCACGGTACTCAGTGTCTTCCCATACAGAACAGTCGAGGTAACTAATCCTAAGCTCGACACTTTTAAGGTAAACATTACTCGACTCAAATTGTATAGTAATCATAAAACTGATAGCAGGATAGAGGATTGTCAACTCCTCGAACCACCATGATTATACGAATGAAAGGTGAGTCGAGCTTTGACTCTAAATAAGCGCTTCTCGAGAGGCAACCCGAGCACTAACCTCACTAATGTCCATATTTTCGATTTGTAGCATCTAACTAAAAATTAGCCAAATTAATAAAGTGCAGATTTCCTACCCGCACGACCTTGCACACGGGCGTGGCCGTGGCCGTGTGGCCACCACGAGTAGACACATCAGCGTGGTGGAGACCGTGCGAACCAAGGACGAAAATTTTCCCTGTAACGCCCCAAAAATGTAGGGTTTGTATTTCTTGCTGAATTTGCTTAAATCCCATGATGTGCTTGAACGGTTAGTTATTTGTGTGTATTTGGGGCTTCTAAAGAGGCCTGGGTTCGAGTTCGAGCTGTGGAAGAATTTTAGTTTTTGGCTCTTAAGAGGAAGAGGCTGTTAACAGTAGGACTTAAGTATAAATATGGGCGTTTAAGTGACACATGATGAGCATGGGGCTTAGTGGCTGTGGCGTCACTGGGATAATAACAGGGAGTGAGGTTCGAATCCCACGAATAGCAAATGCGAACTTTTATTTTATGTCTTGGGGGTGGAAGAAGTAGAGTTTGGATCAAACTCTGCAAAGGAGGTTGAAGACTTGGTCAAAAATTTCAAATGGAAGGCTGGGAGCAATTCTAGGAGGTTTTGGTGGAGTGTTTGAGGGAGTTGGAGGGGAGAGGAGTCTTGGCCAAATGGGAGAGTATGGCTAAGGGAGGAATTTCGGTAGCGGGTGTCATTTGGGCATTTCGGCAACCTTGAGTGATAGTAGAAACCGAAAATACCTTTTTGCCTTTTGAGTTTTCATTTTGTTCATCTCGGGATTTCTTTCTATGGTGGCATCTCGTGCAACATTGTTTCCATTTGGGTCTTCTTCTCGTTCATTATTTCCTCAACTACTGCCCACTCCCTGCCGAAACATCTTTTCTTTTTTTAATCCCCTTGGCCGAACTCAACTTTCTCCTTTCCTCTCATTCTTCTTTTCTGTTCTTTTCAAGATAGCCGAACCTATCTTTCCCCCTTGTTCTCAACGAATCTTCTCTTGTTCGCTAAGTTTGAGTAAGCCAAAATCAACCTCTTCTTTCCTTCTATTATATTTCCGTCTCTGGGGCCGTACGTGACTATCCCTTTTATTCAAAGAAACCTGTTCTTACCGAATTTTAGAGTAAGTAATATTGACTTTCTTTTAGTCAATTGTCGTTTTTGATACTATTCTTTACTCTCTTGTGCCAAATCTTCCCTTCCTTCTTTAGTCTGATGTTGAGGGGTATTTAGGTTCTCTCGAAGTGTGCAAAGGGGCAAGCGACCGAAAGCAAACGATACGTTACCCTTAGTCATTGATCAAGTAAGCATTCTGACTTTGTGTTTGGTTTATGGACTGATCTTTCTTGAGGGTGTTGTAATTGTCAAAGGTGGACTTTAACCACATGTTTATGCAATCTCTTTTAATAAGGGTGTATTATAACGCAAAATCCATTCATGGGTTCTTGATCTTCGCTAACAGTTGGAGAAGACTTAGCAAAACTCGGTCAATCAAGGTATGTATAAGTGTGGTTTCGATTTATGTTGAGGAAAAGGAGGATAACTCTATTGATCGGATGATTAACTATTAGTCTTTTTAACGTAGGATTGATGCTGGGGGATTCGTGGCACGTTTCGTAATCAAGGTGTGAAATCGTACACCCATTACCGTATTGTTCAAACACTGGATAACGATGTCTTACACTCTTGTGCTACTGTGTATCAGCAAAAGCTGAAAAGCCGCACTTCCAGCATCTGAGGGCTCTCCAGCGTGGGAACACTCGTAGGGATAAATCAAGCCACAATCGTTGGTGTTAGATTGTAGAGGCCACCACGAACGTTTTCGTGTGTTTAGGTCGTAATGGGCCTCGATGGGCCATGCGGGCCTAATGGGCCCCGTATGGGTAAGGTCCTTGGTAAAAAGATATCAATGGATTGGGCTGCGAAGTCCACATAGCCGCGACTGAAATTGGGCTAAATGGGCCAAACGAGTGTGTGGGCCCACTTGGGCCAAAAATTAGGCTTTGGGCCCAATTGCACCGTTTTGACCAGAAAGGGTATTTGGGTCGCTCGAGGCAACGGTAGGCTTCCAAAAAGGCCGTTATATGACTAAAAATTACCGAATACCCTCGCTGGGTAAAATTACCAAAATACCCTCATTGGGTAAAATTACCGAAATACCCTTATTGGGTAAAAATTACCGAAACACCCTCGAAGGGTGAAATTACCAAAATACCCTCAAAGGGTAGAATTATCGTTTAACCCTAACCGACCAAATGGCCGTTATACCCTTAGTGGTAGTATAAGTGATGTATGTGTGATATTTGTATGCTGTTTATGATTGTGTTATACTGCATACACGAGTTATTTATGCCACGACACTTTGCATTAGGGTTGGGACCTGTATTAGGAGGAAGTACTGTACTAGTGTCTCTGCCACGTTCTCACTGTTATAGTGGCATCACCACGTATTCTGATTTTAGTGGCTCAGCCACGTATACTGTTATTAGCAGCATTGTTGCGTTGTTATTAGCAGCTAGGCTGTGTTATCGGTGTGCTGGATGGGTGGGTCGACTTGGTCCCCACATGGTGTGTTGGTTGGTACAGGTGGTGTGTCGGCTGGACTGGGTTGGGTTGCATCTCTGTTCTGCATTGTTATGATTTTGGGCTGAGGCCCACTTTGTTACTGTATAGGGCTAAAGCCCAGACCGAACTGCACTGAATAGGGCTTGGGCCAGACTGTTACTATAATAGGGGATTACACACTGAGTTCTCATAACTTACCCTTTTCTTTAATTGTGCAGGTAATCCCCAGCCTTAGATGATTTGGAGCTGCGAGGGACTCGGAGGTGGCCACACGCTCAATATGTTTTAAACCTAAACCTAGTTATTTTATTTTATTTTAATATATTGGGCTAATAATTATGTAATAAGGCCATTTTGGATTTTTAACTTTTAATTGGTATTTTCTTTTGATTATTATCTGCTAGACTAGGAAACGTGGGTTTTTAAAATGATGCTGTCTTCAAAACACTACATTTTCGCAACGGTTTTCAAAATGCTTCCGTAACAGATAAGGTTATAAAAGTAATTAAATTTTCAAGCGGATAACAATTGCTTAAGTATTTTAAGTTTTAACAAAGAAGCTTTAACTCTCAAACAAGTTTTAACAACAAAGAATACGATTTTGAAAAACATTTCCATGTGACACGTTAGATTTGGGCCTAACTTCTAGGTCGGGTTTGGAGTTTTACATTCCCAAAACACAGGCTACGATAAAAAGCCACGGCCGTATGATTCGGCCGTGGCCGACACTGACTCAAGAACACGGGTTACGATAAAATGTCACGACCGTGCGATACGGCCGTGGTCGATACTGATCAATTAACATGGGAGTGGAAACTCCTACACAGGCGTAGGAGAAACGAACGAAGTATCACACGACCGTGCGACACGACCGTGTGCCTAAACACACCCAGGGTACACGGGCGTGGGCCACGACTATGTGCCCCAATCTCTATCTAAACCTCTTTTTTCATGTTACTTTCTTCCCCAAAAAACCTTTTCCCCCCAAACCCTAGCCATCGCACCCCTTTTCCGGCCACCGCCTCCTAACTCTACTTACTCCGTTTTCTCACTTCTCCTCAACCCGAAAACCCCTTTTCCCCTTTTCTTTTCCCATTGTCTTTCTCCCTTCTTTTCCCTTTCCCCCTTTCCCTTATTCCTTCTTTACACCGCCACTACACCAACCACCATCCTTGCCACCGTACACAATGACTAATACTAGAGGCAAGACCTAAGCCACCATCCCCGTGTCGAAAAAGTGAAAGGATCCTAGCGCAGTCTCCCCGTGCGCGACCACTCCACACAAGTTCATGCCGGCCGCTTCATTTACTCGACAAGACAAGGACCTTTAAGTCCATTCATTTTTTCTTTTTCTTTTATCTTCATTTTTAAATTCTTTCCCTTTATCTTTCTTGTCTTTCATTTATATTAGTATATTTTGATTTCTTTTTATCTCTGGCTGTTTTTTATTAAGAAATGACCACACCACCCCAGTATCCTCCCCCACCTCTGCCCGAATTTGTCAGGTTTCTTTTCAATGATTCCATCCAAAATTCAGGAAGTTTCACTTCTCTCCCTATCTTATGATTTTATTACTATATTATATTATCTATCTTTGTACATTGAGGACGATGTACATCTTAAGTGTGGGGAGGTTCATTATAGTATTATTAGAAAATCCCTGAATTATGTCTTGTTCTTAAGTAATTTTCTCATATTACTATTAGAATGAAATTTCTATTAACTTATTATTTTTATTGATATGTTTCGGATTAAGTCATGATAAGTCTATTTTCAGAATTAAAAAATTATTAGATTGTTTCCCAAAATTTAAATATTACTTTGAAGTCTGAAATTTGCAAGGTTGACATCAAAAACCATAAATTTTGTGAGTCTTTGAGCCTTTTAGAGCATATATTTTCTTGCTCACTTTATCGATTATGAGTGTGTCAATATTGATTTGTTATTCTAAAACTTGCTTCGATTATGCATGTTGAGACCACACTTTTGATTTGATATACTGAGATGATAAAGGCACCTAGGATCTAACCCACTTACTCCATAAAAAGCCTACCTTCATAATTAACCCTTAGTGAACCCCTTTGAATCCTAATAAATTGTTTCTTGATTTACCCTTAATATTAACCCACGACCTATTCTTTTTGATTCATTGAGAATTTTTTTCCTATTCTTTTAGCTCCTTTTTGTCGAGATTTGATTTGAGTAGTTGCCTAAATATGTTCATTATTTCAGTTGTTATATTTTTACTTGTTCTTATTCCTAAAAAAAATTCATTATTTAGTTCTATGGTTGTTGAGCTTAAGCAGTTAATGTTTAAAAGAAGCTTGTGTTATTTTTCAATTGATGTAATTATTCAGTATTAGTTATTTTCCTAGTTAGATATATTGTCAATTCAATCTCGATTCTAATCCTCTAATTCAGCCTTTATCCACACCTTTAACCCAAGCCTCGTTACAACCCTTTTAAAGACTTTTTGATTTGTGTATCATCTCATTTTACAGTGGTGGAGATTTGATTTTCATGCAAGCCTATGGGATTAACTTTTCATGTTTGACTTTTGAGTGCTTAATATGAACCTTAAAACACTTTGAGTGATTTGAGTGAATCTTTAGTGAATATGTCAATTCTTGTCGGTTTTGGATCAAAGGTAATTATTTAGATAAGGGGAAACACCTATATTTTTTTCGTACTACAAAAGTTTGTGACTTAGATTGTTTAAATCTTTAAGACTCTTTAAGTTAAATTATCAATGTATGAATTACCTATGAATTATGATGAGACATCACTAATAAGAATTATAAATTGAGGAAGTTAATTTTAACTGTGAGTTGAGGATTTTGCTTGAGGATAAGTAAAGGCTTAAATGTGGGGATATTTGATAAACCATAATTTATACATATTTTGACCCCATGCTTAGCCTATTTTTGGATGAATTTTCATTAGATTTGATGAATTCGATGCTCCTAATCCTTTAATTTCATGTTTTACACTCAGGAGAGCTTAGGGAGTTGAAAAGAACGAGAAATGGGCCAAAAAGGGACAAGATAGGCCTACCTCAGAAATCAACATGGCCTGGACTTCCGCACACAGGCAGACCATACGGCCGTGTGTGACGATCAGAATTGAGAACGACCCAAGCCATCACACACGGGAGTGTCACATGGGCGTCTCTCTGCCGAACCCAAGTCTAATTCTATTAGGAAAAGGCTACTTGTGGGCCAAGAAAGACGTCCCAAAGCCTATATAAACACCTTAGGGGACAACCTAAAGGGGGATGCCGAGTAGAAGGTAGAAAATACTCGAAGACAACCATTGGGAGCAGCTCGGAAGAAAGATCTTCATCAAGACTGAAGATCTCCCATCAAGTTCTTTAGAAGTTTTTGGGTTTTCTTATGTTTTTTTTTTGTTTTCCTTATTTTAAGATGTTTCCTTTTATCATTATGAACTAAACCTTTCAAATACCCGAGGGGATGAAACCTAAGATAGATCTTATTACTATTTGATTTATAAGATAAATACTTGTTCTTATTCTTAATTGTCAGGTTATTGATTTGAGTCGAATGTGCTTATTCAGAGGAGCAAAAGTCCCTGTTTAAGAGTAGATCAACACAATTAAGCGGAGTTGATTGCAACCCTAGAAATAGGGCGATGAAAATCTACCGGATTAGAGTCAAATCTAATAAGGGAATCCATAGATCGAGTTAATGTGACAATAGGGGTTTTAATTAGAAAGAGATTTCAATTAATCAACCTAGAGTCAGTTGTTTTTAGTCTCGAAAGAGATATTAACATAAATCAGGGATTTCTACGGATTAAGTTAAGTGAATAAATCGTATGAATCAAAAGTAATAAGTGAAGTGTAGGTGGATTCTTCCTAATTGCCTATCTCATAAAGTTGTCTAAAAGTATTTTCCCAATTCATTCTCTATTGTGCTTTTTAATTATTTTAGTTTAAAAAGAAATCACTCCAATTCTTAAGCTAGATAGTAGAAAGATAGTAATTACTAGTACTCTTGGTCCTTGTGGATACGATGTTACCTGTCTTACCATAACTATACTATTGAATGATAGGTGGGCATTCCTTTATTGTGATCATAGTTAGTTTTAGACACATCAATGTTAATTTTTACAAGTCAGTATGCTCAGTAGTAAACACACAGGTAGAGACATGACCGTGTGTCTCAGCCGTGTGGATGGCACGACCATGGACCTGAACGTGTGCTCAGGCCGTGAGAAGTCTGCACCTGAATTTGGAATTTAATTTTCCACACGGTCGAAGGACACGGGCGTGTGACAGGCCGTGTGACGCAAGTCAGTGTCGACCACGAGCGTGTGATATGTCACACGGGCGTGTCCTTTATTCCACACGAGCATGTGGACTGTTTAGAGAAAATTTTCTGAGGTCTTTTAGAAAGCTTCAAAGGAGCTCGATTTGATCCTGAATCATTCCTAAACCGTGAATTGGGCCTCGTAGGCTTGTTTAGGAGATGTTAGTAAAAATTGTAAATTGGAGAGAAAAGTTAAGTTTCTAAATTGCCTAATTGATTTCGTGTAGGCATATTAATGTCTCATACCCTGCTCCGACATTGAATATGAGTAAGAGGTGTTACATGTAGTGGTATCAGAGCTATGGTTTAGTCGGTTCTCAAACCACCATAGCCTGTGTAAGAGTCTAGCTATACATGCCATAAACGTATATTGACAGTGTGGTGACTTCTGACAAATTTGAACTGTGTTTTTGTATAGTAAATGGATCCCAACAAAGCGGCTGCTGATGACGCTGCTAGTAACGCGCTGGCTCCCGTGCAAGAGACCGCGCCTATAGAGAGTAGACCCTGGACTATGGGTCAAGGAGAAGAGGCTTGGGAAGCCTTTCTCCACATGATGAGTAACTGGTACACCGAGTTTGTACGAGCGAACCCTAATGCTCAACCTCCTCTACTCCCACCTATACCTCAGCCAGTCCCCGTGGCTCCTAAAGGTATAGATTTGGTGAGAATGACTAAACCCCAGGTCGATAAAATTCGAAAACAAGGGACCGAGGAGTTTAGAGCTAATATTGACGATGATCTCGAGAAAGCTAAGTTCTGGCTTGAGAACTCTATGTGCGTATTTGATGAACTCTCTTGCACGCCTGAGGATAGCTTAAAATGTGCCGTGTCATTATTGAGGGACTTGGCGTACCATTGGTGGAAAACACTAACATCTGTAGTACCGAGGGAGAGAGTAACATGGGACTTCTTCTTGGACGAGTTCTGAAAGAAGGATATAAGTAAGAGGTTTGTAGATAAAAAATGGAAAGAGTTCCTTGAATTGAAGCAAGGCAAAATGACTATGGCAGAGTATGAGCGCGCGTTTGTTAGGCTCATCAAGTATGCGTAGGAATGTGTGTCTACGGAAGCTATCTTGTGCAAGAGGTTCGAAGATGGGTTGAATGAGGACATCAGATTGCTGGTTGGGATTTTGGAATTGAAGGAATTTGTGGTTTTGGTTGATAGAGCTTGCAAGGCTGAAGAATTAAATAAGGAAAAGAGAAAAGCCATGATCGAGGCTCGGGATGCAAGAAAGAGGCCAACAAGTAAATCATTCCAAACTCAATCAAAGAGGTCCAAGGAAATGAACCCTCGGACGACTACTTCAGCTGGGTATTCACCTCGAGATTGAGGTAATACATATTCAGGCTCGAGAGTTCAAGCCACCTCAATGGCAAGTGTAGGAAATGCAAAGCCAAGTAAACTGGAGTGTCCAAATTATGGTAGGCAACATACTGGGGAGTGTTGGGGAAACAACCGTAATTGCTACAAATGTGGTTCACCCGACCACTTCATTCGGAACTGTCTAGAGAGGGATGAGAAGGATAGAAAACAAGAAGTGAGGGCAAGCAATGTACCATTGAGGGGCAGGCCACAAAAGAACCCTGGAGGTGGGACTAGTAGTAGAGGTGCACCTAGAGATCCTATTGTGAGATCAGAGGGTAGAGCACCTGCAATGACTTATGCCATTGGCGCTTGCGAAGAGGCATCATCTCCATATGTGATAATGGGTACTTTTTCTCTTCATGAAATTTCTGTTGTTGCCTTGATTGATCCGGGGTCTACCCATTCTTATATTTGCATGAAATTGGCATATAGCATAAGTATGATTGTTGAGTCTACAGAATTTGTGATAAAAGTGTCAAACCCGTTAGGCAAACATGTACTAGTTGACAAGGTGTGTAGGAATTGTCCTTTGATAATTAGAGGTCATTACTTTTCGGCAAATCTCATGTTATTGCCATTTGATGAATTTGACCTGATTCTCGGTATAGATTGGTTGACTACTCATAATGTTTTAGTAAACTGTGGTAGTAAGTTTATTGAATTAAGATGTGTAAGTAGAGATGTCATTCGAGTTGAATCTGGTAAATCGGATAGTTTGCTTCTAGTGATTTCGTCTATGGCAGCCGAGAAGTACTTGAGAAAAGGGTATAGTCCTATCTCGCCTTTGTGCTAAATACTTAAGAGTCAGAAGTAAAGATTGAATCAGTGCCGGTGGTGTGCGAGTATCCAGATGTGTTCTTGGAAGAGTTACCCAAATTGCCTCCAGTTAGAGAGGTCGAGTTTGGCATTGATTTAGTTTCGAGTGCAGCACCTATTTCAGTTGCCCCGTATATGATGGCACCATTGGAGTTAAAAGAATTGAAGGTTCAATTGCAAGAGTTAACAAATAAGGGTTTTGCAAGATCGAGCTATTCACCGTGGGGTGCTTCGGCACTTTATGTGAAAAGAAAGATGGGTCGATGAGATAGTGTATAGACTAGAGACAACTCAACAAGGTAACACTGAAGAATAAGTATTCTTTGCCGAGGATAGATGATTTATTCGACCAATTGAAGGGAGCTACGGTGTTTTCTAAGATATACCTGAGGTCTGGCTATTACTAGTTGAGGGTTAAGGAGCAAGATGTGCCGAAAACTGCATTTCAAAAGAGGTATGGCCATTATGAGTTTTTTGTCATGCCATTTGTTTTAACGAATGCTCCTGTGTATTTATGGATCTAATGAACCGTATTTTTCAACCTTACTTGGATAAATTTGTAGTTGTTTTTACAGATGACATACTGATTTATTCTCGGGATGAGAGTGAACACGCAAAACACCTAAGAACTGTGTTGCAGACTCTAAGAGACAAGTAGTTGTATGCTAAATTTAGCAAGAGTGAGTTTTGGCTCCGAGAAGTCAGATTCTTAGGACACATTATGTAGAGTGATGGCATTAGAGTTGATCTGAGTAAGATCTCGGCTATTGTGGAGTGGATACCGCCAAGGAATGTGTCAGAGATTAGAAGCTTTTTGGGTTTAGTAGGTTACTACAGACGGTTCATTAAAGGGTTCTCTATGATTGCTACCCTGATGACGAAATTGTTACATAAAGATGTTAAATTTGAATGGACTGAGAAATGCCAACAAAGTTTCGAGAGATTGAAAGCATTGTTGACTGAAGCGCCGGTTTTAGTACAACCTTAGTCAGGAAAGGAGTTCGTGGTCTACAGTGATGCATCATTAAATGGTCTTGGCTGTGTGTTGATGCAGGATGGTAAAGTAGTAGCTTATGCCTCGAGACAATTAAAATCGCATAAGAAAAATTATCCGACTCACGATTTGGAGTTGGTTGCTATCATTTTTGCTTTAAAGATTTGGTCTCATTATTTGTATGGTGAGAAATGTCGAATCTTCACTGATCACAAGAGTTTGAAATACTTGATGAATCAGAAAGATTTGAATTTGTGACAACGATGGTGGCTTGAGTTATTGAAGGATTACGAACTAGTAATCGATTACCATCCGGGAAAAACGAATGTGGTTGCGGATGCCTTGAGCAGAAAACCCCTGTATGCTTTGAGAGCTATGAATACGAGTTTAACATTGTCTGATGATGGTGCTGTATTGGTCGAATTGAGGGTTAGGCCATCATTCTTAAGCAGATAGTTGAAGCTCAAAAGAATGATAGAGAAATACAAGTCAAGAGAGCTCAGTGCGAATCAGGAAATGACTCTGATTTTCGGGTTGGTCTAGATGATTGCTTGATGTTTTATGATAGAGTTTGTATACCAAAGGATTATGAGTTAATCTGGAAAATTTTACATGAAGCACATAATGGTTGCTTGTCAATACATCCGGATAGCACAAAAATGTACAATGATTTGAAGAAGTTGTATTGGTGGCCGTTTATGAAAAGAGACATCTCCAAGTTTGTTTCTAAGTGCTTGATTTGTCAACAAGTGCAATCCGAGCATCAAGTACCTTCAAGATTACTTCAACCAGTGATGGTTCCTGAATGGAAGTGGGACCGAATCACTATGGATTTTGAAACGGGGTTACCTACGACTCCGAAAAAGAAAAATGTTGTGTGGGTTATTGTGGATAGATTAACGAAATCGACTCACTTTATACCTGTGCGTGTGGACTACTCACTTGATAAGTTGGCCGAGCTGTATATTGCTGAGGTTGTAAGATTACATGGGGTACCTATATCTATTATCTCAGATAGAGGTCCAATATTTGCTTCGATGTTTTAGAAGAAGCTGCAGGAAGCCTTGGGTACAAGATTGAATTTTAGTACTGCGTTCCATCCACAAATTGATGTCCAATTCGAAAGATTGGTTCAAGTTCTTGAGGATATGCTCCGATGCTGTGTTTTAGAGTTTGAAGGTAGTTGGGAAAAAATACCTAGCTTTGGTGGAGTTTGCCTACAACAACTGTTATTAGTCGAGTATACGGATGGCACCGTACGGAGCTTTATATGGTCGCAAGTTTCGGACTCCCTTGTATTGGACAGAGTTTAGTGAGAAGCAAACTCACGGGGTTGATCTAGTTAAGGAAACCGAAGAGAAAGTGAAAGTGATCCGTGATAGTCTAAAAGCTGCTTCAGATCGAAAAAAGTCATACGCGGATTTAAAAAGGAAAGAAATCGAGTTTCAAGTAGGCGATAAAGTATTTCTGAAAGTATCCCTGTGGAAGAAAATATTGAGATTTGGTCGAAAGGGAAAATTGAGTCCACGATTCATAGGGTCGTATTAGGTTATTGAAAGGATTGGGCTAGTAGCTTACCGGTTGGCTTTACCGGCAGAGTTAGAGAGAATACACAATGTGTTTCATGTGTCGATGTTGCGGCAATATCATTCCAATCATTTGCATGTGATCCCTCCAACCGAAATTGAGATACGACCGGACATGACATATGAAGAGGAACCAATTAAGGTTTTGGCTCGAGAGGTTAAACAGTTGAGGAATAAGAGCATAGCCTTAGTGAAAGTGTTATGGCAAAAACACGGAGTAGAAGAGGCTACATGGGAACTAGAAGAAGCCATGAGAGAACAGTACCCAAACCTTTTTACTGGTAAGATTTTCGAGGACGAAAATCTCTAAAGGGGGAGAGTTGTAACATGCCGATATTTTTATAGTCGGAACAGTGGTTTCAGGACCACTAATCTGAGGTTGAAGAAAAATATTTTAATATTATTTTATGTGTTATAGCATGATTACAAGGATGCATGAAAATTTTGGTGTTTTAATTTTAGTGATTGTATGCTTAATTGTGAAAAAAGACTAAATCGCATAAAGGGTGAAAGTTTCATTTTACAAGCTAGAGGTGTCTAATAGCTATGGAATATAAAATTGGAGGTCCTTAAAGAGCAATTAGACCCATAGAGAATGGGTGGCCAACCATAGGGGAAAAAATGAGGTCAAAATTGGTTAATTTGGTGGGTTAGGTGGATTAAATTAAAAGAAATAAATAAAATAAAGAAAAGGCTATAATATTTTTATTTTCTCTTCTTCTTCCACCAAATTTTCACACTCAAGAAGGGCTTTGGGAGCTTTAAATTTCAGCAACCTATTTTCCTTGCTAGTAAGTGATTTTAATGGCTTTTCTTGATAATTTTTGTACTTTTGGAACCCTTAAAGCCTAAGTTAACTAAAGAGGGGACTATTTTGCAAAATGGTTGAAAGTTCAGGGACTTGCCATGAGAGTGTTCATGTTCTTTGCTGAGTTTTTATGGAAAAAAATGAATGTTATTGGGTTAATGAATAACTTTTGTGAAAGGTGTTACCATGAAAACACCTAAATGAGACTTATTTGTATAGATTGTAATTAAGTAATAAATGCATGAAATGATTGGTTTTGTGAATTGTTGTAAGAGAAATAAATGTTCATTTAGGCTTGTTTAATGAGAAAATATGATGAAAACGATTTATGAGCCTAGGGGAAAAATCGTAATTTTTCCAAAGTATAAGGGCAAAATGGTCATTTTTGCCTAAGTAGAAATTTTGATGTGTCATGAGTTAATTAGTGATTAAATGAGTAACTTTTATAAGAAGAGTGCAGAAACAATCTTGACCGGGGAAAAGGTAAGGTTACGGACTAAATCGTTGATTTACACATTTTGCACCAAGGTAAGTTTACGTGTAAATGATACATCCTTAATACATATGTTGTTACTTATTGATGCATTGAATGGATGTGAATACTTATTAGTGAGATTAATTTAGAATGATGAAAAATGAATAATTCTTAAATGAACCTCAGAATCGAAATGTAAAATGTGGGTACGGGTAAATATCTGTGAATATGTAATTGATGGTGGGCTGTGTGCAATACCACCATGTTATTCATTCACGATGGGCTGTGTGCGATACCATCGTTTATATTATCATTTGTTGGGCTATGTGCGGTACCACCATACTTATCATTTGGTGGGCTATGTGCCATACCACCGTAATTATCCTCATTGGTGGGCTATGTGCGATACCACCCTATTATTGTTTAATGGTGGGCTGTGTGCGAAACCACCAGGTACTTTGTACCATTCAGAAAGATTCACCAAGAAACTTGTTAAGTAAATAATTCATGTGGCTTTGTGGTGATGTGTGCAGGATATATGTGCAAGTAAAATGTGAGCAATATATATGTTATACGATTGGAATGTAGTAAGAGATGAGATGAGCAAGCATGATTATGAAAATGTGAATTGTTTTTACATAATATGTAATGTTGTGATTGCTTAGCATATGGTATGATACTTATTGTTTACATGTAGACTTACTAACCTTAAAGCTTACCACCTTTCTTTTCCCTTATTTTATAGTGTCAAAGAGCCGCTCGGGATGCGAAGATAATCAGATGATCACCCATACTATCAGCACATCTCGGTATAGTTAGACTTAGCATTTTGAGTATGGCATGTTTAGGGACTAGACTTGTTGAAATGTTTTGTTGTTTTTGCCAAGTGTGTTGGCTATTTTAAAGATGAACTCTTTTGTGTATGGCCATAGTTAATGGCTCATTATTATCTCCTAAGAAGAGATGAGGTTATTCATGAATGTGTATGATGCATGATTGGGTTGCTTGGTTAAAGTATGCATGAGTGGATTGATGGTTGAATGTGATTTATGTTTGCATGAGTTAGGGTGATAAAAAGAGCTTGGCAAATAGCCTTGTTCTCGTCCTCACAGGTAGACACACGTGCGTGTGTCTAGGCCGTGTGTGACAAGCGGTCAACCTTATGGGCGTAGAGATAGGTCGTGTGTCCCCTGCATGTTAATTTTTACAAGTCAGTATGCTCAGTAGTAAACATACGGGTAGAGACACGGCCGTGTGTCTCAACCGTGTGGATGGCACGGCCATGGACCTGGGCATGTGCCTAGGCCGTGCAATGTCTACACCTGAATTTGGAATTTAATTTGCCACATGGTCGAAGGACATGGGCATGTGACTGGCCGTGTGATGCAAGTTAGTGTCGACCACGGGCCAGACACATGGGCATGTGATAGGCCGTGTAATGCAAGTCAGTGTCGACCACGGGTGTGGAACACGGGCATGTGATATGTTACACGGGCGTATCCCTTATTCAACACGAACGTGTGGACTGTTTAGACAAAATTTTCTAAGGTCTTCGAAAAAGCTTCAATGGAGCTCGATTTGATCCCGAATCATTCCTAAACCATGTATTGGGCCTCGTAGGCTTGTTTAGGAGATGTTAGTAAAAATTGTAAATTGGAGAGAAAAGTTAAGTTTCTAAATTGCTTAATTGATTTCGGTAGGCTTTGTAATGCCTCGTACCCTGTTCTAACGTTGATACAGGTAAGGGGTGTTACATGGCACAAGTCATAGAGCTCCCTATTTTGAACACGGCTTGTAGCACGGGCGTGTCTAAGGGTCACGTGGGCGTGTTCTTTGGACCACACGGGCATGTGAGCCCTGTAACATGAAAAAATTTCTAAGTTTTGTAAAATTTTCTAAAGTTCTCAGTTTAGTCCTGAACCACTTCCAAAGTATGTACTAAGCCTCGTAGGCTTGTTTTAGGGATGATATGAGTGAATGTGAAAATTTTTAAAATTGGATGAAAAATACGTCTCAATTTTGTATGTTTGCTTGTGTTTAAGTCTGGTAATGCCTTGTACCCTATTCTGACATCGAACACGGGTAAGAGGTGTTACATTTAGTGGTATCAGAGCTACGATTTATTCGATTCTCTGACTAATGTAGCGTGTGTAACAGTCTAGCTATACATGCCATAAATGAACTGTGATAGTGTGATGACTCCTGAGAATTTTAAAATTTTGTTTTCATATAGTAAATGGATCCCAATCGAGCTGAGGCTGATGAAGTTGAAAGTAATATGCCAGCTCCCGCTCAAGGGGCAACGCCATCTGATAGTAGACCTCCTACGGTTAGTCAAGAAGAAGGAGCTAGGGAAGCCTTCCTCCACATGATGAACCAGTGGTATTCGGAGTTTGTTCGAACAAATCTGAATGCCCAAACTCCTCCACTCCCACCTATTCTTGACCGGTTCCTATAGCTCCACAAGGTATGAAATTTGTAAGAATGAAAAAGCCCCCGGTTGATAAGATTCGAAAGAACGGGGCTGAAGATTTCAGAGCTAATGTGGATAATGATCCCGAGAGAGCCAAATTTTACCTCAAAAACTCCATCAGTGTATTTGATTAGTTGTCCTGCACACTAGATGAGTGTTTAAAGTGTGTCATCTCACTTTTAAGAGATTCTGCATATCACTGGTGGAATACACTGGTACCGGTGGTACCAAGAGAAAGGGTTACATGGGAATTCTTTCAAGAGGAGTTCCAAAAGAAATATATTAGTCAGCGGTTCATCGATCAGAAACATAAGGAATTTCTTGAGGTAAAACATGGTCGTATGACAGTGACAGAGTATGAGCGAGAATTTTCAGACTTAGTAAATATGCTTGAGAGTGTGTTTCCACTGAGGCTGTTATGTGCAAGAGATTTGAGGATGGATTGGATGAGGATCTTAGAGTTGAAAGAATTTGTGGTATTGGTTGAACGAGCTTGTGAGGCCGAAGAGTTGAATAAAGAGAAGAGGAAAGTTGATCTTGAAGCTAGAGATTCGAGGAAAAGACCAATGAGTAAGTCATTTCCATCTCAGTCAAAGAAATCTAAAGAAATGTATTCCCGTTCAAATGTTTCAACGGGGTATTCACACAGAGATCGTGGCAAGCAACACTTGAGTTTTAAATCTCAAGCTACTTCAATGGCAAGTGTGGGTAATGTAAAGTCTAATAGACCCAAATGTCAGCATTGTCGAAGAAGACATCCCGGCGAGTGTAGAATTAATGACCGAGCTTGCTTTAAGTGTGGTTCTCAAGAGCATTTTATCTGAGATTGACCTGAAATGGCTGAGAAAGAAGAATTTCAGAGTGTGAGGCCGAATAATACTACTAATAGGGGTTGGCCACCGAGAAATACCGGAAATAGAGCTAGTAGTAAAGGTGTGATGAAAAATACAACTGTGAGATCCGAAGCTCGAGCACCTGTTAAAGCCTATGCCATCCGTGTTCGCGAAGAAGCAATATCACCCGATGTTATCACTGGTACTTTTTCTCTCTATAATACTAATGTAATTGTATTGATTGATCCAGGATCGACTCATTCTTATGTTAGTGTGAAATTAGTAGCTAGTTAGAGCTTGCCATCTGATTTTACTGAGTTTGTAGTTAGAGTGTCAAACCCCTTAGGCAAACATGTATTAGTTGATAGAGTTTGCAAGAATTGTCCCTTGATGATTCGCGGTCACTGTTTTCTGGCTAATTTAATGTTGTTGCCATTTGATGAATTCAATGTTATTTTGGGTATGGATTGGTTGACACTGCATGATGCCGTAGTAAACTGTAAAAGAAAGATTATTGAACTGAAATGTGAAAATGGTGAAATTCTTCGGATTAATTCAAATGAGTCGGGTGAGTTACCTGTTGTGATTTCTTTGAGGTCTGCCCAGAGGTGTGTAAGGAAAGGTTGTGAAGCTTATCTTGCTTATGTGTTGAATACAAAAGTGTCGGAGTTAAAAATTGAATATCAGTGCCGATAGTTTGTGAATATCTAGATGTGTTCCCAGAAGAGTTACCAGGGTTGCCACCGGTCAGAGAAGTTGAGTTTGGTATTGACTAAGTACCAAGGACCTCACCGATATCTATTGCTCCATATAGAATGGCTCCGACTGATTTGAAAGAATTAAAAGCTCAGCTGCAAGAGTTGACAGATAAGGATTTTGCGAGACCGATTTTTTCACCATGGGGTGCTCCAGTGTTTTTTGTAAAGAAGAAAGACGGATTTATGAGACTTTGTATCGATTATCGATAGCTCAACAAGGTGACTATAAAGAAAAAGTATCCTCTGCCGAGGATAGATGACTTGTTTGATCAGTTGAAAGGGGCAATAATATTCTCGAAGATTGATTTGAGATCGGCTACTATCAGTTGAGAGTTAAAGAGTCGGTTGTGCCGAAAACTGCTTTCAGGACAAGGTACGGGCATTATGAATTTCTTGTTATGCCTTTTGGATTAACTAATGCCCCTGCTATTTTTATGGACTTGATGAATCAAATTTTCTGACCGTACTTAGATAAGTTTGTGGTTGAATTCATCGATGACAATTTGATTTATTCTTGGGATGAGTCTGAACATGCTGAACATTTAAGAATTGTGTTGCAGATCTTGAGAGATAAGAAATTGTTTGCTAAATTCAGTAAAAGTGAGTTTTGGCTCCGAGAAGTTGAATTTTTGGGGCATATTGTTTCAGGTGGTGATATTCGAGTTGATCCCAGTAAGATTTCAGCAATTGTTGATTGGAAACTGCCAAGAAATGTGTCTGAAGTCAGAAGCTTTTTGGGCTTGGCCGATTATTATCGACGTTTTGTCAAAGGACTTTCGATGACTGCTACGCCTATTACTAAGCTGTTGCAAAAGGATGTTAAGTTCGAATGGTCAAAAAAATGTCAACAAAGCTTTGAGAAGTTGACAACATTATTGACTGAGGCACCAGTTTTAGTACAACCTAAACCGGGAAAAGAATTTTTGATTTATAGTGACGTGTCATTGAATGGATTAGGATGTGTGTTGATGCAAGAGGGCGAAGTGATAACTTATGCATCGAGATAGTTGAAATCGCATGAGAAGAATTATCCGACGCATGATTTGGAATTAGGTACTATTATTTTTGCTTTGAAAATTTGGAGACACCATTTATACGGTGAGAAGTGTCATGTCTTTTCTGATCATAAGAGTTTAAAATACTTGATGACTGAGAAAGATTTAAACTTGAGCAATGGAGATAGCTCGAGTTACTGAAGGATTATGAGCTAGTGATTGACTATCACCCGTGTAAGGCAAATGTAGTCGCAGATGCGTTGAGTAGAAAGGCTGTGTTTGCTTTGAGAGCGATGAATACACGGTTGACTTTGTCCGAAAATGGTTCGATCCTAGCCGAGTTGAGAGCTAGACCGTTATTCCTTCAACAAATTTGCGAAGCTCAGAAATGTGACAGTGATTTGCAAACCAAAAGAGTTCATTGTGAATTGAGTAGTGATTCAGATTTTCATATCGGATCCGATGATTGTTTGATGTTCCGAGGTAGAATTTGTGTACCGAAAAATGATGAACTTATTCAGAAAATTCTTCATGAGGCGCATAATGGTTGTTTATATGTGCATCCAGGTAGTACAAAAATGTATAATGTTTTGAAGAAATTGTATTGGTGGTCAGGTATGAAACATGAAATCTCAGAGTTTGTTTCGAGATGTTTGATTTTTCAACAAGTGAAGGCCGAACACCAAGTACCTTCGAGTTTACTTCAGCTAGTAATGGTAGCCGAGTGGAAATGGGACATGATTACAATGGACTCCGTAACGGGTTTGCCTTTAACTTCGAAAAAGAAAGATGTCGTCTGGGTTGTTGTCGATAGATTAACGAAATCGGCCCATTTTATACCGGTATGTACTGATTATTCACTTGATAAGCTAGCTGAATTGTACATTGCTGAAATCGTGAGTGTAACAGCCCGATTTTGGGGCTAGTCAGAATAGTGGTTTCGGAACTACTAATCTGAGACCAGAGAAATTATTTTTAATAATTTTATAGGTGTTATATCATGATTATAAGGGTGCATGAAAATTTTGATGCATTAATTTTGGTGATTGCATGTTTAATTGCAAAACAGGACTAAATTGCATAAAGTCTGAAAGTTTTATTTTACAAGATAGAGGTGTCTAATAGCTATGAAATATTAAATTAGAGGTCTTTAAAGAGAAATTAGGCCTTCTTAAAGGTGATGGTTGGTTGCGGGGGACAAATTAGAGACATGGTCAATGGTTAGGTGAGTTTTGGTGACTTAATTGAATAAAATAAGATAAAATAAAGAGTTACCATCGTTTCCTATTCCCATTTCTTCTTCCATAAAAAATTCAAGTAAGAATAGGGGTTTTTGAAGCTCAAACTTTCAGCCAAGCTATCCTCTTGCAAGTAAGTGATTTTAGTGGTCTTTCTTGATAATATTTGTACTTTTGGAACCCCTAAAGCTTAAGCTAGCTAAAGAGGGGACTATTTTTCAAAATGGTTGAAAGTTTAAGGTGTTTCCATGAGAGTACTTATGTTGTTTGCTGAGTTTTTATGAAAGAAAATGAATCTTGGGTGTTAAATACACAATTTTTGTGACATGAAAACACCTAAAAGGACTTTTTTGTAAAAGTTATAAAATAGATTATAAAGGTGTGAAATAGTTGAAATTGTGAGTTTTTATAAGAGAGAATACGAATCGGCTAGGCTTGGGTGTGAGAGAAATGAACACATTTCATTTTACGAGCCTAGGGGCAAAATTGTAATTTTGACAAAGTATAAGGGCAAAACGGTAAATTTTGCCAAAGCAAAAATTTTGAAGTGTCTTGATTTATGTAGTGATTAAATGAGTAAATTTTATTATTATAGATCAAGAAGAACGCAGAATCAACCTTGACCGGAGAAAAGGCAAGGTTTCAGACTAAGCCGCAAATTAACATATTTTGTACCGAAGTAAGTTTATGTGTAAACGATACATCCTTATTACATATGTTTTCACCTATTGATGCATTGTATGGATGTAAATGCTTATTGATGAGATTTATTGAAAATGGTAGAAAGTAGGGTAATTCTCGAATGAACCTTCGGAATAGAAATGTGGGTACGAATAAATATCCGTAATTATGTAATTGTTGGTGGGCTGAGTGCGATACCATCTTGTTATTTATTCACGATGGGATGTGTACGATACCATCGTATATATAATCATTTTGGTTGGCTATGTGAGATACGACTGTAATTATCACTGTTGGTGGGCTGTATGCGATACCACCCTATTATTGATTAATGGTGGGCTGTGTGCGATACCACCCTATTATTGATTAATGGTGGGCTGTGTGCGAAACCACCGGGTATCTTGTATCATTTCAAAGGGTTCATCGAGAAACTTGACTAAGTGAAATTTCATGTGGCTTTGTGGTGATAAGTGCAGGGTATATGTGCAAGTAATTATGAGCAATGTTTATGATATGTGTTTGGGATGTGGTAAGATTTGAAACGGGTAAGCATGATTATGAGGATATGGTTTGTTTTTACAAAGCATGTAATGTTTAACTGATGATTATGTGGTATGATGTTTATTGTTTACATATAGACTTACTAAGCTTAAAGCTTACTCCTTTCTATTTTCCCTTGTTTTATAGTGTCGAAGAGCCAGCTCGGGATACGGAGATAAGCAAAGGATCACCCACACTATCAACACATCTTGGTATAGTTAGACTTAGCATTTTGAGTATGGCATGTATAGGGACTAGATTTAGTTGAATGTCATATTGTCTTGGCCAAATGTGTTGGCTCATTCAAAGATGAACTCTTTTGTATAAGGCCACAGTTGATGGCTCTTTCTTATTAATCTATGAAAAGATGAGGTTACTCATGAATATGCAAGTTGCATGATTGGTTTACTCAGTTTAATTATGCATGAATGGGTTGAAGGGTTGGTGTGAGTTATGTTTGTACGAGTTGGGGTGATAGAAAGAGCTTGGCAAATAGCCTTGTTCTTGTCCATATAGGTAGACACACGGGAGTGGGTCTAGGCCGTGTGTGACACACGGTCAGCCTCATGGGCATGTGGTTAGGCCGTGTGTCCCCATGCATGCTAGGTTTACAAGTCAGTATGCTCAGTAGTAAACACACGGGCAGAGACACGACCGTGTGTCTCAATCGTGTGGAAGACATAGCCATGGACATGGGCATGTGCCCAAGCCATGTGAAGTCTGCACCTGAAATTAGGAATTTAATTCGCCACACGGCTGAAAGACATGGGCTTGTGTCTTGGCCGTGTGACATTTATGGGGTGATAACGTCAGAAATAGAATGCCAAGGTTTTTGTACACAGGCGTGTCAAGGCCGTGCGCGGGACACGGGCGTGTGTCCGGTTGTGTGAAAATCCTTGTAGGTCCAATTTGAGAAATAAATCCACACGAGTGTGGAACACGGGCATATGATATGACATACGGGTGTGTCCCTTCCTCCACACGGGCGTGTGGACTGTTTAGTGAAAATATTCTAAGATTTTCAAGAGAGCTTCAAAGGAGTTCGATTCAATCCCGAACCATTTCTAATGTGTGATTTGGGCCTAGTAGGCTTCTTTAGGAGATGTTACGAAAAGTTTTAATTTTGCATGGAAAGTAGTGTCTCGGTATTACATAATTGTTGGTGTATAACTCTGGTAATGCCTCGTACCCTGTTTCGGTGTTGAATACGGGTAAGGGGTGTTACAGTGAGATTGCACAGGGTTCCTATTTCTATTATTTCAGACATAAATCTGAGGTTTACTTCGTAGTTTTGGAAGAAGTTGCAAGAAGCTTTGGCTACAAAGCTGAACTTTAGTACCATTTTTCATCCGCAAACTGATGGTCAGTCTTAGAGAGTAATTCAGATTCTTGAAGATATGCTCCGATATTGTGTCCTATAGTTCGAGGGTAGTTGGGAAAAATATCTACCATTGGTCGAATTTGCCTATAACAACAGTTTTCAATCGAGTATAAAGATGGACCTTATGAGGCATTGTATGGTTGGAAGTGTCGAACACCATTGTATTGGACCGAGCTTAGTGAGAAACAGATTCACGGGGTTGACTTGGTTAGGGAAACCGAAAAAAAGGTAAAGGTAATTCGCGATTGCTTGAAAGCAGCTTCAGATCAACAAAAGTCATACACATATTTGAAAAGAAAAGAGATCAAATTTTAGATTGGTGATAAAGTATTTCTGAAAGTATCTCCGTGGAAGAAGATTCTAAGATTTGGCTGTAAAGGCAAGTTGAGTCCACGTTTCATCGGGCCATCTGAAGTTATTGAAAGAATAGGGCCAATGGCATATCGGTTAGCTTTACCGACACAGTTGGAAAGGATCCACAACGTGTTTCATGTATCTATGTTACGCCATTATCGATCAGGCCCTTCACATGTGATTTTTTTGACAGAGGTTGAGATTCGACCCGATATGACTTACGGTGAAGAACCAATCAAGATTTTGACTCGGGAAGTTAAATAATTGAGAAATAAAAACATAGCCCCAGTTAAAGTTTTGTGGCAACGACACAGAGTCGAAAAGGCTACGTGGGAACATGAGGAAGCTATGAGAAAATAGTACCCAAACCTATTTTCTTGTAAGATTTTCGAGGACGAAAATCTCTAAAGGGGGAGAGTTATAACAGCCTGATTTTGGGTCTAGTAGGAACAGTGGTTTCAGGACCACAAATCTGACGCAGTAAAATTTGCTTTTATTATATTTTTATGGTCTAAAGTTTTACGGAATGATTTCGTGAAAATTTTGTTCGAAAAATTTTACGTTTGAGTACTCAATTAACCAAAAAGGACTAAATTGTAAAAAGTGCAAAAGTGGAGTTCTACATGCTAGAGGTGTCTAAATTCTATGAAATTTTAAATTGAAGGTCCTTAGATGGAATTACACCATTTGTTGAGTTAGTGGACAAAAATGGACATGGTGAGATAAAATTTCAAAGTTTTAAGTGAAGGGCATTTTGGTCATTTAGTAATTAAATGAATTAAAAAACCAAAATTTAGTCCATCTTCTTCATGCTTGTGCTGAAAATTAGAAAGGAAGCCATAGGTAGGGTTTGGCCACTTTCAAGCTTGAATGTAAGTCCGTTCTTGTCCTGATTTTACTGCTCTTTACATTTTTGAAGTCGTTATCACTCGATCTATCCATTTCTACCACTAATTTGAGTTATGGTTGATGTGTAGGGTTTGACCTATGCTAGAAATATGTGTATTTTAATGTTTAATGTTAGATAAACAACTTTTGCTAGGTGATTTTTGATGAAAATGTCAAAAGGACCTATTTGTAAAGAAATTTCAAAATGTGTGTAAGAGTATGATTAAATGAAAAATGTGGGCTGTTATAAGCATGAAAGAGGTTCAGCTAGGCTTCGGTCTTGTTGAAATCGAATAGATTTCATTTTATGAGCCTAGGGGCCAAAATGTAAAAAAGTCAAAGTTTAGGGTCAAAAATGTACTTTTTCCATAATGTGATTTTTGGACTGAATTGAGAAATGTGGATAATAAATGAGTTAAATTTGCTATTATAGATCAAGAGAAACGAGGTTCGGACCTAGATCGGGGGAAAAACAAGGTGTTTGACGATTAGGTCCATTTCTACTATTTTTGTACTGAGGTAAGTTTGTATGTAAATAATGCATTATTTTATTTATGTTCAAAATGCTTTAATAGTGTATGAATTATGATTGAATCCTTGGATGTAATCGATAATGTTTGACAAGTGAGAAATCTCGGTTGAGCCTTAGGAGTAGGAAAGATACGAATGTCATGACATTAGGGTTATTTGAGATTACATGTAAGACCATATCTGGGATATGGCATCGATATGAGACTTCGTATAAGACCATAGATGGGCTATTGGCATCGATAAGAGATCCCCTGTAAGACCATATCCGAGATAATGGCATTGGTCTTGTATTGTGTGTGCGAGATTCTTGAGTATCATTTAGTATTCCAAGTGGTTCAACGAGTATGTCAAAGTTGTGAAAGGTTATGATTATGTTGCGAGTTGGTACAGGTACGTACGTAAAACTCACTTACTAATGAGCTCGATATGCGATGAATGCCTCAATAAGGTTGTGAATGAGTAAGTTATGATTATAAGATCTTGATACTACTTATGCCAAGTTCATAATGTTTATTTGTATGATACGTGTGTGATTATAATGCTTATTATTTGCATAGGAACTTACTAAGCTATATAGCTTACTCCCCCTTTCTTTTCCCTTGACTTGTAGTGTCACCAAGGCAGCTCAGGATTGGAGATTTGTCAGAGATCGATACACACTATCTACAACAATTATTTTGATACCAATGAAATCAAGTATTTTGAGTTATGGCATGTATAAGGGACTTGGTCATTTTATTATGTGTCATAATTGATTTGGCCAAATATGTTGGCTTATATTGGTTGAAATTTCATTTTGTAAATGGCCATTGAGATTGCCTAGTGCTGTTATAAGCAAGTTATGATGATGCCTTTCATGGATGTGGGAATTTACATAATTTGAGTTGATAAGCATGTGATGTTTGTGTATGATAGATGGAAGCATGTGAATGATGTGTTGATGTCTTGATTGTTGCTGATTGGTTGTATGTAATATGCTTGGATTGGTGCTATATGATGTTGTGTATGTATGTACAAGTAAGGGTGGCAAAATGGCTTGGTAAATAGCCTTATTTTTGTCCACACAGGTAGACACACGGGTGTGTGTCTAGGCCGTGTGTGACACACGGTCTACCCCACCGGCATGTGTTTCAGCCGTGTGTCCCCTGCACCTTAATTGATGTAAAACAGAATGTCCAGAATTGAGCACATGGGTAGAGACACGGGCGTGTGTCTCGGCCATGTGTGCTACACGGCCTTGGACACGGGCGTGTGCCTTGGCTGTGTGAAGTTTGCACTTATTTTATGAAAAATTAAGGAAATTAAATTGACCACACGGCCTAGCACACGGGCGTGTGGCACGGCCGTGTGACACAAGTCAAAAAGCTCCCTATTTTGAACACGTCCTGTAGCATGGGCGTGCCTAAGGGTCACACAGGCGTGTTCCTTGGACCACACGGGCCTGTGAGCCCTGTAACATGAAAAATTTTCTAAGTTTTGTAAAATTTCCTAAGGTTCTCGATTTAGTCCCGAACCACTTCCAAAGCATGTATTGAGCCTCATAGGCTCGTTTTAGGGACAATATGAGTGAATGTGAAAAGTTTTAAATTTGGATGGAAATTACGTCTCGGTTTTGTATGTTTGCTTGTGTTTAAGTTCGGTAATGCCTCATACCCTGTTCCAGCGTCGAACACGAGTAAGGGATGTTACATTAACAGTTTTGCAAATATAGTCCCTAGGCTAGCTAGTATTAGAAGCAACGATCACAAAAACATAGAAATCATTAAAAACCGAACAAAAATGAACTTACATGCTTAAGAAGAACTTGCCGAATGCTCAAACCTAAAATGGTGATGTTTTCTTCCTTTAGAATTCGGCTAGGTGGAGAAGATGGACACGAATTATGGTTTTGTTTTTACTTATTTTAATTTATTTTATAATTTACTAAATTAACCTTACTAATTAACCTTTAAATCAATTAATAACATGTCCATAAATGTCCACTTGCCTTAATAATGGTCCATTTATCATCTAAGGACCTCCACATTTAATATTCATAATCATTTAGTGCATTTAACAAATAGAATTCAACTTTTACTCTTTACACGATTTAGTCCTTTTTACCGAATTAAGTATTCAAACGATAAAATTACTTCACGAATCTTTCACACATACATGCTATAATGCTATAAACACTTAAAATAATATTAAAATAAATTTTCAACCTCAGATTTGTGGTTCTAAAACCATTGTTCCGATTGACTAAAAATAGGCTGTTACAACTCTCCCCTTTAGGGATTTTCGTCCCCAAAAATCTTACCAGTGAATAGTTTAAGGTACTGTTTTTTCATAGCTTCCTCGGGCTCCCACGTAGCCTCTTCGACACCATGTCGTTACCAAAGTACTTTCACAAGATGTATGTTTTTATTTCTTAACTCTTTAATCTCTCGAGCTAGAATTCTGATCGGCTCTTCATTGTACCTCATATCAGGTTGAATTCAGATCGATATCGATGCAACATCGACACATGAAAAACATTGTGGATTTTTTCAAACTCAGTAGGTAAAGCTAGCCGATATGCCACTGGACCTATTCTTTCGATGATCTCATACGGTCTGATAAATCTCGAACTCAATTTGCCTTTTACGATCGAAATGAAGTATTTTCTTCCATGGAGATACTTTCAAAAACACTCTGTCACCAATCTGAAATTCAATGTCTTTTCATTTCAAATCCGCATACAATTTTTGATGATTTGAAACTGCTTTCAAACAGCCACAAATTACTTTCACTTTCTCTTCAGTTTATCTAACCAAATCAACCCCGTGAATCTGTTTCTCGCTAAGCTCAGTCTAGTACAATGGAGTTCGACATTTGCGACCATACAAAGCTTCGTATGGTGCCATCTTTACACTCGATTGAAAGTTGTTGTTATACACAAATTTATCCAGCGGGAAATATTTCTCCCAGTTGCCTTCGAACTCTAAAGCACAACATCGGAGCCTATCTTCAAGGATCTGAATTATTTGTTCAGACTGTCCATCAGTTTGCGGATGAAAAGCTGTACTACAATTCAACTTCGTACCCAGAGCTTCTTGCAATTTCTTCTAAAATCGTGATGTAAACCTCGAATCTCTATCCGAAACAATCAAAACTGGCACCCCGTGCAATCTAACGATCTCAGCAATGTATAATTCATCTAATCTATCAAGTGAATAGTCTATACGTACTGTTATAAAATGTGTCGATTTCGTCAATCTATCAACTACAACCCAAACAACATCTTTCTTTTTTAGAGTCAGGGGTAACCCCGATACGAAATCCATCGTAATTCTGTCCCATTTCCACTCTGGTATGATCACAAACTGAAGTAATTCTGAAGGCACTTAATGTTCAGCTTTAACTTGCTGACACACTAAACATCTCACTACAAATTCAGAAATGTCTTGTTTCATACCCGACCACCAATACAGTTGTTTCAAATCATTGTACATTTTAGTACTTCCAAGATGAATGGATAAACAACCACTATGTGCCTCGTGTAAAATTTTCTGAATCAACTCCAGATTTTTCAGTACACAGATTTGATCTCGGAACATCAAACAATCATTGGATCCGATTTGGTACTCTAAATCACTAGTCGACTTGCATTGCACTTTTTTAGCTTGCAATTCACTATCACATTTCTGAGCTTCGTAAATTTGCTGAAGAAATACTGGTTTAGCTTTTAACTCAGCTAAAATTGAACTATCATCAGATATTGTCAGTCTCGTATTCATCGCTCTCAAAGAAGATAGAGATTTTCTACTCAAAGCATCTGCGACCACATTTGCTTTTCCCAGATGATAATCGATTACTAGTTCATAGTCTTTTAATAGCTCGAGCCATCTCCGTTGTCGTAAATTCAAATCCTTCTGAGTCATTAAATACTTCAAAATCTTGTGATCTATAAAGATGTGGCATCATTCACCGTAAAAATAATGACGCCAAATTTTCTATGCGAAAACTATAGCAACCAACTCTAAATCATGCGTCGGATAATTCTTTTCATACGGTTTCAACTGCCTGGAAGCATAAGCTATCACTTTTCCCTCTTGCTCCAACACACAACCCAAACCGTTCAATGACGCGTCGCTGTAAATCACAAATTCCTTACCCGACTCAGGTTGAACCAACACTGGTGCCTCAGTTAACAATGCTTTCAATTGATCGAAACTCTGTTGACATTTCTCGAAAGCAGTCTGGTCATCAGTGTAGAAATCATCGAGAATTGATAAACCGTAATATAAACATATTTTAATCCCACATTTAGCATACTTTTGGATGATTTATTCCCTAAATTGTGTAATTTTGTGCTCTTATTCCTTTGTTTTCATGTTTTATACTTAGGAGAGCACCAGAGGATGAAAGGAATGAGAAGCGGGCCTAAAATGGAGTAAATGGGTCATATCACGAAATTGACAGGGCCTAGGCCCAAGACCACACGGACGTGCCTCCTTAGTAGACTTGAACACGGCCTGGCCACGATTCACATGGGCATGTGCCATGGGCATGTCCCTACCATGACAAAGAAGAGTTTCATTCAGATTAGGGTACTTAGAGGCAAAGAAAGCCATTCCAAAAGCCTATATAAACACCTTAGAGGCCAACCTTCGGGGGAATCCAATTAGGCGTCCAGTGAGGCCGAAGAGCCGAGCCAGAGAGGCCAGAATTGTGGAATTTACTCGAAGAAAGCCAGTTGATCCATCTCAAGAAGTCGGAGTTATACTCAAGACAGAGGATATTCCCTTCAATTTCCTTCAGGGGTTTTAGGGTTTTTCTTATGTTTTGTTTGATATTTTCTTCTTAGGTGTATTTTTTTATTATTATGAACTAAGCCCCTCAAATACCTGAGGGGGATGAAACCTAAGACAGATCTTGTTATTGTTTTCTGAACTATATGATAAATACTTGATTTGTTCTTAATTCTTGTTTTGATATTTCAGGATATTGATTCAAGTATTGATGTGCTTAGGCAGTGGAGCAAAAGTCCCTGTTTAAGAGTAGATCTAGCATACTTAAGCAAAATTGATTGCAACCCTAGAAATATGATGACGAAAATTTTTCAGATTAGGGTCAAACCTAATATGGGAGTCTATAGAACGAGTTAATGCAATTCTAGGGGTTTTAATTAGAAAGAGATTTCAATTAATCAACCTAGGGTTAGACATTAGTAGCCTCGGAAGAGGTATTAATATAACTTAGGGAATCCTACGGATCAAGTCAACTGAAAAAATCATCTCGTTCAAAGTTAAATAATAAGTGAAGTCTAGGTGGATTCTTCCTCGGGTATTGTCTTAATCAATTAGTTTTTCCCACAAGTATTTTCCCAATTCATTCTTTTTTTCTTTGCATCTTTAGCTTAATAGTTAGTTAATTTTAGATTAATTAATAATTCACTTTTAATTCTTAGGCTAAATAATAAAAAGAAAGTTAGTATTAGTAATTTTGGTTCCTTTGGGTTTGACATTCTGGTCTTGGTGCTAAACTATACTACTGTTCGATAGGTGCACTTGCCTCAAGTCGCTATCACAGTTAGTTTCTAGGCTCGATCATTCATTATATAAATTTTAAGACTCTGACACACGATCAAGTTTTTGGCGCCGTTGCTGGAGAATTGAAATATTAAGAACACTCAATTTTTATTACTTTAGCCATTTTTATTCTTGCAATTTATTTTTATTTTTATTTTGCTTTTAACTTTACTAATTTTCCTTCTTTTATTTGTTCTTAGCAGGTACCTCTAGTTTATGACTAGAAGGAACCCGACAAGATCCCTGATTTACAACAGTGAAATAGAATTTACCGCTTGCAAAAATCGAAGAAATGTCACTGAATAATTATCAGTGGCAAGTCATGAGGACAAAGCCTACTAAAGCAGCCGATGTTTTCAACCTTGACGCGGTCACCATGTTATCTAACCAGGTAGAACTTTTAAATAAAAAAATTGATGGTTTGTATGGTTCTACACAGGTACATTGGGTAATACAGTACGATACAAGTAGAAGAGGAGTGAACAGCACAAAATATCTATCCTACAACCCTAGCACAGAGAATGAACAAGTCAACTATATGGGTAACTATTCTAGACCTCAAAATAATCTTTATAGTAACAATTAAATGCAGGTTGGAGGTACCGTCCCAATTTCTTGTGGGGAGGTCAAGGTAATCAAAGACCGCAACTTCCTTCAAGTTTTCAACAACCACCTCACCAGCAGAAAAAGAAGCTGAACCTTGAGGAGATGCTGAGAAAATTTATAGCGGTGTCAAAAACTCGTTTACAAAACTGATCGTGTCTGCCGAGTCTTAAAACTTATAAAAAGAATGATCGAACCTGGAAACTAACTTTGACAATGATTCGAGGCAAGCGCACCTATCGAACAGTAGTATAGTTAAGACAAGACCAGAATGTCAAATCCCAAAGGAACCAAAAGTACTAATACTAACTCTCTTTTTATTATTTAGCCTAAGAATAAAGAGATTTATTTATCTAATCTAAATTAATTAACTACTAAACTAAAGACTCTAAGACAAAGAAGAATGAATTTGGGAAAATAACTTGGAAGAAAAACCAATTGATTAAGACGACACTCAAGGAAGAATCCACCTAGACTTCACTTGTTATCTAACTCTGAACCAGACGATTTATTCATTTGACTTGATCCATAAGATTCCCTTAATGTATATTAAACCCTCTCTCGAAGCGAATAACGTCTAACCCTAGGTTGATTAATTGAAATCTATTTCTAATTAAAACCCCTAGAATCACATTAACTCGATCTATGGACTCCCATATTAGGTTTCACCCTAATTCGGAAAAATCTCGTCACCCTATCTCTAGGCATGTGATCAGCTCCGCTTAATTATGCTAGATCTACTCTTAGGCAGGGACTTTTGCACCTCCACTTAAGCACATCATACTTGAATTAATATCTCAGAAATATCAACACAAGAATTAAGAACACATAATTAAGAACAAGTCAAATATTTATCATATAGTTCAGCAAACGATAACAAGATTCATCTTAGGTTTCACCCCCTAAGGTTTCTGAGGGTTTAGTTCATAACTATAAAAGAAAACATCTCAAAAGAAAAGATAAAACAAAACATAAGAAATCCCTAAAACCCCCTGAAGGAATTGAAGGAGAGATCCTTCGTCTTGAGTAGAATTATGGCTTCTTGAGATGGATCAACTGGCTATCTTCGAGTAAATCTCCACAACTCTGCCCTCTTTGGCCTAGTCGGACGCCCCCTGACTAAAGCCTTGGGTTCCCCCTTTTCTCGTCATACTTAGGGTGTTTATATGGGCTTTTGAATATGTTACTTTCCCCCTAAGTATCCAAATCCGAATGAAACTCTTCTTTCCCGTGACAGGGACACGCCCATGGCACACGCCCATATAAGTCGTGGTCAGGCCGTGTTCGATCCTGTTGAATTGGGCACGACCGTGTGAATTTGGGCCAGGCCCTGTCAATTTTGTGATATGGCCCATTTACTCCGTTTTTGGCCCGTTTTCTGTTCTTTTCGTCATTGGGTGCTCTCCTAAGTATAAAACATGAAAAGAAAGGATTAAGAGTACCTTTTTACATAATTCAAGGCTTAAATCATCCAAAAGCATGCTGAATGTGGGCTTAAAATATGTTACTTTTACGGTTTATCAAATACCCTCACACTTAAGCTTTTGCTTGTCCTCAAGCAAAATTCTCAACTCACAATTAAACGAACTTCCTCGGTTCATAATATTTATCAATAATGTTTCATCATAATTCATAGATAATTCATACATGGATAACTCAACTCAAAGAGTCTTAAAGATTCAAACAATCAAAGTCATAGTTTTTATAGTATGAAAACATAGGTGTTTCCCTTTACCTAAATAATCACCTCTGATTCGAAATCGACAAGAGTTGACATCCTCACTAAAGATTCACTCAAACCACTCGAAGTGTTTAAGGTTCAAAATTAAGCACTCAAAAGTCAAACATGAAGAGTTAATCCCATAGGCTTGCATGAAAATCAAATCTCCACCACTATAATATGAGATGATACACAAATCAAAAGGTCTTTAACAGGGTTGTAATAGGGCTTGGGTTAAAGGTGTGGATAAAGGCTGAATTAGAAGGTTAGAATCGAGATTGACCTAACAAATTACCTAAGTAGAAACAACGAACTGAATATAAGTAATTATATCAATTGGAAACTAATAATACTACTATTGATAATACTTTAATACGAGCTTCTTCAATAATTGGAATTTAATGTATAAGCTCACCTAATCACAAAACTAATAATGAATACACTTCGTTTTTTTAAGAACAAGTCAAATAATGAATTCAACTACTGAAATAATATGATTAGGCAACCGATCAAATCAAATCTCGATATTAGGGTAGTCAAAAAGAATGGTGATAACAAATACAAAGGGTTTGGGGTTAATATTAGTAGGTGAGTTAATAAAAAGGGTTGTTAGGATCAATAGGGTTCACTAGGGGTTAATTATGAAGGTAGGCTTTTAGTGGAGTGAGTGGGTTAAAACCTAGGTACCTTTATCATCTCTGTATATCAAATCAAAGGTGTGGTCTCGACATGTACAATCGATGCAAGTTCTAGGATAACAAATCAATGTTGACACACTCATAATCAATAAAGTGAGCACGAAAAGAATATATGCTCTTATAAGGATCAAAAGCTCATAGAAAAGTATGGGTTTTTGATATCAACCTTGTAAATTTCAAACTTCAAGGTAACATTCAGATTCAAGTAGACAACCTAAAAATTTTAAATTTTGAAAAATAGACTTATCATGCTTGATTCTCTAGTATCCTTAAAATTTAATAATCAATGCACAATTATCAATGGCTTACTCTAAAACATATCAATAAAAATCATAAATCAAAGGAAATTTCATTGTAATCATAATATGAGAAACTTACTTAGAGACAAGTTATCATTCAGGGATTTGAGAATGATGAAGAAAGTTAGGCACTTTCTTGAAATAACTATTCACCCCCCACACTTAAGATGTACATTGTCCTCAATGTACAAAGATATATATGCATTTTAAGAGAGAGAGGAAGGTGATACTTCCTGAATTTGGATGGTTTCCTAGAGTTGGAAGTTGATAGGGGTGGTGGCTACTGCCGAGCTCTGCGCTAGATGAAGAAATCGGGGAGCTCGTAGAGAATTAGCCAAGAATTATTAAAATGCATTTAAAACAAACTAAATATATAATTAAAGACAAGAAAGATAAAGAGAAAGAAAACAGTAATGTAAATAAAATTAAAATGAAAGATGAATAGACCGAAGAGTCCTTATTGTTAGATGGTTCACGAGGTTGGTGTGACCTCTAAGGCTGCGGAGGTGCTGGCGGTGGAGTAAGTGGTGTGATTCCCAAGCAGCCTTTAGAACCTCTAAGGCTGCTTTGAGGTGGTGGTCGTGGTTCCGGTGTGATTCCCTAGAGCCTTTTGAACCTAACACTAAGAAACTAAAATAAAATAAACTAAATTAAGCATAAGATTGTCAAAGAGAAGGAAAATAAAGGAGAAGATAAAAGTAAAACAAAAGATAAATGGTCTCAAAGACCCTTGGCTTGTTGAGTGGATAAAGCGGCCGGCATGAACTTATGTAGATCGGTCTCCATGAGGGAGACTGTGCTGGGATCCTTCCGCTTCTTCTACATGGTTACGATATGGTTCAATGGTTAGTTAAATGTTAGAGAAGAAAAGTGGAGAGAGGTCTGAGAAAGAAAAGGAAAAGAAAATGGTCTGGAGAAAATGAGTAGCGGGTGAGAAGAGAGAGGGGTGGGTGGTTTAAATAGAATTTCAAATCTGACACCTCCTCACGCCCGTGGATCGTAGGTGTGTCGAATCACACGGCCGCCTCGCACGGCCGTGTAGCTGGTCGTGTTGTTTTTCCCACGCCCATGTTAGGGTAGCCATGCCCGTGTGTGAGCAAACAGTGTCATCCACGGTCGAGTCGCACGGCCGTGGGGTTTTGTCGGTGCCCGTGGGGTGGTGGTTGGAGCCCGTGACTCAAAGATTTGATTCGTCTGACTCGTACCATTTCTGCTATGTTAGTAGGGAGATTCGTGTGGTCCACACGGCCACAACCATAGCTGTGTGCAAGGCCGTGTGGCCTGGAAATTTGCACTTGGTTAGCTTATAGTTAAATGCTAAAAAGGAAAACTAAAAGAAAGAGTAAAATTTAAAAAAATATGTAATGGGGTTAGTACTCAGGTTGCCTCCTGAGAAGCGCTCATTTAAAGTCTTAAGCTAGACTTACCTCTTATTCGCCTAATTATGGTGGTTTGAAGAGTTGAATATCTTCTCTCATACTATCAATTCTATGATAAAGTTTGATTCGAGTGACATTTACCTTAAAAGTGTCGAATTTAGAGTGAGTTACGTCGACTTTTCCGTATGGGAAGATATTGTGTACCTCAAGAGGAATTTCTTTTTCTGTCTTCAGGTTGGATGTGGTGATTCTAGGGTCTCCTTTATTTAACAGTATACGGTCTCCTATTTTGAAGTGATTTGATGTTCCTATAAGTTCGTCTAGGTGTTCCCTCGGTGTTACTTCGTGTGGTTGTGATTTATCTTTTAAATGT
This sequence comes from Gossypium australe, assembly GCA_005393395.2. Lineage (NCBI taxonomy): Eukaryota > Viridiplantae > Streptophyta > Magnoliopsida > Malvales > Malvaceae > Gossypium > Gossypium australe. The sequence goes on along the minus strand of CM016614.1, from coordinate 63,979,633 downwards.
GTTTTCCACTCGTCTAGTTCATCGATGTGAAGCCTTCGTTCCTAATGTGATGTTTCTTTATTGTTATGAGGTATAAACTCTGGCTTGGTTGTGTGATTCTATGGTGCTTCCTGCAAAGAGGGTTTAGTGGAAAGCTTATCAATAGAATTTACGTTCTCACCTTTGTCACTCGATATCCTAGCCAAGTCGAGAGCTTGAAGAGTGACTGTCTCTTCACCTACACAGAGTATGAGTTCACCTGCGTCGACATCAATTTTAGTTCTGGCACTTGCTAAAAATGGTCACCCTAAAATTAGGGGGATCGTGTTGTCCTCATCCATGTCTAAAATGACGCAGTCTACTAGGAATACGAATTTATCAATTTTCACAAGTACATCTTCAATTATACCCCTAGTAACTCTAATAGTTTTATCAGCTAATTGAATGCTCATCCTAGTTTGCTTGGGTTTCCCTAGACCTAGTTGTTTAAACAATTTATAAGACATGGCATTTATGCTTGCCCCTAGATCATCTAACGCATTATCAATAGTTAAACTACCAATTAAGCATGGAATTGTAAAACTCCCTGTATCTTTTAATTTCTGTGGTAATTTATTTTGCAACATTACTGAGCACACTGCGTTCAGTTCCACATGTGATTCCTCGTTTATCTTTCGCTTATTCGTCAATAGCTTCTTTAAAAATTTCCTGGAATCTGGCATCTGTGAAAGAGCTTCAAGAAAAGGTAAGTTAATATGTAATTTCTTTAAAAGTTTAAGAAACTTACTGGACTATTCCTCTGTGTCGTCTTCCGTTATTGCTTGGGGATATGGTATGCGAGGTTTGTACTATTTGATTATTGGTTTTGGCTTGTTATTAACCTCAACCATGTTTTCTTCTACCGCATTCTTTTGCTTTGAATTAGGTTCGTCTAACCCTTCACTATCTTGAGTTGTTATGGCTTGAACTTGCTCCCTTGGGTTAGTCTCGGTGTTGCTCGGTAGTCTTCCCTGTGGTCTCTCAGAAATCTAATTAGCAAGTTGCCCAAATTGATCCTTGAACTCCTATGACAATGCCTCAAGTTTTGTTTCTACCTTCTGGAAACGTGTTTCTGAGGCTTCTATGAAGTTTGTTAGCACCTCTTCAAGGTTCGGCTTCTTTTGGGAAGGTTTATAAGGGATGCTGTTGGAAGTTTTGGGAAGGTTGTTGCCTTTGATTTCTTTGACCACCCCATGAGAAATTGGGGTGGTTCTTCCAACCTGAATTATAAGTATTACTATAAGGGTTATTGTTAGATCAGAAATTGTTACCCATATAGTTCATTTGTTCACTCTCCATGCCCTGTCCGTAAGGTGGGTACTCAGGATTCACCATTCCTTCACTAGCATCGCACTGCATAACTGGATGTGCCTACGAAGAACCATAGAAACTATCAAAATTTTTATGTAGCAATTCTACCTGATTTGATAGCGTGGTCATTGCATTAATGTTGAAAACTCCGGCTGCTTTGGCTGGCCTTGTCCTTGTAACTTGCCACTGATAGTTATTCAGTGACATCTCTTCTATAAACTCGTAGGCTACTTCAGGAGTTTTGTTGTTCAAGCTTCCGCTGACAGCTGAATCGATTAATTGTCGTGTTGAAGGGTTCACACCATTGTAAAAAGTTTGGATTTGTAGCCACAATGGTAATCCATGGTGTGGACACCTTCTCAACAGATCCTTGTATCTCTCCCATGCGTCGTAAAGTGTCTCTGAATCTATCTATACAAAAGAAGAGATATCATTCCTTAATTTGGCTGTTTTGGCCGGTGGAAAATATTTTAATAAAAAATTTTTGGTTATTTGATCCCATGTAGTGATTGATCCTCGTGGAAGAGAATGTAACCACTATTTGGCTTTATTTCTTAAAGAAAAGGGAAATAACCGAAGACGGATGGCATCATCAGAAACACCATTTATCTTGAAGGTATCGCAGAATTCTAGAAAATTAGTTAAGTGTGTGTTAGGATCTTCATCCTGCAAACCACCAAACTGAACAAACTGTTGTATCATCTGTATAGTGTTAGGTTTCAGTTCAAAATTATTTGCAGCAATAGTAGGCCTAACAATACTAGACTCTGTTCCTGTTAAACTAGGTTTAGCATAATCATACATAGTACGTGGAGCTTGATGTTCAGCCATCTCTTGAGGTGGCAGATTACTCTCAGTCATCTCTTATGTGGTATTTAATTCGGCTTCTTACTCTTTGTCTATGTAGTTTAGGCTTCGCCTTATTTCTCTGCGATTTCTACGAATGGTACCTTCAATATCACTGTCGTAAAGCAGGGGTCCTGTCAGGTTCCTTCTAGTCATAAACTAGAGGTACCTGAAAGGAACAAAAAGAAAGAAAGAAAATTTTAGAAAAAATAAAATTTAATTGCAAAAAAATAATAATAAATATGGCTAAAGTAATAAAAATTAAGCTTTCTTAATATTTTAGTTCCCCAGCAACGGCGCCAAAAACTTGATCTTGTCTGTCGAGTCTTAAAATTTATAAAAAGAATGATCGAACCTGGAAACTAACTCTGACAACGATTCGAGGCAAGCAAACCTATCAAACAGTAGTATAGTTAAGGCAAGACCGGAATGTCGAATCCCAAAGGAACCAAAAGTACTAATACTAACTCTCTTTTTATTATTTAGCCTAAGAATAAAGGGATTTATTTATCTAATCTAAATTAATTAACTACTAAACTAAAGACTCTAAGACAAAGAAGAATGAATTTGGGAAAATAACTTGGAAGAAAAACCAATTGATTAAGACGACACCCAAGGAAGAATCCACCTAGACTTCACTTGTTATCTAACTCTGAACCAGACGATTTATTCATTTGACTTGATCCATAAGATTCCCTTAATGTATATTAAACCCTCTCTCGAAGCGAATAACGTCTAACCCTAGGTTGATTAATTGAAATATCTTTCTAATTAAAACCCCTAGAATCGCATTAACTCGATCTATGGACTCGCATATTAGGTTTCACCCTAATCCGGCAAAATCTCGTCACTCTATCTTTAGGAGTGTGATCAACTCCGCTTAATTATGCTAGATCTACTCTTAGGCAGAGACTTTTGCTCCTCCACCTAAGCACATCATACTTGAATTAATATCCCAAAAATATCAACACAAGAATTAAGAACACATAATTGAGAACAAGTCAAATATTTATCATATAGTTCAGCAAACGATAACAAGATTCATCTTAGGTTTCATCCCCTCAGGTATCTGAGGGTTTAGTTCATAACAATAAAAGAAAACATCTCAAAAGAAAAGATAAAACAAAACATAAGACATCCCTAAAACCCCCTGAAGGAATTGAAGGAGAGATCCTCTGTCTTGAATAGAATTCTGGCTTCTTGAGATGGATCAACTGGCTATCTTCGAGTAAATCTCCACAACTCTGCCCTCTTTGGCCTAGTCAGATGCCCCCTGACTAAAGCCTTGGGTTCCCCCTTTTCTCGTCATACTTAGGGTGTTTATATAGGCTTTTGAATATGTTACTTTGCCCCTAAGTATCCAAATTCGAATGAAACTCTTCTTCCCCGCGACAGGGACACGCCCATGGCACACGCCCGTGTAAGTCGTGGTCAGGCCATGTTCGAACCTATTGGATTGGGCACGACCTTGTGGATTTGGGCCAGGCCATGTCGATTTCGTGATATGGCCCATTTACTCCATTTTGGGCCCGTTTTTCGTTCTTTTCGTCATTGAGTGCTCTCCTGAGTATAAAGCATGAAAAGAAAGGATTAAGAGCACCTTTTTACATAATTCAAGGCTTAAATCATCCAAAAGCATGCTAAATGTGGGCTTAAAATATGTTACTTTTACGGTTTATCAAAAACACCGAAACAGCACTCAAAAATCGAAAAGCATCGATTCAAGGGATCAATAACCAGTTAAGTCAGCTTGCTAAGCTGATCTCAAAAAGACCACAAGGTATCTTGCCTAGCAACACCGATACTAACCAAAAGAGCAACCTCAAGCAATAACTGCTCACGATAGTGAAGGGTTAGATGAACCAAAATTGAAGTAAGAAAATGTGGTAGTGGAAGGTAAGGTTGAAGTAAGCCATGATAAACCAAACCCGGTAATTACAGAGTACCTACCTCGCGTGCCATACCCCAATGCAATAAAGAAAGACCACACAGAGGAACAATTCGGTAATTTTTTTAAACTACCAAAGAAATTTCATATTAACTTGTCGTTTCTCAAAGCTCTTTCCCAGATGCCAGATTCAAGGAAATTTTTAAAAGAATTTTTGACAAACAAACGGAAGTTAGACGATACGTTGCATGTGGAGCTAAACGAAGTGTGCCTAGCAATTCTACGAAATAAACGACCACATGAGCTCACATTTCGTGTAAGTGACGAAACGATCACTCTTCAGGTTCTTGACACAGCTAGGACATCAAGTATTAAAGGTGGAATCAATAGCTTCAAAGTTGGGGACCAGGTACTGTCAGATGCAACCGACCTTCGAATAGCCGCTTCAGAGCTTAATACAAATGGTGCGACTCCTTTTACGACACGTAAGGTCTTTCCATACGGAACGGTCGAGGTAACACATTCTAATTTCGGCACTTTTAAGGTAAATATTACCCGACTCAAACCATATGTTGATAGAATTGATAGTAAGAAAAAGGAGTTTCGACTCTATGAACCACCATGGCCATACGAATAACAGGTAAGTCTAGCTTAAGACTTTAAACGAGTGCTTCTCAGGAGGCAACCCGAGCACTGACCCCACTAACGTCCATATTTTCGAATTTTAGCATCTAACTAAAAACTAACCAAAATTTTTAGGCGTAGGTTTCCCTACCACACGGCCTTGCACACGGGCGTGGCTGTGGCCGTGTGGACACCACGAATTTGCACACCAGCGTGGCGAAGACTGTACGAATCAAGGACGAAAATTTCCCAAAACACGGGCTACGATAAAATGCCATGGCCGTGCGATGCAGTCATGGTCGAAACTGACTAAAGAACACGGGTGTGCGACACGCCTGTGCTTATAAGCCTTGGACGACACTAATTAAGCAACATGGGTGTGCGAACCCTTTATACGGGTGTGGGATAATTGCATGAAGGTTAACAGGGCCGTGCGATTCGGTCGTGTGACATAACACGCCCAGGGCATGGGCATGGACCGTTCCTCTATTTGAAACCCCCTTCTTCTATTCACTTCCCCCCCAAAGTCTTCGTCCCCTTTACCCTTTCTTTTTAAACGCATATCCATTTTCCATTTTTTACTTTTATTCTTATTCCTATTTTCTTTTTACTTTCTTTATTATTTTCTTCTTATTCTTCATGCCATTTAGATCTAGCGTAGGATACAATAAAATCAGGCCGGCTGCTTCGAGGATTCAATTTCAAACGGTTCGAGTCGCTCCTCCAAGTTCACCTCTACCAATTCCTATTCGGTTCCTTTTCAATGACTCCATCCAAAATTCAGGAAGTTTCACTTCTCTCCCTATCTTATGATTTTATTACTATTTTTCTATTATCTATCTTTGTATATTGAGGGCAATGTGCATCTTAAGTGTGGGGAGTGAATATTTATTTCGAGAAAGTGCCTAACTTTTTGCATTATTCTCAAATCCCTGAATTATACCTTAAATTATGCCTTGCTCTTTAAGTAATTTTCTCATTTTACTAGTTAGAATGAAATTTCTTGTGATTCATGATGTGTATTGATATGTTTTGGATTAAGTCATTGGTAATTGTGTAGTGATGATTTAAACTTTAAGAGACTAGAGAATCAAGCATGATAAGTCCATTTTCAAAAAAATTAAAATTTTGTTAGGTTATCTACCTGAATCTAATTATTACCTTGAAATTTGAAATTTACAGAGTTGATATCAAAAACCCATAATTTTTTTGAGATCTTGAGCCTTTTAGAGCATACATTCTTTCGTGCTCACCTTATGATTATGAGCGTGTCAACATTGAGCTGTTATTCTAGAACTTGCTTCGATTATACATGTCAAGACCATATTATTGATTTGATATACAGAAATGACAAAGGCACTTAGGATTTAACCCACTCACTCCACTAAAAAGCTTACCCTTACAATTAACCCCTAGTAAACACCTTTGATCCTAACAACCCTTTTTATTGACTCACCCACTAAAATTAACCCAAAACCCATCTTGTATTTGTTATCACCATTCCTTGACTCCCTTTTTGTCGAGATTTGATTTTGAGCAGTTTCCTAACTATGTTCTATATTTCAGCTGTTAAAGTTCTTTCTTATTATTGTAATAATTTGTTCTTAAAAAAATCGAAGTATATTCATAATTAGGTGAGCTTATACGTTTAAATTTTACATCTTGAAGAATAAGCTTGTTTTATTAGTATTACAAGTTTTCATTAATATAATTATTCAGGAGTAATTCATTTCTCTAGTTAGGTAAATTGTCAATTCAATCTCGATTCTAACCTTTTAATTCAGCCTTTATCCATACCTTTAACCCGAGCCGCATTACAACCCTTTTTAAAGACCTTTTGATTTGTGTATCATCTCATTTTACAGTGGTGGAGATTTGATTTTCAGGTAAGCCTATGGGATTAACTTTTCATGTTCGACTTTTGAGTGCTTAATTTTGAACCTTAAATACTTTGAGTGATTTGAGTGAATCTCTAGTGAGGATGTCAACTCTTGTCAATTTTGAATTAAAGGTGATTATTTAGGCAAGGAGAAAACACCTATATTTTCATGCTACAAAAACTATGACCTTGATTGTTTGAATCTTTAAGACCCTTTACTTAAATTATCAATGTATGAATTATCTTTGAATTATGATGAAACACTGTTGATGAATATTATGAATCAAGGAGTTCATTTTAATTGTGAGTTGAGAATTTTGCTTGAGGACAAGCAAATGCTTAAGTGTGGGGGTATTTGATAAACCGTAATATAAACATATTTTAATCCCACATTTAGCATACTTTTGGATGATTTATTCTCTGAATTGTGTAATTTGGTGCTCTTAATCCTTTGTTTTCATGTTTTATACTTAGGAGAGCACCAGAGGATGAAAGGAACGAGAAACGGACCTAAAATGGAGTAAATGTGTCATATCACGAAATCGACACGGCCTAGGCCCAAGACCACACGGCCGTGCCTTCTTAACAGGCTTGAACACGGCCTGGCCACGATTCACATGGGCATGTGCCATGGGCGTGTCCCTGCCGTGACAAAGAAGAGTTTCATTAGGATTAGGGTACTTAAAGGCAAAGAAAGTCATTCCAAAAGCCTATATAAACACCTTAGAGGCCAACCTTCAGGGGAATCCAGTTAGGCGTCCAGTGAGGCCGAAGAGCAGAGCCAGAGAGGTCGGAATTGTGGAATTTACTCGAAGAAAGCCAGTTGATTCATCTCAAGAAGCCAGAGTTATACTCAAGACAGAGGATCTTCCCTTCAATTTCCTTCAGGGGGTTTTAGGGTTTCTTTTTATGTTTTGTTTTATAGTTTCTTCTGAGATGTATTCTTTTATTATTATGAACTAAACCTCTCAAATACCTGAGGGGGATTAAACCAAAGACGGATCTTGTTATTGTTTTCTGAACTATATGATAAATACTTGATTTGTTCTTAATTATGTGTTCTTAATTCTTGTTTTGATATTTCAGGATATTGATTCAAGTATTGATGTGCTTAGGCAGTGGAGCAAAAGTCCCTGTTTAAGAGTAGTTCTAGCATAATTAAGCGAAGTTAATCGGAACCCTAGAAATAGGATGACAAAAATTTGTCGAATTAGGGTCAAACCTAATATGGAAGTCCATAGAACGAGTTAATGCAATTTTAGGGGTTTTAATTAGAAAGAGATTTCAATTAATCAACCTAGGGTTAGACATTAGTAGCCTCAAAAGAGGTATTAATATAACTTAGGGAATCCTACGGATCAAGTTAAGTGAAAAAATCGTCTGGTTCAGAGTTAAATAACAAGTGAAGTCTAGGTGGATTCTTCCTTGAGTATTGTCTTAATCAATTGGTTTTTCCCACAAGTATTTTCCCAATTCATTCTCTTTGTCTTTGTATCTTTAGCTTAATAGTTAGTTAATTTTAGATTAATTAATAATTCACTTTTACTTCTTAGGCTAAATAATAAAAAGAAAGTTAGTATTAGTAATTTTGGTTCCTTTGGGTTCGACATTTCGGTCTTGCCGCTAAACTATACTACTGTTCGATAGGTGCACTTGCCTCGATCATTCATTATATAAATTTTAAGACTCTGACACACGATCAAGAACCCTTTTATAAAACATTTATTTAACCAGCCAATCCTAGAAAGCTTCTAACCTCAGATACATTTCTAGGTGGTTTCCATTCAATAACTGTAGAAATATTGCTCAGATCAACTCGAATGCCATTCACCGAGAAAATATGTCGCAAAAATCTAACTTCCCAGAGCCAAAACTCACACTTACTGAATTTAGCATACAATTGCTTATCTCTCAAGGTTTGCAACGCAATCCTCAAATGCTCGGCATGCTCAGACTCATCTCGAGAATAGATCAGAATGTCATCAATGAACACCACAACAAATCTGTAACACCCCTTACCCGTATCCGACGCCGGAACTGGGCATGAGGCATTACTGTGCTTAACTTACTTAAACATACAACCTCAGGCCATAAAATTTTGTTCCAACTTAAAACTTTTTCATTTGCATTCATAACGTCCCTATTAAGGGTCTACAAGACCTAAACATACACCCGGGATGCTGCGTGACTAAAATGAAAACTGTCGTATACTTAGAAAATTCTCACTCAAAACAGGGCCACACGTCCGTGTGGAATGGAGCACGCCCGTGTGTGTAGGCCGTGTGGTCACACACGTTAATGTGCTCCACCCGTAGTCGACACTGACTAGCATCACACGGCCTGTCACATACCTGTGTGTCTGGCCCGTGGTCGACATTGACTTGCATTAGACTGCCATTCACACGCCTGTGTCCTTCAACTTTGTGGCGAATTAAATTCTAAATTCAGGTGCAGACTTCGCACAACCTGGGCACACGCCCAGGTCCATGGTCGTGCCATCCACACGGCTGTGTCTCTGCCCGTGTGTTTACTACTGAGCATACTAACTTGTAGACCTAACATGCAGGGGACACACGACCAATGAACACGCCCATGGGGCTGGCCGTGTGTCACACACGGCCTAGACACACGCCGGTGTGACTACCTGTGTAGACATTTGAAAGGCTATCTACCAAGCCAAATGTGTAACATCTTTAAATCGGGGCCTTTGCATTTTATCTATTTGCATGTAGTTGGTTTGGATGTCATGCTAGTTTAGGCTATTTTAGGGTCTAGGCTTGAGCTAGGGATAGGCTAGAGCCTTAGCAAAAATTTTATTTTTGGGTACTTGGAAGGGAGAGCTGAATGAGTTAGGGGTTAAGGGTAATTGATGGCTAGTTTGGACACAAGAAAAGCCTTGGTAAAGTGGCAGGGAGGCGCCACTTAAGGCTCAAGGAAGTGACGCCTCAGGAGAGTGGGAGAGCCTTGGTTCGAGTTGCGGGAATCCCCTTATGTGCATTTTTTTATGCCAGGACAAGGGGGAGTTGCACTCGGGTGGGACTCTGGTAGATGTCTGTTGAAGGAGTCAACAGATTCAAATAAGTGGAGGAGAGAAATTTGTGGAATTTGAAACATTCAAATGTGTTTGAATGGGTTGTCAGGAGAAAAATGAGGAGAAAACAAAGGGATTGAGTTGGGGAGTGTGTTAGCCGAATTTTGGTAGTGGCTAAGAGGTGTTGGACCATTCGGTTCTTGTGTGTTAGGTGTGTGCTGAAATTTGGAATGTGGGTTCCCTCCATTTTCAGTTTTGGGTGCTAGGCTAGGGGGTGGCCGAATGTTAAGATAGCCTTGGGGGGTGTTGAGCATTTTCGGCTTAGATAGTACCAAGAGTTCTTTGTATTTCTTTTTGGTTAAAACCGAATTGTCCCCTAAAGCCTTCTCTTCTTTTCTACCTGTGATGTTTGGCCGAAACTACATTACCCTTCATTCATCATCTTTATTTATTTTTTTTCTTGTCTTCAACATCAAAACCGAAACCCCATCTCCCATTTTTCCTTTTTGTTTCTTCCATCTTTTGGTAGCCGAACCTTCCTTGCTTGGTTGGTGTTCTTTCTTCTCTCAATTACTTCTTAAGGCCGAAACTCCCTAACTCTTTTGTCATCTTCGAATTTTTGCAAAAAATGAATACCCTTGTCCATATTTTCTTCTCTTCTTGCGGTTTCTCTTAATCTCCATAGGTGCCGAAATCTATTGCCCGTCTCTGGTTCTCAAAGCCGAAATCTCAACCCATAGTCAGGTAAGATCTCATTGCTTTTTCCTTTCTTTCTTTTTGTTCTTATGGCCGAATCTCCCTAGCACTCTCACATCTCTGTTTCTTTTCTCTATTTCGATTACTGATAAGAAAGGTTGAGATCTCTAAATGTTCTATTGAAAATCGATACGTCTAGTTTCGGTTTCTTATTTGGTTTCCCTCTTGTTTTAGCCTTTGCCGAATCTTGTTGGAGGGGGATCGAGTCTATCAGGAAGGTAAGGGGCGATTTCTCTATTTTGTAATATCTATTTCGGGTTTTCATGCCAAAGCCGAATGGCTTCTTGGCCTAATGTGGGGGCTTGGCCGAATGTAGGTGGTGAAGAGGGTGTCACTTTTCAGTGGAGATATTCGGGATTCGCTTCACTTGTGGATCAAGTCCAACGCTTCGGGATCTGTCAACCTAGGTAAGAGGTTTTTTCATTCGGGTTTATATTTCCATTGGTCCATATTCAGTGCGTTAATTTGGTTAGTGACTAAGGTGTTCATGGACTCGAATGCCAGCAAAGCGTTAGGAGGGGTTGGATTCGTGAACCCAGCCCCTAAGTTCAAGAAGCGGGCAGTATCAGCGGTGAAAGATTGGCCACCGGGTTGTGGGCCAGCCTCTGAGCAGAAAAGTAGACAGATAGCGGTAGTGTCAGTGAACGACAGTGTCGACGTAGAAAGCGTAGTGTTGCGAGTAATCAGGTGGGTAACTCTTACACACTTCATATGTTAATATGTTATTATTTTGTATGTTGTCAAAAGCCGGAATAACTGTGGAAAATGATAAGTTACCCTTGTGGGTAAAAGCGAGGACTCCGGGTAAGTCCATTTAGATGGCTGACGTTAATTGCCTCTGTTAAATCTGCATATGCCATGTTACATTATTTCTGAATGTTAAGCATAATAATAATGCATTGACAAGTATGCTCATAAGATGGGTTTGATGAGAGGAGGGGGAAGGCATGATAATCAGACTGTCACCGGTGGTTTGGTACCACACAGTGGGTTGGCCCCACTTCTTATTATTTCGTGACTAAGTCTTAGTGGTTTGGAACCACCATTGGTTTGGTACCACATATGTTATCTTTGTGACTCGTCCCAGTGGTTTGGTACCACAGTGGGTTGGCCCCACATTTTATAAAAGGGATCGTCACCAGTGGTTTGGTACCACAAAGTGGGTTGGCCCCACATATGATTATTTGGGACTTCGGTCACCAATGGTTTGGGACCACCAGTGGTTTGGTACCACATGGGGTAGAGATGGGAGTTCTGGATGGATAGGTTGGATGGGTTGCATGACATGCATATTTGCATATGAATTTGTGTTTGAGTTTAACATTTCTTGGTTGGGGATTTATACACTGAGTCTCGGTGACTCACCCCTCCGTTATCAATTTGCAGATGATTCCTAGATCGCGGATGCGGAGCCGGGATGGACGAGGTGGCCATGCACAAGATTGGTTTTGAATTTTATTATTTACTTTAAACTAAACTTTTCTCTAAGTTGGATTTTCAGTTGTAATAAGGCCACTTAGGGTTAATTTTTGGGTTAATCGTTTGGTTTGAGTTTCTTTTGGGAAATTTTTATTTAGACATTAAAGGCATGCTTAGAAATCTATAAAATAAATTTTTCCAAAACTTAACCGAATTTTCGGGATTTTATAAACAAATTACCATCGGGTAACTTAAAACACTAGATAACAACGAGACAACATCACTTTTTCCAAACTAAGGCCATAATGTTTTCGAACAGTCTCCTCCTTACAAACTCGTTTTCTAAAAATTTCAAATAACTCATTCAAGATTGCAACGACAAACTGGTTTTTAAAAGTTTTCTTTCCGTGACATGCCAGATTCGGTCGTAGCGTTTTGACCAGGCTTGAGGTGTTACAATTGTGGTATTAGAGCCTGGTTCAAAAGCTCGGATGTGGGTGCAAGGCCCAAAATGTTTTCAAAAAGGTCTTTTTCCAAAATAATTTCGATGAAAATACATGTTTTGGAAGGCATGGCACCTGAGTCTCCAGCACCGATCCGCAACGGTAAGTCTTCTAACTACTAGTTATATGGTTTGGATGTTGCATTATGAATGCTAGTAGTAGGAACTTATACCTTAGAGACTAAAGCCTGTAGGATTGTGTGAACTTGCGAGAATAATTACTATAAAAAATTTTTCATAAAACTGTGCTGTAATAAACAGTGGAAGAAAGCTAACACATAAAATTTCTAAATTAGATTAATTCGTGAACGCTAGTCATGAGCACTCGAGGACATGGTCGTAATACTCGTGGTCGTGGTAGGGGTAGGATGACTGTGTCCGAACCAGTAAGGTCTGGTCATGGGTCAGAGAATGAGGTACCACCGCTGCCAGCTGTGGGTGCTAAGTTCCAGGATCAAACAAGTGGTGACGACGCGGTGTCACAGGCGATGCTGCGGGTTCTGGAGAGAGTTGCTGGAGCAGGTGGGGGTACGGGGGCTCAGAAATCTGTGTCTGGGAGACTTCGAGCCAATGGAGCGGAGGTATTCAGGGGTATTTCTGGTGTAGCTCCCAATGTTGCTGAGTACTGGCTAGAGGCAACCGAGCGCATTATGGACAATCTAGATTTTTCAGCTGAGGAGAAGTTGAAGGGGATAGTGTCCCTTCTGCGGGATGAGTCCTATCAGTGGTGGCTCACGGTTAGGGATGGTGCAGTGGCCGATGATGTCACTTGGGATTTCTTTAAGGCGGCTTATCAGAGGAAGTATGTTGGGTCTAGTTACATAGATGCGCAGCGTAAGGCGTTCTTGAATCTGGTCCAGGGGAGTAAGTCAGTATCTGAGTATGAGGCGGAATTCTTAAGGTTGAGCCGTTATGCTAGTGGCATTGTAGCTACGGAACATGAGCGCTGTGTCAGGTTTGAGGATCGGCTGAGAGATGAGCTGAGGTTCTTGATCGCTCCACAGCGAGAGAGGGAATTTACCGTTCTTGTGGAGAAGGCCAAAATAGCCGAGGGGTGAAGGAGTCCACGAGGCAGTACCTGGATAGGAATCGAAACAAGAGGAGCTTTGGACCATCAGGGTCTGCTGGGAATTCTTAGAAGAGGGCTAGATTTGATGGACCGAGCCAGGCTGCACGGCCTGTTGCGGCTCATTGGCCACCGCGGTGTGCGCGATGCGGGAAGTCCCATTGGGGAGAGTGTTGGATAGGTGGCAGAGGCTGCTTCGAGTGTGGGTCGATGGATCATCGAGTAAGGGATTGTTCGCGTAAGCTAGCCAGGATGCAATCTGAGGGTCAGGGGCGTGGGGGACAGCAACCACAGAGGGGTTGTGGTTCAGCTAGGGAAGGTAATGGTTTCGGTAGAGGCCGCGGAGCACCGGGCAGAGGTACTAGAAGTGCTGATGCAAGACAGCCTGGGTTGGTGTATGCTGCGGGGCATTAAGAGGAGGGTGACGCACCGGACGTCATAATCGATACGTTCTTAATTTTTGGATTGCCTTATACTGCTTTGATTGATGTTGGTTCGACGCACTCGTATGCTGCTAGTAGTATAGTGGGAACTTTGAATCTAGCCTATGAGATTTCTTCTAGGGAGATGACTGTAGTTAGCCCTCTAGGTCACTCTGTGATAGTGAACAAACTGTATAGGGATGTACCCCTAGAACTCCAAGGGGAAGTGTTTCTGGCTGATCTGATGGAACTGCCATTCGGGGAGTTCGATTTGATCTTAGGGATGGACTGGCTAGTGAAGTATCAGGCAAGTTTGGACTGTGCAGCTAAGCGTGTGGTGTTGAGATCTGTCGAGGGTGAAGAGGTGGTGATGATAGGTGATAGAAGGAATTACCTATCCAATGTAGTATCCGCTTTGAAGGTCGAGAAAATGGTGAAGAAGGGGTGTGAGGCAGTTATGGTTCATGTTTGTGCTTTTGAGACCAAGGAGTCAACTGTGGGGGATGTCTGAACGGTGAGGGAATTTATCGATGTGTTTCTAGAAGAGCTTCCGAGTTTGCCTCCAGATCGCGAAGTTGAGTTTGGTATAGACCTGTTACTGGGAACCGCGTCGGTGTCTATTGCCCCATATAGAATGGCGCCAAAGGAGTTGGTGGAGCTGAAAGCGCAGATTCAGGAGTTGCTGGATCGAGGTTTTATTCGGCCGAGTGTATCACCTTAGGGAGCGCCTGTGCTTTTTGTTAAGAAGAAAGACGGAACAATGCGGATGTGTATAGATTACTGTCAGCTGAATAAGTTGACGATTAAAAACAAGTATCCGTTGCCGAGGATAGACGACCTGTTTGACCAGCTTAAGGGAGCATCAGTCTTCTCTAAGATTGATTTGAGGTCGGGATATCACTAGCTTAAGGTAAAGGAGGCCGATATCCATAAGACGACGTTTCGCTCTCGCTATGGACACTACGAGTTTTTGGTAATGCCGTTTGGATTGACCAATGCGCCAGCAGCGTTCATGGATATGATGAATCGGGTATTCTAGCCGTATTTGGATCGGTTCATTGTGGTATTTATAGATGATATTCTTGTGTACTCAAAGTCTGAGGAGGAGCATGATGCACATGTTTGCGTGGTTTTACAAATTCTGAGAGAGAAATAGTTATTCGCAAAGTTCAGTAAGTGTGAGTTCTAGTTAAAGGAAGTAACCTTCTTGGGTCATGTGGTGTCAGCTGAGGGAATTAGGGTGGACCCTCGGAAGATTGAGGCGGTGTTGGACTGGAAACCACCTAAGTCTGTGGCAGAGATTTGAAGTTTTCTGGGTTTAGCTGGGTACTACAGAAGGTTCGTAGAAGGGTTTTCTTTGATTGCAGCGCCGTTAACCAAGTTGTTAAGGAAAGGGGTTCCATTTGTGTGGGCAGACAAGCAACAAGAGAGTTTTGAGAAGCTAAAGAGGATTCTGACAGGAGCTCCAGTTTTGATTCAACCTGAAGCAGGGAAAGAGTTTACGGTTTATTGTGATGCGTCGCATACTGGGTTAGGATGTGTGCTGATGCAAGAGGGGAAAGTAGTGGCGTATGCTTCTCGTCAACTGAGACCTCACAAAGTGAACTATCCAACGCATGATCTGGAGTTGGCTGCTGTGGTTTTTGCCCTGAAGATTTGGAGACATTACTTGTATGGGGAGAAGACCATTGTCTACACGGATCACAAGAGTTTGAAGTACCTCCTTACCCAGAAGGAGTTGAATCTTAGGCAGCGGAGGTGGATCGAGTTGTTGAAGGACTACGACTGCTCGATTGAGTACCATCCGGGTAAGGCCAACGTGGTAGCAGACGCGTTAAGCCGGAAGGTTGTGTTAGACTTGAGAGCAATGTTTACTCACCTTAGTCTGTACGATGATGGAAGTTTGCTAGAGAACTGCGAGTGAAGCCGACATGGGTTAATCAGGTGAAGGAAAAACAATGGGTAGATGAGGTTTTAAGTGCTCGATGTTTGCAAGTGCAGAATAGTGGATTAGAGGGGTATATTTTAGGCAGCAAGGGTGTGTTGTGTTTTCAGGGGAATGTTTGCATGCCGAAGGATGTGGAGTTGAGGCAAAAGATTCTTCAGGAGGCACATAGCAGTCCCTACGCTATGCATCCTGAAGGTAGTAAGATGTACCGAGATTTACGGGAACAGTTTTGGTGGCCGGGTCTGAAGCGGGAAGTAACAAAATTCGTAAGTAAGTGTCTGACGTGTCAGCAAGTCAAGGCCGAACATCAATTACCTTCGGGATTGTTGCAACCAGTAAAGATTCCGCAGTGGAAGTGGGAAAGGATTACGATGGATTTCGTCAGTGGGCTACCCCTCACGCCTACTAAGAAGGATTCGGTTTGGGTGATTGTGGACCGTTTGAAAAAATTGACTCATTTTATACCGGTTCAGGTCGATTACTCACTTCAAAGGTTGGCTAAGTTGTATGTGGCAGAAATCGCAAGACTTCATGGAGTGCCGGTGTCAATTATCTCAGATAGAGACCCCAGGTTCACGTCAAGGTTTCGGAAAGCGTTGCATCAAGCATTGGGTACAAGGCTGGATTTCAGTACGGCGTTTCATCCACAGTCAGATGGGCAGTCAGAGAGGGTAATCCAAATTTTAGAGGATATGTTAAGGGGTTGTGTTTTGGATTTCAGAGGTAGTTGGGAAGAATTTCTACCGTTGGCAGAGTTCGCGTATAATAATAGTTACCAGGCGAGTATTCAGATGGCGCCGTATGAAGCATTATATGGTCGGAAGTGTCGTACACCTACGTGTTGGACAGAATTGGGGGAGCGTCAACTGTTGGGTCCAGAGTTAGTTGCGGAGACGGAGGAGAAAGTTAAGTTGATTCGAACTCGATTGAAGGAAGCTTCGGACAGGCAGAAATCTTATGCCGATCTTAAGCGGAGGGATATAGAATTTGCAGTGGGTGATAGGGTTTTCTTAAAAGTGTCACCATGGAATAAGGTGCTAAGATTTGGTCAGAAGGGCAAGCTGAGTCCAAGGTTTATCGGGTGTTGAAGTGTGTGGGACCTGTGGCTTATCAGCTCGAGTTACCATCAGAATTGAGTCAGATCCATGACGTGTTTCATGTTTCCATGCTTAGACGTTATCATTCAGATCCGTCACATGTTGTGCCAGTGGAAAAGATAGAAGTAAGCTCAGATTTGTCTTTTGAGGAGCAACCAGTGCAGATCTTGGATCGGGATGTTAAAGTCTTGCGTAAAAAATCAGTTCCTTTGGTGAAGGTGTTATGGCAAAATCATGGGACAGAAGAGTCCACGTGGGAGCCAGAGGATGTGATGCGGCAGCAATACCCTCAACTCTTTTGACCAGGTAATTTTGAGGCCGAAATTATTTTTAAGGGGGGTAGAACTGTAACATCCTTAAATCGGGGCCTTTGCATTTTATCTGTTTGCATGTAGTTGGTTTGGATGTCATGCTAGTTTAGGCTATTTTAGGGTCTAGGCTTGAGCCAAGGATAGGCTAGAGCCTTAGCAAAAATTTTATTTTTGGGTACTTGGAAGGGAGAGCTGAATGAGTTAGGGATTAAGGGTAATTGGTGGCAAGTTTGGACACAAGAAAAGCCTTGGTAAAGTGGCAGAGAGGTGCCACTTAAGGATCAAGGAAGTGACGCCTCAGGAGAGTGGGGGAGCCTTGGTTCAAGCTGCGGGAATCCCCTTATGTGCATTTCTTTTTGAAGACAGGACAAGGGGGAGTTGCGCTCGTCAACAGATTCAAATAATAGGAGGAGAGAAATTAGTGGAGTTTGAAACATTCAAATGTGTTTGAATGGGTGATCAGGAGAAAAATGAGGAGAAAACAAAAGGATTGAGTTGGGGAGTGTGTTAGCCGAATTTTGGTAGTGGCTAAGAGGTGTTGGAGCATTCGGTTCTTGTGTGTTAGGTGTGTGCCGAAATTTGGAGTGTGGGTTCCCTCCATTTTCGGTTTTGGGTGCTAGGCTAGGGGGGTGGCCGAATGTTAAGATAGCCTTAAGGGGGTGTTGAGCATATTCGGCTTAGATAGTACCAAGAGTTCTTTGTTTTTCTTTTTGGTTAAAACCGAATTGTCCCCTAAAGCCTTCTCTTCTTTTCTACCTGTGGTGTTTGGCCGAAACTACATTACCCTTCATTCATCATCTTTGTTTATTTTTTTTTCTTGTCTTCAACATCAAAACCGAAACCCCATCTCCCATTTTTCCTCTTTGTTTCTTCCATCTTTTGGTAGCCGAGCCTTCCTTGCTTGGTTGGTGTTCTTTCTTCTCTCAATTACTTCTTAATGCCGAAACTCCCTAACTCTTTTCTCATCTTCGAATTTTTGCAAAAACCGAATACCCTTGTCCATATTTTCCTTCTCTTCTTGCGGTTTCTCTTAATCTCCATAGGTGCCAAAATCTATTGCCCTTCTCTGGTTCTCAAAGCCGAAATCTCAACCCATAGTCAGGTAAGATCTCATTGCTTTTTCCTTTCTTTCTTTTTGTTCTTATGGCCGAATCTCCCTAGCACTCTCACATCTCTGTTTCTTTTCTCTATTTCGATTGCTGATAAGAAAGGTTGAGATCTCTAAATGTTCTACTGAAGATCGATACGTCTAGTTTCGGTTTCTTATTTGGTTTCCCTCTTTTTTTAGACTTTGCCGAATCTTACTGGAGGGGGATCGAGTCTATCAGGAAGGTAAGGGGCGATTTCTCTATTTTGTAATATCTATTTCAGGTTTTCATGCCAAAGCCGAATGGCTACTTGGCCTAATGTGAGGGCTTGGCCGAATGTAGGTGGTGAAGAGGGTGTCGCTTTTCAGTGGAGATATTCGGGATTCGCTTGACTTGTGGATCAAGTCCAACGCTTCGGGATCTGTCAACCTAGGTAAGAGGTCTTTTCATTAGAGTTTATATTTCCATTGGTCCATATTCAGTGCATTAAATTGGTTAGTGACTAAGGTATTCATGGACTCGAATGCCAGCCAAGCGTTAGGAGGGGTTGGATCGGTGAACCCAGCCCCTAAGTTCAAGAAGCGGGCAGTATCAGCGGTGAGAGATTGGCCACCGGGTTGTGGGCTAGCCTCTGAGCAGGAAAGTAAACAGATAGCGGTAGTGTCAGTGAACGACAGTGTCGACGTAGAAAGTGTAGTGTTGCGAGTAATCAGGTGGGTAACTCTTACACACTTCATATGTTAATATGTTATTATTTTGTATGTTGTCAAAAGCCGGAATAACTGTGGAAAATGATAAGTTACCCTTGTGGGTAAAAGCGAGGACTCTGGGTAAGTCCATTTAAATGGCTGACGTTAATTGCCTCTGTTAAATCTGCATATGCCATGTTACATTATTTCTGAATGTTAAGCATAATAATAATGCATTGAGAAGTATGCTCATAAGATGGGTATGATGAGAGGAGGGGGAAGGCATGATAATCAGACTGTCACCGGTGGTTTGGTACCACACAGTGGGTTGGCCCCACTTCTCATTATTTCGTGACTAAGTCTCAGTGGTTTGGAACCACCAGTGGTTTGGTACCACATATGTTATCTTTGTGACTCGTCCCAGTGGTTTGGTACCACAGTGGGTTGGCCCCACATTTTATAAAAGGGATCATCACCAGTGGTTTGGTACCACAAAGTGGGTTGGCCCCACATATGATTATTTGTGACTTCGGTCACCAGTGGTTTGGTACCACATATGATATTTGTGACTTCAGTCACCAGTGGTTTGGGACCACCAGTGGTTTGGTACCACACGGGGTAGAGATGGGAGTTTCGGATGGATAGGTTGGATGGGTTGCATGACATGCATATTTGCATATGAATTTGTGTTTGAGTTTAACATTTCTTGGTTGGGGATTTATACACTGAGTCTCGGTGACTCACCCCTTCCGTTATCATTTTGCAGATGATTCCTAGATCGCGGATGCAGAGCCGGGATGGACGAAGTGGCCATGCACAAGATTGGTTTTGAATTTTATTATTTACTTTAAACTGAACTTTTCTCTAAGTTGGATTTTCAGTTGTAATAAGGCCACTTAGGGTTAATTTTTGGGTTAATCGTTTGGTTTGAGTTTCTTTTGGGAAATTTTTATTTAGACATTAAAAGCATGCTTAGAAATCTATAAAATGAATGTTTTCCAAAACTTAACCGAATTTCCGAGATTTTACAAACAAATTACCATCGGGTAACTTAAAACACTAGATAACAACGAGACAACATCACTTTTTCCAAACTAAGGCCATAATGTTTTCGAACAGTCTCCTCCTTACAAACTCATTTTCTAAAAATTTCAAATAACTCATTCAAGATTGCAACGACAAACTGGTTTTTAAAATGTTTTTTTTCCGTGACATGCCAGATTCGGTCGTAGCATTTTGACCGGGTTTGGGGTGTTTCAAAATGCCACCCTACACAGCAACCATACTTATACCAATTCAATCCAACATGTATCATAACTATAAAGCACTCTCAATACTCAAAATCAAGACACCCATATAAGCATACACTTAATAAATTTCATCATCATTGAATATATATAACTTGTCAAGTGATGGCCCAATTACAAATGACAACTTACAAAATGAATTTGTTAACATAAATAGCCAACATATTGGCCAGCCAATATGACATAACTGTTGGAATGCCAGAACCCCATGGCGCAGCAGAATAAAATTAAATCCTGCGATCCAAATCATGAATCCATGTGTGAGGAACGAATCGGGGTGAAATAAAGGTTTCGAAATTACCAAAAACTTCGATCTGAGTAGACAGCGATGCCTTGGCAACAAGAGTTTTGATCTACTGTCAAATCAAGCCACAACCTTTTCCGATGTCGGCCTCTACGTGATCCACCCGGTTTGACTATGAACGGAAGAAATCTCCAAAACTATTTTGGAGGTTTATTTGCTTCACGGCTGCTAGACCTAACAAGCAATCACTTAGGGTTTTCTTGTTTTACTTTGTCTCCTTTTAGTACCTTTTTATAATGGGTGCCTTTCTCATTGGGCCTTTTATAATAGGTATCCTCTTAATTGGGCCTTTTATAATTGGTATCTCTTGAATGTATTACAAGATTAAATAAATATAATAAAGTTTTTAACCGAAAATTATAATTACATTAATTATATCTGAAAATTATAATTACATTAATTATAATAAGGATTTCGGTAAACTATATTTATTTAAATTTATATATGAATCAAATTCATATATTAATAAAATTATGTTATCATTATGTGTACAACATCCTTGTACATATAATATGTTCAATATTTGATTGCCCAATTAAATTAATTCTTTAATTAATTTAATTCATGTGACAACCAAACACAATACCAACTATATTTTATTCCGTTCATTTCAACCATATGGTGTGACCCTGTAGGTTCTTGCAACGTTAGCAGTAATACTAGAACGATTCTATTGTCACAGACAATGAGTGGCATCTAGCAATGCATCATTGCTACCTAAGTTACAAGAAGTCATGATTCGACATAACCTTTCGTGATTAACCTTTCATGCATTAATCCTTAAGTCCTTTATCTCTGGAACGGATACAAGTCATGGGATAGTCACACTTGCATAGTCCATCCCATGTTTCTTAATATCTTGAGTTGACTATGATATACAAATTAGTATGACATCTCATATCAACTTATTTGAGCATGGCCATGCATTTCTAGTCTCACTCAATCAAGTGGCCTAAGATATTACTCCTATTATGTAGGAGGGACTTATCCTTTATTGATCAACCATATCCCTCTACATAGATTGTGGTATATCCAACATCAGCCTTTATAGAACAACCTGTTACGGTGTACGTTTGACTGTATCAAAATATACAACTCACGATGCTGGGATAATAATGATCTCAAGTCTGAGGATCATGTACATATTAATCACTATGAGTAATGTTGTGACAATTACATAATAATCCAAGAAACATACTCATAGCGGGTCAATCCAATATGTTGTTCTCTAACACACATATTCATGCATTGATTTTGACACTCCATATCAATGACAACTCTTTATCATCAATCAACTACATGTTAGTCTTAATGCATTATTGTTGTCCTAGTCAACAATAATACTCGACTAAGGATCTTTTAAGAATAATCATATTATTCTCAGGACATTATTATAAAACAGTTTATTTATACACACAGAAAGAAAAACTGAAATAATAATGACAACGCTTTATATTAATAAACATGGTAAATTAAGTATGTTATTACAACCATCTCATGATTGATCTTTGGGCATACTCTTACAATCTCCCACTAGCACTAAGACCAATCACTCATATATCTAATACCAAGTGACTTAGTGTGACGATCATGCTACTGCTGTGTCAGAGGCTTGGTCAGGGGATCAGCAATGTTATCATCTGAAGGTACTCTGCATATCTCTACATCCCCTCGATCGATAATCTCTCGAATAAGATGGTAGCGTCTAAGTATATGTTTGGATCACTGGTGAGATCTGGGTTCCTTAGCTTGTGCAATAGCTCCATTGTTATCACATCGGAGCTCTATAGCATCTGATATGCTAGGCACAACCCCTAGTCCAGTAATGAACTTCTTGATCCAAACCGCTTCCTTTGCTGCCTCACTGGCTGCAATATACTCAGCCTCTGTTGTAGAATCGGCTACTGTACTTTGCTTTGAACTCTTCCAGCTCACAGCACCATCATTAAGGCAAAACACAAAACCTGATTGCGATCGAGAATCATCCTTGTCGGTTTGGAAGCTGGCATCAGTGTAACCTTTTACACTTAACTTTTTCTCACCTCCATATAATAGGAACGTATCCTTAGTTCTTCTTATGTACTTAAGGATACTCTTGGCTGTGGTCCAGTGACCTTCACCGGGATCTACTTGATACCTGCTCGTCATACTTAAGGCATACGAGACATCTAGACGGGTACATAACATAGCATACATGATAGATCCAATAGCGGAAGCATATGGAATTTTACTCATACGTTCTCTCTCTTGTGGAGTTGAAGGACACATTTCCTTCGAGAGTGAAATACCATGTCTCATAGGTAGGAATCCTCTTTTAGATTCTTCCATACTGAACCTTTTCAATACTTTATCTATGTATGTACTTTGGCTTAGACCTAGTAGTCGTCTTGATCTATCTCTATAGATCTTGACTCCTAAGATATAAGTGGCTTCGCCCAAGTCCTTCATAGAAAAAAAAACTTCTTAACCAAGTTTTAATAGACTGCAAGGTAGGTATGTCATTTCCCATGATAAGTATGTCATCCACATATAGTACCAAGAATGTGATAGTGCTCCCACTAACTTTCTTGTAAACACATGGTTCATCTTCATTTTTGACAAAACCAAACTCTTTGATTGCATCGTTAAAACGAAGATTCCAACTTCGAGAAGCTTGCTTTAATCCATAAATGGATCTTTGCAGCTTACATATCTTTCTATCATCCTTTGGATTCACAAAACCTTTAGGTTGTGTCATATACACATCCTCTTCAAGTTTCCCGTTAAGGAAAGCTGTTTTGACGTCCATCTGCCAGATTTCATAATCATGAAATGCAGCTATGGCGAGCAAGATCCTGATGGATTTAAACATAGCTACGGGAGAAAAGGTTTCATCATAGTCAACACCATGAATTTGGCGAAAACCTTTAGCGACTAATTGCCCTTTGTATGTTTGTACATTACCATCCATGTCAGTTTTCTTTTTGAAAACCCATTTGCACCCTATAGGTTTAACCCCTTCGGGTGGATCAATCAAAGTCCATACTTGGTTTTCATACATGGAATCCATCTCAGATCTCATGGCCTCAAGCCATTTCTCAGAGTCTGGGCTCGTCACCGCTTCTTGATAAGTCATAGGCTCATCTTGATCTATAAGAAGAACGTCACCATGCGTTGTAATGAGAAATCCATATCTCTCTGGTGCACGGCGTTCTCTTAAAGATCTGCGCGGTGGTTGTGTTTCTACAACAGTTGTTTGTTCCTCAATTTCTTGTGGAATTTTTTGTTGTTCAATCTCTGGTTCAGTGGTATCTTTTGATTCTGGAATTTATTCAAGTTCAATCTTTCTCCCACTTCCTTTTCTAGAAGTAAATTCTCTCTCTAAGAAGACACCAGTACAAGCAACAAACGTTTTGTTCTCAGTGGGATTAAAGAAGTAATATCCTTTGGTTTCTTTTGGATACCCCAAAAAAATACACCTTTCAGATCTGGGTTCAAGATTAGTAGACGTCTGACGTTTAACATAAGCTTCACAGCCCCAAATTTTCATAAAAGACATACTAGGACATTTCCCAGTCCACATCTCATATGGCGTCTTTTGAACCGATTTAGATGGAACACGATTTAGTGTGAAAGCAGCTGTCTCAAGTGCATGTCCCCAAAAGGAAGTCGGTAGATCAGCATGACTCATCATGGATCGAACCATGTCTAACAAAGTTCGATTTCTTCTCTCAGATACTCCATTCCATTGAGGAGTACCAGGAGGAGTAAATTGTGAGACAATCCCAAATTCTTTCAAAAGATCATCAAACTCTAGGCTCAAGTACTCTCCACCTCGATCAAATTGAAGTGACTTGATAGTTTTGCCTAGTTGATTTTGTACTTCAGTTTTGAATTCCTTTAACTTTTCAAAGGACTCAGACTTATGGCGCATGAGATAAACATACCCATATCTACTGAAATCATCAGTGAAAGTAATGAAGTAGTGAAATCCACCTCTGGCCTGTGTATTTATTGGTCCACATACATCAGAATGTATTAGGTCCAATAAATCACTAGCTCGTTCACTTTTACCAGTAAAAGGAGATTTAGTCATTTTTCCCAATAAGCAAGATTCACATACTTCAAATTGTTCAAAAACAAATGAATTCAAGAGACCATCTTTATGGAGTTTGGATATGCGTTTCTCACTTATGTGGCCCAAACGACAATGCCAAAGATAAGTTTGATTTGAGTCATTTATTTTAGATCTTTTAGTATTTATGTTGTAAATGGGATTCGTTTGATCTAAAATATAGAGGCCATTAATTAATTGTGCCGAACCATAGAAAACATTATTGAGATAAAATGAACAACAATTATTCTTAATAATTATCTCAAAACCAATTTTGTCTAAACAATAAATTGAAATAATGTTTTTAGTCAAACTGGGCACAAAATAACAATCATCTAAACATAAATCAAGTCCACTAGGCAAAGATAAAGTATATGTTCCCACAGCTAATGCAGCAACTTTTGCTCCATTTCCAACTCGTAGGTCCACATCTCTTCTAGCCAAAGTCCTACTCCTTTGTAGTCCCTGTACAGAAGTACAAATATGAGAACCACAACCAGTATCTAATACCCAAGAAATAGTAGTTGATAAATTAATATCAATAACATAAATACTTGAAGCAGACATTCCGCTTGCTTTAGCCTTCTTGACTTCTTCAAGATAGACAGGGCAGTTCCGTTTCCAATGTCTAGTCACACCACAATGAAAACAGTTTCCTTCCTTAGACACCCCACCTTTAGGTTTCAGTGCAGCCTTTCCTTTTCCAAATTAGGGCTTACCTTTGCCCTTAGGCTTTGTTTGAACTTTGGCCTTTCCCTTGCCCTTGTTATTACGGACCATCAGTATGGGCTTGGGTCCAACCTTTTTCAAGTTGCCTTCAGCAATTCGTAACACACTGAGCAATTGTGGTAGAGTTTTGTCAATTTCATTCATATTGAAATTGAGGACAAACTGGCTGTAGCTATCCGGCAATGATTGTAAAATAACATCAGTGGCCAACTCTTGGCTCAATGGAAACCCAAGCTTAGATAGGCTTTCAATATAGCCAATCATCTTAAGGACATGAGGTCCTACTGGGCTTCCTTCAGCCAACTTACATTGGAATAGGGCCTTAGAGATATCAAACCTCTCTTGCCGTGCTTGCCCCTGATAAAGTTCTTTCAGGTGCTCGATCATATCATAAGCAACCATGTCCTCATGTTGCTTCTGAAGTTCAGGATTCATAGTGGCAAGCATAAGACATCCAACATCTATCATGTCATCGAGATACTTCTTGTAAGCATCTCTATCAGTCCTCGAGGCATTAGCAGGTGGTTCATTAGGAAGTGGTTGTTCAATGACATATAATTTCTATTCTTGTTTAAGGACAATCCTCAAGTTACGGAACCAATCAAGAAAATTCAAACCATTCAATTTGTCCTTCTCAAGGACCGATCGCAATAAGAGTGTGCTAGTGTTTGCAGCCATAATATATCTACAACAATTAAATATGCATGTGAGTAAATTTACCAATTTTATATCAATCATTAAAAAGACTTTATTAAGTGATGTTCCCACTATTTTATTTCAAAATTAATAACCCTCACTTATTAATTTCGGAAAAACTTTCTCAAAAGTATTTCTAGTGGGTTAAGGATCCATATTTCACCACCTCTTAAGTCAGCTTTGGCTTTACTCTTAAGATTATGGCTATTTAGGTAAGCAACATTTGCTATTTACATCATATGTAACTCCTAATATTTGGTGAACAACTCTTGTTCTAATCATCTTATGATTTATCCAATTTACTTGCCTCTAGGTTTCTAATCCTATTAGAGTAACCTAGTTAAGTCATTAACCAATTTTTAACCAGCGAATATCACTTGTTTATTCTTCGCGTTTAACCAAGATAAATACTAGTACTTCACTTTGGTAGAACCTACATAGTATCGATCGAGGCCTTAACGAGGGCAAAATTGGAAGGCTATGTTGACTTAACATTTTAATAGAGGGATTTTATTAAGGTTGTTGTATCTCACCAATTATATTCTATTAATCGATCTCATCAATTAATGGGGTTTATTTTCATCAAGTTTTAATATATATAATTGGCATGCTTTAGACATCCATAGCATCTCATACATGAATAAATAAAGCAATAAATAAATGCAATAGTTACAGCCCATAAACTAAAGTGGTTCAACCCAAGCCAATGGGAAAACCAAAAAGAAACCTAAAGGTGTAAGCCATTTAACAAGCTATCATTCACAATCATTGTCCCACTTTCCTTCTCGTTTGGCCCACAGCAACTCTTGTAAATTACAATATGCAGAAACTCGTTTTACATACGAGAGAATAAGATGAGAAGAGAAATACAAGAGAATAGTAGTAAGGCATGACACGCAAGCCGTATTTAAAAAAAATACAACCTTTTATCGAATGGGTCATTGGGCTATAACTATGCATTTCAAACACCGTGCATGTCAAAAATAGCATACATAATTCAATGTTTTTTTTTTAAGGTGAATTATAAAATATCCTTTCAACCTTTTGTGGCCCATCAAGTTTATAAATTTCTTTTATTAACAAAACTTTTTGCAGGGGTCTGAGGAGGTCAGAGGAAGCGGGCCGAAGGCTCGCGGCGGAGCCCCCGCGGTACGATTCGCATACCCCAGTCAAATGAAACCTCACGATTTGATAACTTTTATCAACAGAATCGTTTTTTTTATATTAGGATTTTAATCCTTGAGGTTTCATATCGGAACAACCCTTGTTCCACTAGCCAGTTAACACTTACTGGAAACTATAAATACCACCGTCGCATTATTACAGATTTGTTAATAGTTAACAGTAATAACATAACATCGAATAGGCCACAACACCATGATTAACATTTAATCAATTACCAAAAGGAACAGTTATCAGGTTATGCTTAAACGATTTAAATAATCGAAAATACAATAAGATCAAAACATGCATCTCATACAATTGCATCACCCAAGTATTTAAACCCGAGTTCGTATCACACAAGTGGCTCTGATACCACTGTTGGAACGCCGGAACCCCATGGCTCAACAGAATAAAATTAGATCCGGCGATCCAAATCATGAATCCATGTGTGAGGAACGAATCGGGGTGAAATAAAGGTTTCGAAATTACCAAAAACTTTGATCTGAGTAGACAGCGATGCCTTGGCAACAAGAGTTTTGATCTACTGTCAAATCAAGCCACAACCTTTTCCGATGTCGGCCTCTACGTGATCCACCTGGTTTGACTATGAACGGAAGAAATCTCCAAAACTATTTTGGAGGTTTATTTGCTTGACAGTTGCTAGACCTAACAAGCAATCACTTAGGGTTTTCTTGTTTTACTTTGTCTCCTTTTAGTACCTTTTTATAATGGGTGCCTTTCTCATTGGGCCTTTTATAATAGGTATCCTCTTAATTGGGCCTTTTATAATTGGTATCTCTTGAATGTATTACAAGATTAAATAAATATAATAAAGTTTTTAAACGAAAATTATAATTACATTAATTATATCTGAAAATTATAATTACATTAATTATAATAAGGATTTCGGTAAACTATATTTATTTAAATTTATATATGAATCAAATTCATATATTAATAAAATTATGTTATCATTATGTGTACAACATCCTTGTACATATAATATGTTCAATATTTGATTGCCCAATTAAATTAATTCTTTAATTAATTTAATTCATGCGACAACCAATCACAATACCAACTATATTTTATTCCGTTCATTTCAACCATAGGGTGTGACCCTGTAGGTTCTTGCAACGTTAGCAGTAATACTAGAACGATTCTATTGTCACAGACAATGAGTGGCATCTAGCAATGCATCATTGCTACCTAAGTTACAAGAAGTCATGATTCGACATAACCTTTCGTGATTAACCTTTCATGCATTAATCCTTATGTCCTTTATCTCTGGAACGGATACAAGTCATGGGATAGTCACACTTGCATAGTCCATCCCATGTTTCTTGATATCTTGAGTAGACTATGATATACAAATTAGTATGACATCTCATATCAACTTATTTGAGCATGGCCATGCATTTCTAGTCTCACTCAATCAAGTGGCCTAAGATATTACTCCTATTATGTAGGAGGGACTTATCCTTTATTGATCAACCATATCCCTCTACATAGATTGTGGTATATCCAACATCAGCCTTTATAGAACAACCTGTTACGGTGTACGTTTGACTGTATCAAATATACAACTCACGATGCTGGGATAATAATGATCTCAAGTCTGAAGATCATGTACATATTAATCACTATGAGTAATGTTGTGACAATTACATAATAATCCAAGAAACATCTCATAGCGGGTCAATCCAATATGTTGTTCTCTAACACACATATTCATGCATTGATTTTGACACTCCATATCAATGACAACTCTTTATCATCAATCAACTACATGTTAGTCTTAATGCATTATTATTGTCCTAGTCAACAATAATACTCGACTAAGGATCTTTTAAGAATAATCATATTATTCTCAGGACATTATTATAAAACAGTTTATTTATACACACAGAAAGAAAAACTGAAATAATAATGACAACACTTTATATTAATAAACATGGTAAATTAAGTATGTTATTACAACCATCTCATGATTGATCTTTGGGCATACTCTTACAATAACAAGATGACCAAGTCCTATACATGCCGTACTCAAAAATGAATCTAACTTGGCTATACCAAAAAGATGTCAATAGTGTGATTCCGGACTCCGACGTTCCACGATCCCTGAGTTATCTTGGAAATACTACAAGGAAAAGGGAAATGAGAGGAGTAAGCATAAAGCTTAGTAAGTTTGCATGAAAATAAATAGCATAAGCTCATAATATCATCCAATCATGGCATTGGATAAAATGCAAAGTCTTAAGTACTTTGTCATAACTTACTCTTGCTTATTCTTATTGCATAACACCATGTCACATATCGTAAATAATTTCTCATGAATTACTCACGGGTACCTGTATTCACTCAATCACATAGCTTTAGCACTAATCTCATTTCTATTTCAAGCTCAACTATTTATCCCACTAAATCACTTGGGATACTCAGAGATACATGTTCATCGTCATTCACACAATACAAAGTCAATGCCACATCCCAGATGTGGTCTTACATGAGGTCACCTCTGAGTGTCGATGCCATATCCCAGATATGGTCTTATACGGGATCTCATATCAATTATCGATGCCATATCCCGGATATGGTCTGATACGATTTTCATATTCAATGCCGATGCCATATCCCAGATATGGCCTTACGAGATCTCAATTAGGTGCTGAGGGCATGTCCCAGACATGGTCTTACACGGGACCTTATCCATCTCATGTCTCAATGATAGTATCCTCACATTTATTACAATCTAACTAGGACTTCAACATCACAACTTTCATCATTTTTCTCATTCAACACCATCACTCAATTTCATAGAAATATTATGCATCATTATAATATCAAACATTCTCAAACATACTAGCATGATGTTGAATTTATCACATACAAACTTACCTCGGTTTCAAAATAGGCCACTTGTCGATTTAGTTCGATACATTGCCTTTTCCCCGGTTAAGGTTAATCCCTCGTTCTTCTTGATCTATATAATAGCAAATTTGCTCATTTAATAACCACATTAATCAACACATTTCAATAGTCATACTTTGGCAAAATTATCATTTTGCCCTTAGAATTTCACAAAATGACCATTTTACCTCTAGGCTCTCGTAAATCAATTCTAATCAAATTTCTTCCTTTAACGAGCCTAGGTGAACATTTATTTCTCTTATAACAACCCTTAATACTCATTATTTCACACATTTACCCCTTATTACACAACCTTTACAAAAAGGTCCTATTAGGTGTTTTCATGGAAACACCATTCACAAAAGTTGTTTATCTAACAACTAAGACTCATTTTCTTCCATAAAAATGCAGCAAACAACATAAATGCTCACATGGAAAAACTCTAAACTTTTAATCATTTTGCAAAATAGTCCCCTCTTTAGCTAGCTTAAGCTTTAGGGGTTCCAAAAGTACAAATATTATCAAGAAAAATCACCAAAGTCACTTTCAAAGGTGAGAAGTTGATGAAATTTTGAGCTCTCAAACCTCTATTTTGCTTGTATTTTTCGGTGGGGAAGACGGAGAGAAAAGATTATATATTTTCTTTCTTTATTTTATTCTATTTCATCAATTTATTCCACCTACTTCACCAAATTTGACAAATTTTGACTTCTCTATCCCCCTGTGGCCGGCGAGTACCTTTAGAAAGGTCTAATTGCACATTAAAGCCCTCCAATTAATATTCTATAGCTATTAGGAACCTTTAGCTTATAAAATATAACTTTCGCACTTTATGTGATTTAGTCTTTTTTCGCGATTAAGCATGCAATCGCTAGAATTAAAGCATCAAAATTTTCATGCACCTATATAATCATGCTATAACTCATAAAATAACATTAAAATAATTCTCTCCGAACTTGAATTAGTAATTCAGAAATCACTATTCTGACTACCCCCTAAATCGGGCTGTTACAAAATCTGTTTAAATATGGGCTAAAGATTTGATTCATCAAATCCATAAAAATGGCAGGAGCATTAGTCAGTCCACAAGGCATAACAAGAAATTCATAATCTCAGTACTTCGTTCTGAACGTAGTTTTTAGCACATCTGAGTCTTTAACTCACAACTGATAATAACCCAATCTCAAATCAATCTTCGAAAACACTCTTGCACTTGTCAACTGATCAAACAAATTGTCTATTCTCGGCAATAGATACTTATTCTTTATCGTAACCTTGTTGAGTTGACGATAGTCAATACACATTCTCATGGACCTATCTTTCTTCTTAACAAACAATACTGGCGCACCCCAGGGTGAAAAACTCGGTCATGCAAAACCTCTATCTGTTAACTATTGCAACTGAGCTTTCAACTCTTTTAACTCTGTCGAAGCCCTTCCATACGGAGCTATAGATATCGGTGAAGTTTCCGGTATTAACTCAATAGCAAAATCAACCTCTCTGATTGGTGGCAACCCAAGCAATTCTTCTTAAAATACATTCGGATATTCACAAACTACAGGTATTGATTCAATCTTCTTTTCAGACACTTTGGTATCTAAAATATATGCTAGGTACTCATCGCAACCTTTTCTCACATATCTCTGAGCCAACATCGACGAAATCACTGTAGGCAATCCACCCGACTCATAATCTTTCGTTATTCTGACACTTCAATTCTATAATCTTTCATCTACAGTTCACAACGGCATCATGTAGAGTCAAGCAATCCATACCCAAAATCACATCAAACTCATCAAATGGTAAAAGCATCATGTTAGCCAAAAAAAATAACGTCGAGTCATTAAAGGACAATTCTTACATACTTTGTCAACTAGAACATACTTGCTTAAGGGGTTCGATACTTTAATTACAAATTCTGTAGACTCAACAGGAAATTTCTTACTAGACACTAAATTCTCACAAATATACGAATGTGTTGATCCAGGATCAATTAAAGCAATCATATTAGTGTCGTAAAGAGAGAATGTACCGGTAATAATATCTAGGGATGACGCTATTTGCGAGCGCGAATAGCGTAGGCTCTAGCCTCAAATCTCACAGCTGAGTCCCTAGTCATACCTCTGCCACTAGACACATTCCTCATATTTCGTGGTGGTCTCCCTCTCTTAGTCGTATTGCTCGATCTTGCATTCTGAAATTTATCTTTCTCGGATAACTCCGAGTAATCTCGAATAAAGTGATCTGGCGAACTACATTTAAAACAAGCTTTACTACTCTTATTCCATCAATCTCCAAAATTTCGTCTCCTACACTATTGGTACTTGGGTTTGTTATTTCTCAAACTATCAACACTCGCGACAGAAGTAGCTTGAGCTTTAGGATTTACATGTTGATTTCCACGATCTCTATTCTGGTATCCCACTTATGTATTCGACCAACTATACAAATCTCGAGATTTCTTTGATGAAGAATGATAAGGTATATTCATCGGTCTTTTCTTCGAATCTCTAGCCTCTGAATCAGTTTTCCTCTTTTCTCGGCTAAAGTCCTCGACTTTACAAGCCCGGTCAACTAACACAACAAATTCTTTCAAATCTAAAATTCCAACCAGAAGCTTAACGTCTTCATTCAACCCGTCAACAAACCGCTTGCACATGATATTTTCGATTGAAACATACTCTCGAGCATATTTACTCAACCGCACAAATTCTCTCTCGTACTCGATTACGGATATGCGGTATCCTTCAGAAGTGATATAGCACATTTTAAACATTCAACCGATGTGCAAGAAAGCTCATCAAACACTCGGATCATATTTTCAAGCCAAAACTCGGTTCTCTCAAGATCATCATCAACATTAGCTCTGAACTCTTCAGCCTCATGTTTATGAATCTTATCAACTAGAGGTTTATTCAATCTTAAAAGTTCTATACCTTGAGTAGCTACGGGAACCAGTTGGGGATTAGGAGGGGGTGGAGGTTGTTGAGCAGCCGGGTTCGTTCGGATATTGTGTGAACCACTCGTTCATCATTTGGAAGAAGGCTTCTTTAGCCTCTCTCCCCTAGCTACCCAATACTGGTCTAGAATTAGAAGGCATTGTCCCTTGAGCGGGAGCTGGCGCATTACTTTCAACCTCATCAGCTATAGCTCGATTGGGATCCATTACTATATGAAAACACATTTTAAAATGTTAGGAGTCATCACACTATCACAGTTTATATATGGCATGTATAGCTAGACTCTCACAGACGCTACGTTAGTCCTAGAATCGACTAAACCGTAGCTCTGATACCAACAAATTTAACACCCCTCACCCGTATTCAATGCCTGAATAGGGTTACGGAGCATTACCGGACTTACAACACATTTATACATACTTTAGCATACATTTTCTCAATTCAAAGATTCATCATACAATCTCAATCAATATCCCTAGTACGAGCCGACAAGGCCCTAAACATGCTTTAAGAGTGATTAGGGACTAAACCGATAACTTAAGAAACTTTCACGAATGTTGGAAATTTTTTTCTCAAAATAGGGGATACACGCCCGTGTGTCTCACACAGTCGCCAGACACGCCCGTGTCACAAGCCGTGTGGACATTCGAAATGGGAGCACATGGTCGTGTCCCAGCCCGTGTCCGACCCTGTGTAACTCTTTGACTTGGGTCACATGGCCAACACACATGCCCGTGTGGCTAGCTCGTGTGCCCTAAAAATGGCCATACATGCCCATGTTCCAGGCCATGTGCTTGGCCGTGCCAAACCTATAGGGTATACTGACTTATGCCATACGGCCAAGTCACACGCCCTTGTGTGAGGCCGTGAGGAGCATACTGACTTGATTTCAATTTCAACACCAGGGGACACACGACCGTGCAACAAGACCGTGTGTCACACACGGCTGAGACATACGCCCGTGTGGATATAAAATAGGCTATTTACCAAGCCAATTTGCCACCCAAATTTGAATGTACCTACAACACATAAATTTGCACCATTCCATAGTATAAATAGGCATTAAAACCAGCCAATTCAAACCTAATTCATGCATATTCAATACCACATTTCTCAATACACACAAGTTGCAAAGTAGACTAATCCGTTTATACCTAAAATCTCATAAACTTAGATCATCAATATGGTTACTCAAAACATGCATTCTTTACCTTGATTCACAAACAAATAACATTCAAAATATCAACATTCACTTCTATAATACCAACTACTAATAAGAATCATCAATACCAACCTTAATTTACATATTATGAACTATATGCACATACACATATACACAAGCAAATTTACTCAAAATAAGGCAACTCTCATGGCTATTATATACAAACCAAGACATATACATTTACAAGCCATTTCAAATGGCCAAAATCATTACCAAAACATAACCAACATGACCAAAGTCACTATACATGCCATATACTCAAAATACCAAAGTTGATAGATACTAAGAGATAGGTGGATAGTGTGATGCGATCTCTGACGATCCCCGAGTCTGAGCTAGCTTTGAAAACTATAAAACACAAAGAAATACTCAAAGAAAGCTTTATAGCTTACTAAGCTCGTATGAAATAAACTTAATGCAATCACAATAACACAACTCAATAAATTGAATACATCAATATGTAGTTTACATTAGCTAACAAACCTTTCAATACTCAATTGAGAGATTACACATTACCTTCACAAATCCCTTCGATTTGAAACTTATATAATTCATGTACGTACCTGTATTATTTAATATCAATCTCAAACTCATCCACCTCTTTTGTTTACCCGTTGAACCATTTGGAATAGAAGTCAGATACTCAAAGGTCTCACACGGTAAGTTCCTATACCATGGCCCGAAGCCAAATCAAGGTAACTTATCTAAAGAACTAATATCATGGCCCGAAGCCAAATCAGCCGATATGCATGGCCCGAAGCCAAATCGGTATATCTCACACCCAAAGTGCTAATATCATGGCCCGAAGCCAACTCGTTGTGTCCCCTAATGACATGTCACTAGTATCCTAAACTATTCCTAAGGTTTAACCGGGATTCCAACTGTCGAATTACCGTCGAATCATTTCCAAACTTGTTCGTAGTCACAAAATTGCAATTTATGCTATAACAAAGCATATAGAATACATTTGAAATGAAATTATAACATACGAACTTACCTCGGTTGCTAAAACGGCGAATCGAGTCAACTATTTCGTAACTTTGTTCTTTCCCCGATCTAAGTCTGTATTCCTCCTTTCTTGATCTAAATATATTCAAAATTGACTTATTTAATCATCTATTTATTCAATTCAATCCAAAACACACTTTAAAACATAATTACACTTATGCCCCTAGCAGCCCTTATTTTTCATTTATTTCACATTTTAACCGCAAAATTTCAACATTTCTTAATTTAATCCCTATTTTTCATTTCACTAAAATTCACTTAACAAAACTTGTATAATTCATAACAAATATTCATAATCTATCATCAAACATCAAAACACACATGTACTCATCAATGGCATAATTCAAAATCTTTAACAGTTTTGCAAAATAGTCCCTGAGCTAGTTAGTACTAGATGCAACGCTCACAAAAACATAGAAATCATTAAAAACCGAACAAAAACGGACTTATATGCTTAAGAAGAACTTGTCGAATGCTCAAACCTAAAATGGTGATGTTTTCTTCCTTTAGAATTCGGTTAGGTGGAGAAGATGGACACAAATTATGGTTTTGTTTTTACTTATTTTAATTTATTTGCTAATTTACTAAATTAACCTTACTATTTAACCTTTAAATCAATTAATAACATGTCCATAAATGTCCATGTCGAAACCATTTTAAAATCGGGTTTTGAAGAAATGGGGATCGACTTTGAAAAATGAAAATGGAGTCGCCACCAATCCTTTTTATTTAGGTGTGATTGGATCACCTTGTAAAACATTTTATTTTTTAAAACATTCAATTTTGGTCTACGAAAAACGAAAAAACGGGTTCGGGAGTCGGTTACTTATGAGGAAGGATTAGCACCCTCATAACGCCCAAAAATTGGTACCTAATTGATAAAATCATGTCCAAATGTTTGAAATTTAAAAGTATTTAAAAAATATGATCTCTTTTAAAAACACTTTGAGCACTTTAAGTGAAAATTTGAGATTTTCTTATCCCAAAGGAATGTAAACATCACATCCAACACGTTAGGACATGATATTTTAAAACCCTTGTAATTAAGAATCATCTCATGATTTATAAAACTTGTTAAAAAGATATTTAGTTATTTAGCTAAACAGAAAATCACATCCAACACGTTAGGACACTATTTTCCGAATTTCTAAATACCTAAACATTGCCTTATTTTTTAAAAAAGCTTTAAATAAAATATAGTAACTTTGCAAAAAAAATGTATTTTATACTTCAAATAATTATAATCCATGTGACAATATTACATTTATACATTATCGAACATAAAAATAATTATAATCCATGTGACAATATTACATTTATACATTATCGAACATAAATATTTATAACATGCTAATAATTAAGATAGGCAATAATAATATGAAATACAACAAATGATAATTCCTATACTAAGCAATTGCAAATATATGAGGAAGTATAAACAAATATAATAAACAATAAAATTAACTATGAACATATTTCATACGAATTTAAATAATAGATAAAAAGGAAATACATATGATATAAACAATATAAACAATGTGTTAAAAAAATAATATATGATGATTTTAAAAAATATAAAAATATTTATTATAAATAATTTAGTTAAATATATATGATATAATATATTATATAACGTGTAGAATTAAAAAATTATAATATAATATCTAATATATATATATATATATAAATACTAAAATAATATGTAAAAAATAATAATTAAACAAAACAAAATAATATTTATTTATTTATAGCTTAATAAATTAATATAGATAACTATTAAAAAGTTAAAAAAACGTATAAGTCAACCTTACTCCCGCAATATGAGGATTCAACGAAATCCCTCAATCAAAATCTAACTCGAACGGAAGCAACTCGAAAATAAATGAGGATGAGTGAAGAACAAAATAAGAACAAGCCACAGAAAATAAGAACGCAAAAGAGAGAGAAATTTGAGTGAATGCTCTCAAGAATTCTTATTGCTTTCCAACTTAAGTCCCTTTTACAATGAAGGGAGAGGCCTCTATTTATAGCTGAGCCTCCCCAAATCCAACGGTACAGATCAATTACATCAACGGCTAAGATTAAAAGGTATCTACAAATTAAATCTCTAAGATTACAAAATCACATCTTCTAATATCACATACCATATCTTCTAAGATTGTATATCATATCTAAGATTGCATACCATATATTCTAGGATTGCATATCATATCTAAGATTTGCATATCATATCTAAGATTGTATACCAAATCTTCTAGGATTGCATATCCTTGAAGATTGTATTTCCATAAACATCAAGCTTGTAGATAGACCTTATTTTATTATTTTGGGTTTATTATTTTTTTGTATGGGCCCGGGCTAAATTGGCCTATTACAGCTGCCCCTCTTTGCTCATTGTCGTGTAACGAGAATAGAGCAAAGACTATAAAGGGACCAATTTTGCCCGGTCTTGGCCGAACCTCGACTTCTTGATCCTCGCTTTCTTCAAATGACTTCCAATCCGAACTGCAACTTCAACAGCATTGGATCTTAATCTTGATTTCAGTGAGTTTGATAACTTCAACTTCATGAAGGCAGTATCCACTATCTCTTGATCTACCCCACTGCAAACTCAGGGAGACCAGATCTAATATTTTCAGTCTAATCCCTACAAACTCAGGGATCGCCAGACTGATGTCTTCAATCTGCTTCCTGCAAAGCTCAGGAATGCCAGATTTGGTGTCTTCAATCTACTTCCTACAAAGCTCGGGAACGCCAAATTTGCTATCTTAAATCTGATCCCTGCAAAATCAGGGATCACCAGACTGAAATCTTCGATCTGCTATCTTCAATCTGATCCCTGCAAACTCAGGGATCACCTGACTGAAATCTTCGATCTACTATCTTCAATCTGATCCCTGCAAACTCAGGGATCACCAGACTGACGTATTCGATCTGATGTCTTCAATCTGATCCCTGCAAACTCAGGGATCACCAGACTGAAATCTTCGATCTGATGTCTTCAATCTGATCCCTGCAAACTCAGGGATCACCAGACTGACGTATTCGATCTGCTATCTTCAATCTGATCCCTGCAAACTCAGGGATCACCAGACTGAAATCTTCGATCTGCTATCTTCAATCTGATCCCTGCAAACTCAGGGATCACCAGACTGACGTATTCGATCTGATGTCTTCAATCTGATCCCTGCAAACTCAGGGATCACCAGACTGAAATCTTCGTTCTGATGTCTTCAATCTGATCCCTGCAAACTCAGGGATCACCAGACTGAAATCTTCGATCTACTATCTTCAATCTAATCCCTGCAAACTCAGGGATCACCAGACTGATGTCTTCGATCTGATGTCTTCAATCTGATCCCTGCAAACTCAGGCATCACCAGACTGAAATCTTCGATCTGATGTCTTCAATCTGATCCCTGCAAACTCAGGGATCACCAGACTGAAATCTTCGATCTACTATCTTCAATCTGATCCCTGCGAACTCAGGGATCACCAGACTGATGTCTTCAATCTGATCCCTGCAAACTCAGGGATCACCAGACTGAAATCTTCAATCTACTATCTTCAATCTGATCCCTGCAAACTCAGGGATGACCAGACTGATGTCTTCGATCTGATGTCTTCAATCTGATCCTTGCAAACTCAGGGATCACCAGACTGAAATCTTCGATCTACTATCTTCAATCTGATCCCTGCAAAATCAGGGATCACTAGACTGATGTCTTTGATCTGATGTCTTCAATCTGATCCCTGCAAACTCAGGGATCACCAGACTGAAATCTTCGATCTGATGTCTTCAATTTTACTACATAACCTGTAGAATGGGTATATGCTTATGCCTAATAATTAGGATTCCTTTATCGAAATGCATCAAATGCTCCTAATTAGACATGCTATGATATGAGTATGATTCTCGCTCAAGGTATTATTACTCATTTATTTTTATATTTGTTCATTAATTATGTTCTTCTCAACCAGCTTGCCCCAATGTAATTTCTGAGTCAGCCCCGCTTGATTCTTGAGACATGAAGTTGGTATCTCCTACTGCAACTTCAGGGGAATGACATTTGGTTACTTCTTTATTTCTGTTACCACTCAGAGGTACAGAACTTGTATCACTTTCAATCTGTTGCACCATTCCTAGGATGTAATGACCAGATATATGTGTCTGAATAGATGCAAGGTATCCCGACAATGATCCCCTTTTACACTTGGATTGACCCTGTTCGTTATTTGCCAATATGGTGTCACCAACGAAACTGTCTTTATCCAATAAGAATTTGAAGAGATAATCATTTTCAATGTTCCCAATCACTTAAGCTTGGTGAATTCTGAGCAATAATCCTGTTTCAGATTCCCATATTATTTAGAAACTTCTAGAGTAATATGCGAAACTTCTTTTATGAAAGTGTTATTAGTCCATTAATCGTTATTTCAATATAAAATGCTTGAAACACAAAAATGGACGAGAAAGAGATTAGTCAAGAGCATAGCTCAGAAAAATAATTTAATCAAAGATAACTCAAGAAGAAAATTGATTTGGGTGTATCTCAAAAAAGAATAAAGCAATCAAAGATAAATTCAAAAATGGGTAAGATGGAAGTTAGGTGCCCCAGATATCGCAGCCTGAGCTTCTTTGTTCCAACTTCTTGAGGACCATTTTAAAATCAATATGTGTTTAGGGGATCAGGAGTACTTTGTCAATGCCCCAAGACGTACCATACTTCCTCCTTGCTAATTCAGACGTAACAAGACTATTGTATGCCCCACTTTTGGTCAAAATTTGAGCCGCCCTTTTCGGGTTTTCAACTCAAATCCCCTTTGGTCTCAAAGCGCCCTTTGCAGGTTTTCGCCTTGGCCTCTCCCTTTTTTTTTTTGAGGCGCCCTTTTCAGGTTTTCACCTTGGTATTTCCTCCTCTTGACTAAACCTCAATTTACCGGATTGGACCAGTCTTCGCTATCCATCTCGGTCAATTTCAATGCTCTTCTAGAATAGGTCCTTTATAAGTCCTTCCCAGTTTGACATATGCTTTCCTCTAAAATCATTTTATAGAGGAAAAATCTTTTTCAACATCAGGTTTCGAATTCCCTAAAATGAACTTCTTTAATGTAATCTCGCATCATATGACCGTGGTGGATAACTTTTAACCTTTTCTTCGATTAGGCTCGAATGACAAAACGCTTCAAATCCATAAACCAACATGTTACCCCAGCGAAGGTTCTGGCCGATGTTCAATAAACAGAAGGTAATGGTAGCTTCTTATGCCAATCCTTACAAGTCTAAGTCACCTTTCATAATTTTTGGTTTTCTCTTTTTTTTTTATTTTCTTTTGGCAGCTTTTTCTGTACAGTGATATGCTACCGGATCTCTGGACAAACTGTAAACTTTAACTTTATACAGTTATACATTCTGTACTGGTTTCTGATCTTTTCCTTTATTCATCTTTTTTTTTTTTGTGATGACTGTCGACTTTGCAATATTGGCATATGAAGCAACATTCACCCTCTTAGTAAAATAGACAATGACCATGACAGTGAATCGATGTCAACTAGAAGCATTTGACAAGATTGGCCCCATAATATCCATGCCCCACATATGAAAAATTTGAAAATAACTCAATAATGTCCGCATTATTTCTACGGTAAGATGAGCTCCGATCTTCACCCCTTTTCTAGGCCCACAATATCCAATGACCCTTTGTATAGTAAGGTCTGTTTTTCATCTTGTTAAACCGTTCTTAACAAGTTAGAAGAGATGTTGCTATCTCTGTCATCTTCAAAATCCTGAGATCCCCTAGACTCATATCTTGTTCAAAAAGGGAGTCAGTAACAACGTCGCTCATGACATTCATATCTGGATACCTAGGTACGAAGACAAACAAATCTAAAGAATAAATGATTCTAAGGATGATTATTGATGTGGTCATGAATAAAGAATGAAAGAATAAAAACCAAAGAATGTACAGTTTAAAATAAAAGAATATGTGCTCAAATAGATGCATTTTATTGAAATAAAATTTTGAACATAAGCCTATTTCACAAAAGAATTCTTGTTGCCTCTAGGCCCAAGGCAACAAGCCTATTTGAACATTACTCTAGATTAGCCTTAAAAGTACAAAGATTTCTTCCACAGTCTTATTATTCAAAATATTCCCAAGTACACAAGGATTTGGAAACTTCGTTCTCTGATTCCCTCTTTAATTTCTTCAAGGAGCAGCAACTTTCTTGTCTCCTCCTTCAATCACTACATTCACCTCATTAAAGTGATCAGGTTTTGATGGATCATCGAACTTCACAACTCCTATTTCAATAAACCTTTCAACCAACTTTTTAAACGCATTGCAGTTTTCGATTGAGTGGCCCTTTATTCCCGCGTGGTACTCATATTGGGCATTCTCGTTATACCATTTTGGGAAGGGAGGTTGCAACGGTCGTAGATAATATGGGGACACCATATGCGCATCAAATAAATTTTGATATAGCTCCTTATACGTCATCGAGATTGGCGTAAACTGGAGCTTTCCAGAATTTTGCTTTGGAGAAGCCTGATCGTTGGTAATTACCGTCCTTGGTTGGTTCATTGTAATTGGTTCTGAGTGGCTCTTGTTATATCTACCAGTTTTCTTTTCCTTCTTCCTTAAGGCCTTTGAGGTCCCTTCTCCTCTTTCTCTTGTTTCTACTAGAGCAACCGGTTTGGCTTGATCATTATTCAGGTCAAAAACTGAAACCATTGGAAACTTCAACACAGTCGAAGTATCCGCCTGTTCAATAATGACGGGTCCCCCATGGAGATGCGTGTATGGTTGAATCAAAATACACATTGGAGAATAAATGATGTCTTCCTCATCATCCTCACTATTGTCCACTAGGCTACTCCTTTTTTCAAGTCCTTTGGCTAGCAACTGAGTTAGCTGGCCTATCATATTCCTTTGGGATTCTCGCATTTCTTGTTGGATCTCGATCAATTGCCCTTGCATCTGTATTTGCATTTGCTCCATTCTTTCCAACCTTTGCTCCATGTTTTCCAGGTTAACTGAAATATTTTTACCTAATTAGGGTCTTTGTATATAAGTCTAATGCAAATGATGCAATGTAATGCAAATGCATGAATGCAAAGAGGTATCGATTCTGATCAATTTCATTGTAGAAAACTTTATTAGAAAACAAATTCTTTTACATAAAATGGACTACTATATGCTTTCGCCCTAAATCCTAATGTTTTGACTTTCCTACAAAGCCAACTCTTGATCACGATCTGACCGTAGCTTATATTTCATGCTCAATGTATCAGCCTGTGAGGCCAAAATCTGAAGATGATCAACTACCTCTCAATTCTGAACTATCACTTCACCTATGAGGTAATCTTGATTCTTTACTCGATCATAAGAATGATGAAGCTCTTCTTTCCAATGCTCCTCTCTTGTTTCAAGAAGCTTAATCAGAAGTTCACAACTGTGTAATACTGATTCTAACTCTTCGATCCTACCCTTCATTTCTTCAATCTTGTTCAGACTTGACTTCAACTCGATTGCAGAATTACAGTTTCGATGATAGTGAAGAGACTATCCAAGTTTAGCATTGATCTTCAAAACAGTATTGATCATTCACCCTAGCCAACGACATACTCAGAGAGATGTATCTGTTCAAACATTTTTCAACTATAACCACAGGTGAAAGACGTCTATTCTGGTTCATCTCATTAAGTATATCAAATGAGGGATCACTATGAATTTCTTTCATTTCTTCGAATCAAATCCCTTGCAATGTTGTTCACTCAAGCCAGTAATCTTGTACTCTTGATTAGACGGACTAACCTTTAACCTAAGATTTTTCAGCACCTATTTTGCTTTGTTCCAATAAGGGTTTCTAGCATTCTGATTTGCAAATCAACTACCAAACCAAATTGAATTATCATGGTAGTTGATACATCGATATTTAGTGGAAGGCCTCCTTGAGTGGCTCTGAAACTTGTATGGAAACTCCTATAGCCAAAGGCACCTCCTTCGATGTCTATGAAGTTGCTCTGATTATCTTGAAAGATTGGCGAACAAGTAGGCATCCCTGTTTCGCAGCATGCTATAATGATATTCAGCACCCTTAGTGCTTCTTGAAAGTTTTCAGTTTCCTGCCCGCGTCGAGCATTTTGAATTGCTTGTATAGGTATCTTCACAGTATAGCTAATCTCAACCCTAACAGTCTTTAGATGATACGGTCTTCTTAATCTCGTCCATTTGGGTTATCTTGACCATCAGGGCTTGCATTTCCATTGTTTCCGGTAGGTGCAACATCCTTAAGTACAACAGTAAAATCAAGCTTGTTGTTTGGTAACAGACCCATAGTAGATAAACTTTTTCATCCTCATTTCCATCATTTTTGTAGGTCTCATGCATTCTGTTGATCACTTTCTTTCCAATACCCTTACCATCCACAGGGTTACCATCTTTATATGAAAGAGAAATGCTATAATGGTAGTAGTGTCCATCCTTACTCCCCATGCTGTAAGGTGTCTTCTTCGCATCTAATTCTGGAATGATATCAGGAACACAGATGGTAGGAAAGGCAGGGATTCCAGTGCTGCCCCATTTCCTTCTTGCTCTAACGAATCTATACCATTCTTTGTCTAACTGCTTTTGACTATATACGAACGATTACATTGTCTTCCACTTTATCAAGGAACCCGTTCTCCATAACCAGCTTTCTAACTTAGAAACTGATCATGAATTGATACCTCTTAATGTATGAAATGATGTGCACAAAAGAATAAAACACAATAAGTTAGTATCATGGAATATAAAATAATAAACAAACACCTATCTGGGTAACCACTAAGGTTTGACGTAGCTCTTCCTAAGGTGGGCTCTTAGGGTTCACTATATGCAGTTCAGTTCTAAAGTTGAGGTACCCGAACCTGCAGATTCCTCGATCCTCACCCATTATAGGCTCATACGGACCGAGTTCGATTCAGGGGAATACATTTCCCTATGGCCATGCGGAAGTGAAAACTTCACGAAGACATAGGTACAGATGTATTCCGGAAGCAATCCACTAGCCCATGCAGAGGTGAAAACCTCACAAAGGCATAGCTTCTCACTCCCACTTAAGGGTGTGAC
Organism: Gossypium australe; assembly: GCA_005393395.2. Taxonomy (NCBI): domain Eukaryota; kingdom Viridiplantae; phylum Streptophyta; class Magnoliopsida; order Malvales; family Malvaceae; genus Gossypium; species Gossypium australe. The sequence goes on along the minus strand of CM016614.1, from coordinate 63,935,229 downwards.
CACAACGGTCATGTAGTGCAATGCAGAAATATATATTAAAACCACATGCAATAAAAGGATCATATTTTTAAAATAAGAATTTTAAATTCGAACAAAAGGACATGAAATTAACAATTTTACGGCTTGACTCTCTTAGTCCCCAGCGGAGTCGCCAAGCTGTCGAAACCATTTTAAAATCGGGTTTTGAAGAAATGGGGATCGATTTTGAAAAACGAAAATGGAGTCGCCACCAATCCTTTTTATTTAGGTGTGATTGGATCACCTTGTAAAACATTTTATTTTTTAAAACATTCAATTTTGGTCTACGAAAAACGAAAAAACGGGTTCGGAAGTCGGTTACGTATGAGGAAGGATTAGCACCCTCATAACGCCCAAAAATTGGTACCTAATTGATAAAATCATGTCCAAATGTTTGAAATTTAAAAGTATTTAAAAAATATGATCTCTTTTAAAAACACTTTGAGCACTTTAAGTGAAAATTTGAGATTCATGATATTTTAAAACCCTTGTAATTAAGAATCATCTCATGATTTATAAAACTTGTTAAAAAGATATTTAGTTATTTAGCTAAACAGAAAATCACATCCAACACGTTAGGACACTATTTTCCGAATTTCTAAATAACTAAACATTGCCTTATTTTTTAAAAAAACTTTAAATAAAATATAGTAACTTTGCAAAAAAATGTATTTTATACTTCAAATAATTATAATCCATGTGACAATATTACATTTATACATTATTGAACATAAATACTTATAACATGCTAATATTTAAGATAGGCAATAATAATATGAAATACAACAAATGATAATTCCTATATTAAGCAATTGCAAATATATGAGGAAGTATAAACAAATATAATAAACAATAAAATTAACTATGAACATATTTCATACAAATTTAAATAATAGATAAAAAGGATATACATATGATATAAACAATATAAACAATGTGTTAAAAAAATAATATATGATGATTTTAAAAAATATAAAAATATTTATTATAAATAATTTAGTTAAATATATATGATATAATATAATATTATATACGTGTAGAATTAAAAAATTATAATACAATATCTAATATATATATATATATAAATACTAAAATAATATGTAAAAAATAATAATTAAACAAAACAAAATAATATTTATTTATTTATAGCTTAATAAATTAATATATAACTATTAAAAAGTTAAAAAAACGTATAAGTCAACCTTACTCCCGCAATATGAGGATTCAACGAAATTCCTCCACCAAAATCTAACTCGAACGGAAGCAACTCGAAAATAAATGAGGATGAGTGAAGAACAAAATAAGAACAAGCCACAGAAAATAAGAACGCAAAAGAGAGAGAAATTTGAGTGAATGCTCTCAAGAATTCTTATTGCTTTCCAACTTAAGTCCCTTTTACAATGAAGGGAGAGGCCTCTATTTATAGCTGAGCCTCCCCAAATCCAAAGGTACAGATCAATTACATCAACGGCTAAGATTAAAAGGTATCTACAAATTAAATCTCTAAGATTACAAAATCACATCTTCTAATATCACATACCATATCTTCTAAGATTGTATATCATATCTAAGATTGCATACCATATATTCTAGGATTGTATATCATATCTAAGATTTGCATATCATATCTAAGATTGTATACCAAATCTTCTAGGGTTGCATATCCTTGAAGATTTTATTTCCATAAACGTCAAGCTTGTAGATAGACCTTATTTTATTATTTTGGGTTTATTATTTTTTTGTATGGGCCCGGGCTAAATTGGCCTATTACAGTCCACTTACCTTAATAATGGTCCATTTATCATATAAAGACCTCCATATTTAATATTCATAATCATTTAGTGCATTTAACAAATAGAATTCAACTTTTACATTTTACTCGATTTAGTCCTTTTTACCGAATTAAGCATCCAACGATAAAATTACTTCACGAAACTTTCACACATACATGCTATCATGTTGTAAACACTTAAAATAATATTACAATAATTTTTTGACCTCAAGTTTGTGGTCCCGAAACCACTGTTCTGATTTGACTAAAAATAATCTTTACCCAGCCACTTTTAGAAAAACATTTCAACCCTTCAATCTTTATCTAGTCATCTTTGAATCTTCAATATTGCAATCAAGCCCTCGTCGTTGCTTTTTGTTCCAATTTAGCCTCTTTTTGCAAGAGTTTGAATTCAACACACCAACTTCATTCTCGATAAGAAAATCCCAAATTTAATTGCATTTTATCCGATAATTAGCCAAGAATAAATATATAAAAAATTCAAATTTATCTTGATATCAAATTCCCCCAACTTAGCCGATTCTTGTCCTCAAGCATGATATCTAATAAAAATAATTCATCAATCTTTTTCAAAATCAAAACCTCCTTTCATAGTCAAACATATTGCAAACAATTAGGTGAATAAAAAATAAACAATTACTAAATTCAATCAGTAAGCATTTTATAAAATCTAGAACAATATGTCAAACTCAACTATTTCACAAAATTTAGGCTCAATCATACATGCGAAACGATCATACCCAATATATACTCTTATTTATACTTTTTATTATTTATATATTATTTTGTTAATTTTTTTTCAAACGTAGTCAAGCTTTTTTACGCGAAGTGAGATGACAACCCACCTCACCCCAGTTACTCTAACCGACATGTTCTCTTTATTTGATTATTTATTTTTAATGAATTCGAGACATAATCAAACCTTTTGACGTGAAATGAGATGACAACCCCGGTTACTCAATTTCATATATCCTTAATCGATTTATTTCTCCTTTCTCGAGGCATCTATTAGTTTTTGGTCAAATTGGAGCAGTGGTTTCGAGACCATAAATCTGAAGTCGAAATTTTTATTTTATTATTATTTTAATGTTCATAGCATGATAATATGTTTGTGTGAAAATTTTGTTAAGAAATTTTATTGTTTGATTAGTTAATTTGATAAAAAGGACTAAATCGCGTAAGGTGTAAAAGTGTTGTTCTAATAGTTAAAGGTATCTATTAGTTATGGATTATATAAGTGAAAGTCCTTATGTTGTTATTAAACCATTATTATAGGTAATGGACATTTATGGACATAAAACAAGTGAATTTTAATGTTTTAAGACAAGGTTAGTAAATTATGGAATATAATTAAAATAAATAAAACAAAATAAAACCATCATCTAATATCATCATCATCAACTGATTCTAAAGAGAAGAAATCCATTATTTAGGTTCTCATTCGTCCATGGTTCAATAGCTCATTATGTATGTATTTTGTCTCGTTTTAATGATTTCTTTGTTTTTGAGATCGTTGCAGCTAGAACTAGCTAGCCCAGGGACTAGTTTGCAAAAATGTTAAAGATTTTGAATGCTTCCATTGATGAATGTGTATGATATTTGATGATTGATGATAGATTTTGAATGCTTGTTGTTAGATATACAAGTTATGTTATGTATTTTTTAGTAAAAATGCAAATTATGGGTTAAATTGAGAAATGTGTAAATTTAGTGGTTAAAATGTGAAATAAATGAAAAATATGGGCTGATATGTGTAGTAGAGAAATTCAGCTAGCATGTGAGTGGATTAAATTGCATTAATTTGTGATTTTGTGTAATAAGGACTAAATTGTAAAAATGTGGAAGTTTAGGGGATAATGTGTAAATTAGCTCAAGTGTATACTTTGGATTGAATTGATAAAATAGATTATTAAATAAGTCAAATTTGAATATATTTAGATCAAGAAAGGAGAAATATGGACTTAGATTATGGAAAGAACAAAGTTACGGAATAGTTGACTCGATTCACGGTTTTAGCAATCGAGGTAAGTTTGTATGTTATAATTTCATTTCAAAGGTATTTTATAGGCTTTGATATAGCATAAATTTTGATTATGTAACTTCAAACAAGTTTGGAAATGATTCGACGATAATTCGACAGTTGGAATCGCGATTGAACCTTAGGAATAGTTTAGGATACTAGTGACATGTCATTAGGGGACACAATGAGTTGGCTTTGGACCATGATATTAGAACTTTGGGTGTAAGATGTATCGATTTGGCTTCGGGCCATGCATATCAGCTGATTTGGCTTCGGGCCATGAAATTAGTACTTCAGATAAGTTACCTTGATTTGGCTTCGGGGCATGGTATAGGTACTTATCGTTTGAGACCTTTGAGTATTAGAATTCTATTCTGATTGGTTCAATGAGTAAGCGAAAGAGATGATTGAGTATGAGAATGGTATGAGATGGTACAGGAATGTATGTGATTTGTATAAGTTCTAGTTTGAAGAAATTTATGAAGAATGTGATTAACATCATAATTGTGTATATTAAAGGTTTCTTAGTCAATATATGCTAATTGTTGTTATATTCGAATTGTTGAATTATAATCTTGAGATTTCATTAAGTTTATTTTATACGAGCTTACTAAGCTATAAAGCTTACTTTGTGTATTTCTCTGTGTTTTATAATTTCCAAAGCTAGCTCGGACACGAGGATCGTAGGAGATCGCATCACACTATTCACCTATCTTTTGGTACCTATGAACTTTGGTATTTTAAGTATATGGAATGTATAGGAACTTGGTCTTTTTGGTATAGGTGTTGTTATGAATTTGACCAAATGTGTTGGCTTATAAAAGTTGTGTTTATAATGTTGTATATGGCTATGTAAGTTGACCTATTTGGCTTGGTTGGTGATGTATGTATATAGGTGTGCTAATGCCATTTTGTGATGTGGTTTATATTGCTTGTGGAAGGGACTGATTGTGGATTATTCGTTGGAGTAGCTATTGGTTGAATTTGAGATTTGGTATGTTTGTGGTTCTAGGTAAATGAATGGTTGAAATGCTTGAGAGTATAGATCAAATAATGTGTGTTTGTTAATGGTCATTTTGTTAATTTGGGAAGAGAATGTTTGGTATGAATTTGGATGGCATAATATGGTATTTATGTTTTGTACTGATTGGTGTTTAAAATGGTATAAGTTATTCTTGATTTGGAATTGAAATATATGCCTATTGATGCTATCTTGTGTGCCATATGAGTTGTGTAGGTGTGCCTAAGTTTAGGTGGCAAATTGGCTTGGAAAATATCCTATTGTTGTCCACATGGGCAAAGACACGTGTAACACCCCGAATTTGGGCCTAGTAGATTTGGGCCTATTGGGTTGTAACGCCCCAAAAATTCCGAAACTTTAAATTTTTTTTTGTGCAGTAAGGTTGGTATGTATGAGTAGCACTTAGAATAATAATATTAAGGTAGCATCGGGTTTATGTGAGGCCTTAGAGATAGGGAAGACCATAGGGAGAAATTTATTCTTTCTTACTTAATGGACTCTAGTCTCAGGTAGGAGGCCTCATAAGCAGGTTAAGAGAAGAAAAGGGACACAAATGGGCTTGTAGTCCAGTGGAAAGTAGCGTCATATAGGAGCTATGAGGTGGCGTGTTAAGCAGTTAAGGAGGTCCAAGGTTCGGAGGCTTAGGAGGGGAAATTAAGGAGTGTTATTTTTGTGCCTGGACAGAAAGAGTTGGAGTTGGAGTTGGAGGGGACTCTAAAAGAGAGTGTTCAGGAGAGAAATTTAAGTTGCAGATAAAGGAGAAAAGATAGGGATTGGGAGGTGGATATAGTGGTGCCGAATTGGACTTTGAGGGAAGAGAAATTCGGCTAGGGGCTATATATATGAGTTCCGAATTAAGTTCCTAGGTTAATGCCGAATTTTTGCTTTCCTGCTAGCCGAATTTCTTCACTTGTGAGAGGCAGATGTTTTTTTTTTCTCTAAGTGTGCCAAAGTTGAATCCTTCATATCCTCCCTCCTCAAATTCCCTTTTGGTTCACCACTCGGTTCTAGCCAAATCACTTTTATTTCTTATTCCCCCTAGTGTTGCCGAATTGCCTCTGTCACCTTACTAGTCTCAAAAGCCGGACATAAGCCGCAGGATCAAAGGAAGATTTTGGTAAGAGCTTAGTTGAATTTTTAGTGTGTTTTATTAAAAGCCGAAGGGCTATCTAACCTCTCTTTGCCGTTACCATGTACTAGCAAGGGTGAGGCTCAGCAATCGCAAGCGCGGTAGGTAAGGATTGCTATCAAGGCAGTAAGTATTCTCGATTCAGTTAGAGTTTTAATAAGTGACCGAATCTATTGTGGCTCATAGAGGACTTATGATCAATATGGGTCACTTGGTTTTGACGATATAGGTGTTTGGGTGCAGATCTAGAGGATAATCGCCAATAGCAGCAAAGGAAGGGCTACTAGAACATGAGGTACACGGTAAGGGTATGGTGAGGTTTCGATTTTTAGTTAGTGTATGTTAATGCTTTGGTTAATCGTTAGTAATGTCAATTGTAGGTTCGTGACTATGGGGTTTGCAACACGCGAGGTTACCAGGTGTGTAATGCCGAAAAGTTGAAAAGCCGAAAAGTAGAAAAGCCGAAAATGGCTAAATGGGCCTGATGGGCCCTGAGGCTAAGTTTGATGAAATAGTTTGGTTTGTTAAACGTATTGAGTTAGTCACGCATGATACACGATTTGGATTTGTTTTGGGCCTAGTAGGCCATATGATAAGATTTGGACCTAATGGGCCGTAAGGTTCTTATTTGGGTTTGATGGGCTTTATGGGGATGTAGAAAAATATGCTAGGGTTTATGGACTTAGGCTAGTTTGAACAACTCTTCAATTTCATAAGACTTAATCTAATTAACCATGCCTGTGAACAAGTCGTTGGGTTGGAGTGTGGCAACGGGCATACGCATGTTTAGGGTTGGATCTAGGGAGAGCTTGGTACTTAAGCGGTCCTAGTGACCCAGTAGCTGAAAGAGGAACAAATGAGCGGGCTACTGCTATAGAAGATTCCGTATCGCAGGCCATGTTGAGAATCTTGGAAAGGGTTGTTGGCCCCAATAATGGTATGGGGAGTCGTGGGTCGATTGTAGAGCGACTCCGAGCTAATGGGGCTGAGATTTTCAAAAGAGTAGCGGGTGTGGCCCCGAATGTGGTGGAGTATTGGTTGGAAGCTACTGAAAGAATAATGGATGACCTGGATTGCACGGCTGAACAAAAGTTGAAAGGAGCAATATCCCTACTCAGGGAAGAAGCCTATCATTGGTGGTTGACCGTAAAGGAGGGCAACCAACCGGAGCAGATCAATTGGGAATTCTTTAAATCGGTATTCCAACGGAAATACATCGGAACGACCTATGTGGATGCCCGAAGAAAGGAGTTTTTGAGTCTGACTCAGGGAGATAAGCAAGTAGCAGAGTACAAGGCTGAGTTTCTGCGCCTCAGTCGATATGCCAAGGGGATAGTCGCGACAGAGTATGAAAGGTGTGTACGATTCGATGATGGATTAAGGGATAGCCTTATAGTATTGATAGCTCCACAGAGGGAGCAAGATTTTGCGGTCTTGGTAGAAAAAGAAAAAATAGCAGAGGAGGTAAAGAGCACGGAGTGCCGCAATCGAGAGAAAGAAAAGGGCGAGAACAAGCAGAATATGAAACCTATGGGAGTCAGACGGAGGCCCATGAGGAGGGCCAGAGTGAATGGGCCAGTTAGAGATGTGGCCCCTGTTGCCGCTGCTAATAACGGAGTACCACGTTGTGTAGAATGTGGGAGAAGGCATCCGGGCAAATGTTGGAGGAGAACGGAAGCATGTTTGGGCTGTGGATCGGTGGAGCATAGGGTTAGGTAGTGCCCGAGAAGGATAGACCAGGAGCAAGCCGATGGTAGAGGTAATCTTCAGCCACAGAGGGGTGGTCAACAACCACCAAGGGGCCACGGACAAGCCAAGGGCGATAATGTTAATGAACGCGGTCGTGGAGCACCAGGTAGAGGTGCAGGTTATGCTGAGGCGAGGCAGCCAACCTTGGTTTTTGCAGCACGTCGTCAAGGGGACCAAGACACCGAGACATAATTTGATATTATAAAATGATAGCATTTAAAACATAATTTAAAATTCTATTTAAACGTACGAACTTACCTAGCTAAATTGCATAAATGTCAAAGTACATAGGCATTGTGGTATTTTTTCCATTATCCTCGATTTCCACCTAATCTTGATCTAAATTAATAATTTCATTCAATCTATTAATTTAGATAGTAAAAAAATGTATTTTAAGCAATTTAGTCATTTTTGTCATTTTTACAAAATTGCCCCTAACATTTTACTTTTATACAATTTAGCCCCTAAGCCTAAAACATGCAAATTAACCATTTTTATTGAAATTTTTTACAAGGCGAATATTCATGGCCCCCATTCCATTTTTTCAACAATTTCACATCAAATCCTTGTACTTTTATTATTTTAGCAATTTAGTCCCTAACTGATAAATTCATCAAAAATCACTTAACAAGATACTTTTAAATAACAACTAATATTTCGAATTCATCATTTAACATCAAAATGCACTAAATTCATCAATGGAAATATTTAAAATCTTTAACAGTTTCAAAATTGAAGGTACGGGCTAGCTGGACCTAGTTGCAATGATCTAAAAAGACAAAAATTATTTAAAAACGGGGCTAAATCGGACTTACATGCATCATCCAAAGCATGGCCAGAGCTTGAAGGTATAACCATGGTTTCTTTATTCTTTCAATTCGTGAAGAAGACATGAAAATGATGATATAACATTTTGGTTTTATTTTATTTTATTTAATTATCAAATTACCATTTTGTCCATTTAATAATTATAAAATTTTCATGCTTTTAGTTGCCCACAACTGTCCACTACATGGTCTAATTACCACTTAAGTCCTTTTTCCTTTATTCAATAAACCAATAAATCACTCAAATCAAATAGTGATCAAATTTTACATCTTTTACGATTTAGTCCTTTTTAATTAATTAACTATTGAAACGTTCAAATTCCTTAACGAAACTTTAATACCACCATAATAAAACTCCAGAAATATTTATAAAAATATTTATTGCTCGATTTATAGAAACAATTTCCCGATACCTCATTTTCTAAAACCACTTGACCTCAGGGTCTTATCACTTGAACTTAATAATTCGCTTAAATAACATAAATTATCAAATCAAAAACCTTTTTAAAATCACATTTGACTCGTAAATATTAAATAATAATACTTACGAACTTACTCGTCAGATTTGGTGGCCCCGAAACCACTGAAAAACGAGCTGTTACAGTTACAAGCTTTGGCTCATCCCAAACCTTTTGACGCGAAATGAGACGACAACCCAAGCACCTCACCTCGGTTACTCAACTTGGTCACATTTTTGAATCTTCACTCTTACCCAAGCTATTAGCAAATTTATTTAAAACGATTACTTTCATTAGGCAAGTTCAATAAATCCGACAAATTTTATGAAATATCGACTAAGGCATAACATTTTCAATTCTACAAAACATTTATTGATCAAGCAAGCAATGGTTATTCGTGATTCACCCACTTATTTAAGTAAACTAAACATAAGAATTAGAAGTTTATTTTTGAAACGAATTAAGTAACTATTCTTAGCAAAACACATCCAAAGAAGAAAGTATGGCATGGTCACGATCCCCCTACTTAGCCCACATTGCCTCCACTGTGCAAAAAGAATAACAAGAGTGGAGAAAAGTGTACTCCCCGTTTATTTTTAATGGGCCGGAGGACGGTAGAAGTGACCGCTTTGCAAAATGGTAAGGATGCTTGAGATGTTGGCTTCCATTGTTTCGAGGCTAGCTTCAATGTGATGAACTCATTCGTCTACAACTGAAGGTGGTTGCTCCTGGAAAACAGCACGATCAAAAGAATTACAATAATATTTTATTTAATTCTCAAACTGAACTAGAATTCAAAATTAAATTAAATAAATAAAAATAAATGTGGGTTGCCTCTTGTAAAGCACTTTTGTTTAATGTCATTAGTGTAACACCTCTTACCCGTATTCGACGTCGGAATAGGGTACGTGGCATTACCGAAACACATACACTTGTAAACGTAATCGAGTCATAAAATTTCATCCAAATTGAAACTTTTCAAATTTTATCTTTGAGTCCCTAAATAGGGCCTACGAGGCCCAATACATACTTTGGAAGTGGTCCGGGACTAAATTGAGGACTTTAGAAAACATTAGAAAATTTCTTGAAAAACAGGGGCACACGCCTGTGTCCAAGGCTGTAACATCCCGAATTTGGACCTAGTAGGATTGAGACCAATGGGCCTTGAGCGTAGTAGCCTTTAAAATTTTTGGAGAACAAGAGATCGGCTTTAGTGCAAGTTGGGCCTATTGGATAAGTGATTTTGGAATGTTAGAGGGCTTCTATGAAGTCCCGGGATCAAACTTTGGCTTTAAGGAAATTTTGGTTTTCTTTTTAAATGGACTTTAGAATTTAGATGTAGATTTAAAATTAGTTGTGCATGGTTTAAGATACAAATGGGCTTGTGGCCCAGTGGCAAAGTGGTGCCACTTAAAAGCAGGGAAGTGGCGTCAACTAAGGAGGCCCAAATTCAAGTTGCATGAAGCCTAATTCTTTTAATTAAATTTTAGCTAATTTTCGGCATTTAAATGGATAGAGTGGGTGGCATTAGGGTTTTATTCTCCCACTCTCTTCTTCAATTTCGACATTAGGGTTTCTCCATTCTCCCATTCTCTGTAAAAGCTGAAATCCCTAAGCCTATTCTCTCATCTTCACTTCTATGCAAAAGTCGAAAGTCTATTATTCTTTTCTGTTTTCTTCTACAAAGCCGAAACCACCCAATTCTTCTCAATATCTTTCCCTTCAAAAGCCGAAACACTGAACTTTCTTCTCATCTCCATAGACGAATACCTCCTGTTCCAATTTGCCGATCTCTTCACTAAAAGCCGAATCTACATAGATTTCTTCCTATCATCTTCTCTTTTTGATCTTCTCAAAAGTCGAAATCTTTTAGGAGTTGCCGAATTTTCTGTAAAGGTAAGTGCCGATTTCTTCTGATCTATTCTTTTTCTCTTTCGGTTTTTAGAAGACAAAGCCGAAAGGCTAATGGATTGTTGGTTTCTTGTGTTTACGTGTTGGGCGACATTCGAGAATTGAAGTAGATCGCTTAGATCTAAAAGTCAGAACCGTTAGTCTCTGAACTTCATATCTCTCTTTTCGGGATTTCAAGGTAAGGGGTTCTCTTTAGATTCTCTTTAGATTCGCTATCTTAATTGTGATCTTAACCATATGTTATGATAAGGTCTTTTAATGGAATCAAATATCGATCAGGCGAAGGAAGGGATTGGATCTGTAAAACCAATCCCTAAGTTTAAGAAACGAGTGGTGTCAGTAGTACGGGATTGGCCACCGGGTTGTGGACTGGTTTCAGAACAACATCTTAGACAAATAGCAGTCGTATCGGCTTCTGATAGTGTCGACATAGAAAGTCTCATCTTGTCTGTAATCAGGTGTGTAAATCTCTAACACACTAATTAATCTGTACTAAATATATGTTAAGGGCTAAAAGCCGGAAAAAGGCTATATAGTAATCTGTACTAAATATATGTATGGGCTAAAAGCCAGAAAAAGGCTGTATAGACAGTCGGATTACCCAAAAATGGTAGGCAAGGGATGCCAGGTACGTAATCATAGAAACTTCTCTATGTGTGTCGATGTATGCGATAGACTGTGAACTTTTAGGTAGTATATTGTTTTGATTCTGCATGGATGTATGCATGGGGTGGGATAAATATGATGAAGGGAAAAAGCATGTTAATAGGTCACTTGGTGATCGATGGTTAAACCACGAATTATAAAGTTAGGTCACAATAGTGATCGGTGGCTAAGCCACGTTAAATTTATTCCTGATTGATAGGAATAGGCAGCATGACTGTCGATATGGTGTGTAACGGTTGGTGGGTTGATTGTAGAAATCCCCAAGGTGTGTTGGCTGGTACGGGCTGGTGTGTAGAGGATAGACTATTAGGTTTGGGTTGGGCCATGTTGCATGAAAATATTTTGTTGCCATTATGTATGGGCCAAGGCCCATAATGTGTTTGTGGGCCTCACGCCTTTTATGTGTTTTTGGGATTTGCACACTGAGTCTTGGTGACTCACCCTTTATTTTCCTTAACTTTTCATATGAGTAGTAGATCGTGGACATGGGAGCCGAGGCAGACTTGAGGGGCAATCAAGTTTTTATTTCCATAAATTATTTTCGATTTTTTTTCTTTAAGTTTAATTTTGGGACCATTTATGTAATAAGGCTCCATAGTTTAGTTATCGATTTATATGTGTTAATGTTTATATTTTGAATTTGTTTTAAAGACTTAATTCTTATAAGTAATGAAATGGGAATTTCAAACACGTTTAACGCAAAGGATTTTCTACAAATAGCACTTATTTATCAAATACCCACTTAAACAAACCGAGATTTCAAATCCCTTCAAAGAGAAGTTTTCAACTGTTAACCCGTAGCATACCAGATCTGGTCGTAGAGTTTGGGCCGGGTTTGGGTGTTACATTTTGGTATCAGAACCTAAGTTCAAAAACTCGGCTGTGGGTATGAGGTCCAAAAATATTTTCAAAAGTTGGTTTGGAAAATGGTTTAGAAAAATATATATATGTTTTCTGGAAGTATGGCACCCGAGTCTCCGGCACCAATCCACACTGTAAGTTTCCTGATACTTTGCTTTGTTATATGTTGTATTTCTGGTATCTATTCTATCTGTTTGGTTTGAATGTGATGTTCAGATATAGAGTTGGTTGCATATGAAATATTTGTCTGCTTTAATGGCTAGGTGTTTTTGAGTATGTGTAGGAGTTCTAAATTCTAGTTAAAAGTATATAGTGTTATTAAGATCAGAGTGCGCAGCAAAAGCGTAGTGTGGTAGGTTGGGATGTGTGACTGTTAGTTAGTTGGAAATTTCGAGGACGAAATTTCTTTAAGAAGGGTAGATTTGTAACATCCCGAATTTGGGCCTAGTAGGAATGAGCCCAATGGGCCTTGAGCGTAGTAGCGTTTAAAATTTCTGGAGAACAAGAGATCGGCTTTAGTGCAAGTTGGACCTATTGGATAAGTGATTTTGGAATGTTAGAGGGCTTCTATGAAGTCCCGGGATCAAACTTTGGCTTTAAGGAAATTTTAGTTTTCTTTTTAATTGGACTTTAGAATTTGGATATAGATTTAAAATTAGTTGTGCATGGTTTAAGATACAAATGGGCTTGTGGCCCAGTGGGAAAGTGGCGCCACTTAAAAGCAGGGAAGTGGCGTCAACTAAGGAGGCCCAAATTCAAGTTGCATGAAGCCCAATTCTTTTAATTAAATTTTAGCTAATTTTCGGCATTTAAATGGATAGAGTGGGTGGCATTAGGGTTTTATTCTCCCACTCTCTTCTTCAATCTTGACATTAGGGTTTCTCCATTCTCCCATTCTCTGTAAAAGCTGAAATCCCTAAGCCTATTCTCTCATCTTCACTTCTATGCAAAAGCCGAAAGTCTATTATTCTTTTTCTGCTTTCTTCTACAAAGCCAAAACCACCCAATTCTTCTCAACATCTTTCCCTTCAAAAGCCGAAACTCTGAACTTTCTTCTCATCTCCATAGCCGAATACCTCCTGTTCTCTTTTGCCGATCTCTTCACTAAAAGTCGAATCTACATAGATTTCTTCCTATCATCTTCTCTTTTTGATCTTCTCAAAAGCTAAAATCTTTTAGGAGTTGCCGAATTTTCTGTAAAGTAAGTGCCGATTTCTTCTGATCTATTCTTTTTCTCTTTCAGTTTTTAGAAGACAAAGCCGAAAGGCTAGTGGATTGTTGGTTTCTTGTGTTTACGTGTTGGGCGACATTCGGGAATTGAAGTAGATCGCTTAGATCTAAAAGTCAGAACCGTTAGTCTCTAAACTTCATATCTTTCTTTTCGGGATTTCAAGGTAAGGGGTTCTCCTTAGATTCTCTTTAGATTCGCTATCGTAATTGTGATCTTAACCATATGTTATGATAAGGTCTTTTAATGGAATCAAATATCGATCAGGCGAAGGAAGGGATTGGATCTGTAAAACCAATCCCTAAGTTTAAGAAACGAGCGGTGTCAGCAGTATAGGATTGGCCACCGGGTTGTGGACCGACTTCAGAACAACATCTTAGACAGATAGCAGTCGTATCGGCTTCTGATAGTGTCGACATAGAAAGTCTCGTCTTGTCTGTAATCAGGTGTGTAGATCTCTAACACACTAATTAATCTGTACTAAATATATGTTATGGGCTAAAAGCCGGAAAAAGGCTGTATAGACAGTCGGATTACCCAAAAAGGGTAGGCAAGGGATGCCAGGTACGTAATCATAGAAACTTCTCTATGTGTATCGATGTATGTGATAGACTGTGAACTTTTAGGTAGTATATTGTTTTGATTCTGCATGGATGTATGCATGGGGTGGGATAAATATGATGAAGGGGAAGAGCATGTTAATAGGTCACTTGGTGATCTGTGGTTAAACCACGAATTATAAAGATAGGTCACAATAGTGATCGGTGGCTAAGCCACATTAAATTTATTCCTGATTGATAGGAATAGGCAGCATGACTGTCGATATTGTGTGTAGCGATTGGTGGGTTGATTGTAGACATCCCCAATGTGTGTTGGCTGGTACGGGCTGGTGTGTAGAGGATGGACTATTAGGTTTGGGTTGGGCCATGTTGCATGAAAATATTTTGTTGCCATTATGTATGGGTCAAGGCCCATAATGTGTTTGTGGGCCTCACGCCTTTTATGTGGTTTCAGGATTTGCACACTGAGTCTTGTGACTCACCCTTTATTTTCCTTAACTTTTCAGATGAGCAGTAGATTGTGGACATGGGAGCCAAGGCGGACTCGAGGGGCCATCAAGTTTTTATTTCCATAAATTATTTTTTGTTTTTTTCTTTAATTTTAATTTTGGGACCATTTATGTAATAAGGCTCCATAGTTTAGGTTATCGATTTATATGTGTTAATGTTTATATTTTGAATTTGTTTTAAAGACTTAATTCTTATAAGTAATGAAATGGGAATTTCAAACACGTTTAACGCAAAGGGTTTTCTACAAATAGCACGTATTTATCAAATACCCACTTAAACAAACTGATATTTCAAATCCCATCAAAGAGAAGTTTTCAACTGTTAACCTGTAGCATACCAGATCTGGTCGTAGAGTTTGGGCCGGGTTTGGGGTGTTACACTAATCATATTCTTAACCAAGCATCTCACCGAACTCAACTTTGAGATCAAGTCTTGATGACCCTTGAAGCTAACCACATCCTTCCAAGATCAAGTCTAGATGAACCTTGGATTCGGAGTTGCATCAAAGAGAAGAATCAAATAAGATTTCTTTGTAATTAGGAATTCCGGAGATTTTTTTTGTAACATCCCAATTTTCAATGGTATAGGAAAAGGCGATTTTGGAACCCCATTTTCATAAATTGAGTCTGTAAATATGAAATATGAGTATTTATGATGTTGATATAATAGAATATTGATGTTTGGCCCATCAATTTTGTCTATTAAATAGTTAATTTAGGTACAATGACTAAATTGTAAAAGTCCAATCACTATAGGTTTTTAATTGGCCAAAGACTTAGGGACTTAAATTGCAATTAGACAAATGTCCAAAAAGGTAATTAAAGCATTTGTAATTAATCTTTAGTGGAATATGATGAAATTTTCATTAAGCTTTTAAATGATTAATAAAATTAAACTAAACATGATTATTAAGGTTAACTAAGTTTTAATTATACTATAAATACCTTATAAGTGGAAGGAAAGAGAAAATCTTTCATATTCTTATTTCTTCAAGACCAAAACACCATAAAAAATGAAGAAAAAAACCCTTCAAGCATTTGATACATTCGACCATTATTTAAGAGGTAAATTCAAGCCATTTTATTGTAATTTTTATAGATTTAAGGTCAGCGGAGCTTAATTTAGCAAACCCATGTACTAATTTGTAAAACTATTAAAGTTTTAGAGAGTTGCCATAGTTGATTTCTTGATATTGATAGATTTTAAGCTTATATTATGAAAATGACTAGATTGTAAAATTTAATTGCTGGTTTCATACATTGGGACCAAATTGAATAAAAATGCAAATATATTATGAAATTTTGGTAGAAATAAAAATTATAGGGTCCCTAATGAATGTATGTGATGTAATATCCTAGATTGGGGATCATGCATTTTAATTTGGTTTGTGTGTTAGTGTGCTTTGTGTGTTGTTTGGGTGTGTTTAGGGGCTTTGGGAAACCTTGGGCTTGGGTAGAAGCCATAGAAAAAATTCTTGTTTTGAGTTGAGCAAAGGGGAGCTAGGGGAGCTAAGCCTTAAGGACTTTAGTGTAGGATTTATGACACAAGAAGTAAGGTGGTGGAGTGGCATGGGACGTTACCTAAGGTGTAGGGGAGATTGCGTCAACAAGAGGTGTCAGGGGAGGAGGTTCGAGTCATGCAAACAACAAGGGAGTGTTGTTTTATTTTAGCATTTTGCGTCAAGAGAGGGGGAAGGTGTTGGACGGTATTTGGACTTTGAAGGGATGAGGGTGGACTTGGTCTAAGTGTTTGGATGGAAGGAGGAGAGAGTTTTTAGGAGTTTGACTCATTCAAATGAGTTTGAATGAGTGGTGATGAGGGAAAATAGGAGCAAAATAAGGGATTTGAGAGGAGGAAGGGCTAGTGGCCAAATGTGGGACTCTAGGGAGGTGTATGTTCGGTTTTGAGGTGTTGTAAGGGGAGTGTGCCGAAATTCATAGTTGTTAGTTTTGGTTCTTCTCTTTTTCTCCAAGTTTCGGTCAAGGGGGGTGATAGGTGAGTCATTTGGGTATTTTGTGCATTAAGGTGTTGCCGAAATTCTTCCACTCTTCTCCTATTCTTCTTTTTCTTTCTTTCAACCCCAAATCCATACCTATTCCCTTGTAGCCGAACATCCCTTTGTCATTAAGAGTCATAGCCGAATCTTGTAGTCTCTTTTCTCTCCTCTTCTCCTCTCTTCTCTCTTACCTTGTCAAGGTCGAAATCTTCCTCTCCCTATTTCATCATTGCCGCAACCCCTAAAGCCTCATACTCTTCCTCTTTATTCTCTTGTTGAAGCCGAATCTCCTATCTTGTGCCCAAAATCGATTGCATCTCTACCCTGCCGATTTATTCGCTAGATCAGAAGTCTACCATCTTTCTCATCTAAACCGATTTCTCTACTTCAGGTGCTTCTTGTCGATTTCTTGGTGTTTATTGACCATTTGCGTTTTGGTCAGTACTTTTCCGGGGGATTTCAGGATTCTATTGTAGTTGGCGGTTAGGGGGAGATCATCCGGGGTTCGAATATACAAGGACAAGTGGCATATTTTCGGGATTTAGACAAGCAAGGGGCAAATCGACAGTGGTATAAAAAGGAGTCTCGGGATTTTGATCCATTTCGTCAAGGAGAGAAAGGGGTAGTCCCTACTCCTAAGTTTAAGAAGCGATCGGTCTCTGCGGTACGGGATTGGCCACCGGGGTGTGGGCCAGCGTCAGAACAGGAGCATAGGCAGATAGCTGCAGTTTCGGTTAAAGATAGCATCGATATTGAGAGTGTGATTCTTCGAGTTATCAGGTGTGTAATTATCGCACTATTCTCCTGTTGTTTGTATATGTTGTTATGTGTATGCGTATATGATGTGCATGATAGCCGGAAATAATCAATACACATTCGCATAGTCCCATCTTTCTTTTTCACAAATAGAACTGGTGCACCCCAAGGAGAGAAACTCGGTCGTGCAAAGCCCCTATCTGTCAACTCTTTTAACTGTGCTTTCAACTCTTTCAATTCAGTAGGTGCCATTCAATACGGAGCTATTGAAATCAGAGTCATCTCTGGTACTAATTCAATGCCAAACTCTAACTCCCGAACTGGTGGTAATCCCGGTAATTCTTCAGGAAACACATCTGGGTATTCACACACAACTGGTACGGATTCAATCTGCTTTTCAGACACTCTATTATCCAACACATAGGCCAAGTAAGCTTCACATCCTTTTCTCACATACTTACGGGCTAACATCGAGGATATTACTGCCGGTAATCCATTCTGGTCATTAGATTCAATCTGGATGATCTCACCGTCCTGACATCTCAAATCAATAGTCTTTCTTTTGCAATTAACCACAGCATCATGCAAAGTTAACCAGTCCATTCCCAAAATTATATCGAACTCATCGAAAGGCAACAACATTAAATCAGCTGGAAAGCATGAATCCCGAATCATCAACAGGCAACCTTTACACATTTTATCAACGAGTACACATCGACCCAAGGGGTTGGACACACGAATCACGAACCCAGTAAACTCAACAGGCAGAGTCTTACTGGATACTAAAGTTTCAGACACATATGAATGAGTCGAACCGGGATCAATCAATGCAATAACAGTAATATCATAAAGAGTGAAAGTACCAGTGATAACATATGGGGAAGAAGCATCCTCTCTGGCACGAATAGCATATGCTCTAGCTGGCGCACGAGCCTCTAATCTAACTACAATGTCTTTGGTTCCTCTCTGACTGCCACTTACATTTCCCGAATGTCTAGGTGGTCTGCCTCGCACTGACACATTACTCGATCTGACATTCTGAGCCGTATTTTGCTTGGCTAACAACGGGCACTCTCTGATAAAATGATCTGACGATCCACATTTAAAGCAGGACCGATCACGGAATCTACAACTCTCAGAATGCCATTTACCACAATGCTTGCATTCAACCCGATTCTGCTGAACATTACCAACACTGGCCATCGAAGTAGTTCGGGAACCCTCAGAAGGTCGATCTCGTCTAGACATGTCTGAAGTAGCTTTATGTCGGCCAAAGTCATCTTTGAACTTCTTAAATACAGAATGGAAAGACTTACAATGACCTTTTACGAGTGTCTCTAGCTTCCATTTTAGCCTTTCTTTTCTCTTTTCCAAGCTCTTCAACTTTGCAAGCTCGTTTGACAAGTACCACGAACTCTTTGATTTCAAGTATGCCAACTAGCACCTTTATATCTTCATTCAGACCGTCTTCGAATCTCTTGCACATAATGGCTTCAGTTGATACACACTCTCGGGCATATCGGCTCAATCTGACAAACTTCCGCTCATACTCAGTCACGGTCATTGACCCTATTTCAATTCTAGAAATTCTTTTCATTTCTGATCGATGAATCTCTGAGTGAAATATTTCTTACAGAACTCGTTCTGGAAGAAATCCCAAGTCACTTTTTCTTTTAGAACCACTGATACTAGTGTATTCCACTAGTGATATGCAGTGTCCCGTAGTAAAGATATAGAACACTTCAGGCATTCATCTGGAGTACATGACAGCTCATCAAGCACCCGAATAGTGTTATCAAGCCACACTCAGCTCGTTCCACATCGTCATCATCATTGGCTTTAAGTTCTTCAGCCCCATATTTCCTGATTTTATCAACGGGAGGCCTACTAGATCTCATCGGATCTATCATCAGAGGTGTTGAAGGTATCGGAGTTGGATTATTCAGGGATGGAGGTTGTTGTACAGCTGGATTAGTCTGAATAAATTGGGTAAATCATTCATTCATCATCTGGTAGAAGGCTTGCTTAGCCTCCCCCTCATGGCTACCCGAGATAGGTCGAGAGTCTACCGGTGCTGACCCACGTGCAAGATCAGGCGCTACACTCTCTACATCATCCGCTATAGCTCTGTGAGAATCAATTTACTATATAAAACACAATTTTAAACGTCAGAAGTCACCACACTATCGTATTATAAAATTAAGGCATGTATAGCTAGACTCACATGCACTACGGTAGTCTAGAATCGACTAAATCGTAAGCTCTGATACCAATTTAATGTAACACCCCCAACCCATATCCGTCGCTGGACTAGGGTTACGAGGTATTACCTGACAAAACAAAATTTTACATTCTTACATAACTTTTTACTAAATATAATACTAATACAGGAGCATTTATAACCAAACAATCCATACCATATTACTATTTAATCCTTAGCATATTAACATATATAGACTAACATTACTTATCATATATATATAAAACATACCATTAGTAAATCAATAAGGCAACCCATCAAGCCGAATATGCACAAAGCATAACATAATAGATGATCTAATTCTAAAGAACATTTATCAATAATGTACTCATCTACTCACAACAATTATATTTTATTTAGGTCCCAATATATATACTAAAACACTTTACAACTTATAATATTAAAAAAAAAATAAGTACTAAGGCCGAATCTCATAACAACTTACGTCTTTCATTCGATCATATTTTAAACTTAATAAGAGATTTGATTATAACCCATATATGTCATTTCTTAATCAAAACATATGACCCCATTTACCTTTCATACTTTAACATCTTTCATCAAGCAAAAGTTACCATTCATTTGGTCATGGACATTACAAAAACTGAATATGCAATTGCCAACATCATTCAAACATATAGACAATTGCGTCTCTTATAATTATCAAAACAAAATACCAATACCATACTTACCTTATAATTAATCTAATACATAAAAATTAAACTCATTACACATATGTATGTATGTCATGACCAATTTATATACAACCAAAATATACATAACTTATAACATCAATTATATCCATCATGAAATCATATCCACATCATATAAATACCGTGATCGAAATTTCATAACTATAATCTAATTTCAGAGATCATTCAAGCCACATACTTAAACACCTAACATAACACATCCTAAATTTTACTTTCATCATAATTTAATATTATAGCCTAACACTCACAAGTTCAAAATATCATGTTCTAAGCCATTTTCGCATGGCATACTTATATACAAGACCAAAGTTCATTGATTTTACAACTTAGTCTAACCTATAGATGCCTTTGATTTAGAAACTAAGTTTATAAGAACCAAAAAGGGATGATAGTGTGGTTGACTTCACCGACGATCCTCTGAGCCCGCAGCTGGATCCAAAGTCTATAAAACCGAACAATGAGCACACACAAAGTAAGCTTACTAGCTTAGTAAGTCTCAAGCAAATTTTTAATATAACCATCAAATATTTAAGCATTTTAATCTTTAATTTTATGACATTGAATATAAACATTTCAACATGTGAATTAAACATGGCCGAATGCTATCAATTCATTAACCTAAGTATTTGTACTTTATTACCATAAACATGTAATTTATCAAAACACAAAAATATATTACAGGTATTAGCATACTTCAAGTCAAGTGAGTACATAATTCATATCAATCACATATACTCATTTGTATACATATGCAAGCACATCCAAACCCTTTCACTCTTAACATTTTTCACTTATAGCCGTTTTCCAAAATAACACATTTAAACTCAAATTCTATTATATAAAATTCATACACAACAATGGTAAGCTCAATAGCATATATCAAAATTCTTATCGAAACATCAACCATATCATATCATACTTAATTCAAATAATACTATACCAACTTACCTTACCCCTTATAAATATAAAAGGCTTATACTTACCTGAGCTTTTAGCTCATTGCATTAAATATGTTTCACCTTGTATGATTCATGATTTCTCCATTTATAACACATCACCGGCATTACGCCTGCTAGGCATCAAAGCCTGAAATATACACCGGCGTTAAGCCTGCTAGACCAGAGGTCTGAAATTTGATCACCGGCATTTAGCCTGCTAGGCAATAAGCCCGAAACACTTCACCGGCACAAGGCCTGCTAGGCTCAAAGCCCGATATTTATATTACCAAACCAACTCATTCACATTACACATTAACAATATCGCAATTATCACATATAATTCACATCACGTTCAGATAGTGAACTCAATTAATTCAATTACATATCATTGCTAAGTTACTTCCACAAATTCGGCTTTAACATATTTCAATCTACAAGTTCGTAATTCAACATGTATACTAGGTTATAATCGATACTTACGATATTAACTTGCTTAAAGACTTACCTCGACTATCGACGGACAACGAAGACCGGCTATTCGATAACCTTTGCCTTTCCCCGATCCAAATCCGTCTTTCTTTGTTCTTGATCTAAACACATTAAAATTTAGCTCATTCAATCACATTTCATCTCAATTTAGTCCCAAAACACATAAATAGGCAAATTACCATTTTACCCCTAATGTTTCACATTTTTACAATTTAGTCCTATTTACACAAAACACAAAATACACAAAATTTCATTACACAACCTAAGTGCCGAATATTTATAGGGACTATACAAGTCCATTTATTTCATTTATTTTGCATTTTAACCCCTCAAAATTTTATTTTTGCAATTTAGCCCAAAATACTCAATTTCACCAAAATTTCCAATACAAAACATTTTAATCTATAACATAACTTTAACATATATTCATCAAACATCAGAAAGCATAAGCTTTTATCATGGCCGAACATCACATATACACTAATCTTAAAAATTCTAGCATGGGTCGGATAGTATTCGAAGCAACGATCATAAAAACGTAAAAATTATCGAAAACTGACTAAAAACACATACCCGATTTAAGCTTGAAATATGGCCGAATGTTGCAAGATTTTTCCTCCTTTTTCTTTTGCTAAGTTTCGGCTATGCTCAGTAAAAGATGAACATGCTTATTTTATTTTTTTATTTTCCTTTACAAAATAAGTTTTAATTACGTTACCATTTTAACCTTATAATAAAAAATAAACATAACATATAATTAAAGGTTACTATTGTCATATACCGCCCACTAACCTTAAAAATGGGCTATTTGCACTTTTAATACCTCATATTAAAAAGCCACTATCACATTAGCACTTTTCACTATAGTTTGCAACTTTTACATTTTACGCGATTAAGTCCTTTTGTCTAATTAAGCACACAAACAATCAAATTTTCATACGAAACTTTCACACATTATAAATCACATATAATTAGCACAGAATATAATATTTAAAAATTTTTCGGACTCGAATTCGTGGTCCCAAAACCACCGTTTCGATTAGGGTCAAATTCGGACTGTTACATAAAAGGACATGCATTTAAGATAAGAGAGAATGTTATTAGTCATGGGTATCGAAGGAAAGGTTGTGGAAAGATAAACTTGCTCAAAAAGTTTTCCTTTCACGTGCACCTATATAAAGTCAGCATTGGCTTCTTGACCAAGTTTTGTGCTTTCTTTGGAAAACTTTTTTTTTTCTCTCTCTAAAAACTTTCTCTGTATTTTCCTGGAAAACACAAGAACTAAGACTTGCTTGAAGGATCAAGTTCGCTGTATTCAACAAACTTTACCAACGTTGGTACTTGCTTAAGAAACTCCTGAAAGCTCCCGAGATGATGGGAAGGGTCTTGCTATTTGAGCTTTTCCGCAACTTGTTTGGTGAGTTCCTTTATACTCCATGAGTGTGCTATGTTTTTGTTCATGTCTGGTGTAAGTTAAGTTTACTATTCTGTAAAGGTAAAGTTTTTGCACAAAAGTAATGAGTGCTCATTGTGAAAAGTCTGGTCTGGTATATCTGCATAAATGTTATAAGGGCCTTGCTTTATGTTGAGTTAACACCCGCATACTCTGAAAGAAACCATATGGTCTAAACAAATAGGAAATGAAATCATGGCGTTGCCTTCAATGACATGAGTATTGAACTGGCAGATCGCGAT
This sequence comes from Gossypium australe, assembly GCA_005393395.2. Lineage (NCBI taxonomy): Eukaryota > Viridiplantae > Streptophyta > Magnoliopsida > Malvales > Malvaceae > Gossypium > Gossypium australe. Next base: position 63,911,632 of record CM016614.1, on the reverse strand, counting down.
GCATGAGAATGGTTATGTAGCCTTTGGTAGGGAAAGTGTAATTGCAAACCAGATTAGCAGCGCATGACAAAGGAAAAGAAATGTAAGAATGATGTGATCTCTGAGCATGGACTAGGGTTTTTGGCCAACACGAAGAAGGCTGTCTGCATGAATGCATGGGCGTAATGTATGCGCCAAAGGAACTTAGTTGGCTATAAGGTCTGTGTAAGTTTGGTATTTTTCCAATGGGCAAATTGAATAAAGTCTACTTGTGTATATTATTCGCCAATGGGCAAATTGTATAGAGTTTGCTTGTGTATAGTATTCGCCAATAGGCGAACTATGTGTTTCACTGAGTTGGGAAGGTTTATTTGTTTATCGTATATATAGTCATCTTAGTGTCTGCTCTAAAACTCACTAAGTTCTATAACTCACTCTATTACCTTTCCTTCTCAAGATCATTGAACAAGTAAAGGAATCACCAAGGACCACATCGGAGAATATTTTCTATTGTGAGACTTGTAATGATTTTGTGTTATGCATGACAATGGGGGTGGCATTAAGGCTTAGGATTTTTAAGAACGATATTTTGTAACTAAAATTGTATTCGTCAAATTACAATTTTTTCGTAACTTTTGTAATGAAGCTTATGGTCTCGATTTGTAATGGTTTACTTCATGATTTATTAGTTCAAAATTTTTTTTGGAGAAAAGGAAAGGATATAAGACTATAACGTGCCATTCATGGATCCTCCTCAAGGGTCGAGCATGGGCCACTACACTCCATTACACTTAACGAGCTTGTTCTCGAGTGATTTGAATGTCTTTTCCGTGTTTCTACTTAGTTTTAGTTATTCATTTTAATAAGTGAATTAACTGATTTTGTGCCACTTTTGAGACCTGAGATGGCCAATTGGCACATGGGGAATCTAAAGTGTCTTGTAGTGATGTAGGGAGTCCACAGTGGCCCGAATGGCAAGAGAACATCACTTAGAATGGAGGTATTGCGATATCAAAGGATGGAAGTTGTGATAACCCTAATAGTGTTGAAAACAAGGAAGATTGAGCTACCAACAGTGGTATTGCGATACCCGCTATAGGGTATCGTGATACAAAACTCCCAAAGGACCACTGTTTTAATATTGACAACAATATCGCGATACCAGACCATGGGTGTCGTGATGTAAGTATTGAGGGAAACAAGAAACGATTGCAAGGGTAGTCCTTATCCAACATTTCCCCCAACGAAAATTAGACGATTATGGGAAATTTGGTTACTTATTTTGGCGGTTATAATTAGATCAAAAGGCTTTCTTTTGGCTAAGAGAAAAGAGAGACTTTTAAAAGATTCATTTTTTTCATCTTTTTAGCTTAGGGTTTTATGGCTTTTCTCATTTTTTTTAAGGATTCAAACTTTTTCTTTTCTAGTTTTATGCTATGTTAGTTAGTTGGTTAGTTAAGTTTATTATAGCTTGGTGTTAATTACCTTTGAATACTTTAACTGTCCTTGTAGCTACACTTTAATCCTTTGATTTAATCTTATTCAAATTTGTTTCATTTCACTTGTTAAAAATCGTTTCTTTAGAGTTTTCATTCATCTATTTTGCTGCAATTGTTTCTTTCTACAAGCTTTTGAAAGAAAGCTTGGGTTTTTATTGACTTGCTTTGTGATTAAGTTAATGCAATTTGTGATTAATTATTTGCTGTTAATGTGTTTAGATAAAAGCATGACTAGCTAAACCATAGGTGGTTGATTGATGAAAATGTGGGGAAGTTGATTTTTGGGTTTACGAATTAAATCGTAAAATTTGGACTAAAACAAATAAAATTCAAAACTTAGGATTTATGCCCTTAAAGGAAAATTTAGATAAGTGAGACTGAGAGGAGATTTTATGGGGCACCAATTCGATAGTCTCGGGTTAATTCAGTGAGGTCGAGAGATAAATCAGTCTAATTTGTCTAACTTGGTAAAATTGAGACTAAGAGGTAAAATTGAATCGATTTAGGAGTATTAGCAATTTAGATCCCTAGTTGCAAGGTTAACCAACCACAAGGAAATCAACCAGCCATTACCTATTATTGCGTTTGGTAGTTTCATACTTTTATTGATTTACAATTTAGTCCTTATTCTTTGTTGGGTAATTAATTAGTGTAATTAACTTCATTTATGGCCTGTCGTACTATAATGCTTAGTGATTAGTCAGCTAGACTTTTTTAATTGCATGTCCATAGTTTAGAAATTGCTTAATCTTCAAATCCTTTGGGTTAGATCCTTGGAATACTTTAGTGTTCCATTAACACTACAAATATTACAACTAACATTGGATGCTTGCAGTTAACACCACAAGCTACCAATGAGCCCTTCTACAAAGCTTGACAAAGATGAAGAAGGTAAATGTGTAGATTTAATGTTCTATAGGTCAATGATTGGTTCTTTTCTTTATCTTATCGCAAGGAGACCCAACATTATGTTTAGTGTATGCTTCTGTGCTAGATATCAATCATGTCCTAAGGAATCACATTTACAAGCCCTTAAGAGAATCTTTAGGTACCTTAGAGACACTCCTAACTTAGGTACCTTAGAGACACTCCTATCTAGTTGCAAACTAGATAGGAAGAGAACCTTCAGTACTTATCAATTCCTAGGCAACATGCTCATATCATGGTTTTCATAGAAACAAAATAGTATTGTATTGTCCACCACCGAAGCAGAATACATTTCTGTTGGTAGTTGTTGTGCTCAAGCTTTATGGATGAAACAACAACTTAAGTATTATGGAATTGATTTAGATATCATTCCTATCAAGTGTGAAAATACTAGTGCTATTTGTCTCACTAAAAATCTGTAACACCCTGAATTTGGGCCTAATAGAATTGGGCCTATTGGGCCTTGGGCATGGGAGCGTTTAAAATTTTTGAGAACAAGAGAATGGCTCTAATGCAATTTGGACCTATTAGGTGAGTGATTTTGGAAGGTTAGGGGGCTTCTATGAAGTCCCAGGTTCAAACTTGGGCTTTAGGGAAATTTTGGTTTTAGGTGAATAAAACCCTGGGAGTTAGTAAGTAAGCTTTAAGAATAAAATGTGGAGAAAAATGACAGAAAAGGAGTTGTGGTCTAGTGGAAAATGGCGCCACATGGGAGACAAGGAAGTGACGCCATAGAGGAAGCAAGGGGTCCAAGGTTCAAGTCTTGGCGCTTGCAATTCTTTTTGTTTTCTTTTTAAATGAACTTAGACTTTGGCCCATAGGTTTATATTTAGTTGCGCATGTTTTAAGAAAAAATGGAGCTAGTTGGTAAAGTGGCTAGCAGCGTGGATTAAGTTACAGGGGAGCCTGAGTTCGAATCCCATTGCAAGTAAAAAGGGATATTTATTTTGCTAAGTTAGGACGACAAGTGGTTGTGATGGATTTAAACTCTGCTGAAGGAGGGATCCCACATCGGGAAGCTAGCAAGAGGGAAGGTGAGAAGGCGGCTTTAAATAGAGCGATCTATGAGGAGAGTAAGCATACCTTGGCTGGCGTTGGGCATAGGAGTGGTCGGAGTGTGGATTAACTCTAGATTCCTATCAGGTGTGTATTTCGCACTACTCTAGCTGTAGAACGGCAAATGTCGAAATGCCAGTCACACGGCGATGGTAGCCACACGAGCGTGTGAGCGTACGTGTGGGAGCTTCAACGCGATAGTTGAGGCCAGCATGAGTGTTCGTGTGGTTTAGGCGGTTTGGGCCACGATGGGCCTAAAGGAGCCATGTGGGGCCAATGGGCCCATAGGCCCAATCGGATAAGTTGTATGATTGTGTAGTAGATACTGTATTGTACTATGTGAATCTCATATCTGTGGCTAGATTTGGGCTAAATGGGCCACACGAGCGTGGGCCCATTTGGGTCGAGAATGGGCCCTAGGCCCATTCGCATCGTTATCTCTGTTTAGAATACCCTCAATTTGTAAAATTACTAAAATACTCCCGATTTACAAAATTACTAAAATACCCCCGATTTGCAAAATTACTGAAATACCCTTAGTTTGGAAAATTACCGAAATACCCTCGATTTACAAAATTACTGAAATACCTCTGATTTGAGAAATTATCGAAATACACCTAATTTGTAAAATTACCAAAATACCCTCGATTTGTAAAATTACCGAAATACCCCTGTATGGTAGAATTACTAAATTACCCCTATAGGGTAGAATTACTGAAATACCCTTAAAGGGCAAGATTACCGAAATACCCTTATAGGGTAAGATGACTATTTTGGCCTTGTGGGTAAGTGACTGACTTAGACGATGAGTTGACTAATTTGACTGTGGTTGTATGACTGATATGCTTTTAGTACATGTTTAAATGATTGTTACTGAGTTTGGCCATTTTGCATACACGTGTAATGATTGAGCATGACATACACGACATATTGCATGGGGTTGGGACAAAGTTACGGAGGAAGTGTACGGCCCATTGCCGTTCTGTACAAGGCTTTCAGCCTTTCTGCGACAATTATGGCTTTGTGCCAATCGTATTTACCCGTGGTTATATGCCTAACATATATATTGATGACTCTGTGTCAATCATAATGACCCGTGGCTGCGTGCCGATTATATTACCATCGTTGATGGCTATGTGCCAAATTTATTATGGTTACCGATAACTTTGTGCCATCTTGATTATGGCTTTGTGCCATCCTGATTATGGTTGATACCCATTCTATTTATGGCTTTTAGCCGTTCTGTTAACCAGCAGCGATGCTTTGATATTTATGGCTTTTAGCCATTCTGTCTACGGTGCCAAGCCGTTCTGTTGACTTAGTACCGCAACTGGTGCTAAGCTTGGAAGTTTGGCTGGGTGGGTCGACATGGTCCCCACATGGAGAGATTGGTTGGTACGGGTGGAGAGTTCGGTGGTTAAGGGTTGGGTTACATGTTCATTACATTGATATGATATAGGGCTTAGGCCCAGATTGTTACCAAATAAGGCTTAGGCCCAGACTGTTACCGAATAAGGCTTAGGCCACTTATTCTGTTATTGGTTTGGGTTAGGCCCAATTGATTCTGTTATGGGCTATGACCCAAATGATATTATAGTGGGCTTTGACTCACGTATGCTTTAATCTGTACTGTACTGTTACACTTAAAGGGCTTTGGCCCAGACTGTTACAATTTCTGTTTCTGTATATTAATTGTTACTCTAGTAAGGGGATTACACACTGAGTTTTCATAAACTCACCCCGTTTCTAACTGTGCAGGTAATCCTCAGCCTTAGACGGTTCGGAGCTGCGAGGGACTCAGAGAAGACCACACACTACTTATGCTTTTCGTTTTAATTAGTTACTTTTAAATATTTTTATTTGGGTTGTAATAAGGCCTCTCTATTTTTAACTTATTATTTGTGATATTTATTTATGATGTTTTCTAACTGCTAAAAGTGGAATACGATTTCCAAAACGATAACCGTCTTCAAAACACTACGTTTCCGCAACGGTTTCAAAATGCTTCTACAACTCAGTTTTTAAACATCACCTTTTCGTAAATTGTCTATTTTAAATATGCTTCCGCAACAGATAAGGTTTTAAAAGTAGTTACGTTTTCAAGTGGACAACAACTGCTTAAGTATTTTGAGTTTTAACAAAAAGGTTTTAACTCTCAAACAAGTTTTAACAACAAGAAATATGGTTTTGAAAAATACTACCATGTGACACGCCAGATTCAGGCCTAACTTCTAGGCTGGGTTTAGGGTGTTACAAAATCCCATCCAACATTCTAGGACTAAACATATTGAAATTAGACATCATTTCATTAGAGATCATGTCCAAAGAGGTGATGTAGTTCTAGAATTTGTTGACACATTGAACCAATTAGCTAGCATTTTTACAAAACCTTAGATAAAGAAAGATTTTGGAAACTTAGAAGAGAGTTAGGTATTACCACCTTACCTTGAATTTGTGTTATATACATCCTTGCAATTTGATGTTTTTCAAAAATATGTTATAGGTTGAAATTTTTTGAAAAAGCATGTACAAATTACCTTAATGGCTCTAATGTGCAATTAGTTAGGGGGAGTTGTTTTTGCACGATTAGTCTATTTTTTTTACTCATTTGGTCTAGTTTGCATGAATGTTGAATGCCTTTGATTGTGCTAAAGTAGACGTTATTGAATGAATATTCAATTTTTGCATGCCCTGCAATACTCTATGTTTCATATTCGTCCTACTCAAATTTTACATATTCAAGCATATAAATTCATTAGAAATTGTAGTCCAATCATTCTAAGATAGTTTGGAACATGTTAGAACTAAAAATTCAAGTTGAGAAAATTTTCTGCACTTTGAAAAACAGTTACAACATTTGGTATCAATATCGATACTATTTTATCGATAGTTTTTGAAAAATATCGATACTTTTTTATACTCGTTGGGTTTTATATATACATGCAGCGTGTTTTCAATAGATTCAACAAAACCCTAAAAACTTTTCCCTATTTCAAAACCCTCACAACCCCATTCTTCAAAATCTTCATCTTTTCTTTAAAATCTTGACACAAATCAACCTACATTATCATTTTTCATAAGGATTCTATAAGTTTGCTCTCAAATTTCATAATTTCAAAGCAATTCCAAGATAAAACTTTAAATTTTCCAACGAAATTTGTTAAAAATTTGTCAAATTGTTGATTAAAAATTGTGTTTTTGGGTTGATTTGGAAAATATATTTGTATTTTCTTGTAGGAGGTTGTCTAAATTTAGTCAAAAGCTTTTAGGAAACGCCTAGTTATTTAGAATGTCTTTTAGGAAATCCTCTTCCTACAAAGTGTTCTGATGCAGTTGTGAACTAACATAAAATTCGACAAAGGCAAGTGCAGCTATCAATTAATAGTATAACTATGGTGAGCAAAGATATTATTCCCACGAGGACTAAAAGTACTAGTAATTACCATCTCTCTATTAATTAACTAGAAAAATTGGAGTGATTGATTAAAACTAAATTTAACTAAAGCAATTAACTAAAGAACAAATCAGGAAAATAAATGGTTAACAACCAAGAAGAGACACAATAGCCAGGAAAAAATCCATCTAGACTTCATCTGTCGCTATCAATCTAAATTACGCAATTTCTTCACTTAGTATCTTGATACGTAGAAATCCCTAAATTATGCAAATATCTCTTTTCTAGACTAAGAGTAACTGATTCTAGGTTGATTCATTGAAATTTATTTCTATTTAAAACCCTTATTTTCGCATTAACTCAATCTATGGATCCTTGTAACAGCCTATTTTAAGTGAAATTAGAATAGTAGTTTCGGGACCACAAATCTGAAGTCGAATACATTTTTTATTATTATTTTATTGCCTACAGCATGATAGTAATACCGTATAAAAAAATTTTAAGAAATTTTACTGTTTACATGTTCAATTTGATAAAAAGGACTAAATCGCATAAAGTGCAAAAGTTGAGTTCTAGTAGCTAAATGTATTAAATAGCTATAGAACTTTTAAATGGAGGTCCTTATATGGTAATTAGACCATAAATGTGTTATTGGAATATGATGGCTTGTCATTTTGTGTAATTTTGATTAATTTAAGGGTTAATTAAGTAAATAAGTAAATAAATGATAAGTTAATTAAAATAAAATTTATCATCTTCCATTATCATCTTTAACCAATTTTCAAAAGAGAAAGAAGCAATTTTTGTGCTCAACATTCGGGCAAGCTTGTATGCTCAATTAGGTATGTATATTTGTCACATTTTTAATGATTTTTATGTTTCTGAGATCGTTGTAGCTTAATCTAACTTGCTCGGGGACTAATTTGTGAAATTTTTAAACTATTAGGGTTTTACCATTGATGCATGCATATGATTTTTGAAGTTTTATGTTAGAAAATGAATGGTTGTTGTTTGATAAACATCTTTCGTAAAGAGATTTTTGATGAAATTGTCAATTAGGGACTAAATTGGAAAATAGGAAATATTACATGGTGAAATTGTAAAATAATTGAAGTATAGTGCATGCTAAGGACCTATTTGATATTCGGCCATAGTGGGTTGTGGTGAAATTGTGTAAATTTCCATTTTTATGAGCTATGGACTAAATTGCAAAGAATTAAAAGTATAGGGGCAAAATGGTAATTTTTCCAAAAAATGTTTTGGATTAAATTGAATGAATTATATGTTGAATTGAGATAAATTTATCCGTATAGATCCAGTTAGACCTCGTACGGAGTTAGATCGAGCAAAGAGAAAGTCTAGGATTAATCGCCTCCGTATCTACGTATACTCGTCGAGGTAAGTTCGTGTAATTAAATTGTATTTATATGGTTTTAATTGAAATATATAAATGTTATGATTTGTCATAGATAATTACTGAATGCATATCCAATGACGTATGACAAATGCTGAGCCCCTATGAACCATAGGAATTCGTAGGATATAAATGACATATCATTAGGGTTACCGATTTGGTTAAGGTCCTGCATGTGTTGCGGACACTCCATCGCTCGTGAGAGCATACCGATTTATAGCTCATGAGAGCATATCGATTTATAGCTCGTGATAGCATATCGGTCTATAGCTCAAATGAGCATACCAATTCACAACTCGTATAAGCATACTTGTACATGAATTGACGGATTACAGTTATATGATATAGCACTGTAACAGCCCGATTTTGGGCCTAGTCAAAATAGTGGTTTCGGGACCACAAATCCAACGTTGTAAAATTCATTTTTATTATGTTTTTATGGTCTTCAGTTTTAGGGAACGATTTCGTGAAATTTTCGTTCAAAAATTTTGACGTTTGGGCACTCAATTTAGTCAAAAGGACTAAATTGTAAAAAGTGTAAAACTTGAATTCTATTGGTTAAAGGTGAATAATTGTTATGAAATTTTAAATTGGAGGTCTTTAAAAGGTAATTAGACCATCGGTTAAGTTGGTGGACAAAAATGGACATGGTTAGGTCTGTTTCTAAAGTTTTTCATTAAGGGCATTTTAGTAATTTGGTAATTAGATGAATTAAAAACCCAACAAAGCCAAAATTTGTCCATCTTCTTCCTCTCTTGGCTGAATTTTACAAGGAGAAGACATGGATAGGGTTTCTCAAGTTTTCAAGCTCGATTGTAAGTCCGTTCTTGCCCCGTTTTTAATGCTCCTTACATTTTTGAACTCGTTGTAACCCAATCTATCTATTTTTACCACTAATTTAAGATATGATCAAGGTCTAGGGTTTTACTCATGTTGAATATGTGTGTATTTTGAGGTTTGATGGTAGAAAATGCATGTTTGTTGTTTATTAAACAACTTTTTTTAATGATTTTCGATAAAAATGTCAAAAAGGACTTATTTGTAAAAGTTATAAAATGAGTAGTAAAATGTGAATAAATGAAAAATGTTGGCTTTTATGAGCAAGAAATAGTTTTGGCTAGGCTTGGGTGTGAAGAAATTGAATGAAAATCATTTTACGAGCCTAGGGACTAAAGTGTAAATGTCAAAAGTTTAAGGGCAAAAATATAATTTTGCCATAATGTGACTTTTGGGCTGAAATGAATAATGTGATGATTAAATGAGATGAATTTGGTATTATAGATCAAGAAAAACGAAGTTCGGGTCTAGATTAGGGGAAAACCAAAGTGTTTGACGATTAGGTCCATTTCCACTATTTTTGTGTCGAGGTAAGTTTGTATGTAAATAATGCAACGTTATAATTGTATTTATAATGTTTTGTTATTGCATGAATTGTATGATTGACTCTATGGATGAAATTGACCAAGTTTCGACAAGCGAGTAAATTCCGGTTGAACCTTAGGAATAGATAGGATACAAATGTCATGACATTAGGGTTACTGAGATTACATGTAAGACCATATCTGGGATATGGCATCGATATGAGACCTCGTATAAGACCATAGCTGGGATATTGGCATCGATACGAGATTACATGTAAGACCATATCCGAATATGGCATTGATACGGTATTGTGTGTACGAGATTCCCGAGTATCCTTTACTATTCCAAATGGTTCAACGGAAAATGTTGACGAAATGTTCAATGGGTATGTTGAAGATGAGAAAATATGTGATTATGTTACGAGTTGGGACAGGTATGTACGAAAAACTCAAAGAAAATAGATTCGGTATATGATTAACAATTGGTAAGAATGTGATTGAGTAAGTTGTGCTTATGAAGCTTAAATGACATTTATGTTGATATTAAATGACATTTATGGTCATATGACATTTATGAAGTTTTAATAACATTTATGTTAATATTTTTTAAGTTATTTATATGTCAAAAGTATGAATAATGTTTTGTATTATTTGTATATGAACTTACAAACCTGTATAGCTTACCCCATTCCTTTCCCATGTTTTATGGTGTTATTAAGCTAGCTCGGATTGGAGTTCGCCGGAGATCCTATCACACTATCAAGCTATCACTTGGGGTATTGATGAATTCAAGTATTTTGAGTTTATGGCATGTATAGAGACTTAGTCATTTTGTTAAATATGTCATTGTGATTGTAGCCAATGTGTTGGCTTGTGATTGTCAAAGGCTTCTTTTGATATTTGGCCATGTAGATTGGTTTATTTGGGCTATCATGGTTGTAAGACTAAGTATATATATATGTGCTAATATCTTTGGTGATATGGTCATGGTATGCTTGGTGAATGATAGGAATGTGATTTATGACATGAATGTGAGATGTTTGGCAATGTGATCTATTGATGAGATGATAAAGTGGTGTACAATTAGGTATCTTGAAAGTAGTCAATTGTGGCTTAGTAAATGTTGTGAGTATGATAGAGGTTGATATTGTATTGGCATGTGTTGGTCATAATTGTGGATGTTTTGGTTGCCTAAGTATGTTATGTTTTATTCCTTTGAATTGGTGAAGTGTATATGTGAATAAGGGTGGCAAATGGCTTGGTAAATAGTCTTTATTTTGTCCACACGGGTAGACACACGGGCGTGTGTCTAGGCCGTGTGTGACACATGGTCTGCCCCACGGGCATGTGTTCCGGCATTGTGTTCCCTGCACCTAAATTTTTTTAAAAACAGCATGTCTAGAATTGAGCACACGGGCAGAGACACGGGCGTGTGTCTCAGTCGTGTGTGCTATACGGCCTAGCACACAGGCATGTGGCACAAGTCAGAGAGCACCCTAATTTGAACATGGTCTGAAGCACAGGCGTGTCCCTGGGATCACACGGGCGTGTCCCTTGGACCACACGGGCGTGTGAGCCCTACATCTAGCAAAATTTTTCTAAGTTTTGTAAAAGTTTCCTGAGTTCTCTTTTTAGGCTCGAACCATTTCCAAAGCATGTTTTGGGCCTCGTAGGCTCGTATTAGGGACTTTATGATCGATTACGAAAGGTTTTAATTTGGACAAAATGTTACGACTTGAAATTGAGTGAATGCTTGTGATGTGAGTTTGGTAATGCCTCGTACCCTGTTCCGGCGTCAAATATGGGTAAGGGGTGTTACAAGCACACTATGTGTGAGCTATCCCGGGTATCCAACGGTATTCTAAACGGTTCAACGGGCAATGTTTTAATATGAAATGGTATGAGTTTGATACGAACTATTACAGGTATACACAGGAAATACATGGAAATGATGTTACATGATATATAGATATATGAAATGGATGATACATGTATATGGGATGTGATTAATTGTTGAGCTCATCCATGTTTATTGGTTCATATATTAATTTACAAGGCTAATATGGTTAGTGTATATGTGCTTTGGCATTTGGCATTTGGCCAAAATGTGCTAGGTTATGCTTTGTTACTTACATATTACTTGATCGAATGGTAAGTTAAATTCTAAGTTATACAAACTTACTAAGCTTAAATGCTTACTCTATGTTATTTTCTGTGTTTTATAGTTAATCAGAAGTACGTTCGGGTTGGAAGCTTGTCAGAGCTATATCACACTATCCATCGACTCTTTTAGTATTTTCGATTGTTAAATTTTAGTTATAATGTCATGTATAGGTATTTTGGCTAATGTTGGCCTATTTGTTTTGTTGTGAATATGGCCATTTGGCTTGATTGAGTTTTTGGCATTTTGATAAGATAATGGTTTAGTTTGACATGTATGTGAATAGCTTTATTATGAATGACGATATTATAGTTCAAATATGCAAATGATAAGTGACAATATGATGTAAGTGAATATAGTGTTTTGGTGCATTAGAAATATATGAATTATGTGATTATTTGGAGTTAATTCTTGTATGATATATTTGGTATCTTTTTGGTATGTTTTTTAAAGGTAAAACAAGTGACATAATATGGTATAGACTCGATCAAGCCTTTGTTGAATAATTGATCAATGTATGTTCACATTTGTATATGTTTTGATTTTGTCACTGAAGTGCCTAAGGGCATATTGGTTGTATGTAGTTATACCCTATGTATATATCTTGTTTGTGCTTGTTTTGGATGCCTTATTATGGATTGGTTATATATGCAAAGTTGGTTATAGGTACATGACGATTTGGGTGAGAAAAATAGTTTGTAAAATGGCCTATTTTCGTCCACAAGGGTAAAGACACAGGCGTGTGTCTCAGCCGTGTGTGACACACGGTCGTGTGTCCCTTGTAGCTTTCAAAGGGTTACAAGTTCGGCTATTACACGGCCTAGCACACGGCTTGGTACACGGACGTGTTAGGTTATTTTCGAAGGGTATACGGCCTAGCACACAGGTGTGTGGCTTGGCCGTGTGACCAAGTCAGAGAGTTACACGGGCACGGACACGGGCTGGGACATGGCCATGTGTCCCTACATCGAATGCCCACACAGCCTAAGACACGGGCGTGTCTCTTGACCGTGTAAGTCACACGACCAAGCCACACAGCCGTGTGACCCTTGCAGTGTTGAAAATTTTTACTATTTTCTGAAAAATTCTCTGAGTCTTCGATTTAGTCCTAACTTATTTTTAACACGTATTTTTGGGCCTCGAAGACTCATCTAAGGGAAAATTTGTTATATAAACTTGGTTTTAATGAGTTTATTAATATGTTATTAAATGTTTGAAATTCTGTTCGTTTGTACTGTAAACTCCGGTAATACTCCATAACCCTATTTTGGAGACGGATACGGGTTAGGGGTGTTACAATCCCCCTACTAGATTTGAATCTAATCCGATAGATTTATGTTGTCCTATTTCTAGGATTGCATGCAACTCCACTCAATTAAACTAAATCTACTCTTAAATAGGGTTTATTACTCTTTTGATTTAAACACATCAAACATAGATTAATAACCTAGAAATATTAAATCAAGAATTAAGCACACATAATTGAGAACAAGATCCAAGTATTTATTGCGTAAAAATATAAATCATATAAAAAAATCCACCCTAGGGTTCATCTCCTTAGGTATTTAGAAAATTAGTTCATGATAGCAAATAAAAACATCCCAAAGAAAGTATAACCACAAGAAAGAAACTCGTAATAAACTTCAAAGAAATCAAAAGGAGATCTTCAATCTTAACAGAAATCTGCTTCAGAATTAGCATCAATGGCGGTTTTCCAGTTGTTTTCTTGAGTATTCTCTGACGGCTCTCTCCTATCTTCTTATTTTTGTCATATATAGGTCTCAAAATGCCCGAAAAACCTAAAAATTGCATTTTTTCGCGTGTTTGGATTGCAATTCACATTTTGAAACGGTTTGGCACACGTCCATGTGTCTCACACGGCCATGTACCCAACTCGTATCGGAGAGTCGAGCCCGTGTGGCTCCTATACCTTGCACCGAATTTTTGATTTTTGCTAATTTTTCTCTCCTAAGTATATAAACATGAATTTAAATGATTATGCGCATAAAATTCACCATTTTACATTGAATAATCATCCAAAAATGCATTAAGAATGTAACGCCCCGTTTTTTTTCAAATTCGACTTTTGGTAATTTTGACATGAATGAGTATATGCTTCAGTGGTTATGTGTGATGGCTGTGTATGGGAGATCCCAAGTACAAGTCTGAACTTGGGTAAATTTTGGTATTTTTATGAATAAAGCCCAAACACTGGTTAATAGACTTATAAGCTAAAATGTGTAAGTAACTGACAGAATGGGCCTGCTGGCCTAGTGGCTAAGTGGGGTGTAGAGGTTGTTGGAGGTCTGGAGTTTGAATCCATATGTTGGCAAGAGTTAGTATTTTTGCTACAATATCCAGGTAGAGTTTGAGTTGTAATGAACATCTGAGTAGTGGGATTTGAATTGAATTAGTTTTCCCCAAATCTCTATTTGGTGAACCGACGTATCTCTCCCTCTTCTGCCATCTTTTTCTTTTTTTTTCTTCCCATTTTTTTCTCTCCTTAGCCGAATTCTACTCTCCCTCCCCCACCCTTTCTGTTTTTCTTTTACAAATCGTTCCGTTCTGGGCAACTGTCATTCCATTTGTTCGGTACGTGGAATAAGGTGATTTTGGTTATTATTATTAACTTTTTATTAATGGGTGCCATTATTGTCGATTAGGGGAAGAATCAAGGACTCGAGGTTAATAGTTGGAGACTGACTGTCGTGGAAGTTCAGTGGTTCGATTAAAGGTGAGGGATTCTCGCTCACTAGATGAGCAATCCGATTTAGGTTCGGTTTTAAGTTTGTTTTCAAGTAATTAATTTAGTGTTTGTTGGTTAACTATAGGCAGTAGAGTGCTCGGGATTGCGATTGTAGTGAAATCGAATCAGGTGTGTACTTGAAAACGCAGAAAACGGGGTTTCAGCAAAAGCTGAAAACCATTCTGTCAACGCCACACGGGTGTGTGGTCACCTGTGTGGTAGGCCGTGTGCAAGATTGTTAGTCACCACACGACCATGTGATCGGCTAATCAGGTCATGCGCGAGCGACACAGTCGTGTGATGGCTGGGCGAGGCCATGTCCGACACACGGGCTCGACCAATTGGGCCGTATGGGCCACACGGGTGTGTGGGCCCGCACGGGCGTGTGGAATTCTGGGCCAGGCCGTGTGATCGACGAGCCTGGCCGTGCGCAAGCGCACGACCGAGTGAGGGCCGAGCGAGGTCGTGTAATCCATACGGCCAAGGCCAATTTGGGCCGTGTGGGCCATACACATGGATGTGTGAGCCCATTTTTCTAAAAACTCTATATGGTTGCACGGGTCGCCCAAGTCGACTGTGGACCTACCATAGGGTTGGTAAGCAATACTTAGACCCCTATATGAATGATCTGTTTGTCTAATTTCTGTAGTAAGCATGTATGCTAATCTGAATATTTATGTATGAGTTTTAATTGCATAATAGCATGTCATTCTTGTATGTTGTGTTGCATCGGGTAGGTTGATTATGATTGGAGGAAGTATCTGAAAGACTCTTAAGCCTGTTATCTGGCAGCTCAGCTGGAAATCTCTTATTATGTGCCACATTCGGTGCAACAATGGTGTGTAGGGCTGGGTGGGTTGATTTTATCCCCACATGGCGTGTAGGGTTGGACAGAGTTGGTGTGTAGAAGCTTGTGGGTAGGACTATGTTTTCTGCATATTCTGTCTGGAATATGCCAAGGCCCTATAATTCGTCAATTTCTGTATCTGAGTGGGCTAAAGTCCACACCGTTTCTGTAATGGGCTCAGACCCGAACTGTGAATGCATGACTGTTTTCTGATATGATATTGTGTGCATGTTTTCTGTGGGAATTACACATTGAGTTTACGAAAACTCACCCCTTTTCTGTTTAATCTATTCAGGTAATCCCCAGCAGTAGACGGATTGGTGCAGTGGCAGACTCAGCAGTGACCAAGGTTTTGGATATTTGTTTTATGGTTTGTTTTTATTATGATTCGGTTATTTTTGGGTAAATTTCATGTAATAAGGCCTTTACGGATTTTCACTTAAATTTGGGATTATTATTTTATGAACTGCTAGCAGTAGGACAAGACTCGAGTTTTCAAAGTAAACAAATGTTTTATCAAAAAACAAAAGAACTCGCAAATTACTTTTAAAAAGCTTCCGCAACATATAAACGTTTTGGAAATGGACAATGAATAATTAAATGACACGCTTTGACGAAAGCCTAAGATATTTACAAATGGGCTAACGTAATTAAGTTTTCCAAAGCACTATCATGTGACGCTGCCAGATTCGGCCATAGCGTCCAGGCCGGGTTTGGGATGTTACAAAGAATGGGATGAAAACATGTTAGTTTTGGCATTTATCAAATATCCCCACAGTTAGGCGTTTACTTTTCCTCAAGCAAAATCCTCAGCCCACATTCAAATTAACTTTTCTCAATTTGTCATTTTCATCAATAATGTTTCAAAGATAATTCGCAAATAATCATGCATTAGAAATTAAACCAAAAGGACACTAAATATTCAAGCAGTCCAAGCTGAAATTTTTAAAGCACAAAAACGTAAGTGTCTCCCCTTATCTAAATAATTACCTTAAATTAAAAATCAACAAGAATTGACATCCTCACTCAAGATCACTCAAAGCACTCAAAGTGTTTAAGGTTCAAATATAATGCATTAAATAGTCGAACAAGAAATGTCATTACCATAAGCTTGCTTAAAACTCAAATATCCACCACTATAAAATGAGATGATTAGAAATACGAAAATATACACACTTTTTCATGCCTTTTTTAACTTAAATTCATGCAGTTTCGGTAAAGTTCTTGTCCAAAAATATATAATAATTATAAAATAATTGAATTGAACTCAAATTATGAACATGTTGAATTTTAGTTAATTTTATATTAAATTTTGAATTTTTTTTTATTATTTTCGACAGATTTGCACAAAGGGCGAAAAACGGTTTGGCAGACACTGCTAGTAGCTCAAAACCGAGAAGCAATTTTTAAGCATCAAGGTGATTTAATTTTTCAGCCTAAGACGGTCCAAATTAAGTGTATTAATTCATAATATAATTAATTTTAATTTTAATCCAATTTAATTTGGGTTAAATAAATTATTATTAATTAATTATGAAAATAGGCCCAGTTGAGCTGAACTGAGAAAACCAATCCAACTGAGCACTGGGCAGCCCAAAATCGTCCCACATGCTGACCCAATTAGCTTGTTTGGATGATTATTTGGCTTGCGAAATTTCCCTTAAAGACTCCTTCAATTTGCATTCAAACCCCTCCACTATTCATGCCTTTGAAGATTTGCCTCTACCTAAAAATAGCATGTTTGAAATCTTCAAACATGCCACATGTGTGGCCAGCCATGGGGGAGTCTTTGGCTAAAGATTTTGGCTATTTTTAGCAGCCTTCTCAACCTATAAATACCCTCCTTGGCTGCTCACTTCAAACACATCTAAAAACCAATCATTCTTCACTTCTCTCTCACTTTTCTCTCTTCATTGTTCTTCATTTCCTTCCCCATTCCTTTGCCGATTTCACCTCTTGAAAAAGAGTCCTTGAACCACCATTTGGAGAAGCATTCAAGTGTTCATGGAAGCCTTGGTTCAACAAGAACAAGTAGAGAAGGAGCGGAACAAACTAGTCAAGCCTCGGAGAAACACTTGATTTGATTCTTATTCCTTATCCTTTTAATTTTATTGTTGTTGTTATGAACATGTCTATGAATATTTGTGATGTTGATATGTTTAATTTAATTAATATGGCTTAAATTTAATTCGTGTTAGGTTGATTACATTTCATCTACTTGAGTTATTAAAATTGTGTTTGTGTTGTTATAGGCCTCGGTAAGATGTTTGATTAAGTAAAACCATGACTAAGTTATTCTTACATTACAATTGTAAGGTAACTAATGAATTAATTATTTAAGCGGATTAAATTATAATTAATTGACACAATACTTAATCAGTGTGTGTTTAATCATCTAAGGTAGCTGAGGGTTAAATTAGCAATGGTGTCTAACGATACATTAGTCTTGCATAACTTGCAAGATTATTGTGATTAAACTGTTTCAAGGTAGAAATACATTGTTACCTCACGTAATCTTTCATGTGGTTATGAGATTTAATTAATTGTTTGAATTGGCATAGAGATATGTATAAAAGATTATTTTAATTTCATAAGCATGTATGTGCAATAACACATTTGCTTATTAAAATTTGTTTAATCGGTTGAATTGACATAGAGATATAGTCAAGAGATAAATGGATTTTTGTAGGTAAGTATGTTCATAAGTTAGCAAATTACCGGCTTACCGTGAATTTATTGGTAAAATATGAACATGAGTTTAATAATTCTAAGTTAAGAAATGTAATTAATCTAACACAATTATGTCATCTTGATTAAATACATCTTTTGAAATCGTGCATTGGAAATTTTATTTTTATTTTATTTTACTTAGTTAAATTTTAGTTTTAAATCACTTCCTCAAAATCAAAATATTTTTCTTCACCAAAGTGTTTTTAAAATTGCATTCATAAATAATTCTTTTCACAGTCCCTGTGGGTACGATAACTCGACATTTACTTGTCACTTTATTACTTGTTTCGATTGTGTACACTTGCAGATTTTCGTCGTCCCAATGATACACAGGCAAGAGGTCTTTTCAAGGTTGTAACGGGGCTTAGGTTAAGGGTATGGAAAAGATCAGAAATATCAATTATAATTGAGATCGAGTTGATAAGTTACGAAACTAGAAAAAAGACAGTTGCTGAATTAAAAGAAATTACATCAACAAGAATAATAAAGAATGACAATATGCCCTTTTGGTTCAACAGAATATGAAACTAATTATTCAAGCTCAATCAAACATTTTTTCTTCTTTTTTTCTTTTGATTATTTTGAACAATAATAAAATCCAGCAATACAAATGATGAAACATAGTTAGGCAACTAATCAAATCTCGACAAAAAGGTAGTCAAGAAAAAGGATACATTTACAACATAGATTTGGGTTAAGGGTTAACATTAACAGGTTAATAAAAAACTGTTAGGATCAATGGGATTTACTAAGGGTTAACACAACAATTAAGGTGATTAAAGCTTAAATGGGTTAAATCCTAAGTGCCTCTGTCATCACAGTATATCAAATCAATAATATGGTCTTGGCATGCATAATCAAAGCAAGTTCTAAAATAACAAATCAAGTTGACACACTCACAACCAAAAATAAAATGAGCATGAATAAAAATCTATGCTCTATAGGCTCAAAAGCTCACAAAAAATTATGGTTTTGATGTCAAACTTGCAAATTTAAAATTTCAAAATAATTTTTCAGTTCTTTGAGACAACCTAAAATTATAATTTTTGAAAAACAACTTATCATGCTTGACTCTCTCGTGTCTTAAAGTATAAATCACACAATGCACAAAAATCCAAAAATTTATGCAAAACAATCATCTATAAGAATTCCAAAATAAAAGAAATTCACTCTAATGGAGGGTATGAGAAAATTACTTAAACACAACAAATAATTAAGTGATTTTATCACAAAAACACAAACAACCTCCCCACACTTAAGATGTACATTGTCCTCAATGGACAAATATATATAATCACAGAAGAAGCATAATACCATAAGAGAGAAAAAGAACTGAAACTGCTTTGAATTTGGATGAAATCGCTAGAATAGTGAAAATCGGAATCGTGGGCAAATCTAAATGAAGTACATGTTTCCAAGCAAACTAATGAGAAGATAAAGAGATTACAAACTTGAGCTAAAAAACCATCAAAATACTAAAAATAACAGCAAGGTTTAAAATAAAAATAAAAACAAAGAAGTCTCACAAATAACATAAAAATAACTAAAAATAAAAAGAAAAGTACAAACGAAATTAAAAATAAATAAATAAGAAAATGAAATTAGGTCAGTGATCAGCGTCGTGAGAAGATTCGAGATCATGAGGTGCATGATCAGGATGAGAGATATGGAGATGCTAGCAAATTTGATGCAAATACGCCTCAATGCTATTGAACTGGTCAAAGCATCACTGTTCAAAGCAGTCAAACAGCTCGGGCAGATCCTCAAGTGTAACAACAGGAGTAGCTATAAGGTGACTCAGTGTGTAACATCCTGAATTTTTAGGCCTATGCGTTTAATGGGTGGATATGTTTAATGTGTTAATCTAAGTGTTAGGGGTCCAAATTGGGCTCAGGCTTAGGTAGAGGCCTTGATTAAAATTATCTGTTTGGGCATTATAGGGTTTAAAAGGTAGTATCTATGTTTAAAATACCAAAGTGGGCTTGTGGCCCAATATTATGAGGTAACGCCACACAAGGGAGTAAGGGGCCCAAATTTAAGTTTCATGGAGCCCAATTATTTTAATTTAAGTTAGCTAATTTTTGGCATTAGGGTTAGGTGGAGTGGATGGCAATAAGGCTCAAAAATAGGAGGATTTATGTGAATGGGATAATGTAGATATTATAGTTGATAATATGGAAGATAAAAAGAGAAAAGATAGGAGCTATCTGCAAGGCTAGGTGTTGGCCGAAATTCCATCACCTAGAGGAGGGAAGAAATCGGTTTCTTTATGGCAAAGGGGTGCCGAATTTTCCCTTTTTATTTGCTTAATTTTTAGTTATTAGGAAGGGCACTTTCGGTTTTTCATAAGTAAGTGCCGAAATTTCTATAAATAGGGAGGGTTCTCTACTTTATTTTTCGGCATTTAGGGTTTCCATCTTTTCTTTCACTTCTCCTCTGAGTAGAAGCTGAAATTCCTAACCCTATTCCCTCATCTTCACTTTGATTCAAAAGCCAAAACTCCATTGTTCTTTTCTCTTCTTTCTTCTAAAAATCGAAAACTCCATTATTCTTTTCTTTTCTTTCTTCTAAAAGCCGAATCTCTATAGATTTCTTCGAATCATCTTCTCTTCCTGATTTTCACAAAAAGCCGGAATCCTCTGGGAGTAGCCGAATCTTCTCTAGTAAGATCTCTTAGATCTAAAAGCCGGAAACACTAGTTCTTGAATCTCATATCACTTTTCGGGATTTCAAGCCTCTGAACAACACATAGGGCAGATAGCAGCTGTGTTGGCTATGGATAGCGTTGACTTAGAAAGCCTCGTTCTAACGGTAATCAGGTGTGTAGATCTCTAAACACACTAATAATCTGTATGTATATATATGTGATGGTTAAAAGCCAAAAAATAGGCTGTATGAACAGACGGGTTACCCAGAAAGGGTAGGCAAAGGATGCCAGGTATGTGCCATAGAAACTTCTCTATGTGTATCGATGTATGTGAAAGACTGAATTCTCTTAGGTAGTATATTGCTTAATTTTGCATGAATGTATGCATGGGATGGGTTTGATATGGAAAGGGGAAGAGCATGATTGGTCACATGGTGATCGGTGGTAGAAAACCCACGTAATGTAGAAAACCCACGTAATGAAATGTTAGGTCACTTGGTGATCGGTGGTAGAAAACCACGTTAAAATTCCTGATTGATAAGGAGTAGGTAGTATGACTGTCGATATGGTGTGTAGCGGTTGGTGGGTTGATTGTAGAAATCCCCAAGGTGTGATGGTTGGTACGGGTTGGTGTGTAGAGAATGGAATTCTAGGATGGGTTGGGCTTTGCATCATTCATTATCTGTCATGTGATTATGATTGTTGCCATTGTGTATGGGCCAGGGCTCATAATGTGAGTCTTGGTGACTCTTCCTATTATTTTTCCCTAACTTTTCAGATGAGCAGTAGATCGTGGACATGGGAGCCGAGACGGACTCGAGGGGCCATCAAGTTTTTATTTCTATAGATTATTTTCGGTTTTCCTTTAAGTTTTGTTTTGGGAATATTGAGGTAATAAGGCCCCATAGTTTATATTCGCCTAAGTAGTTTTTTTAATATTTGCAACTTATGAATTTATGTCAGGGGTTTATTTATACCAAATAAGAATAATACAAGGTTTCTTTTCAAATGTCACTTATTTATTCAAATATTGCCTAATAACTTATGATTTTCTAAAATCAACTTAGCAAAAGATTTTAACGTTCAACCCGTAGCATACCAGATCTGGTCGAAACGTATGGGTCGGGTTTGGGGTGTTACAATTTGGTATCAGAGCCTAGTTCAAAACTCAGGCTGTGAAATGGGCATAGTAATGTTTTGTAAAGTTGATGTGAATTTGGAAAAAAAAATTTCCGGAAGAAGATATGGCCTTCGAGTCTACCGGCACCCGATCCACGCAGGTAAGTATTCTAACTCTTGATGTGATGTATATGTTGGGTTTGATGGGCTTGATGGACGTAGAATAGTATGTTAGGCATTGATGGACTTTAGGGTTAGTTTAAACAACTCCTTAAATTCATAAGACTTAATCTATCCAAACAAACCCGTGAACAAATCGCTGGGTTAGGGTGTGGCAACAGGCATACGCATGTCTAGGATTGGATTCAGGAAGAGCTTGGTACTTAAGGAGTCCTAGTGACTCACCTCCTCTTTTCTAGAATCCTACCTGGTGCTTAATGACTGTTCACCTTAGCCACGAGGATTTGTTGACGGGCCAAAATCTATAATTAAAACCCGAAAGGGACCAGCCACCCTATTTCACAACTAAAATACCCCCAAGTTTTGTAAAATTTTCAAAATACACTTGATTTGTGAAAATTTCCAGAATACCCCAGAATTGTAAAACTACCAAAATTTGTGAAAATTACTGAAACACTTCGGTTGGAAAAATTTTCAAAATATCCTTGGTTTGTGAAAATTTCCAAGCAACCGTGATTTTATAAAATACCTAAGTTTTGCAAATTTACTCGAAAATAGATTTACAAAAGAACCCGGTTTGCAAAAGAAAAAAAAAACCTTCCAATATATCCCTGTTTATAAAAAAAAGGGAACAAAACAACAACAACATCAAAATATCTCTACTTCGAAAAAAAAACTTGTTTTCCAAAAGACCCTTGTTTTATA
This sequence comes from Gossypium australe, assembly GCA_005393395.2. Classification (NCBI taxonomy): domain Eukaryota; kingdom Viridiplantae; phylum Streptophyta; class Magnoliopsida; order Malvales; family Malvaceae; genus Gossypium; species Gossypium australe. Next base: position 63,888,867 of record CM016614.1, on the reverse strand, counting down.
AAAAGAAAAAAAATGTACCCAAAGTACTTCTAATTCAAAGAAAATCACCAACATACTTCATTTTGGAAAATACCCTGTAGGACAAAACTACGGAAATACCCCCGGGTAGAGAAATGATGAAAAAAAATACCCTTATGCGATGAATGTATGTGGTTTCTAGAATTAAGAGATAAACTTGAGACTGAAACTGTAGATAGGTTCGAATTTGAAAGAACCACTCTTAAAACTACTTTCCATAAGATTGTTCGTGGTTAATCAGTGAAAGAAATTAATAGTTCATAAAATTTCTAATTTAGAGAATCAACGATGAGCGCTAGAAGAGGAAGAAGAGGCCGCGGCCGAGGCCGTGGAAGTATTAGGACTGATGTGATGACTCAGCTAGTTAGGGAGGTACTGAAGGAGGTTAAAGAAATCGGTGAAACACTTTGGTTTAGGTGCATGGACTGTAAGAAAAAAAGAGATCGTAGTTTTCTAGGGTTGCAGTCTCGTTCTGTGAAGCATGTTAAGGTACGTCCAAACTTCCGAGTTTGCGAATATTGCAGAAGGCGTCATCCGGGTGAATGTTGGAGGAAGTCAGGAACGTGTTTAAGATGCGGGTCTGATGAGCATAAGGCTCGGGATTGTTCAATCACCATTAAGTCAGGTATGTTTTGTGTGGATGCTATATTTTTGAGTATAGAAACCGTATGCGTGCAATGTTTATATATTATTAAAGTGCGCAGCGAAAGCATAGTGGTGAGACTTAGGTAGTACGATTAATAGTTAGTTGGAAATTTCGAGGACGAAATTTCTTTAAGGGGGTAGAACTGTAACATCCTGAATTTTTGGGCCTATGCGTTTAATGGGTGGATATGTTTAATGTGTTAATCTAAGTGTTAGGGGTCCAAATTGGGCTCAGGCTTAGTTAGAGGCCTTGATTAAAATTATCTGTTTAGGCATTATAGGGTTTAAAAGGTAGTATCTGTGTTTAAAATACAAAAGTGGGCTTATGGCCCAATATTAGGAGGTGACGCCACACAAGGGAGTAATGGGCCTAAATTTAAGTTTCATGGAGCCCAATTATTTTAATTTAAGTTAGCTAATTTTTGGCATTAGGGTTAGGTGGAGTGGATGGCAACAAGGCTCAAAAATAGGAGGATTTATGTGAATGGGATAATGTAGATATTATAGTTGATAATATGGAAGATAAAAAGAGAAAAGATAGGAGCTATCTGCAAGGCTAGGTGTTGGCCGAAATTCCATCACCTAGAGGAGGGAAGAAATCGGTTTCTTTATGGCAAAGGGGTGCCAAATTTTCCCTTTTTATTTGCTTAATTTTTAGTTATCAGGAAGGGAACTTGCGATTTTTCATAAGTGCCGAAATTTCTATAAATAGGGAGGGTTCTCTTCTTTCTTTTTTGGCATTTAGGGTTTCCATCTTTTCTTTCTCTTCTCCTCTGAGTAGAAGCCGAAATTCCTAACCCTATTCCCTCATCTTTTCTTTGATTCAAAAGCCGAAACTCCATTGTTCTTTTCTTTTCTTTCTTCTAAAAGCCAAAAACTCCATTATTCTTTTCTCTTCTTTCTTCTAAAAGTCGAAAACTCCATTATTCTTTTCTCTTCTTTCTTCTAAAAGTCGAATCTTTATAGATTTCTTCGAATCATCTTCTTTTCCTGATTTTCGCAAAAAGCGGAATCCTCTGGGAGTAGCTGAATCTTCTCTAGTAAGATCTCTTAGATCTAAAAGCCAGAAACACTAGTTCCTGAATCTCATATCACTTTTCGGGATTTCAAGCCCCTGAACAATACATAGGGTAGATAGCAGTTGTGTTGGCTACGGATAGCGTTGACTTAGAAAGTCTCGTTCTAACGGTAATCAGGTGTGTAGATCTCTAAACACACTAATAATCTGTATGTATATATATGTGATGGTTAAAAGCCAAAAAATAGGCTGTATAAACAGACGGGTTACCCAGAAAGGGTAGGCAAAGGATGCCAGGTATGTACCATAGAAACTTCTCTATGTGTATCGATGTATGTGAAAGACTGAAATCTCTTAGGTAGTATATTGCTTAATTTTGCATGAATGTATGCATGGGATGGGCATGATTGGTCACATGGTGATCGGTGGTAGAAAACCCACGTAATGAAATGTTAGGTCACATGGTGATCAGTGGTAGAAAACCCACGTAATGAAATGTTAGGTCACTTGGTGATCGGTGGTAGAAAACCACGTTAAAATTCCTGATTGATAAGGAGTAGGCAGTATGATTGTCGATATGGTGTGTAGTGGTTGGTGGGTTGATTGTAGAAATCCCCAAGGTGTGATGGTTAGTACGGGTTGGTGTGTAGAGGATGGAATTCTAGGATGGGTTAGGCTTTGCATCATTTATTATCTGTCATGTGATTATGATTGTTGCCATTGTGTATGGGCCAGGGCTCATAATGTGTTTGTGGGCCCAAGCCTTTTATGTGTTTTCGAGATTTACACACTGGGTCTTGGTGACTCACCCTATTATTTCTCCCTAACTTTTTAGATGAGCAGTAGATCGTGGACATGGGAGCCGAGACGGACTCAAGGGGCCATCAAGTTTTTATTTCTATAGATTATTTTCGGTTTTCCTTTAAGTTTTGTTTTGGGAATATTTAGGTAATAAGGCCCCATAGTTTATATTCGCCTAAGTAGTTTTTTTAATATTTGCAGCTTATGAATTTATGTCAGGGGTTTATTTATACCAAATAATAATAATACAAGGTTTCTTTTCAAATGTCACTTATTTATTCAAATATTGCCTAATAACTTATGATTTTCTAAAACCAACTTAGCAAAAGATTTTAACGTTCAACCCGTAGCATACAAGATCTGGTCGAAACGTATGGGTCGGGTTTGGGGTGTTACACAGTGGAGGAGAACGAGGTGGGTCTACATGGTGAGGAGGATAATCATCAAGGAACTCTTCATACTCATCCTGAGGGTCTAAATGAGACAATGTATATTGACAGGGAACCACTCTATGCTGTCGCTTGATCATCCTCATGTGACTCATGACCGATACTCCCTACGAGATCATCTGTCCAACCAGTGTAAAAGAGAGGATGTCTGCTCCGAAGTAACAAGGAGGCCAAAATAGCTCGCTAGGCGAGTCATGTAAGGGCCCAAGCAAATAGGACCCTTCCTGCTACGGTCAATCTGATGGTGGCAAGATAGTGCGAGAAAATATGCAATGTCGATGGGGCGTCGCATCGCCATGCTCCATAGGAAGTAAGTTTCATATGTACCCACGATCCCGGTGCTCTCCCTCCAATCGGTCAATGTGTGCACCAGAATGACATGAATGTAGTGCAATGTCGGAGGTAGAGAAGTTGCTTTCGACTAACTTGGGTTGTACGGTGTCATAGTCGCAACAATATTAGTCCAACAGAAAGAAAGTGACTGATGGATGTGGCGGTATAATGTATGGAACTCCTCGGTACTCATGAACTCTTAGGAATAGAGTCCAAGGGTGGCTCCGAACAAACACAGTAAGAACAATACTAAGAACAATAAATATAAAGGTAAAAATAATAACAACAATAAACTAACAAGACTAAGAACAAACACAGTAAGAACAATACTAAGAACAATAAAAATAAAAGAAAAACAATGCTACACCTAAGAAATCTGAATCTAATAGTAAGTTAGCACACATATACTAATAATAATAACAATAAATATAATAAATAAATATAAAAGTAAAAATAATAACAACAATAAACTAACAAAAATGGTAAGAATAAGAAAAATAATAAAATATAATAATAAAATAAAATAAAAAATAAATAAAGAAAAGAGAAGAACGGCGACAAACAATGGGCTGGGCGGTTGACGAGGACTGTGGTAGACACGGGCGACGCTAGGAAAAATGAGGTTGTGGACAATGGTCGATGGTGGCTGAAGGACACGGAAAGTCGACGGAGGCGAAGGCAAAATGGGATACGATGGTGGCACAAGGGAGAAAGAACGGTGGAGGGGGAGTTGTGATTGGTGCGATTCAGGCTGGTGAGGTTGTGAGTGTGCTAATCGGCGGCGATGGAATAAGAGGCCTAAACAGAAACGAGTTGAAGAAAGGGGTGCAAAACAACGTGCTAGGGAAACAGACAAAGGTTTAAAAAAATCCAAAACCCTAGCTTGAAATAGATGACACGGTTGTGTATAGGGCCCGTGTTGGGCCACACGGTCGTGTCTGAAAACCATGTACAGGCCATAGCTCGTTTCACAACCGAAATCGTGAAAACAATAGGCTCCAACTATTCACGATGAGCAAAGATATCGTTAATAGTATGCATTTATAAACCAACTAAAAATTCGACAAAGGCAAGTGCACCTATCAATTAATAGTATAGCTACGGTGAGCAAAGATATTGTTCCCACGAGGACTAAAGTACTAGTAATTACTATCTTTCTATTATTTAACTGACAAATTTGAGTGATTGATTAAAACTAAAATTAACTAAATCAATTAACTAAAGAACATGACAAAGAACAAATCAGGAAAATAAACGATTAACAACCAAGTAGCAAGACAATACCCAGGAAAGAATTCACCTAGACTTCATTTGTCACTATCAATCTAGATTATGCAATTTCTTCACTTAGTATCTTGATCTATAGAAATCCCTAAATTATGCTAAAATATCTCTTCCAAACTAAGAGCAACTGACTCTGGTTGATTAATTGAAACTTCTTTCTAATTAAAACCTCTATTATCGCATTAACTCGATCTATGGATCACCCTATTAGATTTGACTCTAATCCAATAGATTTATGTCATCCTATTTCTAAGATTGCATGCAACTCTACTCAATTACGCTAGATCTACTCTTAAACAGGGTCTATCACTCATTTGATTTAAGCACATCAAACATGGATTAATAGCTTAGAAATATTAAACCAATAATTAAGCACATAATTGAGAACAAGATCCAAGTATTTATTGCACAAAAATAGAAATCAAATAACATAATCCATCCTAGGGTTCATCTCCCTAGGTATTTAGAAAATTAGTCCATAATAGCAAATAAAAGCATCCCAACGAAAGTATAACTACAAGAAATAAAGAAACTCATAATAAACTTCAAAGAAATCAAAAGGAGATTTTCAATCATGATGGAAATCTTCTTTAGAATCGGCTACAATGGTGTTTTTCGAGTTATTTTCTTGAGTATTCTCTAACGGCTCTCTCCTATCTTCTTATTTTTGTCATATATAGGTCTCAAAATGCCCAAAAAACCTAAAAATTAGGTTTGTCTACATGTTTGGAGTGCAAATTGTGATTTTGACATGGTCTGGCAACACCCGTGTAACAGCCTATGTGTCTTACATAGCCGTGTGCCCAGCCTGTGTGGCCCCTATACCTTGCTCCAATTTTTTTATTTTCGCTCCTTTTGCTCCAAAATGCTCTCCTAAGTATAGAAACATGAATTTAAAGGATTAGTATCATAAAATTTACCATTTTCCATCGAATAATCATCCAAAAATGCATTAAGAATGGGATTAAAATATTTTACTTTTTCCATTTATCATGTTTGATAAAATTCCCCAACCAAAATTTTAAGTGCTAATAGGGTCTCTCTAGTTTAGTTGTTAGAATATCTATTAGGAAACGTCCTTGTTCCAGTCCTACATCTTCATCTAGTGGTTAACCCCATTCTTTCAATGACTATTTTAGAGATAACAATGATTCTTATTGGTTTAATCACTACTTTTTTAAATGAAAACTTAATGTTTCTTGCACCTTTGATAACGATTTTTTAGCCAAAACAAAATTTTAGTTTCTTGAAAAATTAGTTGAATGGCATTGGATCGACTTTGTTAAAATTCGTTCGTCGACTCATGCTAATCTTGTTCGAGCTTTTTATTCAAATGCTAGACTCGAACATTATGAATCTAGTGAGACTTTGGTTGCTATTAATTCTTTTCTCGTGTACACTCCTATTCGTCTCACTTTAGAAAATTTTGGTGAATTTTTGAAACTTCCTCCCAGCTGTGAGTCGAATGAGAAAGGCCCTTATAATTTGGCCTTAAACGTTTGACACTGGTTTGCATCTGAGCTCAATGCCCATGATCACATTTTACACTTTATAATCACATGGATATTGCATCCTATTTCAAAAAATGCTACTCTTCGATCTACCGACTATTGGTGGATTGACTGTTTTCATACCAATAGGCGTCCGAATATTATTTTAATCTTATTTAATGACATTACCAAACATATTGGCTAGAAGCTCGAGAGTAAGCTCTCTCAACCTTTTGGCACCTTCTTGCCATACATTTTTAAATGCCTAAACATCCTAACCAATGTCGATCCTTCTTTGGATGTTAAATATCAACCTATTAGCTTTACTGCTCTTCATAGAGCTATTTTAAAATTAGGTTAAAGGTGTCCATCATATCCTTCAAGATGACCATGATGATGACCATGATGGCATTCCTCTAGCCGAGCAGGACCCTCCACCGACTTCTTCATCTGCTCCACCATCTACTTTACCTCTCTCGAATGACATGTCTGTCGCCATCCTGGGTGCTATTACTTCCTTAAGTGAGGAGTTTAGAGGTTTTCGCACTCAAGTAGATGATGCATTTGAGCCTGTTAATAACAATGTTAGTGGCCTAGACTCTAGGATATCTAAGATGGAGGAAATTATGGCATTTCTAATGTCTCAATTCCCTCATCCTCCTTCTTCACTCCAAGAAGATTAGGATGCATATATTTCATTTTCTTATGATTTTACTCATTTTCATTGCACATTTTCCTATCTTTATGATAGAACTTAATTTTTTTTATTTTGGTATATTGTTTGTATATACTTGATGGTTTATTTTGGTACATTAATGTTAGTTCTATGTCTTCATATTTTTTTAAAAAATTTCTTCTCTTGGACTAACAACATCTCTCTCTCTTAAGCTTTATTTGTTGATTTTTGATATAACAAAAAGAGGGAGAAGAGAAGAGAAAAGTAATTTATTGGTATTTGGTTGATTATTTCTACGACTAACCTTTTAATGCCAAAATCAAGTGACCAATTTTGTTTTCAAAACCTTACTTCCAAATTTCATAAAAATCAAGTCATTGATTCAAATTGAACTTTAAAAAAGGGAGTAACAAATTCTAATTCAAAAACAAATTTTGTAACACCCCAAACCCGGCCTAGACGTTATGGCCGTATCTGGAAATGTCACACGATAGTGTTTTTGAAACCTCGTTGTTACGATGAAAACATTCCATGTTATTATCTTTAGTAAACCTTTGTTAGAACTTAGGAAGTTGTCTTTATTCATTTTAAACACTTGTTTTGAAACATCCCTCGTTGCGGAAGCTTTAATAAAACAGTTTAGGTGATCATGCGTTTAGAAATTACTTTGACTTTTTGAAAATGGAATTTCCTACGACCAGCAGGTATAAATCCATAAAGTAAAATAAATAAATAAATAACCCAAATAATCAATAATAATCAAATCATAAATCGTAAATTAAAAACCATGAAGTCCAAAAATTACTGTGGTAACCACTGAGTCCTCCGTCGCACTGAATAGTCTAAGTCTGGGGATTACCTGTGCACATTAAACAAAAAGGGTGAGTTTACGTAAACTCGGTGTGTAATCCCGCAGAAACAAACAAACAATCAGTATTCACAGTGCATAGTTGAACAGCCTTGGGCCTAAGCCCTTTTCAGTATCAGTGACAGTTTGGGTCTTAGCACATCTCAGTACAGTGTCAAAAATGCAGTAGGGCCTTAGTCCATCACAGTATCAGTAGTAACAGTTATGCAGTAGCAAAAGCCTATCCAACCAGCCTCTACACACCATCTCAGTCCAACCCTACACTCCATGTGGGGATATAATCAACCCACCCATCCCTACACTCCAAGTACTACCGAATGTGGCACAAAACAGTAGTTTGCAGCTGAGCTACCAGTAAATTAGGCTTAAAGCCTTTCAGTACACTTCCTCCGAATAACAACCCCCAACCCAATGCAATGCAACATACAATGGATGATATGCTATTATGCAATTTCAGTACATATATTCAGTTCAGATATTAACATGCTCAGTACAGATATCATTTAGTCAATTTCACACATTTAGGGGTCTAAGTAGCGCTTACCGACCCTACAGTAGGTTCACAATCGACTTGGGCGACCCGTGCAACCTTAAAAACATTTCAGTAAAAATGGGCCCACATGCCCATGTGATCTACCTGTATGGCCCACTCGGCCCAAATTGGCCTTGGCCGTGTGATCCTTTTTAAAGTAACTCATGCTAGCTCAATACTCATATATGTTTTCACTGTTTACTTATATGTTCATTCAAAGTTGTCTACTTGAGTCATTATCACTAAATTATTTATATCTTGAGCTATAGAATTCCAAATTAAGATCTGCTTGATGCTTTTGAAACTAGACTCAAATAGTTTTTCACCATAAAATTTTCAGAATTTATAGTTTATCAAATAAGTTCAGTAAAATATTTAAATTTATCCCTATTCTACTGTTTGACAGCTCTGACCTTTCCTTACTAAAAATTATTTATCTCTTAGTATGGAATTTAAATGATGTTTCCATTTGTTCTCTTGAAAATAGACTCATTAAGGATTTAAATATATAAATTTAAGCCCCTAATTATTTTTTTACAATTTTTGATGATTTTCCAAAGTCAGAACAGGGGAACCCAAAATCATTCTGACCTTGTCTCACAAAATTTATTATAACTCATGATTTACAATTCCATTGCTTACACTGTTTCTTCCATGAAAGACTAGACTCAATAAAATTTAATTTGATGTTTTATTTAACCTCTAACTCAATTTAAACTATTTTTGATGATTTTTCAAAGTTAGACTACTGCTGCTGTCCAAAATTGTTTTAGTGCAAAATGTTTATTTCCTAATTTTTAACACCCTTATTTCCTTTCTCTACAATTTTTCGCATCATTTTCTCTTATTTCTCTTATTTCTCGACAGCAAGCAATTTCAGCTTTTTGTCGAACCCCGTTTTCTGTTTTTCGGGTACACACCTGGTATCGTTTTGATGCCTAATCACTCCCGAGCACTTTAAGGCCAAAAATCAAGATAGTCAACATCAATTTAATGGATTTACAAACAAATTGAAAACCAAGAAAGAAAAGAAACCCAACTTACCGCCAACGATAACTGTCCGTTTAACTATTGTTAAGACGAGAACACTGAATTCACCAGTCCGAGTCTCCCCCTACGCCCAAATCGCAGAGAAAAAACATTACCACTTCAGTCGCTAAGAGATTCATGATAGAAACAAAGAGAAACACTTACCGAAACTAAGCGACCACTAACCGCGTGAGAAAATGAAAAAAATAAATGGATTAGGGAAAAATCAAGAAGAAGAAAAAGATGGAAAAACTCAGAGAATTTCGGCAAGAGGAGAGGGAGAAGAATAGATGGTAGAATTTTTTTTTGGAAAAGGGAGCCAAAATTCGGTTATGGGAAAAAAAAATCCCGATAACCCCCAAAATCCCTTAATCTTCTCCCCTAATTCCCACTTCGCATCCACTACTCAGAATCCCCCTATTACACAACTCTATCTCGAAATTTGAGCAAAAAAAATACCTTTGCCTATGCAAGGATTCGAACACAAGACCTCCACCATAATGACACACCAGCAAGCCCATTCTAATGTAATTTACCCAACATTTAAACTTAAGCCCTTTGCACAAGGTTAAGGCTTTATTTACAAAAAATACCAAAATTTGCCTAAGGCTTGAACTTGGGACCTCTCACACACACCTAGAACACATAACCACTGAAGCAGATAGACATTGTATGTCACACATACACGAAATCAAAAATTAAAATTTTGGGGCGTTATAAATTTACCAAAATGTTTTGTTATATTAAAAAGGGAGAAATTGTTAAACTAAGTTTTATTTGATAATATGTTCTGGTTTTTGATAATATGTTTTGGTATAACAAATTAAACTGTTTTTGAATAAAAGTTAAAATTTTAAAAACTTGACAAATTGATTTTTCAATTGAAGTTTAAGAGACAAAATTCTAAATTTTTGCTTTGAACACTGAAAATATTTTTTACAAAGTTCAAGAATGAATTTAAACTCTTGAACTTGATTGAATTAGTTTTAAGACAATTGAAAAATTGCTCCTTAGAAAAAGTATCGATACCAATATGATTTTTATTGATACCTTATTTTTTATCAATAACAAAACTGCTCTCTGACTTAAATGAAAAATTGAACAAAAACAATAAGTTTCGATACTTTTTAAAGTTATATCGATACCTATTGAATTTATCGATACCAAAATTTTATGTCAATACCAAATTTGCATTTTGTTTTTATGATCTTCAAAAATTGACAAAAAGAATTGATACCCATAAAAATTATATCGATATCTTTTATCAAGTATCGATAAATCATCCTTGGTATCGTTGAAAACTAACTATAACAGTTACTAAATTAGACATTACATGCTACTAATGTCGATACTCGTAGAAAAAGTATCGGTACTTTTTGTTGCAAGTGAATTTAATAATCTGGGTATTTTCATCCCCAATGACTCTATTTATTTTCTCAACAACCACAACAATTGGAAATGAATTAGAGGGTATAAATATCAAGTTCTAAAGGTCCTACAACAACAAGAGAGAATATTCAAGCTTAAAGATCAATCAAAACAATCTTTGTCCCAAATATTTCTATACTTTTACTTCATACACTTGTGAGTTTTATTTCCATTCTATTTGCTCAAGTGTTTTTCATTGTAACTGAGCTTAATTGCAAACACATCAATCTTGTAAGGATTATTTCTTTGTTTACTTTTTTGCATCTCTTTGAGAGGGTTTGTGTCTTAAGGTTTGAGGTAGAAACCTTAAGGGAATTTGTAAGGTTAAACCTTATCCTTAAAAGTTATCAAATTAGTGAATTTTGGAAAATCCTTAGTAGTGGAAAGCTAATGTAATGGAGTAGGTAATTGGGACCCAACCAATCTAAATTCTTGTGTTCATTTCTCTATTCTTTTTATCTAGCATCAATAAAATTTTTAAAATTAAAAATCATTTCAATCTCTCTTGGCAATTTCGGTTTGATTATTTGAGTTAACAGAGATTCTTCAAAAATCGTCTGTAGAAGAGATTTTATTCAATTTAAGCACTTATTTTCTATGTAAGATTTACATTACTACTCTCTTTTTTATTGGTTGAAACACATCAGCTAGATATTTAGTGAAATTTTATTGGTTAGGTTTATTGGTTAGGGCAAGGACGAATTCAAGGGGGATGACAAAGCCCAACCCCTTAAATTTTTAAGAACTTCAAATTAACCCTTCGAGGTTTCTAATTTTTTTTAATCTTATAACTAATTTTTTAAAAAATATGATATTTTGTGTCTAACCCTCAAAAGTTCGCAAAAGTAGTATGTAAATTTTTTATAAGCTTTGATTTTTTATAGGATTTATAATTTTTTTATAATAAATTTGGTAGAAGATTTAGTTTAATTTGGTAAATTAATAAAAAGTAGTATCTAAATATTAATATGGTTAAAAATAAGGTTAAAAATAAAGTTAAATAATTACAGTATCTAAATATAAAGTAGTATTTAACTATTAATTGATAAAAGGATAAAGTTCAAGACTGCAAATAAACTTTGGTCTAATATGTAATGTTATACATGAACTTTGATTTTGTGCAATTTTATATATTGAATGTTGATTTTGTTTAATTTTCATAAACACCTAACAACATTATTGATATAACAACATTTTATGTCTACATATTGTATACACAAATAATTATATTTATCGAGTAAAAAAATAATTTGATGTATTTATTTAAATTTGTACAATTAAATCAAAATCAAAGTTTTATGCATAACTTTGAACCACAATAAAAGTTTCATGTTTATAATTGCACCAAATTAAAGTTCATGTATTAAATTGCACATTGAACCAAAATTCATGTGTAGTTTTGATAAGTATCCCTTAATTAAGAATAAACTTAAATGATTGCAATATCTAATACAAATTGAGCATTTAAATTATTGTATTTTTTTTTCTAAATGTTAATTTTGGTGGTTAAGACTAACCTGAATTTAAAAGTAAGATGTTTACAGTAGGCCCGATCGATACAAATTTAATCTATTTTGAGCATGCCAGCTCTATATAAATATCCCAACCTCTTTTATAAACATTTCTAATTTCACCCATGGGTTATAAAGAGTTTTATTTACATATTTATGATATTTTTATCATAGAATAATAATTTATTTTAAACTCTTAAAAATGAATTAAGTTGAATTATTAATTTTTACTTTACATGAATCAAGTTCTATTTAAAAGTTGATTCATCTTTTGTTTATTTTTTAAATTTGTTACTTTCAAGTTTTTTAGGGAGTTGCAAGTATTCAAGCTTCAAATTCAATAATCAACATTTTTAGGAGGTCTTCAAGGAATTTCGTTGGCTCCAAATGGGATCATTGATATTTTTGGATATAAATTATCCAAGCGTTCTTTAGGGTTAATATGTGTATAATTTAAACAAATATTTATATTTATATAATAAAATATTCATATTTTATACTATAAAATATTTATTTTAAATTTATGAATTGTAATATATATTTATTGCAAAATATTAATATAATATTTTTGGTAATATATTAAGAATGTTATTTAAAATTTAAAATTATTATTTTTAATAATTATTATTAAAATAAATTTTAATATTAAATAATTTATTAAATAAATTATATTAATAATTTATTTTATTATTAAATATAAATGCTTAAATAGTATGCTTAATAATGTTAGACATTATCATATTTGACATTAATATTTTTAAATATTTTAAAAAAAATAAAAATTTATATAATAGGCCTAATTTAAGATAATTCTTTTATAAAAAAAGTTTACTGATAAATGAGTTAGTTTTTGGAAAATGAGTTACATTTTTAAGAGGAGAAGTCAATTTATAGTAAAAATAATTTGTTGACCAAACTATTTTCTATAAAAAAAATACAAAAAATTAAATCAAAGTGGAAAAATTCTACATACTTCCGACCATCTACTGGTTGAACTTCTAAATGTGTGAAAAAAATAACTAAACTACACGCTTGTTATTTAAACTGATTAACATTTGTATATATTCCCTATTGCATTTGCTTCATGTTACCAACCACACACCGACAAGATGAGTATAAGGATTAAGGACGAAGAATTCCCAGCCACAATACAGGCCTGGACTCTCTTTCTTGACATCTATATTTTCTACCTTCAAATACTTTTTCTTTATGTATTGAGGACTGAATTATCATTTCAAGAAAAATATTTTACATTCAATAAACATAAGTTTTACAGAAATTAGAAATTAATAATACATTAATAGTATTATGTTATTATGTTTAAAGACAATAGTAGGCTACCACCTTTCTACCCTATGTGTATCCCGCATGACTTATTTCTATGTCTCTCTAATAGACTCGTCACTTTTTCAACCAAATTTTCTTTTATCTATTTTTGTTTGATTCTTCGTGATTAAGCTAAACTTGATCTTCTGAGTGACCCACCAATTCTTCCCCGGGAAAAGATTGAATAAAAAATTGACCCCCACTACCTTTAAAACTAAGGATAATTTTAAAAAAATATACGCATTTGCTTTGAATTATAAAGCTTTCGCTCTGGGAGAATTTGGCATGTTAGCCCTCATAGTTTAAATTTTAATTTCTATTAGTCCAATCATGCTTTATGGTAGTTAATGATATATGTAGGAATAGACTGAAATTGATTAAATTCAATTCACTAAAGTTGTTAATTTTCAAGCTTAGACAATAAGTTGATTTGCGACCATTTTTGAATGGGATCCAAACATTTTTAACTTGAGATGTTCAAGTATTTTTGCTTTCATTATTGATCTTAAGTCTCACTTTTTCTTTGTTATTTTCAGGCTTAAATTGCAATTGCTTGCTACCGAAATCGCTGGAATGAGTCTAGAGCTTCTTGAGTCGAATCGAGTCTTCTTCTTTAAAATAATTTCGAATCATATCTTAAAACATTTTAGATTGTGTGGACACTATTCTCTTGTCAATTAATTTTGATGATAATTATTCAAATATTTATTATTTGTATTTGAAAAATGTGATTATACTTGTATACCCAAAAAAAAGAAAGAACATTGCTTTGGAATGATGACTTTTTCCTTCTTTATTTTTAGAAAAGTATCCATTGTTGTCCCAAAAATGTGTAATTTGTTTAATAAGGACCCTACATGTCCTTCCCTTCCTCTTTAAATACCCATCCCCTTCTCTTCTATCCTTCCCTTTTCCCCTCTTATCTTACTTCTTAGTATCAATTTAAAATTAAGGTTTTTTTTCTTTCTTAATTTCTAGCCTTAATTCGGTTGGTCTACTTTTCTCTTCTTCTTCTTCTTCTTCTTCTTCTTCTTCTTCTTCTTCTTTGCATTTGGTTGAGTCTAACCCAATGTTCTCAGCGGAAGAAGCTGTTGGATCACAATTACCGGTTCATGAATCCGGTTTTACACCCGAAGAACTCAATGAGTTATTATCATTTTTTGAATCAAATGAACCGGTTAGTTCAAACTCTAGTTCGGAAAATTCAAGCCGGGCGATATATTCACCTGATGAAAGAAAGCAAAGACGCAAGATATCAAACAGGGAGTCGGCCAAGCGGTCTCGTTGGAGGAAAAAGAGGCACTTGGAGAACCTTACGAACCAAGTGAATCGGATGAACATAGAGAACCGGCGGCTTAAGAACCGGCTACATTTAGTTATTAATCAGTGTCACGTTGTATGGGGGGAAAATGAACAGTTAAGATCCGAATCCTTTGCTCTTTGGGCCAAACTGTTGGATTTATACTGGACTTTAGCCACCATGCAATGCAATCATGATAATAGTCGACATTCTTTATCATGTTTTAATTCTAACAAATTAAGCTCTAATTCAATAAATTAAACTATTGAAAACATGAAGATGCAGGAAAAGAAGGAATTAGAGCATTATTTCTCTGTTCTTTTTCTACATAATATTAGGCAACAATGGTTAACAAAAGTTGGTGGGGTTTATTATCTTGTAAAAGGTAGTTTATGAGGGTGTTTTTTTAGCTATTAGGTTTTGCACATTTCTAGCTAGTTATGGTTAAAGGGTAAAGGATTTTTGTATATAATTTGCGTATTAGCGTAGTATATTTATAGTATTATAGTAGAGTGATATTTTAATATGATTTTATATACATTAATAATATATAAATTTCATGACATTTGTGTTATGTTTGTGAAGCTTTTTTTTCTTTCTTTTTTTATCCTATCATATTTTAACTACTTTTTCGTTGCTTTCGTGTCAAATACATGTTTATAAGTCTACTTGTATATAATTCATGGGTGGTGAAATATATGTGTATTAGTGAATGTGATGGGTGTTGTTTTACTCGTCTTTTATAAAGACTTACTGTTGATTTGGATGGCATTCATGGATAAAATAATGACATTTTTTTTTTTGTTGTCGACAATATTAAACTTTGTCTTTGCAAACAAAAAAGATTTACAAAAAAAATAGAATAATTAGGAACAACATTTAGAGATCAACACCAAAACTTTATTTACACAATTAATTTATTTTTTTACATTTACAAAATCTTATTTGTAACATCTTTTATTTGAGGCTAATTGCTATCTTAAGCAAAGGAGGTCACAATAATCTTAATAATTATCAATATCACATAATATTAACTTTATTCAAATCATTTCTAACTTCCTCTTGGATACGATAGCTCAGAGGTCAATCGAGCTTGTTTTGAGTGAAATGAAACAAAACCACTACCTTGTATATTTTTAAAAAATTAAAAAGTTTTTAAAAATATTTAAAAATTAGATCAGATCAAGTAATTAAATCCCTTGGATTGGATCAAATAAGATCAAGCAATAATTTTTTAAAAAAATAAATAAATAAATTTAGAGGTCAACCAAACTTAGTTTGGATTGGATTGAAGGATCTTTGATTTACTCACTACGACTAAGCCCTATAAATATAAGGAAATCGGACTATATAAATAATTTATTGTGTTTTTTCTATTTTTTATTAGTACTATCTTCAATAACCATTGTAGCTATCACTTCCATTAAAACACTTTTACTTTTCTTAACAATTAGAAAGTATCCATTTCAACATAGTTGAAGGGGTTATTAACATGAAATACGAACTAGATTAAATGATAATTTTACTTTCAATGAAAATCAAAGATTTACTTGTTATTTAGAAAAAAAAAACATAAAAAGTTTATTTGAACAGAATGCGCTAGTTTAATTTTTTATATTAACTTTAGAATACTATGGTAGATTGAATGCTTATATGTAGATATGGCATAGGATTCAACGTTGAGTACAGTTTTCTAAACTGGTCTGAATTATTATGTAATAATAGTATCTATTTAAATTTAATTATATAATATAATTGTTTAATATTTTATTTGTTGTAAAACAACAAGCCACCAAATCAGTTTGAAGCTGGCCCGCGGAAAGATTTATTAGCATCATACCGACATTCCAAATTTAGCATAAAATTTGGACCCATGAAAATAGAATAACAATGTTAATAAATTTCAATCTAAGATATGTATCTCTTCACAAATCTTGAAGCATGCGTGCAAAGGGACACTTTCACTAGGGTCCAGGGCGAAAAGCCGAAGTCACCTCTCATAATTTCCAAAACAAATCATGTGCTATTTCCCTACCCAAAAAGAAAAATTAATAAAATATGTGTTAAATACACCAAAAAATAATATATATTTATATACAGTCGAGTCAATACTATCAAAATTGAGTTTTATATTTATTTTTAAAAACTATTTTTAGCTAATAGTACATATGTTCCATACATCAAACATAAATGTTATAATTATTATCTCAAGGATATTATGTCTCCACGTCTTCTTAAAATCCAAAATATTGGTGAGATTATCACAAACTTTGGTTGTCTCCTCATCAAATATGATTGCTATATATCGAATATTCCTGTTGTTAAAAGTTTACGCTCATTAAAGTTCGTAGCTCAATACCCCACCTAAACACAACTTTTGTATCCATCCCATTATCATCATCTTCACGTTAATTTAAACTAACCCTTCAACAATAAACCTTTTCATTAATTTTTTTTATCTCTTTTACGTCTTCAACTTGTATTATTTATCAAATTATTCTAAAATAGATACACAAATTAACGACGGCTAACTTTACTAACATGGGATCCGTGTGTCAATTCACGTATATGCAACGTAAGCAATTAATTAACTTTTAAAAAATTAAAAGTATTTTTCATAAGTTTTATACTTTTATAAATATTTTTTGAATTTTTTAAAATTTAAAAAACTAATTAATTGTTAATGTGAAAATCTATGTATATGCCCACGTCAGCAAAGTTAACAAGTGTTAATCTTTCCATCCATTTTGAGATGACTTGACAAATAGCACAAGTTTAAGGGCTAAAAGAGGCAAAAAAAATTAAATGAATGATTAAAATGACTTTTTTCGTAAAGTTGGAGGGCCAAATAAGTCATTATGTCTTTTTAAATTTTGATATTTTGATATTTTCATGTCATATTTTTAATAATTTTTATTAGAAATTCTATTATACATGATTGCGTGTGGAAACCATGTATTCAGAAGTAAAATGTATAGTTTGAAATTAATTAATAGTAACATATGCAATACTTATGATATTAAAATGTAAAAATTAGATTAAACTGTAAATAAAACAAAATATAAACACGTAAATGCATCAGATTAAGAATATTAAATACACTACAATTATTTACCATGGTTTTTATCATAAATCTTGAGTTGATGTGGAGTTAACTAGTGACACAAACTCAACAATAACATTATCAATACATACAATTGATAGATGTAATAAAGTGTACATAATAAAATTAAAAGGTATAAAGTATTTCGAAGCTCTCTTAAAATTTATCAACTAAAATGTTATGAGTTTAATTTTTAAAAAAAATCAAGGTAGTTTTAAATAATAGAATTTATTTCAAATATAAGAAGATATTTTTGTAATTTAGTTAATTTTACTAAATGGTTTTAAAGAAGTAGAAAACTATCAAAATTTCGAACTTTAAACCAACCAACCGAATGCATTGGAGTCAAAAAGCAAAGGAGACCCAACCTTACTTTTTCTTTTTTTCTTTTTTCTTTTGTCTTTTTGTTTTTAATTTTCCTTTTTGTTAGTGAGATTCTGTATGGATCATGATGTAAAAATATAACTAATATCCCCACACGTACAAGTTAGAGCATGTAAAACAAGTATTAGGTTTTTATTTATTTAAAACGAGTAATTAAACTTTTGGTAAACATTAATATATTTAATTAAGCTTTTAATAAAGTGGATGAAACTGTGTAAGAGGTGATGATATGGCCTCTTTTATCCAGGGGCAGGGAAATGGAATCCATTTGGATCTTTAGCATCCATCAATTCAACAAAAATTGAATAACAAAACACAAAATGAAAGACAGATTTGGTTATTCAACCACCAAAATAAAGAATTAACTTTTTTTTTTATTATTAATATAAAAATCAGGAGCCATTGGTTTTCCATAAAACCCATAATATTGGCTTCAACGTTGCCTAATGAAACGCTAAATGAAACTTTTTGTATTTTGTTAATTTTTATTAAAAGATGGTATAAATTAGTTTTTGTATATTAGGTTAAAGAGTAAATTAGTTTTTTATTAAAAAATTTATCTAATAACAAATCAGTATGAGATATATTTGACATTTGTGTGTCACTATTTCGTTATTTTGTCAGCCACACTAGTTTTTAATAATAAAAATGGATAAAATTTTTAATAAAAAAATCGATTTATTATTTAATTTAACTTACAAAGATTAATTTACTTATATTTAAATAAAAAATATAATATAATTTAATTTTTACAGAAACTTTCACCACACTTTTACCAACTAAATAGCTTTTGTCTTTTTACTTGATTTTGCTGATTTCATACAAAGTTTGCTGGAAATATATATTTTTGTTTGTTTGTTTCTTAATTTCAAAGTTCTCAAAGCTTGTTAAAAGAAATAGGTAAAGAATATTAAAATATTAAACAAAGCTAACAAAACAACGAGTGTTCCATATGTCTCTTTTTGTACTGGAAAACAAAAGAAAATTCAAAATTTAATCTTAATTTATTTATGTAACTATATCTAGTATTTAATAATTTTAAAGTCACAATGAATATGGCACGATATCTAATATCATCGTACTGCTATGATTTGTAATTTTTTTTTCTCTTTTTCCCTATTGGTCTGAAATGCTTTAAAGTTTTCCTCTTTATTTCTTTTCTTAAAAAATGGATTTATCGTCCACTAATTAAGTAAACTTTCATTATACGCTTTACAATTTTCCTCTTTATTTCTTTTCTAAAAAAAATGGTTTTTTTTTCTTGATGCGATAGGTTTTTTGTTTGAATACGAGTTGTTGATACAATTTATCAACAGAAATGGAGAGATGGGAAGAGAAAATGGAAAGGTGGGAAGAGGGTGAAGATACAGAGAGATTAGGAGGATTTTCCCTGAGTCTTTTTTTTCCGTCCATTTAAATGGGGTTTTTGATTTGGTAAAAAAGGGTTTCTTTTATTATGTCAGACTTCGAGTTAAATCCTGGTCGGGTTATTATATAATAAAATATATTTTATTATAATCATATAACAATTTATCCTCCACCTGGTCGAAAAAGAGTTATAAAATGACTTATTTGAGACAAACTTACTCATGCGAAGTGTGTAATTGAGGACTTATCATGTTAGTTTTAACTTAAATTTTTATTAAGTTTTGTCGTCCAACAATGTAGTACAGAAATCGCTATTGTGGTACAACAATGTGATACAAATGAGTTTGATTTATTTAATCATCAAGCACACAGTAATTGAAAAATATAACATGATTTTTATACATGTGACACACTATCAACTAGAAAATATAAATTTAGAAATGTTTCTATACATAAAATATTTAAACAATTATTTTCATATCAATATTTATATATTATATTGAAAAATATATGATCTCTTATTAATTATTTTTTTTCAAACCAAACTGGATCAACAAATAATAACCTTAGACAAGTTTAATTCGTAATGGTGTTTTTAAACTTTTAATAGCCCATTAATGCAATTGCTTTTAATAAATTAATTTTGTATAAGATGCATTATTTTGATTTTTCAAAATCAAATCGACTACCAAAGATAATCAAACCAAATTCCACCCATTTGGAAAGCTATGAAATATGAATATTTCACCGTTAAGCCAAACTTTTAACTTGTTACTAAAATCAGCACAAACCTTTCCAAGTAAAAGCTAGCGAACACTTACCTTTAGCATCCATTTCAGGGTCTTCGCGGTCTCTTGTTGGTTCAAATCCATTAGACTATCTGTTTGAGTCTGTTAAGAATGTTAAGACTTTATTATCATCGATACCTGATGCCAATGCTAGCTGAAGAGTAGTGTTTCCTTCTTCAGCTACAACATTTGGATCAGCTCCTCTTGTAAGCAGCAGTTTTGCTATAGCAAATTTCTCGAAAAGAATACAGAGATGAAGTGGTGTCCGGCCACTTGAATCAGAAGCATTTATGTTTGCACCTTACTGAAGAAGCAGCTCTACCATCCCAATGTCAGTGGTTAGGCAGGCGAGATGAAGTAGAGAACAATCAGAAAACTCATTTTCGATATGATATTCACTTTTATTTAACAAGTTCAAATATCTTGAGGACTGGTCCGAATAATCACAATATAATGCTTGCCCATGGATAGAATTGACATCTACTATTGAGAAAACAATGTAATGGTAAACAGCTTTGTGGTCATTAGCACGAACACTTTCAAAAACCTTTAGTGCCACTGAAAGCAAATGTTGATTTTTCTTTACCTTAGGAACAAAAGCTTCCACTTCATACTTTGCATGAATGAACAGCTCCTTCAGTGATATTTGGTCATCCTGACTAGGTTTTATTGAGCGGATTTTCTTAAGGCCATCAGACTTCAGAGAACTTCCCAACAAGATTAATAACTAGTTCAGCATAGAAAAAGTTGTCCAATAAGATAAAGTACGTTTTACTTACCCTAAAGGCATAGTAGTTCTTGTATGCCCTGAGTGCAACAACTCCTCCCAGATTGAGTTCATATAGATATTGCCCAATGATTGAAATAAAGCCAAGATAGATGGTTCCCATGCTTTAAAATCAAGTGTCAATGATCCTACTACGTTGCAGAATACCGCGAACTTGTTGAAGAAATTAGCGAGGTTTAAAAATGATAGCCACGAGATTTTGGCTACGATCTTAGGTCGGAGAGCCACATAGGTCGTGATCTTATGTTAGTGGACTTAAATAAGTTTAGCTGTAACACCCTATACCCGGCCTGGTCGCCAAGCCCGAATAGGAATGCCACGCCACCATCTCATGTTATATACGACGAGTGAAAGTTCATTCTAAAAGAAACATCTTTATATTATCATTCGTATAGGTTTTAAGTCACTAATATTTGTTAGTTATCAAAGTTACATGCTAACCATTCACCAAATAGTCGTATAATAATACTTAAACATGCGTAAGGTCTATTTAACAAAATTTCCAAACACTTGTCCGCAGGTACCGATATAGACACTTGGGTATCGATATTTTCCCCTAGGTGGTATCAATACCACTTGGAAAAACGATATCAAACTTGCATTATGTTTCTTGACTAAAATCCAAAGTCTCAAAAATTATTCTTACCTATCATGAAATATCTATATTTTAACCCTCGAGTATCGATACTCGAGCAAAGGTATCGATACCAGATCTCTAATTTGACTTCCAGTACATTTCAAAACACAAAGGTATCGATTATACAATACGAATTTCGATACCCCTGCTCTAGAACTCAAAAATGTAGCATACATAAGCAAATAATCCATTCCCATTTAGTTTCTAAATATCATGCATCATATACTTAGACAAATAATTATCCAACGGCTAAAATTCGATAATTCGAAACGTCAAAAATGTGTCCGAGCTAGAAACACCATGCCATTATTAATATTTATAACCTAAGCATAATTATTACTCTTAAACTCTATAAACAAAAGCTATAACCCACAAAATGTCTACAAAATAAAATGTCCATAAACAAGTCTATCACATTGCTCTTTCCCCAAAACATAAGTAAATAAAGAATACCTACGGAATAATACAAAACAGGCTTGGATCACCTCTCGGAAACCACACCGCTCACACCAACACACAATTAGTCTACAAGGGTTTAAAAGGAGTGGGTGGGCTTAGAAAGCTCAATGAATGCTCAGAATAACTACAATGCAAACAATTCATCAAGCATTAATGAAACAACCATATAGCATAACCTCAACAGTTCCAATTCCAGTGTCATATTATACTTACTCGTGCATTATTACTAGTTCTTTTACATGGTAAACATATTTGCTTTCAAGCATATATCACATTACACATATAATTACATAATGTTTAAGCACATATCACAATACTCAAAAATAGGTTTATAGGTAAATTCCATAATGACCACATGTCATATAAACACATATAACAATACACACATATTCATAATTTAAGATAATTTGGCACTTAAGCTATGAAACATAAAAGTGAGCTCTATCATCACTCATTGGATACACGGATCTCTAACGCACCAAACATAGACTCATAGAGTCAAACATGTCCCAAAAGTGAAGCATAAAGCTAACACTCTCCTTATTTCCCCTCACATGTCCCGTTCTCTTATCCCTTCAACATGTCCCAAGGTCTCAACGTCCAAAATCATTGTACGTATAGGTGAGTACTCATAATCATATGACATGCCAACTATATTCAATGGTTTCGAGATCACAAGGCCAAAATATCTGAAATCAAACACATAACACTTACTGATTATCCCTGCACTATCATTGCATGTTAGTATCTTTTGCAATACACTATCACTGTCATATAACATATATATCATGTATATATTTGCACCTTTCACAACAGTTACCATATCCACATATCACATATTTGAGCTTCTCATCACCATGCACAATTTCTTAATCATATAAGCACAAAGCCACAAATAAAATATAAATACAAGAAAACTTACATTCAGAATTTAGAGTAAAGGTTTAGGCTATTACTAATTTCTCAAATAATGCATTGAATCATGTCCACAAGTAATTATTCTAAACACCCACCAATTACGCTTTCGCCGAAAAACTGAAAGCTTAAGCTAGCTTTTCTTTACCTTTATCTTGTAAAAGGCTCCAAAGAATCCGAGACAAAAACGAGATTATTAAAAACATATAAATTATTAAAAACGAGACAAAAATCACTTACCAATCAAAGAAATAAGACTACCCGAACCCTAGCTCAACAATGGTTTCCTTTTGCTTCAACTTTCGGTTGAAAATGAGAAGAGAAAGATGATACTTCACTTTGGTTTTATTTAATTTAACATGTAATTACCTTTTTACTAATTTAACCTTTTAAAACATTAATAATTACACAATTGCCAAGCCATGTACATCCACTATCAAGTTAAATGGTCTAATTATTATATAAGGACTTCCACTTTAAAATTCTATAGCTATTTAATACCTTTAGCTATTAGAACACAACTTTCGTACTTTATGCGATTTAATCCTTTTTATCAAATTGAGTATGTAAACGATAAAATTTCTTAACGAAATTTTTATACGGTAATACTATCATGCAGTAGACCATAAAATAATAATAAAATAAATTTTCCAACTTCAGATTTATGGTCCCAAAACCACTGTTCCGATTTCACTAAAAACGGGTTGTTACAAAATCCTCTTTCATTTGCCTATATACAAGGCATTACTATCACATCATTCCCATATCTGATTCTTGCCGGGTTACCACCATATGTCATACCAGCTTCCATGTTTATCATTTTGGCGGACTTTTCTCATTTATATTACTTTTGCTTTTTTTATGGATTCCAAAAACCCGCTAGATAGCTATTGTAACAGTCCTGTTTATACCCTAGTCGTAACAGTGGTTTCGGGACCATAAATCTGAGTTTGTATAATATTTTAATATTATATTTTCATGCCTTTGATATATGATTTAACATGTGTTAAAGTTTCGTAAGTTAATTTGTCCGTCTGTGTGTTTAATTTGACAAAAGGATTGAATTGCATTAATTATAAAATTAGCATGCTATTTGTTAAAGCACCAATGTGTTGTGGTTTGTAAAAAAAAAGGCCTTATGTGGAAATAAGACTACTATTTAGATAGTGGATGGAAAAAAAAGGTCTTAAACGCCCTTACTATTTTCATGTATATATGTTAAGTATAAGGCTAATTTAGTAACTATATTAATAATATGACGATGATAAAACAAAAGGCTAAAATAATAAGCCATTTTATCCATCATCTTGTCGAAATATTGAACAAAAGAAAAAGAAAGAATAAGCTAGGGCATTCGACACTTACAAGCTTGAATTAAGGTAAGTTTTGACTTCGGTTTTTGATAATATATACGTTTTTGCAATCGTTGCTTCGTAAGCTTTGTAACCCATGCTTCAATTTTGAGAATTGATGATATTTGTGAGATGAGACTTAGATGAACTTATATGTTTTACGATGATTTATGGTGTTAAATGAAAGATATGTGTTAGATGAACATGCTTTGTTCTTGAAATTTTGATGAATTTAGCTAATTAGGGCTAAATTGAGAAAATAGCAATTTGAAGGACTAAATTTCAAATT
This sequence comes from Gossypium australe, assembly GCA_005393395.2. Lineage (NCBI taxonomy): Eukaryota > Viridiplantae > Streptophyta > Magnoliopsida > Malvales > Malvaceae > Gossypium > Gossypium australe. Next base: position 63,864,077 of record CM016614.1, on the reverse strand, counting down.
TGATGGAAAATGTGGGCTTGTATGAGATGTATGAACATTCGGCTAAGCATGGTTAAATGATAATTTTGTGAAATTGATGTTTTGAGAAAAATAGACTAAATCGATAAATTGTGCAAATGTGAGGGTTAATTTTCAAATAGCCCTAAATATGTGTCCTTAGATTGAATTGAATGAGTTAGTGAATAAAAGGGTTAATTATGAATATGTATAGATCAAGAACCGAGGAAAACGGACTTAGACCGCGGAAAAGTGAAAGTAACCGAGTAGCCGTTTCCATTTCCGTTAAATCAAATCCGAGGTAAGTCATCATGCAAATAAACGTACTGGTATTGAATTGTGTATGTTTATATGATTAATGTTAACGATGAATGCTTATGATATGATTTGTACATGAATTCTGAGATAAGATCGACGTAGTAACAATGTCCGAAAAGTCCCATACGAACGTAGGAATAGATAAGATTAGCTATGTCATGACATAGGTATCTGTTCTGTTTTATCATGTAAGACCACGTCTGAGACGTTGGCGTTGATTTGAGATTTCGTATAAGACACACATCTGGGACGTTGGCATCGATATAAGACTTACGTGTAAGACCATGTCTGGGACATCGGCATCGTATTGATTCGTGTAAGACCTTATTTGGGACAGTGGCATCGATATCTGAGTACATGTAAGACCTCGTCTGGGAAGTTGGCATTGTACGACTATTCCGAGCTTTCTCTATATCCTATTAGGTTCCTAATGGTTCAGCGGGCAAGTATGTGATACGAATGGCTATGTGAATTGTAAATCCGTTTCAGGTACGTTGATTTATACGCTAAGTGTATGTACAAGGTAAGTATCTATATGATCTTACTAAGATGATTATGTACAATGGATTAATGAGATGATATATGAAATTATACTTGAATGAGCCAAGTACTTATGTGATATATGAATTAAAGTTGTGGTGAGATTTGTGTAAACAAATGTGCCAAAAATCATATGATGAATTGGTTATGAGAACTATAAGTACCAAAGTATTGAATGAGTTGTATTTATTGTATGTTAAGTTTATTTGTATATGACTTACTAAGCTTTGGAAAGCTTACTCTGTGTGTGTTTTCTCTGTTTTATAGATCGTCAAAGCTACTGAATGCTCAGGGACCGTCGAGGATCGTCATCACACTACCTATCTTGTTTTGGTACATTTTGGAAATGTATATAGCTAGATATGGCATGTATAGACTAGATATTTGTATATGAATTTGAAGTAAACTTGGCCATGTGATTTGGCTAGTTATGTGTTGGCAATATGCTTTAATGAATGTGATTTATGATGTATGTTTGGTATGGTTTGATAGTGTAAGAAATGGTCAAGTTTAAGGTAAGTAAATGGATGGGTTATGCTTGTGTTTATATGAGATTTAGACTTGTAAATTTGGTATGAATGAAATTGGATTTGAATGTAAAGATTGAATGGTTATTTTGGCATGTTCGTGGTTGTTAAATGTGCATAGATTGTATTGGTATTTGCTTGTAGGTTTGACCCCTTGTCGGGTGACGTTTTGGCCTTACAAATGGCCTGTAATGTCACACGGCCTGCCCACACGGGCGTGTAACCCCTGAAACTTTGAAAGTCTTAAATTTTCTGAGAACCTCCTTATGTGTTCATGTTTAGTCCCGACCCTGTTTCTAAGCATGATTTAGGTCTCGATGACCAATATAAGGGACTCTTTGACTGTGATTGACGAATGTTTGAATGAAACTTCTATAAATGTTTTCGATCTGTCCGGTAACGCCTTTAACCCTAATCCAGCGACGGATTTGGGTTAGGGGTGTTATATTTGATTGGTATTAAAGCTACGGTTTAGTCGATTCTCGGACTAACGTAGCGTGTCAGAGTCTAGCTATACACGCCATATATTTGAACTGTAATAGTGTGATGAATCCTGACGTATAAAATGTGATTTTCGTATAGTAATGGATCCCGAAAGAGCCGTAGCTGACGATGTAGAAAGTAATGCGTCTGCACCCGTACAAGGGACAGCACCCTCTGACTCGAGACCAGCTACGAGCGGTCAAAAGGGAGAAGCTAAACAAGCTTTCTTCCAAATGATGAGTGAGTGGTTCTCTCAATTTGTAAGAAATAACCCGACTGTTTCACAACCCCCGCCCCCAGTTATTCCCCATCAGACTACAGTTGTGCCACCGGTTATGTATCCGAATTTGTTGAATAAGCCTCCAGTTGACAAGATCCGTAAATATGGGGATGAAGAGTTCAGGGCTACTAATGATGATGATGCTGAAAAGGCCGAGTTCTGGTTAGAAAATACTATCCGGGTATTCGACGAAATGTCTCTTACTCCGGAAGAATGCATAAAGTGTGTTATATCTTTACTTCGATATGCAACCTATCAATGGTGGAAAACTTTAATTTCTGTTGTTCCGAAAGAACGGGTAACGTGGGATTTCTTTCAGATTGAGTTTCGGAAGAAATATATTAGTGAGAGATTCATCGATCAGAAACGAAAGGAATTTCTGGAACTAAAATAGGGCCGAATGACTGTTACGGAGTATGAGCGAGAATTTGTAAGATTGAGTCAGTATGCTCGGGAATGCATATCTACTGAAGCAATAATGTGAAAAAGATTCGAAGATGGTCTTAATGAAGATATTTGCTTGTTAGTCGGGATCTTAGAAATAAAAGAATTCGTTGTACTCGTTGATCAAGAGTGCAAAGCTGAGGCACTTGGGAAAGATAAAAGAAAAGTTGAGTCTGAAGCTAGAAATATGAGAAAGAGATTTCAGAGTAGATTATTTCAGTCTGCTTCGAAAAAATTCAGAGATGATCAAAGTCGTTCAAGAGATAATATGGGACATTCGAATAGAAATCGAGCTAGATCACAAATGAGTTCCAAAACTCTAGCAACATCGGTAGCGAGTATTGGTAATGTTCGATTCGAGAAACCTGAATGTAAGCATTGTGGAAAAAGGCATCCGGGAAGTTGTAGATTAAATGACAGAGCTTGCTTCAGATGTAGATCACTTGATAATTTTATCCGTGATTGCCCTGAGTTTGTCGAGCCAGGGACTGTTCAGAATCTGAGATCTGATAATGTACCTGTAAGAGGTAGACCTTTGAAGAATGTAAGAAATGTCAGTGGTAGCCAGAGAATTACGAGAGATACGGTTGCAAGATTCGAAGCTAGAGCGCCTGCCAGAGCGTATGCTATCCGAGCTCGAGAGGAAGCTTCATATCCAGATATTATAACGGGTACTTTTACACTTTATGATACTTCTGTGATTGCATTAATAGACCCTGGTTCTACGCATTCGTATATATGCATGAATTTAGTATTCAGAAAGACTTTGCCTATAGAGTCTACTGAGTTTGCTATAAAAGTATCGAACCCCTTAGGTAAAAGTGTCCTGGTTGACAAAGTATCAAGAACTGTCCGTTAATGTTTCGAGATATCTGTTTCTCTGTTGATCTGATGCTTTTGCCATTTGATGAGTTCGATATCATTCTAGGTATGGACTGGTTGGCATTGCATGACACTGTTGTAAATTGTAAAAGAAAGACTATTGATTTGAGATGTCCGAATAATGAAATTATACGGGTGGAATCTAATGATTTGAATGGATTGCCTGCTGTGATATCTATATTAAAAGCTCAAAGATATGTGAAAAAGGGATATGAGGCATATTTTGCTTATGTGATTGATTCGAAATTGACTGAAAAGAAAGTTGAATCAGTGCCTATTGTCTGTGATTTTTCTGACGTATTCCTTAAAGAATTGTCGAGTTTACCTCCTATACGTGAAGTTGAATTTGGTATTGAGTTGTTGCATGGTACAACACCTATTTTGATAGAGGGTTTTCTAGAGTGAGTTTTTCGCCTTGGGGTGCTCTTGTTCTGTTTGTGAAAAAGAAAGATGGCACGATGAGAATGTGCATTGATTATCATCAGTTGAATAAAGTGACCATAAAGAATAAATATCCTTTGCCCAGGATTGACGATTTGTTTGATCAGTTAAAGGGAGCTACTGTATTTTCCAAGATTGATCTGAGCTCGGGATACTACCAGTTGAGAGTAAAAGATTCAGACATTCCAAAAACTGCTTTCAAAATGAGGTACGGGCATTATGAGTTTTTAGTTATGCCATTTGGTTTAAGAAATGCTCCTGCTGTTTTTATGGATCTAATGAACAGAATTTTCAAACCGTACCTAGATCGATTTGTTGTGGTATTCATAGATGACATATTGATTTATTCACGTGATGAAAATGAGCATGCTGAACATTTGAGAATCGTGTTGCAAAGTCTGAGAAAGAAGCAGTTATATGCGAAGTTCAGTAAATGTGAATTCTGGTTGCACGAGGTTAGTTTTCTAGGGCATATTGTGTCAGCTTCTTGAATCCGAGTGGATCCGAGCAAGATTTCTGCTATTCTAGATTAGAAACCTCCGAGGAACGTATCTGAAGTCCGTAGCTTTCTGGGTCTAGCTGGTTATTATCGACGATTTGTAAAAAGATTTTCAGTGATAGCTACTCCATTGACTAAACTACTTCAGAAAGATGTTAGATTTGAATGGTCTGATAAATGTCAGAAAAGTTTTGATCAGTTGAAAACTCTGTTAACAGAAGCTCCAGTGTTAGTACAACCAAAATCAGATAAAGAATTTGTTATATACAGTGACGCTTTGTTAAATGGTCTGGGATGTGTTTTGATGCAGGAAGGCAAAGTTGTAGCTTATGCCTCGAGACAATTAAAGCCTCATGAAAAGAACTATCCGACGCCCGACCTTGAGTTAGCTGCAATTGTGTTTGCACTAAAGTTCTGGCGCCATTATATATATAGTGAGAAATGTCACGTGTTTTCAGATCATAAAAGTCTGAAATATCTGATAACTTAGAAAGATTTGAACCTGCGTCAAAGAAGATGGTTAGAGTTGTTGAAAGATTATGAGCTTGTGATAGATTATCATCCGAGTAAAGCAAACGTTGTTGCTGATGCATTGAGTAGAAAATCATTGTTTGCACTACGTGCTTTGAATGCTCAGTCAGATTTGTCTGATGTTAGTTCTGTGATAGTCGAATTAAAAGCGAAACCGTTGTTTATACTGGAGATATGTGATGCTCAGAAATTCGATAATGAGTTATTAGCGAAACAAGCTCAGTGTGATTTGAATTCTGAATCTGAATTTCGAGTTGTTGATGATTGTTTAAAATTTCAAGATTGTATTTGTGTTCTGAGAAATCCGGAGTTGATTCAGTTGATTTTGAGTGAAGCACATAACAGTCATTTATCTGTTCATCCAGGAAGTACAAAGATGTATCATGATTTGAAGCCACATTATTGGTGGTCTGGTATGAAACGAGACATTTCTGACTTTGTTTCAAAATGTTTAGTTTGTCAACAAGTGAAAGTTGAACATCAAGTTCCGTCCGGGTTGCTACAACCGATTCTGATTCCCGAATGGAAATGGGATAGAGGAACAATAGATTTTGTTTCTGAATTGCCTTTGACTCCAAGAAAGAAATATACGATTTGGGTCGTAGTTGATCGATTGACGAAATCTGCTCATTTCATTCCAGTGAAATTTGATTATTCACTTGATAAGTTAGCTGAATTTTATATTTCTGAGTTGTGAGCTTGTACGGGGTGCCACTATCCATTATATCTGATAGAGATCCCAGATTCACATCGCGTTTTTGGAAGAAACTACAAGAAGCATTAGGCACGAAACTGCATTTCAGTACAACTTTTCATCCGCAAACAGATGGATAGTTCGAACTAATTATACAGATTCTTGAGGATATGTTAAGATGCTGCATTCTTGAGTTTAACGGTATGTAAGAACAGTATCTGCCCTTGATAGAATTTGCGTATAATAATAGTTTTCAGTCGAGCATCAAGATGGCACCTTATGAAGCTTTGTATGGACGTAAATGTCAAACACCTGTGTTTTGGACTGAGCTTAGTGAAAATAAGATACACGGGGTTGATTTGATAAAAGATTCAGAACAGAAAGTGAAACAGATCCGAGATTGTTTGAAAGCAGCATCTGATCGTCAGAAGTCTTATGCGGACTTGAAACGACAAGATATAGAATTCGATATTGGTGACAAAGTGTTTCTGAAGGTGTCTCCATGGAAGAAAGTACTCCGTTTTGGATGTAAAGGCAAGTTGAGTCCAAAGTTCATCGGGCCGTACGAAATTTTTGATCGTGTTGGACCTGTTGCATATAGATTAAGGTTGCCCTCTAAGTTAGAAAAGATTCATAATGTATTTCATGTCTCGATGCTCCGTAGATACCGATCCGATCCGTCACATGTGATTGCCCCATATGAAATTGAAATTTGATCTGATATGACATACGAAGAGGAACCGATTCATATTTTAGCTCGTGAAGTGAAAGAGTTGAGGAACAAGAAAATTCTGTTAGTGAAAGTATTGTGGCATCGACACGGAATAGAGGAGGCTACGTGGGAACCCGAAGATTCAATGAGACGGCAATATTCAACTCTGTTTAATGGTAAGATTTTCGGGGACGAAAATCCCGAAGAGGAGAGAATTGTAACAGTCCAGTTTATACCCTAGTCTAAACAGTGGTTTCGGGACCACAAATCCGAGCCCGTATATTATTTTAATATTATATTTTCAAGCCTTTGATATATGATTTAGCATATGTTGAAGTTTCGTAAGTTAACTTGTCCGTCTGTGTGTTTAATTTGACAAAAGGATTGAATTGCATTAATTGTAAAATTAGCATGCTATTTGTTAAAGTACCAATGTGTTGTGGCTTATAAAAGAAAAGGTCTTATGTGGTAATAAGACCACTATTTAGATAGTGGATGGAAAAAAAGGTCTTAAATGCCCTTAATATTTTCATGTATATATGTTAAGTATAAGGCTAATTTAGTAACTATATTAATAATATGACGATGATAAAACAAAAGGCTAAAATAATAAGCCATTTTATCCATCATCTTGCCGAAATATTGAACAAAAGAAAAAGAAAGAATAAGCTAGGGCATTCGGCACTTACAAGCTTGAATTAAAGTAAGTTTTGACTTCAATTTTTGATAATTTATACGTTTTTGCAATCGTTGCTTCGTAAGCTTTGTAACCTGTGCTTCAATTTTGAGAATTGATGATGTTTGTGAGATGAGACTTAGATGAACTTATATGTTTTATGATGATTTATGGTGTTAAATGAAAGATATGTGTTAGATGAACATGTTTTGTTCTTGAAATTTTGATGAATTTAGCTAATTAGGGCTAAATTGAGAAAATAGCAATTTGAAGGACTAAATTTCAAATTTGATGGAAAATGTGGGCTTGTATGAGATGTATGAACATTCAGCTAAGCATGGTTAAATGATGATTTTGTGAAATTGATGTTTTGAGAAAAATAGACTAAATCAATAAATTGTGCAAATGTGGGGGTTAATTTGCAAATAGCCCTAAATGTGTGTCCCTGGATTGAATTGAATGAGTTAGTGAATAAAAGGGTTAATTCTGAATATGTATAGATCAAGAACCGAGGAAAACAGACTTAGACCACAAGAAAGCGAAAGTAACCGAGTAGCCGTTTCTATTTCCATTAAATCAAATCCGAGGTAAGTCATCATGCAAATAAACGTATCGGTATTGAACTGTGTATGTTTATATGATTAATGTTAACGATGAATGCTTATGATATGATTTGTACATGAATTCCGAGATAAGATCGACGTAGTAACAATGTCCGAAAAGTCTCGTACGAACGTAGGAATAGATAAGATTAGCTATGTCATGACATAGGTATTTGTTCTGTTTTATCATGTAAGACCACGTCTAAGACGTTGGCGTTGATTTGAGATTTCGTATAAGACACACGTCTGGGATGTTGGCATCGATATGAGACTTACGTGTAAGACCATGTCTGGGATATCGACATCGTATTGATTCGTGTAAGATCCTGTTTGGGACAGTGGCATCGATATCTGAGTACATGTAAGACCTCGTCTGGGACGTTGGCATTGTACGACTATTCCGAGCTTTCTCTGTATCCTATTAGGTTCCTAACGGTTCAACGGGCAAGTATGTGATACGAATGGCTGTGTGAATTGTAAATCCGTTTCAGGTACGTTGATTTATACGCTAAGTATATGTGCAGGGTAAGTATCTATATGATCTTACTAAGATGATTATGTACAATAGATTAATGAGATGATATATGAAATTATGCTTGAATGAGCCAAGTACTTATGTGATATATGAATTGAAGTTGTGGTGAGATTTGTGTAAACAAATGTGCCAAAGATCATATGATGAATTGGTTATGAGAACTATAAGTACCAAAGTATTGAATGAGTTGTATTTATTGTATGTTAAGTTTATTTGTATATGACTTACTAAGCTTTGGAAAGCTTACTCTGTGTGTGTTTTCTCTGTTTTATAGATCGTCAAAGCTACTGAAGGCTCGGGGACCGTCGAGGATCGTCATCACACTACCTATCTTGTTTTGGTACATTTTGGAAATGTATATAGCTAGATATGGCATGTATAGACTAGATATTTGTATATGAATTTGAAGTAAACTTAGCTATGTGATTTGGCCAGTTATGTGTTGGCAATAGCTTTAATGAATGTGATTTATGATGTATGTTTGGTATGGTTTGATAGTATAAAAAATGGTCAAGTTTAAGGTAAGTAAATGGATGGGTTATGCTTGTGTTTATATGAGATTTAGACTTGTAAATTTGGTATGAATGAAATTGGATTTGAATGTAAAGATTGAATGGTTATTTTGGCATGTTCGTAGTTGTTAAATGTGCATAGATTGTATTGGTATTTGCTTGTAGGTTTGACCCCTTGTTGGGTGGGGTTTTGGCCTTACAAATAGGCTGTAATGTCACACGGTTATGGCACACGGGCGTGTCTAGTGACCGTGGGGTTAAGCCAGTAGCTGATTAAGAGTACACGGCCTTGGCACACGGACGTGCCTGGTAGCCGTGTGGTCAAGTCAGATTCGACCACGGCCAAAGTACACGGGCGTGCTTGGTGGCCGTGGAGCCAAGTCAGATTCAACCACAGGGGAGACATGTAACACCCCTAACCCGAGACCGTTGCCGGAATAGGGTTAAGAGGCATTACTGAACAATCGAATCATATACATCCTATTTATAGCACAAAGTCAAACATCATCATAGCACATCAAAACATAATCAAATAGTCCCTTATAGAGGTCTACAAGACCTTAAACACATGTTAGAAACGGGTCGGGACTAAATCGAAACACATACAGACATTCTCGGAAAATTAAAACTTTTCTAAGATTCAAGGGTTACACGCCCGTGTGGGCAGTCCATGTGTCTCCCATGGCTGCTAGACACACCCGTGTGTCCTCCCTATGGTTGAAACTGACTTTGCTCCACGGCCACCAAGCACGCATATGTACTCTGGCCGTGGTCAATTCTGTTGAAACCACATGGCTGCCAGGCACGTCCGTGTACCATGGCCTTGTGCTCTTAGGTCATATACTGAATTACGCCCACGGTTAATTGACACGCCCATGTCAAGACCGTGTGCTAATAGTCTACATACTGTCATTCTTCCACGGTCATTAGGCACGCCCGTGTGCCACAACCGTGTGACAAAATAGGCCATTTGCAAGGCCAACTTGCCACCCACACAAATGTCAATCCATCTAGCACATTTAAGCATATTTATACACACAATTTGGCAACCATTTCATATCATATGATCAACCTAACAACTCATATAATCTCATTTTCAAACATGTCAACTTATAAGCTATCATATACAACTTGAACACATTCAATACTAAACATCATTCCTTCCCAATTTCACTAAATCATACTAGCATTTTACCATCACAAAATTACCATTGAAAGTCATTTTCTTTACCACATGCCATACCAAAATAGGTATCATATATATCAAGCCATTCATACTTAAAACTATCATATATCTAGCCATATCACATGGCTAATTACACATCTCTAATATGATTCAAATAACTAGCCTATACATGCCATATTTCAACTATATACATCTTTCCAAAAGTACCCAAAATAGGTTGCCGATAGTGTGATTGAGAAGCTGACGATCCCCAGATCCGAGCTAGCTTTACTGACTCTGCAAAGCAGAGAAACAAATCACACAGTAAGCTTTCCAAAGCTTAGTAAGTTCGAAATACAATACAATTATTTCATCAATTCAAACCAATGTATATAATAACCATCACATAGATCCATTCTCTCACATTTATATCATATCATCCATGACTAAAATCTCATTTTCCCATTCATAGTTTAACTATAAACTTATCAACCACAAAGGTTCAATACATACCTTAGCTAACACATAGTTACTCAACCTTAAGGCTATTCAATGCTCGGTATTACATGTGGATCATCCTCTGATATTCGTTCAACTTAATCGCACACTCAGTGCTATATACATAACAAAAGCATACTCGTAATCGTACATTTAGTGCCTAATCTTTCAACCGACTTATCCCAGTATTGCACACACAGTACCAAATCAATAAACCGAAGCTTTCGTAACATCGCACACACAATACCATTCATTTCGGTATCAAATTCATTTTTCGCACACTTAGTGCCATCAACTAAGTCTTGCACATAGCATCTCAATTTCATTATCATATACATACTCATTCCAAAATGCTAAAACATATCTTAATAACATGTATTTTATCCAAACTTACCTCGGATGTTGAACTATCGAATCGGTAGATTAATCGAGCACTTTATCTTTACCTCGATCTTGATCCGAACCTCTCCTCTCTTGGTTTATACATATTCAAATTAACTCATTCAATCACCCATTTATTCAATTTAGTCCACACACACACATTTAGGGCATTTTGCAAAATAGCCCTCACATTTTCACATTTCAACACTTTAGTCCTCTATTCATAGAATCGTCAAATACACAAAATTTCAAAACACATAAGCTGGCGGAATTCTTCCCATGCTCATACAAGCTCATACACTTAATTTATTTCACAATTTAACCATTCAATTTCTCATTTTCTTAATTAAGCCCTAATTAGCTAAATTCATCAAAAACTCAAGAACAAAACATGTTCATTAAGCACATGTCTTTCATTTAACACCAACACTCATCACAAAGCTCCTCATTTCATAATGGAACATTTCATAAACATCATCAATTTACAAAATTACAACATGGGTTAGCTAGAGCACAAAGCAACGATTACGAAAACGTAAAAATTATCAAAAACCGAACATAACTCATACCTCAATCAAGATCAAAATGTGTCAAACCCTTGTGTTATTTTCCTTTTCTTTTCTTGCTATTATTCGGCCAAGGATGATAGCTAAATGGCCATTTTAATGTTTTATTATAACATATTAAACATAATTATCACTTTACCAAACTAACCTTTTAATAAACATATAAGACAAATATATATTAAGGCTAATATGTCATTTAACCATCCACTATCTTTAATAATGGCTTAATTGCCTCTTAAGGCCATCCTATTATGAAGAAAACAACACTTAGGTACTTATAAATCAGCATGTAGCTTTTACTTTTTACGCGATTAAGTCCTTTCTCTTAATTCGGTACACAATCGATAAAATTATCACACAGAACTTTCACACAGACTATGTCACATAGAATCAACACCAAAGATAACATTAAAATATTATTTCAACCTCTAATTTGTGGTCTCGAAATCACTGTTCCGACTAGGGTCTAAACCGGGTTGTTACAAGACACATGGGCGTGTCTAGTTGTCGTGGGAGGCACATGGCCTGCCCACACGGGCGTGTAACCCCTGAAACTTTGAAAGTTTTAAATTTTCTGAGAATTTCTGTAGGTGTTCCGGTTTAGTCCCGACTCTGTTTCTAAGCATGATTTAGGTCTCAATGACCAATATAAGGGACTCTTTGACTGTAATTGACGAATGTTTGAGTGAAACTTCTGTAAACATTTTCAATCTGTCCGGTAACGCCTTTAACCCTAATCCGGCGACGGGCTCGGGTTAGGGGTGTTACAACTATCACTTGTCAACCCTTGCATTTTTCCTCTAACCTTTTTTCCTTGCTTGCATGATTTTCGATGATTACAGTCCTAACGAACTACCCTGTTTTGCCTATCCTAGTGAACTATCCCATGTTTACCGTCTGGGCGGACTACCCCAGTTTTACTATCCGGGTGGACTATCCTATGTTTACTATCATGGCAAACTACCTTGTTTTTATTGTCCCAACAGACAACCCTACTTTAATTATCTCGGTGGACTACCCCGTGTTTATTATCCCGACAAACTCCATATGCTGCTATAGCCAATCTATGGTCTTACACATCATACCCCATGTTTAATGTCATTAAGGACTCTTTATGTTTACATAGTCAAGATATGGTCTTACATATCATACCCTATGTTTAATGCCCTGGCAGACTCTTTATGTTGTCATAATCGAGCTATAGTCTTACACATCATACCCCATGTTTAATTTCCTGACGGACTCTCTATGTTGTCATCGCCGAGCTATGGTCTTACACATCATACCCCATGTTTAATGTCCTGACGGACTCTCTATGTTGTCATCGCCGAGCTATGGTCTTACACATCATACCCTATATTTAATGTCCTGGTGGACTCTCTATGTTGCCATAGCCGAGCTATCATCTTACACATCATACCTCATGTTTAATGTCTTAGCAGACTCTCTTTGTTGCCATAGACAAGCTATGGTTTTACACACCATACCCATGTTTAATGTCCTGCCAGACTCTTTATGTTTCCATAGTTGAGATATGGTGTTACACATCATACCTCATTGTAGCCCATCCATTCCGCCTCACTTCTAACCTTGATGCTCGAACACCATGGTGTCCCATCTGCAAGGCCCGCAGCTTCCCACACCACAGTTTGCACCTAGTAGTTCCGAATTGGGGTAAATGGAAACTCCATTTCCCAAACCATCCACATAGTCCTCCACATCGCCAAATGCTAACTTCATCTAACCCATCATTAATCTTCCCTCTATACTCCACTGTTATAAACATGCAATACATGCATTTCATAAACACATTATCATGGATTATGCTACTCTCTTATTTGGCATGGGGTCATAACCATTTCATGCATATCAGAATACATTTGCAGATACTCATATACCTACACAATCTTATACATGCAAAGCATTATCAATAGAGATTATACATCATCACAAAACTTTCTCTGAACTCAACACAAATTCATGTCAGCCATACAACATCCCAGAAATGGAGTATAGAAACTCACATGATGCTTCTTTGTCTCATTAGCTTAGCTTTTCCGAATGCCAAAGCTTCCATTCTCCTGCCAGATAAGTAGTACAACCAAAATAATAAGTTAAACTCAGCATTCCAGCTAAAAAAACTTTGTTTCCAGAAACATGCAGAACCCCCTCAAAGGTTCTGAAAATTATTAACTCTGTTTTCTCAAATTTACGAACACTGAAAGACTTAAAAGCCTACCAGTCCCCATGTTTATCTATCCTCTTGACTCAATCTTCACAAATATTGCTCCGTGCAAAGCTCTTATCTTCTTCTTCTTCTTCTTCAGAGTAATTGAATAAGTGACGAAGAGAACAAAATAGGATTGAAAAAAATTCACCCCGGGAATTCATTTCCCTACTATTTATAGTCCTTCACACTCGATTATCAACCCTATAAATACCGTCCATTAGTAATAATTTTGTCTCCCACTAAGGGATCTGTTGGTCTTAATCCAACCGATCCAGAATTGGAACTCAACTATGTCCAAATTAGCCACTAAATTTTTTTTTCGATTTTTCAATAAAAGCCGCTAACTTACGACTTCTTTCAATTTAATCCTCAATTATTCTAAATTTCGGACTTAAAGAAAACTGGGTGTGACACAATGTGTCACTACAATATCATACCAAGTAATGGTTAAGGGAAGCCTCTCGAAAACCTTTAAATTGAATCGAGGGCTTTAACAAGGCAACCTGTTATCCCCATACCCTTTTATTCCTTTTCCAAATGGTCATGTCATTAATAATGATCAAAGCCGAAAATAATAACCTCGTTAATGGAATCTAAACTAGCAAAGGCACCTTCGGTTAATGACTTATTATTTATGAATGACTATTACCTCTTTTTTATTTAGAGTGGATATTTAAATTTGTTGAGTTTTAAAAATATTCTCACTAAGTTCTGCAAACTATTAAGGCAAATCCAATTTGGATAAATTGAAGTTATATCTTAGTCCATCTATCAAAAAGTAAACAAGAAGATGGTATGGTGAAACTTTAAATGTCAAATTAGTTTATAGAGCTAGTAAATAGTTGGAGGTGGAACTAGGGCATATCAATCGAAAAATGGAGTTCTTTCAAAGTATTCTAATAAGATGAAAAAATGAACTTGCTTAGTGGGAAGCAAAATGCTTGTCTCCAGGTGAAAGGTAGACAGTCGTTAAATTGACTTTAGTATTAATACCCCTTTATATGTTCTCTTCTTTCAAAGATCCAGTCTATGTTTGTGCGAAAGTTGAAAGAAATATCCACTCGTTTTTTGTGGGGCCGTGTTGTGGACCAAGGAAATGTACATCTTTGTAATTACGATAACATGTGTTATCTAATTGTTGAGAAGGAAATAGGGATAAGAAAAGCAATAAAGAGTAATGAATGAGGCCATGCTCTGTAAAACAAGCTTGGAGAATTGTAACTTTAACAATGATGTTGTCAACCATTGTTCTTAAAGCTAAATATATTGTAAATCTCAACCTTGTGAAACTATAAAAGCAAAACCTTCTAACATGTGGATTTGGAAAGGATTACTAATAGGGGAGGCATATTTGAAATAAAGGGAAAGATATCCAAATTTGGAGAAAAAAACAATAGTTGGGTAATGCCTCATTAAAAAGGTTTGTCTAAATAGTGAAAGAACACCAAATTTTCCTAACCCAATCTACGACTGAAACAAGGCTAATAGAAGTGTAGGGGACCGACTGAACGAAGAAGGTATTAAGAATATTTTGGATAGAGCTTTTTTAATTTTTAAGGGGAAAACATTATTTTATGGAGAGACAACCTAGAAGGAATTTTTTTAGTGAATGGAGCTTATCTTCTTCTCTAAAGAGATCAACCTTTTGAAGGAAGCATGCAAGTAGGGACCACCAGATCCTGGAAAGCTTTTTGGAAACTCAAACTACCTTTCAAACACATAATGTTTCTGTTGAAGATTTTGTAATGATTGTTTTCCTACGAAAGTTAAACTTGCTAAAAGAAACGTTATCTCACATTATAGGACTTGTCTAAAATACAAAAGGGAGCTTGAAAACGTTTCAGCATCATTTTTTACTATGCCCACTCTTATACGAACCATAGAATGATAAAAGAGACACCTGGGGGTTCGTTTTACCAAGTGGTCCAATAACTAGAAGCAAGGCATGTAAATTGAAATCAAAGCTCAATCATTTCATTAAAGAAATCATTTCTAATCATTTTATGTTGCCTCATAACATCCATAAGGTCAAAAAATGGATGACGAATTTGAAAATTATTGAAAACTTTCCATTTTAAGAAAGCCATTTTGACAAAACTTTCCATTTCAAGAAATTTCTATTTTTGGATGTTTTTATCTTTGATAATTTTTCATTTTAGTATTTTTATATTTTAGAAAGGTTTATTATCTTTTTAAGACATTTCTTGTAGGAACATTTCTAAAATGATGAAAAACAACTGTTTTTTCTTCTTTTCTTTTTCGGAAAACTCATTTTCATGCCCCTTGGACTTCTTTTCAGAAAAAAAATGAGTAGTTTTAAATTTTCTCCTATAGATCTATTTCCATGTCCACTCAAATTTAAAATTTGAGAAGTTTCCAAAATTAACATTTTTAAAATTCTTAGTTGTTTCTTTATAATAATTCTCTTTTATATTTTAAGACGCTGAATAATTTCACAATGGAGTCGTATGGACTTAATTTGGGTCGTTGTTACTAAGCTAAGATGACGGATTTAGCTAGTTTTAGTGTCCAGTGGGCTTGCCGCCCATCTTGCTTAAGTATTGGACTACTGTTGTGTTAAAATTATGCAGGCCTTTGCTGGACATTTTAGAGGACTAATCCGAGGAATTCTGTGCAGCATTGAAGCCCATTGACAAGGTGCATATTGGGCCTATTAGACTCAAGTAATGGCCCGCTTCAAATAGCTTGCCTATAAAGACTTTTTGTTGAATTGAAACGATTAAATTTTGCTATTAGTGTTTTAATTTTATGAATTTTATGGATTTAATCTTTATACATTAATTTGATCATTTTAGTATTTATGCTTTTCAAATTTTAAAATTTCAGTCCTCACCAAATTATAACTGTTAAATTTATTAAGTTAAGTTCTGTTATTTTCGAAATCTGATGCGACAAACATATTATCATATGTGTAATGACATGCCAGCTTGTTATTTCCACATATCACTCACTAAAAATCTAATTACTGAATTAACGATTATCATTTATGTTTGAATTTCAAAATAAAAAAGCATAGAGACTTAAAATTATTCACTTAGAGAATATGAACTAAATCTACAACTATATGCATAGAACAAGGCTAATAATTAAATTTAACTAAATAGAGTTAACTGTTACTTTTTTATTCAGGAAGAAAGTCTCAAAATTAAAAAAGTACAATGACTAAAATTAACCAATTCGAAAAATATAGACACTTAAATTGATCAAACTAAGAGACTAAATCTACAACTTTTACAAAGTACAAAATGTAATAAAATAATTTAACCAATTCAAACATCTGATTTTTAACCAAATAAGATAAAAGTGATAGTTTATCACATGTGATTTATGATCAGCTAAATAACCCCTCCTTTACCCACTTTTAAAATTCATTTATGATGTAATTAAGTTATTTAACTTGCACTTCATTGGTTGTAGCAAATCATAAGAATTATTAGAGTATTTTCATTGGTTGTTAGAAGATTTAATTACATATTTAGTCGGTTTTATAAGTGATATTTTGTGAGCACACTACAACGTAATATGCTTATAAATAGATTGTTAGGCATATTCAATGAAAATTATTGTTTTGACGTTTTTTTTTCTTTTACAAGAAAAGAGTGTTGAGAGTTTTGAGTATGATGTTTTTAAGGATTCTCTTCTTAAAAGTTTTGTAGGAAAATATTGTTTGATCTTTCGCACTTTGGAGAGAAAAACTTCTAAGGGTTTCGTAAGAAATTCTACTCATTTACTTTTTTGTTTGTATTATTTCTTTATTTCCTTAATTTTCTTGATTTAAATCTAAGTTTTAATCATCTTTTTAACTTTATTTTATAGATTTGTTAAGGTCACTCGAATCCAACTCCACAGCTTCTCTAATTGAAATTTAGGTTCGTGGGTATTAATTCTTTTTAAAGGATAACTACTTTTTTCAACCCTCCGATTTTATAAAAAGAAAATATTTTAATTCTCTATTTATTTTTTTACCTCATTTAGTCTTTAATTTTTTTTTTTTGGTTAAATTACTACAAAATAGTTGAATGTTTGTTACCTTTGTTAATGTCGCGTGTGTCACGGGACTAAAACTTTAATTTCGCAATCCTTGCAGCCTTGGGCGATTTATTAGTTTTAAATTCGCCTAAGTTAGCTTAACTCTCACAAAGTGAGAAATCTCGAAAGAAATTCTCCATGACACTGAAAATAAAGCGGAAGTAACTCAAAACAAAATAGCAACAAAAGAACAAAAAATTGTCACAAGAAAACAAAAGCACACCAACTGTTTGAGTAAATGCTCTCAAAGTATCTCTATTACTTTGAAGAATTACAATTGAGTATCCTGGGATGATTACAAATTAGGTGGAAAACCTCTATTTATAGTTCGGCGCCCCCAAAACCAACGGTGCAAATTGAGTTACATCGATGGTCGAGATTAAAGCCTATCTACAATTGAGAATCTTAAGGGATTGACTCGATCAATTAAGATTATAAAATCAAATTTTATCAAATTATAAATCTTCTAAGATTACTTTCCATATTTACCAAGGTAGCCCTACTTTTCCATAAGTGCTTCATTGGGCAACCAAGGTTTCAAGTAGACGGGCTTCTCCACATATTCCACAAATTGCAGTTCAAGTGTGTCGAATAAGTCCCATTTCTTCAATTGACCTCTATGGGATGCTCTTTGCGCATTCGTCATGGGATTTGATATACTGCTCATGACATTCTCCCCGCCTATTCTCACAACACACTTATTGCATCCTTAAAATAACACCAGTTTGACTCGCCTTGGAACTTTCTCGATGCCTCGGCCAATTCCTAACTAGCCTCTCTATCAGGTAGTCCTACCCTTCGGAACACTTGCCTCGGCTTCTATCGTCTCCTAACTCAAACCATTTCTCCCCTCTTTGGTACATCTCGTTCACAAAAGCTCGTCGCTCTTACTTGCTCACATTGTGATTTGCCTTGATTAGGATCTCCTTGATCCTGACAAATATGTTTCAGTGTGCCCATATTAAACACTGGGTTAACCTTGATTATTCCTGCCAACTTTGGTTTATAAGCCCCTCGGCTTACCCACATCAGAACTCAGAAAGGGTCTCTATGTCTTTTTCAAGTCAATGGTAAGTCAAAATGAAAAACACTAGATAACTATTTAATATGTACCTCACTCGTTACATTTACTCGCTCCAATTGCCCAGTTTACATCACTATTTTTCTCCCAAAGTTTGATGCACAATTCACCTCTCTCATAGGTGGTAGCCCAACTAATGGCTCAACAAGCTTCATACCGGTTTTCTGCCTCTCTATCATTTCCAAAGGGGTCTTTGTAGCACTTCTTCGATCTATCGAGTCAATATACTTTCCACCATGAACACCCTTGACTAGTTGGATTGTCAATAATACCTTGGTTCCAACTTTCTTGTCTCGACTCACCAAAAAAAGCCATTGTTGTTGAATATTCAAGATACACATATAAACTTCAAAAGTAACCAATAGAGTTTTAATCTTGTCAAGAAAATTCAAGCCAATAATATAGTCGTAATCATCCTAGTGAATTACCTCGAATCCTTGCCTTTCCACTGACCGATTTGTAGCTCTAATCCTTGTGCTACTCCCACAGTTGGGACCTCTTTAGTATTTTCTAACCGAGAGACCAATTTTACCCATGACTTTCTCCGATATGAATAAGTTCGATTTCTCCGTATCAATAAGAGTACTCTTTCTTTGACTTGTGATGTTGATGTCCACATACATCAACCCTTTCTACTTGCGATCCTTCTTCGTTTTTGCAGGATTGGGTATCATTGAACCAAGCTTTAAAGCCTCACTATCTAGTTCCGTTTCAACTTTTTTACTAATTACAGAAAGCTTTGATTGTTCTGGACAGTCCTACATCCTATATGGATCACTATAAAAGAAGCACTCCACTTGCTTCTTCTCACTCTCCCCGACCCTCTTGCCTTTCTACAGAATGCATAATCATCCCTTCAATGTCAAAAAGCATAGATTTCTCCTGGCAGTTACTGCCTCCAAACATGCAAATGTTTAGAGTAAAAATTATGCAAATAAAATATATATAATTAAGTGCGATATCTACAAGCGAACAAGTCAAATTATAGTATAGTTTTGTGTGCCTAAACTGCCCTTGGAGTGGTTAGGGTTTATAGGGAAAATACCCTAAGTGACCGTCCAAAAGTCAGCTAAATATTTCCAAATTACATTGTGTTGTTGAGACATTGGGAAAGCCCTTGTCGCAACATCACCCTCCAAGATACAACTGAATCTTTCCATATTTTTTTCGCATCGTTGTGACATAGGGAAAATCCCTAGTCACGAAGTGAAATGTGTTTTAGCCCTGGCAGCTTCGAAGTTTTCTATCATCACACGACTGTCGTCCCTTATGCTCCATGGCCTGAAATGGCACCCTACACACTCAAATGGCCTATTAGTCATTCCTGAGGCTCAATTTGAGCCAAAAGGTCGTCGAAACACTAAAAAAAGTGCGTAAAACACTTATTTTGCAATAAAATAAATCTAAGCTAAGAAATACAAGAAGACAACAAACTCCTATGTTCAAATACCTATTTGTTCTATAGGAACCGGACGATCCTATTTGTTCAAATACCTAGCGACAAACTCCTATGTTCCTTTCATTACAGTATTTCTGAACAAGTTCCTGGATAACAAGCTTAAAGGTTTTCTTATTGATGATATCGATATTGATGATAGTGACGATATTGATGCTAGTGACGATATTGATGCTAGTGACGCTATTGATGATAGTGACGCTATTGATCGTGACCTTGATACGGAGCTGGAGCTTCTAACTATGATGAATGCACTCATTAAGTGTCGAAAAATACTTAAGTTGCCACTATGATTTGTGGCAAATCAAATACCCCCACACTTTAGCTGTTACTTGTCCTCAAGCAACAGAAAAGAAAAAGAAAACAATAAGAAAACAAAACAACTAAATGATTCTTGAACATGCTTCATACTTGAGATTAGTTTGAAACATTATAAATAAGAAAATGTGACGAAACATGTAATTCTAGCACAATATATAATTGACTTTCGATTTTCAATATCAAACATGTTAGTTAACTAGGTTACAAAGTAAACAATTCAAAAAATTCGAGCATATTATACCATCTAAACAAATACACATGTACACATTTATGTTTAAAGAATAAAAGCGGTTAGAACTGTTAATAGTCAATTTAACTTTCATCCATGAGTCGTATCACTCAGGTCACATAGGACTTTTTGACTTGTGATGTTGTGCAGATTAGGTTGGTTCGGAATTGAAGAATTGACTCTACAAAATAGTTTAACACGAAAATAGTTTGGCACATTATATTGGCCCCAATACTACCCCAATTATATCCCTTATCTCACCACCTTATATCCACTTCTCTTGCCTTCCTTTTCTCTCTATTTTCTAAGTTACAATATAGTATTCAGGAATACAATCATCTTTGGCAAGTCTTTTGTGGAAAAATGAGTATTATTTTCTTTCTCTTATTTTTTTTACCCACTTTGCTTTTTGCTCGTTCGATCTTCGCACTTAGCGTTTAGCCTTCACAAAGCTTTTCTTCACTAGAGCTTTTATTCATTAAAGCACAAGTTTGTGAGAATCTCATACTCACTATACTATACTATTCTTTAGTTTTCACTCTCAATTATTTTCATTTTGAAACCTCCTTTATGTATCTATCTAGCCCTCAATATTAACGGCCTGACGTCTAAGTTTATGCTAAGACCAAAAGATTATATAATAGGCTTATGGTTTCATTCAAGGTTCATTAAGAAAATGGAATTAGGCTCAAAATAGGGTACTAAGGAACTCATAATTTAGGTAAGCTTTTTAGCTCTAGTGTCTACCAAACAATGCCTTAGGTCATCCCTAGGTAATTCAATACATAAATTCAATTAACTAAATTTTAACATTTTAACAACCTATAACTCAAACAAACATATAAGCTTTTTATGTACTTTTTTTTCACTCGGTATACTTAACACATTTTCTTACAGTGTAACAAAGAGAATTAATTAGTTTAATATTAAACAACCTAAAATCATTTACCATCGAGCTAAATTTACAGTCTATACACACAATCCTATTTTCATGCTCCTAACCAATCACTTGTATTTCTATAAGCTCGAGCACAAACAAAACACAAAATAAATAAATAAAAATTGAACTAAATATTAGTAAAACTAAGAGAAAATAATAACAAAATAAAAATAAAAATTTTATGACACCCCCGGACTTTATTTAGCACATTTCCCCTAATGTGCTCGAAAATAGAATAAGGAACAAAATTACTCGATTTGGCATTACAATGTCGTGAACGATGTTGGGTAGTCATGTCGTCCTTGGTTTAGCTAAAAAAAGAAATTGTGACATCCAAAATATGGAGTTCCTACACAGAAAAACACAATTTTTTTTTTGGTAAATTTAAAATAAAATTTTAACTAACAACAAAAATTTAAAAATATCTTAATTTTTTAAAATCAAACTAAAATTCGAAAAAGTAAAATTATATTTAAAAAAAACTAGCAGAAAAAAAGTAGGAAAAACTCCCTTATAGGTCCTCGTCGAACTTGTCCGTGCTACCATCATTCTTGTCCGAGACAACCCTCATCTCATTCCCTCTCGATGTGGATGGACCTGCTTATGTAGGCTGGGTGGTGTCAGGTGGGTTGCAAATGGAGATGCCTCATTGGGTTTAGATCGTGCACCACCACAAAGTGGTGGAATCAGAGGACCAATCGCTATCGAAGTGGTCTAGAACTATGGCCATCCGAAGTTAGGTAAGCCTACCCGCTCATCATAATGGGCTATCCACCTTGATTGGCACTTAGTGTGGGTCAATATTTGCATATCGGATTCGCTGGAATCCCTTAAGTTCAGTGTACCCGTGTTGGTACAAGTTGGGGCTCTTCCATTAGTTTTGGAAGCCCATGGTCTCGCGTGTATTCCCAATGTTGTGCAACTTGTTCATTCATTTCCTTTACCCGACTCGATTTTTTGTTGTGGAACTACTCAAAGATGATGTCATGAAAGATGGCTTTTGGTGGGCAGGTCAGCTCATCTAAATCGATGTTAACACCCACCCATCTGCACATTTCCATAATTAGATGTACGGAAGCCTGCGTGGATGCCTCATAGCACATTATCGCATCTTGTGGTAGATTTGCTCACCCACGTTTATCTTTTGGTCTTGCAAAATAGCAAGTAATAAAATGCACGTTCACGGGTAAATGTGCTCATGGGCCGAGCCCGGCCTATAAAAATTTTAGGCTCGTTTGCTAGGCCCGGGCCAAAAAATGTGCCTAAAATTTTTCCCAAGATCGATCCGGATAAAAATGTTAAAACTCGAGCCCGGCCCGACTCACCTGTATTAATTTTTTATATCATTTTTAATATATATAATTTATCAAAAATACTAAAAAAATTAAAATAAATGTTTCCCAACAAATTGAAGATAAATTTAATATATATATATATATATGTATACTTAAACAACACTAAGATAGGTGCAACTTAACATGCAATTTCCTCTAAAATAGTAACAAAATTAACAATAAAACAAGAGTTATACAATAACAACAAAATAGTAACAACATAATAGTGAAATGGTAGCAAAATAGTGAAAAAAACAATAAAACAACAACAAAATAGAAAAAAAACAATAAAACAATAATAAAAAAAATAGATCTTTTTTTTTTTTGCATATTTGGACCGAGCCGAGCTCGGGCAAGAAAACCCTTATCGAGGCCCAACCAGTTTTCTAAATGTGACGTTTTTTTGTCCAAGCCTATTTTTCGGGCCTATATGTTTACCCAAATTCTCCTACTTTTCTGGCCGGCCTTTAGGCCGTGTGGCCCTGCTCATGAGTAGGTCTACTCATGGGTTACTTCCTTGACATATTGGATAGGGAAAACTTTAGTGTAGATAAAGTACATCCCTATTTTGGCCTTTGGGATCATAATAGACTGTTGGATCCTTAACAATTCTCTGGTTATGGCTCTTTGAACCCATGCGACCATCTTTGGACGCACTAACATCTAGAGTGTGAATACTGCATCTAAATATATGAAATCAAGGCAGTGTCTGCAAGTATACGGGTCAGGTTGTAATATAATTTTTACAACGTAGTAGGTGAGTACTCCAAGAACCATACCCAAGGGAGGTGAGTACTAAATTAATAACGTAGTAGGTGAGTACTCTAAGAGCCATACCCAAGGGAGGTGAGTACTACATTAATATTAACCTAAACGTAAACTAATTAGTACTTTAGATAAATTATATTACAAGAAGACATAAAATAGAAAATAGTTTGGGTTTTATAAGAGAAGAAATAAATATGCATAAAAGAGTGAACAAAGAAAACTAAGATATAAATTCAACCAAATCTAAGCATGGGTGATTAGCTCGTTTTTATGGTCATAACTAATTCTTATTTCGGGTTTCTAGTTAATCAACTGGTCGTTACCCTAGCAGGATCTCTCGATCTTCCACTAAACTAATGAGACGACAAGAGCTACTTATCTCTCGACCTCACAGTCCAAACCGGATTGGGGTAAGGGGTTCACGGATAGGTAATACCAAATTTGGGTTAATTCCCACCTAGATGGGTTCCTAAAGCTGTCAGACCTAGGGTTTAAGTTTTTCCTATCCCAAATAGTTGATCCATTAAGAAAACCCTACATAGAGATTAATTAATCACACTTCCACTTGCTAATCCCCCATAAGAATATTAGTTCATCATGGGTTTCATAAATAATGTAAACTAGATAAAATAAATAAACATTATGAATGAATCAAGAATAAGATTTTAAGAAGAAGTCCTAATTGTATTGAATATTTGAAGAGCGGAAATCCACAGAGTTTGTGTTGAATCTACAAATCAGATCTTTCGATGAACACAGATGAAAAAAACTAAAAATAAAACCTAAGCTAAATTGAACAAAAAGTTCTAAGTTACAAAAGTAGTCCTTTCTCACTTATCTTATGAGTCTATTTACAGTGTTAAGGTTGGCCGTCATCCTTAGCCCTAGGTCGGCTAACTTTTTTACGTTAATTTTCATTGTCCGGACTAAAATGCCATCAACTCTGTAATAATTTTGTAACGCCCCAAACCTGACCCGACGATCCAGATCCAAACCTAATGTGTTACTACTCAAGTACATATGAAATTCAATTCTATTCATACAAAATACATTCGATTACAATTGTTTAAATTATAACTTTTCTATGAAATACATAAGTGTGCACCAAGTGAAAATTGAAGTAATATACACAGGAAATTTGTTTACAACCATGATTGATTTGATGTCCTGGTCTATTAAAATTATTCCGTGTAAAAGACTTCTATAAATCAACTCAGACTTGATTCCGCCATCAATTTGCTCTATATGCATAATAGTTCACTTTGTCACTCCTTTCGCGTAGCCTTGGCATTGTACCTCTCGACACAGTCCCTAATCAACTTACCTGTGATACAAAACACTGAGGTAAGTTCATGAGAACTTAGTGAGATGAACTCCATTTACTTGTATTGTCTCAGTACAATGCATTTGGAAATTTTATTATCATATCATTGTTTTTCATTCTTCTACTTGAGTTTGGTGAGTACCTTTTTTTCTTTCATACCATATACGTCATATCTTGCCTTGAATTCATGCCTAACCGTTAGCATCTTTAGCACATTACTAATGTTCTACACCTAGCCTTTTTGTGATTTCTTAATTCTTCCCTATCTGGAACCTATACCTACAAAACACTGTTAATCAATTTGTTCTTTTAGTCTACTTTGTTTATACTATGAATTCGCCACATTCCATTTTCTTTATACATATCTTAAGACTATACAGGATATGCCACAACATTTTATATGCAACTGCTTCTCTCAGTGTTCGCCATACGCACTACTTTTTCAGGGTTCGCCATATGTAATATTCCTTCAGTTTTTACCATACCTTCCAGTCCTTTAAGGAGCCGCACATATCATTTCTTTAGGGTTTGTCATACTTACCTTTTTTCAAAGCTAGCCATGCTTATCATTCTTTCAGGGTCCACCATAAAAGTGTTTCCTTCAGATGATTTCCACAAGGGTTTTCCTTCAGAATGCGACACAAAGGCGTTCCTTTCCATAGATAACCACAAAGACTTCCATTCCATAGATTGCCATAAAGGCTTTCATTTCATATATTTCCAGAAAGGCTTCCATTTTTTCAGCATGTTCACGATAGGGATTCGCCTAGACTCATATTACCTGAAGTTTGCCCCTCATCTTCTTGGGTCACATAGAGAACTCAATTAAGTAATAACCTTCATTTAGTTCTTTCCATATGATGCCATAACCCACTAGTTATGGTCTTATATGATATGGTGCCATGTACATTTCCTTTCAGAGAATCGTGTTTAAAATCCCAACAAAATTCGTGGAGACAGACACAGACTCACTTAACAGATCTTCCATGCTTTGGCACTAAATAGAAATTAACATACATTTCATTTCACATCATCTCATACATTCTAGAAGCACTTATATAGTTTATTTCATCATTAAAACATCCATCTCATGCTTAACCTATCAGATCCTTCACGAACTATACATGCACGACTCATTTAGTGTTCATAGTCTAACCATTATATATAGAAACATTGCAAATGGTGCCTGATTAAGGATTATTATTTTGTAAAATGTATCCCTGTTAAATGGGTCCTCCTTTTTGCAAATCTCAAGCCCTTTCCTAATTTCTTTTACAAGATTTGAAGGCTTTGGCAATTTTTCTATCGGTTCCATAAAGGTTAGCATCTCATAGAATGATTAAAGTAAATTGGAGAAACTTACCTCTTTATTTATATCTTGATTTTGATTATCCTTCAATTGTGATGAAACCGATGATGTTAGGAGATTAAATTCAGTATTCGAATCATTATTATATTGAACTATCAAGTCTTCTATGGGTTTTGTCTCAAGTTGGACATTCTTTGGCAATATTGTTTCCCCCTTGAATTCACCTAATTCATCCTTTTTGTCTGCCCAAATCAGGGGTTCTTAGCTACTCAAGATTTCACCTTCCCAAGATACTATGGTTGTTGGGTTTTTCTCTTCATCTCTACTTTCGCCCTGCATTGGATCAAACCCGTGGTAGGTTATCTCTATGTATGTGCCCCTATTACTATCCTGTGGGTCTGTTGAGACTTCACCTCTTAACTAACTCAATTCTAGCATTAACAGTACTCTAAGAATCGTACCCAAGGGAGGTGAGGACTAAATTAACTTTAACCTAAACGAAAATAGATCCAATTAGTACTTTAAATAAATTATATTACGATGAACATAAAAAATAGATAATCTAGATTTTATAAGAAAATAAAGAACCAACATAAATGCATGAAATTCGAAAAACTAATATTTAAACTCAACCAAATCTAAGTATAGTGATTAGCTCGCTTTGGTGATCATAACTAATTCCTATTTCGGGTTTCTACTTAAACCAACTAGTCACTACCATAGCAGGATCTTTCGATCTTCCACTAAACTAGCAAGTCGGTAATAACTACTTATCTCTCGACCTCACAGTCCAGGCTGGTTTGGGGTATGGGGTTCACAGATAGGTCATACCAATTTTGGGTTAATTCCCACCTAAATGACTTCCTAGGGTCCTTAATCCTAGGGTTTAAGTTCTTCCTTTCCTAAACAATTGATCTATTGAGAAAACCCTACATAGTAATCAATTAATCACACCTCTACTCACTAATAACCCTTAAGAGGATTAGTTGCTCATGGAATTGATAAACACAATAAAATTGAAAAATAGAATAAACATAAAGAAGAACTCAGGAGTAAGGTTTAAGAGAATCATTATTATATTGATTGATGAAAGTGCAAAATCCAAAGAGAGTTAGTCGAATCCACAAATCAGATTCTTCGTTGAACACGGAAAAAATGAAAATAAATCTTAAACCTAAAAGAAACTGAAACCTGAAAACTAAATTATGAAATTTGTCCCTAAACAACTGTCTAAAGAGCCAATTTATAGAGTTAGGGTTGGTCGTCGTCTTTAGCCCTAGGTTGGTTGACATTTTCGTGTTAATTTTTATTGTGTGGACAAAAAGCCCTTCACCCATAATTCTTCCCATACAGGGCCGGTGTCGCAACACCCAGTGCTTGTATCGCGACACTGAAGGTAGTATACTTTGGTCTCAGATTCAATTTTAAGGGTGTGTCGTGACACCAAACGAAATATTGGCATTGTTGTATTCTGCTCCTTTTGTTGCGCCAATATACTCTTGTGTTACAACATGGCGACCAACTTTGAGCTTATATGCCTTTGAATGGTGTCCTGCACACTCATTAAGTACATTAGCTCACCTTTAGGCCTCATTCAGACCCTAAGGTCATAAAATGACTCAATTTACACTTTTTATTGAAGTCAAACTAGAATAGAAAAAATAACTAAAACATAATTGAATTACTTGTATTTGAGCATTTTAAGTATGAAAACTAGTTTAATTTGCTACACCGAATTATGTCAAATCAACAGGTAATATTCGTATCTACTCGCCTTCTTCACGGACCTGCTAACTTTGGGGTGTTAGAACTCTCCCCTCCTTTAAAAAAAATTTCTTTCTCGAAACTTTTATTAACATAGGAATCATCCTTACAAGAATGCATAGCTAACTCCTCGTACCAGGAAAATAACACTGATTGAATGAATGTCCCACATAGTCATAACGGGCTTCTTCTCGATGACATACACTCTGTAGATCCCAACTGGCAAGAATGCCAACAATCAGTTTCAATTGGTGGATTCTCAGCTTGGCAGGTACTCCAATGTTTGCAAATGTCATGTAACTTTAGTCTTGACAGATGTCAAGTTGCGATTAGAGGATTCGATTGGAAAAAATTCTTAATGCTTCCCATAGAAGTTTTATTCCCTATAAAATCGAAACTTAAACATATTCCTAAACACTTTGCTATATCATCAGAACCCTAACTTCTTTTCAGTCAAAACTTCTTATTTATTTCGTCTCCAGTTCTTACTTTCAACAGGTAATTCTCACTTTCTTTTCCTTTAATTTATTCAGTACAAAATGGCTAGAATCACCACTTGAGGAAGAGGTCATGGCTAAAGTAACAGAAACAACAATCCCAGAGACCCAATGACGTTCGAACCCAGGGGTCCAAATAACATCCCATCATGTGCAAATGCTCCAATGTACGAATGTAGCACTACCGAAGAATAGTTAAATCAGTATTTAAGAACCCGAGGCATTCTTCAACCAAACTTTACCTACGAATTCTGACGACCCCAAAGTTGTTGACTAAGTGAAAATACCAGGGGTTTCATCCTTCTCCTAATCTTGCTAGATGTCGGCTTCCACCTGTCCCTCCACCCCTTCTTTTGCGTGGTGCTCAACAAATACGACATCGCACCAGGATAACTATCTGCCTTATCCTGGTAGACATTGGTTGCCTTCTTTATAGATTTTTGTAAGTATAACGAGCCGCCGATGCTAGGTGTATTTCAGAAGTTTTACCAGTTTAAGGTAAAAAGACACAGTACTTCAATTGGTACACGCCAAGGCTATGAACCCATAATCCAAATTTGGACTTCTAATCTTCATTTGAAAAAGGAGAAATTTGTGAGGGTTATCTATAAGCTGGAAATCAGTTTTGGCTTTCCTACTCAATGGTCCCTTCCTCAAGAAGATGTCTGTGCACAAAGCCATCCAATCAACTCCCAAGTTGCCTGGGAATAATACAAACGACTGAGGGTGGTGTGTATGCTGGAATTAGTGGAAACGCAGTTAGAAATGTTTTTCAACATTTCCTACAGGAATTGTGTCTAAATGGTCATTGGGCAATTGACCTCTTCTTATAGGTTGATTCTCATATTGTTCATTCTACTTTAGTGGTTTGGCCTCGTAACGCAAATAATTATCTGGCATAAGTTTTAGTAGAGACATAAAGAAACCTCCCTTTTTTTTCTACGACACTTGAAGGCTACATCCATGCCACTGGATCATAATAAGTCATGGTACATATTCTTCTTCTTCTTTCAATTAGGCTAACTCTCTTATTGATGGTGTAAGGTCTTCTTCAAATTCTCATACCACTATGTCCATTCCAGCATGCAACATGGATATCTTGGACATTCTAGATGAGGCTCGTGCTAATGAGGGTACCACTGCTACTCCTAGAGAAACAGTAGCTAAGAAAACTCAGAAAAGACCTAGGGTAGAAAGAAGCACCCAAGAAACTGAGGATCGTGATCACCCACAGTTGGTACGACGTAGGCTCTAGAAAGGACCTGTTTCTTCAACAACCAACACTTCTCTAGTACCTACCTTTCCAACTGCTCCTACCCTGCTAGTGGAGTTCGCCCAATCTGTAGATTCCCAAGTCCATGTCACTGATCCTCCCTTGGCTGAGATTCCAATAGAGGTAATTCACCCATAGTAGCCAGTGGCTCATTCTAGTTCCCTTCCCCAAGATGTTTCCTCTGGCAGAATCTGGTGAAGTCTGGGCATAACTCCTTTCTCGTTGGGTGCCATCTTCCAACAAAAAAACAAATATGTACCTTAACAGGTGAAAGAGGCTCTCCACTCCCATATTTCTTCAGACACTCAACAATCTCTTCTTTCAATACTAGCGAGGTCTTCCCAAGACATTTCAGTAGAATATGGGCTTATGAGTTGGGCCCTCCAAGAAGCGTACGAATAAAACAGTGCTAAGGTAGCGAGTTTGGAGGAACAATCTTTTGCTCTGCTACGCCAGAATCATCAAAGCGCTATAAGAAAAATCGAAGATCTCAACTCTTACATCTTAGCTTGGAAGGGCAAGAATAAAGATAGACAACCTCAGTACACGCAATTGGAAGAGGAAAACAGTCTGTTAAAAGCCAGAGAATCCTCTTGGAAGGAAAAACTTAAAGCCTAAGAATAGCACCACAAAGTAGAGTTGGAAGGTTTACGCCAATCCAGCAAAAAAGCTTTGAGAAAATACCAGGAGGATACAAGGAAAAATTTGATAGAGACTCTACCCAAGCTAAGGTCTACTATGGTTATCCACACCTAGTTGGCTATGGGACCTTTAAATCTGAGCGAAGTAGACTTTAACTGTCTCTAGAAGGTCTCTACAGAGTCTCTGAACTTCAACGTCTATAACCCCGAGGGCAAACACTGGGAAAAATTCTAGAGGGAGTGGAAACAGTTAGTCAACTTTTTTATTCCTACTAAAGCATAAGTAGAGGATAAAGAAGATGACTTGGAAGACTCAATATATCAAAAGCAAGTCCCTGGAGAGTGCCCAAAACTGAAGAAGTCCCCACCGAACCAACTGACCAGCCTGTTAAGGGAGGGAATAGAGAGTTCTGTTTCATTTTTTTGCGTACCTTTTTTTTATTCTTTTGCAATATTCTTGATGGTCACTAAACTAACTATAATTACGACAAAAGCAAGAGCACCTATAGAATAATAGTAGGGAATATCGTATCCACAAGGACTAAAAGTACTAGTAATTACTATTTTTCCATTATTTAGCGATAAAATAGGATGATTGTTTTTATTCTAAAATTAACTAAACTAATTACTAAGAACGCAATAGAGAATGAATTAAGAAAATAATCGGATAAAACCAATGGGATAGACAATACCCAGGAAAAAATCCACCTAGCCTTCACTTATATTCTGAATCTGAATTAAACGATTTATTCACTTGCACCTTGATCCATAAAAATCCCAAAATTATATTAATATCTCTTTCGAGAGTAAGAACAACTGACTCTAGGTTGATTAATTGAAATCTCTTTCTAATTAAAACCCCCATTGTTAAGAACAACTGACTCTAGGTTGATTAATAGAAATATCTTTCTAATTAAAAACCCTATTGTCGCATTAACTTGATCTATGGATTCCCTTATTAGATTTGACTCTAATCTGGTAGATTTATGTCGTCCTATTTCTAGGATTGCATGTAACTCCACTCAATTATGCTAGATCTACTCTTAAACAAGGACTTTTGCTCCACTAAAATAAGCACATTAATCTTGAATCAATATCTCAGAAATATTAAAAAAAAAAAGAAATAAGCATACATAATCGAGAACAAGAATAAAGTATTTATAATGTAATTCAAAAATCAAATAATAAGATTGATCATAGGTTTCATCTTCCCTAAGTATCTAGGGAAATTAGTTCATAATTTGGAATAAAACCATCTCAAAGTTAGGATAACAACAAGACATAAAGAAACCCAATAAAACTTCTAAGGAAATTGAATGGAGATATTCAATCTTGAAGGAGATCCGCTTTTGAGTTGAATTTGGTGGCTTTCTTCGAGTATTTTCTTCGTTCTCTTCGGTGTGTCCCCTTAAGTCCTCTTCTATTATGTATTTATAAACTTTAGAATGCTCAGAAACACTAAAAATTGAGTTTTTCCGCGTAAAAGAGAAGTAGGGTGCGAAATCGACACGGGCTAGCACATGGTCGTGTGGAAATATGCCCAGGCAATGTGGATCTTGAAAACAACTCTTTTTGTCCGATTTTGGCCCGTTTTTCGCTCATTTCACTTCCCTATGCTCGCCTAAGTATAGGAAAATAAATTTAAAGGATTAGGAGCATCAAATTCACTAATTTACATAATAAATCATTCAAAAATGTGTCTAGAATGGGATTAAAAACATGTTACTTTTATGGTTTATCAAATATCCCACACTTAAGCGTTTGCTTGTCCTCAAGCAAAATTCTCAACTCACAATTAAAAATTAATTTTTCTCAACTTATGATTCTCATCAATAATGTTTTGTCATAATTCAAAAATAATCATACATTGATAATTCAACTAAAAAAGCACTAAAGATACAAACAATCCAAGTCGAACATTTTTAAAGCATGAAAACATATGTATTTCCCTTTATCTAAGTAGTTGCCTTTAATTCAAAATCGACAAGAATTGACATCCTCACTAAAGATTCACTCAAATCACTCAAAGTGTTTAAGGTTAAAAAATAAGCACTCAATAGTCAAACATGAAAAGTCATTACAATAGGCTTGCATGAAAATGAAATCTCCACCACTATAAAATGAGATGATACACAAATCACAAGGTCTTTAAGCGGTTGTAATGGGGCTTAGGTTAAGGGTGTGGATAACGGCTGAAAAAGTTGGTTAAAATTGAGATCAAATTAATAATTTACCAAACTAAAAAAATAAACTAATGCTGAATTTAAAACAATTACATTCGATCGAAAACTAATCAAGAATAAAAATAAGCTTCTTCTCAAAATATTAATTTAACTGTTCAAGCTCAATCATAGAACTAAATAATAATTAATATTTTTTTTCTTGCAATTTTCTTCTTTTTCTCTTTTTTTTTTACAATAATAACTAATTCAACAAATCAAATAAAAGAGCATTATTAGGCAATTAACCAAATCAAATCTCGAAAAAAGGGAGTCAATAAGACCGAAAAAAGTTTTAACGAAAAAAATGAGTTATGGGTTAACATTAATGGGTAAATCAAGAAACGATGTGTTAAGCTCAAAGGGGCTCACTAAGGGTTAATTATGTAGGTAGGCTTTTTATGGGATAAGTGGGTTAAAACCTAAGTGCCTTTATCATCTCAGTATATCAAATCAAATGTGTGGTTACGACATGTATAATTGAAGCAAGTTCTAGAATAACAAATCAATATTGACACACTCATGACCAATAATAAAATGAGAAAGAAAAATGTATGCTCTAAAGGCTCAAAATCTCACAAAAAATTATAGTTTTTGATGTCAATCTTGCAAATCTCAAACTTCAAGGTAATACCTCAATTCAGGGAAACAACCTAAAATTTAATTCTGAAAATAGAATTATCATGCTTGATCCTCTCATTTGTTAAAGTTTAAACAATCAATGCACAAATACCTCTGAATTTAATCCAAAACACATCAATAAAAATCACAAATTGATAAATATTTATTCTAATAGAAGTATGAGAAAATTACTTAAACACAAGACATAATTAAGGAATTTTCTAATAATTATATAAATAACCTCCCCACACTTATGATGTACATTGTCCTCAATGTACAAATAGATATAATCAAAGTATAAACAAAATATTATAAGAGAGGGAGAAAGCCTTGAATTTAGGATGAAATCCCCAGAATAGTGAAAAGCGGAATTATAGTGAAATCTAAATGTAGAACATGATTCCGAGCACACTAATAAGAAAATAAACAAAAATAGTGAAGAAGATTAAGAGATTAAAACTCGATTAGAAACAACCATAAAAATAAAAAAATACAGTTCCAAATATAAAAACGAAATAAATCTAAGAAAATAGCAATAGACATAAAAAGAAAAAGAAAATAAAATAAAACAAATGAACTCAATGGTCCTTATCACCAGCCGCGTTGGTGTCGTGAGTCGTTGGCACTAAGGAAGAGATATGGAGATGCTGACAGATTTGCTACAATGTCACATCAATACTGTTGAACATCTGAAAGCAATGCTGCTCGAAACGAGTGAAACACTCGGAGAGGTCCACTAAAGTAGCAGCAGAAGACACAAGATAATGACTCGAAGGTGGAGGCTGAGGTGGGTCCTCGTGATGGAAGGGACATCAACAATGAAGTCATCGGGTTAATTTTAAGAGTTAGAACAAACTAATCTGTACTGAGCAGGATCTACTCCACGGTCCCGCTCGAACATCCTCATATGAACCATGCTCGAGATTCCCTGTAGGGACATTTAGCCGACGAGTGTAAGTGTAGAGGACTGCTCTAGTGTGTCGAGCAAGTCGAGTCACATAAGGTCTAAAAGTGATGGTGCTTGGCCCGTGATAGAGCTCGAAACTAACTATTATTTCGACAAAGCACCTATCGAACAGTAGTATAGCTGTGGTGAGTCCGGAATATCATATCCTCAAGGACCAAGAGTACTAGTATTAACTATCTTTTTATTATCTAGCCTAATAATTAAAGGGATTTATTTTTAATCTAAAATTAACTAACTAATTTAACTAACTATGAACACGACAGAGAGTAAATTGGGAAAATACTTTTAGACAACTTTATATGAGATAGGCAATACCTAAGGAAGAATCCACCTAGACTTCACTTATTACTTTTGATTCATGTTATTTATTCACTTTACTTAATCCGTAGAAATCCCTAAATTATATTAATACCTCTTTCGAGGCTACTAACAACTAACTCTAGGTTGATTAATTGAAATCTGTTTCTAATTAAAACCCCTATTGTCGCATTAACTCGATCTATGGATTCCCTTATTAGGTTTGACCCTAATCGACATATTTTCGTCGCCCTATTTCTAGGGTTGCAATCAACTCCGCTTAATTGTGTTGATCTACTCTTAAACAGGGACTTTTGCTCCACTGAATAAGCACATTCGATTTTGAATCAATAACCTGAATTATCAAAACAAGAATAAGAACTCACAATTAAAAATAAGCACTAGTATTTATCTCATAAATCAAATAATAATAAGATCCATCTTAGGTTTCATCCCCTCAGGTATTTGAGGGATTTAGTTCATACTAAATAAAGGAACATCATAGAATAAGGAAAACTACAAAACATAAGAAAACCCAAAAACTTCAAGAGGAATTGATGTGAGATCTTCAGTCTTGATGGAGATCCTTCTCCTAAGCTGCTCCCGACGGCTGTCTTGGAGTATTTTCTCCTTCTACTCGGCGTCTATTCGACGTCCTGCCGAACTCTCTTTTACATTGCCCCCTAGGGTGTTTATATAGGCTTTCGAGATGCCTTACTTGGCCCACAAGTATCCTATTCCGAATAGAATTCATCCTGATTTTGGTAGGGACACGCCTGTGTGACACATCCGTGGTGGACTCCTTCGGCCGTGGTCGAATCTGCTCGCCACACACGGCCATGTGATCTACCCGTGGTCGATGGTCCAAGCCGTGTGATTTTAGGCCCATTTTGCCCCTTTTTGGCCCGTTTCTCGTTCTTTTTGACTTCTTAAGCTCTCCTGAGTATAAAACATGAAATTAAGAGATTAGGAGTATCGAATTCAACAAATCCAATGGAAAATCATCCAAAATTAAGCCAAGCATGGTTAAAATATGTGTAAATTATGGTTTATCAAATATCCCCACACTTAAGCCTTTGCTTGTCCTCAAGCAAAATCCTCAACTCACAAATAAAATTAACTTCTTTAATTCAAAATTCTTATTAATAATGTTTCATCATAATTCATAGATAATTCATA
This sequence comes from Gossypium australe, assembly GCA_005393395.2. NCBI lineage: Eukaryota > Viridiplantae > Streptophyta > Magnoliopsida > Malvales > Malvaceae > Gossypium > Gossypium australe. Next base: position 63,828,294 of record CM016614.1, on the reverse strand, counting down.
CATTGATAATTTGAACTAAAAGAGTCATAAAGATTCAAACAATTTGAGTCATAAATTTTTATAGAACAAAAATATAGGTGTTTCCCCTTACCTAAATAATTACTTCTAATTCAAAACTGACAAGAATTGACATCCTCACTAAAGTTTCACTCAAATCACTCAAGGTGTTTAAGGTTCAAATTAAGCACTCAAAATTCAAACATGAAAAGTTAATCCCATAGGATTGCATGAAAATCAAATCTCCACCACTATAAAATGAGATGATACACAAATCAAAAGGTCTTTAAAGGGTTGTAATGGGGCTTGGGTTAAAGGTGTGGATATAGGCTGAATTAGAAGGTTAGAATCGAGATTGACTTTACAAATTACCTAACTAGAAACAACGAATTAATGGTGAATGATTACATTAATAACAAGAGCTTCTTCTAAAAATGTGAATTTAACTGTTTACTCTCATAAAAATAGAACTAATAATGAATATACTTTCAACTTTTTTTTAATAAGTATTACAATAATAAGAAAGAACTTAGTAATTGAAATAAAAGTCATAGTTAGGCAACTGATCAACTCAATTCTCGATAAAAAGGGACGTCAAAAGATTAGGGGAGGTAAAATTTTGGTTTTAGGTTAATATTAATGGGTGAGTCAAGAAAACGGTTTATTAGGTTAAAAAGGGTTTACTAGGAGTTAATTATAAGGGTAGGCTTTTTATGGAGTAAGTGGGTTAAACCCTATGTGCCTTTATCATCTCAGTATATCAAATCAAAGGTGTGGTCTCGACATGTATAATCGAAGCAAGTTCTAGAATAACAATTCAGTATTGACATACTCATAATCAATAAAGTGAGCAAGAAAAATATATGATCTAAAAGGTTCAAAATCTAACAAAAATTATGGGTTTTGATGTCAACCTTGTAAATTTCAAACTTCAAAGTAATTTTTAAGATTAGGGAAACAACCTAATAAAATTTTTAATTCTGAAAATAGACTTATCATGCTTGATTCTCTAATGTCTTGAAGTTTAAACCATTAATGCACAATTATCTATGACTTAATTCGTAACATATAAATGAAAATCATAAATCAATGGAAGTTTCATTCTAATAGTAATATGAGAAAATTACTTTAAGAACAAGACATAATTCAGGGATTTTCTGGTAATGAAATTAATAACCTCCCCACACTTAAGATGTACATTGTCCTTAATGTACAAAGATAGATATATACAATATAAACAATCATAAGATAGGGGGAGAAGTGAAACTTCCTGAATTTCGGATGAACTCAAGGAAAAGGAACGGTAAGTTGGGCGTAGATGAAGGTGGAGGTGGATACTAGGGTCGTGGTGTGGTGATTCCCTAATAGCCTTTTGAACCTAAATTAAAGAAATCAAAATATAATAAAATGAATTAAAGACAAGAAAGGTAAAGTGAAGGAAAATAAAGGAGAAGAGAAAAGGAAAAGAAAAACTGAATGGACTCCAAGGTCCTTGTCCTGTTGAGGTAATGAAGCGGCCGGCATGAACTTATGGAGATTGGTCTCGCACAGGGAGACTGCGCTAGGGTCCTTTCGCTTTTTCGACATGGGGATGGTGGTGTAGAGAAAGAGTGAGGGGAAGGGAAAAAGGAAAATGAAAGGGGAAAGATAAAGAAAAAGGGAAGGGGTGTGGTGGTTAGAGTGTGAGAGAAGAAGAAATTGGGGAGAAAGTGAGAAGAAGGGGATTTAAATAGAACTCAGTGGCCCACGCCTGTGTACCATGGGCGTGTTATGTCACATGGCTGTATCGCATGGCCGTGTGGTGTTTCGTTCGTTTCTCCCACGTATGTGTAGAGGTTTCCACGCCCGTGTTGCTTAATCAGTGTTGACCACAGCCTAAAAGCACGGGCGTGTTGCATGCCCGTGCAGATTTCTCAGTGCCGACCACGGCCGAATCGTACAGCCGTGGCATTTTATCGCAGCCCGTGTTTTGGGGAATTTTTGTCATTGGTTCGCACAGTCTCTGCCACGCCAATGTGCCTATTCGTGGTGTCCACACGGCCACGGCCACGGCCACGCCCGTGTGCAAGGCCGTGTGGAATGAGAAACCTACACTTTATTAACTTTGTTAGTTGTTAGTTAGGTGCTAAAAATCGAAAATATGACATTAGTGAAGTTAGTGCTCGGGTTGCCTCCTGAGAAGCGCTCGTTTAAAGTCTTAAGCTAGACTTACCCTTCATTCGTATAATCATGGTGGTTTGAAGAGTTGAAACTCCTCACCCGTGCTATCAGTTCTATGATCACTATATAGTTCGAGTCGAGTAGTGTTTATCTTAAAAGTGCCGAACTTAGGATTAGTTACCTTGACTGTTTCGTATGGGAAGATATCCAGTACCGTGAAAGGGATATTTTAGTTTGTATCAAGGTCTAAAGTGGCGATCCGAGGGTCTGTTTTATCCAACAATACTTGATCTCCGGTCTTAAATTGGTTTGGCTCATGGAATCACTTTGGTTCATTTTGTTTTTTCAGTTTCTCCTTGAAATATGTCTTCCACTCGTCTAGTTCATCGATCTGAAGCCTTTGCTCCTCATAAGCTATTTCTTTGTTGGAACGAGGTCTAGGATATGGCTCATTTGTGTAATTTTGTGTGCTTCCTGAAAAGAAAGTTGAACCGAATGGTCATTAATAGAATTTACGTTCTCACCATTATTGCTTGATGTCCTGGCCGTGTCAAGAGCCTGAACAGTGATCGTTTCGTCACCTACACGAAGTATGAGTTTACCTGTACCAACATCAATTTTAGTTTTAGCAGTTGCTAAAAAGGGTCTTCCTAAAATTAAAGGAACATTATTGTCCTCATCCATGTCTAAAACAACGAAGTCTACTGGGAATATGAATTTATCAATTTTTACTAGTACATCTTCAATTATACCCCTAGGAATTCTAATAGTTTTATCAGCTAACTGAATGCTCATCCTAGTTTGTTTGGGTTTTCCAAGACCTAGCTGTTTAAACATTTTATAAGGCATGACATTGATGCTTGCCCCTAAATCAGCTGAAGCATTATTAACAGATAAACTACCAATTAAGCACGGAATTGTAAAACTCCCTGGGTCTTTTAACTTTCGTGGTAGTTTATTTTGTAAAATTGCTGAGCACACTGCATTTAGCTACACATGCGACGTATCGTCTAACCTCCATTTGTTTGTCAAAAGCTTTTTTAAAAATTTTCTTGAATCTAGCATCTGCGAAAAAGCTTCAAGAAATGGTAAGTTAATATGTAATTTCTTTAGAAGTTTAAGAAATTTACCGAATTGTTCATCAGTGCGGTCTTTCTTCATCGCATTAGGGTATGACACATTAGGTTGGTACTCTGCAATTACCAGTTTTGGATTATCATGGCTTACCTCAACATTCCCTTCCTCTACCAAATTCTCTTGCCTCACTTTTGGTTCATCTAACCCTTCCCTATCGTGAGCGGTAACGGCATGAAGTTGCTCCTTTGGGTTTGTTTCAGTGTTGCTTGGCAAGCTACCTTGTGGTCGTTCAGAGATTAGCTTAGCAAGTTGTCCTAATTGGTTCTCGATCCCTTGAATCGATGCTTGTTGATTTTTAAGTGTTGTTTCGGTGTTTTAGAAACGAGTTTCTGACACCACGATAAATTTTGTTAGCATCTCCTCAAGGTTTGGCTTCTTCTCTTGTGGGTAGGGTTGCTGTTGAAAGCCTAGGAGGGGTTGTTGTCTTTGATTTCCTTGGCCACCCCATGAGAAGTTGGGATAGTTCCTCTAACCTGGATTGTAAGTGTTACTATAAGGGTTATTTTGACGTCTAGAATTATTACCCATATAGTTCATGTAACACCCCCAGACTCGGCCCAGACGCTATGGCTGAATCAGACAATGTCACATCAAAAGAAAATTCAAAACGACTTTGTTTAGCGGAAAAACTCAGGTTTGAGGTTTAGAAACCCAAAAACTCTTGAATCTTGTTAAGTTAAGATAAAAAGCCCACATTTTAATAAAACGTCCATGTGTTGAGTTATTTTGAACATCATGTTTAATCTTAAGAAATTTAATTAAGTTTAATAAATAAACAGTAATAATAAAACCCATAAGTAAAGTCAATTTGGAGTTACAAGGCCTTATTAAAACCCAACGAAAATAAAGTGATTAAAATAATAAAGTTATACAAAATAAAGTAACAAAACGTCTAAATCACTTGCAATATGGCCATCTCCGAGTCCCCTTCCATGTCGAACCGTCTACTGTGCATCACCTGAAACATTAAATAGAAGGGTGTGAGTTTCGAAACTCAGTGTGTACAACCATTGGCATTCAAAACAATATACAATTATCACATTGGGCCTAAGCCCTATCACAATCGGTGGTCTTGGGCCTTAACCCACAATGACCTCATATAATTTTATATGGAAACAAGGTTATGCAAAAACCCTCCCCAAAAGTCCATCTGCTACACACCATTTCCCTTCCAACCTTATGCACTTGTGGGGATTTCTAAATCGACCCACCCCTCTGCTACACTCCAAAGGTAGCACCAACAGCGGCACTACTCAACGTTGCAGCAAAGCTGCTAATCATTTAATGGGCTTTAAGCCACCGGTGGATCCACGGTCGTCAAGCGACTATGCGATCCTCAAATTCTTCCTCCGTACCATGATTTCCCACCCATATGCATCCTAAAACGATTATCGTATGAATGCAGCAAGCACATGAGTAACATCCATAAAACTCATATTCATCATACAGGGGTATTCTAATCATTCTACCCTACAGGGGTATTCTCGTAATTTTACTCTTCAGGGGTATCCTCGTAATTTCTTGCTCGTCAGGTTTTAGCTATGAACTTTGGCCCATCAACAAGTCCTCGCGACTAAAGTGAAGAGACACTATGCACCAGGTAGGATACCAGAGAAGAGGAGGTAGGCCACTAGGACCGCTTAAGTACCAAGCTCTCCCTAGATCCAATCCTAGACATGCATATGTCCATTGCCACACCTTAACCTATCGACTTGTCCACAGACATGTTTGATTATTACAAGAGTTTTATGTTATTCAAGAGTTTGTCAAACTAGGTCTAGAGTCCACTAAACCCTAGCATATATTTCTAAAATCTCTTAAGGCCCATTAAGTCCATTTCATGTCCTATTGCCCATTAAACCAATTTCATGCTCTTATAGCCCATTGGGCTCAATTACGATCCAATCATACAACCGTTCATGCCAATTTATTATTCATGCTCACATATCAACCATTGCCGTTTTGGGCCCACAAGTTCGGCAGGCCTATTTAGCCACACCTGGAAACCACACGTGCTGCAAACCCCTTAATCACCAACCTACAATCGACATCACTTAACGATTAATCATGGCTAAATATACACTTTATCAGAAATCGAAACCTCACCGTAACCTTACCGTGTGCCACACGTTCTAGTAGCCCTTCATTTGCTACTATTTGCGATTATCCTCTAGATCTGCACCCAAACATATATCATCAAAATCAAGTGACCCATATTCCTCATAATTCACCCCTATAAGCCATATTACATTCAGCCATTTACTAAACCACAATCGAGACGAGTGCACTTACCTCTTGCTAACGATCCTTACCTACCATGTTTGTGATCTATGAATCTTACCCTTGTTAATACAAAGTTAACAAGGAGAGGTTAGATAGCCCTTCAGCTTTTAACAAAACTCACTTAAGAAGATTGACTAAATACTTTTCGAAAACCCTCTTTTAATCCTACGGCCTAGATAGCTACCGACAAGATTCGGCTTTTCACTTGACCAAAAGTGGGTAACAATCGATTGTGAAGAAGGAGAAATAACTAAGAATCGGCACAAGTAGGGCTATATGATATAAAGGTGTATTCGGCTTTCAGAGAAAGAAAAAGAACACAACACTAATAGGAATTTTCGGCAAAAAGAATGATGGGTTCTTTTTTTTCGGCAAATGGAAGAATTCGACTGAGGGGGAGAAAAACAAAATTTCTAAGAAACTCTCAAAGGGATTCGACACCCTCCTTTTATAGCCAACAGTCGAAACTCCCTTCCCTCAGAGTCCCATTCGGCACCATCACATCCACACTCCTCATCTCCTAACGTTTCTCTATGATAATCCCTCCATCTCATCCGAATTTTCCTCCTCTATCAGCTCACAAGACCAAGTCAAACACTCCAACGAAAGAGTTCCATTTCAACCCAACTCTGGCCATCCACTATGCAAAATAAACACTCCCAAAATGCCTTACCTTTGTTCGAACCTTGGACCTCTTCACGCCACCTTGTAAATCCCCAAGTGACGCCATCTTGCCACTGGACCACAGGCCCACTTGTGTCCTATTTTCCTTTTATCCTGCTTAAGAGGCCTAAAGCCTGAGACTAGAGTCCACTAAGGCAAAAATTAACTTTTTCCCTATGGTTTTCCCTATCCTTAAGACTTCAAGTAAACCTGGTAATACCACAAAAATAATATTCTAAGTGCTACTCATACATACCAACTTTAGTGCACAGGAATTAGGGTTTTGGGATTTTGGGGCATTACAGTTCATCTGTTCGTTTTCTATGCCAGGGTTGTAGGATGGATATTCTATGTTGTTCGTCCATCCTCCATTTGTATCGCACTGCATTACTGGATGTACCAGTGAAGAACCATACAAACCATCAATCTTTTTATTTAACATCTCTACCTGATTTTATAGCATGGTTACTGCGTCGAGGTTGAAAACACTAGCGGCTTTTGTTGGCCTTCCTTGTAACTTGCCACTGATAGTTATTCAGTGCCATCTCCTCTATAAATTCATAAGTCGCTTCAGGAGTCTTGTTATTCAGGGTTCCACCGGCGGCTGAATCAATCAACTGCCTAGTTGAGGGGTTCACACCGTTGTAAAAGGTTTGAACCTGTAGCCACAAAGGTAACCCATGGTGAGGGCACCTTCTCAGTAGATCCTTGTATCTCTCCCATGCATCGTAAAGTGTCTCTAGATCCATCTGCACAAAAGAAGAGATATCATTCCTCAATTTAGCTGTTTTAGCCGGCGGAAAATATTTGAACAAAAATTTTTCGGTCATTTGTTCCCATGTAGTGATTGATCCTCTTAGTAGCAAGTTCAACCACTGTTTAACTTTGTTCCTTAACAAAAAGGGAAACAACCGAAGGTGAATGGCATCATCAGAAACGCCATTGATTTTGAAAGTATTGCAAAACTACAGAAAATTTGCCAAGTGATTGTTTGGATCCTCATCCTGCAAACCATCAAACTAAAGAAATTGCTGAATCATCTGTATAGTGTTAGGTTTCAGTTCAAAATTATTTGCAGCAATAGCAGGTCTAACAATACTTGATTTAGTTCCTATTAAATTAGGTTTAGCATAATCATACATAGTACGAGGAGTAGGATTTTGATTCACCAGATTTGCGGCAACCACGGGAGGTAGCAGATTATTATCAACCATCTCTTCGGTAGTGTTGGTTTCATCTTCTTGCTCTTCTTCTATGTATTTTAAGCTTCGCCTTATTTCTCTGTGGTTTCTGCGAACGGTACCTTCTATATCACTGTCAAAAATCAAGGGTCCTGACGGGTTCCTTCTAGTCATAAACTAGAATTACCTGCCAGAAGCAAATAAAGAAAAAATAGCAAAGTTAAAAATAAAATAAATATAAATTGCAAATAAATAAAATGGCTAAAGTAATAAAAATTTAGTTTTCCTAATATCTTAGTCCCTGGCAACGGCGCCAAAAACTTGATGGAGCTCGAAACTAATTATTATTTCGATAAAGGCAAGCGCACCTATCGAACAGTAGTATAGTTGTGGTGAGTCCGGAATATCGTATCCTCAAGGACCAAGAGTACTAGTATTAACTATCTTTTTATTATCTAGCCTAATAACTAAAGGGATTTATTTTTAATCTAAAATTAACTAACTAATTTAACTAACTATGAACGTGACAGAGAGTAAATTGGGAAAATACTTTTAGACAACTTTAAATGAGATAGGCAATACCTAAGGAAGAATCCACCTAGACTTCACTTATTACTTTTGATTCGTGCTATTTATTCACTTGACTTAATCCATAGAAATCCCTAAATTGTATTAATACCTCTTTCAAGGCTACTAACAACTGACTCTAGGTTGATTAATTGAAATCTCTTTCTAATTAAAACCCCTATTGTCGCATTAACTTGATCTATGGATTCCCCTATTAGGTTTGACCCTAATTCGGTAGATTTTCGTAGCCCTATTTCTAGGGTTGCAATCAACTCCGCTTAATTGTGTTGATCTACTCTTAAACAGGTACTTTTGCTCCACTGAATAAGCACATTCGATTTTGAATCAATAACCTGAATTATCAAAACAAGAATAAGAACTCACAATTAAGAATAAGCACAAGTATTTATCTCATAAATCAAATAATAATAAGATCCATCTTAGGTTTCATCCCCTCAGGTATTTGAGGGATTTAGTTCATATTAAATAAAGGAAACATCATAGAATAAGGAAAACTACAAAACATAAGAAAACGCAAAAACTTCAAGAGGAATTGATGTGAGATCTTTAGTCTTGATGGAGATCCTTCTCCTAAGCTACTCCCGACGGCTGTCTTGGAGTATTTTCTCCTTCTACTCGGTGTCTATTCGACGTCCTGTCAAACTCTCTTTTAGGTAGCCCCATAGGGTGTTTATATAGGCTTTCGAGATGCCTTACTTGGCCCACAAGTATCCTATTCCAAATAGATTTCATCCTGATTTCGGCAGGGACACGCCCGTGTGACACGCCTGTGGTGGACTTTTTCAGTCGTGGTCGAATTTGCTCGCCACACACGGCCTTGTGATCTGCCCGTGGTCGATGGTCCAGGCCGTGTGATTTCCTAAGTAGGCTTATTTTACCCCTTTTTAGCCCGTTTCTCGTTCTTTTCGACTTTCTAAGCTCTCCTGAGTATAAAACATGAAACTAAGAGATTAGGAGTATCGAATTCAACAAATCCAATGGAAAATCATCCAAAATTAAGCAAAGCATGAGGTTAAAATATGTGAAAATTATGGTTTATCAGCTCGTCATAAGTCATCATGACCTACTGTAGAATAAATGTCGAGCAAAAGTCCAACGTCAACTCCATGTATGTGGCCTCAATGATGAAGAATCTGTCCCACGGGGTTGTGGAAATAAAAGCTCGAACAAAATCAGCGAGGTGGACTTACTCCAATGCGGTCCAATCAATACATCAGCCTATGCTGAGTGAGCACTGTCGAAATAGCTGAAATAAATTCTCCAGGTGGCCCACAGAAAATCGGAGATAGGGGTGGCGGGCCTCGGCGGAGGCGCTCGAGGAAGAGGTTGTGCCAGGGGTCTTCCGCTTTTTCGAAGTGAGGACAGGGGCCTTAGACTTGTCGCGTGTGTTTTTCATGGTGTGCCTGAATAAAGGAATTCATCAATAAATAAAGCATCACCAAAGGCCAAGAAGGGAAAATTCAAGTAGTCCAAATAGCAAATTATTTCTAAAACTGTATGTACGAATACCCAAGCATGCAAAAACCATATCGTAAGCTATCATGAAGCAACGTAATGAAACAATAAAGAATAAAAAACAAATCATGACATACTTAAAGCAAGAATAATAAAAAGTAGAAATACATAAATAATTCTAATGCTAAGAACAAAGACCAAATAGTAATAACAACAGTGAGCAATGAATTCAACTAAGGAATAGCAATAATTATCATACTAAAATAGTATAAATAGAACCAGAAAAGAAAAATGACTAATAATACTAATAATAATAATAATAAATAAAGAAATAAAATAATCTAACTAATAATAACAATAATAGATAAGAAATAAATAAATAAAGGAAAATAGAAGGGCAAAAGGGAAAACTGACTAAACGATAGACGGTGATCAGAGGTACAGAGGCTGGTGCGAACGGTGGTCGAATGGTGGTGGGTCGTGCGTGTGGTTGTGAAAAAGAGAGAGGGAAGAGGGGGTATATGGTTGGGAATAGGTGGTGGAAGGGAAAGGGAGGAGGGGCGACGAGGTGGGGGTTGTGAGGGTCGGGGGTACGTGTGACAAGGGAAAGGAGTGGTTAAGGGAGAGAGGAGGGTGGTGTGGTGGTTGGTTGGGGGTAGTTTGACGAGAGAAAGAGAAGGAGAAAGTGATGTGGTGGGAAGAGTTGGGGAGGAGTGGGCGGGGAGGGAAGGGGCTATCGACGAATGAGAGGGACGGTGAATGGTGGCTAGAGTGTGGAGAGTAAGGACGCGGCGACAGCTAGGATTGGTAGGGAATATGAAGAAGAAGATAAAATAAAACTAAAAAGGGGTTAGGGTTTTAAAAGGGTGACACGGTCGTGAGAGGCCGGTTTTGGGCCACACGCCCGTGTGTGATAAAAGTTTTAACCTAGTCTTCACACGGCCGTATCGCATGGCCGTGTGTAATCTCCTTCGCTTCTCCCACGCCCGTGTAAACTCCCACATGCCGGTGTGGCTCGGCTGTGTCTCGTACACGGCTGTGTGCTTTGCCTGTGTAACTCTCTAACTTGATTTTAAAATGAAAAATTTAGCTTCATGTTTCACATGGCCTTGGACACACCCATGTGTCCAGACCGTGTGGTCCACACAGCCGTGTCACATGCTCAAATGGATTATTTTAGGCCGTGTCTCTGTCAATTTTTAGAAAAATTAAGTCCCAAGATCCATATAGCCAAGGACACGCCCATGTGTCTAGGCCGTGTACGTCACATGGCCATGTCGCCAAGTCGTGTAACTCACTATCGATTTTCTTAAAGTTAAAACTAAGTCTTAAATTCCACATGGCCAAGGACACACCCATGCATCCAAGCCGTGTGGTTTAAAAACATTTTCTTTAAATTTTTAAAATTAATTAATTTTAAAAATATCATGAAATAACATTAACAAAATTAGCATAGTTCACACTTGGGTTGCCTCCCGAGAAGTGCTTATTTAAAGTCTAAGCTCGACTTACCTCATATTTTCATGGTCACAGTGGTTCGCAGAGTCGAAACTCCTCTTTCTCGTTGTCAATTCTATTATCAAAATAAGATTTGAGTCGAGTAATATTTACCTTAAAAGTGTTGAATTTAGAATGATTTACCTCGACTGTATCATACGGGAAAACATTCAGTACCGTAAATGGAGTTGCTCCGTTTGTAATAAGCTCTGAAATGGAAATTCGAGGATTTGTTTTATCTAGTAGTACCTTGTTCCTAACCTTAATTTTGTGTGTTCCATCCACATACTCATCATGGTGTCGCTTTGGTTCTACATCGTGTATTCTTGGTTTCTCCTTGGCATGTGTCTGACATTCGTCTAGTTCATCGATTTGTAACATTTTTTCTTCATGAGTCATTCTGTTTTTGTCACATGGACTAGAACATGGCTCCATCGCGTTTCCGAGGGGTTTCCTGCAAAGAAGCTTGAGCCACAGGGTTACTCAATTTAACAGAACTCATATAATCATCTCGATCACTAGATGTCTTAACAGAATCATGAGCTTGGAGTTTAATCGTATCATCACCTACACAAAGTATCAATTCACTTGTACCAACATCAATAATAGTTCTGCCAGTTGCTAAAAAGGGCCGACCTTGAATCAGAGGTACATCACTATCCTCATCCATATCTAAAACAACGAAATCAACTGGGAATATGAATTTATCAATTTTTACAAGTACGTCTTCAGCAATACCCCTAGGAAATCTAATGGTTCTATCTGCTAATTGAATACTCATCCTAGTTTGTTTGGGTTTCCCGAGACCTAATTGTTTAAACATTTTATAGGGCATGACATTAATACTAGCCCCTAAATTAGCTAAAGCACTATTAACATTTAAACTACCAATTAAACAATGAATAGTAAAACTCCCTGGATCTTTCAATTTGTTGGGTAGTTTGTTTTACAAAATGGCCGAACAAACTGCATTTAGCTCTACATGTGACGAACCATCTAACTTCCGTTTGTTTACTAAAAGCTTCTTTAAAAATTTTACGAAATTGGGCATCTGCGAAAGAGCTTCAATAAATGGTAAGTTAATATGCAACTTTCTCAGAAGTTTAAGAAATTTACCAAATTGTTCGTTAGTGTAGTCTTTCTTCGTTGCATTCAAATATGGAACTCGAGGTTTGCATTCCTTACCTGTAAATTTTTGTTTATTCTCGCTTACCTCTACCTTACCTTTACTTTTCTTGCCTCGGTTCTGGTTCATATTCAACTAACCTTTCTTCACCTCGCATAGTAACTGCATGAAGTTACTCCCTTGGGTTAGTTTCGATATTGCTGGGCAGGCTACCTTGCGGTTGTTCTGATATCAACTTCGCAAGGTGATCGATTTGATTCTCGATCCCTTGAATCCACACCTATTGATTTTTAAGTGTTGTTTCGGTGTTTTGGAAGTGAGTTTTTGACACCGAAATAAACTTTGTCAACATCTCCTCAAGGTTTGGCTTTTTCTCTTGTAGGTAAGGTGGTTGAAAGCTTGGAGGGGGTTGTGGTAATTGGTTTCCTTGACCACCAAAAGAGAAATTGGGATGGTTCCTCCAACCTGCATTGTAAGTGTTACTGTAAGGATTATTCTCGGGTCTAGAATTATTACCCATATAGTTGATTTGTTTGTTCTCTATGCTATGACCGTAAGGTAAATATTCTAGATTGCTCATTCCTCCTCCATTTGCATCTCATTGCATCACTCAATGTACCTACGTAGAAGCACATAAACCATCAATTTTCTTATTTAATTATTCTACCTGATTTGATAACATGGTGACCGTATCTAGATTGAAAACACCGGCTGCTCTATAAGGCTTTGTCGTCATGACTTGCCACTAATAATTATTCAATGCCATCTCCTCTATAAATTCAGAAGCCGCTTCAAGTGTTTTATTGTTCAGAGTACCACCGGCGGCTGGATCGATCAATTGCCTAGTTGAGGGGTTCAAACTGTTGTTGAAGGTTTGAACCTGTAGCCATAGAGGTAACCCATGATGAGGGCACCTTCTCAATAAATCTTTATACCTCTCTCATGCATCATATAGGGTCTCTAAGTCCATCTTCACTAAGGAGAATATATCATTCCTCAACTTAGCTGTCTTAGCCGGTGGGAAGTACTTCAATAGAAATTTCTCGGTCATTTGGTCCCATGTAGTGATAGAACCTCGTGGTAAGGAGTTCAACCATTGTTTAGCTTTGTTCCTCAATGAGAAAGGGAACAACCGTAGGCGAATGGCATCGTTAGAAATGTCATTTATCTTGAAAATATCATAGACTTCCAAAAAGTTAGCCAAATGAGTATTTGGATCTTCGTCTTGCAAACCATCGAATTGAACAAATTGTTGTATCATCTGAATAGTGTTCAACTTTAGTTCGAAATTATTCGAAGCAATAGTGGGTCTCACAATACTCGATTCAGCCCCAGTTAGAGTGGGCTTGGCATAATCGTACATAGTACGAAGAGCAGGATTTGGATTTGCAGGATCTGCAATAACCACAGGAGGTAGCTGATTATTATGATTTTCATCCATATCCTTAGTAATAATAATAACGTCCTCTTGCTCTTCCACTATATTCTGTTGACTCTACCTTGCTTCTCTACGATTTCAGCGAGCTGTACTTTCAATTTCACTATCAAATACTAAAGGTCCCGACGGATTTCTTCTAGTCATAAACTAGAAGAACCTGCCAGAAGCAAATAAATTAAAAATTAGAAAACAAAAGTTAAATTAAAAACAAAAATAAAATGCAATAAAAATAAAAATGGCTAAATTAATAAAAATCGAGTGTTCCTAATATTTTAATCCCCGGCAACGGTGCCAAAAACTTGATGGCCACTAAACTAACTATAATTACAACAAAGGCAAGCGCACCTATCGAACAATAGTATAGCTATGGTGAGTAGGGAATATCGTATCCACGAGGAATAAAGTACTAGTAATTACTGCTTTTCCATTATTTAGCCGATAAAATGGGATGATTGTTTTTATTCTAAAATTAACTAAACTAATTACTAAGAACGCAACAGAGAATGAATTAAGAAAATAATCAAATAAAACCAATGGGATAGACAATACCTAGGAAAGAATCCACCTAGATTTCACTTATTATTCTGAATCTGAATTAAACGATTTATTCACTTGCGCCTTGATCCGTAGAAATCCTTAAATTATGTTAATATCTTTTTCGAGAGTAAGAACAACTGACTCTAGGTTGATTAATTGAAATATCTTTCTAATTAAAACCTCTATTGTCGCATTAACTTGATCTATGGATTCTCCTATTAGATTTGACTCTAATCCGGTAGATTTATGTCGTCCTATTTCCAGGATTGCATGCTACTCCATTCAATTATGTTAAATCTACTCTTAAACAGGGACTTTTGCTCCACTGAAATAAGCACATTAAACTTGAATTAATATCTCAGAAATATTAAAACAAGAAATAAGCATACATAATTGAGAACAAGAATCAAGTGTTTATCATGTAATTCAGAAATCAAATAATAAGATCGACCATAGGTTTCATCTTCTCTAGGTATCTAAGGAAATTAGTTCATAATTTGGAATAAAATCATCTCAAAGTTAGGATAACAACAAGACATAAATAAACTCAATAAAACTTCTAAGGAAATTGAATGGAAATCTTCAATCTTAAAGGAGATCTACTTCTGAGTTGAATCTGGTGGCTTTCTTTGAGTCTTTTCTTCGGTCTCCTCTGTGTGTCCCCTTAGGTCCTCTTCTAATATGTATTTATAAACTTTAGAATGCTTAGAAACCCTAAAAATTGAGTTTTTTTTTGCGTAAAAGAGAAGCAGGGTGCAAAATCGACACGGTCTGGCACATGGGCGTGTGTCTAGCCCGTGTGGCTCACACGGGCGTGTGCCTAGCCCGTGTGGAAATGCCCAGGCCATGTGGATCCTGAAAACAACTTTTTTTATCTGATTTTGGCCCCTTTTTGGCTCCTTTCACTTCCCTATGCTCACCTAAGTATAGAAACATGGATTTAAAGGATTAGGAGCATCAAATTCACTAATTTACATAATAAATCATTCAAAAACGAATCAAGAATGGGATTAAAAATATGTTACTTTTCTGGTTTATCAATTCTTCTCATCTTTTGTCAATGAAGTTATTGTTTTCCTTCCAATTGTCTTTCTTATTGTAGTATGAACAATATAACAAAACATTCGACATCCACAGAAATCTTTAACATACTTAAGGGACTAACCCAGGTCTGGCGTATTATACATACAGTGCTGATACTAACTTAACTTCTACTAAGGATAGCTAAACCGAAAGCTCTAATACCAATTGACTTGTAGCACCCTCTACCCGACCTGAATCATCGGATACAGATATTGGATGTTACAATACATAAATAATAAGCAAAAAATTTTACAATCAGCATATAACCCTTCTCTTTAACATTCTTCTTAATGTTTTAGTAACTATCTTCAGATCAAAATATTTAATAAAAAAATTATTTAAGAATAGATTAGATTTTCAAAGCAGCAAAATACCATACAACTCAACACTTTGTTAAAGATAGACTCTTCATGATGTAGTGTACTAAGTGCCATGCTCTTAGGATATCCTTTATATGCATAATGACACAACTTGAACTGCTACCCTAGCGCAATTCTGGCTTGGTCCCTCATAGTGTATAGGTTTCACTCACAAACTTGCAACCCAAAACACTATTAAAGTATGCCTAAAGACCAATCATGAGATAATTGTAATCACAAACTTGTTTTACCTAGTTTGTTAATATAAGACATTGCCATTGTTATTCCAGTTTCTTTTTCTATGTGTATAAATAAATTGGTTAGTAATAAAATCTTGAGAATAATATGGTTATTCTTAGAAGGTCCATAGACAAGTATTATTTTGGGCTTGGACAATAATAATGAATTAAGACTAATGTGTAGTTGACTGATGACAAAGTGTTGGCATTGACATAGAGATGTCAAAATAAATATATGAATATCTGTTAGAGAACAATATACTGGACTGACCTGCTATGAGTATGTTTATTAGATTATTATGTAATAGTCACAACATTACTCATAGTGGTAACTATGTATATGATCCTTAGACTTGGGATTATCATTGTCTCATGAGTTGTATATTTTGATATAGTCAAAACGTCTACCGTAATAGGTTGTACTATAAAGACTAATGTTGGATATGCCACGATCTATGAAGTGGGATATAATTGATCAAGATAGGTTTTGCCCCTCCTACATAATGGGAGCAATATCTTGGGTCACTTAATAAGTGAAACTATAAATGCATGGCCATGCTCAAATAAGTGACCCAAGATATTAAATTAAATTGTAGTCTACTCAGAATATCAAGAAATATGAGATTGGACTATACAAGTGTGACTATTCCATGACTTGTGTCCAATCTAGATATAAAGGATCAAAGGATATAATACATGAAAAAATTATCATAGAAAGGTTATGTTAGATCACGACTTCTTGTAAACTGGGTAGCAATAATGCATTGCTAGATGTCATTCATTGCTTGTAACATTAGAAATGTTCTAGTATTACTACTAACATTACAAAAGCTTAAAGGGTCACACCTTATTGTTAAATCGAACAGAATACAAACATAGTTCGTAGTGTGTTTAACTATCACATAAGTTAATTTAATTTAATTTCATTTGGAAATTAAAGATGGAACATATTATATGTACAAACTTGTTGTACACAAATAGAGAACATAGTTAAAATTAATATATGAATTTGATTCATATAAAATATTAACTGAATATAATTTACCAAAATTATTAATATAAATAGTTATAATAATAAATTTGGTCAAATATAAAAATATGGAAATTGATATTCTTTTGGAAAGAATATAATATTTTAAAAGCTTTCCATATGTTTCTCTAAAAGGAAAGGGAATAATTATGTTTTTATTATCATGTGATATTAAAAGAAAAGGAGGTGAATCACGTTGTGTATGTAAGTTACCAAAGAAAAAAATCAGAAAAGGTCTAGTAGCCACTTTTCGAATTCTCTCTGAAAAGTTCAAAGAGTTTTGTTGTTCATTGTTGACTGGGTGGACTACGTAGAGGCCAAGACGTTTTTAGCTGTGGCTTGGAATGGACATCGAGAATGAAATCAGATCCTAAAGCTATATCTTTAACTCATTTTCAACCGGTTTATTCCCTGTACATGGACCCATGGTTGACGATCACCGGAATAATTTTTCTATTGCACCACAGGGCATATCGACGATCCAACAAACATATATACAAGTTTCTAAGGAACTTTGCGGGTCTCACTCAGTTTTACCTTTTTAGAAAAATGTAGATTCCTTTAACCCCATGAGTTGGGTTTCCCTCTTATACAATGGCAAATACAATTCTGATTCTTGATTGGTGGATAACCATAAGTCAAATACTGCACTTAACCATTTTATACTCTTTTCACGTTAATAGCTTTACACAAGTCCCTTGTGGTTGTAGATGAATGCACTTCTTAGATCACTACCCAGTACATTTTATTCTTAGTAGATTCTTTACATACTCTTGTGAATACTAGATTACAGGATTTAATAGTTCTTATGTATGGAAGATTCATACTCTACCAATCATCCTAAAAGCCTCAAGTTCCTTATCATGGAAAATCACTATGGCGGATTCCATAGCTAGTTACTTTGTCGAGTATTCTACCGAAAAATGCCTCACCATCATACTTAGATATCACACACGGCAGACTAGTATTTATCCACTTGAACGTTATAGAACTCATTCCACTGGTTTCCGATATAACACGCTACAAAGGCTTCTAGAAAGAGGTAGCCACATAAGTTTTTCAAAGGATTCGCCACAAAGGCTTTCTAGAGAATTTTCCATAAAGGCTTTCCAAAGAAATCGCCTCAAAGGCTTTCCAGAGAGATCCATGTTTATTGTCCTGGTGGACCATTTTAGTGGATGTCATAGGCTTCTCCTTTATGGTATTACACCTTCACGCCTTTTTGGTGTATTATCATATGATGCCATGGCCATGGACTTCCACAAATTTGTCTCATGATCTTCCAATCTGGTTAGCATTACAGCTGCCCTACCAAGAGCTACACAATGAATCTCTTTCTTATCCTTATACATAACTCAAAATTTGTCAAGCATTGAACCCATATAATAATGAAGTATAAAACAAGAACTACACACACGCTAGTAACAATACCATATTGTACACAACTTCGTACCATGTTGCACATTATTGACCTCAATTACGTATTTGTAGATATCTCTCAAGACATGCATTCACATAATTACATGACATGCATGAGTCAGGTTTAGAAACTCACCAAAGACCTACCTTTACCTTGGCCCAGAGCTTCTGTTTCGATAGTCCTTCCCAACCCAATAACAACTGATTAAACGATATAAAATTTCCATTAGAATCTTCATTGCAGACATTTTACTAATACTTTTTCCTTCTATAGTCGAAATGTGCAAAACTGTAATACTTACCAGAAGGCCAATTCACCTATCTTAGTTCAACCTTATCAAAGAGAAAGAAGAGGATGTTGAGGTTAGAAAGAAGAACCTGAACATTAAGCAGATAGCCTAAAACCATTTGAAATGTCCATTTCCTTTAAATATAATCTCGGTCCCCTGATTGCCTTACCGATTGCAAGGTAGGTGAAAGAAAATTCAATGAAGATTATCCTCACTGTTGACCAGTCACGGGGAGGTCAAATCAATCTGATTTACTTCTATCGAGAAATGGCTAACCATGCTACTTATGATGACTTATCTAGTTGGCTTGTTTTAGTGTACAAGTGATCTTTCATTCATTTTGCTATTATGCTCTTTGCTCTATCTCTACCTTTTGTTGCTGCAGAATCCTAACAACTCCCAACTAATCTAATATGATATCCAATTTGAATGATACTCATAGAAATCAGTCGTACTATATCTTGGCTGAGGCTCTCGTTTGGCGTGGTCTTAAAGACACTTTAGTCCCTTACAACTTTCCCATATACTTAGTAGGCACTTCAAGTTCAACCAAAACTCTAAGGTGTACTCTTTATTTTTCATACTCTTTCTTCAAATGAAGAATACCCCTAGATGAAACCCTTGGATACTTTTACGAGCGAATAATTTACGTGCCAACTTTAGTTCGTCAAAAGTTTGTAAATTGGCGGGCTGTACTACCATAGTGAACCAAAATAAGTAATAATAATATCTACTCACCTTCTTCACATATCTGCCAACTTTGGGGTGTTACACAAATGATGAAAAAACATTAAAAAAGCAATATTGCGTAAGAATTTGGAGTAGGAAAGCCTTAAAACAAGAAATCACTACACAAACTGAGAAAAAAATAGGGTAGAAAAGACTTAGAGAACAAGAACACAAATGAAGAACAAAAAAAAAAAAGGAATTTCAAAAATAGCTAAAGAAAAAAATAGTCTAAAAGAAAAGCAAACAAGGAACATATAAAGGTTCTCCTAAAACGCATAGTTTCATCATCTGTCTCAATGGCCAACGTCAAATCAACACATATCACTGCAAGTCGTTACTCATCATTTTCTTTATTCCCCAAGCACAGTTCTCAGATGATATTTATAGACAAAATTCTAGAAGCTTTCACAACGACTTTTCTATTTTCGCAAAAGGCTACATCTCTATCTTCAACTATCTGTTGTTGCACCTTCCCCTGAAATCGCAAAGAATGGTTTATCCCAAGACAAGCCACTTTGCAACTTGCCTCAACTTGGGGAGGGACTATTGTTATACCCTCTTATAGCTTCGGGCATGTTGCAACACAAAAAACTACTCAAGAAACACCCCTCTATTCAACGTCGATCGGTTAGCCACCAAGAAACTAGTATCCTAGAAGGCCCGATTCCAAATGACCTATCGTTTTATCCAAAAGAGTCTCGGTCGACCATCCTTGTGAGCCAACCACCACTTTCTATAGAAGGTCTTCACTTGGCACCCACTCTTCTATTCTAAACGTGACTCTTTAGGCCACCAAACCCCACGTGGGCATAACCACTCTGTACCATGATTTAGAAGGAATGATAGAATGTGTCCCACCATAAATATCCTTTCCATGCATCCCACAACGATGAAATGATAACAGGTTCCCCACGTTAGCACCACCAAACATGGAACCCTTTCTATATATACCCCTCCACGCAACGAAGACAGGATCGACTCTTAAGCATTCTAGCCACCATACTACTCTCAATACATTCCTTTGCATCCTTAGCCTCCCTACTGACTTGCATCCTCCGGCTCTTTTCTTAGATTGGGTAAAGTGGCTTTCATTAGCATCACCATATCTTCCTTCGTGTCTCCTCCCTTGTTGATACTTCACATCAACAACACGTGACTAAAATGAGTAAAAAAATTATAAAGACAATTTGTTAAAGCATTGGTAAGGATCTGATTCAATTAGCAGAAATTGACAATCAATTTTGGATTTTTCCTAATCTCAATGACTAAAATAAGGTGCAAATTCGCTTTGGAACTTGTATGAGGTGAAAATATTGTACTCCTTTAAATAATTTAGAATCAAATTCAAACATTAGATCAGTTTTTATCAATCCACTTTGCCCAACGATTCAGCTAAAGATCTCTGAACATTATTCATGTTTAATCTTTAGTCACTGAAACTCGGCTATAAGTAAAAAGAATGGAAACTTTAGAGACGATGGCATTTTTCATGGTGTTCTTTTTCTTGCTTCAAACCGGGATCTCACACCATTGAATTGAACACTTTTTTACATGTTGATTGATAAAAAAAATTAACCCCTTTCTAGTACTTATGAATTACGTTATCCAGTGTATGTAAAAAAAAAAAAAACAAAGAATTACGTTATCTATATATTTTACTTTTTAATCATATTCATGTCTGAAATTTGTATGGGTATAAAAAAAATAAAATGTGCTTAATTTCTTATCGATGTATAACAAAATAAGCCCAAAGATGAAAAGGTCGCCTTTGCCTTTGCCCTGTTTATTATTGTGAAGGAAGGAGACAATGGCCCCACGTCCTATCCCCATCCATGATGGTTTCTATCAGCAGTATGGATGGATAATTGGATACCCACATTTTATAATATCACAAGAACAAGGTTTGATGACAGGAGAATGAACAAAAAATATGAGGGAGCAGATTATGAGACGTGACAATACCATGGCCATCATAGTACAAAGTTTGGCAGCTGAGCGGTTCTTTCAAATAAATTTGGATTCTACTTCCATTGTAGTTTTCACAATTTCCCCCAAAGCCAAGGTGTAGTCTCATGGTTCCGCACTAATTTGTTTAATCCAACTTTAATATATATAATGGTAAACCTATGATATAGGTTAGGAGTTAGATCGTATTTTATCTCTTTTACTAAAAAATGAGTAAATTAGTCCATTTACGTCAGATGAAAGAGTAAACTAATTTTTTTGTTAAAACTTTTATCCATTTCTACTATTAGAAATTAGTCACTGTACATCAACGTGAGATACATCTGCACGCCACATGTTACTATCTGGTTATTCTGTCAATCACGTCAGTTTTTAAAAGTATAAATAAAAGAACTTTTTAATAAAAAATACCAATTTACTTTTTAATCGAATATACAGGAACTCGTTTATCCATTTTTTTTAAGTAAAAAGGACAAAATACATTTCAAGTACAATAATCTCCATAGTACTCTTGTATATATACATATAACTGATTTAGGATTATGTTCTTCCTCTAAAATCATCATATCTTACCCTATTCCAACAAGAATCAGCTATCCTTTGGGGCATATTGCTGGTACTCTAGAACCGGTTTTGATATCAAATGTTGAGTTCACTTCAACTTGCAAAATATTGATCATTTGATTTATTGAGTTTCATGATTTTGTATAATGTAAATCATGAAAACTTTTATATATCAAGATTTCTAATACTAGTCAGTGATTCATAATTCTTTTCGAAAATCATATAGTAGAGTTTAGTTGAAAAACTTATTATTATTTTAACTATTTAACTTTTTTATTCTATCTGATTAATTCTTCAATAAAAGAAATTGAATCTTATATCGAACGGGATCCATAAAAAGATTTATATTCATCCAAAATAATATTCAAATTCAGAAATCATAATAAAATAAAAAAAGAATTCTTGCATAGGCATATGAGTGTAAGTGAAGAGAGTGTTGTTCAATAATTCATTTATGCTACTTTATCAAGTTAAATAAACAAATGTAAGCAAGATTGTGATGCTTGTTTACTAAATAAACTGAACACGAACAAAACATATTCAGTTAATTTTTGTTCATGAAATAAACTTATTTATATTTATTTAATACTCAATTATAGTTCGATTATTATATAATTAATAATATTACTATTACTTATGTGTTTATTGTAATGATTTATTTTTATTTTTATCATTTTATATTAAAAAATAAGGAGCATATTGTTTTATTATTCATAATTAGATTTTTTTTTTTTTGCAAACATGTATAATAATATGTTTATGATATGTTTTAGAAAATATTTATTTAATATTCACAATTTTTTTTTTAGTTTAAACAAACAAATACAATCATATATAATTTTAAATAAACGAACATGAATACAATTTTATATTTTTTAATGAATATGAATCAAACACAAATAAACTTAAAAATAGATAAACGAACACAGACATATACTCATTCGTTCAATCTCAATTAGTTTACAATCTTACATAAATAGGGGTTAGCAAAATTCGATTTGACTAGAAAAAATTAAAATTTTTTTTCGAATTTTGAGTTAATTGAATCTAGTTATTCAAATTATTCAGTTTTTCGAGTAAACTCAAATAAGTTATTCGATTTTTCGAGTTCAAGTTGAGTTGAATTCTACAATTATAATAACTTGAGTAATTCGAACAAATCAAATAATAGATTGGTATAAATACCTTTTTGGTCCCTAACAATTTTGAAATTGAGCAAATTGGTCACTCTCAAATAAAAAATATAAAAAAATATCAAAGTTATTTTTGAAAATTCAAAATATTTATAAAAATTCTAATTTTTATAAATCTTTTAAAAATTAAAATATTTAAAAAAGCAAAACTATATAAAAATGTTTAAATTAAAAAAAATAATAATTTTGAGGACCTAAACAAGTAAATTACAAATTCAAGTTTAAGTTTAAGTTTTCAAAATATATGGTTTCAAATTTATGTGCTCTAATATGAAATTAATTATACTGTCATAAGATTTTATTTTGATAGTTTTAATTTTTAATTTTTAAGTTTAGCTCGAATAATTTCACATTATTCGACTTAACTTAATTAAAAAAAATCAAATTGAATTAGGATGATAAAATAAAACTCGTCAACTTAACAAATTTAAAATTTTTTACTCGATTAGATGGAGGAGGCAACATTTTTTTCCTTTCAAAAACTATGTCTGAAGTTACTTGACATAAACTTGTTATTATCCAAGTAATTACAGAAATTTTAAAGTAACCACAGAAATTATGTAATAAACTGTTAATGTGTTTTTATATGAAAAGCAAGGTTAAACATAAATTTAGAGTTGAAACACAAATTAAAACACGAAACCCATCAATCAACTCATGAATTAAAAGATGCCCCCAGGTTTTTTTTTAATTTACTTTATAAACAGAAATCATGGTATCAATGGGACCTCCCATGTATATAATGCCATCAACAAAAAAGAAACCGACATCAACATTAAATATGCACGAACAAAGAAAAAATGAATGCAAAAAGAAGCCCTATGTGTTACGGATGAAAATATATTTATTGATAAAACCATTCACTATTTCTTGGATAAATCCCAAGGAATATGGCCCTTAAAATCATTAAACTTTGTTATAACCATTTTCTTTTTCGGTTAGTGTAAAGTATGTGAGGTTGATTTTTTTATAAAAATAAATAGGAATTATGATCCGATTCGAATATAATATTCAACATAAATTTTTTATTACAGTACTATATCTGACTCAGTCATCTATATAGAGTTAAATATCTATGCTCGTATCAAATTTTCTTTTAAAAAGAAAACTTAAAAAACTTCGCATAGTTTAGAAAGTGTCCTGCTACTGAGGAAATATTTAACATTTTTTACTTTGGTGGGGTTCGAACTAATGCCTTAAAGGGTCTTAGTGGGTAAAAACACCACCAATTGTCTAGTATCCTTACTTGCCAATGACATATAATGTCATGCGTTCGAACCCTGCCACAGTTAAATGCTAAATATTTCTTTGGTGGCGAAACACTCCTTAAACTCTGTAAACTCCTTTGGCTCTCCTCAAAGTCTAGAGACAAAATTCTAGACTAAAATTAAAGAACAAACATCCAGATACAATATATTTATTTTAAGGACTTCTCTGAAAGAGAGAGTTGAGCCCCTTAACAGGTTTATAAGTAAATAACTACACCTAATCTCAATTCGAATATTTCAATTAGATCTAATAGTTCATATCTCTAATATTAATAATTTCTAGAATAACTATTTGATACACATGTAATAAAGCTTTTTAACTCTATAAGCGGAGTTAATAGATCGTCCTGCGTCTTATTTATAGACTTTTTTATTTCTTTAAATACCAATTAAAAATTATTTTTCACTTTTTTAGCTCTGTTTTTCAAATAATAATCTTAATTTGTGATATTCATCTTTTATTTAAATTTTACGTAATAATTTCTGGCGCCTAATTTCAGCATTGAATTTGCGTGTGTTCCCATCAGCAATGTAGACTAGTTTGGACACAATTCAGAAAACGACAACTGCTTTTGGGACCATATTATTATTATTATTATTATTATTATTATTATTATTATTATTATTACCAACACCAAAAAATAAATTGGAATGCATATAAAATAAGAGATAGATCCGACCAAGCCTCCAAGATTGAATAAAAAGTAAAAATTTTAATTAGTTCATATAATTCCTATTTTTTTTTTAAATGCAATGAAATAACCTCCAATCCTATTTTTACCGTTCATAGATATTACAGACAGCTAAATGAGAACAACACTGGAACGGAAGATGCTAGACTAAAAGATTATATAAGCAGGCAAAAGAAAAACTGTGGGTGGTGCCTTAGAATTAAAGCTTCATAACCTTGAGATTGTGATTGACAATTGTCTTTCTCTTTGATAGCTTTACAAACCCAATCTTCCTTTTGTGTTTCTGGTATTGTTCAGTCCCAAACTGACAGACATGTCTTGTCTTTCCCATTTAATAACCTAGTTAGCCCTTTCAACTTTAAAGCCACAATAATACATTTTTCAGACCCTTGAGGTTTATTCTAATGGCGACTAGGACTGCATCATCATCATCACCATCCAAGCCAGCAGGAAGACAACTTGGGGAACTCCTTCAACAACAACAAGAACCTTTCATCTTAGAGATTTACCTTTCAGAAAGAGGGTGTTTGAGAAACAACAAGTCCATTGGCTGCCATGGAAATTCAGGCAAGTTTTTAAGGATCAACAAGAAGGGTATTCCCAACTTCCCTAAACTACTTAAAGTTGTAGTATGTAACAAGTTGTTTGCAATTAAAGGGTCAAAAGCCAAGAATTCTGCAGATACATTTTCCACCGCTAGCAGCACAACAGTGTATAATTCATGCTCAGATACTGACATAGATAAGCCGCCTATGTTGAAACTCTACAATGAAAGGGAAAAGAAGGTAGAAAAAGCTTTTATAATTTATCTATCATTTTCTGTTATTGCATAAAGAAAAGAGATTTGATATAAAGCTAACAGGATGTTGCAGATTCAAAGCTTCAGTGCGGTTGCATGGAAGACAGCCCTCAGTTTTACATGACGAGGCAGAAAAGCTTGTTCTTGAGTAAGCTGATAATATTGTCAGCTTCAGTCTGGAATTTACTTGTTCAAAGCAAACCAGGATTAAGAGAGTTCGCAGAGCCTGATGGGTCTAATTCTTCACCATTTTCAATATCGAAAAGGGTTTTGCAGCCAACAAACAAGGTTCCCTTATTATGGAGCAGAAGAGAATTGTTGGAGTTGGATGGAATGGATTCAACCAAGGAATGGAATGTTTATGAAGAACAGAAGGAGATAGGACTAGTAATTGGAGACGCCATAGCAGAGGAGATCACAACTCAAGTTGTAATGGACATGATATTAATATATAGCTAACATATAATTTGCTTGTTTCCATATGTCGGCTGTTGCTGTCTAGTTCAGATTGATGTCCATGATAGTAATGTATGTAACAAAGAATGTAGAAATCTTTTTTTTATTTTCCAAATTGAAGATAGCAACAACTTTATCTTCTCTTTGGCTTTATTGGGAATTCACATAAATTTGTTTAAAGCACTCTGTTGTTTGTTTAATGATTGAACACAGACTTGGGGGCTTAATTAAATTTGATGGATCGACGGATGTTGACAACTAAACTACCATAAAGTAGCCAATTGGAGAATTGCCAAAGACAACCCATAAATAACCAAGTTCCTAATCAAACTTATTAATCGGAAAATATAATTTTTGGCTCATAATTAATAAGTTACTTTGCTACTAGTATTTTTTTATTTTCATTTTCTTACTTAAATTTGGTAATTATATTCATTTCAGATTTTCAATTTAGATTTCATTTATATTTGGTGATATGATTAATGTTCTTGAAGCATGATTGGTTCAGTCGGTCAGATTGACTCAACGGAGAATTGACCAAAATACTAATTCAAACAAAAGGGTTGAGTGATTGATCGAAAAGTGATCGAAATCGGTAAAAATCGAAAATTGAACTAAATTCGTAGTTGAATCGTTTAATAAAATTTTTTAATAAATTTTAATTATTTATTTAGTCTTAGTTTAGTAGTTGAATCGATCAAACTGATTGAATCGAAAAATCAATAGTTTGAGTAGTTCAATTCCACTGGCCCGGTTATTAGAATATTGTATGTGACACTCTAAAGATTATATCACGTCATAACTTGAAATTATATATATATATATATATATATATATTTTCAAGTGATGATGTGGCTCAATCTCAAAGTGCCACTTCATCAAACTTTTATATTTTTCAAGTCCAATGATAAAAATGAATCAAGTTACCAAGTTTAGGTACCAAAGTAGATAATAATAATAAAGTATAGGTACCGAAATGGACCTAATTATCATTGGCAAAAAATTATATTATCCCTTATTTTTATTTATCAAACAATTTTGATTAAGCAATTAAATCTTAAGGTTAGTATTTAGTACACTGATAGTGTATTTTTTTCATTTCACAAGTAGCTTTAAAAAAATTTAATGTGTCTCTTTTTTTTTAAGTATTTTACTAGATAATTGTACAACATTTGTCAACCCCTGATCCTACCTATAAAGTTTAAAAATTCCCCTAATAATATACCAAATATTATTCCTAAATCTTAATATATTAATTTTTTATTAACTTGGTAAAAGAAAACTACCATAAACCCAATAAACATGATGTCTTTATTTGTGAAAAAATCGATTGAGACGAAAAAGTAAAATTTTCTTTGATAATTATGTGATATTGACACCAAATACATAACTAGTAACAATTACATAAAATAGAAAAGAAAAAAAAAAGTTATAAAAATATCAATGATGGCTAATTGGAAAACTCCAAAAACTAGAATCAAACCCCAAACTAAGATCCTAAACCCTGAGTTATTAAATGTAAAATGCCAAACATTACCCTAAAGCCCAAACAATAGGAAAATAAGTAAAATACTTGCAATTGATTTGAAATAGGTTAAAAGAAAAAAAAAATGCTAAAGGTAGTGCTATTGACGGTTACAACTAAGCTTTTAAATACAACATTGTGGTAACATCTCAAGTGGGTAAGCACTATCTTTTCGCAGATTTTCTTTATGTGTTCTGGAGGGATGATATTCATGTGTATTTTTTATTGCCCTTTTATGCTTGTTGGTGTGTTTGATGGATTACGCTTTTACAAGCTTTTTAATGTGTTTGGTGGGCTATATTCTTATGAGTTTCATGATGCGTTCTGGTGAATACCCGCATGTAAACTATAAATCTAAAAGTGTATTTTAATTGGGACTAACTGGAAATTAATAAACATGAACTTAAAAAACATGGTTATGTATTGCTTATTCTAGGTGCGATATATGGTGTTATGATATGTTCTTGCTTGTTTCTTTTCTATTCAGTCTTTACATAATGAATTAAATTGTATACCAACCCTAGAGCGAGGTAAGTGTAATACTTTTCATTTGAACTAAGCAAGCACGATTATTCTTGCGCGTTGTTGTTTTACACTTTGTTCATACTTGCGAACCATTGAAGCTTGTCACCTTTTGTGGAGCATCACACTATCACCAAAACAAGAGTATGAAATTCGCGTACAGTGGCGTATCTAGGGACCCAGCCCCTTAAAATAGAAATTGTTCATTTAGGTCCTTTAGAAATTTTAAAATTTTAAATTAATAAAGATAAAATTGCACTTTGGCCCCCTAAAAATAATAAAAATTTGATTTAATCCTTAAAAATTATAAAGACATAGACTATTAAAAATTAGAATTTAATTTCGTCCCCCTAAAAAAGTTTTTTGGCTTCGCCCCTGTTCGCGTATTTATGTATCGTGGCATGTACCTAAGGCACCAGCATGTATAAATATGCTTATTTCGTATGTTATTTAATACTTGAAACATTGGTTGTGATGTAGTTGTTAAAGGGTTAATCATTTTGTTATATTTTATGGATGTATGAAAAGTTCATTTTGCATGCATACATGATAAGGAACGTGCGCGGAACAGGATCGCAAGTTTGTCCATGTCACGGATTTGACTTAGGGCTCTAGATGATCGAAAAGAAACTTGGATTTTAACACAGTTTGAAACGCAAACAAATCCAAGTCAAATCTAAGAATTAAAAAGGGTAGCAATTAAAACAAATAATTAAGATAGAAAAAGAAAAAAGAATCCAAATCAATGATTAGAAACAATTAAACAAGAATAGAACATAATAATAAAGAAACAAAACAAGATAGATGGAAAAGATGGAAAGTGACGTGTAGAAGTCCTAAGAAGCCTTAGAAATAAGATGAATCCACAACCCCTTTCAAATGGCTCTAATTTCCCCTCCAAAAAAGAAAATTGGCAAGAAAAAACTTGAAAATGATCCCCACAATCTGGAAAGATTGTTAGAACTCTTCTAAAAGAAAACTCAAAGAGAAATTCTTGAAGAGAAAAACTCAAAGAGAATTTTATTAACTCAAATAGAGAAGTTACTAAATGAATTATTTTGAATTATGTATAATGATGAGGCCTTTATATAGGCTAGCTAAGTACATCTAAATAAAACTTTCAAGTATTTTGAAACTCTAATTAATCTAAACAAGAAGCAATTTTAAACTAAACTTTCTTGACTTAAAACTCTTAAAAGAATATCCAAAATTTGGAATAAATAAATAATAAAAAAATAAAACTTAATAAATACATTATTGGGCTCATGTATAATAAAAATTAAGCCTAAAAATAGAACCCCATATGATTTAAGTTCAAATTAAAAGCCCAAAACTCGTAATTTTCGTAATAATCCTGTCTAGAAATTCTGCTCACACAGTCTTCACTAAAATAGTCATAACTTAAGTTACCGAACTCCAAATCGAGTGATTCAAAGTGCAGTGCAAAGCTAAAAGACGAATATTTGATCGATATGAAGATATATTGACATAGAAATGCCTAGACCCCTTCCAAAAATTCGCTACAAATCAGATGATTATAACATGGCTAGGCGTGTGGGCTTGATTGGGATCCTTGAAGTATAATGCCAAAGCTTGTTAATGTCTTCCACATAAGCTTGTCATCATGGATTTAGATTTTAAGTTCACGAACAAAATTGATCCCTTCTAACTCATCCTCACTCCATATTAAACTCCAAAGTCCATTGTTTTGGATCTTCAACTTTTCTTCTCAAAATTTCTTCGTGATAAAGTCTTGAACGAATAAGTTGAGTTTTGAATTCAACTACTTGGATTTGGATCTCATGATTAGGCCTTGAGGGAAACTAAGTCCATTATGTCCATGGGCCTAAAATTGGGCTTTGAGACTTGTAGCAATACATCTAGCCTTATTTGTTATGACTTACGATTTGAAAGTCATTCAACTCATTTGGAATGCTAGCTTTGTTTCATGAATATGTTGTTGGATAATGGTTTATTTTGAGCAAGTTTTATGGAGAGTCTTACTTGTACATGGTTTCTTGAAGCATTTTTCATGGTTGCTTTGTTTGAAGGTGTTTTGGAATCAGTTATAACTATTTTGAACTCAAAATTTGGCCATTTGCACCTAGGGTTCGATACACATGGTGTAGGTATTAGTTCTCAGCTTAAAATGGGCCAAAAATTCATATCAAGTGCCAAAGGTTCAATATCACTATCAAGGGTATCGCACCCCAACCCAGCAGATTGCTCAATTAGATAGTTCACGAGCTTGGGTCTGGTACCTAAGGCTTTAGGTACGATACTTCGGCCCCTGACAATGCCACTGCACTATTTTGATGAAATTGAGCCCCCAAGTCTCATATTTAGTCTTAGAATACCCTAGTCATAGTAGAAGTAGGAAAGAAGTTACATGAATCGATGGTGTTGTAAAATAAGTTGACTTCCTAATTTTGGTATAATTACTGTAACACCCCTTACCCGTATTCTATGCCGGAACCGGGCACGAGGTATTATCGGACTTAATCTACTTCACCACACAACCTTAACCAGTAACTTTTAGTCCCAACTAGACATATCTCTATTTCCATCACAACAATCCTCATTAAGGACCTTCGAGGCCTCAAACATACATACGAGGGGTTCCAAAACCCTACCGAAAACCTATGCAATCTTAAAATTTTTCACCTAAACAGGGGTCACACGCCCGTGTGAAATGGGACACGCCTGTATGGGCAAGCCGTGTAGTCACACACACCCATGTCCCTACCCCGTTTGGGATTTATTTTCATTTCAAACCTACAGGGGTTTTCACACGGCCGGACACACGCCCGTGTGATTAGCCCGTGTGCTCCACCGGCCTAGACACGCCCGTGTCCTGGCTCGTGTGTAAAAACTTGGGTATTCTGTTTGTGACGTCAGCAACCTTATAAGGGTCACACGGCCTAGGCACACGCCCTTGTGGCTAGCCCGTGGTCGACACTGACTTGTAACACCAACATGCAGGGGACACACGGCCAAGTCACACACCCATGGGGCTGACCATGTGTCACACACGACCTAGACACACGCCCGTGTGCCTACCCGTATTGACAAGAACAAGGCTATTTGCCAAGCTCTTTTCATCCCTCTAGCTCACACAACATGAATTCATTCATCACATCACTAAATAACTTATATTTTGCAATATAAACTTCCATGAATAACTACATCTTTTCATATATATATATATATGAGAGAGCCAACAACCATGACAATTTACAAAATAGTTTATCTTTCAAAAAGGCCAACACACTTTTGGCCAAAGTAACAAAACAAACTAACTAGTCTAACCTCTATGCATGCCATACACAAATGCACTATGTCTAAATATACCGAAGTGAGCTGATAGTATGGGTGATATTCTGGTTATCTGCATATCCCAACTCGGCTCTTTAACTATATAAAACAAGGGAAAAGAAAAGGGGAGTAAGCTTTAAGCTTAGTAAGTTTACATGTAAACAAATAACATCATAGTATGTGCTAAACAATAAATAGCATTACATACTAAACAAGAACAATCCACATTCATAGTCATGCTTACACATTTCCTCCCTTACCACATTCCAACCATATCACGAGCTTAATGCTCACATTCATTGACATACGTCCCTGCACTTAGCACCACAAAATCACATGATACAACATGACATAATTTCTCAAAAAGTCATTCATACTACCAATCACTCGGTGGTTTCGCACTTAGCCCACCATCAATCTCTAATAGGGTGGTATCGCACATAGCCCACCAAATGATATATAGGTGATGGTATCGCACACAGCCTATCACAATTTAATAATAAGGTGGTATCACACTTAGCCCACCATCAAGTATTATCATTACAGATTCATATATCCATTTCGTAATTCATACGACAATTATTCAATAACTACCACATTCAATCCACTTGAACCGTACAGGTTCTCAATCATGGTATGCACTAGTCAGCAACCACAATATGTATATAAAAAATGCATTGTTCACACATAAACTTACCTCGGTGCAAAACGTTTCGATTTGCGGTTTAATCCGTAACCTTGCCTTTTCCACGATCAAGGTTGATTCCGCGCTCTTCTTGATCTATAACAATAGAATTCACTCATTTAGATCATTCTATGATCATAATGCATCAAAATCTACACTTAGGCAAAAATGACCATTTTGCCCTTATACTATGGAAAAATTACGATTTTGCCCCTAGGCTCGTAAATCATTTTTTAGCCCACTTTCTCACTAAACAAGCCTAGCTCAACATTTATTTCTCTTACAACTACTCACAAATCCAACTATTTCATGCATTTATGACACAATTACAATCTTAGCATTCAAGTCCTATTTAGATGTTTTCATGCAAACACCTTTCACAAAAGTTGTACTTATGCAAGAATGCAAAGTGATAGCATATGCATCCAGACAGCTAAAGCCACATGAGAAGAATTACCCGACGCATGATTTAGAGTTGGCAGCTATTGTCTTTTCATTGAAAATTTGGAGACACCATTTGTATGGTGAGAGATGCCGGATATTCACCGATCATAAAAGCCTAAAGTACTTGATGACTCAAAAGGAGTTGAACTTAAGGCAACGGAGATGGTTAGAGCTGATAAAAGATGATGAGTTGGTTATTGATTATCATCTAGGAAAGGCGAACGTAGTCGCCGATGCTTTGAGTAGAAAAACCCTATTTGCATTGAGGGCATTGAATACGCAAATGACTTTGTCTGATGATGGTTGCATTCTAGCTGAGTTGAGGACTAGACCAATGTTTCTCCAAGAGGTTTATGAGGCTCAAAAAGATGACATTGATTTACAAGCTAAGAGAGTTCAGTGCGAGTCGGGTGTTGAGTCCGATTTTCGAATAAATTTCGATGGATGTCTGATGTTTAGAGACAGAATTTCTATACTGAGGAATGATGAGCTTATTAGGAATATTTTGTATGAGGCACATAACGGATGTTTATCTGTACATCCGGGCAGTACCAAGATGTATAATGATTTGAAGAAATGGTATTGGTGGCCGAGTATGAAGAAAGATATTTCTGAGTTTGTTTCGAGATGCTTGATTTGTTAGCAAGTAAAGGCCGAACACCAAGTGCCTTCGAGTTTGCTTCAACCTATTATGGTACACGAGTGGAAATGGGACCGAATAACTATGGACTTTGTAATGGGCTTACCGTTAACACCGAACAAGAAAGATGCTGTATGGGTTGTAGTTGATAGACTCACAAAGTCAGCCCATTTTATACCTGTGCGAGTCGATTATTCGCTTGATAAATTAGCACACTTGTACATGTCAGAGATAGTAAGACTTCATGGTGTACCATTGTCGATCATTTCAGATAGAGATCCGAGATTCACGTCACGGTTTTGGAATAAGTTGCAAGAGGCCTTGGGCACGAAATTGAGTTTCAGTACAGCCTTCCATCCACAGACCGACGGGCAGTCGAAAAGAGTAATTCAGATACTCAAAGACATGCTTCGATGTTGTGTTTTAGAGTTCCAAGGTAATTGGGAAAAATATTTACCGTTGGTGGAATTCGCCTATATTAATAGTTTTCAGTCAAGTTTAAATATGGCGCCTTATGAAGCCCTGTATGGGCATAAGTGTCGAACGCCTTTATATTGGACTGAGCTTAAGGAAAACCAGATTGACGGAGTTGATTTGGTTAAGGAAACTGAAGAGAAAGTATATGTGATACGAGACTGTCTGAAAACCGCCTCAGATAGGCAAAAGTACTATTCAGATTTGAAAAGGAAAGAGATTGAACTCAAAGTAGGTGATAAAGTGTTTTTAAAAGTATCACCTTGGAGAAAAGTACTCAGATTTGGCCTGAAGGGAAAATTAAGTCCGCGTTTTATCAGACCTTATGAAGTTACCGAGAGGATAAGACCTGTAGCTTATTGGTTGGCCTTGCCACCTGAGCTAGAAAAGATTCATGACGTCTTTCACGTATCCATGTTGCGCCAATACCGTTTAGACCCTTCACATTTCATAGTACCGACAGAGGTAGAGATACAACCGGACTTGACTTATGTGAAGAGCCGGTTAGAATTTTGGCGCGAGAGGTCAAGTAGTTAAGAAACAAAAACATAACCCTAGTGAAAGTTCTATGAAAAAGGCACGGGATAGAAGAGGCTACATGGGAGCCCGAGGAAACGATGAGAAACCTATACCCCAACCTTTTCACTGGTAAGATTTTCGGGGACGAAAATCCTTAAGGAGGGAGAATTGTAACAACCTGATTTAGGGGATAATCGGAACAGTGATCTCAAGATCACTAATCCGAGGTTAGAGAAAATTATTTTCATGTTATTTTATGTGTTAGAGCATGATTTCAAAAGTACATGAAAATTTTGGTACTTTAATTTTAGCGATTTCTTGCTTAATATCGAAAAAGGGATTAAATCGCATAAATACGAAAGTTCCATTCTATAAGCTTAAGGTACCAAATAGCCATAACTTTTAAATTTGAGGTTTTTAAAAGGCAATTTAGCCCCTTATAAATGCTTGGTCGGCCATAGACTAGCATAGGAGACAAATTTGTCAATGTTGGTCAAAGTTGGTGATAGTAGGTGGACTAAATTGATAGTTTAATATTAAAATAAAGAAAAGATGATATCCATCTTTCTTGCTCATCTCTTCCACCGAAAATTGGCAGCCAAATAGGAGTTGAAAGCTTCAAAAATTTTAGCACACTTATCTCTTCACTAGTAAGTGTTCTAGTGATCTTTTCTTGGAAATAGTTGTACTTTTAAGACCCCTAAAGCTTAAGCTTTCAAATGAGGGGACTATTGTGAAATATGATGAAAAGTTTAGAGTTTTTCCATGAGAGCTATCATTGTTATTTGCTGCATTTTTATGGAAGAAATTAAGTCTTAGTTGCTAGATGAACAACTTTTATGAAAGGTGTTATCTTGAAAACACCTAATTGGACCTTCGTGAAAAGGTTATAAATTTGTAGTAATTATGTGAAATGTTGCGCTTTGATGATAGCTATACGAGTATTAAATGTTCACCTAGGCTTGTTGAAGGTAGAAATGTGATTAGAATTAATTTCTGAGCCTAAGGGCAAAATGGTCATTTTGCCAAAGTCTAGTGACAAAATTGTAATTTTGCCAAAATATGAATTATGAGTCGATTTAGCCAATGTGTGAATTTAACAAGTGCAATTGTTACTATAGATCAAGAAATACGAAGCCCAAATCGAAACCGAGGCAAGAAAAAAGTCGAGGAATAACTAACATCTCTACATACATTTTGAATACCGAAGTAAGTTTGTATGAATTAAGGCTTTACATGTATTTTCATTCAATTCCTTATTATGTTGAATAATGTACATTATTTCTATGAAGTTAAATTATTGATATTATGATGAGAAAAGTAAATGAGAACATGTATGAGAAAGTCCCGGTTGAAGTCTCGGAATAATGAGGATACTAATATCACAGCATGAGACAAGGAAAGTCCGTGTAAGACCATGTCAAGACATGGCAACGGCATAAAGCAAGGATATCATGTAAGTCCATGACAAGTCATGGCATTGAAAAGTTATTATGAGGCAAAGGTCCCATGTAAGTCCAAGCTAAAGCTTGGCATTGGTGAATTCATAAGTCAAAGATGTCATGTAAGTCCATGTCAAGACATGGCATTGATAAGATTTATAAGGCAAGGATACCACGTAAGACATGTCAAGACATGGCAATGGTAAGTTTCCAAAGGAAACATATAAGGAAGGTCTCGTGTAAGACCATGTCTGGGACATGGCATCGACACCAAGTTAAGGGATTCCATGTAAGACCATATCTGTGATGTGACATTGGCATCATGAGGCGATCCCATGTAAGATCATGTATGGGACATGGCATTGGCATCGAGATATATGTTGATGAGATTGAATAACCTCAATTATTCCGAATAATTCATCAGGCAAAAGAGCTAAGCAAAAAAGAGGTAACAATAAAGTTAAGCAAGTTAAGAGAATAATAGACTAAGTTATTCAAAGTTGATAAAGAGTATTATTAATGTTAAGAAAGATGAAGATTAAGTTTACTTTTGCATCAGCAAAATGTACTAATTTATGTGATCAAGTGACACAGGTACCATGTTTACATTACAAGTATGAGAATAGTAAGTAACATGAGTTGAGTAAGAATAAGTAAGAGTAAGTAAGCCAAGCACTTGAAATTTATGATGTTTTAACCTCATAATGGATGAGTTATATTGAGCAAATATAATTGTTATATGAATTTCATGCAAACTTACTAAGCTATATGCTTACTTCTCTCTTCTTCTTTCCTTGTAGTCTCGCCAAGCTAACCCGTGGATCATTGACGTCGAAGCTTGGAGCACACTATCAATCACTATTTTTGGATAGCCAAGTTGTTTTTTTTTAAGTATGGCATGTATAGGAACTATTTCGTCATGATGTAAGTCCAAGAGAGGTCAACGTGTTCGCTATTAAGGTTATTATTCTTTTTGTACATGGCTAAAGAGATTGGCCAATATTCATTAAGTTTATACATCAATTGATTATGAGTTATGCATTAATGTTCATATTTTTGATGAAGTATTTGAGTAGTTGGATTGGGTATATGAATGATCTTGATTTCAGGGTGGCAATTGGCTTGGGAAATAGCCTTTAAATGTCCACACGGGTAGAGACACGGGCTTGTGTCTAGGCCGTGTGTGACACACGGTCAACCCATATGAGTATGTTAATAGGCCGTGTGTCCCCTGCATGTTAGTGTTTTAAGTCAGTGCCGACCACAGGCTAGCCACACGGGTGTGTGCCTAGGCCGTGTTCTACTTAAGGGGTTGCTGACATCACAAACAGAAAATAATTTATACACGGGCTAGGGACATGGGCGTGTGAGACCACACGGCCTTCCCACACGGCCTTCCCACACGGGCATGTCCCGGGTCACACGGGCGTATAACCCCTTTTTAGACAAATTTTCAAAGAGAGTAAAAGTTTCCGGTTGAACTCCGAATCCATCTGGATGTATGTTTATGGCCTCGTAGGCCCATGAGATGAATGTTATGACTAAGAAAAGAAAGTTTTTAAATCGGAATGAAATATTATAACCCGTTAATACATGTTTAAGTAAGGTCAAGGATAGTAATGCCTCGTATCCGGTCCCGGCATCGGACATGGATAAGGGGTGTTACATTTAGTGGTATCAAAGCTACGGTTTAGTTGATTCTAGGACTAATGTAGCGTAAGCATGAGATTAGCTATACATGCCATACATAAGAGTACTTTTATAATGATTGTGTGACGACTCCTGACGACTTAAACTATGTTTTCATATAGTAAATGGATCCCGAAAGAGCTGTGGCGGATGATGTAGAAAGTAACGCACCGGTTCCCTGAAGGGACGGTGCCAAATGAGAATGAGGATAGACCTATGACAGTAAGTCAGAGAGAAGGAGAAGAGGCTAGAGAAGCCTTTCTCCACATGATGAATACATGGTACATGGAGTTCGTTCGTACGAACCAGAATGCACAACCCCCTCCACCCTCACCTATTCCTCAGCATACCCCTGTAGCTCCTTAAGTAGTAGAAGTGGTAAGAAGAGAAAAACATTCTGTTGATAGGATCCAGAAACAAGGAGCAGAGAGCTAGTAAAGATGACGATCTTGAAAAGGCAGAATTTCGGCTTGAAAATACCGTTAGGGTATTTGATGAGTTGTCGTGCACATCTGAAGAGTGCATGAAGTGCGTGGTTTCCCTTCTGAGAGATTCCACTTACCAACGGTGGAATGCCCTTGTGTCGGTTGTACCAAGGGAAAGAATTACATGGGAATTTTTCCAAGAAGAATTTAAGAAGAAGTACATCAGTCAAATGTTTATAGATCAAAAGAGAAAAGAATTCCTGGAGTTCAAGCAAGGTAAGATGTCAGTAACTGAGTATGAGCGTGAGTTTG
This sequence comes from Gossypium australe, assembly GCA_005393395.2. Taxonomy (NCBI): domain Eukaryota; kingdom Viridiplantae; phylum Streptophyta; class Magnoliopsida; order Malvales; family Malvaceae; genus Gossypium; species Gossypium australe. Next base: position 63,790,154 of record CM016614.1, on the reverse strand, counting down.
TAAGACTCAGTAATACGCTCAAGAATGTGTATCCGCTGAAGCCATCATGTGCAAGAGATTTGAGGACGGATTAAATGAAGACATTAAATTGTTTGTTGATGTTCTAGAGTTAAAAGAATTTGTTGTGTTGGTGAATCGGACTTGTAAAACTGAAGAACTAGTTAAAAAGAAAATAAAAGCTGAAATCGAGTCTCGTGACTCAAGAAAGAGACTCGTCCAAGAAATCAAGAGACTTCTCCACTCGATCAGCTACTTCCACCGGGTTTTCAAGCAGAAGCAAGGGTAAACAGTCTTCAGGGAATAAGGCTCAGGCTGCTTCAGTCGCTAGTGTTGGGAACATTTGATCAAATAAACCAGAATGCCTACAGTGCGGTAGATGTCACCTTGGTGAATGCTGAGCACATGAGAATGCTTGTTTCAAATGTGGTTCCCAAGATCACTTTATAAGAGAATGTCTTGAGATTATGAAAGAAAAGAAAACTTAAAATGCGAGATCCGGGAGCAATGTTAGAGGAAAATCACAGAGGAACCCGGGAAGTGGGGCGAGTAGTAAAGGTAATCCCAGAGAGCAGGCTGCGAGACCCGAGGGTAGGGCGCCTGCGAGAACTTACGCCATTCGCGCTCGTGAAGACGCATCATCTTCCGATGTGATTACGGGTACATTTTCTCTTCATGATACTAAAGTTATTGCTTTAATAGATCCCGGATCTACTCACTCATACATTTGCATAAAATTAGTATCTAGTATGAGTATGCCCATAGAGTCCACAGAGTTTGTAATAAAGGTGTCTAATTCACTAGGCAAAAGTGTATTAGTTGAAAATGTATGCAAAGATTGTCCTCTGATGATTAGAGGTCATTACTTTAAAGCCAACCTTATGCTATTACCACTTGATGAATTTGATATTATTCTTGGTATGGACTGGTTAACCACTCATGATGTGATAGTAAATTGTGGCAAGAAATATATTGAGTTGAGATGTGAAAATGGGGATACCCTTCATGTTGAGTCAGATGAACAAGATTGGTCGCCGGTAGTGATTTCTCACATGACGGCTCAGAGGTATGTAAGAAAAGTGTATGAGGCGTATCTTGCATTTGTGATGAATACCAAAGAAACCGAGTTGAAGATTAAGTCAGTGTATGTGAGTACCCAGATGTTTTTCCCGAAGAATTTTCAGGATTGCCTCTGGTTAGAGAGGTTGAATTTAGCATCGAGTTAGCTCCCGGTACTGTACCGATATCAATTGCTCCTTATAGGATGGCTCCAACTGAGTTGAAAGAATTAAAGGCATAGTTGCAAGATTTAACGGACAAAGGTTTTGCCAGACTGAGTTGTTCTCCATAGGGTGCTCCAGTGCTATTTGTGAAAAAGAATGATGGCTCTATGAGAATGTGCATAGATTACAGACAACTTAATACGGTAACAGTGAAGAACAAGTATCCATTGCCAAGAATTGACAATTTGTTCGATCAATTGAAGGGAGCCACTGTGTTCTCCGAGATAGACTTGAGGTCGGGATATTATCAGTTGAGAGTAAAAGACTCAGATGTGCCTAAGACGGCGTTCCGAACGAGGTATGGGCACTTTGAATTTTTAGTCATGCCTCTCGGTTTGACAAATGCTCCTGCGGTGTTCATGGATTTGATGAACCACATTTTTCGGCCGTACCTAGATAAGTTTGTGGTTGTGTTCATTGATGATATACTGATATACTCCCGTGATGAAAGTGAGCATGTCGAGCACTTAAGGACAGTTTTAGAGATTTTGCGAGAAAATCAACTGTATGCCAAGTTTAGTAAAAGTGAGTTTTGGCTCAAGGAAGTTGGATTCTTGGGACACATTGTCTCAGGAGATGGAGTCCGAGTTGACCCAAGCAAGATTTCGGCTATTGTTGATTGGAAACCGCCGAAAAATGTAACAGAGGTTAGAAGTTTTCTAGGCCTAGTTGGCTATTATCGACGATTCGTTAAAGGGTTTTCCATGATAGCGACTCTAAGGACGAAGCTGTTACAGAAAAATGTAAAGTTTGAATGGACGAAAAAGTGCCAATAGAGTTTTGAGAAATTAAAAATAATGTTGACAGAGGCTCCAGTTTTAGTACAACCTAAGTCGGGAAAAGAGTTCGTGATCTACAGTGATGCATCCTTAAACGGATTGGGCTGTGTACTTATGCAAGAATGCAAAGTGATAGCATATGCATCCAGACAGCTAAAGCCACATGAGAAGAATTACCCGATGCATGATTTAGAGTTGGCAGCTATTGTCTTTTCATTAAAAATTTGGAGGCACGATTTGTATGGTGAGAGATGTCAGATATTCACTGATCATAAAAGCCTAAAGTACTTGATGACTCAAAAGGAGTTGAACTTAAGGCAGTAGAGATGGTTAGAGTTGATAAAAGATTATGAGCTGGTTATTGATTATCATCCAGGAAAGGCGAACGTAGTCGCCGATTCTTTGAGTAGGAAGACCCTATTTGCATTGAGGGCATTGAATACGCAAATGACTTTGTCTGATGATGGTTCCATTCTAGCTGAGTTGAGGGCTAGACCAATGTTTCTCCAAGAGGTTTATGAGACTCAAAAAGATGACATTGGTTTACAAGCTAAGAGAGTTCAGTGAGAGTCGGGTGTTGAGTCTGATTTTCGGATAAATTTCAATGGATGTCTAATGTTCAGAGACAGAATTTGTGTACCGAGGAATGATGAGCTTATTAGGAATATTTTTTAGGAGGCACATAACAGATGTTTATCTGTACATCCAGGCAGTACCAAGATGTATAATGATTTGAAGAAATGGTATTGGTGGCCGAGTATGAAGAAAGATATTTCTGAGTTTGTTTCGAGATGCTTGATTTGTCAGCAAGTAAAGGCCAAACAACAAGTGCCTTCGGGTTTGCTTCAACCTATTATGGTACCCGAGTGAATGTGCGACCGTATTACTATGGACTTTGTAACGGGCTTACCATTAACACCGAACAAGAAAGATGCTGTATGGGTTGTAGTTGATAGACTCACAAAGTCAGCCCATTTTATACCTGTACGAGTCGATTATTCGCTTGATAAATTTGCACACTTGTACATGTCAGAGATAGTAAGACTTCATGGTGTACCGTTGTCGATCATTTCAGATAGAGATCCTAGATTCACGTCACGGTTTCAGAAAAAGTTGTAAGAGGCCTTGGGCACGAAATTGAGTTTCAGTATAGCCTTCCATCCACAGACCGACGGGCAGTCGAAAAGAGTAATTCAGATACTCGAAGACATGCTTCGATGTTATGTTTCAGAGTTACAAGGTAATTGGGAAAAATATTTACCGTTGGTGGAATTCGCCTACATTAATAGTTTTCAGTCAAGTTTAAATATGGCGCCTTATGAAGCCCTGTATGGGCGTAAGTTTCGAACGCCTTTATATTGGACTGAGCTTAAGGAAAACCAGATTGACGGAGTTGATTTGGTTAAGGAAACTGAAGAGAAAGTATATGTGATACGAGACTGTCTGAAAACCGCCTCAGATAGGCAAAAGTACTATTCAGATTTGAAAAGGAAAGAGATTGAACTCAAAGTAGGTGATAAAGTGTTTTTAAAAGTATCACCTTGGAGAAAAGTACTCAGATTTGGCCTGAAGGGAAAATTAAGTCCGCGTTTTATCAGACCTTATGAAGTTACCGAGAGGATAGGACCTGTAGATTATCGGTTGGCCTTGCCACCTGAGCTAGAAAAGATTCATGACGTCTTTCACGTATCCATGTTGCGTCGATACCGTTTAGACCCTTCACATTTCATAGTACCGACAGAGGTAGAGATACAATCGAACTTGACTTATGGTGAAGAGCCGGTTAGAATTTTGGCGCGAGAGGTCAAGCAGTTAAGAAACAAAAACATAACCCTAGTGAAAGTTCTATGGCAAAGGCACGGAATAGAAGAGGCTACATGGGAGCCCGAGGAAACGATGAGAAACCTATACCCCAACCTTTTCACCAGTAAGATCTTTGGGGACGAAAATCCTTAAGGAGGGAGAATTGTAACAACCCGATTTAGGGGCTAGTCGGAACAGTGATCTCAGGATCACTAATCCGAGGTTAGAGAAAATTATTTTCATGTTATTTTATGTGTTAGAGCATGATTTAAAAAGTACATAAAAATTTTGGTACTTTAATTTTAGCGATTTATTGCTTAATCGAGAAAAAAGGACTAAATCGCATAAAGCACGAAAGTTCCATTCTATAAGCTTAAGGTACCAAATAGCCATAAATTTTAAATTTGAGGTTTTTAAAAGGCAATTTAGCCCCTTGTAAATGCTTGGCCGACCATAGACTAGCATAGGAGACAAATTTGTCAATGTTGGTCAAAGTTGGTGATAGTAGGTAGACTAAATTGATAGTTTAATATTAAAATAAAGAAAAGATGATGTCCATCTTTCTTGCTCATCTCTTCCACCAAAAATTGGCAGCCAAATAGGGGTTGAAAGCTTCAAAAATTTTAGCACACTCATCTCTTCTAGTGATCTTTTCTTGGAAATAGTTTTACTTTTAAGACCCCTAAAGCTTAAGCTTTCAAATGAGGGGACTATTGTGCAATATGATGAAAAGTTTAGATTTTTTCCATGAGAGCTATCATTGTTATTTGCTGCTTTTTTATGGAAGAAATTAAGTCTTAGTTGCTAGATGAACAACTTTTATGAAAGGTGTTGTCTTGAAAACACCTAATTGGACCTTGGTGAAAAGGTTATAAATTTGTAGTAATTATGTGAAATGTTGCGCTTTGATGATAGGAATAAGAGTATTAAATGTTCACCTAGGCTTGTTGAAGGTAGAAATGTGATTAGAATTAATTTCCAAGCCTAAGGGTAAAATGGTCATTTTGCCAAAGTTTAGGGACAAAATTGGAATTTTTCCAAAATATGAATTATGAGTCAATTTAGCCATTGTGTGAATTTAACAAGTGAAATTGTTACTATAGATCAAGAAATACGAAGCCCGAATCGAAACTGAGGCAAGAACAAAGTCGAGGAATAACTAACATCTCTACATACATTTTGAATACCGAAGTAAGTTTGTATGAATTAAGGCTTTACATGTATTTTCATTCAATTACTTATTAGGTTGAATAATGTACATTATTTCTATGAAGTTAAATTATTGATATTATGATGAGAAAAGTAAATGAGAACATGTATGAGAAAGTCCCGGTTGAAGTCTCGGAATAATGAGGATACTAATATCACAACATGAGACAAGAAACGTCCGTGTAAGACCATGTCAAGACATGGCATCAGCATAAGAAAAGGAATAATGAGGATACTAATATCACAACATGAGACAAGGAAAGTCTGTGTAAGACCATGTCAAGACATGGCATCAGCATAAGGCAAGGATATCATGTAAGTCTATGACAAGTCATGGCATTGAAAAGTTATTATGAGGCAAAGGTCCCATGTAAGTCCAAGCTAAGGCTTGGCATTGGTGAATTCATAAGGCAAAGATGTCATGTAAGTCCATGTCAAGACATGGCATTGATAAGATTTATAAGGCAAGGATACCACGTAAGACCATGTCAATACATGGCAATGGTAAGTTTCCAAAGGAAACATATAAGGAAGGTCTCGTGTAAGACCATGTCTGGGACATGGCATTGACACCAAGTTAAGGGATCCCATGTAAGACCATATCTGGGATATGGCATTGGCATCATGAGGCGATCCCATGTAAGACCATGTCTGGGACATAGCATTGGCATCGAGATATATGTTGATGAGATTGAGTAACCTCAATTATTCCGAGTAATTCATCAGGCAAAAGAGCCAAGCAAGAAAGAGGTAACAAGAAAGTTAAGCAAGTTAAGAGAATAATAAGCTAAGTTATTCAAAGTTGATAAAGAGTATTATTCATGTTAAGAAAGATGAAGATTAAGTTTACTTTTGCATCAGCAAAATGTACTAATTTATGTGATCAAGTGACACAGGTACCATGTTTACATTACAAGTATGAGAATAGTAAGTAACATGAGTTGAGTAAGAATAAGTAAGAGTAAGTAAGCCAAGCACTTGAAATTTATGATGTTTTAACCTCATAATGGATGAGTTATATTAAGCAAATATAATTGTTATATGAATTTCATGCAGACTTACTAAGCTATATGCTTACCTCTCTCTTCTTCTTTCCTTGTAGTCTCGCCAAGCTAACTCGTGGATCATTGACATCGGTGCTCGGAGCACACTATCAATCACTATTTTGGGATAGCCAAGTTGTTTTTTTAAGTATGGCATGTATAGGAACTATTTCGTCTTGATGTAAGTCTAAGAGAGGTTAAAGTGTTGGCTATAAAGGTTATTATTCTTTTTGTACATGGCTAAAGAGATTGGCCAATATTCATTAAGTTTATACATCAATTGATGATGAGTTATGCATTAATGTTCATCTTTTTGATGAAGTATTTGAGTAGTTGGATTGGGTATATGAATGATCTTAATTTCGGGGTGGTAATTGGCTTGGAAAATAGCCTTTAAGTGTCCACACGGGTAGAGACACGGGTGTGTGTCTAGGCCGTGTGTGACACACAGTCAACCCATATGAGTGTGTTAATAGGCCGTGTGTCCCCTGCATGTTAGTGTTTTAAGTCAGTGTCGACCACAGGCTAGCCACACGGGCGTGTGCCTAGGCCGTGTGCTCCTTAAGGGGTTAATGACGTCACAAACAGAATAACCCTAGTTTTTCACACGGGTGAGGACACGGGCTTGTCTAGGCCGTGTGAAGGACACGGGCCATTGACATGGGCGTGTGTCAAGTCCTGTGAAAACCCCTGTAGGCTGTAATAAGAAAATAAATTGTACACGGGCTAGAGACATGGGCGTGTGAGACCACACGACCTTCCCACACGGGCGTGTCCCAGGTCACACGGACGTGTGACCCTTATTTAGACAAAAAATTTAAAAGAGAGTAAAAGTTTCTGGTTGAACTCCGAATCCATCTGGATGTATGTTTATGGCCTCGTAGGCCCATGAGATGAATGTTATGACTAAGAAAAGAAAGTTTTTAAATCGGAACGAAATTTTATAACCCGTTAATACATGTTTAAGTAAGGTCAAGGATAGTAATGCCTCGTATTTGGTCCCGGCATCAGACATGGATAAGGGGTGTTACAAAGACTTTTGATTAAAATTTGATTTCACCAAAACTCATTAGGGACCTTCTATTTCTATCCCTACCAACATTTCATGACAAATTTGCATTTTATTCAATTTGATCCCTAATGTGCGAAACTAATAATTAAGCTTTGCAATTTAGTCATTTTCATATACTGAGCTTAATTTCTAACTATTTTGCACCAATTTCATCTAATTCTCAATAATGGTAACTTTCAAAAACTTTAAAAGTTTCACAAATTGGTACATGAGCTACCTAAATCAAGCTCTCATGACTTCAAATCTATAAAAATCAATGAAAAATGGCTAGGGACTTACTTGCAATTAAGGGTCGAATGTTGAATAAAGCTTGAAAGCTTTCTCTTTTCTTCTAAAATGGTTCGGTGATCTTTGGGAAGAAGATGACAAATTTTTTCTTCTTTTTCCCATTTAATTTGCTTATTTTATTTTAATTAAACTTAGTTAATTAACTTAATTATAATTAATTAGGCTTAAACTTTAATTAACTTAATCTGATGATAATTAGCATCACATCTCACTAACATCTATATCAATTTGGTCCATCTGTTATTTTGGTCCTGTGAATAATTGTTATTTAAGTCCCCAAGTTTTATTCTAATTGAAAATCTATAGTGATTGGACTTTTACAATTTAGCCTCTGGCCCTAATTAACCATAATTTTGGCCGGATTGACTATCCAAATTTCAATTCACATATATAATAACTCCGTAAATATCCTTATTTAATATTTACGGACTCAATTTACAGAAATGGGGTCCCAAAACAGTCTTTTTCCTACACCATTGAAAATCGGGTCATTACATAAATAACTTAAAATACTTAAAAATCCAAAAATCGAAATAAATAAATAATAATAAAATAATAAAACCTAATAAATACAATATTACACTCATAAATAATAAAAATTAAGCCTAAAGATTAAATCTAATATGATTTAAACTCAAATTAAAAGCCTGAAACTTGTAATTTCTGTAATAATTGCGTCCAAAAATTATGATCGCATAATATTCACTAAAATGGTCATAACTTGAGCTCCTGAAATCAAATTTGAGTGATTCAAAGTGCATTGAGAAGCTAAGAAACAGATCTTCGATTGATATGAAACATATTGACCTAGAAATGCCTAGATCCCTTCCAAAAATGCCCTAAAAATATACTGGTTACAACATGGCTAGGCGTGTGGGCTTGATTGGGATCTTTGAAGTGTAATGCCTAAGCTTGTTATCATCTTCCACATGGGCTTGTCATTAAGGATTGAAATATTAAGTCCATGAATAAAATTGGACCCTTCTAGTTCATCATCGCTCTGTATTGAACTCCAAAGTCCACCATCTTAAAGCTTGAACTCTTCTTCTTGAGCTTTCTTTGTGATAAAGTCTTGAACGAATAAGTTGAATTTTGAATTCAATTTCTTGGATTTGGATCTTATGATTGGGCTTAGAGGAATACTAAGTCCATCTCCATCATAAACCTTGAATTGGGTCGGGTTGCTCCTATCAATATGAAATATAAACAATGGTGAAGCCAGAATTTTTTTTTTTGGAGAGGGTGAGATTAAGTTATATATTTTTATAGGAGCTAAAATACAATTTCAGCATCGTATTGATGTAACACCCATCGCCCAACCTGATCACCAGGCCCGATCTACAATATGCCACATTCGTTGTTGGAGCAACTATTTCTAGTTATACAATAGATAATCATTCAAACGTTAAATTACGTGTTATACACTTTTACATTCTATTAAAAATAAAATGTGAGGCTTAATCGAGCTTACAAATGCTCTATTGTTGACCCGAGTATGAAATATGACCAAATTGTAAAGTTTTGGAAATTCAGAGCTGACGTCGTGATGTCACCTTCTCCACATTCTGACATCGTCAAACATTTTTCACGTAATGACCTCAAGCCACTCTAGGTCGCAACATGACTCACTGTCGGCTGGCATTGAGACAAGGAAGATTGGTCCTTGGAACATGGACTCTGCTTTTGGTAAAATTTGAGCCATTTGTTACCTATTTGAAAGCTTTCCTCAAACCTACACATTCAACTCAACAATTCACCTTTTTAACTTGAATCAACCATACCAAAAACATGCCAAAACAAACCATTGAATCATTTCTAGTCAAACAATTCATTATAGCCTCATTTTAGCACAAATCATACCATTTTAAATTGTTCTACTATAAACACTCATCTAATCAACTAACCATTCAACAATCAATTTCTCATATCTACAAATTTTTGTTCAACCATGCTTGTAACGACCCTATAGTCAGGGGTGTCGGAAAGTGCATCTTCGGGACTTCGTTTCCGTAAATCGGACTCGTAAATATTTATTATATTAATATTTACGAGGTTAGTTGTGTAGTTAATTAGGTTTCGGTTAAGTGAATTTGCATAAATTAAGAGTTGTTATAATATAAGGACTAAATCGCGTATAGGATAGAGTTGAATTATAAGATTAAAATTAATTAAAGGACCAATGTAGTAAATATACCTTTATATTAGGTAGTGGACAGCATTAATGGGTATTATATATATAATACTTTATATATATTAATATATATGTCGAAACCATCTTTTTCGTTGAAAAACGGGGTCGACTTTAAAACGTAAACGGCGTCGCCACCAATCTTTTTTCGAGGTGTGATCGGATCACCTTGAGATTGATCATTAAAATATTTTGATTTATCAAAACAATGATTTTGGCCTACAAAATTTGAGAAAACGGGTTCGGGAGTCGGTTACGCACGAGGAAGGATTAGCACCCTCGTAATGCCCAAAATTGGTACCTAATTGTTTAATTAATGTCTTAATGTCGAAAATTTGATAAGATTTTAAAGTACGATCCTTTTTATTTAAAAGAAAACTTGAATAAATTAAATTGGATGCTAAGACCCTCCTATTTCGAAGAAATAAAATTTCACGCCCAGTGAGTTAGGATACGACATTTCCAATGTAACACCCCAAACCAGGTCTATGCGTTAAGACAAGATTTGGTTTGTCACACAGATCGAACATCCATTAAATTCTCTAATGATTTAGGTAAAACAGTTCTACAAAACCTTTTGAAAGTGAAGTTTAGTAAAAATTAAGAAAAATGATTTAAAATCGATGAATTAAGAAATACTAGTTTGAAACTTTATCATTTAGTATTTAATTGTCAAAAACCTTAAAGTAGTTTTTAAAGAGTCCAAAAGAATTTGAAATCAAGAATAGTTAAAGTATCTCAAATGTTTTAAAACAAAATTAAATCCATCCACACATAAAAATCCATAAAAATATTAATAAAGGCCTTATTACATCATACCCAAAATAGTAATTAAAAGTAATCACTTAATAAAAGTTCATAGTTTATTAAACCCATATTCGCAGTATGGCCTCCACGAAGTCATCCTCGGCCCAAGCCTCCGTCAATTTCCATTACCTGAGATGGATAATTAAACTGAGAGAGTTACTCAGAACTCAGTGTATAACTCACTTACCACATTCATTGGGCCAGATCATCAAGATATTATTTTGGGCTTGAGCCCATTTACGGATTTAACAATATAATAAATGAAATGCATGTAAAATGAGATTTCCCAACCAAACCTAATTTCCATCCGCTACACACAACCCGTACCAACCAACACACCTGTGGGGATCAAGTCAACCCACCCCGCCAACACACCAATCGTAGGCATAAAGCCATTTTTAAATAATATTGTGGTGCACCACCGAACTAGATTGTGACAAAGTCGCCGAACTAGAGGCATTAAGCCATAAAAAATTTGTGGCAGAGCCACCGAACTAGATTTTGGCAACAGGCCTTTCTTCTCTTCATCAATTATCCCAACCCATGCAATCATGTATGCATAACAATCTATATCCATATGATAATTTAGCAAGAAGCCCATAATACATGTGAGTCTATATTTCAAATTTTCATTTTGGCCCATAAGACAAACTAGCATTTAGCCCATTCCATTTAACGATCTAGCAGTTTTTCGGCCCATTTTAACGATCTAGTAGTTTTTCGGCCCATTTTAACGATCTAGCAGTTTTTCGGCCCATTTAACGATCTAGCAGTTTTTCGGTCCATTTTTACGATCTAGTAGTTTTTCGGCCCATTTTAACGATCTAGTAGTTTTTCGGCCCATTTTAACGATCTAGCAGTTTTTCGGCCTATTTTAACGATCTAGCAGTTTTTCGGCCCATTTAACGATCTAGCAGTTTTTCGTAAATTTCACGACTTTAACTGTTTTCATGCATTTACACAAAAGTGTTAATTACTACGTATTTTCCGATTTTGCCATCTTTACGATTTTATCCCAATACATACGGTATAGTATCTAACCCGAGATAAGTGTGAAGTTACACACCTGGTTACTGTGAGAACTAGACTTTCCCGCTCGTCGATACCTAAACGCATCATGATAAATTAGAACACTATAATTTATATACAAATCAAATCTTAGAAATAACGATCTAGACTTTTTACCCTCAGAATTTCGAACTACTTCTCTTTGCGGTTTCTCCCCGATTGTTGGTTCGTTACCCGATGAAAATCCACGAACAAACAAAGGTTCAGGAGTACAAATGACTTCAAACAACTGATTCTCCTCGGATGAGCGTCCACAACCAGGTGGAAAATCCCGGATTCCCAAAACAGCCCTTCGCTTAAACTTAGGGGGAATAGCGGAACCACCCCTCTTCAGAACACTATTCACCGCCCTTTTCGTCCTTATCTTGATTGTCTCCATTGACAAAAGATCATCAGTCCGACTTAATAATATATCGAAATTATGACTAATGGTTTTAAGGATGAGATTGGCTTACCACAAATATCCTTGTTCCACAATATGTAAATCGAGCGATAACGTCCCCTAAATCGAAATCGATTAATAATCCATCTATATCAATATGACGAGTAATATGAGAATCCTTGAATAAACTCCTTACCTTAACTCTTTAGATCAATTCCAACGATTCACGATGCTCACGAACACTTGAGTTTCGGCCCTCCAAAATCACACTAAAATATAACGAAAGGAAACGTTTAAGAGAATGAACGATGATTTTAATCAAAGAGATTCTCCCTATCATCATTAAGATTCGGCCAAAGTAACTAATAACCAACATAAACTAAAAAGAAACTCTTACCTATTGTCCACAGTTGAAAAAGAAATGATTGAGAAGAATACTTATGTATAATGGGAGATTCGGCTATGAATAAACAAAGAAAAGAAAAAAGATCCGGCAATAGAGTAAACTAACATTCGGCCATAAGAGAAAAATAATGAAGAAAGTGTTTGAATGATAAAAATGAAGAAAAAGAGAGAATGGGAAGAAGGTGTTAAAATTCGGTTTTCAAAGAGAAGAAAAGAGAATGAGTTTAGGAACAATGTGTATTCGGCAATGGGGGAGGAGAAGGAAAAGAAAATGATCTTGGCTTTGGTATTTCGGCAAAAAGAGAAAAGTGTCTTGAGATGCTAAACAAAAATGTGCCCAAATGGTAACATGAAAATGAAATGGTCAAAAGAACAAGGCTTACCAAAAGCTCAAATTCGTCTAAGAGAAAAGGTTGAGAAGAGAATTGTAAATTTTGCACAAAAATGCTAGGAATGACCAAAAGCTAACTCCTAATCCTAGCCAAGCTACTAACACATTCGGCCAACCCCCTTAGTCCACAATGCCGTCCATGTTCATGGTCAAAATGGCCATGAAAAAGTTACCAAAACATCAACCTTGATTCAAGCCTTGCAATCCTCCATTTTCCTAAAGTTTGAGAATCCTATCCCCAAAATCAAGCAATTCCATCCCTAAAATCATGCTTGCCATAAACTTTAGTCTTCTTACCATAAAAAAAATTAGTCCATCTTATCCATGAATGATGCTTGGCCGACACATGCTAGGAAAAAGCAAAAATAAAAGCTCCCAATTTGCATGCTAGGAGATTCGAACCTCTCCCCTCAAGTCCAACTTATGGCGCCATCACCACTTTGCCAATTTCTCATCTTATGCCATCTTTTATAACTTAATTAACTTAAACTTCAAGGTCACCTGATTCCTCTACAGTAAAGTACTCTTTACTAAAATTTATTCTAACTCCAATTAAACCCGAGCCTTCTTAAGACTATATTAAGCACACAATAAAATCATACCCGAGCTAACACATGCAACATAATGATACTCAAATTTTTAGGATGTTACAATTCTACCCCCTTAAAGAAAATTTCGTCCTCGAAATTTACTTGATTAAAAGAGATGAGGATATTGTTGCCGAATTGCATCCTCAGGCTCCCATGCAGCTTCCTCCACTCCGTGATTAGGCCATAAAACCTTGACCAACGGCACGGTCTTCTTTCTTAGCATCTCAACATCTTGGTCTAAGATTTCCGCTGGTTCCTCCTCGAAAGACAAATCTGATCTCAACTCCACTTCTTCTACCGGTACTATGTGAGACAGATCCAATCTATAGCGCCTCAGCATGGAAACATGGAAAACATTATGAATTTGACTCAACTCCGGAGGTAATTCAATCTGATAGGCCACTGGACCAACATGCTTCATCACACGATATGGTCCAATAAACCTAGGGCTCAACTTGCCCTTCCTTCCAAATCTGAAAATCTTCTTCCAGGGTGAGACTTTTAGAAAAACCTGATCCCCCACAGCAAACTCGATATCCTTACGTTTCAGATCTGCATACGACTTCTGTTTATCCGAAGCTTCCTTTAACCGCGCTCGAATAACTTTTACCTTTTCTTCCGTCTCAGATATCAACTCAGGACCCAACATCTGCCGTTCGCCCAATTCAGTCCAACAAGTAGGAGTACGACACCTACGACCATACAATGCCTCGTAGGGTGCCATCTGAATGCTAGACTGATAGCTGTTGTTATACGCAAATTCTGTCAACGGTAGAAAATCCTCCCAACTACCTTTGAAATCAATCACACATCCCCTTAACATGTCTTCCAATAACTGAATTACTCTTTCCGACTGACCATCTGACTGAGGATGAAAAGCCGTACTGAAGTTTAACTTTGTTCCCAAAGCTTCATGCAGAGCTTTCCAAAATCATGATGTAAGCCTAGGATCCCTATCTGATATAATAGACACTGGTACCTTATGCAACCTCACGATTTCAGATACATACAGCTTAGCCAACTTCTGTAATGAGTAATCCGTACAAACTGGTAGAAAATGAGCAGTCTTCGTCAATCGATCAACTATTACCCAAACGAAATTTTTCTTAGTAGGTGTTAAAGGTAACCCACTAACAAAATCCATTGTTATCCGCTCCCATTTCCAAAGAGGAATCTTTACCGGTTGTAATAAGCCTGACGGCAATTGATGCTCCGCCTTCACTTGTTGACAAGTCAAACATTTTCCTACAAACTCAGAAATCTCACGCTTCAACCCTGGCCACCAATACTGTTCACGGAGATCTTGGTACATCTTATTTCCTCCGGGGTGCATAGCATAAGGGCTACTATGCGCCTCCCGTAGAATCATTTGTTTCAAATCTGAATTCTTAGGCATACAAACTCTTTCACGAAAACACAACACTCCATCCGTGTTTATACCAAAATCCCCTATTTCACCTCTTTCAACTTGCTGAATTAAGGGTCCCAACTTTTTATCTGATATCTGCTTTTCCTTGATTTGTTCTAACCACAGAGGCTTCATCTGAAGTTCCGCTAACAGACTACCATCCTCATACAAACTCAGATGAGCAAACATTGCTCTCAAATCAGATACCACCTTACGACTTAACGTGTCAGCTACCACATTAGCCTTTCCAGGATGATACTCGATTGAGAAATCATAATCCTTTAACAGTTCTACCCATCTTCTCTGTCTCAAGTTTAACTCCTTCTAAGTAAGAAGATACTTAAGACTCTTGTGATCCGTATAGATGACAGACTTCTTACCGTAGAGATAGTGCCTCCAAATCTTTAAAGCAAACACTACCGCAGCTAACTCCAAGTCATGAGTAGGGTAGTTTACTTCGTGCGGTCTCAACTGACGAGAAGCATAAGCCACCACTTTTCCATTTTGCATCAGCACACAACCTAAACCCGTGTGAGATGCATCACAATAAACGATAAATTCTTTTCCAACCTCAGGCTGAATCAAAACTGGTGCTTCCGTCAGAATCTTCTTCAATTTCTCGAAACTCTCTTGTTGTTTTTCAGTCCATATATACGGTACTCCCTTCCGCAACAGCTTAGTTAGGGGTGCAGCAATCAGCGAAAACCCCTCAACAAAGCGTCTATAATAACCAGCCAAACCCAAGAAACTCCGAATCTCAGTTACTGACTTTGGTGGTTTTCAATCCAGTACAGCCTCAATCTTCCGAGGATCCACCCTTATTCCTTCAGCTGATACCACATGACCCAAGAAAGTCACTTCCCTTAACTAGAATTCACATTTACTGAATTTGGCATAAAGTTGCTTATCTCAAAGTAACTGCAATACTATACGCAAGTGCGAGTCATGTACCTCTTCATTCCTTGAATATACCAAAATGTCATCTATGAACACTACCACAAACCGATCTAAATATGGTTGAAAGACCCGGTTCATCATGTCCATAAATGCAGCTGGTGCATCGGTCAACTCAAACGGCATCACCAAAAACTCATAATGTCCATAACGAGTTCGGAATGCCGTCTTATGAATATCTGCTTCTTTCACCTTAGTTGGTGATAACCTGATCTTAAATCAATTTTGGAGAGAAGCTCCTTTCAATTGATCAAACAGGTCATCAATTCTCGGCAAAAGATACCTATTCTTGATTGCCAATTTATTCAACTGCCTGTAATCAATGCACATACGCATCGACCCATCCTTCTTCTTAACGAACAAAACCGGTGCTCCCTACGGAGACACACTCGGTCGAATAAAACCCTGATCCAGCAATTCTTGAATTTGAGCTTTAAGCTCCGCCAACTCCTTCGGTGCCATTCTATAAGGAGCAATGGACACTGGAGCCGTTCCGGGCAAAAGCTCAATACCAAATTCTACTTCCCGATCTAGAGGTATACCAGGAAGTTCTTCGGGAAATACATCTGGAAATTCCTTCACCGTTCTCACATCTTCCACTGATAACTCTTTGGCATCCAAAATACTAATAAAAGCTAGGAATGCTCCATACCCTTTCCGCACCAACTTTTCTGCCTTTAACGCAGATACCACATTTGCCAAGTAATTCCTTCGTTCGCCTATCATTACTACTTCCTTATCATCTGAAGTCCTTATTGACATCCGCTTTTCAGCACAATCCAAATGCGCCTGGTGCTTAACCAACCAATCCATGCCCAGAATGAGATCGAACTCGCCGAAAGGCAATTCCATCAAATTCGCCAAAAATATTTCTCTTTGGATTTCTAAGGGCACGTCTTTAAAAAGTTTATTTACAAATACCGACTGTCCTAAAGGACTAATTCCGTCATCTCACTATCGGTAATTTCAGATTCTAGATTTAAGTTTCCAGATATGGCACTAGCAACATACGGGTGGGTAGAACCAATATATATCGAAGCAGTAATAGGTACATCAAAGATGAAGAACGTACCAGTTTTCACATCAGGTGCATTGCCATCCTCACGGCGTCTAACTGCATATACCAATCCTGGCTGTCTTGCATCCGCGTTACCTTTAGAACCATTGCCTCGACCCGGTGCACCTTGACCACGTCCAGCCCCATTACCTGTAAGAGTATGCCCAAAGATCAATCATGAGATGGTTGTAATAACATACTTAATTTACCATGTTTATTAATATAAAGCGTTGTCATTATTATTTCAGTTTTTCTTTCTGTGTGTATAGATAAACTGTTTTATAATAATGTCCTGAGAATAATATGATTATTCTTAAAAGATCCTTAGTCGAGTGTTATTGTTGACTAGGACAATAATAATGCATTAAGACTAACATGTAGTTGATTGATGATAAAGAGTTGTCATTGATATGGAGTGTCAAAATCAATGCATGAATATGTGTGTTAGAGAACAACATATTGGATTGACCCGCTATGAGTATGTTTCTTGGATTATTATGTAATTGTCACAACATTACTCATAGTGATTAATATGTATATGATCCTCAGACTTGAGATCATTATTATCCCAGCATCGTGAGTTGTATATTTTGATACAGTCAAACGTACACCGTAACAGGTTGTTCTATAAAGGCTGATGTTAGATATACCACAATCTATGTAGAGGGATATGGTTGATCAATAAAGGATAAGTCCCTCCTACATAATAGGAGTAATATCTTAGGCCACTTGATTGAGTGAGACTAGAAATGCATGGCCATGCTCAAATAAGTTGATATGAGATGTCATACTAATTTGTATATCATAGTCTACTCAAGATATCAAGAAACATGGGATGGACTATGCAAGTGTGACTATCCCATGACTTGTATCCGTTCCAGAGATAAAGGACTTAAGGATTAATGCATGAAAGGTTAATCACGAAAGGTTATGTCGAATCATGACTTCTTGTAACTTAGGTAGCAATGATGCATTGCTAGATACCACTCATTGTCTGTGACAATAGAATCGTTCTAGTATTACTGCTAACGTTGCAAGAACCTACAGGGTCACACCCTATGGTTGAAATGAACGGAATAAAATAGTTGGTATTGTGCTTGGTTGTCACATAAATTAAATTAATTAAAGAATTAATTTAATTGGGCAATCAAATATTGAACATATTATATGTACAAGGATGTTGTACACATAATGATAACATAATTTTATTAATATATGAATTTTATTCATATATAAATTTAAATAAATATAGTTTACCGGAATCCTTATTATAATTAATGTAATTATAATTTTCAGATATAATTAACGTAATTATAATTTTCGGTTAAAAACTTTATTGTATTTATTTAATCTTGTAATACATTCAAGAGATACCAATTATAAAAAGCCCAATTAAGAGGATACCTATTATAAAAGGCCCAATGAGAAAGGCACCCATTATAAAAGGTATTAAAAGGAGACAAAACTCAACATGAAAACCCTAAGTGATTGCTTGTTAGGTCTAGCAGCCGTCAAGCAAATAAGCCTCCAAAACAGTTTTGGAGATTTCTTCCGTTCATAGTCAAACCGGGTGGATTACGTAGAGGCCGACATCAGAAAAGGTTGAGGCTTGATTCGACAGTAGATCAAAACTCTTGTTGCCAAGGCGTCGCTGTCTACTCAGATTGAAGTTTTGGTAATTTCGAAACCTTTATTTCACCCTGATTCGTTCCTCACACATGGATCCATGATTTGGATCGCCGGATCTAATTTTATTCTGCTGCGCCATGGGGTATCGGCGTTCCAACATTACCACCACGACTTGGTCCACGGCCTCCCGGTGGCTGCTAAATTCCTCTAGCCGGCTGTGCATCAGGATTACGAGCTTTATGAGTCGTATCCATCCGTCGAGGGCAATTCTTATATTGATGATCCATTGAACCACATTTATAACAAGCACCAGTTTTCCTCCAGCACTCTCCAAAATGTCGTTTCCCACATTCAGTACAATCTCGACTCTGATTAATAGCTACAGGTGCTCTACCTTGAGCTGGCTCATCATTCCGAGGCCTCTTCTGAAACCTTTTTGAAGAATCCGAATACTTTATATCTCTCTTGCCTCTAACTCTTTCCCGATTCTGACGTTCTGAGCTCTTAGCCTCTTCGGCTATCTTCGCTTTCTCCACAAGCGTGGCAAAAGTTCTAACTTGTTGTGGGGCTATCAGAACCCGCAACTCACCATTCAACCCATCCTCAAAGCGTACACAATGCTCATGATCCGTTGGCACTATTGTCTGAGCATAGCGACTTAAGCGTACAAACTCAGCCTCATACGCTGCCACCGTCTTATTTCCTTGAACCAGATTCAGAAATTCCTTCCTTCGGGCATCCACATAACTTGTTCCTACATATTTCCCCTGAAAGGCAGCTTTGAAGAATTCCCAAGTAACTAATGTAGCTTCAGTGCCTTCTCGGACAGTAAGCCACCATTGATATGCTTCGTCCCTTAACAAGGACACCGCTCCTCTTAGTTTCTGTTCTACAGTGCACTCTAGGTCATCCATAATTCGCTCCACCGCCTCAAGCCAATATTCAGCAACATTTGGAGCTACACCTGAGACACCTCTGAAAACCTCAGCACCACTTGATTTCAGTCGCTCCGATATCGACCTACGAGCTGCTGGCCCAACTCTAGTTCCAGCGACCCTTTCAAGGACTCGCAACATTGCTGGTGTCAAAGCATTATCTTCTCTCATATTCTCTTGTGATTCATTTTCCGACGCTGGTGATGCCGGTGCATCCATTTCCGGAATATGTCCCGATTCCGCAGACACAACTCTAGCTCCTCGGCCTCTACCAATGCCACGTCCACCACGTCCGCGTCCTCTGGCGCTCATACTGACTAACTCGTTTTAATCTGATTACGAATTTTATGAATTAGAAAACTGTTATAGTGTTCATTAACGATATTTTATAAGATTCAAGAGATAAAGTTGTTTTTCGCAAACACATCCTATAGTCTCAATCTCTACGATTTTCAACATCTAAAACTAGAAGTTCTAGAGTGTTCCTATGATCATATCATCATAATAATCATTCAGTAATGAATACTTACTTGACTTGGTGCCGGATGCTTGTGGTGCCATACTAACTTTAAAACATAATTAAAATAATTTCATATGGAAGTTATTTGTTGAACCCAACCACAGTCGAGTTTTGAAACTGGCTCTGATACCATTAAATGTAACACCCCAAACCAGGTCTATGCGTTAAGACAAGATTTGGTTTGTCACACAGATCGAACATCCATTAAATTCTCTAATGATTTAGGTAAAACAGTTCTACAAAACCTTTTGAAAGTGAAGTTTAGTAAAAATTAAGAAAAATGATTTAAAATAGATGAATTAAGAAATACTAGTTTGAAATTTTATCATTTAGTATTTAATTGTCAAAAACCTTAAAGTAGTTTTTAAAGAGTCCAAAAGAATTTGAAATCAAGAATAGTTAAAGTATCTCAAATGTTTTAAAACAAAATTAAATCCATCCACACATAAAAATCCATAAAAATATTAATAAAGGCCTTATTACATCATACCCAAAATAGTAATTAAAAGTAATCACTTAATAAAAGTTCATAGTTTATTAAACCATATTCGCAGTATGGCCTCCACAAAGTCATCCTCGGCCCAAGCCTCCGTCAATTTCCATTACCTGAGATGGATAATTAAACTGAGTGAGTTACTCAGAACTCAGTGTATAACTCACTTACCACATTCATTGGGCCAGATCATCAAGATATTATTTTGGGCTTGAGCCCATTTACGGATTTAACAATATAATAAATGAAATGCATGTAAAATGAGATTTCCCAACCAAACCTAATTTCCATCCGCTACACACCACCCGTACCAACCAACACACCTATGGGGATCAAGTCAACCCACCCCGCCAACACACCAATCGTAGGCATAAAGCCATTTTTAAATAATATTGTGGTGCACCACCGAACTAGATTGTGACAAAGTCACCGAACTAGAGACATTAAGCCATAAAAAATTTGTGGCAGAGCCACCGAACTAGATTTTGGCAACAGGCCTTTCTTCTCTTCATCAATTATCCCAACCCATGCAATCATGTATGCATAACAATCTATATCCATATGATAATTTAACAAGAAGCCCATAATACATGTGAGTCTATATTTCAAATTTTCATTTTGGCCCATAAGACAAACTAGCATTTAGCCCATTCCATTTAACGATCTAGCAGTTTTTCGGCCCATTTTAACGATCTAGTAGTTTTTCGGCCCATTTTAACGATCTAGCAGTTTTTCGGCCCATTTAACGATCTAGCAGTTTTTCTACCCATTTTTACGATCTAGTAGTTTTTCGGCCCATTTTAATGATCTAGCAGTTTTTCGGCCCATTTAACGATCTAGCAGTTTTTTGTAAATTTCACGACTTTAACTGTTTTCATGCATTTACACAAAAGTGTTAATTACTACGTATTTTCCGATTTTGCCATCTTTACGATTTTATCCCAATACTTACGGTATAGTATCTAACCCGAGATAAGTGTGAAGTTACACACCTGGTTACTGTGAGAACTAGACTTTCCTGCTCGTCGATACCTAAACGCATCACGATAAATTAGAACACTATAATTTATTTACAAATCGAATCTTAGAAATAACGATCTAGACTTTTTACCCTCAGAATTTCAAACTACTTCTCTTTGCGGTTTCTCCCCGATTGTTGGTTCGTTACCCGATGAAAATCCACAAACAAACAAAGGTTCGGAAGTACAAACGACTTCAAACAACTGATTCTCCTTGGATGAGCGTCCACAACCCGGTGGAAAATCTCGGATTCTCGAAATAGCCCTTCGCTTAAACTTAGGGGGAATAGCGGAACCACCCCTCCTTCGAACACTATTCACCACCCTTTTCGTCCCTATCTTGATTGTCTCCATTGACAAAAGATCATCAGTCCGACTTAATAATATATCAAAATTATGACTAATGGTTTTAAGGGTGAGATTGGCTTACCACAAATATCCTTGTTCCACAATATATAAATCGAGCAATAACGTCCCCTAAATCGAAATCGATTAATAATCCATCTATATCAATATGACGAGTAATATGAAAATCCTTGAATAAACTCCTTACCTTAACTCTTTAGATCGATTCCAACGATTCAAGATGCTCACGAACACTTGAGTTTTGGCCCTCCAAAATCACACTAAAATATAACGAAAAGAAACGTTTAAGAGAATGAACGATGATTTCGATCAAAGAGATTCTCCCTATCATCATTAAGATTCGGCCAAAGTAACTAATAACCAACATAAACTAAAAAGAAACTCTTACCTATTGTCTACAGTTGAAAAAGAAATGATTGAGAAGAATACTTATGTATAATGGGAGATTCGGCTATGAATAAACAAAGAAAAGAAAAAAGATTCGGCAATGGAGTAAACTAGCATTCGGCCATAAGAGAAAAATAATGAAGAAAGTGTTTGAATGATAAAAATGAAGAAAAAGAAAGAATGGGAAGAAGGTGTTAAAATTCGGTTTTCAAAGAGAAGAAAAGAGAATGAGTTTAGGAACAATGTGTATTCGGCAATGGGGGAGGAGAAGGAAAAGAAAATGATCTTGGCTTTGGTATTTCGGCAAAAAGAGAAAAGTGTCTTGAGATGCTAAACAAAAATGTGCCCAAATGGTAACATGAAAATGAAATGGTCAAAAGAACAAGGCTTACCAAAAGCTCAAATTCGTCTAAGAGAAAAGGTTGAGAAGAGAATTGCAAATTTTGCACAAAAATGCTACGAATGACCAAAAGCTAACTCCTAATCCTAGCCAAGATACTAACACATTCGGCCAACCCCCTTAGTCCACAATGCCGTCCATGTTCATGGTCAAAATGGCCATGAAAAAGTTACCAAAACATCAACCTTGATTCAAGCCTTGCAATCCTTCATTTTCCTAAAGTTTGAGAATCCTATCCCCAAAATCAAGCAATTCCATCCCTAAAATCATGCTTGCCATAAACTTTAGTCTTCTTACCATAAAAAAAATTAGTCCATCTTATCCATGAATGATGCTTGGCCGACACATGCAAGGAAAATGCAAAAATAAAAGCTCCCAATTTGCATGCTAGGAGATTCGAACCTCTTCCCTCAAGTCCAACTTATGGCGCCATCACTTCTTTGCCAATTTCTCATCTTATGCCATCTTTTATCACTTAATTAACTTAAACTTCAAGGTCACCTGATTCCTCTACAGTAAAGTACTCTTTACTAAAATTTATTCTAACTCCAATTAAACTCGAGCCTTCTCAAGACTATATTAAGCACACAATAAAATCATACCCGAGCTAACACATGCAACATAATGATACTCAAATTTTTAGGATGTTACATCCAATCATCGTAACTAAGCTTGTCTTTTGACTTTTAAAACTCACGCATTTAAGTTTAAGATGGATATTCGGTTATTTGAGTCAAATGAAAAATCGGAACCGAGTAAGTTAGGGCACAATTTTTCAAGATTCCAAATACGAAATATTGCCTTTATTTTTAGAAATCCTTACATTGAGATAACAAAATATCACATCCAGTGAGTTAGGACACGACATTTTTGAATTCCCGAGAATAAGCTTTTATTTAACTTATACGCTTTGATTTAAAAAAAGATAATTAGTTCTTTAGACTCGACGAGAAAAATCGAAACCCAGTAAGTTAGGGTACGATTTCTTTCGAATCTTAAAACGCGGAGTATTTGCTCATTTCAAAACAAAAATTTTAATGCATCGGATAAAATGTAATATGATCGTAGTAAAATGAAAAATGAATACAGTGCCGATATGCATAATAGAATAAAAATGAGTATGATAATATAAATAACAATAACAAAGACAAAAATAACATAAAATAAGACAAAAGCTAAAACAAACAACCTATATAAAATAATAGGTAAAAGTTAAAAATAATAAATAAATAAATAAACAAGTAAATAAAAGAAAAGAAAATAATAGTAAAAGCTAATTGTAAAACAATAAATAAATAAATACTATGTACAATACTTGAAAGATAATAAATAATAATAATAATAATAATAATAAATAAACACGCAATAGAATAAAATAACAATGTATAATAAAAAGAAATAGATCAATTAATTAAAAAAAATTTAAGAACATGGAATAAATAGGTTAAATAATAAATAAAGTAATATATAAAAAAGAAACAAATAAATAATAAATAAAATGACATATAGGAAATAAATCTAAAAATTATGGAAATTAAATAAATGAGGACCAAATTGAAGTTAAAATGAAACTAAAGGCCTAAATCGTAATAAGATAAAAGTTTAAAGGGCTATATTGAAATTTAAACAACGTTTTGGGCCAAAATTGCGAATAAAAATAAAGCAAATGACCTAATTGTAACGCGTGAATAAAATGGAGTGGCCAAATGGGGAATATCCCCGTTCACCAAAACGCCACGTTTTAATAGGGACCAAAATGAAACAGATGCGAAATTATCGGGTTAAATTAAAAGTAAAAAAGATCTAATTAAAAAGGGTTGAAAAAATGGAAGGGCTAATTGAGTAAATAACCCCAAGGCTATGAAAACACGCGGATCTTCTGCCTCTAGGTCGGGTCGCAGGTCGGCGCCTTTAAACGACGCCATTTTGCGTCTAGGCATATTGAATCAAAACGACGCCGTTTTGAATTACTATATAAATCAAACTTTTGTCCAAAAAAATCATTTAACCCATAATCTAAAAAAAAAACTGAAACCCTTAAACAAAAATCTCCCCCTGTGCGATTTCCGGTCACCGGACTGCCACTGGTCCGCCACCATCGGCCACCGTGCACAATGGCCAGAAATACCTCTTTTGACCGTTTTAACCCTTACAATTTCGATCTTCCCTAAAACTTTCTAAAAGAACCTTCGAAGATCAAAGGAAGATCGAAAAACTCTTCGGTTTCCTCCCTTCCGGCCACCAGCGAGGTAAGACCTCTTTCCTTTGTTTGTTTATCTTTTTTGAGACTAAAACCAAAATGAAACGAAGAAAAAATCACCTTCAAAGAACCTTTTCTTTTGTTTTCTCCTCAATCGTTTCTGTATTTCTTTCTATTGATATCGTGTGGCCATAAAAAATTTACAAAGTTTGTATACTGGCTTTTATAGCCGAAAATAAAAGAAAAATACAGTAGTTTTCTTTTTTTCTTCTGCTTTATTTTTTTCCTTCGCAGGTACTGAGGCCGTACGGCGTGCTGGCGCGTGGATGTACGGAGGGAGCGGACATGGAGGTGGAGGCGGCGGCTGAAAGTTGGCCTAGGGTTTTTTGTTGTCTTTTCTGATTAATTGTGGGCTAGGGTTTGGGCTTGTAATTGGGTTTTGGGTTAAAAAAAAAGGACTATTAATTAATTTTTAATTTTTTTGGACTGTTAAAACTTTGGGCTCTTTTTATTTATTGTTTTGGTTTATTTATTGGTTTTGGCACTAGGCCCTGGTAAAATTGAGCTATTACAATATATATATATATATATATATATATATATATAAGTTATATATTATGATTTAAAAAATGAAATCTATACGTATAAAGGTTATAATAATAATAAATAAAGTATAATAAAATGAAATAGAAAAGAAAATGGAATAAAAAGAAAGAAAGAAAGACATGCAAATTAAGAAAGAAAAAGAAAGAAGAAGAGAAGGAAGAACACACGTCACCTAAAGGCTTTTAAGTTTCAACTTTAATTGGTTAGTCAATTTAGTCTCTTGTAATTTTTTATATTTTTGGAATCCCGGTGTTAAGTACTACCCGACTAATGTTGAAATTTTAGCATTTATTAAGATTTTAAATGTTTTTAATGTTGAATAGTTTTAGTATTAGGGATTAAATTGATAAACTTTTAAGCTACAAATAGAAAAGGATTAAATTGTATAACAAATTGTAAATTTTCAGTAATAGGGACTAAATTGTGAAAAATTCAAAATATAGGGTTTTAATTTAAATAGGGAGCTAACTTTAGCTTAAAGTGAAATTAGCATAAAAATATGACATTAAATGGGAAGAATAAAAATTAGTCTCGATTTAGTGACTAAATTGGAATTTAAGCAAATATTGTGTAAAAATTGAAATATTCAATGTGGAATTGAATTGTGTAGTATTAATGTATTTTAATTGTTTTAATTTCGTAGCTAACGTCGCACAGGAATCCTAGATTAAAAAGGGAAAAGATAAAATCGGCATCGAATAGCTCGGAATCCACAGTTTGTGTTTCTATAATCTGAACTAAGTTGTAAATTATTGCATTTTGATTTCTTGTATATGGTAAGCATTGGAGGTGAGAACTATTGTATTTTACAATTGAAATGGATTGATTTGGTATGTGATGAATTTATTGAATTTATATTGATTGAATTGAATAGGTGTATATGTGATAATGTGCTTATATGAAATTTGATATTGGATATATACATTGAAAGTGAAATGGAACCCTATTAATTGTATCAAGCTGAGTTGGATATAGATGGCATGTCATAGGATAGGAAGAGTTCAGGGATTTCTTCGACCTCGAGTCGATGAGGCACTGAGTGCCAATTTGCTTTGGTTTAATCAATGAGACACTGGGTGTCAATTATATAGTGCTGGGCGCAGTTATTACTTCGAATTTATCCAATAAGGCACTGTGTGTCAAACTGGTGTGTTGGTTGGATACATGTATCCGTCTGAGTCTGAGCCGTGTTAATAAGGGTAAATAAGGAATAAAGTTTTATAGTTGATATTGAAATGACATGATATGTGAAATGGAGATGAGATCATGGATTGAAAATGAAATGTGAAATATGTTGTGAACAAATGGAATATTTGAGTTATGTGCTTATGAATTGAATATGGATTGGATAATGTCATTGTTTAAATGAAATGTGGATTGATATGTGAAAAGCTATTTATATAGCTAGTGATGTGTATTGAGATATTTGTTAAACAAAACAAATATGATAGCATGTGAAAATTGAATATGGTATGAAATGATATGGTAATATGCATGAAATTGAAATAATGGTATATAACAATTATAAGCTTAGACAATAGTATGTTCATATAATTAAAATTATGCATTCTTTTATCATTATGTCTTTAATTGTTCAGATTATAGAAATATACTGAGTTTTACTCAGCGTACGGTTTTGTTTTCTCTGCGCAGGTTAGGTACTTCTCTTTTGATCACCGACTCAGCATCCAACAGCAATCCCGATCTCAAATGTAGTGATTTTTATCTTTTGTAATGGCATGTACCTAGGATTTGTTTGGTTTTTAATGAATTTAGTATATGTGATGTAATTGAGTTTGAGTATAATGTCGGTTTGGTATATGTATATAAACATATGTTTGTATTTGAAGCCATAATTTGGGCATGTTGATTTGACCCTAAGATTGTTAGGTGTATGTGCAATTAATATTGATGTTTAGGTGGTTATAAACTAGGCTAAATGGATTGATTTTGGAATGTTTTAAAATTTAATTTGTATGATGCATTGATGATATGTTTTGATGATATAAATGTGGTACCAATGAGGGTACATTAGTTAGGCACCTAGGATGATTTTTTTGGCATGTTTTGAGTGTGTTTGATTGTGTTTTGAATAGGTTAAACAAATTATTTTTGTGTTGCTTAATGACCAAGCAAGTAGGAAATGGTAAACTTGTTGTTTAAGGCGTATTTTAAGTCCACATAGCTAGACACACGGGCATGTGACTTGGCCGTGTGAGACATACGGCTAGCACACGGGCGTGCGAGGCCATTTCAAGAGTTTACACGGCCTGGCACACGGGCGTGTGGCTTTGCCATGTGACCTAAGTCAGAAAGTTACATGGGCACAGACACGGGATGGGACACAACTGTGTGTCCCTACTTCGAATGTCCACATGGCTAGAGACACGGGCGTGTGTCTCAACCGTGTAAGTCATACAGCCTGGCCACATAGCCGTGTGATCCCTGTAGTTGAAATTTTCTAAATTTTTCTAAAATTTTCAAGTGTTCCTGATTTAGTCTCGAAACACTTTTAAAGTGATTTTAAGGCCTCGAGGGCTCAAATAAAGGATGATATGCTTGTATAATATTGGATCATGCTATGTTCATTGAAATGTTTTGAAAGGAATGATTTATGTTATGTTTATTTGGTAATGCTCCGTAACCCTATAATGATGACGGATACGGGTTAGAAGTGTTACAATGCTAATTTAAGTGTCATACATAACTTAATCACATTACCAAAAATATATCATTTCATGTAGCCTTTATCCTTACCAAAATCAAGCATTATAAAGGTTGTAAGCTAAAACTTATCATTTCAAATTGACATATACACATATGTATAACTGTAACAGCCCGATTTAGGGCCTAGTCAGAGTAGTTGTTCGAGACCATAAATATGAAGAAATATGTGTTTTATGGCTTTTATGAGGTCTATGTCATGTTTGCATGATTTTGTGAAAATTACATGAAGAAATTTTATAATTTAGTGATCAATTTATTCATGAGGACTAAATTGCAAAGATTGAAAAATATGAGATTCTAGTAGTTTCAAGTATGAGATAGAATTAGAAAATTTAGTAGAGGTCCTTATTTAGTAATTAGACCATTATATCTTATGATGGACAAAAATGGACATGGGAAGGAAAAATCTCAAAGAAGGGTCTCAAGGGCATTTTGGTTATAAGGTTAATAAATTAATAAAAAGGGAAAAAGAAGTCAAAAATGGTGTCCATCTTCTTCCCTAAGTGTCGAAATTTTGAAGAGAAGCCATAGCTAGGGTTTTGTTCATTTTCAAGCTCAAAGTAAGTGCATCCTATCCCCGTTTTTTATGTTCTTCATATTTTTGAAATCCTCGTAGCTCAATTTAGCTATTTCTACCATTATTTTGAGCTAGAGTTCATGTTCAAAAACTTACCCATGTATGACATGCATGTATTTTGATGTTTAATGGAGGAATATGAAAGTTTGATGTGTGATGAACATCTTTTTCTAAGTGATTTTCATAGAAAACACATAAAAAGGACCTATTTGTAAAGGTGATAAAATGTGTAGTAAAAATCAATTTTGAAGGAAAGTGTGAGCTATTATAAGCTTAATAAAGGTTCGGTTAGGCTTGGGTAACCAAGGAAATGAGTACATTTCATTATACGAGCCTAGGGACCATTTTGTAAATTTGTAAAAGTTTAGGGGCAAAATTATAATTTTTGCCAAAGTGTGATATATGGGCTGTTTTAGTCAATGTGATCATTAAATAAGTGAAATTTTCATTATAAATCAAGAACCATGAAGTCCGGACCGAAATCGAGGAAAGAATAAAGAGGTGGACTAAATTGAACAACTATACATATTTTGGTACTGAGGTAAGTTTGTGCGTAATAAATTAACATAATGTTACTATGCTTTTTAAATGCTTGATGTTATGTGAAATGTATGTTTTTCCCATGAAATTGGTTAATGATGTCTCGATGAAAAGCATGATGAAGTTGTACTATGACGAAGTCCCGGTTGAACCTTAGGAATAGAAAGGATACCAATGTCAAGACATGAGATTAATAAGGTCCAGTATAAGACCATATATGGGATATGGCCTTGGCACCGAATTGAATCCCGTGTAAGACCATATCTGGGATATGGCATCGGCATCAAATAGTGAT
This sequence comes from Gossypium australe, assembly GCA_005393395.2. Taxonomy (NCBI): domain Eukaryota; kingdom Viridiplantae; phylum Streptophyta; class Magnoliopsida; order Malvales; family Malvaceae; genus Gossypium; species Gossypium australe. Next base: position 63,760,736 of record CM016614.1, on the reverse strand, counting down.
TCCGTGTAAGACCGCGTCTGGGACCTGGCTTCAGTATGAAATCATGTAAGACCATGTCTGGGACATGGCATCGACATACGATCTCGTATAAGACCATATCTAGGATATGACATCGGCATCGATATGAGATCCCATATAAGACCATATCTGGGATATGGCATCGCATCAAGATGTGATCCCATGTAAGACCATATCTGGGATATGGCATTGGCATCGTATTACGTGTATAGAAATTCCTGTGTATCCTTTAGTATTCCAAGTGGTTCAACGGAATAAGGAGCTAAGTTTACGTTAAAGATGGAAATAATACTAAAGTTATGTGATGGAGTGATACAGGTACATATGCAAAACTCACGAGAAATGAGTCCAGTATGTGATATGTGGTTGGTAAGAGAGAGAATAAGTAAGCCATGTCAATGCTACTTAAGAATTTTATGTTAAATCATAATGAAATGTGTGGATATTATCATAAGTTTTTATGTTGCTATCTATTACATGCAAACTTACTAAGCTTTACGTTTACTCCCCCTCCTTTCCATTTCCTTGTAGTATCGCCAAGCTAGCTCGAGGATCGAAGGACGTCGGAGTTCGGTTCACACTATCAAGCTATTCTTTTGGTATAGTAGAGTTTGATTATTTTGGGTATAGCATGTATAGGAACTTGGCCATTTTGGTATATGTCATATTTGTTAGCCAAGGTGTTGGCTATTAATGTCACTTATTTCATTTTGTATAGGGCCATTGGAATTGGCCAATACTAGTTAAGTTATATTTATTCAATGATGATGAAATTCTTGATGTGCAAGTTTGTGCAAATGAATGAGTAATGTATAAAGTATATCCATGATGTAGTAGTGTGAAGTTAAGATGTGGATGTCTTGATGGTGAATATTAGAAGCGCATTATTATTATGCTATATGTTGCTTGAAATGGTATAAGTGTGGTTGCTTTTCAGGGTGGCAAAACGCTTGGTAGATAGCCTTGTATTTGTCCACACGAATAGACACATGGGCATGTGACTAGGTCGTGTTTTCCCCTTCATCCAAGTTTAGCAAAACAGAATGTCCAGTAGTAAGCACACGGGTAGAGATACGGCCATGTGTCTTAGTCGTGTGAAGGACATGATCTTAGGGCATGGGCGTGTGCCCAGGCCGTGTGAAGTCTGTACATAAATTGCGAAAAATTCAATTCGTCACATGGGCTAGCACACGGGCGTGCCATTGCTGTGTGAGTGACACGGGCCATAGACACAGGCATGTGGCCCCATTTTTGAGCAGAATTTTTTTAAGTGCTCGTAAGCTTCCGGTTCAGTCCACAACCACTTTGTATGTATATTTCGGGTCTCGTAGGCCCATAATAGGGACGTTATGACTACGAATGAAAAGTTTTAAGTTGGGATGAAAATTTATGGCCCTATATTATATGATTAAGTATGTTAAGTTCGGTAATGCCTCGTACCCGATTTCGACGTCGAATACGGGTAAAGGGTGTTACAATACCACACTCGATTTTTACTAATATCTCGAAATTAAAAGAGAGTTGGGAATTAATTGAATATGATGGTAGGTTGGCGAGCTCTATTGGAAAACTTTGTAAATTTTGTGGTTGATTTGTGAATAGTTGAGTCTCAATACTGGTCTAGTTAGATTGGAACCGATCTAGTTCTTTAGTGGGAGACAGAATGATTAGCTATAGAAACCATGCAAGATAGGGTTATATATATGAGTGAAGGGGATCAATTTGATAATAGAATTCTCCTCATTTCTGTTTTGTTTCTTTTCCTTCTACACCATCTTCTTCAGTTGCACTTAAGAAGAGAAAGTTAAGGAAGCTCTACATGGGGTGGTAAATGTGAAACTCGAGTTCGAAAACTAAAAAATCCAGTAAGCTGGTAAGCTCATAAGCCTCTCTGTACTTGTGAATTAGCAAAAGTGAGAGTAAGGATTCCTGAAAATTTTTTGTATAATAACGGGTTCTGGGTTTTTAAGGTTTGAATATCTTCGATGTAACCAATATATGGTTGTCATGCTTAGCTGCTAGGACGAAGGAGACTCTAGTGTTTGGAAAGCTAAGCTGGTGTGGATGGAGGATTTAAAGTGAGCATTTGATCTCTACCCTTGGGTGATTGATGGATGTGTGTTACTTGTCTGATTTGTGCCTATGTCTTGTTTAAATCCTGTTTGAAACCTATGGTTGCACATGATCACGGTGTGACTAAGCATGTCATATGCGTTTAAGGTGGTATGAATTCATAAAAGATTGCAAGTATGTTCTGTGTGATAGAATTGTGTATTAATGCAGTGACGTGTGGCATAGTCCTTTTTATATTAAAATTTGGAATGTTATGCATGAATATACATTATCTAATGAAATACGGAGTTTGAAGGAAGTTACTCTAACGAGTTAGTGAAGATAGGACATTGGTGGAATGGAGGAATGGGCGAATTGATAAGGGATGGAAGGGAGTTTGGCGACATCATGCAACGGTTATCTACTGGTCCTTCAAGGAAACATCATGCAGACGATATATAGGTCCTTCTGGGTGACACCTCGAAAGGGGTTTAATGATTCTTCGGATTCAAAAGCCCAAGGTTAGCCATGGCATGATTTAATGGCGAATAGGTACATCCTATGTTGAGATGGAGTCCTCTAGAACAGTGAACAGAGAAGCCTTTCGGGTCATAAAAGTGAAGTCACTGTACGACTCGCATTGCAAGCAATCTAACACGATGATCTTGACACGTCTAAAAATGCGGGTAAGTATGTTAATAAGAGGAACTGTTAAAATACGAAGGTAAGAGGAATTGGTATAAGTGGTTTTAATGCAGTAGATGTGAAAAAAAAGGATATTTTCTTTAAGGTATTTAAGTATCCGCCATTATGAGTCCGCCAGAGTTAGGCGAGTAGACCAGCATGGGGTGTGATGAAGCAAGACGACTAAGAAAGCTCTAATATTAAGAATCCATGAGTAAAGAGGCCGCCGGAAATAGAGGAGTTTGCCAAGGACTCTCTAGGTGGGAGTACCCCAAGAATTTACAAAGAAAGAAGATGTCTGTCAAGACTATCTAGTCTGAAAAAGTTCACTTTGGACTATCAAATGTGGAAGTCCACCAGGGACAATTCAGGTAACAAATAGTCCAACAGGAACAATCTATCAATAGGGGTTTCTTGGTGAATGTTCAAGATGGGAAAAGTCCTATAGTGATGTCTTATAGGTACAAGTCCTCAAGGAATAAGTGCCTAACCATCAGCCAAATCTCATATTAAATGTTGCAAATGAGGGTATTATTAAAGGGATTTCCTTAAAGGGAGAGTTCTACTTAACATGCTAAGTCCTAAGAAGGTAATTGTCGGGGTAGTACAGTAAGTCAATATTAAGTCAATATGGAATGAAGGGGTTAAGGTAAGAATTCGCAGGTTGGCGAGATTTTCTACTAATCCACCAATAGTAGTCATCAATCTGTATAATCACGTATATGGTTATCTTTAATGAGTCAAACCCAAAAAGGCAAAATGGAAATCTAAGATGAAATGGGACAAGTTCAAGTTCCAGAAGGAACTTGAAACACCCCTTACCCGAGACCGTTGCCGGAGTCGAGCACGAGGCATTACTAGACTTAACTTACTAGTTCGGGGCATAAAAATTGAAACTGCCCATCTGCGTCATGTTAACTAAATTAATTATAACTTGAGTTACGAAACTTGAAATTTAGATCCGTAAATTTTCCTTGAAACTAGACTCATATATCTTCTTACTTTAATTTTTATAGAATTTTTGGTTTGTCCAATTAGTACAGTTTATTAGTTAAAGTCTCCCCTATTACACAGTTTGACAGTTCTGACCTCTCTTCACTAAAAATCAATTATCTCATAATATACAACTCTTTTTCCTACACCGTTTTTTTTATATAAAAATAGACTCAATAAGCTTTAATTCTATATCTCATGCACAACCTAATTCCATTTCTACTATTTTTGGTGAGTTTTCAAAACTACATCACTGCTGCTGTCCAACTATTCCCCTGCATATAATTACATAATTTCTTTAAAATAACTATCAACTAGGCATTTAATAACATCCAAAACATGTTCTTAATTAACCATTTTAATGGCTAGTCATTACCAAGCATTTACAAGCCAATATTAAGCCATATCATAAGGTCATACACACAAAATGGCTAAGTCCCTATACATGCCATAACTTAAGACGTTCGAGTCACAAAATACCAATATAATCCTTTGATAGTGTGTAACGATCTCCGACGTCCTTTCGATCCCCGAGTTGGCTTGTAATACTATAAAAAAAATAAAGAATGGGAATAAGCATAAAGCTTAGTAAGTTTACATGTAAATAGATGACAACATTCTTAATGAATTATCTTATGCTTTTCTTATCAAGATCACTTAAGCTTTTAACTCAATATACTTAAACTTGTATTCTTACCTGTACCTTTTAACATGAATTTGTCTTACCTTACCTTTTTAGCTTGAACCTGTCTTACCTTTACTTTGGTATACTCTTTGAATTTTCCCGTTGAACCACTTTGGAATACTAAGGATACGCGGGTACCTTTCCTTATGAAACTTAACCATTGCCATGTCTTGACATGGTCTTACGTGGTATCCTTGCTTTATGAACTCACCAATGCCATGCCTTGGCATGGTCTTACATGGGACCTTTGCCTTATAAATTCACCAATGTCATGCCTTGACATGGTCTTACATAGGACCTTTGCCTTATAGTAACTTATCAAAGCCATGTCTTGACATGGTCTTACATAATTTCCTTAAACCCTAATGTCATGACATTTGTATCCTACACATTCCTAAGGTTCAACCGGAACTTTCTGAGATTGCTTCTCTGTCAATTCATGCTTGAGTCTTTAAATAATAAATTTACTGAATAAATATGTAAATGCTGGAATTTAATAATATTAAATGTAAAATAATAGAATATTGCATTTATTTACTGCAAACTTACCTCGAAACAAAATACGATCAACTATATCGATTTAGTCCACTATCTTTTTCTTTCCCCGATCTAACTCTGGATTTCTTTCTTCTTGATCTATAATAGCAAATTTAGCTTATTTAATACTCACATTTACTAAAACAGTCCTTAACTCTAACTTTGGCAAAATTACAATTTTGCCCCTAAACTTTTACATAATTATGATTTTGCCCCTAGGCTCGAAAATTAAACTTCAGCCCTTATTCTTATGTTTTATAACATGCTGAACATTTTTCCCTTCTATAGCAACTTTAAATTCTCACTAATTCACACACTTATGACCAATTTATAACTTTTATTAATTAGCCCAAACTACTTAAATTCATCAAAAAACCCAAAGACAAAACTTGTTAATCTAACACATATCTTTTATTTTCTACCATCAAATAACAAAAATCACAAGTTCTCATCAATGGCATAACTCAAAATATTCATCAAAATTCAAAATTCAAACATGGGTTTTGTAGCACTCAAAGCAACGATCTCAAAAACGTAAAAATTATCGAAAACGGATCAAAAACTAACCTTGAATTTAAGCTTAGAAATGCAAAAGATACAAAGCTTCAAAGTTTTCTTTTTCTCTCTTTGAGTTTCGGCAAGCAGATGGTAAAATGAAAACCATCCACTCATGTTTCTTTTATTATAATATAACATATTAATATAATATAAAATTTCTACTAATGTTTTTAATATAAAAAAACATATAATTATGCATTTCATCATTCAATGCCGTCCACTAGCCATATAGTTGACTTAATTGCCACATAAGTCCTCACACTTAAGAAGACATAACAAATAGACATCTTTTCATAAAGCACACTAGTTTTGCATTTGATGCAATTCAATCCTTTTATCAAATTAAACACACAGACAGATAAATTAGCTCACAAAACTTCAACACATGCTCAATCATATAACAACGGCACAGAAAATAATATTAAAATATTTTACTGACTCAGACTTGTGGTTTCGCAACCACTGTTCCGTTTAGGCCCTATTTCGGGATGTTACATTTCTCCCCCCTTTAGGGATTTTCGTCCCCGAAAATCTTACCTGTAAAGAGATTTGGGTACTATTTTCGCATAGTCTCTTCGGGCTCCCATGTAGCCTCTTCTATTCCATGCCTATTCCATAATACTTTCACAAGTGCAATACTTTTATTCTTTAATTGCTTAACCTCTCGAGCTAGAATTTTTATTGGTTCCTCCCCATAAGTCATATCTGGCTGAATCTCAACCTCTGTTTGCGAAATCACATGCGATGGATTTGAACGATAACGACGTAGCATAGACACATGAAACACATTATGAATCTTCTCTAACTCAGTTGGCAAAGCCAATCGATATGCCAATGTCCCAACTCTCTCGATCACCTCAAACGGTCCAATAAAACGGGGACTTAATTTGCCTTTCTTGCCAAATCTGAGAACTTTCTTCCACGGGGATACCTTCAAGAATACCCTATCACCAACTTGAAATTCAATGTCTTTTCTTTTCAAATCTGCATAGGATTTCTGTATATCTGAAGTTGCTTTCAAGTAATCTCTGATGACTTTTACTTTCTCTTCTGTTTCTTTGACTAGATCAACCCCGTAAATCTGATTTTCCTTAAGCTCTGTCCAATACAAAGGTGTGCGACATTTACGTCCATACAAAGCTTCATAAGGTGCCATCTTCAAACTCGATTGATAACTATTATTATAAGCAAACTCTATTAATGGTAAATATTTCTCCCAACTACCTTGAAATTCTAATACACAACATCTAAGCATATCTTCAAGTACCTGAATAACTCTCTCTGATTGACCATCAGTCTGAGGATGGAAAGCTGTACTAAAACTCAACTTTGTACCTAAAGCTTCCTGCAATTTCTTCCAAAACCGTGAAGTAAATCTCGGATCTCTATCTGAGATAATCGATAACGGTACTCCATGTAGTCTCACAATCTCTGTAATATATAACTCGACCAACTTGTCAAGTGAATAATCCATACGAACTGGGATAAAATGAGCCGACTTTGTTAACTTATCAATCACAACCCATACTGCATCTTTCTTTCTCGGTGTCGAAGGCAATCCTGTCACAAAATCCATAGTAACTCGATCCCATTTCCACTCGGGAACTAATACAGGCTGTAATAAACCTGAAGGTACCTGATGTTCGGCTTTTACCTGCTGACAGATCAAGCATCTAGAAACAAACTCTGATATATCTCTTTTCATTCCTATCCACCAATACATTTTCTTCAAATCATTATACATCTTTGTACTACCTGGGTGAATAGACAAATAACTGTTATGTGCTTCCTGTAAGATTTTCCTAATAAGCTCATCATTCTTTGGTACACATACTCTGTCTCTGAACAACAAACAACCGTCAGAACCGATCTGAAAATCAGACTCTACACCTGACTCGCACTGAACTCTTTTGGCTTGCAACTCACTGTCATCTTTCTGAGCTTCACAAATTTCTTCAAGAAGCGTCGATTTAGCTCTCAACTCAGCTAAGATAGAACCATCATCTGATAACGCCAAACTAGTGTGCAAAGCTCTCAATGCAAATAACGATTTTCTACTCAAAGCATCAGCAACAACATTTGCCTTACCCGGGTGATAATCGATCACTAGCTCATAATCTTTAATCAACTCTAGCCATATTCTTTGCCTCAAGTTCAGATCTTTCTGAGTCATCAAGTACTTCAAACTTTTGTGATCAGTGAATATTCGGCATTTCTCACCATATAAGTGATGTCTCCAGATTTTCAATGCAAATACAATAGCAGCTAGCTCTAAATCATGTGTCGGATAGTTTTTCTCATGTAGCTTTAACTGTCTAGAGGCATAAGCAATTACCCTTCCTTCCTGCATAAGTACACAGCCTAGTCCATTCAAGGATGCATCACTATAAATCACAAACTCTTTACCCGGTTCTGGTTGTACTAAAACAGGAGCTTTAGTCAACAATACTTTTAACTTGTCGAAACTCTGTTGACACTTCTCAGTCCATTCAAACTTGACAGCTTTCTGTAACAATCTTGTCAATGGAGTAGCTATCTTGGAAAATCCCTCTACAAATCGTCTATAATAACCGGCAAGACCAAGAAAACTTCTGACCTCTGATACATTTCTAGGAGGCTTCCAATCAACAATTGCTAAAATCTTACTCGGATCAACTCTAATACCTTCACCTGAGACAATATGTCCAAGAAAACAAACTTCCTGTAACCAGAACTCACTTTTGCTAAACTTGGCATAAAGCTGATTATCTCTCAAAATCTCTAAAACTGTTCTCAAATGCTCTGCATGCTCAGTCTCATCATGAGAATAAATCAAAATGTCATCAATGAACACGACTACAAACTTGTCCAAATAAGGTCTAAAAATTCGGTTCATTAAATCCATGAAAATAGCAGGAGCATTAGTTAAGCCAAATGGCATCACAAGAAACTCATAGTGACCATACCTAGTTCTAAAAGCAATCTTTGGAACATCTGACTCTTTAACTCGCAACTGATAGTATCCGGATCTCAAATCTATCTTAGAGAACAGAGCGGCTCCCTTCAATTGATCAAACAAATCATCTATTCTAGGTAATGGATATTTGTTCTTGATGGTTACCTTGTTAAGCTATCGATAGTCTATGCACAATCTCATGGAACCGTCCTTCTTTTTCACAAATAACACTGGCGCGCCCCATGGTGAATAACTAGGTCTTACAAAGCCTTTATCAGTTAATTCCTGTAACTGAGCTTTCAATTCTTTCAGTTCTATTGAAGCCATTCTATAAGGAGTAATAGAAATAGGTGTGGTACCTGGAATCAATTCAATACCAAACTCAACTTCTCTGATAGGAGGCAAACCTAGTAGTTCTTCCGGAAACACATCAGGAAACTCATTTACCACAGGCACTGATTCAATTTTCAACTCTGGGTCTTTAGTATTCAACACAAAAGCAAGATAAGCTTCACATCCTCTCCTTAAACATTTCTGAGCAGACATAACAAAAATCATGGAAATTGAACTATCTGACTCATCTGAATTAACCCGAAGGAACTCACCATTTTGACATTTCAACTCAATGAATCTCTTTCCACAATTCACTATCACATCATGTGCAGTTAGCCAATCCATACCAAGAATCACATCAAACTCATCAAATGGCAATAGCATGAGATCAACCGGAAAACAGTAACCTCTAATCATCAAAGGGCATTTTTTACATACTTTGTTTACTAACACATGCTGACCTAATGGGTTCGATACTTTAATCACAAATTCCGTAAACTCTATGGGCATGTTCATACTAGGCATTAATTTCATGCAAACATAGGAATGGGTTGAACCCGGATCAATCAAAGCAATAACATTAACATCATGAAGATAAAATGTACCCGTAATTACGTCGGCGGAAGATGCCTCTTCACGAGCACGGGTAGCATAAGTCCTTGTAGGTGCTCTAACATCTGATCTTGTTGTTGTATCTCTAAATGTACCTCTACCTACCCCTACTCCCGAATTTCTCTGAGATCTGCCTCTAACGAGGGCATTACTTGATCTTACACTCGGTATTACTTCTTTTTTAACCATCTCGGGACACTCCAGAATGAAATGATCCGGTGCACCACATCGGAAACAACCAATCTCAGTTGCTCGACATTGACCTAGATGACGTCGACCACATTGAGGACACTCGGGTCTATCAGGCTGAATACTGCCAACACTCGCAATCGAAATGGTTTGAGCTTTTGAATCTATAAATCTTCCACCTCTGTTTCGGCTAGAATACCCGGTTGAAAAATTAGATCTCGTAAAAAACTCTCTAGGCCTCTTGGATGTAGACTGAAATGACTTGCTCATCTGTCTTTTCTTCGTGTCTTGCATATCAATTTCAGCTTTACCCTTTCTTTTTAATAACTCTTCTGCCTTACAGGCTCGTTCAACTAAAACAACAAACTCTTTTATCTCTAAAACACCAACTGACAGTCGGATATCATCATTGAGCCCATCCTCAAATCTTTTGCACGTGATAGCCTCTGTAGACACACACTCTCGAGCATAATTGCTGAGTCGGATAAATTCACGTTCATAGTCGATCACAGTCATCTTACCCTGTTTTAACTCAAGGAACTCTTTTCTTTTCTGGTCAATAAACCTCTGACTGATGTACTTCTTACGGAACTCCTCCTGAAAGAAATCCCAAGTAACTCTTTCCTTCGGTACTACTGACACAAGTGTCTTCCACCACTGGTAGGTCGAATCTCTAAGAAGTGACACCACACATTTAATACATTCTTCCGGTGTGCAGGATAACTCATCAAAGACTCTGATAGTGTTCTCGAGCCAAAATTCAGCTTTCTCTGCATCATCATCTTTGGTAGCCCGAAACTCTTCAGCCCCTTGTTTTCTGATCTTGTCAACGGGTGGTTTCTCTCTTCTAACGGTATTTATAACTGGGGAAGCTACATGGGTAGTATGTGGATCATGAGGGGGTGGAGGTCTAACGGCCGGGTTCGTACGAACGAACTCAGCAAACCATTCATTCATAGCTTGGAAGAAGGCTTCTCGAGCCCCTCCTCCCTGACTAACTGTAACGGGCCTTTCACGACTATCTAGTGGCATCGTCCCTTCAGTGGGAGTGGGCGTATTACTCTCTACATCATCTGCACCATCTCGTTCGGGATCCATAACTGTAAAAGAAAAACATTTTTAAAATTGTCAGGAATCGTCACACTATCAAAATATAAGTATGGCATGTATAGTTAGACTCTTACTCATACTGAATATTTCGAGAATCGACTAAACTCTTGCTCTGATACCAATAAATGTAACACTCCTTACCCGAGACCGTTGCCGGAGTCGAGCACGAGGCATTACTAGACTTAACTTACTAGTTCGGGGCATAAAAATTGAAACTGTCCATCTGCGTCATGTTCACTAAATTAATTATAACTTGAGTTACGAAACTTGAAATTTAGATCCATAAATTTTCCTTGAAACTAGACTCATATATCTTCTTACTATAATTTTTCCAGAATTTTTGGTGTGGAAAATTAGTAAAGTTTATTAGTTAAAGTCTCCACTATTACACAGTTTGATAGTTCTGACCTCTCTTCACTAAAAATCAATTATCTCATAATATACAACTCTTTTTCCTACACCATTTTTTTTATATAAAAATAAACTCAATAAGCTTTAATTCTATATCTCATGCACAACCTAATTCCATTTCTACTATTTTTGGTGATTTTTCAAAACTACGTCACTGCTGCTGTCCAACTATTCCCCTGCATATAATTACATAATTTCTTTAAAATAACTATCAACTAGGCATTTAATAACATCCAAAACATGTTCTTAATTAACCATTTTAATGGCTAATCATTACCAAGCATTTACAAGCCAATATTAAGCCATATCATAAGGTCATACACACAAAATGGCTAAGTCCCTATACATGCATAACTTAAGACGTTCGAGTCACAAAATACCAATATAATCCTTTGATAGTGTGTAACGATCTCCGACGTCCTTTAAACCCCCGAGTTGGCTTGTAATACTATAAAAAAAAATAAAGAATGGGAATAAGCATAAAGCTTAGTAAGTTTACATGTAAATAGATGACAACATTCTTAATGAATTATCTTATGCTTTTCTTATCAAGATCACTTAAGCTTTTAACTCAATATACTTAAACTTGTATTCTTACCTGTACCTTTTAACATGAATTTGTCTTACCTTACCTTTTTAGCTTGAACCTGTCTTACCTTTACTTTGGTATACTCTTTGAATTTTCCCGTTGAACCACTTTGGAATACTAAGGATACGCGGGTACCTTTCCTTATGAAACTTAACCATTGCCATGTCTTGACATGGTCTTACGTGGTATCCTTGCTTTATGAACTCACCAATGCCATGCCTTGGCATGGTCTTACATGGGACCTTTGCCTTATAAATTCACTAATGCCATGCCTTGGCATGGTCTTACATGGGACCTTTGCCTTATAGTAACTTATCAATGCCATGTCTTGACATGGTCTTACATGATTTCCTTAAACCCTAATGTCATGACATTTGTATCCTACACATTCTTAAGGTTCAACCGGAACTTTCTGAGATTGCTTCTCCGTCAATTCATGCTTGAGTCTTTAAATAATAAATTTACTGAATAAATATGTAAACGCTGGAATTTAATAATATTAAATGTAAAATAATAGAATATTACATTTATTTACCGTAAACTTACCTCGAAACAAAATACGATCAACTATATCGATTTAGTCCACTATCTTTTTCTTTCCCTGATCTAACTCTGGATTTCTTTCTTCTTGATCTATAATAGCAAATTTAGCTTATTTAATACTCACATTTACTAAAACAGTCCTTAACTCTAACTTTGGCAAAATTACAATTTTGCCCCTAAACTTTTACATAATTACTATTTTTCCCCTAGGCTCGAAAATTAAACTTCAGCCCTTATTCTTATGTTTTATAACATGCTGAACATTTTTCCCTTCTATAGCAACTTTAAATTCTCACTAATTCACACACTTATGACCAATTTATAACTTTTACTAATTAGCCCAAACTACTTAAATTCATCAAAAAACCCAAAGACAAAACTTGTTAATCTAACACATATCTTTTATTTTCTACCATCAAATAACAAAAATCACAAGTTCTCATCAATGGCATAACTCAAAATATTCATCAAAATTCAAAATTCAAACATGGGTTTTGTAGCACTCAAAGCAACGATCTCAAAAACGTAAAAATTATCGAAAATGGATCAAAAACTAACCTTGAATTTAAGCTTAGAAATGCAAAAGATACAAAGCTTCAAAGTTTTCTTTTTCTCTCTTTGAGTTTCGGCAAGCAGATGGTAAAATGAAAACCATCCACTCATGTTTCTTTTATTATAATATAACATATTAATATAATATAAAATTTCTACTAATGTTTTTAATATAAAAAAACATATAATTATGCATTTCATCATTCAATGCCGTCCACTAGCCATATAGTTGGCTTAATTGCCACATAAGTCCTCACACTTAAGAAGACATAACAAATAGACATCTTTTCATAAAGCACACTAATTTTGCATTTGATGCAATTCAATCCTTTTATCAAATTAAACCCACAGACAGATAAATTAGCTCACAAAACTTCAACACATGCTCAATCATATAACAACGGCACAGAAAATAATATTAAAATATTTTACTGACTCAGATTTGTGTTTCGCAACCACTATTCCGTTTAGGCCCTATTTCGGAATGTTACAGAACTGTTATTTGGAAAAGCACATTTGTGATTAAATCAGTGGGTAGTTCAGCCAACGGTGGGCATTAGGAAAGGCAGGGTGTCGACTACGCTAGAAAATCTGTGGAGTTCCTAACGAAACATAGGGGGTTTTAAATTTTGTGCCTTTATTATTGTTCCCTGAAAATATAAAGTCTTTACGATGCACTGTTGCATGGAATCTCACTAAGTTCATTCTGAACTTACGATTGTGTTGCCTTGTATGAAGGAACAACGATTGTCAGGACTTTATGGGAAAGGACAAGTCAGACTCCGCTAGATTCACGTGTTGGGCATTAAATTTGTTTCATGTGTATAAAGAGGCACCCTTAAAGGCTATGCCTCAAGGTTGGTCTAGTAGATAGGTTCAAATAAAGTTTGAAGTCATAGTGAGTGTAATATTAGGGCCTGGTACAACAAATTGATTGTAAAACTTTAAGTACTTGTATGTACAACAAATTGATTGTAAAACTTTAAGCACTTATATAATAGGATATTTATTTGAAGTTAATCTTTAAAACATGCTAATAATTAAGATTTGAAACAAATTCTACAGTAAATGTAGGTCCTCAAATTCTTTGATGTCTGAATTTATAATTAAGATAAGTTCGAAAGGCGGATTTGTAACTCGGGTCAATCATAACACTTGGTACTCAAACTCGACGGTCAGGTCTGGTTAGGGTGTTACAATGTGCATGCCACAAAAATGGACTTTAAAATAACTGAAAAGCTACCGAATCAGTAACAGGATAGTGTAAGCTTATGATGATCTGTAAGACACGTTTCGTAATTTGACAATCTACAAGGAAAAGGAAAATAATGAGGTAAGCATGTTGAATGCTTAGTAAGTTCATAGGTATTTAAACGAAAAACTTAAGTTCATAGGTATTTAAACGAAAAACTTACTCATCTTGCAATTAAACATAACAAACTAATTAGCTTGGCAAAGTTTGCCTAACAAGGCAAATCACAACAACAAGGTAAGCATAACATATAATCAACCATAATGTCATATAAACATATACCAATGCATTTCGAAATCAAAATCTCAATATCATATTCATGATCAATTCAACATTTAAACATTTGAGCATCAAATTCATATCATACATAAGTATCATGTTACACCAGTTGTTCGAGCTGAATATATATATACACATGTCAGGTTACCCGTTCAGGCTAAACCTTTAAATTGACATCAGGTTACTAGTTCAAGCTAAACCCATGTCACAAGTATGTTTGATACACCAATTGCTCGTCCGAGCTGAATATATATATTTGTGCCAGGTTACTAGTTCAAGTTAAATCTTTAATGACACATTCGATTGCTTGGCCAAGTTGAAAATATACATGTAAAGTTACCAGTTCAGGCTAAACGTGCATCACGTGTATCTTTGAGTCTGCAACAAATGTTGGATCTCAGTAATAATTGATAATCAATCCATACAAGTGTGCACAAAACCTTTATTAAGCTCATATTACCTTTCTTTACAATTTAACCTATAACTCACCTTTTGTATCAATTTGTAAACAATTCAATTTATAACCAAATATACACCTACTTATAATTCAAATACACCACAATTTAAACACAATCATACCATATGAACTTACATGGTCAAATCAGCAAAAAAGTCGAATTTCAAAGACTATTTAACGATTTTATATTTTCCCTGACTATTTCCGATTTGATCCAATTCCTGATCTATACAATTATTCAATTCAATTTATCAATACCAATCATTTTATAATATCACCCCATAATATGCATGAACCAGATTAATTTTATTTTTTGAATACCCCTGAATTTTTACATTATATTCAATTTAGTCTCTAAAACTGAAATAACCATAACTTTCAATTATGAGCTTCGATTTTGAAACTGATCTCAATCGCATCCTTCTATGACCCTCTATTAACTATTACTACAAAAATTTCACATCAACTTCACAATTTATATGCTTTAGTCCTCATGTTCAAAAACTAACAATTAAACATTACAATCTAGTCCTTTTTCACATATAAGATTAAAATCTAACAAATTAACACCAAGTTCTTCAATAAATCAACAATGGAAACTTTCAAAAACTTTAACAGTTTTATAAATTGGTATTTGGGCTAGCTAAATCAAGCTCTCATAGCTTCAAAAATATAAAAAAATTACAAGGACATGACTAGAAATTACCTTGGATTTGAGGATCGAATAGTGAAAAATTTGTTAAGTTTCTTTCTTTATTTCTTTCTTTCTTTCAGCTAAATGGAGAAGATTATGGAGAAATGGCTTTTTCTCATTCTTTAATTTTAATATATATACTTTATTAACTTAATTAATCTAAATTAATTAATTTAAACTTTAATTAACTTAAATTTAATTAAAATTAATAAATATAGTTGAATTTAATATCATCCACCATATTTTGCTAAAATAAATTGGTCTAGTTACTCATTTGGTCTCTCGGCTATTTAAAAATCTATAGTGATAAGACTTTTATAAGTTAGTCATTGTACCTTAATTAACTAGTAATTCAGCAAAATTACTAGACCAAACTTTAATATATTTTATAACAGTCTCATTAACATTAAATATTAATAATTACAGACTTGGACTACGGAAACGGGGTTCCAAACCCGTCATTTTCGACACTATTGAAAATTGGACTGTTATAAGTTACTTATATTTTTACAGTTTTTAAAAGGACTAAATTAGAATTTTATTATTTTTATATGTCTAAACTATAATTGTACTATATATTAACTTATAAATTTTAAAATTTTAAGAAGTCTAAAACAAAATTTTTCATTTTTAGGGGAGGCCAATAGCCGTGCCTACCTCATCCGTTAACCCTTAAATATAAAATTACTTGTTATATAAATAATTAAAAAATGTTACTCAAAGCTAAAGCAATATTTTTTCCTTTTTTTCCTTAATGGACACATAATCATTTATATATAATGTAAAATCCAATATAAAATAAAAAATTCATTTAATAAAAACCTTTTAATGGAATCAAAATTCTTATTTATAAATATGATAAATATTTTTATCAAATATGTAACACCCCAAACCCGGCCTAGACGTTATGGTCGGATCCAGCGTGTCACATCAATCGATAGTTGAAAAGCTACGCGTTCATTAAAAAGGTTGCGTCTCTTCTAAAACTCCGAGTTTTGAAGTTTGTTGGTAAAAATCCTGATTTACTTAGTGCCCCTTTTATAAAGTTAGTATCATTTGAAAAGACTGTTTTTGTTGTGAAAATTGAACTTGAATCGTTGCAGAAACATGATATTTTGAAAAACGATTATTTATGGTTTTATGAAAATCCCGTATTTATGCATTTAACAGTTATTAACGAAAATTTAAAAGAAATATAAAACCAGCGGCCTTATTACAAAACATTAACCCAGAATAAAATAAATCCCAAAGTAAAACGAAGCGTAAATTACTAAGTTCATGATGTATGGCCACCGCAGAGTCCACCGCCGCTCCAAACCCTCAATGCTGGGGATTATCTGCGAGGTTAAAGGAAAAGGGGTGAGTTATAAGAACTCAGTGTGTAATTCCCCTAAACGATCACTGACTGGGCCTGAGCCCATAAAACATCAAACTAGGCCTAAGCCTTAAAATTATGTAAGTGCAGATAATGTAATGCAACCAAACCCAATCCAACCACATACACCCCCATACCAACCAATCGTCACCTGTGGGGATCAAGTCAACCCACCCTGCCAATCGCACCAATAATGCAGTCAAGCTGCTAATCACAATATTTGTGTAACACCCCAAACCGGGCCTAGAAGTTAAGCCCGAATTTGACGTGTCACATGGAATTTTTTTTTTTAAACCATCTTTGAGATTGTTAAAAACTTGTTCGAGAATTACGGCCTCTTTGTTAAAACCCAAAACACTTAAGCAATTGTTATCTACTTGAAAACGTAATTATATTTAAAGACCTTTTGGTTGTGAAAACATATTTGAAATAAACAATTTACGAAAATGGGATGTTTGGGAATAGAGTTGCAGAAGCATTTTGAAAGAAAATCCCAGGCCTTATTACAACATTTAACCCCAAATAGTAGAGTAATAAAATAAACAAGAAATAAGTTTGAAGTCCAAATAAACCATTTCTGAAGTATGGTCTCCACCGAGTCATCCAGGGCCCAAGTCCACGTCACTGAGCATTACCTGAAAAGGTTGAGAGAAAGGGGGGGTGAGTTACAAGAACTCAGTGTGTAATCCCTAACCATCATCCACTGGGTCGGAACACACATAGCAATATTTTGGGCCTAAGCCCATTTACAATTATAACATAATAACATGAACATAATATGCATGTGATATGCAATTCCCAACCAAGCCTAATTTCCATCCGCTACACACCACCCGTACCAACCATCACACCTGTGGGGATCAAGTCAACCCACCCCGCCAACACACCAATAGCAGGCATTAAGCCAATTAAAATTATATTTGTGGCAGAGCCACCGAACTAGATTGTGACAGAGTCACCGAACTAGAGGCATTAAGCCATTTAAAATATTTGTGGCAGAGCCACCGAACTAGATTTTGGCAACAGGCATTTCTTCTCTTCGTCAATTATCCCAACCCATGCAGTCATGTGTATATATATATATATACATATAATGCATAACAATATATTCATAAGGTAAATTTCAACAAAAAGCCCATATTACAAGTTATCAATTTGTGACAGAGTCACCGAACTAGATTGAGGCAGAGCCACCGAACTGGATTGTGACAGAGTCACCGAACTAGATTGTGGCAGAGCCACTAGCACTTCTCTTCAATTTTATCCCAACCCATGCAATCATGTATGCATATACAAAGCATAACAATATTCATAGAATAATTTCATTATAAGGCCCATAATACAAGTTGGCCCATTAAGCGATCTAGCAAATTTTGGCCCATTAATCGATCTAGCAAATTTTGGTCCGTTAATCAATCTAGCAAATTTGGCCCATTAAACGATCTAGCAAGTTTGGCCCATAAATCAATCTAGCAAATTTGGCCCATTAAACACGTGAGGCCCAAACTATCACTTTTGACACTTGGCACATATATCAAATATTACACGGCCCACATAGCAAAATATCAATCGGCCCATATAGTAACATATTTCAATTTGGCCCATAAATGGTATTTTCGGTAATTTACCCTCTAAAGGTATTTCGGTAATTTTTGCAACCTAGGGGTATTTCGGTAATTTACCCTCTAAGGGTATTTCAGTAACTTTTGCAATCGAGGGGTATTTCGATAATTTACCCTCTAAGGGTATTTCGGTAATTTTTACAATCCAGGGGTATTTCAGTAATTTACCCTCTAAGGGTATTCGGTAATTTTGTAACCCAGGGGTATTTTAGTAATTTACCCTCCACGGGTATTTCGATAATTTCGCAACCCAAAGGTATTTCGATAACTTACCCTCCAAGGGTATTTCGGTAATTTTTTTGCAACCGAGGGGTATTTCAGTAATTTACCCTCTAAGGGTATTTCGGTAATTTTTGCAACCCAGGGGTATTTCGGTAATTTACCCTTTAAGGGTATTTCGGTAATTTTTTTACAACCGAGGGGTATTTCAATAATTTACCCTCTAAGGGTATTTCGGTAATTTTTGCAACCCAG
This sequence comes from Gossypium australe, assembly GCA_005393395.2. Lineage (NCBI taxonomy): Eukaryota > Viridiplantae > Streptophyta > Magnoliopsida > Malvales > Malvaceae > Gossypium > Gossypium australe. Next base: position 63,741,782 of record CM016614.1, on the reverse strand, counting down.
GGGTATTTCGGTAATTTACCCTCTAAGGGTATTTCGGTAACTTTTGCAATCGAGGGGTATTTCGGTAATTTACCCTTTAAGGGTATTTCGGTAATTTTTACAACCCAGGGGTATTTCAGTAATTTACCCTCTAAGGGTATTTCGGTAATTTTTGCAACCTAGGGGTATTTTAGTAATTTACCCTCTAAGGGTATTTCGGTAATTTTGTAACCCAAGGGTATTTCAGTAATTTACCCTCTAAGGGTATTTTGGTAACTTCACAACCCAAGGGTATTTCGATAATTTACCCTCTAAGGGTAATTCGGTAATTTACCCTCCAAGGGTAATTCGGTAATTTCATATTTAACGGTGTTTCCGAAGATTCACTATCGCCTCGAGTGATACAGAACTCTATTTGGGTCTCTACGGAACTATTGGGTCAAAATCCATTTTAGGCCCAAACGGGGTAATTTCGCAACTAAAACTTAACTAGTAATTTGGGGCATACAAATTTAAACTGTCCATTTGCGTCATACTGACTAAATTGGCTATAACTCGAGTTAGAAAACTCGAAATCTAGATCCGTAAAATTTCCTTGAAACTAGACTCATGTATCTTCTTACTGTAATTTTTCCAGAATTTTTAGCCTATCCATTTAGTACATTTTATCCCTTAATTTTTCCCTTGTTTCACTGTCCAACGATTCTGACCTCTCTTAACTTAATTTCAATTATCTCATTGTACAGTTTTCATATACTGCTCCAACTTGTTTCTCTTGAAAATAGACTTACTAAGGAATACATACATATAAATTATAACCCATAATTCAGTTTGTACAATTTTATATGAGTTTTCCAAAACAGATCAGTGAACCCCGAAGTTAATCAGAACCAGTCTCACTAAAAACAAGATATCTCAGAATATAAAATTCCTTTTCCTTCTCCGTTTCTTCCATATTAAAAAAGACACAGTAATCTTTAATTTGATATCTTATTCACTTTCTAATTCCTTTTCTCCTATTTTTAGTGATTTTTATAAAACACATCATTGCTTCTAACCGAAACTATTTTATTACGAAATACGATTACCACTACGATCATACGCACACCCGAGTGATTACGGATGCCGGTTTTTAGTTTTCTTTGGTATTTTCACCGATTAACAGCATATTTCATACAAACTTTCAGAGAAGTGTGATATTACACACCATTTCAATCATATATACGAAAGGTACGGGATTACACACCTTAATAACGAGTTGTGCTTTCCACCGATTTCAACACCACTTATGTGATCTCCCTCGATCCTACCCCTTTGGCTACTGAAATCCCGTCCCCACTTACTTGACGAGTCGATGATAACGATTTGGTTAATACAATCACTTGTGCTCCTTCACCTTGTTGAAAGTCCGATTCGATCAAGATGAGGTTTTTCCCACACGATAGGGAACGAAATGATGAAGAATTAGGATGATAATGGTTAAAAGAAAAGAATGGGAGGTTGGATGGATGCTAGGTGATTCAGCTATCAATGAAAGATGAACAAAAGATGAATGTTTTGACCAAACAAAAGAGAAGAAAAACTAAACTCACTAATGGCTTGTAACTTTCGGCACATAGCAAAAGAAGAGATTTGGAGAAAACACAAAATAGTGCCAAATAGATTTTGGCCTAACTAGCACTAAAATTCTATCAAAAGACAAAGCAAAATTCAGCCCCTTTCCTCCCCAAAACCGTCCACATGCATGATAAGTCAAAAGTTAGGCCACTCAAACTTTCCAAATCATCTCCCTTGAAAAATGCCAACATATTCCCCTTTTTACTCCTTTTCTTTTTGTTTCTTTCTTTCCACTATCCCATGTTTCCCTCCATGTAACACCCCAAACCCGGCCCACAAGCCATGACCGAATCTGGTATGTCACGGAATAAAAGAAGTTTGAAAGGTTTGGATTAACAGTAGAAATTAAAAATTTCCGTGGAGGGTATAAAACGGTGTTCGTTAAAAACTCAAGTGGTTTAATTTGGTAAATCCGATTGAGTTGAAAATCCATTCTTCCTTTTTAAAACCATTTGACCATTAAATTTTAGAGCATTAGCGTGATCACAAGCTTAGAAAAATCTCGTTACCCGATGGTAACATTTCCTTGAAAACGCGTACGAGTGCTTATTTTTGAAAACGTTACTTTTAACCGATTTGCATAACCGTTTGTGAGTTCATCAGTTATAACGTAAAGTAAAAACAACTACCTAACCATCCAAAATAATAAGCGGCCATATTACAACCCAATCGAATCGTAGTGAATAATTAAACTTAAAACGGGGTAAAATAAAATTTCGAGTCCACAAAACCAACATGGCCGCCTCGAGCTCTCCTCGGCTCCGCATCCGTGCTCTACTCACCTGCAAGATGATATGGGAAGGGGTGAGTCACCAAGACTCAGTGTATAAATCCCCAACCCGGGAAATAACTCTCATACACAAGATATTAGTATGACATGCAATTATGCAACCCAACCTAGCCATCCATGCTCCTTTTCTACCCCGTGTGGTACCAAACCACTGGTGGTGCCAAACCACTGGTGACATATAGTCACAATAAAGTGATGGGGCCAACCCATCGTGTGATACCAAATCACTGGCGTCAATCCCGTATCTCAAATGTGGGGCCAACCCACGGTGGTACTAAGCCACAGGGACGAGACGCTATGAGGTGCCAAACCTCTGGAGGTACCAAACCTCTGGTGACCGTAGTCACAATGTGTTACCAAAACACTGGTGGTGCCAAACCACTGGTGACCCGAAGTCACAATAAAGTGATGGGGCCAACCCATCGTGTGATACCAAATCACTGGCGTCAATCCCGTATCTCAAATGTGGGGCCAACCCACGGTGGTACTAAGCCACAGGGACGAGACGCTATGAGGTGCCAAACCTCTGGAGGTACCAAACCTCTGGTGACCGTAGTCACAATGTGTTACCAAAACACTGGTGTCCGTCGACACGAATATTTCTCCCTCTCATCAATCCCACCATCATCATGCTCATATTACAAGTATCATGATTCCATATATCATGCAATCGAATATAGCATAGCATTTTTCAGCATATGATGGCATACACAACATATATCGTAAATCGAGTAATAAGGAAACTTACCCGAGAACCAAGCTTATGCCTACTAAGCCAAGTTACCATATGAGAGGTTATTAATATCATTAAACAACAGTTTATACTAATAAAGTGTGTAAGAGTTTACACACCTATTTAATCGAAGATTTAACTAGGGTTCTCGTATCTATGCGATATTGGAAAAGTCCCGAACTTGTCCTCGTAATGCCCCTATATTCGGCCATCATAGATTATTAATAAGGGGTCTCATTTGATTAACCAAAGTTATTAGTCGTATAATAACAAAATAGGGCCTCTGGTCGAACCTTTATTAATACGAATTAAGGCGACTTGCAATCTCGAGAACTTCGGGTTTCTTGGCTGATTTATCCCCCTAAAATCGCAATGCATAAATCGGTCAAACCTAGCTACTAAAATGGCCCTTGGCCGAATGTCACTAACCCCATACCTTGTCTACCGAAGTTCTAAAATTCCTTATGATTTGAGTAGTTAAGATCCTTGAAGAAACGAGGCCCGAAAGACTCCTTCAAAATCCCTTAGCTTCGGCTACCTTCAAAAGGGACAGTAAGAGTGTTTATAGGCATTCGGCCAACCTTCCTTGAAATTAGTCTTAGTATTTCATTTAGAGACCAAAGGCCATTCGGCCATAGTCATAAATCCACAACCAACGAGTTTGTTGCCCTTACCTTAACGACTGACTTGGCCTTTAAACACCACAGATCGGTACTCCCTTTTGGTCTCTATAAGATGCGGCTATCATATAGAACAAGAATTAGAGTAGGTTTTACATATTGAATCCATATTAGAATGAAAGATAGAAAATCTACTTACCAATTTGCGTGGCTAGCCCGAAAGGAGAGTTAGATTTCGGCCAAGTCTTGTAGAAAATCAATGGAGTAGCTGGCTACTTCAAGCTAAAACGGAAGAGAGGAAGAAGAAGCAGGATTCGGCAATGCTCAATAAAAAGGAACCAAAAACCACTAAGGAAATCTGGCCATACATCATTCGGCCAAGAGACAATTTAGAAGGAAAAAGGATTTTGGCTTTCTTCTAATTTTTGGCCAAGCATTCAAAGTTGGAAGGAAGGGAAAAAATAATAGAGCTACAGCCGAATGCTCTCCTTTTGCTAAACTCCAAGACCGGCCACCCCAAAGCATGCCCTTCTTCCAATTCAATTTCCTATAGTGTTGTTTTGCATATTCCCAACACTCTCCCCATACTTAATTTAACTAATGGCTAGATAAAACAAGGATAATTCCCATATTACAATAAAATATTACCCCATATTCCCATAGAAATAATAATAACTAATTAAATAAAATAAAACAACCATGCTAAAAAGGATAAAATAAAGGAAACATGCAGCCAACAGCCTTGTTTCCCGTGTGTGCATGCGCACCATGCAGGCCACCAAGGCATGCCGGCCCCAGCAAAAGAAAAAGGATCCCCTCCATGCGCTGCTGGGTCTCGAACTCGAGACCTGGGGAAGGCTGCCCAAGCCTCTGACCACTCGGCCACAATGTTTCCTCAGTTATAAAGTGTCGAAAATTCTTTTTAAATCTTCCATCTCTGGGCTCCCGTGCGCATTTAATGCCAAAGGTAAAATAAAATACTTGATTGCTGCCCAGGGGTTTCGAACCCGAGACCTGGAGCAATACCCTCCAGGCGCTAGCCACTCGACCTGCTGGACTTTCGTGGTAGAATCCCGTCGCATCCTTCTTTTAAACCTTTATTTCTGAGTTTCCCATGTGCATTTAATATCAGAGGTAAAAATAAAATGGACAACCGTTGCCCAGGGGATTCGAACCCGAGTCCTGGAGCAACATCATGCCCTAGCCACTCGGCCAAACTGGAATTTCATGACATGAACTTGTCGCGAATTTCTTTTGAACCCTTCTCCGATGGCTCTTTGAGCTTAAGCGCTACAAGCCAAAATTTAAAGCGCCCTAGGTGCGATTCCTAAGGCTCGAACACAGGACCCGAAGGAGTATACCCAAGCGTCCTACCGTTTCAGCTGTCGCGACTTCCATGCCATGTTTCCACGAAACTCATTCTTAAGCCCTCCTCAATTAGTCTTCCTACACGCCAAAAATAAACCTCCTCCCCGTGACTCGAACCCTTGCCTAGCAGCCTTTTCTAGCCTTTCATCAGTACCCTAACCACTCTGCCAGCCGTTTCTTTGTGTCCATATTCGCCCCAATAAATAAAAATACTTATACTTAGCCTTTCCATCCCAATCACTTAAGGAAATTTTTTAATCCTATACCAACTCAACTCGGGATTTCTGACCAAGCCAAAATACATACATTAATTTAGGCAATCATGCAATAATTAAATTACCTTGCAACCAACCTAGTGCAGGATGTTACAGTTCTACCCCCCTTAAAATAATTTCGTCCGCGAAATTACCTGGATCAGAAGAGTTGGGGGTATTGCTGCCGCATCGCATCCTCAGGCTCCCACGTAGCTTCCTCCACGCCATGATTCCGCCATAGGACCTTCACTAAAGGAACTGACTTCCTACGCAAAACTTTCACATCCCGATCTAGGATTTGCACAGGTTCCTCTTCCATTGTCAAATCTGGACTCACCTCAACTTCCTCAACTGCCAAGATGTGTGATGGATCAGAACGATAGCGTCTAAGCATGGAGACATGGAACACATCGTGAATCTGACTCAGTTCTGCAGGTAACTCGAGCTGATAAGCGACTGGTCCCACTCGTCTCAGCACCTTGAACGGTCCAATGAACCTTGGGCTTAATTTGCCCTTCTTCCCAAATCTTAGCACCTTCTTCCATGGCGAGACCTTCAGAAAAACTTCGTCTCCTACGGCAAATTCTATGTCCCTCCGCCGGAGATCAGCATAAGACTTTTGTCTATCCGAGGCTTCTTTCAATCGAGCTTGGATCTTCTTCACCTTATCCTCAGTTTCTGCAACCAATTCCGGTCCTAACATCTGTCGCTCACCCAACTCCGTCCAACAAGTAGGTGTGCGACACCTCCTACCATATAACGCTTCATATGGTGCCATCTTAATGCTTGCCTGATAGCTGTTGTTGTATGCGAACTCAGCTAATGGCAAAAATTCCTCCCAGCTACCTCCGAAGTCCAAAATGCAGCCTCTTAACATGTCCTCCAAAATCTGAATAACTCTTTCTGACTGCCCGTCAGATTGTGGATGGAATGCTGTACTGAAATCCAGCCGTGTACCCAAGGCCTGATGTAGTGCTTTCCAAAACCTCGATGTAAATCTGGGGTCTCTGTCTGAGATGATCGACACTGGCACACCATGCAGCCTCACTATCTCCGCCACATACAACTTAGCTAACCTCTGAAGCGAATAATCCACCCTAACTGGAATGAAATGAGCCGACTTGGTTAGACGGTCCACAATCACCCAAATTGCGTTCTTTTTACTGGGCGTGAGGGGTAGCCCACTGACGAAATCCATAGTGATCCTCTCCCATTTCCACTGAGGAATCTTCACCGGTTGAAGTAACCCAGATGGCAGCTGATGTTCAGCCTTTACCCGCTGACATGTGAGACACCTTCCCACGAATTCAGTTACCTCGCGCTTCAATCCTGGCCACCAGAACTGCTTACGTAAATCTCCATACATCTTGCTACCTCCAGGATGCATAGCGTATGGGCTGCTATGCGCATCCTGAAGAATTCTTTGCCTCAAGCCCACATCATTCGGCATACAAGGCCGTCCTTGAAAACACAGCACCCCATCACCAGTCAAACTATACCCTTCCAAACCGCCATCTTGAACTTGTAGCCTCCGTGCGTTTAAGCTGTCATCTCCTAATTGCTTTTCCTTAATCTCCTCGATCCAAGTTGGCTTAACTTGCAATTCTGCTAAGAGACTTCCGTCGTCGTATAGACTGAGACGAGCAAACATCGCCCTTAAGTCTGTCACGACCTTTCGGCTTAACGCATCAGCCACCACGTTAGCCTTGCCTGGATGGTACTCAATTGAACAGTCGTAGTCCTTCAGTAGTTCAATCCATCGACGTTGTCTTAGATTCAAGTCCTTTTGAGTCAAGAGATACCTCAGACTTTTGTGATCCGTGTAGACTATCGACTTTTCCCCATACAAGTAATGCCTCCATATTTTCAAGGCAAAAACCACTGCTGCTAACTCCAAGTCATGGGTAGGATAGTTAACCTCATGCGGTCTTAGCTGACGGGATGCATAGGCCACTACCTTCCCTTCCTGCATCAACACACATCCCAACCCATTATGGGACGCATCACAATAAACCGTGAACAATTTTCCCGCCTCAGGCTGTACCAAAACTGGAGCCTCCGTCAGAATCTTTCTTAGCTTATCAAAGCTTTCTTGCTGCTTTTCTGACCAAACAAATGGGACTCCTTTCCTTAGCAACTTAGTCAACGGCGCGGCGATTAAAGAGAATCCTTCCACAAATCTTCGATAGTACCCAGCCAGACCTAGAAAACTTCGGATTTCCGCCACTGACCGAGGTGGTTTCCAGTCCAACACCGCTTCAACCTTGCGAGGGTCCACTCTAATCCCTTCAGCTGACACCACGTGACCTAAGAAAGTCACTTCTCTAAGCCAAAATTCGCATTTACTGAATTTGGCATACAACTGCTCTTCCCTCAGCACTTGTAGAACTATGCGCAAATGCCTGTCATGCTCCTCCTCTGACTTTGAGTAAACCAATATGTCGTCTATAAACACCACGACAAATTGATCTAAGAATTTCTGGAACACCCTATTCATCAAGTCCATGAATGCTGCCGGTGCGTTGGTCAACCCGAACGGCATCACTAAGAATTCGTAATGCCCATACCGGGTACGAAATGCCGTCTTGTGCACATCAGCCTCCTTTACCTTAAGTTGATGATAGCCCGACCTAAGATCTATCTTTGAGAATACCGACGCACCCTTCAGTTGATCAAACAGGTCATCAATCCGAGGCAACGGATACTTGTTTTTGATCGTTAACTTGTTTAGCTGACGGTAGTCGATACACATCCGCATTGACCCGTCTTTCTTCTTAACAAACAACACAGGTGCTCCCCACGGAGATATACTAGGTCGAATGAACCCTCTATCCAAGAGTTCCTGAATTTGAGCCTTCAGTTCCACCAACTCCTTTGGTGCCATTCGGTAGGGTGCTATAGACACAGGTGCCGTTCCGGGCAACAAGTCTATACTGAACTCAACTTCCCGGTCTGGAGGCAGACCTGGAAGTTCTTCAGGGAACACATCAGCGAATTCCCCTACTGTTCGGACCTTCTCAACTGTTGACTCCTCAGCCTCCAAGGCATAAATTTGAACCAACAATGCTTCACACCCTTTTCTGATCATTTTCTCGGCCTTCAAGGCAGACACTACATTGGATAGATAGTCTTTTCTGTTACCTATCATAACCACTTCATCACCCTCGGCCGACCTTAGAATCATGCGCTTAGCAGCGCAATCCAACCTTGCCTGATGCTTAACCAGCCAGTCCATTCCGAGAATTAGATCAAACTCCCCAAACGGCAGTTCCATCAGATCGGCCACAAACACTACCCCTTGGAGTTCTAGGGGTATATCTCTATATAGCTTGTTAACCATCACAGAATGTCCTAGAGGGCTAATTACAGTCATCTCGCTAGGAGCAGTCTCAAAATCCAAGTTCATAGCCTCTACTACACTACTGGCAATGTATGAATGCGTCGAACCCACATCAATTAATGCAACATAAGGGAGACCAAAAATTAGGAACGTACCGGTGATGACGTCCGGTGCGTCACCCTCCTCGCGACGCCTTGCTGCGTAGACTAAACCGGGCTGCCTGGCTTCGGTGTTGCCTACTCCTCTGCCCTGAGTTCCGCGACCTCGGTTAGGACCATTGCCTCCTCTACCATTTCCACGACCCCTCTGCGGCGGTCCCACATTTCGTGCTGGAGTACGGTTCTGCCCCTCTGGCTGATTCCTAGCCATCTTCCGAGGACAATCCCTCACACGGTGATCCGGAGATCCACATTCAAAGCAACCCTTTTCACCGATGTAACAACCTCCCCAATGTGACTTTCCACAACGATTACACTGAGCCGGCCTCTGGTTAAAAGCCATGGGCCTCCCAGCCTGATTCTGCCCACTCTGTCTAGCCCTCTTTTGAGCAGTATTTCTCGATCCCGACGACCCAATGCCTCTCTTCTGTTTGCTTCTATCATAGCTCTGTCTCACAGACTCCCGGACCCTTTCGGCTACCTTAGCCTTTTCTACCAGAACAGCAAACTCACGTACCTGTTGTGGAGCAATCAACAGCCTTAAGTCATCCCTAAGTCCGTCTTCAAAGCGGACACAACGATCGTGCTCAGTTGACACAATTCCCTGAGCATAGCGGCTCAGCCTCAGAAATTCTGCCTCATACTCAGATACCGACTTATTTCCTTGTACCAGTCCCAGAAAGATTTTCCTCTGAGTATCAGTGTAACTGGTGCCCACATACTTCTTCTGGTAGGTAGCTTTGAAGTATTCCCAAGTAAGGTTGTCTGCTGTAGCGCCGTTTCGAACCGTGAGCCACCACTGGTATGACTCGTCTTTCAGAAGCGACACCGCTCCCTTCAGCTTCTCCTCATCTGTTAAGTCAAGATCATCCATGATCCTCTCAGTTGATTCTAACCAATATTCGGCTGTACTGGGTGCGACACCTGACACACCCCGAAATACTTCAGCTCCATTGGATCGGAGCCGCTCAGATACAGACTTCCGAGCTCCTGCACCTCTATTGGTCTCAGCCATCATTTCTAGCACACGCAGCATAGCCTGCGGTACCGACTCGCCCCCCGTCTGATCCTGAGGTCCATCACCAAAAGTTGGGGGTGGTGGTGGAGGTGGTATTTCATTATCCGATCCTTGGCCCGATCTAACTGGTTCTGTCACGGCCATCCGGCCTCTACCGCGTCCCCGACGGCCGCGACCTCTAGAACTCATTTCTTATGGCGCAATCTAAAAAGTTTTATGAGTTAGTCAATGTTCCACTGATTATTAGCAAGGAATCTTATGGGCAAAATTAAGAAGTTGTTCTTTCGATCAAACAAGTGTCAAGTCTTCTATCGTAATTCGAAGATACACGTTCACTTATTCCATCACTCTCTATGTCCAACTCTTAACCCGGGGGTACTTTCGTCTTTTACCGTACAGGGGTATTTTGGTAACAAAACAAGGTAAGTTGTAAATCTTGACAAATCAAGGGAATGCCAAACTTGGGGTTCTCTTTTTAGAAAAAATTTTCTTCCCAAATTGGTAGTGTTTCAAAACTTTGAAAATCAGGGTCATTTTGGAAATTTGCAATCTAGGGGCAAATTTTGAAATTTTCCAAAGGCACAATATTTTCGACATTTGGCAACTTAGGGATTTTAGGTATGCTTGTAAAATAAGGAAAATTTTGTTTAAAAGAAAATTTGGGGTTATTTGGTAGAATTTTTAAAACTAGGGGCATTTTCGTAATTTACCCCTAATGGTATTTTTAAAATGTCTATAAATCAGAGGAATTTTGTAGTAAAATTCTCATAAGTTTGAGGGAAGTCTTTTAAAATTATAGTCTTAAAAAAAAATGCGGCTAATTCCCTTTCGGGTTTTAATAAAAGAGTTTAGCCCATGAACAAGTCCTCACGGTTAGGGTGAACCGAAGCTACGCACCAGGTAGGATTCCCGCGAAGAGGAGGTGAGTCACTAAGACCACTTAAATACCAAGCTCTTCCGGATCCAATCCTAGACATGCGTACAAGGGTTACCACACCTTAACTCGGCGACTTAGTCATGGGTTTGTTTAATTAGGCAATTAGAATCTTATGCGATTGTTTGGGGTAAACTAATCCTAGAGTTCATATTCCTTTCATACTATCTACGTCCCGTTTTCTACCCATTTACAGATAACTATTTATACATAGATTGAAATATACTTACAAGAACGGATCGGTGCCGGAGACTCGACGCCATGTTGTTCAACCAAAATCATTTTCAACAGGTTTTAAGTAGCACATCTTAGCAAAACATTTTTGGGTCTTAGGCCCTCACAGCCGAGTTTTTGAACCGGGCTCTGATACCAAAACTTGTAACACCCCAAACCCGGCCCACAAGCCATGACCGAATCTGGTATGTCACGGAATAAAAGAAGTTTGAAAGGTTTGGATTAACAGTAGAAATTAAAAATTTCCGTGGAGGGTATAAAACGGTGTTCGTTAAAAACTCAAGTGGTTTAATTTGGTAAATCCGATTGAGTTGAAAATCCATTCTTCCTTTTTAAAACCATTTGACCATTAAATTTTAGAGCATTAGCGTGATCACAAGCTTAGAAAAATCTCGTTACCCGATGGTAACATTTCCTTGAAAACGCGTACGAGTGCTTATTTTTGAAAACGTTACTTTTAACCGATTTGCATAACCGTTTGTGAGTTCATCAGTTATAACGTAAAGTAAAAACAACTACCTAACCATCCAAAATAATAAGCGGCCATATTACAACCCAATCGAATCGTAGTGAATAATTAAACTTAAAACGGGGTAAAATAAAATTTCGAGTCCACAAAACCAACATGGCCGCCTCGAGCTCTCCTCGGCTCCGCATCCGTGCTCTACTCACCTGCAAGATGATATGGGAAGGGGTGAGTCACCAAGACTCAGTGTATAAATCCCCAACCCGGGAAATAACTCTCATACACAAGATATTAGTATGACATGCAATTATGCAACCCAACCTAGCCATCCATGCTCCTTTTCTACCCCGTGTGGTACCAAACCACTGGTGGTGCCAAACCACTGGTGACATATAGTCACAATAAAGTGATGGGGCCAACCCATCGTGTGATACCAAATCACTGGCGTCAATCCCGTATCTCAAATGTGGGGCCAACCCACGGTGGTACTAAGCCACAGGGACGAGACGCTATGAGGTGCCAAACCTCTGGAGGTACCAAACCTCTGGTGACCGTAGTCACAATGTGTTACCAAAACACTGGTGGTGCCAAACCACTGGTGACCCGAAGTCACAATAAAGTGATGGGGCCAACCCATCGTGTGATACCAAATCACTGGCGTCAATCCCGTATCTCAAATGTGGGGCCAACCCACGGTGGTACTAAGCCACAGGGACGAGACGCTATGAGGTGCCAAACCTCTGGAGGTACCAAACCTCTGGTGACCGTAGTCACAATGTGTTACCAAAACACTGGTGTCCGTCGACACGAATATTTCTCCCTCTCATCAATCCCACCATCATCATGCTCATATTACAAGTATCATGATTCCATATATCATGCAATCGAATATAGCATAGCATTTTTCAGCATATGATGGCATACACAACATATATCGTAAATCGAGTAATAAGGAAACTTACCCGAGAACCAAGCTTATGCCTACTAAGCCAAGTTACCATATGAGAGGTTATTAATATCATTAAACAACAGTTTATACTAATAAAGTGTGTAAGAGTTTACACACCTATTTAATCGAAGATTTAACTAGGGTTCTCGTATCTATGCGATATTGGAAAAGTCCCGAACTTGTCCTCGTAATGCCCCTATATTCGGCCATCATAGATTATTAATAAGGGGTCTCATTTGATTAACCAAAGTTATTAGTCGTATAATAACAAAATAGGGCCTCTGGTCGAACCTTTATTAATACGAATTAAGGCGACTTGCAATCTCGAGAACTTCGGGTTTCTTGGCTGATTTATCCCCCTAAAATCGCAATGCATAAATCGGTCAAACCTAGCTACTAAAATGGCCCTTGGCCGAATGTCACTAACCCCATACCTTGTCTACCGAAGTTCTAAAATTCCTTATGATTTGAGTAGTTAAGATCCTTGAAGAAACGAGGCCCGAAAGACTCCTTCAAAATCCCTTAGCTTCGGCTACCTTCAAAGGGACAGTAAGAGTGTTTATAGGCATTCGGCCAACCTTCCTTGAAATTAGTCTTAGTATTTCATTTAGAGACCAAAGGCCATTCGGCCATAGTCATAAATCCACAACCAACGAGTTTGTTGCCCTTACCTTAACGACTGACTTGGCCTTTAAACACCACAGATCGGTACTCCCTTTTGGTCTCTATAAGATGCGGCTATCATATAGAACAAGAATTAGAGTAGGTTTTACATATTGAATCCATATTAGAATGAAAGATAGAAAATCTACTTACCAATTTGCGTGGCTAGCCCGAAAGGAGAGTTAGATTTCGGCCAAGTCTTGTAGAAAATCAATGGAGTAGCTGGCTACTTCAAGCTAAAACGGAAGAGAGGAGAAGAAGCAGGATTCGGCAATGCTCAATAAAAAGGAACCAAAAACCACTAAGGAAATCTGGCCATACATCATTCGGCCAAGAGACAATTTAGAAGGAAAAAGGATTTTGGCTTTCTTCTAATTTTTGGCCAAGCATTCAAAGTTGGAAGGAAGGGAAAAAATAATAGAGCTACAGCCGAATGCTCTCCTTTTGCTAAACTCCAAGACCGGCCACCCCAAAGCATGCCCTTCTTCCAATTCAATTTCCTATAGTGTTGTTTTGCATATTCCCAACACTCTCCCCATACTTAATTTAACTAATGGCTAGATAAAACAAGGATAATTCCCATATTACAATAAAATATTACCCCATATTCCCATAGAAATAATAATAACTAATTAAATAAAATAAAACAACCATGCTAAAAAGGATAAAATAAAGGAAACATGCAGCCAACAGCCTTGTTTCCCGTGTGTGCATGCGCACCATGCAGGCCACCAAGGCATGCCGGCCCCAGCAAAAGAAAAAGGATCCCCTCCATGCGCTGCTGGGTCTCGAACTCGAGACCTGGGGAAGGCTGCCCAAGCCTCTGACCACTCGGCCACAATGTTTCCTCAGTTATAAAGTGTCGAAAATTCTTTTTAAATCTTCCATCTCTGGGCTCCCGTGCGCATTTAATGCCAAAGGTAAAATAAAATACTTGATTGCTGCCCAGGGGTTTCGAACCCGAGACCTGGAGCAATACCCTCCAGGCGCTAGCCACTCGACCTGCTGGACTTTCGTGGTAGAATCCCGTCGCATCCTTCTTTTAAACCTTTATTTCTGAGTTTCCCATGTGCATTTAATATCAGAGGTAAAAATAAAATGGACAACCGTTGCCCAGGGGATTCGAACCCGAGTCCTGGAGCAACATCATGCCCTAGCCACTCGGCCAAACTGGAATTTCATGACATGAACTTGTCGCGAATTTCTTTTGAACCCTTCTCCGATGGCTCTTTGAGCTTAAGCGCTACAAGCCAAAATTTAAAGCGCCCTAGGTGCGATTCCTAAGGCTCGAACACAGGACCCGAAGGAGTATACCCAAGCGTCCTACCGTTTCAGCTGTCGCGACTTCCATGCCATGTTTCCACGAAACTCATTCTTAAGCCCTCCTCAATTAGTCTTCCTACACGCCAAAAATAACCTCCTCCCCGTGACTCGAACCCTTGCCTAGCAGCCTTTTCTAGCCTTTCATCAGTACCCTAACCACTCTGCCAGCCGTTTCTTTGTGTCCATATTCGCCCCAATAAATAAAAATACTTATACTTAGCCTTTCCATCCCAATCACTTAAGGAAATTTTTTAATCCTATACCAACTCAACTCGGGATTTCTGACCAAGCCAAAATACATACATTAATTTAGGCAATCATGCAATAATTAAATTACCTTGCAACCAACCTAGTGCAGGATGTTACACTCCATACCATATTTCTTTTCGACTCTTTCCAAAATAACAAATATAAAAAAAAAATCTCCCCTACCATAATTACAACCATGGAAGGAAGTACAAAAATAATAGTCAAAATTTGCACACAATGGGATTTGAACCTCTTCCCTCAAAGTACTTCACTTGATGCCATAACCTCCTTGCCATATGCTTATTTTATGCTAGCAATTTACTCTTTTATTTCCATAAGCCTTGATGCCACTTACTATCTCTCCTTAATAGGCTTAAACACAAAATTTTACTAAGGCCCAACTTCAACTCGAAACTTTATAGAATCCCGTAACTTTCTAAAATCATCTTCTTAATAAGTCCAACTTGAAATGATGTCATTCTCTTGTTCTCAAAAATTTTAAACACTCCTATGCCCAAGGCCCAATGGGCCCAATCCTACTAGGCCCAATTTCGGGATGTTACGATTTGTGGCTGAGCCACCGGAGTTAAAATACGTATGTATATATATATGTGGCATAGCCACTAAAACAATATGTGGCAAAGCCACCGAGCTACATTGCTCTTCAATCATTATCCCGCCCCATGCAATATGATAACATGCAATATATCAACATATAAAAGTGTAATGAAATCACGCACACGATACTCAACCACAATAAAGGGTACTACGGTCATTCTACCCATCGAGGGTATTTCGGTAATTTCGCAACCCAATGGTATTTTAGTAATTTTGCATCCCAAGGGTATTTTAATAATTTCGCAACCCAAGGGTATTTTAGTAATTTTGCAACCCAGGGGTATTTTAGTTATTTACCCTCTAAGGGTATTATGGTAATCTTCGTATTCAACGGCCTTTCCGAAGGCCTACTGTCGCCTCGAGCGACACAGAACACTTTTTAAGCCACTACAGAGTTAATGGGCCTAAAGTCCACCTTAGGCCCAGTGGGGCCCACACGCACGTGTGGCCCATCTCGCACGAGTTTGGTCTCGGGTTTGTAGGATTCACAGCCGGACCTATCATTTGTTACAAATCCATCAGTTTTGCCCAAGTGGGCCGGTTAGCCCATTGGGCCCATTTAGCCCGATTCAGCCCGATTAGGCCCGTTACAGCCACGGTATCGCGAGAGTGTTCATGACACTCTCAACGACTTAGCGTCACGTTTCGTATCTCGATTTACCACTACGAGCGCTCGCACGCTCGAGTGATGACAGTTGCTGGCTTTTCAGCCATTTCACGGAACATTACAAGCGCTTTTCGAAAGGGGCGTGAGATTACACACCTGTTTGCGGTTTTCGAGAGAACTACTCCTCGCTTGCCCCTGGAATAATAACGATCGACAGTTAGCCTTAACTACTTAAAAGATGACATAATCTGAATTACTATACTACTTGGGTCACTTACCACAAGACGAGATTCCTTCTAACCGAGTATCGATCAATCGGCTTTGTTTCCTCCTTGGCTAAAGTGAATAGCCCTAAATTGTTCGATGCACAAAAGGTGTTAGCATCTATCAACATTTCAGCATTAGAGGAAACTTTAACCTATGATAAGCACTACTTACCCTCAGATTCGGCGACAGTACCTCCCCTGAATAAGAGATGTTCCACCACGCTTGATTCTCAGAGATAACAATTATCTAGAGAGAAAAAGAAATTAAAATGCCCCATGAGAACACAAGGAGTAATTTTGGCCTTCATTAACTTAATAAACTAAGTAACAAAAAGAGAAAATCAATAAGGTCGATAATACCACTTGCAGAAGAATTCGACTGTTGCTCCACTAACGAATTTCGGCCCTTACGAAATGAAACCCATACAACTCGAATGAGAAAAGAATGAATAGCTTCATCCCCTAATCAGGGATAAGCCGAATGGAGAGGGAGATATGGCAGATAGAAGAGAACCAAGTTTCGTGCTTCCCAAAAGTTCGGGTAAAGGGAACTAAATCGAAATAAAGGTGATTTTTCTGGCTCTACAAACAAAGAAGAAACCGATGCCACCAGTGTATAGATGAACAAAAGAGATTTCGGCAACTTGCAAGGGACAAAAGAAATGATTCAATTTGGGGAGAAGAGGAAAGATTCGGCTGAAAGAAAAGAGAGTGTAAAAGAAGAAACAAAAAAAGAATAGAGAAAAAGAAATGCACGAAATGAGATAGTAGGAGAGAAGATTCGGCCAACCAAAAAGAAATTGCAAAGAACAGCTTTGACCCGAAAAGCAAAAGAAAAGAATGGATGCACCAACACTCAAAAATGTTCGGTTTTGCTATCTACCCCCAAATGTCGAATTTCTCCTCCCCACATCCCACTTTCGACCAAGCACCTCCCCTCTCCCCAAATCCCATGATTCACTCCCCAATTCTCTCCTCAACCTCCTCTCCATCACTCATTCAAACTAATTTGACTGAGTCCTCAACTTCCTTGCAGAGTCCAAGCTGAACTCTACCACCTCCACCTGCTTAGCACAAAATAAAAGCCATAATTTGCAGCATGTGAGATTCAAACCCCACTCCACCCAGCTTCCACATTGACGCCACAACCAACACACCACACACCTCACTTGTGTTATCAAAACACAATCAATTATGCTTAAGTCCTGCCTTCACTAGCTCACCTCACTAAAGTGCCCAAAACCAAAATTTTGCCAAGACCTGGGCTCGAACCCGAGCCTCCCCAAGACCCCCGAACACACCCAAATAACAAGCTTATCGAGCCCAACACATGCAATAACACATAAATGCCAGACCCCTATTTTTAGGATGTTACAAAATAAATTAATTTCATCAAATTATTTTATTAAAATTAAAATTTTTATTTATACATATGATAAATTTTGTAAATAATAAAAAAATTAAATAACATATTTAGTAATATAATAAACAAAAAAGAATATATTAGTCTATTGAAAAGGTTCTTCAAACTCGTGTTTTCATATATTTATTTCATTTTACCAAGGAATATAATTAATTTTATTAAAATTTAAGATAAGAAGTTGTTATAGAAAATTAATTTAATAAATTGTCTACTTCATATTTTTTATAATTATTACAAAAGTTATTAAACAAAATAAAAATAGAACACTAAGTCGGATCTATAACAAATTTGAATGTTATAATAAAATACTATAAAATATAGCTATCATAAAAAGGATTTATCGTAATTACAATTTAGTTCTAGATTCTAACAATTTTCTGCTTTAAAAAATAATAATAACTTTTTCTCATGTTATTGTCGATTGAGTGTTAGTTCGACTAGTATTGACATTGTTGTTAATGTAGGAAGATGTAGGTTCGAACACATTAAACC
Source organism: Gossypium australe (assembly GCA_005393395.2). Taxonomy (NCBI): domain Eukaryota; kingdom Viridiplantae; phylum Streptophyta; class Magnoliopsida; order Malvales; family Malvaceae; genus Gossypium; species Gossypium australe. The sequence goes on along the minus strand of CM016614.1, from coordinate 63,723,681 downwards.
ACATTTATCCTCATATTTAAGGATTAGGGTGAGATTATGGATAGTTCTAAGTATTGTATAAAAAAATTTAAAGTTATTGGAGCAACCAGAAGAACGTTAGTTCAAACACATTGAAGCACATTTTTCTTTTGACTTAAGGGTTCGGAATTATGGTAGAAATATACACTATATTAAAAAAAACAATTGAGATAGAATGGTGTGAGATTAAATATATATCTTTGAAGGTTAAAATATGTTGATAGTCTTTGTACTTTGATAAAATTTGAGATTTAATCTTTATACTTAAAAAGTTAAAAATTAAGTCTTCCTACCTTTTTAATCTATAAATCTCAATCAAACCATTAACATTATTAGTATTTTTTGTCAAAATTTGTCAACTTAGCATATTAATTAGGTTACCATTATAAAATGATATATGATTGACAGGAAATAGACATGTTCAGTGTACAAATTATGTTGAAAACTGCCAACAATAATAATAATTGGACTAAAATGTTTAAATTGAAAAAAATTAAATGAATTGAAATTTAAAATTTTAAAATATAAAGACTAAACCTCAAATTATGTAGAAGTATAGGGATTATCAACATATTTTAACCATAGTTGAAATGATAGCTATGGTTTAGTTCTGTATTTAAATTCGGATGTAATTTCAAGATTAAAATATATGAAAATACATTATTAACATGAATATATCTATATCTATATCTATATAATTCCATACAAAAGGAAAGTCGTATTGACAGCTAGATTTACCATTTATTTCTTTTTTATTTCATTATAACTAAACAGTTAAATATCAATTTTGATCTCTTTATTATGTTTAAGTTTAAATTTTAATTTTTATACTTTAATTTCTAATATTATTTGATTTTTATATTTTTTATAAGTTATTAATTAGTTCAAATGGTTAATGTCGTTAATTTTTCATTAAAATGTTAAGGGTGAACTACATCATTAGTCACTAAACTATGGGTAAGTTTTTATTTTGGTCACTTAACTAAAAAAAGGTTACAATTTGATCATTGAACTATTCGAAAGTTTTCATTTAAGTCATTGAACTATTCAAAATTTTTTATTTAAGTCAGTAGCTTGTTAAGTTTTTTTTTCTTTTATGAAGAAAGTTTTGCCAACAAGTTCCAAGCGATGATGCAACAATTGGTACAGTGGATTAATACCCATCGATGAGTAGAATAACATACCTTAGGTCCTAGTCGATCTGATGGTTAGTGTCAAAGATCGGAAAAAAAAAGCTGTTTGAATTTTTGTTTGTAGATTCGTGGCATCCAAAGTTGTTTCATAAAAAAAATTGAACTTAAGAAGAGAAGGGACAAGAGAGCTTTCTATTCGTCCAGGCAATGAGAACAAATGAAGCTATATAGCATCAAATTTAATAACCCAATGACTTAAATGAAAAGTTTCGAATGGTTTAGTGAAGAAATTGTAACTTTTTTAGTTAAGTGACCAAAATGAAAACTTACCCATAGTTTAGTGACTAATGGTGTAGTTTACCCAAATGTTAAATGGTTATTGTTTAAAAAAATGTTATATGGTTATATATAATTTGAAAGTGGATTTAAATCCAAAAGTAGAGGGATTAAATTCTTGAAAATAAAAGTAGAGGGACTAAATTTCAAAGGTACAAAGTGTATAGAGACTTAGAGTCATGGTTGTTTGAACCAGACCGGGAACCGATCAAGGTACTGGTCCAGAGAGAGGCATCAGACTGGTTGACCCACGAACTGGTACGGATCAATTGAACCAAGCTAAAAATCGATTGAACTGCTTTTTTATTTTTAATATTTTTTAAATTTTATAGTTTTTTAATGACTTTATTTAATCAAACCATATGAACAAGTGGCCTAACTGGTTCAACCATTGTTTGGTTCTGAAAACTTTGGTTAAGTATATTTTAATCGTCAAATTTTTACTCTAGAACTTGACATAAAACGAATAATCAACTTAGCGCGAAGCGTAAGTCAACATACTAGTATATATTATTTTTATATCATAAGATCATATCTCATACATGTTTAAATATGAATAAAACAACAACATAAAAGCTGGAAAATGATTCAAAGTTATATTATTTATTATTATATTAAACTCTTGATTAAATTGGTGTCAGTAATTAAATGGGCACCAATTCTATTTGAAATTTTTAGTATAATTGTGATTCAAATTCAGATTATCTGGAGAAGATGAACACATGTCCAATAAACCACAATTTAAGTTTTTATTTAGAAATCATATTTATAAAATTAATATTATTATAAGAGTATTTTTATCTTTTTATTTTTTAAAAGATAATACTATAATAAAATTTGAACAGACATAAACTTTAAACTTTTAATTTAGTTATTTCAACTAAAAGCTCTTCACATAAGTTTAGGCTTAAAAATTAGTATAGATTAAAAGAAAATTAGGCTTGATTTGGTTTTAGGAGGCAGGTTGGCTTTCATTTTTGTTTTCATGAAAAACGGAAAATACTAAATGTATTTGATTAAAAACAAAGATTTTTCAATTTAATAATTTGATATTGGTTCATATCCATATAAATATTAAACAATTATTTTATTTATTATTATATTAAGAAAATAGTTATGAGATGTATTTTTATATTTTCATTTTTTACTTCTATTTACCCAACATTTTTTAACTTTTAAAAAATAAGTAATCTAAAAATAAAAACAGAAAATTTTTTTAGAAATAAAAAAAAATTTAATTGACCTACTCACTAATACATATTAGTTGAATCAGAATTTATAATTTATACTTTATAGTTTTTTTTTATAAATTTTTTAATAATTCATTTTAATTTAAATCGAGACCAATTCCATCACTTATCTGATTCAGCATCGCTCCCCATAGCTTACAGAGCTAGTAGTGTAAAAATGAAATAGCAAGATCCGGCTAGCTCTCAATCATTGAGTCTATCCCTATCTTGTTTGTCAACCTTCTTTTATTTTATTTTCTTCCATTTCTAATAAACATTGAATCTGATATTATAATCCAGCAAAAGAAACCCAAGTTCGTTGTCAGATGGAAGAAGAAGCTGAAACTTGTATAAACCATACTTTTTTATATTTTTGCAAACATCGACACAACAAAGAAACAAACATAGTTCATTGTCAGATCAGTCTTCCATAAGAACAAGCTTCGAAATCCTAACTAAGCTGTCATTTCTAACACTACAAGATTGTTTGCAAGAGAAATTAAACAAACCCTTCTTCAAACCCGAACCGCCGCCTTGTTTTTCACCCAACTTGACATTGCTAGTGCTTTTGGTGCATTCCATGTAAGCTGCCAAAAAGGGGTCATTGGATTTCTTGAATCCTCTTCTTGAATAAGATCCTGAAAGAGAAAAAGGAGGAGGGGGAGGGATTTTAGTGCCAAGGATGGATGTCGATGGAGGTGGTGGTAGCTTTTGGAGAAAATAATGTTGTTGTTGGCTTGTTTCTTTGCAGACACCTGGCTTGTTTTCCCATGAGAAAGGCACGTTGCCTTGCCTCATTTTCGTTTTTTCTTGGTATAAAATGCTATATCAGGGTATGAAATGAATTGGTTAGGGTATTTATAGCAAAGGGTTTTCGACTTTTCTTGTAGAAATGTAATGAATACATAGCTTGGCATATTATACAAGCATGAAAGAAGGTTAGGATTAGCTTTTTAAACACAACTAAGAAGCAGAAGCCATGGGGACCAAGTCTTATGTGTCTACATCATAGAATGTTATTAAATCCGAGTTTTAACTTATTTGGTTCAAGCTAACACCTTTCCAACAAATCATATCATGCAATATTAGTTAGATTGGGTCGATTTTTTTGTGTGTTTTTTTTTTTAAATCTTTCATCATAATTTTATTAGATTCTCATTTTTCATTTTAATTTTTATTTTGAAAATAAATTCTATTTTATGATTTTTGAATACTATTTGTTAAAGTTCTAAATAATATTTTTTTAAGTAAATAAAAACTAATATATGGTATTTTTAAAAGTTATTTTTTATATACAACTGTTAAATTATTTTTAATATTTTAAATAAATATTAATTATAAATTAAATAAAAAATTGATTCATTTTAGATAATCATTATTTTTTAATTTCTATAAACCGTTCAAACAATCTATAAAATATTGTCCTAATTGTTATGAGTATTTCTTTAAGTGGATATCCATTAAGATCTAAATAAGTTTTGATATACTTTAAATTCTAATAGTTATTAAAAGCAGATCTCTACTTCATTTATACTTTTTATACCTATAAATAGAGACTTTGGAGAAGCTTTTGAAATATCCCGATTGATCAATAAAAATACCCTCTCTCTTTGCTCTCTCATTCTCTTTGTTCTTTATTTTCTGTCTTTTACTTTATAACACGTTATTAGCACGATTCTCTTTTAATTGTTTTTCTCCATAAGTCACAAAAATATCCCAAAATTTGCTATTATCTATTGCCTCCTAGAGTTGCTGCTATTTGAATTAATGCTTGTGAATTATGGGTAATCATTAGAGCCTTTAACCACTCAATCAGGGTGATAATGATGATGTTAAAGAATCTCAAGTATATTTTACTATGATTTATTTATTATATCATGTTTATTATAATTAGGGACTAATCATGACAACATGAATAGATAGATTCTGATTTGAAATTCACGTATGTTTGCGATGATGATTATGACATTAAGAATCAATGGAGGCGTTTAGAAGTATGTCCTACTAGATTTGTTGCATTCATCGAAATGAATTCAAACATAAAGAAATTAAAAGATATAATCATTGTAAGAGCCCATTTTCGCCCAAGGCCCAACTAACCAAATTAACCAAAAAAAAAAAACAAACAAAAATTAATAATAGCAGTCCATTACAAAGAATAATAATAATAAGAGGCCTAAATACTAAACCTAAAACCCAAATCAGCCCAAACCACTAAACCTAATCCCCCAGGCCCAATGCTGAACAGGTCCAAATGGCCTAAAGTTCTAACAGCTTCAGAAACCCTAGGGGTTTCTAGAATTCTCTGGTGCCGCAGCACTTTCCCACACGCGTGCCGCAGCCCCCACGCACTCGGGCCTCCACGTCACCCACGAGCGGTTTTCCCCTCCGTACGACAGTTTTCCTTGCAAAAAAAGAAGCAAATACAGCAAAGAAAAAATACAGCAAAGAAAAAAATGATTTGTACATTTTTTATTTCGAATATTCGGTTATAAAAACAAAAAACAAAAGCCTATTATACTCTCTTCTTTTCGATACACATGAAATCAATACGAAAAAAGCAGATAAAGCAAAGGCTGTTTTTACATTTTTTTTCTTTTTTTTCTTTTCTTTTTGGAACTCTCTTTATATACATACAAAAGTTTTTATTTTTTAAACTATATATAAATATAATATAAAATAAGAAGAAAAAATTACCTGTTTTCGAACTCCGACAGCCGTGCACGGCGGCACCGACGGCGGCGGACAATGACCGGACCTGTGGCCGGAAATCGTTGAGAGAGAGAAAATTCAGAGAAAGCCTTTTGTTTTTTTTTTTTTTTTTGAAAAGAAAGAAGAAATGAAATTTTTAACAAAATTTTTGCTTTTATAGCCTGATAGAACGACGTCGTTTTGGGCAGCCCCCCTAACGCCTGAAACAACGTCGTTTTGGAAGGCTGACCCGATTACCCGACTCGAATGCCCTCAGGATCCGCGTGCTTTTGCGGAAGGGACTATTTGCGCATTTGGCCCTTCCGCATTTTTACCCTTTTTTAATTCAGTTTTTCTTTATTTTCAAATTTGCTCCTATAGATTTTCTTCTGTTTTAATTTGGTCCCGCGCAAAACGCTGCATTTTGGAGGAGAAGGGAAAATTGCCTTTTGAACCCCTTCTTGTTATTCGCGCGTTCGAATAGGTCCTTTCCTTTTTTTATTTTTTTTTTTAGATTTGCCCCAAACATTTGTTTTAAATTTGATTTAGTCCTTTTTTTATTTTTATTTTTGTTATTTTTGCTATATTATCATTATTTTACTATTGTTATTATTATTATTAATCTTATTGCTATTATTATTATTATTATTATTATTATTATCCTTACTATTACTATTATTTTTAATATTACTATTTTATTAATTATCATTGTTATTATTGTTATTATTATTGTATTTATTATTATTATTATTTTTATTTTTAATACTACTACTATTATTATTATTATATTGTGATTAAATTGATATTTTTTTTATTTTTGTTATTATCACTTTCATTATGATTATTTTATTCATTACCTATTATTTTGTATTCTTTCATATGTTTTCAAAATGTGAGATTATTCATTTTGTTATTTTTATTATTATTAATATATTATTATTTTCATTATCTTTACCTAAATTCTAAATTAGTTTTACTAATTAATTAATTTATATTATTTTACTTATAGAATACTTAAATCTAATATCGTATATTTGTTTCATTTACTCACTTATCCATTTATTTATTTATTTATCTCATTATTTGTTTATTATCTTACTTATATATATATATATATATATATATATATATATATATATATAAATATATTCTTAAATTTCTAAATAGGCTCGTATTTTCAGTTTATTGTGTTTTTATTATCATGATCCTTATGCTTTATTAATTTATTAGATTTATATCGCATAATTGTTCTTTAAATATGATATTGTTGTTTTGAAATAAGCAAACACTCCGCGTTCTAAGGTTTGAAAGAAATCGTACCCTAACTTACTGGGTTTCGATTTTTCTCATCGAATCTAAAGAACCTATTATTTTCCTTTTAAAATCAAAGCATATAGGTTAAATAAAAACTTATTCTCGGGAATTCAAAAGTGTCGTGTCCTAACTCACTGAATGTGACATTCTGTTATCTCGAGGTAAGGATTTCTAAAAATAAAGGCAATATTCTGTGTTTGGAATTTTGAGAAATTATGCCCTAACTTACTAGGTTCCGATTTTTCATTTGACCCAAATAACCGAATATCCTTCTTAAAATCTAATGCATGAGTTTTAAAAGTCAAAAGACAAGCTAAATTTCGAGGATTCGAAATGTCGTATCCTAACTCATTGGGCATGACATTTTTACTTCATCGAAATAAGCGGGTCTCAGCATCCAATTTAATTTATTCAAGTTTTTTTTTCTTTAAACAAAGAGGGTCATATTTTAAAATCTTTTCAAAATTTCGACATTAAGACGTTAATCAATCAATTCGGTACCAATTTTGGGCATTACGAGGGTGCTAATCCTTCATCGTGCGTAATCGACTCCCGAACCTGTTTTCTCGAAATTTTGTAGGCCAAAATCATCGTTTTAATAAATCAAAATGTTTTAACGATCAATCTCAAGGTGACCCGATCACACATCAAAAAAAAAGGATTGGTGGCGACTCCATTTTCGTTTTTAAAGTCGACCCCGTTTATCAACAACAACAAAAATGGTTTCGACAGCTTGGCGACTCCACTGGGGACAAATAAGAGAGTCAAGTCGTGAAATTGAAAAATTACAATCCTATTATTGCATTTGTTCGTATTGTTATTTCATATGATTACTGTGGTTTGAGTCCCGCATCATATTGCATAAGGACCGTTTTGGTCTTACCTTTTTAAGTGGGAGTGAGAAGCTACTCCTTCGTGAGGTTTTCACCTCTATGCAGGATAGTGGATCGCTTTCGGGATACATCCGTACCTATGTCTACGTGAAATTTTTATCTCCGTGCAGCCATAGGGAAATGTATTCCCCTGAACTGAACTCGGTCCGTATGAGCCTATAATGGGTGAGGATCGAGGAATCTGCTGGTTCAGGTACCTCAACTTTAAAACCCAAACCGCATGTAAAAGACCCTATGAGCCCACCCTAGATAGTACTGCGACAAACCCTAGTGGTCACCCCTATTTGTTTCTTTCTTGCTTGCTTTTACTTTATACTAACGTGTTTCATTTTGTTTTGGTTATGATTGCATTGCATGTCATTTCATATTGGAAAGAGTGTCGATTCACGTTTGATTACTAAATTAGAGAGCTTGTCATGGAGAACGAATTTCTTGATAAAGTGGAAGACAATGCGGCTGTGTGTATATTTGTAATCTATTTTATGTAAAGAATTTTATCCTCTAGTAAAGTTTTCTAAATGAAATTGAATCAAAATCGACATCTTTTTGCATTCATGTCGTGCATTCGCATTATATTACATCTTGTGCATTAGATTTCATGGAAAGACCCTAATTGGTTAAAATCATTTCAGAATTAACCTAGAAACCAACAAAAACTTACCAACCACACATCCTTACGGTACCCGAGCAAAGACAAAAGACATAGATCAGAGATTGGAAAGACTCGAACAACTCCAAAGGGAGATGCAAGACCAACTACAATCGCAAATGCAAGAGCAACTGGCTAAAATCTAGCAAGACATGATGGACTGAATGATGGAATCCCAAAGGAGTATGATGACTTAATTGACTCAACTACTGGCAGGAGGAATAGACAAAGGAAAGACCCCCATGGTTAATACTGGAGAAGATAATGAGGAACCTCTCTATCCTCCGGGTTTTACTCCAACACAGCCTGAGGTGTACCCTCGAAGAACATCCGCCATGATTAGGCCTCAGCAATTTCAAGATGGTATTTCAGCACTGATAAACTTTCAAGCTGGACCAGGTTCTAACCCAGGTGATAACCCAACTAATGCTGTTATCCCTAACCTTGATGAGGTGGCAAAAAAGGAAAGGGTAAGGACAGAACTACCAAAGCAGTTAGAGGACCGATGTAAATGGCTGGAGGAAAAATTCAGAGCCATGGAAGACGCTGATAGTCAGCATAGAATTGATGCTAAGGATCTAAGTTTGGTACCAGATCTAGTGCTTCCCCAAAAATTCAAGATGCCAGAATTCGAAAAGTACAATGGGACTAGTTGCCCCAAAACTCACAACACCATGTTCTGCAGACAGATGACCGGGTATGTTAACAATAACCAACTGCTAATACATTGCTTCCAAGACAGTCTAGTGGGAGCAGCATCCAAATGGTACAACCAATTGAGCCGTACTAAAATTGGTTCTTGGGGGGACTTAGCGCAAGCATTCATGAAACAGTATAGTCATGTAACGGATATGACTCCTGATAGAATTACTTTGCAAAACATGGATAAGAAACTGAGTGAGAGTTTTCGGCAATATGCACAGAGATGGAGGGAAATTGCCATACAAGTTCAGCCGCCGCTCCTAGAAAAATAAATTACGATGCTTTTTATCAACACCCTAAAAGCCCCATTCATCATTCACATGATAGGAAGCACTACAAAATACGATAAGGAGTGGAAAGATATATGTAGGAGAAGTAACAAAAGGTCAACATCGAGGAAAAAGGAAAACGAGGTGAACAACATGAGTTACTCAAGATCGATTACTATAAATCAGCCAAGAACGGTGGCTACTGGTCAACAAGGTTCATCAATGCAGGAGTCCGGCACAAAGCAAAATACTGAGAAGCTCCAATTTACTCCAATTCCAATGACATATCGGGAGTTGTATCAAAGCTTATTTGACAGTGTGACTACCATGCAGGAATTTCGGGGCATTCAATAGAAAATTGCACTGCCTTTAAGAAAGTAGTCGAAAGACTATTGGGCATTGTGAAATTTGATGATGCATCTAGTGCCAAAAATTCGCTACCCAATCACACTGATGGTGGGTTAAATGCGATAGACGGAAAGGTGGGGAGAAGAATCAAGACCGATATTGCAGAAGTAAGAACTCCTTTGAGATATGTCTGGAAGGAGATAGTAAAAAGGGGGTTGAGCATTTCGGATTCTGAAAGGAGCTGTGAAAACTTGAGGACTACTGTGAGTTCCATCATGAAAAGGGGCACGAGATCCAAGAATGTGCGGAATTCAGAGACTTGATGCAAGGTAGGATGGACAATAAAGAGATAGAGTTCTGTGAAGGAGTTAAAGAAAGTGTTGAAGAAATGTTGGGAAATGTTCACATCAATGCCATACAGGAAAAAACCACTGAATGGGGGACCTTGTCAGATATCCGCCCTTATGAACCTGGGAGTGTTCTGAACAATTGGACTGCAGAAGAAATTCCTGTAGTTTTTAGAGCTTACACAGAGTAATGTTCAAAACACACTTGTTGCTTTAAGCCTAGAAGTAATAAGAATTCTTTTGTGAAATAGGCTTATGTCCAAACATCATTATGAAATACATATTTTATATAATTTTGAGTAAATATCCTCTCATTCTTTTAGATTCTTTCATTCTTTCTATACAAATAATTATGCTAGATTCTTTCATTCCTTGGATCTTTTTCCAAATCATTCTTTCATCACATTCATAATCATACCATACAAATAATTATTCTTAAATTCATTCGTTCTTTGTATATTCCTTTGTACCTACAACAGGTTCTCAGATATCAATGACATGAGTAACGCTGCTACGGAATTAGAACTCCTTTTGAGCAAGAGATGTGTTTAGAGGGATCCCAGGACTTTGAAGATGACATAGACTGTGGCTTATCTCTGGACTTGTTAAGAATGGTAAAATAAGAGGAAAAACAAATTCTGCCTCATGAAGAGAAGTAAATATTGTGACCTTGAAAGAGGGAAAGGTAGTTAAAATTGAAACGTGCATAACTAAAGAAACAAAGCGAGACCTCGTAGAATTACTTCAAGAATTCAAAGATATCTTTACGTGGTCATACCAAGATATTCTTGTGTTAAGCATTGACATTGTTGTACACCGCCTCCCCATAAAAAAAGATTGCAGGCCGGTTCAGCAGAAGCTCCGAAGAATGAGGCCTGACATTGTGCTAAAAATAAAAAAAAGAAGTCAAAAAGCAGTTTGATGTCAGATTCTTGCAAGAAGTCAAATACTCTGAATGGGTAACCAACATTGTGTCTATCCCTAAGAAAGATGGGAAAGTACAAATGTGTGTAGATTATAGAGACTTAAATAAGGCCAGCCCAAAAGACAATTTCCCCTTACCTCACATTGATACTCTAGTAGACAATACGACAGGCTATTTGCTATTTTCCTTCATGGATGGCTTCTCGGGATACAATCAGATAAAAATGCATCCCTAAAACATGGAAAAGACCACCTTCATAACCTTGTGGCGTACATTTTGTTATAAGGTGATGCCATTTGGGCTGAAAAACACAGGAGCGACATATCAAAGGGCAATGGTGTCCTTGTTCCATGATATGATGCATAAAGAAATCGAAGTTTATGTCGGTGATATGATCGCAAAATCTCGAATAGAAATGGAACATATCCAAGTTTTAAGGAAGTTATTCTTGAGACTGAGGAAATTCCAATTAAAGCTCAACCCGACAAAATGTACTTTTGGAGCTAGATCGGGAAAATTGTTTGGCTTCGTAGTCAGCAAGAGGGGAATTAAGATTGACTCAGACAAGGTCTGAGCTATACAAGAATTAACTCCGTCGCGCACTCAAAAAAAAGTTCTAGGTTTCCTTGGAAGGCTAAATTATATTGCTCAGTTCATTTCACAATTAACCGAGAAATGTGATCCCATATTTCATCTTCTTAAGAAACACAATCCAGGCGTGTGGGATGATGAATGCCAGAAAGCTTTTGATAAAGTTAAACAGTACTTGTCAAGTCCTCTAGTATTGTCACCTCCCTACCCAGATAGGCTATTAATCTTGTATTTGACTGTGTTTAATAACTCTATGGGATATGTGCTGGGTCAACACGATGATTCGGGAAGAAGAGAAAAGGCGATATACTACCTCAGTAAGAAATTCACTAAGTGTGAAATGAGATATTCGCCAATTGAGAAATTGTGTTGTGCCTTGATTTGGACAACTCGGAGGTTGAGGCAATATATGCTGTACCACACAACATGGCTAATCTTGAAGTTGGACCCTCTAAAATATATGATGGAGTCAACTACTTTGAATGAAATGATGGCTAGATGGCAAATTTTGCTCTCTGAATTCGACATAGTTTATGTGAACCAAAAACCCGTGAAAAGAAGCACAGTAGCAGATTTTTTGGCCAGCAGAGCTCTAGAAGATTATGAGCCTCTGAACTTTGACTTCCCCAATGAAGAATTAATGTATGTGGTAGTTACTGAAGAGGATACTACAAAAGATCAACTTTCGAAATTGAACTTCGATGGAGCATCAAATGCTATAAGTAATGGAATTGGGGCAATCTTGGTATCCCCAAATGGAGATCATTATCCATTCACATGCAAATTGGATTTTGATTGTACAAATAATATGGCGGAATATGAAGCATGTATCATGGGACTCCGTGCAGCCATAGAAAGCAAAATCAGAGTGCTGGAAGTATATAGAGATTCTGCATTGGTGATCTACCAACTAAAAGGTGAATGAGAGACAAGAGACCCCAAATTGATCAATTATCAAAGGATAGTTCTGGGGTTAATTGAAGAGTTTGATGATGTTACTTTCAATTATCTCCCGAGAGACGAAACCAAATGGCAGATGCTCTGGCTACATTGGCTTCCATGATCAAATTGAGCAAACAAGAGGATATAAAACCCATTCAAATGAGTATTTACGAGACCCCAGCTCATTGTTGCAACGTGGAGGAAGAAGAAAGAGATGATCACCCCTGGTACCATGATATATTACGAGACATGAAAAATCGTGAATACCCTAATCAAGCAACTGAGAACGATAACAGGACGTTGAGAAGACTAGCCTGTGACTATGTCTTAGACGGGGAGATCCTGGACAAAAAGAAGAAAGGATCAGGTACTATTGATATGTGTGGACACTGTGGAAGCTAAAAAAATTCTGGAAGAAGTCCATGAGGGTGTTTGTGGAACACATGCCAATGGTTTCACAATGGCTAGACAAATTATGAGATTTGGGTACTATCGGTCTACCATGGAGGGAGACTATATCAATTATGCTAAGAGATGTCACAAATGTCAAATTTATAGAGACAAAATTTATGTACCTCCTTCGCCTTTACATGTTATGACTTCCCCATGGCCTTTCTCTATTTGGGGCATAGATGTCATCAGGCCGATCTCTCCAAATGCTTCAAATGGGCATTGATTCATCTTTGTAGTCATCGACTATTTCACCAAGTGGGTAGATGCTGCTTCATATACCAGTGTTACTAAGTCAGCAGTCAGTAGTCAGCAGATTCCTAAAAAAGGAAATCATATATCGATATGGAATGCCTGAGAGGATCATATCTGACAATGCATTAAACTTGAGCAACAGCACGATCGTGGAGGTTTGTAGTCAATTCAAAATCAGACACCACAATTCATCATCGTATTGTCCAAAAATGAATGGTGCAGTGGAAGCAGCCAATAAAATCATTAAGAAGATTATGGGGAAAATGGCTGAAATTTATAAAGATTGGCATGAGAAGTTACCATTTGCTCTCTATGCTTATCGAACATCTATCAGAACTTCCACTGGGGCAACGCCTTTCTCATTGGTTTATGGAATGGAGGCGGTTTTACCCATTGAAGTAGAGATACCTTCCCTTCGAGTTTTGTCAGAGCTAAAGTTAGATGAAGTAGAATGGATCCAGTCTCAATATGATCAGTTGAACTTGATTGAGGAAAAGAGGCTAAGGGCTATTCGTCATGGTCAGATATACCAAAAATGAATGATGCGAGCCTATGACAAAAAGGTTTGGCCAAGAGAATTTCATGAGGGGGACCTGGTATTGAAAAAATCCTCTCCATACAAAAGGATTTCAGAGGGAAGTGGATGCCAAATTGGGAAGGACCTTATGTGGTAAAAAAGGCTTTCTCTGGAGGAGCACTGATTTTGACCGAAATGGATAGAAAAAACTTGCCTAATCCTCTAAATTTGGATTCAGTCAAGAAGTACTATACTTGAAGAGGAAAATAGGCCAAAGTGAAAACCCGCAAAGGGAGCTTTGAGACTTTCTTAAAAAAACGGAGAGGCCAAGGTGAAAACCCGTAAAGGGCACCTTGAAACCAAAGGGGTTTTGAGTCGAAAACTCGAAAAAGGTGGCTCAAATTGTGATCAAAGATGGGGCATGCGGTGATCTTGCTATACCTGAATTAAGAAGAATGAAAGATGTTACGTTTTGGGGCATCAACAGAGTACTCTTGATCTCCTAAACACATATTGAGTTTAAAATGGTCTTCAAAAAGTTCGTACAGAGAAGCTCAAGCTGGGATATCTGGGGCACCTATTTTTTCCCTCACCATTTTGTATTTTAGCAATGTTTGCTTTCTTTAATTAACCTATTTTTTTCAGAGTTCGTTCCTGATAAATTTCAGTTTGTTCATCATTATGATCATTTCCAAGCATTTTGTATTGAAGTAATGATTAATGGACTAATAATATTTTCACAAAAGGAGTTTTGCATATTACTCTGAAAACTTCTAAATAGTACAAGAACCTAAAGCAGGACTATTATTTAGAATTCACCAAGCCCAAGGGTTGGAAATATTTGAGAAGGAAGCTTTAAATAGTGACATTTCTTCGGTTTTCTGTCAAAAAATATCGGTTGAACAAGAAGACAAGATATTATATTAGTGATACAGCCTTGAAGAACAACGAGTAATGACAACCCAGACATTAAAAAAGGGATCATTTTTATAACATTCTGCATTCATCCATAACACATTTAGTTAGGAGCATTCGATTCATTTTGATCATTGCATCCTAATCATTATGCATTTAAAAAAAAAGGATCATTCTCATGACATTCTGCATTCATGCAAATATCATCCATAACACATTTAGTGAGGAGCATTTGATTCATTCTGATCATTGCATCCTAATTATTATGCATTTAAAAAAGGAATCATTCTCATGACATTCTGCATTCATGCAAATATCATCCATAATACATTTAGTTAGGAGCATCCGATTCATTTTGATCATTGCATCCGAATCATTATGCATAAGAATAAGTCCATAAATCGATTCTACAGGTCATGTTCTCTAGAGGACGGTGTAACAAGATCGGTGAATCCACAAATCCCATACCCCTAAAGTTGCAGTGGGATGGATTGAAGTTAAGATAGCAAATCTTATTCCTCTGAAGTTGCAGTGGAGCAGATTAAAGCTACGAATCCACAAGTCCTATACCTCTGAAGTTGCAGTAGGTCGGATCAAATCCATCATGGCGAATCTCATTTCCCTGAAGTTGTAGTGGAGCAGATTGAAGCCATTACCTTTATCTCCCTGAAGTTGTAGTGGAGCAGATTGAAGCCATTACTGTTATCTCCCTGAAGTTGCAGTGGAGCAAATTGAAGATAGCGAATCTTATTTCCCTAAAGATGCAGTGGAACAGATTAAAGCTACGGCAGATCTTATCTCCCTAAAGTTGTAGCGGAGGCCTTAATTCCCTAAAGTTGTAGCGGAGCAGACTGAAGATAGCAAATCTTATTTCCCAGACATTGCAGTGGAACAGATTAAAGCTACAGATTACGGCGGATCTTATCTTCTTGAAGTTGCAGTGGAGTAAATTGAATCCACCAGCCTTATCTCCCTGAAGTTACAGTGGAGCAGACTGTAGATAACGAATCTTATTTCCCTGGCATTATAGTGGAACAAATTAAAGCTACAGATTACGATAGATCTTATCTTCCTGAAGTTGCAGTAGAGCAGATTGAAGCCACAAGTCTTATTAGTAACAGTCTGAATATGACCCTAATCGGAACGGTGGTTTCGGGACCACGAATCCGAGTCTAAAAATTTTTTAAATATTATTTTTGGTGCTAATTATATGTGATTTATGATGTGTGAAAATTTCGTATAAAAATTTTATCGTTTGAGTGTTTAATTCAACAAAAAGGACTAAATCGCGTAAAGTGTAAAAGTTGCATACTATAGTGGAAAGTGCTTAAATGATGATGGCTTTTTAATATGGGGTATTAAAAGGGAAATTAGCCCATTTTTAAGTTAGTGGGTGGCATATGACATAAATAACCTTAAGTTATATATTAGTTTTATTTTATTTGAAAGGTTAAATTAGTAATTAAACAATTACTTATCATATATGTTAAAATAACATAAAATAAAGCCATCATCTTTTTGGTTCTTTCTTGGCCGAATATTGGAGGAAGAAGAAAGCTTTGAGTTCTTTTGATTTTCGGCAATTCTAGGCTTAAATTCAAGGTGAGTTTTTAGTCGGCTTTTGTTAATTTTTACGTTTTTGAGATCGTTGCTTCGAATATTAGTTGACCCATGTTAGAATTTTTGAATCTGAGCATGCTTGATATTCGGCCATGGCTAAATGTTGGTGTTTTATGATGTTTGATGAAAAAATATTAAAGTTATGTTAGAAATCTACAAGTTTTGAAATGGTAATTTTGGTAAAATTGAGTATTTAGGGCTAAATTGCAAAAGTCAAATTGTTGAAGGATTAAAATACAAAATAAATGAAATAAATGGACTAGTGTAGTCCCTATGAACATTCGGCCCTTGTATGGTATGGTGAAATTTTGTGTATTTTGTGTTTTATGCAAATAGGACTAAATTGTAAAAATGTGAAACAATAGGGGCAAAATGGTAATTTGCCCGTTTATGTGTTTTGGGGCTAAATTGAGATGAAATGTACTTGAATGAGCTAAATTTTAATGTGTTTAGATCAAGAACAAAGAAAAACAGATTTGGATCGGGGGAAGACGAAGGTTATCGAATAGCCGGTCTACGTTATCCGTCGATAGTCGAGGTAAGTTCTTAAGTAAATATATATTAAAGAATTAATTATGAACATGTTAAATGATAAAATTTGATAATTTTGAGTATAAATTTATGTGTTAGCCGAATGTAAGGGTATTACATTGGATTGAATATATTTTGTTAATGTGATATGAATAAGTATATTCGATATAATATGTGGATGTAATATGATGTATATTATTTGCTTGTGATGTTAGTATTAAGAAATGTGTATTGAAGGATTAATTATGTTGTTATTTCAGGCTTCGAGCCTAGCAGGCCTTGTGCCGGTGAGTTATTTCGGGCTTCGAGCCTAGCAGGCCTTGTGCCGGTGAAATAGTTCGGGCTTATTGCCTAGCAGGCTTAATGCCGGTGTTTAACTTCGGACCTTGGGTCTAGCAGGCCTAGTGCCAGTGTGTGAGATTCGGACTAATGTCTAGCAGGTTCTAAACCGGTGAGTTGCCATTTCAAGCTTATATTATGTGGTAATAAAGTCATGACATAAATCATGCATGTCTAATTATATGGAAGTGAAATTGTTAATTAGGCTACAAGGTATGTATTATTCATATTCATGTATTATATGTATATGTATGTGTATGATGTTATTAAGTAAATGGAATGATATGAGAAATGTGATTTACAATCGAGTGGTGGGAAATCAAATATGAACTATGCTATGAGATAGTTGGTTATATGAAAGCATAAGTGGTTAAAGTTATTCATATAAGTATATTGATATGTATGATGTTGCGCTATGTATATGTATATGTACATAAATATTCTGTAATGCTGTACCTTGGTAAATAAATGAAAGTTGACAGGTTAAGTGAGGTAGAACATTCGGTTTTGATGCAATTATAATTTAAGCCATGTTATTAAATGTCATGAATTGGTTGTTTAAAATGCTTGGAAAATAGAAGGATATAATGTGGTTGCTTAAGACTTACCAAGCTAGTGAGCTTACTCTGTTTGTGTTTATTGTTCATTTTATAGATTTCATTCAAGCTTCGAGCTCTGGGGATCGTCACTGAAGTCATTCACACTATCGGCTCATGTTGGTACTTAATGTTTAGACTTTTGTTCTTAAGGCATGTATAGGCTAGCTAAGTTTTTGAATGATGTTTTGATAATGTATAAAAGCCATGCGAAAGTGGCTAGTTCTTAATGTTAATGTTCGATGATATAATTCTATCCTAGAGGTGAGATGCGTATATGTTTTGTTTAAAAATGAATGAGTATGTGATATACATACACACACACACACATATATATATATATACACATATATATATATATTGTGTGACTTGTTTAGTATGCTTTGCTAATGATTGTATGAATTTAGTCATGGTTTAAAATTGTATCAAAAGTAACTAGTAATTTGCATATATATGTTTGGCTATAAGATATGGAAGAACATGTGTATATTTATTCATGATCTAGACCTGTTTTGGAATAGTGTTTTATGCTATAAATTGGTGAATGGATATAGGTTTAGGAAAATGTGAAGTGATATGTATGATTTTATTATGTGAATTGGTATAAGTTGGAACAATGAGTATGAATTGAAAAATAATTTGGTGTACTACATGATGTGCAAAATTGATATGATTTGAATATGAAATGGCATATTTTAGCTTGTGATTCGATGGCTAAGACTTGTAATATTTATGTGGTTACTTTTGGTTGCCGATTTATCATGAAATAAAATAGTAAGTATATGTAAATTCTTCTTACATAATAATTAGTATGTAATGGAAGTATAGTATAGTTTGTATTGGTGTTTTTATAATGGTTTATATGGATAAGCTAAAGGGTATGTTAAATAAACAGTATTAAAGCATGTTTGGCCTTATGGAGTTGTTACTAAAGTTGTATATGTGTTTGGTCAATGAATGGTAAATAATGGGTTATTTGGTTTATAACTTGCGCACATGTTGTATTAAGGAAATATTAGGTTAATTATTTAGTAAATGAATAGGTATAATGGCATAAACTTTAAGGATGAATGAAATAATGCATATTGAAATGACATGTGCTTTAGTAGCTACACGCATAAATACTTAAATGGAAAAATAAGTACGCTTGACCATGTAGTTAACTAAGACCGTGCATAATAATGCATTTTATGCTGGGTAAGAAAATTTTTAAATTTGGTATGGTTTGTGTATACAATGTGATTAACAATGCATGCTTGATAAGTAAATTAGCTAATCACTTTGTATATTTATAATTTCAAATATAATATAAGTGATTATGTGAATGAAAGAAAGTTGTGTTTTGTCCGGTAATGCCTTCTAACCCTATTCGGTGACGGATACGGGTTAGGGGTGTTACATTTGATTGGTATCAGAGCTTACGATTTAGTCGATTCTAGGACTACCGTAGCGCGTGAGAGTCTAGCTATACATGCCTTAAGTTCTATAATACAATAGTGTGGTGACTTCTAACATTTCAAACTGTGTTTTATATAGTGAATGAATCCTGACAGAGCCGTAGCGGATGATGTAGAGAGTGTAGTACCTGATCGCGCACGCGGATCAGCGCCGGTAGACTCTCGACCTGTCTCGGGTAGCCCTGAAGAGGAGGCTAAGCAAGCCTTCTACCAGATGATGAATGAATGGTTTACCCAGTTCATTCAGACTAACGGTTGTACAACAACCTCCACCCGAGAATAATCCAACTCCGGCACCTTCCGCACCTCCGATGATAGATCCGATGAGATCTAGTAGGCCTCCCGTTGATAAAATCAGGAAATATGAGGCCGAAGAATTCAAAGCTAATGATGATGACAATGCAGAACGAGCTGAGATGTGGCTCGATAACATTATTCGGGTACTTGATGAGCTATCATGTACTCCAGAAGAATGCCTGAAGTGTGCTATATCTCTACTTCGGGACACTGCATATCACTGGTGGAATACACTAGTATTAGTGGTTCCGAAAGAAAAAGTGACTTGGGATTTCTTCCAGATCGAGTTCCGTAAGAAAAATATCAGTCAGAGATTCATTGATCAGAAACGAAAAGAATTTCTGGAACTAAAATAGGGTTGTATGACTGTGACGGAATATGAGCGGAAGTTTGTCAGATTGAGCCGTTATGCCCGAGAGTGTATATCAGCTGAAGCCATTATGTGTAAAAGATTTGAAGACGGTCTGAATGAAGACATAAAGTTGCTTGTTGGCATTCTTGAAATCAAAGAGTTCGTAGTACTTGTCGAACGAGCTTGCAAAGCTGAAGAGCTTGGGAAAGAGAAAAGAAAGGCTGAAATAGAAGCTAGAGACACTCGAAAAAGATCATCGAGTAAGACTTTCCATTCAGCGCCTAAAAAGTTCAAAGATGACTTCGGCCGACATAAAGCTACTTCAGACCTGTCTAGACGAGATCGACCTCCAGTGAGTTCCCGAGCCACTTCGATGGCTAGTGTTGGTAATGTTCAGCAGAACCGGGCTGAGTGCAAGCATTGTGGAAAATGGCATTCTGGGAGTTGTAGATTCCGTGATCGGTCCTACTTTAAATGTGGATCGTCAGACCATTTTATTCGAGAGTGCCCGATGCTAGCCGATCAAAATACGGTTCAGAACACTAAACCGAGCAACACGTCAGCACGAGTCAGACCACCCAGACATTCAGGCAATTTAGGTGGCAGTCAGAGAGGGACGAAGGACACTGCAGTTCGATCAGAGGCTCGAGCACCAGCTAAAGCTTATGCTATACGAGCCAGAGAGGATGCTTCTTCTCCATATGTCATTATCGGTACTTTCACACTTTATGATACTACTGTGATTGCATTGATTGATCCTGGTTCGACTCATTCATATGTGTGTGAAACTCTAGTATCTAGTAAGACTCTGCCTGTTGAGTCTACTGAGTTTGTGATCCGTGTGTCCAACCCTTTGGGTAGATGTGTTTTCGTTGATAAAGTGTGTAAAGGTTGCCCGCTGATGATTCGAGATTCCTGCTTTCCAGCTGATTTAATGTTGTTGCCTTTCAACGAGTTTGATATAATTTTGGGAATGGACTGGTTAACTTTGCATGATGCAGTGGTGAATTGCAAAAGAAAGATTATTGATTTGAGATGTCAGAACGGTGAGATCATCCGGATTGAATCTAATGACTTGAATGGGTTACCGGCAGTAATATCCTCGATATTAGCTTGTAAGTATGTGAGAAAAGGATGTGAAGCTTACTTGGCTTATGTGTTGGATAATAAAGTGTCCGAAAAGTAGATTGAATCCGTACCAGTTGTATGTGAATACCCAGAGGTGTTCCCTGAAGAATTGTCAGGTTTACCGCCAGTTCGAGAGATAGAGTTTGGTATTGAATTAGTACCGGGGACGACTCCAATTTCGATAGCTCCGTATCGGATGACACCTACTAAATTGAAGGAGTTGAAAGCAGAGTTGCAAGAGTTGACAGATAGAGGCTTTGCACGACCAAGCTTTTCTCCTTGGGGTGCACCAGTTCTATTTGTGAAAAGGAAGATGGAACTATGCGAATGTGTATTGATTATCGGCAGCTGAATAAGGTGACTATAAAGAATAAATACCCGTTGCCTCGGATTGATGACTTGTTTGATCAGTTGAAAGGGGCTTCAGTGTTTTCGAAGATAGATTTGAGATTGGGTTATTATGAGTTGCGAGTCAGAGATTCCGATGTGCCAAAGACTGCATTCTGGACGAGGTACGGACATTTTGAGTTCCTAGTCATGCCTTTTGGACTTACTAATGCACCTGCTGTTTTTATGGATTTGATGAATCGGGTGTTTAGATAGTATTTGGATCGGTTTGTGGTAGTGTTTATAGACGATGTCCTGATCTACTCCAGAGATGAAACCGAACATGTCGAGCATTTAAGATTGGTGCTACAAACTTTACGAGATCAACAGTTGTATGCAAAGTTTAGTAAGTGTGAATTCTGGATGAAGGAAGTCAGCTTTTTGGGTCATGTCGTTTCAGCATCAGGTATTCGGGTTGATCCGAACAAAATATCGCTATACTTGATTGGAAACCACCAAAGAATAATTCTAAAATTCGAAGCTTTCTGGGACTTGCGGGATACTACAGACGATTCGTCAAAGGTTTTTCCATGATAGCCACACCTTTGACAAAGCTACTACAGAAAGATGTCAAGTTCGAGTGGTCAGAAAAGTGTCAAAAAAGTTTCGATCAGTTGAAAGCCCTTTTGACCGAAGCTCCAGTGTTAGCTCAGCCTAAATTGGGTAAAGAATTTATTGTTTATAGTGATGCTTCTTTGAATGGTTTGGGTTGCGTTTTGATGCAGGAAGGCAAAGTCATAGCCTACGCTTTGAGACAATTGAAGCCTCACGAAAGAAATTATCTGACTCACGATCTGGAATTAGCAGCCATCGTTTTCGCATTGAAAATTTGGCATCATTACTTATTCGGTGAGAAATGTCATGTTTATTCGGATCACAAAAGTCTGAATTATTTGATGACTCAGAAAGATTTGAACTTGAGACAACGCAGATGGTTAGAGCTGTTGAAAGACTATGAATTAGTGATTGACTACCATCCGGGAAAAGCTAACATTGTTGCAGATGCCTTAAGTCGAAAATCATTGTTTGCTCTTCGTGCGTTGAACGCACATATGGTTATGTCTGGTGATGGTTCGATCATAGCCGAGTTGAAAGCAAGACCGATGTTTATTCAGCAAATTTGTGATGCACAGAAAATTGACAAAGATATGATTGCTAGACGGGTTCAGTGTGAAAATGATGTAGAGTCAGAGTTTCGAATTGATGCAAATGATTGTTTGAACTTCAAAGATCGAATATATGTTCTGAAGAATGTGGATTTGATTCAGATGATTTTGAACGAGGCTCATAATAGTCGACTATCAGTACATCCGGGTAGCACGAAAATGTATAATGATTTGAAACAGTTCTATTGGTGGCCTGGCATGAAACGAGATATATCTGAATTTGTTTCAAAGTATTTAATTTGTCAGTAAGTAAAAGCCGAGCATCAAGTGCCTTCTGGGTTACTTCAGCCGATCATGATACCTGAATGGAAATGGGATAGAATCACTATGGATTTTGTATCCAGTTTGCCTATGACACCGAACAAGAAAGATGCAGTCTGGGTTATAGTGGATAGACTGACCAAATCAGCTCACTTTGTGCCGGTTCGTACAGATTATTCGCTCGATAAACTTGCTAAGTTGTATCACAAATTGTGAGATTACATGGGGTACTGAGTTCCATTGTTTCAGACATAGACCCGAGATTCACATCGCGGTTTTGGAAGAACTTGCAAGATGCTTTGGGTACTAAACTCCACTTTAGCACAGCCTTTCATCCGCAGACAGACGGTCAGTCTGAACGAACCATTTAGATACTTGAGTACATGTTGAGATGTTGCATCCTTGAGTTTGAAAATACGTGGGAAAGATACTTACCTTTGATTGAATTTGCTTATAATAACAGTCTTCAATCTAGTATCAAAATGGCACCTTACGAAGCTCTATATGGCCGCAAGTGTCGTACACCGTTGTACTGGACTGAGCTTAGTGAAAATAAGATACACGGGGTTGATTTGATTAAAGAGACGGAACAGAAAGTGGCTATAATCAGAGATAGTTTGAAACCTGCCTCGGATCGTCAAAACTCCTATGCTGATTTGAAACGCAAAGACATTGAGCTTCAGATCGGAGACCAGGTATTCTTGAAAGTTTCTCTGTGGAAGAAGGTACTCTGATTTGGTCGGAAAGGCAAACTAAGTCCGAGATTCATCGGACCGTACGACATCATCGATCATATTGGGCCTGTTGCTTATAGATTGAAGTTGCCCTCTGAATTAGAAAAGATACACAACATATTTCACGTTACAATTCTTCGTAAATATAGATCAGATCCGTCACATGTGATCGCTCCGTCTGAGATTGAAATCCGATCTGATATGACGTATGAGGAGGAACCGATCCGTATTTTAGCTCGGAAATGAAAAAGTTGAGAAACAAGAGGATTCCATTAGTCAAAGTACTATGGAATCGGCACGGAGTTGAAGAGGCTACGTGGGAGCCTGAGGATTCAATGAGGCAACAATATCTGACTTTGTTCAAAGGTAAGATTTTCGGGGACGAAAATCCCTAAGGGGGAGAGAGTTGTAACAGTCCGAATATGACCCTAATCGGAACGGTGGTTTCGGGACCACAAATCCGAGTCTAAAAATTTTTTAAATATTATTTTTGGTGCTAATTATATGTGATTTATGGTGTGTGAAAATTTCGTATAAAAATTTTATCGTTTGAGTGTTTAATTTAACAAAAAAGGACTAAATCGCGTAAAGTGTAAAAGTTGCATACTACAGTGGAAAGTGCTTAAATGATGATGGCTTTTTAATATGGGGTATTAAAAGGGCAATTAGCCCATTTTTAAGTTAGTGGGTGGCATATGACATAAATAACCTTAAGTTATATATTAGTTTTATTTTATTTGAAAGGTTAAATTAGTAATTAAACAATTACTTATCATATATGTTAAAATAACATAAAATAAAGCCATCATCTTTTTGGTTCTTTCTTGGCCGAATATTGGAGGAAGAAGAAAGCTTTGAGTTCTTTTGATTTTCGGCAATTCTAGGCTTAAATTCAAGGTGAGTTTTTAGTCGGTTTTTGTTAATTTTTACGTTTTTGAGATCGTTGACTTCGAATATTAGTTGACCCATGTTAGAATTTTTGAATTTGAGCATGCTTGATATTCATCCATGGCTAAATATTGGTGTTTTATGATGTTTGATGGAAAAATAAAGTTATCTTAGAAATCTACAAGTTTTGAAATGAAAATTTTGGTAAAATTGAGTATTTAGGGCTAAATTGCAAAAGTTAAATTGTTGAGAGATTAAAATGCAAAATAAATGAAATAAATGGACTAGTGTGGTCCCTATGAACTTTCGGCCCTTGTATGGTATGGTGAAATTTTGTGTATTTTGTGTTTTATGCAAATAGGACTAAATTGTAAAAATGTGAAACAATAGGGGCAAAATGGTAATTTTCTAGTTTATGTGTTTTGGGACTAAATTGAGATGAAATGTACTTGAATGAGCTAAATTTTAATGTGTTTAGATCAAGAACAAGGAAAAACAGATTTGGATCGGGGGAAGACGAAGGTTATCTAATAACCAGTCTACGTTGTCCGTCGATAGTCGAGGTAAGTTCTTAAGTAAATATATATTAAAGAATTAATTATGAACATGTTAAATGATAAAATTTGATAATTTTGAGTATAAATTTATGTGTTAGCCGAATGTAAGGGTTTTACATTGGATTGAATATATTGTGTTAATGTGATATGAATAAGTATATTCGATATAATATGTGGATGTAATATGATGTAAATTATTTGTTTGTGATGTTAGCATTAAGAAATGTGTATTGAAGGATTAATTATGTTGTTATTTCGGGCTTCGAGCCTAGCAGGCCTTGTACCGGTGAGTTATTTCGGGCTTCGAGCCTAGCAGGCCTTGTGCCGGTGAAATAGTTCGGGCTTATTGCCTAGCAGGCTTAATGCCAGTGTTTAACTTCGAACCTTGGGTCTAGCAGGCCTACTGCCAGTATATGAGATTCAGACTAATGTCTAGCAGGTTCTAAGCCGGTGAGTTGCCATTTCAAGCTTATATTATGTGGTAATAAAGTCATGACATAAATCATGTATGTCTAATTATATGGAAGTGAAATTGTTAATTCGGCTACAAGGTATGTATTATTCATATTCATGTATTATATGTACATGTATGCGTACGGTGTTATTAAGTAAATGGAATGATATGAGAAATCTGATTTACAATCGAGTGGTGGGAAATCAAATATGAACTATGCTATGAGATAGTTGGTTATATGAAAGCGTAAGTGGTTAAAGTTATTCGTATAAGTATATTAATATGTATGATGTTGTGCTATGTATATGTATATGTACATAAATATTCTGTAATGTTGTACCTTGGTAAATAAATGAAAGTTGACAGGTTAAGTGAGGTAGAACATTCGGTTTTGATGCAATTATAATTTAAGCCATGTTATTCAATGTCATGAATTGGTTGTTTAAAATGCTTGGAAAATAGAAGGATATAATGTGGTTGCTTAAGACTTACTAAGCTAGTGAGCTTACTCTGTTTGTGTTTATTGTTCGTTTTATAGATTTCATTCAAGCTTCGAGCTCTGGGGATCGTCACTGAAGTCATTCACACTATCGGCTCATGTTGGTACTTAATGTTTAGACATTTGTTCTTAAGTCATGTATAGGCTAGCTAAGTTTTTGAATGATGTTTTGATAATGTATAAAAGCCATGCGAAAGTGGCTAGTTCTTAATGTTAATGTTCGATGATATAATTCTATCCTAGAGGTGAGATGCGTATATGTTTTGTTTGAAAATGAATGAGTATGTGATATACACACACACATTTATATATATACATATATATATATATTGTGTGACTTGTTTAGTATGCTTTGCTAATGATTGTATGAATTTAGTCATGGTTTAAAATTGTATCGAAAGTAACTAGTAATTTGCATATATATGTTTGGCTATAAGATATGGAAGAACATGTGTATATTTATTCATGATCTAGACCTGTTTTGGAAGAGTGTTTTATGCTATAAATTGGTGAATGGATATAGGTTTAGTAAAATGTGAAGTGATATGTATGATTTTATTATGTGAATTGGTATAAACTGGAACAATGAGTATGAATTGAAAAATAATTTGGTGTACTACATGATGTGCAAAATTGATATGATTTGAATATGAAATGGCATATTTTAGCTTGTGATTCGATGGCTAAGACTTGTAATATTTATGTGGTTACTTTTGGTTGCCGATTTATCATGAAATAAAATAGTAAGTATATGTAAATTCTTCTTACATAATAATTAGTATGTAATGGAAGTATAGTATAGTTTGTATTGGTGTTTTTATAATGGTTTATATGGATAAGCTAAAGTGTATGTTAAATAAACAGTATTAAAGCATGTTCGGCCTTATGGAGTTGTTACTAAAGTTGTATATGTGTTTGGTCAATGAATGGTAAATAATGGGTTATTTGGTTTATAACTTGCGCACATGTTGTATTAAGGAAATATTAGGTTAATTATTTAGTTAATGAATAGGTATAATAGCATAAACTTTAAGGATGAATGAAATAATGCATATTGAAATGACATGTGCTTTAGTAACTACACGCATAAATACTTAAATGGAAAAATAAGTATGCTTGACCATGTAGTTAATTAAGACCGTGCATAATAATGCATTTTATGCTGGGTAAGAAAATTTTTAAATTTGGTATGGTTTGTGTATACAATGTGATTAACAATGCATGCTTGATAAGTAAATTAGCTAATCACTTTGTATATTTATAATTTTGAATATAATATAAGTGATTATGTGAATGAATGAAAGTTGTGTTTTGTCCGGTAATGCCTTCTAACCCTATTCGGCGATGGATACGGGTTAGGGGTGTTACATTATTTCCCTGAAGTTGCAGTGGAAAAGATTAAAGTTACAAATCCTATACCTCTAAAGTTGCAGTAGGTCAGATCAAATTTACCAAACTTTTTCTCCCTGAAGTTGCAGCAGAACAGATTGAAGATACCAAATCTTATCTCCCTGAAGTTGCGGCGGAGTAGATTGAAACTACAAGTCTAATTTCTTTGAATTGGATCGAAGCCCTAGTTCTTATGCCCCTGAACATGCAGTGGGATGGAATGAAGCTACTCGAAGAAGAAAAGCACCGAAAGAAGTGAAAGATTAAAAGACCGAGCAAAAATGGTCCTTTTTGAAGTCTTTGCTCCATTCTCGTTACACGACAACGAGCAAAGAGGGGCAGCTGTAAGAGCCCATTTTCGCCCGAGGCCCAACTAACCAATTAACCAAAAAAAAACCAAACAAAAATTAATAATAACAGTCCATTACAAAAAAAATAACAGGCCCATACTAAACCTAAAACCCAAATCAGCCTAAACCACTAAACCTAATCCCCTAGGCCCAATGTTGAACAAGCCCAAATGGCCCAAAGTTCTAACAGTTTTAGAAACCCTAGGGGTTTCTAGAATTCTCTAGCGCCGCAGCACTTCCCCACACGCACGCCGCAGCCCTCACGCGCTCGGGCCTCCACGTCACCCATGAGCGGTTTTCCCCTCCATACAACGGTTTCGCCTGCAAAAAAGGAAGCAAAAATAGCAATAAAAACAATACAGCAAAGAAAAAATGATTTGTACAATTTTTATTTCGAATATTCGGCTATAAAAACAAAAAACAAAAGCCTATTGTACTCTCTTCTTTTCGATACACACGAAATCAATACGAAAAAGCAGATCAAGCAAAGGTTGTTTTTACATTTTTTTTCTTTTCTTTTCGGAACTCTCTTTATATATATACAAAGGTTTTTATTTTTTTAAACTATATATAAATATAATATAAAAAAAGAAGAAAAAATTACCTGTTTTCGAACTCCGGCCGTCGTGCACGACAGCAGACGGCGGTGGCCGATGACCGGACCTTTGGCCGAAAATCGCTGAGAGTGAGAGAATTCAGAGAAAGCCTTTTGTTTTTTTTTTTAAAGAAAGAAGAAATGAAATTTTTTACAAAAATTTTGGCTTTTATAGCCTGATAGAACGGTGTCGTTTTGGGCAGCCCCCCTAACGCCTGAAACGACGTCGTTTTGGAGGGCTGACCCGATTACCCGACCCGAATGCCTTCAGGATCCGCGTGTTTTTGCGGAAGGGACTATTTGCGCATTTGGCCCTTCCGCATTTTTACCCTTTTTTAATTTAGTTTTTCTTTATTTTCAAATTTGCCCCTATAGATTTTCTTCTATTTTAATTTGGTCCCGCGCAAAACGTTGCATTTTGGAAGAGAAGGGGAAATTGCCTTTTTGACCCCTTCTTGTTATTCACACTTTTGAATAGGTCCTTTCCTTTTTTATTTTTTTTAGATTTGCCCCAAACGTTTGTTTTAAATTTGATTTAGTCCTTTTTTTTATTTTTTTGTTATTTTTGCTATTTTATCATTAATTTAATATTGTTATTATTATTATTGTTAATCTTATTGCTATTATTTCTATTATTATTATAATTATTATTATCCTTACTATTACTATTATTTTTAATATTACTATTATTCTTACTATTTTTATTAATTATCATTGTTATTATTGTTATTATTATTGTATTTATTATTGTATTTATTATTTTTATTTTTATTTTTTAATACTACTACTATTATTATTATATTGTGATTAAATTGATATATTTTTTTTTTTTTTTTATCACTTTCATTATGATTGTTTTATTCATTACCTATTATTTGTATTCTTTCATATGTTTTCAAAATGTGAGATTATTCATTTTATTATTTTTGTTATTATTATTAATATATTATTATTATTATTATTTTCATTATCTTTACCTAAATTCTATATTAGTTTTACTAATTAATTATATTATTTTACTTATAGAATACTTAAATCTAATATCATATATTTGTTTCATTTACTCACTTATCCATTTATTTATTTATTTATTTATTTATCTCATTATTTGTTTATTATCTGACTTATATATATATATATATATGTATATATATTTTTATTTTTATTTTTTATTTTTATTCTTGAATTTCTAAATAGGCTCGTATTTTCGGTTTATTTTGTTTTTATTATCACGAACCTTATGCTTTATTAATTTATTAGATTTATGTCGCATAATTGTTCTTTAAATATGAGATTGTTGTTTTGAAATAAGCAAACACTCCGCGTTCTAAAGTTCGAAAGAAATCGTACCCTAACTTACTAGGTTTCGATTTTTCTCATCGAATCTAAAGAACCTATTATTTTCCTTTTAAAATCAAAGCATACAGGTTAAATAAAAACTTATTCTCGGGAATTCAAAAGTGTTGTGTCCTAACTCACTAGATGTGATATTTTGTTATCTCGAGGTAAGGATTTCTAAAAATAAAGGCAATATTCTGTATTTGAAATTTTGAGAAATTGTGCCCTAACTTACTAGGTTTCGATTTTTCATTTGACCCAAATAACCGAATATCTTTCTTAAATTCTAATGCGTGAGTTTTAAAAGTCAAAAGACAAGCTAAATTTTGAGGATTCGAAATGTCGTATCCTAACTCACTGGGCATGACATTTTTACTTGATCGAAATAAGCGGGTCTCAGCATCCAATTTAATTTATTCAAGTTTTTTTTCTTTAAACAAAGAGGGTCGTATTTTAAAATTTTTTCAAATTTTCGACATTAAGACGTTAATCAATCAATTTGGTACCAATTTTGGGCGTTACAAGGGTGCTAATCCTTCCTCGTGCGTAACCGACTCCCGAACCTATTTTCTCGAAATTTTGTAGGCCAAAATCATCGTTTTAATAAAACAAAATGTTTTAACGATCAATCTCAAGGTGACCCGATCACACCTCAAAAAAAAGGATTGGTGGCGACTCCATTTTCGTTTTTAAAGTCGACCCCGTTTTTCAACAACAATAAAAAATGGTTTCGACAATCATGACCTACTAAAAGTGGGAACATAATAATAAATAGGAGAACAATGAGAGTTCTAAAGATAACTCTTCAAAGGGTAAAGATAACTTATGTTATCAATGTGATATGAAAGATTATTGGTCACATATGAGGCATGTGCCCAAATATTTTATTTTTGTTAATATTCTTTGAGGAAGGATATGAGAAGGTAGTAATGAATTCTATCATTATAGATAGAAAATATTTATCTGCATATTGAAATTCTTGGGAAATTGTTCATTTATATGAATTGAAATAATTTGAACATATGTGGTAAACTTGACTTAGTGAATAGTAATTGAAGGAGGATTATAGAATGTACCAAAATACCTATTTGTATTTTTATAGAAGAATCATAATTAAAGTTTGCTATGATTATTGTTGAAACTCCTGAATATATCAAAATATATTTCCCCCAAATTTTCCCTCACTCATGACTTTCAAAAAAATGATGATATATATGCTTAGCAAATACATTCAAATATTCATTTAAAAAACTAGTATTCAAGATTGAATACGTAGAATATGAGAAAGTATGTGATGTTTTCATGAGGGGAAGTAAATACACGCTGTACTCTTTTTTCCTTAACCAATGTTTTGTCCCATTAGGTTTCCCTAGTAAGGTTTTTAATAAGGTAGTATATTATACGTATTATAGATATGTGTACTATTTTTCCTTCACACAAGAATTTTTTTCCCACAGGGCTTTTTTTTTTATCTTAACAAGTTTTAACGAGGCACCTTATTTACCAATGAACATCCAATGGAGAGTGTTATAAATATTTTATTAAGTAGATGTCCATCAAGATAAAGATAAGTTTTCATGTACTTTAAATTCTAATAGCCGGTAGATTTCTACTTCATTTATACTTCTTATGTCTATAAATATAGGCTTTGGAGAAATTATAGATTATTCTGATTAATGAATTGTAACACCCCAAACCCGGCCCATACGTTTCAACCAGATCTAGTATGCTACAGGTTGAACGTTAAAATCTTTTGCTAAGTTGGTTTTAGAAAATCATAAGTTATTAGGCAATATTTGAATAAATAAGTGACATTTGAAAAGAAACCTTGTATTATTATTATTTGGTATAAATAAACCCCTGACATAAATTCATAAGTTGCAAATATTAAAAAAACTACTTAGGCGAATATAAACTATGGGGCCTTATTACCTAAATATTCCCAAAACAAAACTTAAAGGAAAACCGAAAATAATCTATAAAAATAAAAACTTGATGGCCCCTCGAGTCCGTCTCGGCTGCCATGTCCACGATCTACTGCTCATCTGAAAAGTTAGGGAAAAATAATAGGGTGAGTCACCAAGACTCAGTGTGTAAATCCTGAAAACACATAAAAGGCTTGGGTCTACAAACACATTATGAGCCCTGGCCCATACACAATGGCAACAATCATAATCACATGACAGATAATAAATGATGCAAAGCCCAACCCATCCTAGAATTCCATCCTCTACACATCAACCCGTACCAACCATCACACATTGGGGATTTCTACAATCAACCTACCAACCGCTACACACCATATCGACGGTCATACTGCCTACTCTTTATCAATCAGGAATTTTAACGTGGTTTTCTACCACTGATCACCAAGTGACCTAACATTTCATTACGTGGGTTTTCTGCCACCGATCACCAAGTGACCTAACATTTCATTACGTGGGTTTTCTACCACCGATCACCAAGTGACCTAACATTTCATTACGTGGGTTTTCTACCACCGATCACCATGTGACCTAACATTTCATTACGTGGGTTTTCTACCACCGATCACCATGTGACCAATCATGCTCTTCCCTTTCCATATCAAACCCATCCCATGCATACATTCATGTAAAATTAAGCAATATACTACCTAAGAGATTTCAGTCTTTCACATACATCGATACACATAGAGAAGTTTCTATGGCACATACCTGGCATCTTTTGCCTACTCTTTCTGGGTAACCCGTTTGTTCATACAGCCTATTTTTCAGCTTTTAAACATCACATATATATACATACAGATTATTAGTGTGTTTAGAGATCTACACACCTGATTACCGTTAGAACGAGACTTTCTAAGTCAATGCTATCCATAGCCAACACAGCTGCTATCTGCCCTATGTGTTGTTCAGAGGCTTGAAATCTCGAAAAGTGATATGAGATTCAGGAACTAGTGTTTCCGGCTTTTAGATCTAAGAGATCTTACTAGAGAAGATTCAGCTACTCCCAGAGGATTCCGGCTTTTTGCGAAAATCAGGAAGAGAAGATGATTCGAAGAAATCTATAGAGATTCGGCTTTTAGAAGAAAGAAGAGAAAAGAATAATGGAGTTTTCGGCTTTTAGAAGAAAGAAGAGAAAAGAATAATGGAGTTTTCAGCTTTTAGAAGAAAGAAGAGAAAAGAATAATGGAGTTTTCGGCTTTTAGAAGAAAGAAGAGAAAAGAACAATGGAGTTTCAGCTTTTGAATCAAAGTGAAGATGAGGGAATAGGGTTAGGAATTTCGGCTTCTACTCAGAGGAGAAGAGAAAGAAAAGATGGAAACTCTAAATGCCGAAAAATAAAGAAGAGAACCCTCCCTATTTATAAAAATTTCGGCACTTACCTATGAAAAACCGAAAGTGCCCTTCCTGATAACTAAAAATTAAGCAAATAAAAGGGAAAATTCGGCACCCCTTTGCCATAAAGAAACCGATTTCTTCCCTCCCCTAGGTGATGGAATTTCGGCCAACACCTAGCCTTGCAGATAGCTCCTATCTTTTCTCTTTTTATCTTCCATATTATCAACTATAATATCTACATTATCCCATTCACATAAATCCTCCTATTTTTGAGCCTTGTTGCCATCCACTCCACCTATCCCTAATGCCAAAAATTAGCTAACTTAAATTAAAATAATTGGGCTCCATGAAACTTAAATTTGGGCCCCTTACTCCCTTGTGTGGTGTCACCTCCTAATATTGGGCCACAAACCCACTTTGGTATTTTAAACACAGATACTACCTTTTAAACCCTATAATGCCCAAACAGATAATTTTAATCAAGGCCTCTACCTAAGCCTGAGCCCAATTTGGACCCCTAACACTTAGATTAACACATTAAACATATTCACCCATTAAACGCATAGGCCCAAAAATTCAGGATGTTACAGTTCTACCCCCTTAAAGAAATTTCGTCCTCGAAATTTCCAACTAACTATTAATCGTACTACCCAAGTCTCACCACTATGCTTTCGCTGCGCACTCTAATAATATATAAACATTGCACGCATACGGTTTCTATACCCAAAAATATAGCATCCACACAAAACGTACCCGACTTAATAGTGATTGAACAATCCTGAGCCTTATACTCATCAGACCCGTATCTTAAACACGTTCCTGACTTCCTCCAACATTCACCCGGATGACGCCTTCTGCAATATTCGCAAACCCGGAAGTTTGGACGTACCTTAACATGCTTCACAGAACGAGACTGCAACCCTAGAAAACTACGATCTCTTTTTTTCTTACAGTCTACGCACCCAAATTGAAGTGTTTCACCGATTTCTTTAACCTCCTTCAGTACCTCCCTAACTAGCTGAGTCAGCACATCAGTCCTAATACTTCCACGGCCTCGGC
Organism: Gossypium australe; assembly: GCA_005393395.2. Taxonomy (NCBI): domain Eukaryota; kingdom Viridiplantae; phylum Streptophyta; class Magnoliopsida; order Malvales; family Malvaceae; genus Gossypium; species Gossypium australe. The sequence goes on along the minus strand of CM016614.1, from coordinate 63,689,837 downwards.
CGCGGCCTCTTCTTCCTCTTCTAGCGCTCATCGTTGATTCTATAAATTATAAATTTTATGAACTATTAATTTCTTTCACTGATTAACCATAAACAATCTTATGGAAAGTAGTTTTAAGAGTGGTTCTTTCGAATTCGAACCTATCTACAGTTTCAGTCTCAAGTTTATCTCCTAATTCTAGAAACCACATGCATTCATCGCATAAGGGTTTTTTTTTCATCATTTCTCTACCCGGGGGTATTTCCATAGTTTTGTCCTACAGGGTATTTTCCAAAATAAAGTATCTTGGTGATTTTCTGTGAATTAGAAGTACTTTGGGTACATTTTTTTTCTTTTTATAAAGCAAGGGTCTTTTGGAAAACAAGTTTTTTTTTTCGAAGTAGAGATATTTTGATGTTGTTGTTGTTTTGTTCCCTTTTTTTTTAATAAACAGGGATACCTTGGAAGTTTTTTTTTTTTGCAAACCGGGTTCTTTTGTAAATCTATTTTCGAGTAAATTTGCAAAACTTAGTTATTTTATAAAATCACGGTTGTTTGGAAATTTTCACAAACCAAGGATATTTTGAAAATTTTGCCAACCGAAGTGTTTCGGTAATTTTCACAAATTTTGGTAGTTTTACAATTCTGGGGTATTCTAGAAATTTTCACAAATCAAGTGTATTTTGAAAATTTTACAAAACTTGGGGGTATTTTAGTTGTGAAATAGGGTGGCTGGTCCCTTTCGAGTTTTAATTATAGATTTTGGCCAATCAACAAATCCTCGTGGCTAAGGTGAACAGTCACTAAGCACCAGGTAGGATTCCAGAAAAGAGGAGGTGAGTCACTAGGACTGCTTAAGTACCAAGCTCTTCCTGAATCCAATCCTAGACATGCGTATGCCTGTTGCCACACCCTAACCCAGCGATTTGTTCACGGGTTTGTTTGGATAGATTAAGTCTTATGAATTTAAGGAGTTGTTTAAACTAACCCTAAAGTCCATCAATACCTAACATACTATTCTACGTCCATCAAGCCCATCAAACCCAACATATACATCACATCAAGAGTTAGAATACTTACCTGCGTGGATAGGGTGCCGGTAGACTCGAAGGCCATATCTTCTTCCGGAAAATTTTTTTTTCCAAATTCACATCAACTTTACAAAACATTACTAGGCCCATTTTACAGCCCGAGTTTTGAACTGGGCTCTGATACCAAATTGTAACACCCCAAACCTGGCCCATACGTTTCGACCAGATCTGGTATGCTACGGGTTGAACGTTAAAAATCTTTTGCTAAGTTGGTTTTAGAAAATCATAAGTTATTAGGCAATATTTGAATAAATAACTAACATTTGAAAAGAAACCTTGTATTATTATTATTTGGTATAAATAAACCCTTGACATAAATTCATAAGTTGCAAATATTAAAAAAACTACTTAGGCGAATATAAACTATGGGGCCTTATTACCTAAATATTCCCAAAACAAAACTTAAAGGAAAACCGAAAATAATCTATAGAAATAAATTGATGGCCCCTCGAGTCCGTCTCGGCTCCCATGTCCACGATCTACTGCTCATCTGAAAAGTTAGGGAAAAATAATAGGGTGAGTCACCAAGACTCAGTGTGTAAATCTCAAAAACACATAAAAGGCTTGGGCCCACAAACACATTATGAGCCCTGGCCCATACACAATGGCAACAATCATAATCACATGACAGATAATAAATGATGTAAAGCCCAACCCATCCTAGAATTCCATCCTCTACACACCAACCCGTACCAACCATTACACCTTGGGGATTTCTACAATCAACCCACCAACCGCTACACACCATATCGACAGTCATACTGCCTACTCCTTATCAATCAGGAATTTTAACGTGGTTTTCTACCACCGATTACCAAGTGACCTAACATTTCATTACGTGGGTTTTCTACCACCGATCACCATGTGATCTAACATTTCATTACGTGAGTTTTCTACCACTAATCACCATGTGACCAATCATGCTCTTCCCCTTTCCATATCAAACCCATCCCATGCATACATTCATGCAAAATTAAGCAATATACTCCCTAAGAGATTTCAGTCTTTCACATACATCGATACACATAGAGAAGTTTCCATGGCACATACCTGGCATCTTTTGCCTACCCTTTCTGGGTAACTCATTTGTTCATACAGCCTATTTTTCGGCTTTTAACCATTACATATATATACATACAGATTATTAGTGTGTTTAGAGATCTACACACCTGATTACCGTTAGAATGAGACTTTCTAAGTCAACGCTATCCATAGCCAACACAGCTACTATCTGCCCTATGTGTTGTTCAGAGGCTTGAAATCTCGAAAAGTGATATGAGATTCAGGAACTAGTGTTTCTAGCTTTTAGATCTAAGAGGTCTTACTAGAGAAGATTCGGCTACTCCCAAAGGATTCCGGCTTTTTGCGAAAATCAGGAAGAGAAGATGATTCGAAGAAATCTATAGAGATTCGGCTTTTAGAAGAAAGAAGAGAAAAGAATAATGGAGTTTTCGGCTTTTAGAAAAAAGAAGAGAAAAGAATAATGGAGTTTTCGGCTTTTAGAAGAAAGAAGAGAAAAGAACAATGGAGTTTCGGCTTTTGAATCAAAGTGAAGATGAGGGAATAGGGTTAGGAATTTTGGCTTCTACTCAGAGGAGAAGAGAAAGAAAAGATGGAAACCCTAAATGCCGAAAAATAAAGAAGAGAACCCTCCCTATTTATAGAAATTTCGGCACTTACCTATGAAAAATCGAAAGTGTCCTTCCTGATAACTAAAAATTAAGCAAATAAAAAGGGAAAATTCGGCACCCCTTTGCCATAAAGAAACCGATTTCTTCCCTCCTCTAGGTGATGGAATTTCGGCCAACACCTAGCCTTGAAGATAGCTCCTATCTTTTCTCTTTTTATCATCCATATTATCAACTATAATATCTACATTATCCCATTCACATAAATCCTCCTATTTTTGAGCCTTGTTGCCATCCACTCCACCTAACCCTAATGTCAAAAATTAGCTAACTTAAATTAAAATAATTGGGCTCCATGAAACTTAAATTTGGGCCCTATTGGGCCACAAGCCCACTTTGGTATTTTAAACACAGATACTACCTTTTAAACCCTATAATGCCCAAACAGATAATTTTAATCAAGGCCTCTACCTAAGCCTGAGCCCAATTTGGACCCCTAACACTTATATTAACACATTAAACATATTCACCCATTAAACGCATAGGCCCATAAATTCAGGATGTTACATGAATAAAATAGGCTCTATCTTTTGCTCTCACGTTTTCTTTATTTTATGTTTTTTATTTTAAATAACAAATTAATTATAAATTAAATAAAAAATTAATTTATTTTAGATAATCATTATTTTTTAACTTGTTCAAACAATCTATAAAATATTGTATTGATTATTTTATTCAAACCTCACAGGTTGAAAACGTTGTGAGTGCTTTAATATCAGTCAAAATTGAGAAAGATTGACTATGATTATGTAAAGACATTTTTAGTCACTAATTTATCAAAATTCTTTCCCACCTTTTTGCGCAATTACGAGTATGAGTTTGGATGGGCGATTGGGTCCGATGCAGTGCGTCTAGCTTACTTTTTGTCTCATGCTACAATATCGCTATAGTATCTAATCTCACCGCTACCACTATTTTTACACTAACCGCACAGATTCTAAAAGTTGAAAATTAGTGCAGAAAAGAATACGGAGGAGTTTTTGTTAATCTCTAATATAGCTTATAGGTCGTTTTAAGTTTCAATTAGTTTAACTATCAACAAATTGACAAATAACTTAGATTGGCTTTAAAAGTTGTAAACCAGTACAATTCAAACAAAAGTTCAACTGCCAATCTGATCAATATTTCAAGAAACCAATGGCCAAACATACATTACATTTCACAAAATGTAAACTAGATCATTAGTCACTAAATTACGAGTAAGTTTTCATTTTGTTCATTCAACTAAAAAAGTTATAATTTAATCATTGAATTATTCAAAAGTTTTCATTTAAGTCATTGAGTTGTTAAAAACTTAAAATCAATGTTATATGACTTTTTCTATTCGCATCAATTGAAAGCTCTTTTTTTCTTTTTTTTTTCTACAATTCAATTATTTTTTCATGAAATAGCTTTGGATGTCACAAATCTGTGAACAAAAATTCAAACAACTTTTTTCTCCGTTCTGCAATACTGAATGTTAGATCAACTTGGATCTAAGGTATGTTCTTCTACTAATCGATGGGTACTAATCTACTATATCAATTGTTGAATCATCGCTTAGAACTCACTAGCGGAACTTTTAAAAAGAAAAAAACTTAACAACCACGTAACTTAAATAAATTTTTTTGAATAGTTTAATGAATTAAATGAAAACTTTCGAATAGTATAATGACCCTTTTTTAGTTAAATGATCAAAATAAAAATTTATTTATAATTTAATTACTAACGGTGTAATTTACCATTTCATAAATCATCTAACATTTGCCTTAAGCAAAGTCACTGTCTTCCTTTGCCTTTTCTTTCAAGCACTGAGCCACTCGTACCACATTATCACTACTAACAGTGCATGAATACTTACATGAGAGAGTGCATATGTTCTTCCTAGTCCTCATTGTCCTGCCACTGCTGGCATCATTTTCGTCATCGGTACTATCATCCGCAGATTGCTCTGTGCACTTCCGATAAGCTGCTACAAAAGGGTCATCCTGGCTGTTGGCATTACCTTTCTTTGCTGAACTTCTCGTCAGCTTAGGCCGAAGTTGGCACGGGGGAACATTAAGAACTCCCTGCAAATTATTGACACAAAATCGATCACTCTTCGAAAGACAAGGAGGAGGGGGCAATTTCACTGTGACATGGCTTATATCAATGCTGCTATCTTCACTTGTCACCTTTGAAACTCCTGGTTTGAGCTCCCATGAAAAGGGTACATTTACTTGGGAGTAAAACTCGTTACTCATTTTCTTGGGGCTGCTCTGGATACTATAAGGTGCTTTTAAGCCTTTCAACTACTGATGTTCTTAGAAAGAGTGTTAGCTTTTAAACCGACGTTCATTTGACAGTAACATCCCCTTTAACACTGCCACTTCTGGCTTAACCATTTTTAGTATGCAGTTTAATTTGCTGTATATGGGAACCAACAGAAAGATCTTAATGAACATTTCTGGATTATATTATATTTATATAGACATGATGACTTATTTGGTCCTCTAATTTTACAAAAAATTTATTTTAGTCCACCATTTAATTTTTTTTTTATCTCTTTTAACTATTTTATGTTGTTTGTCAAATTATCTCAAAATGAATTGAAAATTTAAAGTTTTTTAATTTTATTGATGTGACAGTCCACGTGTATGCCATGTAAGAATTAATTACTTTTTAAAAAAATTAATTTTTTTAGGATTTTATAATTTTTTAAATTTAAAAAAATTAATTAATTATTGACGTAACATTCACACTAACAAAATTAACATATATTAAAAAAACTATTTATTTAAGAGTAATTTGATAATCAATATAAATTTAAATATGAAAAAAATTGAAAAATTAAAATATATATTTTTTAAAATTAGAGAATTAAATAAGTTATTATATGTGAAGTAGATATTATGTTATGCGTATGTGGTTAGCCCTTTGTTCGGCAAAGGTGGAGACTTGTTAATAAAAATAAAAACTTTGTTAAAGGGGATGTTGGCATTCATTTTGAGAAATGACAATCTTAACACACCACCTCTCTCTGTCTTGTCGGTTTTGGTTTCACAATAGAGCAAGATAATTTTAGATATTGAATATTGTTTGGATTTGTGTATAGTTATTAGAGGAGAGAAATAAACTGGTATTCAAATAATTGATAGGTAGTGTGATAAAAGTAAAAGCTTGGTATACATGCACGTTTTGGCTTACTTGCCAGTTTTGAGTTTGCTTTACTTGGAATTTCATAACATATGAAGGAATATTTTGTTCGCCCTTTCCATTACCTTTCTATTCAGCAAGCAACTATACGAATTTTTTGATAAAATACTATATTTGACCTTCCTTTTTTACTTAAAATTATTATACCTTAGTTTCAATTTTCATGTCACCATCCAATCACTTCTATGGGTAAACCTGACATGCTTCCTCAAAATATTATCAACTATTAATTAAACTTTAAGCAAATAGTGTAATTTTTTAATGGAATAATGAGGTTAAAAATTTATTATCTCTTGTTTACTTATTTTTATTTTTTTAATATAAATTAAGTGATTTTTTAACTAGTTTATGTAATTAAAAAAATTTCTACAGCTATTGTAGCAAATAATTATCTAATTTATTTACAAATCAAAATTGGGTTAGTATTTGGTATACTAAGAATGTATATTTTTTATTCCACAAAAAACTTTTAAAAATTGTCATATCTCCTTTTTTTTAAATATATATATTTTAATATTTTACCATACTTCTATAGGACACTTATCAATCCCATAATTCTATTTGTGGAGTTTAAAAACTCCACTGCACTGTACCAAATATTTTCCCTTTAAAATTATCTAAGACATCGTTTTTGATAAATGGATAATTTTAGTACCGAATTTCTAATATTATATTTTATAAGTACTAAGTTTACATTAGAATATTATTTGATAAATTGGTAAGAATTAAGTATTACAATACAGTACTTTTTTTTAAAATAAAATAAATATTCTCAACTTACTTTTTCTTTTGAAAAGTTTAGATTAAGTACATACCTAAATTAAGTTGGATTAGATAATAAAAGATTCACATCTCCATTAAAATTGAAAAACTCGAATTATTAGTCAAAATTTGTTGTAAAATTGAAAAATAAAGAAAATAAATAATGAAAGGAGAAAGTCAAATTTGAAGAATCTTATTTTAGTGTAAATTTGAACTAATATTTTTAAATTGGTATACTACACCCAAAACGAAATTGATTGCTTACAAACAACAATTGATGGTCATAAAATACCAAGAGCATTAGCAAGGATAAGAGCTATTGAGTGCTTGGGTGTACAAAAATATAAAATGATGATATTAGCAGCCCACATGGTATAAAAATAGCAATTATTAGTAACATTGTCTTAGTATTTGGCTAACTACCAACATTCTAGACTTTAGGAACACCTAAAACTATATAAACAATATATATATATATATATATATATATCAACAATTAAATACTTCAATAAACTCCTAATTCCTAAGGTTTTGACGCCAAAAAATATGGGGCAATTTAGATCGATTAGCCTATGGAATGTGATATACAAATTAATTTCAAAGGCATTAGCTAATAGATTTAGAAAGACCCTAAGCTTTTGTATTGAAGAAACACGGAGCGTTTGTGCCTGGTAGACAAATTACCGATAATATTCTAGTGGCCTATGAGCTGTTGCACTCTTTTAGGAAGAAAAGGTTAGTTAGAGGGTTATTCGCGTTAAAATTAGATATGAGTAAAGACGGGTTGAATGAACTTTTGTTGGAAAAATGATGAGAACTCTTGGTTACTGTGACAAATGGGTTTCATTGATTTTGAGATGTATTAACAGTGTCTCATATTCGGTGGTTCTTAACGGAGGGAAAGGAAGGGAGCTCAAACCAACTAGAGGCTAACGCAAGGGAATCCACTAAGGAAATATCTATTTCTCATCTGTGCAAAAGGATTACTTAATCTTGCAAAAAGGGAAGGGAAAATAGAAGGGGTGAAAGTGGGACGAAGTGGTTTGCCAATAACTCATCTTTTCTTTGCCAATGACAGTATTTTATTTGGAAATGCAACAAAGGAGGAGGCATTAGCTACCAATACAGTGGTGAATGAATATGAGGCAATCTCTGGACAGATGGTGAATTTTGATAAATCTTTAATCTATTTTAGTAATAACATAAAGTGATGAGATCAAAGATTCAAATAGGAAGAGATTTGAGTGTTCGAATTGCTAATAATACTGAGAAGTACCTTGGGTTACCAAGGATGGTGGGAAGGAGAAAGAAAAACGCTTTTGTTGAAATTAAAGAAAGATTTTTGACAAAAGTAAAATTGGAGCATCCACAACCTTTCCATAGGAGGAAAGAAGGTTTTTATTAAATCAGAACTACGAGTTCTGATTACCAGTTTCATTATGTCGAGAGTTGGAGAGCATTATGTGTAAGTTCTGGTAAAAGGATTCATTGGTGTAGTTGGAATTTTTTATGTTCCCCAAAGGCGTATGGGGGGATTGGTTTTAGAGACTTATCAAATTTTAATAAAGCCTTACTGGCAAAGCAAGGTTGTAAACTTATTCCCGATCCTATTTGTTTACTAGCGCAAGTCATGAAAGCTACTTATTACCCATGCAGTGATTTTTTAAAAGCTGAGTTCGGAACTCACCCTTCATTTACTTGGAGAAGTAAATGGGGCACAAGGAATATTTTAGAATCAGGTGTTGGATGGAGGATAGGCGACGGGAAGTCTGTTAATATTTGGATTGACACATGGCTTCCATACCCTGGGAACGGAAATTTACAATTTCAGAATATCGATTAGAGGTATACTATGGTTGAAGAACTTATTAATCCCGATTCAATTACCTGGAAGGAAGAAGTGTTAAGGAGCCTCTTTGATGAAGACCAAGCAAAAATGATTAGAACTATTCCCCTAGGGAATACGTAGCAGCCAGATACTATGGTCCAGCGGGGTGACAAATCAGGCGAATACATGGCAAAAAGTGGATGCAGATGCAGTATTACAGAAGAAGCTAACTTGCTGGGAAATGAAAATACAATATTGACAAAACAGATGAAAAATTATTATACAGCACTATGGGGCCTAAAAGTTCCCAGCAAGATTAAGATTAACCTATGGAGGATCACAAACAATTTTATGCCTACTCTAAGTTCTCTAAAATTTCGAAGGCTGAGATTTGAAGCGTTGTGTCCACTTTGCGGTGAAGATGACGAATCAACTGCACTTGTCTTCCGAGACCGTAATGTTGCGAAGCAAGTCCTTCAGAGGTTGGAAGTTCGGATCGCACCCACACATGAAAACACAGAATGGAAACGTTTGTTAATCGAGACTTCCAATTTTAATAATACAGAGCAATGCACATGTTTAGCAGTTTCATTCTGGGCGATTAGGCACAACAGAAACATTTTTTTATCATGAAGGCATTCGATAAAGTGCAATTGATTTAGTAAGCTTTATCAAAGCTTTTATAAATGAAATAAAAATGTTGGATAATATCCTTGAGAGCAAAGCACAAAATACAGAAGGCCCATTGGGAGCCCCCAACAGAGAACCAAGTCAAAGTAAACTTTGACACCAGTTTTCATCAGCCAAATAATAGGGCAATTTCTGGAATTATTGTAAGAAATAACAAGGGATTTGTAATGGGTTAATGCACCTAAACGATAAGGAATGTACGAGACCCGACAACTGCAGAAGCATATGTCTGCCTTCACGGAGTTACCTTCGCAGAAGACTTGGGGTTTGAAGACGTCATTATTGAAGGAGATTCGCTAACGGTCGTTAAAAAGCTTCAAAAAAAGAAGAAGAAGAAGAAAATGACAGATATGTTATCGGAGGACTCATAAACGAAATTAAAAGCAAGACTAGAAATTTCAGAAGTCGTGTGTTTAGCCACATACCTCGGGGAGCCAATGAAGCGGCACATTCGATGGCAGCATGGGGAAGAGGAAGTGAATCGCCGACTTTTGGGTGGAAGAACCCTCGACAGCGGTCGAACTAGTCATTCAGAGGGATCAAAGGGGAATTGGTTGAGGGGACAGAGAGGTAGTCATATCGGGATTTCTGAGTCCGAAGAAAGAGGTGACTTGATTTGAATCTCCGAGGAGCTTAGTCAATAGGGAACCTGGGGAACAAAAATGAGTATGTGATACAAAGGAGCACTGGTTCTTGTTTCTGCGAAGAGATTTACCGGATATGCAAAACAGAGATGAAGGGAAGGGAAAAATTTGTAGGCATTTCAGATTTTTTCTTTGTTTTAGTTTTTTTAGGAAATTGATTTGTTGTTTTTCAGTTTTAGTATGTTTAAGGCGCCGTTTAATGTTTTCAGGGTTTGTTTCTTTGAGGCACCCGCCCATTGCTAGCAGTGCACGTGATGGCAGATGGCAACTTTGGGCAGCTCGTGGTTTCGTTAGGAAGCTATTTTTTCAAACGTTGTGATCCTTCCCCAATTTAATGCATTTATGCCGGTTCTACTTTCAAAAAAAAAACTTCAACAAACAAATTAGGGTAAATTACCCCAACAGTCACCCAACTTTGGGGTAGCTAACAAAACAGTCACCTAGGTTTCATTTCAGTCACTTAACTTTCGAAAAGTTACAAAACAGTCTTTTTTGCAATTTTCTGTCACAGACGTTACTACAAAGTGACATGGCAGGTGACGGTGTCGTTTGTGTCAAAAAATCGTCCAGTTGGACGGTTACTCTCAACAACACAACCCTACCAATACATTTTAGGGTTAGAGAAAAGAAGAAGAAGAGGAAGAGGAGGAGGAGAAGAAGAAGAAAAAGAAGAAGAAGAAAGAGAAGAGGAAAAATGGAGATGCCTGAAGTGATTCCGGTGTGCTATTGTGGAAACCTAGCCAAGTTGAACACATCTTGGTCCAATGACAACCCAGGTAGGAGGTTTTTTGGGTGTAACAAATTTGGCTCTGGATTTCGGAAACCATATCAATTTTTCAGTTGTTTGATCCACCATTGACGCCCCGTTCACAAATTGTGTTGTTGGGTCTTCTGAAAAAAGTGAGGACATTGGAGGATGCAAGGAGAAGGGAGAGAAGAACCTGGTTTTTGGTGCTTGTATTTGTAACTATGTTGTTTTTTTTTAAACCTTAAAAATCAACTTATGTTGTTGTTGTTAGCATTGAAAACCAGCTTATGTTTTGTAATTTTGTTGCTGGTATATTGTTGGTTATGTTGGTGTAATAACTGCTGGCTGATGGTATATTGTTGCTTAACATATGTTAAACATGGCGGCTGGTATACATGGCTGCTAGTATACATGGCTAACCAGCTCATGTTGTTGTTTACAAACACTTGAAAGAATTGAAATGGGATATTTTTGTTGATTACAAATTGTATATTGTTGCTTAACATATGTTATACATGGCTGCTGGTATATTGTTGTGTTTTTCTTGCTTACAACAGTTAGAAGATAACAGATGGGGAAAAAGATTCCTTGGTCCCATAATTCAAAATGGGGAAAAAAGATAATAAGAGGACCTAAAATATTAACTTCCATTTTAGGACTTAAGGATAAAGATCCTCTTGTCTGCTTACAAAAACGCTCTTTAACTTAGTTGAACAAGTATTTTCCGTAACTAAAAGTCAGAACAGCAATACAACACCTTGCAATACCCATTTTCCCTCAGTTTTATGAGCAAACAAACAAGGAAGAATGAGAAACACAATGTTAGACGTTCAAAACCACAATAATTCAGTAAATCATGATAAGAGACAACATGTATTACTCACAACTGAACATAGCATCGAGAAATAGTGAAAAACAAATAAATTGTCAGAAAAGAAACGCAAACACTATCAGCTTCTGAAGAAATCAAATAGATGAAAAACACAAATGTATTTCTTAATACTCAAAATGCAGAAGATAAGAGATAACAAACCAGAAGATAACAACATTTTTCAATGTTGATTACAAATGTATTTCTTAATACTCAAAATAAAGAAGATAACAAAAATAGTATGGATAAGAGATAATAAATGGAAAAACACATATGTATTTCTCATATATTAAGGCCAAAATGCCAACCTATTTACAAAAGGAATTGAGGCAAAATATTGCCAAATTTTCCTACAATTCAACACAAGTGAACAGATGTAAATTGTAGGGAAATTTACAAAAAAATTCAATGACTATATGCCTAAGTTTATCAACAGTAGCAATAGCAATCATAGGCAAATTTACAAAAAAATTATCTGCCTAAGTTAATAGATCAGTAGCAGGCAAATTTACACATTTTCAAAAAGTTAACAAAGTAATTCTCTAGTTTCTGGTTAATCAATGGTCTGTCATGGATGACTCTTGAGTAGAAAGTATCCATCTAACAGTGGTTGGTCTTCTCTTCAATGGGAGCTTTTCTCTTAGGGCAGCTTGTTGATGAGTTGGGGCAGTAGGTAACTGAATTGAGGCAGCCTATTGAGTTGGAGTACTCTCTTGCTGATTTGGGGTAGCCTGTTGCTGAGTTAGGACACCAACTTTATGTCTTTTGACCTACAAGAACAAGAGAAATCTATCAAACAAATTCATAAACAGAAGTATACTAAAATTTAAGGCAAATTGCTTACTGGAATGTTTTGGCCAACTTCCCCTTTGCAACTCCTCTTATTGTGGCCTATTCTTTTGCATTTACTGCACCTCATGTCCACCCCTCTCTTGCTCAACCTTTCTGTTGTTTGTGTTTCATCAGGTTCTTTCTTTCTCACCTTAGTAGGTCTGCCAGGTGGTCTTCTTAGAGTAGGAGGCAGTATTGGCAGCATGTTTGACAAAGAGGCCCATTGTTTAGGACCCCTTACTGGACTTATAAAGTTGGAGTAAATTTGAAGCTGGGTTTGCTTGGTGTACCAGGTTTGTACATAGGTCTCTGGGAACTCATCTTTTAGATGAATGACAGCCAATGCATGCATGCAAGGGATGCCAGTGAGATCCCAATTCCTACAGGAGCAGCAACTCTCAACTAAGTCCACCACATGCTGGCTGCCAGGACCACATTCAACCTGATACTTGTCCCCACCAGCATGTGATGGAACACACCTAAAAACAGTAAAGCATGCTTGGTTAAAAAATAATCACTAAAACAACTTTTTGAGCAGCCCCACCAATAATAATACACACACACCCCTAAAAAAACAGTCACTATATGCATATTATAAAAAAATACTCACTGCATGCATATTAAAAAATAGTTAACACACAAATAATTACTGCATGCATATTAAAAAACAGCATGTGACCAGTAATATGAAGTCAGAATAAAGGCAACATGAAGTCAACAATAAAGGCATCAAAACGATTAAAAATAGTAACTTTACCTCAAGGATTCTTTTATGTTTACATCCAACTTTTTCTTGATATTTGGACACAACATTCCTTTTCATTTGTCAGCTTCTTCTTTCTTCTTGACAATAAGCAACATAATCTTGGTCCTTATTGTTTCCATCATGGTCAGAATAGGTTTCCCTCTTACTTCCAATATCATCTATCAGTAAACAACATAAATGATTAGTGAATTGCTAATGATTAGTAAGAAACATAAAACATAAGGGTTTACCTTGTTAAATGATTTAGAAAGATTATTCACCAACATGTCAGAATGGCTCCTAATTGAGAAGTGAGACCTTGACCAGTGAGTAGGGTTCTTCTCCTTCAACCAATCATAAGCTTGCTGACTGGTTTTCCTTAATTCATCCATGGCATTCTCAAAATCCCTTGTAGTGCTTGCTCTGGTAGCTTTTCAAAGCAAATCTTTCAATTCCTTTGTTCGGAAACTAGCCTTCTTAAAATTGGCATGTAGGTTTCTAACACAGTGTCTTGTTTCTACATTAGGAAACAACATACATATTGCTTCTAAGAGTCCCTGCAATTAGAAAAAAATAGTTTAATTCTTTGACAATCTCTAATTAGAAACAACATAAAAAAATGAATAAATGGAGTTTTACCTTTTATTTATCAGACATGAAAGATATTTGGTATGAGCTCACAATTTCCAAGTCTATTGCAAGCAACTCCAAGAACCAAAGCCATGATGCTTGGTTTTCACTTTCCACAGCAGCATATGCAAGAGGATAGATGCCATTATTTGCATCTATCCCAACAGCTGCAAGCAAGTATCCACCATAGTAGCCCTTCAAGAAACATCTATGTAAACCTACTATCCTCCTACAACCAGCCCTATAGCCATCTTTGCATGCCTGCAGACAGACATACATCCTTTGAAACAACCTGTTATCCAGATAATAGATTGTTGTTGTTCCCACATTTTATGTCCTAACTCCAACAAATACTCATAAATCTTATCATATTGAGTATTATAAGCTCCTTCAATTAATTCCAATGCCCTAAGTTTAGTCTTCCTACATTTGGTTAGTGAGACTATGCAACTCAAATCTCTTTTGACATCTTGTTGTAATGATTTCAGAGAATAATCAAGATCAACAATGAATTTTTCTTTATAATGTTCACCTATCCAAGCTGAGGTTACATTCTTATTTTTATATACTTTAGAACAAGTATGGTTAGGGTTTGAACTCCTAATTTGCCAAGTCTGGTCAGTAGGGTCATTAGGGTTTAGTCTAGAAGCCCATATGAACCAAGGACATTTTTCATTGCAGACTGCCTTTAACATTTTTAAATCATTTTTGGAAAACTTAATAAAGTAATTGTTCAACCTACCATACTGCTTGGCAGCTTCTTTTAGACTATCCTTAGACTTAAATAACATTCCAACCTTAAGTCTAGGATTATTCGTGTCAGTCTCTAGGTTGAACTCAGTTCAATTTTGGCCATTTGAGTCAGATTCATGTGCACTATCAAACCTCCCAAAATCATCACTATTACACAGTTCATCTACTCCTATACCATCCATGTTTAAACCATCTAAACTAACTTCTATATCATCACTATCACTTTCAGATGCATCACTACCAAACACATCACTACCAGACACATTACTACCAGACATGTCTTCTTCATTCTCATTAAGATTGTCATTAATTAAACCTGTCAAACAAAGTACTCATCAATAAAGGCAGACAACATAGGCAGACACTTTAACCATTTCTGTCAAACAATAACCAATACAAAATACCCAATAATTTAATACAAACACGACCATTTCTGTCATGCACATGGCAGAAAACAACCAATACAAAAATAATTTAATACAAACACAACCATCAGATATACACAACAAACATCAGTTTCATAATGGCATTCATACAATGGCAGATACAAACAATAAACATAAGTTTTATAATGGCATTAATACAATGGCAGATATACACAATAAACATCAATTTGATAATGGCAGTGAGTGTTTCAAAATTGAAATCAAAATCGAAATAGAAATCGAAATCAAAATCAGAATCGAAATTAAAATCAATTTGATAATGGCATTAATACAATGGTAGATATATACAATAAACATAAATTTGATAATGGCAGTGAGTGTTTCAAAATTGAAATCAAAATTGAAATAGAAATCGAAATCAAAATCAGAATCGAAATTAAAATCGAAATTAAAATCAATTTGATAATGGCATTAATACAATGGCAAATATACACAATAAACATCAATTTGATAATGGTAGTGAGTGTTTCAAAATTGAAATCAAAATCGAAATAGAAATCAAAATCAAAATCAGAATCGAAATTAAAATCAATTTGATAATGGCATTAATGCAATGGCAGATATACACAATAAACATCAATTTGATAATGGCAGTGAGTGTTTCAAAATTGATATCAAAATCGAAATAGAAATCGAAATCAAAATCAGAATCGAAATTAAAATCGAAATTAAAATCAATTTGATAATGGCATTAATACAATGGCAAATATACACAATAAACATCAATTTGATAATGGTAGTGAGTGTTTCAAAATTGAAATCAAAATCGAAATAGAAATCAAAATCAAAATCAGAATCGAAATTAAAATCAATTTGATAATGGCATTAATGCAATGGCAGATATACACAATAAACATCAATTTGATAATGGCAGTAAGTGTTTCAAAATTGATATCAAAATCGAAATAGAAATCGAAATCAAAATCAGAATCGAAATTAAAATCGAAATTAAAATCAATTTGATAATGGCATTAATACAATGGCAAATATACACAATAAACATCAATTTGATAATGGTAGTGAGTGTTTCAAAATTGAAATCAAAATCGAAATAGAAATCGAAATCGAAATCAGAATCGAAATTAAAATCAATTTGATAATGGCATTAATGCAATGGCAGATATACACAATAAACATCAATTTGATAATGGCAGTGAGTGTTTCAAAATTGAAATCAAAATCGAAATAGAAATCGAAATCAAAATCAGAATCGAAATTAAAATTGAAACCGAAATAACCCTAGATAACCCTAAATCAAAATAACAACATTGAAATCCAAAAAATTTACAACAAAATGCAACAACTTACCCGTTATAATGGATGTAACAACACTGGTACCTTCTCTTCTATTGCCTATTGTCGCTGACAATCAAATACACTAATGGTTTCGTCTTCTTTTCTCCCCAAACAAAATAGACAATCGCACCCTAAACCCTTATACCATATTAATCGATTTTTAAATCGATTTCTAACCCTAAACCCTTCTTAATCGATTCCCAAATCAGTTTCAACCCTAAAAACCCCAAATCACAACCAAAATTTCCCCAAATCGATTTTCTTTTTTTCCTTAAACCCCCTAAACCTCTAATTTATTTCTAACCCTAAACATTAAGCATAACCCAGCCAATTTTTTCCCTAAACCCGCCCCAAACCAAGCACCCATCAGCCGCTTCACCGATATGGCAAGTTAACTTGCCACGTCAGTAATTCCGTTAACACCCTAACGGTAACTGTTAATTAGTGATTGTTTTGTAACTTTTTTATAACGTTGGTGACTGTTTTGTAACTTTTCGAAAGTTGAGTGACTGAAATGAAACCTAGGTGACTGTTTTGTCAGTTATCCCAAAGTTGGGTGACTGTTGGTGCAATTTACCCAACAAATTATTACTTCATACATTACTTGTGGAGGTTTTCTAATTCTGGAAGTAGATTTTTTTTTTAAAAAATTGTCAAATATCTTAATTATTTATCTTTCATTTTTATAAATATAATATAAAAATTGTGATATTTTTTTAATTCAGTTAGAAAAGCTTTATAATAAATGTATGGAATAATAATTTTAAAAAGGGAAAATACATCATTTTGTATCTAAACTTATCTTTAAAGTTCAATTTAATATCTAATTTTTTTTTGTCCAAGTAGGTATTTAAAGTTGGCCCTAAGGTACAGTTTGATACCTAAATTTTTTGGTCCAATTAAGTACCTAAGCTTAAATTTTTGGTTCAATTTGTTACTTGAACTTGGATTCATAATTTAAATTAGTTCAAATAATTCATTTACTTGAAGTACTAATTTGGACCAGAAAGTTAAGTTCATGTGCTAATTTGAATAAAAGGACCAAGTTCAAGTATACCTAAAGCAATGGGCCAGTGGCTTAAGAACGAGCAATGCAAAGGATGTGGGGCAGCTGTAAGTCCAGTCCACCGTTTTTGATCTTCTTTTCATATTTTAATTTTAATTTTGATTTTAATTTTCCCCCGTTTATCCGTGCCCGTTTGGCGTTTTTATTTTCAGAACTACCCTTAGGGTTTCATTTTGAAGCTCACTCTCTTTTAGCAGCAAAACTGAAAGAAACTTCCGATTCCGACGATCTTCTATTCTCTCTCCTAATAATTTCAAACAATTTATTTTCCAATCGAAATCCAACTATTTTCAATTGCTTTTGAATCGGCTCAACATGACTGGAGAAGGCCCGAGCCTCATAAAGCAACTAGCGGCTTGCGACAAGTCGACCCGAGACAAAGCCGTTCGCTCTCTCATCAACACTTGGCTTCCTTCACAAACCCAACTCTCTGATGAAGAGATGAAGAGGCTCTGGAAAGGTCTCTTCTTCTGCGTTTGGCACGCCGACAAGCTACCCGTTCAGTCCGACCTCATCGAAAAGCTTTCTTCTGTTGTCCCAAAGCTCGAACCGCCTCTATCTCTCCAATATTTCTCTGTTTTTCTTCTTACGATGCGTCGCGAGTGGACTGGAATTGACAAGCTAAGGTTAGATAAGTTTTACCTCTTAATTCGTAGGTTCTTGCATTTCTTTTTCGCTATGTTGAAGAGATGGTCGTGGGATTTGGACTTTACGCGTCGTTCGATTAGGGTTTTAGTTGATGGAACCTTTTTAGCTGATGATAAGTTTCAAGGGAATGGCGTTAATTATCACATTGCTTCGGTTTTCCTCGAGGAACTCAGGCCTTTTCTTCCGGTTAAAAAAGAGGTTCTTGAGATTTTATTGGAACCATTTGTTGGAATAATGGGTAAAGTGAGTGATAAAATTTTGATTGGGAAGATCAGAATTAATGTGTTTGACGAGTTTGTTAAAATGGGAAGGAGATTGTTAGAACTTAAGACCTCCATTGAGGAGGTTGATCAAGGTGATGATGTAGTTGTGTTGGGGACTATCAGTTTGGTGATGGGATTCTCTAAAAAATTTTATGAATTGGGTTCTTCAGTGGATTGCTGTCAGGGTAATAGAAAGATTCTGTTAGGAGTACATGAAGAATTCTTGAAGTTAGAGAAGGATTTAACATCATTGGGTATTGATATTTCGATCCCCGAGTGTAATAAAGGGGATGAAGAAGATGAGGTTCCTGAATTGGTACCTATTTCTAGTGAGATGGAATTGAATCTCTCTAATGGTGCTTCAGAGCTGGTTGAAGCTAATGGCAATGGTTCTGTCAGAAAGGCTTCAAAGAAGAGCAAGAAGGCGAAAAAATCAACTGGGGACAGTGGTAAAAAGACCAAGAAAAACAACAATGCTAAATGTACAGTTGCAGATGAGGAGAACGATGTTATGGTACCAGCAGGAAGTGCCAGTTCTAATATTGAGAAGAATGGTGAAGGTGATTCAATAACATTTACTGAATCAGTGATTTCGAACCTTCAGCCCCAGTTTGAGAAGGTTGCTGAAGAAGTAGGCTTGAATAGTGATGTTGCAAGTGCCTGTGATTTGCCTAAAGTCAATGGTACTGTCTCCAGGAAGAGAAAGAGAGGAAAGCATATGGATGGCAAAAAATCTCAGAATGGGGATGAAACCAATCAAGGGGAGGATGAAATTGATGCAACTGCAAAATCTTGCGAGAACAGCACAAAGAGGGTAAGATTTTCAATGAAAAACAACATAGTTTGGAAACCCCACAGCCCTTTACCTCCACTAAGCTTGAGAATACCGCCCTCTGTCACTCCTAGAGGAAGTGCTCTTAAGAAAGGTTTACCTCCTGGTCCTATAAGGGAAATGCCTGTTATGACAAAGAAGGTAAAGAAAGCTAAATCTGTGAAAAAGGTTCGGAAAGTAGTAAAGGCCATGCATCCTCTAGTCAAACGCACCAAGAAGTTGAAATCAAAGTCCCCCTAGCAGACTATGCTTTATGATGGAAAAAAAAGTTTTGCATGCATAGTCATTAAAATTATTCTAAATTTGGTTTTTTTTTTCTCTTGTTTTTGCACTGTTTAGACTTTCCATCACACATGTTCTTTGACTTTATAGACTTTTGGTCTTTGAATACTGCTGTGATGAGAAGTTAATTTATACATGTCTGGAAGAGGGAGCTTGGACGGAATCATATTCTTTGCTTTCTGGTGGATATAGATTCTAGCGTTTATTTGTTTTCTTATTTAAGGGATTGAGCTTATAAATTGTGAGTATGCGTTCGCGTTGATAAAGATCGAGGATTTATGATTTGTTCTCCCTTTGCATCTTTTCTAGAAACTTCCCTTTACTTCTTAATACAGATATATGATTTTCTGGGTCCGTTTCAGCCAATACCCGTTGATCCGCCAGTGGTAGAAAATTTTAATTTTTTAAACTTAAAACTTTTTTTTATCTTACATTTGAATTTAATATATAATTATTAAATTAAGTTAATAAATCTAATTAATAGTTTTAAATTTTGTGTTTTATATGTATATAATTGAGATATATTTGTATGTATATATATATTATATATGTAAAGATAAGAACATTGGTAAACTCAGTTAAAAATGTATTGGAGCTAAGTTGGATGATTGAATCGACTAGTATTGATATAAATATAGGAATATATAATAATTTTTACAACACTATTAATTATATAAAACATGGTCTAAATATACAAATCGCCATTATATCTAACGGCAAACTAGTAGGTACCTGGCTCGGAATGGGTAGATTGACATTTCACGGGCTTTCTTGAATTGTGGTGGCTAATTTTATTAAATTAGATCGGTGATCCAACAGATAAAATCACCAAAAAAAAAAAAACTTTCAACTGATTCAACCTTGATTTTATAATATAAAATAATAATTATAACAAAATTACTTTATAGAAAAAACAAACTTTAAATTTATAGCTCACTAATAGGCCCAACTATTATTAGGCTCATTACCAAAAAGGAAAATAAAATAAGAAACCCTCCTTCCATGTTTTTTATTTAACGTCTAAGAAAAACCACTTCACAGTTTAAGGGACTTTACGCCTTAAGGATTCAATTCATCTCTTTCTCTTTCGCTGGTTTGGATTTATAGTTGTTGATACCCACCGATTCAAATCTAACCACCCTGTACGTCACGAAGCTTGGTTTTTTAGCAGGAAAAAAGAAAAAGGAGAGATGCGCAGGTTTTAACAGATACAGCAGCTTCAACGGCTTTAGAATGAAAATGAAACAATTTTCTTTTTTGGTTTTGGCTTAAAATATTAAAATAATCGGTTGAATCGTTTTTTAACCGGTTTATTCAATAAAAAATTTGAGATTTGGCTGCGGTTATATCAATTCACGGATCAATTTTATCCTTACTCTTAATTGATATATTGACCAATTTTCAATCTGACCAACTGATTCGGTCCGATTTCAACAACTATGGTGGTGGCCCGATACTACGGTTCATATGTAGTACATAATATAATAATACACATTATAAGATCTTAGAACTTTAACTTCACCTATTCCGATTAATCAACTATCTCCCGTTCAATTGTTCAACCTATATAATTACTAACCCAGGATTTAATGGCTTTAACTAGACCCTTCTAATACCTAGCTAAGTTAATCCCCCTTCCCCACTAGCTATATTCCTATGCTAGGCAAGTTGGGCGAAATCATTATGAACAGCCCTATTTGGTTGATTAGGGCATTAGATATATTCTTATCCTAGCCGCAAATTAACTCGTTCGTCGGTACTACTAAAGTTAATCCTAATTTATTCAGTTTAGATTTACTTAATTTTCTCTTTCAAGACAAATCAAGATTATCAAATTAATGCAATTTGGTGATCATGCAAGCAAATTAAATAAGCAATGGATAGAATAAATAATTAACAAAAATTGAAACAATTGAAGAGAAAATAATTAATTTGTAACACCCCTTACCTAACCCTATCGTCGGGTCTGAACTACAACATGTCACATTCTCGATATGTTGTAAAATCATTTTCGGGTCTTATACTTTGCGACACCACTCATTGTCGATTTAAGTCGCAACATTGGGAACTTGTCATCGCGACGTTACCCCTATTTTGACAAAAATCACTTTGGAACACATTTTACAGTTCTTACCAAAAACATTTATACCCATATATATCTTCCTTCCAATTCAACAAGACATCATTTTATACCAATTTATACCAAATAAAGCCATTTACCAACCTCAACATACCAGGTTACCACACTTTCAAGTTTAACACATAAGGCTTATGTAGACTGTAACGATTTTGCTTCCAATGGTGTTGAAAAATGCAGTTTCGAGATCTTGTTTTCAACTGAGTTCGTCAATATTAAATAAGGATGTTTATTGAGTTAGTGTATAGATAGATTGAAATTTGGATAAGTAATTTAATCGAAATTGTGAATAATTAAGGCTCAAGGACTAAATTGTAAAAGTTTAATTGCTATAGATGAATTGAAATTTGGATTACTAATTTAACCGAAATAGTATATGTACTAATTTGCAAAATATTTGTTATGCAATAGAGCAATGTACAGAATACGAAAATGTATATGTGATCGAACACGACGTATGAATATGTGAATAAGTTTGATTATAGGTATGGAAATGCTTGTATAGATAATTGATGCCTGTGTGAACTTAGTATAAGTTTAGGATACAATAGGCATGCCAATAGGGTTATATGCGTACTTTTCCAGGATATGTGATTGTACGGAGATCATTACAGATTATGTCAGGATCCAGCATTTTTTACGGATCATCGAGTATTATATGTCTCTACGGATACCTTGGTGTGCTGGAGGGATATATATGCATATGAGATTGCATTGATGCCTACGGGCCTTACACTTCAGTGCCCTATTGTGGTGTAGTTTAAGATCTTACAAGCTATTTGGTGTAGTATAGTTCACCCGAGTATCTGAGTTTATTTTACTAGAGTTCTATTGGGTGTAACATTACAATTGAAATTGGAAAACTTGAAAATGTAACGAAATAGATTGATAATAAAATATGGTACCAAAATGAATATGATTGAGTTGATAGACTCCAGAAAGAGGTTCAGATGATTGGCTAACGGATTTTTGTTTTAACCAACTAGATTTTGAATGCCATAATGCTAACGACTATGTATGTTTGAATGATGAAATGAGTATTGATAGCTAAAGGCCTTGTGATTAGTTTTGATATATGTTATTGAACTTGATCCTCTTAATGCTATGGTAGTTGAATTGCTTTGCTTTCATACTTGTTTACTTTCATGTGGAATTTTTTATGTACTTGTGTTGCCATATGGGATATATATATAATAGTAGACATTGAGATTATAAGTATGATGACATGTTATGAATGTTACTTATGTTATATTATCTTGAATCATGAAAGTACCAATGAGCTTTATCGTTCAATGTACGGTTGTTTGTTCAATGTGCAGGTGCAGGTATTTCTTGAAGCCTCAGAAATTGAAATCAACATTCAAACCAATGTTTTTTTTCCTAAACAAAGTTTCTATAGTTTGTTTTCATTTTGGTCTTGGTCTTGTGGCATGTACCTAGGGACTATTATCTAAATGTCTCAAACGGTTAAGTTGTATATTATATGATCTTATATTAATGTTTTGAAGTTGTGGTTGGATGTGTTCATATAGTTGATTTGAGTCTTAAAGTTAAAAGTCATGCATTGTATGAAATAATGGTGGTTTTTGGAAGTGTAATGGCTAAAAATTAACTTTGATAATCAATGTTCTGGGGACCACCATATTTATGGTAGGTTGTGTAATACCCCTAAAATTTTTACAGTAAGATGTTATCTTTGATATAGTAAAATAAGGAAATAAAGCGAACAAAAGGGAAATTTGGAGTTATGACAACATTGGGAAGTATATTATGATATATTAATTCAAGAAAGGACTAAATGGTAAAAGTGAGAAAAATTTTGTTGCCTAAGAGTAAATACTCAAAACTTGAGGGGTTAAAGTGTAAATATTAAAAAGTTGAAGGACCAATAGTGCAAATATTTTAAGGGTGGAATGATCTAAAACTAAGAAAAATGGATGAATTAGGACCAAATTGAATAGGTAAAGAATTATGAGGGACTAAATCGTAATTTTACCAAATTATGTGATGATTCAAGGATGAAATTTTAAAAGATCACAAAGGGCAAAATAGTCAACTGGAAGAGAGAGAAATCTAGAAAGTAATGATGATGTTGATGATATTTTATAATTATTTAATTAGATAAATATTATTTCATTAATATTTTAATGAGATATTTTATTATTATTTATTTAGTATATAAGGAAGGCAAGATGAAGAATTTCTATCATCTTTCCATGCATTTCACGTTAGAAGAGAAGAGAAGAAAGAAAGTTTTGCTTTCTTTACAATTTGGTCCTTCTACCAAAAAATTCACCATTTTCACTTAGAAATTAAAAGAGTTTCCATAGTTACCAAGAGAGAAAAATGTTAAGGAGACTATGGGGAGTTAGAATATCAAGTTGGATTCAAGAAATAGAAGTTGGAGGAGAGAGAAAAATCAAGTTAAAGATTGAAATCAATATGATAAGGTAAGAACATCAAGATTTTAATATATTTTTATGTTTGATATTATTGAAAAAGTATGGGAATGATGTTAATGTAAAGTTTTCTTATATATGGTCCTATGTTCTTGATATGTTAGTGGAGAGAAAATAAGAGAAAGTGATGAGAAATAGTGCTAGAGAAAGAAAATAAGGGTGTTATAAACATGGTAATTAATATCTTGCACTAAAACAGTTTTGGACAGCAGTAGTAGTCTAACTTTGAAAAATCACCAAAAATTTTAGAAATCGAATTATAGGATGAATAAAATATGAAATTAAATTTTATTGAGTCTATTTTTTCATAGAAGAATCAATGTAAGCAATGGAATTGTAAATTATGAGTTATAATAAAATTTGTGAAACAATGTCAGAATAATTTCGGGTTCCCCTGTTCTGAGTTTGGAAAATCATCAAAAATTGGAGAAAAATAATTAGGGGCTTAAATTTACATTTTTAAATTATTAATGAGTATATTTTTAATAGAAACAAACGGAAACATCATCCAAATCCCGTACTAAGAGATAATTAATTTTTAGTAAAGAAAGGTAGAAGCTGTCAAACAGTAGAACAGAGTCGAATTTGAAGATTTTACTGTACTTATTGGCTAAACTACAAATTCTGAAATTTTTATGGTAGAAAAATATCTGTGCCTAGTTTCTAAAACATCAAGCGGATCTTAAATTGGAATTCTGTAGCTCAAGATATAAATAATTTAGTGACTATGACTTAAATGGACAGCTTTGAATAAATTTATAAGTAAATAGTGAAATCATAGATAATGTTACTTATAAGCATGTTATATAAATTAAGGATGTGGGATGGAGAGGAGGAGGAGGAGGAAAATATACATGAATATTCAGCTAGCATGGCTAATTTTCATGTTTTAGGCTTAGGGACTAAATTGAATAAAAGTAAAACTTTATGGGCAATTTTGTAAAAAATTCAGAAATGACCAAATTGCATGAAATGGATTATTTTATTATTTAAATTACAAAATTGAATGAAATTATTAATTTAGATCAAGATCGGGTGAAAACATGTTTTAGGGATTAAATTGAAAAGTGTTGAAATTATGGAAAATTCTGATATTTCATAGAATTCATGGGCTGTTATCAATATATATGAGAATAACTAGGCTTGAAACAAGGATTAAATTACAAGAATTTTATTTTTCTGGGCCTAAGGATGAAATCGTCATTAATTAAAAGCTTAGGGGCAAAATGGTAATTTTACCTAAAGCATTAATTGAATTTATCAGAATATGAAATGAATGAAAATGATGATCAAGTTTATTTATAAAGATCTGGATTACTCAAATACGAGACTTGAACATGGAAAGAAAAGACATCGGATTAGTGAAATTATAAACACGAACAAGCAACGAGGTAAGTTCGTGCAACTTGAATTGAATTCTTGAATGCTTGAATTGTATATTTATGTGACATGAATGTGAATTGAATGTTTAATGTATGATAATAGATGAAATGTTGATAATACTTGATAAAAAGAGAAATAAATCCCGGCTGGATGGAATGGAATTCGATGGATCACTAAAAAGGATTTGACGGTAAAAAGGATCTAGCCCGGACGGGTGATCCTGATATAAGCCCTCTCGAAGAATATGTGTGAAAAGGATTTACCCCGGACGAGTAATCCGAAGTAAATGTGAGCCTAGATTTAGCCTAGACTGGTAATCCAGACAAAGCTCTATAGAGTATTTGTCATTGTAGGGGATTTAGCTTGGACTGGTAATCCCGACAATACTCTTTGAGCATATGTTATAGGGGATTTAGCCTGGACTGATAATCCCGCTGTAAGAAATGAGGTTCGCGGGACTGTGCTCTCTTACAGGGGATTTAGCCTGGACTGGTAATCCCGCTGTAAGAAATGAGGTTCACGGGAGTGTGCTCTCTGAAAAGGACTTATGTATATATGTACGAATTGACGGTTAATGAGATTGTATACTATAAGTGTACTACTGGAAATCCATCGAAATTCCGAGAAATTCAACGGGATAAATATAAAAAATGGTAAGTACTTGAAATCATGAAATTAAAATTGAAATACTTAGAAATGATAATATTTGATATATTGAAATATGACATGGAAAATACATGTATGTGAAACTTGCCTGATAATTATGCATATTCAAGATTATGAACTGCTACTAGAATAAATATACACTAAACTCATGAAAATGATGGTACATGAAATATTGTCATAATGAATTGAATAATTTATATTTATGAAGAAACAACAAGAGAATGATATGTATCATGACACGTAAATATGAGACTATCTTTGATACGTTGATACAAGGAAAATTATGTATATTAAGACGAGTAATAAATTCAAGTGAGACATGTCGAGAAAATAAGTTTGTCAATATTAAACTATGCTATGCTTGAAGTTTAGGCAAGTGCCAAATTACTGGTTGAATGGTAACATGTTTAATTATAAGGTGCATTGAAATGGTAAGTGCTTAGATGAAAATATAATTGAGCTTATGAAAGAGTGGAAAGGTTTCAGTTATGCAATTTCCTATGAAATGATTTCTTATGTGATACGGCCGTATGAATCCTGCACCTAATTCGAAAATAAAAATTAACTACACGGCCTAGGGACCCGGGCGTGTGAAGCCACATGGCTTGGAGCTAGGTAAGTCACATAGGCGTGTTGGCCACACGGCCTGACCACACAGGCGTGTCCCCGAACGACCTCTGTAGTTGAGAAAAATTTTAGGATTTTGCGAAAAATTCCTTATGATCCCGATTTAATCCCGGTTGGTTCCTAATGTATGTTTTAGGCTTCGAGGGCCCAATAGAGGGACGCTATGATTTTTTTCAGAATATGAAAATGTCTCGGAATTATTTGAAAATGTTTAGTAAACTCCGGTAATGCTTCGTACCCTATTCTGGCAACGGGTAGGGGTAGGGGTGTTACAGGTTGACAATTTGATAGCATGGATATATATATATATATATATATATATATATATATAAGTGTTTTCAGGTCATTTTAACTTGTATCAAGTTGATTTTGGAAGTAATAGGTTGTCATGTCATGACGAGGAACAAAGTAGGGTTCTTGAGGCAACATCGTTGCTTTGAAGTCATGGAGAACCCTAGTTAGAGAGTCACATCATAAAAAGGAAACCCCAAAGTCGTGACATCGACTCAAAACTTTATATTCTTTACAATTTGGTCCAATTTCATTCGTGGGTTAGAAAAAGAGATTTTGTAAGCTCGTATAAGACTCGAATTTGATTTCATATTGTATTATACCCCACAATTTACTTATATTAAATGTAAAATGATGTTAGATTGAATATGATTGGTTAGTTGCTTTGACAACGAATGTGGCACCTTGTGACTTGAACTCAGTGATATGGTTGAGTAATGAGGTGTTATATTTAGTGGTATCAAATCTATAGGTTTAGTCGATTCTCAAACTAAATCTCAGAATTGAGTTTAGAGGTACATGCCAAGGTTGAGTCGATTTTGAGTTGAAATTTGGATGCTGATTATAAATTCATCTGTTTATAGCTAAAGATTCCGAGGAACCGAGAAATGTTATAGATGATGAAAATTTCAACAATGATCATTGTGTTGAGAATAAAAATCAAACAAAAAGTGCGGTATTGGTCAAATCGGTACTCAATATAAGAATAGGGAGGATAGACTTTATCATGAGAGTTGAGGTGTTGAGGGCGAACTTCGCATAATAGCGGATGGGCATACTCCACACAATAGCAGATTTGCTTCAAGGAATAACAAACGTTACTTCGCAGACTATATTGATGACTGCAATTCGTGAATTTATAAGGTCAAAAAGTATTGACCCTTTCCCAGTTGAGAATTTTTGAGCATTCAAAAAGAGAACTGGATCCACTAGTTCACAACATCTGCCTAAGCAAATTAAGGAGTCTCGAGGGCCATGGAGATCAACTTCATTGAATAGTGGATCAGAAAAAGACCAATTTGGCAAGACAACGATTTTTTTGGGCAATACTATGAGCCTATCAAAAAATCTGATCATTCCTGCATGTGAAAACTATGGGAGGAAACACAGAAGTGAATGTTGGAAAAAGACAGGTGCATGTCTTCGATGCGGATCCCTAGAGCATTTTGCTCGGGTATGCTTGAAAAATTCTAAGAAAGTCCCTGC
The DNA here is from genome assembly GCA_005393395.2 of Gossypium australe. Taxonomy (NCBI): domain Eukaryota; kingdom Viridiplantae; phylum Streptophyta; class Magnoliopsida; order Malvales; family Malvaceae; genus Gossypium; species Gossypium australe. The sequence continues at coordinate 63,661,801 of CM016614.1, read as the reverse complement.
TACTAATATAAGATCTACCCCTACAGTTAGAAGTGGAGGAATTATTATTCATGAACTAGTTATGAGGGGTAGTCAAGAAAGCGAATTCGGCAACTCAACATCCTGAAACTAGATTTTTTAAGTGAGCTTATGAGGTCCGATCCAGAAAGGAGGATGATACAACCGAAGTTGTAGCAGGTCAATTTCTGTTATTTTTTGCACTCGTTCATGCTTTAATTGACCCTGACTCTATGCATTTATATATACTTTAGTTTCATGAAATAAAAAAAATTTCAAACTCGAAATGTAGAAGGTAATAATAGTTATTTCTAGTCTTTAGAGACAAACTATACTCGTTGATCAAGTATGTAGGTGGTGTTCATTGGAAATCCCAAATAGATCATTTCCAGATTATCAGTTTCTCATGTTATTTAGAGATTTCGAAATAATTCTGGAAATGGACTAGTTACCGAGAATAGTGTGATTTTAGACTGCCATAAAAAGAAGTTTTCTGTTCAAAATTCGAAAGGTGAGGTTGTGGAAGTGAAAAGTATAAAATCGAAAGGTTCAACTCATATCGCTTCATCGATTTGAGTCAATAAGCTCTAGAATGAAGGCTGTGAAACATGTTTAGCCTATATTATTAAGCCGAATTTGTATGAAAACTAGATAAGTGAGGTACAAACAGTATGCCAGTTTCCAAAGGAATTGTCAAGATTGCCTCCTAGTCGTGAGATCGAATTTGCAATTGAAGTTAACCCAGGTACAGCTCCTATGTTAATTTATTTGTACCATATGGCGTGAACAAAGTTAAAAAAGTTGAAAATTTAATAGTAAGATCTTCTAAATCGTGACTTTATACGTCCTAGTATTTCGCCTTGGGGAGCTCCAGTTCTATTTGTTAAGAAGAAAGATAGGTCAATGTGAAACTGTATTGTTTAACGACAGTTGAATAAACTAAAGATTAATAATCGATTCCTGTTGCCGCATATTAACAATTATTCAATCAATTAAAAGGTGCACCGATCTTCTCTAAGATTAATTTGAGACCAAGATATTATCAGTGAAGGCTAAAGATAGTGATGTACCAAAAACAATGTTCCGTATGTGGTATGGTCATTAAGAATTTCTGGTGATGCAATTCGGATTAACAAATGCTCCTATAGCATCCATGGATCTCATGCACCGCATATTGTCAGCTTATCCAAATTAGTTCGTAGTGGTATTCATATGTGATATACTGATCTGTTCAAAGTCAAAAAGTGGAACATGCTAGGCATTCTAGAATCGTATTGCAAGTATTACGTGAGAAGCAACTTTCTGAGAAGCTCAACAAGTATGAATTTGGTTATTTGAAGTGCTATTTCTAGGGCATGTTATCTCGGCTAAGGGAATTTGGGTTGACCCTACAAAGATCAAAGCTATCCTTCAGTGGAAAGAACAAAAAATATGTTTGAAATTCGAAGTTGCCTTGGTTTGGCTGGTTATTATAGGAGAATTCATGAACATGTTTTTCTAAAATAGCTTTAACAATGATGAAACTCTGGAACGATGGAAATGTGCAAGTGTACACAATCGTAACAAGTAATAAAGTGACAAGTAAATGTCGAGTTATCGTACCCACAGGGTCTGTAAAAGAATTATTTATGAAAATGATTTTAAACACTTTGGTGAAAGAAAAATATTTGGATTTAAGAAATATTTAAAAACTAAAAAAAACAAAGTAAAACAAAATAAAACAAAGTTCTAATGCACGATTTCAAAAGCTGATTTTAATCAAGATGATATAATTGTGTTGGATTAATTACATTTCTTAACTTAGAATTATTAAACTCATGCTTATACTTGTTACGAAATAAATCACAACAACTCGGTAATTTGCTAACTTATGAACATATTTACATGTTATTGCACATACATACCTATTAAATTAAACAATCTCTCGCATATTCCTATATGATCCAACCGATTAATTCAACCTAATAAGCATATAAAAGACCATGTGAAGTAAAAAAGTATCCTTACCTTGAAATAATTTAATCACAAAAATCTTGCAAGTTATGCAAGGCATATGTATTGCCAAATACAATGCTAATTTAATCTTCAGCTACCTTAGAAGAATTAAACATGCACAGATTAAGTATTGTGTCCATTAATTATAATTTCAATGCATTTAAATAATTAATTAGAGCAAATGCCCAAATACGTAAAATTCATGAAGGATATTGTCAAAGAAATTGTAACATCCCAAAACTAGGGGTTTGTGATTTTTTCACATTGCATGTGTTGGGTTTACTTAGCTAAATATTTGAGGGTGTTTAGGGGTTCTAGGGAGGCCTGGGTTCGAGGCCAAGCCCTGGAAAAATTTTGGTTTTGGGCTCTTTAGTGGAGAGGGCTGTTGGAGGCAGGACTTTTATAAATTAAAGTGTGTTTTACTAACACAAGTGAGCACATAGTAGAGTGGTGGTGGTGTCAATGGTAGAGCAAGGGGATAAGGGGTTCGAATCCCACAGTTGGCAAATCAAAGGCTTTTATTTTGTGTCTGGTGAGTGGAAGAAGTGGAGTTTGGTTAAAACTCAACAAGGTGGATGGGAGACTTGGTCAATCAATTTTGAATGGGAGGTGGAGAGCAAATTGAGGAGGAAATAGGGGAGAGAATCATGGAAGTGAGGGGTGTGGGAAGATTTAGCCGAATGTGGGGAAGTGGATAGAGAGTTTCGGCCAAAAGACTTGGCATTTTGAAGTGTGCACATTCGGTTGTGTCAAGGGGTGTGTCGAATTCTTCTTTGTTTTGTCTTTGGAAAAAAAATTGTCATTTTAGCACTTTGAGACATTTTCAAGTCATTTTCTTTCCACTGTGAACCTCTACCGAATTCACTCTGCTGTTTTTCTTTCTCTTTTCTTTCCCTTGCAAGTTGCCGAAAGTACTCTCCTTCACTTTTACTTTCTTTTTCAATTCTTCTTGCCGAAATTCTTCTTAATCCCTCTATTTTCTTCTTAGGCTTCTTCCCTACTCTTTCCTCTCCATAACCGAAGTTGGCTCTTTTGTTTTGCTGCTAAGTGTCGAATTGTTCCATCATTATTTCAAGTTGCTACTCGTGGTTGCCGGATCTCTTTTTCCACATTCGGCTCTTCTTTGGTCAAAGGTAACGGTGTCTTTTTCTCTTATTTTCTTTTCCTTCACTGTGCTCTGCCGAGGCCGAACCTCCTAACATTAATTTCTTATTACCTAGGCCTAATCTAGTAGGGTTCAAAGCCTACCTTCTTCTCTGTTCATTCAATATTCGAGCGTCGGGAAGTGGTTGGTAAGTGTGGCTATGGCCGAATAAGGGTGGTTGGCTTCTCTTTATTATTTTGGGGTTCTTAGGGCCGAAAGGTCGTTTCTTTTGTTGGCTGGGAACAACATTACTAATCTATGCTTTTCATTAGGGACTCGATTTCGTGATCAAAGGGAGTAAACCAAATACTCTAGTATAGCAAGGAGTTATCGTCTTCTGGTAAGTGTAAGCAATGGGTAAAGTGTTCAAGTTAAGATTATCAAGGGAGAAGCTAACTTTTTGTTTTCTCAACTATCACTATAGGTGTGGGAATCAATGGAGAACACAACTCGTAATCAAGTGTGGAATCTCACACTATTGATTGTGATTATGTGAGGTCCTGTGATTTGGGCATAGGCTGAAATGCAGAAAAGCCGAAGTATCGGCAACCGAGACACTCGAGCGTACGAGCACTCGTAGTGTTAAACCGAGCCACTGATGATGGTGATAGATCGTTGAGAGTGTCACGAGAACCCTCGCAAATCTGGGGCCGTAATGGGCCTTATCGAGCCGAAACGGGCTAAGTGGGCCCAATGGGCTAACGGGCCCACATGAGCAAAACCGATGGAAATATTGCCGAATAACTGCTGCGACTGCGAAGTCTGCAAAACTGAGACCGAAACATGTTAAATGGGCCACACGAGTATGTGGGCCCGTTGGGGCTGGAATTGGGCTTTAGGCCCAACTACACAGTTTTGACCAAAAAGGGGTCTCGAGTCGCTCGAAGCAACATAAAGGCCGTTAGATGTCCAAATTATCGAAATACCCTTAGCGGATAAATTATTGAAATACTCTCGGAGGGTGAAATACTGAAATACCCTTAAAGGGTGAAATTATTGAAATGCCCTTGATGTGTGAAATTACTGTTATACCCCTGAGGGGTAAATTACCATTTTACCCCTACCAACCAAATTACCCATATACACTAGGGGTAGATTTAGTATGTCTGTGTGTAAATTGTTAAAATGTCATGATGTTCAATTATTGCATACACTGTGTTTATATGTCACGGCATGTTGCATTGGGTTGGGTTATATATATGGAGGAAGTACTGTACTGGTGGCTATGCCACGTTATACTGATTCAGTGGCTCCGCCACGATATACTAATTTTAGTGGCTCAGCCACTATACTGTTACTGGCAGCTTTGTTGCGTTGATACTGGCAGCTTGGTTGCGTTCTTGGTGTGTAGGGCTGGGTGGGTTGACTTGGTCCCCACATGGAGTGTAGGGCTGGTGCGGGTGGAGTGATGGTTGGATTGGGTTGGGCTGCATTTTTGTTGCATTACCATGATTTTGGGGCTTAGACCCGAACTGATATTGCTTGGGCTTGGGACCAGACTGTGACTGTAACTAGGATTACACACTGAGTTCTTGTAACTCACCATTTTCCTTAACTGTGCAGGTAATCCCAGCCTTAGAGGATTTGGAGCCGCGAGGGACTCGGAGGTGGCCACACTTACCGCAGGTTTCGAGGGTGAACTTAATATTTTAATTTTGGGATTACTTTGCTTTTAAATATTGGGTTCTAAAATTGTTGTAATAAGGCCATTGGAACTATTTTAACTTTTATTTTGGATTTTCTTTAAACACTGCAAATTTAATCAACATGGGGTTTTCAAAACAATAAACAATTGATTTTCAAATATCATGCCTTCGTAATTATTAAGACCAAACTTTTGCAACTGACACGGTTTTTAATAAACAAGATAATACGTGGAATCTTTTTAAAAAAGTATTAGTCGAGTAAATTTCTTTTGCGAACAAGCAATGAAAAACAATATTTTGAACATTTAAGTTGGAATTTGGGCAAAGTGTTTTTCCAAACATTCACGAGGTTTAAACACCACCTGATGTGGCACGCTAGATTCGGTCATAATGTTTGGGCCAGGTTTAGGGTGTTACATAAATGTAGATTGAAAGAATTTGATACTGTTACTCTCATTGAAGGGTGCACAATAATGTTGATGAATATGTTACCTCCGAAGTTAAAAGACCCAAGGAGTTTCACTATCTCATGTTCAATTGGAAATCACTATGTAGGTAAGGTATTTTGTGATTTAGGCGCAAGTATAAATCTAATGTCTGTCTATTTTCAGGAAGCTAGGAATTGGGAAGGCAAGACCTACCACAGTGACGTTGTAATTAGCTGGCAGATCTTATGCCCATCCAGAAGTTAAAATTGTAGGTGTATTGGTAAGGGTAGATAAATTTATCTTTCCCGCATATTTTCTTATTTTAGAATGTGAAGCTAACCATGATGTCCCAATTATTCTTGGAAGACCATTTCTTGCTACTGTCAGGACTCTAATTGATGTACAGAAAGGCGAGCTAACTATGAGAGTGAATGATTAGCATGTCACTTTCAATGTGTTTAATACATTGAAATGTGCGATTGAGAGTGAGGAATGTCACACAGTTAATGTGGTAGAAACAACAATAGATGAATTTGCAAAATTTTCCTACAACAGTGCTGATATCGAAGATTACTTGATGGATCAAGGTGAATAATTAAGATTTGAAAAGCTTGGTGAATTTAGGGAAGCTCAGCAGATAGTGGACAAGCCAGGGAAGAAATATGAGACCCTAGATTTATTTAGAAAATCCTTTAAGCCTCTTAAACCTTTTGTAGAGGAATCACCTATACTAGAGTTAAAGCCTCTGGCACAACATTTGAGTATGCATACTTGGGGAATAACAATACTTTTCTAGTTGTAATTTCTGCAAAGTTAACACCTAAGTAAGAGAACAGGTTGTTGGTAGTGTTATGACAATCTAAAAGGGCATTGGAATGGACCCTTACTGATATAAAAGGAATTATCCTAACATTGTATATGCATAAGATTTTGTTGGAAGATTGACACAACAATTCCATTGAACAGGAGAGACGATTAAATCTAATTATGAAAGAAGTTGTCAGAAGGGAGATTATCAAGTGGCCTGACGCTGGCATTATTTATCCCATTTTTGACAACTCATTGGTAAGTCGTGCATAATGCGTACCCAAGAAAGGAGGTGTCACAGTGGTAACTAACAACAATTATGACCTCATACCCACTCGTAAGTTACAAGATGGAGGGTGTGTATGGACTATCGCAAGCTTAACAAGGAAACAAGGAAGGACCATTTTCCTTTGTTGTTGATTGATCAGATGTTGGATAGATTAGTTGATAAGGAATTTTATTGTCTTCTAGATGGTTATTTCGGTTACAGCCAGATTGCCATAGCACCTGAAGACCAAGAGAAGACCACATTCACCTATCCATATGGCACTTTTACGTTTATACGAATGTCGTTCGGGTTATGTAATGCCCCGAATGATGGCTATATTTACAGACATGGTGGAGAATTTCCTTGCAGTTTTTATGGACGACTTGTCCATGTTTGGGAATGATTTTGAGGATTGTTTAAAGAATATAAAGAGAGTATTATGCCACTGTTAAGAAACAAATATTGTGTTTAATTGGGAGAAATGCCACTTCATGGTCTGTGAAGGCATTATCTTGGGACGTAAGGTGTCACAGCGAGGAATTGAAGTGGACTGAGCAAAAATAGAAGTGATTGAAAAATTGCCACCTCCCACCAATGTAAAGGGTATTCAAAGTTTCCTAGGACATGCAGGATTTTACAGAAGATTTATAAAGGACTTCTTGAAAATCTCTAAAGCCTTATGTACTCTACTTGAAATAAATAAACCTTTTAATTTTGATGATCAATGTTTGTAGGCTTTTGAGGTATTCAAGGAGCGACTGTAGCAACACCAATTGTAGTTGCTCCAAAATGTCATTGCACTTTGAACTCATGTGCAACGCTAGTGATTTAGTTGTGGGAGCAGTGTTGGGGCAAAGAAAGGATAAGGTATTACACGCAATATACTATGCTAGTAGGACTTTGACAAAAGCTCATCATAATTACACTACCATAAAGAAAGAATTGCTAGCAGTAGTCTTTACGTTCGACAAATTCTGATTTTACTTAGTGGGGACAAAAGTTACGGTTTACACAGGTCACTCTGCTATCAAATATTTAATATGCAAGAAAGATTCCAAGCCGAGATTAATTAGGTGGATATATTTGCTACAAGAGTTTGATTTGGAAATCAGAGGTAGGAAGGGAACCGGATATCAAGTGGTTGACCATTTGTCAATGATAGAATCTGGAAATGAAGATGGTCATTCAAAATGCATTAAGAAAGATTTCCCAGACCAACAGTTACTCATTTCCAAGGCACTACATTGGTATGCAGATATAGTAAACTTTTTGGTGAGTGGTGTAATGCCACTTGACTTCAATACGCACAAGAAACGAAAATTTCTTCATGATGCAAAACAGTATTATTGGGATGAACTTTTCCTATTTAAGCATTGTGCAAACCAAATAATTCGGGAATGTATCCCCGACGATGAGAAGCTTAGCATTTTACAGCATTTCCACTCAGCTCCTTATGAAGAGCATTTTGGAGGAATGAAGATAACTGCCAAGGTTCTCCAGTCAGCACTCTATTGGCTGACCCTATTTAAAGACACTCATGAGCATGTGATCATTTTCAGAGAACAAGGAATGTCTCAATCAGACAGGAAATGTCGTTGCATAGTGTATTAGAGATTGAGTTAATTGATGTATGGGGAATAGACTTTATAGGTCCATTTCTACCATCTGTAGGCAAGCTATACATACTTTTGGCAGTAGACTATGTCTTTAAATGGGTGAAAGTAGTAACTCTAGCCTCTAATGATGCTAAATCGGTATTGAAATTTTTACATAAGAACATTTTCACAAGATTTGGAACATCGAAAGCAATCATTAGTGATGAAGGATCCCATTTCGATTGCAAATTAATGGCTAATGCTTTGCGCAGATATGGGGTGAAACACAGAATTGTCACGGCATATCATCTCCAGACCAATGGCCAAGCCGAGATCTCTAATAGAGAAATTAAGAAAATTTTGAAAAAATTAGTAAATCCTTTCAAGCTTGTTTGTGGTAAGCCATGTCATTTGCCTATTGAACTTGAGCATAAGGCATTTTGGGCAATTAAGAGGCTGAATATGATCTAGGCCACTGTAGGCAGCAAAAGATTATTAGAGTTGAATAAGATGGAATAATTTCAAGCTCAAGCATATGAAAATGCTCGTTTATATAAGGAAAAGACCAAACGATGGCATGGTATCAAAATTTTTCCAAGGCAATTTGAACCTGGACAACAGATGTTGTTGTTTAATTCCAGGCTCAAGTTATTCCCTGGTAAATTAAAATTCTGATAGTTAGGACCTTTTGAAGTAATTCAAGTGTTTTTTTTATGGAGTTGTTACTATCAAAAATTTGGAAACAAGAGCAATATTCAAAGTTAACGGACAACGCCTAAAGCATTACTGGGGTGCTCTTGTTGAACGTGACAAGCAAACCATTAATCTTCATAATATTTAATTTAACAATTTTTCTTTTAATTTCTACATTTTAATTAATAATAAAAATTTTCATTATTTTCTTGTTATTAATATTTAATTATTTATAGTTTAAATCGAAGCAAAATAAAAGGATTTAGATTTGTTAATAAGCGTTGAGCAGAAATGCCGCAGCATTAGAGAGGAGTATGATGCCACAACAAACTGGGTGATAAGGTGTCAAGACTTGATCAGTTGGAAAATTCCAAAAGAAAGATTTGTTGGCAAACCCTTTTGGGAAACTCAAATAGAAGCCCTAAATGGAGGCCCGAATATTTCATTTCCCCCTAAAACTTTTTTTTATTTTTTCCCCACGTTATAACCCCTTTCCTCACGTTTCCCATTCTTGAAAAATCACCATCATTGTCCCCTTTTAATTCCTTTTTCTTCCAAGTACTCACATCTCTTACCTCTCATAAAGTTTTCATTTTTACACTAATTCCTTCTTTAACTCCTCTATTACTATTTTCACATCCGGGTACTTTTCCCAAACTTCTTTTCAAAATTCCCTTATGGGCCTTGTAAAGAGTACTTTAAATACGATAGAATCTTCTCATGCTGAGGGTTCTCAATCGAAGATAGTTTACAATGTTGCCGCCATTACGAGGTACATACCTAAGATTCTCAAATGACCATTTTGCTTTGAGTAGGTATTTCTGTTGAAAAATGAACCCCATTTTGGATATGATGAATTGGTGGCGTCAGTTATCAAAAAGCACAACTAGAGTAAGTTTTGTTTGCATCCAGGAAATGTTTTAGGGAAAGTGTTGTGAGATTTTTATGCTCATGTTAACTCCCTAGATTCCCCATTCATCTACGTTAGGGGTAAATCTGTTTTGTTTGATGAAGACCAAATAAATACCCATTTCGGTCTCGGGGAGGTTGATGATGAACATTCAGAGTTTTCTGACAATATTACACCAGCAGGATTATCACGGGTTTTGAATGATTTGTGTATTGAAGGAACACAATGGACTATTTCAAGCCACGACTATTACACCGTTAAGCGCACTGCGTTGAAGCTAGTAGGAAAGGTCTGGTATCACTTCCTGAGAAGTAGACTGATGCCATCAACATATAATAAGACAGTGTCAAAGGAGAGAATGTTGTTGTTGCATTCTATTATTCAAGGCTGAAGGATAAATATTTGGAGAAATATATTCCAGGAAATTCACAAGTGTGCAGATAAGATTGCTAGGAGTTTAAACTTCCCTTCTCTTATCTCAGTCCTGTGTGAAGCAGAAAATGTGCCATTAAGTGATGATAAGGATGTTACCCGCAACAAGGGTGGGATAACACAAGCCATTAAGTGTTTTTCGCGGCATCCCAACACTATCAAGCTTCACCTACCACAAAAATTCCCACAGCAACATCTCCCGACTCTCATAATTCCCTTAACCAGAAAATCTTACATCCTTTGATGCAACTAGAGTGAAGGTTGTCCCTTTTTGAAGTCTAGTAGTACCACCTCGTTGAAGAGTTGGGACAAATCAATGCATGCTAGGCTCAGTATTGGGCGTATGTGAAAAATCGGGACTTGGACTTACAAAGATCCCTTCAAAAGAATTTTTCAAAACTTATGCCACCATTTCCTATGTTTCCATCGACCTTACTGTCATCTGATAACTCTGAGAAGGAGCAAGATCAGCCTGCTACTAGTAGTGATTCCATTAAAGAAGAAGTCACTCATAAGGAAAAAGCTACTGAGGATGAGATGGGGAAATCTTCATTTAAGGACCTTGGAGAAAAAGGACAGAAAGATGAGCAAGCCACTGCTATTGCCACTGCTGTTGATAAGGGTAAAACTTCTGTACCCGTGTCTTCATCGACTTCCATAACTGAGCAAGACAAAGAAATTGATCAATTGTTCGATGATCTTATGGAAACTGATAAGGAAGGTGGAGAGAGCACCACTTTGAAACGAAAAATGAGGTACAAAGTCAAACCTACAAGACCTTGAGATGACTTGAATGATAGACCTACAGTCCAATCTAAGTTCGATAAGTTTTTTCTTTCCATATTTCTTTTCTTAATACATTGCATAATATTTTTGTCTATATCCATGCATATACTTATGTTTGTGTTGTTTCATGAATTGGGGAAAATGCATCCCTTAGGTTTGGGGGTGTATTTGGCCTCTAGGTTGTATTTTGTATTTAGGATATATCCATATTGTTGCATATAGGAGTATTTTTCCATGGCATCGTGACTATCGGTATATTGTTTGTCTATAAGAACTACAGTTTTTATTCAAGATGTTCGATGATGATTATAAATATTATTTATCGATTTACCTGAATTTGTCAAAATGGATTTGGTAAGTTTTGTTGAGGCTAGATTTCTTGGACATTAATTGCTAAAAATAGGATGTCTTATACTCTTCACTTTTGTTTTTCGAATTATAGTGAGTATCTTTTAATGCCTTAGGGATTCTAAAACCTAGTATTATTAACAATGCTATGGCATATTACTGAAATAAAGGAGAGTAGACACTCCAATGCTTCAGTAACGCTAAGTAGGTCAGCACAACTTTGTTTGCTCCATTGTGCTGTTGATTAGAAAGGTGGGTCTAAGTATGAGTGTGTAATAAAAATTGTTAGGGACATTCCACTGTAGCTAAGGATTGAGTAGCTAAGGAGGTAGTTGTATGCTCCATCCATCTTTTTAGTTAGAGGCCCTAGCTTCATGAATGCTTTCTTGTTTAAATTATGACATATGTAATGCCTCGGTAATTCAGTGTATGGTCCACTATTCGAGGAATGGAAATGATCACGACCAACATCTGACAATGGTACTATTGGGAAATGTGTCCATATTATAGTAAAAATGTAATTAATTTCTATGTATTTGAACGATGAATAAATAAAGTATAACACCCTTCACTTGGTTCGGTCGTCCGATACTACAATAGCTATCGGAACTTATACACAAGCGTACACAGTTTCAATTAAGATCAATAGTTATTAAAATTAACATTTAAAGAAAATTTCATGACTAATTTAAACATCTATACAACAATAGAAATAGTTTTATTTGTAATTAAGGTTCATTTTTAATAATCTGAAAAAAAAGCAATGTAGGTATCGATACCAATGTAAAAATCGATACCTTTTTAGCTCTCTGCCAAATTTAGATTAAAATGTTTTATCGATCCCTTGGCAGGGGTATCATTATTTTTATCACAAGTACCGATACTAGTGTTTGTGTATCAATACCAATGTTGGATTTTGTCAATTTTTAAAAATTCCACTCGCAAGGTATTAGTAATACTGACCCGAGTATCAGTACTTTTAGTCAGAATGTGAAAAATTTCACAATTTAAAGTGTTCTTCAAACTCAAAACAATATTCTTACTCAACATACAATTAATGTCTACTTTATCTAAACCTACCAACATCTTTTAACCGTTTAACATGCCACATCCATACATTTACTTCGAGAATACTTAACATGCATTATCAACCTCAAATCTAAACGTCAAAATATCCATAAACGAAGTCCAAATGCAAAATCAACATTCCATAAGTCTAATCACAAAATAATAACAATAAAATAATGATAATAAATAATACTATGACTCTAACCCACACTATCTTTATTCAAAATGTCCAAAGATTATAAAACCACCTACTTCAAAGTTATTCCTTGCTAAGATCACTTCCTTCACCGCTCCACTTACATCGAAAGTGTTATTTATCTGCAAAATTTTGGTGTGGAGTGTGTGAGCTTAAACAAGCTCAGTGAATGTTTAGAATTACCACAAGCATACACAACATCATATGTTAAGCTATAGCAACTACAATACACTCTCAACCATATTCACATCGAGTCAAAATAACATATTCATGCCTCATTAATTCATAAAACTAGCATATATTGTCAGATGAAACTACACACAGCTCATATATATATATATATATATATATATATATATATATATCATTTAATGATAATTTGGCAACTTGAGAATATGAAACATAAAAGTGAGCTCTATCACCACACATTGGATAAATGAATCTCCATCACACCGATAAGTCAAAGAGTCTAACATGTCCCATAAATGTAGCATAAAGGTAAACACTCTCCAAGACACCAACATGTCCTGATGAGTGGAGCTTAGATTGAAATTCCCTTATCTCTCTAATCTATCCTGGGGCCTCAATGCCCAAATCACAAAACAAAAAGGTGAGTACTCACAATTCTATGGCATCCCAACTATATCCAACGGTTTCAAGAGATCACAAGGCCAAAATATCCACAATTACACATATTTAATTATTGTTTTAATGCACGTAATATTTGTTCATATTCATCACTTACATCACAAACTTGTACACAATGCCTGCTTATCAAATTCACATTTAATTTTACCTTAAGTGTCAAAAGTATGTTCATTGAGCCATCACAAGTCTGTTCACAAATGTGTGAATTAAATCAGTTTATGACATATCACGTACAAGTATTCACACTCATTATGTAACACCCCAAACCCGGCCTAGAAGTTAGGCCCGAATCTGGTGTGTCACATTGAAGTGTTTTTGCGAAAACCTTGTTTTCATTAAAAACCCTTCTAGAGAAAAGTTAAGAAAAATCCAGTTTGCTTTCAAAACGAGGTGTAGCCAAAAACCATTCTCCTTGCTTCTATGTAAAAATTTCCTTTGACAGCGGAAGCTCGTTCTTGAAACACCATTATTTTCAAAAAAAAAAACTTGAAATATGCTTAAAGGAAATAAATCCAGGTTCCGTTTCAAAATTACAATGCATAGTGAAAGTAATGGAATAATAACTAGAGGGAAAGCCTTATTACAATCCGAAATAAAATAACTTAAAATCCCAAAATTTAGATATTAAGAAAAACAAGTCTAATCGTCTTGCTAGTTGGCCACCTCTGAGTCCCTCCATCCGTCGAACCGCCTACTGAGGATCACCTGAGAAAAATAAAAGAGGGAGTGAGTTTTCGGAAACTCAGTGTGTACGACCCTCGTCAAACAAATAGCATACATATCATATTATTAACTTAATAACATCATACATGCAATGCAATGCAAACCCTCCCCAAATAATCCATCCGGTACACATCGTCTCCGTCCAACCGAAACACTTCTGTAGGGATTTCTAAATCGACCCACCCATCCGATACACTTCAAGGGTAGCCCGATTGCGGTACTACCTAACGTTGCAACAAAGCTGCTTATCATATAATAGGCTTAAAAAGCCATCGGTGGATCCACGGTCGTCAAGCAACCATGCGATCCACATATACTTCCTCCGTTCCATAATTCCCAACCCATATGCAACCTAAACAGAATATCATATGAATGCAGCAAATGTACATGTAACATCCATAAATCTTACATTCAACACATAGGGGTATTTTAGTCATTTCACAAATCAAGGTTGTTTCGGTAATTTTACAATTCAGGGGTATTTCTCTAATCCTACCCTATAGGGGTATTTTAGTAATTCTACCCTACAGGGGTATTTCAGTAATTCTTAATAGTATGGGTCTTAATTACGAACCTTGGCCCGTCAACAAGTCCTCGCGGCTAAAGTGAACAGACACTACGCACCAGGTAAGATTCTAGAGAAGAGGAGGTGGGTCATTAAGACCGCTTAAGTACCAAGCTCTCCCTAGATCCAATCCAAGACATGCATATGGCCGTTGCCACACTTAAACCTTATGAATTGTTCACAGTTGCACTTAATAAATTATTAAAGTTTTATGTAAGGTTAAGAAATTTACCAAATACTAAGCCCAAGACCCCTTACAAAGCCCAAACAAATTCACATACGTTCATATGGCCCACCAGGCCCAATCTCATTCGTATGGCCCATTAGGCCCAAATCACATTCATATGGCCCGTTTGGCCCAATCACATTCATATAGCCTATCTGGCCGAAATCAATTCCAAGCCATGTACCCAGCATGACTAGTTCATCACATATTACCAAATCATCAAATTTGCCTATTTTGAGCCTACGGCCCATCGAGCCCATTTTGCCCATTCTGTCTCGTTTGGCCAAAACACGACCCAAATCCATGAGATCGCTCATGAGGCCTCTGATAACGTATCGATTTTTCCTTACGAGTGTTCACGCACTCGTAAAACTACCGTAGCCAAAACTTTCGGCTTTTCGGCATTTCGGCTTTTGCCGATCTAATGTGTGTGTAGTGTATGTACACACCTGATAACAAAACGCGCTGCGATCTCCTTAGCCACGATCCTACAAACAATGTCACTCAAATTAATCACATATACTTATCGAATACTTTACCAAAAAATCGAAGTATCACCTTAACCTTACCTGAAACACCAAGCCTTAATAGCTCTTCTTTGATCGCGTATCTCCTAAATTTGCATCATTTTTAATCCTTAAAACCAAAATAATAGGTGACTTGTATCCAACACAAGTCCCCCTTTCCCTATCAATGGCCATTTGGCCAACACCTAAACCAAAATAGAGAATACTTACCCAAGAAGCAATCGGCCCAAGAGGTATTCGGCTTTTAAGATTAGTATAGTGAAAGGGGTTATTCGGCACAAATAAGAAGAAGAATAAGAAGGAATCGGCTAAAACCAAAGGTGAATTAAAAGAGAATTTGAGAAGAAAAAGTATGGAAGATTGGCAAGCAAAGAAGGAATTCGGCTTCTGAGTACTTAGAGAGAAAAAGTGTTTTGGCAACTCAAAAATGAGGAATTCGGCTAAAGGGGAAAAAAACAATTTTGGCATTACCCTAGAACCCCAAAATTGTCACCTATTTATAGCCTATAGCCGAATTTCCTATCCCCAAATTCCCAATTCGGCTCAACCTCTTCCACATATCTTATCTCCTAATTTTTCTCCACGATAAGCTCCTCAATCCCTTCCTAACTTTTCTCTTCTGATCACTCTCCTTAGAGTCCAGCATCACACCATTTCCAACCTTCTAGAAGGCTAAAATTAAACTCCTAAAAATACTAAGCTAGGATTCGAACCTAGGATCTCCTTGCTAGCCCATAACGCCACCTTCCTATACCCTAAGTGGCGTTACTTAGCCACTCCACCACAAGGCTCCTTGATGCCATTTTCCCTATTTTTATTTAAAAGCCCAACTACTCACCGCCCTGGTTCCTTTAATAATTAATTAGAAGTTCCTTCTCCTCAAAGTTTGAACCCAGAACTTCTCCAACACCCCTAGACACTCCAAGTTTATTAAACCTTTAAAGCCAACATGTCATTTGTCATTTTCTTGCTTAAAAAAATTTATGAGACCCAAAGCCTAAAGCCCAATTCATCTAGGCCCAAAATTCGGGGCGTTACACATTACCTATCATAATAACATCACAATCCACAACTCGACATGCATTAGGTATAATTTCTCAACAAGGGAATAAGTATAAGGAAGGCTTACACTCAAAACTTCGGATAGGGGTTTAGGTTATTCCAAATCTGTCAATTAAAGCTACAAATCGCACATACTAGCAGCAACTCTTAACATTCACCGTTCACGCTTCCACTTATTGATAACTCTTGTAAAGCGTTATATTTTCTACCTTTTGACCTAGCTAATTGTTTGTACTTAGGTATATTTTGTTGCATTTTAGGGCATTTTAATTAACATTTGTTGTATTGCATTCGAACTTGGACTATGTTGAGTTTTTTGGTGCTTTTAATTGGTTTTGTGGAAGTTTTGTATGGTGGTAGGAAAGGAACATGTTTTCCAAGAAAGGAAATAAAGGATTGAAGTTTTGCTATGAAAAAGTGTAGATAGTATGCCAACAAGAGCACCACAGCAATGCTGGGAAGACTGAGTTAAACATTTCACGCACAGCTATTTCAGTTTGAAATTTAAACTTGCACCAGATAAATCACCCTAGAAAAGATGACAATATGAACATAAATTGATTGGTTGAACTCTATCTATAAAAGAAAGATGAAGGGAACCTCAAAAGGCACCCCTGAGAGAAGTAGAAGAGTAAGAGATCTCGAGTGGAAAAGGAAGTCATCCTCTCGGTCAACACAGGACTGTGCTACTGAAGTGTGGACAAGCAGAAGCTGTGTTCCTGACGTTCTTCCATTATTTCCTTAGTGCTCTCTTGTGAACTTATTTGGTTGTAAATTATGGTGATGGTTTAGAATTATATTTTCCACCTGATGAATTAAATCTCATCATGTATTAGTTATTTTAATGATACTTAACTGTTTTAGGTTTCCATGGTATAAATTTGATTATTTTCCATAACATTTCCTACAATCATTTTACTATAGAATTAACTTGACCCTATTAAGATAACTTGAAAATTTTTGTGCCTCAATCTGATCCTCTTGGGAACGATACCAACTTACCTATTTATTACTTGAACCGATGTGTATACTTGCACAAAAATCGCACACCATTTTACACATGAAACTTATTAGCCAAAAGCTCAAACTAGCTTTTCCTTGCCTTTTGATTTCCTTGAAGGGGCTCCGACTTGATCCGAAACTTGCACACACAATAAACACATTGCAAATTCATCAAAAAAAGCCTTGAACACAACAAAAATAGCAAAGAAAACTCAATTCAAGCATCTTTTTTCTCACTACCGAAAACTAGCTAGTTTTGTCGAAATTAAGTTTTCTACATCCTAATCTCATTCTTAATCCTCAGTTTTGATTTCAAACATCCTAAATACCATTTAATTTCAAATCTAAGCCATTAATTTCACCTAAATTCTTGGTCTTAAAATTTCCAGAAAAATTAAAGCTTTCAAGAACATGAAAAAAGGAAAAAAGCTTGACTCTTAGAAATTCAGTTATTAACTATCAAATTGAAGTGAAATACCTTCTAATTAGGTTAGAATGAATCAAAAGTCACTTTGAAAACACAAGTTCACACCATATTTCAATATCTACCATTTTTTAATCCAAACATACTTTAAAAATATCAAATCTCAATATAATAGTTTAAAACACAATTTGAATTAATAGCACTGTTCATTTAACCTTAGAAAATTAGAATATTACCTTAATTTGTTGAAAACAACAATCTATAACTCTAATTCAGGATTTGAACTCAAGAAAAATAATGACGAATTTGGAGAAGGAAATGCGGTTTCCGATTAAATTGAGGGTTGTGTTGGTATTTGGGAAGTTAAATAAATCTGAAATGATGAATTGACTTTGAAAGAACTCTCTAATTTTAGATTTTGGGAAAATTTTGAATGATTTGAGGTTTTGAAAGAAGAGGAAGCGTGAGTGGCTGCAAGTAGAAAACCAATTTACAAAAATTGGGCAATTTACCCTTTTGGTCACTCTTAATTCTTCCATTTTTCCAATTAGGTCCTAAATCAATTGAAAATTATTTTTTTCAAATTAGACCTTAAAATTGAATTTTTTTAGCTAAATAATAAAATGAAAAACCTAATTATAATACTCACATACCTAAATTACTCACTTACAACCCTATTTTTTGATATCTATCTTAACCCTCTATTTAAAAGACCTAACTCTACTAACCCAATTTTTGAGGTGCAGTATAAAGTTAATTTTACATTTCACTATTATGTCTTTTGAGTTTGTCCTTCATGTTTTTCATGCATAGCGAAATTGTGACAAGCAAATATTAACTTATTGATTGTCTAAGTTCAAACTGATGATGAGTGGCATTGTAAGAACATTTAAATTGCGAGAAAGATAACTTACATCTGTAGATAATCAAAACGAGTCTGTAATCACATAAAAGAATCAAAGTGAGCATTTGACTCACATACTTAGAAGGATTATTATGTCATCTACAATTCTAATTGGGGTGATGACTAGTCTTGGCTATCGGAGCAATTAACTCAGCGGGTAGAGACATAGATTTACTCATTGGAAGGTTGATAGTTGGACTGGACTGAATTAATTCACTTGTGATGTTCATGGTGTGATTTACCTAAATCCTGGGTTAGTCACTGACCATGCGTATGTAACTAATGTGATTTGATATAAATGGAGGCTTATACTGTAAAGATGATCGAGCCCATAATCGATATGTTAGGTACATGACTTGTGTATGACATGGTTTTACTGGAAAAATGGAATTCATAGCTCGACTAAAGAGTTACTGATATCATCTCGTTAACATTGTGTGGATTTATAAATATGTAACATTGCCACGGGTTGTTGATTCTCGAACGAGCATTTTATCACAGTCATTTGTTGACAGTGGTCATATTAATCATTAAGAGACACAATGGTGACAATGAGATAAAATAGAATTGTATTAAGTGAATGGATTTAACTCACAGGAATGAAGGATATCATATGATGGTAACACATACATGATGAGTTCATTGGACAAAGTAATTGGATGAATTGCTTTCGTAAAGAGTATATAATAATGAGTTTTCAATCATGGTACTTCTTGTGGACTGACTCCATGATTAGGTAATCATGAATTACCAAAAATGCTTTTAGACATAATTGTAATTACTCGAATCTAATTGTATTTGTCTGATTGGTCCTTCCGATAGCTCAACAAAAGCTTGATCGGACTGCATTTGAATCAAAAGAAAATTCTACGAGTTTGGAAATAATTTAATTGAGTCAATATATTTGATGTGGAATTAAATTAGGCAGTCGTGAGGATTATTCAATTAGAAATTTTAATTAAATAATTTTCTTGAAAAATTAATTTGGAAAATCTAAGTGATTTTTAGGAAAATTAATTTTGATCAAGTAAAATTAAATTACTCAAATTATTTAAAACTAGCATGATATTTTTTAAAATTAATTTTCAAGTCAAAAAAAGAACTTGAAAATTAGACCTGAGATAAAAAAATTGAGCCCGAGAACCCAAAACCTAGACGAGACCCAAAAATTGGTTGAATCGGATCTGGTATGTGAAATCGGGCCGACGATCCAATCGCTGGATCGGACCAGTCGGGTCATCACTAGACCCAGACTAAATCGACAACAGCCGAATCGGCTTGGAGGTGACGTTAGGGTGTCGCACTTGTGAGGTAGCACCGAACACGATGATGCCGAAGACGGTAGTGACATTCTAGTGGCCGATGGGTGGTCCTTCAACAGTTGAGCAATGGAGGAATCACACTTCTACTGGGACTCCACCGGATAATTTGATTTCAGATTACCTATTCCAAAAACAATATTTTTTAATAGATTTAATATTATATTTAATTTAATATTTATCTAATAGATAAATTTTCTATTAATGTAATATACTTAATATTAAATTTAATCTAATATTTATTTTGAGAAGTATTATAGTAATTTAATATTAAAGTGATTAAGTTTAATCATAGTCGAACTCTCTAAACTCTCCTTATTTAAAAACAATCTTAGGTCATTATTTCACACACACTTGAGTAAAAAAAAGCTAATTATGACTAAGTTGTAGAGAAGTGCCAACAGTGCTTTTAATAGAAGCTTCAATTTTGACTCAACCTGAATACGGGAAAGAATTTATTGTTTCCAATGATGCCTCACGGAATGGTATGGATTGTGTATTGATGCAAGACAGAAAAGTAATTGTTTATTCTTTTCGGCAACTTAAGCCACACAAGAAGAATTATCCTACACATGATCTAGAGGTTGCATTTTTATTTACTCTGAATATTTGGAGACATTATTTGTACAGGAGAAATGTCATATCTTTACAAACCACAAAAGCCTGAAATACTTGTTGACGCAAAAAGAGTTCAATTTGAGACAACAGAGAATGCTTGAATTACTTAAAGACTAGAAGTTGATTATTGATTTTCATCCAGGTAAAGCTAACATTGTAGATGCCGCCCTGAGTCAGAAATCTTTGTTTGCTTTGAAAGCAATGAATGCCCATTTGACTATCGAATGTGATGGTTCTATTTTAGCCAAGTTGATAGCTAAAATTGTTTTCCTTTATAGAATCCAAAGTTGCAGAAAAATGATCCTAAGTTGTAAGCGAAACGGGAATTGGTTGACGATAAATAGACCATTGAGTTCAGTATTGGTGACAATGGTAGCTTATACTTTCGAAATCGGTTGTGTCTATTGAAGGATTCAGAGTTAAAATGAGATATTCTGTATAAAGCTCACAATTGTGTTTATACGATACATCTGGGCAGCAATAAGATTTATAAGAACTTGAAACCATTGTACTGGTGGCCAGGAATGGAAAGAGAGATCTCCGAATATGTGGCAAGATATCTGGTATGTCAATAGGTCAAAGCTGAACATTAAATCTCGTCTGGACTTTTACAGCCTATAATGATTCTAGAATAGGAATGGGATTGAGTCACTATGGATTTCATATTGGGTTTGCCTTTGTCACTGAAAAGGAAATATGCAATTTGGGTAATATTTGATAGATTGACTAAATTAGCACAATTCATTCCTATTAGAACAGACCGTTTGCTTGAGAAACTATCTGACATTTACATATATGATATTGTGAGATTACACGACATACCATTGTCTATCATTTCAAACTGAGATTGAGATTTACCTCCAGATTTTGGAATAAGTTACATGAATCCCTAGACACGAAATTGAAATTCGATACAATATTTCATCTTCAAACTAACAGAAATCAAAGCGAGTGATTCAGATACTCAAAGATATGTTACATTGTTGTATAATTAAATTTGAAAGAAACTAGGAAAGATTTTTACCATTAGCTGAGTTTGCTGATAACGAAAGCTATTAGTCAAACATTAAAATGGCACCTTATGAAGCTTTATACATTCATAAATGTCAAACTCCTTTGTGCTAGTTAGAATTGAGTGAAAGAAAACTGGTAGGAACAGATCTGATACGTGAGACAGAAGAAAAAGTTTGGGTTATTCGGGATTGTTTGAAAGCAGTCTCAGACCAAAAAAAAAATCCTATGTTGACTTGAAAAGAAAAGACTTTGAATTTTATATTGGCGATAAGGTACTTCTGAAAGTTTCTCCCTAGAAGAAAGTTCTACAGTTCGGCAGAAAAGGGAAGCTTAGACCAAGATTTATAGGATTGTATGAGATTCTCAAAAGACCTGGACATGTAGCCTACTGCTGTTTAGCTCTGCCTAAGGAACTTGAAAATATCCATAGTGTCTTTCATGTGTCGATGATATGATGATATAGATCTGACCCTTCTCACGTGATATCTCCCGACGAAATAGAGTTACAACCTGACTTGACATATGAAGAACTGATAAAGATTTTGGCTCAAGAAGTAAAAGAATAGAGAAAGAAACTGGTGGCACTAGTGAAAATATTATGGCATCATCACGGTATAGAATAAGCTACGTAAGAGCCGGAATAAACTATAAAGTCACAATACTCACATCTTTTCTCAAGTAAATTTTGAGGACGAAATTTCTTAAGGGTGGGACTTTTAACAGCTTGATTTTTAATGGTGCCGGAAATAGAGGTTTTGGAACCCCATTTCTATAATATAAGTGTAAATATTAATATTTAATATTTACGAGGCTAGTGTAAAATTTTATTAAAGTTTGGTCCAATAATTTTGACAAATCGTTAGTTAATTAAGGTACAGGGACTAAATTAAAAAATGTTACCGCTATAGATTTTTAAATAACTAAAGGACCAATTGAGCAATTAGACCATTTTTAAATGGTCAAACGGTGATGGATGGTATTTAGAATCCACTAACCTTGTTAATTATCATTGTGTTTTAATTAAATAAATTTTTATTAATTAAGTTAATATAAGTATAAAAGAAAAAAGGGTTTCATCTTTATTTTCTTTCTTCTTCATCGAATGTTCATCAAAGAAAGTCATTTTAAGCTTCAACACTTTTGGACCCTCAAATTGGTAAGATTTCAAGTCCTTTTCTTGTAATTTTTATGTTTTTGAGGTCATAAGAGCTTGATTTAGCTAGCCCGTGTACTAATTTGTAAAACTGTTAAAGGTTTTAAAAGTTTCCATTATTGATTGATTGAAGAAATTGGTGTTAAATTGTTAGATTTTAAGGTTAGATGTGAAAAAAGGCTAGATTGTAATGTTGAATTGTTAGTTTTTGAACTTAAAAACTAAAGTGTATAAATTACAAAATTGATGTGAAATTTCTATAATAATAGCTAATAGAAGGTCCTAGAAGGATGATATTAAATCAGTTTCAAAATTGAAGCTCAAAATTAAAAGATATTGTTACTTCGAGACTAAATTGAATAAAATAAAAAACTTCGGGGGTATTCAAAAAATGAAATTAAATTGGTTCATGCATATTATTGACTGATGTTAAAATGTTTGGTATTGATAAACTGAATTGAATTTGTAACACCCTGAATTTGGGCCTAGTAGAATTGGCCTAGTAGAATTGGGCCTATTTGGGCCTTGGGCATGGGAGCGTTTAAAATTTTTGAGAACAAGAGAACGACAGTAATGCAAGTTGGACCTATTAGGTGAGTGATTTTGGAAGGTTAGGGGGCTTCCATGAAGTCTTGGATTCAAACCTGGGCCTTAGAAAAAAAATTGGTTTAGGTGAATAAAACCTTGGATGTAAGTGAGTAGGCTTTAAGAATATTGTTGGGGAAATCATGACGCAAGGAGACATGTGGCCTAGTGGTTGTGGCGTCATTAAGGTTGTAAGGGAGCCTGGGTTCAAGTCTTGGCCCTTGCAGAATTTTTAAATTTTGCTCTTAAAAGAATCTGGACACTGGCACATAGGCTTTATAAATATTTGCGCATGTTTTAAGTCACAGAAGAGCTTGTGGTCTAGTGGCAAGGTGGCATGTGGAGTAATCTTGAGGTTTGAGGTTTGAGTGTTGGCACAGCATAATAGGGTATTTATTTTGTTGTCAGGACGGCTAAAGTTTGTGTTCCAGTGAAAGTCTGATGGATGAGAGGTTTGAAATGGTCATGGAGAGATTGTAGGAGCAAATCTTGGAGAAGACTAGGGAGAGATTGGTGAAGTGAATTAAGGAGTTGGGGAAGTGGAGAGTTGTCCCGTTTGGGGAGACTCTATTTGGTCAATTCAGCTGAGGGAGGGAAAGGTTAGTCATTTCGGCATTGGACTAGGGGTTGCTGAATTCTCCTTGCTCTCCTCCCATATTTCGGCTTTTGAGTTTTTTTTCTTCCTAGAATTATTCCGGTTGCTTTCTTTAGGTAATTGAAGGTGTTAGGCATTTTGCACTTTTCTATTCTCTGCACATTTCTACATTTATTTTCCTCTGCACACGGTTGCACTCTTATTTTCCTCTACTACTGATTCCTCCCTTGTCACAACCAAATTGGGATGTTTTCTTCCACATCTTTTCTTTCGTCCTACTATACAATTGAGCCATCGGCAAATCGCTTGTTGCTTTCACCCTCCTCTGTGACCGATTATAGCCTCATCTCTCCCTCGCTGGTTGAGTTCTCTTGACTTCTCTTTCTAGCCGAATATCCCTTCATCTTGTGTCTCCATTCTTTTTCTGTTCTCTTCTGGTAGATCCTTATTGGTTAGGCCGAATACTCCTCATCTCCTGGGCTGGCCATTGTCTATTATTTTGCTATTAGGGGATTGGTCGAGTACTCTTTGGTTCTACCATTGCTTGGTAAGTCAATCTTCATAAGATCTCCTGAAAAATGGTAAGGGTAAGTTATGGTACCCTTCGTTCTTTTAATCCGAATGTTGCCTTTTTGTTGATGGGATAGTAGTTGATTCTATCTAACAACAGTTTGGTTATAATCCAGATTCTAGGCAAGGCGTGGGATCGTTTCTCAGCCACGAACGTTGAGAGATTAAGTCTGTAGTCAGGCAAGGTAAGGGAAATATTTTGGAGTATGTGCTATCAAAAGGGCGTTACCCTAGCGATTAAAGACTAACATCGGATTTCGATGGCTCTAGGTGTGGTGCTCGTGGATCTGGGAGCGACTCCGGAATAGAGGTGTGTAATCACACCCCACTTTACCGTGAATCGACGAAAAGTCGAAAAGCCGAAACTTCGGCATTCGAGCATCACGAGCGTGCGAGCGCTCATGTGGTAAGCCGAGCCCATGAGCATGGGCGCTAGACTGTAGAAGCCACCACGAGCGTTCTCGTGGGCTTAGGTCGTAATGGGCCTTGTTGGGCCGAGATGGGCCATACGGGCCCAATGGACTCCTAGGCCCCACATGGGTAAAATTCATGATAGAGACAACTAATGGATTGGGCTGCAAAAGTCACATAGTCGTGACTGAAATTAGGCTGAATGGGCCACACGAGCGTGTAGGCCAACTTGGGCCTGATATTAGGTTTAAACCCATTTTCATTGTTTTGACCTTATATGTTATCTATGTCGCTCGAGGCAACTGTAGAGCTTTGGGAAGGTCGTAAATTGACTGAAATACCCCCAGTTTAGGAAATTACTGAAATACCCCCAGTTTACGAAATTACCGAAATATCCCTAGTTTGTGAAATTATCGAAATATCCCCGGTTTGCAAAATTACTGAAATACCCTCAATTTGCAAAATTACTAACATACCCTCGATTTGCAAAATTACTGAAATACCCTTAATTTATAAAATTATCGAAATACCCTCGATTTATAAAATTACTGAAATACCCTCGATTTGTAAAATTACTGAAATACCCTCGATTTGTAAAATTACTAAAATACCCCAGGGTAGAATTATTGAATTACCCCTGTAGGGTAGAATTACTGAAATACCCCTGAAGGGTAGGATTACTGAAATACCCTTATAGGGTAAAATGACTATTTTGCCCTTGTGGGTAAGTGACTGACTTAGACTATGAGTTGACTAATTTGACTGTGGTTGTAGGACTGATATGCCTTTATTACATGTTTAAATGATTATTACTGAGCATGGCCATTTTGCATACACGTGTAATGATTGAACATGACATACACGACATATTGTATGGGGTTGGGACATTGATACGGAGGAAGTTCCTATAGGGTCGCACGAGTCGCATGACGACTGCGGATCCAGTATTGATCTATTAAGGTCGCATGGGTCGCCCGAGACGACTATGGACCGACGGATGGCTTAAAGCCGCGTAATCTGATTTTGGCTCTGTGCCACCTTTGATTATGGCTTTGTGCCAATCGTATTTACCCGTGGCTATGTGCCTAACATATATACCGATGACTCTGTGTCGATCATATTTACCCAAGGCTGTGTGCTGATTATATTACCGATGCTGATGGCTATGTGCAAAACATAATACAGTTACTGATGGCTTTGTGCCAATTATAATACTGCTACTGAAGGCTTAGAGCCGTTAATATATACTAGCAGCTTTGCTGTGACTTCGGTTAGGGTCGCAACCGGTGTTAACAGTAGTGTGCTAGCTAGGTGGGTCGATTTTATCCCCACGTAAGTGTAGGGTTGGTACGGGTGGTGTGTTGGCTGGATCGGGGTGGGATGCATCCTCATACTATTGCATATCTGTCATGAGATCTGTCACTGTATTGGGCTTAGGCCCACTTGTTCTGTAATTGGTTTGGGTTGGGCCCAATTGATTCTATTATGGGTTGTGACCCAAATGATATTGTAGTGGGCTTTGACCCTCGTATGCTCTGAACTGGACTGTACTGTTATTATTAAAGGGCTTTGGCCCAGACTGTTTCGGGTTCTGTTTCTGTATACTGACTGTTACTCTAGTAAGGGGATTACACACTGAGTTTTTGTAAACTTACCCCGTTTTTAACTGTACAGGTAATCCCCAGCCTTAGACAGAACGGTGCTGCGAGGGACTCGGAGAAGGCCACACACTGCTTATGGTTTCTGTTTTGATTATTTACATTCAAGTATTTTGATTCGGGTTGTAATAAGGCCTTTTTAAGTTTTGGATTTTTTGTAATAAGGCCTTTTTAAGTTTTGGATTTTAACTCCGGGTCTTTCTTTACTTTGGTTTATATCGGTTAGAAGTAAGTCACGATTTTCCAAAATGATGACTATTTTTCAACAACACTATGTTTTCGCAACATTTTCGGAATGGTTTTGCGACTTAAACTTTTTCGTAAATCGATTACTCTCAAAATTAGCTTCCGCAACTAAAAAGATATTTTAGGAATAAAATTAATAATCTTTCAATGTACAAGGGTTTTTCAATGAAAACATAGTTTTCGAAAAACACTTCATTGTGATAGCCAGATTCGGGCCTAACTTCTAGGCCGGGTTTGGGGTGTTACAAAATTATTGTTTATATCAAGAATTAAATCAAACCAAGGATAATCGGGGAAAAGGTAAAATTGTTTATTAGTCCTTAAAGATATGGTCGTTTATTGTTTTGCCAGGTAAGTTCATATGGTATGACAATATTTGAATTGTTATGTATTTGAATTATGAATATGTGTATGATTGGTTGTAATTTGAATTGTTCACGATTTGGTACAAAAGGTGAGACATGGACTAAATTGTAAATAAATGACTATATGTGTTAAAGATGCCGAAGTGAACGTAGTAAAGGATAGGATACGGTTGGCATGCCAATAGGGTTATATGTGAATTTGTACGGGATATGTGATTGCATGGGATAATTGATTGTACGAATATGTTGCAAATAATCTAATTTTTTTTGTCTTTACAGAGACCTTAGTGTAGTGGAGGGAAGTTTTGTTATACGATTATATGAATGACTGCCTCTGGGCTTTACACTTCGGTGCCCTAGTGTGGTGTAGTTACTACTTGGACGAGCAACCTAGTGTGGTCTAGTTACCCGTGTATCCAAATTTATTCACTAGAGTTACTCAGGCTGAAAAGGTTAATGAAAAGTGAAAATGACAATGGGATGGTATGAGTTAGATATGTAATTTATTAAATTTTGATTTGATTATGAGAATGGTATTTAATTGAATGTTAAATGTTTGAATTACTATATGATATGGTTATATTTATCGAACTCACCTTGTTGATATGTGATTTGTCATGTTTAGGCAAACATTCCCAAGTTAAGTAGCTTACTGTGTTTAAATAAAAGATGAGCTAAGTTTACGTTTAATGCCTATAAACTTACTAAGCATTCAATATGCTTACTTGTTGCCTCCCTTTCCTTGTATATTGCCACTTTGTGGAGCATGTCAAGCGGATTGTCCGGAAGCTCACACTATCTCATTTTTGAATCGTTAGCTTTTCAAACGTTTTAAGTTCAATTTTGTGGCATGTACATAGGTGTTTTGTATATATTAGCATGAAATGTTAGTTTTAGCTTGAAACTTTTATAATATATGATTTTGGCAATGCTAATGTCTATTAGAAATGGTATGTTATGGAAAATTGTGGTTGAATTATGTGTGGAACTTATAATAGCATGTTTGCACAAAGAATAGTATGGATGAGAAGTTGATGTTTGAATGGCTAAACGATGGTATAAATAATTTATAATTGAATAAGTTAAAATGGTATGTTTTGTGCTAAAATGAAATTATATTGAATTGGTTGATTGAAAATGATTCAATGGTTTGTTTTGACATGTTTTGTTATGGTTTTATATAAGTAATGTTGGAATAAATCTTGTTCGAAAACAATGTTTTCGCATAGCGGAAAATATAAATTTTAAAAATCGACTCAGTTTGTGATATTTATAACAATATGCCCTACACTGAATTCTTACCTGTGTTTTCGAATAGAGGGATCCTTGTTATTCTTGGCTTTTGACCAAACAATCTTCTTTGCTATTCTCTTACCACAAATTCCCTCGAGTTTAGGCTCGATCAAATCGAATCAAACACATAAATTAGAAATAGTTTTCTTTTCTTTTGGGGTGAAAACGAAAATTCTCTTCTCAAATAGAAACCGGAAGAATCGTTATTCTGGAAAATTTATATTATTCTTAGAGAATAAAAGTCTCTTTATTTTTGGACAGGATAACGATATGTTTAAATTGTGTAAATAGCCTTACGGGTGCCATCTATTTAAAGGGAGAGAATGTAGAACCCTTGTTGAATGAGAAAAGTTTATTTCAAATAGAAAAACACTCCCTACTTAGAGAAGGATTAGAGTGGGTAGCACACTCCTAGTATTCCTATTAGGGTTGTCATCCCTTCATATTCCAAGAGGGGATTTTGGGCCTCTCTCACATCGAGTCCAATTACGAGTACTTCTCAGACTTTTCGACCTAGTACTTTGTAATTTGATCTAACCCGATTCTATTTTTCTATTTCCCAAAATAAAATTCAATATTTATATTCAATAAAATAACTTTCTCATTCCAATTTTACGCCTGGTAAAATTATGAAGATTTTACCTTTGATAAAGTTTACAATAAAATATATTTAATATTTCACCATTCAACTTTTTCACTATGATCGTATGGCTTATTTTCATTTTTCGGCTTTAAAATAGCTCAAAAATATAAACTCAATCTTTCAATCATTTTTTAGAATTCCTTTCTCATTTTCATTTCCATTTTGAGAAAATCACATTTATTTCCAAATGATTCCATTTTCTCCATTTTCATTTTCATACCGGAGAAAACCATAATCATTCTTGAATGTTTCTCATTTCTTCTCTTCTATTCATTCCGTTCATTTTTATTCAAACACGCAATTCATTTCTGATTTCAATGAGCTAGCGGAGGGACTGATTGGACATATGCAATTGAGGCTCAAATAATTCATAATTAAGTTATAGCTTTTTTCCAATTAATTACAAACTCATTTAGTCACGAAGTCATTCCGCTATAGTATCATGACTGAGCTCTTCCCAACGACATATCATTACAAAAGCAACTCGTAGGATATCCTTAATCTCTTTTGGATAATATACGTTCTCCCAATATGATCCTAATTTATCTCATGGTAACCATTACATATTCCTTCATGAAAAGTTAATTACTATCAAATAGTAATCAAGTCCTTCATCAAAAAGACAAATGACCCATGGCCACATTTACTTTTCATCAACCATGTAATGCCAATGAGAGGATATCATTTACCAATGTCTCGGGCTATGAATTCTCTTATTGTGAATGATGTTACATATTGCAGAAGTCGTACACCCGGCGCACCAGCTTTCGGTTCCTTACCTATTTGAAATCAAGCTTTTACTTACATCAAAGTGTACAAGTCACACATACATAGTCCGTCATCCACATAGGATTTAGGTATGCCACACTATGAACGTCACAAGTGAATAAATCTATAACAAGTTCAGGATTTATTCTTATTGGGTCTTGTTCGATGTACTATCAGTCCAGTAAGTTACATCTATGTCTCTATCTTCTGGGAGTCATCCGCTCCGATACCCAAGGCAAAACATATCCATAATTGAACTTGATAGACAACATATTAGTCTTTCAATAGGTTTTCTCGTTTCCAATTAGACTAAGGACATGTTTCTTCATCTACTAATACAAGTTGTCTTTTCGTATTACGATCTGACCACATAATATTGCTTAGTATTGGTTTAAATGTTAGACAACCAATGAGCAACATTTGCTTCCATTTTGCTTTGTGTGCAAAAGTCATACGAGGACAATTATACAATATATATTTATGTAATCCATGAATTCATTTTAGTATTCAATACGTTCAAAAAAATTACAAGTTTACAAACGAATATACTACACTCAGGGCACTGGATCCGATAGATAGATGTCTCTCTCATGTGCAGGTGTAAACATATCTCATTTGTAGGTGTAGCATAGGATCTTCTCAGTAGACAATAGGCTAATTAATTTCTTGTTGTTTCCTCCCTTTCTACCCATTCTATCGTCTCCATTTGTATTGTTTCCTCCCTTTCTACCCATTCTATCGTCTCCATTTGTATTGTTTCCTCATAAAGATAAAGGAGTGGATTGAAAGTTCGGCCAAATATTCTAGTTTCTACAAGATACCCTTCATAAATTCTGTTTGTAACACCCCAAAATCTAGGTATTCATTTTTTGTATGTTTGTAAAATAAAATACATGTTTGCTTCAATGGTTAAGTGATTTGGGTGTGTTTGGGAGTGTCTGACAAGTCCTGGGTTCAAGTCTGAGCTTCTGTAAAAGTTTTGTTTTTAGGGAATAAAACCCTTGCCTATAGTTAATAGGCTTATAAATTATTGTGGGTAAAGCATAACATAAAAAGTCTACTAGTCTAAGGGGTAAGTGGTGTGTTACCTATGCTAGTGGACTGAGGTTCAAATCCTGGTGGAGGCAAGGGAGTATTTATTTTGCTGCTGTGTCGTGGGGGGAGTTAGAGTTTGACTGAAACACTGAAGTGGTTGAGGAGAATTCGAATTGAGTGGTTGAGGGGAGGTATGATCAGGTGGAGAGATTTGAGGAGGGATTTTAGGATAAAATCAAGAGAGATGAGGGGAGAGGGAGAGTTGTGTCGAAAATGGACTCTGGCACTCAAGAAATTTGGCCAGAGAGGTATATTCCTCATTTTTGGGTTTTGCCTTGCATCTGTTTCTCTTCTTTTGCTGTAGGCCGATTGTGGTAGGGGTTTCAGGTATTTTTCTCTATTTCACATTTTTGAAAACCTTTCTTTAGCCAAAATTACTTTTATTTTTTTAATACGCTTTTTTGATGTAGAAGTACTGATGGCAAATTATCCAAGTAAATCGAGGTTTAAGATTTGTTGCAAACTTTTGTGTTTACTTTCCGTTTAGCTCTCATGAGCTTCTGTTAACTCATATGAGTTTCCGTTCAACCCTAATGGGTTTCCGTTCAACTCTTTTGAGCTTCAGTTTAACCCTTATGGGTTTCCGTTCAGCTCTTATGAGCTTCCGTTTAACCCTTTCAGGTTTTTGTTTAGCACTTATGTGCTTCTATTTAGCCTTCAGCCTTCTGAAAACAATGTACTCATATCAGTAAGTCATTCTCTGACTCGGTAAGATATGGTAAGTGACTTATGTGATTGCGATTGAAGTATATTGTTTATCATTGATATTGAAGTGACAAAAAGGTATTCATCGATTTATGTTGAAATTGACAGGAAAAGTGAATGAATAAGTTACGCATTAATTGATAATTTTAAGTTCGGTAAGATTTGTGTTTAACCTATCGAACTTACAAAGCTTCCTTAAGCTTACTTGTATTGTTTAATGTCCTTGTAGATTAACGTGAGGTTGGGAGATCGAATCAACACATCAAGACACACTATCCAACTTAATCCAGTAGCTTTTGCAACGAATACTTTGGTTTATATGGCATGTATAGGGTGGATTTCGAAATGAAATAATTTGAAATGTGGTTGTGAATAATATATGTTTGTATGTATGTAATTAGTAGTAGATTTTGATAAATCAATGAGATGGATTAAATAGGTAAGTTTAAGTAATTGAGTATTTGTGATGTTATGTTATGCTTAAACATGATTTCGGCTTATGTTGATTGCTTTTTTGGGATGTGTTGATGTATTGAAATGTTGTGTATAGGTTAATATCAAAATGGGTGAGAAAAGTGGCTTTAAAATGGCCTATTTTCGTCCACATTGGTAGAGACACGGGCGTGTGTCTCAGCCGTGTGTGACACACAGCCTAGCACATGGGCGTGTGGTCTAGTCGTGTGTCCCTTACATCTTAAAATTTATAAACAGAATCCCTAGGTTTTTGCACACGGCCTAGCACACGAGCATGTGACTTGGCCATGTGACCCAAGTCAGAGAGTTACACGGGTATAGACAGGGGCTGGGGCATGGCCGTGTGCCTCACATCGATTGCCCACGCGGCCTAAGACACGGACGTGTCTCTTGGCCGTGTGAGCCATACGGCCTGGCCACATAGGCGTGTGTTGTAACACCCCTTACCCGTATCTGACACCGGAACCGGGTATGAGGCATTACCGAACTTTACTTGCTTAAACATGCAACATTGAGACATACAATTTCTTTTTGACTTAAAATTCGAGATCATAACGTCCCTATTATAGGTCCATGAGACCCTAAACATACATACGGAATGGTTCAGGACTAAACCGGAAAATTTTGAACACCTAGAAAATTTTTTCTTAAAACAGGGTCACACGCCCGTGTGGTGAGGGACACGCTCGTGTGGGTAGGCCGTGTGGTCACACACGCCCATGTCCCTAGTCCGTGTGGATTTTATTTTTCATTTTGAACCTACAAGGGTTTTCACACGGCCAGACACACGCCCGTGTCCATGGCCCGTGTCCCTCACACGGCCACGACACGCCTGTGTCTAAAAACCTTGACATTCTATTTCTGACGTCATCACCCCATAAATGTCACACGGCCAAGGCACACGTCCGTGTCCTTAGACCATGTGGCAAATTAAATTCCAAATTCAAGTGCAGACTTCACACGGCCTGGGCACACACCCATGTCCTATGGCCATTTATACCACACGGTTGAGACATACGGTCGTGTCTCAGCCCATGTGATTACTACTGGGCATTCTATTTTGCCATCTTGGAATTCAGGGGGACACACTACCAAACCACATGCCCATGGGGTAGACCGTGTGTCACACACAGCCTAGACACACACCCGTGTGGACAAGAACAAGGCTATTTACCAAGCCCTTTCTGCCACCCCTACTTGCACCATCCTAAGCCACATTAAGCAGCCAACTCATTCATGCATAATTACACCAATGAATCAACCAAACAATTTGCACATTCTTGAATAACATCATCATTTCATAGATTAATAAGAAAGAGCCATCAACTATGGCCTTATACAAAAGAATTCATGTTATGACAAGCCAACACTTTTGGCCAAAATAAAATAACACTTAACAAGGACTAAGCCTCTATACATGCCATACTCAAAAAGAATGATCTAGCTATACCAAGTACGTAGATAGTGTAGGTGATCCTCTGACAGTCTCCGTATCTCGAGCTAGCTCTTTGACACTATAAAACAAGGGAATATAGAAGGGAGTAAGCTTTAAGCTTAGTAAGTCTATATGTAAACAATAAACATCATACCACATACTTATCAATCAAGAAAAATTCCAATCATTGTAATTATACTTACTCATTTCAATTCTTACCACATCCCAAACACATATCATAATCATTGCTCACATTTACATGTACTTATACCCTGCACTTATCACCACAAAGCCAAATGAACTTTCACCTAAACAAAGTTTCTCGATGAACACTTCGGAATAATATTAGACACACGGTGGTTTCACACACAACCCACCATTTAATAACTAACAAGGTGGTATTGCACAAAGCCCACCAATAATTACATGTTTACGGTGGTATTGCACACAGCTCACCAATAATAATAATTATGATGGTATCGCACACAGCCCATCATTGATAAATAACAAGGTGATATCGCACACAGTCCACCAATAATAAATAAATATGGTGGTATCACACACAGCCCACCAATAATTACATGTTCACGGTGTAACAGTTCGATTTAAGGGCTAGTCAGAACAGTGATCTCGGGATCGCTAATCTGAGGTTAGAGAAAAATATTTTCATGTTACTTTATGTGTTATAACATGTTTATAAGGGTGCATGAAAAGTTTGGTGCTTTAATTTTAGCGGTTTCATGCTTAATCGCAAAAAAGGACTAAATCACATAAAGTGCGAAAGTTCTATTATACAAGGTATAGGTACCTAATAGCCATGGAATGTTAAAGTGGAGGTATTTAAAGTGCAATTAGGCCAATACTAAAGGATTGGCCGGCCATGTGGACAAGGGAGATAAGAGCATTTATTTTTGGTCAATAGTTGGTGATATTAGTTGACTAAATGAATAAAATAAGATGATATAAGCAAAGGCTATCATCTTTTCATTTTCTTCTCTTCTCCCACCGAAAATACAAGCAAGAATGGTGGTTCTTGAAGCTCAAAATTTCAGCCAAGCAATCTGTAACACCCCAAACCCAGCCTAGACGTTATGGCCGGATCTAGCATGTTACATCAAAAGGTAGTTGAAAAACTAAGCGACCATTAAAAATGTTGCATCTCTTTTTGAAACTCCGAGTTTCGTTGTTTGTTTGTAGAAAAGCGATTTGCTTAATGTCTGTTTTTGTAAAGTTGTTATTATTTTGAAAAACTATTTTTGTAGTGAAAATCGAACTTGAATAGTTGTGGAAACATGATATTTTAAAAAAACTGTTATTAACATTTTAGGAAAACCCAGTATTTAAACGTTTAACAATTTAATATTAGCCGAAAAGAAAGTTTAAAAGGAAAATAAAATCCAATGGCCTTATTACAAAATATTAATCCCGAAATAAATAATTTTAAAATAAAGTAAAAATTGGATTTACTAAGTTTCGTGAGAAATAACTCCGATGTATGGCCACCACCGAGTCCTCCGCAGCTCCAAATCCTCTAATGCTGGGGATTACCTGCAAGGTTAAGGGAAAGGGGGTGAGTTACGAGAACTCAGTGTGTAATCCCCTAAATGGTCATTATCTGGGCTTGAGCCCCTACGGCATCAATCTGGGCCTAAGCCCTATAATCATGATAATGCAAACAATAAATGCAACCCATCCCGTACCAACCAATCACACCCCCGTACCAACCAATCACACCGTGTGAGGATCAAGTCAACCCACCCTGCCAAACACACCAATATTGCAGACAAGCTGCTAATCACGGAATTTGTGGCTGAGCCACCGGAATAATAATATATGTGGCATAGCCACTAAACAGTATGTGGCACAGCCACCAGGCTACACTTCCTCCGATCATCAAACCCAACCCATGCAACAAGTTATTAAAAGTAATGTATCAACGTATAAAAATGTAAACAAAATCATATACACGATATTCAATCATAATCGAGGGTATAACGGTCATTTTCACCTCTTTGGGGTATTTCAGTAATTTACAAATTAGGGGTATATCGGTAATTTTATAAACTGGGGGTACTTCGGTAATTTCACAAACTAAGGGTTTTTCGGTAATTTTGTAAACCAAGGGTATTTCAGTAATTTTGTAAACCAAGGGTATTCCAGTAATTTTGTAAACCGAGGTATTCTAAGCAGAGATAACGATGCGAATGGGCCTATAGCCCATTCTAGGCCCAAATGGGCCCATATGCTCATGTGGCCCATTTAGCCCAAATCTAGCCTCAAATATGAGATTCGCATACACCAGTTCACTATCTAGTACACAATCATACAATTTATTCATATGGGCCCACTTGGCCCAAGGCAGCCTAGACTCATGAGAACACTCATGAGGGCATCAACTATCGCGTCGAAGCTCCCACACGTGCGCTCACACGCTCGTGTGGCTACCATCGCCGTGTGACCGACTTTTCGGCATTTTCCGCTCTACAGCTAGAGTAGGGTGAAATACACACCTGATAGGATTCTGGAGTTGATCCGCGCTCCGAACACTCCTATGCCCAAAAAGCCAGCTTCTTGCCCACTATCATGCTAGCTTCCCGATGTGGGATCCCTCCTTCAGCAGTGTTTAATTCCAACACAAACTCTGGCCGTCCCAACTTAGCAAAATAAATATCCCTTTTTGCTTGCGATGGGATTCGAACTCAGGCTCCACTGTAACTTAATCCACGTCGCTATCAACTAGGCCACAAGCTCCTCTTGTGTCTAAAATCATGCGCAACTAAATATAAGTCTATGGGCTAAAGTTTAAGTTCACTTAAAAAATAAATCAAAATGAAATGCAAGCGCCAAGCCTTGATCCTTGGACCCCTTGCTTCCTCTATGGCGTCACTTCCTTATCTCTCATGTGGCGCCATTTGCCACTAGACTACAACTCCTTTTGTGTCATTTTTCTCCACATTTTATTCTTAAAGCCTACTTACTAACTCCCAGGGTTTTATTCACCTAAAACCAAAATTTTCCTAAAGCCCAAGTTTGATCTCGGGACTTCATAGAAGCCCCCTAACCTTCCAAAATGACTCACCTAATAGGTCCAACTTGCATTAGTGTCGTCCTCTCGTTCTCAAAAATTTTAAACGCTCCCCTGGTCAAGGCCCAATAAGCCCAATTTTACTAGGCCCAAATTCGGGTCGTTACACAATCCTCTTACAAGTAAGTGATTTTGATGGTTTTAATTGATGATTTTTGCACTTTTGGAGTCCTCAAAGCTTAAGCTAGCTAATGAGGGGACTATTTTGCAATATGGTTGAAAGTCTATGGACTTTCCATGAGAGAGTTTATGTTGTTTGCTGAGTTTTTATGGAAGAAAATGAATGTTAGGAAGATGAGAAACAACTTTTGTGAAAGGTGTTGTCATGAAAACACCTAATTGGGACTAAGTTGTAAATGTTGCAAATTGGTAATAAGTGCATGAAATAGTTGAAATCTTGAGTTGCAATAGAAGGGAATATGAATCGGCTAGGCTTGATTAGTAAAGAAGTTGGATGAAAATTTATTTATGAGCCTAGGGGCAAAATCGTAATTTTGCTAAAGTCCAAGGGAAAAATGGTGATTTTGCCAAAATAGAAATTTTGAAATCTGTTGATTAGTGTGGTGATTAAATGAGTAAATTCTATTGTTCTAGATCAAAGGAATCGAGATTCGAACTTAGGACGGGAGAAAAGAGAAATGTGGGCAAATAGATCCCTTTTTACCCTTTTCGGTATCGAGGTAAGTTCATGTGCTAAATTATGCAACTCTAAGTGAAATATTTTAATATTTCAATGATATATAAATTGGTTGTTGCCTTCATGTATACGTTAAATACGTTTTGACGGGATGTCAAGAAATGATAGTCTTAATTTAATCCATGAATAGTGGAGATGCAAATAACATGATACGATGGTAATTAAGGTCCCGTGTAAGACCATATTTAGAATATAACCTCGGTGTGAGAATTCGTATAAGACCATGTCCAGGACATGGCATCAATATAATATTTCATGTGAGAGCCTATTGAGGGTATGATGTTGATAAGATACTATATATTTAAATATATGAGATCCAAAAGTGTTCTTTAGTATTGTGAATAAATCAACAGGTATGTTGAAAAATGAAGAAGTATGTGACTATACCATGAGAGATAAAGGTATGTGACAGAACTCATTTGGGGTGAATTCGGTATATGATGAACCCATGGTGAGTTATATGTGAATGATGCATCCTAATTGCATAAGTTGTATTTATAAATGCATTGCGTGAAAGCAAATGATTATTGTAGAAATCTAAGTAAGAATAATAGTGTGTGAAGATGTTCCCTGATGAACATTTGAAATAGGGAAATGTATGTGGATGAATATCCGTGAATGTATAATAATGGTGGGCTATGTGCGATACCACCTTATTCGTTGTCAATGATGGGCTGAGTGCGATACCTTCAACAATATTATTAATGGTGGGGTGTGTGCGTTACCACCTTATTATTTGTTACCGATGGGTTGTGTGCGATACCATCGAGTTTAGTATCAAATGGTGGGCTATGTGCGATATCACCCTAGTAAAGATTGATGGTGGGCTGAGTGTGAAACCACCGAGTGATTTGGCATTGTGATTGGTTTAGTGAGATATGATGATGTGTTGTATCATGAGAATTTGTGGTGTTAAGTGCAGGGATGTATGTTAATGAATGTGAACATTTAGCTCGTGATATGGTTAGAATGTGGTAAGAAACAGAATGAGTAAATATTATGAATGATCGATTTTGTAACCATGAGCACAATAGTAAATCTCATTATAACACCTATGTGGTTGAGGATGATTAATGAATGTCAATAGTTGATTATTATTTGCATATGAACTTACTAAGCATTATTGCTTACTCCCCTACCTTTCTTATCTCTTATAGGTTAACTTAACTAGCTCGGGTTGGAGACCGCCGAAGATGTTTTCACACTATCGAGCAGACACTTGGTATGAAATTCAAGTCTTCTTGAGATATGGCGTGTATAGGGATCTTATTTTATTTTAATTTAAGTCATAGTAAAAGTGCCAAATGTGTTGGCCTAAACAAGTTATGGGACGGTTGTGTATGGCCATAGATGATGGCTCAAGTCGATTGTAATTGTACTTGAAATAGTTCTCCCTCGTGTATGGGATGAAAACTTTATTTTTATGATTCAAACGTGATAGTCTAAGAGTTATGATGGATGATGTGAAAATGCTATGTGTTGATGAGTGAATGTGTACAAGTGAGGGTGGCTAAGTGGCTTGGAAATTAGCCTTGAATTGGTCCACACGGGTAGACACATGGGCGTGTGTCTAGACCGTGTGTGACACACGGTCAGTCCCATGAGTGTGTGACTAGGCTGTGTGTCCCCTGCATGATAGTTTTGTAAGTCAGTAAGCTTTGTAGTAAACACACGGGCAGAGACATGGCCATGTGTCTCAGCCATGTGGGAGGCACGGCCTAGGACACGGGCGTGTGCCCAGGCTTTGTGAAGTTTGCACATTAAATGTGGAATTTAATTCGACACACGGGTTAGGGACACGGGCGTGTGTCCGGCCGTGTGGAATAAGTCAGTGTCGACAACGGGTGGAGAACACGAGCATGTCTTAGGGGCACACGGGCGTGTCCCTAGATCAACACGGGCGTGTGGCCCCTGTTTTGATGAAAAGTTTTCCGAGTTCGTAAAAGTTCCCGGTTAAATTTCGAAACCTCTCGGAGGTATGTTTAGGGCCTCGTAGGCCGAGGATAAGCAAGAGATGGGTTTAAATGAAATTTTATAGCCCAATGTGACATGTTTAAGAGAGATAAGTTAGGTAATGCCTCAAACTCGGTTCCAGCTTCGAATACGGGTAAGGGGTGTTACACACGGATATTTATCCGTACCTATTTTCCTATTCCGAAGGTTCATCCGAGAATTTCCTCACTCTCTATCATTTCAATAAATATCAATGACATTCATTCATATTTCACATATTTCATTAATATGTAAAAACATAAATAACAACGATGTATCATTTACATATAAACTTACCTCGATACAAAATATGTCAATTTGTAATTTAGCCCGAAACCTTGTCTTTTCTTCGGTCAAGGTTGATTCCACGTTCTTCTTGATCTATAATAATAAAATTTACTCATTTAATCACTACATAAATCAAGACACTTTAAAATTTCTACTTTGGCAAAAATTACCGTTTTGTCCTTAGACTTCAGCAAAATTATGATTTTGCCCCTAGGCTCGTAAATCATTTTTCATCAAATTTCCTTATTTAACAAGTCTAGCTGAACATTTATTACTCTTATGACAACTCACAATACCAATCATTTCATGCATTTATTACCCATTTTACAACATTTACAAAAAGGTCCTTTTTAGGTGTTTTCATGAAAAATCTCTTCACAAAAGATGTTTATTTAACAACAAAATTTCATTTTCTTCCATAAAATTTCAGCAAACAACACTAATTCTCTCATGGAAAAAACCCTAGGCTTTCAACCATTTTGCAAAATAGTCCCCTCATTAGCTAGATTAAGATTTAGGGGTTCTAAAAACACAAAAATCATCAAAAATAACCATCATAATCACTTACTTGCAAGAGGATAGCTTGGCTGAAAGTTTTAGCTTCAAAAACCCCTAATTCTTGCTAAAAATTTCGGTGGTGAGGACGATGGACACCATGCTTTCTTTCTTTATTTTATTTTTAATCAATTTAGTTACCAAAACCCCACCTAATCCTTTAACATTTCATGATTTTGTCTCCATGTCTAGCCACTAACAAATTTGTGGTCTATTTACTCAATAAGGACCTCTAATTTAATGTTTCATAGCTAATTGACACCTCTATCTATTAAAACAAAACTTTTACACTTTATGCGATATAGTCCTTTTTCGAAATTAAACATGAAACCACCAAAATTAATACACCAAAATTTCCATGCACTCATATAATCATGATATAACACAAAAAATAATATAAAAATAAATTTCTTCGATCTCTTATTATTGGTTCCGAAACCACTGCTCCAACTAGCCCCAAAATCGGGTTGTTACATGTGTCCTTTGCACCTAAGGAAATTTTTGAAATCTTAGGAAAAAAATTTTGAGCTTCCGTTTTAGTCCCAATTTACTTTCTAATGCGTATATTAGGCCTTGAGGGCTCATACAAGGGACAATATAAGTGATTTATGATTGGCTCATACAAGGGCCCAAAAAATTTAATTAATTATGCAAATGACTCATTTTTTTTATAACATACGTAAATGACATAAAATCTACAGTGCAAGTTGGTGGAGCCAAAGTGTTTGGCGCCACTAACATGCCACATCAGCAACTGAGATAAAAATAATAATTTTTTTGTGGAGCCACGAAGAATGGCACCACCTGTATAAATACTAGGGAAATACTGCAATTTCTAAAAATATAGGGGCCTTTAAACAAATTTTCCAACATCTTTACCACCTTTTTGTCCTTTTTCTGTTTTTATTTGTTTAAATATTTTAAATTTATATTTTTTTTTTGTGGAGCCATTCTAAATTGCACCACCAGTTCATTTACACCCTTTTTTTTTAATTTATTTTTAATATTTAATTTTTTAAAAAAATAATATTTTATTTGGTATATATAAGCCTCAATAACACATCAATCTGAGTTGAAGGAAAAAAAATTACTTATACTTTGTTAGAGGATGAATGAGAGAGATATGAGAAGTGTTTTTTTATGTATTTGTGTTTTTTTTTTTTTAATTTGAATGTATGTTTTGTTCAATGATCATCCGGTAAAGCTCTGACACCGGTAAATTTAATGGTTATTTTTGGACCAACAGGTATGTTTGATGGTTAAGCAACCAATTTGGTTCAAATTGGTTATTCAACCAATGGGTGCATTATTTGGGATTTCTTAGGTCAATCGGATGTTTGAAGGTTATAAGGAATCCCAAATCGAACCGCAAGGGTGAGACCATCAATATCGGCAGCATTCAAACTACAATTTAATAGCACCGATAAAGTCACTTTTGTTACGGTTAAGCAAATTGTTTTTCAAATTGTAAGATAGAATTATGTCAATTTTGAACAAAATTGTTTAATTATGTTGCGTTTGTAAGACACAAATTTGTCGGTCTTGAAAAAAAATGAAATATTGTAAGTTACGTGAAACTATTTAAAATGTTTGAAATATAAAATTTTATTTTGTAAAAAATATATTATTTGAATAATGTAAATTGATAGTTATTTTATGAAATATAATTTTCATGAAAATAATTTATGTAATGTGAAATCAAGAAAATTAAAGGGACATTTTTAATAGAAATAAAAAAATGGAGGACCAAAAAATAAAGAAAGTGAAGGTTGAATTGATTGGAAAAAAGAGAGAGGATTTATTTGTAAAAAAAATACACTATAACTTTTTTTTAAAAATAATAATAATAAAAGGACTAAAAGTAAATATAATGACTAGTCACATTGCATCAGCCGCGTCAGCAATATCAGCGCTGTGACTGGTCAGTAAGTTAATTAATGTTAGTTTAAAGAAAAAAAAAGAAATAGGAGAGAAGATATGAGACCAACATCTCTTTAAAAAGGAAGAATGTGGGGCTTTGGTCCCCCCCCCTTCAGTATTTTAGTGGAGAATAAGAGGAAGAAGAGAAGAAAAGAGAGAAAAAAAATCGTATTTGTTTTAAAGTTGATAAATATAAGTAAGGTATGTATAATTTTTTTATGTAAAATTTATTATATTAAAAGTAGTTATTTTAATATAATAATTAATTATATTTAATTTATGTATTTTTTTTAAAATTATATAGATATCACAATGTCTTCTCGAGTAAACAGGGATCATACTTTATCAAGGATCAACGAAACAGTAAAATTAATTATAAATTAAATAAAAAAAGATTTTGTTTTAGTTTCTCATTTTTCCTTACTCAGCACTACTTTTGAAACACCCCAAACCCGGCCCACGAGCTTTGACCAGATTTGGTATGTTCCTCAAGTAAACCGGTTCCAAATTCTTTTGTTACTTAGAGAAAAACTTGTGTGATTTTAAAAAAATATTGTTTGGGTTGGGCCTGTGTTGAAAACAAACTGGATTTTTATATTAGAAAACCCTTTTTTTTAATTTTAAGTAATAAACATATCGAGTATATTTTAAAATAAAATACTTAGTCTTTAACTTAATCAAAATTTGTAACACAATAAAACAACAAGTAGAAATAAAAATCGTTCATCATGGCCTTATGGCCTTATTACATCAAATAGTTTCCAAAATATTTCAAAGTACTAAAATAAATTCAAGAGTCCATAAAAACATAAACTTCATGTTGAGCATGGCCACCACAAGTACTGCCGTCCCGGTCCATCACTGTTCATCACCTGAAAAATGTTCCCCAACGGGGTGAGTCAACAGACTCAATGTGTACACGACACTAAATCATAATAGAATCAGGCATACAATAGTTACACATTCAAAACATAAAATACAAGTTATGATGCATTCCCAAACCCAAACCTAATTGTCCATCCGCTACACACCCCCCGTACCTGCCAGTCACACCGTGGGGACTACTAAGTCAACCCTCCTTCCGCTACACACCAATTTGTGGGCTTAAGGCTCCGCATCTGTGGTTTTAGGAAACCACTTTTCAGATTACTGTGGTCTTAGATCACCACTTTTCAGATTACTGTGGTCGTAAGTCACCACTTTTCAGATTACTGTGGTCTTAAATCACCACTTTCCACTTCCCCTTTCAATATACAACCAAATGCCCCATTAATATGCATAATATACCATAGTTCAAATTCTTATCATATTCTCATGTTACGAATAACATTTTTCATATTCCTAGTAGAAGTAGGAAACGTACCTGAGTACTTAGTACCATATCATGGTACTTTAGCCATGCTCATATTTCTATTAACATATATTTTAATACATGTAACCATAATTCATATTACAAAGTGGTGTGGAGTACACACCTGATTTGCTTAACGAATTCCTTGAAATCCCGAAAAACTGATCTATTGCTTCAGATCTCAATTCCTACATTTGGTAACTTTAATATGTTAGCATAAAGCCTATAAA
The DNA here is from genome assembly GCA_005393395.2 of Gossypium australe. Lineage (NCBI taxonomy): Eukaryota > Viridiplantae > Streptophyta > Magnoliopsida > Malvales > Malvaceae > Gossypium > Gossypium australe. The sequence goes on along the minus strand of CM016614.1, from coordinate 63,618,342 downwards.
ACCAAATCCTAGTAGGATTTGTATTCTTAAAACCTACCTTGTTGTCGAATTGACTATAGTCAAATCCCAAAAACTCGTATTCTTCCCCTTTTTAAACCGGCTAATCACTAGATCCCTTGAATCTGTTAGTTTTCGGCTTAAAACACATAATAATAATAGATCTAACTACTAAAATAGGCGTTGGCCGAATGCTATAGACACTTACCTTGTGGATTTTAAATCTCGAAACTCACCGAATAACTAGGGAACACGCGGCTTATGGTGTACCTTCGGGAAAAGAACTTCTCCTTCCTTGTAGTCGACACTTAGTAAATCCCGAAAGATCTCTTCGGCAACAGATATTAAGGGTATTAGAATCTTAATTTCGACAGCCTTAAAAAGAAATAGAATGAGAATCTAACCTAATCTTACCCTTACTGAAGAATTTGATGGAACTCTTGCTTGAACCCTTAGCAGTGTTCGGCTATGGCTTTGATGTGGATAACAATTTCGGCTCTTGAGGCTTAGTGAGAAATCGACTAGGGCTATTGGTATCTTCGGCTTTTGATTGTGTTTGTAATAGAAGAAGAAAAGAAAAGAGAAAAAGAGAATAATGGCAGAGAAAATTTGGCAGAGAGAAGAGGAGAAACTTTAGAGAATTTCGGCAGAGGTTTTCTTGAAGAGAAAAGAATGAATGAAGAATAGCCTTACTCTTCCTTTTATAGCCAAAATTACTAGCTAGAGTCCTTTACTTGGCCACCACTCTTCTATTTTGATAGCTTTATCCCTTGATTTATCACTTTAATAAAACTTAATCCAATAATTATCTCTTATCTCTTAATAAAAATAATACTAATAATAATCCTCTTTTATCTCTTCCTTATCTATCAAAATAAAAGAAATAAATCCATATTTATCCATCTATTATCTCTTCTTTTATCCATTAAAAAAATAAAAGGAATTAATCCACAATTATCTCTTGGAAAAATAATCTAAAATAAAAATCCATTATTTATCCCTTATTTATCCACCCTTTATCTCTTAAAAATAAAAGAATAAAAGCTCCTAATTTATAGCCATGTGCCGTCCACCTCACTTCTTCTGGAAGCAAAATAAAATTTCTTTTATTTGCTTCCCATGTGACTCGAACTCAGGCCCACTTGCTCATGTAGGTGGCATCACTTACCTGGGCCTTAAGTGGCATTTTCAGGCCACTTTTCCAAGCCTGTTTGTGTGTCAAATTTCACAAACTTTTTCTTTTAAGGCCACCTTGCCTTAATTTCCTCTTTTAAACTTTAAAACTCGACATTTCTAAGTCATTTCTAAGTTTCCAAAAATTTTCGTTCGGCTCTGTAAACTTGACATTTCCTTACATTTCCAAGTTTCCAGAAATGTTTACTTTCCTCTTTTGAATCATTTCTAAATCTTTTCCTTACATCCCCTAGTTTCCAAAAATGTTTACTTTCCTCTTTTAAACTTAACGTTTCCAAAGCATTTCCTTACATTTCCTTACATTTCCCTACATTGCCTTACATTTCCATACATTTCCACACATTTCCATACATTTCCATACATTTCCATACATTTCCATACATTTCATGAATTACACATCCAACACACCCACTGAGCCCACTATCTCATGAATTACACACGAACGCATAACCCCTAATCTAGGATGTTACAGTTCTACCCTCCTTAAAAATAATTTCGTCCTCGAAATTACTTATTAACAGTCGTACAATCCTTCTCACCGCACTATGCTTACGCTGCGCACTCTGATCTTAATAGAACCATCATACTTTCTAGGCACAATCTCTAAGTTCACGTCCCTTAGAACTCATTTTCTAACGTCGCGATTTAATCTGATTTAAGAGTTTTATACATTAGTCTTTGTTTCACTTGATTACCCGCGAAGAAGTTTTATGAAAAGAGTTTTAGGAGTGGTTCTTTCGTATTCATACAGGCACACAGTCTATTCATACATTCATCAATCAATTATGAACTTCCGTTCATTCAGAGAAACGTTGTAGTTTTCATTGTTGTTGTTTTTCCACTACCCAGGGGTATTTTTGTAATTTGCCCTACATGGGTATTTTTGTAATTTGTCAAAATAAGGTTCCTTGGTGATTTGTCAATAAGGGTATTTTGGTAATTTTTGAAATCCGAGGGTATTTTGGTAAATTTTTACAAATCAGGGTAAATTTGTAAAGTTCAATAAATCAGGGGTATTTCAAAATTTTGCAAAACTTGAGGGTTCTTTTTGAGAATTTGTTTTCCAAATCGGCGATGTTGCAAAAATTTTGAAAATCAAGGTCATTTTGATAATTTTGTAAGTTAGGGGCAATTTTGTAATTTTCCAAAATCAAGGTATTTTGATATTTTGCAAGTAAGGGTTTTTTTTTGAACATTTATAAAATAGTGAAATTTTGGAAAAACTGTTGGGTAATTGGACCTTTTATAAACCAAGGGCATTTTTGTAAATTTACCACTAGGGGCATTTTAGTAATTTTGTAAACTAGAAGTTTTTGGAAAATTTTCGAAAATAACAATTTTCTCAGTTCAAAAGAGTGATTTGTTGAAATATTTTTTTTAAAAAAAAACTAGGGTTTCCATAAAAACACGGCTAGTTCCCTTTCGGGTTTTAGTTAGGGGTTTAGCCTATGAATAAGTCCTCTTGGTTAGGGTGAACCGAAGCTACGCACCAGGTAGGATTCGAGTGGAGAGGAGGTGAGTCACGCGGACTGCTTAAATACCAAGCTCCCACCGAATACCAATCCTAGACATGCGCACAATGGTTGCCACACCCTAACTCGGCGGCTTAGACACAGGTTTGTTTAATTAAGCATTTAAAATCTTATGTAACTGTTGGGGTAAACTAGTCCTAGGGTTCAAGTACCTATCATACTATTCTACATTCCATTCCATTTCTACCCTTCTACAAATCACAATATAAATCACACAAAGGATAGGGGTACTTACCTGGTGGACTGCGGGTCGGAGACTTAGGTGCCATGCTAGAAAAACCTGCTTATCTTCAAAAACTCATTTGGGCTCGATTTGAAAATGTTTTGGGCCTTAAACCCCAGGCCTAGGGTTTAAAACTGGGCTCTGATACCAAATTGAAACACCCCAAACCCGGCCCACGAGCTTTGACCAGATTTGGTATGTTCCTCAAGTAAACCGGTTCCAAATTCTTTTGTTACTTAGAGAAAAACTTGTGTGATTTTAAAAAAATATTGTTTGGGTTGGGCCTGTGTTGAAAACAAACTGGATTTTTATATTAGAAAACCTTTTTTTTTAATTTTAAGTAATAAACATATCGAGTATATTTTAAAATAAAACACTTAGTCTTTAACTTAATCAAAATTTGTAACACAATAAAACAACAAGTAGAAATAAAAATCGTTCATCATGGCCTTATGGCCTTATTACATCAAATAGTTTCCAAAATATTTCAAAGTACTAAAATAAATTCAAGAGTCCATAAAAACATAAACTTCATGTTGAGCATGGCCACCACAAGTACTGTCGTCCCGGTCCATCACTGTTCATCACCTGAAAAATGTTCCCCAACGGGGTGAGTCAACAGACTCAATGTGTACACGACACTAAATCATAATAGAATCAGGCATACAATAGTTACACATTCAAAACATAAAATACAAGTTATGATGCATTCCCAAACCCAAACCTAATTGTCCATCCGCTACACACCCCCCGTACCTGCCAGTCACACCGTGGGGACTACTAAGTCGACCCTCCTTCTGCTACACACTAATTTGCGGGCTTAAGGCTCCGCATCTTTGGTTTTAGGAAACCACTTTTCAGATTACTGTGGTCTTAGATCACCACTTTTCAGATTACTGTGGTCGTAAGTCACCACTTTTCAGATTACTGTGGTCTTAAATCACCACTTTTCACTTCCCCTTTCAATATACAACCAAATGCCCCATTAATATGCATAATATACCATAGTTCAAATTCTTATCATATTCTCATGTTACGAATAACATTTTTCATATTCCTAGTAGAAGTAGGAAACGTACTTGAGTACTTAGTACCATATCATGGTACTTTAGCCATGCTCATATTTCTATTAACATGTATTTTAATACATGTAACCATAATTCATATTACAAAGTGGTGTGGAGTACACACCTGATTTGCTTAACGAATTCCTTGAAATCCCGAAAAACTGATCTATTGCTTCAGATCTCAATTCCTACATTTGGTAACCTTAATATGTTAGCATAAAGCCTATAAAACCAAATCCTAGTAGGATTTGTATTCTTAAAACCTACCTTGTTGTCGAATTGACTATAGTCAAATCCCAAAAACTCGTATTCTTCCCTTTTTTAAACCGGCTAATCACTAGATCCCTTGAATCTGTTAGTTTTCGGCTTAAAACACATAATAATAATAGATCTAACTACTAAAATAGGCGTTGGACGAATGCTATAGACACTTAACTTGTGGATTTTAAATCTCGAAACTCACTGAATAACTAGGGAACACGCGGCTTATGGTGTACCTTCGGGAAAAGAACTTCTCCTTCCTTGTAGTCGACACTTAGTAAATCCCGAAAGATCTCTACAGCAACAGATATTAAGGGTATTAGAATCTTAATTTCGACAGCCTTAAAAAGAAATAGAATGAGAATCTAACCTAATCTTACCCTTACTGAAGAATTTGATGGAACTCTTGCTTGAACCCTTAGCAGTGTTCGGCTATGGCTTTGATGTGGATAACAATTTCGGCTCTTGAGGCTTAGTGAGAAATCTACTAGGGCTATTGGTATCTTCGGCTTTTGATTGTGTTTGTAATAGAAGAAGAAAAGAAAAGAGAAAAAGAGAATAATGGCAGAGAAAATTCGGCAGAGAGAAGAGGAGAAACTTTAGAGAATTTCGGCAGAGGTTTTCTTGAAGAGAAAAGAATGAATGAAGAATAGCCTTACTCTTCCTTTTATAGCCAAAATTACTAGCCAGAGTCCTTTAATTGGCCACCACTCTTCTATTTTGATAGCTTTATCCCTTGATTTATCACTTTAATAAAACTTAATCCAATAATTATCTCTTATCTCTTAATAAAAATAATACTAATAATAATCCTCTTTTATCTCTTCTTTATCTATCAAAATAAAAGAAATAAATCCATATTTATCCATCTATTATCTCTTCTTTTATCCATTAAAAAAAATAAAAGGAATTAATCCACAATTATCTCTTGGAAAAATAATCTAAAATAAAAATCCATTATTTATCCCTTATTTATCCACCCTTTATCTCTTAAAAATAAAAGAATAAAAGCTCCTAATTTATAGCCATGTGCCGTCCACCTCACTTCTTCTGGAAGCAAAATAAAATTTCTTTTATTTGCTTCCCATGTGACTCGAACTCAGGCCCACTTGCTCATGTAGGTGGCATCACTTACCTGGGCCTTAAGTGGCATTTCCAGGCCACTTTTCCAAGCCTGTTTGTGTGTCAAATTTCACAAACTTTTTCTTTTAAGGCCACCTTGCCTTAATTTCCTCTTTTAAACTTTAAAACTCGACATTTCTAAGTCATTTCTAAGTTTTCAAAAATTTTCGTTCGGCTCTGTAAACTTGACATTTCCTTACATTTCCAAGTTTCCAGAAATGTTTACTTTCCTCTTTTGAATCATTTCTAAATATTTTCCTTACATCCCCTAGTTTCCAAAAATGTTCACTTTCCTCTTTTAAACTTAATGTTTCCAAAGCATTTCCTTACATTTCCTTACATTTCCCTACATTGCCTTACATTTCCATACATTTCCACACATTTCCATACATTTCCATACATTTCCATACATTTCCATACATTTCCATACATTTCATGAATTACACATCCAACACACCCACTGAGCCCACTATCTCATGAATTACACACGAACGCATAACCCCTAATCTAGGATGTTACAACTTTGCTCTACGTGTTTTAGTTGCATGATGCAGTTCTCTATTTGGTTGTTATTAGCCCTTTTTAACATTTTTTTTCATGAAATTGATCTGTATGTGTTAATAATATTTTTTTTAATTTATAGAATTGATCTCGTATGTAAGATAAATTTTCGAGTTTGAATATGTCTAGTTTATATTATATGTAAAACTCTACGTATTATTATAGATATCGATTCAATAAAAATATATCTTTTTATTTTTATATTTACCCATATCACCTATGTTTTTTTATAACATTATTGTTTTTTCTGTTTGAAATATTTTTTTGTAGTTATATGGTTTCCTTTTGTTTTAATGCTTAACTACGATTATAACATAATAATGAAAGAGAATTAATGGCACTTAAGCTTCAAAGAGATTTGGAAATCACATTCATAATATGTATTTATGACACATTCATAATGCTTAACTATGATTAGGATGACAAATCTTCGTTCTATTATTATATTTTTTAAAATATTATTTGATCTCTACGTGTTATTCAATATTATTTTTAATTTTTTTATTCTTTTCATTTTAATAATAGGTTATTGATATTTTATTACTCATTTAATTTAACTTAAATAAAAAAATACTTAGAATGGCTACGTTGGTAAAATATAGATAATTAATTTATCATATTTTTATAAAAAATTTACACTACAAGATGGGTATTGGGTTTTGAGGTCGCGGTCTCATTTTCCCAAGTACGATCTGAACGAGCGGATCATGCCATACTTAAGTTGGTGGGATTTGGGGACATCACATTGATCCGTAGGTTTAACCTGAAGACTAACCTAATATCCGCCTTGGTTGAGCGGTGGTGTCTAGAGACCCACACCTTCATTATGCCATGCGGAGAGTGCACTATCACATTAGAAGACGTCGCTATGCAACTTGGGTTACGAGTTGACGATGATGTGGTCACGGGCTGAATCAAAGTGTTGGAACCTTCAGTACTATACCACAAATTGCTTGGATGGTCCCCTAGTGATAGGGAATAGAATTTCACGTACTTGACATTAGCATGGTTGAGAGCAAATTTTAAGGAGTTATCGAGCACCGCCACTGAGCACGAGGTGATGTGCATTGCTCGAGCCTATATTATGGAGCTGATCAGAGGGTACTTATGCCGAAAAACACGTCTAATTGGGTCCACTTAAAGTACTTGCCTCTATTGGAGGATATCCATCGTACCGGTACTTACAGCTGGGATCAGTAGTGTTGGTCATATTGTACTGTAAGCTCTGTCGAGCAACAAAACATGAGATAAGTAACATGGTCGACTGTGTGGGGCTAGTATAGTCCTGGGCACTGTACAGGATGTCATTTCTAGTGGCTTTTAGGCATCAACCATATTTGTGGCCACTTGTAAATAGGTAAAAAAAATTATACTTAATATTTAACGACTCATAAATGTGGATAATATTTTCCCAAAATTAAATGCTAATGTGTTTGTTTATTTCAGATGGGCCACGTCTCCAAGAATTGGTGTGAGCCAAACATTAATCATTTATTGCCAAATGATAAAGGCGTCCACCAAAGAGAAAGTAATATATATTGATTTCATTTAAGTAACATTGATTTAACTTATCCACTCACAGTATGTGATGTGACATGACTCATTATGTTATATTGTGCAGTTCTTGTGGATGTCGTATTCTGTACCGAACGTTGCAACCGTTATACCTTAGTGGGTTCATACCGAAGCCCATGTGTGGTGTATTAACACACTGATGCTCAACTTCTCAACCATTGAGTGGTATAACGTTGATTGGGTTATGCGATAGTTTGGGTGTAGACAATTTGTGTTAGTCGATCCACAACAATTTGTTGATGTCCGCTGTAAGACCATGAGGGGAAAAGATGGAGCGGATTGGAGCGTAGAACATCAACATTATATAGCACTATGAAATACCCGGTACGACAGGCAGCCTAAGATGCACTCCTTAATGTTTAACTTCAGTCCCTCAACTAAATACATGTAATGGTTCATGACCTGATGGCACGTTTATTTATATGGTGGGTATTTTATGATAGTACCAGATCATGGCCACAGACGTGGAAGACAACATATGGTGGAGCTCAACTCAGAGGATCAACATATAGCGGAGCTTGACCCGGAGGACCAACATATGGTAGAGCCTGACCTAGAGGATCAAACTCTGAACACACGCATTTCACCGAACAAATGGGTTCAGGCTTTTTGTGAGGGATCCCAAAGCAATTCATAACACCCAGAGACGGACGGTTCGAGTTCATATCACCCAGAGCAACCATTGATATCATTTGATATGTTTGGTGATAACATGTACTCTACCCTTCCTCAGGCCACATTCAATCTAGCTGTCAATCCTCCTTATGTGTACAGTACACCCTGACGTCCACCCTGTCAACGAAGGCTCGTAAACTGCTATACCCCAAATAAAGATACCACTCCCAGTTCATTCCAATTTTGATACATGTAAATTTCAAGTGTTATGTAATATTTTTTGTATTGGTTTATAATTCCACAACTTATGTATTAGTCTTTTTTGTATAACTTATAATATCTTTTAAAGTATTATAAGTTGTAATAGTTAATTTGAGATAAAAGCTTAACATTAAATGATACAAAATTTATTTCCATAAGACAATAAAATGCAAACATTGGGTACAACATTTAATTTCCTCCAGACCATGAAGATTGGCCAGTATAGACGTTTCTATGCAGACACTTGCTCCGATTATGGCCGACTGTTCTACATATGGTGCAACACTTTGGATCGACCTCTTCTCTGATATCCATTTCATTCTGAATCCTCGTCGTTGTTAGTCGACCTTTGACTTTCCTACATAGTGACCGATCTGGCAACATCTCGAACGCAGGCGGTTGAACTTCCCATGTTGATACATCCCTTAATACGAGGAACTATTACCCCAAATACGCAACGTAGATTCAAGCATGTACACATCGTCGATATATTGTTCAACATTCAAATTCAAGGTAGCACACGCTGCAACCATATGCATACATGGGTATCGTAGTATTTGGAACCTCCAGCACTTACACTGCCTGTTTTATATATCAACTCCGTAGGACTGTGGCGGGATCCTCGACCGACAATTGATGTACTCTGTCACTTAGAAAGTTTCCAAGTTCCAAGAATATAGTTATGCATTCATCGACCTGGCCCTTTGAGCGTTCTCTTTCATGTCATCCCTGACATCTTCGACGCACACGTGTCCTACTTCCAACTGATTTACTTGTTTCAACCCTACTTTTGGCATTAAGGTTGCCAGTATGTAAAACATGGCTAAAAAATCCGCTAAAATTGGCAAATGTCACGTACGCCTCAAGACAGAGTTAACGGCTTCAAAACAGAGTTAACGACCTCAACAAGGTTGGTCGTCATATAACTGTATCGGTACCCCTCGTCAAAACATTGAGCTCATTGCCACGGCCCCATGCTGCTTAACCACTGTCTACGAGAAGGTTCGAACCTCGCCATATCAACCTCTAACCTTGCCAGCTTAGGTCCGAATCGGTGTGCTTCCAGCTCATATCCTACGTATCTATTCTGATAAAACATGTTACCATCTCATTTAGTAAATTGACTCGAAATATTTACAAATACGAATTTAAATACGATATTTTTACCCATGTTCATGATTCATTTGCGCCAGTCTTTGTTCTTGTACTATTTGTGGAAGTTGACAGTGATGTGATGAATACAGTAGACGAACCTCCATAGAACCTTGGATTCTCGAATCACAGCAACAAGGCCTTTCAGTCTGTCGGAGACAATGCAAATGTTGTCTCGCATGACAACATGCCTCCACAAGTTTCGAATGAAAAATGCCCACGATTTGGAGTTCTCTGACTCCACGATGGAGAAAGCGATCAATAGTACATTTCAGTTACCATCTTGTGCAACCACAATCAGAAGTATCTGCGTATATTTTCCATAAAACCACGTTCCACCAACCTGCAATAGCGGTTTGCAATGGGAGAAGGCCCTAACACATGGATCGAAAATCCTGAACAATCAACGAAAAACTCTTCTCACCAGTTTCAATTGTCCATTCAGCCTCTATAAGGCAACGTTTGCAAGTCCACGACAGTTCCTAGGACATACTCCACCATCACTGAAATCTAACCCTGAAGTTCATTGTATGACTCATCCTAGTCGTCGTACAGTTGGTGCATGGCCATTTGTTTCGCCCACTATGCTTTCTTGTACGACACTCTGTACTGGAATCGATCTTGCATGTTCGCAATCAATGTCGACACAGGAATGGTTGGGCTATCTTTCACTAGTGTCATGATGCAGTTGCAAATACTTTTGGCATCCAATTTTCGGTGGTCTTGGGACATACATGCGACAGTGCACGTATGATGCCATTCTAATCTTCGTATTTACCACTGTTGAGTCCTCTATATAAATGCAGCTCGAACCCACCAACCACACCCATCGCCAGCTCTCTAATATTCCCCAACATATAATGTCGGTGTAGACTTGGAAACCTTGTAATCAATCGACACCTTCATGTTGTATTGTTTAATGGAAAACACACAGTCCGCCTTGTTCTCGAACCGTTACCTAACGAACAACTCTTTCAACTGCAAATTTGATGTCAATCTATGAGCAGGTACTATATCAGCATACTCATGGAACTCGGATGCATGTGCTACATCTGGGTCTATGTTCAACATGTCACCCCTAGGTTCATTTCATAAAACAATGCCATGACTCGAGTTACTGAATGAAGGGCTGTGAGCATCTTCAACCTTCTCTAGGCTTTCATCGTCAATATCGTTCAGAACCTCATCAATATCGGGGTCACTAAAATCTTCAACGTCCTGATCAGAATCTTTACCATTATTAGTCATTTCTCTGATGTATGCTTTTGTGCTTATTATTACCTCCGGATGTATTTGTAGATGGGGACCTGGGGTAGGGTTGTTATACAAACTCCCACCATAATTTAGATTTTTGGGCATATGTGATGTCTCTCTGCATTCTAACTAGTCTATCCATCCGACATTAAGATCAAAGTCAAATTTGCGATGTTGACTTATTGGACTAACATTCTCAACGGGCTCTATGTCCGCTAACTCAGCAAATAACTCAACTGGTTAGGGGTTCTCACTTCCAGTCGACCACCATATTTCCATCATAATGCCCAAGTCGTCATGTAACATCCTGAATTTATGGGCTTGTGCATTTTGTGTAGTGTATGCTTAAAATATCAATTTAAGGATTTGAGGTGCAAATGGGGCTCAGGTTTGGGCTGAGGCTTTGATTAAATATTTTGTTTAGACACTCTATGGGCTTAAATTAAAGTTTTAGTAGTTTAATTGACATATTGGGCTTGTGGCCCAGCAACTAGGGGCACAGTAAAGGGGAGCTATAAGTGGCGTCACCAGTGCTTGAGAAGGGCCCAATTTTTGGTTGCTTGAAGCCCAAGTTAAAGGGCCAAATTTCGGCACTTAAAAAGGGGACTAGGAGGGGACGGCACAAGGCTAATTTTTAGGAATTTTATTATGTTTAAATTATGAGGATAATAAGCAGATAATGGATAGAGGAGTTGGTGATAATTAAGGCTATTTTTGAGGAGATAACAGATTAAGATAAGGGAAAAGGATAGGAGCTATCATATGTTGGAGTGTTGGCCGAAAATCAATCTCTGCTAAGGGGAGGAATCGGTTTTCTATATGAAGGGGGGATGTCGAAATTTACTGCTAAAGCTCTCATCTTTTCTCTTTTCTCTGCCAAAATTTCTACTCCATTCTTCCTCTCTTCTCTTTTCCTTCAGTTGGCTGAATCTTCTGACAGATTCTTTCTCATCTCTTTCAAGACACTTTAACCGAATCTTCAAGCCCCTCTTTGCTTTCTTTTCACTTTTCCTTTTTAGCCGAAACCACATTAGTTCATCTTTTTCGGGATTTTCATAAAAGCCGAAATCGTGAGATCTCGTCTCTTGTGATTGCCGAAATCACTCTAGGGAGTCTGCTTGTGCCGAATTTTGAAGGAAACAATAGGTAAGTGTCGATTTCGGGATTTCAATTTTTTTTCGGCTTTTCAAAGTCCCTAGCCGAATGGCTACTTAGAAACTAATCTCTTATTTCTCTCTTATTTTCGGCATTCTGGGATCTGAAGAGGAGTCAATCGCGTAGATCTCTAAGTCATAAGTTCAGTAATACTCGAATCGTGGTACTTTCGGGATTTCAAGGTAAGGAAATCTATTGATTTTAATGTGTAAAATCGAGTAGAACACTAACCATGGCCGATTATAGGAGAGGCCCTATTTCCATATCTTTTCGGCTTTTCGAGCAAAGTTGTAGATCAGTTTAGCAAGGGTATCGACTTTAATCAGGTGTGTAACTTCTCACACCATTAGATTGATTGCTAAAATATATGTATGTAATAAATCTGTTATACTGTGTTAAATGCCGAAATCCCGGATATCATTTGGAAACCCGAAGAGGGTAAAAGCTAAATATCAGGTTAGTGTTTTCTGCCACTCATCAGTGATTGATTCTGTTAAATGATGTGTGATGTATGTCAATTGTTATATATATGCTTGGGGTTGGGTAATGAATGATGAAAGGGGAAGTGATCTGTTTTGGTGGCTTATGCCATTTCAGCCTGGTGACTCTGTCACAACTTTGACGATGAGCAGCTAACTGCAGCATGACTGCCATCGATGGTGTGTAGCGGTGTGGGTTGATTGTAGAAATCCCCAATGGTGTGCTTCGCAGGTAAGGGTGGTGTGTAGCGGATGGAAACCTAGGATTGGGTTGGGTTATGTATGTTATTTTCTGTACTATGTGTTATGTTCTGATTTGTGGGCTAAGGCCCAATCTGATGGTGCATGAGGGTTGCACACTGAGTCTCGCGACTCACCCTATTACTTTAACCATTTCAGGTGACACTTAGTGCATCGGATCGGGCTGGAGAAGAGAGCAAGGTGGCCATGCGACAGAGCATTGAGGATTCAACAAAAAGACTTCACTTTATTTATTTATTTTTAAGAAATTTATCTTAAGTGGGTTTTAAGTTCCGTTGTAATAAGGCCATGGGCCACTAGACTATTATACTTTGTTTTGGGTTTTTATTTTGGGCTTTTAATATTGACACTTAAACTTTAATTAAACTAAGGCATGTATTAAGACTTTGGTTTTTATTCATAAATCAACAAATCAAATTTATATCTTATTTCAACTTATCAAGTTATTAAGTTTTCCCGAACAGAAGACTAAATACAAGAAAAATATTTCCCGAAATTGCGACATCTTTTACGAAACTTCCTTAGTGACATACCAGATCCGGTAGTAATGTTTGGGCCAGGTTTGGGGTGTTACATGTCATCATCTAACAGTTGCATCTCACAAAATTTCAACGGATCTGTAGAGATTGGAAACTTGTAAAATAATCTAGACGCTGACCTTCCACAACGGATAGTTATTTTCGCACTGATCTTCCTTTTCATTTGTTTCAACTTCACATTTTTTTAAAATCACAACCCCACTCTTTGCCGACCTTGAAATACAAAACCAACATCACCTTCTACAGTTTCACCATAAAAAAGAACGTACACCAAAAACACCGCGTTATTCATCTTCAACAAAATTTTTGAACTCTCTTACTAAATACAACAATTTCACTCTTTTCTTCCCTTCCAATTCAAGTCTTACAAAAGCGCTTCAATATCTGTATATATGTTGGAGAACCAAGTGGTAGAGCCATAAAGAATGGTTCCACCAAAATAAAATATTAATTTTTAAATTTTTAGATTAAAAAACACATTTAAAAAATGTTTTAATTTTTTAAAAATAATAGATTTATTTTTTTAAAATAAAAGCTTTGAAATGATAAAAAATTTAAATGTAAAAATTAAATATTTTAAAACAAATAAATAAATAAATTTAAAAAAAAAGTGTTTAAATGAACTATGACTCCACCAAAAAATTATATAAAAAAATAAATAATAAACAAATTTTTAAAAAAAATATTTAAATGAATTGATGACGCTATTTAAGATGGCTCTACCAAAAAATATAAATTTAAAATATTATAAACAAATAATAACTAAATAAATAATAATAATAATAATAAATAAATAACAAAAAGGTGACAGAGACGTCGAAAACTGGTGGCGCCAAATTATTTGGCTCCACCAGAAAAGAAAAAGGAAATTTTGTTTAATCCTCCACATGTTTTCAGAAATTATAGTATTTCCCTGATATTTATATAGATGGCGTTATTTACATGACTCCACCGAAAAAATAATTTTTTTATCGCAGTTGCCGACGGGCATGGTGACGCCAAATACTTTGGCTCCACCAACTTACACTATAGATTTTAGATCATTCATGTATTTTATAAAAAAAGTAAGTCATTTATATAAATAATTAAATTTTTTAAATTAATTTTATAATAAAAAAATTGCCTCGTTTGAGCTTTTCAAATAAATTTTGTAATAGGTTGAACTTAATATATTTTTGGGTTGAAATTTGAGCCATACTCGAATCATTTAAGTACCTCAAAAATTAGAACGAGTCAAAATAAAATAATTATTTGTACTTTTTCTTATGAAAATTCACACTTATAGGGCAAAAACAAAAGTCAAGCAAGGGTGTTAGCCGTATTTTACATGTGATCGAGGAGCTATTATATTTACATGTGACAAATTCTAAAGCTAGTTGGTCCAAATATGAAAACCTAGACCGGACTAGATTAAGTGATCAAATATGCAGATTTCATCTTTACATCTGCAAAGTTTCAAATTGTAATAAAATTAGTTAAATTATGTTATTAATCCTTCTACTTTATAAAAGTTGTAATTGTATTTTTATTTGATCACTTTTAGTCTTGTACTTTTAGAATTGGTCACTTTTAATTCATGTACTTTTCAAATTTTGAAATTTTAGTCTTTATCCAAACAATAACAATTAAATTCGTTTGGTTAAATTCAATTACTAGTCTAGTACTGTGCCCATAGTTGTAGTTTTAATCCATATTCTTCAAGTGGATCATTCTAAGTCCCTATACTTTTTGAATTTTGAAATTTCAATTTTAACGCATGTGAAAATAATAAGTTGATATGGCACTACATATATAATAATATGTTTGGGGTATCAAATGTTAAAAATAACAGAATTTTACCTAATGAATTTAACAATTATTATTTGGTGAGGACTGAAATTTTAAAATTTGAAAAATATTTTTTAAACTAATACAATATTTTTAACCAAAAAAATTAAACAAATAACAAAATTTAACCAAAAAAATACACATGAAAAAATCATTGTATATATATAAGTATCAGAATTTCCTTACTAAACTCTTGTTTTGCTGCATAATAAACTTCAGTTAATAAATATATTACAAGTAAAAAATAACCAACAAACTTCAAAAAACTAAAAAAAGCCAACTCATATATAAAAATTATTTAAGCCCAGACAAAAATAATAGACAAAAAGCATGTTATAATATACTCTGTGTTTTTTTTTTTTCCTTTTCTGGTAAAATGAAGAGGATTACAGTGTTTATAAATAAATTATCTAAAGTATTTTTTTTCTTTCAGGATCATTTTAATCTCCAAAGAGAAAGATATATAAAATTTCATCATTCGAGAGAGTCACTTTTACTAAAACATTTATAATCTAATTGGTCTCTCTAGAAATATACTTTGCGTCTTTATGACAGATAAAATTCTAACATGAGATGTAACCAATTTATTTTGTGTATTCAACAGACAAAATTCTAAATATAACTTATCACTTTCAATTTACTGGTTATAACTTTAAATTTGATAACCTTTACTTGTAATAATTAGAAAATTATAATTTTTTTAAAAAATATTTTTATATACACAAACAATTATCTTAATTCCTTGGATATAATATGCAATTTTATGTATAAATTTTTATTTATTACAATTATACACATAAAATTTTAATTTTGATTCAATTGTATACACTAAAAAATAAATATATTCATTTATTATTTATTTTCCTTATTAGATTAATATAATTATTTGTATGCCATATATAAATGTAAAATGATGTTACATCGATAATATTAGTGATTTATGAATATTAAATTAAATTAAAATTTCATTAATTGCACATAATTTATATATAACATTTCAGAATAAACCAACCAAAGATATTATTTTTATGTTTATCCCAAAAATTTGTTGAAAACTATTGGCACTAGTTCCATAAGAAAATAAAATTTGCTTTCCAATCTATTGATGAAATTATCTAGCCTTTTATTAGATGCCTCTATTAATCATCATCTATGATATATAAAAATGTGTGAAATGACTTATTTAACAATTGGTAATCATCATTAAAAAGTAGCTCCACAAATTATTGCCTATAGCAAGAACCTGGACCTTCAGGGGCTGCGCGGCCTAGTCCAGCTACCGGAGCAGCTGCAACTCCTCTTTGATTCAGTAAACACCTAAAATGTGCTAACCTTCCAGTTACATCTCTTGGATTCTTTGCCAATTTGTCAAAGGGTGTCCATAATCGCTCTGCAATTTAGTTTCAGACATGAGGGAGAATGAAGAATGTGATGAAAACACAATACCAAGACAATAAGAATTTTTCTATATTAAATCAAAATTGAAATTTATAAGGGTCACCCCAGCAGCATTTAGATCAATGAAGGTGGATGCTTATCCTTGTTAACCTGACCATGTCATCTTGTGCTTATGCTTCTGTCTATATGTAGATTAAATATCAGTACCACTTGAGTTCAAACCAGATGGAAATGCATATAAAAACTTCTTACTGCTCGGATTATCTATAACACTTGTAGCCTAGGATGACAGCTACTCAATTAAACCCTCAAACGTTAATAATTAATCAATTAAGTCCTTTAATCAACAGTTTCCGTTGTTAACTGTTAATTTGTTGATGTGGCTAGCAATTATATTGTTGACATGGTGGTCCACTTCCACATCAGCAACAATAAAAAAATTATTTTAAATTATTTAAACATTTTAAGTGCAATGATTAAAATGTATAAATAATATAAAACAATATTTTTTTATTTTGCTGACTTGGACCATCACGTCAGCAACATAATGACTGACTAGCAACAGTTAATGGTTACATCAGCAAAATAACAGTTAACGACGGAAGCCACTGGTTAAAGAGTTTAATTGATTAACTTTAAACGTTTGAGAGCTTAATTGAGTGTGTTTTTCACAAAGGGACTTAATTAATTTTTTGACAAAGTTCAGGGGCTTTTTTTACCCCTTAAGCCTTTTCTTTTATAATGAAAAAACTCATAATACTTTGTATTATATATGGGAGCTCCCAGGTTCTGACCTAATAATTCCAACCTCTTACACATTTTATTATTATGCATATAGCAAAGAACGCCATAATATGCATGTAATCTAATATTAAGTACCTGCAGCTGCAGCTGCACGTGGCCATATGGTTTGTTCAATATCTGAACCATCAACTGTTTCACCCCACATGCATACCTCTCCTCCAATAACTAATTTCTGTTGCTTTAAGTTTGAAATATTTGTAAGCGGCTCATTCGCATAGAATTCCTGCCATGGAGTGTCCAAGTGATCCAAGTACCATTTGTCCTGGTTGCTTACAATACACCTTAACCCAGATGCAACCACTCGTTGAGCAACACCACCACCAAGCCTGCCAAACAAATCTCAAGCACAACTTCAACCGACATGAACTCTTGAATCAAGCAACTTGCAACAACATTTCTAGATCCAAGTTGACAATAATGGTCTCTAGTTCAATGTTTATTTGTTGTTTAAAAGTTAAGAGAATTCAAATCTAGCTACTTGCAAAAACTTTTTAAAAGTAAAATAGTTTAAATTTGATTTTTGTAAATCAAAATGATAGAGCCTAGAAAAACATTTGACAGACGTTGATAAATCTGTAATAGAACTGGCTGATCCTATCCATCTTTTTAAACAGTGGCTGTCTAAGAATGGCTGCACCATGTACTTGAACCTTTTAATGTCAAGAGATGGAGATTGGGATCACAACTAAAGATCAAGTTTGCAAGTAGGAAACTGTCCTTGCAAACAAGCCAATGTAGGTATTAGTATGTCAAAAGCTAACAATAATAGTGTGTATGGCTCAAGATTTAATTGTTCTAGTTCAAACCTCCAACTTCCAGAAAGGTTTTGAAAGTAAGAAGGTCAATTTTTGTTTTTATAAATTGAAACCAGTTTCACTAATTTGATCAATTTATACAAATTCCCAAGGTTGTTTGAACTGAACCGGTCAGTCAAACTGGTCGGACTGCGCACCAGCTGGGGTACCAGTCCAGAGAAGGGCATTGAGCAGTTGACCCGGGAACCGGTATGGACCAGTTGAACCGGATTTTTAATATTTTTTAATAATTTATTTAATCGAACCGGTGGCCTGACTGGTCGACCATCTGTCCGGTTCTGAAAACCCTTCAAATTTGAACTGGATTTCTGACCATGCACTAAGGCTTTCAAAAAAAATCATAGAAGAAAATGCACAAACAGAACTAAGATTCAAGTTTTTTAGTAGTATGCTTCACTCGTGAACACTCGAGTGTGACTTGTTCATTGTCAATCTGGACTCGAGCTTAAGCCACAAAAAGCAACAAGCCAAGTTCAAGCGCTGTGATATTACATCCAAATAATCTTTTTTTTTTTTCTATCAAGCCTTGTTTTATAAAAAGCTGAGGAATCCACTTGTAACAGGTTGTAAGGCTTCATGCTAATCAACTATTTAAATGATTTAATCAATTTAACTTTTTCACATCCTTTAGTAGTAAGAATCCTTGTTATTCTAAAGTATGAATTATAATGTGATCAATTCAATTAGAATATATTTGAATTTTAGGAGGGTATTTTGTCTTCAAAATCTTCTCAGCCCTAAACTAGTTTAGTATATAAAGTGTAGAATTATACATTAATTCTCTGAAACTGAAGAAAAAGGCAGCATTTTCTTTGAGTTTTATAAAACTTTAATTTGCAAAAGGAAGCAGCATCATGTCTGTCTATGTAAGAACATAATGCATACATTCTCTAGGTTTGAGTGATAAAGATTAGGAGATACCAGTTGTGAACGACAGTCTTCCGGCTCAATTTATTGCCAAAGTCATTGAAGGTCTCCTCCCTGTGATATTCTAAATGTGAATAGGATGTATAATATTGTTGTTTGGCTAAATAGCTCGTATAAGATGAATACCAGTTAATAATTTCATATCCATGAGATAAAGCTATATTTTGTGCTCTCAAGACAAAGTACTGATATGCTTGAGATTCATTCATACCACGCTTTTTTAACCTGAAACCAGGAGCAAGAAAGTAAGAGGTGCTGTAGATAACACAATAATATCAATTCCATCTTGAATCAGGAATTAAATAAGATCAGTTTATAAGTATGATGTTCTTGTACCATATACGTGAAATAATGGAACAACAATAAAGTACCTTTTAAGCAATGGCAGTGTTAGTGGGTGTTGAGTGCATCAAAGGAATGGCAGAGGATATTGATGAAATAAATAAATTTATATTGACAGCAAACTAGAACTCTTCCCACTAGCCGAGGGCAACTAAGATAATGTTACAAAAAAAATCACTAAAACATGGGACCATAGAAGCTTCTCTTTCAACCAGTCAATGGCATCAAAATTTTGCTAGGTGACAAGCTAATGCTTTCACTTGCCTGTGAAGAAATAATAGGAAGAATAGGACACGGATGTTACTCAGAATAACAAAAAGCAGGATAGATCTTTGGAAAAGAGCAACAGTCACATTTCCATCAAGTTTCTAACAAGGAATAAAACTGATAAACCAAATAGATATTTACTTTCATTCTGTGGTTTAGCAAATTAACATGTAAAATCCTAAACTTCTTACCAATTTCTTATACGAGGAGTTGTTGTCCAACAACCTGAATTAGAAAAGAAAGAGGTTGGATCAATAAAGTATTAACCTCGAAGTGAAAAGATATAAATGTACACTTCAAACTATACAAAAGCATATTTCAATTAATTTTCAAGTTAAACAGTAAAGGTCTAGGAAGTCAACATCTATCAACCTACACAAAAGAAGTTAGGTTCTTTGGAAAGTTTACTCAGAAAATATTGCTGAGATACAAAAACCCATAACGTCCAGAATAAAACCCTCTTTATTTGTTTCTCATCTCCTTCACTTTTTTCTCTATTTTGGGGGGGGGGGGGGAGTTACCAGATAAGTTAGAGCTTAAGAAATGAAATTCCAGATGTCATATTATCAGAGATTTCTGGATGCATGGATTCTCAGCAGCTGAAGGTCACAGAATGTGATTTAGAATTTTAATATAAGCCTGACCAAAATACCTTCTCCATGGTTGGACAATAAAAGCAATCAAAATGAGTTTATTTCTAATAATAGAGAGAAACAAATTCAAGAAATGCTTGAAAGACTAGGGTCTGGTGTACGAAAACATTATAAATCATGACCATCCAAGGAAATGTAAGGACTGCTATGGAAAGGCTGCCCATATCTACCACAGAATTTTTTTGTAAGATAATAGTTTTATCCAAAAAGAAGCCTCAAAATCAAAAGTTATAATTTGCACGATATATCTATAATAATATACAAGTATATAAGATAGTATGATTTTAACTATATAAGATAGTATGATTTTAACTTACTTGTATTAACTTCATCACCTCCCAAGTGAACAAATTTAAAATTAAAGATCTTGCTGAAATCTGAAACAATAATTTCATTTTCATTTTGTTATATAAGGGAAAGGAAAAAATTGAATAGTAATTTCATTATAGAAATAATGACATCGAGGGGTAAGTAAGGAGATCACCTGAGAGAATTCCATCTATTACTTTAAATGTAAATTCATTGCTGACATCAAGCGGCTGTTGACAGTCCTTGGAGGGCCATAAAGAAGGATAACCAGTCCCCCTTAAAAAAAATTAAACCACAGTTACGCAAAACATTTAGGACAAGGTCAAAAGCATAATATAATTTTTGGGCATGCATCTTAGTTCAATTCCACAATATCTATCCCCATTTGTTGTGTGTATATTAAATATGCAAGAACGGCAATTTATGATAATTTGGGTCATGCAAATCACATAATAGTTGCAGACAAACGGTCCTTTAATGACCATAAAGAAGGACAACCATTTCTCCTAAAGAATTAAAACACAGCGATTAAAAACGTTTTAGGACAAGGCGTGCATATAAATTTTTTAGACGCATCCTAACATCAAGTTTTCAATATTATCTGTGCTTGTTGGGTGTATTCAATCATAAGCATTTTAGTATATGTTATTTATGATAGTTTGGGTCATGTAAACCACACAGATAGTTGGCTATTGCACGCAACTCTCTCATACAGGTAGTCCTGGTCTTAGAATTTCCTTCAATGTTAAGGTAGCACCACAACTTTTAAATTAAGAGAATTTGAAACTCTTCTTATTTCTTCTAGAGAAGAAATTATGCAATCTAGTTATTGCCAAGGATTCTGTCAATTTGTCCTCCGAAAATTCTTCACTCTTATATTGAGATAATCATTGTTAAAAGTACCGGCCTAAAGGTGATTAATTATCAGAAAGCTTAATTTCACTTCTTACAACATTCATTCACTAAATATAAAAATACAATCAGAAATTTCCATTCCAGATAACCTTTATGACAGGCAAAAAATTAGCATCTTTATCTGTAAAATATTGCTTATTTGCAAAAGAAAGAATGTTACTAACAACAGAAATCTACTATAAGAATGGAGAAAGCATATGATACCATGAGAGAGCATGTCCTGGAACATCAATTTCAGCCAATACATTTATTCCTCTTTTTTGAGCATAACTGCATAGATTAAAAATAAATAGATCAAAAAGAATTGAAGTACTCAAAACAATAATTATCATATGGAAAAAGAAAAGAAAATAATAGAAAGGAGAAAGACATGCCTCACAATATCAGCAGCATCAGCCACTGTATATTGCTCTGAGGGTGAATAAGCACCATCCCACAGTTTAGGATATGATGGTATCTCCAAGGGGAAAGATTGTGTATCAACAATGTGCCAATGCATTACATTCTGTATGAAAGCAAGAAAGAGTTACCACTTATAGGCTAATTATTCTGGTGTTATTAAACAAATCAATCCACAATGAGGAGAAAAACAATTATTCCAACTGAAATTTGTCGTAAATCTTACCAACTTTGCATAGGACATAGAATCAATAACCTTCTTAATAACTGGCACAGGTAAATAGTGACGAGACGTATCTACACCAGTTGAATCAAAAAATCTATTATTACTTGGAGACAGAATACAGAAAACAGAGTTAAGATATTATTCTATCATCATATAATTTTCTCCGACCTATGAAGATTTGCAGTTTAACTGCCATTCCACCTTTCATGTTGGTTGCTGAGAATGTAGAACGGCCAAAATGGGCAAGAAAACAATATATTTTGATAATACCTAACAGCTAAAGCAATAGCAAAATGAAGTCCCTAATTTTCAATGCAAGTAAAAGATTGATCACCAGATACTGTATTTTAATTGGAAACCAATACCATTAAAATCACTTTAACATTTCTTAGAAGAAAAGAAAGTATCTCACCAATCAAGAGGCCTCGATAAGAAAATCTTGGCTGATCAATAATAGTCCATGGTGACATGTCAATTTGAAGGACCCTGCTTGTAACGCTAAAATAACATAATTGGCTGAATGTCTGCACCATTGTACAACAAGCTGTATATTCTAAGAATTTTACGATTTACAAATAATCTTGGCAACAAAGATTATACTGGTACTAACCTGAAGCCCTTGTAGAGCGCCATAAACTGTCTTTGCCTGCATGAGTTTATTATAAAATTAACAGTTAAAGCCGGAATAAATCTAAGGTCAAAAGTTGACCTTTCTTAATTAAATTATTTTATATTGTAGTTAAATTTAAAAATAGACTAATTTTAATGCATATTGTTCAACCTAAGAAGACTCAGAAAACACAATCATATCCTACCATAAAAAAATATATATATATATATATATTACAAATAAAAAGGGTAAACTACAATATTAGTCACTAAACTATGGGTAAATTCTCGTTTTCGTCATTGAACTAAAAAAAATTATAATTTAATCACCGAACTATTTAAAAGTTTCATTAAACTGTTAGATTATTAAAATCGATGCTATATGGCTTTCTTTGTTTGTATTGTTTGCACTAATCGAAAGCTTTCTTTCATTTTCTCATCTAAATCATAAATCTAGTAACCAAAATTCAAATAATTTTCTTTTTCAATCTCTGACGTTGAAAGTAAGTTCTTTTACTTATTGATGGGTATTCATATATATATATATATATATATATATCAATGTCAAATCAGTACTTGGAGCTTGTTAGCAAAATAAAAAAATAAATTAAGAACACATTAAATTAAATAAATAAAAACTTTTGAATAGTTCAATTATTTAAAAAAAAAACTTTTTGAATCGTAATATTTTTTTTAGTTAACCAAATCGAAAAGTAGTTTGCCCAAACAAAAATAATGAAGCATAGAGGGGCGATATAGGATTAGTTGTCTGCACCTCAAGATGGGCGTAAGCCGGTTTTTCTGGTGATGGGACTATTAATTTGTACGATTCATCAACGCCGTATTGTAGCTGCAATCAAAATCACATTCAAATCAAACACTCCCACAACGTTTCGGTTACTTTTAGCTTCGCTATCAGCTATTTTAGAATGAATTTATAAACAAACAAAATATATATATAGTTCAACCCTCCATATTCTCAGACAACGATGTTTCTTTCTTCTTCTTTTTTTAATATCTCAATCTCAAATCTTTAATTTTCTATTTTTTAATTAATAATAATAAAATTAAAGAAGAGTAAGGGAGGAACCTGGCCGTTTGGAGAGGAAATAACGATATGCAGACCCTGGAGCAAAGATGAAGAGTTGAAGGCAGAGAAATTGGCATCAATAACGTGTTCCAGTTTGATGAGAGCAAGCATCCGGTCGAATGCGTCTTTGAGTATTTCAGATCCATAGTTAGAGGAGAACCTGAAATCGTTGGTCAAGTAAAGGTGAGTATGGCCGTAACTCACCGACGCCGGCATTGGCCATATCTTCACCTTACTACTCTGGCCACTCGCTAGCACCCCCGCCATTAGCAGCAAAACATAAATCAACATTTCACTCCCCATTTTCCCCATACTTCTCCTCTCCCTAATTTCACACTGAATAAATACTTGTTTCCAAATGCTAAATCGCACTGTATATGCAGACAGCAAAGCTACCTGCTTCTTTTCTTTTCTTTTTTTATCTTCCACTTCGATATAGGGGTTGGTGATCTTGCAAAGAACTTTTATAACCGATAGCTTTCACTCCCTGCCATGCCCGGGAATTAATAAATAAATAAAAGTACTTTTTTTACATTAAAAATTTATTATTTTTAAATAGATTAAAATATGTAATAAATCTCTATACTCTTCCTAAGTTTTGAATTTAGTCATTGAATTTTTATTTTTATAATTTTTATTTTTTAAATTTTAAAATTTAATTTCAATTCTTAATATTAAAATTATTTTATTAAATTTAAATTTATTATGTCATTTTTTAGTTATATTGTTAGTCAGTGAATATTTTTTTATTTTAAAATATCATGTCAACAAATTTAACAAAAAATAATATTAACAATATTTAAAAAAATACAAAAATTAATTACATATTTTGTCCTTTTAAATAAATTTAGAATTGCATTCCTATACAACAAAAATATTAATGAAAAACAATTAAAATATGATATTCGGCAAAAAAAACAACAACGTGAAAACAAAATGAATATATAATTAATATAATCAGTTTAAACAAAATGGTCTGATCTAATAAATAAATAATATGAGTGATCTATGATTATCTTCTTCTTTTTTCTTAAAAGAAAACTCATTTAAATCCTAATAGTTCTTTTTAAAGAAATTCAATTGGGAATCTTAAATCAAATTAGGATAAAAAATTAAAATGAATCCTTTAAATATGTCATTTAAAATAATAATTAAATAATATTATATTTTAAACCCTTTCTAATTGGTCAGATCCGGGTCTAAATAATTAAATAAGGGAACAAAATTTTACTTATAATATATTTTTATTTAAATAATTTAAAATCAAATATATTATAAACCATGATCACAAAAACAAATATTTTTTCCATTCTAGGTGTATGGTTCATTTTCTTTTTCATTTATTTATATTAAAGAATAAATCTCAAAATGATATATGAATTTTGATTCAATTTGTAATTTGATATATGAACTTTAATTTGGTGTAATTATATATGTAAAACTTTGATTATAGTTTTAATGTATACATGAAACTTTAATTTTAATTCATCATACATATTTAAAAGAATAAGTATATCAATTTATTTTTATATTGGATAATATAATTATTTATGTATATAATATATATATATATTAAATGATATATATTAATAATATGCGATAATTAAATAAAATTAAATTTTCATATATAAAATTACACAAAATTAAAATTTATATATAAATTTACGTATTAAAGTGGATATATCCTTTATATTAATCCAACATTTCTCTCCTCCTATAGGCTAGAAAACTAATAATTAAGTGATAATTATCAACATTATCATTATGGGTTTTTTCTCTTAAAAAACAAACAGCAAACAAGAAGATTCTTTGTTGAGGGTCCCATGAGTCACGAGTCGTGAGTCATTCATTAGATTAATGAAGAAATTATTATTAATGATAAAAAGTAGAGTTTGTTTACCCAATTTAGTTAAAATGGTATATTGTTTCCATTTGAGTGTCTTACCTACCTAGACTTGTATTAGATTCCGATGCTCGTGAGGTTGTAAATTGTTATAAACACCCCATATTCCCTCTTCAATGCATCTCATCATATCTTTCCAAAAAAAAATTGAAGCATCCATTTTTGTTCTAAATTTAGATGATTTCATTTTTCTTAATAGCTAATATGTGATGTGGGACATGCTTTCGTGTAATTGGAAAATCACAGCAACTTTTATTATACAGAATGGTGAGTTTTATATTTTATCAAATGTGGTATTTATATATTTAAAATGTTGATTTCGTTAATTAATATAGTATTTTTTTTAACGGTGTTAAAATATGAAATCACTTGACACGTAAGTTAATTGTTCCCACGTTGGGTCTTTAACTTCTTTTTTTAAGTGATTACTTGAAAGCCCTGAATTCCGACCTCAATGTGGGAACAATTGTCAAGTTCAAACCTCAAATAGGAACAATTACTAAGTCCAGGGACTAGTTTAAACAAAAAAAATCAATCCCCAATGTGGGATCAATTGTCTAGTTCAGACCCCCAATGTGAACAATTGTTAAGTTCAAGCCTAACTTGGATGAAAAAAAAAAGTCTAAACCCCAATGCAAAATTTTTTTCAAATTTAGACCCCAAATAGTAATTTAACACAAAACTTAAAAATAAGTCTTTACCCTGGATTGAATAATAACAAGAGAAAAAAAGGAAAGTAAGGGAAAGCAATACCATTCCCTTTTTTGGATAATTATTTTATTTAAACAAGGGAAAGTTGAGGGAATTTAGTTATTTCATTTTTAATTACCTTGTTTTGGGGGAAAAGTTCGGGGAAAAAAGGGGTAAACTATCAAAATAGTTATTTTTGTTTGTCTCAAGTTACATTTTAGTCATTTATATTTAAAATGTTACATTCTAATCACTTATGTTTGAAATGTTACGTTTTAGTCACTTAAGTTATCGTGTTGTAACATTTTAGTCACTAAGCCGTTAATTATTGTCAATGGTGTAATGGTAAGCTGCATGACACGTTAAATCAACATTTCAAATGAAAATTTTAGGTTAAATTTGACAATTGGTCCATATATTTTTTTCGTTTTCAACATTTTTTCCTTTTATGTTCTTTTAACTTTCCCTTTTTTTTTCATTTTATTCTACTTCTCCCTCTGTTTTCCTCCCTTCTTCATTTCTTTTAGTGTAGTTTTTTCTATGTTTTCCATTTGTTATACATAGTACACTTATCATATTCACATTTAATTGCACAATAAGTGCCACAGCTATATTCATTGAGCCATCACATATCCGTTCACATATGAATGCATTAAAAATTAGACTATCACATACCACATACCAATATTCACTTACTTTACTTGTCACTTCAGCATCACATTTCACATATCATCACTTATGTACTTACCATTTTCTGCTCAGACCCTAAGGTGTTCTCTAATGGGTCCTTCACAAAATTTTTCTCCCATCCCATAGAAACTAAGGTTTCTAGCTCATCCATTATTAAACATTCCTTCATCGAATCGGGAAATTTCATCGCTTTAATAACATTAAACGTTACTTGATCGTCTTGAACTCTCATGGTGAGTTAACTTTTTTGCACGTCTATTAACATTCTTCCAATGGCTAGGAAAGGTCGTCCCAGGATGATTGACACTTCCTTATTTGCTTCAAAATCTAAGACAATGAAATCAGTAGGGAAAATAAATTTATCAACTCTTACCAAAACATCCTCGATCTTTCCTTCTGGGTATGCAAAAGATCGATCCGACAATTGGAGTGTCACAATTATGGGTCTTACTTCACCTATTCCCAACAGCTTGAAAATAGATTTGGGCTTCAAGTTTATGCTTGCTCCTAAGACGCATAAAGTTTTACCACAATAAGATTCTCCAATATTACAATGTATGGTAAAACTTCCAAGGTCCTTCAATTTTGGAGGTAGCTTGTTCTGTAGGAACGCGCTGCACTCATTCGTTAAGGCTACAGTCTCACACTCACTAAGTCTCTTCTTCCTGGGCAAGATGTCCTTTAGTTGGGCATATGTGCTAAAGTCTCTACCAACCGGATGTTGATGTGAAGTTGCTTTAGAACATCCAAAAACTTCTTAAATTGCACCTCATGTTTCTGCTTATGTAGCTGGAATTTTTAAGGATATGGAGGTGATGAAACCTTGGGTTAGACTGGATGTAACACCCCAAACCCGGCCTAGACACCACAACCGGACCTGGTATGTCACATAAGAAGGTTTTTATGAAATTTCGCATTCATCTGAAAATTTTAGAATCTCTTTTGAGAACCTCAAGTTTGGTAGCTTATCTGAAAACTCAATGTTCGTTTTATAAAAGTTTTAATTAGCCCAATCCTGCTTTTAGGTGACGTT
The DNA here is from genome assembly GCA_005393395.2 of Gossypium australe. Classification (NCBI taxonomy): domain Eukaryota; kingdom Viridiplantae; phylum Streptophyta; class Magnoliopsida; order Malvales; family Malvaceae; genus Gossypium; species Gossypium australe. The sequence continues at coordinate 63,590,197 of CM016614.1, read as the reverse complement.
TGAAAACACATGATGTTGCATTAAACTAACTTGAGATTGTTGTTTAGTATCGTTTGTAAATTCGTTGGTTGAGTTTTTGAAAAACTTTCATTTGCGTTTTATTAAGAATGCGTCTTACCAATTAATTCAAAAATTAAAGCGCGTAAAGTTCAAACCGGAAATAAACCCAAATTGTTAATAGCCTTATTACATAACAAAATCCCCAAATTAAAGAAAATTCAAAGAAAGGTAAAGTTTAATTTAATAAAAACAGTGCATGGCCACCTCGAAGTCCACTCCGGCCCAAATCCATTGAACTAAGAATTACCTGCAAGAATTTAAGCAGAAAGGGTGAGTCAAGAAGACTCAGTGCAATTACCTCACATAAACCATAACTGGGCCTAAGCCCCCATTATTCAATTGGCCGAAGCCCAAGCACTATAGCATAACAGATAGTCAATATAATAAACCCAGCCCATCCTAATGTTCCATCCTTTACACTCCGCTCCATGTATCCAACCTCAACACACCTATGGGGATTTCTACAATCGACCCTCCATCTGCTACTCTCCTCTTTGGCAGTCATGCTGCTCAAAGCTGATATGATGTGGCCTAGCCACCGAATCAATGTGACCAAGTCACCATTATACATATATGGCACCGAGCCATCGGAATAGTGTGACAAAGTCACCGATATACACTGCCCCTTTACATCATTATCATTTCCCCAGTCCCATGCACATGCAATCATAGTGAAATGGATGCAACACTTATTAACATACACAGATTCATCAAAGCATATATGTATATCCATGCTAAAGTGTTTAAGTGGCCTAGTAAGAAAAATCACTAACCTGATATCTTGATTTTACCCTCTAAGGGTTACCCAATAGACATTACCGAAGTTTCGGCTTCCAAACAATTCATATATTTATTGCATAACAAACGAAGGAAGGTGTGAGAATTACACACCTGTAAACGTGAAGGACTAGACTCTCAATATCGTCGATACTTTCACTAGGAGAAATAATCGCAATCTGCCTATCCCAAGCAGATGTCAGTTCCCTACCACAACCCGGCGAGAAGTCTCACACTGTCGATACTGCACGTTCTTTAAACTTAGGAGCAGAGACCACTGGTCTGCTCCCCTCAAGCTCCTTAGATACACCCCCTTGGATCGGCTTGATCCACGGAAACTGAACACTAGAAGGCTTGGCTTATAAAACCGAATGAGCCCCTAGATAGTACCAATGTTAGAATCGATTCCCAAAACAGAACAAAGGAAACGGCCTTTCGGCCAAACAAACAGAAAGGACCCCCTTACTACCCATTCGGCCAACATCCATGCTTACCAGAGACCTCTCAAAAGCAGGCTAAATGGAGAAGAGAAGATGAGAATAGGCCCCTCTACAACCGGCCAATGCCCAAAGAAGCGAGTCAAAATCTTCGATTTAACCAAACCAATGAGAGAAGGGAAAAAGAACGAATAGAAAACAAAAGAGAAAGAAGGCTCCTTACCGAAACAAGAGTATGTCGATTGAAGAGACTATATTCGGCTATTAGTAAAGACAATGGAAAGGGTGCCTTCAATTGACACAAGAAGAAATTCGCTTCCAGAAAGTATGAATAAAGAAGGGAGAAAGGAAGTAAAGATAGAAGACAAGGTTTGACTATGGCACTTACTCCAAAGAGAAATGATTCAAACAACTACTATGGAGGTTCGGCTATGAAGGGAAACAAATAGAAAATGGAGGAAAAAGGAAGAAAGAAAGCACCAATAACCCCTCTGATATTCGGTTATTACCAAAGAAACAAGAAGGAGAAGAAATGAAGCTAAAAGGTGTTGCGGTTTTGGTAAAAAGAAATGAATCAAAGTGACTAAAATGCAAATGATGGTTTCGGTCCTATTCTGCTTCCAAAGACACTTTGAAAACAGCACACACACACCCTTATGACCGAAAATGCTCAACAAACATACCTAAGAGCTCAAAAGGAGATTCGGCCCCTACCTAGCCAAGCCAAAACCGCACATGCACCCCCCACACTTCTCTCATTCGGCCAACCTCTTACCCTCTCTCCACATCCCACAAAATTCTCCACCTTTCACTCTCCACTCCTCATTTGAAATCACACAACAACCTTGACCCATTCAAACCTCCCACACCTCCTCTTGTCCATCCATTCAACAATTTTGACTCAATCAACTCCCACTCATCAAAGTCCAAGCCAAAATCTACCACCTCTCCATCCTGATGCCAAAATGAAACTCCAAAATATAGCATACGCGACTCGAACCTCCACCCTCACTGCTCTCCTGTGGCGTCATCCCCCCTTGCTCCCTAAGGCGTCACTTACCACTCCTCCACACTCTTTTTTGTGTCATCATACACATACAAATATATATAAGGCTCACATCTACAAGCTCATCCCCTCTTAAGCATTAAAACCGAAATTTACCTAAGGCTCTGGCTTAAACCCAAGCCTTCCCTAGACCCTCAAACACATAAAAAAACAAGCAGAGCAACCCCAACATACACAAACATAAAATGCAGAACCCCCCTAACTTTGGATGTTACAGTTCTACCCCCTTAAAAAAATTTCAGCCTCGAAATTTACCTGATCAAAAGAGATGAGGGTATTGCTGTCACACCACACCTTCCGGCTCCCACGTGGCTTCCTCTGCACCGTGATTTTGTCATAAGACTTTGACCAATGGACCTGATTTCATCTTCAGCACCTTAACGTCTCGATCTAATATCTGCACCGGTTCCTCTTCAAAGGACAAGTCTGGTCTTACCTCAATTTCCTCCACTGACACTATATGAGTCGGATCAGAACGATAACGCCTCAACATCGAAACATGGAACACATCATGTATCTGTCTCAATTCTGGAGGTAACTCAAGCTAATACGCCACTGGTCCCACACGTTTCAATACCCGATAAGGCCCGATGAACCTAGGACTCAACTTACCCTTCCGTCCAAACCTCAGTACCTTCTTCCATGGTGAGACCTTCAGGAAGACTTGATCCCCTACTGAAAATTCTATATTCTTACGCTTCAGATCTGCATAAGATTTCTGCCTGTCGAAAGCTTCCTTTAACCGAGTCCGAATCAACTTAACATTTTCCTCAGTTTCCAAAACCAATTCCGGACACAACAACTGTCGCTCACCTAACTCTGTCTAGCAGGTAGGGGTCTGACACTTACGACCGTACAGCGCTTCGTAGGGTGCCATCTGGATGATGGATTGGTAGCTATTGTTGTATGCGAATTCTGCTAATGGTAGAAAATCCTCCCAACTATCCCTGAAGTCGATAACACAGCCTCTCAACATGTCCTCCAAGATCTGAATTACCCTCTCAGACTAACCATCAGTCTGTGGATGAAACGCCATGCTGAAATCCAGTCTTGTACCCAATGCCTGATGCAGCGCCTTCCAAAATCGCGACGTAAACCTAGGGTCTCTGTCCGATATGATAGACACCGGTACCCCATGCAACCTCACAATCTCTGCCACATACAGCTTAGCCAGCTTCTGCAATGTATAGTCGATACGAACAGGTATAAAATGGGTGGACTTTGTCAACCGATCAACAATCACCCATACCGAATCTTTCTTAGTAGGCGTAAGAGGTAGCCCACTAACAAAGTCTATCGTTATCCTTTCCCACTTCCAGAGTGGAATCTTTACCTACTGTAGTAACCCCGAAGGCAACTGATGTTCCGCTTTCACCTGCTGGCACGTCAAACACCTACTCACAAACTCGGTAACTTTCCGCTTCAACCCAGGCCACCAAAACTGTTCATGCAGATCCCGATACATCTTACTCCACCAGGGTGCATAGCGTATGGGCTACTGTGCGCCTCCCGAAGAATCATCTGCCTCAACTCAACATCCTTCGGCATGCAGACCTTACCACGAAAACACAATACCTTATCACTATTCAAACTATAATCCCCTACCCCACCATTCTGTACTTGCTGAAGTCGAGCACTTAACACATCATCCAATAACTGCTTCTCTTTAATCTGGCTTACCCACGTCGGCTTCACTGAAAGTTCAGCTAACAAACTTACGTCATCGTACAAGCTGAGATGAGCAAACATTGCCCTTAAATCCGATATCACCTTCCGACTTAACGCATCCGCCACCACATTAGCTTTACCTGGGTGATACTCAATCGAGCAGTCGTAATCCTTCAACAGTTCAATCCACCTCTGCTGCCTTAAATTCAACTCCTTCTGGGTAAGGGGATATTTCAGGCTCTTGTGGTCGGTGTAGATAATGGACTTCTCCCCATACAGGTAGTGTCTCCAAATCTTCAGAGCGAATACTACCGCAGTTAACTCCAGATCATGCGTGGGATAGTTCATCTCATGTAGTCTTAATTGCTGAGACGCATACGCAACCACCTTCCCTTCTTGCATCAACATACACCCTAGCCCTGTGTGCGAAGCATCACAATAAACAACGAACTCTTTCCCCACGTCAGGCTGAATCAATACCGGAGCCTCCGTCAAGATCCTCTTCAGCTTCTCAAAGCTCTCCTGCTGCTTGTCAGCCCAAACAAATGGTACCCCTTTCCGCAACAACTTGGTTAAGGGTGCCACAATCAAGGAAAATCCCTCCACAAATCTTCTGTAGTATCCGGCTAACCCAAGAAAACTTTAAATTTTTGCTATAGACTTCGGCGGCTTCCAATTCAGAACAGCTTCGATTTTTCGGAGATCCACCCTAATCCCCTCCGCAGAAACAACATGCCTTAAGAATGTCACTTCCTTCAGCCAAAACTCACACTTGCTGAATTTGGCATATAGTTACTTTTCTCTTAATACTTGCAGAACAACCCAAAGATGCGAATCATGCTCCTCTTCCATTCTTGAGTAAACCAAGATATCGTCTATGAACACCACAACAAACTGGTCCAAATAGGGTTGGAATACCCGGTTCATCATATCCATAAACGCAGCTGGTGCATTCGTCAACCTGAACGACATTACTAAAAACTAAAAACTTGTAGTGACCATAACGAGTTCGAAAAGCAGTTTTATGAATATCTGCCTCATTGACCTTAAGCTGATGATAACCTGACCTCAAGTCTATCTTCGAGAAGACTGAAGCCCCTTTAAGCTGATCGAACAAATCGTCAATCCTCGGCAGCGGGTACTTGTTCTTAATCGTCAACTTATTTCAACTGGCGATAGTCAATGCACATACGCATCGACCCGTCCTTTTTCTTCACGAACAACACTGGCGCTCCCCACGGAGATACACTTGGTCAAATAAATCCACGATCCAACAACTCCTGAATCTGAGCTTTAAGTTCTACTAGCTCTTTCGACGCCACCTTATAAGGGGCGATGGACACCGGAGCCGTTCCTGAAAGTAGTTCAATTCCAAATTCCACCTCGCGATCCGGAGGCAATCCTGGAAGTTCTTCAGGAAAGACGTCCATGAATTCCTCCACCGTTCTAACCCCCTCTACAGTCACTTCTTTCTCATCCAAAGCACTAATGAAAGCTAAAAATGCCTTGCACCCTTTTCGTACCATCTTAACAACCCTTAATGCAGAAACCATGTTAGACAAATAATTCATTCTTTCTCCTATCACAACCACCTCTTTATCCTTTGGAGTTCTCAACACCATTCGCTTAGTCGCGCAATCCAAATTAGCACGATGCTTAACCAGCCAATCCATGCCTAAGATAAGATTAAACTCACCGAATGGCAATTCCATCAAGTCTGCAGGAAATACTACTCCTTGAATTTCTAAAGGCACATCCTTAAACAGCTTGTTTACTACTACGGATTGTCCTAAAGGGCTAACCACAGTCATTTCTCTAGCAGCAATTTCAGATTCTATATTCAAGGTCTCAGATACAATACAGGCAACATATGAATGGGTCGATCCAATGTCAATCAAAACAATAAACAATTTATCAACTATAAGAAACATACCAGTTATGACGTCTGGTGCGTCGCCATCCTCTCGCCGCCGTGCTGCATAGACTAAACCCGACTGTCTTACATCTGCATTACCGACACCCTTGCCCGGTGCTCCACGACCGTGACCAAAACCATTTCCCCTCTGATTGAACCATGATCTCTCGGCAGCTGTTGTCTACCCCTTCCCGGCTGCACATACCCCTGGCTTACCGACCGTGCCCTAGCTAACTCTTGCAGACAATTCCTTATTAGATGATCCCTAGATCCACACTTGAAACATCCTTTATCTCTTCCCCAACACTTCCCCAAATGTGACTTCCCACACTGAGCACACGGTCGAGACTGACCAATAGCAACCAGCATTGCAACTCGACCCTGCCCATCAAACCTAGGCCTCTTCTGAAAACCCCCGGCTGATCCCGACGGCCCAAAACTCCTCTTATTTTTACCCCTATCCTTGTCCTTGTTTTGCCTCTCAGTCCGCTTTACCTCTTCGGCTATTTTAGCCTTTTCAACCAGGATAGCAAAATCCCTTTCCCGCTATGGGGCTATCAATACTCTCAACTCCTCTCGCAACCCATCTTCGAATCGTACGCAACGCTCATAATCGGTCGTAACTATCCCTCGGGCGTAACGACTCAAGCGTAGAAATTCTGCCTCGTACTCAGCTACAGATTTACTCCCTTGTACCAGATTCAGGAATGCTTTCCTCTGGGCATCCACATAGCTTGCCCCAACATATTTCCCTTGAAATGCTATCTTGAAGAAATCCCAATTAATACGATCCGCCGGGGTACCCTCTCTTACTGTGAGCCACCACTGATATGCTTCATCTCTGAGAAGTGACACCGCTCCTTTCAGTTTCTCCTCTGCCGTACAGTCTCGATTATCTATAATCCGCTTAACTGCCTCTAGCCAATATTCAGCTACATTTGGGGCCACACCAGAAATACCCCTAAACATTTCAGCCCCGTTTGCTCGAAGTCGCTCAAGAATAGACTTTCGAGATACTGACCCAATGCTTGCCCCAGCAACTCACTCCAGAACCCGCAACATCGCTTGGGACAAAGCATCATCTTCACCAGTTCGGTCTTGAGACCCTACTTCTGCCATGGGTGATGCTGGCGCTTCACCTTCAGGCTCATGTCTTGCTTCTGAGTACTCAACCTCGACACCCCGGCCTCTGCCACGACCGCGTATACCACGTCCACCTCCTCTAGCACTCATGTCCATCGTATTGTCTTAATCTAGTTACAAATTTTATGAATTAGCATCTATTTCACTGTTTATTACCGAGTAGTCTTATGATAGTAGAGTTAAAAGTAGTTTTTCGCAGAACATACGTATTCCTAAAGGTTTCAATTTCAATCTCTAAAGTTGAGTTTCTTAATCCTAACATTCATAGCACAATATAGTTACTTCATGCAAATCACCCAATTCAGTCAGAAAACTTACCGTATGGACTTGGTGCCGGAGACTCGGGTGCCATACTTTCAAAAACATGTACATATATATATATTTTCTAAACCATTTTCGGACCAATATTGGAACACGTTTTGAACCAAAAACCCATAGCCGAGTTTTGCAACCTGGCTCTGATACCACAATTGTAACACCTCAAACCCGGCTAGACACCACGACCGGACCTGGTATGTCACGTAAGAAGGTTTTTATGAAACTTCGCATTCGTCTGAAGACTTTAGAATCTTTTTTGAAAACCTCAAGTTTGGTAGCTTATCTGAAAACTCAATGTTCGTTTTATAAAAGTTTTAATTAATCCAATCCTGCTTTTAGGTGATGTTTGAAAACACATGATGTTGCATTAAACTAACTTGAGATTATTGTTTAGTATTGTTCGTAAATTCGTTGGTTGAGTTTTTGAAAAACTTTCATTTGCGTTTTATTAAGAAAGCGTCTTACCAATTAATTCAAAAATTAAAGCGTGTAAAGTTCAAACCGGAAATAAACCCAAATTATTAATGGCCTTATTACATAACAAAATCCCCAAATTAAAGAAAATTCAAAAAAAGGTAAAGTTTAATTTAATAAAAACCGTGCATTGCCACCTCGAAGTCCACTCCGGCCCAAATCCAATGAACTAAGAATTACCTGCAAGGATTTAAGCAAAAAGGGTGAGTCAAGAAGACTCAGTGTGCAATTACCTCACATAAACCATAACTGGGCCTAAGCCCCCATTATTCAATCGGCCGAAGCCCAAGCACTATAGCATAACAGATAGTCAATATAATAAACCCAGCCATCCTAATGTTCCATCCTCTACACTCCGCTCCATGTATCCAACCTCAGCACACCTGTGGAGATTTCTACAATCGACCCTCCATCCGCTACTCTCCTCTTTGGCAGTCATGCTGGCAGTCATGCTGCTCAAAGTCGATATGATGTGGCCTAGCCACCGAATCAATATGACCAAGTCACCGTTATAAATATATGGCACCGAGCCATCGGAATAGTGTGACAAAGTCACCGATATACACTGCCCCTTTACATCATTATCATTTCCCCAGTCCTATGCACATGCAATCATAGTGAAATGGATGCAACACTTATTAACATACACAGATTCATCAAAGCATATATGTATATCCATGCTAAATTGTTTAAGTGGCCTAATCAGAAAAATCACTAACCTGATATCTCGATTTTACCCTCCAAGGGTTACCCAATAGACATTACCGAAGTTTCGGCTTCCAAACAATTCATATATTTATTGCATAACAAACGAAGGAAGGTGTGAGAATTACACACCTGTAAACGCGAAGGACTAGACTCTCAATATCATCTATACTTTCACTAGGAGAAACAATCGCAATCAGCCTATCCCAAGCAGATGACGATTCCCTACCACAACCCAGCGGGAAGTCTCGCACCGCCGATACTGCACGTTCTTTAAACTTAGGAGCAGAGACCACTGGTCTGCTCCCCTCAGGCTCCTTAGATGCACCCCCTTGGATCGGCTTGATCCACGGAAACTAAACACTAGAAGGCTTGGCTTCTGAAACCGAATGAGTCCCTAGATAGTACCAATGTTAGAATCGATTCCCAAAACAGAACAAAGGAAACGACCTTTCGGCCAAACAAACGAGAAAGGACCCCCTTACTACCCATTCGGCCAACATCCATGCTTACCAGAGACCTCTCAAAAGCAGGCTAAACGGAGAAGAGAAGATGAAAATAGGCCCCTCTACAATTGGCCAATGCCCAAATAAGCGAGTCAGAATCTTCGATTTAACCAAACCAATGAGAGAAGGGAAAAAGAACGAATAGAAAACAAAAGAGAAAGAAGGCTCCTTACTGAAACAAGAGTATGTCGATTGAAGAGACTATATTCGGCTATTAGCATAGTATGTCGATTGAAGAGACTATTCGGCTATTAGCACAGACAATGGAAAGGGTGCCTTCAATTGACACAAGAAGAAGTTCGGCTTCCACAAAGTTTGAATAAAGAATAGAGAAATGAAGTAAAGATAGAAGACAAGGTTCGACTATGGCACTTACTCCAAAGAGAAATGATTCAAATAGCTACTAGGGAGGTTCGGCTATGAAGGGAAACAAATAGCAAATGGAGGAAAAAGGAAGAAAGAAAGCACCAATAACCCCTCTGATATTCGGCTATTACCAAAGAAACAAGAAGGAGAAGAAATGAAGCTAAAATGTGTTGCAGTTTTGGTAAAAAGAAATGAATCAAAGTGACTAAAATGCAAATGATGGTTTCGGTTCTATTCTGCTTCCAAAGACACTTTGAAAATGGCACACTCACACCTTATGACCGAAAATGCTCAACAAACATACGTAAGAGCTCAAAAGGAGATTCGGCCCCTACCTAGCTAAACCAAAACCGCACATGCACCCCCCACACTTCTCTCATTCGGCCAACCTCTCACCCTCTCTCCACATCCCACAAAATTCTCCACCTTTCACTCTCCACTCCTCATTTGAAATCACACAACAACCTTGACCCATTCAAACCTCCCACACCTTCTCTTGTCCATCCATTCAAAAATTTTGAATTAATCAACTCCCACTCATCAGAGTCCAAGCTGAAATCTACCACCTCTCCATCCTAATGCCAAAATGAAACTCCAAAATGTGGCATACGCGACTCGAACGTCCACCCTCACTGCTCTCTTGTGGCGTCATCCCCCTTGCTCCCTAAGGCGTCACTTACCACTCCTCAACACTCCTTTTTGTCTCATCATACACATACAAATATATATAAGGCCCACCCCTACAAGCTCATCCCCTCTTAAGCCTTAAAACTGAAATTTTCCTAAGGCTCTAGCTTAAACCTGAGCCTTCCCTAGACCCCCAAACACATAAAAAAAACAAGCAGAGCAACCCCAACACACATAAACATAAAATGTAGAACCCCCCTAACTTGGGATGTTACACTGGGCAACTTTTCTGAGGAGATAAGCCTGCATCTAAAGAAGATGTTAGCTTATCAGAATTCACCGGAATAGATTTTACCTCATCAGCCTTTGTAAGTTTTGGCTCTTCTAGTTCAGGAATTTCAACTGATGGTTGACTTTCCTCATTCTCAGTAGGTTCATCTTCAATCACGACCGTCTTCGGCTCCAAAGTCTTACCACTTTGTAAAGCCACTACCTTGCAATGTTCCTTACCCAATTTCCCTAAATTTTCGGTATCGCTCGGCAAAGTTCCTTGCGATCGGTTACAAAGCTCTGTAGCTAACTATCCCATTTAGTTCTCCAAAATTTTCAATGTTAAGGCGTCATTTTTTGCCATGTACGTCTTCAACAAATTCTCCAAACTGTTAGATGATTCAGCTTGTGGTGGTTTTGGAACTTGTTGATTAAACCATTGGAATTGATTGGGTTTATGCTGCATGTAGTTGTTCGGTCCATTTCCTTGGTTACTTTAAGAAAGTTTGGATGATTATGCCATGAAGGATTATAGAAGTTGGATTGTGGTCCTTGTCCACTTCTATTTTGGTGTTGATTCCCTACATAATAAATTGACTCGGGATTTGATGGACAATTCTCGAAAGAATGGCCAGCCCCACAATATACATAGGAAACTACATCGAATTGACTTGGTGGCTGGGCTGCAACAGGATTAAAATTGTTAGTAGTAAACTATTTCAACATTGAAGATACCTGGGCTGAGAGTGATGTGCATTGAGATCGTTATAAAACATCTGCAACTGGATGCAGTGTGGAATCCCGTTTCGAGGAAACTTATGATGTAATTCTTTAAATCTCTCTCAAGCCTCGTATAAAGATTCGTCATCCAATTGCCATTTTACAACTTAGCGTTTTTGCTAGGTGGGAAATATTTAACCAAAAATCTTTCTACTAATTCTTTTCAAGTAGAAATTGAGCTAGGTGGCAATGAATTGAGCCATGCTCGTGCTCGATCTCACAAAGAGTAAGGAAATAGCTTCAACCTTAGTGCGTCTTCAATCACACCGGCTATTTTAAATGAATCACTTACCTTCACGAACAATCGAAGGTAAATATGTGGATCTTCTATAGGCATACCACTGAACTAGCCCATGGTTTGAAGCATTTGAAATATTACAGGCTTCAATTCAAATTGGGGTGCCTCAATCTCCGGCCTTCTAATTCCTAGATTTAACTCATTGAAAAGGGGTACAACGTACTGTCTTATGGCACGATATCTATCATCAGCAATAAGGATGGGATTGCATATATGATTGGCTCCATTTCCTATTCTATCGTTTTGATTTCTAAGGTCCATTTCGGCTTGTCTTTGGGTTAATCTTTCATGTCTTCTTTGTCTAAATGTCCGCTCGATTTCAAGGTCTACTGGTAATAAATCGATAATTTGATCTATACTGATAAACTCCTGAAAATAAATCACAAAAAATAAAGAATAAAGAATTAATTAGTAAATTTAGGATTTATGTAACACCCCTAACCCGTATCCGTCACCGGAATAGGGTTATGGGAATGCTACGGCAAGTTAACAAAGATAAACAAGTAAATCATAATCATATCAAATATAATTTATCAAATATCATAAAGTAATTGAATTACAATAATATCTTACATCTACGAGGCTTAAATCTAGCTTTATGGAGTAAATAATTAGTCTAAAAAACCCTCCGGGACTAATTTGAAACAAATCAGGAAATTTCTGGAAAATATGAAAAAAATCAAAAATAGGGGACACACAGCCGTGTGGCCAGGCCGTGTAACTTTCGAAGTAGGGACACACAACCATGTCCCAGCTTGTGTATTTGCTCGTGTAACTCACTAAGTAGGGCAACACAGCCATGTCGCAGGCCGTGTGCCAGACCATGTAACTCCCTTACTTGTGATATACAGTCGTGTCACAGGCTATGTGCTAGACTGTGTAACACATTGACTTAATACACACTACCGTGCCCCAGACCGTGTGTGGCACACGGCCGTGTGCACCTAATTGAACCTTAAACATCAAATTTACCATTTCAAGATTTCTTAAACACTAAGTAATCCATTTATATGCCATTAGACCTATCAAAATGACATTAAACAAGCTCAAATCATGTTATTTCAACCACCTTAAGTGCCTAACCAATGTACCCTTATTGGTACCAAAGTATACACACTTAAGCAATAACATAAATCACCAACCAAAACATACCAATTCACACAACTTATCTTCTAACCAATATGCCTATCATAGGCACCTCAAATCACAACAATTCAAATAGACCTTTTAATCATACATATACTACAAGTTTATATCAAAAACATATCCCATCATTCATGATCCATAACAAGTCATTATCTAAACATTTTCCAAGTAAACATCAAGATCATGTAATGATGCTCATATTATCAACTTGCACATTGGTTCATTCTTTACATATATACATACCAAAACAAAATTATTGACATGCATGCCATATAATCCAAAACAAACGTTCAATAGCTACCGAAATCGGACAGATAGTGTGGCTTGAGTGCTAATTCGATTGTCCAACCTTCAAAAGTATCTACAAGAAACAAAAATTTACACAAGCAAGCTTATTGAAGCTTAGTAAGTTCGACGTACAAAAAAAATAAATCTTACCCAAGTAAATATAACAATTCAATCAAAAATAATTTAACAACAAGTGTTTCTTGCCATCCACAATGTCAAATCAGTGAATTGCATAATTCAATTCAAAGCTCAAATGGTAATTTTTCGAGAAAACATACATATCCACAATAGAGTCAAGTAAGGATATCAAGTACAATAATTTACGACCTGATAAACGACTTACAAATACGAGTACATAAGCAATCCAACCGAAACACAATAAATGCTAATAAGAGCCAATCCAATAGATAACATGCCTCGGCACTGAGTGCCTAGCCCGTAGGTTATACTTCGGCCCCCATAACAAGCCAGATCAGGGTAGTATAACACGAGAGTTCGCAACAAATGTTGAACTTCAGTATACTCAGGAAAAATATATATATATAAAGCACGCCACATCAATCTCTACTCCAACCTCGCATAACACGCCATCAATCAATTGTATTCTATCTCGCGTTCATCCGGCCCAAGTATTGAAATTCAACAACATTTTCCCAAACAACTTACAACATTAATATAATAATTTTTATCCACTATTTCATATCATGTCATCATACAATTCATATAGATATTAAATTACAATTCGTACGAACTTACCTGGACTGAGTTGTAATAGTTGTAGAAGTTCAGGGACTATTCCGAAATTTTCCCTTTTCCACGTAAATCAACAGGATATTGATCTAAAATATAAAATTTCTCAATTATTAGCTTACATTTCCTATTCCAATTTATCCTACATTTTATACCCTTTTATTTTTTAAAATTACACAATTGCCCCTAACTTTTATAACTTTTGCAATTTAGTCCCTTAACCCAAAAATCATCAAATTAACAATTTTCTCAAGTCAAAATCTTCAGTTGAATATTCAAGGCTTCCAAAAGATCCATAAAACATCTTTTATTCACCAATAAACTATGAAATTCTAACATTTTAACAATTTAATCCTTAAATCAACATCTAATAAAAATCACTTCAGAAATTAACCAAATGCCACAATCAAAGCTTCAAACAAATAATGATCATAAAAAAACATTCAAGATTCATCAATGGAGACTTCTAAAATTTTTAACAGATTCAAAAACGAAGGTACGGGTTAGCTGGACTTAGTTGCAACGATATCAAAAACATAAAAATTACAAAAATTAGGTGAGAATTGAGCTCACATGCACAAGGAAAATGAAACTGAAGTTTCCTAGGTCTCCAATGGTGATTTCGGCAAGGGGTTGAAGAAAATTGAATAAGAAATGTGTAAATTTTTTTTCAATTTATTTTGTTTAATTTTGATTTATTTACAATTTTGTCATTAAACATATATTATTTTAATCATTTTCATACCAAATGTCATCCAAAAATATTAAATAAGGCTAAATTACTACATAGGTCCTTCCTCATTTAGTTATTAAGCTATTTAATCATCTAAGTGAAATAATTACTAAGTTGTGCACCTTTTCAATTTAGTCCTTTTTCAATTTAGTCCTTTTTATTTAATTAGCTAGCTAAACATTAGAATTTCTTAACCAAATTTTAATACGACTCTAATGACTCTGTAAATATTTTATAAATAATATTTTTGAGTTGACACAGTGAAAATTTGTGATCCCGAAACCACTGTTCTGTCAGCATTGAAAAACGAGTTGTTGCAAGTTAAATAAAAATAAAATAAAAACCAAATTGCAAAGAATAATTTCACAAAAATGATTAAGGCAACAGTCCCTGGAAACGGTGTCAAAAACTTGTAACGCGCAAGTGTACACAGTCATTATCAAGTAATAAGTAAGAAAAAGAGTTATCGTCTCCACAAGGACTGTGTATGTTCATCAATTAATTGTAAAATTAAAGTTAACAATTTGGTGATACAAACACAATATTTTGAGTGATGGATGATTAAATTAAATTAAATTATCTAGATGCAAGATGATCTCTAATACAATTCTAATCTAAGTATGATAATTAACTAAAATGTATGAGATGAATTTAGCAGCAACAACACAAACTTCAACAATCAATAACATGAATAGGCTAGAACAATTGCATCATTCAACTTAATTAATTTTTCTTATGTTTAACAGTGCTGAAAAATATTCCATGGAAACTCGATCTTTCATGAATTTGAAACCAAATTAAGTCCTTTCAGAGTCTTTTACTTAGTAAAAAATACATTTTACTGATCATATTAAACTAAGGGTTTCTTAGAATTCATGTGAAGTAACAGTGACAGGTTAGGTTTGAAACAATTTAATCACATAAACCTAAAAACTATGCAAGATAATAGAGCTCGTTAAAGTTATTATGAACCTTTAATTTAGTCGGGTTTGTAACACCCCAAACCCGGCCCATACGTTTCGACCAGATCTGGTATGCTACGGGTTGAACGTTAAAATCTTTTGCTAAGTTGGTTTTAGAAAATCATAAGTTATTAGGCAATATTTGAATAAATAAGTGACATTTGAAAAGAAACCTTGTATTATTATTATTTGGTATAAATAAACCCCTGACAAAAATTCATAAGTTGCAAATATTAAAAAAAACTACTTAGGCGAATATAAACTATGGGGCCTTATTACCTGAATATTCCCAAAACAAAACTTAAAGGAAAACCGAAAATAATCTATAGAAATAAAAACTTGATGGTCCCTCGAGTCCGTCTCGGCTCCCATGTCCACGATCTACTGCTCATCTGAAAAGTTAGGGAAAAATAATAGGGTGAGTCACCAAGACTCAGTGTGTAAATCCCGAAAACACATAAAAGGCTTGGGCCCACAAACACATTATGAGCCCTGGCCCATACACAATGGCAACAATCATAATCACATGACAAATAATAAATGATGCAAAGCCCAACCCATCCTAGAATTCCATCCTCTACACACCAACCCGTACCAACCATCACACATTGGGGATTTCTACAATCAACCCACCAACCGCTACACACCATATCGACAGTCATACTGCCTACTCCTTATCAATCAGGAATTTTAACGTGGTTTTCTACCACCGATCACCAAGTGACCTAACATTTCATTACGTGGGTTTTCTACCACCGATCACCAAGTGACCTAACATTTCATTACGTGGGTTTTCTACCACCGATCACCATGTGACCAATCATGCTCTTCCCCTTTCCATATCAAACCCATCCCATGCATACATTCATGCAAAATTAAGCAATATACTACCTAAGAGATTTCAGTCTTTCACATACATCGATACACATAGAGAAGTTTCTATGGCACATACCTGGCATCCTTTGCCTACCCTTTCTGGGTAACCCGTCTGTTCATACAGCCTATTTTTCGGCTTTTAACCATCACATATATATACATACAGATTATTAGTGTGTTTAGAGATCTACACACGACTGTTCATACAGCCTCATTTTTCGGCTTTTCAGCCCCTAACAGGTATAATACAAAATAAAACTTATGTGATAAGGATCTACACACCTGATTACCGTTAGAACGAGACTTTCTAAGTCAACGCTATCCGTAGCCAACACAACTGCTATCTACCCTATGTGTTGTTCAGAGGCTTGAAATCCCGAAAAGTGATATGAGATTCAGGAACTAGTGTTTCCGGCTTTTAGATCTAAGAGATCTTACTAGAGAAGATTCGGCTACTCCCAGAGGATTCCAGCTTTTTGCGAAAATCAGGAAGAGAAGATGATTCGAAGAAATCTATAGAGATTCAGCTTTTAGAAGAAAGAAGAGAAAAGAATAATGGAGTTTTCGGCTTTTAGAAGAAAGAAGAGAAAAGAACAATGGAGTTTCGGCTTTTGAATCAAAGTGAAGATGAGGGAATAGGGTTAGGAATTTCGGTTTCTACTCAGAGGAGAAGAGAAAGAAAAGATGAAAACCCTAAATGCCGAAAAATAAAGAAGAGAACCCTCCCTATTTATAGAAATTTCGGCACTTACCTATGAAAAACTGAAAGTGCCCTTCCTGATAACTAAAAATTAAGCAAATAAAAAGGGAAAATTCGGCACCCCTTTGCCATAAAGAAACCGATTTCTTCCCTCCTCTAGGTGATGGAATTTCGGCTAACACCTAGCCTTGCAGATAGCTCCTATCTTTTCTTTTTTTTTTTTATCTTCCATATTATCAACTATAATATCTACATTATCCCATTCACATAAATCCTCCTATTTTTGAGCCTTGTTGCCATCCACTCCACCTAACCCTAATGCCAAAAATTAGCTAACTTAAATTAAAATAATTGGGCTCCATGAAACTTAAATTTGGGCCCCTTACTCCCTTGTATGGCGTCACCTCCTAATATTGGGCCACAAGCCCACTTTGGCATTTTAAACACAGATACTAACTTTTAAACCCTATAATGCCCAAACAGATAATTTTAATCAAGGCCTCTACCTAAGCCTGAGCCCAATTTGGACCCCTAACACTCACATTAAACATATCCACCCATTAAATGCATAGGCCCAAAAATTCAGGATGTTACAGTTCTACCCCCTTTAAAGAAATTTCATCCTCGAAATTTCCAACTAACTATTAATCGTACTACCCAAGTCTCACCACTATGCTTACGCTGCGCACTCTAATAATATATAAACATTGCACGCGTACGGTTTCTATACCAAAAAATATAGCATCCACACAAAACATACCCGACTTAATGGTGATTGAACAATCCCGAGCCTTATGCTCATCAGACCCGCATCTTAAACACGTTCCTGACTTCCTCCAACATTCACCCGGATGACGCCTTCTGCAATATTCGCAAACTCGGAAGTTTGGACGTACCTTAACATGCTTCACAGAACGAGACTGCAACCCTAGAAAACTACAATCTCTTTTTTTCTTACAGTCCACGCACCCAAACCGAAGTGTTTCACCGATTTCTTTAACCTCCTTCAGTACCTCCCTAACTAGCTGAGTCAACACATCAGTCCTAACACTTTCACGGCCTCGGCTGCGGCCTCTTCTTCCTCTCCTAGCGCTCGTCGTTGATTCTCGTAGTATCTGAATTAGAAATTTTATGAGTTCTTTCACTGATCAACCACGAACAGTCTTATGAATAGTAGTTTGAGAGTGGTTCTTTCGAATTCGTACCTATCTACAGTTTCGGTCTCAGATTTATCTCCTAATTCTGGAAACCACATACATTCAACCATCACACATCAACAAACATATAACATCCATGAACTCACATTCATCACATAAGGGTATCTTCGTTATTTCACTACCCAGGGGTTTTTCCGTAGTTTTGCCCTACAGGGTATTTTCCAAAATAGAGTATCTTGGTGATTTTCTTCGAATTAGAGGTAATTTGCGTACATTTTTTTATAAAGCAAGGGTATTTTGGAAAACAAGTTTTTTTTAACGTGGGTATTTTGGTAATTTCCTCAAAATGGGGTATCTTGGTTTTTTTTAAAGCAGGGGTACTTTGGAAAATTTAATTTCGCAAACCGGGTTACTCTTGTAAATCTGGGGGTTTTCGGGTAAATTTGCAAATCATGGGTATTTTATAAAATTACGGTTGTTTGGAAATTTTCACAAACCAAGGGTATTTTGGAAATTTTGCCAGCCGGAGTGTATAATTTCACAAATTTTGGTAGTTTTACAAATCCAGGGTATCTTGGGAAATTTTCACAAATCAGGTGTATTTTGGGAATTTTACAAAACTTGGGGGTATTTTGATTGTGAAATAGGGTGGCTGGTCACTTTCGGGTTTTAATTATAAATTTTGGCCCGTCAACAAATCCTCGTGGCTAAGGTGAACAGTCACTACGCACCAGGTAGGATTCCAGCGAAGAGGAGGTGAGTCACTAGGACTGCTTAAGTACCAAGCTCTCCCTGAATCCAATCCTAGACATGCGTATGCCTGTTGCCACACCCTAACCCTGTGACTTGTTCACGGGTTTGTTTGGATAGATTAAGTCTTATGAATTTAAAGAGTTGTTTAAACTAAGCCTAAAGTCCATCAATACTATCATACTAGTCTACGTCCATAAAGCCCATCAACCCAACACATATATCACATCAAGAGTTAGAATACTTACCTGCGTGGATCGGGTGCCGGTAGACTCGAAGGCCATATCTTCTTCCAAGTTACAGGGTTAGGATCTAAATTAAGCATGCACTCTTCAACTATTATGTCCATTAGTCGTCGTCTGGTTAGGATCGCTCAACTAATTCTAATGCATCCAATCACGCATGACTGAAATACATACTTGAGTTTAATTGAAAACATGAATGACTGAGGAAAAAAAACTATAAACATGATTTAAACAGACTTCATTGAATTGATGCAATCATCCTAGCTAAACATATTTAAGCTACCATTGTTGATGACAAGATAACAAAGCACATTGCAAATATGATTAAATTCAAAGTAACAAGTAAAGTAAGAATAAACTTTGTTCAAATTAGCAGCCTTGCAAATTCCGATTGAAGAAGTTTCCTTTCGTCCTCGTGTTACTCCTTTGCTAATGGCTCCTCAAGGTGGCCGGCCAGGAGATGATCTTATCAAGGTTTTACTGGCTATGAAAGAAAGAAAATATGGAATGCTATGCGTGGGAATGAAGAGAGGGACTGAAAGATTGGAAAAGAAATGTTAAATAAAGGATGAATGAGGGATGTAGGGATGCAAAGATGCTTTGAAATGGGGAATGGATGTGTGTATTTATACTGGAGGTTGGTGGATGAGTTTACTAAAAATAGTGTGAAAAATCCCCCCCTTTACTCCTTTGCTTGGCTGGCCACATATTGTGGAAGAGAGCAGATGTTGGTTGCTTGATTTAAGCATGAAATCATGCTTGAATCAAGCAAGGGTTGGATGGTTTCTTGAGCAAAATTGGTGTGCTAATTTTTAATTAATTTCCAAGTGTAGGGACCTCTAAATAATTATCCCAAAAGTTGATTTTTGGCTTCCCAAATATCCTTGCCGAATTGGGCTTCTCTTCTCCTTGTTTGGATGGTTTTATGACCCATTAAATAGTCAAACTTGTCCACCATGTAACACCATTTTTAACTGGGTCAAGGTAACATATTCATGACCCAATTTGCATGGTTTTGCCGTCCAAGTAGGGTAGAATTGCTCATGTCCATGCAAAAGTTATAATAAGCTTCATATTATATCAACTTCATGGTCCCCCTGCATAATAAAATATAACACATTAATAAATAACATGAAATAATTTAATTTATGCACAAAATTAATACAATTAAGCATATATTTGCATTTTTTATAAATTCATGTCCATCATTGGAATATAAACAAAATTCACCTAATTAATTAACAAATACTCAGAATTAATATTATTTTTAAGTTAAAAGGTGTTATAAATTGCTAAAAAAACTATATAAATTAGAGTTTACACACATTCACATTCTTTGCAAATTAAACGAGGGGTATAAGAAAGCTTACACTCGGAACTTAGGATAGGGGTTAAGGCTATTCCTAAGCTCCCAATTAACACTATGAATCGTGTTTACTAGCAACGATTCCAAACACTCACCGTTTGTTAACTAACTTTTCCTTACCTTTCACCCTACTCGATAAAGGATCCAACGATTCTAAATATTCACCAAAATTAACCTCACAACAAACATGATTAATTTACAGCTATAGACACACCCAACCAATAAAAAATGTAGGTCTAAGATTTCTTCCTCTTGGACTGAAAGTTTCGACTTGCAAATTCGAAATTCAAATATCTTAATTCCTACTTGTTCCCAATGCTTAAAATTGATTCCAATCCTCTAATTATTTATCTAAGAATGATTCTCAACCTTCAAACTACACAAAACTACACAGATTCATGGTTCCAAAATTTCGACATGCAATGGCCACTTTCACGAAAACTCAATAAAACCTTAGAATTCTTTAATGAAACTTTAGAGAAAGTTTAGAAACCTTCTAATCACAAAACGAGTTGAAAAACACTTTGAAACATAGTTTTTATTCAAAATCCCGAATTCCACCATTAACGACCCAAATTTCGACATTTATTCAAAAAATTTGATTCAATGAATCAAACTTAGTTTAAAAGGATAGATATCATTAACAACTAATAGAAAAATGAAACATTACCTTCGGTTGAGAGAAAAACGAGCGCTTAATTGAAAATTTGGAAAACTCACAAGTTGAACAATGGTAAAATCAATGGTGTTTTTTATGCTTTTCTTGAAATTCTAGGGAGGTTTAATTTCTGGAAGATGATAGAAAACAAGAGATTAGAGTTTTGAAGATTGAAATTGAAGGATGAAGGTTCGGGGTTATTTTCTTCCTAATAGATGGCACAAAAGAAAAAGATGGAGGGTGCTTTCTCCTTTTTTTTTTTTAATGTCAAAAATAGGGTGAAAAGGGGGATAAATAGGCTGATTTTAAAACTTGGTGTATTTACTTTAAAACTACTCTTAAATTAACCCTTTTACAAAACAATCCTCTTTTTAAAAGTGAAAATCTTTTCTACATTATTTTCATAAGTTGATTTAATTCCCTAAAAGCCATAGACAAAGACATTTCTGGTTTACCATGCTTCAAATTTTTGAACACATTTTGAGCTAAAATCCCTAAATTACCCTCAAAACTATTAGGCCCAATTTTAGGGTGTGACATTGGTGCCATAATAGTGTCTAATGCACAAGTGATAAGCCATAAAAGTAACATGTTTTTAATCTCATTCTTGATGCATTTTTGGATTATTCATTATGTAAATTAGTGAATTTGATACTCCTAATCTTTTAAATTCATGCTTCTATACTTAGGTGAGCATAAGGGAGAGAAAGGAGTTAAAAACAAGCCAAAATCGAGCAAAAAAGAGCTGTTTTCAGCATCCACACGGGCTGGCCACACGCCCATGTGCCAGCCCGTGTCGATTTCGCACCTTGTTTCCTAAACACGCGGAAAAACCCAATTTTTAGGCTTTCTGAGCATTCTAAAGTCTATAAATAACAATTAGAAAAAGACCTAAAGGGACATGTAGAGAAGATTGAAGAAATTACTTGAAGAACACCATTGGAGCCAACTCAGAAGCGGATCTCCTTCAAGATTGAAGATCTCCTTTTAACTTCTTTCTAAGTTTATTTGAATTTCTTTATGTCTTGTAGCTTTTCTAACTTCAAGATGTTTTATTTTCAGATTATAAGCTAAATTCCCTAGATACCTAGGGAAGATGAAACCTATGATGAATCTTATTACTCGATTTCTAAACTACATGATAAATACTTGATTCTTGTTCTCAATTATGTATGCTTATTTCATGTTTTAATATTTTAGGGATATTAATTCATGTTTAATGTTCTTATTTCAGTGGAGCAAAAGTCCGTGTTTAAGAGTAGATCTAGCATAATTGAGTGGAGTTGCATGCAATCCTAGAAATAGGATGAAATAAATCTATCGGATTAGAGACAAATCTAATAGGGGAATCCATAGATCGAGTTAATGCGACAATAGGGGTTTTAATTAGAAAGAGATTTTGATTAATCAACTTAGAGTCAGTTGTTCTTACTCTCGAAAGAGATATTAACATAATTTAGGGATTTCTATGGATCAAGACACAAGTGAAAAAATTATTTAATTTAGATTCGGAATAATAAGTGAAGTCTAGGTGGATTCTTTCCTGGGTATTGTCTTTCTCTTTGGTTATCTTCAAATATTTTCCTAATTCATTCTCTATCGCATTCTTAGTTAATTTAGATTAGTAAATTTAGATTAAAACAATCATCCTAATTTATCGGCTAAATAATAGAAAAATAGTAATTACTAGTACTTTTAGTCCTCGTGGATACGATATTCCCTACTCACCATAGCTATACTATTGTTCGATAGGTGCGCTTGCCTTTGTCGTAATTATAGTTAGTTTAGTGATCATCAACAAGCGAACAAAAGATGGTTTATCCAAGGATCAAAAATAAGGATCTGCCAATAAGAGCTGTTAAAGAATGCTCAGTGAAGTCCTGTTTGAAAGATTGATCATAGGCATGACGATTAGTTCACAAGAAAAATGGAGGTTAGTTAAAACCCATTGACAAAAAAAAGATACACCGGGTGACAGAATATCTATCAAGACTATTCCTCTTTAAGGGGAAACCATTGGGAAGTGTTAGCCAAATGGCTTGTTATTTTAGGGTATAGTATGAAAGAGAAATCTGAGCTCAGATGGCCACTAAGTGACAGTTGGCTGAGTACTGGAAGGGGTAAGGTAATGGGACTAAAGCAGATTACAAAGAGTTAATCCGACCATTGTATAAAATAAGCAATATTTGGTCTGCTAGAGTGGCATGGGACCTTGTTAGTCATGCTAACGAATGGAATACGAGCAGGTTGTACAAGATTATAATAAGGAAAAAAGTCTGCTATGGACTAAATAGATGTGGAATAAGTGTCCAGGGGGAAATATGAAACGACCCATAGATGGGTGGCCGAGGGGCTACCTTATAAGAACATGAGAGAGAGAATATCCAAAACCTGGTCATTGCGACAAAAGCTCGACCAGAAACTCATGGTATGAGCAATCAAAATGCCAAAAAAGAAAGGCGAAAGGTGTATGAGAGCCTACTAGATTTGACACGGTGTCATAGTCTGAGTAAAACAAGGAGTAAAGTATTTTATTTTATGTAAGTTAATACCCCAGCTAAGAAAAGGTGAGTTATACATGGTAGTAGTGAAAAGTATCACTAAGTTTGTTTGAACTTACAAATGCTTTAGCTTATGATTGCATAACTCGTTGGATAAGGAGCTCAAAGGAGAGACCGAGCCAAATTGTGATGACCAAGAGGCATTAAAGGAAAATGTCATGCACATAGGAAGGGGGTACCTTTAGGAAATTCGCCATGGGGGCAAATATAATGTATTAATGTAGCTCCCTTAGAGTTCAGAGTTGAAATAATGAATTTTTGTTTAAAATTGTGTCCTTATTGTAAGATGTTTATAAATAGGTAACATAGTCTGGTTTTAAAACTGTAACACCCCCAGACCCGGCCCAGACGTTATGGCCGAATCCGGTGATGTCACATCAAAGGAATACTTCAAAACGACTTTGCGTAGTTAAAACTTAAGTTCAAGGCTTGGAAACCCAAAATCCATCAACTTGTTAAACTATGATAAAAGCCCATGTTTAAATTTAAGAAATTTATCCAGGTTCAACAATCAAGTAAACAGTTAAACAAAAACAAAAAAACTCAAAATCTAAAGTCAAATCGGAGTACAAGGCCTTATTACAACCCAACGGAAACAAATTAATTTAAAACTAAGTCTTCAAAACAAATTAAGAACTGCTTGCAGTGTGGCTACCTCCGAGTCCTCTTCCATGTCGAGTCGTCTACTGAGGATCACCTGAAACATTTAATAAAAAGGGTGTGAGTTTCGAAACTCAGTGCGTATGAACCTTGGTAATCCAATCAACATACAATTATTATATTGGGCCTAAGCCCTATCAAAAACGGTAGTCTTGGGCCTTAGCTCACAATTACCTTATATCACATCAGTATCACATGAATGCAATGCACCCATCCCAGATCCAACCCACCCTGCACTCCATTTCCCTTCCAACCCTACACTTCTGTGGGGATATAAATATCAACCTACCCACCCCTACACTCCAAAGGTAGCACCAACAGCGGCATTACTCAAACGTTGCAGCAAAGCTGCTATAATGGGCTTAAAGCCACCGATGGATCCACGGTCGTCAAGCGACTATGCGATCCTCAAATCTTCCTCCGTATCATTAAAACCCACCCAAGTGCAACATATATTTCATGAATGCAACATACACATTTTTACACATTCGGCACTTAAGGGTATTTTAGTTATTTCACTACCCAAGGGTATTTCCGTAAATCAACTCTATAGGGGTATTTAGGTAATTTTACAAAACAAGGGTATGCTGGAAATTTTGTAAATCAGGGATATTTTGGTAATTCCACAAATCAAGGGTATTCTGGTAATTTTACAAATTAGGGGTATTTTAGTAATTTTTGCAAATCTAAGGATATTTTGGAAATTTTCAAACTAAGAGCATTTTGGTAATTTTCAAACTAATGGTATTTTGGTAATTTTCAAATCAGGGGTATTTTGGTCCCTCTCGGGTTTTAGTTATGAACTTTGGCCCATTAACAAGTACTTACGGCTAAAGTGAACAAACACTATGGATCAGGTAGGATTCCAGAGAAGAGGAGGTGAACCACTAGGACGGCTTAAGTACAAAGCTCTCCCTAGATCCAAACCTAGACATGCATATGTCCGTTGCCACACTCTAACCCAGCGACTTGTCCCCGGACATGTTGATTATTAAGTCTTATGCGGTTTAAGAGTTGTTCAGAACTAGGCCTAAGGTCCATTAAACCCTAGCATACTTGTCTACGTCCCCATAAAGCCCATCAAGCCCATTTCATGTTCATATAGCCCATTATGCCCAAATCACATCCTTATGGCCCATTAGGCCCAGATCTTATTCATATGGCCTATTAGGACCAAAATAATTCAAGATCATGTAACATGTATGACTAACTCAATTCATATATCCAAATCAATCAATTTCATCAAATTTAGCCTCAGGGCCCATCGGGCCCATTTAGCCACTTCCAGCTTTTAGGCTTTTCGGCATTGCCGATATCATGTGTGTGTAGTGTTTGTACACACCTAGTTACTGCGACGTGCTATACTATCCTTGGTCTTGAACCTACAACCAACCAACCTTCAATCAGTCACCCATACTTAATCAAAATATTTACCAAAAGCCGAAGCCTTACCGTAACCTTACCGTGTGCCACCAGGTTCTAATAGCCCTTCCTTAGCTACTAATCACGAGTATCCCTTAGATCTGCACTCACACATACACCATCAAACTTCGAGTGACTCATAATCCACACAAGTCACCCCTATAGATCATACTCACATTCGACCATTTACTTAAACCATAATCGAGTTGAGTACACTTACACTTTGCTAACGATCCTTACCACACTTGCGATCTCTAAACCTTACCATTGTTAATACAAGGTTGACGACAATGAGAAGTTAGATAGCCCTTCGGCTTTTAACAAAACACACTAAGGGGTTAACTGAATACTTACTGAATCCACTTTTCATCCTACGGCCTAGATAGCTACTGAACGAGATTCAGCTTTTAACCTTGACTGATTTTAGATAACAATCGATTGGTGATGGAGGAAAACAACAAAGATTCGGCACTAATAGGGATTTCGGCAAGAGAAGATGATGATACTTCGACAATAAAAGAGTTTGGCTATGAGAGAATTCTGCAAAAAGGGATTCGACTATAGGAGATTTTGTCAACAAGGCAAGGTAGTTTCGGTTGTGGAAAAATAAGGTTTCGGCAAAGAAAAGAAAAAGAATGGAAATTTTGGCATTACCTAGGACCCCAATTCGGCACACACACATTTATATAGCCTATAGCCGAAACTTAGCCACCCCTAGAGTCCAATTCGGCACCACTTCATCCACTGCTCCTCTCCTAATTTTTCTCCATGATATCTCCCTTATCCTTCTCCTAAATTCTCTCTATTGATCACTTCTCCTTAAGTCCTTCTACACGCCACTTCCAGCCTTCTAGAAGCCTAAAATTGAACTCCAAAATAAAACTAAGCTAACACTTGAACCTCAGACCTCCCTGTATGCATATGTCACCACCTCTCTACACCTTAGTGGCGTCACTTAGCCACTTCACCACAGGCTTCCTTGTGCCATTTTTCACTTATTTTTATTTAAAAGC
Organism: Gossypium australe; assembly: GCA_005393395.2. Taxonomy (NCBI): domain Eukaryota; kingdom Viridiplantae; phylum Streptophyta; class Magnoliopsida; order Malvales; family Malvaceae; genus Gossypium; species Gossypium australe. The sequence goes on along the minus strand of CM016614.1, from coordinate 63,563,500 downwards.
CCACTACTCACAACCCTGATTCCTTAATTAGTTAAATTAAGAATCCTCCACCACAAAACAAGAACCCAGAGCTTCTCCAACACACCTAGACACTCGAAATTCATTAAACCTTTAAAGCCGTCATGTCATTTTTCATTTTCTTACTCACTTAAAAATTTTATGAGACCCAAAGCCTAATAGGCTCAATTCTTCTAGGCCCAAATTTGGGGCTTACAAAAACAGTGATATTTAGACGTGTACATCGACCCGGTTTGACTGTGACACTTCGTACTTGAATTCGGCAAACGAGTGGGGTAGGGGTGTTACAATGGGTTTCTTAGAGATAAATGATTAAATTATTGTTTGTTAGTAATTGACATTTCATGAAGGAATGTGTAATGGTTACTATGAGACAAAATAAGATCATATTAGGAGAACAAATTTATCCCAAAGAGATAAAGGATATCCCACGAGGGTAATACACTTATGACAAAGTTATTAGACGAACACCCAATGAGTGGTTTTTGTAATGGTATATGATAAATGAGAGCTCAATCATGAAAATTTAGTGAAATGATTTCATGACTAAATAATATTGTAATTAATAGGTGAAGAGCCAAAATTTAATTACAAATTATTTGAGTCATAATTATACATGTCTAATCGGTTCCTCTACTAGCTCGAGATAACTAGAAACGATTTGCATGTAGAACCAATAATATGAAATGAATGAAAATGATGAAGTAAGCGAAATAGACCGCATGTACTACTATTTACAATGAATGCGTTTTCTCGCTAAGTACAAAAGATGAATTAGAAATTAATTGAAGTTTTTCGAATTATTATTTAATTAATTGTATTTAAATAATTGAAGTTTGATGTGAAAAATAAATTAATTGGTCATCATGGATTTGTTGAATAAGATGATTAAATATATTTTCCTAATATTATAATACGGTTATGTTATCATAATTTTAATTGAATTAGAATTTGGTTGAGAAAATAGTTTAATTGAAAAATTAATTTAGTTACTTCAGTTAATTAAATTATTTGATTAATAAATTACTATTAAGTGAGTTTTTTTATTTCAAAATGTCACATCAAGAAATTTATAAAAAAATTTAATCGTGTTAACAACTGAACTTGAATTTTGAAATATGAAGAGTAGAGGAACTAAATTATTCAATATAAAAGTACATTAACTAAATTCTAAAGACTTATGACATATTTTAACTATTCTTTTTTTTACATTTTTTAGGTTAGCTGATACCTAATATATCCTCTTAAGACATAATATACGGTTTAAAACTAATAATAACACATATGCAAAAATTAATTTAAATTATGAGTAAAAGGAAATTTAAATAGGTAAATATATCGAATTAAAAATATTCAATTCACTCCTATTATTTATCATATGATCATTTTTCTTGAATTGATAATGAGTTGGTTTGCGATACTAACTTAATCAACAACAATATCAATATATATAGACAATGTGGGTAAAACAATATGAAATAATATTAAAATGTTTAAAAATATAAAAAAAATTTGGTTAAAGTGGTAAAGAAAATGCTTTATAAATATTAGTGACATGAGTTTAAATTGCAATATACAAATTTTATACTAATTTTATTAAAAATTATTAAAAATGTAAAAAAGACAAAAATATTCTTATAAGAATATAACTTATTTCACACATTTAAAGGTAATTTAGTAATTTTTAAACTAAATTGGCGTATGATCAAATCATAACACTAACTTAATTAAAACTTTAAATAATAGAAAGTATTGATTTATTATTATAAAAACAAAGTAAAAAGTTATTTTGAAAAAAAGGGTAAAAAAAAACTATAATAAAAGAATCACACCATGTTTTGCTTTAATGGAATTGCTATGTAGTTAAGTTCAAATTCTGAGGGGATCACCATTCCATTGCTTGGTTCAAATTATCCCACAAATATATAATCTTCATTTCCGCTCCATTCGTTAAAAACATTGAATGGTTATTTAGCAAATACAGTGAATAAGGTAAAACAATTTCGTTCCCAACGTACTCCTCACAAAATAAAAATTTTACAAGCTTATATTAGGCAAAAAACCTAGGACGTTATTCTTTCACCATTTTCTTCCAAACTTTCACTTTTCATCTTGAGGGAAAAAAAGCTCAGAACGTCAAATTCGTCTCCAGGTAAGCACCAATTTTCATGGGTAAGATTCAAGCTTCTTGAAAACTGAACAATATGGGTATTTGATACTTGAGTTTGATTTGATTTTTTGAGTTGTTTTTTTCTTAAACTATTCAAGAACTTGAAAATTGAAAATTATTAGTCTTTGATGCTTGAAAACTGAAAACTTGAAAACTGTTTTTTTTCTTAAAAAATATGGAATTTGTTATTTACGTGTTTTTTTTTTGTGTTTAATTTGAGATAAAAATGTAAATATTGTGTTTATATGTTTTTCTAAATCCAAAAATTAGGGCTTCGAATTGCATTATTCTTCCCTTAAGTTGTTTTGTTACTATTTTGTTTTTAAGAATTTCCCCTTAAGCTGAACTGGTTACTTAGCACTTCTATTTGTATGTAATCGTTGGTGCTTTGATTTCCAGCTTAGAGCGAAAGCCAGGTTAGCTTAATTCTTTTTTTTTTCTTTTCAAAATTCGATAAGTTTACTACTTGGTTTGTGTTTAGATTTGTTTCATGTTCCAGGCATATATGGCATTTCATCTTATTTGACTATGTAATGTAACTACTAGTTATATTGCATGACATTTATGACATGTTCTTATCCATAATCATGTTAGATATGCTATGGTTGTTTGAATCATGAATCATGATTGTTGAAAATGAGACGAATAATTGATGCCTTTCTTGATGTTCAGGTGAAACAATATAACTAGCATGATATGGAGTCGGGGAAACTGGTAACTGTATTTAGTGCTTCAAACTACCCATAATTTTAGGTATCTTCATGATCTTTTAATACTTGTTGTCCCACAAGATTTAAATGCCTAGTTTCTGCTTTGATCTTGACAACAAATAACAAATTATGTACATGTTTTGACTTAAGTTTCATCCACAACATCCTTTTGAATATTTTCTATGGATCTATACCTATAGTTTATATTACTGTTATTTTTTTTGTGGTTATGTGGATGTCTTTTGATATCATTGAAGTATTTTAGGAGGTTTGAATGCCTATTAATGTATCTTTTGCCTTCCATATTGGAAGTAAAAAGTTGTTTTGTTTCATAGACATGGTTAGAATGAAGTTATGTGGTCTTGTTGAGATGTATCAAAACTCAGAAGGATATACATATCTTAAATTTACATATACTTGAAATTCCAATATTGATTTGTGTTTTTTATACATGCAAGTGAGGTAATTGTATGTGATGGTAGTGATTCTGTTCAAGATTCAGGTCTAGCATATAATTATATCTCTCTATTTTATGTTGGTGTCCTATATAGAGGAAAACTATGGATAAGATTCTAGTGGGAACAATAACAATATATTTGCTATAGGGGTGTCATATTCTCCATATCTTCTATCTGTTGGTATTATGACTGGTGAAGCAGATTTCAGCATTTTCCTTAGAACAGTCACTACATTTTATTTTTTATTTAACTAAAAAGATGTTCAGCCAAGAAAATTTATCTCACTATTCATATTTCATCTCTTTCTTATGCATAGTAATTTGAAAATTGTTGCAAGTATCTTTATTTCAGGCAATGTCCCTAACAAATACTCCATTAAACATCTATGAAACTTGAAAATAAATCATGCTCATGGTTTATGTCCTACTTTTGAAATAAAGAAAAGTAGCCATGCAATTAAAAAAATAATGATGTAATGAATCTGAATTTAGTAAAATAATTTTAATAGTAATAACAGTTGGATTGGTAGAGTTGCAACACCTCTCACCCATATTTAATGTCGGAATAGGGTTACAGAGCGTTACGAGACATATCATAAAATTACATATACATTTCACATAAATTTCATATAATCATCAATTAACAACATTCATATCATCCCTAATACGAGCCTACGAGGCCCAAAACATGCATTCGGGGTGGTTTCGAACTAAACCGATAACTTTAGAAACTTTTAGATCACTTAAAAAATATTCCTAAAAATAGGGGACACACGCTCGTGTGGCCCGGACGTGTGTCTCACATGGCCAAATACACGCACATGTCACAGACCGTGTGGACATTCAAAATGGGAGCACATGGCCATGTCCTAACTCGTGTCTGACCCCGTGTAACTCTCTGACTTAGGTCACACGGACAACACACACGCTCGTGTGGCTAGCCCGTATGCCCTAAAAATGGCCATACATGCCCGTGTACCAGGCTGTGTGCTAGGCCGTGCAAAACCTGTAGGGTATACTGACTTATGCCATACGGCCAAGTCACATGCCCATGTGTGAGGCCGTGTGGAGTATACTGATTTGGTTTCTAATTCAACACCAGGGGACACACGGCCGTGTACATGATCGTGTGTCACACACGGCTGGGACACACGCCCGTGTCTCTACCCGTATTGTAACATCCTGAATTTGGGCACAGAATAAATGGGTTCGTGTGTTGAGAGAATGGATCTTGTCGATCGGAAAAAAAAGAATAATGAATTAAGTGTGATTAAAAAAAATTATGATTTGCATGTTTAGTTTAATTTTTAGGTGATTTAGGAAGGGTTGGTAGTGATGGAAAAGTCCTAGGCTCGATCAAGGGATTTAGCAAAAATTTTGTTTTACCCTTAAGAGTGGTTGGTGTTTTAGTTAGAAGGCTTTTAAAATATTTTTGGGTTGAAGATAACCCAATGAAGTAGGTGGTCTGGTGGCTTGGGGCGTTCTCAATAAGCTGGAGGTCAATGGTTCAAGTCTTGGGTATGGCAAAAAAATTTTATTGCGCATATGTTAGTATGAAGGCCAGAGTTTAGGCCTTATAATTAGTTGGGGCTGTTTCATGACACAAGGAAACGCCTGGCCCAGTGGCAAAGGCGTTAGGAGTAGTAGGGGGAGCATGGTTCTAGCCGCGGTGCGCGCTAAATATTTGTTTTTTTTAAGTAAACCTGGAGCACGAAATAAAGGTTGGTAATTAATTGGGGAGGAATTATGACTCAAATGAAACAGGTGGCGCAGTGGAAAAGGGAGTGTGTCATAGTGAAGAGGTCGGAGGTTCGAAGCTAGGTGTTGGTTAATATTTTTAGATTTCTTTGGATGATTCGGTCGCTGGGAAAATAGGCTTTAAAAGAAGTTGACAACGGAATATATCACAAGAATGGTTGTGGTGCAATGGCTGGTAGCGTGTGGTGGTTCCTGCAGGTCTCGGGTTCGAGTTGCCTTGTGCGCAATAACTTGAAATTTTGCTGCTGGCGTGGGAAGGTGTTTGAAGTGGACCGAAACACCAATTGATGGCTGCTGTTCGGGGAAAGCAATTTGAATGTTATTCAAATTGGATTTTTGGCTAGTAATGGAATTTTTAGATGAGGATTGAAGATAAAATTTAGTGATTAATAAAGGAATTTAATTGGTGATAAGTTTGAGTCGATTAGGGAGTGTAGATTTATTTTATTTATTTATTTATTTTAGTATATATGGGTACCGAATTTTCCCTTTTTATTTGCTTAATTTTTAGTTATCAGGAAGGGCACTCTCGGTTTTTGATAGGTAAGTGCCGAAATTTCTATAAATAGGGGGGATAGCTCATCAATTCTGGCATTTAAACCCTACTTTTTTCTTCATTCTTTGTGCCGAAAATTAGTGGCTAAGTTTTTGTCATCTTTTTCTTTCTCTGCCGAAATCACCACTCCATTCTCCCTCTCTATTTTCTTTTCTTTTTCCCATCTAGCCAAAACTCTCTGAAGCTTCATTCATTGCCGAATTCTCTGATAATTTCTTCCTCTTCCCTTTCAAATACTTTAGCCGAAATCTCTAAATCTCTCCTTGCTTTCTTTCTTTCTAAGCCAAAGCCGAAACACTTTACTTAGATTTTCTAAAAGCCGAAAGCGCATCAGTTCATCTTTTCCGGGATTTTCATAAAAGCCGAAATCCTTAGATCTCATCTCCTGTGTTTTCCGAATTCTCTCTGAGGTATCTGCTTGTGCCGAATATCGAAGGAAACTAAAGGTAAGTATTGATTCATAAGATTTCAATCTTTTCCGGCTTTTTAGGGACTCTAGCCGAATGGCTACATGGTGGATTAATCTCGTGTTTTCTTTCATTTGCGGCATTTCGGGATTTGAAGGGGATTCAATCACTTAGATTTCTAAGCCAGAGTTCAGTAGCTCTTGGATCGTATCACTTTCAGGATTTCAAGGTAAGGAGATCTGTTAGTTTAAACATAGAAATCGGGTAAAACACTAACCCTTGGCCGAATATAGGAGAGGCCCTATCTTCGCGTTCTTCCGGCTTTTGAGCAAAGCTGTAGACAAAGGGCAGTAGATCTGATTAGTGAGGGTATCAACATAGAGAGTAGTTCTACGCATTAATCAGGTGTGTAACACTTCCACACCATTTAGATTGCCTGTTAAAATATGTTATAAATATGTTATATTCTGATAAATGCCGAAATTCTGGCATCATGGTTGAAACCCGAGGAGGGTAAAAGCGAATCGCCAGGTTAGTGATCTCTGTCATTCCTAAGTGAATGTTCCTGTTAAGGTGACATATGTGATAAGTATGCTGTTTTCTGTGATTGCATGGTGTTGGGTTTAATGAAAGGGGAAGTGTTCTGTTGTAGCGGCTTCTGCCGTGACCTGTTGTAGTAGCTTCTGCCGTGACCTGTTGTAGCGGCTTCTGTCGTGACCTGTTATAGCGGCTTCTGTCATGACCTGTTGTAGTGGCTTCTGCCATGACCTGTTATAGTGGCTATGGCCATGATCTGACGATGAGCAGCACGACTGTCATCGATGGTGTGTAGCGGTGTGGGTTGATTGTAGAAATCCCCAATGGTGTGACTGGCAGGTAAGGGTGGCGTGTAGCGGATGGAAACCTAGGATTTGGGTTGGGCTTTGCATATTTTCTGATATATTATATTCTGTTATATGTTCTGTGGGGTTAAGGCCCAAATCTAATGGTGCATGAGGGTTGCACACTGAGTCTCGCGACTCACCCTATTATTTAACAATTTCAGGTAGCACCTAGTGCAACGGACTGGGCTGGAGAGGAGCGCGAGGTGGCCATGCGAGAGAGTTCCTGATCCAGCAGAAGATTTTACTTAGAATATTGTTTTAATATTTTGATTAAGAGTTTTAAATTTCGTTGTAATAAGGCCTTGGGCCACTGGATTCATATTTATTTTGGGGTTTTATTTTGGGCTTTGACTGTTACTAGACATTTAAATGTTATGTTTAATCAGACTAGGGCATGTACTAAATTTTGGTTTTAAATTCATAAAGGCATCAGTTAAATTTATATTTTATATATATTATCTAATTACTAAGTTTTCCGGTATAAACATTTAAGTTAGAAAAGATATTTTCCGAAAAAAAGTAACATGTTTTACAAAAATTTCCTAGTGGCATGCCAGATCCGGTCGTGGTGTTTGGGCCGGGTTTGGGGTGTTACAAATTGGTATCAAAGCCCGGTTCAAAACTCGGCTCTGGGGGTTTTTGGGCTCAAAACGTTTTCTAAAGTTGGGTTTTCGAAACATACATATTTATAAATGATACATGTCTGTTAGCTCGGCATGGCACCTGCGTCTCCGGCCCAAGTCTGCCAGGTAAGTATTCTAAACCATTGTGTGAAATATATGTGGGCTTGATGGGCTTTATGGGACGTAGACTATTTAGATTAGAACTTGATGGACTCTAGGCTTAGCTGAAACAACACCTTAAATCTCATAAGACTTAATTTCACTAAACAAACCCGTGAACGAGTCGTAAGACTAGGGTGTGGCAATGGGCATGCGCATGTCTAGGATTGGATCCGGAAGAGCCTGGTACATAAGCAGTTCTAGTGACTCACCTCCTCTTCGCTGGAATCCTACCTGGTGCGTAGTGACTGTTCACCCTAGCCACGAGGATTTGTTGACGGGCCAAAATCTATAATTAAAACCCGAAAGGGACCAGCCACTTATTTTTACAAAATTGCTAAAATACCCTTATTTTGGAGAAAAAATATATACCACGATACCCATGATTTGCAAATATACCCCGATTTACAAAGTTAACAAAATTTTTCCTTAGAAAAAAAAACTCACACAACACACGACAGCAACCAAAAACTCACAAACACCTGAACATTTTTCTTTTGAAATCAAATCCTCCAAAATACCCCTATTTTTTTAAAACAAAAACCCCTTAGTTTTGTAAAATTTTTGAAAATACCCTTGATTTGTAAAAAATAAAAATTCCAAAATATCATTGATTTGTAAAACTACCAAAATTACCGAAACACTCCGATTGGCAAAATTTTCAAAATACCCTTGGTTTGTGAAAATTTCCAAAACAACCGTGATTTCATAAAATACCCATGTTTTGCAAATTTACCCGAAAACCCCTAGATTTACAAAAGTGACCCGGTTTGCAAAATTAAATTTTCCAAAGTACCCCTGCTTCAAAAAAAAAAAAAAACAACAACAACATCAAAATATCTCTATTTCGAAAAAAAAACTTGTTTTCCAAAACACCCTTGCTTAAAAAAAAAGTACCCAAAATACCTCTAATTCGAAGGAAATCACCGAGATACTTTATTTTGAAAAAATACCCTATAGGGCAAAACTACGGAAAAACCCTTGGGTAGTGAACTGATGAAGATACCCTTATGTGATGAATGTGAGTTCCATGGATGTGATTTGTATGTTGATGTGTGAATGTATGTGGTTTCTAGAATTATGAAGTAAACTTGAGACTGAACCGTAGATATATTTGCGAATAATGGTGCGTACCCTACCATAGTATACTAAGTGTTTATTTTGGCTTTAGAATTAGAGTGCGTAGCGAAAGCATAGTGGTGAGACTTAGGTAGTATGATTACTAGTTAGTTGGAAATTTTGAGGACGAAATTTCTTTAAGGAGGGTAGAATTGTAACATCCTAAATTTGGGCCTAGAATAAATGGGTTTCGTGTGTCGAGAGAATGGATCTTGTCGATCGAAAAAAAAAAGAATAATGAATTAAGTGTGATTAAAAAAAAAATTATGATTTGCATGTTTAGTTTAATTTTTAGGTGATTTAGGAAGGGTTGGTAGTGGTGGAAAAGTCCTAGGCTCGATTAAGGGATTTAGCAAAAATTATGTTTTACCCTTAAGAGTGGTTGGTGTTTTAGTTAGAAGGCTTTTAAAATATTTTTGGGTTGAAGATAACCCAATGAAGTAGGTGGTCTGGTGGCTTGGGGCGTTCTCAATAAGCTGGAGGTCAAAGGTTCAAGTCTTGGGTATGGCAAAAAAAATTTTATTGCACATATGTTAGTATGAAGGCCAGAGTTTAGGCCTTATAATTAGTTGGGGCTGTTTCATGACACAAGGAAACGCCTGGCCCAGTGGCAAAGGCGTTAGGAGTAGTAGGGGGAGCATGGTTCTAGCCGCGGCGTGCGCTAAATGTTTGTTTTTTTTTTTAAGTAAACTTGGAGCACGGAATAAAGGTTGATAATTAATTGGGGAGGAATTATGACTCAAATGAAACGGACGGCGCAGTGGAAAAATGAGTGTGTCATAGTGAAGAGGTCAGAGGTTCGAAGCTGGGTGTTGGTTAATATTTTTAGATTTCTTTGGATGATTCGGTCACTGGGAAAATAGGCTTTAAAAGAAGTTGACAACGGAATATATCACAAGAATGGTTGTGGTGCAGTGGCTGGTAGCGTGTGGTGGTTCCTGCAGGTCTCGGGTTCGAGTTGCCTTGTGCGCAATAACTTGAAATTTTGCTGCTGGCGTGGGAAGGTGTTTGAAGTGGACCGAAACACCAATTGATGGCTGCTGTTCGAGGAAAGCAATTTGAATGTTATTCAAATTGGATTTTTGGCTAGTAATGGAATTTTTAGATGAGGATTGAAGATAAAATTTAGTGATAATAAAGGAATTTAATTGGTGATAAGTTTGAGTCGATTAGGGAGTGTAGGTTTATTTTATTTATTTATTTATTTATTTTAGTATATATGGGTACCGAATTTTCCCTTTTTATTTGCTTAATTTTTAGTTATCAAGAAGGGCACTCTCGGTTTTTGATAGGTTAGTGCCGAAATTTCTATAAATAGGGGGGATAGCTCATCAATTCTGGCATTTAAACCCTACTCTTTTCTTCATTCTTTGTGCCGAAAATCAGTGGCTAAGTTTTTTTCATCTTTTTCTTTCTCTGCCGAAATCACCACTCCATTCTCCCTCTCTATTTTCTTTTCTTTTTCCCATCTAGCCGAAACTCTTTGAAGCTTCATTCATTGCCGAATTCTCTGATAATTTCTTCCTCTTCTCTTTCAAATACTTTAGCCGAAATCTCTAAATCTCTCCTTGCTTTCTTTCTTTCTAAGCCAAAGCCGAAACACTTTACTTAGATCTTCTAAAAGCCGAAAGCGCATCAGTTCATCTTTTCCGAGATTTTCATAAAAGCCGAAATTCTTAGAACTCATCTCCTGTGTTTGCCGAATTCTCTCTGAGGTATCTGCTTGTGTCGATACCTCGAAGGAAACTAAAGGTAAGTATTGATTCGTAAGATTTCAATCTTTTCCGACTTTTTAGGGACTCTAGCTGAATGGCTACATGGTGGATTAATCTCGTGTTTTCTTTCATTTGCGGCATTCCTGGATTTGAAGGGGATTCAATCACTTAGATTTTTAAGCCAGAGTTCAGTAGCTCTTGGATCGTATCACTTTCGGGATTTCAAGGTAAGGAGATCTGTTAGTTTAAATATAAAAATCGGGTAAAACACTAACCCTTAGCCGAATATAGGAGAGGCCATATCTTCGCGTTCTTCCGGCTTTTGAGCAAAGCTGTAGACAAAAGGCAGTAGATCTGATTAGTGAGGGTATCAACATAGAGAGTAGTTCTACGCATTAATCAGGTGTGTAACACTTCCACACCATTTAGATTGCCTGTTAAAATATGTTATAAATCTGTTATATTCTAATAAATGCCGAAATTTCGGCATCATGGTTGAAACCCGATGAGGGTAAAAGCGAATCGCCAGGTTAGTGATCTCTGCCATTCCTAAGTGAATGTTCCTGTTAAGGTGACATATGTGATAAGTATGCTGTTTTCTGTGATTGCATGGGGTTGGGTTTAATGAAAGGGGAAGTGTTCTGTTGTAGCGGCTTCTGCCGTGACCTATTGTAGCGGCTTCTGCCGTGACCTGTTGTAGCGGCTTCTGCCGTGACATGTTGTAGCGGCTTCTGCCGTGGCCTGTTGTAGTGGCTTCTGCCATGACCTGTTATAGTGGCTACGGCCATGATCTGACGATGAGCAGCATGACTGTCATCGATGGTGTGTAGCGGTGTGGGTTGATTGTAAAAATCCCCAATGGTGTGACTGGCAGGTAAGGGTGGCGTGTAGCGGATGGAAACCTAGGGTTTGGGTTGGGCTTTGCATATTTTCTGATATATTATATTCTGTTATATGTTCTGTGGGGTTAAGGCCCAAATCTAATGGTGCATGAGGGTTGCACACTGAGTCTCGCGACTCACCCTATTATTTAACAATTTCAGGTAGCACTTAGTGCAGCGGACCGGGCTGGAGAGGAGCGCGAGGTGGCCATGCGAGAGAGTTCTTGACCCAGCAGAAGATTTTACTTAGAATATTGTTTTAATATTTTGATTAAGGGTTTTAAATTTCGTTGTAATAAGGCCTTGGGCCACTAGACTATTATTTATGTTTTGGTTTTATGTTGGGCTTTTATTACAGGGCATTTAAATTTTATATTTAAATTAAGTTAAGACATGTACAAAATCTCAGTTATTATTTAAAATTCACGAAGGCATTTTATAACTTTATATCTTATGCAACTTAATAAATTATTAATTTTTTCAGTAAAAATATTTAAACCTGATATTTGTTTTCCAAAGTGCCACGTATTTTTATAAAATTTCATTAGTGACATACCAGGTCCGGTTGTAGTGTTTGGGCCGGGTTTGGTGTGTTACACGTATGGACAAAAATAGACTATTTACCAAGCCATTTTGCCACCCAAATTACATGTACCTACATCAACCTAATTTGCACCAAAATATAGCATGTGTAGGCATTCAAACCAACTAAATCAAGCCTAAATCATGCCAACACAATTCCATTATCCTCAATATACACAAGTCCATTATCCCCTGATCTAAATCTGAATTTCGCTTTTCTTAATATGCACTAGGAGAAGTGACCGAATGCTTCATGCTATTCTCATGGCTTTTCTAAGCCCTAAATTCGGCTAGGAAGAAGATGAATGAATAAAATTGGCCTTTTGTTTTATTAAATTATCATTTAATAATCTATTTACTTATTTAACCCTTAATTAAACCATTGAAAATACAAATATGATGTCCATATATGTCCATTCATGCTATTAATGGTCTAATTACAACATAAAGACCTATACTTTAAGAACCATAGCTAATAAACACCTTTAACTTATAGAACTCAAATTTTATACTTTACACGATTTAGCTCTTTTATCGAATTAAACACTCAAACGATAAAATTTCTTAACGAAATTTTCACACCATCATATTATCATGCTGTAGATATTAAAATAATAATAAAATAATTATTTCAACTTCGGATTTGTGGTCCCAAAACCATTGTTTCGATTTGACTAAAAACGGGCTGTTACAACTCTCCCCCCTTAGGGATTTTCATCCCCGAAAATCTTACCAGCAAAAAGGTTAGGGTACTATTTTCTCATAACTTCCACAAGTTCCCATGTAGCCTCTTCAACCACGTGACGTTGCCATAACACTTTTGCTAAAGCTATGCATTTATTTCTCAATTCCTTAACCTCTCGAGCTAAAATTCTAATCAGTTCTTCGTTATAGTCATATTAGGTTGAATCTCAATATCTGTCGGAGAAATTACAAGTGATGGATCTGATCTATATCGGCGCAACATTGACACATGAAACACGTTGTGGATTTTCTCTAACTTAGACGGTAAAACTAGATGATATACTACTGGCCTTATTCTCTTGATAATCTCATACGCTCTGATGAAACGCGACTCCATTTTCCTTTGCGACCAAATCGAAGAATTTTCTTCCACAGAGATACTTTCAAAAATACTTTGTCACCGATCTAAAATTCAATGTCTTTTCATTTCAAATCTGCGTACGACTTCTGTTGATCTGAAGCTACTTTCAAACTATAGCGAATTACTTTCACTTTATCTTCAGTCTGTCAGATCAAATCAACCCCGTGAATCTTTTTCTCACTTAGCTCGGTCCAATATAACGGAGTTCGGCATTTGCGACCATACAAAGCTTCATACGGTGCCATCTTTATGCTCGATTGAAAACTGTTTTTATACGCAAATTCAACCAACGAAAAATATTTCTCCCAGTTGCCTTCAAATTCTAAAACATAACAACGCTTCGAGAATTTGAATTACTCTCTTAGATTGACCGTCAGTTTGTAGATGAAATGCTGTACTAAAATTCAACCTCGTACCTAGAGCTTCTTGTAATTTCTTTCAAAATCGCAACGTAAACCTCGGATCTCCATCCGAAATAATCGAACTAAGCACCCCGTACAATCTAACGATCTAAAAATTGTAAAATTCAGCCAATTTATCAAGCAAATAATCAGTACGTACCGAAATGAAATGTGTAAATTTCGTCAGTCGATCAACAACAACCCAAATAGCATCTTTCTTCTTTGGAGATAGGGGTAATCCCGATACGAAATCTATCGTAACTCTATCCCATTTCCATTCTGGTATCATCACAGGCTGTAGTAACCCCGAAGGCACTTGATGTTCGCCTTTAACTTGTTGACAAACTAAACATCTTGACACAAATTCTGAAATGTCTCGTTTCATGCCCGACCACCAATACAACTGTTTCAAATCATTGTTTATTTTAGTACTCCTCGGGTGAACAGATACACAACCACTGTATGCATCATGTACGCAAATTCTGTCTCGGAACATTAAACAATCGTCGGATCCAATCTGAAAGTCTGAATCACTAGTCGACTCACATTACAATCTTTTAGCTTGTAACTCGTTATCACACTTCTGAGCTTCACAAATTTGCTGAAGAAATACTGGTTTAGCGTTCAACTTTGCTAGAATTGAACCATTATCAGATAAGGTTAGTTTAGTATTCATCGCTCTCAAAGCAAATAATGATTTTCTACTCAAAGCATCTGTGACTACGTTCGCTTTTCCCGGATGATATTCAATCATCAGCTCATAATCTTTCAACAACTCGAGCCATCTTCTTTGTTGCAAATTCAAATCTTTCTGAGTTATTATATACTTCAAACTCTTGTGATCGGTAAAGATGTGACACTTTTCACCGTATAAATGATGTCGTCAAATTTTTAATGCGAAAATAATAGCAGCCAATTCCAAATCATATGTCTTTTCATGCGGTTTTAACTGTCTGGAGGCATAAGCTATCACTTTTCCTTCTTGCATCAAAAGCAACTCAAATTGTTCAATGATGTATCGCTAAAAATTACAAACTCTTTACCCGATTCAGGTTGAACCAACACTGGTGCCTCAGTTAACAATGCTTTCAATAGTTCGAAACTCTGTTGACATTTCTCGGACCACTGAAATTTCACATCTTTTTGTAGCAATCTAGTCATTGGTGTAATAATCATCGGAAATCTTTTGACAAAACGTCGATAATAACTAGCTAACCCCAGAAAGCTTCTGATTTCAGATACATTTCTCAGGGGTTTCCAATCAACAACTGCGAAAATCTTACTCGGATCAACTCGTATACCTTCTGCTGAAACAATGTGTCCCAGAAGTCCAACCTCTCGAAGCCAAACTCGCATTTACTAAATTGAGCAAATAGTTGCTTATCTCTCAAAGTTTGAAGCACAATTCTCAAATGCTCGGCATGCTCAGACTCATCTTGTGAATAAATAAGAATGTCATCAATGAAAACTATAACAAATCTGTCTAAATATGGTCTGAAAATTTGATTCATCAAATCCATAAAAACTGTAGGAGTATTAGTCAATCTGAAAGGCATAATAAGAAATTCATAGTGCCCGTACCTTGTTCTGAATGCACTTTTCGGCACATCTGAATCTTTAACTCGCAACTGATAATAGCCCGATCTCAAATCAATCTTCGAAAATACTGTTGCCCATTTCAATTGATCAAACAAATCATCAATTCTTGGAAAAAGGTACTTGTTCTTTATTGTAACCTTATTGAGTTTCGATAGTCAATACACATTCTCATTGATCCGTCTTTCTTCTTTACAAACAACACTGGCATACCCCTGGTGAAAAACTAGGTCATGGAAAACATCTATCCATTAACTCTTGCAATTGAACTTTCAATTTTGTCGGAGCCATTCTATACGGAGCTATCGATATCGGTGATGTTCCTGGCACTAATTCAATAGCAAATTTGACCTCTCTGATTAGTGGCAACCCCGATAACACTTTTGGGAACACATCCGATACTCACAGACAACTGGCACTGACTCAATTTTCAATTCAGACACTTTTGTATCCAGAACATAAGCTAGGTAAGCATCACAACCTTTTCTCACATATCTTTGAGCTGACCAATAAAACCACAACAGGTAACCCACTCGACTCATCTGATTCAGTTCGAAGAATTTCACTATTCTGACATTTCAATTCAATAGTCTTTCGTCAATAATTCACAATGGCATCATGCAAAAATAACCAATCCATACCCAGTATCACATCAAATTCATCAAATGGCAAAAGAATTAAATCCGCTGGAAAACAGTAACCCCGAGTCATTAAAGGACAGTTCTTGCAAACTTTATCAACTAGAACATACTTGCCTAAAGGGTTCGATACTTTAATCACAAACTCAGTAGACTCAACAGGCAAACTCTTATTAGACACCAAATTCATACATATATACAAATGAGTCGATACAAGATCAATCAAAGCAATCACATTAGTTTCATAAAGAGAAAATGTACCGGTGATAACATCAGGTGATGACGCATCTTTGCGAGCGCAAATAGCGTAAGCTCTAGTAGGTGCTCTGGCCTCAAATCTCATAGCTGAATCTTTTGTCGCGCCTCTACTACTGGTCTCATTTCCTGCATTTCTCGGTGGCCTTCCTCTAGTGGCTGCGTTACTCGGTTTTGCATTCTGGAATTTGTCTTTCTCATCTAATTCGGGACAATCTCAAATGAAATGGTCTTGCGAGCCACATCTGAAACAAGACCGGTCATTCATTCTACATTCACCAGGATGTCGTCTTTAGCACCATTGACATTTAGGTCTATTTTTTCTCATACTGCCAACACTTGATACTGATGTAGCTTAAGCTTTAGGACTTGAGTATTGTTTTCCACGGTCTCTATTTGAATATCCCACTGAAGCATTCGAGAGACTATACAAATCTCATGATTTCTTTGATGAAGATTGATACGGTTTATTCATCGATCTTTTTCTTGAATCTTTAGCTTCAAAATCTGCCTTTCTCTTTTTTTTGCCAAGTTCTTCGGCTTTACAGGCTCTGTCAACCAACACAACGAATTCTTTTAACTCTAGAATCCCGACCAACAATCTGATATCCTCATTCAACCCATCTTTGAATCTTTTACACATAATTGCTTCAGTTGAAACACATTCCCAAGAATATTTACTGAGTCTCACGAACTCTCGCTCGTACTCGGTTACAGACATACGACCATGTTTCAACTCTAGAAATGCTTTGCGTTTCTGATCGATAAACCGTTGACTAATGTATTTCTTTCTAAACTCAGCTTGAAAGAATTCCTAGGTAACTCTTTCTCTCAGTACCACTGATACTAGAGTATTCCACCACTGATACGCATTATCCCTCAATAGTGAAATGGCACATTTTAAAAACTTTGCAGGCGTGCACAAAAGTTTATCAAACACCCGAATTGTATTTTCAAGCCAAAACTCAGCTCTCTCAGGATCGTCATCAACATTAGCTCTAAAATATTCGGCTCCATGTTTTCTAATCTTATCAACTGGCGGCTTATTCAATCTTAGAAATTCCACACTTTGAGGAGCTACGAGAATCAGTTGAGGATTAGGTGGGGGTGGAGGTTGCTGAGCAGCCGGATTTGTTCGAACAAACTCCGTAAACCACTCGTTCATCATTTGGAAGAAGGCTTCGTTAGCCTTTCCTCCCTATACGGGTCTAGACTCAGATTGCGCTACCCCGTGAACGGAGGCAGGCACATTACTTTCAACATTATCAGCTACAGCTCGATTGGGATCCATTTACTATATAAAAACACAGTTTGAATTGTCAGGAGTCATCACACTATCACAAGTTATATATGGCATGTATAGCTAGACTCTCACATATGCTATGTTAGTCCAAGAATCGACTAAATCGTAGCTCTGATACCAATAAATGTAACACCCCTGACCCATATTCAATGCCGGAATAGGGTTACAAAGCGTTACCGAACATATCATAAAATTATATATACATTTCACATACATTTTTAATTTTCATATAATCATAAATCAACAACATTCATATCGTCCCTAATACGAGCCTACGAGGCCCAAAACATGCATTCGGGGTGGTTCGAGACTAAACCGATAACTTTAGAAACTTTTAGATCAATTAGAAAATTTTCTAAAAAAAGGGGACACGCGCTTGTGTGGCCCGGCCGTGTGTCTCACACGGCCAAAGACACGCCCGTGTCGCAGACCGTGCGTATCTTTGGCTGTGTGGACATTTGAAATGGGAGTACATGGTCGTACCCCAGCCCGTGTCTAACCCCGTGTAACTCTCTAACTTGGGTCACACGGTCAACACACACGCTTGTATGGCTAGCTTGTGTGCATTAAAAATGGCCATACACGCCTGTGTACCAGGCCGTGTGCTAGGCCGTGCCAAACCTGTAGGGTATACTAACTTATGCCACACGGCTAAGTCACACGCCCGTGTGTGAGGCCGTGTGGAGTATACTGACTTGGTTTCTAATTCAACACTAGGGGACACACGGCTGTGTACATGACCATGTGTCACACACGGCTGAGACACACGCCCGTGTGGACAAAAATAGGCTATTTACCAAGCCATTTTGCCACCCAAATTACATGTACATACATCAACCTAATTTGCACCAAAATATAGCATGTGTAGGCACTCAAACCAACTAAATCAAGCCTAAATCATGCCAACACAATTCCATTAACCTCAGTATACACAAGTCATAAAATGGGTCATTACGTTATACTTAATTCACATATACAATTCAACTAAGTAAACATTTCCAATCATGCATTATATTGCTCAAATTCACAAGCATATATCTTCTCTAATACCCACAATTTTGATAACCACAAAACCTACTATCAATAAGCATCACAAAACCAACCTCAATCACATATTATAAGCAATATGTACACATATATATACACAACCAAACCAACCAAACTAAGCCAACTTTCATGGCTATATATACAAACCAAACCATAAACATTTAGAAGCCAATTCAAATGGCTAAACTCACCATCAACTCATATACCAAAATGACCAAAGTTCCTATACATGCCATATATTCCAAAAACATGGATTCAAAAGTACCAAAATGATAACTTGATAGTGTGATGAAGTCTCTGACGATCACCGAATCTGAGCTAGCTTTGAAATCACTATAAAACACAGAAAAATAAACAAAGTAAGCTTTATAGCTTAGTAAGCTCGTATGAAGTAAACTCAATGTAATCATAAATACACAATTCAACAAATTGAATATATCAACATGTAGCTCATATTATATAACAAACCTTTCACATATTTAATCATAAGATTATATGAAAACTTCACAATTTCTTTGATTTAAAGCTTATACGGTTCTTGTACATACCTGTATCATCTCGTATCAATCTTATACTCAACCACGTCTTTCATTTACCCATTAAACCATTAGGAATACTATCGGATACTTGGGAAACTCCCACCTAAGTGCCACATACATAGCCAATGCTATCTCAATCTAATATCACATATATGCTCAGTCTCGAGCTATCAACGGGCCTGCTCACACAAGCTGTCAGTCAAGAGTAGCTATACGGTGCTGCTCACACAAGCTGTCAAGTAATCGCAACACATGCTGGTATACTCAGCCACCGATAGGACGTATAGGACCAGCACTCGGATCACATAATCACAATAACCCCTAATGACATTTCATTCGTGTCCTAATCTATTCCTAAGGTTCAATCGGGATTTTCATGTTTGTCGAATCATCGTCGAACATGTTTGTAGTCTTGTTTTCACAGTTTATGCAATATCAAAGCATTTAAAATACATTTGTAATGAAACTTATTACATACGAACTTCCCTCGAACGCTAAAACGGCAAAATAGGTCGATTAGTCGAGTACTTTGTTTTTCCCCTGATCTAGATCCGAATTTCGCTTTTCTTAATATGCACTAGGAGAAGTGACCAAATGCTTCAAGCTATTCTCATGGCTTTCCTAAGCCCTAAATTTGTCTAGGAAAAAAGATGAATGAATAAAATTGGCCTTTTGTTTTATTAAATTATCATTTAATAATCTATTTACTTATTTAACCCTTAATTAAACCATTGAAAATACAAATATGATGTCCATATATGTCCATTCATGCTATTAATGGTCTAATTACAACATAAATACCTATACTTTAAGAACCATAGCTAATAAACACCTTTAACTTATAGAACTCAAGTTTTATACTTTACGCGATTTAGTCCTTTTTATCGAACTAAACACTTAAATGATAAAATTTCTTAACGAAAGTTTCACACCATCATATTATCATGTTGTAGATATTAAAATAATAATAAAATAATTATTTTTACTTCAGATTTATGGTCTCAAAACCATTATTCTGATTTGACTAAAAACGGGCTGTTACAAAAGTGGATAAATTATTAGAAATAAAAGTATGGTGATTAAACAGGTGGCATGTCTTAAGCTTTTCTAATAGATTTTAAATTGCTCAAATTATAATTTTAGTCCCTATACTACCTTAGAAATTATAATGTCTTCAAAAGCATAAGAGAATTGTGGGTATAGTCACATCTTCAGGGGGCTTTAACACTATAGCTGACTATGTGGCAAAGCTGTGCAGTAATGATAATCCTAATTTGTTCCTTTACGTGTGTAGGAATTCATATTCATTCAACAGGGTATGCAAGCAACTTCTTGGCAGTAATATTGTGTTGCTTAATCTAGTTTTGTTCTTTTAAGGGTTCAACCCTCCTTTCATCTTCCTCCAAAAAAAAAGTCAATTTAATCTAGTTTTGTTCTTTTAAGGGGTCTTCTTGCTCATTTTTTGTAATGTCAAGGACCATTTTGTTTATTTTTCAAATAGAGGGATTGAAATGCAATTCAAGATATAAGATAATGACTTGTATAATATTTTTTTACCATTGGTAATTCATTTTACAACTAGTGGGATTAATTTGTTAATAATTATATAGTAATTTCCTAAGTATATATTTTGTAAAAGAAATATTAATTTACATTTAACTTGTCCTTTTTCTTCTTTTTATATAGTAATTTGTATCTTAGTTGCTAAGTTTTAAATCTTAAATAAAAACTGAATCTTTTAATTGACCCCAAAATCGAAGGCCATCCCCGACGCTGATAATAAGCATAAACCAATCGTCATAGACGATTGGAATGTTGGAGTTTATAGTTTTTGGTTATTTTAATTTTATTTATTTACGTTATCTTTAAATATTTTAGAGTAATTTAGCTATCTTTAAATATCATTTTTAAAATAACTATAATTTTTTTGCCCCTACAACCTATTATATAATTTTTGTGCAACATTGAAGACATTATTACTTGCAAAGATATGAATTTTTGTTTAATGAAATTTTTGTTCAAGACATTATTATTTGCTAAACAAAAAGTTAGTTTTGTTCAATGAAATTTGATAAAGAATGAATTTTAGGTTTCTTACTTGCACAGATTCTTAATATGTATTGTTCATTTTTCTTTGGCAGTGTGTTATTGCTCCCTCTTTTTCTTTGGCTTGCTTGATTGCTTCCTCCACCTACAATTGAGCCTCTTGTATTCACTGAATCACTCTAAGTTATTTTTTCAATTAAATTCTTTGATTTTATTTTACTGTTATTGATATTAGTATTGAAGAATTGTGACCCTTTTACTATGATTTGAAGATATGTTACACTTTAATATCTTGTAGTAATGGCTCGTTTGTCTTTAATAGTACAAAGTGAGAGGTGAAAAAGAATTGGTCTTGCATTGACAGTATGGTTGCAAATGGGTACAATTGTGAGTTGGTTCTTAGTTACATTGGGTGCCGTCTCTAGCCTAAATACATATAGACTAAGGATTAGATCATATGTTTTAGATTTTTATGCACAACGAGATTATGTGAAAAGACTTGTATATTCTAGTGATGAGACCTGTATTGAACAAGTTAGGATGAATAGAATTACTTTTTCTAAATTATGCGAGATGTTACAAACTTTAGGAGGATTGAAGTTATCAAGGAACACGCTTGTTGATGAAGCAATGTTTTTACATCATTTCTCATCACCTTAAAACCGAGTTATCAAGAATCACTTTAATAGATCCGAGAAAATCGTTAGCAGATTATTTCACAATGTTTTAAATGCTATCATACGCTTACAAGATGTGTTACATAAAAAGGCAGAGCCAATTACAGCTAATTCTACAGACCTAAGGTGGAAATGGTTCAAGGTATTAGAGTGAGTTCCATATATAGCTCATACATAATTTAGTTGATTTAGATTTAAATATAGTATCCTAACCCGAGGTTTTATACATATGATATAGAATTGCTTAGGTGCTTTAGATGGAACCCACATCAAGATTAGGGTTCCAAAAGTTGATAAACCTAGATATCGAACACGAAAAGGTGACATAGCAACAAATATGTTAGGTGTTTGTACACCTGATATGCATTTCGTTTATGTTATTTCTAGTTAGGAAGGTTCTGTTGCTAATGGATGGGTTCTTCGAGATGCCATTAGTAGGAGACGTGGACTAAAAGTTTCTCATGGTAAGGTGCATAATTGGAGGGATTTGAATTAATTTTTAAGATCATACTTTTTTTGGGAAAGTTAATCATGATAAATAATTTTTTTTTCCTTTTTTATAGGTTGTTATTATCTAGCTGATGCTAGTTACACAAATTGTGAGGGATTTTTTGTGCCTTTTAGAGGACAAAGATATCATTTGAATGAGTGGCGTCAAGGTTACCAGCCAAGTACTCCAGAAGAATTTTTCAATATGAAACATGCTTTAGCGCATAATGTTATTGAAAGATGCTTTAGGTGATTAAAACTTAAATGGGGAATACTTAGGAGTCCATCATTCTATCCTGTGAGTATGCACAATAGAATCATTATTGCATGTTGTTTGCTCTATAATTTTATTCAAACCTATATGAGTCTTGATCCTATTAAAGCAGAGTTAGGAGAAGGATTACCTAGTAATGTGATAGATGCCGATGAATCGAATATCGTAAATATTCATCCATCAGATACATGGGCTACTTGGAGGATGAAACTAGCCAATCCAATGTTCTATGAATGGCAAGCATCTAGAAATTAGTTAGGTTTTTTAAAATATAGTAGAAGGTTAATTTGTTTATGTTATTTTTGTATCTGGTTTATGAAACTTTGATGTTGTTTGAATTGTCTTCATGTATTGTATTGGACTTGTTGAATTACAACTTTAATTTATTTTCTTTTGATTCATCATGTGTTATACTTTTATAAAGTCTCAACCTTCTGATTCATAATATCGAACCTAATTTTAATTTGTGTTTTTTCTTAAGATAGTTATGTTAAGTTTTTCACAATCAATTGATTCTTCCCAAAATTCTCGTGGAACCAAAAGGAAATGAGCTCCAGAAGAAGATGTTGCGTTGGGTGCCTGTTGTCGGACAAAACACGTAGTGAACAAAATAATTAAATATAAATAAACACATATAGAATAAAATCAAATAGAATGATTTATAATTAATTTGTTAAATACGAAAAACAAAATAAAACCGTAACAGAAGTTGAAATAAACAGGAAGGAAAAGGATTTAACGAAACATTGAGGCCTGCAAACACAGTTTCCTTAAGACAAATTTGGCCTCTCCTACGGTACTCGGAGAAACATTGGTCGAATGTCTCTCAGGATACAACTATAACAGTTATCAAAGTAGTAGCACCTCTACAACGATCAACGAACGAACGTTTGCCTTTTTCTATCACCAGAACGTTTGAAAAATTCAGAGAAGAAAAGAAGAGTTTTTGATAGTAACATAAAATCGTTGTGAGAGAGTGGAAAAAATAAGCTAAGAAGTCTAAAGAAGTCTAAGCCTTTTATAAGCATTCAAAGTGGAGGAATTTTATGGAAATATCCAAGTATAAGGAGACAAAATCTGCATTAAAGAAGCAATTGAATCAATTTGATTAAATCAAATCACATTGATTAGAATCAAATAATTCAGGATAAATATATCCTTTTATATCAGATTTTGTATATATTTTCTGAGGAAAACTTATATTTTGTGTTGAGCTAAAATATCCGTAGGCCCGTTGGAAACACGAAAATTTACGTGTTTTTACATGCCCTTTTTAACTTAAAATCATGCTATTCCGGTTAAATTCTTGTCGAAAAATAATTAAATATTATAAAATAATTAAATTGTGTTAAAAATATGAACATCATGAATTTTAATTAATTTTATAGTTAATTTTGATTTATTTTGACTATTTTCGACAGATTCGCACAAGGGGCGAAAAGTGGCTCGGCAGACACTGCTCGAAGAACAAAACCGAGAAGCAATTCAAAGTAACAAGGCGAAATAATTTCTAGCCTAAGACGGTCCAAATATGTGTATTAAATCATATTTTAATTAATTTTAATTTATTCCCAATTTAATTTGGGCTAAATAAATTAATCTTAATTAATTATGGAAAAAGGGCCCAGTTGAACCGCACTAGTTGAACCAAATCGATTGAACCAAACCGATCAAAGAATTGGGCAGCCCAAACCATCCATATGCTGACCCAAATCAGATTATTAGCTGATTAATTAAGCTTGCAAAGAGGCCCTTGAAGACTTTTCAAAGTTGCATTCAACCCCCTCCACAATTAGTGGCTTTGTAGATTTGCCCCATGCCATATTTAGCAAAGTTGAAGCCATAAACTTTGCCACATAGGTGGCCAGCCAAGGGGTGGCTTTTTGGCTGCTATTTTTAGCAAATTTCAGCTGCCACATTCAGCTATAAAAACCCCCTTGGCTGATCATTCAAAGCATCCCTCATCCCTCATTCACATATCTTCTCTCACAACTCTTCTCTCCTCTCTCACTTTTTCTCTCATTTTCCCATTCAAAGTTCCTTGCTCTTGTGCCGATTTCTGATCTTGCGAAAGGAGTCTTCTTCAGCCATTTTGGAGTAGCAATTGAGTGTTCATAGCAGCCTTGATTGGTGTGGACAACAAAGTAGGAGGAACGGAGCAACCTAGTCAAGCCACGGAAAACCACCGGATTTGATTCTTGTTCCCTATCTCTTTAATATTAATTGTTTTGATGATGAACATATATATGAATATTCATGTTGTTGGAATGCTTAATTTAATCAGCTTAGCTTGAAGTTAATTCGTTTTGGGTTGATTGCATTTCGTCCTCTTGATTTATTAAAATTGTGTTTATGCTGTTATAGGCCTCGGTAAAATGCTTGATTAAGTAAAATCATGCCTAAGTTATTTTGGCATTATAATTGTTTAGATAACTAAAGAATAAATTATTTAAACACATTGAAATTTTAATTAATGGACACAATACTTAATCAGTGCATGTTTAATTCTTCTAAAGTAGCTGAAGATTAGATTAGCATTGTATTTGGCGATATATATGCCTTGCATAACTTGCAAGATTTTTGTGATTAAACTGTTTCAAGGTAAGGATACTTTGTTACCTCACATAGGCTTTTATATTCTTATTAGGTTGAATTAATCGTTTGAATCGACATAGGAATATGCGAGAGATTGTTTAATTTAATAAGTATGTATGTGCAATAACATGTTTACCTTTATAAATCTGTTTAATCGATCGAATTGACATAGGAATATGTACAAGAGATGAATGGATTTTAGATTTGTAAATATGTTCATAAGTTAGCAAATTACCGAGTTGCCATGAATTTATTCGTAACAAGTATAAGCATGAGTTTAATAATTCTAAGTTAAGAAATGTAATTAATCCAACACAATTATATCATCTTGATTAAAATCAGCTTTTGAAATCGTGCATTAGAACTTTATTTTATTTTATTTAGTTTACTTTGTTTTCTAGTTTTTAATCATTTCTCAAATCCAAATATTTTTCCTTCACCAAAGAGTTTAAACTTACTTTCATAAATAATTCTTTTACAGTCCTTGTAGGTACGATAACTCGACATTTACTTGTCACTTTATTACTTGTTGCGATTGTGTACACTTGCACATTTCCACCGTTCCAAGTTTTTACATTTTGGTTTAATTTTCCGTTTAATTTCTAACTTAATTAATTTTTCTGTGAATATTTCAGGTGTTTATGAGTATTGACCAGACTATTGACTTACTCCCTGTGGACCCTAAAATAGAACGAACCTTTCGACAGCTAAGAAGACAAGGGAACCAGAGAAGGACCGAAGAGATGAACTTCGAGAATATGAACCAAGGAAACGGAGCAAATCCTGCTCAGAATCCTATCCTTATTGCTGATGATAGGGATTGAGCCTTAAGACAATATACCGTGCCAGTATTTAACGATCTTAATCCGGTATTAGGAGACCCGATATCGAGGCACAACAATTCGAGCTGAAGCCAGTCATGTTCCAGATGCTTCAGATGTGGGCCAATTCAGTGGAATTCCTACTGAAGATCCTCATCTTCACTTAAGACTATTTATGGAAGTGAACAATTCTTTCAAGTTAGCCGGAGTTCTTGAAGATGCCTTACGATTAAAATTGTTCCCATATTCACTAAGGGACAGAGCTCGTGCCTGGTTGAACTAATTGTCACCGAACTCCATTTCTACATGGCAAGAATTAGCCGAGAGATTCCTCATTAAGTATTTCCTGCCAAGCAAGAATGCTAAGCTGAGGAACGAGATCACTGCCTTCCACCAAATGGATGATGAGTCCTTGTATGAGGCATGGGAAAGATTTAAAGAGTTATTACAAAAGTGCCCTCATCATGGAATCCTACATTGCATTCAACTTGAGACATTCTATAATGGTCTCAATGCTCATACAAGGATGGTAGTGGACGCCTCTGCTAATGGTGGACACCTCTGCTAATGGTGCTCTCCTTGCTAAGTCTTATTGGAACGGTGGAAATGTGCAAGTGTACACAATCGTAACAAGTAATAAAGTGACAAGTAAATGTCGAGTTATCGTACCCACAGGGGCTGTAAAAGAATTATTTATGAAAATGATTTCAAACACTTTGGTCAAGGGAGAATATTTGGATTTAAGAAATATTTAAAAACTAAAAAAAACAAAGTAAAATAAAATAAAATAAGGTTCTAATGCACAATTTCAAAAGCTGATTTTAATCAAGATGATATAATTGTGTTGGATTAATTACATTTCTTACCTTAGAATTATTAAACTTATACTTATACTTGTTACGAATAAATCACGGCAACTCGATAATTTACTAACTTATGAACATATTTACAAATAAAAAATCCATTCATCTCTTGTACATATTCCTATGTCAATTCGACCGATTAAACAGATTTATAAAGGTAAACATGTTATTGCACATACATACTTATTAAATTAAACAATCTCTCACATATTCCTATGTCGATTCAAACGATTAATTCAACCTAATAAGCATATAAAAGACTATGTAAGGTAACAAAGTATCCTTACCTTGAAATAGTTTAATCACAAAAATCTTGCAAGTTATGCAAGGCATATGTATCGCCAAATACAATGCTAATATAATCTTCAGCTACCTTAGAAGAATTAAACATGCACTGATTAAGTACTGTGTTCATTAATTACAATTTCAATGCGTTTAAATAATTAATTATTTAGTTATCTAAACAATTAAAATGCCAAAATAACTTAAGCATGATTTTACTTAATCAAGCATTTTACCGAGACCTATAACAACATAAACACAATTTTAATAATTTAAAAGGACGATATGCAATCAACCCAAAACGAATTAAATTCAAGCTAAGCTGATTAAATTAACCATTCCAATAGCATAAATATTCATAAACATGTTTGTCAAAACAACAACAAAATTTAAAGAGATAGGGAACAAGAAGCAAATCCGGTGTTTCTCCGTGGCTTGACTGATTGCTCCGTTCTTCGTCCTCCGTTGTCCTCGGTAATCAAGGTGGCTTATGAACACTCTAATTGCTGCTCAATGATGGCTGAAGAATACCCCTTTCCCAAGGGGAGAAATCGGCACAAGAGAAAAAGGGGAAATGAAAAGGAAAAGTTGGGAGAAAGTTAGAGAGGAGAAGAGAGAATGAGAGATTGAATGAGAAATGAGGGATGCCTTGAATGATCAGCCAAGGGGGGTATTTGTAGC
The DNA here is from genome assembly GCA_005393395.2 of Gossypium australe. Taxonomy (NCBI): domain Eukaryota; kingdom Viridiplantae; phylum Streptophyta; class Magnoliopsida; order Malvales; family Malvaceae; genus Gossypium; species Gossypium australe. The sequence goes on along the minus strand of CM016614.1, from coordinate 63,535,849 downwards.
TGAATGTGGCAGCTGAAATTTGCTAAAAACAGCAGCCAAAGAGCCACACCTTGGTCGGCCACCTATGTGGCAAAGTTGATGGCTTCAACTTTGCTAAATATGGCATGGGGCAAATCTATAAAGCCACTAATTGTGGAGGGGGTTGAATGCAACTTTGACAAGTCTTCAAGGGCTTCTTTGCAAGCTTAATTAATCAGATAATAAGATGATTTGGGCCAGCATATGGATGGTTTGTGCTGCCCAATTGGTGGCTGGTTCGGTTCACTAAATTCGGTTCAACTATTGCGGTTTAACTGGACCCTTTTTTCATAATTAATTAATAATAATTTATTTAGCCCAAATTAAATTGAGAATAAATTAAAGTTAATTATATTATTATTTAATATTCATAATCAGACTGTCTTAGGCTGGAAATAAATTTGCCTCGATACTTCAAATTGCTTCTCGGGTTTATTCTTCGAGCAGTGTCTGTCGAGCCAATTTTCGCCCTTTCTGCGAATCTGTCGAAAATAGTCAAAATAAATCAAAATTAACTATAAAATTAATTAAAATTCATCATGTTCATAATTTTAGCACAATTTAATTATTTTATAATATTTAATTATTTTTTGACAAGAATTTAATCGAAACTGCATAAATTTAAGTTAAAAAGAGCATGAAAAAGTGTATAAATTTTCGTGTTTCCACACCCCCAAACTTAACTCATTGCTCGTCCCGAGTAATGCACAAATTTCAGAAATAATTTTTCGGAAACACTTTTGATAAATTCCTTCAGAACAACTTTCTTCTCAAAATTATGAATTTAATATACTTAGGCTCAAAAATAAGAAATTTGATAATTATGCTACTTAAGTATACATATCATTCAAATTACATCCAACAACTATTATACTAGCAAAATTAGACTAAATGTTTCTTAATAAAGACATGTTACTCCCTACCAATTTGATTTTAATTCCTCATTCAAAATTAAACTGCAATCATTAAGCTTAATTGATTTCTTCATATGTTGAACAGAGCAATTTTTCTCCACTAATGTAGGTAACATTGGAATTTTGAATCAATAGGTCTTTAATAGGGTTGTAATGTGGCTGGGCTTAGGGGTAGGTAAAAGATAGATAATTTTAGGTTTTAAAACCCTAAACTCAGGTTAAAATCAAACCTTCGGAATTCTTACCCTTGATACACCAACTTATGCTCTTTCGCACATTTATTTTATTTAGAGTACATGTTTTTTTTTTCAAGCTCAAATTCGAGCACTTGCTTCATGTACTACAATTTTCAAGCAATTGATACTTTCAACTCCCCCAAACTTATTTTCAACGATATTCTGAATAGTACTGAGTCTAGTGTTTGGGACAATTTTAAAGGTAATGAAGAGAAAATTGATGGCTAAATATTGCATAAGTCCAAATAAAATTAGGCCATATAGTCTCAAAGTTGGGTTTCAAAGGATAATTTTATCAGGGTCGGTTTGAAAGGCTTAACCGATCCAAACAATAGTTACCTAAATCATTTTCAATATTCCATGCTTCCTAGGATTTCGCCTTAAGAAATTACTAAGTCAATTCTAAAGACTTAAACTTTCATGCATGCCTAATTTTTTCGTAGGGAATTAAAAATTTTATGGTACGAATTTGCATGTTTTATTAAAAATAAATTCATATCATTATTAAGCTAACATGATAACTTATTGAAATAATAGAACTTTATTAATACTGAAGTTCAGCATACTTAACAAAATTTCAAATTATTGAACAAAATATATCCTAATCATAATTAAAAGAAAATTTTATTCTGAGTGGAGTTAATTCAAATTTCCGGTCCCCCCTACTTAAAGTGAACAATGTCCTCATTGTTTAAAGTGAATAGATACTATACACCAGGTAGGATTTTAGAAAAGAGGAGGTGAGTCAAATTGACTGCTTAAGTAACAAGCTCTCTCTAAAATCCAATCCTAGACATGTATATACCTATTGCCACACTTTAGCCTTTATGACTTGTTTAGATTTTATTCATGACTCCTATCTCTTGTTTTATTCTGCAAAATAAAAATTCCTAATTAACCTAATCCTAAAATAACTTAAGAATCAAAATAAAGTTGAAGTCCTCCCTTTTTTATTTGTTTTTCGATCTTTCCGAATTTGACTCATCTTTTGCTCCATCAGTATTGCCTTTGCATGAATCGCCTTGCTCCCTCTTCGATACTGAACTCCATGATTCAAATATGAAATCTAGAAACTCGAGCACAAAAATAAATGGGTCATTATAAATTTTCTTAAGGGCACTCTTCATCGAGTCATCCCTTATTTTTGAGTATCTCCAGTAGGCTTGTTGCTGCCATTGCATGTGTTGCATTAATTCCATCAGCTTTGACAGCTTATCATGAAGATCTGGGCTAGGCGGTGGAGCTCCAAACATTGAGGTTTCGATATTAGGTTCAGCTTCTGGTTCCATTGGTTCTGCCTCACTAGAGACTTTAGTTGATTGCTCTGGCGGGATCTCTATGGGGTCATCTTCTGCTTCTTCAGGATCCTCACTCTCTTCAACTCATTGCTGTAGAACAGAATCTCCAGCTACTCGGTAGAGGTCCCAATCGGTTATTATGCCTTGACTATACCCTGTCTTCTTAGCAAGTGGTGTCAAATACTCTCTTTGGCACATGTGGATTCCTTGCTTTGACACAGTCCACTTAGAACCTGGAACTGTAAGTAGGAATTTAATAATAAAAATATTCTAATTCTACTCAATGTTAACAACAATTTAATAATCAAATATATGCATATTGGATTATCAATTGCAATTAATTTATTCAAACAAAGATAAAATATGATTAAAATCAAAATAATCCTAATTCTATGCTAAGTTGATAAAAAATAATATATAAATTATAATAAAACTAATTATATATTAAAGTTTATCATATTTATATAAATATATATATTAAGTAAAAATATTTATTTTAGATGCCTTTTGGAAATATTTACAAAAAGAGGCACCTAGTTTTTATTATTTACGAAAATAGCAACCAAAATTTAAAAATAATTCAATTAAGTCCCTAGACTTAATGAAAATTTGAAATTGAGTTGTAATTTAAAGCTTGGGCAGAATTGACCTTTTTATTTGAAAAACCAAAAAAATATTTTGTCATTTAGGGAATATTTTCTCGGAAAATTATGTAAAAATCAATTCCCAGGAAAGATTGGAGGGGTCACAAGCGGTTCTGCTTAAGTTCCAATCTCCTAGACAGAATTTATTTAAACATAATAAACCCGGAAATATACCCTAAATAATTTATTAAAAATAAGAAAATTTAAATATTTGATAAATTGAACAAGATTTGATCCCGTTCAGGTTTTTCTCCGTAGTAATGTTTCAAACGCTGAGCGTTGACTTGAAAATTACCTCTCTTACCTTGGAGTTCAACAACTCCATATGGATAGACACGATGAATCGTAAATGGACCAGACCAACGTGATTTTAACTTACCTGGGAAGAACTTCAATATGGAAATAAATAACAAGACTTGCTGACCTGCTTCAAATTCTCTAACTCGAATGTGCTTGTCATGCCATTTCTTGAGTCTTTCTTTGAGTAATTTGGCATTTTCGTATGAGAACATTCGGAATTCCTCTAGCTCGTTGAGTTGGAGCATCCGTTTCTCTCTAGCAAGCTTAAGATCTAAGTTGAGTCGTCGAAGAGCCTAGTAAGCTTTGTGCTCTAACTCCAGAGGTAGATGACAGGCTTTCCCAAAGACCAACCTATAGGGTGACATTCCTAAAGGTGTCTTGTATGCTGTTCTGTAAGCCCATAAAGCATCATCTAGTCTCTTGGACCAATCTCGTCGGTTCGGGCAAACTACCTTCTCAAGTATGCCTTTGTTCTCCTTATTCGCTAGCTCAGCTTGCCCATTTGTCTGCGGATGGTAAGCTGTAGCAACCTTGTGTTTCACTCTATGTTTATCTAACAACCATTTTAACCACTTGTTCACAAAATGGGTCCCATCATCGCTGATAATAGCTCTTGGGGTTCCAAACCTTGTGAACACGTATTTTTGCAAAAACTTCATCACAACCTTAGCATCGTTCGTCGGATAAGCTTTAGCCCTGACCCACTTGGACACATAATCTACTGTTACCAATATGTACTTGTGAACAAACGACAGAGGGAAAGGACCAATGAAGTCAATACCCCAAACATCGAATAATTCTACCTCAATGATATTTGTTCGAGGCATCTCATTTCTGTTGGTGACATTTCTAACCCTCCGACATCGACCACAACTCTTTATGTAAGCGTATGCATCCTTGAATAGTGTTGGCCAAAAGAATCCGGCTTGCAATACTTTGGCCGCTGTACGTGTACCTTCCGAAGTGTCCCCCACTTGGAGCTGAGTGACAGTGGTATAAAATCTTTGGTATTTCATCTTCTGCCACACATCTCCTGATCATCTGATCTGCACACTTTTTAAACAAATACGGCTCTTCCCAGAAATAGTACTTCGCATCGTGAAGAAACTTTTTCCTTTGTTGATATGTTTTATCAATCGGCATCAAACCACAAGCTAAATAGTTAGCAATATCAGCAAACCAAGGAATATTACGGACATGATTTACCTTCAGTATGTGTTCATCTGAAAATGTCTCTTGGATCGGTACAAGTGGAGAATTTCCCTCTTGCGGCTCCAATATAGACAAGTGATCTGTTACTTGGTTCTCTACTCCCTTTCGATCTTGAATTTCTAGATCGAACTCTTGAAGTAGTAGTACCCACCGGATCAATCTCGGCTTAGCATCTTTCTTGGCAAGTAAATATTTAATTGCCGAGTGGTTCATATAGACAATCACTTTGGTACCTACAAGATAAGATCGAAACTTGTCAATAGCCAGTAACTTCAGTTGAGCTCCAGTTAGAGTTCGACTTGAGTAGTAGATGGGATGAAAAACTTTATTCCTTCGTTGGCCCAAGACAGCTCCAATTACGAAGTCACTTGTATTATACATCAATACGAATGGCAGATCCCAGTCTGGTGTGACGATTGTGGGTGCCGTGACTAATCGACTCTTCAAATCGTTGAAAGCTTTTAAGCATTCCTCATCAAAATTGAATATCGAGTCCTTCTCCAATAATTTGCAAAAGGGTTTAGCAACTTTGGAGAAGTCCTTGATAAATCTTCGGTAAAAACCGGCGTGGCCCAAAAAGCTCCTAACACCTTTTACAGATGTTGGAGGTGGGAGTTTCTCAATAACGTCTACCTTCACTTTGTCTACCTCGATCCCATGTCTCGTTATCCAATGGCCTAAAACAATTCCTTCTCATACCATAAAATGGAACTTTTCCTAGTTGAGTACGAGATTCGTTTCTTCGCACCGCCTTTGTACTTTAGCTAGATTGGCTAAGCAATCATCGTAAGTATCTCCGAATACTGAAAAATCGTCCATAAAAACTTCCAAGTACTTCTCAACCATGTCAGTAAAAATAGACATCATACATCTTTGAAATGTAGCAGGTGCATTACATAAACCAAATGGCATGCGTCTAAATGCAAACGTACCGTACGGGCAGGTGAATGTCGTATTGTGTTGATCTTTTGGTGCTACTTTAATCTGATTATACCCTGAGTATCCATCGAGAAAATAGTAGTAATCTCGTCTTGCGAGTCTATCCAGCATCTGGTCTAAGAACGGCAAAGGAAAGTGATCTTTCCTAGTCGCCTTATTCAGCTTTCGGTAATTGATTCAGATTCTCCATCTCGTAACTGTTCTAGTCGGTATCAACTTGTTATTCTCGTTCTCTAAGACCGTGATACCTCCTTTCTTCGGCACGCACTGGACCGGACTCACCCATGAACTGTCTGAGATGAGGTAAATTATACTCGCATCCAACCACTAGATAATTTCCTTTTTTACTACATCCTTCATGATGGGGTTCAGTCTCTATTGTCCATCAATCGTTCCTCTCTCGCCATCTTCTAATATGATCTTGGGCATGTATGTAGATGGGCTAATACCACGAATATCGGCTACAGTCCATTCTATAGCCTTCTTGAATTATTTCAAAACTATGATAATTTGTCTTTTTGTTCAGTAGTTAATTCTACTGAAACAATCACGGGCAGAGTAGAGGCGTTACCTAAATAAACATATTTTAAGTGTGTAGGTAATACATTGAGTTCTAACTTAGGTGGCTCCTCGATTAATGCTTTTGGCTGGGTGTAATCCCTTTTCTCTAATTCCAAATATTCAAAATAGGATTGCGGATTAAATCCCTTTTGATTAGCTCCTAGTAGAGCTAAGTATTCATCCTCCTATTCATCATTTGGAGGGTCTGATGTCAGAACTTGTTCCAATGGATCCTCAACAAAGTTGAGCTCCTTCTCCACTATTAAATCCTCTAAATCCGATACTGCAGAACAATCATCAATTGTGTCAGGAAATCGCATTGACTTAAAAACATTAAATCTTACCTGATCATCTTGAACACGCATAGTCAGCTCGCCCTTCTGCACATCAATAACGGTCCTTCCAGTTTCTAGGAACGGCCTTCCTAGGATGATTGGTACTTCTTTGTCTGCTTCAAAATCTAGAATTACAAAGTCAGCAGAAAAGATAAACTTATCTACACATACCAATACGTCCTCGATTTTTCCTTCTAAATGTGCTAAGGATTGATCTGCTAGTTGAAGCGTAACTGTAGTTGGTCTAACTTCTCCTATCCCCAACTTCCTAAATATTGACATAGGTATCAAGTTGATACTTGCACCTAAGTCACATAATGCCTTACCACAATATGTTGTTCCAATGTTGCATGGTATGGTAAATCATCCAGGATCATTCAATTTTGGGGGTACTTTGTCTTGAAGATATGCACTGCATTACTTCGTCAGAGCTACCGTCTCAAATTCTCCAAGTCTTCATTTCAGAGACAAGATATCCTTCATGAACTTGACATAATTCGGTATTTGCTCAAGTGCTTCAACCAACGGGATGTTGATGTGAAGTTGCTTGAGTACGTCAAGGAACTTCTTGAATTGAATCTCTTGCTTCTGCTTCTGAAGTCTTTGAGGGTAGGGTGGTGGTGGTTTCATTACTGGAACTGCTTCTAGTTGATTTGCCTTTGGCGGTAATTCTGCATCTAACGGAGTTGTTAGTTGATCAGAATTAGCTGGTCTTAAGGCTACTTTGTCGGGTTTTGCAGATTCTGGCTTTGGTAAAACAGGGATTTCAACACTCGGTTGAACTTCCTCTGAGTCTTGAGCATCAGCTTGCTCCTTTTCAGCTTCAATGGCATTGGGCTCTACCATCTTTCCATTCCTCAATGTTAGCGCTTTGCAGTGCTCCTTTCCCAGATTTCTCAGATTTTTTGTATCAATGGGTAAGGTACCCTATGGTTGGTTCCTAATTTCAGTTGCAAGATAGCCCATTTGGTTTTCCAGATTCTTCAATGTAGCTACTTGGCTCTGGATTAAGGCATCATTCTTTGCCATGTATACCTTCAGCAAATTCTCCAAGCTATTAGATGCTTCAGCTTGAACTAGTTTCTAAACTTGTTGCAACAAAATAGGCGACTGGGTTGGTCTGGGTTGGGTGTAAGTGGTACTGGTTCCAGCCCCTTGGTTACTCCAGGTGAAGTTTGGGTGGTTTCTCCACGATGGGTTATAAAAATTTGATTGGAGCCCTTGCCTTCCTCGGCTTTGGTTTTGATTACCCATGTAGTATACAGATTCTGGGTTCGGCGGACATTCTTCGAACAAATGTCCCTCCCCACAATAGACACAAGCTATATCCTCAAATTGATTAGGCGGCTGTGCTGCAAAACTATTAGACCTATTAGTAGTAAGATTTTCAAGCATTGAGGATATTGATGATACCTGAGATGCGAGTGAAGTAAGAGCGTCTACTTCATGTATTCCAGCAACTCGTCTTCCTGACGCTGCTCGACTGGTTGGCCATTGATAATTGTTGCTAGCAATCCTCTCAATAATTTCATAAGCCTCGTTATAAGACTTAGAAAGGAGAGCACCATTAGCAGAGGCATCCACTACCATCCTTGTGTGAGTGTTGAGACCATTATAGAATGTCTCAAGTTGAATGCAATGTGGGATTCCATGATGAGGGCACTTTCGTAATAACTCTTTAAATATTTCCCATGCCTCATACAAAGACTCATCATCCATTTGGTGGAAGGCAGTGATCTCATTCCTCAGCTTAGCATTCTTGCTTGACGGGAAATACTTCATGAGGAATCTCTCATCTAATTCTTGCCATGTAGAAATGGAGTTCGGTGGCAATGAGTTCAACCAGGCACGAGCTCTGTCCCTTAACGAATATGGGAACAAATTCAATCTTAAGGCATCTTCGGGATCTCCGGCTAACTTGAAAGAACCGCCCACTTCCATAAATAGTCTTAAGTGAAGATGAGGATCTTCAGTAGGCATTCCACTAAATTGGTCCACAGTCTGAAGCATCTAGAACATGACTGGCTTCAGCTCGAATTGTTGTGCCTCGATATCGGGGAAATAAATAAACCAAAATGTAAAATAGATTCACAAATAATGGCTTTGAAAAATAGTCCCTGGCAACGGTGCCAAAAACTTGGAACGGTGGAAATGTGCACGTGTACAAAATCGTAACAAGTAATAAAGTGACAAGTAAATGTCGAGTTATCGTACCCACAGGGACTGTAAAAGAATTATTTATGAAAATGATTTCAAACACTTTGGTGAAGGGAAAATATTTGGATTTAAGAAATATTTAAAAACTAAAAAAACAAAGTAAAATAAAATAAAATAAGGTTCTAATGTACGAATTCAAAAGCTAATTTTAATCAAGATGATATAATTGTGTTGGATTAATTACATTTCTTACCTTAGAATTATTAAACTTATGCTTATACTTGTTACGAACAAATCACAGCAACTCGGTAATTTTCTAACTTATGAAAATATTTATAAATCAAAAATCCATTCATCTCTTGTACATATTCCTATTTCAATTCAACTGATTAAACAGATTTATAAAGGTAAACATGTTATTGCACATACATACTTATTAAATTAAACAATCTTTCGTATATTCCTATGTCGATTCAAATGATTAATTCAACCTAATAAGCATATAAAAGACCATGTGAGGTAACAAAGTATCCTTACCTTGAAACAATTTAATCACAAAAATCTTGCAAGTTATGCAAGGCATATGTATCGCCAAATACAATGCTAATCTATACTTCAGCTACCTTAGAAGAATTAAACATGCACTGATTAATTACTGTGTCCATTAATTACAATTTCAATGCGTTTAAATAATTAATTCTTTAGTTATCTAAACAATTAAAATGCCAGAATAACTTAAGCATGATTTTACTTAATTAAGCATTTTACCGAGACATATAACAACATAAACACGATTTTAATAATTTAAAAGGACGGCATGCAATCAACCCAACACGAATTAAATTCAAGCTAAGCTAATTAAATTAACCATTCCAATAGCATAAATATTCATAAACATGTTTGTCAAAACAACAACAAAATTTAAAGAGATAGGGAACAAGAAGCAAATCCGGTGTTTCTCCGTGGCTTAACTGATTGCTCCGTTCTTCGTCCTCCGTTGTCCTCGGCTATCATGGTGGCTTATGAACACTCTAATTACTGCTCAATGATGGCTGAAGAATACCCATTTCCCAAGGAGAGAAATTAGCACAAGAGAAAAAGGGGAAATGGAAAGGAAAAGTTGGGAGAAAGTGAGAGAGCAGAAGAGAGAATTAAAGAGTGAATGAGAAATGAGGGATGCCTTGAATGATCAGCCAAGGGGGGTATTTATAGCTGAATGTGGCAGCTGAAATTTTCTAAAAATAGCAGCCAAATAGCCACACCTTGGTCGGCCACCTATGTGGCAAAGTTGATGGCTTCAACTTTGCTAAATATGGCATGGGGCAAATTTACAAAGCCACTAATTGTGGAGGGGGTTGAATGCAACTTTGACAAGTCTTCAAGGGCTTCTTTGCAAGCTTAATTAATCAGCTAATAAGCTAATTTTTGCCAGCATATGGACGATTTGGGCTGCCCAATTGGTGGCTGGTTCGGTTCACTGAATTCGATTCAACCAGTGCGGTTTAACTGGACCCTTCTTCCATAATTAATTAATAATAATTTTTTTAGCCCAAATTAAATTGGGAATAAATTAAAATTAATTATATTATGATTTAATATTCATAACCGGACCGTCTTGGGCTGGAAATAAATTTGCCTTGATACTTCAAATTGCTTCTCAAGTTTATTCTTCGAGCAGTGTCTGCCGAGCCAATTTTCTCCCTTTGTGCGAATCAGTCGAAAATAGTCAAAATAAATCAAAATTAACTATAAAATTAATTAAAATTCATCATGTTCATATTTTTAGCACAATTTAATTATTTTATAATATTTAATTATTTTTCAACAAGAATTTAATTGAAACTGCATAAATTTGAGTTAAAAAGAGCATGAAAAAGTGTATAAATTTCCGTGTTTCCACTTATAACGAGGCTTATGAAATTATTGAGAGGATTACTAGCAACAATTATCAATGGCCAACCAGTCGAGCAGTGTCAAGAAGACGAGTCGCTGGAATACATGAAGTAGACGCTTTTATTCCACTCACATCTCAGGTATCATCAATATCCTCAATGCTTAAAAATCTTACTATTAATGGGTCTAATAGTTTTGCAGCACAGCCACCTAATCAATTTGAGAATATAGCCCGTTTCTATTGTGGTGAGGGACATTTGTTTGAAGAATGCCGTCGAACCCAGAATCCGTATACTACATGGGTAATCAGAACCAAAACTGAGGAAGGCAAGGGCTGCAATCAAATTTTTATAACCCATCATGGAGAAACCACCCGAATATCTCCTGGAGTAACCAAGGGGCTGGAACCAGTACCACTTACACCCAACCCAGACCAACCCAGCTGCCTAATTTTCTTTAACAAGTTTAGAAACCAGCTCAAGTTGAAGCATCCAATAGCTTGAAGAATTTGCTGAAAGCATACATGGCAAAGAATGATGCCTTAATCCAGAACCAAGCAGCTACATTGAAGAATCTGGAAAACCAAATGGGCCAGCTTGCAACTGAAATTAGGAACCAACCATAGGGTACCTTACCCAGTGATACGGAAAATCTGAGAAATCCGGAAAAGGAGCATTGCAAGGCGCTAACACTGAGGAGTGGAAAGACGATAGAGCCCAATACCATTGAAGCTAGAAAGGAGCAAGCTGAAGCTCAAGACTCAGAAGAAGTTCAACCAAGTGTTGAAATCCCAGTTTCATTAGAATCAGAATCTGCAAAACCCGACAAAGTAACCTCAGGACCAGCTAATTCTGATCAACTAACAACTTCGTTAGATGCAGAATTACCGCCAAAGGCGAATCAACCAAAAGTAGTTCCAGTAATGAAACCACCACCACCCTACCCTCAAAGACTTCAAAAGCAGAAGCAGGAGATTCAATTCAAGAAGTTCCTTAACGTACTCAAGCAACTTCACATCAAAATCCCGTTGGTTGAAGCACTTGAGCAAATGCCTAACTATGTCAAGTTCATGAAAGATATCTTGTCTAAGAAACAAAGACTTGGAGAATTTGAGACGGTAGCTCTAACGAAGGAATGCAGTGCATATCTTCAAGACAAACTACCCCCAAAATTGAAGGATCCTAGATGTTTAACCATACCGTGCAACATTGGAGCAACATATTATGGTAAGGCATTATGTGACTTAGGTGCAAGTATCAACTTGATGCCTATGTCAATATTTAGGAAGCTGGGGATAGGAGAAGTTAGACCAACTTCAGTTACGCTTCAACTAGCAGATCGATCCTTAGCACATCTAGAAGGAAAAATTGAGGACGTATTGGTACGTGTAGATAAGTTTATCTTTCCTGCTGACTTTGTAATTCTGGATTTTGAAGCAGAAAAAGAAGTACCAATCATCCTAGGAAGTAGTTCCTAGCAACTGGAAGGACCCTTATTGATATGCAGAAGGGCGAGCTAACTATGCATGTTCAGGATGATCAGGTAACATTTAATGTTTTTAAGTCAATGCGATTTCCTGACACAATTGATGTTTGTTTTGCAGTATTCGATTTAGAGGATTTAATAATGGAGAGGGAACTCAACTTTGTTGAGGATCTGTTGGAACAAGTTCTGACATCAGATTCCCCAAATGATAAAGAGGAGGCTGAAACTTAGCTCTGCTAGAAGCTAATCAAAAGGGATTTAATCAGTAATCCCGTTTTGAATCTTTGGAGTTAAAAAAGAGCGACTATTTCCAACCAAAAGCATCAATCGAGGAGCCACCTAAATTAGAACTCAAGGTATTACCTTCACACTTAAAATATGTTTATTTAGGTAACGTCTCTACTCTGCCTGTGATTGTTTCAGCAGAATTAACTATTGAACAAGAAGAGAAACTTATCATACTTTTGAAACAACTCAAGAAGGCTACCGGATGGACCATAGCTGATATTCGCGGTATTAGCCCATCTGTATGCATGCACAAGATCATATTAGAAGATGGCGAGAGAGGAATGATGGACAACGGAGACTAAACCCTATTATGAAGGATGTAGTAAAGAAGGAAATTATCAAGTGGTTGGATACGAGTATAATTTACCCCATCTCAGATAGTTCATGGGTGAGCCCGGTCCAGTGCGTGCCGAAGAAAGGAGGTATCACAGTCGTAGAGAACGAGAACAATGAGTTGATACCGACTAGAACAGTTACGGGATGGAGAGTCTGTATCGATTATCGGAAGCTGAACAAGGCGACTAGGAAAGATCACTTTCCTTTGTCGTTCTTGGACCAGATGCTGGATAGACTCGCAGGACGAGATCACTACTGTTTTCTTGATGGCTACTTAGGTATAATAAGATTACAGTAGCACCGGAAGACCAACACAAAATGACATTCACCTGCCCATACGGTACGTTTGCATTTAGACCCATGCCATTTGGTTTCTGTAACGCACCTGCTACATTTCAAAGATGTATGAGGTCTATTTTTACTGACATGGTAGAGAAATACTTGGAAGTTTTTATGGATGATTTTTCAGTATTCGGAGATACTTACGATGATTGCTTAGCCAATCTAGCAAAGGTACTAAGGCGATACGAAGAAACGAATCTCGTACTCAACTGGGAAAAGTGTCATTTTATGGTAGGAGAAGGAATTGTTGTAGGCTATCGAATAACGAGACATGGGATCGAGGTAGACAAAGCAAAGGTAGACGTTATTGAGAAACTCTCACCTCCAACATTTGTAAAAGGTGTTAGGAGCTTTTTGGGCCACGCTGGTTTTTATCGAATATTTATCAAGGACTTCTCCAAAGTTGCTAAACCCTTATGCAAATTATTGGAGAAGGACTCGATATTCAAGTTTGATGAGGGATGCTTAAAAGCCTTCAATGATTTGAAGATTCGATTAGTCACGGCACCCATAATCGTCACACCAGACTGGGATTTGCCATTCGTATTGATGTGTGACGTAAGTGACTTTGCAATTGGAGCTGTCTTGGTCCAGTGAAGGAACAAAGTTTTTCATCCCATCTACTATACAAGTTGAACTCTAGCCGGAGCTCAACTGAATTATACAGTAACAGAAAAAGAGTTACTTGCTATTGTGTTTTCTTTCGACAAGTTTCGATCTTATCTTGTAGGTACCAAAGTGATTGTCTATACGGGCCACTCAGCAATTAAATATTTACTAGCCAAGAAAGACGCTAAACCAAGACTGATCTGATGGGTACTACTACTTCAAGAGTTCGATCTAGAAATTCAAGATCGAAAGGGTGTAGAGAACCAAGTAACAAATCACTTGTCTAGATTGGAGCCACAAGAGGGAAATTCTCCACTTGTACCGATCCAGGAGACATTTCCAGATGAACACATACTGAAGGTAAATCATGTCCATAATATTCCTTGGTTTGTTGATATTGCTAACTATTTAGCTTGTGGTTTGATGCCGATTGATAAAACGTATCAACAAAGGAAAAAGTTTCTTCACAATGCGAAGTACTATTTCTGGGAAGAGCCATACTTGTTTAAAAAGTGTGCATATCAGATGATCACGAGATGTGTACCAGAAGATAAAATACCGAAGATTTTATACCACTATCACTCAGCTCCGAGTGGGGGACACTTTGGAGGTACTCACACTGCGGCCAAAGTATTACAAGCCGGATTCTTTTGGCCAACACTATTCAAGGATGCATACGCTTATGTAAAGAGCTGTGATCGATGTCAGAGGGTTGGAAATGTCAACAGAAATGAGATGCCTCGAACGAATATCATTGAGGTAGAATTGTTTGATGTTTGGGGTATTGAATTTCTTGGTCCTTTCCCTCCGTCTTTTGGTCACATGTACATATTGGTAGCAGTAGGTTATGTGTCCAAGTGTGTCGAGGCTGAAGCTTATCCGACGAACGATGCTAAAGTTGTGATGAAGTTCTTGCAGAAACACGTGTTCACAAGGTTTGGAACCCCAAAAGCTATTATCAGCAATGAATGAACCCATTTTGTGAACAAGTGGTTAAAATGGTTGTTAGATAAACATGGAGTGAAACATAAGGTTGCTACAGCTTACCATCTGCAGACAAATGGGAAAGCTGAGCTGGCGAATAAGGAGATCAAAGGCATACTTGAGAAGGTAGTTTACCCGAACCGACGAGATTGGTCCAAGAGACTGGATGATGCTTTATGGGCTTATAGAACAGCATACAAGACACCTTTAGGAATGTCACCCTATAGGTTGGTCTTTGGGAAAGCCTGTCATCTACCTCTGAAGTTAGAGCACAAAGCTTACTGGGCTCTTCGACGACTCAACTTGGATCTTAAGCTTGCTAGAGAGAAACGGATGCTCCAACTCAACAATCTAGAGGAATTCCGAATGATCTCATACGAAAATGCCAGATTACTCAAAGAAAGACTCAAGAAATGGCATGACAAGCACATTCGAGTTAGAGAATTTGAAGCAAGTCAGCAAGTCTTGTTATTTATTTCCATATTGAAGTTTGATAAACCGTAAAAGTAACATATTTTAATCCCACATTTAGTATGATTTTGGATGATTTAAGCCTCGATTTATGTAAAAATGTGCTCTTAATCCTTTCTTTTCATGTCTTATACCTAGGAAAGCACCCGAGGATGAAAAGAACATTAAACTAGCCCAAGATGGAGTAAATAGGCTATATCACGAAATCGACACGGCCTGGACTTAAGCCCACACGGCCGTGCCGCATTGATCATCTAGAACACGGCCTTACCCCTGATTCACACGGTCGTGCCTCATTAAAGAAGTCCAAACACGGCTTGAAGGCTAGTCACACGGGCGTGTGACATGGCTGTGTCCCTGTCGTGGCAAAGAGCAATTTCATTCGGATTTGGATACTTTGGGGCGAAGAAATACTTTCCAATAGCCTATATGAACCCCCTAAGTGTTACCTAATAAGGGGGCGATTAGCTAGGCCAAGGATCCAAGCTTAAAAGGTCAGAGTTGTGGGAATCACTCGAAGATAGCCAATTGATCCATCTCTAGAAGCTGGAATTCTACTCAAGACAGCGGATCTCTCCTTCAATTCCTTCAGGGGGTTTTAGGGATTTCTTATGTTTTGTTTTATCTTTTCTTCTGAGTTGTTTTCTTTATTTGATATGAACTAAACCCTTCAGATACCTGAAGGGATGAAACCTAGATGAATCTTGTTATTGTTTTCTGAACTATAAGATAAATACTTGATTTGTTCTTAATTATGTGCCCTTAATTCTTGTGTTAATGTTTCCGGGATATTGATTCAAGTCAGATGTTCTTAAGTGGAGGAGCAAAAGTCCATGCTTAAGAATAGATCTAGCATAATTAAAGCGGAGTCGTTCGCGCGCCTAGAGATAAGGTGACGAGATTTTGCTAGATTAGGGTGAAACCTAATATGGGAATCCATAGATCGAGTTAATGCGATTCTAGGGGTTTTAATTAGAAAGAGATTTCAATTAATCAACCTAGGGTTAGTTATTATTCGCTTCGAGAGAGGGTTTAATATAACTTAGGGAATCCTACGGATCAAGTCAAGTGAATAAATCGTATGGTTCAGGGTTAAATAACAAGTGAAGTCTAGGTGGATTCTTCCTGAGGGTATCGTCTTAAATCAACTGAGTCTTTCTTCAAGTTATTTCCTAATTCATTCTTTTTGTCTTTGCGTCTTTAGCTTAGTAGTAGTTAGATTAGATTTAAACAACTTCACTTATTCCAGGCTAGATAATAAAAAGAAGGTTAGTATTAGTACTTTTAGTTCCTTTGGGTTCGACAATCTGGTCTTGCCTAAGCTATACTATTGTTCGATAGGTACACTTGCCTTTAATCGTTGTCAGAGTTAGTTTGCAGGTTTGATCATTTTATTTATAAATTTTAAGACTCTGATTCCAGCGATCAAGTTTTTGGCGCCGTTGCCGGGAAACTAAAATATTAAAAAAGCTCTATTTTTATTACTTTAGCCATTATTTTTATTTTTCGTAATTTACTTTTATTTTACGTTAAATTTTGATTTTGCTAAATTCTCTTTCTTTCTATTCCAGCAGGTACCTCTAGTTTATGACTAGAAGGAACCCGAGAGGACCTTTAGTATACGACAGTGATATTGAAGCTACCGCTCGAAGAAATCGCAGAGAAATCAGGCGAGCCCTAAATTACACAAAGGAAAATCGAGAAGGCAAATCCAATCCTACTGAAGGGATGGACAAGAATAATCCACAACCACATGACGTGGGAGAAAACAATGCTCCACGTACTATGTTTGATTATGCTAAACCGCATTTAATAGGAGCAGAATCGAGTATTGTTAGGCCTGCTATAGCTGCTAATAATTTTGAATTAAAGCCTAACACAATACAAATGATTCAACAATTTGTTCAATTTGATGGTTTACAGGACGAAGACCCAAACACTCATATAGCTAATTTTTTAGAGTTCTGTGATACCTTCAAAATAAATGGTGTTTCTGATGATGCCATACGTCTTCGATTATTTCCTTTTTCATTAAGAATTAAAGCCAAACAGTGGTTAAACTCGTTACCACGAGGGTCAATCACTACATGGGAACAAATGACCGAAAAATTTCTATTAAAATATTTCCCATCAGTCAAAACGGCCAAATTACGGAATGATATCTCTTCTTTTGTACAAATGGATTTAGAGACATTATACGACGCATGGGAGAGATACAAGGATCTCTTGAGAAGGTGTCCGTGCCATGGTTTACCCTTATGGCTACAAGTCCAAACCTTCTATAACGGTGTAAACCCCTCAATGAGGCAATTAATTGATTCAGCCGCCGGTGGAACCCTGAACAACAGAACTCCTGAAGTAGCCTACGAGTTCATTGAAGAGATGTCACTGAATAACTATCAGTGGCAAGTTACAAGGACTAAACCAACAAAATCAGCCGGAGTTTACGACCTCGATACAGTGACCATACTATCAACACAGATGGAGATGATGAATAAAAAGCTTGATAGTTTATGTTCTTCGCAGGCACACCCAATCATGCAGTGCGACGCAAGTGGAACTGTGGCGAATCCTGAGTACCCACCCTACCAACCGGGCGCAGAGAGCGAACAGATGAACTATATAGGTAATAATTTCATATCCAACAATAATCCTTATAGTAATACTTATAATCCAGGTTGGAGGAACCACCCAAATTTTTCATGGAGAGGTCAAGGAAATCAAGGAAATCAAAGACAACAACCTCCTCAAAATTTCCAAAATCAGCCATATCCGCAAGAGAAGAAGCCAAACCTTGAAAAGATGCTGACAAAATTCATGGCAGCCACAGAAAATCATCTCCAAGATACAGAGAAAACACTTAAAGATCAACAAACATCGGTTGAAAAGACCAAGAACCGAGTCGGGGAACTTACTAAGTCAGTAGGGGAAGTCACTAAACCAGTCGGACAAGTTGCAAAGTTAATGTCCGAACGACCGCAAGGACGTCTACCAAGTAACACGGAGATTAACCCAAAGGAGCAAATTCAAGCCATCACAGCTCATGATAGTAAAGGGTTAGATGAAGCCAACTCAATACAAGAAAACGAGGTAGAAGAAGGTAAAATAGAGGTAACACGGGAAAAGCCAAAACTGGTAATCAAAGAGTACCAACCTCGCATACCTTATCCTGAAGCAATAAAAATAGATGATACAGAAGAATAGTTCAATAAGTTTCTTAAACATTTCAAGAAATTACATATCAACTTACCTCTTCTTGAAGCTCTTTTTCAGATGCCAGACTCGAGAAAATTTTTAAAACAGCTCTTGACGAACAAGCGCAAATTAGACGAGGAACCACATGTGGAATTAAATGCAGTATGCTCAGTGATGTTACAGAATAGACTACCGTGAAAGCAAAAAGATCCAGGGAAATTTACAATTCCATGTTTAACTGGTAGTTTAACTGTTGATAATGCGTTAGCTGATTTAGGGGCAAGCATAAATGTCATGCCTTACAAAATATTTAAACAACTAGGTCTAGGGAAACCCAAACAGACTAGGATGAGCATTCAATTAGCTGATAAAACTGTTAGAATTCCTAGGGGTATTATCGAAAATGTTCTTGTAAAAATTGATAAATTCATTTTCCCAGTAGATTTTGTTGTCTTATAAATGGATGAGGATAATTCGATTCCCTTAATTTTAGGAAGACCCTTCCTAGCAACTGCCAAGACTAAAATTGATGTTGCCACAGGAGAACTCATACTTTGTGTAAGTGAAGAATCAATCAGTCTTCAAGCTCTTGACTCGGCCAGGACAACAATCAATGAAGGTAAGAAAGTCAATTCAGTTGATAATCAATTTGTGCAACCTTTATCGCAGAAAACACCACAAGGATACAAACCGGAGCCAAGTCGTAGACCCTAAGCCAACAAAGAAGAACTACATATGGAACAAAGCCTTAGGGTCGACAAACTAAAAGAGTAGAAAACACAAATCAAAGAAGAACAGGAATCGCACGAAGTAAAGCCGAAGGAGCCCCCAGAAGAGCTCATAGGAACATCAAACCACCTCAAAATAGGAGACCAGGTACTAATAGATAAGACAGATCCTCGAGTCATCACATCAGTCCTGAAAGCAAACGAAGAAATTCCTCTAAAGATACACAATATCTTCCCACACAGAACAGTCGAGGTAAGCAATCCAACATTCGACACTTTTAAAGTAAACGCTTCTCGACTTAAAGTTTATCAAGAAAATAGAACTGTAAGCATGAGGGAAGATATTCAAACCTTTAAACCTCCCTAATTTTTTTTCAACTACAAGGGAAGTTTAGCTTAAGACTATAAACGAGCGCTTCTCGGGAGGCAACCCGAACACTAACCCTATTTACTTTTGCATTTATTTTCAATTTCTTTTCTTTTCTTCTCTTAGTTTTAAACTAACCAAAAGTGCAGATTTCAAGACCACACGGTCTTGCACACGGCCATGGCCATGATCGTGTTGAAGTACAGAATCCCCATACTGACATAACAGAGGCCGTACGAATCAAATCCCAACTAATTTTTGATGTCACGGACCCAACCACTACCCAACGGGCACCGACAAAGTGGCACGGCTGTACGTTATGGCCGTGTGAAGATACTGACTTGCCAACCACGGGTAGAACACACCCGTGCTTTCCAACCGTGCCAATATACTGACTTATCAAGAACAGGTGTGGGTGGCTGAAAAACGGGCATGGAGAATCAACACGCCTAGACACACGGCCGTGTGAGGCGACCGTGTAAAATGACACGCCCTCAGCCCACGGGCGTGGGAAAGTACCAGAATTGAGCCTCTATTTAAACACCAATCCCCTCCCCATTCTTCTCATCCACTTTCCACTACTTTTCTGATTCTCTTTTCTTCCTTTTTTTCCTCTCTCCATAACCAAGTCTCCAGACTCTTGAGCCACAAATATCAATGTCGAAGAAGCGGAAGAAGGCAAGCGTAGTCTCCTTAGGGAGACCGACATTCATAAGCTCATGCTGACCGCTTCATTCCAACAACAAGCCAAGGGTCTTTGAGACCATTTATCTTTTCTTTTTCTTTTTTCTTTTGCTTTAATTTCCTTCTCTTTGACAATCTTATGCTTAATTTAGTTTAATATATTTTAGTTTCTTAGTGTTAGGTACTTCAGGCTGCTAGGGAATCACACCTTGGGAACCACGACCACCACCACCGCAGCCTGAGAAGTTTAAAAGGCTGCTTGGGAATCACGCCACTTCCGCCACCGCCAGCACCTCCGTAGCCTTAGAAGTCACACCCACCTCACGAACCATCTACCAATAAGGATTCTCAAGCCCTTTTATCTTCTAGTCTTAGTTTATTTTCCTTCTTAGTCTCTTTTTTTTTATCTTTCTTATCTTTATTTATATATTTAGTTTATTTTAAATGTGTCTTAATAACTCCTGGCTAACTCTCTAGGGGCTCCCCAATTTCTTCATCTAGCACAGAGCTCGGTAGCAGCCACCACCCCTATCGACTTCCAACTCTGGGAAACCATCCAAATTCAGGAAGCTTTACCTCTCCCTCTCTCTTAAATTGAATATCTATCTTTGTACATTAAGGGAAATGTACATCTTAAGTGTGGGGGTGAATATTTATTTGAAGAAAGTGCCAACTTTTTGCATTATTCTCATATTCGGCCTAAACTTTCTTCATTATTCTCAAATCCCTGAAATTAGTCTTGTTTTTAATCAATTTTCTCATATTACTAATTAGGATGAAATTTCTGATGAATTATGATTTTTATTGATATGTTTTAGATTAAGTCATAGTTAATTGTGCATTGATGATTAATTTAGAAGAATATTAGAGAATCAAGCATGATAAGTCTATTTTTCAGAATTAAAATCTTTGCTAGGTTGTTGAGCTGAATCTGAATATTATCTAGAAGTTTGAAATTTACAAGGTTGATGTCAAAACACCCATAATTTTTTGTGAGATTTTGAGCCTATTAGAGCATATATTCTTTTCCATGCTCACTTTATTGATTATGAGTGTGTCAACTATGAACTGTTATTCTAGAACTTGCCTCGATTATATATGTTGAGACCACACCTATGATTTGATATACAGAGATGATAAAGGCACCTAGGTTTTAACCCACTGACTCCACTAAAAAGCTTACCTTCATAATTAACCCCTAGTGAACCCTGTTGATCCTAACAGCCCTTTTTATTGACTCACCTACTAATAACCCAAAACCCTTTGTATTTGTTATCACCATTCCTTTTGACTACCCTTATATCGAGATATGATTTGATTAGTTATTTAATTATATTATTTCAGCATTTGAATTTATCTTTTATCACTTGATTTGTTCTTAAAAAAATGAAGTATATTCAGTATTAGTCCTACTAAGTGAGCTTGCATGTTGAAATTCCACATCTTGAGGAAAAAGCTCGTATTATTAGTTTTCAATTGATGTAATTATTTAGGATTAGTTCATTTTTCTAAGTTAGGCAATTTGTCAGTTCAGTCTCGATTCTAACCTTCTAATTCAGCCTATATCCATACCCTTAACCAAAGCCCCGTTACAACCCTAATAAAGACCTTTTGATTTGTGTATCATCTCATTTTACAGTGGTGGAGATTTGGTTTTCAGGCAAGCCTATGGGATTAACTTTTCAGGTTCGACTTTTGAGAGCTTAATTTTGAACCTTAGACACCTCGAGTGATTTGAGTGAATCTTTAGTGAGGATGTCAATCCTTGTCAATTTTGAATCAAAGGTAATTATTTAGATAAGGGGAGACACCTACGTTTTTATGCTACAAATGTATGACTTTGACTGTTTGAATCTTTAGGACTCTTCGAGTTAGATCATCCATGTATAAATTATCTATGAATTATGATGAGACATTGTTGATAGGACCGTAAAAGTAACATATTTTAATCCCACATTTAGTATGCTTTTGGATGATTTAAGCCTCCATTTATGTAAAAAGGTGCTCTTAATCCTTTCTTTTCATGTCTTATACCCAGGAAAGCATCCAAGGATGAAAAGAACATAAAACGGGCCCAAAACGGAGTAAATGGGCCATATCACGAAATCGACACGGCCTGGACTTAAGCCCACACGGCCGTGCCGTATTGATCATCTAGAACACGGCCTTACCCTCGATTCACACGGTCGTGCCTCATTAAAGAAGTCCGAACACGGCTTCAAGACTAGTCACACGGGCGTGTGACATGGCCATGTCCCTGTCGTGGCAAAGAGCAATTTCATTCAGATTTGGATACTTTGGGGCAAAGAAATACATTCCAATAGCCTATATAAACCCCCTAAGTGTTACCTGATAAGGGGGCGATTAGCTAGGCCAAGGAGCCAAGCTTAAAAGGTCAGAGTTGTGGGAATCACTCGAAGATAGCCAGTTGATCCACCTCTAGAAGCCGGAATTCTACTCAAGACGGCAGATCTCTCCTTCAATTCCTTCAGGGGGTTTTAGGGATTTCTTATGTTTTGTTTTATCTTTTCTTCTGAGATGTTTTCTTTATTTGATGTGAACTAAACCCTTCAGATACCTGAAGGGGATGAAACCTAGATGAATCTTGTTATTGTTTTCTGAACTATTAGATAAATACTTGATTTGTTCTTAATTATGTGCGCTTAATTCTTGTGTTAATGTTTCTGGGATATTGATTCAAGTCAGATGTTCTTAGGTGGAGGAGCAAAAGTCCCTGCTTAAGAATAGATCTAGCATAATTAAAGCGGAGTCGTTCGCGCGCCTAGAGATAGGGTGACGAGATTTTGCCAGATTAGGGTGAAACCTAATATGGGAATCCATAGATCGAGTTAATGCTATTCTAGGGGTTTTAATTAGAAAGAGATTTCAATTAATTAACCTAGGATTAGTTATTATTCGCTTCGAGAGAGGGTTTAATATAACTTAGGGAATCCTACGGATCAAGTCAAGTGAATAAATCGTATGGTTCAGGGTTAAATAACAAGTGAAGTCTAAGTGGATTCTTCCTGAGGGT
Organism: Gossypium australe; assembly: GCA_005393395.2. Lineage (NCBI taxonomy): Eukaryota > Viridiplantae > Streptophyta > Magnoliopsida > Malvales > Malvaceae > Gossypium > Gossypium australe. The sequence continues at coordinate 63,512,819 of CM016614.1, read as the reverse complement.
ATCGTCTTAAATCAACTGAGTCTTTCTTCAAGTTATTTCCCAATTCATTCTTTTTGTTTTTGCGTCTTTAGCTTAGTAGTAGTTAGATTAGATTTAAACAACTTCACTTATTTTAGGCTAGATAATAAAAAGAAGGTTAGTATTAGTACTTTTAGTTCCTTTGGGTTCGATAATCCGGTCTTGCCTAAGCTATACTATTGTTCGATAGGTACACATGCCTTTAATCGTTGTCAGAGTTAGTTTGCAGGTTCGATCATTTTCTTTGTAAATTTTAAGACTCTGATTCCAGCGATCAAAGTTCTTCCCAGGTAAGTTAAAATCATGTTGGTCCAGTCCATTTACGATTCATCGTGTCTATCCATATGGAGTTGTTGAACTCCAAGGTAAGGGAGGTAATTTTCAAGTCAATGCTCAGCATTTGAAACATTACTACGGAGAAAAACCTGAACGGGATCAAATCTTGTTCAGTTTATCTGATATTTAGATTTTCTTGTTTTTAAAAAATTATTTAGGGTATATTTTCGGGTTTACTATGTTTAAATAAATTCTGTCTAGGAGATTGGAACTTAAGCGGGACCGCTTGTGACCCCTCCAATCTTTCTTGGGAATTGATTTTTACATAATTTTTCGAGAAATTATTCCCTAAATGACGAAATAAATTTTTGGTTTTTCAAATAAAAAGGTCAATTTTGACCCAAGTCTTAAATTGCAACTCAATTTCAAATTTTCATTAAGTCTAGAGACTTAATTGAATTATTTTTAAAATTTGGTTGCTATTTTTGTAAATAATAAAAACTAGGTGCCTTTTTTTGTAAATATTTCCAAAAGGCGTCTAAAATAAATATTTTTACTTAATATGTGTATTTATATATAATAATAGTAATATGATAAACTTTAATATATAATTATATCTCTTATAATTTATATATTAATTTTTATCAACTTAGCTTAGAATTAGGATTAATTTTATTTAATTATATTTCATGTTTATCTTAATAATTTAATAGCAATTGATAATTTCATATGCATATTATTAATTGTTGTTAACTTTGAGTAGGATTAGAATTAGAATTTTTTTAATTATTAAATTACTCTAAGAGTTTTACTCTAATTCCTATTACTCTCACTATAAATTCCACCCATGCCTCTTCCCATTCATTCATAAAAAAAAAACCCAAAACCCAAGTGCCGAAACCTCCTAGCTGAAGCACCTAGCCGCACGCCCAAGTGTCCAGCAGCTCACGCACACAGGCGTGCCAATGGCCTCCCCGTGCCGCTACACTTGCTGCTCCAGCCCAGCTGCCCAGGCCGTGTCCTGCTCCTGTGCGTCGCACTTGCGCACGCTCGTGGCCTGCTTGTCGCAAGGCCTTACACGCTGCTGCTTACGCGCAGCCCCTACCACGCGTTGCAGCTTGCTTCCGCACCCATCCGACCGCGCACCTAGCAGCCTTCCAACACCCAAGCAGCACACCTCTTTCACCCATACACTAAGCCCTTAAGCCTTCAACCTTCCTTTTAAATTTCCATCTTTTGTTTCATAAGTATATTTTAGTTTAGGAGTTCTTAATTTTTACAAGGAAGGTGGTAAGAAAAACTTTTTTTTTCTTAAATCTTAATTTTATTTAATTATTTAATTTTTCAATTTATTGAAATATTAGTAATTTTTATTAATTAAATTTTTGAGAAAATTATTTTTTCCATCTTATGTTTAGGTCAATCATGCCTCGCGAGAGAACTCGTGCTTCTGCTCAAATCGATGAAACGCAAAATAAGTTCCACTGTGAAAAAGCCAAAGTAAGATACGAAAGTATCTTCAAAAATCAACAGATGCATCCAGAGAAAGGCTTCACATTGAAGGAAAGCAACTACAGAGACTTTATGGCACGTATTCGTTAAGTTGCTGAAGCCCTCAATTGGGAATTGTTTTGTGAAAAGATACCAAGTATGGATGAGGAACTAGTTCGTGAATTTTATGTGAACTTAACCTTAAGCGAATTGACCGAAGTTCCAGTTCGCGGAATCAAGGTACCAATAAATTCAAATGCTATTAATGAGTTCTTTGAATTACCTGATTTCGAAAACGATGAATATTCTTCTCTGTTGAGCAACATTAAGCCTGAAAATTTGCAAGAAATTCTCAAGGAACTTACAGTTTCAGGTTCTAAGTGGACTGTGTCAAAGCCAGGAATCCACACATGTCGAAGAGAGTATTTGACACCACTTGCTAAGGTATGGTTCTATTTCTTCCGTTTCAGCCTTACGCCTAGTTCGCATAGGACTACAACCTCATTAGAGCGAATGGTCCTATTATACTCGATTCTAACTGGAAAGACCATTGATGTGTGCAAAATCATCCTAAGAGAAATGCGAAATTGTGCCTTTAGACATTCTGGCCCGGCCTATTTCCCCTTTACGATAACAATTTTGTGCTTAAAAGCAAAAATCCTTGCGGACGTGAAGAAGACAGGGTATAGTCAAGGCACAATCACCAATTGGGACCTCTACCGAGTAGTTGGAGATTCTGTTCTATAGCAATGAGTTGAAGAGAGTGAGGATCCCGAAGAAGCAGAAGATGATCCCACAGAGATCCCGCTAGAGCAATCAACTGAAGTACCTAATGAGGCAGAACCAATGGAACCAGAAGCTGAACCTGATATCGAAACCTCAATGTTTGGAGCTCCACCGCCTAGCCCAGACCTTCGTGATGAACTGTTAAAGCTGATGGACTTAATGCAAAAAATACAATGGCAGCAACAAGCCTACTAGAGATACTCAAAAATAAGGGGTGACTCGATGAGGAGTGCCCTTAAGAAAATTTATAATGACCCATTTATTTTTGTGCCTGAGTTTCCAAATTTCATATTTGAACCATAGATTTCATTATCGAAGAGGTAGCAAGGCGATTCATGCAAAAGCAATATTGATGGAGCAAAAGATGAGTCGAATTCAGAAGGATCAGCAAACAAATAAAAAAAGGGAGGACTTTAACTTTGTTTTATTTTTAGTCTTAAGTTATTTTAGGATTAGGTTAATTAGGAATTTTTATTTTTGCACAATAGAACAAGAGATAGGATTAATGAATAAAATCTGAACAAGTCACAAAGGCTAAAGAGTGGCAATAGGTATATACATGTCTAGGACTGGATTTAGAGAGAGCTTGGTACTTAAGCAGTCAATTTGACTCACCTCCTCTTTTCTAAAATCCTACCTGGTGTATAGTATCTATTCACTTTAAACAATGAGGACATTGTTCACTCTAAGTAGGGGGACCGAAAATTTGAATTAATTCCACTCAGAATAAAATTTTCTTTTAATTATGATTAGGATATATTTTGTTCAATAATTTGAAAATTTTGTTAAGTATGCTATACTTCAGTATAATAAAGTCCTATTATTTCAATAAGTTATTATGCTAGCTTAATAATGATATGAATGTATTTTTTTTAAAGCATGCAAATTCGTACCATAAAATTTTTAGTTCCCTACAGACAAAATTAGGCATGCATGAAAGTTTAAGTCTTTAGAATTGACTTAGTAATTTCTTGAGGCGAAATCCTAGGAAGCATGGAATATTGAAAATGATTTAGGCAACTATTGTTTGGACCGTTTGAGCCTTTCAAACCGACCCTAATAAAATTATCCTTTGAAACCCAACTTTGAGACTATATGGCCTAGTTTTATTTGGACCTTTGCAATATTTAGCCATCACTTTTCTCTTCATTGTCTTTAAAATTGTCCCAAACACTAGACTCAGTACTGTTCAGAATATCGTTTGAAAATAAGTTTGGGGAGTTGAAAAGAAGTATCAATTGCTCGAAAATTGTAGTATGAAGCAAGTGCTCGAATTTGATTTTGAATTTAAAAAAAATGTACTCGAAAGAAAATAGATGTATAAAAGAGCATGTGAAAGTATAATAAGTTGGTGTATCAAAGGTAAAAATTTTGAAGGTTCGATTTACGCTGAGTCTAGGGTTTTTAAGCAAAAATTTATCTATCTTTTACCTACTCATAGCCTAGCCACGTTACAACCTTAATAAAGACCTATTGATTCAAATTTCTATGCTACCTACATTAGTGGAGAGAAGTTGCAAAGATCAACATATGAAGACATAAGTTAAACTTAATGATTGCAGCTTAGTCTTGAATAAGGGAATAAAAAAATCTAATTGGTAAGGGTTAGCATGTCTTTGTTAAAGAAGCATTTAGTCAAATTTTGCTATTATAATAGTTGTTGGATGTAATTTGAACGATATATATACTTAAGTAGCATAATTATCAAATTTCTTATTTTTGAACATAAATATATTGATTTCATGATTTTGGGAAGAATGTTGTTCTGAAGAAGTTTTTCAAAAGTGTTTCCGAGAAAATTCTTTTCAAATTTGTGCATTACTTAGGACGGGCAATGAATTAAGTTTGGGGGTGTGGAAACACGAAAATTTACGTGTTTTTACATGCCCTTTTTAACTTAAAATCATGCTATTTCGGTTAAATTCTTGTCGAAAAATAATTAAATATTATAAAATAATTAAATTGTGTTAAAAATATGAACATCATGAATTTTAATTAATTTTATATTTAATTTTTATTTATTTTGACTATTTTCAACAGATTCGTACAAAGGGCAAAAATTGGCTCGGCAGACACTGCTCGAAGAATAAAACCGAGAAGCAATTCGAAGTAACAAGGCGAAATAATTTCCAGCCTAAGACGGTCCAAATATGTGTATTAAATCATAAATTAATTAATTTTAATTTATTCCCAATTTAATTTGGGCTAAATAAATTAATCTTAATTAATTATGGAAAAAGGGCCCAGTTGAACTGCACTAGTTAAACCAAATTGATTGAACCGAACCGATCAAAGAATTGGGCAACCCAAACCGTCCATATGCTGACCTAAATCAGCTTATTAGCTGATTAATTAAACTTGCAAAGAGGCCCTTGAAGACTTGTCAAAGTTGCATTCAACCCCCTCCACAATTAGTGGCTTTGTAGATTTGCCCCATGCCATATTTAGCAAAGTTGAAGCCATCAACTTTGCCACATAGGTGGTCGGCCAAGGGGTGGCTCTTTGGCTGCTATTTTTAGCAAATTTCAGCTGCCACATTCAGCTATAAAAGCCCCCTTGGCTGATCATTCAAAGCATCCCTCATCCCTCATTCACATCTCTTCTCTCACAACTCTTCTCTCCTCTCTCACTTTTTCTCTCATTTTCCCATTCAAAGTTCCTTGCTCTTGTGCCGATTTTTGCTCTTGGGAAAGAAGTCTTTTTTAGCCATTTTGGAGCAGCAATTGAGTGTTCATAGCAGCCTTGATCGGCGAGGACAACTAAAAAGGAGGAACGGAGCAACCTAGTCAAGCCACGGAAAACCATCGGATTTGATTCTTGTTCCCTATCTCTTTAATTTTTGTTCCCTATCTCTTTAATTTTTGTTGTTTTTATGATGAACATATCTATGAATATTTATGTTGTTGGAATGGTTAATTTAATCAGCTTAGATTGAATTTAATTCGTGTTGGGTTGATTGCATTTCGCCCTCTTGATTTATTAAAATTGTGTTTATGCTGTTATAGGCCTCGGTAAAATGCTTGATTAAGTAAAATCATGTCTAAGTTATTCTGGCATTATAATTGTTTAGATAACTAAAGAATTAATTATTTAAACACATTGAAATTGTAATTAATGGACACAGTACTTAATCAGTGCATGTTTAATTCTTCTAAGGTAGCTGAAGATTAGATTAGCATTATATTTGGCGATACATATGCCTTGCATCACTTGCAAGATTTTTGTGATTAAACTGTTTCAAGGTAAGGATACTTTGTTACCTCACATAGTCTTTTATATGCTTATTAGGTTGAATTAATCGTTTGAATCGACATAGGAATATGTGAGAGATTGTTTAATTTAATAAGTATGTATGTGCAATAACATGTTTACCTTTATAAATCTGTTTAATCGGTCGAATTGACATAGGAATATGTACAAGAGATGAATGGATTTTTTATTTGTACATATGTTCATAAGTTAGCAAATTACCGAGTTGCTGTGAATTTATTCGTAACAAGTATAAGCATGAGTTTAATAATCCTAAGTTAAGAAATGTAATTAATCCAACACAATTATATCATCTTTATTAAAATCAACTTTTAAAATCGTGCATTAGAACTTTATTTTATTTTATTTAGTTTACTTTGTTTTCAAGTTTTTAATCATTTCTCAAATCTGAATATTTTTCCTTCACCAAAGTGTTTAAACTTACTTTCATAAATAATTCTTTTACAGTCCCTGTGGGTACGATAACTCGACATTTACTTGTCACTTTACTTGTTGCGATTGTGTACACTTGCACATTTCCACCGTTCCACCCGTCCAGTCTGGACATTTGCATCCCCCCACGTCATGCAGGTGCACCCCAACCCCGTCGAGTTTGGACCTGTACCCCCTGCGAGCGAGGCAATGTTCCAAGCTTAGTCATTCAATCACCCTTCAAGAGGGTTCTCATATATAAACCCATCCCACACTTCGTATTTAACCAATGTGGGATCTAAGCTTTTCTTTTCCTCAACATTTATTTCGAAGTAGCTTACTTTAAGCATCAATTTCTCATTCAACACTCAACCATTTTGAGCATATGATATACCATTGTAACGGTATCATGGAGTAGAATATGAAACCATAATTTTATGATTCAACTCTCCACCTTTACCTATTGAGAATATGCCTCAAAGTTCCATAAAAATGCAATATTTCCAACAATCCCCCACATGAATGAAAATTGATAGTTTTATCTAAAAACATTGACTCGATATGGTGATAGAATCTACTATCGATAGTTGCATAGGTATAACACCCCTTACCCGGGTTCTATGCCAGAACCGGGCCCAAGGAGTTACCGTATTAAAACCTCATGATCGCCACTTAGGCTCACCGTGACTACTCTCTTAAGTCACCTCAGTAACCTCTTTCTCGACTTACGAGGCCTCACTCGTACACTCGAGGGCTCTCGAGACTATTTCAGAACCTTTTCGATTCTTAAAATTTTCCTCTTTTATACAGGGCTCACACGCCCGTGTAAGATAAGACACGCCCGTGTATAGTCACACACACCCATGTCCACAAACCGTGCATAAAAACTCAAGCATTCTGCCAATGCCCCACGGCTAGGGTACACGCCCGTGCTCTCCAACCGTGGTGAACACTAACTTCACTTACATGGCCTAGAGTCTAGACACACGCCCGAGTGGCTAGCTCGTGGCCAATTTTGACTTAAAAGATCAACATGCAGGGGACACACGGCCAAGTCACACGCCCATGGGCTGACTGTGTGTCACACATGGCCTAGACACACGCCTGTGTGTCTATCCACATGGACAAGAACAAAGCAATATGCTAAGCTCTTTTCACCCCTCTAGCATACATAACATGCACTCATTCAACACATCCATAAGCAACTCAAATTAAAGTGCAATCTCACATAGATAACTACATCTTTTCATATAATATGGTAGCCAACAACGATGGCATAACACAAAATAGACTATCCATCTAAAGGCCAACACATCTTAGCCATTTACAACAAAATTCACTAACTTGTCTAGCCCCTATACATGCCATATACAAAACATTGAGTCTCATGTACCAGAGTGTGCTGATAGTGTGGGCGATCTTCCAATTGATCATCGTATCTCGATTCAACACTTTTACTCTATAAAACAAGGGAAACGAAAGGGAGTAAGCTTTGAGCTTAGTAAGTTTACACATAAACAATTAAGCATCATAGTATAAGCTAAACAACAATTAACATCATACTAACATATAATGTACAACTATGCTTACTTTTTCTATCCCTTACCACATTCCGAACACATCATGAGTCACATACTCATAACCATTAAAATGCACCCCTGCATTCAATATCACATTTACACAATATACAACACCACGTCATATCTCGATAATTCATCCACACAGCTAATTAACTCAATAATACAACCACACAGCTAATCCATATAGCTAATCCACACAGCTAATTTCTCAGTGATTTCGCACTTAGCCCACCACAATCAATTAATAAGGTAGTATCGCACTTAGCCTACCATAAAGGTATTCATAGTGGTTTCGCACGTAGCCCACTAGACGATATACCTAACGATAGCATCACACATAGCCAGCTTATCGTCAATATGCATTAGGATGGTATCGCACTTAGCCCACCATTTAGCATTCTCACCACACATTCATATATCTACTTAACCATACATCCATTCACAATTTCTACCACATTCATCCCACATAGGTTCTCAATCATGCTATACACTAGCTAGCATTAAGAAATTGTAAGTATGAATGCATTGATTAAGCATAGACTTACCTCGATATTCAAAAGTATAGAAATATGCAATTTAGTCCACCACCTTGCTCTTGCCTCGGTTTAGATCCAGGCTTCATCTTTCTTGATCTATAATGAATAAATCAGCTTATTCAATACACACATTGACTAAATTGACACTTATCTCATACTTTGGCAAAAAATACTCTTTTGCCCCTAATCTTTCTCATAATTATACTTTTGCCCCAAGGCTCGTAAAGTGATTTTTATTCAACTTTCTAGCCTTTCATGCTTAGCTGAATCACTTACTCAACTAAAGCATTCACCAATTCTCACTAAATCACACATGTATGACCAAGCTTAAAACTTTCACAAACTAGTCCCTACATGCATTTTCATGGAAAATCACTTAGCAAAAGATGTTTCTACTACATCAAGCTTTCATAATCTTCCATGAAACATCAACATACATGCATGTCATACATGGCCACATTTTTGAACATTCAATATAGCTCATCAAATAGCTAAAAATAGCTTATTCATGCTACTAGGACTTCAAAAATACGAAGAATATCAAAAACGGGGCTTGGATGCACTTACTAGCAAGCTTGAAAAATTTGAAGAACCCTAACAATGGCTCTTGAAAATTTCGGAAGCCTTGGAGAAGAAGATGAATGAATTTTGTCATCTTTTCCTCCTTTTTAATCATTTAATTGTTAAATGACCAAAATGCCCTTTTTGATAAACTTTCTATTTTAACTCATCCATGCCCAATTTTGTCCAAAAATTAGAATAAATTGCTATTTAAGGAGCTCTAATTAATATTCTAAAGCTATTTCACACAAATAGCTTCTAGAATCTCACATTTTGCAACTTTTGCAATTTAGTCCTTTTGGACAATTCAACCGAAATTTCACAAAATTGCTTCATGAAACTTTCACACTAACATGCAAACATAGCATAAACCTCAAAAACTCATACATAGACCTCGGATTTGTGGTCTCACACCACTATTCTGACTAGGCCCTAAATCAGGATGTTACAATAGGATAGGCAGGTATCCACCCTTGAACCTTACCTTGTAAAAGTATATTTACTTTACTAGCTGACCAGTAGACGTGATGTCTTTGAACTGTGTTTCCGTTTGTGTAAACGATGATATACCTCACACAACTATGTAACACCCCTTACCCATATTCAAGCCGGAACATGGTTTGAGGCATTACCTAACTAATCTTGCTTAATCATCTCGAATAGGGTTATAAAATTTCGTTCAAACCCATCACTTGCATCTACTCGGCCTAGGGTGCCCTAAATATACTTCAGAGAGGTTTCAGGATTTAACCGGGGACTTTAATGAACTTGGAAAGCTTTTCATCAAAACAGGGGCCACACGACCGTGTTGAACTAGGGACACGCCTGTGTGCCCCTAAGACATGCCCGTATCCTTCACCCGTGGTCGACACTGACTAATTTCACACGGCCTTGACATGCCCGTGGCTCTAGTTCGTGTACCAAACCTTATCATACTGACTTAACCACACGACCACCAGACACGCCCGTGTACCACGACCGTGTAAAAGTGGGCTAGCTATTGACTTGGCCACATGGCCACCAAGCACGCCCATGTGCCACGGCCGTGTAACCTGCCCAGGCACACTTCGAATTGGCCCTTAAGCCCCTCGACAGAAACACACACCCGTGTCCCCTTGGCCGTGCACCAAAATAGACCCTTTACAAGGCCAAAATGCCACCCTACATTGAACACATGCACACACCAACTCAATACAACACAATTTATAGCCTTAAGGCACATTTAAAAACTCAATTTAACATCCATATACAAGTGCACGAACTTTCAGGGGAAATCAGTTCCATTAAGCATAAGAATTTGCCAAGTATCGGCCTAACTTAATAGATCATTACAAAAAGGCTTCAATACCTTACAAAGCCAACACTTTGGCCAACAATTACGACCTAACAAAATACTCGAATCTTATATATGCCATACTCAAAATAAGTCTAAATTGTTATACCAAAGTGATGTCGATAGTGTGATTTCTGAACTCCGACGTCTGCAACCTCTCGAGTTACCTTTGCAATACTACAAGGAAAAAGGGCAATGAAAGGGGTAAGCACAAAGCTTAGTAAGTTTGCATGGAAATAAATAGCAACATTAAGCTCATAATATAATTCATCCATGGCATTGACTAACCATACACAAGTCATAGGCTCCTTGTCATACTTACTACAGTTGCCTTTATTTAGCATATATCGTGCTACACCTCGTAATCATTTCTTTGTGACTCATTCATGAGTACCTGTTTTCACTCAATCACGTGACTTTTGTATAATTCTCATTTCTACTTCTATACTCATTTACTTATCCCATTATTCACTAGGGATAGTCAAAGACGTTCTTTAATCGTCATTCATATGGGTACTAAGCCAATGCCATATCCTAGAGGTGGTCTTACATGGAGCCACTTCGAAATGCCAATGCCATATCCCGGATATGGTCTTATATGGAGTTTCACATCAAGTATCAATGTCATATCCCGGATACGGTCTTATACGATTCTTATAATTTACTATCGAAGCCATATCCCGGATATGGTCTTATACGGGATCTCAACTCGGTGCCGAGGCCATGTCCTAGACATGGTCTTATACGGGACCTTATCTATCTCATCTGTAACACCTCATACCTGAGTCCAAGGCTGAGAACGGATACAAGACATTACTATGCTTGAACTTTATTAAACATGCACTTACGGGCTGTAAAATTTTGTTCCGAATTAAAAACTTCTCTTTCTTAGTCTAATCATACATTTCATGGGCCTACGAGGCCTTAAACACATATCTGGAAACTTTCAGAACTTAATCAAAAACTTTTCCTTAAAACAAGGGTCACACGCCCATGTGGCTTGGGACACGCCCGTGTACCCCTAAGATACGCCCATGTCTTCCAACCGTGGTTGACACTAACTAATTTCACACAGCCTTGACACGCCTGTGGACTTAGACCGTGTGCTATACCTTGATATACTGACTTATTCACACGGCCTGGGGCACATGCCCATGTTCTAACCTTGTGTCACACATGGCCTAAACAAACGGCCGTAGGATTAGCCCGTAGTCTATTTTGACTTAAGGTACTAAGGTGCAGGGGACGCATGGCCTAGACACACGCCCATGTGTCTATCCGTGTGGGCACCTGAAGGCTATTTACCAAGCCAATTGCCACCCTGAAATCAAGATCAATCTCATACTCAATTCAACAACTCAAATTACTACATCATTCATGAACAATACTACATGCTTCATTGATATCAATAAACATACATACTTAGTCAATCTTGGCCAATCACTTAGCCATATACAAAAGAATAATAAACTTGATAGCCCATACTTTTACCCTTTTTAAGACATATTCTCAAAATGAAATGTTTCCTATACATGCCAGACTTAATATAAACAACTTGGCTATACCAAAATAACGATTGATAGTGTGCTTCGAGCTCCAATGACAATGATCCACGAGATTAGCTTGGCGAGACTACATGGAAAGAAAGAATAAAAGACATAAGCATTTAGCTTAGTAAGTTTGCATATAATGCACATAGCAACATAGTTGTTTAATATAAACCATTTGGCATAAACAATGGCTTAAATTTTAGCTATTTAAGCTTACTTACTCTTACTGATTCTTACATATCTCATGATACTTACTAGTCTCATGCTCGTGAGGTAAATAAGGTACCTGTATCACTTGATCACATAGATCAGCATACTTTACTATAACAATCATAATCTCTAATTCATCATTCATAACATGAATAATACTCATTTCTAACTTAATAATAGCTTTACTTACTTAACTTTCTTGCTATCTCATTTAAGCTCTACTCATTTGCCCGATGAATTTCTATGAATAACCGAGGATACTGAATCTCATCCCACATATAACTCGATGCCAAAGCTATATCCTAGATATGGTCTTATATGGGATCTCTCATCTTGGTATCGATGCCATGTCTTGAAATGGACTTACACAAAGTCTTCCTTGTGTGTTCCCTTGGGAACTTACCATTGCCATGTCTTGACATGGTCTTATTTGGTATCTTTACTCATGAACTGGTCAATGCCGAGCCTTGGCTTGGACTTACATGAAATCTTCCTTGTTACTCACCAATGCCATGCCTTGGCTTGGACTTACATGGGATCTCTATCACATGATAACTTTTCAATGCCAAGACTTGTCTTGGACTTACATGACATCTTTACTTGGAGACCCACCAATGCCATGCCTTGACTTGGGCTTATATGGGTCTTCATCTCATAATAACTCTTCAATGCCAAAACTTGTCTTGGTCTTACATGATAACTTGCTTGATTGCCGATGCCATGCCTTGGCTTGGTCTTATATGGACTTTCTCATTTCATGTGATAGATTGAGTATCCTAAGTAATTCAACTTCAATCGGGACTTTCTCATGCTTACTCTCATTGATTTCTTTATTTAACATAGCATTAAGCTTTTCCATGGTAATAATGTACATTATACTAAGCAATTCAATGATAGTAATCATAAAGCTTAGAAATCATACAAACTTACCTCAATATTCAAAATGTATGTAGATATGCAATTTAGTCATCGACTTTGTTCTTGCCTCAGTTTCGGTCCAGGCTTCGTTTTTCTTGATCTATAATAATAATTTAGATCATTTAATACTCACATTGGCTAAATTGACTCTTAACTCATACTTTGGAAAAATTACAATTTTGCCCCTAAACTTTCTCATAATTACACTTTTGCCCCTAGGCTCGTAAAGCGATTTTCATCCAACTTTCTAATACTTCATGCTTAGCCGATTCATTATCTCAACTATGGCAATAACAAATTCTCACTATTTCTACCATGTATGAAAAATTTCATAACTATTACAAACTAGTCCTTACTAGCATTTTTCATGAAATTCACTTAGAAAAATATGTTTATCTAACATCAAACTCTCATAATCTTCCAGAAAATATCATTTTACAAGCATGTCATACATGGGTAGATTTTTTGAACAAGAATTCTAGCTCAACTTATAGCTATAATTAGCTAATTCATAATACGAGGACTCCAAAAATACGAAGAATATTAAAAACGGGCTAAGATGCACTTACTAGCAAGCTTCAAAAATTTGAAGAACCCTAGCTATGGAGCCTCTCCAATTTTTGGCACAAGGAAGAAGATGAATAAGAATTTTTTTATCATCTTTTTCTCTTTTAATCATTTAATTGATAAATGACCAAAATGCCCTTCTCTTTAAAATTTCACAATTTACTAACTCACGTCCATTTTTGTCCAAAAATTATAATTTGGGCAAATTTCTATTTAAGGACTTCTAATTAATATTCTAAAGCTATTTCATACAAAAAGCTTCTAGAAACTCATATTTTGCAACTTTTGCAATTTAGTCCTAATGGACCCTTTTAATGGAAATTTTTATAAAATTTCTACACGAAACTTTCATAATATCATGCAAACATCTCAAAAAAACTCGTATTACTATTTTGGATTTGTGATCTCACACCATTTTTCTGACTAGGCCCTAAATCTGGCTGTTACATCATCTCTCGATAATAGCATTTTCATATTCAATATGGTCCACTAGGACTTCATCATCTCATTCAACATTAACTACTCAATTTAATAGAGCATCATGCATCAATATAATGCCAAGCATTCTCAATCATGCTAACATAAATGCTAAATCTATCACATACAAACTTACCTCAATTTCAAAATGAGCTAACTCGTGGGTTTACTCCAAGACTTTGTTCTTTCCCCGGTCGAGGCAGATTCTCGGTTCTTCTTGCTCTATAATAGCAATTTAGCTCATTTTAACCACCACATTAAAATAAAGCATTTCAATAATCATGCTTAGGCAAAATTACTGTTTTGCCCCTAGACTTTGGCAAAATGACCATTTTGCCCCTAGGCTCAGAAATTAATTCTAATCACATTTCTACCTTCAAAAAGCCTAGGTGGACATTTAATACTCTTATAGCTATCATCAAAACTCAACATTTCACATAATTACTACAAATTTGTAACCTTTTCATCAAGGTCTAATTAGTTGTTTACAAGATAACACCTTTCACAAAAGTTGTTCATCTAACAACTAAGACTCAATTTCTTCCATAAAAATGAAGCAAACAACTTAAAATCTCACATGGAAAAACTCTAAACTCTTCACCATTTTACAAAATAGTCCCCTCTTTAGAAAGCTTAAGCTTTAAGGGTCTCAAAAGTACAACTATTTTCAAGAAAATATCACTAGAACACTTACTTGTGAAGAGAAGAGTGTGCTGAAAATTTTTGAGTTCTAAAACCCCTTGTTTGCTGAAAATTTCAGTGGAGGAAGATGAGTAAAAGATGGATACCATCTTTTCTTTATTTTAATATTAAACTATCAATTTAATCCACCAAACATCACCAACTTTGACCAACTTGGTCAATTCTTGTCCCCTAGGGTAGTCTATGGCCGGCCAAGCCTTTTCAAAGGGCTAAATTGCCTTTAAAGACCTTAAATTAATACTTTATGGCTATTTGGTACCTTTAGCTTATAGGATGGAACTTTCGCACTTTATGCGATTTAGTCCTTTTTCGCGATTAAACATGAAATCACTAAAATTAAAGTACTAAAATTCTCATGTACATATACCATCATGCTCTGACTCATAAAATGACATAAAAATAAATTTCTCTAATCTCGGATTAGTGATCCCGAGATCACTGTTCTAACTAATCCCTAAATCGGGCTGTTACAAACTGCCTCATTGGTAAGGTTTTATTTCTCATGGTTATGTTCATATAGCCATGAACATCTCTTAGTTTTACAAGAGTTTGAGAGAACTATGCCCCAATAGTCTCCTTGAAGCGGTCCCACTTCACTCTCACATAGGTGACTTATGTTGTTCAGCTCACCGAAACACACAATGGTCGTTAAAAGCATTGCTTAACCTATCTCATTTTTAGTCACTACTTACATCATAAGAACGGACTTGGGATAAATACCCCCATAGTGACCTCACAATGTCTATACAATTAGGTTATCCTTTTGAACCTAGATATTGGGATCTCCAATCAACTAGGTAGGGTTTTCCTTCACATATCGCCTTTTATTTTCATGGGCTTTAGTCACATTCCTTTCGATGTTTTATTAACATGATCTCGATTTAAGCCTTTAGTTAGAGGATCCGCAATGATATCTTTGATTTTCCAAAATCAGTAGAGAAAACTCCGTTTGAGATCAGTTGTTTAATGGTATAGTGTCGACAACGCATATGTCTTGACTTACCATTATAGGTTATGTTAGCAAGACACCCCCACACTTTCAAGTGGTTGTAGGATGGTTTTCTACCTCATATGGTGTCTTGTCCCTTTTCTTGTGGGGTACCTTATTTAAAAGGTAATTAACTCAAAGAAACGCTCCCCCCCCCCACATTTTCTTTGATAACCTAAAGCTTTTTAGCAGTGCGTTCATCTTTTCCTTTAGAGTCCTATTTTTTTGTTCGACTGCTCTATTTGAGGACAGTATGGTGGTGTTATTAAGTTGTGTACAGTATTCAAATGATTCAACATATCCACCACCACGATCACTTAATCTTTTTATTAATTTGGTTTTCAACTTCTTGCTTATAGAGAATAAAATTCGCTTCGTCTTAGCTCTTAAGCAAATATACATAGCAATGAAGGTAATAAACATTCTTATTCTTTCCTATCATTTGAACAAGCTTTACAAGCATTGCTATGTATTAGATCAAGTGGCTTTGACCTTTGTTAATTTTGCCTCAACATATGTTTCACATTTATAATTATAATTATTGTGAAATGAAGAAATGTGCTCTAAGTTAATTAATGTACATAAAGTATCATAATTAACATATCTGAGCCTACTATGCCATAAATTAAATGACCTAAACATATAAACTATAAAAAGAAGTAACATTCTTATTCATAGTTTTGCTTTTACAGAGATTGCATTTAGATTAATACAAATCCCCTTCCCACAAACATTCCCTCTTTAGAAAGAACATTCTTATTCATAGTTCTTGCATATGTTAGACACATAATTCCATATCAGACACTTCCTTGGAAATTTCTTCCACAGCATTGGCCTCGTTAGCTCTAACTTTCTTTGGAATCCTACAATTGGATGACTTGTGCCCCATCTTGTTGCAATTGAAGCATTTTCCTTGAAATTTTTGCTTCTTGGAAACACTACCTTTTGGTCCCAGTTTAGACCCATTCTGCGGTTGTTTTCCCTTCTTGAAGTCTTTCTTGACTTCTACGATGTTTTCCCAAGCAACATTGTCATTTTCTGCTTTGTTGAGCCTTCTTTCCGTACCTCTATTGTCTTCTTCAATCCGAAGTCTGACAATTAGGTCTTCCACTGGCATTTCTTTTCTTTTATGCTTTAAGTAATTCTTGAAGTCATTCCAAGCAGGAGGCTGCCACTTGGAAAGATCCACTTATTATCATCCCTTCAGCAAGAATTCTGTGAATGATCAGTTGAAGTTCTTGCACTTGATTCACAACTAATTTAGAATTAACCATTACAAAATTCAAGAATTTAGCAACTAAGAATTTTTTAGTTCCAACATCTTCGGCTTTGTATTAACGGTCAACGATGTCCATAATTCCTTAGTTGTTTTCTTAACACTATAACAGTATACACTTCGTACAGTGCATCCGACAATCCATTTAGGATGTAGTTTCGACATAGGAAATCTGAATGTTTCCAAGCTTCAACAGTAGTGAAAGTGGCAACTTCATCTACCTCGCCTTCTTTAATAATAGGAGGGTTATCTCTCAAAAAATTGGTCAAGTTCAAAATGTTCAAATAAAACAACATTTTCTGTTGCCAAGTCTTGAAATTATGTCCCGAAAATTTTGCAGGTTTCTTGTTGTGGCTTACAATAGTCGCCACCGGCAATACTGAGTTTTGGATCGAAGATTGCATTTGAACCAAAGCTTCAGATTGCGAATTAATTGAATTGGTGGGAGTCTCCATTTTTCTGTTAAGAAACAAAACCAGAATTATAAAACTTATCAACTTTTATTAGACGACATGAATTTAATAAAACCTGAAACAAAAGTTTATACTGTCTAATAAAAAATACAGTAAAACAATGTACCAGTTAGGTAACCCTAAAAGAGAGGTGGTGCATTCGGCACACTTAAATACAAAGTCTTTCAAAGAACCAATCCTAGACATGCATTCTCATATTGTCTTTTTAAATCACTATTGATAAGTTTCTTTTAATTCAATTTAAAACCACAATTAAGGCCACCATAAATAGAAAATTTTCCTTTGATTTGTTAAATGGCAGAATAAAAATTCTGAAACGAAATTAAAAACAATTTTGTTAAACGGCAGGATTAAATCCCAAAACAAAATTATATCATTAAATCAAAATAAAATTTTGTTAAACGGCTGGAATAAATCCCAAAACAGAATTATGATTACGTTTTTGTTTGGAAACAAAACAATATCGAATAAAATCTTGTTAAACAGAGGGAATAAATCCCGAAATAGATTTTATTTAATTTAATTCGAATTCGGAAACAAAATAAAATCAAATAAAATCTTGTTAAACGGCGGGAATAAATCCCGAAACAAATTTTATTTAATTTAATTCTGATTTGGAAACAAAAAAAATCAAATAAAATCTTGTTAAACTGCGAGAATAAATCCCAAAACAGATTTTATTTAATTTTAATTTCTCTTTTTGGCAACAAAATCAAAATGTAATAAATCCGCTAAACAGTTGGAATAAATCTCGAAACATATTTTAATTTAGCTTTAATTCTTGATTTTGGAAATAAAATTGAAATTGGAATAAAATCGTTGAACGACGGGTATCAATCTCGAAACGAATTTTATTTTACTCATTTTTGGAAATAAAACAAAATTTGGAATAAAATCATTGAACAGCGGGAATCAATCTCGAAACAGATTTTATTTTACTCGTTTTTGGAAATAAAACAAAATTTGGAATAAAATCGTTGAATGGCAGGAATCAATCCCGAAACGGATTTTATTTACCTTTAATTTCTCATTTGGAAATAAAATCAAAATAAATGAATAAAAACTGTTGTATGGCGAGAATAAATCCCAAAAAAGATTTTATTTACTTTTAATTTTTCTTTTGGAAATAAATAAAAATAATGGAATAAAATTCTTTGAATAGCGGGAATAAATCTTGAAACGGATCTTATTTACTTTTAATTTCCCGTTTGGAAATAAATAAAAATAATGGAATAAAATCCGTTGAATGGTGGGAATAAATCCCAAAACGGATTTTATTTACTTTTAATTTGGAAACAAAATTGAATAAAATCTATTAAACAGCAGGAAAAATCCCGAAACAGATTTTATTAGTTTTAATATTCATTTGGAAATAAAGAACAAAATAGAGGAAAAGGAAATTTGTTGAACCGCAAGAAAAATCCCGAAATAGATTTATCTAATTTAAAAAAATTGATTTTCGAAAAATATTATTTTTTCTTTTCGCCTTGGTGTCTCGTTTTGTCTTAGATTAGAGATTTGCAAAAATAATTATATATTTGTCTTAAGATTGTCAGACAAAACACGTTAGCGAACAAAACAATTAAATATAAATAAACACATATAGAATAAAATCAAATAGAATGATTTATAATTAATTTATTAAATACGAAAAACAAATAAAACAGTAACAGAAGTTGAAATAAACAGGAAGGAAAAGGATTTTACAAAACGTTGAGGCCTGTGAAACACAGTTTCGTTAAGACAAATTTGACCTCTCCTACGAGACTTGGAAAAACGTTGGTCGAATGTCTCCCAGGATACAACAATAACAGTGATCAAAGTAGTAGCACCTTTACAACGATCAACGAACGAACGTTGTCTTTTTCTATCACTGGAATGTTTGAAAAATTCGGAGAAGAAAAGAAGAGTTTTTTATAGTAACAGAAAATCGGTGTGAGAGAGTGGAAAAAATAAGCAAAGAATTCTGAAGAAATCTAAGCCTTTTATAGACATTCAAAGTGGAGGAATTTTATGGAAATATCCATGTATAAAGGAGATAAAATCTGTATTAAAGGGGCAACTAAATCAATTTGATTAAAATCAAATCACATTGATTAGAATTAAATAATTCAGGATAAATATATCCTTTTATATCAGATTTTGTATATATTGTTGAGGAAAAATTATATTTCGCGTTGGGCTAAAATATCCGCAGGCCAGTCCAGTCCGGACATTTCATGTCGCCCACATCTTGCGGGTGCGCCCTAACCCCGTCAGATTTGGACCTACATCCCTTTACGCGCGAGGCAGGGTTTCAAGCTTAGTCATTCAATCACCCTTCAAGAGGGTTCTCATAGATAAACCCATCTCACACTTGGTATTTAACCAATGTAGGATCTAGGTTTTTCTTTTCATCAACAATTATTTCAAAATAGCTTACTTTAAGCATTAATTTCTCATTCATCACTCAACCATTTTAAGCATATGATATACCGTTGTAAAGGTCTCTTAGAGTAGAATATGAAACCATAATTTTATGATTCAACTCTCCACCTTTACCTATTGAGAATATGCCTCAAAGTTCCATAAAAATGTAATTTTTCCAACACCTGTATGGTCGACTTGTACAATGTTCTATAACGCAGATATGTGATTCAAGGTCGGTTATTTAAATGATCTGGAAAGAATGCTAGAAAAAGTTTTATCTTATCCTAAGTTGAAGGTTAAACCTAATCTTGAATCAAGAATTAGGACATTGAAAAGGGATTGAGCAATCGTTTACGATATGCTTAGTGGAAAAGGCAATAATGGTTTTGGTTGGGATGAGCATAAGCAGATGGTTGTTGCTGAAGATGCTGTGGAACTCATATATGAGTGTAAGAATTATTTCCTGTCTTTATTATCTTGTTTTGACCAAACTTATATCTAATATGGATTCATTCTTTTTTTTTTATAAATTCATAAAGCATCCGGTCAATTTAGACATTGCAGTTTCCTTTATTATGATCAACTTACTTCTATATATGCAAAAGATCGAGCAACTAGGAAAGATGCTCAAATAGTTGCAGATATTGTTGAAGAAATAGATTATGAGAATGTAGTTACTACAAATAATCTTGAAGATGGAAACAATTACCATAGATGTGAAGATGGTGTTTCCTTGGATGAGATAGATGTCTCAGCTACATAATCGCAATCGTCGAAGCCAAATCAAGATGGTTCCACATTTTCAAATAAGAGAAAAAAAGGATTTCTTATGGAAGTGAATAAATTTCTACTTCAATTACTGATGTTGCCATGTCATTGGAGAAAAACATACGGACTATTGGTCATAAATTAAGTAGGAACATTACCTTGAGAAAGTGCTTCAAGAAAGTACTCAAAAATTATATCCAGCCTTATGTGAAGTAAAAGGATTAACTGAGGATGAGCGCTATCGTGCGTTGAGCAAAATTCCAGACCATCCAACGCAAATGTTCAGTTTGTCTACCTTCTTTTGTGTGATTGGAATAGGTGAGAAGATTTCTTTCTAACCATTAAAAATCATGGTTGCGTTGGTAATGTTTTGGTAACTTTTTGTATATGTAATATTTGGATTGTATAATGACATGATAGAATGCCACATACTGTTGTAACTTTTTAACATATAGATTATGACATATAGGGTAATAATATAATGTAACTTTTTGTTAATGTATGAACATTATGTTTGGATGTAAAATATAATTCTCAATTTATTTACTTCTTCTAATCTTTTGCTTTTTAGTTTAGAAGATAATTAAATTATTTATTTCGCTAATGATATTTTAACAGATTAAATATGGATTGCAGTTTAAAAATAATAAATTAGATCATATATTATTTTTATAATATTATGTATTATGATTTTTATTAATTCACTATTTTAATAATAATTATATTATGAATGTTATTAAATTATATATTATTTTATTAAATTGTATTTAATAATAATTATGTTAAAATATGATTAAATTATTTATTTTTATTTTTATTAAATTATATTTAATAATGTTATTAAAATTTAATAACAATAACAGTATCCACTTTGGTCATTTAAGTATTTTTCCTTTTGCTATTACAATTTATTAGATTCAACCAAATACAATAATACTATTAAAACTTTATTCTATTCCATTAAATTAAATAATTGAATTACTAATTATACTCCTATTCAATTATAACTCTATTTTATTATATCTCTATTTCATTCCAGCATTATTCCTGTTAAGTTATTTTTATTTTATTTAAAAAAAATGAGACCAATCACGACGCTCAATGGCCATGAGAGATAGAAGCATTAGTATCAAATGTATTAAGCAAGAAAGCAAAAACAGAGATATGTTGGGGACAGCCGCTTCTGCAGCCACCATCCCTACCACAACTGCTCACGCCGCCAACACCATACGCCGCTCCTTTCACACTAATCCTTTCAATTCTCTCTCTTCTTCTCATCACTCTATTCTCTGCGCTCGCTTTCGTTGCCTCTCGCTACGCTCTTTCACCGCTGTTTCCACCAAAGCCATGTCTCACCCTCAAACCCTCGATGCTCCTCACCCTCAATCCTCTGCCGCTGGTAATGTTCTTTCCCTATTCTAATACTTTATTCACAATGATCGTCTCTTTTTCCTGGAAATACAAACCAATAAGATGCATTTTGATTGCTTTTCTGTTCTCTGTCAGGCAATAAGCAAGCACTAATATCTTTGTCTGACAAGAAAGACCTGGCTTTGCTTGGCAATGGCCTTCAAGAACTGGGGTAAGTTAAATGATACCCTCTTTTTACTTTGGAGGTTTTCATATTTTATTTCACCTTTTATTATGGACTTATCTTGCTTGTTCTTCTTCTTCTTCTTTATAAACAAATAATAATAATAATAATAATAACCGTTAACATTGACTGTTGAAGAGCACTAGGGGAATGATTGGTGAACAAACTAACATAAGTATGGCATCATTCACGTATTCAATTCTGTTTTTTTCTTTGGAGTTGGTAGGGTCTATGTTATCAAAATGTAAAGCAGCTGTTTGGAAGCCTATTTGGTTTAAACTTGCTTCTTTGGAAACTATAGGTATACTATTGTTTCAACTGGAGGAACTGCATCTGCCTTAGAAAATGCTGGTGTACCTGTAACCAAAGTGGAGCAACTTACTTGTTTCCCCGAAATGGTGGTTAAATCTTTTCTTTGCTTTTTAAATGCATCCTTACTGATAATTTAAGGGGATAATCTTTTGCAGCTTGAGCTTGATTTTTACTACTATAGTAATAATTTTGATAGGAAAATGAGGTGTTTTTGGACTGATTTTCAGCTTCAGGGGCTCAGGGTCCAGTACCTCTGCAACGGTATCGCACCCCAACTTGGCAGAATACCAAAATCTATAAAATAGGGACCTAGGTACCAATATATAGGCCCCTGGACAAGGCCACTGCACTGTGTTGGCCGTTTTGAGCCCTCCGAGGCTCGTACTTGACCCGGCACCTCCTATCACCTGAAAAATGTGACATTGAAGTCAAAGCTTACTTATCATGGTTTTTATTAATTGTTGGTCACTACTAATGATATGATGCTAATCTGTTATGCCGTCAGCTTTAAAATTCATTGAGTTTGGAGATTGACTTGGCTGTCTTTTACAGCTTGATGGTCGTGTGAAAACACTACATCCCAACATACATGGTGGTATTCTTGCTAGAAGAGACCAAAAACATCATATGGAAGCTCTTAATAAGCACGGCATTGGTGAGTTCTAATGTATTTATTCCTGAGGGCTTTTTTCCAGGTATTTTGTAAGACTTCTCTATTTTTTTGTCTTTTAGCTAAAGTTGTTTCTATTCAGGTACATTTGATGTGGTGGTTGTGAACTTGTACCCCTTTTATGATAAAGTTACTTCTACGGGAGGAATCACCTTTGACGATGGCATCGAGAATATTGATATTGGTGGCCCTGCAATGATTAGAGCTGCAGCAAAGGTAATTGTTGATGAGTTAGCAGTGAAATCCTATTTGATTAGTGTATTCATTGACCCAAGTTGTATATTGGTTGGAATCATTGTTCTATGGCTTTGCGTTCTAATAGATAATCTTAAATGCAAGCATGTTTAAAAAAATAAAAAATATCAACACAAAACAAAAAACAAAGCCAAATAGGTAACTAAACCACATTGGTAATAAATGGCATTTTCAACTTGTTGATATTGGGGCTATAAGAGTAAGTTTGGTTATAGTCTTGAATCAGTACTAGCTTCTGGTCATCTGATCCACAAGTGCAGTGCTAGAGGTAGAGGAATTAATCATTCCTTAACATACAAGTTAAATAGGCCATTCTTTGTTTTAATCGTTTTCTATTGCAAAATGACACATCTATTTAAACAGAATCACAAGGATGTCTTGGTTGTTGTTGACTCACAAGACTATCCTGCACTCCTTGAATTCCTTAAAGGCAGTCAGGATGATCAACAGCTCCGGAGAAAGCTTGCTTGGAAGGCTTTTGAGCATGTTGCTTCTTATGATTCTGCAGTTTCAGAGTGGCTCTGGAAGCAGACTATGGGAGGTATGCGCTTATGTATTAAGTTGAATCTGATCATTGTAGTTGAAATGGTCTCTAGTCATTTAATGATGTTTGGATGAAAAGAAAGATACTTACTTTCCTTTCCATAAGCTGAGGCCTCACCTAACAAAATATACTTGTTACATAAAAAGAAAATGCTTTTCTTTAAAACAGTCATTGCAACATACTAATTAAACTTTTTTATCAAGTGCTACCTACAATTGTTACAAATTTAGATTGACAGAATTCTTTTATCTGTTGGAAGATAAATTCCCTCCCAGCTTGACGGTGCCATTATCCCTCAAAAGTTCACTTCGCTACGGTGAAAATCCTCATCAGAAGGCTGCATTTTATGTTGACAAGAGTCTGTCTGAGGTCAATGCTGGTGGTATTGCAACTGCTATTCAACACCATGGGAAGGTGATTAATTTAGTTTATAATTTTGGGATTTGAGACTTTGTCAGTCACATCATACCTTTTCCTCTTCAATTAGTTTCTATCATGCAAATGCAGATAGAATTTTATTGTTTCTGATTTTGAAGGGTGGCTGGTTTTGTTGCTGTTCCTTTTACTATGGTGGTTGAGGACATAAAATCCTTAAAAAATTGAAATACTATGATTCTATTTTTTGTCCAATTTAGTTATCAGCTGTGTTATTCCATGGCATAACCTTAGTTATTTAACTTGGTGCAGGAAATGTCATATAATAACTATTTAGATGCCGATGCTGCTTGGAATTGTGTCTCTGAGTTTAGGAACCCTACATGTGTGGTTGTAAAGCACACAAATCCATGTGGAGTAGCTTCTCGTGATGACATCCTTGAGGCTTACAGGCTCGCTGTGAAAGCTGATCCAGTGAGTGCATTTGGAGGAATTGTAGCCTTCAACATAGAAGTAGATGAGGTAAGTTAATTAGCTTCTTGGAAACCTTATATGCAATTGTGTTGTCTTTGTATCACACATTGAACATCATCTTACCTACTTTTGACCTTCAACATCAAGATAGAGTATCCTTTTAGACATTTTGGTTGCTCACTTTTGGCTTTTAGGCTCTTGCTAAGGAAATTCGAGAGTTCCGAAGCCCAACAGATGGTGAAACTCGAATGTTTTATGAGATTGTTGTGGCTCCTAAGTATACAGAGAAGGGACTTGAGATCCTCCGTGGAAAATCGAAAACATTGAGGATCCTTGAAGCAAAGAAGAATGAGAAAGGGAAGCTCTCACTACGACAGGTTGGTGGTGGTTGGTTAGCCCAGGATTCAGATGATTTGACCCCTGAGGATATCCAGTTCAATGTGGTATCCGAGAAGAAGCCACAAGATAGTGAGCTTTGTGATGCAGAATTTGCATGGCTGTGTGTTAAGCATGTCAAGAGCAATGCTATTGTAATAGCAAAGGTTTGTGCTTTTTATTTTGTTGGGATATTCAATACTGGTTAAAATGGTGCTTAATAAGCTTGTTGGCCTGGATCCTTATGATAAACATATCTGCGTCCTCTTCTAATAAAAGTTGGCATAAAACTGCCATGAAAAGAAAAGCTTAGTATCACAAAATTGATGACCCGCTGACATTACTCATCAGGACAACCGTATGTTGGGAATGGGAAGCGGGCAGCCAAACCGTTTGGAGAGCTTGAGAATAGCTTTGAGGAAAGCAGGAGATGAGGTCAAGGGAGCCGCTTTGGCTAGTGATGCATTTTTCCCATTTGGTAATTTGAAAAGTTTTCTGCTCCTTAGTGTTGTTAAGTAATGGACATGTATGCAGGCATGCAATGTAGCAATGATTCCTTGGTCTAATATAACCTGTCTGGTAACAAAGATGTGTTCTTCTATTAACAGCTTGGAAAGATGCAGTGGAAGAAGCTTGTGAAAGTGGTATTGGAGTGATTGCAGAGCCTGGAGGGAGCATTAGAGATGGGGATGCTGTGGACTGTTGTAACAAGTATGGAGTTTCATTGCTTTTAACAAATGTGAGGCACTTCAAGCATTGATGCACTTTCATTTTTCCCTTAATGGGTTCAACTTGCTCTCTAAGGGGGAGAGTGTTGTGCAACTGCTGACTGTAATGTTCACAAATAAGAAACGTTTGTGTTTGTTTTTAAATTTTAGAAGTTGAACATTGCAGTTTTGTACTGGACATTTATTGCTCTCTGAGTTTGCCAAAATAATAGAATCAGACATCTTTATTTAGATTTTTTTCTTTCAATGGATCGCCGGAGAAAAAAGTACCAACAAGAAATAAATTTCCTTGTACAGAAAGGGGGCTCTTTCACTGCTTTAAGGAGAATGCAAGTTCTGTTTCTTCCCCATTTCAAAAATAAAAATAAAAATTGATAAACAAAATGCAACGATGAGGAGTTGGAAATTAATTTAAAAACTGACAAACCAATGTGACAACGAGGAGTTGGAAATTGTTTCTGCAAATTAGCTGCTATTCATAGTGTGAAATCGAAAAAAAAAATTGAATTTTGAGTTAATTGAATCGAGTTATTCGAGCCAACTCGAATAAGTAATTTAAGTTTCAAATTCGAATCGAGTTAAATTTTACAATTTAAATGATAGATTGGTGTAAATATCGTTTTGGTCTCTGTCAATTTTGAAAATGAGTAAATTGATCTCTCAAAACAAAAATTACAAAAAAAAATTAAAATACTTTTTTAAATTTAAAATATTTATAAAAAATTTCAAAATTTATATATTTTAAAAAATTATTATAGTTTTAAAAAAATTCTAAAGAATATATAAAATAAAGTTAAAAATTCTAAAATTTTCTGAAATAATAATTTTGAGGACCTAAATAAGTTAATTAATGTTTCAATCTTATCATACTAACGTATTTTTTTCTTTAAAAAAAGTTTTCAAATATATATGGTTTCAATTTATGTGCTCCAATATGGAATTAGTTATATTGTAACAAGATTTTAATTTGACATGTTTAATTTTTTAGTTTAACTCGAACAATTTCACTCGAATTTTATTTTACTCGACTCGATTCGAAAATTTTTTAAATCGAGTTAGAATGATAAAATGGGACTCGTGTATACAATGTTAGCAAAGTTAAAAAAAACATTAACTTTTTTATTTATTTTGGGGTGATTTGACAAAAAAACACAAGTTTAAGGGCCAAAAAAACGAAAAAAAATAAATGAAATGCTAAAATGACTTCTTTTTTTTTGTAAAATTGGAGAGTCGAAAACATCATTATACCTTTTGAATTTTGGTTTTTATGAAGGGTTTCAAAATAGTGTCAGGCATGTTCCCGTAAAAACCATACCATTTTCACAAATTTTTTTTAAAAAAATAACAACTGGACTTTATTTGAAGTAATTAAAGGAACAATTCTGAAAAAGAAAAATAACAAAAATAAGGAGTTAAAACGACTCCCAAAAGCAAGAATGTTATTCATCCATAAAATGAGTTTTTAACCTACCCAAACCAACATTCGAGCCATCACAACATTAAAGCATAAGCTTATTTTGTAAAAGCCCGATTTAGGGGCTAGTCGGAACAGTGATATCGGAATCACTAATTCGAGGTTAGAGAAATTATTTTCATGTTATTTTATGTGTTATAACATGTTTATGAAGATGCATGAAAATTTTGGTGCCTTAATTTTAGCGATTTCTAGCTAAATTGTGAAAAATGACTAAACCGCATAAAGTACGAAAGTTCTATTTTATTTGCTAGAGGTGCCATATAGCTATGGATTATAAATTAGAGGTCCCAAATGTCCAATTTGGCCTTTTTAATTAAGTTGGTCGGCCATAGGGTGCATAGGGGACAAGTGCATTTATTTTGGTCAAAAGTTTGTGATATTAGTTGTAGAAAATGAATAAAATAAGATGATATAAGCAAAAGTTATCATCTTTTTATTTGGTCTTCTTCTCCAACCGAAAATATCAGCCATGGGAGGGCTTTGGAAGCTTGAAATTTCAGCAGCTCATTTTCTCTTCAAGTAAGTCAATCTGATGGTTGTTTTTTTTTTTTTTTTTGTATTTTTGGAGTCCTCAAAGCTTAAGCTAGCTAATGAGAGGACTAGTTTGCAACATGGTTGAAAGTCTAGGGACTTACCATGATAGAGTTTATGTTGTTTGATGAGTTTTTATGGAAGAAAATGAATGATAGGATGATGATAAACAACTTTTGTGAAATGTGTTGTTATGAAAACACTTAATTGGGGCTAAAATGCAAAAGTTGTAAATTGTTCATTAAGGCATGAAATAGTTGTGGATAGTTGTAAGAGGATTAAATGTTCAGCTAGGCTTGTTCAATAAGAAAATGTGATGAAAATTTATTTACGAGCCTAGGGGCAAAATCATAATTTTGCTAAAGTGTAGGGGTAAAATAGTCATTTTTGTCTAAAGTGTAGATTATGGTGTATTATGGTTTATAAGTGATTAAATCAATAAATTCCATTGTTCTAGATCAAAGAAAATGAGTTTCGGACCTAGAACGGGTGAAAAGAGAAATGTGGGCAAAAAGTCCCTTTCGGCCCTTTCGACATTGAGGTAAGTTCATGTGCAAATGTTGCAATTATGTACGAGTTGATTTAATATTCCAATGTTGTATGGAATGTATATTTACTCTATGAATGTATGAAATATCTTTTGATGATATGTCAAGAGAATTGAATTTAAGAGTAATGAGTAATGTATATAGTATGATATGATGATAGTTAAGGTCTCGTGTAAGACCATATTGGAATATGGCCTCGGAGTAAGAATTCGTATAAGACCATGTCGGGGACATGGCATCGATAGGCAAGTAAGACCCTATTGGGGTATGATGTCAATATGATGTTGTGTGTATGAGACTCAAGATTGTTATTAACAATTTGAGTGATTTAATAGGTATGTTGAAAGAAAGAAAGTATGTGGTTGTACCACGAGAAGCACAAGTATGTGTTAGAATTGAATTGAGATGAATTCAGTAAATAATGAACCCCTGATGGGTTATGTGTAATCAATGCACTTTAGTTGCATGAGATAGATTTATTAATGCATTGTGTGAATGCGAACGAGTATCGTAGAAAGTTAAGTAAGAATAGTAGTGTGTGAGGATGTTCTCGGGTGAACATTTGAAATTGTAAAATACATGTGGATAATTATCCATGAATGTATAATAACGGTGAGCTATGTGCGATATCACCTTATTGATGATTAGTAATGGGCTGTGTGCGATACCATCAACTATATTATTAATCGATGGGCTGTGTGCGATACCATCGCTTATAAAACTCATTTGGTGAGCTAAGTGCGAATTCACCATAAGTATAAATGATTGGTGGGCTGTGTGCGATACCACCCTATTAAAGATCGATAGTGGGCTAAGTGTGAAACCACCTAGAGATTAATAGCGTGAGTGGCTTATCGAAAGTGCTTGATGTGTTGTTTTATGTGATCACGTGGTGATCAGTGCAAGAATGTATGCTAATTAACACGAGCAATTGGCTTGTAGCATGGTAAGAATGTGGTAAGAGATAGAATGAATAAGCTTCAAGAATGGTTAAGTAACCATGAGTTTATAAGAAAAATTCATTATAATACCTTGTGGTTGTGTATATTCAATTAATATCAGTATTTTTCAGTTATATGCAGATGAACTTACTAAGCATTATTGCTTACT
The DNA here is from genome assembly GCA_005393395.2 of Gossypium australe. Lineage (NCBI taxonomy): Eukaryota > Viridiplantae > Streptophyta > Magnoliopsida > Malvales > Malvaceae > Gossypium > Gossypium australe. Next base: position 63,483,226 of record CM016614.1, on the reverse strand, counting down.
CCTTTTCTTTTCCCATCTCTTATAGGATATTTTGGCTAGCTCGGGTTGGAGGCCGTCGGAGATGTTTTCACACTATCAAATAGATGCTTGGTATGATGTTTCAAGTTCTTATGAGTCATGGCATGTATAGGGATTCTTTTAAAGTTGATTAAGTTCTAATTGATGTAGCCAAATTGTGTTGGCCTAAGAGAACTTATAGTTTGTTTGTGTATAGCCTTAGATGATGGCTTAAGTTGTTTGTAATGGTATTGGGAATAGTTCTCCCTAGTGTATGGGATGAAGACTTTATCTCTTTTATGATTAAATGTCCTTAATTCAAGAGTTATATTGATGCTACGTGTGCCTGCTAAATGTCCACATGAGTAGACACACGGGCGTGTGTCTAGACCGTGTGGAAGGCACGGTTAGCACATGGGCGTGTGCCCAAGCCGTGTTGGTAAGTCAGAATACCAAGGTTTGGCACATGGGCTAGTGCCACGGGTGTGTCAAGGCCGTGTGAATTAGTCAGTGTCGACCACGGGTGGAAGGCACGGACATGTTTTAGGGGCACACAGGCGTGTCCCTAGACCAACACGGGCGTGTGGCCCTTCTTTTGAGGAAAAGTTTCTCAAGTTCGTAAAAATTTTCGGGATTAGTCCCAAAACCTCTTGGAGGTATGTTTAAGGCCTCGTAGGCCGAGATTGAGTAAGTGATAGGCTTAAACGAAATTTTATAGCCTGATTTGAAGAGTTAAGTAAGATTAAGCATGGTAATGCCTCATATCCAGTCTTGGTGTCGGACTCAGATAAGGGGTGTTACATATTTGAAAACTTAAATCGTCCCTATAAAAATAAGTTTCCAGGGATTTTAAGCAAGATCATCAATCTCCCTTCCTAATCTGTGTTAAAACTAACGTTGATAATGGCAATATAGAATGATCGCAAAAAAAAAAAAAAGAAAAGAACAATAAAACACATAGATTTTACGTGGAAACCCTTTCGGGAAAAAACCACAGGCAGAGGAGGAGATATTCACTAATATTGAAAACTAATTAATACAAGAGGAGACTACATCTATTTAAAGGTTGAAAAACCTTATTCTAATCAATGTTAAATTAAAGAAGTGTAGTTCTATACGGATTCTACTTATGTTGCATGGTCCGTACAGCGGGGGTCTTGGGCTGCGATTGAGGGCCACAGATCCCCTTGTTCTACCACTGTATTTATTTAATAAAGATTCAAGTTACGCAACTCTAACAATCTGGCTAGTCCACCCACCATCAGTCATTCTCAACTACGTTCATGGCAAAATCAAAAACACCTTGCACCAGATAAGTTGTTTCCTCCCTTCTTAGTCCATCATTAGCAAGAATATGTGCCATTTCATTTACTCCTCGCAGTGCATGTCGAAAAATATATCGATGATAACCTTCACATATGAATCTAGAGCTTCTAAATATATGCACTTATCTCTAATCTAACCTCTTTCTCTAAAATGAGTTTTTTGATAACTGTGAGAGCATCCCCTTCAATTTCCACCTCTGAAAAACTCAGATCTAGGCCCTACTGAGTCACTTGGGCACATGCAGTTGCCTCCACAACAAACACTGAGGGTTTGTGATCGTTCATTATTATCTTTGATCCCAACACCCTACCATTTTCATCTGTGATAATAATACATGTACATGATCTTTTTATGTGCTTTTGAAATGCAGCATCAAAGTTTATCTTCACCAGAGGACTCTCCGATGGTCTCCAACATTCAGGCCCCACCCTTTGAACATGTATTTTCTAGTTAATTAGTTTCAATTCTCAGATATAGGAGAGAACAAAATGTTTAGTCTCACTCGCTTTTTGTTTAACTCCCTCATGAATAGCTTTATTTCGAACCATCCAAATAGCCCATATTATGCATACCATGATCCTACAATAAAGATTAGATTTGTTCATAAAAATGTTACTCATCCAATCCTTATAGTCCATTTCTGATATTGTATGTGGCTAACAAATGTTTAGTGACTGCCAAATCTCTTTTGTAGTGGCACAGTCTTTAAAAACATGTTCAACAAATTCCATTCTATCAGAGCACTTAGACAATTTACTGAACCAATAAGCCATCTATTGTATAGATTATGAAACGTAGGGATGTAATTTTAGAGTACTCTCCAAGTTGTAATCTTCATCTTGGCCGGAAGGTTGAGTTGCCACAACTTCTTGTAATAGGGAGAATAGATAGTATGCATTGTGTTAGGTATTTCTATATTACCTCATTGTAACAAACACTTATACCCACTTCGCACTGAATACTCCCCTGAACCTTCCCTTCGCCGTACCAATTTGTCTTCATGTGGGACACGAGCGAGTTGTAGGCTCTATCATTATTGAAGGTATTATGCATCAATTTTGCCTCCAACATCTAGTTGTAGGCTTTATCAAATCGACCACTATTTGAATAAATGGATTACTAATCATGTTCCTTGTTATGTTAACAGCCCTTGGAATCCAATCCTCAGTCCAAACTGAAATTTGGGACCCTGTTCCCACTCTCCAACACCTGTCATGTTAAAGAAGCTTTTTGCCCTTTTTTGCCCTTTTTGCCCGCCTAAATACCTTTCTAGGTATAAAAAGGGTAAGCTCCCAAACTTACATTAACAAAATTTGAGTCCGGATAATATTTAGCTTTTAATGTGCAAGATAATAATGAATCAATAAAACAAATCAAATGTCATCTCTACATTTCAAGCAAAGTCAAATTGAATTTAGCCAAACTCCTAAATCTTATTCCCTCGTTCTCTTTGAGCTCACATAACCACTTCCAATCACACCAGTGGATACGACGTTGACCATGGTTTTTTCTGCCACCAAAATTTGCTAATTGTTCCTTCCATACCTGAACATAAGGAATTAGGTAATAGGAAACATGACATCAAGTAGGTCAAGATTGCCTGCAAAACCGCCTTAATAAAAACTTCCTTCCCCCCTTGTGAAAAATGTTTTATACTTTAGCCTTTAATCCTAATGATTATTCAATCTTTTAACACCTAGAAAGCTAAATTTTTCCCCATTCCAACCATATTTGGGAGACCTAGATATTTTTTCAGATTTGTGGAGAATCTAACATTTAGAATACTGGAAACATGCAATCGTAACTCTACAATAACATTTGAGCTAAAATAAATCAAAGATTTATCAAAGTTAATACACTAACCCGTATAGACTTCATATTCACGAAGAATATCTTTCATAATATGAGCCCCTTTCTCTGTAACTTCACTGAATAGGATGCAATTGTCAGCAAACAATATATGATAAATTAGTGGTCCCATTCTATAAACCTTTGCACTCGTCAGTAAACCATCATTTTCCACTAATCTCATCAAAGTTGATAAACCTTCACTACAGATCAGAAAAAGGCATGGACTCAATGGATCCCCCTACCTAAGTCCTCGAGATGGTGAAATAATTTCCCCTTCTCCGCCATTTAGCACAATCGAATATTTAACAGTACTGATACAGTGCAAAACAAAATCCACCCATGAATTATCAAACCCCATCTTTAACATCATACTTCTTAGGAAAACTCATTCCACTCTATCATAAGCTTTGCTCATATCAAGCTTTAGAGCCAAAAAAAACCTTTTCAACTCATTCTTTTTTGTTTAAAAGCGTGCAATTGTAACATCCTGATTTAGGGCCTAGTCGGAATAGTGGTGCAAGACCACAAATCCAAGATATATGTATGATTTTTTAAGGTTTATGCTATATATGCATGCTAGTGTGAAAGTTTCATGAAGCAATTTTGTGAAATTGCGATTAAATTGTCCAAAAGGACTAATTTACAAAAGTTGCAAAATGTGAGATTCTAAAAGCTATTTGTGTGAAATAGCTTTAGAATGTTAATTAGAGGTCCTTAAATAGAAATTTTCCCAATTTCTAATTTTTGGACAAAATTGGGTATGAATGAGTTAAAATAGGAAGTTTATCAAAAAGGGTATTTTGGTCATTTAAAAATTTAAATGATTAAAATGGGAAAAGATGATAAAAATTCATTCATCTTCTTCTTCAAGGCTGCCGAAAATTCAATGAGCCATTGTTAGGGTTCTTCAAAATTTTCAAGCTTGCTAGTAAGTGCATCCAAGCCCCGTCTTTGATATTCTTCGTATTTTTGAAATCCTAGTTGTTTGAGTAAGCTATTTTTAGCTATTTGATGAGCTAAAATGGATGTTCAAAAATGTACCCATGTATGACATGCTTGTAAAATGATATTTTATGGAAGATTGTAAGAGTTTGATGTTAGATAAACATCTTTTCCTAAGTGAATTTCATGAAAAATGTTAGTATGGACTAATTTGTAATAGTTATGAAATTGGTCATTCATAATAGAAATAGTGAGAATTGATGATTATTATAGTAGAGAAAATGAACCAGCTAAGCATGAAGTTTAAGAAAGTTGAATGAAAATCACTTTACGAGCCTAAGGGCGAAAGTGTAATTATGAGAAAGTTTAGGGGCAAAATGGTAATTTTGCCAAAGTATGAGTTAAGTGTTAATTTAGTTAATGTGTGTATTAAATGAGTTAAATTATTATTATAGATCAAGAAAAATAAAGCCCGGACCAAAATCGAGGCAAGAACAAAGTCGGGGACTAAGTTGCATTACATGCATACATTTTGTACATTGAGGTAAGTTTGTATGATTTCTAAGCTTCATAAATATTTTCATTGAATTGCTTGTTATGTTGTTCAATATATATTACTTTCATGAGAATGTTTAATGGTATGTTAAACAAAGGAATTAATAAGATTAAGCATGAGAAAGTCCCGATTGAAGTTGAATTACTTAGGATACTCGATCTACCACATGAGATAAGAAAGTCTGTATAAGACCAAGCCAAGGTATGGCATCGGCAATCAATAAAGACCCATGTAAGTCCAAGCCAAGGCATGGCATTGGTGAGTATCAAGGAAGACCCATGTAAGTCCAAGCCAAGGCATGGCATTGGTGAGTATTAAGGAAGATTTCATGTAAGTCCAAGCCAAGGCTCGGCATTGACAAAATAAAGATACCAAGTAAGACTATGTCAAGACATAGCAATGGTAAGTTCCCAAGGGAACCCACAAGGAAGACTTCGTGTAAGTTCATGTCAAGACATGGCGTCGATATTAAGTTAAGAGATCCCATATAAGACTATATCAAGGATATAGAATTGGCATCAAGATACATGTGAGATGAGATTCAGTATCCCTTCTTATTCATAGAAATTCATCGGGAAAAAGAGTAAAGATTGAATGAGTAATCAAAAAAGTTAAGTAAGTAAGATTATCAATAAGATATGCGAGTTAAAGTTAATTAAGAGTATTATTCATGTTATGAATGATGAAGTTGAGATTATGCTTATTATAGTAAAATATACTGATCTATGTGATTAAGTGATACATGTACCTTGTTTACCTCACAAGCATGAGACTAGTAAGTATCATGAGATATTTATGAATCTTTAAGAGTAAGTAAGCTCAAGCATATGAGTTTTACAATGCTTTTGTTTATGATGAATGGTTTTTGTTAAGCGAATATGTTGCTATATGCACTACATGCAAACTTACTAAGCTAAATGCTTACGTCTTTAATTCTTTTCTTTCATGTAGTTCCGCCAAGCTAACTTGTGGATCATTGACGTCGGAGCTCGAAGCACACTATCAATCGCTATTTTGGTATAGCCAAGTTATTTATATTAAGTATGGCATTTATAGGAAGCATTTTATTTTGAAATATGTCTTAAGAAGGGCTAAAGTATGGGCTATCAAGTTTATTATTCTTTTGTATATGGCTAAGTGATTGGCCAAAATTGACTAAGTATGTATGGTTATTGATATCAATGAAGTATGTAGTATTGTTCAAGTTAGATGAAGTATTTTGAATTGTTGAATTGGGTATGACGTTGATCTTGATTTCAGGGTGGTAATTGGCTTGGTAAATAGCCTCTAAGTACCCACACGGATGGACACACGGACGTGTGTCTAAGCCGTGTGTTCCCTGCATGTTAGTGTCTTAAGTCAGTATAGACCACGGGCTAATCCCACGGCCGTTTGTATAGGCCGTGTGAGACACACGGTTAGCACATGGGCGTGTGCTCCAAGCCGTGTGAATAAGTCAGTATATCAAGATATGGCACACGGTCTGTGGCCACGGGCGTGTCAAGGTCGTGTGTAATTTGGTAGTGTCCACCACGGGTGGAAGACATGGGCATGTCTTAGGGGTACACGGGCGTGTCCCAAACCACATGGGCGTGTGATCCTTGTTTTGAGAGAAAAATTCCGGTAAAGTTCAGAAAGTTTCCGAATGTAAGTTTAAGGCCTCGTAGGCCCTTGAAATGTATGATTCGTCTAAGAAAGAGAAGTTTTTATTTCGGAACAAAATTTTATAGCTCGTAAGTACATGTTTAAGAAAGTTCAAGCACAGTAATGTCTCGTATCTGGTCTCAGCCTCGAACTCGGGTATGGGGTGTTACAGCAATACTTCATAGGTGAGAAGAATATTGTCTATAATAAGTCTTCCAAGCACGAAAGAACTTTGCGTTTCATCAATACATGTATCTAAGACTTGTTTAAATCGATTAGCCACCATCTTAGAGATTATCTTATCAAGCACCGTGCAAAGACTAATAGGACAAAAATTCCAACAACCTTCGGAATTAGAATAATGTGAGTTAGATTTAAGGACTCTAAAGAAGTACCTCGATTAAGAACATCCAAACAAAACGAACCAATGTCATGCCCACCAATATGCCAATATTTCTGAAAAAATAAAGCTGGTATGCCATTTACACCTGAAGCTTTTGTTGAACCTATCTTCTTCAATGCTGCTAAAATCTCCTCTCTACTATATTCGACTAGGAGACTTTGATTCATACTTTCTGAAATACAATTTTCCACCTCCGAGAGAATATGATCAGTGTCTCCAACTCATTGGGGAGAAAAGAGGTTAGAAAAATATGTAGTTGCTATAACTGCCATTTCTGAATTACCAAAACAAACTGACCATTTTCATCATTCAGCCCTTTGATATGATTTATCTGTCGACGTTGTGAAGCACAACTATGGAAAAAATTTATATTTCGATCCCCAAACTTTAACCAATTTACCCATTCATTGTTCCTAGTAAGACCCTCTTTTTCAATTTACATATTGAGATGCATTTTCACATTGATTAGTTCAACAAGGTTCTCTTCAGTTCTTTCCATAGCATCCAATTGATCTATGCGTCTAAGTAGTTTCTTCGAATTACCAGCTCTTTGATTTTTCAATTTGTCAGCCAATTCCTGTAATCCTCCATATAGATAAACAAGTCGATTAGTGACGTGACCTGAACTACTCTCCCATAGTAGTCTTGTCTCTATTTCGCATGTTTCCTCCATAGTCTACTAGCTTTCAAAATGAAAACTTCTTTTTCTATGATGCTGGACATCATTATCTGTAGTTATTAACAAGGGGAAATGATCCAAAACGGAATGAGGAAGGTGCTTTAACAGAAATTCAGAGGAAGATGTCCACCATTCAGCATTTGCCACTTCACGATCAAGTCTTTCCCTCTAATATTATTTTCTAGCAAATTTCCCCTTCCCCACGTGAACCAAGGGCCCGAATAACCCATATCTTCCAGTGGGCATTCTGTTAAAGACGATCTAAACTCCTCTATGCAACCTTCATCACTAGAAACATCACCATTCTTTTCAAATGCATAAAAAATTCTATCATCCTCCATTTTGGTTTAACTGAATCTTTCTGCAGTTCCACATCAATGTGAATTTTTGAGAAACTCCTCAACGTAATAGAGGTCCCCTCATTCCATCCAAGACCGAGTCCTCCACGAGTACCATCAATCGATACATCAATCCCACATTGAAAGTCATATTGTTTCCTAATTTTCTCCATACAATTCGAATTTAATTTTTGTCTCAATAAAGAAGACGAGTTGGGGATGATAGAATTTCAACACATGTTGAATTCTACGAACAACCCGTGGGTTCCCCAAACCAAAGACATTCTAGCAAAGAATTTTCATTGTGTCCGGTCAGCTTACCCTCTAGCAGCCATCGATATCCTTTGAGATATGACTTTGTCACACCCATCGACGTTCTTCAGTGAATCTGAATGATCAGAAACTATAGAGCTCAAAAAATCTTATCTTAGTCTTTTCTTGCCTTCAATATCCTCTAATGGGTTGTCTTCTAAATCATGGTCCATAATGTCTCTACCCAATCCGCTTGAACAGTCCACCACTTCCTTTTTCGGATTCAAATTCCCCTCCAAATTAAACCCCAAGATGGGATTAATTTTGTGCCATGATTCCTGCCCTTTAATATTTCGTAAATTCCTCATTGAATCTGCTTTCCAAAGTTGGCTTTCAAGATATTTGCATCGTCTTCCTCACGAAACCAAATACTGGTCAAATAATTTTGAACTCGCACTATTTTCGCATTTAAATTTTTTATATTATTATCATAAATTTCCCTAAAAGCTGAATACCATACAAACCAAATATGGAATCTAATTGTTAGAAAAATCTCCTTTGCCTCTTGAAAACTTCCAAGTTTTTTCATTACCTTTTTTATTTCTCAACATTAATATTAGCTTTTAAACTTTCCAAAAGGAGATGCAATGTTTTCTTCCTCACTTCTAATTTCTTATACGTTGGTGATTCTCTCTTTTCTTTTCCCATCTCTCTCTTTTTTAAAAAGGAAATTCCTTTTTTTTCTTTTAAAAATATGATAAAAAAACATCTTCAGATTTGTTTTAAGTTTTATTTTTGAACGATGTGTAGAGTACATTTATCCTTCTATTATCATTATAGTTTTAAAATTTCTCACAAAATCAATTTTTGATTAAAAAACTCTCTCTCTTTTTTTTTGGCTTAATTAAAATAATTGTGTAGCTAAGAGAAAGTTCATTAACCTCGCATTTCACGAGGATTGAAATGTGAAAAAAGACAAAAAAGTATTGAGGGTTGACTTTGATTTGTATATCAAAACTATTCACATTACCAACATTTTAACACAACTTGTTAAAAATATATAATAATTCATATTTTTATATCACGATTATATTTAAATTATTAATTTTTTAAATATTTTATTTGTATTTTTCATGTTCGTTTTACGATTCATATTTTGAATTTGTTGTTGCCTCTCTCAACAATATCGTATTCAAAGTTCAAACATGTATTCTCCTTTGAAAATTTTTAATGTGTGGAAACAACGAGGAGACATAGAGGAGGATTTGGTGGAGCTAATGGAGGTCGATTCACTTTGTTTGGGCCAGGTCCCATGTTAGGTAGTTTAACGTGGTAGATTCGTTATCAGGCCATCATTACGAGATGCGTGGGACGGATGTCTATGAAGAGATGAGAATGTCCATTTGATAAGATGTATTCTGTCATTCCTTCTAATTCATAGTACGGAGTGGTTGAACTCATATGGGCTTTGGTAACCAAAATGAACATATTCTTCTTAATAAAAGGTTGAGTGCCCAAAGGAATAAATAGTGGTATCCTCTTGAAGAGAACGAGTGACTATCTTCCTTGACCAACTACCTCCCGCCTAATCGGGTGATTGAGTTAAGAGGTGAAGCTTCTAATGACCATCCGGTTTGTAGCTAGTGAAATGTTTCTCAGATAACTTGTCATGCTGCCACATATTCCGAATTGAAAGAGATATAACAAAAGTGTAATATACATTACAACTGCACCTAACAATTACTTATAATTATTTATATTTTCTTTTATATATTTGTCATGTTTCATGTCTTTATCTTAATTTAAATTCTGTTTCCTATTATGCATGTCTAAGTCCACTTGGAACTTTATTTTATACAGTCTCCAAAGTGAGTGGGCAAGACCACTTGAAACTTCAATTTATCTAGTCTCCAAAGAAAATGAGTGTGCATTCAAAGAATGACCAAAAAGCAAGCATGATAAAAAATAAAGTCTACAGTTTGTCAACTGAAGCACTTAACTGCTTTAAAAGGTTTTATTCAAAAATACTCAAATTTTTTTTATCATTTACGAAAATGACTCAGTTTCAAAATGTATAACAAAAATGAATTGAAATGAATAGCGTCGAATGATGTTGACACCCCGATAGTTGGCACCAAAACCCATTATCGTGTAATCATTACTTTATAATTAAGTCAAAGATAAAAAATAAATAATTTTTTTGGTGCCGGCACCGTTCATATTTTTGATCATCAATTTAAAAAAACACATTAGTAAAACACATCATTTAAAAGAAATCACATTTTACCCTACTGTTAAGTCTTTTCATTTTCCCAATTTATTTCTTCTTCTCTTCTTCTCAATTGTCTTTGTTTTTTTTTTTAAACGGTCACCGGTTCCGGCAATTAGAGTACGCCGGCAATTTATTTTTTTCAAAAATTACACTAGTGCCAGTAACGAGAACGCCAACACCATTATTGACAAACCTTTTCTTTTTAAGTATGAACCGGTGCCAGCAACGTAAACGCTGACACAAAAAAATATTGCTAAAAACAAGTTTGAAATTTTTTTGGTGCCAACCACTTACATGCCAGAGCCTATTAAATTTTTTTTTTGAACCGGGAAATACCCATATTTTAAAAAAAAAAATACTCAAAAATACATGCGAGTGTTGGCCATGGTAGTGCCAACACCAAAAAAAAAAAATTTTTTATCCTGACTCAATCACAAAGTAATGATTACACAATGATGAACATTTGATGTCGGTCATCGAGATGCCAACAACACCCAATACTATTCATTTCAGGTCATTTTCATTACACATTTTGAAATTAAATCATTTTCGTAAATAATAAAATTTTATGAGTCATATATGGGTATTTTTAAAAATATCCCTCGAAAGGATATGGTGAAGTCTAAAAAGTCAAGTAAATGTGTAGCACGCCCTCCTATACTTTTGAAAACGTAGATGGTGGGTAACTCTAAATTCACATAATAAATATTATATTATTATATACTCATGAATAAAGTGAAGGATTTGATATTTCTAGTATTTCTACTTTCTAAATTTTAAAATTTTAGTTCTTGTCAAATAATAATTGTTAAATTTAAATAAAGTTATATTATTTTTAAAATTTAATGTGCCAAATATATTATTATATGTACAATGATATGTAAACTGATTATTTCCACATATTATTTACAAAAAATTTAGTTAATTTATTAATTACCTACAATTATATAAATAATATACGGTCAATAATTAAATTTAACAAAACAAATTTAGCTGTTACTATTTGAGTCTGGACTAAATACAGAGACTAAAATTGACCATTTTAAAAAATATAAAGACTAAAATAAATTAAATAAAATAAAAAAATTAAATCTACAACTTTTATAAAATACAACAAGCGAATTGAAAAACAAAAATTTAAGCGATTGAAGTTGATGTTAGATAATTTAATTCCGATTTCATAGGAGCGGCAAGTTAGGAAGAATAATACCTAAAAGGGTAGGTTAAGATACGCCATAAATCTTCATATTATTTAAAAATTTATAATTTAATTTTTATATTTCTATTTTTATAAATTTAATCTTAGATTTTAAAATTTAAGTTTAACTTTTTTGGTTAAATTTATTAATATGTTATTTTGAAATTAAAAATTAAAAGCACTCGGTAGCTATATAATTAAAAAGATGTTATTGTAATGAATCTAAATTTAATAAGGTTAATAATTGGTACTGAATTTTGAAAATTAAAAGTAGAGAGACTTGGGGCAGAATTTAACCTAAGAGGTAGGTGGTGAGAGGTGTGAGTGTGTAAACTACGTGTGGACTATAAAAAGGCCCACCGTTTCTCCCTCCCTATATTACTTACTATTCGCTCGTGTTTCTAAAACAAATTCACGACTGCCAGCGAAGCCAAGTACAGCCGTTGCAGCCATCGAATTCTAAACTCCATAAAAACAGAGAGATTTTCGGCGTCCTTGTATACGTTTAGCTTTCTTTCTTTCTGGTTTAGCTTTTTGGCGACGGAGGAAATGGCGGATTCATACGTGCTGGGATGGATCTTGTGTTCCGTGATGGCCCTGGTTGCGCTATGCGGTGTCGTTTTGAGAAGGCAGAAATGGAAGGGGATTTCCATGAGAACTGAGCCCGTGAAGACCGTCCTAACGAGTAACGGAGAATGCGGATCTGCTGACGCCAGCCAAGCTGATGTCATCTCGTTGGAGCTGGCGTTGCTGGTTCCGCCCTCGCTCACACTCTCGGCAAAGTATTTCTTTCTTTTTCTTTGCATTTTCTTAGTAACCAATCAGGGAACAAGCAAAACATTTCTTTGTTTCGCTACTTCTTTTATTCCTTTCGTTTTTGAACAAGTTTAAAGCCCCCCCTCTCCATTATGTCGTGCCAGCACTTTCTCGGATCTTCTGCTGTTTAAAACGACATGCATCTTTTTCTTTTCCTTTTATTTATTTTTCTTTATACAATTCTATATGTATTTTCTTTTCTTTTCGAATGTGCTGTGGCTTCTCAATGTGCATCAGTAATATTGAAAAAAAAAAAAAAAGAGTTTAGCTGCCACGCCCGTGGGGAAAAAGTTTTTAGTTCCCTAAACAAATTTTTTGGGCCCTTAAAATTAAAAAAACTTCTTTTATACTCCTTGAAAATTAGAAAATAATATTTTGTACCCTTTTCAGTTTTGAGCCTTGGTGGCCGCACCTGACCCAGGACGTGCCTGTTAGCTGCCATGGATTCTGGGATTAATTTATGAGCATTATAATTATAAATCGATATCTACCATTTTTAGCATTTTAATGACGGTTCGTATCATTGACTTCTTCCCTTTTTTACCTTTTAGCAATTATAATTGGAAGCTTATACCGAAATGAACTTGAAGAAAATGAACCGTCTGTTGCTATTAGCAATTTTGCAGACCTCAATTTCTTCATAATTAGTTACTGCCAATTTAAAACATCCTGTATACGAGCTGTCACGGAGGACTGCCTAGGACAAGTAGAGACTTTTTGTTGCTTTAATAACTAATACTTTATGTTTCTTTGTGTGTTCCAACTTCTTTCCCCATACTAGATCGGATGTTGATTAATTTCTGTTACTTGAACTCGGGTGCAATCATCAGATACGGATATGTGCTCGATAAGAGTTTGTTCAATTTTTTCTAAAATTTTCATGTGTTTAGAGAACCCTTGGTTATATCCTTATATCCATGTTTGAATAGTCTCAAACACGGTTATTGCAGGAAAAAATTAAACTCTGCATTCTCTATGCCCGTTTTTTGTTCTGATGTCCTCTTTTTGTAGATTATATCCTAGCTAAGTGAAGGAGGAAGAATATTAATCACAGAGCTAGTATATAATATAGAGGCCAAATAATTATTTAAACCAAAGTTATTTCAGCAGTAAATTGATTATGTGGTACAATATGCAGGATGGACGTCGAGTGCAAGTGATTGAAAGAGACTTGAGTGAACCTGACCGTATTGTTGGGGAATTGCTACAACCAGGGGGCTATCTCAAGTTAATCGAGTTGGGACTTGAAGGTAGGTATTTGAGACTTTATGTATTAATTTCTTTGATTACTTTTAACGCATAACGGAATTAGTTTGATGAGCCTTCTATATTTTCTGACTGCAGATTGTGTAGAGGAAATTGATGCTCAGCAAGTATTTGGTTATGCTCTTTTCAAGGATGGGAAGCATACTCAACTTTCTTATCCATTAGAGAAGTTCCACTCTGATGTATCTGGTAGGAGCTTTCACAATGGACGTTTCATTCAGCGGATGCGGGAGAAATCAGCTTCCTTTCCCAAGTATATCACTTCCTCTTTAGATATGTTTTATGTTCATGATATTCTTTTCTCAAAGTTTTGGCTCTTTAGAAACAGTGGCCGATATAGTATGCCAGTATTCAACAGCCTAATGTAGCGTTATGGTAACAAATCTCCCCCATTGGTTTACCAGTGTACATTTAGAGCAAGGGACAGTCACTTCTCTACTTGAAGAAAAAGGGATAATCAGAGGAGTGCAGTACAAAACTAAAGATGGTCGAGAATTGACTGCATTTGCATCTCTGACCATTGTATGTGATGGATGTTTTTCAAACTTGCGTCGCTCCCTTTGCAACCCTAAGGTGAGTCAAGACATCAACTTTGTTTTGCTCATATTTCTCTTCTTATTCCCTTTTTACTTTTTAGTTTTTTAAATAAACTAGTAATTTTAGAAATTAAGATGGCCACAATTACAATCTGCAGGTAGATATACCTTCTTCTTTTGTGGGATTGGTCCTGGAGAATTGTCATCTTCCATACTCAAATCACGGGCATGTTATACTAGCTGATCCTTCCCCCATTTTGTTCTATCCGATCAGCAGTACAGAGACTCGCTGTCTGGTTGATGTACCTGGTCAGAAGGTTCCTTCTATTGCGAATGGTGAGATGGCAAATTATCTAAAGACCATCGTGGCTGCCCAGGTATTTAACTGCTCTCACGTCTACACATTTAATCCCCATATAGCTGTATTTGTTTTTCTTGAAGTTGTGCTTTTACAAAAAAACCTCTGAATAGTCTTGGAATGTCAATTTTGCTGCATATCGAACAGGTTCCCCCAGAAATCTACGATTCCTTTGTAGCAGCCGTTGATAAGGGAAATATTAGGACAATGCCGAACAGAAGCATGCCGGCTGCTCCTCATCCCACCCCTGGAGCCCAATTAATGGGAGATGCATTCAACATGCGGCATCCATTAACCGGTGGAGGAATGACTGTTGCTTTATCCGATATTGTTGTCCTCCGTGATCTATTAAGGCCTCTACATGACCTCAATGATGCCCCTATGCTCTGCAAATATCTTGAATCATTTTACACGTTGCGGAAGGTGAATCATAATCAAATTGTCAAAATCTTGAACTCAAAATTTAACTAAACATTCAATATTTCCAAATGTAAAAGAACTTGATAAAAAATCGGTGATGTCATGTTGTGCAGCCCGTGGCATCAACCATCAACACTTTAGCAGGCGCCTTGTACAAGGTATTCTGTGCTTCCCCTGATCAAGCAAGGAAGGAAATGCGACAAGCTTGCTTCGATTATCTAAGTCTTGGTGGTGTATTCTCAGCGGGACCTATCTCCTTGCTGTCTGGTTTAAACCCTCGCCCCTTGAGCTTGGTTCTACATTTTTTCGCAGTGGCAATATACAGTCTTGGTCGTTTACTATTGCCATTCCCTTCACCTAAGCGAATCTGGATTGGAGCTAGATTGATATCGGTGTGGATCTTGATCCATTTTCTTTAATTTCGTGTTTCAGCAATATGGATTAATATTTTTTATTTACTTAGCTATCGTGTCTGTTTTCTCTATTGTGTGTTATAGAGAGCATCAGGTATCATCTTTCCCATTATCAAAGCAGAAGGAGTTAGGCAAATGTTTTTTCCGGCGACAGTGCCTGCATATTACAGAGCTCCTCCACCTGTAAAATGAGGGAAGAATTTACCAAATGACCACCACAAACTGGTTTGTAACTTAATTTTGAAGCTTTTCATAAGTAAATCATATTTCCCAAAAATGGTGGATGAACCTTGTATGAGTAAAAACATTAGGTAGTATTCTTGTGTTTGATTGAATAGAATAGAGTTGTAATAGCATAAGAAAAGAAGTTGAAATGACCAGAGTACTCTTAATAGAATTTTTGTTAGATGGATGATTATTGTTATTAAATTTTAAAAACATTATTATTAAATATAATTTAATAAAAAAATAAATAATATAATCATATTTTAATAAAATTATTATTATATATAATTTAACAATAATAATATATAATATTAGAAAAATAATATATAGCCATAATCTATATGTTAATTAGAGAATATTTTTAAAAAAAAGGGAAAAAAATGGAAAATTCGTCTCTCTTATCTCAAATATTTTTACTCAAGGATATTGAAATGTTATGTTGTATATGTTTTTTCTGACATTTTTATTAATTTACAAATTGTTTTTATGTTATTGGACATGTATAATATAAGGTAAAGAGGAATAATATAGATTTAATGTATGTATTTTATTTATATTTAAAATTTTAATACATTTAATTTTTATTTATATAAGAAACAACCTACACAATGAAAAGTATAACAGTAACACTATTTACAAAATGCCACATTTACAACATATCATGTCAAGAGAGCTGTCAAACATTCAATAAGCTCAACCTTTGGAGTCAATTAACATAGCATGTTCAAGACTAATTTAAACCTCACTCCGGTAATAAATGAGTAATCACAAACTCTCATACAACTTCATTTTTACATGTGTCAAATCTCCATTACTAAATTAGTAGAATTCTCAGAATATATCTAACGTAAGGCCAAATATATCCTCAATGCAGCATAAAGATTATATAAATCATTGGCTAAGTCAAATCTTTGTGTTGTTGTTTTTCCACCTAAAACACCAGAAAAAAGAGAAGGAAGAACCACTCGAATTTCAACAAGTTCCTGTCAAGGAAAAGAACATATAAAGCAATTCACCATTGACCATTGTAGGCAAATACTTTACAAGGAAACTTACATGTAAAAGGACATTGGACTAAAGAAATCATGAATTTTCTTCAATTTGTTGCTGTTATCATGAATTTGCGATCTCCTCACGTTCTAAGAATTGCATAGCAAGTTGCTGCAATGAATCCATTACAAAAATTGCTACAGATAAATTCTCAGACAATCCAACCAAAAGAAAGAAATCAGAGAGAAGATTCCATATGCGACTCCAAATTAATCTGATGCGGTTCATATTGTAATGCCTGCAATAGAACATTGTAGAATAAGGGAGATATATGTGTAAGAGAAATCTAGGGTAACCTTATATGTAAGGGTAAACACATGGTCTTAATGGAGCTAATATTATAGGAAATTTTCTAAAAGAAAAAGGTAAGAATCTTACGCAATTTCAACTAGTTTTCTGAGGCTAAAAACACGGGCATTTGTTGGAGACTGCAACTCTGATATAGAAACCTTGCAAAGGGCTTTCACAAATGCCACTATTGCTTCACTGTTTAACCTTTGACTATGTGCAAACACATGATTCAACTCAAAACAACCAATCTGCTCCAATAAATTCACGTTTGCAATGAAGTGATTAATCTGCTCAGGAGATACCAGTCCAGAATTATTGACTCCAACAGAGGCGCTATCATAAGAACCTCCTCGGACAACTGCCATTACAGCTAGATTCTGGAGGGTTCCTTTGTTCTTCAAAGATTGAAGACCAGTAGATTTTAACATCTTGTCATCTGTTTCAGTGTTTGACACGGATAAAAAAGATGCATCAGTTGCGGCACCTTCTCCCAACAGTTGCAAATGCTCAATTCTGGACAGGCATGTCAATATATGCTCCCAGGCCTCCTGAAGATGGTTACCATCTTCAATGGCGATAGATATTATTGCCTGTATCAAGTAAAATGTTTCAACAAGTGAGATATAAAAAGAACATTTCACAGAAAGAAAATTATATTATACGCAAGCAACAGGCTACCGAAATTTAACGTGTTAATTCTTTTTTCACCTATTTTGCCAACAAAAAGAAAAAATGAACTAGCATCCACCCATCACAGTTTAGGCTAAATGGTTAATTTGCATGCATAGTCTCATAAGCGTGAATAACACAACCCTCAAAAGGTTGCCTTTTTCAATCAATACCATGACTAACCCCATGGCCACAACAGTTGCCTGCTTCAACTTATTGTATATCAATGATAAAACTAATATCAGACAGGCAACCTAATTTTATGGTGAAGGAAACAGTAACAAAAGGAGGCAGAAAAATTTTGAGGGTAAAAAATATGGCAGAGAGGAAAATAAAAGGAACAGCGGAAGGGAGAAATGTTTACCTGAAGGAAGCTGGATGAAAGGGAGGAGTGCCGGAGTTGAAGGAAGCAAGGGATGACCGTCGTTTGAGTGTTTTTGAGGTGAGAATTTGGTGTGCGTAGAATAGGGTTCTTGAAGCATTGAATTAGTAATAGGTGGAGAGGGGAGGGAATAGAAATCAGCCAATTTCCTTGTACAGCCTGGGAATGGAATACAGTCGTAATACAGTATCCCATTGAACCAAACAACTGTTTATGTGGGCTTGCAGAATAAACTTGTAATATATTTGCAATGACATAGCCAGTATATTGAACCAAACATCCCTTATTGTTTTTGACGTTGATTTGTTTATTTTATTTTTTCAAGGACTTGTTTGTGTTTTTGTTAATTAATTAATCTACTGATAGTAAATAAAAAAATTATAAGAATGTTCGTCATGTTTTCTTATATTTTAAAAATAAAAAATATAAATATGTTTACATTTTAATATCATATGTAAAGTTTCTTTTGTTACTGACTATTAGAGATGATAAAACTCGAAACGTCCGATAGATTTTGAATCGATCCGCTTTGAATGGAGCGGATTTTTTTTTGAAAAGTGGATGCTGGAGAGTGATTTTTTCTTTTGAATTGTAGATATAGAGTGGTTATAATAATTATTTGTCTCATCTTGCGCCACTCTATTATATGAAATTATTATTTTATCCTTATATATATAAATTATTAAAAGAGTATAAATGTAATAACATAGGAAAAAAATTCATATATTTTATATTTAAATGTTTTCTCAAGAATTATGTTTAAATTTTTATTTATTTTAAAAAGATTAAAAATAGTAAAAATAAATAGTAAAAATTAAATTGAAATAGAGCAAGATGGAAATATCTAATATCTATAGAGATGGTAGTAATTTTTAAAATTATACATGTATAATGCGGGACATATGGTAGAGCAGCATGTATCAATTAAGAAGCAGTAATAGATTTTTAAGATTATACATCCATATTATACGTGAATTGAAATTAGAAACGATTATTTTGAAAAATAAAAGTAAATTTAACTTTTGTGCTCAGAATTAGCGCGATAATAATCATCCTACAAATTTAGCAAAAAAAAAAAACATGAATGAAACAAGAGAAAAGCAAAGTAGTGACCGAATTAGCGTGGTAATAACCATTTTGCATTTATTTATATATAAATAATTATATTTACCTAATATGAAATATTTTAATATAAATATTTTTTTATAAAAAAATATGATAATCAATTGGACTATAACCGAAAAAAGCAATCAATTGAATTCCTAATTAAAAATTAATCAATCAATTCAACTTTTAAAATTAGGTTTCTCTAAAAATTCATGATGTGACGGATAAATTGATAACGCGATAATTGATGAGATAGTTAATGTAATTAATAAATGACATAAAATAATATAGATTTTTTTAACTTCTTTTTTGAATTTCAAATCCAGAATGAGAACATATGGATGTTAAGATACCAATGTATCAGAGGTTAATATGTCAAGACTTATTATGGAGGCGCAATTTTCTTTTTTGTGTAATAATTTTTATTTTTTATAATTTTAAAAATAATAATATAAAAAATGATTTTTGTGATATTTCTATAGTTTTCCTATTTTATAGCGAATGCAATGAATTAAATTTTTTTTTCTTTCATATCTTCTATGCTCGTTTTACAATCCATGCTTGATATTTATAGTTGTTCCTTTTAATTATGTTGCCTCTAAAGTTTGAATCTGTGCTCCCTCTTAAGGAGAATAATGTGTCTTACCACGATACTTAATATTTGTTAGTAAAAATATTATTTGGAAATCAAACACAAGACTAATAAATTCATATGAAAATCTCTTACCACTCAGATATAATAATGAAACCAAAAAATTGTAAAATGTTACAAATATTTTATTATTATAAAGTAGATGTCTATTAATATAAGAGATTTGATGTACTTTAAGACGCTAATGTCTATTAGGAGTAGAGTTTTATTTCATTTATACATATTATGTTTATAAATATAAACTTGTAAAAAGTATTATAAATATCTTATTGATTAATAAAATATATAATTCTCTTTTGTTCTCCTATTTTCTTCTTCTTTTACTTTCTTTATTCTTTATTTTATAACACGTTACCAATATGATCTTGTTTCCAAGTGATAGTTACCTTCCATGATTTCTAAGATATTAGATGATAAATACAAAATTTTACAAGAAATTTTTTTCTCATATCTAATTAATTTTTTAAATTAAGATGAATTATAATTATTGTATTTTGATATTTATCTCTACACGCAAGATGTACGGGCTCAATTTAGCCCGGGCCTGCTACACCCAAATTTCGCCCGGGCCCAAAACAAACTAATAAAACTGAACCAAAAAATAATAAAAGTCCAAAATCATACAGTCCAAAACTAGCCCAATTTCAACCCAAAAACTAGCCTGATTACAGTTTTTTTGGGTCCAATTACAAACGGCCCGATAGTCCCAAACTCCAAAACCAATTCAGGAACCCTAGGGTTCCTGAGTTTCTTCGCGCCGCAGCCCCTCGAACGTCACGCTCGTGCCTCGTACAGAGGCACCTCGTCCCGAGACTCCCCCTGACGCTCCTTCTGCTCAGCCCTTACACCAAAACAACAACAAACGTCCAGTCCTCCGCCACCGTTGACCCTCGAAGGTACCTGCAAAAGAACAAGGAAAACAACAAAGAGAACAACAAAGAAAACAGCAGAAACAGAAGCAACAATAATAATAAACTTGTAATATCTACTCAGTTATATAAGCCCAACACAAAAACAATGTATTGACTACGCACACTGACAATTATTCAAAGATTTTCGAATACAAAAATACAATCGAAAACCAAAGGTGCTTTTCCTCTATTTTTTCTTTTTCTTTTCGGAATAAATAATAATAATATTAATAAAAAAACGTCACCTGTCGGTTCATCTTCTCCGTCGGGGTCCTGTCGTTCCGTCTTCCTCTCGATCGAGGTTCGCCATTATCTAACACCCAAGAACCCTCGTGGGTTCTGATGAGGGTTCGTGGGGTAATAGAGAGGGGATTAAAAAGGGGTTAAGGAAATGACGTTTCGTATCCCCGGCCGCCTTCTACGACGGAGCTACGGCAAAAGCTCACTGGAGCCCCAAGCCAGAGTGTGGCCCCTGTAGAGAAAAAAAGGGGATCCTCAGCTTTTTTTAGAAATCGAGTGAAATGTTTTTTTTTAAAAAAATCGGCCTTAAATAGGGCCTGTGAAACGGTGCCGTTTCACTCAGCCCTTTTAACGCTGAAACGACGTCGTTTTGAACTGGGTCGGACCAACCCGACCCAAACCGCCTAGGATTTGCATGTTTTTGGACTGAAGGTATATTTGTGCCCTCAGTCCTTCCGCTTTTGAGGCGATTTACAATCAAGTCCCTATTTCATTTTTTTCCTTTTCTTTTAAATTTTCCCTCATATTTTATTTCTGCTTCAATTTAGCCCTTACTAATGTTGTGCGTTTAGAAAGACAGGAATAATTTCCCATTCAGTCCTCTCAACTTTACGCACTTTTTTAGTTTGGTCCTAAATTTCGTTTTAAATTTCGCTTTTAATTTTGTTTTATTTTTAATTTACTCCCTTGCCTGATTGACTGAAACGCAACGCATAAGACCTAGGATATTTCCCCATGAGGTCCTCGGTAGTTTCAGATCATTGCAATTCAGTCCTTGTCCATTTTTTTTGACTTGTGCCTTTTAATTTTATTTTAATAATGATTAAATCCCTTTTATTTTATTTCTATTTTTATTTATTCATTTAGGCATTTGTTTATTAAATTGTTTGGCTATTTATTTTTTTTACTTTATTCATTTCGTTTATCTATTTATTTTGCTATTTATATTGTTTATCTAATTATTTGTTTGTTTTTCATTCTCATATATTGTGATTTATTATGTTTTTTATTTTCTTTATTTATTTTAATTATGCTTCTAGTATTTTATCATCTCGTTTTTATTATTATTTTATCATCACCTATTCATTTATTTATTATTCGATCCCATTATTTGTTTGTTACCATTTATCTATATATATGCATATGTTTTTATTTTTTTATTCTTTCTTCTTGAATTTCTAATAGGTTCATATTTTCAGTTTAGTGTGTTCTTATTATCATTATCATTTGTTTTGTTGATTAAATCGTTATCATCATTAATATTTTTTAGTAATGTTGTTATGGCATGCAGGTTGGTTATTATTTATTATCATGATCTTTATGTTTTATTAATTTATTAAATTCATGTCGCATAATTGTTCTTTAAATGCGAGATTTTCATGTTTAAACATACTCGAATATGAGATTTTTGTTTTGAAATAACCAATTACCTCGTGTTCTAAGATTTGAAAGAAATCATGCCCTAACTTACTGGGTTTCGATTTTTTCTCACCGAGTCTAAAGAACATATTACTTTCTTTTTAAAGCCAAAGCATAAAAGATAAATAAATAAAAAACTTATTCTCGAGAATTCGGAAACGTTGCGTCCTAACTTACTGGATGTGACATTTCGTTATCTCGGGATAAGGATTTCTAACAAAACAAAGGCAATATTCTGTATTTGGAATTTTGAGAAATCGTGCCCTAACTTACTGGGTTCCGGTTTTTTTATTTGACCCAAATAACTGAATATCCTCCTCAAGCTTAAATCGAGTTTTAAAAGTCGAAAGACAAGCTCAGTTTCGGGAATTTGAAATGTCATACCCTAACTTACTGGGCGTGACATTTTACTTCTTCGAAATAAGAGTGTCTCAGCATTCATTTTAATTTGTTCAAGTTTTCTTTTAAATAAAGAGGATCGTATTTGAAAATCTTTTCAAAATTTCGACATAAAGACATCAAATAATCAATTAGGTAGCAATTTGGAGCGTCATGAGGGTGTTAATCCTTCCTCGTACGCAATAGACTCCCGAACCCGTTTTTCTAAATTTCGTAGACCAAAACTGTTGTTTTAATAAATCAAATCTATTATTAAAATGACCGAATTACGAGGTGACCCGATCACACCTCATCAAAAAAGATTGGCGGCGACTCCTTTTTTTTTCGTTTCCATTTTCGAAACCAAAGTTGATCCGTTTTACAAAAAATGGTTACGACAGCTTGGCGACTCCACTGGGGATCCATAAGAGAGTCAAGTCGTAAAATTGATTATTTTCTGTCTTATTATCGAAAATTGAAAATCTAATTTGAAAAAAATTACGATCCTTTCACTTACATTTGTTTGTGACATGTGATTCCTATTGGTTTGAATCTTATAGAATACTTTTGCATCATATTGCATTTCCGCTAGGTCACACCCTTTTAAGTGGGAGTGAGAAGCTATTCCTTCGTGAGGTTTTCACCTCCGTGCAGGATAGTGGATCGCTTTCGGGATACATCCGTACCTATGTCTTGGTAAGGTTTTCACCTCCGTGCAGCCATAGGAAAATGTGTCTGTAATAGCCCAAATTTCAGTGGTGTCAAAAATAGTGATTCGAGACCACCAAATCTGACAAATGAACTCGTAGACCATATTATTTAATATTTACAAGTCAAATGTTGCTTTTAAAATATTTTTAAAATAGTAAATTATGTTTTATAAAGATTTATTTGGTCAAGAAATCGAGAAAAAGAGGTATCGAGATCTCGGTGTTATAAACCGAGTCATAAGTATTTTTATGAATATTTACGGAATTTCAATAAGTTAGTATTAAAATTTCGTTAGAAAATTTTGACGTTTGGGTGGTTAATTAAATAAAAAGGACTAAATTGAAAAAGGTGTAAAAGTTGCTAGAAGGATTAAATAGATTAATTGTCAAATGAGGAAGGACCTAAAGTCAAAATAAGCCAAAGGAGATATTTTGGGCGGCAATAACTGAGAAAAATCAGGAAATGGGTGAAATAAGGGCAAAATTGGAAAATTGCCAAAATTAGTTAAATAAAAATGGGACCAAATTGGAATATCTAGAATTCTCTTCATTTCTCTTCATTTTCTTCAGCTGAAAAACAGCCATGGGAGAGAGTTTCAAGCTGGTTTTCATACTCAAGCTTCATGTAAGTTTAATTCTTGCTTTCTCCTTGAAATTTCTATGTTTTTAGACTTTTACAATTGGGTCCAACTTACTATGTCATTAGTTTTTGATTCTATGGCTAATTTTTAAAGTTGATGTGGATTAGTGCTGGAAGAATATGATGAATAAATATTTAATTGAAGCTTTAATTTTGTTATATGATGATTTTATCAAGTAAAATTGATGGAAACTAGTTTTAGGACCTAATTGTGAAAGAGTTGAAATTAAGGCCTAGTGTTAAAATTCTGATTTTCAAAGGTTATGAAGTAGTTTAAAATGATAGAGAAAAGTATTAAATAAGAAAATTAGCTCAATTGAGGGGTTAATTGAGCAAGGATTGAATTGTATGAAATATGGAATTTGAGACAAAATAGAAATCAACATGTTATACTAAAGCAGTTTTGGACAGCAGCAGTTGTCTAACTTTTAAAAATCATCAAAAATGGTATAAATTGAATTAGAAGTTAAGTGAGATATAGAATTAAAGCTTGTTTAGTCTATTTTCATATAAAAGAAACAGAGCAAGCAAAGGAAGTCTACATTTTGAGATATTTAAATTTTGGTACAACTGGTTTAGAATAACTTCGTGAGCCCTTATTCTTACTTTAGAAATTCACTAAAAATTGTAAAAAAATAATTATGAGTTATAATTTATATTTCTGTATTCCTTAGTGAGCCTATTTTCATTAGAAATAATCAGAAACACTATATGAAAATTGTACTATGAGATAATTGATTTTTAGTGAAGAGAGGTCAGAGCAGTAGGACTGTGTAATAGGGGAGAACATAACTAATAAACTGTACTAATTGGAAGCACCAAAAATTCTGGAAAAATTATGGTAAGAAGATATGTGAGTATAGTTTCAAATAAAATTTACGAATCTTAATTTGGAGTTCTGTAGCTCAAGATAAAAATAATTTAGTGACTATGATACGGATGGATAGCTTGAATATTCACATAAGTAAATAGTGAAAATTATAGATAATGTTACTTACAAGTGTGCTGTTTATACTAAGGATGTGGATGGAGAGGAGGAGGAGGAAAAATAATAAATGAATGACTTGTGTATAAATTGATCACATGCTCGATTATAATTGATAAACGTTGAGGTAGAAATGATATAATGTTTTATTTCAAATATTTATTATGAAACTAAGATTATCGTTATGCTATAAAAATCGAATTGTAAGTTCATGTAACTTGAATTATATTCTTAAATGCTTGAAATGTATGTTATTGATATGAATATAATTTGAATGTTCATTGTATGAAAGTTGACGAAACATTGATATATTTGATAAAAAGGGGAAGAAATCCCGGTTGAATGAAAGGAAAATTCGATGGATCTTTGAAAAGGAATTGACGGTAAAAAGGGTCTAGCCCGGACGGGTGATCCTATCCCGATATAGCCCTCCCGAAGAATATGTGTGAAAAGGATCTAGCCCGGACGGGTGATCCTGATATAGCCCTCCCGAAGAATATGTGGAAAATGGATTTAGCCCGGACGGGTAATCCGAATTAGGGTCTGAATTTAGCCTGGACTGGTAATTCAGATCCAAGCTCATTAGAGTAATTGTCGTTGCAGGGGATTTAGCCTGGACTGGTAATCCCGATAATACTCTATGAGTTTATATTACAGGGGATTTAGCCTTGGAGTGGTAATCCCACTGTAAGGATGAGGTTCGCGGGAGTGTGCTCTCTGAAATGGAAATGTGTGCACATGAACATGAATTGACGGACCTGGATTTGTACACTAAAGTGTACCTCTGAAAATCCATCGAAAATTCCAAGAAATTCAACGGGATAAATATGGAAAAATATCAAGGGAATAGAAATCATGGTATATATTATGTGATATAAGGAAATACGAGTTGATGAGACATGAACGTAGAACTTGGTTGACGAATGAGTTCATTTGTGATTATATATTTGTACATCCTTGGGTCTATTATCTGTATGAATTGGTATTCCAAATGAGTTAATGAGAAGAGTTCTAATATGAAATAATCTTAATTCAAAATGAAATATTATGAAAACGTATTTGAAATACATTGGTATGTCTTGTATATGTTATTTGAGTTCATAATGTGCAAAGTAATGTATGTGGAAATATGAGATGATGATACCTGTACATGGAATTTATTGGTGGATACGTACATCCAAATTTATATGATAGATTGTAGTGAACACTAAAATTGGGCTCAATAAGTGATTTGTCACTTTAAATTGTGATTGGCAGGAAGGGTTAGTGAATTGCATGTTTATGAATTGTTACACGTATTTGTCGAAATACGAGGAAATGATGGTAATTGATACATAGAAATATGAGACTATGATATATATATATAAACATGACATATGTTTGATAAATGTGTTCATTCATAATTATGGAATGGTGTAAAGAAACTTTTATAGTCAATTTCGGTATTTGAGCGATAAATGGCTTAAATTGTCTGTGAGTATTCCGTACTCCTCGATAATGCCTCATACTTTATTCCAGCAATGGATACAGGTAGGGGGTGTTACATTTAGTGGTATCAGAGCTATGGTTTAGTCGATTCTCGGACTAACATAGCGTGTGCATGAGTCTAGCTATACATGCCATATGTGAACTGTGATAGTGTGATATCTCCCGGCTCTAACGAAATTGTTTTGTTAAGATAGAAATGACTTCTAACCGAGCTATTGTCGATAATGCTAAAAATGATATTGAGATGATTGAAATGTGCTTACGATATGTTGAAATATAGAAAGGTATGAATAGAAGCTCATGATATGCATCTGTTAATGTTCTTAATGAGATAACCATAAGTTGAGAAATGTGGAAAAGTGAAATGAAACGGAAGTCTATGTTGTGATAAACTCATCCATGTATGTTGGTATTCATATGATATTATGTGCCTAACATGCTTGATTAAGTGAGTGTTATGAGTAAATTTACTCAAATTTCATGGAATGTATGTTTAAGTACACTTGTTTAAATAAGATAATCGAAAAGTTTGTGTAACATGACTAAGTATGAAAATTTGCTTAGAGCGAATTATGTGATTATGATGATATTATGTTGATGATGAATGCTAAGTCATATGTGTGTATTTATGAGAGTCAAGTTAGAGGCTTTACGACCTCACCCCTTTACCAGTGTTGTTTTATGATGAAAGTTCACGAGAATTATGTTGAATAAGTTCATAAGTGGGAAACTAAAGAGTTCAGTGGTGAATAATTAGTAATGCAAAAAGAGTTGAGTATAATGTGACAAATGAACTCAGTTTTAGAAGAAATATCATATTATTTTAATGATTACACAGATTATGCAATGTCACGGATAAAGAAGAAGTTAGTCTCGACTATTCTCCTCAATTGAGTATGAAATCTAAAGTATGTGTTTGCTAAGCTTCTTCCTGAATTGGTTTTCGTTAGTGAATGGAATGATACGGGGTACATGAAGACAGAATTAGTTAGAGAAATAATAATTGAGTAGTAAAGATGTTTGTGTGTGATAGTTATAGTTGAGATGAATATGATGATCTTTCTGAGTATTCTATATATATTCTTTTATCCTCAGAGATATGTGTGTGATTGTTCAGCTCTGATGGAGTTCTTATGTTATGAGAATGCTAGCTAACTATGATGTTAGACGAAAGCCCTGTTGGTCAGGTCGGTTTATGATCGGTATTTCTTTATCTCTTCGGAATTCTATTTTATTATGTTGGAATAAAGTCGATGGTAAAAAAAAATTATGTTGGACTATTCTTCCATTTTTACTGGATATTATTCTGTCATATATATAAATATTTGGAAATATATTAACTCTGTTATGATGGAAGTCCAGAGTCGGTAAGCAGTGTTTTTTTCTAGCTTTCTCTAAGGAATCATCAGTATCTTTATTATTTTTTTGAGTTATGTTCTCAGATTTCTGGTATGGTATTGTATCAATCTTGAATTTTCTATAATTCATACTTTGTAAATTATTAATCATGGCTTATCTTTAAAGTGTGTTCTTCAGCTTGTGATAACTATGTCTGTTATGATTATGCTTTTGGTTTGATCATAGAAATGTGGTGATTCTGGTATCTAGATTTCTCTAATTTTCGTGTAAGGAATTGACATCGGAAAAGGTATAAGTAGTGAAAAATATTTGAATCTCTCCACTGAAGGAATTTTCGAGGACGAAAATTCTTAAAGAGGGGGAGAGTTGTAATAGCCCAAATTTCAGTGGTGTCAGAAATAGTGATTCGAGACCACCAAATCTGACAAATGAACTCGTAGACCATATTATTTAATATTTACAAGTCAAATGTAGCTTTTAAAATATTTTTAAAATAGTAAATTATGTTTTATAAAGATTTATTTGGTCAAGAAATCGAGAAAAAGAGGTATCGAGATCTCGGTGTTATAAACCGAGTCATAAGTATTTTTATGAATATTTACGGAATGTCAATAAGTTAGTATTAAAATTTCGTTAGAAAATTTTGACGTTTGGGTGGTTAATTAAATAAAAAGGACTAAATTAAAAAATGTGTAAAAGTTGCTAGAAGGATTAAATAGATTAATTGTCAAATGAGGAAGGACCTAAAGTGAAAATAAGCCAAAGGAGATATTTTGGGCGGCAATAACTGAGAAAAATCAGGAAATGGGTGAAATAAGGGCAAAATTAGAAAATTGCCAAAATTAGTTAAATAAAAATGGGACCAAATTGGAATATCTAGAATTCTCTTCATTTCTCTTCATTTTCTTCAGCTGAAAAATAGCCATGGGAGAGAGTTTCAAGCTGGTTTTCATACTCAAGCTTCATGTAAGTTTAATTCTTGCTTTCTCCTTGAAATTTCTATGTTTTTAGACTTTTACAATTGGGTCCAACTTACTATGTCATTAGTTTTTGATTCTATGGATAATTTTTAAAGTTGATGTGGATTAATGTTTTTGCATTGAGCATTTATGGATTGATGCTATTCCTTAGGGCTTTAGGGTATATGGATGAAACAGTCACAAATTTCTTTGACCAACTTAGTAAAGGGGTCATGCCAGTTCCTACAATCTTGGCTGAGACTTTTAGGTCACTGAATGCATGTAGAAGATCCGGAGAGGGTAGGTTCGTAGGGTGCACTCAGTTGTTGTTAGCTTGGTTTCACAGCCACTTCTGGAGGGTGGATAAGATTTCTTATCGGGTCTTTACTGATAATTATTCCCCACTGAAAGAGATAGCAGCAACACCAAGAAGAGACAACATGTTAGAAGAGAATTGGATGGCACTTCTCCAAAATCTTCAAGAGGAGGATATCGAATGGAGAGCTCCTTGGTTCGTGCCCAATGAGATCCTATTTCGATGTGGGAGTTTTGATTGGGTCCCTTTGCTCGAAATTTGGGGAGTCATTGGTTATGCTCATTTACTTGTACTAAGACAATACGGATCAAGGCAATTTATACTGGCAACACATGGTTTAGCGCAATGTGAGTTCCCGTATAAAGGAGATAATTATAAGAAGAGGATCAAAGAGATTTCCACTGCTTAGAATCAGATTCGTTGGATGAAAAAGTTGACGGTAGGATCAAAGACTACTCCTGGGTGTAGCGGATGGCTCAGCAGAAGGGTTAATGACAACATCCCAGGGCCAAGTCTGGAAGGCGTACAATCGATGGAAGAGTACTTACAGGTAGTCCCATCAGAATTGGAGATAATAAAACAAGATTTTGAAAAGAGGAATCGGGAGCTGGATAAGAGGATAGAGCAATTGGAAGAAGAGAAAACACATTTAAGGTTACATGTCGATGTTCAAAAGTTGGAGGCTGAGAAGCAAATGAAAGGAAAAAATAAAGCTGAGGAAGACTTGGATAGTTTGAAGATGGACTACAAGAAATTGTATCTATCGATGAGAACTGCCGGTTTGGGGAAGACTTCGGAGCAGTGGCGGTAGGAAATTCAAGCGGAAAGGACCAAAGCTGATCAGTGGAAGAGAAAATCCCAAGAGGCTCAAGCTCAGAAAGAAGCTCTAGAAATAAGTCTATCGGAAGCCCAAAATGACAAATGGGAATTAAAGGCCAGAGTGGCAGAGCTCGAAAAAACACTTTATCAGTATAGAAATCATAATTCTGTGGCTGAGCTGAGAACCAGTTTGAACAAAATTAAAGAAATGAAAGGAAGAATAGAAGAGCTAGAGTCCGCTTTGCAAAGTTGTAAGCTTATGGTAGAGCTTCTTGAAGTAAATAAGGAGCAGTGGAAGGAATAGCTTCATCACTCTCAGAGTCAAGTTAGGGACCGAGATTACATTATGGGCGAAGCCGTTGCTCAGATCCGGGAGGTAGCTGACCATCTGTAAACCTTGGCAGTTTAGGTCGACACGCTAAGTGTGAAGTACGAGTTGGAATTAGATAGGGGTTATGAACTAGCTTCGTTATTTAGAAAAGTTAAAACTCTGAACATTAGGGCAAAGTCGTACTTGTAATCATTTTATGTAAAGAGCTTTGTTTTCTAATAAAGTATTCTAAATGGAATTGAATCAGAATCGATATCTTTTGCATTTCATGCATCTGTGTTGCATTGCATCATATGCATTAAAGTTCACTAAAAATTTCTAATTAATTAAACAAAATTATCTCAGTTAATCTGGACAACAACAAGAATCAACTAATTGAACACCACTATAGTACTCGCGCCAAATCTAAAGTGATGGATCAGAGATTAGAAAGACTAGAGCAAATGTAAAACGAAATGCAAGACCAGTTGCAAGCGCAACTACAAGAGCAGCTAGCGAAGGTGCAACAGGAGATGAAAGATCAAATCTTGGAATCCCAAAGAAGCATGGTGAATCAATTGACCCAGTTGCTAGCCGGAGAGCGAGAAAAGGGGAAAGGCCCTGTGGTTAACTCAGGAGATGATAATGAAGATCCCACTTACCCCCCCAGGATGTACCCCGGTGAATGTTCAGGCACAACCTGATGTGTACCCGCAAAGGGCACCCGTGACAATCAGACCTTAACATTACCAAGTCGGAACCTCGGCACCCCTGAACTACCAAACGGGCTCAGGCTCTAACCCGGAGGATAACCCAACCAACCCCGTAGTCCCCGACCTAGATGATGTGACAGAGACGGAAAAGATAAGAGCAGAACTACCAATACAACTTGAGGATAAATGCAGGTGGTTAGAAGAAAAGTTCAGGGCCATGGAAAATGCTGATTGCCATGGCAGAATTGATGCTAAGGATCTGAGCTTAGTTCTAGACCTAGTGCTCCCACCAAAGTTTAAAACTCTAGAGTTCGAGAAATATAATGAGGCAAGTTGTTTTGAAGCTCACATTACCATGTTCTGTCAAATGATGACAGGATATGTTAATAATGATCAGCTATTGATCCACTGCTTCCAAGATAGTCTAATCGGGTCAGCAACCAAGTGGTACAATCAGTTGAGTCGTGCCCAAGTCAACTCCTAGAAAGACTTGGCACAGGCTTTTATGAAACAGTACAGTCATGTAACAGATATGACACCCTATAGGCTTACACTGCAAAATATGGAGAAGAAGCAGCATGAAAGCTCTAGGCAGTACGCCCAAAGGTGGAGAGAGGTGGCAACACAAGTCCAGCCACCTCTTTTGGAGAAAGAAACCACGATGCTTTTCATTAACACCTTGAAAGCCCCATTTATCAACCACATATTGGGGAGCGACACAAAGAGCTTCTCGGACATAGTAATGTCCGGTGAAATGATCGAGAACGCGGTGAAAAGTAGTAAAATAGATGCGGGGGAAAGCTCCAAGAGATTGGCCCCGAGAAAAAAGAAAAGTGAAGTAAACAATGTGGGCACGTACAACAAGGGCTATTCAAAGTCGATTACTGTTGGCTCACCAAAGACGTTAACCACTAATTTTCAAGCCCCTCCAAGGCAGGAATCGAATCAGAGGCTGAACACAAAGAAACTCTAGTTTACGCCCATCCCGATGATGTACAAGGAGCTATACCAAAGTTTATTCGATGCGCATGTTGTATCCCCTTTCTACCTAAAGCCAATGCAACCCCCATATCCTAAATGGTACGACACAAACGCCCAGTGTGAATATCATGCAAGAATTACGGGGCATTCGATAGAGAACTACACCGCTTTCAAGAAATTAGTCGAAAGATTCATCAAAATGGGCATCGTAAAATTTGATGATCGATCTAGTGCAGAAAACCCATTACCCAACCATGCTGATAAGGGGGTAAATGCAATTGTTGAAAATATGGGGAGAAAAATTAAGATGAAGATTGCAGAAATAAAAACCCCGATGAGAGAAGTCTGGAAAAAGATGGTAGAAAGAGGGTTGATCAGGAAAGACTCGATGAACGGATCCCGAAAAGCAAAAAACTATTGCAGTTTCATGATGAAGAAGATCATGAGATTCAGGAATGTAATGAATTCGGGGCTTTAGTACAGGGTCTAATGGACAACAAAGAGCTCGAATTCTTTGAGCATATTGAAGAAGCAGAGGTATGCACCTCTGGAACGGTGGAAATGTGCAAGTGTACACAATCGTAACAAGTAATAAAGTGACAAGTAAATGTCGAGTTATCGTACCCACAGGGACTGTAAAAGAATTATTTATGAAATAATTTCAAACACTTTGGTTAGGGAAAAATATTTGATTTTTGAAAGCTATTTGAAAACTAAAAGAAAAACAAAGTAATTTAAAATAAAACAAAGTTCAAGTGTGCGATTTCGAAAACTGATTTTAATCAATATGACATGAATGTGTTGGTTTTAATCACATTTCTTACCTTAGAATTATTAAACTTGTGTTTATACTTTGTTAAAACATGGCAACCCGGTAATTTGCTAACTTATGAACACATTTACAAATAAAAAATCCATTTATCTCTTGTACATATTTCTATGCCAATTCAACCGATTAAACAGACTGCAAAAAGTAAACATGTTATTGCACATACATACTCATTAAATTAAACAATCTCTAGCATATTCCTATGTCGATGCAACCGATTAATTCAACCTAACAAACATATAAAAGATCATGTGAAGTAACAACGTATTTTTACTTTGAAACAATTTAATCACAAAAATCCTGCAAGTTATGCAAGGCATACATATCGTCAAATATAATGCTAATTTAATCTTCAGCTACCTTAGAAGAATTAAACATGCACAGATTAAGTATTGTGTCCATTAATTACAATTTCAATGCGTTTAAATAATTAATTCATTAGCTATCTAAACAATTATAATGCCAGATAACTTAGCATAATTTTACTTAATCAAACATTTCACCGAGGCCTTTAACAGCATAAACATAATTTTAATAAGCTAAGGGGGCGAAATGGAATCAAACCAACACAAATTAAATTCAAGCTAAATTGATTAAATTAAACATTTCAAAAGCATGAATATTCATAAACATGTTCGTCAAAACAACAACAATTAATTTAAAGAGATAGGGAACAAGAAACAAATCCGGTGGCTCTCCGTGGCTTGTCTGATTGAACCCTTCTTCGTTCTTCGTTGTCCTCGGCTATCAAAGGGGCTTATGAACACTTCAAATGCTGCTTCAAATGGCTGGAAAACACCTCTTTTCCAAGAGGGGAAACCGGCACAAGAACAATGGGAAAATAGAATGGAAATGAAAGGAGGAGAGTTGAGAGAAAAGAAGAGAGAATGAGAGAATGTTGGAGAATTGATGGATGCTTTGAATGAGCAGCTAGGGGCTGTATTTATAGTGTTTAGGGGCTGCTAAAAATAGCAAAAAATCAGCAGCAAAGAGTCCCTCTTGGCCGGCCATCCTATGTGGCAAAGTTGATGGATTCAACTTTGCCAAAATTAGCTTGGGGCAATCTAAAAAGCCTTGAATTTTGGAGGGGTTTGAATGTGATTTGAAAAGATCTTCAAGGGCTCCTTTGCAACCTGAATAAATCAGCAAATAAGCTGATTTGGGCCTTCATTATGGACGGTTTGGGCTGCCC
Source organism: Gossypium australe (assembly GCA_005393395.2). Classification (NCBI taxonomy): domain Eukaryota; kingdom Viridiplantae; phylum Streptophyta; class Magnoliopsida; order Malvales; family Malvaceae; genus Gossypium; species Gossypium australe. The sequence continues at coordinate 63,449,334 of CM016614.1, read as the reverse complement.
AATTAGTGGCTGGTTCGGTTCAATCGGTTCGGTTCAACCAGTGCGGTTTAACTGGATCATTTTCCCATAATTAATTAATAATAATTTATTTAGCCTAAATTAAATTGGGAATAAATTAAAATTAATTAAATTATGACTAAATCTTCATAATTGGACCGTCTCGGGCTGGAAATAGAGTCGCCTTGACACTTCAATCGCCTCTCGGTTTAATTCTTCGAGCAGTGTCTGCCGAGCCGATTTTTTCCCTCTTTGCGATTCTGTCGAAAATAATCAAAATTTAAACACAATTAGCTATAAAATTAATTAAAATTTAGTATGTTCAGATTTTTAGCACAAATTAATTATTTTATAATATTTAATTATTTTTCGACAAGAATTTACTCGGAACCACATGAAATTGGGTCAAAAAGGCATGAAAAAGTATATAAATTTTCGTGTTTCCACACCCCCAAACTTAATTCATTGCTCATCCCGAGTAATGCAAAATTTTGAAAAGAATTTTCTCGGAAAACACCTTTGAAAAACTCTTTCAGAACAACTTTCCTCAAAATTATGAATTGAATATACTTCAGCTCAAAGATAAGAAATTTGATAGTTATGCAACTTAAGCATTCCTATCGTTCAAATTACCTCCAACAATTATCATATTAGCGAAATTAGACTAAATGTTTCTTTAATAAAGACTTGTTCTTCACTACCAAATTGATTTTAATTCCTTTATTCAAAAATTAAACTACAATCACTAAGCTTAACTTAATGTCTTCATATGTTGAACATAGCAATTTCTCTCCACTAATGTAGGTAACATGGGAATCTCGAATCAATAGGTCTTTAATAAGGTTGTAACGTGGCTGGGCTTAAGGGTAGGTAAAAGATAGAAATTTTTGGCTTAAAACCCTAGACTCAGCTTAATATCGAACCTTCGGAACTTCCATCCTTGATACCCAATTTATGCTCTTTCGAACACTTATTTCCTTTTGAGTACATGTTTTTTTTTTCAAATTCAAACTCGCGCACTTGCTTCATGTACAACAATTTTTCGAGCATTTGATACTTCTTTTCAACTCCCCCAAACTTATTTTCAAACGATCTTTTGAATAGTACTGAGTCTAGTGTTTGGGATGATTTTAGAAGTAATTAAGAGAAAGTTGATGGCTAAATGTTGCATAGGTCCAAATAAAATTAGGCCATATAATCTCAAAATTGGGTTTCAAAGGATAATTTCATCGGGGTCAGCTTGAAAGGCTCAAATGGTCCAAACAAAAGTTTGCCTAAATCATTTTCGATATTCCATGCTTCCTAGGATTTCGCCTCAAGAAATTACTGAGTCAATTCTAAAGACTTAAGCTTTCATGCATGCCTAATTTTTTTTCGTAAGGAACTAAAAATTTTATGGTATGAATTTGCATGCTTTATTAAAAATACATTCACATCTTTATTAAGCTAACATAATAAATTATTGAAATAACAGAACTTTATTAATACTAAAGTTTAGCATAAGTAACAAAATTTCAATTTATTGAACAAAAATATATCCTAAGCATAATTAAAAGAACATTTTATTCTGAATGGAATCAATTCAAATTTTCGGTCCCCCCTACTTAAAATGAACAATGTCCTCATTGTTTAAAGTGAATAAATACTATACACCAGGTGGGATAATTAGAAAAGAGGAGGTGAGTCAAATTGACTGCTTAAGTACCAGGCTCTTTCTAAAATCCAATCCTAGACATGTATATATTTATTGCCACACTTTATCCTTTGGGACTTGTTCAATTTTTATTCATGCTTCCTATCTCTTATTTTATTATGCAAAAATAAAAATTCCTAATTGACCTAATCCTAAGATACTTAAGAAAGAAATAAAAGTTGAAGTCCTCCCCTTTTTTATTTGTTTGCCGATCCTTCAGAATAAAACTCTTCTTTTGCTTCATTAGTATTGCCTCTGCATGAATCGCTTAGCTCCTTCTTCGAGGATGGAACCCATGGCTCATATATAAAATCTGGAAACTCAGGCACAAAAATAAAAGGGTCATTATAAATTTTCTTGAGAGCACTCCTCATCGAATCATTTCTTATTTTTGCGTATCGCCAATATGCTTGTTGCTACCATTGCATGTGTTGCATTAAATCCATAAGCTTTGACAACTCATCACGACAATCTGGGCTAGGCGGTGGAGCTCTAAACATTGAGGGCTCGACATCAGGTTCAGCTTCTGGTTCTGCCTCCCTAGGAACTTCATTTGATTGCTCTGGTAGGATTTCTGTGGGTTCATTTTCTTCTTCTTCTTCGGGATCCTCACTTTCTTCAATTTGTTGCTGGAGAACAGAATCTCCGGCTACTCGGTAGAGATCCCAATCGGTAATTGTGCCTTGACTATACTCTGTCTTCTTTACATCCGCAAAGAGTTTTGCTTTTAAGCACAGAATTGTGATCGTAAAGGGGAAATAGGCAGGGCCAGAGCGTCTAACAGCACAATTTCGCATTTCTCTCAGGATGATTTTGCCCACATCAATGGTCTTTCCAGTTAAAATCGAGTATAGTAGGACCATTCGCTCTAAAGAAATTGTTGTCCCATGTGAACTAGGCATCAAGCTGAAACGAATGAAATAGAACCATACCTTCGCAAGTGGTGTCAAATACTCTCTCCGACAAGTGTGGATTCCTTGCTTTGACACAGTCCACTTAGAACCTGGAACTGTGAGTTCTTTGAGGATTTCTTGTAGATTTTCAGGCTTAATATTGCTCAACAGAGAGGAATATTCATCGTTGTCGAAATCAGGTAATTCAAAGAACTCATTAATTGCACTAGAATTTATTGGTACCTTGATTCCGCGGACTGGAACTTCGGTCAGTTCGCTTGAAGTTAAGTTCGCGTAGAATTCACGAACTAATTCTTCATCCACACTTGGTCTCTTTTCACAAAACAATTCCCAATTGAGGGCTTCAGCAACTTGACGAATACGAGCCATAAAATCTCTGTAGTTGCTTTCCTTCAATGTGAAGCCTTTTTCTGGATGCATCTGTTGATTCTTGAAGATACTTTCGTATCTTATTTTGGCTTCTTCACAGTGAAATTTGCTTTGTGCTTTGTCAATTTGAGCGGAGGCACGAGTTCTTTTACGAGTCATGATGGACCTGAACACAAGATAGAAAGAATAAAAATCAGTTAAATAATTTAATTATTTCAACAAATTGAAAATTCAATAATTGAATAGAAATTAAAAATAAAATTTAATAGCAATTGCTAATATTTCAATAAATTGAAATATTAAGTAATTGAAAAATTAAATTTTAAAAATAAAATTTACTAACAATTACCAATATTTCAATAAGTTGAAAAGAATTAAAAAAAATTTGAATAAAAATTAAAATTTTAAAAGAAATTTATTCTTACCACTTGTAGATTTTAAGAGCTCTAAAGAATAAAAATAAAAATATACTAATGAGCTAAAAGGAGGGGAATTAAAGGTGGAATGGCTTAGGTTGGGGAAAAGGAGATGTGCGCAAACGCACAAAATGCAGCAAGCAGGTGCCGCACAAGAGAGCTCCAGCAGGTGGTGCGCAAGGATCGGCGCAATGGAGCGCCTGGCTGGTTGGCGTGCAGCAAGCGCACGGAGCAGGGGCAGCAGCACGTGAGGCACCGACCTGGGCAGGAGCTGGTGCTGGCGTACAGGTGTGCTGGAGCAGAAGGCGTGTGCTGGAGCTGGAGCTGCTGCTGCTGGCCGAATGAAGGCTTGGGGGCTAGGAGCTTGCGGCAATTGATGTTTTGGTGGATGGGGGGTTGTGTGATGGGTGAATGGTGAGTGAAATTTATAGATGGAGGCGTATAAACTAGACTAGAACTCTTAAGCATTAAAAATAAGAGTTTAATTCTAATTTAACTCATGATAAACAACAATTAATAATTAAATAAATATAACTAAATTATCAATTGTCATTTAATTATTAAGATAATTATGAAAATAAAAATAATTCTAATCCTAAACTAAATTGATAAAAGTTAATATATAAATTATAATAAATATAATTATATATTAAAGTTTATCAATAATTTATAAATATGAAATAAAAAAAATGCTTATTCTAGATGCCTTTTTTAAAAATATTTACAAAAAGAGACACCTAGTTTTTATTATTTATGAAAATAGCAACCACATTTTGAAAACAATTCAATTAAGTCCTTAGACTTAATGAAGATTTGAAATTAAGTTGCAATTTAAGACTTGGGTCAAAATTGACCTTTTTATTTGGAAAACTAAAATTTTATTTTGCTATTCAGGGGCTAATTCCTTGGAAAATTATGCAAAAATCAATTCCCAGGAAAGATTGGAGGGGTCACAAGCGGTCCCGCTTAAGTTCCAATCTCCTAGACAGAATTTATTTGAGCATAATAAACCCGGAAATATTCCCTAAATATTTTATTGAAAGCAATAAAAACTAAGGGTTAGATAAACTGAACGAGATTTTATCCCGTTCAAGGTCTCCTCCATAATAATGTTTCAAGCGCTGAGCATTAACTTGAAAATTACCTCTCTTACCTTGAAGTTCAATAACTCCCTATGGATATACGCGATGGATCGTAAATGGACCGGACCAACGTGACTTTAACTTACCTGGAAAGAACTTCAGTCTGGAATTAAATAACAAGACTTGCTGACCTGCTTCAAACTCTCGAACTCGGATATGCTTGTCATGCCATTTTTTGAGTCTTTCTTTGAGTAACTTGGCATTTTCGTATGAGAACATTCGAAATTCCTCTAGCTCGTTGAGTTGGAGCATTCGTTTCTCTTTAGCAAGCTTGAGATCCAAATTGAGTTGTCGAAGAGCCCAGTAAGCTCTATGTTCTAACTCTAGAGGTAGATGGCATGCTTTCCCAAAGACCAACCGATAGGGTGACATTCCTAAGGGTGTCTTGTATGCCGTTCTGTAGGCCCATAAAGCGTCATCTAGTCTCTTGGACCAATCTCGTCGGTTCGGGCAAACTACCTTCTCGAGTATGCCTTTGATCTCCTTATTTGCCAGTTCAGCTTGCCCATTTGTCTGCGGATGGTAAGCTGTGGCAACCTTGTGTTTCACTCCATGCTTATCTAGCAACCATTTTAACCACTTGTTCACAAAGTGGGTCCCTTCATCGCTGATAATAGCTCTTGGGGTTCCGAACCTTGTGAACACATGTTTCTGCAAAAACTTCATCACAACTTTAGCATCGTTCGTCGGATAAGCTTCAGCCTCGACCCATTTGGACACATAATCTACTGCTACCAATATATACTTGTGACCAAAAGGCGGAGGAAAAGGGCCAAGGAAATCAATACCCCACACATCGAACAATTCTACCTCAATGATATTTGTTCGAGGCATCTCATCTCTACTGGATACGTTTCCAACCCTCTGACATCGATCACAGTTCTTTACGTAAGCATATGCATCCTTGAATAGTGTTGGCCAAAAGAATTCGGCTTGCAATACTTTGGCCGCTGTACGAGTACCTCCAAAGTGTCCTCCACTTGGAGCTGAATGACAGTGGTATAAAATTTTCGGCATTTCGTCCTCTGTCACACATCTTCTAATCATTTGATCTGCGCACTTTTTGAACAAATACGGCTCTTCCCAAAAATAATACTTTACATCGTGAAGAAATTTTTTTCTTTGCTGATATGTTTTGTCAATTGGCATCAAACCACAAGCTAAATAGTTAGCAAAGTCAGCAAACCAAGGAGTATTATGGACTTGAGTTACCTTCAGTATTTGTTCATCTGGAAATGTCTCATGGATTGGTAAAAGTGAAGAATTTTCCTCTTGCGGCTCCAATCTAGATAGGTGATCTGCTACTTGGTTCTCTACTCCTCTTCGATCTTGAATTTCTAGATCGAACACTTGGAGTAGAAGCACCCACCGGATCAATCTCGGCTTAGCGTCTTTCTTGGCTAATAAGTACTTAATCGCGGAGTGGTCCGTATAGACAATCACTTTGGTACCTACAAGATAAGATCGAAACTTGTCAAAAGCAAAGACAATAGCAAGTAACTCTTTTTCTGTTACTGTATAGTTCAGTTGGGCTCCGGTTAGAGTTCTGCTTGCGTAGTAGATAGCATGAAAAACTTTGTTCCTTCGCTGGCCCATGACAGCTCCAATGGCGAAGTCACTTGCGTCACACATCAATATGAATGGCGAATCCCAATCTGGTGTGACGATTATAGGTGCCGTGACTAATCTATTCTTCAGATCGTTGAAGGCTTTTAAACAATCTTTGTCAAAATTGAATATCGAGTCCTTTTCCAATAATTTGCATAAAGGCTTAGCCACTTTGGAAAAGTCCTTGATAAACCTTCGATAAAACCCGGCGTGGCCCAAAAAGCTCCTAACACCTTTTACAGATGTTGGAGGTGGGAGTTTCTCAATCACATCTACTTTTGCCTTGTCCACCTCGATCCCATGTCTCGTTATCCGATGGCCTAGAACAATTCCTTCTCGTACCATGAAATGACATTTTTCCCAATTGAGTACGAGATTCGTCTCTTCGGATCGCCTTAGTACCTTCGCTAGATTGGCTAAACAATCCTCGTAAGTATCTCCAAATACTGAGAAATCGTCCATAAAAACTTCCAAGTATTTCTCAACCATGTCAGTAAAAATAGACATCATACATCTTTGAAATGTAGCAGGTGCATTACATAAACCAAATGGCATGCGTCTAAATGCAAATGTACCGTACGGGCAGGTGAATGTCGTTTTGTGTTGATCTTCCGGTGCTACCGTAATCTGATTATACCCTGAGTATCCGTCGAGAAAACAGTAGTAATCTCGTCCTGCGAGTCTATCCAGCATCTGGTCTAAGAATGGTAAAGGAAAGTGATCTTTCCTAGTCGCCTTGTTCAGCTTCCGGTAATCGATACGATTCTCCATCCCGTAACTGTCCTCGTTGGTATCAACTCGTTGTTCTCGTTCTCCACGACCGTGATACCTCCTTTCTTCGGTACGCACTGGACTGGACTTACCCATGAACTATCTGAGATGGGGTAAATTATACCCGCATCCAACCATTTGATAATTTCCTTCTTCACGACATCTTTCATGATTGGGTTCAGTCTTCGCTGTCCATCAATCGTTCCTTTCTCGCCATCTTCTAATATAATCTTGTGCATACATACAGACGGGCTAATACCACGAATGTCAGCTATGGTCCATCCGATAGCCTTCTTGAATTGTTTCAAAACTATGATAAGCTTCTCTTCTTGTTCAGTAGTTAATTCTGCTGAAACAATCACAGGCAAAGTAGAGGCATTACCTAAATAAACATATTTTAAGTGTGAAGGTAATACCTTGAGTTCTAACTTAGGTGGATCCTCGGTTGATGCTTTTGGCTGTATGTAATCTCTGTTCTCTAATTCCAAAGACTCAAAATGAGTTTGCAGATTAAATCTCTTTTGATTAGCTTCGAGCGAAGCTAAGTATTCATCCTCCTCTTCCTCATTTGGGGGATCCGATGTCAAAATTCTTTCTAAAGGGTCATTAACACTGTTAAGTTCCTTCTCTACTATTAATTCCTCTAAATCGGTCACTGCAGAACAATCATCCATAGTGTCAGGAAATCGCATTGACTTAAAAACATTAAATGTTACCTGATCGTCCTGAACACGCATAGTCAGCTCGCCCTTCTGCACATCAATAAGAGTCCTTCCAGTTGCTAAGAATGGTCTTCCTAGGATAATTGGCACTTCTTTGTCTGCTTCAAAATCCAGAATTACAAAGTCAGCAGGAAAGATAAACTTATCTACGCGTACCAATACGTCCTCGATTTTTCCTTCTGGATGCGCTAAGGATCGATCTGCTAGTTGAAGTGTAACCGTAGTTGGTCTAACTTCTCCTATCCCCAATTTCCTAAATATTGACATAGGCATCAAGTTAATACTTGCACCTAAGTCACATAATGCTTTACCACAATATGTTGATCCAATATTGCATGGTATGGTGAAACATCCAGGATCCTTCAATTTTGGGGGTAATTTGTTCTGAAGATATGCACTGCATTCCTTCGTCAGAGCTACCGTCTCAAATTCTCCAAGTCTTTGTTTCTTAGATAGAATATCTTTCATGAACTTCACGTAGTTCGGCATTTGCTCAAGTGCTTCGACCAACGGGATGTTGATGTGAAGTTGCTTGAGTACGTCTAGGAACTTCTTGAATTGAATTTCTTGCTTCGGCTTCTGAAGTCTTTGAGGGTAAGGTGGTGGTGGTTTCAGTACTGGAACTGGTTTCGGTTGATTCACCTTTGGCGGTAATTCTGCATCTAATGACGTTGTTGAGAGATCAGAATTAACTGGTCCTGCGGTTACTTTGATGGGTCTTGCAGATTTTGGTTCTGGCGAAACTGGTGTGTCAACACTTGGTTGAACTTCTTCTTGAGCCTCAGCTTGCTCCTTTTCAACTTCGACAGTGTTGGGCTCTACTATCTTTCCGCTCCTCAATTGTAACGCTTTGCAGTGTTCTTTCCCCGAATTTCTCGGATTTTTCGTGTCACTAGGTAAAGCACCTTGTGGTCGGTTCCTAAGTTCAGTCGCAAGCTGGCGCACTTGATTCTCCAAATTCTTCAATGTAGCTGCTTGGCTCTGGATTAAGGCATCATTCTTTGCTAGATATGCCTTTAGCAAGCTTTCCAGACTATTGGATGTTTCAGGTTGAACTGGCTTCTGGACTTGTTGCGAAAAATTTGACGGCTGGGTCTGTCTTGGTTGGGTGTAACTGGTTCCAGCCCCTTGGTTACTCCAGGAAAAATTCGGGTGATTTCTCCACGATGGGTTATAAAAGTTGGACTGCAGCCCTTGCCTTCCTTGGTTTTGGTTCTGATTGCCCATGTAGTACACAGATTCGGGGTTCGATGGACATTCTTCGAACAAATGTCCCTCCCCACAATAAACATAGGCTATATTCTCAAATTGATTAGTCGGCTGTGCTGCAAAACTATTAGACTCATTAGCAGTAAGATTTTTAAGCATTGAGGATATCGATGATACCTGAGATGCGAGTGAAGTAAGGGCGTCTACTTCATGAATTCCAGCAACTCATCTTCCTGACGCTGCTCGGTTAGTTGGCCACTGATAGTTATTACTGGCAATCCTCTCAATAATTTCATAAGCCTCGTTATAAGACTTAGAAAGGAGAGCACCATTAGCAGAGGCATCCACTACCATCCTTGTGTGAGCGTTGAGACCATTATAGAATGTCTCAAGTTGAATACAATGAGGAATTCCATGCTGAGGGCATTTTCGTAATAGCTTCTTAAATCTTTCCCATGCCTCATACAAGGATTCTTCATCCATTTGATGGAAAGCAGTGATCTCGTTCCTCAGTTTAGCATTTTTGCTTGGCGGAAAATACTTCATGAGGAATCTCTCGACTAACTCTTGCCATGTAGAAATGGAGTTCGATGGCAATGAATTTAACCAGGCACGAGCTCTGTCCCTTAACGAATATGGGAACAACTTCAATCTTAAGGCATCTTCGGGTACTCCGGCTAACTTGAAAGAATCGCTTACTTCCATGAATAGTCTTAAGTGAAGATGAGGATCTTCAGTAGGCATCCCGCTGAATTGGCCCACTGTCTGAAGCATCTGGAACATGACTGGCTTCAGCTCGAATTGTTGTGCCTCGATTTCGGGTCTCCTAATACCCGGATTAAGATCGTTAAACACTGGCACGGCATACTGTCTTAAGGCTCTATCCCTATCATCAGCAATAAGGATAGGATTCTGAGCAGGATTTGCTCTGTTTCCTTGGTTTATATTCTCGAAATTCATTCCTTCAGTCCTTCTCTGGTTTGCTTGTCTTCTTCGTTGGCGAAAGGTTCGTTCTATTTCAGGGTCCACAGGGAGTAAGTCAATAATCTGGTCAATACTCATAAACACCTGAAATATTCACAGAAAAATTAATTAAGTTAAAATTTAAACAAGAAAATAAATAAACCAAAATGTAAAACAGATTCACAAATAATGACTTTGAAAAACAGTCCCCGGCAACGGCGCCAAAAACTTGGAACGGTGGAAATGTGCAAGTGTACACAATCGTAACAAGTAATAAGTGACAAGTAAATGTCGAGTTATCGTACCCACAAGGACTGTAAAAGAATTATTTATGAAATAATTTCAAACACTTTGGTTAGGGAAAAATATTTGATTTTTGAAAGCTATTTGAAAACTAAAAGAAAAACAAAGTAATTTAAAATAAAACAAAGTTCAAGTGTGCAATTTCGAAAACTGATTTTAATCAATATGACATGAATATGTTGGTTTTAATCACATTTCTTACCTTAGAATTATTAAACTTGTGTTTATACTTTGTTAAAACATGGCAACCCGGTAATTTGCTAACTTATGAACACATTTACAAATCAAAAATCCATTTATCTCTTGTACATATTTCTATGCCAATTCAACCGATTAAACAGACTACAAAAAGTAAACATGTTATTGCACATACATACTCATTAAATTAAACAATCTCTCGCATATTCCTATGTCGATGCAACCGATTAATTCAACCTAACAAGCATATAAAAGATCATGTGAAGTAACAATGTATTTTTACTTTGAAACAATTTAATCACAAAAATCCTGCAAGTTATGCAAGGCATACATATCGTCAAATATAATGCTAATTTAATCTTCAGCTACCTTAGAAGAATTAAACATGCACAGATTAAGTATTGTGTCCATTAATTACAATTTCAATGTGTTTAAATAATTAATTCATTAGCTATCTAAACAATTATAATGCCAGATAACTTAGCATAATTTTACTTAATCAAACATTTCACCGAGGCCTTTAACAGCATAAACATAATTTTAATAATCTAAGGGGGCGAAATGGAATCAAACCAACACAAATTAAAATTCAAGCTAAATTGATTAAATTAAACATTTCAAAAGCATGAATATTCATAAACATGTTCGTCAAAACAACAACAATTAATTTAAAGAGATAGGGAACAAGAAACAAATCTGGTGGCTCTCCGTGGCTTGTCTGATTGAACCCTTCTTCGTTCTTCGTTGTCCTCGACTATCAAAGGGGCTTATGAACACTTCAAATGCTGCTTCAAATGGCTGGAAAACACCTCTTTTCCAAGAGGGGAAATCGGCACAAGAACAATGGGAAAATAGAATGAAAATGAAAGGAGGAGAGTTGAGAGAAAAGAAGAGAGAATGAGAGAATGTTGGAGAATTGATGGATGCTTTGAATGAGAAGCTAGGGGCTGTATTTATAGTGTTTAGGGGCTGCTAAAAATAGCAAAAAATCAGCAGCAAAGAGTCCCTCTTGGCCGGCCATCCTATGTGGCAAAGTTGATGGATTCAACTTTGCCAAAATTAGCTTGGGGCAATCTAAAAAGCCTTGAATTTTGGAAGGGTTTGAATGTGATTTGAAAAGATCTTCAAGGGCTCCTTTGCAAGCTGAATAAATCAGCAAATAAGCTGATTTGGGCCTTCATTATGGACGGTTTGGGCTGCCCCATTAGTGGCTGGTTCGGTTCAATCGGTTCGGTTCAACCAGTGCGGTTTAACTGGACCCTTTTCCCATAATTAATTAATAATAATTTATTTAGCCCAAATTAAATTGGGAATAAATTAAAATTAATTAAATTATGACTAAATCTTCATAAGTGGACCGTCTCGGGCTGGAAATAGAGTCGCCTTGACACTTCAAATCGCCTCTCGGTTTAATTCTTCGAGCAGTGTCTGCCGAGCCGATTTTTTCCCTCTTTGCGATTCTATCGAAAATAATCAAAATTTAAACATAATTAGCTATAAAATTAATTAAAATTTAGTATGTTCAGATTTTTAGCACAAATTAATTATTTTATAATATTTAATTATTTTTCGACAAGAATTTACTCGGAACCACATGAAATTGGGTCAAAAAGGCATGAAAAAGTATATAAATTTTCGCGTTTCCAGCCTCTGAAGGAGGCTCGATAAAAAGGGTCTGTGAGGCCAATCATCAGGTGGTAATCATTTCACGACCAAAAAGCAATGAAGCTAGAGTGCAAATGGCACCAAAGGTCATAATCCAAAAACCTGTAGCTTTTCCTTACAAGGATAGCAAGAAGGTTCCATGGAATTGTGATTGCAACGTGACAATTCCGGGAGAACAGAGCCCGATCAGCGCTTCGGAAGAAGGTCGAGAGGTTGGTTTCTATACACGCAGCGGAAGCGTTATGCAGGAGCTGAGCCTATTAAAGGAAAGACCCTAATGGCTGAGCAAGAATGGGAAAAGACGGTCAAGTCCAAATCACCAGTTAATGGGCCGATAACTGAGAATGAAGCTAGAGAATTTCTAAAATTCTTAAAGCACAGCGAGTACAATGTTGTAGAACAATTACATAAGCAACTGGCTCGTATCTCAATGCTAGCCTTGCTTTTAAGTTCGGAGGTATATCGGGAGACATTAATGAAAGTGTTGAATGAAACCTATGTCGGCAACGATATCTCCGTGAACAAATTGGACCGTCTGGTCAACAGCATAAGCGCCGACAACTTGATCTTCTTCAATGATGATGAGATACCTCCAGGGGGCATGGGATCCACAAAGGCCTTACATATCACTACCTGCTACAAAGGGTATACGCTGCCAGGGGTGCTGATTGATAACAGATCTGCATTAAATGTATTGCCCATATCTATGCTAAATAGGTTGCCCATAGATAGCTCTCACATGAAAACCTGTCAAAACATAGTGAGAGCATTCGACGGGACCGAAAGAAGGGTGATGGGGAGGATTGAGATACCCTCTTGATCGGCCCAAATATGTACGAAGTGGACTTCCTGGTGATGGATATTAAACCCTGCTATAATTGCTTGTTGGGGAGGCCTTGGATTCATACAGCTGGGGTAGTGTCGTCGTCCTTACACCAGAAGGTGAAGTTGGTAGCTGAGGGTCGGCTGATAACAATAAATGCAGAGGAGGATATTATCGCATCCATAACCAGTGACACACTGTATGGAGGGACGGACGATGAAGCATTAGAATGTTCATTCCAATCGTTAGAATTTGTGAATGCAAACTTCATCGTCGAGGGGAATAAGATCTCGATGCCCAAAATATCCAAAACCACAAAGATGGGTCTGCAACTCACAATGGGTAAAGGAGCCTTGCCTAGAAGAGGACTTGGAAGATGCCTGCAAGGAAAGGCCAAAGCACCCATATTGAAGGACAAACATGACCGCTACGATTTGGGGTTTAGGCCAGACGCCAGGCAAAGAAAGAAGGAGATAGAGAAGAATCAAGAGAGGCAAAGAGCGAGACTAAGTGGAGAAGAAGTCAAATGGGAACTTTTGCATATTACTCTGAAAGGTTCTAAAAAGATGCACAGATCTGAGAACAGGACTACTATTCAAGAACTAACCAAACTTAGGGGTTGGAAACATTTGAGAACAGATAATCGGAATGATGACTATTTCTTTGGATTTTCGATTAAAGATACCAGCTGAACAAGAAGGCATGGTAACACATCAGTAATAGAACTTGGAAGAACATCGAGCAATGATAAACATTAAAAATGGATCATTCTCATGCATTCATGTAAAAATCATTCATACACATCCAATTAGGAGCATTTGATTCATTCTAATCATGACATCCTAATCATTTGGCATAAACATAAGCATACGAAATCGATTCTACACGTCATGTCCGCAGAGGACAGTGTAGTAAGATTGATGATACAACCTTATCTCCCTGAAGTTGTAGTGGAGCAAGTTGAAATCACAACTCTTATCTCCCTGAAGTTGTAGTGGAGCAAACTGAAGATAGCAAATCTTATCTCCCTGAAGTTATAGTGGAGCAGATTAAAGCTATAAATCATAGATCTTATCTCTCTGAAGTTGCAGTAGAGCAGATCATCACAAACCTTATCTCCATGAAGTTGTAGTAGAGCAGGTTAAAATTACAAGTCTTACCTCCCTGAAGTCGCAGAGGAGCAGACTGAAGATGGCAATCTTATTTCCCTGAAGTTGCAGCAGAACAGATTGAAGCTAAATTATAGATCTTATCTCTCTGAAGTTGCAGTAGAGCAGATCATGGCAAACCTTATCTCCCTGAAGTTGTAGTGGAGCAGGTTGAAGTTACAGGTCTCATCTCCTTGAAGTTGCAGTGGAGCAGTGAGGCTACTTGAAGAAGAAGAAGAAATAAAGTGCCGAGACTCAGCAAGACCAGGCAAAATTGGTCCTATTAAAGTCTTTTCTTCATTCTCGTTACACGACAATAAGCAAAGAGGGGCAGCTGTACGGGCCCAATTTAGCCCGGGCCTACTACACCCAAATTTCGCCCGGGCCCAAAACAAACCAATAAAACTGAACCAAAATAATAATAAACTTTCAAAATCATACAGTCCAAAACTAGCCCAATTACAACCCAAAAACTAGCTTGATTATAGCTTTTTTGGGTTCAATTACAAACGGCCCGATAGGCCCAAACTCTAAAACCAATTCAGGAACCCTAGGGTTCATGAGTTTCTTCGTGCCGCAGCCCCTCGAATGTCACGCCCGTTCCTCGTACCGAGGCGCCTCGTCCCGAGACTCCCCCTGACGCGCCTTCTGCTCAGCCCTTACACCAAAATAGCAACAAACGTCCAGTCCTTCGCCACCGTTGACCCTCGAAGGTACCTGCAAAAGAACAAGGAAAACAACAAAGAGCACAGCAAAGAAAACAGCAGAAATAGAAGCAACAATAATAATAAACTTGTAATATCTACTCGGCTATATAAGCCCAACACAAAAACAATGTATTAACTACGCAAACAGACAATTATTCAGAGATTTTCGAATACAAAAATACAATCGAAAACCAAAGGTGCTTTTCCTCTATTTTTACTTTTTCTTTTCGAAATAAATAATAATATTAATAAAAAACGTCACCTATCGGTTCATCTTCTCCGTCGAGGTCCCGTCGTTCCGTCTTCCTCTCGGTCGAGGTTCGCCATTATTGAACACCCAAGAACCCACGTGGGTTTTGATGAGGGTTCGTGGGGTAACAGAGAGGGGATTAAAAAGGGGTTAAGGAACTGATGTTTCGTATCCCCGGCCGCCTTCTACGGTGGAGCTACGGCGGAGCTACGGCAAAAGCTCGCCGGAGCCCCAAGCCAGAGTGTGGCCCCTGCAGAGAAAAAATGGGATCCTCAGCTTTTTTTAGAAATCGAGTGAAATGTTTTTTTTTTAAAAAATCGGCCTTAAATAGGGCCTGTGAAACGGTGCTGTTTCGCTCAGCCCTTTTAACGCTGAAACGACGCCGTTTTGAACTGGGTCGGACCGACCCGACCTGAACTGCCTAGGATTCGCGTGTTTTTGGACTGAGGGTCTATGTGCGCCCTCAGTCCTTCCGCTTTTGAGGCGATTTACAATAAAGTCCCTATTTCATTTTTTTTCCTTTTCTTTAAAATTTTCCCGCATATTTTATTTCTGCTTCAATTTAACCCTTACTAATGTTGTGCGTTTAGAAAGACAGGAATAATTTCCTATTCAGTCCTCTCAGCTTTTCGCACTTTTTTAGTTTGGCCCTAAATTTCGTTTTAAATTTCGCTTTTAATTTTTTTTATTTTTAATTTACTCCCTTGCCTGGTTGACTGAAACGCAGCGCATAAAACCTGGGATATTTCCCCATGAGGTCCTCGGTAGTTTAAATCATTGCAATTCGGTCCTTGTCCATTTTTTTGACTTGTGCCTTTTAATTTTATTTTAATAATGATTAAATCCCTTTTATTTTATTTCTATTTTTATTTATTCATTCAGGCATTTATTTATTAAATTGTTTGGCTATTTATTTATTTTTCACTTTATTTATTTTGTTTATCTATTTATTTTGCTATTTATATTGTTTATCTAATTATTTGTTTGTTTTTCATTCTCATATATTGTGATTTATTATGTTTTTTTATTTTCTTTATTTATTTTAATTATGCTTCTAGTATTTTATCATCTCATTTTTATTATTATTTTATCATCACCTATTCATTTATTTATTATTCGATCCCATTAACTGTTTGTTATCAGTTATCTATATCTATATATGCATATATTTTTATTTTTGTATTCTTTCTTCTTGAATTTCTAATAGGTTCATATTTTCAGTTTAGCGTGTTCTTATTATCATTATCATTTGTTTTGTTGATTAAATCGTTATCATCATTAATACTTTTTAGTAATGTTGTTATGGCATGCAGGTTGGTTATAATTTATTATCATGATCTTTATGTTTTATTAATTTATTAAATTCATGTCGCATAATTGTTATTTAAAAGCGAGATTTTCATGTTTAAACATACTCGAATATGAGATTTTTGTTTTGAAATAACCAATTACCTCGTGTTCTAAGATTTGAAAGAAATCGTGCCCTAACTTACTGGGTTTCGATTTTTTCTCACCGAGTCTAAAAAACATATTACTTTCTTTTTAAAGCCAAAGCATAAAAGATAAATAAAAAAAACTTATTCTCGGGAATTCAAAAACATTGCGTCCTAGCTTACTGGATGTGACACTCCGTTATCTCGGGATAAGGATTTCTAACAAAACAAAGGCAATATTCTGTATTTGAAATTTTGAGAAATCGTGCCCTAACTTATTGGGTTCCGATTTTTTCATTTGACCCAAATAACTGAATATCCTCCTCAAGCTTAAATCGAGTTTTAAAAGTCGAAAGACAAGCTCAATTTTGGGAATTCGAAATGTCGTACCCTAACTTACTGGGCGTGACATTTTACTTCTTTGAAATAAGAGTGTCTCAGCATTCATTTTAATTTGTTCAAGTTTTCTTTTAAATAAAGAGGATCATATTTTAAAATCTTTTCAAATTTTCGACATAAAGACATCAAATAATCAATTAGGTACCAATTTTGGGCGTCACGAGGGTGCTAATCCTTCCTCGTACGTAATCGACTCCCGAACCCGTTTTTTTTAAATTTCGTAGACCAAAACTGTTGTTTTAATAAATCAAATCTATTATTAAAATGACCGAATTACGAGGTGACCCGATCACACCTCATCAAAAAAGATTGGTGGCGACTCTCGTTTTTTTTTTTGTTTCCATTTTCAAAACCAAAGTTGACCCGTTTTAAAAAAAATGGTTACGACACACGAGATTTTTGATAAAAAAAACAATATATTCGACAAATCTATGAATATGACTATAATTGGTTATTTACAAGTGCAGGAAAGGAAATCATATACAGTACTAATCATAATTGATTTAGAAAAAAATATGAATGAATTTTCAAATGTGGTGTAGAAAAGGATATTTTGAGGTAAAGACATGCTACTCTCAATTAATTTTATTAGACCATATCGATTTGTTTTGGTCAGCTGATATAATATTTGAAGTCCAATAACTTCTAATTGTGGATAATGAATCACAAATTATATATCACTATTTTAATATTAATTTTGGTTATAATTTGATATTTTGAATTCATCTCTTGTTTATTTACAGCCGAAAGATACCAATAGAAACGAAAACGTAAACATAACTAATAGAAAAATTTAAGAATGTTATAAAATAAAGAGAGATAGAGAGAATAAAGAACAAATAAAATATGAAAGCAATAGATAATGTACTTTATTGATGAAAAGAAATGATTACAATGTCTCATCAGAGTCTCTATTTATAGGTATAAGAAGTATAAAAAAAGTAGAAATCTAATTCAAATTAGAATTTAAAGTACATTAAAATGGGAAAAAAAGTGCATCGCGTATTTACTCCCCCCATGAAAACATCACATATTTTCTCATATTCTACGTATTCAATCTTGAATACTAGTTTTTCAAGTGACTATTTGAATGTATTTGCTAAACATTTATATTATCATTCTTTTAAAAGTCATGAGTGAGTGAAATTTGGAAAAATATATTTTAATCATGATTTTTGAATAAAAACACAAATAGATATTTTGGATCATTTTATAATCCTCCTTCAACTACTATTCACTAAGTCAAATTTACCAAATAAGTTCAAATTATTTCAATTCATATAAATGAACAATTTCTCGAGAATTCCAATATGCTTCTAGCACCCTAAATTCTTCAAAGATTTTAATATAAACTTTACTATATAGTGATTCATAAAAGGTTGTAACAATAACCATTAGACGCAAATTAAATCTTTTATGAATTGTCAATTTAATAATATATCTAAAGGTTATTGCATCCACCACAAAAGAATATTATCTCTTTTCGTAATCAATGCCAGGACTTAGTGAAAAACTTCATATTTTTATTCTGCTTTTGCAAAACTACTTCAATTGCACCCTCACTGGCTTTATACCTTTAGATATTTGGACCACTGGTCCAAAAACTCTACAAATTTAATTGTACTTGAGTTGTATCTTTCTGTTTTGATCAATTTATTCTATATCTATATTTCTCAATAGATTTATTTAAGACCCTCCTTTTATTTCATTATTTCAATAATAATATTGCATGCAAAATTAGTGTTGACCACTTTTATTATTTGGTTCCACATTTTCTTGAATTGACATAACTTATCGAGATCTCTTATTTTCATTATTTTAAAATTCAGTTTCAGGTACTTGAATCTCTTCTGAAGTTTTACTTATTAGTTATGTCTTGGGTCTCTTCTGGAGCACCCGCCTCCACTATATATGACCATCTAGAAGAATTTTCATTTTTGGAACTGATCAATCTATTATTTATTCTAACTGATTGTCCTACTGGACTTTGATTCAAATTAAAATATTAGATGGTATATAATACTTGGTTATTTTCATTAAGTTTGTAAATACATCTAATAGTTAACTTGTAATAAGTTATCCTTATTGAACTTCTGGTTCAAATTACTCTCCCCCGAAATCATTTCAAGTTATTATTTCTCTCCCCCTAATGTCGGGAAAACTATCAAACCAAAATTGTAATTACAAATCATGTCATAATTGAATCTCGAATACATTCAAAACATCTAATAATATAAAGAAACTTGTAATTAATATATATTCCCAACTTTCTTTGAGGATTCACTCATCTTTGTGTGTTGTGGTGGAGTAATTGGACCATATACGCACATACAAAAATTCAAAGATGAGAAATATTTAGCTCTTGACCAAAAACCAACTATAATGGGGAGTATTTATAACTTATTGGCTTGATGCGTACAAAACATAAATCAACATAATCTCATGTTGAAATAGAAAGTTTTGTTATCATAAGTAATGATTTAGCTATTAGTTGGAGGCATTTGATAAACAATTCAGCTAAATCATTTTATGTATGAGCATGAGTTACAGGATGTTAAACTTTTATCCCAATTGACATGCAATAATCATTAAAAACTTGGGATGTAAACCCACCAGCATTAGCAAGATGAATTGTTTTAATTGCATAATCTAAAATTAATCATTTAAACAAGAAATCTCGCAAACGACAGGTTGCAAGTTGATAACGCATGTGATTATTTTGTAGATGCATCTACCAAAATCATATAATATCAAAACCATCCACATGGTGGATGAATGAGCCCATATTTATTTCAGAAATGCAAGACATTAAATCTCAACTTTAGCTAGTGAGTTTCTAATAATCAATTTTCATTGAGAACAAGCAACATATGAGAATTCTTTTAAATTAAAGAATCTTCTGGTTCTTTAGTGAATGTCCATATGAATTCTTAATTAATTTTCGCATCATATATGATCTAGGATAGTCTAACTGATCACAGTAAGTAGTAAATGTATTTGTATCAGTAAACTTCTAGTTTACTTTAACATCTGTTTCAATTGTACTAAATTGTAACAAATTAAATAATTTTATTATCATTCATTTTACTTTGTATCCGTATATGAGTGCTATTGTGACATACTACAGGAAATATCTAAATCAATGTAAATGTTATAATGTCACTAAGTCAACAAAATAAATATAATTTCCAAACAGTTATATGCAATATTCGCTTCAAGGAATATGTCAAAATCTTCAAAAATCTTTAAAAGAAAATTTGCAACTTCAGGTGCATCCAACCATAACGAGCTTTAGATAGAATTATCATATTTTATTGCTCATAAATAGATCTTTCACAGTCAAATATTTTGCTTCCAACCCTTTAATGGGGATGATGACAAATGAAGATCACAATAATTGTAAAGTAAATATAAATTAATAACTCAATCTTCTCTTTTTCATCCTTTCAAAATAGATATTTATAGCAATAATGATTCATATGAAATATAATATTTTTCTCATTGACAATCTTAACATAAGATCCACTAATATAAATATCTTTTAAAACCATCACAAGATATTAATATATTAGCTCTTCTAGAGCTTTCAACTAATTTTACTATCAAATATTAGAATAATATTTGTTTGTTTTAGTACCAAAGATAAATACTTTCTATCTATAATGATAGAATTTATTTCTACATTCTCATATCCTTTCTCAAAGAATATATTAACAGAAATAAAATATTTAGGCATACGCCACATATGTGGCCAATAATATTTCATATCACATTGATAATATAAGTTATCTTTACCCTTTGAAAAGTTATCTTGAGAACTCTATTTTTTCTCTTATTTATTACTATATTCCCTCTTTTAGTGGTCCATGAGTATACCTTTCATTTTCTTTATGTTTACATTCACTTCGGGGAATGCAACAAATCCGGTAGGACAGACTTCTAAACGCCTCTTTTGATTTTTTATTTCATAATTACCATCGTAAACATGCATGAATTTTAAATCAGAATCTATCCATTTGTGTTGTCATGATCATTCTCCAATTATAATAAATATGATATAATAAATAAAACATAGCAAAATATACCTGAAGATCTTTAACATCATCGTCATCACCTTGATTATTATCACGAGCACTAGTAGTAAAACAACTTTGTTTTCGTAATAACATTTATAATCTAATAGTAAAAATCATTTAATAAATAATCAAAATTTTCATGTACAAGTTTGAAAATTATCCGATACACATTGTACCAAATTTCAATACCACATATATTATAAAATCTTATCTTGCTCTAATAAAATATTTATAAGTTCAATTTAAAAGATATCATACAATCATTCAAACATTAGCAAGTTAATAAGACTCAATAGATCCTATTAAATTTCCCTTTAATCAACAATGGTAGGTTAATAACACTTTCCACTATAATTTTAATAAAATTTCAAAAATATTTAATAACAAGAATTTAATAATCAAATTTTTAGACATCTAAATATTATGCATAATATAACTTAATTAAAAAAAATTCAAAAAGAATGATTTACCAAAAAAATAAAGAAAACATACCATATTAATAGCAAACATATCTAATCAATAATTATGTCTTTTACATAAAAAAAATTAACATAGAGAGGAAAAAATCAAATACCATCAGAATGTGAAATTTATGTCAAATAAAAATTAATAGTAGTCATACCTTAATTGAAAAAGAAAATATGGTCGAAATATAAAAGTTTCTTACCAAATCTATTCTTTACCCATGCTTGTACAATTATAAATCAAAGATCGGAAATAAGAACCACAATCCATTCTGAGATTGAATCTTTCAACATCCTGAAGATGAAGTTGTAAGGGAGAAAGTTTAAGGTGAAAAGGAATTTGATTTGTGGGGCAACTTCAAAAGATTTTGAAAAAAAAAATAGAGAATCATCATGCTGATAATGTGTTATAAAATAAAAAGAGATGAAGAGAATAAAGAATAAAGAAAATATGAAAGCAATAGATAATGTACTTTTATTGATCAAAAGGAATGATTATAATGCTTCATCAGTCTCTATTTATAGGCATAAGAAGTATAAAAGAAGTAGAGATCTAATTCTAATAACTATTAGAATTTAAAGTACATTAAAACTTTATCTTGATAATGATAGACATCCACTTAATAAGATATTCATAACAAAGAAATATATATTTTTTTTAAAAAGTAAATTTATTAATTCATTCAAAGAATTGAACCATGCAATTCAGGGGAAAAAAATAACAAACACTCGTTGTAAATAGTGAAGGACAAGCTCCTTCAGCACAATAAAGGTTTTAGCCTTAGCATCAATAGAAGATCATGACACGTTGACAATTGGCTTTGTCACAACTCAAATAGACATATCTAAAGTGATTACAAGCACTTAATACGATAAGGAAATCAGCCCCAGATAGTCCAAAGTGGCAAGCAAAAATCGATAAAAGAGTCGAGCATTCACCAAACTAGAGAGGACGACAACAAAACCATCCCTAAAATCACTTATAAAACTAAGGTTACATGTATAAGTAAGACTAAAAAACATGTTATAAGAGCAGACAAAAACTTATAAAACTGAAAACTGATTAAAAATGGAAAAACAAACAAAAAAGCATATAAAACTTAAGACAACCCGGGTCCAAATCAACTTGTGAAATCATTTATTATTCTAAAATACTCTCAAAACATAAACAGATTAAGAAGATGACGAGGAGCCACCTGCTTTCCAAGAAAAACTACTGGTAGCCAGTGGATTTTTAGTGAAGGACAAACGTTGTCATCTGTCCATCACAACTTGTGAAGACAACAAAGATACCCACAAAATAGATCTGAAAATTGAAAAGAGAGAATAGATGTGGATTGAATGAGAAGAAGAAAGAAAGAAAGAAAGGATTATTGGGAGGGAGAAAAAGGCGGACGATAGCCAGCCTTGAGGCTGGCACCACCGCTAAGCAAAACAAAAGATACGAAAACGTCTTACAATTCAAGAAATTTTAAAATAATAATTTAAAGAATTGAGATAAATTTTATTATCAAATAAGATATGAAAAGTTATCATTTATATATTTATTGTACACATGAAGATTTTATTTAACTCTTTTAATATTCTCTAAAAAGAATTAAACATTATGTCATATATGCAATTAACATTGTGTCTATGAAGCACGCGGTCTTTTCTGTTCCTAGGACTGATATCCTAAGTGGGCTTCATACTTGTTGGACACATGTCTGAGTGACCTGTGGGGCACGCGGTCTTTTCTGCACACTCATTGGGTGCGTGTAAACTGGGGTCGTGGCCTCCCTTAGATTCTTGTGAGCTTGACCTATGAGTCGTGCTCACTAACCCCTTCTACGAGTCGTGTTCGCGAGCTACATCTGTTAACTTGTTTCATTGTCCTCTCGTGATTCGCCTTACGCTTAGTCTCTGAGTGGGGTCTATCTGGGTTACGGGTTGGAAACCTAGATCCTTTCTAGTGCTCGGGTCGGTGGCTACTGATGTATAACAATCTAGTCCCTCTAGTGGGCCTAAGGGGTGTTATAAAGTGACTCTGCTTAGGTCCATCGTTTCAAACTTAAATGCAGCTTACTGGGCACGCTACGAGCTGTGATACACAATGGTTGTTTTTCCATGTGCGCGTGCAAGTATCGAGTGGGTTTTGGGTGCTTATATCAGACTGCTAAAAATCGAACCGTTTTCTCAGCTTGCATATAGATCGTTGATTCTCATTGGTTATTTGAACCATCAAAAAGCGGGTGAAAAAATTTCTTTAAAATGGGAGGTCTTGTAAAACCCTAAGACTTATGTTTTTGGCATTTCCATTATTGGAATCGATTAAAGCTTTTCTTCAAGGTAAATATCAGTAATCATTCGTTCTAGGTTTTAATATTTCCCGTTCTTCTCTTCTTTCTACTCGAGAATTCGTCAAGGAAGAGGGGAATTAATAGGTAATTTCAAGTCATTTTCTTGTAATTTTTATGTTTTTGAGGTCATGGGAGATTGATTTAGCTAACCCATGTACCAATTTGTAAAACTGTTAAAGTTTCTAAAATTTTTCATTGATGAGTTTTTTAAAAAAAAATGGTGTTATATTAATAGATTTTAAGTTTAGATATGAAAAATGACTCGATGGTAAAGTGTAAATTATTACCAAAAGGATCAAAGTGTAAAAATTGAATATTTGATGTGAAATTTCTATAATTATTGACAGTAGAAGGTCCTAAAAGGATATAATTGAGATCGGTTTTGAAACTGAAGCTCAAAATTGAAAGTTATAGCAATTTCAGTTTTAGGGGCTTAATTTGAATAAAATGCAAAACTTTAAGGGCATTTAGAAAATGAAATTGAACCGATTCATGCTTATAATAAGATATTATAAAATGTTTGGAATTGATTAATTGAACTGAATTATTGTATAGATTTGGAATTGAACCAAATCAAAGATAATCGGGGAAAAAGCAAAATTGTTGATTAGTCCTTAAAGGTTTGTTCATTTGTTGTTTTTCCAAGTAAGTTAATATGGAACTTACTACTTTGTTTCATATTATAATTGAATTGTAATTATTTTGGATATTAGTTTATATAAATGTCAATTTGGTTTGGCTTCAATTGGACTAAATTGCAAAGTATGAAAAATATGGTATTTATGAATAGGTACAAGGTACCAAAATGGAAATGGAATGTTTATAAGATTGCTATGACATGTATATGCTGTTACAAGAATTGAAATGATATAATTATAGTAATAATTCCCGTGTGAACTAGGATACGTATGATATACCATTAGGGTCAAATATGGAAATGATCAAAGATTTACATGGTTATATGAGATCCAACATTTGCTGCAGATTCTCGATTTATATGTATCATTAGTTTAACCTGTATTGGTAACCTCGATACGATGTTAGCTTGTGTGAGCAACCCTAATCACTTCCAGCTTGTGTGAGCACTACAGTCCCGTGTATCCAAGTTGATTTACTAAGGTTCTCTTGAGAGAAGATGGTAACCTAATGAAAATGAAATTATTGAAATGATTTGAACATGAATTGAATTACATATACTTTCAAATTGAATATGAATTGGATGGTACATGATATTAAATGGAATTGTTGTATATATATGTTTTGTGTTATAAGCTCTTGATTTGTAAGTGAACTAACATATTGGTTGTATTTTTTTGATATGCATATGAAACTATAAGGATGCCAAGGGATTCCATATAAATTTTGATTTACTTAAATGTTTAATTTTTTGTAATGTTAAGGTAAGTTAAGTAAATTTCATATGGACTTACTAAGTATTCAATATGCTTACTCCGTTGCCTCTCTTTTTCCTTGTAGATTGTCAACTTGCGGAATGTGTCAAGTAGATCGTCTGAAAGCTCGCACTATCCTGTTTTCAAATTAGCAGCTTATTCATTGTTTTAATTTCAGAATTTTGGCATGTATATAGGTGTTATGTATTTGTTCACCTTGAATGTTGGAATAGCTTGAAACCTTTCCAATGCTTGTTTTTTGTCATGCTAATGTCTAATTTAAATGGTGTGTTTTTGGAAAATGTGTTTGAATTATAAATGGTACTTAAAATAGCATGTTTGAAAATAGATTAGTATACATGAGAATTTGGTTATTGAATGTGTAAATGGTTGGATGAATGGCTTAAAATTGAATAGGTTGAAATGGTATGATTTATGCTAAATTGATGTTATATTGAATTGGTTGAATGGAAATGGTTAAATGGATTGTTTTGGTATGAGTTTGGAGTGTTTTGGTACAAGAGAAAATGGTATTAGGTGTTTGAATTGATGAAATGGTTTGGAAGCATTGAAATAGGTACCAAATGGTTCATTTTTATCAAAAATAGAATCCATGTCCAGATGAGCAACCTTTTTCGTCGCAATGTCGACCGACAGTGAGGTCATGTCGCGACATCATGTGGCCTGAGTTCAAGATATGATAGACCATCTGGCAACATCATGACATGAAGGAGGTGACATTACGACGTCAGCCCTGAATTTTCAAAACTTTACAGTTTGTTCTTATTTCATGCTCTGGTCAGCAAAAGAGCTTGATTAAGGCTCGAATTTAATTGTGTATCATAACACGAATGTGCTTATGATATGATTGAATGTTTGGATGATTTAGTTATGGTGTATTTGACGATAGTTTCTCCGGTAATGGATGTGGCATCCTGTAGCTCAGACTCGACGATCTGGTCGGGCAAGGGGTGTTATAATAGGCATATCCCCTATAGTCCCCAGGCCTCGAGCGACATCCAGTTTTGCGCTAAGTGCATTAGTTGAATCTGATCATGGTTCCTAGCCAAACACTAGGACATATGTTTCTGGTAACTCACCCATCTTATGAAAATCCCACCAACATGTTATTGTTACTGTTGGAAAATTTTGGCTTAGAAAAATTGTTTTTAGTCATAGCGAAAAATTAAAAATTCAAAAATCGAGCTGATTTGGTGATATTTATAGCAATAAATATTTTTTCTCGAAAAGTACATGTGCTTTGTTGAGATGAAATTGTATTGTTCCTAACTTTCACCAATTGACCTTCTCTGTTGTCCTCATACCTCGAATTGCGTCAAGTGTGGGCTCGAGCAACACGAACCAAACACAAAACAAGAAACAATTTAATTAATTTCAATAAGAAAGTAATTCTCTCAAATAAAAACATGTAGCAATTTCCTAGAAACTACAATTTATTCGTAGAAAATAAATTCCCACTACTTTCTGGCAGAATAACAATATACGAAACTTATGTGTAAAAACTTGTGTTAATAACTTTACCAAAGCTATCTATTTATAGAGAGAGATATGAGAATTCTAGTTGAATAAGTAAAACACAAATAATATTTATTTAATAGAAAAAATAATCTTCTAGTCTAACTAGAAGGGGGGGAGGCACACCCTCTTAATTCCCTTAGGGTTGTTGCCCCTCACATGTTTATGTGAGGCAGATTCTGCCTCTTATGTATTGTGTCAAATTTTATGTGCTTCATGGACTTTTGACTTTGACCCAGCACTTTATAATTTAATCCAACTCAATATTTGTTATTTTTCAAAATAAATATTATTTGTTTAATTAATTTAATTTTTCCATTAAATAATTTTCTTAACTCAATTCAAATCCTATTAAAATCATGACAACTTTTCAATAAAAGAATCTATGAGGAAATGTGTTTAATTTCCACATTCAACAGATTCATAATAACTAATTAATTTAATTCCATTTTTAACTTCAACTTCATTTGCAAATGCGACCCACTTCTCTAACTTCATCATTTATATTCATTTTTGTTTATTTGGTCTCTAACTTCATCATTTATATTCATTTTTGTTTATTTGGTTCTTCATGCAATTCATTTTTGGTTTCAACGAGCTAGCGAAGGAAGAGATTTGAGATATGTAATTAGGGCTCAAATAATTTATAATTAAGTTCCAGCTTTTTGCCTACTAATTATAAATTATTTATTCACGAAGTCAATCCATTTTAGTATCGTGACTGAGCTCTCCCTAATTACATACCATTACGAAAACTACTTAATTAGTGCTCGTTCAATGGTCTTGTCATAAGTGTGTTACCCTTGTTATAACCATTTTTGCCCGGGGCCCAAACGAAATAAACCTAAATAAATCAGTCCAAAATAAATGTCCAATTACAGCCAAACTAACCCAAACCCAGATGGCCCATTTTACAAACCCAATTTCTAAAAAAAACCCGAGCCCAATTACAATGGCCAAAAAACTAAACAGGGTGTCAATTTTCTATCCGACCAGATAATCAAATACCCTTCTTTAATTGTAGGTCTTGAGTATCAAAGATGATCTCGGTGTCGGGGTATAAAGGTGTTATGTCCTAACGTACTGGATGTGACATTTTTATTTCCTTCGAAACGTGTTAATCTTGAAATTCAAACTCAACATTGATTAATCTTTCTTAGAAAATTTATAACATTTCCAAATTTTCAACGCAAAGGACATTAATTAATCAATTAGGTACCAATTTTGGGCGTGACGAGGGTGCTAACCCTTCCTCACACGTAATCGACTTCCGAACCCGTTTTCTCAAATTTTCGCAGACCAAAAACACTGTTTTAGTAAGTAAAAAATGTTTTATTAAAACAAAGGTGATCCGATCACACCTAATAAAGATCGGTGGCGACTCCCATTTTATTTTCATTTTCAAAGCCAAAGTCGATTCCCGTTTTCAAAAAAATGGTTACGACAGCTTGGCGACTCCGTTGGGGATTTCGAGAGTCAAGCCATAAATTGATTACTTTTTGTCCTTTTGATTGAAAATTTGGAAAATTGCTTTGAAAAATCGTATTTCTTTTGATGCATTTGGTTTGTGCTATAATGTCGAGTCTCGTGAAATACTTTGGCATTGCATTGCATGACCATTGCGGTTGCACCTTTAAGTGGGAGTGAGAAGCTATGCTTTCGTGAGGTTTTCACCTCCGCATGGGCTAGTGGACTGCTTCCGGGACACATCTGTACCTATGAGCTTCGTGAGGTTTTCACCTCCGCATGGCCATAGGGAAATGTGTTCCCCTGAACTGAACTCGATCCGTATGAGCCTATAATGGGTGAGGATTGAGGAATCTGTTGGTTCAGGTACCCTTCCTTTAGAACCAAACCACATATAGTGAACCCTAGGAGCCTACCCTCGATAGAATACCGAACCTTTAATGGTTACTCAGATGAGTGTTTGATAATATTTGACCTGTTTTGATTTTTTATGCGATACTGACTTGTTTCTATTTGCTTGTCATTTGCATATTATTTCGCATTAAAGAGGTGTCAATTCCTGTTCGGTTGCTAAGATAGAAGGTTTGCTATGGAAAACGAATTTCTTGCTAAGGTAGAGGACAATGCTGCTCTTCGAACATGGTCAGAAGGATTGCAATTGGAAACGGGGGATAGCCTAGTTGAAGGATATGTTTCTGGGTTGTGCGATTACACCCGCATTAGTGTAGCACAAAATGAGCTTCAAGAATTAAGGGATATTTGGACTCATTGGGAGGATGATACTAAGCAGATGTTCTGTAGCAATTATGGTGATATCTCTCATTTGCTTGATGTCAGAGTAGATCGACACTTATTTCGGGCTATGGTTCAGTTTTGGAATTCGGCGTATAGTTGTTTCACCTTTAGGAGCATAGATCTGGTACCTACTATAGAAGAGTACACTACTTTGCTTCGTTGTCCGGGGATCCAAGCTGATAAAGTTTATACTAGGATTGCTAACGTTCCGTCCTTCGTGAAAAAGTTGATGAGCATTACCGGGATGAGCGAGCAGTGGGTTTCAGTTCAAATACAGCAAAAAGGTGAGGGAATATGTATTCCTTGGGAAAATTTACGGGACTTAATTTTGGCACACCCCGACATGAAGAAGAAGGTGGACATCTTTGCTTTGAGCATTTACGGATTAGTCATTTTCCCCAGAGTTCTAAGGCACGTAGATGAAGCAGTGACAAATTTGTTTGATCGATTGAATAAACAAGTTACACCAGTTCCCACGATTCTTGCCGAGACCTTTAGATCTTTAAATGCATGTCGGAGAGCTAGAGAAGGTAGGTTTATCGGGTGTGCGCAGTTATTGATAGTATGGTTTCATGGTCACTTTTGGAAGATAGATAAGATTTCTTACCGACCTTATTGTGAGAATTATTCACCTTTGAAAGAGGAATTGTCTGCACCAAGGCGGGAGGATATATCAGAAGAAGGTGGATGATAATCTTGCGGAATCTTCAAGAAGACGATGTTGAGTGGAGAGCTCCGTGGATGGTGCCCGAAGAGATATTGTACAGATGCGAAGGTTTTAATTGGGTCCCTTTACCCGGAATATGGGGAGCCATGGGGTATGCTCCGTTACTTGCAGCAAGACAGTATAAGTCTAGGCAGTTTATACCGGTAACGCACGGGTTGGCCTAAAGTGAATTTTCTTATAAAGTGGAAAATTACAAGAAAAGGAGTCGGGAGATTGCTGATGC
Organism: Gossypium australe; assembly: GCA_005393395.2. Classification (NCBI taxonomy): domain Eukaryota; kingdom Viridiplantae; phylum Streptophyta; class Magnoliopsida; order Malvales; family Malvaceae; genus Gossypium; species Gossypium australe. The sequence goes on along the minus strand of CM016614.1, from coordinate 63,419,586 downwards.
TTGGATACGACCTCGTCGGATGAAGGGAATAAGCATGGGCAAAATGGTGATTGTTGAGTATAAAGCATGGTTGAGTAAAAGAATTAACGATAATATTCCGGGTCCGGCTTTAAATGATGCTCGATCAGCGGAAGAATGCTTGCGGGTAGTTCCGACGGAGCTAGAAATTATAAGGCAGGATTTTGTGAAGCAAAGTTCAGAACTCGGGAAGAAAATTGAGCAATTGGAGGAGGAAAAAATGCATTTAAAATTGGATGTGGAAATACAGAAGTCAGAAGCAGAAAAGCTAAGAAAAGGGAAGAGTAAATCTGAAGAGGATCTAGATAGCCCAAAGAAGGACTACAAGAAGATGCGTCTGTCAATGAGAACTGCGGGGCTAGGAAAGACTTCAGGTCAATGGCGACAAGAGTTACAAGAAGAAAGAGCTAAGGCCGAACAATGGGAAAGGAAATTTCAAGAAATGAAAGCTCAGAAGGAGATCCTAGAAAGACAAGTGTTAGAAGGCCAAAATGAAAAAAATGAATTTAAGTCTAGAGTGGCAGAGTTGGAGAGGTCCCTTAATTATCATCGAAATCGTAATTCGGTGATAGAATTAAAGGCAAGTTTGAGTAAAATTGAAGAGATGGAAAAGAAGACCGAAGAGTTAGAAATGGCGCTGCAGAATTGTCAGAATTATATTGGGTATTTAAAAGAAAGTGAAGAGCAACGGAAAGAGGAGTTGCATAATGCACAGAATCAGACTGAAAGTATGGATTATCTCATGAGAGAAGCCATAAATCAAATTCGAGAGGTGGCTGAACACTTACAAATTTTGGCAGCACAGGCAGATATATTAAGTGTGCTGTATGAGTCACAGACGAGCCGAGGACAGGAGTTAGCTTCATTACTCAAAAAAATTAGGACTTTGGGCATTAAGGCCAAGCCATATTTGTAATCTATTTTATGCAAAGAGCTTTGTTTTCTAATAAAGTTTTCTATGGGGAATTGAATCAGAGTTGACGCCTCTCTTTCTTTTTGCATTCATTCCATGCATTCACATTGCATCTCATACACTCGCATCACATCATATCATATGCATTTAAGACCATAGAGAGAGCCTAATAAGCTGAAAATATACAGAAGAGAGAGAAAAAAGAAAAGAGAACCTGGAAGCTGAACATCCGTACGGCACCCGTGCTAAATCGAAGAAAATGGATCAAAGACTAGAGCAATTCCAGAAAGAGGTGCAGGACCAGGTGCAAGCACAGGTGCAAGAGCAGCTAGTCAAAATCCAGCAGGATATGATGGACAAGATGATGGAGTCCCAAAAAAACATGGTGACTCAGATGACTCAAATGACCCAACTATTGAATGGACTTATGGAGAGAGGAAAAAGCCCCATGGCTATTACTGGAGGGGAGAATGAAGGTATTCCCTCAAGTTCTACCTCGCCGCATGTGCCTTCACAGCACGAAGAGTATCCCCAAAGGCCACCTGTCACGATTAGGCCTCAACAAGGGCAAGCTAATATTGGATCCCCTATGAATTTCTAAGTGGCCTTAGGATCCAACCCGGGAGATGACCCTATTAACCCTATTGTGCCAGATTTTGATATGATGGAGAAAGAATGAATGAAAGCTGAGTCATTAAGGCAAATGGAAGATCGCTATAGATGGTTGGAGAAGAAAGTCAAGGCGATAGAAAATGCTGAAATTCGTTATGGAATTGATGTCAAAGAGCTAAGTCTGGTCCCACACTTAGTACTTCCACCAAAGTTCAAAACTCCGGATTTTGAAAAATACAATAGGACTAGCTGCCCTGAAGCACACCTGAAGATGTTCTGTCGACGAATGGCGGGACACGCCGATAATGAAAAATTATTAATTCACTGCTTTCAGGATAGTCTGGTTGGATCTGCGGCCAAATGGTACGATCAGCTCAGTAGTACCCAAATCAAGACATGAAAGGACCTGGCCCAAGCCTTCATGAAACACTATGGCCACGTAGCAGACATAGCTCCCGATAGAATCACGCTCCAAAATATGGAGAAGAAGCCAAGCGAGAGCTTCAGGCAATATGCTTAACGATGGAGAGAGTTAGCCACACAGGTTCAACCGCCTCTTTTGGAGAAAGAAACATCCACACTCTTCATCCACACTTTGAAAGCTCCTTTCATCAATCACATGCTGGGGAGTTCTACGAAGGATTTTTCAGAAATCGTGAGATGTGGAGAAATGATGGAACATGCAATTAGATACGGCAAGATAGAAGCAGGGGAAGGTCCCAGAAAGACGGCCCCGAAGAAAAAAGAGAGTGACGTGAATAACGTAAGTGCCCGTGACAAGCCAACCACTCTGAGTCAGCCCAGTACCGCAATTACTGATCGCCTAAGCTCACATAGGTAGGAATCCAATACAAAGTCGAATGTGGAGAAACTCCAATTCACTCCGATCTACATGACATACGGGCAACTATACCAAAAATTATACGACACACATGTTGTTGCCCCCATTACTTACAGCCCCTACAGCCTCCATACCCTAAATGGTATGATGCAAATGCATAATGTGAATACCATGCAGGGGTTGTGGGGCATTCAATAGAAAACTGTCTCACCTTTAAGAGGTTGGTAGAAAAACTCATTCAAATGGGTGTTGTAAAAGTTAACGATACGGAACACCCGTTACCCAGTTACGCTAATAATGGGGTAAACATGACGGGTGAGAATATAGGAAAAAGAATAAAAACGAACGTTGTGGAGATAAAAACCCCACTAAGATGGGTTTGGGAGCAAATGATGAACAGAGGCTTAATCACGCAAAAATCGAGAGAAGAGCTTGGAGGATCAGGAAGGCATTGCGAGTTTCATGCCTAAACGGGTCATGATATTCAAGAGACCTGTAGCTTCTCCTTATAGAGACAACAAAAGAGGAATCCAGTCAATGCTACGGAGGAAGATCAAGACGAGGGTTTCTTCACACGTAGTGGAAGGCGTTATACCCCAAACAGGAGGGCAGAAGTGGCTAAAGGAAAAGCTGTGGTGATCGGGCAAAGGGAAGAGAGAACAACCGAACCTGAAACATTTGTCAATGAGCCAGTGACAGAAAACGAGGCTAAGGAGTTCTTAAAATTCCTTAAACACAGCGAGTACAATGTCGTGGAGCAATTGCACAAACAACCAGCTCACTATCAATACTGGATCTGCTCAGGAGCTTAGAAACCTATCGAAACGCATTGATGAAGGTATTAAATGAAATGTATGTCGCAAGGGATATATCCGTTAACAAGCTGGACCGTCTGGTCGGTAATATAAGTGCAGACATTTCATTTTCTTCAACGATGATGAGATACCTTCAGGGGGTATGGGATCTACAAAGGCCCTACACATAACCACACACTGCAAAGGGTATACATTGCTGGGGGTGTTAGTCGATAACGGATCAGCCCTGAATGTATTACCTTTATCCACATTGAATAGGTTGCCTGTGGATAGCTCCCACATAAAAACATGCCATAATGTCGTGAGAGCATTCGACGGAATGGAAAGAAGGGTCATGGGGAGAATCGATATACCTCTTCAGATTGGCCCAAATACGTATGAGGTAGACTTCTTGGTGATGGACATCAAGCCTTCCTACAATTGCCTACTGGGAAGACCTTGGATCCATTCGGCAGGGGCAGTACTGTCATCACTGCACCAGAAATTGAAATTGGTAGAAGGTAGATTGGTCACAATCAACGCTGAAGAGGATATCATAGCGTCCGTTACCAGTAGCACTCCGTACATTGGGGTAGACGAAGAAGCAATAAAATGTTCTTTCCGATCACTGGAATTCATCAATGCAACCTTTATTGCCGAGGGCAGCAAGATCCCTATACCCAAAATATCCAAGTCTACAAAGATGAGCCTACAGATGACAGTTAGGAAGGGAGCCTTACCAGGGAAAGGGCTCGAAAAGTACCTTCAAGGAAGGACTGAAGTATCGATGCGAAGAGAAAAAGAGACCGCTTTGGCCTAGGATTCAAGCCAGATGCAGAACAAAGAATGAGAGAGGAAGAGAAAAGAAGGGAGAGAAGAAGGGCGCGCCTAGGTGAAGAAGAGATCAAATGGGAGCCAATGACCTTTCCTCATTTATCCAAAACATTTGTCTCGGGGGGAATCTTATACCCTGATCAAGTCATGGCAGTAAGAGAAGAAGCAGAAGAAATGTTGGGAAACTTGAGCATCAACGCCGTATCCGAGGAAAGGGCCGAAGAAAGAGATTTATCTGGGATTCGCCCTTATGCTCCTGGAAGTGTTTTGAACAATTAGACCATGGAAGAGATTCCTGTAGATTTTAGAAGTAATTCAGAATAATGTTCGAAACACGCTTATTGCTCTAAGCCTGGGAGCAATGAGAGACCCTTTGTTGAATAGGCATATGTCCAAGCGTCTTTCTTTCAATAAAATGCATATTTCGAGCAAATATTCTTTTTACTCTCCTTTCATAGTCACTCACACAAATATTCGTTCTTAGATTTTTGTTTCTGCACCTTTCTTTGCCCTTTTAACAGGTCCCCAGATATCAATGATATGAGTGACACTACTATTAGAATCTCCTTTTGAACAAGATACGGGCATGGAAGATTCTCAGGATTTCGAAGATGACCAAGACCGTAACATATCTCTTGATTTGTTAAGGATGGTAGAGCAAGGTGAAAAGCAAATCCTACCCCATGAAGAATCAATGGAAATGGTGAGCTTAGGAGAAGGAAAAGAGTTGAAAATTGGGGCTAGCATTACCGCGAAAACGAGGCAAGACCTCATCGAGTTACTCCAAGAATTCAGGGATGTCTTTGCTTAGTCATACCAGGACATGCCCGGGTTAAACACGGATATAGTGGTACACCGACTCCCTATAAAGGAGGAATGTAGGCCCGTTCAACAGAAACTTTGAAGAATGAGGCCCGGTGTTTTGTTAAAGATAAAAGAAGAAGTCAAGAAGCAGTTCGATGTCGAATTTTTGCAAGTAGTTAAATACTCGGAATGGGTAGCAAACATAATACCTGTTCCTAAAAAAGATGGAAAGGTACGAATGTGTGTGGACTATAGGGATTTGAACAAGGCCAGCCCAAAAGATAACTTTCCATTGCCTCACATCGATACCTTAATGGATAATACGACTGGTTATTCATTTTTCTCCTTCATGGACGGCTTCTCCGGGTACAACCAGATTAAGATGCACCCTGAGGATATGGAGAAAACCACATTCGTAACCATGTGGGGAACATTTTGTTATAAGGTAATGTCGTTTGGGCTGAAAAATGCAGGGGCAACGTATCAAAGAGCCATGGTGACCCTCTTCTACGACATGATGCACAAAGAGATCGAAGTTTATGTGGATGACATGATTGCTAAGTCTAGGACTGAGAAAGAACATGTACAAGTCTTGAAGAAACTGTTCCTAAGGTTGAGAAAATTCCAACTGAAACTCAATCCAGCAAAATGTACCTTTGGGACCAGGTCGGGAAAATTGTTAGGATTTGTAGTCAGTGAAAAAGGAATTGAGGTTGATCCGGATAAAGTAAAAGCTATACAGGAGTTGCCTCCACCACGTACCCAAAAGGAAGTTCGAGGTTTCCTAGGAAGATTAAACTACATCGCTCGGTTCATCGCACAACTAACGGAGAAGTGTGACCCCATATTCCGTCTTCTTAGGAAACACAACTCAGGTGTATGGAATGAAGAGTGCCAGAAAGCTTTTGATAAGGTCAAGAATTACCTGTCTAAAGCCCCAGTACTGATACCACCTTGCCCAAATAGGCCACTGATATTGTATTTGTCAGTATTTGAAAATTCTATGGGATGTGTGCTAGGCCAACATGATGAGTCGGGACGAAAGGAAAGGGCGATATACTATCTCAGTAAGAAGTTTACAGAATGCGAGGCAAGATATTCGCCGATTGAGAAACTGTGTTGCGCTTTGATTTGGACGACCCGAAGACTGAGACAGTACATGCTATATCACACCACTTGGCTTATCTCAAAGCTAGATCCTCTCAAGTATATGATGGAATCGACTGCATTGAATGGAAGAATGACCCGGTGGCAAATTCTACTTTTTGAGTTTGATATAGTCTACACAAACCAGAAGGCTATAAAGGGGAGTGCAATAGCAGACTTTCTAACCAACAGAGCGATAGAAGATTACGAGCCATTGGACTTCGATTTCCCAAATGAGGACATAATGAATGTGGCAATCATTGAAGGAGATGTCCAAAAGGAGGGCCATCATTGGAAACTAAACTTTGATGGTGCTTCAAACGCAGTAGGGAATAGAATAGGGGCAGTCCTAGTATCCCTAGATGGAGATCACTATCCTCTCACTAGCAAATTAGATTTTGATTGCACGAACAACATGGCCGAATACGAAGCATGCATCCTGGGTATCCGTGTAGCCATTGAACACAAAATTAAAACATTGGAGGTATACGGTGATTCTGCGCTAGTAATCTATCAACTGAGAGGTGAATGGGAAACGAGAGATCCCAAGTTAATCAGTTATCGAAGGCTAGTTTTGGAGTTAATCAAGGAGTTTGACAATGTCGCTTTCTGTTACCTCCCACGAGAAGAGAATCAGATGGCTGACGCCCTAGCTACCTTAGCTTCTATGATCAAAGTGAATAAGCGAGAGGAAATGAAGCCTATTCGGATGAGCATTTACGACGCCCTAGCACATTGCTACAACATCAGTGAAGAAGAAGAAAAAGATGATCGCCCTTGGTATCACGATATATTATGATACATGAAGAATCGTGAATATCCCGACCAAGCAACTAAAAATGATAAGAGGACGTTAAGGAGACTGGCTAGCGATTATGTCCTAGATGGAGAAATCCTATACAAAAGAAGGAAGGATCAGGTACTTCTAAGATGCGTGGATGCTGTTGAAGCCAAGAGAATCCTTGAAGAAGTTCATGAGGATGTCTGTGGGACGCACGCTAACGATTTTACGATGGCAAGACAGGTCATGAAATTTGGATATTATTGGTCTACTATGGAAGGTGATTGCTTCAGCTATGCCAAGAAATGCCACAAATGTCAAATTTATGGAGATAAAATTCATGTACCTCCTTCACCTCTCCATGTCATGACCTCTCCATGGCCTTTCTCTATATGGGGGATAAACGTTATTGGACCGATCTCACCAAAAGCTTCGAACGGGCATCGATTTATCTTTGTGGTAATCGAATACTTCACTAAGTGGGTAGAAGCCACTTCGTATGCGAATGTCACGAAATCAGCAATCAGCAAGTTCTTAAAGAAAGAAATCATATGTCGATACGGAATGCCTGAAAGGATCATATCTGACAGTGCACTAAACTTGAACAATAGTACGATAGCAGAGGTCTGCAGCCAATTCAAGATCAAACATCACAACTCGTCACCGTATCGTCCAAAAATGAATGGTGCAGTCGAGGCAGCTAACAAGAATATCAAAAAAAATCGTGGGAAAGATGACTGAAACTTATAAAGATTGGCACGAGAAGCTACCATTTGCTCTTTACGCTTATCGAACATCGGTCAGAACCTCTACCGGGGCAACTCCTTTCTCTTTGGTTTATGGAATGGAGGCATACTTCCAATCGAAGTTGATATCCCTTCCCTTCGGGTCTTGTCTGAACTAAAGCTAGATGAAGCAGAATGGACTGAATCTCGATATGATCAGCTAAACCTAATCGAGGAAAAGAGGCTAAGAGCCTTTCATCATGGAGAAATGTATCAAAAGCGAATGATATGGGCTTATAACAAAAAGGTTTCCCCTAGAGAACTCTATGAATGAGACCTTGTCCTGAAAAAGATCCTTCCCATACAAAAGGACTTTAGAGGAAAGTGGATACCAAATTGGGAAGGACTTTATGTAGTAAAGAATGCCTTCTCTGGTGGAGCTCTGATCTTGACAGAGATGGACGGAAAAAATTTACCGAATCATGTGAACTCAGATTCAGTTAAGAAATACTTCGCCTAAAAAAAGCGCAAATTGGAGAGGCCAAAGTGAAGACCCGCAAAGGGCACTTTGAGACCAAAGGGGTTTTGAATTGAAAACCCAAAAACGGGCAATTCAAATTTTGATTGAAGGGGAGGCATGTAGTAGTCTCGCTGTAACCCGAATTAACAAGGAGAGACGTCACGACTTGGGGCATCAATGAGGTCTTCTTATTCTGCCAGACACCTATCAAGTACAAAAGGGATCCTCAAGAAGTTTTGTGCAGAAAAGCTTATGCTATGATATCTGGACACTTGTTCTTATCTTCTTCATGTCATGTTTTAGCGAATTTGCCTTGTCAAAATCTGATCTCTTGGTCAATCTATTCATTTTGAGCTTTACTCTCAATATCCTTTGTGATGATATTTTTCAAGCACTTTTCATTGAAATAACGATTAATGGACCACTAATATTCAAATTAAAAGAGTTTCGCATACTACTCTGAAAACTTCTAATTATTACAAGAACCCGAAGTGAGGTCAATATTCAGAACTAACCAGGTTCATGGGGGAATTGAGACCCGAAATGGTAACCCCCAAAGATACCAACCGAAGAAGAAGGCGGGGTGATGCCTTGTAAAAAAATCATTCTTATGACATTCTGCATTCATGCAAATATCATCCACATCCAATTAGGAGCATTCGATTCATTCTGATCATTGCATCCTAATCATTGTAAAAAGATCATTTTCATGACATTCTAGAAATATCATCCATCATGCATCTAGTTAGGAGCATTAGATTTATTCCAATCATGGCGTCCTAATCATTTGACATGAACACAAGCATATAAACCCAAGTCTACAGGATATGTCCCCTAGAGGATGATGTAGCAACACTGGTGAAGATCGTCCTATTGCCATCGAACAGCGGTGGAATAGGTTGAAGACCGTCCTATTGGGATCGAACAGCGGTGGAATAGGTTGAAGATTGTCCTATTGCCATCAAATAACGGTGGAATAGGTTGAAGATTATCCTATTGCCATCGAACAGCGGTGGAATAGGTTGAAGATCGTCCTATTGCCATCGAAGAGCGGTAGAATAGGTTGAAGGTTATCCTATTACCATCGAACAGCGGTGGAATAGGTTGAAGATCGTCCTATTGCCATCGAACAGCGGTGGAATAGGTTGAAGATCATCCTATTGCCATCAAACAGCTGTGGAATAGGTTGAAGATTATCCTATTGCCATCGAACAGCGGTGGAATAGGTTGAAGATCATCCTATTGCCATCGAACAGCGGTGGAATAGGTTGAAGGTTATCCTATTGCCATCGAACAGCAGTGGAATAGGTTGAAGGTTATCCTATTGCCATCGAACAGCGGTGGAATAGGTTGAAGATTATCCTATTGCCATCGAACAGCGGTGGAATAGGTTAAAGATTATCCTATTGCCATCGAATAGCGGTGGAATAGGTTGAAGACCATTCTATTGCCATCGAACAGCGGTGGAATAGGTTGAAGATTATCCTGTTGCGACTGACCAGCGGTGGAATGGGTTGAAGATTATCCTGTTGCCACTGACCAGCGGTGGAATGGGTTGAAGATTATCCTATTGCCATCAACCAGTGGTGGAATGGGTTGAAGATCGTCCTATTGCCATCGAACAGTGATGGAATAGGTTGAAGACCGTCCTATTGCCATCGAACAGCGGTGGAATAGGTTGAAGATTATCCTATTGCCGCTGACCAGCGGTGGAATAGGTTGAAAATTGAAGATCTTGTCGCCACAAACTGTAGTGAGACGAGATCGAAGGCAAATCTTGTTTCTCTAAGCAATGGTGGAACGTGACTTAGGCTATAGTCATATTACCTTGACCAGCAAGGGGATAGGCTAAAGATTGCAAATATGGTTTCCCTGAAGATACAACGGAACAGGGGCAAATGGAAGCTACAGGCCCTATCTCTCGAAAGTAGCGATGGAGTGGATCAAAGCAACAAGTTACAGTGAAGTTTAAAGATGTGTGAAGAAGACGAGGACCAAAAAGTCAAGGTTTGGCCAAGACCAGGCAAAAATTGGTTCTTCTATTGTCTTTGCTCTATTCTCGTTTCACGATAACGAGCAAAGAGGGGCGGCTGTAATAACCATTTTTGCCTGGGGCCCAAATGAAATAAACCTAAATAAATCAGTCCAAAATAAATGTCCAATTACAGCCAAGCTAACCCAAACCCAGATGGCCCATTTTACAAACCCAATTTCTAAAAAAAACCCGAGTCCATTACAATGGCCTAAAAACTAAACAGGATCAGAGAACCCTAGGGCTCCTTTCCTGTGCGCCGCACCTTTCCACCAGCGCGCCCTTCCACGCCTCGATCACACACCCACAGCCACTATGCACACCGGTCAATGACTCTCGCACGCCTACGCCTTGCCCATGCCCTGCAAACAACACGCGCAAAGCCAAACGAAACAGAAAGCACGATGATAGAGACCAACAGAAAACGAAGTGAAGAATTAAAAAATTGCATCTGTAAATCGGTTATAAAAACCGAAGCGAACATTTTGTAACGGGTCTTTTTTTTCACGAACTTTTAGCAATCAAAGAAGAAAGAAATTTTAGAAGGTTGATTTTCAATCTGTTCTTTTTCATTCTCTGTTGTTTGCCATTGTTTCTTTTACCTTTTTATTTTTCTTTACTTACTGCTTTTTTAAACTTAACATAAACATTAATTATAAAATGAAAAGAAAAGAAGAAGAGACTTGCCTGAAACCCTCACGGGCGTAATGTTGAAGATCCGCTTTCCCGTCGACAGAGTTCGACTCGTGGATGGGTGCCGAAGGCTCCTTTCCCCTCCATTTCGGGCGCTGAGAGGTGAGACTTCAAAAGGGCTTCGAAACGGGGCTAAGACCCACCGGCTTGAGCGTCGCTGGCCACCTATCCGGTGGTTGTGCGGTGGCGCGATGAAACCAGGGAAGCCAATCGTCGAACATAAAAGGGAGGAGAGAACCTGCCCTTTTTTATTCTGGAAGAAGAAAGATTAAATAAAAAAAAACATAAAGAAGGGCCTTATATATTCAATAAAACGGTGCCGTTTTGCTTCAAGGGTGCTAGGCATATTCCTTCAAAAGGGATATTTGCGCTATAGGCCCTTCCCCATTGCAGCGCCATCCAATTAGCCCCTTTTCGTTTTTTTCTTTTATAGATTTTACCCTTAAAACTCTTTGGGTTTTCAATCGGGTCCTTGACCCATAGATGCGCATCTAGCCCTGGGAAATTTACCCGTTCGATCCTCTTTGTTTTGCGCGCGTTTTATTTAAGTCCACACCTTTTTATTTTATTTATTATGATTTCAACCCCTCAATTTTATTCTGATTTCAACTTGGTCCTTCTTCGTTTACTTTTGTAATTATAATATTATTATTATTAACAGCAACATTATCATCACATTTTTATGTTTTATTCCCTTCCTACTATTATTTATTATATTTTCCACTATTATTATTGCATTATTGTTGTCTTTTTTTCACTTGATTATTATTACTACGTTTGTCACCTTGTTATTATTACCTTCATTGTTATTGTTATTAGTAATGTATTATTCTTTGTCATTTATTACCATTATTTTATTCTTATTATTTATCACTATTATTTCATCTTAATCATTACTATCGTTGTTATCACTATCATGTTTGCTATTACTATTGTTTTACTACCATCCTATTTATTACTATATATTTATTCTTTTTATATTATTACTATCATTATTCTTTATTGATGTGTTATTATTATTTAAGCTATTTATTATTAATATATTACTTTCATTTTATCACTATCTATATTATCGTTTTTTACCATCATCATTAATTTATTCGTAACATTCGTTTTAGCACATTATTCGGGTTTCATATTGTTATTGTTATTCATGCATATTGATATTTTAGATTAACTATATCAATGTTATGTATTACATGTATCATGTTATCATTGCTCCAATTTCTTGTTACATGACCGTTATTCGTTATGCCATTGTTCTGTATTATTGCATTATGTTTTCACACCGGCTTTCATCAAATTTCAAACCAAGTATCTTGAACCGATTTTAAAATTACATATCTGAAAATTTTTCAAAATAAGGCAATATTTGTATGTTTGGGAGTGTGGGAAAATGATGCCCTAACGTACTGGGTGTTAATTTCCTGTTCAGCTAGATAGCCAAATACCCTTTTTAATTAAAAATCTTGAGGACCCAAGATGATTTTGATGTCGAGGTATAAAAATATTGTGTCCTAACATACGGGATATGATATTTTCATTCCTTCGAAACGAGCTAATCTTGAGGTTCAAGATTCAATGTAAACTAGCTTTCTTTAAGAAGACTCGCATTTTATGGCATGTTGTAAATACGATCTTTAATTTGTGTATGCTTCTTAATAAATTTTTATGCAACCTATTACTGTTACGCCTCAAATTCTAATATGTTCTAGTTTTTTTTACTAAATGTTTTTATTTTATTTAAATGCATTTTAAGCCTAATATAAAACTTCGTTTCTTAAATAAGGCAATGTTTGTGCGTCTGGAGAGTCAGAAAATGATGCCCTAACGTACTGGGTGTCAATTTTCTATCCGACCAGATAATCAAATACCCTTCTTTAATTGTAGGTCTTGAGTATCAAAGATGATCTCGGTGTCGGGGTATAAAGGTGTTATGTCCTAACGTACTGGATGTGACATTTTTATTTCCTTCGAAACGTGTTAATCTTGAAATTCAAACTCAACATTGATTAATCTTTCTTAGAAAATTTATAACGTTTCCAAATTTTCAACGCAAAGGACATTACTTAATCAATTAGGTACCAATTTTGGGCGTGACGAGGGTGCTAACCCTTCCTCGCACGTAATCGATTTCCGAACCCGTTTTCTCAAAATTTCGCAGACCAAAAACACTGTTTTAGTAAATAAAAAATGTTTTATTAAAACAAAGGTGATCCGATCACACCTAATAAAGATCGGTGGCGACTCCCATTTTATTTTCATTTTCAAAGCCAAAGTCGATTCCCGTTTTCAAAAAAAATGGTTTCGACAACCCTAATATGATATCCTTAATCTCTTTGGGCTAAATCCATTCTCCAAATATGATCTTATTTTATCTGATGGTAACCATTACATTTTTCTTTATGAAAAGTCAATGACTATCAAATAGTAATCAAATCATTTATCACAAAGATAAACGACCTGTGGCCACGTTTACTTTTCATTTATCATGTAATGACGATGAGAGGATATCATTTACCCATTACTTGGGGGTATAAATTCCACTATTGTGAATGATGCTACATACTGGAAAAAAATTTATACCCAACGCACAAGTGTTTGATTCCTTATCTATTTGAACTCATGCTTTTACTTACATCAAAGTATACGAGTCACGCATATGTAACACGTAGGTTTGTGTAAGTGTACACAATCGTTATTAAGTAATAAGTAAGTAAAAGAGTTATCGTCTCCATAGGAACTATATATGCTAATCAGATAATTGCAGAATTCTGAATTTACAAGTTGGTAAAGAAAAACACAATATTTTGGAGTGTTGGATGTTTAATTAAACTAAATGAAAATTAATTAATCTAAATGCAATGAATGAGATCAGATGGTTTAGCAGCAAATTCACAAGCTTCAATAATAATAACATGAATGAGCTAGAATAATTAAAATATTCAACTTAATTCATTTTTCATCATGCTTAGCAATGTCTGAAAACTATTACATGGCAACTCGATCTTTCATTAACTTGAAAACAGTTATAAGTCCTTTCGGAATCTTATGCTTAGAAAAACATGCATATTACCATGATCATATTTAACTAAGGGTTTCTTAGAGTTATGTGAAGTAACAGGGACGGATTAGGTTTGAAACAATTTAATCACACAAATCTAAAAGTTATGAAAGGTAATAGAGCTCACTCGAGTTATTACGAACCTTTAATTAATCAAGCTAAAATCTAAATTAAGCATGCATTCTTCAATTATTGCGTCCATTAATCATCATCTAGCTAGTATTGATCAACTAATTCAAATGCATTCAATCTCATTTTAATGAATGAAATACATGCATGAGTTTAATTGAAAGCATGAACGATTGAGGTACAGACATCATAAACATGAATCAAATGAGCTTTGTCAAGTTAATGTAATCATTCTAGCTGAAACAAAATTAAGCTATCATTGTTAATGAAAAAACATTAAAACAATTTGCGAACATGTTGAATAACAAAGTACAAAATAAAGATAAGGAAGAAGAAACTCTGAATGATTTCGGCAGTCCTTCGGAAATCGATTGTAGTGGCTTCCTTCGATCCTTGTGTTGCTCCTTCACAAAATGTTCCTCAAGGTGGTCGGCCAAGAGAGAATTTTCTCAAGGAATTGTTAGCTAAGGGGAATGGGGAAAATGAATGGCTTTATGCATGAAAAGGAGAGGAAATGAACAAGTGAAGAATGAAAAATGAATGAATAATTGATGGATGAAGGATATGGGAATGAGAGGTGATATTTATAGTGGAAGGGTGACATGAGAGTTTGCTAAAAATAGATTGAGAGATCCCTTGAAATGCTCCCCCTATTGGCCGACTATGAAATGTGGAAAGTGGCTGATTTTTTTTCCCTTTATTTTCTTGCTTGATTCTAGCTTGATTTGTGCTAGGGGTTGGACGGTTTCTTGGGAAATATTTGGGAGCTGATTTTTTATTCTTTCCCAAGTGTAAGAACCTTCAAATAAATCTTCCAAAAGTTGATTTTGAACCGCTCATGATGCTTGCCGAATTTGGGCTTCTCTTCCTTTGATGGATGGTTTTGTGACCCAAATTAAAACACAATTAGATTTCTTTACAGCAACCAACTTCAACTAGGTCAAGGTAAAATTTCTGAACCCAATCATGGTCTAGCTGTCCATATGACTTGTTCACGTGGGACATTTTAACTTTCTCCCATGTTAGTCAATTCCATGGTCCCACTACGATATATTAAGCACTTTATTAAACATGTAACTATATAACTTAATTTTATGCAAATTTAACTCTAAAAATTAATAAAATTACAAACTTGCTAAAATCATGCTCAATGTCTTAATATGAATAAAATTCATATAATTTGCTAACAATATACTCCAAATTTTCTCAAATATTAAGTAAAAAGATGTGACATAAGTCTATATAATTTAGACTTATCAACATACATAGTCCATCATCCACTGAGGATTAAGGTATGACACACTATGAATGTCATAAGTGAATAAACCCATAAATGGATATAAGATATATTCTATTTGGGTCCTATCTAATGTATTTTTAGTCCAGTCAATCACGTGTATGTCTCTATCTTTTGAGAGTCATCCACTCCAAGGCTTAAGACAAAGCATCTCCCTAATTGGCTTTAATAGATAGTATATTAGTCTTTCAATTAGTTTGCTCATTTTTTATTAGACTAAGGACATATTTAGATTCATCTACTAATACAAACTTACTTTCCATATTATGATCTATAACAGCTCGATTTTGGGGCTATTCAGAATAGTGGTTTCGGAACCACTAATTCGAGGTTAGAGAAATTATTTTTAATATTATTTGATGTGTTATAGCATGATTATATTTGTGAATAAAAATTTTGGTGAAATAATTTTAGCAATTTTATGCTTAATTTTGAAAAGGGACTAAATCGCATAAAAGGCGAAATTTGTGTTCTACTAAGTAGAAGTGTCATATAGCTAGAGAACCTTAAATTAGAGGTCCTTAATGTGCAAATAGGCCTTTAAGAGAGTGATGGCCGGCCATAGAGGCAAGGAAATGAAATTGTCAAAGGTTAGGTGAGGTTTTGGTGACAAATTTGACTAGAAATAAAATAAAATAAAGAGAAAAAGATATCACCTTTTCATCTTCCTCCTCTCCACCGAAAATATCAGCAAAAATAAGGGTTTTGGAAGCTTGAAATTTTAGCAACTCTTCACCCTTGCAAGTAAGTGATTTTAATGGTCATTCTTGATAATTTTTGTACTTTTGGGACCCTTGTAGCATAAGCTAACTAAAGGGGGGACTATTTTGCAAAATGGTTGATAGTCTAGAGACTTACCATGAGAGGATTTGTGATGTTTGCTGAGTATTTATGGAAGAAAATGAATCTTGGTTGTTAAATAAATAACTTTTGTGAAATGGGTTTTCATGAAAACACCTAAAAGGAGCATTTTGTAAAGTTTATAAAATAGATTGTAAATGTGTTAGATAATTGAAAAAAGTGAGTTGCTATAAGAGTAATAAAGGTTCGACTAGGCTTGTTAAAGGAGGAAATTTGATTAAAATCATTTTACGAGCCTAGGGGCAAAATCGTAATTATGTGAAAGTCTAGGGGCAAAATGATAATTTTGCCCAGGTATGAATTATAGATTGTCTTGATTAATGTAGTGATTAAATAAGTGAATTTATCATTATAGATCAAGAAAAACGGAGTCCAGACCCAGACCGGGGGAAGACCAAGCTAGTAGACTAATTCAATCTAGTCGCCCACTTTTTATATACCGAGGTAAGTTGTACGTAAATAATACAAATTTATTGTTATTATGAATTGAACAATTAATATGGCATAAAGTGTTTGATTATTGTTGTGAATATGCATGATGAGAATTGATGTAGTAAAAACTCCTGGTTGAACCTTAGGAATTGATTAGATATTTATGCCATGACATTTGGGTGATATGTGTGCTAGTGTAAGACCATGTTTGGGATATGGCATCGGCCATATTATGAGAGCCAGTGTAAGACCATGTCTAGGACATGGCATCGGCGTTGATATGTGTGCTAGTGTAAGACCATGTCTGGGACATGGCATCGGCATTAAGACGAAAGCTAGTGTAAGACTATGTCTGGGACATGGCATCGGCCTTGACATGTGAGCCAGTGTAAGACCATGTCTGGGACATGGCATCGGCATTTTACCCTCTTGTGTAAGGCTTATCGGATATCCTTTAGTATTCCAAATGGTCCCATGGGTTATTTAAAGCTTATGATAAAGATATGAAAGGATATAATCATGTTATGAATGGTACAGGTTCTTACTCGAAACTCATGAGATATGAGCTTAGTTATGATGCCTTAATGGTAATGATGAAATTGAGTAAGTTCTATCTATGATAATGATTTCAGGACGATCTTGTAATCTTTGGCTTATATTTGTAATGTGTAAATATTTAGTAAATCTACCATTGCTAAATCAAGAATGTTATGCTGGTTTATAATATGCTATGTGTTTAAAGATGCATAGTTGATGTTGTTACTTATTTACATGCAACTTACTAAGCTTTATGCTACTCCCTCTCTTTTCCATTTTCTTATAGTATCGCCAAGCTAGCTCGGGAATCAAAGGACGTCGGAGGATCGATCACACTATCAATCTGAACATTTGGTATAGTTAGATTTATCATTTTGAGTATGGCATGTATAGGGACTTGGTCTTTTGTCAAGTGTCATATTGTTTTGGCCAAATGTGTTGGCTTGTCTTGAAGATTGATTCATTTTGTATAAGGCCATGGATGATGGCTAATACTTGTTATTGATGTATGTAAATGATGATATTTTTCATGAATGTGCAATTTGCATGGTGAAATATTGTAACACCCCTTACCCGAGACCTTCGCCGGAGTCGGGTATGTGGCATTATTAGACTTGAATACAAGTTCGGGACATAAAAATTTGAAGCTGTCAAACTGCGTCATGCTGACTAAATTGACCATAACTCGAGTTACAAAACTCAAAATTCAGATCCGTAAATTTTCCTTGAAAATAGACTCATATATGAATTTACCAAAATGTTTCCAGAATTTTTCATGTGGCCAATTAGTACAGTTTATTCATCAAAGTTTCCCCTATTTCACTGTTGGCAATTCTGACCTGTCATTACAAAAACTCATTTATCTCATAGTACGAATTTCCAATAACGTTCTTGTTTATTTCAATCAAAACTAGACTCATTAAGGATTTTAAGCATATAAATTATGTTCCATAACTATTTTTGTACAATTTTTAACAATTTTTCCAAGACAGAACATGGATTCACGAATTCATTCAGAACAAATTTCACTAAAATTTAATTATCTCACAACATAAAACTCCTTTGCCTATTCTGTTTCTTTCATATTAAAATAGACACAATAAGCTTTGATTCTATACCTCATTCACCTTCTAATTCAACTTATCCTATTTTTGGTGATTTTTCAAAACTACATCACTGCTGTTACTAAAGACTGTTTCTTTACAAGATATGATTACTAGCTTATAACCTAATATACTCACATATAATTCGTACCATCCATGCATCTTAACCATTTACGCAATTTAGCTGATACCTAAATCATTCGCATAATATCATAACATCATCGATTTAAAAGAGTACCAACATTTATAACCAAAGTCCCAAGAAGCATACTTGACTAAAAATTTAGCCATATTCGCATGGCTATTACATACAGGAACCAAAGTTTCCGTCAAACTTAGACAAAGTCTTTCCTATACATGCCTTCTTTGGAAAAACCAAAATGAAAGTGTACCAAAACAGTTTGATAGTGTGGACAACTTTCCGAACGATCCCGACGAGCTTGTAGCTTGCACCCAAACTATAAAACAAAGGAGAACATTTCACACTAGTAAGCTTACTAGCTTAGTAAGTCCTAATCTCATGATAATAAAACATATAAATAATTGAAATTAAAACTTCCAACTTATTGTATCCCACATAAGCACTTAAGTAAATTTCGTATACAAGGCTGAATACTAGAGATTCAATAACCCAAGTAAGGTAGAAATCATTTCATTAAAATTCATATAAACATATCGCATGAAAATCTCCTTTTCTTGGCATTTATACTTGAAAACCAATTGTTCCATAATAGCACATTCTAACTCGAATTCCATCATATTACACCCATCAATATTAACTTCAACACATATAACACAATTCTCATAATATTAATTCGACTCAAGTGATATTAAGCATAACATACCTTACATACTTACCTGAATCATATACTCAATAAATTAGCTTTAAGTTGTCTTGAACAAAGATTCGATTTCTCTTTTGTAAATACATCACCGGCATCAAGCTTGCTAGGCATAAAAGCCCGATAAGTAACACCGGCATAAGGCCTGCTAGGCGTAAAAGCCCGATAAGTAACACCGGCACAAGGCCTGCTAGGCATAAAAGCCTGAATTAAATCACCGGCACTAGGCCTGCTAGGCTTAAAGCCCGAAACACATTAATACAATCGTTTATTGCTAACACTTTTCATAACTATATCACATATTTAATTTACTTTGGCTTATTTACATCAAACAATCAAAAACCATTCTAATAGGCTTATATATATATTCGGCTATGGCATGAATATCTACTAAAATTTATCAAACATTATCATATAATAGATTCGTACGTAATTCTTCAATATACTATAGCTTAAGGACTTACTTGAAATTTAAGGAACCCAAATGCTTCGGCTATTCGTTCACTTTGCTCTTTCCCTGGTCTAGCTCCTTTTCTTTTTGCTCACGGTCTAAGAATTGTCAATGACATTTGTTCAATATGTATTTCCAATTGATTTAACGCTGTTCAATTCAATTGCAAGATTTCACAATTCTTACTATTCAATCTCGCATTTATACAACTAACAAAAATCCAATCCACCACATTGCAAATATATGCATACATATAATCCACAGCTCAATTTATTTACACCCAATGAAATATTACATTCGGTCAATTTACTAACATGAAACCAAATTATTATTAAACATATTCCTATCATTTTCGGCAACCATCAATACATATACAACTATAATCCTTTTCTCTATTTATTTCGGGCAGCACTTAACATTTCGCTGTGAAGTCAATAAACTGCAGCAACATTTAGCATTTAAAACAATAATTATTGCTCCATTCCAACAGCAGCAACATTTAGCATTTTAAGTCAATAATAACAACAACATTTAGCATTTAAATCAATAATTATTGCTCCATTTCTGACAGCATTGATTTGCAGCATTCATACATCATTAATTTACAATTATTTGGACAGCAGTAACAACACTCAGACGACATTAATTTGTACAAAAATGGACAGCCTTTAAGCACCAGTTTGGACAGCATTGATATGCTCAAAATGGACAACACCTAAGCACCAGTTTAGCCAACTGAATCATTAATGTTGACTTAATAAAGAATTTAACATGAAATAATCAGAAACTATTTCAAAGAAAACACACGAAAATTTTCCCAAGCTACTACAACCATGGCTTCACCTACACGCAATCAGCCAACATTTTTCTTTTCCATTTCAAAAGGACAAGAGAACTTACCCATGGCAGAATCTTAACGTGCTTAACCCCCAAAAATTCTAACGTGATTTTGATAGTATGCAAACAATTAACGTAAATATGTAAGGATTTTACCAAAACAAAGCTCAAGCACCTACCTTATCATTACATGCAAGGCCGAACAATGGAGGTTTCAAGTTTCTTCTCTTCTTTCAATTTGAATTCGTGAAGAAGGTGGGGAGAGAAGAGAAATTAAAAATAGAAAATACTTCTTTTTGTTTTAATTTCCCGAACACATATTAGCATGCTTATTATTATAATAATATTTTAGTTATAATATTTTTAAGACAATAGATTAATTAATGCATGCTTACCGTCCACTTTTTAAAATATGGGGAATTTGACATGCAAATCCCCATGTTTAATAGACAATTCACTTAGCCCCCTTTTTATTTTATGTTCACTACTTTGGTCCTTTTTTGCAAATTAGCCCTTTTTTGCCAATTAAACACTCAAACGGCTAAAATTTTCTACGAAACTTTCACATACACAAATTCACCTATAATAGACACATGATATAATATTAAAAATATTTATCAGGCTCGGATTCATGGTCCCGAAACCACCGTTCCGATTAGGGTCAAAATTGGTCTGTCACAACTCTCCCCCCTTAAGAATTTTCGTCCTCGAAAATCTTACCGTTAAATAAGATCGGATATTGTTGCCTCATTGAATCTTCAGGTTCCCACGTGGCCTCTTCAACTCCGTGTCTATTCCATAATACTTTCACTAATGGAATCCTCTTATTTCTCAACTCCTTCATTTCCCGAGCCAAGATACGAATCGGTTCCTCATCATATGTCAAATCGGATCGAATTTCAATCTCTGACGGTGTGATCACATGGGACGGGTCCGATCTGTATTTGCGAAGCATCGAAACGTGAAATACATTGTGTATCTTTTCTAAGTCAAGGGGCAATTTCAATCTATAAGCAACAGGCCCTATACGCTCGATGATTTCATACGGTCCGATAAATCTCGGACTCAACTTGCCTTTCCGACCAAATCGGAGTATTTTCTTCCACGGAGAGACTTTTAAGAACACCTGATCTCCGACCTGAAATTCAATGTCCTTACGTTTCAAATCGGCATAAGACTTTTGACGATCCGAAGCAGCTTTCAAATTATTCCTGATAAGAACCACCTTCTGTTCTGTTTCTTTAATCCAATCAACCCCGTGTATCTTATTTTCACTGAGCTCAGTCCAGTACAATGGTGTGCGACATTTTCGCCCGTATAAGGCTTCATAAGGCGCCATTTTTATACTAGTTGGAAGCTATTATTGTAAGCAAATTCAATCAAAGGTAGGTATCGTTCCCACGTACCTTCAAACTCGAGAACGCAACACCTCAGCATGTCCTCAAGTATAAAAATAGTTCGCTCAGACTGACCGTCTGTTTGCGGATGGAAGGCTGTACTAAAATGGAGTTTAGTACCTAGAGCATCTTGCAATCTCTTCCAAAACCTCGATGTGAATCTCGGGTCTCTATCTGAAATAATGGAACTCGGTACACCGTGCAACCTTACAATCTGTGACACATACAGTTTGGCAAGCTTATCCAGTGAATAGTCGGTACGTACCGGCACAAAATGAGCTGATTTAGTCAGTCTATCAACGATAACCCATACGGCATCTTTCTTACTAGGTGTCATAGGAAGACCGGATACAAAATCCATTGTAATTCTATCCCATTTCCATTCGGATATCATGATTGGCTGAAGTAATCCGGATGGTACCTGATGCTCAGCTTTCACTTGTTGACAGATTAAGCGCTTGGAAACAATTTCAGATATATCTCGTTTCATGCCAGGCCACCAATAAAACTGTTTCAAATCGTTATACATTTTCATGCTACCCGGGTGTATCGACATTTGAACATTATGGGCCTCACTCAGAATCATCTGTATCAAATCTGAGTTCTTAGGAACACACAATCGACTTTTATAATTCAAACAATCATTTGCATCAATCTGAAAATCTGATTCTTTACCGTTTTCACACTGAATCCGAATAGCAACCAAATTTTCGTCAACTTTCTGTGCATCACAAATTTGTTGAATAAATATCGGTCTTGCTTGTAACTCGGCTATGATCGAACCATCATCAGACATAGCCATCTGTGCATTCAACGCACGAAGAGCAAATAATGCTTTTCGACTTAACGCGCCTGCGACAACATTAGCTTTTCCCGGATGGTAGTCAATCACTAATTCATAGTCTTTCAGCAATTCTAACCATCTGCGTTGTCTCAAATTTAGATCTTTCTGAGTCATTAAATACTTTAGACTTTTATGATCTGAATAAATATGACATTTTTCGCCGAATAAATAGTGACGCCAAATTTTCAAAGCGAACACAATGGCTGCTAACTCCAAATCGTGAGTTGGATAATTTTTCTCATGCGGCTTCAATTGTCTCGAAGCGTAGGCTATCACCTTGCCTTCTTGCATTAAAACGCAACCCAACCCATTCAAGGAAGCATCACTAAAAATAATAAATTTTTTACCCGATTCAGGCTGAGTTAACACTGGAGCTTCGGTCAAAAGGGCTTTCAACTGCTCGAAACTTTTCTGACACCTTTCTGACCACTCAAATTTGACATCTTTCTGTAGTAGTCTCGTCAAAGGTGTAGCTATAACAGAAAAACCTTTTACAAATAGTCTGTAATATCCCGCAAGGCCTAGGAAACTTCGGATCTCGGAAACATTCTTTGGTGGTTTCCAATCGAGTATGGCTGCTATTTTGTTTGGATCCACCCGAATACCTGACACCGAAACAACATGACCCAAGAAGTTGACTTCATTCATCCAGAACTCACACTTACTGAACTTTGCATACAATCGTTGATCTCTCAAAGTTTGTAGTACTAATCTCAAATGCTCAGCATGTTCAGTTTCATTTTTGGAGTAGATCAGTATATCATCAATAAACACTACTACAAACCGATCTAAAAACTGTCAGAAGACTCGGTTCATTAGGTCCATAAAAACAGCAGGTGCATTAGTGCCATTTCCCACAGTGCTCGCATTCAACTCTATTCTGAGGAACGTTACCAACACTGGCTATCGAGGTAGCTCGAGAGCTCATAGGAGGTCGATCCCTTCTAGGTGGATCTGTAGTAGCTTTATGTCGGATGTAGTCATCTCTGGACTTCTTGGTTGTGGAATGAAAGACCTTACCCGAAGATCTTTTACGAATGTCTCTAGCTTTTGTCTCAGCCTTTCTTTTCTCTTTCCCGAGCTCTTCAGCTTTGCAAGCTCTCTCAACTAAAGTCACAAACTCTTGAATTTCAAGAATGCCAACAAACATCTTTATATCTTCATTCAGGCCATCTTCAAATCTTTTACACATAACAGCTTCAGTAGAAACACACTCTCTAGCATATCTGCTGAGCCTGACAAATTTCCGTTCATATTCTGTCACGGTCATTCGTCCTTGTTTCAGCTCAAGGAATTCTTTTCGTTTTTGATCAATGAATCTTTGGCTGATATATTTCTTGCGGAATTCACTCTGGAAGAAATCCCAGGTCACTTTTTCTTTCGGGACTACTGATACTAGTGTATTCCACCAGTGATATGCAGTATCCCGCAGTAAAGATATAGCACATTTCAGGCATTCATCTTGAGTACAAGATAGCTCATCAAGTACCCGTATAGTGTTATCAAGCCACATTTCAGCTCGCTCTGCATCATCGTCATCATTGGCTTTAAATTCTTCGGCCCAAATTTTCAGATTTTATCAACTGGGGGCCTACTAGATCTCACCGGATATATCATCGGGGGTGCTGAAGGAATCGGAGTTGGATTATTCGGGGGTGGAGGTTTGTGTACAGCCGGGTTAGTTCGAATAAATTGGGCAAACCACTCATTCATCATCTGATAAAAGGCTTGTTTAGTCTCTCCTTCGTGGCTACCCGAAACAGGTCGAGAGTCTACCGGCGCTGATCCGTGTGCGCGGTCAGGCGCCACACTCTCTACATCATCAGCTACGGCTCTTTCAGGATCTGTGTTCATTTACTATATAAAACAAAGTTCAGGCTGTCAGAAGTCACCACACTATCAATATATGATAAAGGCATGTATAGCTAGACTCACACGCGCTACGGTAGTCCTAGAATTGACTAAACCGTAAGCTCTGATACCAATCAAATGTAACACCCCTTACCCGAGACCTTCGCCGGAGTCGGGTATGTGGCATTATTAGACTTGAATACAAGTTCGGGACATAAAAATTTAAAGCTATCAAACTGCGTCATGCTGACTAAATTGACCATAACTCGAGTTACAAAACTCAAAATTCAGATCCGTAAATTTTCCTTGAAACTAGTCTCATATATGAATTTACCAAAATTTTTCCAGAATTTTTCATGTGGCCAATTAGTACAGTTTATTCATCAAAGTTTCCCCTATTTCACTGTTGGCAATTCTGACCTGTCATTACAAAAACTCATTTATCTCATAGTACGAATTTCCAATAACGTTCTTGTTTATTTCAATCAAAACTAGACTCATCAAGGATTTTAAGCATATAAATTATGTTCCATAACTATTTTTGTAAAATTTTTAACAATTTTTCCAAGACAGAACATGGATTCACGAATTCATTCAGAACAAATTTCACTAAAATTTAATTATCTCACAACATAAAACTCCTTTGCCTATTCTGTTTCTTTCATATTAAAATAGACACAATAAGCTTTGATTCTATACCTCATTCACCTTCTAATTCAACTTATCCTATTTTTGGTGATTTTTCAAAACTACATCACTGCTGTTACTAAAGACTGTTTCTTTACAAGATATGATTACTAGCTTATAACCGAATATACTCACATATAATTCGTACCATCCATGCATCTTAACCATTTACGCAATTTAGCTGATACCTAAATCATTCGCATAATATCATAACATCATCGATTTAAAAGAGTACCAACATTTATAACCAAAGTCCCAAGAAGCATACTTGACTAAAAATTTAGCCATATTCGCATGGCTATTACATACAGGAACCAAAGTTTCCGTCAAACTTAGACAAAGTCTTTCCTATACATGCCTTCTTTGGAAAAACCAAAATGAAAGTGTACCAAAATAGTTTGATAGTGTGGACGACCTTCCGAACGATCCCGACGAGCTTGTAGCTTGCACCCAAACTATAAAACAAAGGAGAACATTTCACACTAGTAAGCTTACTAGCTTAGTAAGTCCTAATCTCATGATAATAAAACATATAAATAATTGAAATTAAAACTTCCAACTTATTGTATCCCACATAAGCACTTAAGTAAATTTCGTATACAAGGCTGAATACTAGAGATTCAATAACCCAAGTAAGGTAGAAATCATTTCATTAAAATTCATATAAACATATCGCATGAAAATCTCCTTTTCTTGGCATTTATACTTGAAAACCAATTGTTCCATAATAGCACATTCTAACTTGAATTCCATCATATTACACCCATCAATATTAACTTCAACACATATAACACAATTCTCATAATATTAATTCGACTCAAGTGATATTAAGCATAACATACCTTACATACTTACCTGAATCATATACTCAATAAATTAGCTTTAAGTTGTCTTGAACAAAGATTCGATTTCTCTTTTGCAAATACATCACCGGCATCAAGCCTGCTAGGCATAAAAGCCCGATAAGTAACACCGGCACAAGGCCTGCTAGGCGTAAAAGCCTGATAAGTAACACCGGCACAAGGCCTGCTAGGCGTAAAAGCCCGATAAGTAACACCGGCACAAGGCCTGCTAGGCGTAAAAGCCTGAATTAAATCACCGGCACTAGGCCTGCTAGGCTTAAAGCCCGAAACACATTAATACAATCGTTTATTGCTAACACTTTTCATAACTATATCTCATATTTAATTTACTTTGGCTTATTTACATCAAACAATCAAAAACCATTCTAATAGGCTTATATATATATTCGGCTATGGCATGAATATCTACTAAAATTTATCAAACATTATCATATAATAGATTCGTACGTAATTCTTCAATATACTATAGCTTAAGGACTTACTTGAAATTTAAGGAACCCAAATGCTTCGGCTATTCGTTCACTTTGCTCTTTCCCCGGTCTAGCTCCTTTTCTTTTTGCTCACGGTCTAAGAATTGTCAATGACATTTGTTCAATATGTATTTCCAATTGATTTAACGCTATTCAATTCAATTGCAAGATTTCACAATTCTTACTATTCAATCTCGCATTTATACAACTAACAAAAATCCAATCCACCACATTGCAAATATATGCATACATACAATCCACAGCTCAATTTATTTACACCCAATGAAATATTACATTCGGTCAATTTACTAACATGAAACCAAATTATTATTAAACATATTCCTATCATTTTCGGCAACCATCAATACATATACAACTATAATCCTTTTCTCTATTTATTTCGGGCAGCACTTAACATTTCGCTGTGAAGTCAATAAACTGCAGCAACATTTAGCATTTAAAACAATAATTATTGCTCCATTCCAACAGCAGCAACATTTAGCATTTTAAGTCAATAATAACAACAACATTTAGCATTTAAATCAATAATTATTGCTCCATTTCCGACAACATTGATTTGCAGCATTCATACATCATTAATTTACAATTATTTGGACAGCAGAAACAACACTCGGACGACATTAATTTGTACAAAAATGGACAGCCTTTAAGCACCAGTTTGGACAGCATTGATATGCTCAAAATGGACAACACCTAAGCACCAGTTTAGCCAACTGAATCATTAATGTTGACTTAATAAAGAATTTAACATGAAATAATCAGAAACTATTTCAAAGAAAACACACGAAAATTTTCCCAAGCTACTACAACCATGGCTTCACCTACATGCAATCGGCCAACATTTTTCTTTTCCATTTCAAAAGGACAAGAGAACTTACCCATGGCAGAATCTTAACGTGCTTAACCCCCAAAAATTCTAACATGATTTTGATAGTATGCAAACAATTAACGTAAATATGTAAGGATTTTACCAAAACAAAGCTCAAGCACCTACCTTATCATTACATGCAAGGCCGAACAATGGAGGTTTCAAGTTTCTTCTCTTCTTTCAATTTGAATTCGTGAAGAAGGTGGGGAGAGAAGAGAAATTAAAAATAGAAAATACTTCTTTTTGTTTTAATTTCCCTAACACATATTAGCATGCTTATTATTATAATAATATTTTAGTTATAATATTTTTAAGACAATAGATTAATTAATGCATGCTTACCGTCCACTTTTTAAAATATGGGGAATTTGACATGCAAATCCCCATGTTTAATAGACAATTCACTTAGCCCCCTTTTTATTTTATGTTCACTACTTTGGTCCTTTTTTGCAAATTAGCCCTTTTTTGCCAATTAAACACTCAAACGGCTAAAATTTTCTACGAAACTTTCACATACACAAATTCACCTATAGTAGACACAAGATATAATATTAAAAATATTTATCAGGCTCGGATTCATGGTCCCGAAACCACCGTTCCGATTAGGGTCAAAATTGGTCTGTCACAACTCTCCCCCCTTAAGAATTTTCGTCCTCGAAAATCTTACCGTTAAATAAGATCGGATATTGTTGCCTCATTGAATCTTCAGGTTCCCACGTGGCCTCTTCAACTCCGTGTCTATTCCATAATACTTTCACTAATGGAATCCTCTTATTTCTCAACTCCTTCATTTCCCGAGCCAAGATACGAATCGGTTCCTCATCATATGTCAAATCGGATCGAATTTCAATCTCTGACGGTGTGATCACATGGGACGGGTCCGATCTGTATTTGCGAAGCATCGAAACGTGAAATACATTGTGTATCTTTTCTAAGTCAAGGGGCAATTTCAATTTATAAGCAACAGGCCCTATACGTTCGATGATTTCATACGGTCCGATAAATCTCGGACTCAACTTGCCTTTCCGACCAAATCGGAGTATTTTCTTCTACGGAGAGACTTTTAAGAACACCTGATCTCCGACCTGAAATTCAATGTCCTTACGTTTCAAATCGGCATAAGACTTTTGACGATCCGAAGCAGCTTTCAAATTATTCCTGATAAGAACCACCTTCTGTTCTGTTTCTTTAATCCAATCAACCCCGTGTATCTTATTTTCACTGAGCTCAGTCCAGTACAATGGTGTGCGACATTTTCGCCAGTATAAGGCTTCATAAGGCGCCATTTTTATACTAGATTGGAAGCTATTATTGTAAGCAAATTCAACCAAAGGTAGGTATCGTTCCCACGTACCTTCAAACTCGAGAACGCAACACCTCAGCATGTCCTCAAGTATAAAAATAGTTCGCTTAGACTGACCGTCTGTTTGCGGATGGAAGGCTGTACTAAAATGGAGTTTAGTACCTAGAGCATCTTGCAATCTCTTCCAAAACCGCGATGTGAATCTCGGGTCTCTATCTGAAATAATGGAACTCGGTACACCGTGCAACCTTACAATCTGTGACACATACAGTTTGGCAAGCTTATCCAGTGAATAGTCGGTATGTACCGGCACAAAATGAGCTGATTTAGTCAGTCTATCAACGATAACCCATACGGCATCTTTCTTACTAGGTGTCATAGGAAGACCGGATACAAAATCCATTGTAATTCTATCCCATTTCCATTCGGGTATCATGATTGGCTGAAGTAATCCGGATGGTACCTGATGCTCAGCTTTCACTTGTTGACAGATTAAGCGCTTGGAAACAATTTCAGATATATCTCGTTTCATGCCAGGCCACCAATAAAACTGTTTCAAATCGTTATACATTTTCATGCTACCCGGGTGTATCGACATTTGACCATTATGGGCCTCACTCAGAATCATCTGTATCAAATCTGAGTTCTTAGGAACACACAATCGACTTTTATAATTCAAACAATCATTTGCATCAATATGAAAATCTGATTCTTTACCGTTTTCACACTGAATCCGAATAGCAACCAAAATTTTCGTCAATTTTCTGTGCATCACAAATTTGTTGAATAAATATCGGTCTTGCTTGTAACTCGGCTATGATCGAACCATCATCAGACATAGCCATCTGTGCATTCAACGCACGAAGAGCAAATAATGCTTTTCGACTTAACGCGTCTGCGACAACATTAGCTTTTCCCGGATGGTAGTCAATCACTAATTCATAGTCTTTCAGCAATTCTAACCATCTGCGTTGTCTCAAATTTAGATCTTTCTGAGTCATTAAATACTTTAGACTTTTATGATCTGAATAAATATGACATTTTTCACCGAATAAATAGTGACGCCAAATTTTCAAAGCGAACACAATGGCTGCTAACTCCAAATCGTGAGTTGGATAATTTTTCTCATGCGGCTTCAATTGTCTCGAAGCGTAGGCTATCACCTTGCCTTCTTGCATTAAAACGCAACCCAACCCATTCAAGGAAGCATCACTAAAAATAATAAATTCTTTACCCGATTCAGGCTGAGTTAACACTGGAGCTTCGGTCAAAAGGGCTTTCAACTGCTCGAAACTTTTCTGACACCTTTCTGACCACTCAAATTTGACATCTTTCTGTAGTAGTCTCGTCAAAGGTGTAGCTATAACAGAAAAACCTTTTACAAATCGTCTGTAATATCCCGCAAGGCCTAGGAAACTTCAGATCTCGGAAACATTCTTTGGTGGTTTCCAATCGAGTATGGCTGCTATTTTGTTTGGATCCACCCGAATACCTGACACCGAAACAACATGACCCAAGAAGTTGACTTCATTCATCCAGAACTCACACTTACTGAACTTTGCATACAATCGTTGATCTCTCAAAGTTTGTAGTACTAATCTCAAATGCTCAGCATGTTCAGTTTTATTTTTGGAGTAGATCAGTATATCATCAATAAACAATACTACAAACCGATCTAAAAACTGTCGGAAGACTCGGTTCATTAGGTCCATAAAAATAGCAGGTGCATTAGTAAGTCCAAAAGGCATAACCAAAAACTCATAGTGTCCGTACCTCGTTCGGAATGCAGTCTTTGGCACATCTGAATCTCTAACTCGCAACTGATAATAGCCCGATCTCAAATCTATTTTCGAAAACACTGAAGCCCCCTTTAACTGATCAAATAATCATCAATCCGAGGTAACGGGTACTTATTCTTTATAGTTACCTTATTTAGTTGCCGGTAGTCGATACACATTCGCATAGTCCCATCTTTCTTTTTCACAAATAAAACCGGTGCACCCTACGGAGAAAAACTCGGTCGTGCGAAGCCCCTATCTGTCAACTCTTGCAACTGCGCTTTCAATTCTTTTAATTCAGAAGGCGCCATTCAGTACGGAGCTATCGAAATCGGAGTCGCACCCGGCACTAACTCAATGCCGAACTCAATCTCTCGTACTGGGGGTAAACCCAATAGTTCTTCAGGAAACACATCGGGGTATTCACATACAACTGATACAGATTCAATTTGTTTCTCGGACATTTTATTATCCAGTACATAAGCCAAATAAGCTTCACACCCTTTTCTCACATAATTTCGGGCTAACATTGAAGATATTACTGTAGGCAACCTATTTACATCACAGGATTTAATTCTGATGGTCTCACTGTTTCGACATTTCAAATCAATAAGCTTTCTTTTACAATCCACTACTGCCTCATGTGAAGTTAACCAGTCCATACCCAAGATTATATCAAATTCGTCAAAGGGCAACAACATTAAATCAGCTGGGAAGCAATAATCCTGAATCATCAACGGGCAATCTCTACACACTTTGTTAACAAGTACACATCTACCCAAAGGGTTGGACACACGAATCACCAACTCGGTAGACTCAACTAGCAGAGTCTTTCCGAATTCTAAAGTTTCACACACATATGAGTGAGTCGAACCAGGATCAATTAATGCAATTACAGTAGTGTCATAAAGGGTGAAAGTACCGGTAATGACATCGGGGGAGGAAGCATCCTCTCTGGCTCGTGCAGCATAAGCTCTAGCCTCAGATCGAACTGTAGTGTTCTTCGTTCCTTTCTGACTACCACCTACATTGCCGGAATGTCTGGGTGGTCTATCTCGCATTGACGTGTTGCTCGGCTTAGTGTTCTGAACTGTATTCTGCTCAGCTAACCTCAGACATTCTCTAATAAAATGATCTGACGATCCACATTTATAGCAAGACCGATCATGAAATCTACATCTCCCTGAGTGTCATTTCCCACAGTGCTCGCATTCAACTCTATTCTGAGGAACGTTACCAACACTGGCTATCAAGGTAGCTCGAGAGCTCATAGGAGGTCGATCCCGTCTAGGTGGATCTGTAGTAGCTTTATGTCGGCTGTAGTCATCTCTGGGCTTCTTGGTTGTGGAATGAAAGACCTTACCCGAAGATCTTTTACGAATGTCTCTAACTTCTGTCTCAGCCTTTCTTTTCTCTTTCCCGAGCTCTTCAGCTTTGCAAGCTCTCTCAACTAAAGTCACAAACTCTTGAATTTCAAGAATGCCAACAAACATCTTTATATCTTCATTCAGGCCATCTTCAAATCTTTTACACATAACAGCTTCAGTAGAAACACACTCTCTAGCATATCTGCTGAGCCTGACAAATTTCCGTTTATATTCCGTCACGGTCATTCATCCTTGTTTCAGCTCAAGGAATTCTTTTCGTTTTTGATCAATGAATCTTTGGCTGATATATTTCTTGTGGAATTCACTCTGGAAGAAATCCCAGGTCACTTTTTCTTTCGGGACTACTGATACTAGTGTATTCCACCAGTGATATGCAGTATCCCGCAGTAAAGATATAGCACATTTCAGGCATTCATCTTGAGTACAAGATAGCTCATCAAGTACCCGTATAGTGTTATCAAGCCACATTTCAGCTCGCTCTGCATCATCGTCATCATTGGCTTTTAATTCTTCGGCCCAAATTTTCAGATTTTATCAACTGGGGGCCTACTAGATCTCACCGGATCTATCATCGGGGGTGCTGAAGGAATCGGAGTTGGATTATTCGGGGGTGGAGGTTGGTGTACATCCGGGTTAGTTCGAATAAATTGGGCAAACCACTCATTCATCATCTGATAAAAGGCTTGTTTAGTCTCTCCTTCGTGGCTACCCAAAACAGGTCGAGAGTCTACCGGCGCTGATCCGTGTGCGCGGTCAGGCGCCACACTCTCTACATCATCAGCTACGGCTCTTTCAGGATCTGTGTCCATTTACTATATAAAACAAAGTTCAGGCTGTCAGAAGTCACCACACTATCAATATATGATAAAGGCATGTATAGCTAGACTCACACGTGCTACGGTAGTCCTAGAATCGACTAAACCGTAAGCTCTGATACCAATCAAATGTAACACCCCTTACCCGAGACCTTCGCCAGAGTCGGGTATGTGGCATTATTAGACTTGAATACAAGTTCGGGACATAAAAATTTAAAGCTGTCAAACTGCGTCATGCTGACTAAATTGACCATAACTCGAGTTACAAAACTCAAAATTCAGATCCGTAAATTTTCCTTGAAACTAGTCTCATATATGAATTTACCAAAATTTTTCCAGAATTTTTCATGTGGCCAATTAGTACAGTTTATTCATCAAAGTTTCCCCTATTTCACTATTGGCAATTCTGACCTGTCATTACAAAAACTCATTTATCTCATAGTACGAATTTCCAATAACGTTCTTGTTTATTTCAATCAAAACTAGACTCATCAAGGATTTTAAGCATATAAATTATGTTCCATAACTATTTTTGTAAAATTTTTAACAATTTTTCCAAGACAGAACATGGATTCACGAATTCATTCAGAACAAATTTCACTAAAATTTAATTATCTCACAACATAAAACTCCTTTGCCTATTCTGTTTCTTTCATATTAAAATAGACACAATAAGCTTTGATTCTATACCTCATTCACCTTCTAATTCAACTTATCCTATTTTTGGTGATTTTTCAAAACTACATCACTGCTGTTACTAAAGACTGTTTCTTTACAAGATATGATTACTAGCTTATAACCGAATATACTCACATATAATTCGTACCATCCATGCATCTTAACCATTTACGCAATTTAGCTGATACCTAAATCATTCGCATAATATCATAACATCATCGATTTAAAAGAGTACCAACATTTATAACCAAAGTCCCAAGAAGCATACTTGACTAAAAATTTAGCCATATTCGCATGGCTATTACATACAGGAACCAAAGTTTCCGTCAAACTTAGACAAAGTCTTTCCTATACATGCCTTCTTTGGAAAAACCAAAATGAAAGTGTACCAAAATAGTTTGATAGTGTGGACGACCTTCCGAACGATCCCGACGAGCTTGTAGCTTGCACCCAAACTATAAAACAAAGGAGAACATTTCACACTAGTAAGCTTACTAGCTTAGTAAGTCCTAATCTCATGATAATAAAACATATAAATAATTGAAATTAAAACTTCCAACTTATTGTATCCCACATAAGCACTTAAGTAAATTTCGTATACAAGGCTGAATACTAGAGATTCAATAACCCAAGTAAGGTAGAAATCATTTCATTAAAATTCATATACACATATCGCATGAAAATCTCCTTTTCTTGGCATTTATACTTGAAAACCAATTGTTCCATAATAGCACATTCTAACTTGAATTCCATCATATTACACCCATCAATATTAACTTCAACACATATAACACAATTCTCATAATATTAATTCGACTCAAGTGATATTAAGCATAACATACCTTACATACTTACCTGAATCATATACTCAATAAATTAGCTTTAAGTTGTCTTGAACAAAGATTCGATTTCTCTTTTGTAAATACATCACCGGCATCAAGCCTGCTAGGCATAAAAGCCCGATAAGTAACACCGGCACAAGGCCTGCTAGGCGTAAAAGCCTGATAAGTAACACCGGCACAAGGCCTGCTAGGCGTAAAAGCCCGATAAGTAACACCGGCACAAGGCCTGCTAGGCGTAAAAGCCCGATAAGTAACACCGGCACAAGGCCTGCTAGGCGTAAAAGCCTGAATTAAATCACCGGCACTAGGCCTGCTAGGCTTAAAGCCCGAAACACATTAATACAATCGTTTATTGCTAACACTTTTCATAACTATATCACATATTTAATTTACTTTGGCTTATTTACATCAAACAATCAAAAACCATTCTAATAGGCTTATATATATATCGGCTATGGCATGAATATCTACTAAAATTTATCAAACATTATCATATAATAGATTCGTACGTAATTCTTCAATATACTATAGCTTAAGGACTTACTTGAAATTTAAGGAACCCAAATGCTTCGGCTATTCGTTCACTTTGCTCTTTCCCCGGTCTAGCTCCTTTTCTTTTTGCTCACGGTCTAAGAATTGTCAATGACATTTGTTCAATATGTATTTCCAATTGATTTAACGCTATTCAATTCAATTGCAAGATTTCACAATTCTTACTATTCAATCTCGCATTTATACAACTAACAAAAATCCAATCCACCACATTGCAAATATATGCATACATACAATCCACAGCTCAATTTATTTACACCCAATGAAATATTACATTCGGTCAATTTACTAACATGAAACCAAATTATTATTAAACATATTCCTATCATTTTCGGCAACCATCAATACATATACAACTATAATCCTTTTCTCTATTTATTTCGGGCAGCACTTAACATTTCGCTGTGAAGTCAATAAACTGCAGCAACATTTAGCATTTAAAACAATAATTATTGCTCCATTCCAACAGCAGCAAGATTTAGCATTTTAAGTCAATAATAACAACAACATTTAGCATTTAAATCAATAATTATTGCTCCATTTCCGATAGCATTGATTTGCAGCATTCATACATCATTAATTTACAATTACTTGGACAGCAGTAACAACACTCGGACGACATTAATTTGTACAAAAATGGACAGCCTTTAAGCACCAGTTTGGACAGCATTGATATGCTCAAAATGGACAACACCTAAGCACCAGTTTAGCCAACTGAATCATTAATGTTGACTTAATAAAGAATTTAACATGAAATAATCAGAAACTATTTCAAAGAAAACACACGAAAATTTTCCCAAGCTACTACAACCATGGCTTCACCTACATGCAATCGGCCAACATTTTTCTTTTCCATTTCAAAAGGACAAGAGAACTTACCCATGGCAGAATCTTAACGTGCTTAACCCCCAAAAATTCTAACATGATTTTGATAGTATGCAAACAATTAACGTAAATATGTAAGGATTTTACCAAAACAAAGCTCAAGCACCTACCTTATCATTACATGCAAGGCCGAACAATGGAGGTTTCAAGTTTCTTCTCTTCTTTCAATTTGAATTCGTGAAGAAGGTGGGGAGAGAAGAGAAATTAAAAATAGAAATACTTCTTTTTGTTTTAATTTCCCTAACACATATTAGCATGCTTATTATTATAATAATATTTTAGTTATAATATTTTTAAGACAATAGATTAATTAATGCATGCTTACCGTCCACCTTTTAAAATATGGGGAATTTGACATGCAAATCCCCATGTTTAATAGACAATTCACTTAGCCCCCTTTTTATTTTATGTTCACTACTTTGGTCCTTTTTTGCAAATTAGCCCTTTTTTGCCAATTAAACACTCAAACGGCTAAAATTTTCTACGAAACTTTCACATACACAAATTCACCTATAATAGACACAAGATATAATATTAAAAATATTTATCAGGCTCGGATTCATGGTCCCGAAACCACCGTTCCGATTAGGGTCAAAATTGGTCTGTCACAAATATATGGTGTGTTAATGCATGAATGAGTAAGTCACATGATTGGATTGATAAAGTATGTGATAAGTTTTGCATGTGAATGGAGTGTAGTGGCCTTGATGTGTGTATGTCTTGGTTGTGGTTGATTTGGTCAGATGTTTATGTGTGGATTGGTGTTACTTGATGTGGCTTATGTTGGTGCAAGTAAGGGTGGCAAAAGGGCTTGGTAAATAGCCTTGTTTTTGTCCACACGGGTGTGTCTAGGCCGTGTGAGACACACGGTTTGCCCCATGGGCGTGTAGTCCGGCCATGTGTCCCCTGCACCTTAATTTGGTAAAACAGAATGCCCAGTAGCAACCACACGGGCTGAGGCACAGCTGTGTGTCTTAACCGTGTGGATGACACGACCATAATACATGGGCATGTGCCCAGGCCATGTGAAGTCTGCACCTTAAATGCGAAATTAAATTCACCACACGGCCTAGCACACGGGTGTGTGCTTTGGCCGTGTGACCCTAAAATGTTGCTAACGCCAGAAATAAAAGGTCAAGGTTGTAACACACGGGCGTGTCATGGCCGTGTAAGAGACACGGGCCATGGACACAAGCGTGTGCTAGGCCGTGTGAAAACCCCTGTAGGTTCGAATTGAAAAATAAATCCACACGGCTAAGGACATGGGCATGTGTGATCACACGGTCTGCCCACACGGGCGTGTCCCTTGCCACACGAGCGTGTGCCCTATTTTCAGTGAAATTTTCTAAAGTTTTCTAAAGTGCCTGGTTTAATATCGAACCATTTCTAAAGTATGTTTTGGGCCTCGTAGGCCCATATTAGGGACTCAAGAAGAAGTTTGAAAAGTTTTAAATTTGAACGAAATTTCATAACCCGAAAATGTTTGTATGCATGTTATTAAGTTAGGTAACGCCTCGTACCTTGTTCCGGCATAGGATTCGGGTAAGGGGTGTTACATGATCCGACCACGTAATACCTTTTGGTATTAGTTAAACATTAGATAACCATTAAACTAATATTTGGTTCACGTGCAAAAACATTAAGGACAATATACAAAGGGTATTAATGTAATTAATGAATATTATTATTACACCAATTTGTTCGAAAAGTATAAGTGTACATAGATGAAAACACTACACTTAAGGCATCAGATCCAACAGTTACCCCATATTTAGCTAAACTTGAATATCAAACCATGCAAAAACCACATGCCAACTTGTTTTCTTCTTTCAATATTGTTGCTCCTCATGCTTTTCCATATTGTCATGAAAAATGACCCATCCATCTTGTTACTAATGATGTCTTTCATCAACCCACAATGCATGGTTGAAATCATGAATTTTTTTTTTTTGAGAAACTAAGGTAAAATTAACAAATTTGGGAGAAGGGAAAAATTAAAAATTTTGTATCAGAATAACTTCATCAATTGAATTATTAATTATTGAGAGGAGTCAAGAATGAAACTTTTTTGATTTAACAAATTGGTTAAAAAGAATTAAATTAAAATATTTAAGTTTTAGAAGGGCTAAAAGTGAAATTAAATGATCTAATAAGGAAATCAAGGCCCTAGTGTCACGGGCTGCGGATCGAAAACCATGACGAATGCACACAGAATGACCCATGGAGGTCAACTGATTAAATGAGGCTCATTTAACCCACTTGAATTGACGAAATTTAAGAAACAAAAAGCCCATCTACTTGAAGCCTTCGTGGCCCAATAAAACACTCCAGTAAAACTAGAGTTACCATTATGAATATTTGTAATCCTAAGTGATAAGATTGTATAGAGTTTAAATCTCTTAGGACTCTCATCTTGTAGATAGGCTTTAATCTTGACCATCAATTTAATTTAAATAGTACCGTGGATCTGGGGGAACTCGACTATAAATAGAGGTCTTCTGCCTCATTTGCAATCACTCAGTTGTATTCCATTCATAGTTATTAAATAAATTTTGAGAGTATTTACTCAAACACCTAGTGTGCATTGCTTTCTTGTAGCTTTTCGATTCTTTTGTTGCTTCCTTGCTTTGAGTTTGGTTCCGCCTTATTTTAGTGCCTTAGCTTTAGGAAGATTTAAAGTAAAGGGAATCGCCTAAGGTTGCGCGGTTTGTCAAACTAAAGTTCTAGAACCATAATACTAGCACCAAGCACATTGAAGTGGATTGTGATAATATGATTTTCTGCATTATTCCATGTTTGATGTCGATGCTTTTTTCTACATCTATCTATCAATGCTTTTGGAATCAAATCAATGGTAGTACTAGTCAGATTATTGATTTCAGGTTTGATAGGTCCGTTTAGATCAAAACAAATAAATTATTAAAAAATATAAAATTAAATATAATCGTCGGTTTAAGCCGAATTTTAATTTAATTCAACTAGTCTGTATCGATTTATAGGTCAATCAATTTTTTACCTCTAACTGAATTGATACCCTAATTAATTTTCAATGTAACCAATTGATTCGGTATACTTCAAACAACATAAATATTCACGCACCCTCTTTTCAATCCTTCACTAGTATGTTTCCATGCGTTGTAGTTTATTATATTTATATTTATTAGCAAAAAATTATAAGCTGCATTAGAATGTTTTGCTTCAAAGTTTTTTTTTATGCAATTTGAGTTTTATTCTTATTACTAATTAGATGTTAATTATAATTTGAATATATTTAAATAATTATAATGTTGAAATTATTTTTTTACTAATTAAAATTTAACTCATGTTTTTTATGAATAATAATTCACTTTCATCCGGTGGAAATTTAGATTCACTAGTTAAAAAAAAAAAGATGATTTTTTTGTTTTTTTTATAATTATAATTAAAAATAAATATTTAATAATTATATTCCTCAAAATATTA
Source organism: Gossypium australe (assembly GCA_005393395.2). Lineage (NCBI taxonomy): Eukaryota > Viridiplantae > Streptophyta > Magnoliopsida > Malvales > Malvaceae > Gossypium > Gossypium australe. The sequence goes on along the minus strand of CM016614.1, from coordinate 63,380,616 downwards.
AAAAATAATTTTTTCAAAAATAAAATAAAGGTGATTGTGTTAGTATAATAAATTAAGGTTGTGGTTTCTCTACAATGTTTAAGTTTAGGATTTGAAATCTACACTTTTATTTGACATAATTTGATTTATATACTTTTTATAGTACCATTAGTTAATCTACATAATGGATATCTTTAACTATTCAAATTAAAATGTTGAGGCATAATTTTTATTAGAATTATACATTTTAACTTATCATGTTCAGATTGATTGTTTTTTTGTGTGTTAGAAAAGTATTTGAAAGAAAAATTCTCAACATTTTAATACATATAGTTAAGGTAATAATTATTTGGGCTAACGAATGCCATTATAAAAATAGATTAAATTATGTCAAAATAAAATATAAATCTTAAATCCCAAAATTGATAATTGTAAATATCATGACAAAAAGGAAAAAAAATGTAGGGTAAACTTTAAATTTCATCCTTAATATTTTTAAAATTTAAAATCATTATTTAAAAAATAAATAATCTTTTAAATCAGTATTTATTTTTATCAAACAACATAATTATATTCAATCCTTTTATTTATTAATTTACCAAATAATTTTCTAATATAAATTCACCACTTATAAAATTTAGCATTAAAAATTTAGTATTTAATTTTTCAGCACTTAAATTTTCAGTTTATGAAACGCCCCTCACCCACTGTTAAACCTTTAACAGAAAGCTAGTGTGGGCATTTTTTTATTTGCCTAATAATAAATTTAGTCCTCCAATTTTTACACATTTTATCAATTTGATCTTATATCTAAAAATTCAACAAATTTAGCCATCAATATTTACAAAATTTACCATCTAATTCTAATTCTAATTCTAAAAAAAATCAATTAATTTATCCCTAAATATTTACAAAAATTTTCAATTTAATTCTAATACTAAAAGTTAAAAAAAAGTAAAATTATTTAAAAGTTTTATTTTTTATAAAAATTTGATAAAAAAGATTTTAAAAAATTTTAAAAAAGCATAAATAAATGATAAATTATATGGTTTTTAGATTTTTTTTTTTAAAACATAGTTAAACATGTTTACAAGCCACCAAAAATGTTGTCGTAGTTTGAATATTCTTATTACCAGTAACAACCTGGCATCAATTCCATCTTCGATTAACATAATATTTCTAGCTTATCTTTGAATATTAACATTTTCATTGTAAACTCCAACTTTTACATGTATTACAGTTCTTTCTGCCACTGCCTTGGATATGGTATTGAAGTTGTCGAAACCGTCTTGAGCCACCACGATGTCAACGTTTAACGGTGCACTGATTTTTTGCAAGAGCTTTCGGTCGGCACCGGAAAGCAAAGTAGGCATCTATTACCAACTTGTTTAGCGGTAACAGTGGGCTTATTTATGGCTAGGGAATTTCTAATCAATTTGGAAAAGTTGGCTAACATGGGTGTTAAGGTTTGTAAATGAGAGACTAAGTTGAAGTCAATGGAGCCATTTTGGTAGGTTTGATGTTTGAACATTTAATGGATTGCTACTGCACTTTCATCGGTTAAGATGTAGAATGGTGTCCTGGTAGAGCTCCAAGAAATCGTTCTAAGCCAATGTGGTTTGCTCATTGAAAGAAGTCAAGTCCATGGTAGAGACGAGCTGATGAGCTTGAACCACTTGATTCAGGGTGACCTGAATTGCAAGGTCACTTAAGGAGAACTAAAATATTTTAACTATTTTTTTTAAATAACAAATTTTGTAAATATTCAGGGCTAATTTTATTAAAAATTTAAATTTAGAATCAAATTGATAAAATATGTAAATATTAAAAAATTAAATTTATTATTAACCCCAATCAAAAAAGGACTAGCTCAATCACGAAAATTTTAAAATATTAATGACGAAATTGAAAGCTTAAAGTTGGATGACAAGGTGTGAGGCCTTCCTTAGATTCTGAAAGTGGGCCTTCTCCATCTTGAGTGGGGGATGTTCCGTGTATTGTTAGCTGGAATTAGTAGATTTGAAGTTAGTTAGGCGGTTTTATTCTATACTTGCATTTACCTACCATATATATTGGAACGTAATTCCTTTTCTTAACAAATCAAAACTTACCAACTCCAACACTATACCCTCACAAACACCTACTCATATATACAAGTTAGGCATAATTAAGTTTCTATTAAAACAGATCCGGAAAACTCGTACAAATAAAATATAAAATAAAATTATTTTAAAATTTGAAATAAATATCAATTTATGCTTTCAAACTTATGCATGTGAACTCACACCATAATATGATTTTATTAAAAAAATAAATAAATTACATAGGTAATCATTTTATTATAAAAAAAAATTTATTTTAGACATTCAAAATAAAAAAGTTTATAATTTGAGTACTCATGTTATATACTTTGACTACTCCTGTTAAAATTACAAACTGCAAGCTAATGTGACAATTAAAAGATTCAACATAATAACAAATTTAACCTTCAACTTTTACATATGATATATATTTAGTCATAATTTTAAAAAATTAACCCTCAAAATTATGAGTAAACTAATATAATATATAAAAGTTGAGGGCTAAATTTGTTATTATACTAATTTTTTTACCATCACATCAACTTGTCATTTGTGATTTTAATAGGAGTGACCAACATGATTAAATTATATAAAGTGAGTGATTAAATTGCAAATTCTTTTTGGGTGCCTAAAATTTTTTTTTATAATTGAATGATCGTCGTGTAGTTTACCCAAAATAAAAAGACAAACACGTTTATATTAATAATTAATAATTTGTATATAAAAAAATATTTTAACAAATTTTTAATTGAATTGATGCTTTGTATTAATATTTATTATTTTATATCAAAGACATTTTAATAATTTTTAATTAAATTAATGTCTAATTAAGTGGTTATACTAAATTAATAAAGAGTTTAATACAACTACAATTATAGACAACAAGTATAGATACATAGGCGGGTTTAAGGGGCCTCCCCAAATTGAAAAATTATGATTTTTCATTTAAAGTTTTAGCAAGTTTTAATTAAGTCTTCAAAATTTTTGTAAATTTTTTTTCTTGAAGTTTTTAAAAAATTCTAATTAGACTCTTCAAATTTTTAAAAATTCTTATTATACCTTTTAAATTTTAAAATAAATTAATTAAAATAACTTAAAATATTTGAAAATTTAAATTAATCTCATATAACCCCAATTTTTTTAAAAGAAATTTCATTAAACTCTTAAAACTTTTAAACTTGTGAAAAAGTCAACGACTGTCATTGGTCACCGACCGCGACTCCACTTCAAATAAAATAGGTCGGGAAGCACGATAATAAAATCTACAAACTGGCGTGAAGCCAGCCAACCAAAAAAAAACTGTAGCAGATATGGCGGTTTTATGTAGTAAGTAGGATCTCACATTTTTGTACCGTTACCTTATTGTTGGCCACGTGGCGCTTCCGTTGCTGTCGTGGTAAGAAAATCATTGCTGTTTGTCATTATTTTTATTAAATAATATAATTATCACTAATAAAATGACTCTTTACACGTGGCATTCGCTGGAATCTTCTTCCCTAATAGAAAAACTACAAACTCTTTTTTGCGTGTGTATGAACTAATTTTTTTTTTCCCAATAAATGAAATTTCTTGAAGATAATACAATCTTTTATAAAAATTTATTTCCGAATTAGGGCTCTTGATTTCTTTCTCTGTCAGCAAATTGGTCGAATTTTATTTCCATTTTATTTTATTTGAAGTTGAAGGAAAAGCATAGCATTTGGCGTACAAGGGGTAACTCACAATTTTCTTATGTATTTAGTTCCCTACTTTTTTAAGCCAATCATTTTGCTTCAGAATCTCTTTGCGTTGGGAACCTTTTCAAAGTTCTTACGCTTTTTTGGCCTCTGATATTTGCCCAGGTACTTTCAGTTTATTTAATCTTTATTTTTTTCCTCGGTTGTTTAACTAATTTGATTTAATTTCGTTTGAGTTTCCTTCTTGAACTAATTGTTAGGAGCATTTTTTATTTTGTTTTTGTTACTTGAATTTTTATATAATCTTGTCTCGGAACTATAGAGATTCATTGAAAGAAAAAAAGAAGAAGAAATGGTTTGGAAATTTAGTCAGGTAGGAAAAAGATAGTTTAAAATTTTCGGTAGCTCTATTAGAAAGGAAATTAGAGTTAAAAACAACTTTTATTTAGGGGTTTTATTAATTTTTTAAAGTTTGATGATGTTTTTCGTCTGCGTTTAGTTTAAGCATTGTTTTTCTTACTTAAAGTTTTATTGAAGTTTTTTTTTTTTTTTTTTTTTTTTTTTGAGATTTGATCTATGAGAATGGCTTTAAATTTTGGTTTCTGAACTATGAAAATTCCCAGATCCATTTTGCAGCACTTGATTCTGTGTCAGATTGAGCTAAACTACTTTCTGCATTAGTAGTCATCAAAAGAACTCTGTTTTGAGCAAATTGGAAGTAATATTGACATGTCCTTTCTGGGTTCAGTGCTTTAGTTATTGAATTTCTAAAGCTTGAATAAAAGGTTAGAGGGAACTGAGATGGACATTGGAGCTCTCTTAACTTCTGCCGGAATCAATATAGCTATATGTGTTGTGCTGTTGTCTTTGTATTCCATACTGAGGAAACAACCGAGCAATGTTAGTGTGTATTTCATGCGGAGGCTTATTTCAGAACCAGTAAAGCATAGTGATCCTTTTCGCTTTGAGAGACTTGTTCCCTCTGCTAGCTGGATCGTGAGGGCCTGGCAAGCGACCAATGAAGAAATATTGGCTGCTGGTGGTGTGGATGCTCTAGTTTTCTTGAGAATAGTTGTTTTCAGGTGATTAAGTTTCTCCAGATGGAAAATTTTGAAGTCTTCCAATTTTCTGAGGGAAAATTTTGCTACTAAGTTTCTCCAAAAGTCTATGCTTGCAATTATATCCAAACATCTTTTAAAGTGCTTTCATAATTCAATTATGGATGGTCAGTGTCTATCTTTTCTTCTGCTGGTTTACTAACTGCACTGCTATTTTCCTCCTGTTCTTTACAGTATTCGGGTATTCATCATTGCTGCTATGATTTGTGTTTTTCTATTGCTTCCAGTAAATTATTATGGACAAGAAATGCAGCACAAGCAAATCCATTCAGAATCACTGGAAGTATTTACTATTGGAAATGTAAAAGAAGGATCAAAATGGTATGCTAATTGAACCCATTATTATTTATGGATAGTTGCTTTAGTTCCTTTTTACAATGAGTTGTTATTTGGATGATGCCATCTTGAACCTTGAATGTCATGACCAGAAATGAAATGTGGACTCTTGATGCCATGTAGAATTCTACTTTACCATGTTTTTGTATGCATCCAAAAGGATGAATCCAAGTCTTTTATTTATTATCCTTTATACTTCTAAAAGATTCCTGGGAGAGATCTAATCAAGAATTGAATATAAATACTGAAAAGCAATGACTTTTTAAAGTCTTCTGGTCAACTAACTGTTTCTTCTTCAGGCCAAGATATTGAGATGCTACTCCAACAAAGTGGTTTTGTGGTAAAATAGATTGGATAAAATCAGCTATTTATTGATTTTTTTTCATTTTGTTTTATAAATATTCCAGGTTTTGGACCCACTGTCTTGCATTATATGTCATATCCTGCTCAGCTTGTGCTCTACTTCACTTTGTAAGGATGTGCATACCATAAAGCATTTCTTATTCATATATGGTTTGAATTTTATTGATACACTCGTAGACATCCTCTAGCAATCATTTAAAGGTTACCGCTTTGATGTAGGAGTACAAAAATATCACTAAAATGAGGTTAGCACATATTACTGGCTCTCCTGTGAATCCAAGTCATTTCACAGTTCTAGTCCGTAGCATCCCATGTTCTCAGAATCATTCATACAGTAAGTCGGTAGAAGACTTCTTTTCAACTTATTATCCGGCAAGCTATGTGTCCCACCAGATGGTATATCGGGCTGGTAGAGTTGACAGATTAATGGTATGCATCTATCTTGAGTGACTATTTTAGGGATGTAAATTTATATGAAATTTTTTATTTGAAAAGGCTTTAATTTAAAAAAAAAAAAATTACTATCCTGTTTAGGGGGAAAAGAAGAGAAGACTTAACTGGTTTTGCTTTAGTGCAGTTATTCACTACTTCCATCTGATGAATGAATTTGGTGTTCATCTAGGGTAGATGTTATTAGTGCTGACAAACAGAAAATGTTAGCTTTTTGTTTATCATTTTGTTCTATAGACCAAATAAAGTGGTTCCTTAACCGAGCCACTGATTTAGTGGCAAAAGACTTCCATTGATTTGAAGTCTTGGTTAATATTAGGTCTAGGGTTCGAATTTGGACAGCCCAATCCCTCTCCAGTTTATCAAATAAATAAATAAAGTGGTTTCTTTTTTGGAATTCACAACTCAAAGCTTAAAGAGAAGTAAAAGAAAATGGATCCTTTGCATACTACCTCGAATGGGTAATCATGATTTTCTCAAAATTGATTTTGAGACCATGTTTTAAATCTTGACATCGTTGACTTTATTTAGTGTTATTATGCAGTTATGACTTGATACTTATTACCAAACAATTATTCTTTACTTATTTTAGAATGTAAAATAGAAGTACTATCCTAATGCTGGTGTTGATGCATTGCATTTAAGTTGAAATTTCCAATTTCTCAATTTGTTTTGTTTTCTTAATTAGGTCTTTTTGTTTTTTGTTTATTTTTATAAAAAGGAAAAAAAACAAGTTGAGAAATATAAAAAATTTAAATGTGTATTTCTCCTTTTCTATGCTCATTCTACTCCTCTATGCACGTGCAATGTTCTGTTTGTTTTATGATCTTTAACGAGTTTTATGTATATTCTCTAACAATGCTGTCTTTGCAGAAGGATGCAGAAAAAATGTACAGAATGCTAAAAACCATTGAGTCGCAGACTAAAAAGAGTTATATGTCATGTTGTCTTTGTGGTAAAAGTACACATTCCTTTGAGGCACTTAACAATGATGCAGAAAGTGTTGAGATTAAAACCAGCAGTGATGAGTTGCAACCAAGTCAAAGAGAAAAGGTTGAAAATTTCGGAACAAGTATAGTCTTATAATATTGATTTCTGGATTATAGTGATATTATACAGTTCATGTATTCCTTTCTAGTGGTTTGTTGCCAAAATTTAACTTGTCTTAGATATTGTTCAGTCATCAAAGTCGTTTTGCTTTTATATCTCCTCTGGATTAACTTAATGTGCTATAGGCATGATAGGTTCTCTGTGGTCTAGTTTCTCCTCTGACAACAAAGAATCCTACTGGATGTAGACCTGATCTTTGCCACCCTAGCAATAGCCCTCATTTGATGCTGAAAAGTTATAACCCTAAACCCACAACATTTGCTGGGATGGGTATTTTAGCTTAATGTTAGATCTGGTACCTCCTTTTCTAGATACTTATGATGCATGGAAGCAAGTTGTATCATTGAATTTGTGCGATTAATTTCCTCCTGTTTTGCTAGATGGCAGCATTTACTGTAACTGATAATTTCAACTATTATAAGAATATGGGATATAGTAGTAGCATTCTTTGAGGTTATGTGGTAATTTTTTTCTAAACTGTTATTGCCTTCCCAATATAACAGCTTCAGCACACTAAGTCCTATGTGGTTTCAATCTTCTTGTTCCCCGTTGTCATCATGTGGTTGTTGATGTCTGAAGTAAATATTGCATATAAAGTGGTTTCTTTAATAGAATTCACGACACAAGACATGATTTTGGGACCATGTTTTTAGATCTTTTTATCATTAACTTTAATTCGTGTTATTATACAGTAGTGACTTGTTACTACTTGCTATACAATTATTTTTTACTTATTTTAGCATTTAAGTTGAATTTTCCAATTTCTCATTTTCATTTTGTTTCCAATTATTATTATTATTATTATTATTATTATTATTATTATTATTATTATTATGAGTTAAACTGAGTTGAGTAATTTGATAATAAGCTTGTATTTCACCTTTACTGTTCTTATTCATTCCACTGCGCCATACAATGTTCTGTTTGTTTTATAATATGTAACAAGTTCTATGTATGTTCTCTAACAATGTGCCTTTGCAGAAGGATGTGGAGAAGATATACAGAAAGCTAAAAATCATTGAGTCACAAAATAAAATGAGTTCTGTGCCTGGTTGTCTTTGTGGTGGAATTATGCATTACTTTAAAATGCTTAAAAAGGAGGCGGAAAGTGTTGAGTGCAAAACCAGCAGCGATAGGTCGCAGCCAAGTCAAACAGACAAGGTTGAAAATCTTCGAATAAGTAGTCTAATAATTTTCATTTCAGGGTTATAGTAGTTGTGTATAATTTATATATTCTGTTTTGGTTGTTTGTTGCCAAAAATATACTTGTTAAGTAACTGCTCGGTTGTCGAAGTCATTTTACTTTTCTACCTCCTGATTATTTTAATGTGCTATAACATCATCAATACACCGTGATCTAGTTTTCCTCTGATCACAGGAACCCTAGTGGATATAGATTTGATCTTTGCTACCCTAGCAATGCTGACATTTGATGCTAAAAAGCATTTCGCACCTCTTTTTGATGGTTTACATGTTATTAATCACATTCTGAATCTTTGCTGGGATGGGTGTTTTAGCTTAATGTTAGGTATGTAGACATGATGCTTGATAGTAAGTTGTATTATTGAATTGACGTGTTCTAACTATTTTAAGTATATTGGATAGAGTAGTGTCCTTGTAAATCATCTGAACACTTGTTTCTTAAACTGTTAATTGCCTTCCCAACTGCATGGTCATTCTCTTGATTTCTTAGTGGAGACTCTCTCCCTATGTGGTTCAATCTTATCATTTCCTGTTGCCACCTTATTGTGGTTGATGTTTGAAATCGAATATTGATCACTAACTTTTACATCTTTGATGGAAATGGCCATGTGATATCCTATGTTATTTTGGCCTTTGATACAGGAACGTCCAGCTGCTTTTGTTTTCTTCAGGACTCGTTATGCAGCTATTGTTGCTGCACAAGTTCTTCAATCATCAAATCCCATGTTATGGGTGACACAACTAGCCCCAGAGCCTAATGATGTTTATTGGTCAAACCTCTCCATACCCTACAAGCAAGTTTGGCTCCGTAAAATAGCAACTCTTCTGGGTGCTATTGTTTTTATGTTCGTGTTCCTTGCACCAGTTACATTTGTGCAAGGCTTGACTCAACTAGACCAGTTAAGACAAACATTTCCATTTCTTAAAGGAATCTTGAAACAGTGAGTATCATTCTGCAAACTCTATTGCTAAACCAGTGTTAGGTTTTTAGTCTCTATTTTGTTGCAATCAATACACATTGCAGTCGTGACTGATGTCTGATGCTACAAATTAGGTTATGGAATTTGCATCATGTTAGAATATATGCATTTATACAGAAATAATGCATGAAATTAACCACAGAAATAATGCATGGAAAGAATCATGCTCTTGAAACCCATTTTGTATTGCTATAGCTACTATTCTAAGCTTTTATGTGATCATTTTTTTGTACTTTATATTGACTTCCTTAAGGAAATCAGAACCTGGAATAAGTGCTGCAATTAGTTCTCTTCTTTTTGGAATAATATGGAAAATAAATGGTTGTTATTTCATGTGCACTGGTATGATAGAAGTACCATGCTTAAATTTTGAAGATGTTGTGGCATATACTGAGAACAGACATAGAGTGAAGGCTCTAACAAGATAAATCTGCAATATATAAATAAGAAGATACATGTAAATAGAAGGATAAATACTAATATCCCTTGACCTTCAGGTCCATATCTTCTGTGTTCTTTGTTTAATCTGCTACAATATTTTCTTTGGCAATCGATGTATGTATAAATGCATAAATGACCAACTTAGAGAAGTATTTTGTTTTAGAGGCTACTTTTGTTTTAGCCTTTTAATACATCATAATTTGCTATCTCATGGTTATTAGTGGAGAATAGCTTTGACTTAATTCTGAGCCAGGGATTTTGTTCTTATGTGCAGGAAGTTCATGAACCAGCTTGTAACAGGTTACCTACCAAGTGTAATTCTGATGCTATTTATGTATGCTGTTCCACCAACCATGATGCTGTTTTCCACAATTGAGGGAAATGTTTCACATAGTGAAAGGAAAAAAAGTGCTGGCATTAAAGTTTTGTACTTCACAATCTGGAATGTTTTCTTCGTTAATGTTCTTTCTGGATCCATAATTAGACAATTGAGTGTTTTCTCAAGTGTTAGAGACATACCTACACAACTTGCCAAAGCAGTGCCAACCCAAGTAATTTTCTATGCCACTCCACATTAGCTGGTTTAATAGAGCTTCATTTCTTCCAACTTCATGGCAGAATTCCAGATGCATTTCGGTTTAGATTTTATATTCTATTAGGGATGCATGATATGCTTTTTGCTTATGCACTGAAACTATACTTTTAAAATTATTATCTTCAATGAGTTTTAAAGCTGTGATAGGCAACTTCTGGTTTTAACAAGCCTTGCATGGCAATATTGTACCGCGTAAGTGCTCAAAATGTATGTGTACTTTTTATGCTCTCTTTTATCACCACATTCACATAGGACAAAGATTGCTTCTTTCTTTTTTTCTTTATACGTCAGCTCAGTAGAATCTTCAGGATTACTTCAAACTGTGTTTTTATCTTCTTGAGTAAATGCAGGCTACCTTCTTTACGACTTATGTTTTAACATCGGGCTGGGCAAGCTTGTCCTGTGAAGTAATACAACTTTTCCCTCTTCTTTGCAATGGGTTCAGAAGATTCATACTAAGAAGGCAGGAAGAGCCCTGTAGCAATCATGCTCTAACCTTCCCTCACCATACTGAAATCCCTCGACTTCTTCTGTTTGGACTGCTTGGCTTCACTTGTTCTATCATGGCACCATTAATATTGCCTTTCTTGCTGGTTTACTTCTTTCTTGCTTTCCTTGTCTATCGGAACCAGGTGTGTTTTTTTCTTATCAACTTTATATCCGTTTGCTTTTTGCTTTATTGAGTTTACCTTGTTCATTCACACTAATTAACCCAAAAGGCTAAGAGAATAGGAGTTCTAGATTACAATTTGCTAAACAAATTTAGATTTGGGATGTTTAAGTGTTTTTCATTTGAGCTGTTGCTGGAGTATCCATGGGAAGATTATTATCTTTTATAATGTTTTTGTACACACCAATAAAGTAATGTAATCCCTATTAAAAAATTAAAACGTTAAAAGGAATATTTTTGAAGGTAAAGGTTCGGAAATTTGAGCAGTGAAATGGTGCCCAGTACTGTGGACTGAACTGCAAAAAAATCTCCTAACTCGTGAAAGTCGATTCTTGGAAGTACCAAGCTTGTCGACCTTGTTTATGCAACAGTTGTTTAGCAGTTACTTAAGCTTCTTTATGGAATTACATTCCAAGCTTCTATGTCCTCAATATTGTACAATATCTTATGCATTTCTTTTATACTTAAAACAGTTTCTTTTATACTTAAAACAGTGAATATGGTACAAGGTATTCAGAGTGCTGCATGATTATATTAAGCAATTGAGTCAAGCGCAAGACAGATTCAGAATAAATCAATTTCTAACTGTTCTTTGATTATGCTTGTTCCTTTTTTCCCAGATTCTCAATGTATATGTACCAAAATATGAAAGTGGGGGACAGTTTTGGCCTGTTGTTCACAACACAACAATCTTCTCTTTAGTGTTGACACAAGTTATCGCACTCGGGGTGTTTGGTATAAAAAGATCACCAGTTGCTTCTGGTTTCACTATTCCTCTAATATTTTTAACTCTTCTGTTCAATGAGTACTGTAGGCAGAGGTTTTCCCCCGTTTTCAAGAGGAGTCCTGCACAGGTAAGAATAAAAAAATCTCATTTTCTCCCTCTCAAACTCAGATAACCATTTTTTTTTGTGATGGCTTGGTTGTAGTACAGGTTCTTATAGAGATGGATAAACAAGATGAGAATTGGGGTAGGGCAGAGGAGATATATAAGCTGTTACGTACAGCATATTGCCAGTTCCCATTACTGTCACTGGACTTGTCAACTTCTCAGGAGTTGTCAATGGCCGGAAATAGCGGGCAGAACAAAGATGAGGGTAGTTCCAAAGATCAAGAGTCACATAATCCAGGTATGGTGGTTCTAGTGCTAGCTGCTGATTCTTTGCATCTACAATCAATTAGTAACTGCTTGAATTTGTACTTGTAGATTTGAACGAAATCAAATTGTTAAGTTAAAATGAATAGTGGGTCGTTCATCGGAAGGGGAAGGCATAGTATATGAACCGAATTGGTTCATAGAAACATCCGTTTAAGGCTCTGTTAATGGTGGCAGTGGGATATAGGGAATAGTACACAATGTGACTATTTTTGCTCCACAAAAACTATACAAATTTAGTTACTTTGCCATTTTAATTCTCACACTCAATGGGGGCAAAGCCCTTTGATATGTATACATACTCCAACATTGTATAGTCTAAAAGGAAAGTGTTTATATCCTGTTTGTTGTGCATGCTTCAAAATCCACTGTTATACAATTCGAATTTTAAATTTTAAATATCGATTGGATTTAACAATAAAAAAAAAAAATCAATACATTAAAATCAAAATATTTAACTGAGTAGATAGAAGATTATCAAATTAGATCAGTTTCGGTCAGATTTTTCATTAAGCAAACATTTTGCTCATCTTCTAGACATTTTTTTGTCCTTTGTAAATGACTTATATGCTATGCTAAAAATGGAAGGAAGTTAAATTGTATTTTTCCTCTTTACAAATGAAGAAGATAAACTAGTTTTAAATACATCACATCAAATGTAAATTGATTTTCTCTGTTTAATATTTTATATATTTGTACTATTTATAAATTGATGTGGCTAATAATATAATCACATAATGATACATGACATGTAATACATATTTTATGTTGATATATAAAGATCAGTTCTTAATAGTAAATAAAAAAATTATTTTTTGATCTAATATAAAAAATTAATAGAAAAAAAAACATATATATACTTTTAGTGTCATAAGGTTGAATTTAATAATGTGCAAATATTTTATTTTTTTCAAGATTTGACACTATAAACATGCAAGAGACAACAGAAAACAATACGAAACTTGAAACTTAACAAAATACGACTAAAACAAGACATAAATGAATAAATGGCGTTGGCAGAGCTGAAATGTATTTGATAAAATTTATCATAAATATGCTTAAAAAACGTAAGAGAAAGAAACACGAAGATGGCACTGCTAACCAATTTCTTACCCATTTACGTTACAGCATACTAATAATATTTGAATCCGTAACAAGGTGAACGGATTTCATCTACTAATTCCTTTGCTCAATTAACTGCTAATGTGTGTGTGACATGAGTTTACAGAGATAATCAAGCAACATCACCCCCCAAATAAAGTCAACTTTCTACTGATGAAGGTGTTGATCCATCTTCCATGGATCCATTTTCTGCCAGCAAACTTCTCCATTGCCACAAAACTTGCATCAACCCACCATTCGCAACATGCAAAAGGAGCACCCTTATTCCTATTCCAAACCATGCGCACGCCAACTTGATAGCAACAAACAACCCACCCAGCCATAACACCTGCCATTTCATTTCCAATTCCTTCCCCTGTTTAAACATAAAAAAATAAACCTCAAAATTTACAGCACACCCACACGCACAAACTAGTTAAAGAACAGAGTGGATATTACCTCTGAGCTTCGAAATGCTTCTTGGGATGTCTGTTTTAGGAAATCAGACATCAACACTCCAACAATTAGACCAAAGGGTATCATCAATTCTTGGTTTCTAGTTATAGAATATATGAAATCCGACAGACAGCTGAATACAAAAACTGTAACAATAGACAACTTCAATGCCTTGTTTCCCGCAACAAGTAGTTTGTCCAGCAGCAAATTCTCAGCTTTTTTCCAAGGAAATGCTTTTACAGAGTCGGGGCTGTTCTCCCATAGTCTCTCCTTGATGGTATTGAGTTGTCCCTTCATCTTATTTGGTTCCCAAAACTGCGCCATTGTTACTTTCAAGTGACATTTTGAAGAGAGTCGGTGAAAATTATGGAGCTGAGAACAACAAGGCTGGTGTTCATATTGCTTAATCTGTATGAAGATTCCAATGATTAAGAAGATTCGATCAAAGAAACAAGAATAGCCATTGTGTTAATTCCGAGTTTTATTTACATATCTGAAGTTAACTTCAATTACAGAAAAGCAGAGAAAATAAGTTGGAAGGAAGGAGTACCTTGATATTTAGAGATGAAGGCAATAAGGAGGAGGTCAAAAGCGCCATGGTTAAAGGAACCACCAGACAGAGAGGTTTGTTTTGTGTACAGTCTAGGGTTTAGCTTAGCTTAGAAGAGACGATGATTGATTGAAGGGATGGGTTTTGGATCCTTATGGGCTGAATCTTTCTGAACCCAGAAATCTCTGGATCTGATTATAAAAAATATTAAAAATGGAGATGCGGGGTATCGATCCCCGTACCTCTCGCATGCTAAGCGAGCGCTCTACCATCTGAGCTACATCCGCTTACGTGCGAAGAAGCTCAGTATAGTTTTTATAAATTTTTTACTTATCTTTGGAAATTGATTTCATCGAATTTCATGTGCACTGTATCATGCTTTTAGTTTGAAGATATTAAGGCAAATATTAACGGTCGTAAATGTATTCATGAATTAAGAGTCGGATAGTATTTTGGCTTTTCTATTTAAAAAAAATGAATAAATTATTTTTTATATTAGTTCAAAAAGTAAATTGATTATTTTTACTAAAAATTCCATTTATTTGTACTATTAAAAATTGTAATAAGACAGTAATATATGACATGTCATGTGTACATCATAATGACATACATAGACTAATTTTTAATGTAAAAATGAATGAAATTTTTAATAGAATAATCAATTTATCCTTCATTAATTTACTTTATTTTTTAGTAAAAAGTCAAAATATATTAGAATAGTAAGAGCTTCGATGGTACTATGATACTTTTACCCAAAAGAGATAGAGTGAAGGCTCTAACATGATAATCTGCAATATGTAAATAAGGACATATAACCTTCAGGGTCATATCTTATGTGCATAAAAAACCAGATTAACCTATGATATAATAATACCTAACACCGAATGGTTTTATAAGTACAACATATGCTATCCAAAGAGCTAAACATAAGATCATAAAACAGTACTTTTGAGCTACAAAAAGTAGCCCATCACACAAGTTTTCAAACCAGAATTATAATAAATTATCATTCACAAAACTGACCATCACAAACCCACTGACTTCATCGGCATCGCTTCTTATAACAAGCCGTTGGTGTAAGAGGCCCAATTGCTCCGTCCTCGGACGTTTTTGCTTTCCGAATGCAGCAATAGGGAACTCAGTGTCTTCATATATAGTTCCAAGTTTTCTTTAATCAGCAAGAAATCCACTGCATCCTCCTTGCACTCAAACATGAACCCAATTTGTAAAAGTTTGCTCAACCTGTCTATAACATCGGCTTGTCCTGGAGATGACATTCTTTCCGCAATTTCCTTAGTAAAAGCAGAAACGAACTTGATGTTGGTTTTTCGATCCTCGAAGCCTGATCTATCCAGAATAAGTTTTTGAGAATTTTGATCCCAGAGAACCATCGTTTTCTTTACTGCTTCCAGCGTTCGACTTCTTCGACAAAGAAGAAGTTGATAATTGACTTGAATCGATTTATTTGTCTCGAATACGGAGAGGTCTAGTAGAGACTTCGCAGCCTTTTGTCTCTCTTTGGCTTTCATGTTCATCATTGGACTAGCAAGAAAAGCCAATATAATTTTAATCAGACCCTTCTCAAACAATCCATTTTTAGCATCAACAGGCATCTTTGATTGATGATTCAGAAGAACATGATCCACGTTGCACTCCGATAGAATGATAAACTTCAAAAAGTCTCTCAGGAAAAACAGCGGGATAAATTACACTGCCTTGGGAGCCAAGCGAACAAAGGAACTTCGACGTTTTCAAATATCCTTTTCAGTTGCAAGTCATCGGTAGAAACACCTCTTCTTTGTTCACCAAATAAATTTCCCCAGTACTACTATTTGTGGCAGGCAATTTTGTCATATTCTCCTTCAGAGTCTCCATTGTAAAAGGATTCCAATTGTCAACAACATAACCCAAGAAGGAGAAGCATTCCAGAGCAGTCTCTTGGCCGTTACTTCGTGAAACCCAATCATTCCATAACTGCAAGTAACCATTGATGGAAGGAAACTTTGCAACACCAAATATCGAAGTAAACATGGGTAACAACTCCTTGCTGTAATGATCTTCAAGAACATACAGGCAAGCGCCAAATAACTTGTACTTGTCATAAAGCACACAAAGGATAGAACTTACCCATTTCCCTTCAGGGGCTGCACCATTTCGACTAGGAATCCAGACGAGTTTATCTGGTAATTCCTGATTCAAGTGAAACTTAGGAAACTATATATCCTTTCCACGTAGGAAGTTTCTGTTTTTGATGAAAGAAGCCCAAGAAGAAGAGAACAAACGTCATGATCCACCTTCACACCAAGGGCTCTCAACTGATCTTTGTATACTGAAAAATCAGTATCGTAATCCCTTTCCTCGATACAAGGTACATCAGTCCTCTTAGTATTCCTTCCCAAGCTGGATCAAATAAAATGCACTGCTCGGGATTTCTGTATCCGAATTTGGTCTTCAACCGTTTGCTCCTGCTTAAGTTGTTAAGGAAATCGACAAACACATGATCGTCATTGCATTCTGACATTAAAGACTTGATGCAGTCTAGCAATGAGATTGCACTGTCCCACGTGATAAGATAGGTTTTGATTGCCTGTTTAAGACCTCTAACTACAAAAATGGCTCCTTAAAAATCTTTATAGCTCCAAGTACCTTCAGTTCGTCCTTGTATGCATACATGTCAAGCCCATAAAAGGAATCATCAATAAAAGGAAGATCAACAAACGTCGAAATTGTAGCCCATTTAGAACTAAACAGAATTGATTCATTGGGAGCTTTATAATGGTGACGGGTTTTCAACCAAATCCCTCTTAACAAGGAGCTACGTAACTCTGACAATTGTGAAGGCTAATCGGTGTGCGTGCATCGAGCTATAAATCAACACAATTATCTTTAGATATCTAGCAATATATTGCAAGTGTGATAGATTGAGTTGTAATATTCATAGTCTTACAAAGGAACACCCGAGTATTACATGAATCGTACCAAGAGAGTTCGAGGGCAAAGTGATTCCTAAGCAATAAGAATGCAAATAGCAAGTCTAACTGATTATTCACTAAGTACTAAATGACAACAATTCATAATCAAGGGTAATTACACTAGTCGATTATCTAACACGAAGAATGATCAAATTGTAAAACACGCAAAATTACGCAATTAACAATTCAAAACACACAAACGGTTAGTTGACTTCCATATTACTGATAGTCTTTAAATTAGGGATCTGAAAGACTTAAACTTCTAATTGACTCAATTTTACTTTACGGTCACCATTTTACCAAATTAGACAATTTAGTTTGGTTTATCTCTCAACCTCACCAAACTAACCCGGGATAACCAAATTGGTGCTCAATAGGATCTCCTCTTGGTCTTACCTATCTAAATATTCACCTAGAGGCATTAATTCTAAGTTTTGAAGTCTATTCAATTTAGTACAGTTTTTATAATTTAGTCTCTATTCTAAAATCTAATTAAATAATATTTCCATCAACCACCACTATAAATTTAGTTACAAATCATCATTTTCATGCATACAACAACCAAACATATACTCAAATCATACATCAAAATAAGCACAAGAATAGGGTTAAGAAAAGCTTAGAAATCTCTTGATGGATGCTTGAAGAAGACAATAATAGCAACAATAAGGAGATAAAAAATACAAATGGAGTTAAGATTTTTGGAGTTTGGAAAGAAAATAAAACTAAAATATATTGAAGGATTTGGATAAAAATGAAAATACAAAGCAAAGTTAAAGTACCAAAGTGCAACTAATACAAAAGTTACAATAAAAACTAACTAAGCTACCAACTAAAATCAACTAAACTCAAAAAAGTTATGAACTAAAATCCTAAAATGAAGAAGAAGTAACTATTAACCTTAGAAGATGAAAGAAAATGAGGCTCTTCTTAAGCTATTAGCCAAAAGTGCCTTTTAACAGTTGAATATAATTCCAAATTTTAGAAAAAAAAATGCCCCTAAAAGTTGTGCTTTGGCTTGGGTTGATATTGGACAAAAGACTATCGCTGCAACTATTTTCTTCTCCATCAGGCAGCTGTGTCGCTACACCCAGGATTTGGTATCACGACACCTTAGACGGTAATGCACTCATGGTTGTGGGTGTAACAACTCGTTTTTTAATGGTGTCAGAAACAGTGGTTTTGGGGACACAAATATGATAAGTAAGTTCGTAAATATTGTTATTTAATATTTACGAGTCAAATATGATATTAAAAATAAATTTCGAGTTGACCATTTATGCTATTCTAATGAACAAATAGGTTCAAGTGGTAAGATCCTAAAGTCAAGTGGTTTTAGAAAGTGAGGTATAGGGACCTCGTTCCTATAATCCAAGAATATTTACGGAGTGTTATTAAGATTGTATTAAATTTCAGTAAGAAATTTTAATGTTTAGATAATTAATTAATTGGAAAGGACTAAATTATAAAAGATGCAAAAGTTAAAGTCTATTAATAAAGGTGTTAAATAGCTAAGGAAAAGTAATTAAATGGACTAAAATGGTAAATATACCATGTCATAATCTAGTTGGCAGTTGGTGAGTAATTTATGTTGGTTTAAATGATATATTTTAAGTTAATAAACTAAATAATAAGTAATATATTAATAAAAACAAAAACCTATTTTGTTTATGTATTTCTTCTTCAACCATGAGAATTCCATTTTTAGAGCAAGGAGCATTCTGCCAACATTCAAATGTTGCATGTAGGTGATATATTTATCCATTTACAATAATTTTTATATTTTTGAGATTGTTGCAACTAGATCCAACTAGTATGTACCTTTGTTTTTGAAATTATTAAAGATTTTGAATGTTACAATTGATGAATCTTTGTGATTTTAGATGTTAAATGATGAATTTGAAGTATTTGTTGTTATTTATAAGTATTTTGATAAGTGATTTTTGATGAATTTAACGATTAGGGATTAAATTGTTGAAATAGTAAAAATGCAAGGAATTGATGTGAAATTTTTATAAATATGGGTTTTATGGGATGCTAGTAACATACGGCTAGTATGAATTTTCAATAAAAATGATTAATTTACATGTTTTAGGCTCAGGGACTAAATTGAATAAAAATGAAAAGTTGAGGGCAATTTTGTAAAAATATAAAAAAGAAGTAAATTGCATTAAATGAAATATTTTTACTGTCTAAATTAATGAATTGAATGAAATTATTAATTTGGATCAAGAACGAGTGGAAAATCAAGGAGAATGAAAAATTACCAAATAGCCCATGTACTTTGACATTTCTGCAATTTAGCCAAGTAAGTTTGTATGAACTATAATCATTATAATGTTAATTAAATTGAATGTTTAATGTGTTGTTAAAATATAAATAAACCAATATATATGTTATTATGTAATTTACCATGTCATGAAACGATGTAAATCCAACAATGTCATGACGATTACCGAGCCCTGTTTGAATCTTAGGAATTCATAGGATACAAATGACATGTCATTAGGGTTTTCATGTTTCGGGTGTTGGTCTTAAATGTCTTACCAATGACTGAGGTCTTGCATTTGTTGTAGATACTCCACAGCTCGTGTGAGCAGCATCGTGTAGCTTACATTTCAAACCATAGCTCGTGTGAGCAATGATGTAAAGGAAAGGAAATGTTACGGTTATATGTTTAGCACACTTCGCGTGAGCTATCCCGCATATCCGATGATATTCTAAATGGTTCAATGGGCATGAAAAGGAAAGGAATGGTAAGTGTTCAAAGGAAACTACGTCATGTATTTATGAAAAGGTTGAAATGGTAAGTTTCATTAAAAGTATGATATGTTAAGAAAAATGACGAGTTCAAATAAATTATACTAGTGTGAAATGGCTTATTTATGTTAAATTCATGTGGATTGTGTTTGAATATGCTAACATGTGTTGTTGATGATGCTTAGGCTTGTGCCAAGCTATTGGTTGGATTATATTATGTTTAATTTTAAAAGTTATGCATTGAAATGGTAAGTGTCCAAATGGAAATATGCTTATGTTCATGAAATGGTGGTAAGAATCAAGGTATGTATTTTCTAATGAAATGGTTTATCATATGGTTGATGTTTATGCTTACGTTTTGTTTGCAAATGAAACATATAAGAAAAGGTAACGAAATGGTAAGTTTAGAGTTGAGATGTAATATGATGAAAAAGGGATAGATGAGTTGAATGATATACTTATATGTGAGAAACTTACATATGGTATGGATGAATTTACCTAGTTCATGAACAAATATACTAATTGGTGAATTGATGTTGTTATTTAAGTTTATGCTAAGTAAATGAAATGGAAAGTAAATAAATGGAATGGTAAGAAAGAAAATGGAGTGGTTCATAGTATTACGAAAAGGTTAATGATTGAGTAATATGTTTTATAAATCCTATTATGTTAGGAAAGAAAAGTATATGTGATACTGATGAATTTATTCATTTATGAGTTGATGGTTATAAAGTCGGATAAACTTTGTGGAATTGGTATAGGTTTATAATTACCCCATAAAGTTCATTATTGAAATGAAATGTTATGTTTAAAGTTTATACGAGCTTACTAAGCATTAATTGCTTACGTAGTTATTTTCTTTTACTTTATAGATTATCAGAAGCTCGATCGGTTTGAAAGCTCGTCGGAGAACTATCACACTATCCAACGATTATATTGGTAGATTTTAATGTTGTGATCAAGGTTATTATGGCATGTATGGGTGGAATTGTGTCTAATGTTTAGTTGATGTTTATGGCATGTAATGTTGCTTTGAATTTGTGGTACGTATGATATTTTTTGATGCCTTGATGGTTGATGTTTATATGGTCAAATTCTTCCTTGGTTTTATAACCAAGTTGGTAATGGTAAGTGTTGGCATGTTTGCAATGTGATCAATTAGGGTATGTTTTGAAATGGAATTTAGCTAAGTATGTTTGGATGAAATATGACCATTTAGACACAAAGATAGGTATGAATACTTGGTTGAGATTGAGGTGCCTATATGGCATATTGATGGTATGGTTAAATGGCCTATTGAATTGGTCTTTTTATGCATGATTTAGGTATGTTTTAAGGTCTTGATTAAATGTGCAAGTTGCTTATAGGTTCATGTTTGAATGGGTGAAAGAAATGGCTTGATTTTGGCCATTTTCTTGTCTACACGGCCTAAGACACGGGCATGTGTCTCAGCTGTGTGTGACACACAGCCATGCGACACGGCTGCGTGTCCCCTATAGGTTTTAAAGGTTGCCATTTCAAAGGTTACACGGCCTGGCACACGGGTGTGTGGCTTGGCCGTGTGACCCAAGTCAGAGAGTTACACGGGCACGGACACGGGCTGGGACACGGTCGTGTATCCCTATTTCAAATGTTACACGACCTGAGACATGGGCATGTGTCTCAGTCGTGTGAGTCACACGGCTGTGTGACCTCTACATTTTAAATTTTTCTAACTTTTTCCTCAATGTTACAAATGTTTCCGATTTAGTCCCGAATTGTTTCTAAAGTGTTTCTATGGCCTCAAACGCTCGATTAAGAGATGGTATGCATGTGTATGAATGGACTTTGCTATGTTTAATGAAATGATTGGAAATGTATGTTTTTATGTTACGGTTTTACGGTAATGCTTTGTAACCCTATTCTGACGATGGATACGAGTTAGGGGTGTTATAGTGGGGGGTCTCAGTATCGCGACATTCTATGTAACATCCTAGATTAGGGGTTATGCGGTTAGTGCATAATCCATGTAAGAGAAGGCTTAGTATGTAGTTGGGAGTGTTTTAAGGGTTTTGAGAATCCAACGATGTAGGAGGAAGTTTTGGAAAAATATTAGAATTTTAAGTCTAAAGGAGGCCTTAAGGAAAATTTTAGGCGCTTTTGGACAAGAAACAGGCCTTGGTAAAGTGGCTGCAAGGCGCTACTTAAGGGCTTGGAAATGACGCCATAAGCTTGGTGCAGGTCTGGAGTTCGAGTCTTGATGGCAGCAAAGTGTGCTTTTATTTTCATTTTGGCGTCAAGTGAGGGGGGAAGAGTGGGACGGCATTGGACTTTTAAAATGGATGAGATAAGGCTTGTTTTTATTTTAAAATTTGGCTAAAGAGTGGGATAGGTGTGGATTTATTTTATTTATTTTAAGTGGGTAGATAATTGGGGATTTTGTTTTATTTGTTTTAAATATTGAGATAGTGGATGAATGGGGGTTATTTAATTTATTTTGAATGAGTGGGGATTTATTTTATTTATTTTAAGTGGGTAGATAATTGGGGAATTTGTTTTATTTGTTTTAAATATTGAGATAGTGGATGAATGGGGGTTATTTAACTTATTTTGAATAAGTAGGGATTTATTTTATTTATTTTAAGTGGGTAGATAATTGGGGATTTTGTTTTATTTGTTTTAAATATTGAGATAGTGGATGAATGGGGGTTATTTAATTTTTTGCCTAAGTGGGGATTTATTTTCTTTATTTTAAGTGGGTAGATAATTGGAGATTTTGTTTTTTATTTTTTTGCGATAGTGGATGAATGGGGGTTATTTAATTTCTTTTGAATAAGTGGGGATTGATTTTATTTCGTATAGATAGAAGATCCTGGTGACTTTAGTTTATTTAATTTTAAATGGGAAGATCCCGGCTAATGTGATAGATTATTTTTTTCCCTGTTGGGTTTATTTAATTTATTTTGAATGAGCGGTATGGAGAGAATATAGGAAAGAAATAAGGGGCTCTGAATGGAGGGTGAACTAGTGGCCGAATTTGAGTAGTATATATAAGGGGGATCATCCTTTGGAAATTCTTTTCTTCACTTATTTCTCCTTTTGCCGAATTCTCCTAGGCCTCTTCCATTCCTTTATTCTTCTTTTCTTCAACTCCATACCTACTCCTCTTGATAGCCGAATATGCAGTTACCCTTTTTAAAAGCTTAGCCGAACCTTGTGGAGAGCATTAAAGACGAAATTCTGATCACTTTGAACCTATTTGCTTCTTGGCCGAATCTACTTCTTTGTCTCAAGCTTCTTCCTTTTTATTGTTAGCCGAATCTTCAAGTGGTATTATTCTCCTACACCTGTCGCTAGTTTGAGAAGCCGAAAGTGTCTTGGGTGGTAAGTATTTCTCCTTTAGGAGTCGGTTTTGGATTCTTTCCTTAAAAGGTGCCGAATCAAGGGATGGCCTTGGTTTCTAAGGGATGGCCGAATGTTCTTATTGCCATAATAAGTATTTCTTTTATGTAGCAACGTGAAGGAGCCTTAAGGGAGTCTCTTGGATTCGATTCAGCAAGGTAAGCCTATATGTACTATTCGGCCATAAGCTTTATTGGTTATTAAGTTAGCCGATTCTAAAATTTGCTAGATGGGGATTTCGACAACTTCAGGAACAAGCCGACATTTTGGGATCTAGTTAGCAAGGTAAGTGATCTAGGACTTTCGGTCAAAGGCTATATCTTGGGTTTAAATGTGACCGATTTTTATTATGGTTATTTAGGGGGCAAGTCGACAGAAGTAGGGCAAGTATTCGGGATTGAGTAGACTGTGCCAAAAAGGTGCGTAGTTATCGCACTGTCTCTTGAATGTTTAAATGTGTTATTATATGTATATGATGCATGGTAGCCGAATTAATGGCTAAAAGGGTGGATACCCATGGTGGGTAAGCGATTAAACAGGTCAGTACTTTATGACAATAAGTTTCCTATGGTATACGTATGAAATTGTGATAGCATGTGATGTATGCTTATTTTAATGATATTGTGGCATGACATATCTATGCATGGGATTTGGGATGAACAAAGAAGGAAAGGGTGTACATTATGTACGTGGTCTAATGATAGCCTTGTGCTACATTAGCGCTTGATGGTAGCTATGTGCTTCATCAAGGGAGGTGTTGGCTAGGTGCCCATCTCGGCGGTTGATAGCTGTGTGCATCACCGTAGACTGATTGATATGTGGGATCACTTATGTGATCGGTGGCTTTGCCACGGCCTTGAGCAGCAGGTTTGCCAAGGTAAGATATGTGGGATCACTTGGTTGATCGGTGGATTAGCCACGGCCTTGGGCAGCGGGTCTGCCAAGGTAGGTGTGATGGATGGACATTAGGTTGGGATGGGCTTCATAATTGCATAATTTTTGTATGTGAACTGTGTGGATATGGGCCAAGCCTATATGTGGAGACATGTGAAATAGCTATGCACTGAGTCTGTTTGACTCACCCAATTTTTACCAACATCGCAGGTGACGCATAAAGCTTGGACCGGGTTGGAGTGGATACGAGGTGGCCCATGTAGAAGATGTTTTACTTGTTTTAAATATTTTATATTTTCAGTATTTATGAATGAGTATTTATTGTAATAAGGGCCAATTAAAATATTTGGGAATTTTATTTATGTTAAGGTGGAGCGACATTTACATTATTATTTGGGAATGTTTTTATGTTTTAAATTTTAACACTTCATATCATAAGAATTTTATATTAAAGTTTTTAAATCAGAATATTTTATAACAACTTAATTTATTTCGAAATTTTAACTACACAATGATCTTCTAAAGACAATAAATTTATATGTTTTTACTTCAAGTCAAAAAAAAAAAATTCAAACGTTTTCCGCAGTGGCATTTCAAATTCGGTCGTAGTGAATGGGCCGGGTTTGGGGTGTTACAGTTTGGTATCAGAGCCCGGTTCAAAACTCGGCTTTGAGGTTTTGGGCCCGAAAACAGTTTTCAAAAATGAGCTTTTCAAAATATGGACTTTTATTTTAGGTTATTCTGGCATGGCACCTGTATCTCCGACCCGAAGTCCACCAGGTAAGTACCTTTGACTGCTGAAGTGATTTGTATGTGAATTATATGGGCATTATGGGAACGTAGATTAGTGAACTAGGATCTATTGAACCCTAGGACTAGTCTACTCAAACATAAGTGCATAAGACTTAAGGACCATTAAACAAACCTGTGATTAAGTCGCCGAGTTAAGGTGTGGCAACTGTTGTGCGCATGTCTAGGAGTGGATTCAGTAAGAGCTTGGTATTTAAGCAGTCCTACCGACTCACCTCCTCTTTACTCGAATCCTACCTGGTGCGTAGTAACGGTTCACCCTAACCAAGAGGACTTATTCACGGGCTAAACCCAATAAATTAAACCCGAAAGGGACTAGCCATGTTTTCAAAAAAAAAAACCTAGTTTTAAAATCCTTAAATTAACCTTTTAATTGTAGCAAAGGATTATTGTGAAAATTTTTCCAAAATATCTCTGATTTGAAAAATTACAAAAATGCCCCTGGTTGAAAAATTACAAAAATGCCCTTGGTTCATAAAATTACCATATTACCCTCGACTTTTATGAAAATATTCTTACTTTACAAAATACCAAAACCCTGTTTTGCGAAATGTTAAGATACCCTGATTTGGGAGATTTACTAAAATGCCCCTAGCTTGGAAATTTTTTTTTACCATACTACCCACGATTTCAATAAAATTTTCTTACTTTGCAAAAGTGTCCAAAAACTCTATTTTGCGAAAATTTAAAATACCCTAATCGGGAAAATTTACCAAATTACCCCTGGTTTACGAAATTACCAAAATAACCCCGATTTCTGAAATTTCTGCAATACCTTGATTTGGAAAATCTTTCTTTCAAAATACCCATGAGTTTGAAAAATTTCGAAATGACTTTTGTGATTTTCAAATTGACCCCGATTTATTACTAAAATACCCCTGTAGGACAAATGACGAATTTACCCTTGGGTGGGGAAATGGATGGAATGCTTAAGAAAGTGTCGCGGATGAATGAATGTGTCTTTATTGATGAATGTGAATGTGATTCTCTGAATTAGAATAGTGAACTTGAACTGAAACTTTGATTGATCGAAAGAATTACCTCTAAACACTTCTTATCATAAAACTATTCGCGGGGTAATAAGTGGAACAAAAGTACTAATGCATAAAACTTCTTAATCAGATTAAATCGCGACGTTAGAAAATGAGTTCTAGGGGGCGTAGTCGTCGTGGACGCGGTAGAGGCAAAATGGCTGTATCAGAACCCGCTAGATCGGGTCAAGGGTCTGAGAATGAGGTACCACCACCAGCTTTTGGTGTTGAGCAGCAAGATCAGACGGGGGATGATGCTGTATCACAGGCAGTGCTGCGAGTTTTAGAGATAGTGGCTGGAGCAGGTGGAAATATGAGAGCTAAGAAGTCCGTACCCGAGCGACTCCGAGCTAATGGAGCTGAAGTGTTCCGTGGAGTATCTGGTGTGGCACCCAGTACGACTGAGTATTGGTTGGAAGTGACGGAACGGATCATGGATGAGTTGCATCTGACCCCTGAGGAGAAAGTGAAAGGAATGGTGGCGCTGCTACGTGATGAAGCGTATCAATGGTGGCTCACAGTTCGGGATGGTGCCACAGCTGAGGATTTGACTTGGGAATATGTCAATGCGGCTTATCAAAAGAAGTATATTGGTACCCATTATATTGATGCGCAAAGGAAGGCGTTTTTGGGGCTGGTTCAAGGGAACAAGTCCGTGGCAGAATACGAGGCCGAATTCCTAAGGTTAAGTCGATATGCTCGAGGAGTGGTGGCTACGAGCATGAGCGATGTGTCAGGTTTGAGGACGGACTAAGGGATGACCTGAGATTGTTGATAGCTCCACATCAAGAGCGTGAGTTTGTCGTGTTGGTAGAAAAGGCTAATGTGGCTGAAGGGATTAAGGACTCTGTGAGACAGAACAGAGATAGGGATAGGAACCGGGATAAGAGGAATTTTGGATCGTCAGAATCATCTGAGAGTCTTTAGAAAAGACCGAGGGTTGAGAATTCTGCTCGTATTTCTAAGCCAGCTACTGGAAATTCGGACCGTCCGTGTGCTCAGTGTGGAAGGTATCATGTTGGCGAGTGCTGAAACCGGAATCGGGAATGTTTTAGATGTAAGTCTAAGTCTCACTTGATTAAAGACTGTCCTCAGGATCCGAATAGGGCTCGGACAGCAGGCCAAGGTTATGTGCAGCCAGGCAGAGGTGGTCAGCAGGCGACAAGGGGTCGTGGTCTGAACCATGGAGAAAATGGTTCCGGCCGAGGTCGTGAAGCACCAAGTGGAGGTGCTGAAGGTTCTGATGCAAGGCAGCCAAGGTTGGTTTATGCAGTTGGCCGTCGCGAGGAGGATGTGCCAGATGTGACAACGGGTACGATCCTTGGTTCTCGAATACCCTTATTTGCTTTGATTGTTATAGAGCTAGTTTGTTCTTATGTTGCTAGTGAAGTGTATGGAACCTTGAATGCGAATCTTGAGATGGTATCTAGGGAAAGGTGTTAGTTTTATTAAAATCAGAGTGCACAGCATAAGCGTAGTGTGGCGAGAAGAAGTTTATTTAGCCAAGTAATTTCGAGGACGAAATTATTTTTAAGGGGGGTAGAACTGTAACATCCTAGATTAGGGGTTATGCGGTTAGTGCATAATCCATGTAAGAGAAGGCTTAGCATGTAGTTGGGAGTGTTTTAAGGGTTTTGAAAATCCAACGATGTAGGAGGAAGTTTTGGAAAAATATTAGAATTTTAAGTCTAAAGGAGAAGCTAGGTGAAGGAGGCCTTAAGGAAAATTTTAGGCGCTTTTGGACAAGAAACAGGCCTTGGTAAAGTGGCTGCAAGGCGCTACTTAAGGGCTTGGAAATGACGCCATAAGCTTGGTGCAGGTCTGGAGTTCGAGTCTTGATGGCAGCAAAGTGTGCTTTTATTTTCATTTTGGCGTCAAGTGAGGGGGGAAGAGTGGGACGGCATTAGACTTTTAAAATGGATAAGATAAGGCTTGTTTTTATTTTAAAATTTGGCTAAAGAGTGGGATAGGTGTGGATTTATTTTATTATTTTAAGTGGGTAGATAATTGGGGATTTTGTTTTATTTGTGTAGTGGATTATTTAATTTATTTTGAATGAGTGGGGATTTATTTTATTTATTTTAAGTGGGTAGATAATTGGGGAATTTTGTTTTATTTGTTTTAAATATTGAGATAGTGGATGAATGGGGGTTATTTAACTTATTTTGAATAAGTAGGGATTTATTTTTTTATTTTAAGTGGGTAGATAATTGGGGATTTTGTTTTATTTGTTTTAAATATTGAGATAGTGGATGAATGGGGGTTATTTAATTTATTTTGAATAAGTGGGGATTTATTTTATTTATTTTAAGTGGGTAGATAATTGGAGATTTTGTTTTATTATTTTAATATTGAGATAGTGGATGAATGGGGGTTATTTAATTTATTTTGAATAAGTGGGGATTGATTTATTTAGTATAGATAGAAGATAATGGTGACTTTAGTTTATTTAATTTTAAATGGGAAGATCGGATAATGTGATAGATTTTTTTTTTAAATGTTGGGTTTATTTAATTTATTTTGTTGGGTTTCTTTCCTTTCTTTTGTCTGGCGAGAATCTCGGAAAGAAATAAGGGGCTCTGAATGGAGGGTGCTAGTGGCCGAATTTGAGTAGTATATAGGGGGATCATCCTTTGGAAATTCTTTTCTGCACTTATTTCTCCTTTTGCCGAATTCTCCTAGGCCTCTTCCATTCCTTTATTCTTCTTTTCTTCAACTCCATACCTACTCCTCTTGATAGCCGAATATGCAGTTACCCTTTTTAAAAGCTTAGCCGAACCTTGTGGAGAGCATTAAAGACGAAATTTTGATCACTTTGAACCTAGTTGCGTCTTGGCCGAATCTACTTCTTTGTCTCAAGCTTCTTCCTTTTTATTGTTAGCCGAATCTTCAAGTGGTATTATTCTCCTACACCTGTCGCTAGTTTGAGAAGCCGAAAGTGTCTTGGGTGGTAAGTATTCCTCCTTTAGGAGTCGGTTTTGGATTCTTTTCTTAAAATGTGCCGAATCAAGGGATGACCTTGGTTTCTAAGGGATGGCCAAATGTTCTTATTGCCATAATAAGTATTTCTTTTATGTAGCAACGTGAAGGAGCCTTAAGGGAGTCTCTTGGATTCGATTCAGCAAGGTAAGCCTATATGTACTATTCGGCCATAAGCTTTATTGGTTATTAAGTTAGCCGATTCTAACATTTGCTAGATGGGGATTTCGACAACTTCAGGAACAAGCCGACATTTTGGGATCTAGTTAGCAAGGTAAGTGATCTAGGACTTTCAGTCAAAGGCTATATCTTGGGTTTAAATGTGACCGATTTTTATTATGGTTATTTAGGGGGCAAGTCGACAGAAGTAGGGCAAGTATTCGGGATTGAGTAGACTGTGCCAAAAAGGTGCGTAGTTATCGCACTGTCTCTTGAATGTTTAAATGTGTTATTATATGTATATGATGTGCATGGTAGCCGAATTAATGGCTAAAAGGGTGGATATCCATGGTGGGTAAGCGATTAAACAGGTCAGTACTTTATGACAATAAGTTTCCTATGGTATACGTATGAAATTGTGATAGCATGTGATGTATGCTTATTTTAATGATATTGTGGCATGACATATCTATGCATGGGATTTGGGATGAACAAAGAAGGAAAGGGTGTACATTATGTACGTGGTCTAATGATAGCCTTGTGCTACATTAACGCTTGATGGTAGCTATGTGCTTCATCAAGGGAGGTGTTGGCTAGGTGCCCATCTCGGCGGTTGATAGCTGTGTGCATCACCGTAGACTGATTGGTATGTGGGATCACTTATGTGATCGGTGGCTTTGCCACGGCCTTGAGCAGCAGGTTTGCCAAGGTAAGATATGTGGGATCACTTGGTTGATCGGTGGATTAGCCACGGCCTTGGGCAGCGGGTCTGCCAAGGTAGGTATGATGGATGGACATTAGGTTGGGATGGGCTTCATAATTGCATAATTTTTGTATGTGAACTGTGTGGATATTGGCCAAGCCTATATGTGGAGACATGTGAAATAGCTATGCACTGAGTCTGTTTGACTCACCCAATTTTTACCAACATCGTAGGTGACGCATAAAGCTTGGACCGGGTTGGAGTGGATGCGAGGTGGCCCATGTAGAAGATGTTTTACTTGTTTTAAATATTTTATATTTTCAGTATTTATGAATGAGTATTTATTGTAATAAGGGCCAATTAAAATATTTGGGAATTTTATTTATGTTAAGGTGGAGCGACATTTACATTATTATTTGGGAATGTTTTTATGTTTTAAATTTTAACACCTCATATCATAAGAATTTTATATTAAAGTTTTTAAATCGGAATATTTTATAACAACTTAATTTATTTCGAAATTTTAACTACACAATGATCTTCTAAAGACAATAAATTTATATGTTTTTACTTCAAGTCAAAAAAAAAAAATTTTCAAACGTTTTCCGCAGTGGCATTTCAAATTCGGTCGTAGTGAATGGGCCGGGTTTGGGGTGTTACATTCTACCCTTGGTGTCGTGACATCACTAGTGTTGACTCCAATTTCTTCATTTCAAAACCTTTAGGGATATCACAACTTCGTAGGCTCGATATTGTGACGTTAGCTCTGTGTCACGACTCTTTTAATAGTAGGCATGTTGATTTCGCGTTGAAGTTTTGCATTCTCAAGGTGAAAGGGTTTGGTGTCGTGACATCCCTATCATTAGTGTCGCGACACCCACTTTGAATGATGTTTTCCTCAAGGTTGGGCCATTGTTATCTTCTACACCAACTTAAACACCTCGTTAGGTCCCCCTATGACACCGTGTTGCCAATTTGGGTCTCAAAAGGGGAAAAACTCAGCAAGAAACATTTATTAATGGTGAAAGCTAAAATTCAACAAAAACATAAAAACAACATTTAATTTGCTTGAGAATAAGCTCCTCTAGTGTATTGAAGATCCTAATTTGATGTTTCAAATTATGGTAGATTAAAAGCCTCTTTTGAACCATTTCTCTAGTACAAATTAGAAAAGAAATTATGTTAGTAGGAGCTAAGCTATAAGAAGATGAAAGCATATTAAATCGAGAAATGATAAATTGAAATGCACTGTCAAAATCCACAACTACCCCAACTATTTTCAGCTCATCCATCAAAGACGATAGAAATCTTTATCGATGCTAGGTACATCAACTATTCAAAATAATTCCATTCTACATCACGAAGGATACATCTCGTAGCGCATTCAACACCGAAAGTAGTTTTCAACCAAAGCTATTGTAAGACACTCTTAATGAACCCATCCCTAGTTGTGGATTTTGTGTACCTGATGCACCTTAATATCAACAAGGCACAATTACCAGATACGAAAGCCATATCAACACGGAGTTAAAAATTTTGAGCAATTAACTCATATACCTACTTCATATTCAATATAACACCAAGCATATTTAGTTCAGTAAAGAATGAGCTAGGCTTGCTACCATAAAAAGATTCATCCACAATAGGTAGATTTCTAATTTCCAAATAGCCTCAACTTCTGTTTCTAATTGTAGATAAAGACTTTCTTTTGGAGCATTATAACCTTGAGAAAGTAGTAGCTATTTATTGTTTCTAATAGCATCCAACCATCCCGATCAAACATGTTTTTTCTTTATTGATGTTGATAAACATTAATAACAAGTCAGCCTACTCCTTGTTCAAGCTTGTAGAAATAAGAGACTTAAATCGATCTGTAAGAAGTATTTGAATATCATCAAACCCAAATCTTACACCAAGATATTTTAGTTCATTGGCATAGGAACATAGGCGATTTTCATAGAACTCCTGGTTCAGTACGGAGAACTCATCAAGAACTGCCTCCATCATCTCAAAAATAATTGTCCTTGTCGTATCCAGAAGAATGATTGACTTGGACAACTGAACCCCAAATAGCTTTTTTGTAACACCCCTAACCGGTATCTGTCACTAGAACAGGGTTACGGGGTATTACCAAGACTTATAGAACAATTACAAATAAATCGAGTTGAAAATACTATTCATATGCAACATCAATCACATTGTCCCTTAAATGGAACCTCGAGACCCAATAATAATGGTGGAATCGATTCGGGACCAAATCGGGATTTCATACAATTTTTTGCAAAATTTTAAAATTTTCCTTATATACAATGCCCACACGCCCGTGTGGTAATACACGCCCGTGTGGTTACACACGCTCGTGTCCCTAACCCGTGTAACTCTCTGACTTATAAGGCATAAAGTAATTAAAGTCACACGGCCAAGTCAAGCGTTCGTGTGCTAGGCCGTGTGGCAAATTTTATTTTTGAAATTTAGGTGCAGTTTTCACATGGCCGTGTAACACGCCCATGTTCAAGGCTGTGTCAACCACACGGCTGAGACACACGCGCGTGTCTCTGCCCGTGTGCCCAATTATGAGCATTCTGTTTCTCATTTTTAAGATGCAGGGGGCACACGACTAGGCCACACGCCCATGGGTTAGGCCGTGTGTCACACACGGCCTAGACACACGCCCGTGTGGACAAAATAAAGGTATTTCCTAGCCTCATTTGTCACCCAAAACTTACCTCTTTCCTGCACCAAAACTCACTAACATATATCTACCAATCCAAACATTAAAACCAAGCCAATTCTAGTACCTAGCATGGTATATTATCACATACAATTCATGTTTATAATTTTATTTATAAGGACAAACACCTTAAGCATAATCCAATCAACCAACTTAGCACATAAGAATTTAATCATGGAATAACTTTATAAACATACTAAGTAAAACATCACTAGCCATTCCAATGGCTAGAATACAAAACATCACTTACAATCCATCATTTGGACAAATGAGCCTATACATGCCATTATACCAAAATGAGATTTCTATTTATACAAAAAATGAAATAGTGGATAGTGTGATTGATGCTCCGACCGACCTCCAACCTTCATGAGCTTACGAGCGCTATAAAACAAAAAAAATTAAATGGGGTAAGCATTTTCATGCTTAGTAAGTTCGTATAACGAGAATTAAACTTACCGGTTATATTTATTCATACAAGCATACATAACCATACCATCCAAAATTTTTGGGTAAATTTACCTAAACATATACACTTAATCAAACAAGTTAGTCACATAACATCATATGAATATCAAGTAAACATAGATGAGCATCGCAATATAAACTTCTATTATGTTTCACCTTTCCGTACTTCATGAATCTTTCCTGTTGAATTATTGAAATTTCGATGGACATTCGGGTAGTATACACAAAGTATACTTATCAACTATCCGTAAATTCATGTTCAAAAGCACCCATTTGGCACATGATCATATAACACACTCTCAAGCCACATATTTTATAACAAGATTACCCCTCCAGACTAAATCCTTTCCGTAGCATATGCTCTAAAGAGCTTGATTTGAATTACCCGTTCGGGCTAAATCCTATCTGCAACATAAGCAGTATTATACTCTTTTCAAGAAATCACCTTATTTCATCGAATTTCAACATTCAATCTGGACATAGCATTTTATCATTATTTTCCAATTTGTGGTCATTTCATAATGTATATCTTCACATACATTTCAACACAAACATATAATTCAATTCAAGCACATTAACATACATATTTAGGTTACACGAACTTACCTTGACAATTGTTCGTATTTGAATTTCAACTAATACGAAACCTTTTATTTCCCTCGATCTAGTGCGGTAGTTGGTATTTTCAGGTCTATATAAACAAATTTAACTATCAATTTATCACATTTCATATACATTTGCATTCAATTACATCCTAGGCAAAATTACCATTTTACCTTTATACTTTTTATAAGTTCCAATTTCGTCCCTAGGCCCGGAAAATGAAATTCATGGAATTTAACCCTCTTTCCAAGCCTAGCCGAAATTTATATATTACATTTACAGCACATACATTTCACAATTTTAGAATTTTCCATGGGTTTTACCACTTTTTCATTTTAGTCCCTAAATCAAGTTTTCATCAAAAATTGCTTTGTAAAAGTTGTTTATCTATGAATAACTTTTCATTTTCTACCATAAATTTCCAATTTTTAGCATATTCATCCATGACCCAAATTTCATACCTTGATAACTTTTCAAATAAATCCCCTAAATAGAAAGATTAGACTATCCCGATTCCAAAAAATATAAAAATCATTAAAAACGGGACTTGATTTCATACCTTATTGAGCTTGAAAAGTTTTCATCCTCTCTCCTAGGGTTTCCATAGAAATTTTGGGGAAGATGATATGTAAATAGATGATTTTTTCCTTTTTAATTAATTATCATCTATTAATTTTATTGATTTCCAATTTAGTCCCTACCCTTTTTCTAAATTTTCCATGGATGAGTCATTAAAATATCTACTAACTTTTCCTCAATGGTCTAATTACCATATGAGGACCTTAATTTTTGAATTCTATAGTTTTTGATAGTTATAACTACTAGAAGGAAACTTTTGTATTTTATGCAATTTAGTCATTTCCCTAATTAAACATGCAATCGGTAAAATTTTCGTATCAAAATTTTCATATGACCTTCCTATAATAATGCAAATCATAAAATAATATTAAAATAAATTTTGTTTTTGCTTGGATATGTGGTCCCGAACCACTGTTCCGCTATCACTTAAATTGGGCTGTTACATTTTTATCACTTAAATTGCTATTTAGGCCCTTGAGATTTTTTTAAAAATTTTAATTTAGTAAAGGTAAAATTACACTTTGGCCCCCTAAAATTATAAAAATTCAATTTAATCCTTTAAAAATTATAAAGATATAGACTATAAAAAAATTTAAAATTACATCCAGTCCCACTACAAAATTGTTCTGGCTTCACCCCTGACTACATCTTGTCGCCCTCAAGAAAAGCCTTTACTGATTGGCATCTGAAAACAAACAAGAGTACAATATGGAGAAAATAAACTTAAATATACTAAATATACATTACCCAAACCCCGAAAATGAAGTCCTAATTCTCATAGAGTTCTCTCAAAAAGGGTACAAAATTCTCTCCATAATTACCACGAAAACTCTCACCAAAACTCATCTGGGATTACATCTTATTGCCTTTAAGAAAAACCCTTATTGATTAGCTTTTTTTTTTAATCAGGGTTACAAAAGCCCTTTAAATAGGCTCTATACTAAGGGCTAAAACGACTAAAATAACCCTAAAGTAATCAAAGTCCAACTGGAAGAAGAAGTTCTACTTGGAGTCCAAAATGCGGCTACATTAGGTGAGATATTGACACGACCACAATATTGTTTAGCTCTTGCTTGACTAGCCAACAGGCTTTTCTACTACTTGACTGGGCCCCTGCCAACCCCCCTAGATTCGCCCCTGGATGTAGTCGCATATGAATTTCGATGAGAGTTTCATGGTAACTATGGAGAGAATTTTGCTCCCGAAGTTAGGGTTTTGTTTTTTGGGTTTGGTATTGTATGTTAAGTACATTTAGGTTTATTTTCTCCATATTGTACTCTCGTTTGTTTACTCATTTAGTGAAAAGCCGAAGCCTCATTTGCTCGTAGTTTTTATCCTTTTCGGAAGAGTTTTCCACATAAATATTTGTACGTTTGATTTTCTCTATTTTACTTGTTCGTTACTTATACGGGTCGGTCCTCAACAGGTAACACCATATTTGGAGAGGGCAGCTCAGGTAAACCTTTAGCTCTACAATGCTTAACTAGGAAGTCAATGAGCTATTTCTTGAGGGTACGCACTCCAACAAATTCTTAGGTTTCTGCATAAGACTCTCTAGTATCAATATAATGTTGTTCCAAGAAGGGATTAATAGGTCTAAACAATGTTGCCCATTTGCTACGATTTGCAGGCACAAGATTTTCTAACCTTTGCTTTCTGAGAGACCCAAAACCATTAACAATTGACATGATTTTACACAGAATGAAGCTCATGATCAAAGATGAAGTTTTCAGAGTAAGAGTGGTAAACAAATTAAGCATAGTCAATAACAACTTTTAGCCTATTTTGGTCATCTATAACATAACATACTCTCTTGGATATTGATATACTATATAACAGTACAAACCCGCATGATTTGGAAGCCATGGACGAAGAAATGCACTATACACATGGCTCATGAAGGCTTTCTGTGTGGAAATGGGCATAAAAACTTGCCACTCAGGCAATCAAGCTTTGCTTATTCCATTTAACAAGCCATTCATAATGATCATCTACTGCAGCATATAGGGTGTTTCTAGAAGGCGGAGCACATAATTTCAGCTCCCCTTCCTTGGTGACATATTTCATGTAACTTAGTTTAAAGTTGCTAGTCAAAGATGTAAGTTTCATTTGAGAAATAAAATACAGTAAACTTACATAAGCATCATGTGAAGCTTGCAAAATGAATTGCAGGACTGAATACATTGTGCATACCATCCATTACTTTCACTAGCAGTTGTGACACCAAAATAATCCAAAACATTACATCTTTCAAAGTCTAAAGAAGCGTGCACAAGAACCTTTTTCAGTAAGAACAAGCCTTTCAAGAGAATTCCTTCTCTCTGGATATCAAAAAGGACTGTCAAGCATAGCTGTCAAATATCTTTTAGATATATACTTTCCTAAGAATAGGTTGTTGTATTTCAGGATATGATTAGATACTTTCCTTTGTTGTATTTTAGGATGTGATTAGGGAGTTGATTTGTTGTGGTTAAGGAATTTAATATGTTGTACCAATGCTATATAATTGAAACACTACAGCAAAATAGGTTTTTAGCGACGTTTTTAGTAGCGTTTAGATCGAAAACGTCACAAAAAGTAAAGCATTAGCAAGAACGCCGTAAAAGTTAAAGCAATAACGGCGTTTTTCTCATAAATGCTGCAAAAGGTATAACAATAACGATATTTTTCATATAAACGCTGTAAAAAGTAAAACAATAAGGGCGTTTTTTCATAAACACCATTAAAGGTAAAATAATATCGGCGTTTATGGGCAGCAATTTTTTTGCTTTTATTAGAACCACGATGTTTTATTCTTTTTCTTATAGTAACCCTCTTATTAAATTAGGGTTTTGTGGTTCCCCCAAAATTTCTTAAAAGCAAGAAAGAATCATCATCCCTCAACTCCCACGCATATTAGAGAAACCCTTCATTTCTCACCATAGTTTCGATGATAAGCTCCGATTAGAAGCGGTTCTAAAAAACGCTAGTTATCCTTTTCTGTTCTAGCACTCTTACTAGTACCTCCAGGTCTGTTAGGTGGTTCTGCACAAATCCGGTTCTTCAGCCACCACAGCCCTTTGTATCACCAGTTGTCCTCTTAAGCGAACCAAGCGACCTGTACTGCTGTCATGGCTTCCGTTGCCTCCACAAACGGTATATTCCTGTTCCAACTACATGTCGCACCCATTATCAAGCCTTTGTTGTTTCTAGTAATTGTGCTTGAACTTGATGCCTCCAAATCTTTGTAAAACCCCCATTGAAGTTCGACTCATGAATCAGAATTTCTTTCCCTCTTTCCCTCTTCCTTCCATCATCTTCGTTGCTCGTTCTTCCGTCTTTGCTACTTTTTACTCCCTTCACCGGACTCTCTCTCGTTTTATTTTATCTTTTATTCGTTTTCTATACTAATTTACTTCTTTTTTTTTTCTGAAGTTTGCTTCGAATTTGAGCAAATTTAAGGTATTTATTCCTATGTTTCCCTAACTCGTTTTCTTAAAAAAGCATCTTGAATTGTTTAATTTTTTTATGGTTATATTTTAGCTTTATATTTTAATTATTATTTTGAGTTTTAGAAAATGAAAATATTAGAAAAATCCCTTCGTTTATATTTGAACTTTGTTAAAACTTGAAATGCTTCAAAAATTATTGGTTTTACTTGTGAATTTTACCTTCATTTGTTTTTTTTTACTTTGTTTTATTGGTAATCTTAATGCTCACCTGCTTTCATGTTTTCTGTATTTTACTATTTGAAGGGAATATAATTAGTGTGCTATGGGGTTTAGGTTGAAGACAGTGAACTTGCTGATATTTATCCTCTTTTTCCCCTTATTTATTTGATTGTTTTAATTGACATTCTTTCTAGGGTTTGAAAGAAGGATGGTATGACGGGGGTAGCATTTCCTTAGCTGTTTTGCTTGTTATAGTTGTTACAGGTATAACATCTGACCAATGTTCAAAAATAAAATGATTCCCTTCCGAGTTAAATAATGTTGGTGCTTTTAAAAGCAAGGTGATTGTTTTTAGTGCAGGATAATTCCTTTCTAACTTTTTTGTCTTTTACTTATTACTAGCTACTAGTGATTATCGTCAATCTCTTTAGTTTCAAAATCTTAATGAGGAAAAACGAAACATCCAATTAGAGGTGTGTGTTGTTGCCGTATGATGACATCCGTTTCAGTTCACTTTCAATTTTGTTTATTCTTAACTTTTCTGTTTTGAAATATCCCCTCAGGTCATGCCTCTAAAGTGGTGCTTACCAATTTAGTTGTAATAATGATGGTGATGATGATGTTGATAATATTTTTCACTCACAATTTCATTAGATGTAATACTTTTTTACTGTTTAAACTCATTTGAACAGTCCAAAGAAGAATGTGAGTACCTAATAAAAATTGCTAAACCTTTCATGAAAAAGTCCAGTGTTGTTGATAGCAAAATAGGGAAGAGTAAAGATAGCAGGTTTGCATTTCTTATCCTTCCATCTCTATTTTTGTTGTAATTATAAATGCTAACGAAAGATGCATATTGAAAATCAATTTTTTTTTCAAATATAGTTCTAAAACTTATTTGAGGAAGCCCTATTTTGTTTGAAGACCAGTTTATGTGTTGAACATTGGACCCAATGTTACATCTTATGACGTTAGACTTGTACTGTTCACAGGGTGCGTACAAGTTCGGGTATGTTTCTGAAAAGAGGGCAAGATAAAATTATTAGTTATATAGAAAAAAGGATAGTAGAGTACAGTTTCATTCCTATAGGTATGAGATTCTAGCACAAAGCATAACCTTCTACAGATATTATCCTCTGAAGCAATAATTAAATTCCTTTTTTGTGCAAAAATCTGTTGACATGTTCTTTTCTTCCTTGTAATCTCCTGGTTACGAGTCTCAATTAAACCTTAGCGGCCACATGCAAACGGGATACTTTTATAATTTTGGTAAACATATTTTTAATGTCTTTTTGTAATTAAATGGATTGTCCTTGTTTTTCCAATTATTGCTTCTTTCTTTTGGCTGATTGTTTTTCTTTTCTTTCTGATGAGTTAGCTAATTTCATAATCTACAGAGCATGAAGGTCTTCAAGTTCTCGACTATGAAGTTGGACAGAAATATGAACCACATTTTGATTACTTCGTTGATGAGTACAATACTAGACATGAAGGCCAACGTATGGCTACTATGCTCATGTATTTGTAAGTTTTATAATTTTCTCTGTACATGCCTATGGAAACTAAACCCAAGTTAAAAGAAAAAGACATGTTACCACTTACATTAGTCAGCATATATAATCTTATGATTATAGTTCTTGCTTATGTAGCTGCAATTTATTTTGAGCAGTTGAAACAAAAAGAATATGTCTTCATATTCTGTAGTATGTTGTTCAGCAGTAATATAATCTTATGATTCTAGTTCTTGCTTATGTAGCTGCAATTTATTTTGAGCAGTTGAAACGGGTCATTGATTCAGATGCAGCCATGACTGAGGACCTGATTGCTTACAACATTATCCCATTCCCACTGAATGCTCCTACCATAACAAATGCTATTTTGTCATTCCCTGAGGTTAGATATTTTTGCCTTTTTTAGACCTCATAGTAGTTTTGTATTTCAATTTAACTACAAAAAATGCATGGGCAGGTACGAGCAGCAGTATCGGCATTAAAGCACTATAGGAGCTTGCCAAAATTGCCTAGTGATTTTTCTATTCCCGAGACAAGGAGCCCTGATCTTATGGATTTTCTGCATTATGTTTTTGGATTTCAGGTTTGTACTGCTATGACGAAATGGATTACATTGTGTTTACTCTATGTATTTACAATTTGAAAAACTTCTGGTATTTCTAAGTTTAAAAGCCTTAGTCTGCTTTCTTGATTATCTCTAATGTCTTGGAACCTAATTATGTCTTGGAATGTTTAGGTTATGTAGAAACTATCAGCCTCTTACTGTCCCTTGGTTTATATGTCCAAATATAACCAGCCAGTAAACCATAAGGCGATCTTGTAGCTCTTGTTTGATATTGGGTGTGAAAGTGTCTTGGCTTTTGTTTTGCTTGTTGTGGTTGAATTCAACATGCATGCTGTTCGATTTGAGCTTGTTGAGGAGTTTAAATATGGAGATTTAAGACTGTTCATCATGATCATAATGTTGTAAAAGAAAATCAGGTTTTGTAATGTTTCAACATTAATGTTGAAGCAAAAAAAAAAAAAAAAAAAAAAAAAAAAAAAAAAGGTTATATATGTCGAAGGGAAAGCAAGGAATTAAATTGTATGAAATTTAATTTGCTGCTAGCTAGAGAAATGCAAAAAACAAATGATGTTTGTGGCTATTGCATTGATGATTAGATTTTGCAGTATTGAGTTAATTTATTGGTAATTAACTTGGTGCAAATGAATGAACTTTATGATGTGTGAAAATGGTCGGTTGAAATTTTTAAAGTTTGCACATGCTATTGAATAAATGCTGAAATTTGTTATGTTTGGAATCTAGAAATTTGGAGTGCTATATACTGTAAATTATGATGTCTGAATGGTAAATAGATGATGTTCACAATTTCTTGCAAGCAGTGATGGTAACGTTGAGAAAGGATCTCCTTCATCAGCAAGCAGTTCCATCACGGGGGTTCAATGTATAGTTGCAATGTAGTGATAGATCTAAAGAGGCTCAACAAGGCAAACCTGACGATCCTGATTCAGATGAAGACAATAGTTCGTTTCGCTCTCCATTGATTAAGGAAGAGTAGCTTATGTGGAAAAGCCAAAAAAAAAAAAAGCTTTATGGAATGTTATTTCTGGCTATTCAAATAACTGTGGCCATACTCCTTAAGTGATATATTACAGTGAAAAAGCTTTCTTTATGATAAAAAAGATTTGGTGATGGAATTTCATTGAAATCGATCTGCAATGTAGGATTTATATGCTTTTCTTTAGAGAGCATAATGTTATTGATGTCTCCTTAGATAATGTTCTTAGGAACAGTATGTTTAAAAGTCGTTAACCGTGGTGAAAAAAGGGAAGAAGGTAAGGGTTCAGTGAAGAAGGAAGGAACAGAGGTTAGGAGTAAAGTCTCAATTCTCTCGGGAGATGGGAGGTTAGTTGAGTTGTCTACGTCAGTTTATGAGTTATTTGCATGGTTATTAGGACAAATTTGGATACTAGTCTTTGTCGATTTGGAAGTTTGATTTGTTATGACTAACAAATTAATTACTCGAGTTTTCAGTTCGGGAGAGATGAGTTCCTGTGTTTTTTTTATTTGGTTAATCGGTGTTTTTGGGGAAAGTGTCGTTAAAGAACATGACCTTAACGACATTTTTTAGAAAAGTGCCGCTAAAGGTCATGTTCTTTAGCGGCGTTTATGAGAAAAGAGCCGTTAAAGGTCATGTTCTTTAGCGGCGTTTGTGGGGAAAGTGCTGCTAAATGTCATATTCTATAGCGACATTTTTTCACATAAACGCTGCAAAATTTAGCGGCGTTATCTATAGTTACATTTTTTGCAGCGCTTATCAAAATGCCCAAATTGTTTTAGCGGTGCTTATAAGCGCCGTTATAGGCCCAAAAAAATGCTGCTAAAAACTTGTTTTGCTGTAGTGAAAGTTTAACTCAATGAAAAATATAGATTTATCTTGTTTTGTTAGTACACAATTTTCATACATAATTCTCTTATTTTGTTATAGTATTAGGGTCATTGCGGTTTCTTGTTCTTCGTCATTCTCTTCTTGGTTTATCATTTGTGAAATATTTTTTTTGTTCTCTTGATATTGTATTCATGGAGAAATCAAAGATAGCTTGTGTCAAGTTTTTTGGAAAGAATTATTTCTCTTGGGAATTTCAATTCCAAATTTATGTTCAGGGAAAAAAAATTGTGGGGGACCATTGATGGTATGAATAGCAAGTCTACTGATCTGACAAAGGCAGCTAATGTAACAATCCAGTTTTAGCTAAATTAGAACAGTGGTTTTGGAACCACAAATCTGATGTTGAAAAATTATTTTAATATTATTTTATGTGATTACAGCATGATAGCATGTATGTGTGAAAATTTCGTGAACTAATTTTATCGTTTAATTGCTCAATTTGAGAAAAATGACTAAATCGTGTAAAGTGCAAAAGTGCTGTTCTATTAGTTAAGAGTATTAAATAGCTATAGAACCTTAAAGTTTAAGTCCTTATGAGTTAAATAGTCCAATTGTGAGTTAGTGGATGATATTTGGTTTGACATTTGTGTAAATATGAATTATTTTAATGGTAAATTAGTAAAAAGACAAATAAAGGTTAATAAAAAAAACAAATGCAATTTATGTTCATATTTCTCACTTGAAACCAAAAATTAGAAAAGGAAAGAAGGGTTTGAAGCTTTTAGGGTTCGGAACTTGCAAGGCTTGATTGGTAAGTGTTTTGAGCTCGATTTTTGATGATTTCTATGTTTTTGTGATTGTTGCTTCATGTTCTAGCTAGCCCATATCTTTAATTTCGAAATTGTTAAAGGTTTAACAAGTTGTTATTGTTGAATGCTTGAGTAATTTGATGAATTATGATAAATTATAAAAGTTAGTTAATAGTTAAACTAATTTTGTGAAGTGATTTTTGACAAAAATGTCAAAAATGGATTAAATTGTGAAATATCCAAATTGAGTGGATAAAATGTGAAATAAATGAAAGTTTTGGGCTACTAGGGGCATTATAGTAATTCGGCCAAGCATGAGTCTTGTTGAATTATGTGAATTTTGTATAATTGTGAAATAAGGACTAAATTGTAAAAATATGAAAATTTAGGGGTAAAAGTGTAAAAGTA
This sequence comes from Gossypium australe, assembly GCA_005393395.2. NCBI lineage: Eukaryota > Viridiplantae > Streptophyta > Magnoliopsida > Malvales > Malvaceae > Gossypium > Gossypium australe. The sequence goes on along the minus strand of CM016614.1, from coordinate 63,337,513 downwards.
ATTTAAAGTGTGATTTAGACTAAATTGAATGAATATGAGATTGAATAAGTTAATTTTGAATACATTTAGATTAAGAAAAGAGGAATTCAGATCAGGATCGGGGAAAAATGAAAGTGATAGACTAAACGACTCGATTTGCCGTTTTAGCATTCGAGGTAAGTTCGTACGTGATAAACATTGTTACAATTATGCTTTTAACGCTTTGATATTGCATAAATTGTATATACGAGACTGCGGTCATGTTCGACGATAAATTGACAATGTTTAGCACTTAGTGTGTGATTTGAGATAGCTTCGGCTATATACAGCACTTAGTGTGCGAAACTGAGATAGCTTCGACTATGTAAAGCACTTAGTGTGCGGAGTTATAATAGCTTCGGCTATGCGATGACACTTAGTGTGCGAAACATCGAGTAAGGCACTTAGTGTGCAGAATTATAATAGCTTCGGCTATGCGATGGCACTTAGTGTGCCAAACATCGAGTATTCGACAGAGTTACGGGAAGGTATGAGTTCGTTATGAATTTGTACAGGTTTGTACATGTAAGTATGAAGATCAAATAGAATAGATTATGAATTTGCATATTAGTGTATGAATAAGTTTATGAAAGGTTTGATATTATCATGAATGATACATTAACTTGTTCAAATTGATGAATTGTATTTTATGAATTATTGAGTATATTTGTATGAATTTACTAAGCTATGAAGCTTACTTTGTGTACTTTTCTATGTTTTATAGTGAATCAAGGCTAGCTCGGATCTAGAAGTCGTCGGGAACAACATCATCTCACTATCGAACAACTATTCGGTACTTTTGAGTTGTGTATATATGGTATATGACATGTATAGGCTACTTGTGGTATTTTGGTTATGATGATAGCCATGAGATTTGGCTTGTAAATGAATATGTTTTGATTTGTATATGTATGTAGCCATGAGTGATGGCTTATTTTGGTATGATTTAGCATGAATGTGGTTATGGTTTTTAGTTGTTCAAAATGGTTAGATTTGGAGCTTGGTAATTGACTTATATATGGTATGATGGAAATTGATAATTTGAGAGTTTTTGTAATAGTGAAATTATGTGTGATTAATGTAAGTGTGGAATGATTAGTTGATTGAATTGTATATGTGAATTTAGGTATGAAAAGTTGATGGCAAACTATAGTATGTTTGTGATTGGTATTGTTGGTATTTGGATGCCTATTAGTGTCTTGAAATGGTGCCATTTGAGCTTGAATAGGTATGTGAATAATGGCTGGCAAATTGGCCTTGCAAATGGCCTATTTTTGTCCACACGGGTAGAGACACGGGCGTGTGTCTCAACCGTGTGTGACACACGGTTAAGTACACAACCGTGTGTCCCCTGGTATTGATATTAAATTGAAGTCAGTATACTCCACACGGTCTCACACACGGGCGTGTGACTGGCCGTGTGGTATAAGTCAGTATACCTCCTAAATGGCACACATCCTAGCACACGGGCGTGTGACTTGGTCGTGTTGCATAAGTCAGTATACCCTACAGGTTTGGCACGGCCTAGTACACAGCTTGGCACACTGGCGTGTATGGTCACTTCAAAGGACACACAGGCTAGACACACGACGTGTGGTCGACTGTGTAACCCAAGTCAGTATGTATGCCTTGTTTTTACACGGACTGTGACATGGGCGTGTCTGAAGCCGTGTGAGGCACATCGCCTATTCACACGGGCATGTGACCCCTAAATGAATGAAAAATTTCTAAGTTTTCCAAAAATTTTGTATGTTATCGGTTTAGTCCCGGACCACTTCTAAAGCATGCTTAAGGCCTCGTAGGCTTTTATAAGGGACAATGTGATTGTGTTTAGTGGTATTTGAGTATGAATGGATATACGTATGAGTATTGAATATTAAATGATGTGTATTGATCGGTAATACCTCGTAACCCTATTCTGACAGTGAATACGGGTGAGGGGTGTTTCATTTATTGGTATCAGAGCTACGATCTAGTTGATTCTAGGACTAACGTAGCGTGTGTGAGAGTCTAGCTATACATGCCATATATACTCTGCGATAGTGTGATGATTCCCTACAACTTAAATTGTGTTTTCGTATAGTAATGGATCACGAACGAGCTGTAGCAGATGATGTAGAGAGTAATGCGCCCGCTCCCGCTCAAGGGACAGAGCCTACTGAATCTAGACCCGTGTCAAGTAGCCACGAGGGAGAGGCTAAGCAAGCCTTTTTCCAAATGATGAACAAGTGTGTAACATCCTGAAAAGGGCCTATGCATTTTCGGTTTGATTGTACGAACTGACATGTCTTAAGTATTACGAATAAATTTTGAATATTTTTGGAAACCTGGAAATGTATGGAAAAGATGTAGAAATGAACATTTTGGAAACCTAAAAATGTATGGAAATGTTAAGTTCAAAAATGGAAAGTGAACATTTTTGGAAACTAGGAAATGATTTGGAAATGATTCAAAAGAGGAAAGTGAACATTTCGGAAAACTTGGAAATGTAAGCTTAAAGGAGGCAAACGAAAATTTTAGGAAACTTGGAAATGAAAGAAAATGCCAAGTTCTAAAGTTTAAAAAGAGGAAATTAAGGCAAGGTGGCCTTAAGAGAAAAAGTATGTGAAATTTGACACACAAACGGGCTTGGAAAAGTGGCCTGAAGATGCCACTTAGGGCCTCTGGAAATAGCGCCACATGCAAGGGTGTTGGGCCTGAGTTCGAGTCACATGGGTAGCAAATAAAAGAAATTTTATTTTTGCTTCCAGAAGCACAGAGGTGGACGGCAACAAGGCTTTTAAAAAGGGAGTTTTATTCTCTTTAAAATTCGGCTAAATAGGGATAAATGATGATTTATCTTAAGTATTTTCTAGAGATAAATAAGGGATTTATTTATCATTATTCCCATGAGATAAATGTTGGATTAAACTCTTTTATTTTATGATAATTAAAGGATAAAGTTATCAAATAGAAGAGTGGTGGCCAAGTAAGGGACTCTTTAGATGATAATTTCGGCTATAAAAGGAAGGAAGGAGGGCTACTCATCAATTTTTCTCCTCTTTTCTCTCTGCCGAAATTCTTAGGGTTCTCTTCTCTTCTCTTTTCTTTTTTCTAGCCGAATTCCCTAGCCGCCTCTCTCTTTTATTCAAAACCAAAAACACAGTCCAACCTAGCCGAATTCTTCATAGCACCAAAAGCTGAAATTCTGCCAAAGCCGAATCTTTGTTGTGACAGAAGGGTGTTGCCGATTTCATCCAAAAAGGTAAGATCGACTATTATTTGATTTTCAATCTCTCTTTAGCCGAAATATAAGAATCTAACTCCTCTAGGATTCCATGGCCGAAACTTTGAAGGCCCTTTCGGGATTTGTCTAGGTTGACTACAAGGAAGGAGAAGTTCTTTTCCCGAAGGTACACCATAAGCCGCGTGTTCCCTAGTTATCCGGTGAGTTTCGGGATTTAAAATCCACAAGGTAAGTGTCTATAGCATTCGACCAAGGCCTATTTTAGTAGTTAGATCTATTATTATGTGTTTTAAGCCGAAAACTAACAGATTCAAGGGATCTAGTGAGTAGCCGATTTCAAAGGAGAAGAATACAAGTTTTCGGGATTTGACTATAGTCAATTCGACAACAAGGTAGGTTTTAAGAATACAAATCCTACTAGGATTTGGTTTTATAAGCTTTATGCTAACATATTAAGGTTACCAAATGTAGGAATTGAGATCTAAAGCAATAGATCGGTTTTTTTTCGGGATTTCAAGGAATTCGTTAAGCAAATCAGGTGTGTACCCCACACTATCTTTTAATACGTTATGTGGCTATATGTAATATATGTATGTATAAGAATGTGAATATGGCTAAGTACCCTAATGTGGTACAAAGTACTCAGGTATGTTTCCTACTCCTACTAGGATTACGAAATATGTTATATTTAACATGTGAAAAGTAACGTGAATGTGAATTTAAGTATGATATGCATGAGATGAATAACATGGGCATTCGGGTTATATGAGAAAGGGGAAGTGAATGTGGTGACTTCGGTCTCACTATCTGAATGTGGTGACTTCGGTCACATTATCTGAATGTGGTAACTTCGGTTACATTATCTGAATGTGGTAACTTCGGTTACATTATCTGAATGTGGTGTCTCATGACACAATTATCTGAATCTGGTGGCTATGCCACGAATTTATATGGGCGATGAGCACGTCGACTGCAGCGACTGCCTTCGATGGTGTGTAGCGGAAGGAGGGTTGACTTAGTAGTCCCCACGGTGTGCAGGTTGGTACGGGGATGTGTAACGGATGGCATCTAGGTCTGGGTTTGGGTTGCATCATTATTTTATCTGTATATGAATGTGCATGTGATATGTTATGGTATGCCTGATCTATTAAATTTTAGTGTTGTGTGCACATTAAGTCTGTTGACTCACCCCGTTGTGGGAACATTTTTCAGGTGATGAGCAGTGATGGACCGGGACGGCAGAACTTGTGGTGGCCATGCTCAGTTTGAAGTCTTATTCAATATGGACTCTTTATTTTATTTAAGTACTTAAGAATTTTATTTTGGGTTTTTACTTGATGTAATAAGGCCATAGTTTTATTTCTTTATTTTCATTTCCAATTATTATGTTCACGAATTATTGTCAATTAAAGTTTGAGTAAATTTATTTTTCGTAAAATAAACCCTAATTGTTTTGTCACCTTAATTAATTGGATTTCAAAATAAGATAAAACTGATTTTTTTTTCAACCCAAGCCCAACCCAAAACATTATTTGCTTTAAAATTGCATAAGTTTTTCCTAAGGAACAAAAGAACTTTGAACCGGTTTACTTGAGGAACATACCAAATCTGGTCAAGGCTCGTGGGCCGGGTTTGGGGTGTTTCAAAGTGGTTCACGGAGTTCGTTCGAACGAATCCGGCTGCTCAACAACCTCCACCCCCACCTATTCCTCAACAAATCCTTGTTGTTCCTCAAGTTGAAGATCCGATATGATTGAACAAGCCGCCAGTAGATAAGATTCGTAAACATGGGGCTGAAGAGTTTCGGGCTACCGTTGATGATGGTGCTGAGAGAGTTGAGTTCTGGCTCGAACATACAATTCGGGTATTTGATGAATTATCTTGTACTCTTGATGAATGTATTAAATGTTTTGTATCTTTGCTGAGAGACACCGCGTATCAATGGTGGAACACACTGATATTTGTGGTTTCGAAGGAACGGGTTACCTGAGAGTTCTTTCAGACTGAATTCCGAAAAAAATATATAAGCCAACGGTTTCTAAATCAAAAGCATAAAGAATTTTTAGAGTTGAAATAGGGCCGAAAGACTGTAACAGAGTATGAAAGAGAATATGTTCGGTTGAGCAAGTATGCTTGGGAATATGTTTCCACTGAAGAAATTATGTGCAAGCGATTCGTAGATGGATTGAACGAAGATATAAAACTACTGGTTGGAATTCTAGAGTTGAAAGAATTTGTCGTACTTGTTGAAAGGGCTTGTAAAGCCGAGGATCTTAGTAAAGAAAAGAGAAAGGCAGATTCAAAAACTAGAGATTCGAGAAAAAGGTCGATGAGTAAGCCGTATCAATCTTCATTGAAGAAATCCAAAGACTATTTTAACTGATCGACAGCCTCAGTGGGATATTCTAACCAAGATCCTGGAAAGCAGTATACCAGCCCTAAAGCTCAAACTACATCGGTATCAAGTGTTGGCAATGTGAAAGATGTTAAACCCGAGTGTCAACAGTGTGGAAAACGACATTTTGGAGAGTGCTAGATGAAAAATAATAATAGAGTTTGTTATAGTTGTGGTTCACAAGATAATTTTATCAGAGATTATCCCGAGCTAAATGAAAAAGATAAATCTCAAAATGCAAGATCGAGTAATATGTCGGCTAGAGGAAGACCATCTAGAAATGCTGGAAATGTGAGTGGTAGTTGAGGGGTGACGAGAGATTCTACCGTGAGATCTGAGGTCAGAGCACCTGCAAGAGCCTACGCTATTCGCGCTCGCGAAGAAACATCATCTCTAGATGTTATCATTAGTACTTTCATTATCTATGATACTACTGTGATTGCATTGATAGATCTAGGATCAACTCATTCTTATATATGCATGGATTTAGTATTTAGTAAGACTTTGCCTGTAGAGTCTACTAAATTTGTGATTAGAGTATCGAACCCCTTAGGCAAATGTGTTTTGGTTGACAAAGTCTGCAAGAATTGTCCGTTAATGCATCGGGATTTTCGTTTTCCGGCTAATTTGATGTTGTTGCCATTCAATGAATTTGATGTGATTTTGGCTATAGATTGGTTAACGATGCATAATGCTATAGTGAATTGTAGACGAAAGACAATTGAACTGAAATGTCAGAATAATGAGATTATTAGAATTGAATCTGATGATTTGAATAGTATGCCAGTTGTGATTTTGTCTATGTTAGCTTAGAGATTTGTGAGAAAGGGGTGTGAAGCTTATCTTGCATATGTACTTGATACAAAATAATAGAAACAAAGATTGAATCAGTACCAGTTGTGTGTGAGTATCCAGATGTATTTCTCGAAGAGTTACAAGGTTTACCACCTATCAGAGAGGTTGAGTTTGGTATTGAATTAATACCAGGAACAAAGTCGATATCGATATCTCCGTACAGAATGGCCCTCATAGAGTTAAAAGATTGAAAACTTAGTTGCAAGACTTGACAGATAGAGGTTTTGCTAGACCGAGTTTCTCTCCCTGGGGTGCACCGGTGTTATTTGTGAAAAAGAAAGATTGCACGATGATAATGTGCATAGACTATCGACGGCTCAACAAAGTGACGATCAAGAATAAATACCCTTTGCCATGAATAGATGATTTGTTTGATCAGTTAAAAGGGGCAACGGAGTTTTCAAAAATTTATTTGAGATCGGGTTATTACCAGTTGCGAGTTAAAGACTCTGATGTGCCAAAGACTGCATTTAGAACAAGGTACAGACACTACGAATTTCTTATTATGCCTTTCGGACTAACAAATGCATCTGCTATTTTTATGGACTTGGTGAACCAGATTTTCAGGCTGTATTTAGATCAATTTGTAGTTGTGTTTATTGATGAAATTTTGATCTACTCTCTTGATGAATCTGAGCATACCGATGATTTGAGAATTGTGTTACAAATTTGAGAGATAAATAATGGTTTGCAAAGTTTAGCAAATGTGAGTTTTGGCTACGAGAGGTTGGTTTTTTGGGACATATAGTTTCAGCCGAAGGTATTCGAGTTGAACCGAGTAAAGTTTCTGTGATTATAGATTGGAAACCTCCGAGAAATATATCTGAAGTCTGTAGTTTTCTGGGACTAACCGGCTATTATAGATGATTTGTGAAAGGTTTTTCGACAATTGCAACTCCGATGACAAGATTGCTTCAAAAAGATGTTAAATTTGAATGGTCAGAAAAGTGTCAGCAGAGCTTTGAGCAGTTGAAAGCATTATTAACTGAAGCACCAGTGTTAGTGCAGCCTGAGTCGGGTAAAGAATTCGTGGTTTACAGAGATGCATCATTAAATGGTCTAAGTTGTGTTTTGATGCAGGAAGGCAAATTATGCCTCAAGACAGTTGAAGCCATACGAAAAGAATTATCTGACGCACGATATTAATGTGTTTTTGGATGAGTTATTATTTAATTTAGTGAATTTGATGCTACTAATCCTTTAACTTCATGCTTCTATACTTGGGTGACCATAGGGGAGCAAAAGGAGCAGAAAATGGGCCAAAATAAGGCAAAACGGGCTGTCTTAAGGATCCACACGGCCAAGCCAATCCCAAGAGGGCTAAGTGGCTCACACGCTGGCCACACGCCCATGTGCCAGCCCGTGCCGATATCGCTCCCTGTTTCTCTTTTACGCAGAAAAAGCCAATTTTTAGGGTTTTTGAGCATTCTAAAGTTTATAAATACACCCTAGAAGAAGATCAAAGGGAGCACGCAGAGTATAACACGAAAAAGCCTCGAAGAACGCCAATGGATTCAACTCAGAAGCAGGATCTCCTTCAAGACTGAAGATCTCCGTTCAATTTCTCTTGAAGTTTTTGAGTTTCTTTATGTTTTGTTGTTTTCCTAATTGTGAGATGTTTTCCTTCCAAAGTATGAACTAAACTCCCTAGATACCTAGGGAGGATGAAACCTAAGACGGATCTTATTTTTTTATTTTTCTGAATTACATGATAAATATTTGTTCTTAATCTCAATTATGCGTTCTTATTTCATGTTTTAATGTTTTCAGGATATTAATTCATGATTGATGTGCTTATTCAATGGAGAAAAAGTCCCTATTTAAGAGTAGATCTAGCATAATTGAGTGGAGTTGTATGCAATCCTCGAAATAGGACGACATAAATCTACCGGATTAGAGTCAAATCTAATAGGGGAATCCATAGATCGAGTTAATGCGACAATAGGGGTTTTAATTAGAAAGAGATTTCAATTAATCAACCTAGAGTCAGTTGTTCTTATTCTCGAAAGAGATATTAATATAAGTTAGGGATTTCTACGGATCAAGACAAGTGAATAAATCGTTTAATTCAGATTCAGAATAATAAGTGAAGTCTAGGAGGATTCTTTCCTGAGTATTGTCTCTCTCATCGGTTTTCTTCAAATATTTTCTTACTTTATCCTTTGTTTCATCTTAGTAATTAGGTTAGTTAAGATTAGGTTAAAATAAATCCCTTCAATTTATTAGGCTAGATAATAAAAAGATAGTAACTACTAATACTTTTAGTCCTTGTGGTTACGATATTCTCGACTCATCATAGCTATACTACCATTCGATAGGTGCGCTTGCCTTTGTCATATTTTAGTTAGTTCTTGACATCATCAAGTTTTTGCGCCATTGTCAGGGACTAAAATATTAGGAACACTTAATTTTTATTACTTTAGCCATTTTTATTTTTATTGCATTTTATTTTTGTAACACCCCTTACCCGTATTCAACGTCGGAATAGGGTATGAGGCATTACTAAGCTTACATACAATCAATCATGCAACTTAGAAACTTCACTTTTCTCTCCAATTTAAAACTTTTACTAACACCCCCTAAACAAGCCTACGAGGCCGAATTCAAGGTTTAGTAATGGTTCGGGATCAAATCGAGCTCCTTTGAAGCTCTCTGGAAGACCTTAGAAAATTTTCTCTAAACAGTCCACACGCCCGTGTGAAGGGACACGATCGTGTGACATATCACATGCCCGTGTGGAATTATTTCAAAGTTCGAACCTACAGGGGTTTTCACACGGCCGGACACCCCTCCGTGTCCCTGGCTCGCTTCCCTCACACGGCCTCGACATGCCCGTATCTTAGCCCGTGTGCTAAAACCTTGGCATTCTGTTTCTGACGTCATCAACCTAAAAAGGTCACACGGCCTAGGCACATGCTCGTGTCCCTCGACCGTGTGGCGAATTATATTCCAAATTTCAGGTTCAGACTTCACACGGCCTGGGCACACGCCCATGACCATGGCCGTGCTTCCACACGGCTGAGACACATGGCCTTGTCTCTGCCCGTGTGTATACTGCTAAGCATACTGACTTGTAAAATTTACTTGCAGGGGACGCACGGCCTAACCACACACCCATGAGGCTGACCGTGTGTCACACACGGCCTAAACACACGCCCGTGTGTCTACCCGTGTGGAAAAGAACAAAGCTAGTTGCCAAGCTCTTTCATCATCCTAACTCATGCAAACATAAATCACATTCAACCATTAACCCATTCATGCGTATTTTAACCAAGCAAACCAATTATGCACCATACACATTCATGAATAACCTCACCTTTTCATAGATAAATAATAATGAGTCATCAACTATGGCCTTATACAAAAGAGTTCATCTATAAATTGGCCAACACACTTGGCCAAAACAACAAAACATTTCACTAAGTCTAGTCCCTATACATGCCATACTTAAAATGTTAAGTCTAAATATACCAAGATGTGCTGATAGTGTGGGTGATCTTCCGATTATCTTCGTATCCCGAGCTGGCTCTTTGACACTATAAAACAAGGGAAAAGAATGGGAGTAAGCTTTAAGCTTAGTAAGTCTACCTGTAATCAATAAACATCATACCATGTGCTAAGCAATCACAAACATTACATATTATGTAAGAACAATTCACATTTTCATAATCATGCTTACTCATCTCATCTCTTACCACATTCCAACTATATGGCATATATATTGCTCACATTTACTTACACATATACGCTGCACTCATCACCACAAAACTACATGAAATATTTACTTAGACAAGTTTCTTGATGAACCCTTCGGAATGATACAAAGTACCTGGTGGTTTCGCACACAGCCCACCATTGATCAATAATAGGGTGGTATCGCACACAGCCCACCAACAAGAATAATTACGGTGGTTTCGCACATAGCCCACCAAATGATAATATAAATGATGGTATCGCACACAACCCATCGTGATTAAATAATAAGGTGGTATTGCATATAGCCCACCAACAATGATAATCACGGTGATATCACACACAACCCACCAAGTAATAATTACGGATATTTATCTGTACTTACATTTCTACTCCGAGGTTCATACGAGAACTACTCATTATCTATCATTTTCAATCAATCTCACTAATTAGTTTCATCCATACAATGCATCAATAGGTAACAATATATGTATTAATGATGTATCATTTACACATAAACTTACCTTGGTGCAAAATGTGTTAATCGACGGTTTAGTCCGTAACCTCGCCTTTTCCTCGGTTAAGGTTGTTTCCGTGCTCTTCTTGGTCTATAATAATAAAATTTATTCATTTAATCACTACATAACTCATGATACATCAAAACTTCTACTTAGGCATAAATGACCATTTTGCCCTTATACTTTGGCAAAATTACAATTCTGCCCCTATGCTTGTAAATCATTTTTCATCACATTTTCTCATTAAACAAGCCTAGATGAACATATATTTCTCTTGCAGCAATTCACAAAACCAATCATTGCATGCATTTATCACTCAATTTCAACCTTTACAAATAAGTCCCATTTAGGTGTTTTCATGGTAACACCTTTCGCAAAAGTTATTCCTCAACCCACTAACATTCATTTTATTCCAAAAAACTCAGGAAACAACATAAACACTCTCATGGAAAATCCCTAAGCTTTTAACCATTTTGCAAAATAGTCCCCTCTTTAGCTAGCTTAAGCTTTAGGGGTTCCAAAAGTACAAAAATTATCAAAAATAACCATCGAGAACACTTACTAGCAAGGAGAATAAGTTGCTGAAATTTCAAGCTCCCAAGACCCTTCTTTTAGTGTAAAAATCGGTGGAAGAAGAAAGAGGATGAAAAAGATGATAGCCTTCCTTTTGTTTTATTTTATTTTATTGCCACTAAGTCACCTAACCCACCAAATTTTTGACCAAATTGAGTCTATTGTCCCCTATGACCAGCTATCATCATTAGGAAGGCCTAATTGCACATTAGGGACCTCCAATTAAAATTCTATAGCTATTTAACACCTTTGGTTTGTAAAATAGAACTTTCGCATTTTATGCGATGTAGTCATTTTTTCGTAATTAAGCATACAATCTCTAAATTTAAAGTACCAAAATTTTCATGCATCCTTATAATCATGCTACAACACATAAAATAATATTAAAAATAATTTTCTTGAACCTCGGATTAGTGGTCTCGAAACCACTGTTCCGACTAGCCCTAAAATCGGGCTGTTACAATTTTATTTTATTTTAAATTACTAACTTTTCTTTTATTTGCTTCTGGCAGGTTCCTTTAGTTTATGACTAGAAGAAACCCGTTAGGACCTTTATTATTCGACAGTGAGATTGAAAGCACAGCTCCTAGAAACCGTAGAGAAGCGAGGCAAAGTTGACAAAGTACAATAGAAGAGTAAGAGGATATTATTATTGATAATGAGGAGATGGCAGAAAATCATAATAATCAACTACCTCCTGTGGTTGCTGTAAATCCTGTAAATCCGAATCTTGCTCCTCGTACTATGTACGATTATGACAAGCCCAATTTAACTGGGGCTGAATCGAGTACTGTTAGACCTGCTCTTGCTGCAAATAATTTTGAACTGAAACCTAACACTATTCAAATGATTCAACAGTTTGTTCAGTTTGATGGTCTGCTAGGACAAAGACCCAAATACTCATTTGGCCAATTTCCTAGAATTCTGCGACACTTTCAAGATAAATGGAATTTTTGAATATGCCATTCACCTTCGATTGTTTCCTTTCTCATTAAGAAATAAGGCGAAACAGTGGTTGAACTCCCTACCACGAGGTTCTATCACTACATGGGAGAAAATGACCAAAAAAATTTTATTGAAGTATTTTCCACCGGCTAAGACAGCCAAGCTGAAGAATGATATATCTTCCTTCGTGCAAATGGACTTAGAGACCCTTTATGATGCATGGGAGAGGTATAAGGATTTATTGAGGAGTTGCCCTCGCCATGGGTTACCTCTATGGCTATAGGTTTAAACTTTCTACAACGGTTTGAACCCCTCAACTAGGCAATTGATCGATGCATCCGTCGGTAGGACTCCGAATAATAAAACACCTGAGGAGGCTTACGAGTTAATAGAAGAAATGTCACTGAATAATTATCAATGGCAAGTCATGAGGACAAAGTCGATGAAAGCAGCCGGTGTTTTTAACGTTGATGCGGTCACCATGTTGTCAAATCAGGTAGAACTTTTGAATAAAAAGATTGATGGTTTATATGGTTCTACACAGGTACATTCGGTGATGCAATGCAACGCAAATGGAGGAGGGAACTATCCAGAAAGTCGATCTCACAACCCTAGCACAGAAGATGAACAAGTATATGGGTAATAATTTTAGACCTCAGAATAATCCTTATAGTAATACCTACAATGCAGGTTGGAAAAACCATCCAAACTTCTCTTGGGGTGGTCAAGGAAATCAGACACCACAACCCCCTCCAACATTTCAACAACAACCTTACCAAGAAAAAAAGCCGAACCTTGAGGAGATGTTGACAAAGTTTATTTCAGTGTCGGAAACCCACTTCTAGAACACCGAAACAATACTCAAAAATCAACAAGTGTCAATTCAAGGGCTTGAGAATAAATCGGTCAATTGGCAAAGATGATTTCAGAATGACCACAAGGTAGCTTGCCAAGCAACACCGAAACTAACCCAAGAGAGCAGCTTCATGTGATTACCGTTCGAGATGAAGAAGGGTTAGCTAAATCTGAATCTGAACCGAGGCAAGAAACTATGGTAAGCAATAGTAAGGTTGAGCTATGCCACAATGAGCAAAAATAGGTAGGTAAGGAGTATAAACCTCGTGTACCATATCCAGATGTGACAAGGAAAGACCACACAAATAAACAATTTGGTAAATTTCTTAAACTTCTTAAAAAGTTACATATCAGCTTACCATTTATTGAAGCTCTTTCGTAGATGCCCAATTCAGCAAAAATTTTAAAGGAGCTTTTGGCAAACAAACGGAAGTTGGATGATTCGTTGCACGTGGAGCTAAATACAGTGTGCTCAGCCATTTTGCAAAACAAACTGCCTAACAAATTGAAAGATCCAGGGAGTTTTACTATTCCTTGTTTAATTGGTAGTTTAAATGTTAACAACGCTTTGGCTAATTTAGGGGCAAGTATTAATGTCATGCCCTATAAAAATGTTTAGACAACTAGGTCTTGGGAAACCCAAACAAACTAGGATGAACATCCAATTGGCAGATAAAACTATTAGATTTCCTAGGGGTATTGTTGAGGACGTGCTTGTTAAAATTGTTAAATTCATATTCCCACTCGATTTTGTTGTCATAGACATGGATGAGGGTAGTGATGTATCTTTAATTCTAGGTCGGACCTTTTTGACAACTGCTAGAACTATCATTGATGTTAGTACAGGTGAGCTAATACTTCATGTAGGAGATGACACGATTATTCTCCAAGCTCGTGATTCTGCTAAGTTATCTAGTAACCAAGATGATTATATGAGTTCTATTAATGTGAGTAACCTTGCGGCTCAACCTTCTTTGCAAGAAATTCCTCGGAAAAACGTGATGGAGCCACATTCCAGCTCATACGATGAAAACAAAACAACTCATGAAGAACGAAGGCTACAAAACGATGAACTAGATGAATGGCGGTCGCATGTCAAGGCGAAACTGAGAATACACGATGAAAAATTGAAGCGACCCCATGACAAGCTTAAGGATGGAATGAACCACTTCAAGGTTGGGGGCTAGGTACTATTAGATGAAACTGGCCCTCAAATTACTACTTCAAAGCTTAACGCGAATGGAGCAACTCCCTTTACGGTACTCAATGTCTTCCCATACGGTACAGTCGAGGTAACTCATTCTAATTTCGACACTTTTAAGGTAAATATTACTCGACTTAAACCCTATTTGAATAAAAGAATTGACAGTGAGAAAGAGGAGTTCCAACTCCGTGAACCACCATGACCGTACGAATACGAGGTAAGTCGAGCTTAGACTTTGAATAAGTGCTTCTCGGGAGGCAACCCGAGCGTTAACTTTCCTAATTTACTAATTTTATATCATGATATATTTAAACTTATTTAATTAAAAAAATGGTTTTAAAACCCACACGGCCTGGACACACGGGTGTGTCCTTAGCCGTGTGGATTATATGACTTAGTTTTTAAAATTGAAGAAAATCAACAGTGAGTTACACGACCTGGCGACACGGCCATGTAACCCACACGACCTGGACACACGGGCACATCCTTGGCCGTGTGGAGCCTGGGCCTTAATTTTTTCCCAAAAATTGACAGTGACACGACCTAAAATAATCTACACGGGCATGTGACATGGCCGTATGGACCACACAGCCTGGACGCAAAGGCGTGTCTGAGGCCGTGTGAAAGCTGGGCTTAAATTTTTAATCAACAAGGGCTAAACAGGAGACCACACTAGCGTGTGACATGGCCGTATGGCCCAACACGGGCCTCACACAACCATGTCCCCCATTTAAACCCTAATCTTTTTATTTTTTTTCTATTCTGTCTTCTTCCTTCCCACACATACCCTAGCCGTCGCTTCCCCTATCACCACCCCTTTTCTGGCCATAGTTCCCTCCTTCCTCCTCGCTCCGTCGAACAACCACAAATCCTCCCTCTCCTCCCTCCTTTCTTTTCTTTTCTTTCCCTCCCCCTAAACCGCCGTCCTACCCCCCATTTCAAAAAAAACCGTTGCCCCACTCTTTCCCCTCTCCCTTGCGCGCGCATCACCCATTCCGACCAGCTAGACCAGGAACCCCCTTACCCTCGCCCATTCCTCTCCACCACACTCGACAGCCATCACCCCAGCCGCACAACCTCACGCCCGCACCAGACCCATCCCCCTAGCGCCGATCTGAACCACCCGACCCCCTACCGTTCGGTTACCGTTAACCGCCGCCCGTACCTCCGACCACAACCATAACAGTCAATTTCCCCTTTTATCCCCATTTTCTTTACTTTAATCTATTTTATTTTATTTATTTTCCTTATATTTATTTATTTATTTATTTAATTCTTTATTTATTTTTGGTTATTCTTTTCACTGCTGATAATTTTTATGACTATGATTCTTATTTCTATTTAGTAACTTTCTATTTTAATTATGTTAAGAGTTTGACTTATGCATACTGCTACATTTACTTATTATTTCTATTAGCCAATTGTGGTCTTCTGAGTCTTCTTTGGTTCTTTTTCATTCATGCTCTGCTCATTCCATTATTATCATTTATTTCCTATATCTCATTTGAGATTCAGTATTAAGTAGCCTTGTTCGATCTTTCGCTTATTTGTTTCTTTATCTATATATTTCTGCTTATTGCTTTTATGTCTAATATGATTAGTCTATGTCAGTTCCTATATATTTTATTATCTCAATTACTATTGTCAGTATCACTTAATTTGTCTTTTAGTACTGACTTATTTTTAGCTCTGACTCTTTTCTGTTATTTATCATTCTACTTTAATTCGTACTTGGATTCACTATATGGTTTTGGCATGCTAGAGTTTTCATCCATACTATTTTAAGAGTAATTTATTTAGGACTACTTAGATTTAGCCGTCTCGAACTTTATTTGCATACTTGGTGATTATTCTATTTATTAATGCGGCTCTTTTTCTTTTCCGAGGTACATCATGACAAACACTCGTAGGAAGACTAAGACCGCCGTCCCCGCTTCAAAAAAGCAGAAGGGACCTGGAGTGACCTCCTCTTCAAGCGCATCTGCCAAGGCTCACCATCCTTATCTCCAATTTGCAGCGGCCCCCCAGAAGGACTTATACCAGCTCCATCGCGCACGACCACTCGGCCTAGACTACTACATCGATTGGGCCGCATTGGAGCAGCTCCGATTAGCTGATGACGTGTGAGCCATTATTGCCATAGCTTTATGGGATAGATTCTTCGACATCATCGAGCCCACATGCACGGAGCTTACCTTGGAGTTTTGTGCTACATTTTTGGTACAGGTCATGACGGTTCATGATGAGCCAGGCACCATTACTTTTCTCCTGGTTGGTTTGGTGCGACATATGAGCGTCCCAGAGTTCGGTGCTCTATGGGACTCTACATAAAAGAATTCATGAGCGTCGACGACTTCCTTCAGCTTCATCGACACATTCATTACTCACCATCGAGTTGTTGGACCGATCTTATTGGTAGCCAGGCACCATATGACATGAGTCGTTCGAAAGAAACTTCTCTCTCTCCAGCATTATGGTACATTCACACACTTCTGACTCACATCTTGACAGGACGGTTTGTGGCTAAGCTAGTCAGGGGGCATCCAGCTAAGCTAGAGAGGGTCGATTTGTGGAGATTTACTCAAAGATAGCTAGTTGATTCATCTTATGAAGCCAGAATTATACTCAAGACGGAGGATCTCACCTTCAATTCCTTCAGGGAGTTTTAGGGATTTCTTATGTTTTGTTTTATCTTTTCTTTTGAGATGTATTCTTTTATTATGATCATGAACTAAACCCTCAAATACCTGAGGGGATGAAACCTAAGATGAATCTTGTTATCGTTTGCTGAACTATATGATAAATATTTGACTTGTTCTTAATTCTTGTGTTGATATTTCCGAGATATTAATTCAAGCATGATGTGCTTAGGTGGAGGAACAAAAGTCCCTGCTTAAGAGTAGATCTAGCATAATTAAGCGGACTTGATTGCACGCCTAGAGATAGGGTGACGAGATTTTGCCGGATTAGGGTGAAACCTAATATGGGAGTCCATAGATCGAGTTAATGCAGTTCTAGGGGTTTTAATTAGAAAGAGATTTCAATTAATCAACCTAGGGTTAGATGTTAGTCGCCTCGAGAGAGGGATTAATATACGTTAGGGAATCTTACGGATCAAGTCAAGTGAACAAATCGTCTGGTTTAGAGTTAGATAACAAGTGAAGTCTAGGTGGATTTTTCCTTGGGTGTTGTCTTAATCAATTGGTTTTTTTCCTCAAGTATTTTTCCCAATTTCATTCTTCTTTGTCTTAGAGTCTTTAGTTTAGCAATTAGTTAATTTTAGATTAAATAAAGATCACTTTAATTCTTAGGGTAAATAATAAAAAGAGAGCTAGTATTAGTACTTTTGGTTCCTTTGGGTTCGACATTCCAATCTTGCCTAAACTATACTACTATTCGATAGGTGCGCTTGCCTCAAAAATCGTTGTCATAGTTAGTTTTTAGGTTCGGTCATTCTTTTTATAAATTTTAAGACTCTGACACGCGATCAAGTATCATTTATTTTGAAAGTGCCGAATATAGGATTACTTACCTCGACTGTTCTGTATGGGAAAACATTGATTACCTTAAAAGGGATTTCTTTGTTTGTATTAGGATCAGGAAGAGATATTTGTAGGTCTACTTTATCTAACAATACCTGATCTCCGATTTTGAATTTTTCTGTCCCATAAAGTGGCTTTGATTCTGCTTCGTATATCCCTAGTTTTTCCTTGAAATGCGTCTTTCATTCGTCTAATTCATCGATCTGAAACCTTCGTTCCTCCTGAGTTATTTCTTTGTTGGCACGGGGTCTAGGATCGGGTTCAGTTGTGTTCTTTCGTGGTGCTCCCTGAAAAGAAGGTTTAACCGAATGGTTATGAATAGAATTTACGTTCTCACCTTGATTATTTGATGTCCTAGCCGAATCGAGAGCTTGAAGAGTGACTGTCTTGTCACCTACACAGAGTATGAGTTCACCTGCGTCGACATCAATTTTAGTCCTGACAGTTGCTAAAAATGGTCTTCCTAAAATTAAGGGGATCGTGTTGTCCTCATCCATGTCTGAAACGACAAAGTCTACTAGGAATACAAATTTATCGATTTTTACGAGTACATCTTCAATTATACCCCTAGGAATTCTAATAGTTTTATTAGCTAATTGAATGCTCATCCTAGTTTGTTGGGTTTCCCTAGACCTAGTTGTTTAAACATTTTATAAGGCATGAAATTTATGCTTGCCCCTAAATCAGCTAACGCATTATCAATAAATAAACTACCAATTAAGCATGGAATTTTAAAACTCCCTGGATCTTTTAATTTTCATGGTAGCCTATTTTGCAAGACTGCCGAGCACATTGCGTTTAGTTCCACATGCGATGCCTCATCTATCCTTCGTTTGTTCGTCAATAGCTCATTTAAAAATTTCCTAGAATCTGGCATCTGCGAAAGAGCTTCAAGTAACGGTAAGTTAATATGTAATTTTTTTAAAAGTTTAAGAAACTTATCAAACTGTTCCTCTGTGTCGTCTCTCTTCATTGCTTCGGGATATGGTATGCGAGGTTGGTATTCTTTGATTACCGATTTTGGCTTTTTATTACTTACCTCAACCTTACCTTTTTCTACCGAATTCTCTTGCCTGAAATTGGGCTCGTCTAACCCTTCACTATCTTGAGCTGTTATGGCTTGAATTTGCTCCTTTGGGTTAGTCTCGGTGTTTCTTGGTAGGCTTCCTTATAGTCTTTTAGAGATCAGCTTAGCAAGTTGCCCTAACTGGTTTTCGATCCCTTGAATCGATGCTTGTTGATTTTTAAGTGTTGTCTCGGTATTTTGGAAACGTGTTTCTGAGACAGCTATGAATTTTGTCAGCATCTCCTCAAAGTTCGGCTTCTTTTCCTGTGGGTAGGGCTGTTGTTGGAAGTTTTGGGGTGGTTGTTGTCTCTGATTTCCTTGACCACCCCATGAAAAATTGGGGTGGTTCCTCCAACCTGGATTATAAGTATTACTATGAGGGTTATTTTGAGATCGGAAATTGTTACCCATATAGTTCATTTGTTCGCTCTCCATGCCCTGTCCGTAGGGTAGGTACTCAGGATTCGCCACGCCTCCACTTGTCTCACATTGCATAACTGGATGTACCTGCGAGGAACACAAACCATCAATCTTTTTATTTAGCATCTCTACCTGATTTGATAGCATGGTTACTGCGTCGAGGTTGAAAACTCAGGCTGCTTTTGCTGGCCTTGTCCTTGTGACTTGCCATTGATAGTTATTCAATGACATCTCCTCTATAAACTCGTAGGCTGTTTCCGGAGTTTTTTTATTCAGAGTTCCGCCGGCGGCTAAATCGATTAATTGCCTTGTTGAAGGGTTCACACTGTTGTAGAAAGTTTAGACCTGTAGCCACAAAGGTAATCCGTGATGTAGGCACCTCCTCAACAAATCTTTATATCTCTCCCATGCATCATAAAGTGTCTCTAAATCCATCTGCACAAAAGAAGAGATATCTTTCCTTAATTTTGCCATTTTGGCCGATGGAAAATATTTTAATAAAAATTTCTCGGTCATTTGATCCCATGTAGTGATTGACCCTCGTGGAAGAGAATGCAACCACTGTTTGGCTTTATTCCTCAAAAAGAAGGGAAATAACCGAAGACGGATGGCATCATCAGTAACACCATTTATCTTGAAAGTATCGCAAAATTCTAGGAAATTTGCCAAGTGATTATTTGGGTCTTCATCCTGCAAACCATCAAACTGAACAAATTGCTGTATCATCTGAATTGTGTTAGGTTTCAGTTCAAAATTATTTGCGGCAATAGCAGGTCTAACAATACTTGACTCAGTTCCTGTTAAATTAGGTTTAGCATAATCATACATAGTTCGAGGAGCATGATTTTCGGCCATCTCTAGAGGTGCCGAATTATGTTCAACCATCTCTTCGGTAGTATTAGCTTCGATTTCTTGCTGTTCTTCTATGTAATTTAAGCTTTGCCTTATTTCTCTACGATTTCTGTGAATAGTACCTTCAATATCACTGTCATAAATTAGGGGTCTTGTCGGGTTCCTTCTAGTCATAAATTAGAGGTACCTGAAAGGAATAAAAGAAAGAAAATTAACAAAGTTAAAAACAAACTAAGAAACAAAAGTAAATTGCAGAAAATAAAAAATGGCTAAAGTAATAAAAATTGAGCTTTCTTAATATTCTGGATCCCCGGCAACAGCGCCAAAAACTTGATCATGTGTCAGAGTCTTAAAAATTTATAAAAAGAATGATCGAGCCTAGAAACTAACTGTGACAACGACTTGAGGCAAGTGCACCTATCGAACAATAGTATAGTTTAGCGGCAAGACCAGATTGTCGAACCCAAGGGAACCAAAAGTGCTAATACTAACTTTCTTTTTATTATTTAGCCTAAGAATTAAAGGAAATTTTATCTAATCTAAAATTAACTAACAACTAAGCTAAAGATGCAAAGACAAAGAGAATGAATTGGGGAAAATAACTTTGGGAAAAACCAATTGATTAAGACAATACCCGAGGAAGAATCCACCTAGATTTCACTTGTTATCTAACTCTGAACCAGACGATTTATTCACTTGACTTGATCCGTAGGATTCCCTAAATTATATTAATACCTCCGTCGAGGCTACTAACGTCTAACCTTAGGTTGATTAATTGAAATATCTTTCTAATTAAAACCCCTAGAATTACAGTAACTCGATCTATGGACTCCCATATTAGGTTTCACTCTAATCCGGCAAAATCTCGTCACCCTAGTCTAGGCGTGCGGCCAACTCTGCTTAATTATGCTAGGTCTCCTCTTTGGCAGGGACTTTTGCTCCTCCACCTAAGCACATCAAACTTGAATCAATATCCCAGAAATATCAAAACAAGAATTAAGAACACATAATTAAGAACAAATCAAGTATTTATCATATAGTTCAGCAAACGATAACAAGATTCATCTTAGGTTTCATCCCCTTCAGGTATCTGAGGGTTTATTTCATAATCATAAAAGAATGCATCTCAAAAGAAAAGATAAAACAAAACATAAGAAAAACCTTAAAACTCCCTGAAGGAATTGAAGAGAGTTCATCCGTCTTGAGTATAACTCCAGCTTCTTGAGATGAATCAACTGGCTTTCTTTGAGTAAATTCCACAATTCTGGCCTCTCTGGCTCGGCTCCTTGGCCTAGCTTGACGCCCCCTGAAGGTTGGTCTCTAGGGTGTTTATATAGGCTCTTGGAATACGTTTCTTTGCCTCTAAGTACCCTAATCCTAGTGAAATTCCTTTTTGTCACGTTAGGGACACGCCCATGGCACACACCCGTGTGAATCGTAGGCAGGCCGTGTTCGAGTCTATTAATGAGGCACGGCCGTGTAGTCTTGGGCCTATGTCGTGTTGATTTCGTGATATGGCCCATTTACTCCATTTTGGGCCCGTTTCTCGTTCTTTTTATCCTCAGGTGCTCTTCTGAGTGTAAAACATGAAAACAAAGGATTAAGAGCACCAAATTATACAATTCAAGGATTAAATCATCCAAAAGTATGCTAAATGTGGGATTAAAATATGTTCATATTACGGTTTATCACTGATCCTATTACATTTGAAGAGGCAATGAAATCTCAAGACTCTGTTTTTTGGAAAGAAGTAATAAATGATGAGATGGATTCAATAATGGGAAATCAAACTTGGATCTTAGTTGATCTTCCACCAGGTTCCAAACCAATAGGTTATAAATGGATCTTCAAAAAGAAAATGAAGGTCGATGGGACCATTGATAAGTTTAAAGCAAGGTTGGTAGCCAAAGGTTTTACACAAAAACAAGGTATTGATTACTTTGATACCTATGCTCCAGTAGTAAGAATTGCTACAATTAAACTCTTAATATCACTTACCTCTATATATAATTTGGTTGTTCACCAAATGGATGTTAAAACTGCATTTTTAAATGGTGAATTGGAAGAGGAAGTGTACATGGAACAACCGGAAGGATTTATTGTTCCAGGACAAGAGCATAAGGTATGTAAGCTTGTTAAATCTTTATATGGACTTCAACAAGCACCAAAACAATGGCACCAAAAGTTTGACAATGTTGATTTAGCTAATGGCTATAAAATAAATGAACCCGATAAGTGCATATATAGCAAATTTGAAAATGGAAAAGGTGTCATAATTTGCTTATATGTATATGACATGCTCATTTTTGGCACGGATTTGGAACAAATAGAAAACACAAAGAAATTCTTGTCAAACAACTTTGCCATGAAGGATATGGGTGTAGCAGATGTTATTCTTCGGATTAAAATAACCCGAGATGAAAGCACTATAGCTTTATCACAATCACATTACATTGAAAAGGTGCTTAAAAAGTTTGATCTTTTCAACTGTATACCAACATCTACACCCATGGATCCTCAAATAAAATTAGTATCTAATGCTGGTAGGAAAATTGATCAATTGAAATATGCAAGTCTAATTGGTTGTCTTATGTACGTAATGACTTGTACAAGACCAGATATTGCATATGCTGTTGGGAAATTGAGTAGGTACACAAGTAATCCAAGTAGTTTGCATTGGCAAGCTTTGAATAGAGTACTTAGGTACTTCAAGAAAACTATTAACTATGGATTGTGTTATAATGGATATCCTCCAGTTTTAGAAGGATATTCAGATGCTAGTTGGATTACAAGTTTGGAAGATCATGCATCTACTAGTGGATGGATCTTCGTTCTTAGTGGAGGAGCCATTTCTTGGGGTTCCAAGAAACAAGCATGTATTACTGATTCCACCATGGCAGCAAAATTTATTGCATTAGCCGCTGCATCTAAAGAAGCGGAATGGTTAAGAAATTTGCTTTATGATGTACCTTTATGGCCTAAGCCAGTTTCACCTATTTCTATCCGTTGGTGATAGTGAGGCTACTCTAGCAAAGGCATATAGCCAAGTATATAATGGAAGGTCTAGACACATTGGATTAAGACATAGTTATGTCCGACAATTAATCTCTAATGGAGTGATCACTATTAATTATGTGAGGTCAAGTGAAAATTTGGCGGATCCTTTGACAAAAAGTCTTGCTAGAGATGCAATAAAAAGGACCTCAGAAGGGATGGGACTCAAGCCCATTAATTAGAGTCATCCATGATGGAAACTCGACTCAACGCTTGGTATAACGTCAAGTCTTGAGTTCAATGAGACAAATCATTAGTATGTGACTGTTAGCACTATAAATAAATCCATCCTAAGATTAAAGTGCTAGGTACCCGTAATGATAAGGGAAAGATGAGTAATGTACTCTTAATGGACCCATAACATAAATATGTTAGAGTGTTATAATTACGGGAACACTCTTAATGGGATCTACCTATGTGAGTGGAAGTGTGGCCGCTTCTAGGAGCTCAAGGGCTTGGCTCTGATAGCACTCATGAAAAGAGGACACAGACACATGGCCATAATAGTGTCCCTAGATACTATGCATTGACCGATGTTGAAATCATTGTGTGAGATGCGTTTAGTTAATCAAATGAAATAGTTGGTTCAAAGCTTAGTCTACCATGCAATTTCGATTAACTTTAACATGTTTTCACTAAGTGAAGGTTCAATCATAAGATACCTTCATCTATGCAAATTGATTTCCAAGAATATCAAAATCTGAAATATTTTGAAAATGGGGGGAGATTGTTGAAACATTTTCAAATATTTATAGTGTTCCAATAACTATAAATGAATGGGTGTAATTAATCAAAAGATTATATTTTTTGATTTTTTGAAAAAGAATTATAACTATTTAAATAATATTATTTGAATAGTTATAATTAAATGAATAATTATGTTTTTATTTTAAAAACATTACTATTCAGAAAGGCACCTATTGATGAAAGATGTCTCTATGAAGAGATATGAAAATTCCTATAAATAAGAATCAGATTTCATTTGGAGATATACTAACAATTTCTAATATTCTTTCTTTCCTTCCTTCATTTTCTAATATTATTAGATTATTCTATAAAGTATTACTGCAGAAATCCTCTATAGAAATTGAGTTTCTTGTCATACATTGCTCATTGTGTAGTGGGCTATTCTCGTCAGTGCAAAATGCAAATAGTCATTGGCTTCATTGTATCCTCGAGGTTAATTTGCTTGGAACTCATTTTCACACCGAAGATAGGTGGGGCCGAATATAACCTTAAAGATAGTGGTTTGATACACGCCTTGGAGCCATATCCTATTTCTTCTTCTATTCGAGTTTCGTTCGAGTGTTTGAGATTTTCCTCACCGGAGATTTGTACTAACAAATTCTGGGTGGAAGGTTTGTCTGTGGTTGTCCACTTAATAAATAGTCTTTCGACACCCACACTTCAAAATCAAACACCATATTTTCTTCTTTATCAAGAGCAACCTACATATCATCATTTTCACCCATTTGGGTGTGTTTGCTTTGTTTTTCTTCCCTCTCATGAACTTACGAAACTCTCTCCTCTGTCTGTCAAATGTGTTTTTCTTGGCTATGCCTCACATAAAAAATGTTATATGTGTTTTGATCCTATTGTTTTGCGGATTCATGTTTCTTGTAATGTTATTTTCTTTGACCATCAGTACCTTTATCCTTTACCCGCTTTTCATTCTAATAATTCTACTCATTCTCTTCTTCCTGCTTTTGAGGATATGTCTTATGAACCTTATTCCCATTCTCTTGCTCCTATCACACGATTCCAGCCCCATCTTGTTTATACACGTCGATATATGGATAATGTCCAACACAGTGATTTAGTTCTTGAACTTTCTCATCAAGAAGTCCCTGAAACTAGTTTGCTATTGTCACCACCTATGTCTTTCTTGCCACCAGCCCTTGCCAGTGATCCGTCTCCACTTAAGAAATCCACTCGCAGCTCACATCCAAGAAAATATGACTATTCTCCTAAAATATTTGGTTATCATAAATCTATAATTGCTACACTTTCCTCCATTAAAATACCAGGATCATACTTAGAAGCAATCCAACATAAATGTTGGCAACAAGAGATTCAAGATGAACGTGATGCTTTGTACCATAATCAGACTTGGGACATTGTCACTTGTCCTTCTGATGTTACTCCCATTGGTTGTAAATAGGTTTTCTCAATCAAACTAATATCTGATGAGTCACTTTACCGGTGTAAGGCTCGCTTGGTGGCTCTCGATAATTGACAAGAATATGGGATTGACTATAAAGAAACATTTGCTCCAGTTGTAAAAATGACCACTGTTCGTACAATCTTGGCTTTAGCAGCTTCTCAAGATTGGTCCATTAATCAGATAGATGTAAAAAATTTATTCCTCCATGGGGATTTAACAGAGAATATTTATATGCGTTCTCCACCTGGTTTAACAACTGCTGCAAATGAGGTATGTCACTTGAAACGTTCCTTATATGAGCTTAAACAAGCTTCTCGTGCTTGGTTTGCAAAATTTAAAAAGACTCTGCTTGATTTGTCTTTCATACAAAGATAGTATGATCTTTCACTTTTTTATGTAAGACTCATCGTGGAATTGTTCTGTTGCTTGTATATGTGGATGATATTTTAATTACTCGTTCTGCATTGAGAAAATTCAAGAACTGAAAATATCTCTACATGCTTCTTTTAACATGAAAGATCTGGGTTCTCTTGCATATTTCTTGGGTTTGGAAATTCACAAAAACAAGAAAGGGATTTTTGTTAATCAAAATAACAATCTCAAGGATATCATTTAGTTAGCTGGATTAGAAAATACTACTTCAGTAGATACCCCCATGGAATTAAATGTCAAATATCACAAAGATGAAGGTGCTTTTCTCTAGGATCCTACTTTGTATTGCCGTCTAGTTGGGAGTCTCGTTTATTTGGCAATCACTAGAACAAATATATCTTTTGTTGTTAACTTGATGAGTCAATTTATGGGTTCCCCAAAACATTTACATATGGCTGTTGTAAAGTGAATTATTCACTATCTGTATGGTACCCCTCATCGTTGTCTCTTTTTTCCAGCTTGATCTTCTCTTAATTTTATTGCTTATAGTGATGCTGATTGGGTGGGATGTCTTGATACATGCCACTCTACAAAAGGATGGTGTGTATACTTGGGTGATACTTTAATTTCCTGGAAATGCAAGAAACAAAACAAAGTCTCCAAATCCTCAACTGAAACAGAGTATCGTACCATGTCTGCCACATGCTCAGAAATTACTTGTTTACGTGGTCTGTTCTCTAAAATGGGTTACCAACAAATTGATCCTACTCCTCTCCATGTTGACAGTACTAGTGCTATTCAGATTGTAGCAAAACCCATCTTTCATGAACGTACCAAACATATTGAAGTCGATTTTCATTCCATTCAAAAATCATTTGATAACAGTTGTATTACGCTTCCTCATGTTTCTACCGATCAATAGATTGTTGATATCCTCATGAAGTTTCTCCCTTGTGCTCGACATTAGTTTTTTTTGTACACAAATTGGCGTTGCTTGATTTACCTGCATCAATTTGAGGGGGGATGTCAAGTATATCTGTCAAATATCTTGTAGATATATACTTTCCTAAGAATAGGTTGTTGTATCTTAGGATATGATTAGATACTTTCCTTAGTTGTATTTTAGGATGTGATTAGAGAGTTGATTTGTTGTAATTAAGGAATTTAATATGATGTATCAGTGTTATATAATTGAAAGTTAACTCAATGAAAAAGATAGAATTCTCTTGTTTTATTAGTACACAATTTTCATACAAAATTCTCTTGTTTTGTTAAGGAGGTCTTGAAACCCTCCATGGATCCTAATAACAGAGTCTAGTTTGCAAAAATGCTTTGTTCCAGAGAACATTTCACAAGGAATGATGCGAGCCTTTTGCACCATAATTTTGATAGATTCTTTTGTATTTTTTAGTTCTGGAATGGAGGAAGCTTGAGCGGGTAAGAACTCAAATACTTGTGTCTCGGAAATGAAAAAGAGCCCTTTTTCACACAAAAAGAGAAGGCATTGAAAAATGCAGAAGGGACACATCCAAGTATCTCCATAT
The DNA here is from genome assembly GCA_005393395.2 of Gossypium australe. Lineage (NCBI taxonomy): Eukaryota > Viridiplantae > Streptophyta > Magnoliopsida > Malvales > Malvaceae > Gossypium > Gossypium australe. The sequence continues at coordinate 63,310,217 of CM016614.1, read as the reverse complement.
TCCTTGTGTTGTCTAGTAATATGGTTTCCCGTGAGGAAGCCAGTATGCAATCAGCTTAACTTATAAATGGAAAGTTTGTTACCATTGCTGTAGGCAAGAAAGCAAAGACACCAATAGAAGATGTCCCTTGTTTAAGTCGCTTCCCAAATGGAAAAGCAAGCGAGATAATCCACTCATCTACGTCATTCCTTGAACTAACCTTGCTTTAAGGTTTCACTTGAAACACCTGTCGCCACATCAAATAGCGACACGTCTCTTCAGTGGTTTCAAGGTTTTCTTTAGTTGAGGCCTGAGGGATGGACCACACATGAACTTGCTCTATCAGATGGCAAGGTATTTTGATCTGTTTCACTAGATATAAATATTGCTGAAACGTTGTCAGCTTATTTTGGATTATTACTGATGACACGAACAGGTAACCTTTTAATCTTGCATAAGAATAGGAGAATCTCAGGGTACAGCTCCGACAATTACGCCTTTGTGGCTTCCACTTTCTCAGGTTCCAATGGAAGAACGATGATGCTTGAGGGTAAAATCTTATTAGCCCCATAGATTTCATAAAGATCTGAAACAATGGTTGTTCCCTCAACCCATTTAGGAACTATGTACCCAATACCACAACTGCTAAAAATGTGAGGTTGTTTACTCACAAAGACACTTTTGAATCCAATCCCTGCACAAAGAGGAGCCATTAATATAAAAGAAAATGGGCATTTAATGATAAACCGTAATATGAACATATTTTAATCCCACATTTAGCATACTTTTGGATGATTTAAGCCTTGAATTATGGAATTCGGTACTCTTAATCTTTTAATTTCATGTTTTATACTTAGGAGAGCACTAGAGGATGAAAAGAACGAGAAACGAGCCTAAAACAGTGACAATGGGCCAAATTATGAAATCGACACGGCCTGGGCCCAAGACCACACGGCCGTGCCTCTTTAATAGAAGCAAACACGGCCTGGCCATGATTCACACGGGCGTGTGCCATGGGCGTATCCCTGCCGTGACAAAGAGGAATTTTACTCGGATTAGGGTACTTAGAGGCAAATAAAGCCATTCCAAAAGCCTATATAAACACCCTAGAGGCCAACCTTCAGGGGGCCCAGTTAGGCCGAAGAGCCAAGTCAGAGAGGCCAGAATTGTGGAATTTACTCGAAGAAAGCCAGTTGATTCATCTCAAGAAGCCGGAGTTATACTCAAGACGAAGATCTTCCCTTCAATTTCCTTTAGGGGGTTTTAGGTTTTTCTTATGTTTTGTTTTATATTTTCTCCTAAGATGTAATCTTTTATTATTATGAACTAAATCCTCAAATACTTGAGGGGGATGAAACCTAAGACGGATCTTGGTATTGTTTTCTGAACTATATGATAAATACTTGATTTGTTCTTAATTATGTGTTCTTAATTCTTGTTTTGATATTTCAAGATATTGATTCAAGTACTGATGTGCTTAGGTAGAGGAGGAATAGACCCTGTCTCAGAGTAGATCTAGCATAATTAAGCGGAGTTGATCACAACCCTAGAGATAGGATGACGAAAATCTTCCGGATTAGGGTCAAACCTAATATGGGAGTCCATAGATCGAGTTAATGCAATTCTAGGGGTTTTAATTAGAAAGAGATTTCAATTAATCAACCAAGGGGTAGACATTAGTAGCCTCGAGAGAGGTATTAATATACATTAGGGAATCCTACGGATCAAGTCAAGTGAATAAATCGTCTGGTTCAGAGTTAAATAACAAGTGAAGTCTAGGTGGATTCTTCCTCGGGTATTGTCTTAATCAATTGGTTTTTCCCACAAGTATTTCCCTAATTCATTCTCTTTGTCTTTGCATCTTTAGCTTAGTTGTTAGTTACTTTTAGATTAGATAACAATTCACTTTCATTTTAGGCTAAATAATAAAAAGAAAGTTAGTATTAGTACTTTTGGTTCCTTTGGGTTCAACAATCCGGTCTTGCCACTAAACTATACTACTGTTCGATAGGTGCACTTGCCTCAATCGTTGTCACAATTAGTTTCTAGGCCCGATCATTCTTTATATAAATTTTTAAGACTTTGACACACGATCAAGTTTTTTGTCGCCATTGCCGGGGAACTAAAATATTAAGAACGCTCAATTTTTATTACTTTAACCATTTTTATTTTTGCAATTTATTTTTATTTTTATTTTCCTTTTACCTTTGCTAATTTTTCTTCTTTTATTTCTTAGCAGGTACCTCTAGCTTATGACTAGATGGAACCCGACATGACCCCTAATTTACGACAGTGATATTGAGGGTATTGTTCGCAGAAATCGTAGAGAGATAAGGCAAAGCTTAAATTACATAGAAGAAGAGCAAGAAGTTGAAACCAATACCACTGAAGAGATGGCTGAGAATAATCTGCTACCTCTAGAGGTGGCCAAAAATCATGCTCCTCGAACTATGTATGATTATGCTAAACCTAATTTAATGAGTCAAGTATTGTTAGACCTGCTATTGCTGCAAAAAATTTTGAACTGAAACCTAACACATTTCAGATGATACAGTAATTTGTTCAGTTTGATGGTTTGCAGGATGAAGATCCAAACAATCACTTGGAAAATTTCCTAGAATTTTGCGATACTTTCAAAATAAATGGCATTTCTGATGATGCCATCCGTCTTCGGTTATTTCCCTTTTCTTTGAGGAATAAAGCTAAACAGTGGTTGAATTCTCTTCCACGAGGATCAATCACTACATGGGAACAAATGACCGAAAAATTTTTATTAAACTATTTTCTGCCGGCTAAAATGGCCAAGTTGAGGAATGATATCTCTTCTTTTGTACAGATGGATTTAGAAACACTTTACGATGCATGGGAGAGATACAAAGATCTATTAAGAAGGTGCCCACACCATGGATTACCCTTGTAGCCATAGGTCCAAAATTTTTATAATGGTGTAAACCCCTCAACCAGGCAATTAATTGATTCAGCCGCCAGCGGAACCCTAAATAACAAAACACTTGAGGCTGCTTATGAATTCATTGAAGAGATGTCACTGAATAACTATCAGTGGCAAGTCACAAGGACCAAGCCAACAAAAGAAGCCAGTGTTTTCAACCTCGACGCAATAACTATGCTATCAAACCAGGTAGAACTGATAAATAAAAAGATTGATGGTTTATGTGATTCTTTGCAGATATATCCAATTATGCAGTGCAATACAAATGGAGGTTGGATGAACAATGCAAAATATCTGCCTTACAACCCTAGCGCTGAAAACGAACAAGTTCACTATATGGGTAATAATTTTATACCTCAAAATAACCCTTATAGTAACATTTACAATTCAGGTTGGAGGAACCATCCAAATTTCTCGTGGGGCAGTCAAAGAAACCAAAGACAACAATCCTACCCACAAGAAAAGAAGCCAAACCTTGAAGAAATGCTGACAATTTATAGAGGTGCAGAAACCCGTTTCCAAAATACCGAAACAATATTGGACAATCAGCAAGCATCAATTCAAGGGCTTAAGGATCAAATTGGGCAACTAACTAAGTTAGTTTCTGAAAGGCAACTAGAAAGTTTATCTATGGAAAAAGAGTAGGTGAAGGCAGTTACACTAAGAAGTGGAAAGGAGTTAGTTGAAACAAAGAAGAAGATACCACACGAAACTGATAAGGCAAAGGATGAGGAAGTTGAGGATGTAACACCGGTACGCGAAGAATGTAAACCACCAATCCCATATCCGACAAAGTTGAAGAAAGACCGATTAGATGCATAATACGGTAAATTTCTTGAATTTTTTAAACAGTTACATATAACTGACCTTTTGTTGAAGCTATTTCACAGATGCCGACATATGTAGAATTCTTAAAAGAGCTTCTAACAAATAAAAGGAAGTTTGAAGAGATATAAACGGTGGAACTTAATGAAGAATATTTAGCCATCCTCCAAACAAGCTACCAACCAAATTAAAAGATCCAGGAAGTTTCACTATTCCCTGTTTAATTGGTAGTTTAAATATTAAGAAAGCACTAGCTGATCTAGGTGCCAGTATTAATTTAATGCCTTATAAAATGTTTAAGCAACTTGGTCTTGGGGAACCAAAACCCACTAGGATGAGTATTCAATTAGCTGACAGATCTATTAAATATCCTAGGGGAGTTATTGAAGATATTCTGGTAAAAGTTGATAAATTTATATTCCCTGTTGATTTTGTTGTGCTTGACATGGATGAAGACATTGAGGTACCTTTAATTTTGGGCGCCCTTTTTTAGCTACTGCTAGAGCTGTTATTGATGTAGGTGATGGAAAACTCGCATTAAGGGTAGGAGACGAGGAAATTATTTTCCAAATTTATGATGTTATGCGGTACTCTAGAGAACAAGATGATTCCTATTATTTTATTGATGCTGTTGATCATTTTATTCAAGATTCTTTGCAGGAAATCATACATAATGACACGATGCAACTGTGTCTTACCCAAGGTGAAGGGGAAGATGATGATACAGATGAGTTGGATTCTAATACATCCACCTCTAGACAAAAGAAAAAAGAGGGCATTGAAATCAACGACGAACTAAAACAAAAACCCTCTATTGATGAGCCACCGAAATTGGAATTAAAACAGTTGCCAAAACACTTAGAATATGCATTCCTCAGGGATAATAATACGCTACCAGTAATTATCTCTTTAGAACTGGAACCCAAAGAGAAAGACGAGTTGCTAAAGGTACTAAGGGAACATAAAGGAGCCATAGCTTGGAAAATTTCTAACATTAAATGAATAAGCCCATCGTTTTGCACTCACAAAATTTTAATGAAAGATGAGTATAAACTATGTGTGCAACCTCAAAGACGATTGAATCCCAACGTGAAAGAAGTTATTAAAGCTGAGGTAATTAAACTCCTAGATGCTGGAATAATTTATCCTATTTCTGACAGTACTTGGGTAAATCCTGTGCAGGTCATTCTAAAGAAAGGAGGCATGACTGTTGTAGCCAACGAAAAGAATGAATTAATTCCTACAAGAATAGTCACAGGTTGGAGAGTCTATATTGACTATAGAAAGTTGAACGACGCCACCAGAAAAGATCACTTCCCTTTGCCCTTTATTGATCAGATGTTGGAAAGATTATCTGGGCATATGTACTACTACTTCCTGGACGGATTCTCCGTCTACTTCCAAATCCCAATAGCCCTTGAGGATCAAGAAAAGACAATATTCACATGTCCATATGGTATGCTTGCTTATCGTAGATTGCCTTTTGGATTATGTAATGCTCCTGCTACTTTTCAGCACTGCATGCTGGCTATCTTTGATGAACTTGTGGAAGACATTATGGAGGTATTTATGGATGATTTTTCAGTATTTGGTAATTCTTTTCATCTTTGCCTTAAAAATCTAAAATGAGTTCTAATGAGATGTGAGGAAATGAACCTTGTTTTAAATTGGGAAAAGTGTCACTTTATGGTTCGAGAGGGGATTGTGTTAGAACATAAAATTTCTAGTAAAGGGATTGAGGTAGACAAAGCAAAGGTCGAAACCATAGAAAAATTTCCTCCTCCTAGTTCAGTTAAGGCTATTAGAAGCTTTGTAGGACATGCTAGATTTTATAGAAGATTTATTAAGGATTTTCTAAAATAGCTAAGCCTTTAACGAAATTACTAGAAAAATATGTACCTTTCAATTTTGATCAGGAATGTTTAGATGCATTTAATATCCTCAAAGATAAATTAATAAATGCTCCTATTATAATTGCACCTGATTGGAATTTACCCTTTGAGCTAATGTATGATGCGAGTGATTTTGCAGTAGGTGCAGTTTAGGGACAACAAAGAGACAAGCACTTTTAGCCGATCTATTACGCAAGCAAGACATTAACGGCTGCACAAGAAAATTACACCACCATAGAAAAAGAATTGCTAGCTGTGGTTTTTGCATTTGATAAATTTAGACAGTATTTGATATTATCTAAAGTTGTCGTTTACACTGACCATTCAACTCTTCGTTATCTTTTAACTAAATCCGATGCAAAACCTCGACTCATAAGATGGATTTTACTCTTACAGGAATTTGATTTAGAAATTCAGGATAAGAAAGGAGCTGAAAATCTTGCAGCAGATCATCTTTCTAGGCTTGAAAATCCATATATTGAAAAACTAGATGAGAATGAGATAAATGACTCGTTTCCTGTAGAACAACTATTTGCTATATCTAACTCTGAGGTACCTTGGTTTGCAGACATTGCAAATTACTTAGCTGCTAACATTCTACCAAAAAGGTTAACACATCATCAAAAGAAGCGATTATTTGCTGATGTGAAAAACAATTTTTGAGAGGATCATTTTCTTTTCCGTATATGTGTTACAAAGGCATAAGCAAGCAAAATCCTAGAACATTGCCACTCAGGATCTTCAGGAGGACATTACAGCGGGATTAAAACAGCACATAAAACGCTCGAATCAGGTTTTTATTGGCCAACTCCGTTTAAAGATGCCAATAGGTATGTTGCTTCATGTGATAAATGCCAAAGAATAGGTAATATCTCTAAACGTGATGAAATGCCTCAAACGTATATGCTATCATGTGAAATATTCGATGTATGGGGTATTGACTTTATGGGTCCATTTCCAAGTTCATTTGGAAATAAATACATCTTAGTAGCAGTAGATTACATGTCAAAATGGGTGGAATCTCAAGCTTTACCTATTAACGATGCTAGAGTAGTAGTGAGGTTTCTTAAGAAACTTTTCTCTCGATTCGGAACACCCAGAGCAATTATTAGTGATAGGGGTACTCACTTTTGTAATACTCAATTTGATAAAGTCTTAAAAAAATATGGAGTACACCACAGGACAGCTACCCCTTATCACCCTCAAACCAGTGGGCAAGTAGAAGTAGCAACTCGAGAGCTTAAGCGTATTCTAGAGAAAACAGTTGAATCAAACAGGAACGACTAGGCATTAAAAGTAGACAATGCTTTATGGGCCTATAGAATAGCATTTAAAACTCCTATAGGAACATCCCCATACAAACTTGTCTATGGAAAAAGCTGTCATCTACCATTTGAGTTAGAGCACAAAGCTTTTTGGGCTATAAAATTATTAAATTACGATCTTAAAACCGCAGGTGAGAAGAGGATAATGTAGTTGAACGAGCTAGATAAATGGCGACCTAATGCCTATGAGAACTTACGATTATATAAGGAGGCAACAAAGCGACGCCATGATGCTCGTTTAAAGCAATCAAAGCAATTCGAAGTAGGAGACTTAGTCCTGTTGTACAATTCAAGGCTCAAATTGTTTCCCAGAAAGCTGAAATCAAAATGGTCAGGTCCATACGTGATCAAAATTATTTTTCCCTATGGCGCAATCAAGGTAACTCATCCAACTCGTGGCACATTCAAGGTAAATGGTCAGCGACTGAAAATTTATAATGGTGAAGATTTTAGGGATATGAAAGAGGAGCTTCGACTCCATGAACCTTCATTTAGAAATGAAAACAGGGTAAGTCTAGCTTAAGACCTTAAATGAGCGCTTCTCGGGAGGCAACCCGAGCACTAACTTCACTAATGTCATATTTTATATTTCTAGCACCTAACTACAAACTAACCAATTCAGTAAAGCGCAGGTTTCCCTACAACACGGCCTTGCACACGAGCGTGGACGTGGCCGTGTGAATACCACGAATAGGTACATGGGTGTGGCAAAGATGGTGTAAAAACAGGACAAAAATTTTCCCCAAGCCACGGGCTCCGACTAAACGACACGACCGTGCGACACGGTCGTTGTCGAAACTGACTAAGGAACACGGGCTGTGATAAATATACACGCCCATGTGATGTACCCGTGGTCGATACCTGCGATAAATATACATGCCCGTGCATCTAAACTGTGGCCAACACTGAGTAAAGGACACGGGCGGTAAACACGCCCGTGCACTGAGGCCATGGACCATACTGACTTACGAACACGGGCGTAAAACAATTTACACGAGCGTGGGAGAAGCGAACAAGGCTAGGCACGCCTGTGCGATACGGACGTGGGACGCAACATTTGTGCGCCAAACCCGTGAACATTCGAAACTCACAGGCTAAAAATGATTTACACGGGCGTGTGACACGCCCGTGTACCCTTATTTCTATATAAACCCCTCACTATTCATCATCTTTTTCCCCCAAATTCTTCCTCCCAAACCCTAATCGTTTTCCTTTTTTCCCCTCCCCTAAGTCCAGCCACCATCCTCCTCCTCCTTCTCTATTTTCCTTTTCTATTACACAAAACACGCAACCCACGCCCGTGTGCATACGCCACAGCCACACCTTCCCACGCCCGTGCGCCACCACCAAGCCCGTGCTCCAACCACCGCCTCAACTGCGCCACTTCTCTCCAAAAAAACTCCACCGGTCACCTCTCCTTTTTTTTCCTCCATTGAACTATATTATCATAAGAATTTTATTTAGTTTCTAGTTAGTTTATTTTTATTGCTTGATTAATTCATTTAGTTCCTATTAAGTAAATAGCAAACAAAATTCATGCTGATTCTTTAAGAATAAAATATTATTCTTTATGGCATTAGGATAGATTAGTATATGTCTTGGCTGGAAAAATACTTGAAATGTTGAATACTCTTCATCTTCAGGCACGTAATGACTCCCCCACGTGGGCAAAAAACTGTCGTTCCCACTTTGAAAAAACGGAAGGGACATGGTGCGGCCTCTTCGAGTGCCTCCGTCGAAATACGACACCCATTCCTACAGTTCCCTTCGGGAACTCAGGAGGATCTTTATCAGATACTACGTGCAAGACCTCTTGATAAACTGTAATATGAACATATTTTAATCCCACATTTAGCATACTTTTGGATGATTTAAGCCTTGAATTGTGTAATTTGGTGCTCTTAATCCTTTGTTTTCATGTTTTATACTCAGAAGAGCACCGGAGGATGAAAAGAACGAAAAGCGGGCCCAAAATAGAGTAAATGAGCCATATTACGAAATCAACACGGCCTGGGCCTAAGACCACGCGGCCGTGCCTCATTAATAGACTCGAACACGGCCTGGCCACAATTCACACGGGCGTGTGCCCTGGGCGTGTCCCTGACGTGACAAAGAGGAATTTCACTCGGATTAGGATACTTAGAGGTAAAGAAACATATTCCAAGAGCCTATATAAACACCGTAGAGGCCAACCTTCAGGGGGAGGCCAGCTAGGGCGTCCAGCTAGACTAAGGAGCCGAGCCAGAGAGGCCAGAATTGTGGAATTGACTCAAAGAAAGCTAGTTGATTCATCTCAAGAAGCCGGAGTTATACTCAAGACAGAGGATCTCTCCTTCAATCCCTTTAGGGGGTTTTAGGGTTTTCTTATGTTTTGTTTTATATTTTCTCCTGAGATGTATTCTTTTATTATTATGAACTAAACCCTCAAATACCTGAGGGGGATGAAACCTAAGACGGATCTTGTTATTGTTTTCTGAACTATATGATAAATACTTGATTTGTTCTTAATTCTTGTGTTGATATTTCCGGGATATTGATTCAAGTACTACAATGCTTAGGTAGAGGAGAAATAGACCCTACCTAAGAGTAGATCCAACATAGTTGAGCGGAGTTGCTTGCGCGCCTAGAGATAGGGTGACGAAAATCTACCAGGTTAGGTTCAAACCTAATATGGGAGTCCATAGATCGAGTTAATACAATTCTAGGGGTTTTAATTAGAAAGAGATTTCAATTAATCAACCTAGAGTTAGACGTTAGTTGCCTCGAGAGAGGGATTAATATACATTAGGGAATCCTACGGATCAAGTCAAGTGAATAAATCGTCTGGTTCAGAGTTAGATAACAAGTGAAGTCTAGGTGGATTCTTCCTTGAGTATTGTCTTAATCAATTGGTTTTTCCCAAAGTTATTTTCCCCAATTCATTCTCTTTGTCTTTGCATCTTTAGCTTAGTTGTTAGTTAATTTGAGATTAGATAAAACTTCCTTTAATTCTTAGGCTAAATAATAAAAAGAAAGTTAGTATTAGTACTTTTGAATCCTTTGGGTTCGACAATCTGGTCTTGCCGCTAAGCTATACTACTGTTTGATAGGTGCACTTGCCTCAAGTCGTTGTCACAGTTAGTTTCTAGGATCGATCATTCTTTTTATAAATTTTTAAGACTCTGACACACGATCACCTCTCAGCGTAGGGAGGTGTATCGTTTAGACCGCCCTGGAGCAGGTTCAGCTAGTAGATGAGGTCCGACCCTTGTTATTCACAGACCCGTGGGGCCAATTTTTCGACATCATTGAGCCCACATACCTAGAGCTCACTCTGGAACTCTGCTCTACTTTCCACCTCCAGACGGTGATGATTAACTTCGACGACTCTGGCACTATCCAATTCCGCCTCGGAGGTCTAGCCCGTGAGATGAGTGTCCCACAGTTCGGAGCTACTCTGGGACTCTATACTGACGAATTCATGGAGGATAACAAACTCGAGGACCTCCACCGCCATATCCATAACTTTCCCACGAGATGTTGGTACAATATAGCTCCCAACTCAGCCACTTATGACCCCAGTCGCTCCAAGGCGATGGCTCTCGCCTCATCCCTTAGGTACGTACACGCTATTTTAGCTCATACACTGACAGGTAGGCGAGAGAGCATCAGCGTCGTTAACACTCACGATGCCTACTTCCTATGGTGTATGGCGAACGGGCACGTTTTCGACCTAGCCTATTTCATAGCTCGTGCCATTCAACATCAGACGGAGCAACATAGGAGAGGGGTCATATCTATGGGTCCATACATCACACGCTTGGCTCGATATTTCGGGCGCCTCAATACCTCCGCTCAGATTTCCTCACTCACACTGATAGGCCAGTTGTTCCCACAGGGCATCCAGACGATGCTACACATGAGGATGATCCAACGTCAACGTGGGACCGATCCTCTCCAATATCGGCTAGCCCTCACCACTGAAGAGAAGGATCCTGAGGACATTTCTGACGATGTCCCACACCCACATGAGGAACCACAATGGAGCCATCACCTAGTTCATGTGGCTGCTTCACTTTCAGACATCTCTGCACGTCTCACTCAGTTCGAGCATTACTGTACTCAACAATTCAATGACACCGCTCGACAATTCGACGGCATTGAGGTGACTCTTCAGCAGATTTGTCATCACTTTCACATATTGCCGCCTCCACCACCTCGTGACCCAACCGATGATGAGGACTTTTGAGTCCTTTTTATTTTTAGTTCTATCTTTAATTTTATTTTTGTTTTTGCTTTTATTTGATTTTGATGTACCCTTTTATTATAATTTGCTAGTTCACACCTTTACTTTTTATTTTTTTCTAAACTTTTATTAGTAAAATTCCAATTTCATTTATCTCCAACTGTTTAATCTTCGAGTAAATATCATAACAAAACCCCCTAAAAAGTTACCGATGACTCTGCGATTTCAAAAGGTTCAAGGTGCTACTAAGGAACTGGAATATTTTCACATACCTTCACATCTGCTTAATTCATCATGCATTTCATCTACTCCATACCTACAAGTTTCATTCTCAAGGAATCCGTCCAAAATTCAGGAAGTTTCACTTCTCTCCTTATCTTATGATTTTATTACTATATTGTTATTATCTATCTTTGTACATTGAGGGCAATGTACATCTTAAGTGTGGGGGTGAATATTTATTTCGAGAAAGTTCCTAACTTTCTGCATTATTCTCAAATCCCTGAATGATATCTTGTCTTTAAGTAATTTTCTCATATTGCGATTAGAATGAAATTTCCTATGAATCATGATTTTTATTGATATGTTTTGGAATAAGTTATTGATAATTGTGCAGTGATGATTTAAACTTTAGGTTGTCTATTTTCAAAAATTAAAATTTTGTTAGGTTGTCTACCTGAATCTGATTATTACCTTGAAGTTGGAAATTTACAAGGTTGATATCAAAAACCCATAATTTGTGTGAGATTTTGAGCCTTTTAGAGCATACATCCTTTTGTGCTCACTTTTTGATTATGAGTGTGTCAACATTGATTTGTTATTCTAGAATTTGCTTCGATTATACATGTCGAGATCACACTTTTGATTTGATATACTGAGATAATAAAGGCACCTAGGTTTTAACCTGCTTACTCCCTAAAAAGCCTACCCTCACAATTAACCCCTAGTGAACCCCTTTGATCCTAACAACCCTTTTATTGATTCACCCACTAATATTACCACAAAACTCATCTTGTATTTGCTACCACCATTCCTTGACTCCCTTTTTGTCGAGACTTGATTTTGAACAAGTTGCCTAACTATGTTCTACATTTCAGTTGTAAAAGTTCTTTCCTATTATTATAGATTCTTAAAAAAAATCAAAGTATATTCATTATTAGTTCTATGATTAAGAGCGTTTGTACATTTAAATTCCACATTTTGAAAAAAAAAAAGACTCGTATTATTAGTATTACAAGTTTTTAATTGATGTAATTATTCAGGATTAGTTCATTTTTCTAGTTAGGTAAATTGTCAATTCAATCTCGATTCTAACCCTCTAATTCAACCTTTAACCACACCTTTAATCCGAGACCCATTACAACCCTTTTTTAAAGACCTTTTGATTTGTGTATCATCTCATTTTGCAGTGGTGGAGATTTGATTTTCAGGCAAGCCTATGGGATTAAGTTTTCATGTTCGACTTTTGAGTGCTTAATTTTGAACCTTAAACACTTTGAGTGATTTAAGTGAATCTTTAGTGAGGATGTCAACTCTTGTTGATTTTGAATTAAAAGTGATTATTTAGGTAAGGGGAAACGCCTATATTTTCATGCTACAGAAACTATGACTTTGATTGTTTGGATCTTTAGGACCCTTCTACTTAAATTATCAATGTATGAATTATCTTTGAATTATGACGTAACACTATTGATGAATATTATGAATCAAGGAAGTTCACTTTAATTGTGACTTGAGAATTTTGCTTGAGGACAAGCAAATGCTTAAGTGTGGGGGTATTTGATAAACCGTAATATGAACATATTTTAATCCCACATTTAGCATACTTTTGAATGATTTAAGCTTTGAATTGTGGAATTTGATGCTCTTAATATTTTAATTTCATGTTTTATACTTAGGAGAGCACCGGAGGATGAAAAGAACGAGAAACGGGACTAAAACGGAGTAAATGGGCCAAATTACAAAATCGACACGGCCTGGGCCCAAGACCACACGGTCGTGCCTCTTTAACAGAAGCAAACACGGCCTGGCCACGATTCACACGGGCGTGTGCCATGGGCGTGTCCCTGCCGTGACAAAGAGGAATTTTACTCGGATTAAGGTACTTAGAGGCAAAGAAAGCCATTCCAAAAGCCTATATAAACACCCTAGAGGCCAACCTTCAGGGGGCGTCCAGTTAGGCCGAAGAGCCAAGCCAGAGAGGCCAGAATTGTGAAATTTACTCGAAGAAAGCCAGTTGATTCATCTCAAGAAGCCGGAGTTATACTCAAGACGGAGATCTTCCCTTCAATTTCCTTCAGGGGGTTTTAGGGTTTTTCTTATGTTTTGTTTTATATTTTCTTCTGAGATGTATTCTTTTATTATTATGATCTAAACCCTCAAATACCTGAGGGGGATGTAACCTAAGACGGATCTTGTTATTGTTTTCTGAACTATATGATAAATACTTGATTTGTTCTTAATTATGTGTTCTTAATTCTTGTTTTGATATTTCAGGATATTGATTCAAGTACTGATGTGCTTAGGCAGAGGAGGAATAGACCCTGTCTAAGAGTAGATCTAGTATAATTAAGCGGAGTTGATCGCAACCCTAGAGATAAGGTGACGAAAATCTGCTAGATTAGGGTCAAACCTAATATGAGAGTCCATAGATCGAGTTAATGCAATTCTAGGGGTTTTAATTAGAAAGAGATTTCAATTAATCAACCTAGGGTTGGACGTTAGTAACCTCGAGAGAGGTATTAATATACATTAGGGAATCCTACGGATCAAGTCAAGTGAATAAATCGTCTGGCTCAGAGTTAAATAACAAGTGAAGTCTAGGTGGATTCTTCCTCGGGTATTGTCTTAATCAATTGGTTTTTCCCACAAGTATTTCCCTAATTCATTCTCTTTGTCTTTGCATTTTTAGCTTAGTTGTTAGTTACTTTTAGATTAGATAACAATTCACTTTTATTTTAGGCTAAATAATAAAAAGAAAGTTAGTATTAGTACTTTTGGTTCTTTTAGGTTCGACAATCCGATCTTTCCACTAAACTATACTACTGTTCGATAGGTGCACTTGCCTCAATCGTTGTCACAGTTAGTTTCTAGGCTCGATCATTCTTTATATAAATTTTTAAGACTCTGACACACGATCATTCAACCATTCATACTTTTATTTCTATCTAAAAGATGATATATTTCTTACTGAGAACTTCAATCTAACATGTTAAACAATCAATTGGTATACATCTACAAATCCATTTAATTTCAACTTTCAAGCAAGGAAGAAGTGTAAATTTTTAGGAAAGAAAATGGGCATTCATTATCTTTATCTCCAATAAACCCCGGATGCCTCTTTCCTTCTTGGTGGACCTGCCTACACTACAAATAGAGTCCATGTTCTTCCTTGAAAACCCAACTTCATTGTTGGAAACCAACAATGTTGAACGTGCACCAGTCCTGGTTATGTCTCTAGTTGTCAATACAAACTCTGGAGTTGGCTGAACACCAATCGGGTACTCATTGTCCTCTGCATTCTACATTGAACACACATGCACAAAAAGGAAAAACTAGAGTAAAAACCCAGTACAATGATGCTTACTCTTGGTAAAGAATAGAAGAAGCAATAACCTGAATAAGCTCCATTAAAAAAGTGAACATATTTAGTGTATAACTCAGCAGAGAGGCTGGAAACAGCATGATGAAGATCTTGGGTTAAAGGATTGGGCTCTTTCTTGCCTATTGCGAGCTTGCTGCTCCTGATTTCTTCTACATGAAGCTTTGCAGCATGTGTTGCTGCAATAACAGTCATTGCCATTTCTTTGTAACCCAACCAATGCTGAAACACAAACCCTTTCAAGTCACAGAAGATGGAGAGGAAACCAGTGCAAAAAGAAGATACTATGTACGAATGGCTTTGACCCTTTGATAGGACTGAGAAAAAAGGTTTTTTTTTTTTGAAGAAAAAGAGGAGAAAAAAGTTGATCAGATGAATATTGCATGAAAGATCTTCGGCAGTATAATAAACTATAGAGTAACGATGATATTAGCCTCCGTTAAGTAATTTACTTATTTTTTTTAGTAGAAGGGGCCTCAATAGTGTTTTTACCAGATAAAAAATACTACATTATATTATTATACGAAATTTTCTTATGGGTTTTGATTTCAGAAAACAGATTATTAGCATAATTGTTTCAATGTAGCACAGGAATAACAAAAATCTTTCGCTTTCCACCCTAAAATTATTAATTTAAATATTTGTATAGATAATGTATCAACTAATCTTATTTTTAGCATATCCAACATGTCATTCATATGCCATTGTTGTTGTATTAATTGGAAGAGAGTATAGCTTTGAATGGGATAAGGATATATATGAAGCTTTTCAAGCAAGAGTCTGATAGATAGGAGAAATTAAATTAAGAAGTTAAAGATAGTATGAACCAAAGTTAAAAATTTTGATATCCATATTTAAATACAAATATAATTATTAACATTGAAGGTATTATGAAAATTTTATATTAGAAATTAAATTGTATTTTAATTTTTTATTGAAATATGGACAAATTCATTTATATATGTTAATTAAAGAGTAAATTAATCGTTCTATTTTTACTTATAAAAATTTGTCCTCATACATGCCATACATGTAGCATTTTAAGCTTCATTATTTAATTATTTTATCCTGTCATAATTTACTTTTATTAATTTAAGTAGATTAGATGATATTTCATGAAGGAAGAAGCTGTTTCATGATTGAGATCCTATCAAGTATTAAAATTGAGTAGGAATAATAAGGATTGATTAAACAAGATTTGGGTGAACTAAAATTTAACACAAAAACTACAAAAAGGCATCAAGAATTACATCAACAACAACATCACGTCTCATATCAATCATAATAGAACAAGAACAAAAGCAAAAGGAAACACTAAATCATAAGTTGAAGACAAATTAGGAAAGAACAAAAAAGGGAATTTTATTACAAAATGGTACAAGAAGTGGAAGGTTGAGGAGCGTTGACACCAGGCCATTCCTTGCAGTTGCAGCGCTGGGTTTCAGGCAGGCGATTGTAAACAGATGGAACATGTCTTCCACAACCTCCCCATGTTGTCTTCCCGCATGTTGAGCACTTCACTTCGTAGCACATCTTTGCTTGATTTTTGCCTTGTTGCCCTCTGCTTTAAAAAGAACTGAATACGAAAAAGCCGACGACTTTTCTTTTCTTGTGATGAAATCGATGATACCCAGGAATGGAATATATTGAGATTATCGTTCCTTGTTGTGTGCGCCTGCCTAACCTATCAGCAATTAGATCCATGTAAAGCCTGTGTTAAATTTGGGCTTAGTCATGAGCTAAGTTTTTGGGGGCACATTTGTTTAAGGTTGAATCTCCATGAAAGCTAAACTATATGTCCTTTTGCTACAAAAATGAGTGAAAATGATGGGCCGAATGGCACTGAGTAGGGCCGTCCGCTTTAATTATAATTTTTGGTTTGATTTTTTATGGAAATCGATTGGATTTTTTGTTCACATGGTAAAGAAATTAAATTTAGGGTAAAGTGCAGAAATGGTCACTAAAGTATTATCCTCATTCTATTTTATTCACTGAATTTTTAATTTTTTTATCTTAGTCACTAAAATATGAGAAATCAAATATTTCTGTCACCGGATGTTAAAAGCCGTTTGAATATTAACAGAAGTGTTGATGTGGGCTTTTTTTTTAATTAGTTTAATAATAAATTTAGCTCTCTAATGTTTATATATTCTATCAATTTGATTCTAAATATAAAAAGTTCAACAAATATAGCTCTCTATGCTTACAAAATTTGTCATTTTAATTCAAATTCAAAAAATTCAATAAATATAGCACTCAACATTTACAAAAAAGAAAAAGTTAATTTTTATTTTTTAAAATTTTTTAAATGGTTAATATATACAAAGGTGCTTAGCTATCAAAATTCCCATTTTAAGCATAAAAAATAAAATAAAATAAGTTTGCAATTTAGATATCCACATTACATAGTTTGTTCATTTTGGTCACTCTTATTAAGAACTCTAACGGGAATCAGACATCAAATTATTTCTAAAATTTTGATTTTTCACATGATTTAAGTAAAATAAAAATTATCATTTTAGCCCCTATCTTTTAATATAAATGAAATTTATCTTAATTTAAAAAAAAAACTCTTTTTTTTTTTTCATCATCTCAATTTTCCATCACCAAAAAAAAAAAAACTCCAAATCCATAGATTTCTCTTTTTGTTTTTTGTTTTAATCAATTTGGCTGCTACTATTGATTCATTTTTTTCATTTGAAGTTTCAATCTTATTTGATTTGTAAACTTCTTAAAAATAAAATCGCTTTTAAACGCAAAAATAAGATTGATTCCTGTTTTTTAAAACAACCTACTTCTTCCCTTCCCCTATTTCTTCTCTGTTATTGAACTCCTCTTCTTTCAAAATCCATATCTCATTTTCATTAAAGTTTCAATCTTTAATCTCTTTAATTCCCCCAAACGAAACTTTGAGTGTTTTTCTTTTTTGCTTTCTTCATTTAAACATTTGTTGTTGGAGGAAAAAAAAAATATTTAATTTAGGGAATTGAATCTGAATAAAAAAAAAAATCAATTATATAAAAGTGTATATGATTGCAAAACTTGCATAGTATATATACAATTTTGGATTTGTTATAATGGCGAAACTTGGGGGTGGCAAGTCCCACTAAAATTATAAAAAAATATATATAAATTTATTAGTTAATCCCTTAACCTTTGAAAATTTTGACCCCTTTTAGGTTGTTGTTTGACCCTTTTCCAATGTTGAATAGTAAATTTTTTTTCCGTTTCATATGACATAATAATTTTGTAACTTTAAATTTTTATATAATATATTATACAATGGGTCCCACCCACCACCAACTTTCTTTTTTTAATCATAGTTGGCCACTTTTTAATTTAACATTAAAAGAAATCTCTTCTACTGCTGCTATTAACGTCTATTGTTATCAACACCTATCCTTCAAACACAGTATCAGGTTCATCTTCTAAGTTTTTTTTTCATCTTTATACAAATTTACTATTGTTTTTATTTTGTTTAAAAGTTTATAGTTTAATTTTATTTTATAATTATTATTTTTTTATCATTTAAGATATTGTAGTTATGAAGCGAAAACAACTTATTTATTATTATTTTTTAAAAAGTCTAGAGACAAACATTATTTCTAAGGAAAATAACTTGGCGAAGAATCACTAGTGCCAAATAGGTTTGATCACAATTATATATTCATAGTGACAAATTACTTGTTAATTTAAATAATCAAAATTATATCATTATAAAAAAGTTAAATATTATAGTGAAAAAAGAAACATATGGTCGCAATATTCATCGATAATATTGACTATAGATATTTACTAGGGAAAACTTAATGTCAATTTTTAGTATTTCAGTAGTGAAGAATTGGTAGTGACCAATGAATTTGGTAACAATTATACACTTATAGTGATGATTTACTTGTGATATAATTTAAATCATCGCAATTACATTATTATAAACTCTATTGTCACTAAAATGATAAATATCAGTGACAAATGAATATGTTGACACAATTACATCATTCCCGGGAAAATAACTTGGCGCCAAATTTTACCCTTCCATTAGTGATGAACATGTAGTGCCCAACATATTTGGTAATAATTACACATTTATTGTGACTATTTACTTATGATGTAACTTAAACTGTCACAACTATTTTCATAATAGTGACCAAATATTAATGAACCACAATTACTTATTTTAGTAGTGCTGCATGCAAAATTCGTCACAAATAATTAACTATTTGTGACGAAATTTTTTCTTGTCATAATTATATTATCACTAAAAATCATAAATGTTGTAGTGATTGATATAAAATTAACAAGTTTATAAAAAAAATATAAAAATTATTAAAAAAATTTAAAAAATTAAAATTGATATAAACTTATGAAAATTTAAAAAAAATCATAAAAACTTATAAATATTATGAAAATTTACAAAAATTCTAATATATTATAAAAATATAAAATTAATAAAACATATTTAAAACAATTAAAATTTTATAAAAACTTATAGAAATTCAGAAAAATTATAAATAATAAAAATAAAAATTATGAAAAATTAGAAATTATTAAAAAAAGTTATTTAAACCACAGAAAAATGAACACATGACATTAGATCAATTGTTGGATAATGTGAATAGTCATCAGATCGTTAAGGTTATTTTCACGTTGAATAAAATGTTCTTGATCTTCCACAAATAAACCAATAATTGTAGGATCCTTTCCTTTTATTGATAAATTATTGTTTTTATTTTTAAAATTTTCATCTCCATTTTATAAGTACAATACAATAGTTTTGTATAGGAAAAATATGGTTTAGAAAATGATTTTTAGTCATAGCAGAAAATTAAAAATTTTGAAAACCGAGCTGATTTGTGATATTTATAGCAATAAACTTCCTCAAATATATTTTGTGCGAGACAAATTTAAATCATTCTCGACTTTCAACCGAATGACCTTTTCCACTATCTTTATACCCCGAATTGCATCGAGTGTGGGCTTAAGCAATGCAAACCAACACAAAACAAGAAACAATTTATTACTTTTAGTAGGAAAGTAATTCTTTCAATAGAAACCGGTAAAAATTGTAATTCACAAAAGATAAACTTTATTCTTAAGAAAATAAATTTTCATTACTTTCTGACATAATAATAATATAACACCCCAAACCCAGCCTAGACGTTATGGCCAGATCTAGAGATGTCACTGTAAATCAATTGAAAACCCAAAATTTGTTGACCTTGTAAAGAGATCATTGTTAGCTTCTATTACGTAAAAATCCGATTGTTTGAAAGCATCTCTTTCTTATTTGATTGGTGAAACTATTGTTTGTTTACACTTTCCAAAACGTATAAGTTTGCAGTGGAAATATTTAGCATGGCAAATTTTGGAAAACACAATTTGTCGTTTGAAAATCCTATATGTTGCGGTTAAAATGAATGTTGTCAAATAAAAAAAATGCTTAACCAAATTTAAATGAAAAACAAAACAAAATCCAAAACCCCAAATAGTCCCAAAATGTCCAAAAATAGTCCAAAATTTACAAAACACGTTAATCCCAAATTTAAATAAATCTAATGGAACCCAAGTATTATAACAGAGCTTTCGTCGCATCGGTCTGACTAAGTCTGAGGGTTACCTAAAATAACAGACAACAGAAAGTGAGTTTCAAAACTCAGTGTATAACATTTCATATTAACAACAAAAATAAATCGGATAGATATATCGGAAGCTGAACTTATCAGAACGATACAGATGCAGAAATATAATCCTACCCTCATTAACTACACACCAACGCCGACCATCCCAACACACCATATGTGGTATGAAATACCCATTCATCCCTGCACACCGCTTAGTGTTGGTATGATATTTTTCAAAATATTTGCAACTTAATTGCCAAATCATTAGGCGAATTATCACCGTGTAAAAAAATAGATGTGTTTGTGCCACCAATTATTGCAGGTAACTAAACTGCTCACACTTCCTCCAATACATAATCCCACCCTAAAGGCACATACAGAAATAACATATGCCAAAAGTGTACATGTCATACATACTTAATATCAAACTCAAGTCATGCTTATCGCATATTAGATCATATGTAACACTTTTCAGATCATACATATCACATTACAGTTTTTACTTATCATATATCATTTCAAACATGCATACATTTATCTTATTTTACGATATCAGGATGTCAAAATTCATGTTTTATAGCTTAATTGATTACATACCAACCCTACAGAAAGCCTACGTTCGATCCAAACGATGTTTACGACCCTAGGGAAAAATTCAGAATTTTGGGCCCACACACTCGTGTGCCACACATGGCCTAAATGGCCAACCCGTGTAGTCCACATAGTCTAGCACACAGTCTCACACACGCTTGTGTGGCCCACACAACCCAATTGGCCTAGACCGTGTGTCTCACATGGTTCAGCACATGACCTGTCACAAGGCCATGTGTCACACACGACCTACCACACGGTTGTGTGACGTCGATAGTCCCCTTTTTTGGCTTTCTCCATTCGCCATTTTCTCGGGTTTTCGTTACACACATAAAGGTTTTTCTGACGTGAAACTAACAATCAAGTACTCCTACACCTAAATTGGCCATTAACACAACTAATTTCAGTAACAATTCGCGAAACTTAATAAAAAATAGATCATAAACAAACCAATTAAAACTTCCAAAACCACATTCACACCCTTACCACTAAATGAACAGCCACTATGCGAAGATTAAGTTGGCGGAGGAACACCAATCGCCTCATGATGTTCTCCTAAAACATATTGGATTCATTAAATAGCATACAATACAGATTTTTGTACCACAATCTCGAAATCCCAACGCCTACGAACAATTTCAGTACAAGAACAGAAGAAAAAAACAAAACAAGCGAAACCTTACCTTCACGAATTGAAACCAAAGCAAAAGAACCAAGAACAACTTGAAAGCAATTGCAAAACTGAAAGGAGGGACGCAAGAAACGAAAGCACGAAAAGAAAGAAAGGAAATAAGAACAGATGTGAAAGACTAAAAGAAAAAAAAATAGAAATGTGGGGATAGGGGGAAATCTTTTTTTTTTTTCTTTTAATTTCAAAACTAAATGTGATAGGATAAAAACAAAACAAAATAAAATAAAATAAAATAAAGGAGACAAAAATATGCCGATTATCCTAACAACCCCCAACTCACATCCAACAGATTTCTTAGACCCCAATTTGAATCCAACTTCCCCCAACTGTGTGACACACAAAAGCATTAACAAAAATACTTCTAATTGCTCGTGCAGGAATTCAAACGTAAGTCCCATCACACATATCCAAGGTCCTTAACCACTGAAACAGATACTTAAGATAATTAACAAATCAAATATTCATATATTTTTTGGGCGTTATAAACAATATATGAAACTTGTGTGTTAATAGCTCTACTAGTATCATTTATTTATAGGAAGAGAGAAGAATTCTGGTTGAATAAGAGTTACAAAAATAATATTTATTTAATAGAAAACACTCCTCTAGTCTAACTAGGAGAGCGATGGGCAGCACACCTTAGTATTTTACTAGGGTTGTCGGCCCTTTGTATTCATGAGGAATAGTATTGAGCCTTTCATGTATTGAGCCCAATTATATGTGATTCTTAAACTTTTGATCTTGCACTTATAATTTAATCCAACCCAATACTTGTTTTCTATTTCCCAAAATAAATATTATTTATTTAATTAATGAAATCAACTAAACTAATTTCCTAATTAAATAATTTTCTCAATCCAGTTCTAACCAGTCCAATTTTGATCTTGCACTTCATAATTTAATCCAACCCAATACTTGTTTTCTATTTCCCAAAATAAATATTATTTATTTAATTACTTAAATCTACTAAATTAATTTCCCAATTAAATAATTTTTTCAATCCAGTTCTAATTCCATTAAACTAATGACAACTTTACCGTAAAAGAATATATGAGAAAATATATTTAATTTCCATATTCAAATGGATGCATAATGACTAATTAATTTAATTACATTTTCGAACTTCAATTATTTAATTATAATTGACTAAATAATAATTTTGAAAACTTTAAATTAATTCTCAAGTCATTTATATACTTAGTAAGAAAACGAATTCATTTGTGAATGGGACCCATTTTTTCTAACTTCATCATTCCCATTCATTGTTGTTCATTTGGTTCTACATGTAATTCATTTTTGGTTTTAGCAAGCTAGTAGAGAGACTGATTAGACATATATAATTAGGGTTCAAATAATTTATAAATAAGTTCTAGCTTTTTGCCTATTAATTATAAACTTATTTAGTTATAAAGTCATTTCACTATAGTATCGTGATTGAGCTCTCCCTAATTATATACCATTATGAAAGTTATTCAATAAGTGCTCATCCAATGACCTCGTCATATATGTTACTCTCATAGGATATAGTTAATCTCTTATGGATAAATTCGTTCTCCCAGTATGATTCTGTTTTTCTCCCGGTATGATTCTATTCTATTTTATCTCATGGAAACCATTACAACTTCCTTCACGAAAAATCAATTACTATCAAATAGTAATCAAATCATTCATCACAGAGGCAAACAACTTGTGGTCTCCTTTGCTTTCTGGCTATCATGTAATGTTGATGAGAGGATATCATTTACCCATTAGTTGGACAATGAATTCCACAATTGTGAATAATGCTACATATTGCAGAAGTCGTATACCGAACGCACTAGCTTTTGATTCTTTATCTATTTGAACATAGACTTTTATTTACATCAAAGTATACGAGTCATGCATACATAGTCCATCATCCACTTAGGATTAAGGTATGTCACACTATCAATGTCACAAGTGAAAAAATCCATAAACGGATCCAGGATCCAGGATCTATTCTACTTGGGTCTTGCCTGATGTACTGTCAGTCCAGTCAGTCCCATCTATTTCTTTATCTTCTAGAAGTCATCCACTTCGATACTCAAGACAAAACATCTCCTCAATTAGACTTGATAGATGACATATTAATCTTTCAATCGGTTCCCTCATTTTCAATTAGACTAAAGACATGTTTAGGCTCATCTACTAATACAAGTTGTCTTTCCATTACGATTCGATCATGTAATATCGCTTAGTATTAGTTAAATGTTAGATAACCAGTAATCCAATATTTGCTTCCATTTTGTTTTGCATGCAAAAACATTGAGGATAATATGCAAAGGGTATTAATGTAATTAATGGATATTGTAACGCCCCAAATTTTTTATGTCTGCTTCTGTAAAATTTTGACACAAATGTGTATCTGCTTCGGTGGTTAAGTGTTCTAGATGTGCTGAGAGGTCTTGGGTTCAAGTCTTACCCTTGACAAATTTTGTTATTTTTGGAATTAAGCCCTATCGTTGTTCAGTGGGCTTATATTTAATTGCCTGTAATTTCATATCAGAATGAGCTTGCTAGTTCGAGTGGTAAGGGAGTTGGTGTGTTAGAGGTCCTGTGTTCAAATCTCTGTGCGAGTATGGATATTAAGCTTTTGCTCGGTTGACTTGGAGAGTCTCGGTTGAGTTGGGATTCTGAGAAATGGGTGTTAGTGGGAGAGAATGGAGTATTTTGAGGGATATGGGGATAATTGTTAGTTAATTTTTATTTTGATTATTTTGTTTTTTTTTTTAAAATTCCCCAAAACTCTTCTTGCTTTTGAGGTCTATTTTCCCTATTCTCTGCCGATTTTTCCTTGTCTCTTTTCCTTCTTTTTGGTTTACCAAAATTGTCTCCATTTTATTCAACGTTTGATTGCACTCGTTCGGTAAGTAATTATCTTGCCATTACCTTTTTTGTTTCGTCGTTAGTCTTCTAAAAAGGGGTTGTTTGGTTCTTCGTTTAGGGGAAGGTCGAGATTCTATTTGTGCTCCTGTTGCGATTTAAGCGTTAAGGGTTTCGTTCCGTCACTGATAAGTATACGGATACGTTGTTGGTTGTAGTGAGTTTCTATTGTAGTATAATTCCATTAAGTTTTCAAAGGTGATACTGAGATTAGGCATTTGGATACGTTGTTTTTAGGTTTTAGGAGGCTTAGGAGTGGTTTCGCATCAAACCAATAACAGGTGTGTACCCGAAACGCAGAAAAAATGAGATTCGGCAAAAGCCAAAAAACCCTACTATTGACGCCACTCAGCCGTGTGGTAGGCTGTGTGGTAGGCCGTATGCGACAACACGGTCGTGTGATCGACGAAAGCCAAGTCGTGCAGAAGACACGATCGTGTGATGGCCTAAGTGTGGCCGTGTGAGCCATAAGGGCTAGGCCAAATTGGGCATGTGGTATCTGGGCTAGGCCATGTGATCCATACGGGAAAGGCTAATCTAGGTGTGTGGGCCCATTTATCTGAATTTTTCCCTAGGGTTGCACGGGTTACCCTAAACTGCTATGGGCTTACTTTAGGGTCGGTAAGGGCTAATTAAACCCTAAATTGTACGAACTATCTGTTTAATATTCTGATCTGATTAGAATTTTGAAGCATGTCTACTTGCACTATTATCTGCTATCTGTATATGATCATAAGCATGTGAGCATGTTAGATTATTTTTCTGTACTTGTATATTTCTATATCTAATATTGAGGTTCGGATGATGTACATTGGAGGAAGTGTTCTGAAAGGCAATTTGCGCCTATTATCTGGCAGCATGACTGCATTATATCTGTTATGTGCCGCATCAGTACTATATGGTGTGTAGGGATGGGTGGGTGTTTTAAACCCCAAATAGTGTGTAGGGATGGTCGGAGATGGTGTGTAGAGGATGGGGGTAGCATTCTGATTCTGATTTGTGTATCTGTATTTGTATTGGGCTTAGGCCCTAATCTGTATCTGACCGGTTCTGTTTTATTGTATGTGTGTACATGCTTAATCCTGTGGGTTACACACTAAGTTTACGTAAACTTACTCTTTTTTATTTGATATGTACAGGTAATCCACAGAGTTAGGCGGATTGGTGCAGCGGGGGAGTCGACGATGACCACCTATCACGTACTATTTCTGATTTGGTTTTACTTTAAATTTTTGATTCCTTTCTGGGTATTTTTGTAAAATGTGGACTTTTCGAACTGTTGTTTTAATTTGGGTTTGATTGCGCATTATGCTTTTAATGTTGCCAAACTTGACAAAAGCTCGAAGTTTACTAAAAACAAAGGCTTTCTAAAAATATCGAATGATTTTTCCTAAACTTAATGGTTTTATAAGCTTCCGCTGCAAATACGTTTAGCTCTAAGCGATTAAATGAAAATGAGCTTTGAAATTAACAATAGCGATAAAGACTAATAAACTGGTAAGGTTTTAACTTAACGATAACAGTTTTTCAAACCCATTTCATGTGACACTACCAGATTCAGCCATAATGTCTAAGCCGAATTTAGGGTGTTACATTTAGTGGTATCAGAGCTAGGTTGCAAAACTTGGATATGAATTTTGGGTTCCAAAATATGTTTTAAAGAGTTGGTTTTCAAATGGTTTAAAAATTTTCTGATTAGGAATGTGGTACACCGAGTTTTCAGCGCTGATCCTATAAGTATTCTGAAACCAAGATAGTTTATTTTGAAATACTGTAGATAGCATACCCCGAAAACACTATAGTCAGTACTCTCTGAAACTGTAGTGAAACGAATAAAGACTAAAAGTTTTGAAAACATTACTGAACTTCTGATACTTATTACATAAAATATATGTTAATAAATATTGAACTGATGCATAAAATTCTTAATGTAGGTAAACCCGAATTAGACAATGAGTGCATGATGTATCCACGGACGTGGTACTCGAGGCCAAGATAGGGGCTGTAGGGGGCTCGAGCTGAGTCCTCATCTCTGGGAATTCTTTAAGACTGCATTCCAAAGTAAGTATGTGGAAGCCAGCTACGTAGATGCCCGCTGGCGTGAGTTTCTAAATCTTACGCAAGGTGGCCGATCTGTGGCTGAGTGTGAGGCTGAATTTTTTAGGCTGAGCCGCTATGCTCGAGGTATTGTGGCATCGGAATATGAGAGGTGTGTTCATTTTGAGGATGGGTTAAGAGATAATCTGAGAGTTTTGATAGCTCCGCAGAGGGAGCGTGAGTTTTCTATTCTGGTTGAGAAGTAGAAGATCGCCGAAGATGTTAAGCGCACGGAGTGCTAGAATAGAGATAGGGAAAGAGGTAAGAACAAGAGGGATTCGAAGCCCTCGAGTTCTGTGCAGAGGCATAAGAAAAAAGGTCAGATCTGATAGGCCAGTTAGAGTGGGGGCTCCTGTTGCTTCAGTTGGGTTGCAGCCTTGTGGTGATTATGGTAGGCGCCTTTCGGGCGAGTGTTCGAGGAGGATTGGGGCCTATCTGAGATGTGGATCCTTAGAGCATCGTATTAGAGACTGTCCAAAGCGGGCAGATCAGACGCAAGTCTTGGCTTTTGTGCAACCGCAGTGGGCAGTTCAGTAACCACCTAGGGGCCGTGGATAGGCTAGGGGTGGTAACGGTTTGGGTCATGGATAGAGAGCACCGGGAAGAGGTTCTAGTTAGACCGATGTGAGACAGCCTACTTTGGTTTATGTTGCACGTCGCCGAGAGGACAGAGATGCTCCTGACGTCATCACCGGTATGTTCTTTATATTTGATTTACGTTACTTACATAAGGTCTACTTACTCATACATAGCTAGTACTGTATCTGAAACTTTGGGGATTTCTATGGAGAGCACTGCTAGTGAGGTTATTGTACTGAGTCCATTGGGGCAATCTGTTCGGGTTAGTAAACTCTATAGGGATGTCTCGTTAGAGGTGTAAGGGACTGTTTTTTGGCGAATCTGATAGAGCTTCCGTTTGGGGAGTTCGACCTAATTTTAGGTATGGACTGGTTGGTGGAGCACCAAGTCAATGTGGACTGTGCATCTAAGAGGGTCGTTCTGAGGACCAAGGATGATGTGGAGGTGGTTATGATTGGTGAGCATTGAGACTATATTTCACATGTGATCTCTGTACTAGTAACTGAAAAACTGGTCCGAAAAGGGGGTGAGGTGTACTTGGTTTACGTAAGTGTTTCTGATTTTGGGGACTCTTCTATTGGGAATATCAAAACAGTAAAGGATTTTTCGGACGTCTTTCCTGAGGAGTTACCGGGATTACCTCCTAATCGGGGAGTGGAGTTTGGGATTTAGCTTCTTCTAGGTACGGCTCCGGTGTCCATTGCCCCTACCGTATGGCACCGAAAGAGCTTATGAGCTTAAGGCTCAACTGCAAAAGCTTCTGGGCCGTGGTTTCATCTGTCCTAGTGTGTCTCCATGGGGAGCACCAGTTATGTTTGTTAAGAAGAATGATGGGATCATGAGGATGTGTATTGATTATCGGCAGTTGAACAAGTTGACTGTGAAGAATAAGTATCCGCTTTTAAGGTTTGGCGACTTGATTGATCAGTTCAAAGGGGCTTTTGTGTTTTTGAAGATTGATCTTTGTTCTGGGTATCATCAGTTGAGGGCTAAGGAAGTTGATGTTCATAAGACTGCATTTAAGACTCGGTATGGGCATTACGAGTTCCTAGTTATGCCTTTTGGGTTGACAAATACTCGATTTGATGAATCGAGTGTTTTAGCCTTATTTGGATCAGTTCGTCATGGTCTTTATCAACAATATTCTAGTATACTCTAAGATAGAGGATGAACATGATGAGTATCTTAGAGTAGTACTTCAGATTCTGCGTGAGAAGCAGCTTTACGCTAAGTTAAGAAAATGTAAGTTCTGGTTGTGTGAAGTAACTTTTCTAGTGCACGTGGTTTTTGTTGAGGGGATTCGTGTTGATCCTCGAAAGATTGAGGCTATGCTGGATTGGAAATAGCCTAAGAACGCATCTGAGATCCTTAACTTTCTGGGTTTGGCGGGATATTATCAGCGGTTTGTCGAGGGGTTCTCTTTTATTGCAGCTCCTCTTACTAAGCTTCTGCGTAAGGGTGTCCCTTTTGTCTAGACTGATGCACAATAAGATAGCTTTGAGAAGCTCAAGTCTGTTCTGACTCAGGTTTCTTTTCTAATACAGCCTGAATCTGGTAAGGAGTTTGTGGTCTACAGTGATGCTTCACACGTTGGGTTGGGTTGCGTTCTGATGCAGGATGGTAAGGTTGTGGCTTATGCGTCCCGTCAGCTTAAGACACACGAATGAAACTATCCAACGCATGATCTCAAATTGGCTGCAGTAGTCTTTGTGTTGAAAATCTGGAGACACTATCTGTATGGTGAGAGGTGTATCATTTACACCGATCACAAGAGTCTCAAATATCTCCTTACTCAGAAGGAGTTAAATCTTAGGCAGTGTCGTTGGATTGAGCTGCTTAAGGACTATGACTGCACGATAGAGTATTATTCTGGTAAAGCTAATGTGGTAGCCGATGCTCTAAGTCATAGAGCGATGTCTGATTGAGGGCGATGTTTGCTCGCCTTAGTCTGTTTGAGGATGGGAGTCTGTTAGTCGAGTTGCAAGTTAAGCCAATTTGGGTTGAGCAGATTCGGGATAAATAGTTAGTGGATGAGATTTTAGGTGTGCGGTTTCATCAGGTTGAGAGTGGTTCTACTTCTGATTTTGGGTTAAATAATGATGGTGTGTTATGTTTCCGAGGGCGAATCTGTGTGACAAACGATTCTGATCTAATGCAGTCTATTCTGAGGGAGGCGTATAGTAGCCCTTATGTTATGCATCCCGGCAGTAATAAGATATACCGCGATCTTCGTGAATTGTAATAGTGGCCAGGGTTGAAGCGTGAGGTTATCGACTTCATTGCCCGTTGTTTGACTTGTCAGCAGGTTAAGACTGAACATCAGTTGCCTTCGGGTTTGTTGCAGCCAATTAAGATTCCTTTTTAGAAATGGGAGTGAGTGACGGTGGACTTTGTTAATGGGTTGCCTTTAACACCCCCTAAGAAGGATTCTGTTTGGGTTATCATGGATCGATTTACCAAGTTTGCTCACTTCATTTCAGTTTGGACAGACTTTTTTCTTCAGAAATTGGCGAAGCTGTATATCTCCGAGATAGTTAGACTGCATGGGGTTTCAGTGTTGATTATTTCTAACAGAAATCCTCGTTTCACATCTCGATTCTAGAAAAAGTTACAGGGGGCTCTGGGTTCAAGATTGGACTTTAGTATTGCGTTCCATCCTCAGACTGATGGTCAATCTGAGAGGGTGATTCATATACTGGAGGATATGCTTTGGAGTTGTGTGATAGATCTTCGAGGTAGTTGGGACGATTATCTGCCACTGGCTGAGTTTGCCTATAATAACAATGTTCAGGATAGCGTTCAGATGGCACCTTACGAGGCCTTGTATGGTCGTAAGTGTCTCACCCCTCTATGTTGGACTGAGTTGGGTGAACGTCGGGTTTTGGGTCTTGAGTTGGTTTCTGAGATCGAGGATAAGGTTAGATTGATTCGAGATCGTCTAAAAGTGGCTTCTGATAGGCAGAAATCATATGCAGAGGCGTGAGATTGAGTATTCTGTGGGGGACTTTGTATTTCTTAAGGTTTATTCATGGAAGAAGGTTCCGAGGTTCGATCATAAGGGCAAACTGAGCGCCTTAGGTTTTTTGGACCTTATCAGATTCTGAAGCGTGTAGGACCTGTTGCTTATCAGTTGGAACTACCATCAGAACTGGACCGTATACACAATGTTTCCCATGTCTCAATGTTGAGGCAGTATCAATCTGATCCATCTAATGTTGTATCTGTTGGGGAGATTGAGGTTAGACCGAACTTGACTTTCGAGGAGGAGTCGGTTTAGATTCTGGATCGAGATGTTAAACTAAGGAAGAAATCCATTCCGTTAGTGAAGGTTCTATGGTGAAATCATGGCACTGAGAAGGCTACGTGAGAACCTGAAGACTCGATACGTCAGCAGTATCCTCATTTGTTCTAATCAGGTAAATTTCGAGGTTGAAATTTCTTTTAGGGGGTAGAGTTGTAACACCCTAAATTTCTTATGTCTGCTTCTGTAAAACTTTGACACAAATGTGTATCTGTTTCAGTGATTAAGTGTTTTGGGTGTGCTGAGAGGTCTTGAGTTAAGTCTTGCCCTTGAGAAATTTTGTTATTTTTGGAATTAAGCCCTATCGTTGTTCAGTAGGTTATATTTAATTGCTTGTAATTTCATATCAGAATGAGCCTGCTAGTTCGAGTGGTAAGGGAATTGGTGTGTTAGAGGTCTTGAAGTTCGAATCCCTGCGAGCGTGGGTATTAAGTTTTTGCTCAGTTGACTTGGAGAGTCTCGATTGAGTTGGGATTCTGAAAAGTGGGTGTTAGTGGGAGAGAGGGGAGTATTTTGAGGGATATGGGGATAATTGTTAGTTAATTTTTATTTTGATTATTTTGTTTTTTTTTTAAATTCCCTAAAACTCTTCTTGCTTTTGACGTCTGTTTTCCCCTCTTCTCTGTAGATTTTTCCTTCTTTTCTGTTTACCAAAATTGTCTCTGTTTTATTCAACGTTCAATTGTGCTTGTTCGGTAAGTAACTGTCTTGCCATTACCTTTTTGTTTCGTAGTTAGTCTTCTAAAAAAGGGTTGTTTGGTTCTTCGTTTAGGGAAGGTCGAGATTCTGTTAGTGCTCCTACTGCGATTTAAGCGTTAAGGGTTTCGTTCCGTCACCAGTAAGTATATGGATACATTGTTGGTTGTAGTGAGTTTCTATTGTAGTATAGTTCCGTTAAGTTTTCAAAGGTGATACTGAGATTGGGCATTTGGATACGCTGTTTTTAGGTTTCAGGAGGCTTAAGAGTGGTTTTGCATCAAACCGATAACAGGTGTGTACCTGAAACGCAGAAAAATGAGATTCGACAAAAGCCGAAAAACCCCACTATAGACGCCACACGGTCGTGTGGTAGGCCGTGTGCGACGACATGACCGTGTGATCGACGAAGGCCAGGCCGTGCACAAGACACGACCGTGTAATGGCCGAAGTGTGGCCGTGTGAGCCACGTGGGCTAGGCCAAATTTGGCATGTGGTATCTGGGCCAGACAGTGTGATCCACATGGGCAAGTCCAATCTGAGCGTGTGGGCCACATGGGTGGTAGGCCCATTAATCTAAATGTTTCCCTAGGGTTTCACGGGTCGTCCCAAATGACCATGGGCCTACTGTAAGGTCGGTAAGGGCTAATTAAACCCTAAACTATACGAACTGTCTATTTGATATTCTGATCTGATTAGAATTCTGATGCATGTCTACTTGCGTTATTATCTGCTATCCGTATACGATCATAAGCATGTGAGCATGTTAGATTATTTTTCTGTACTTTTATATTTCTGTATCTGATATTGGGGTTCGGATGATGTACATTGGAGGAAGTGTTCTGAAAGGTAATTTACGCCTATTATCTGGCAGCATGGTTGTATTATATCTGTTATGTGCCGCATCGATACTATGTGGTGTGTTGGGATGGGTGGGTGTTTTAAACCTCACATGGTGTGTAGGGATGATCGGAGATGGTCTGTAGAGGATGGGGGTAGCATTCTGATTCTGATTCTGATTTGTGTATCTGTATCTGTATCTGTATTGGGCTTAGGCTCGAATCTGTATTTGATCGATTCTGTTTTACTGTATGTGTGTGCATGCTTAATTCTGTGGGGTTACACATTGAATTTACGTAAATTTACTCTTTTCTGTTTGATATGTACAGGTAATCCACACAGTTAGGCGGATCGGTGCAGCGGGGGACTCGACGGTGACCACCTGTCACGTACTATTTCCGAATTGGTTTTACTTTAATTTTTTTATTCCTTTCTGGGTATTTTTGTAAAATGTGGACTTTTCAGACTGTTGTTTTAATTTGGGTTTGACTGCGTATTATGCTTTTAATGTTGTCAAACTTGACAAAAGCTCGAATTTTACCAAAAACAAAGGCTTTTTAAAAATATCGATTGATTTTTCCTAAACTTAACGATTTTACAAGCTTCCGCTAAAAATACTTTTTATCTCTAAATGATTAAATGAAAAAGAGCTTTGAAACTATCAATAGCAATAAAGGCTAATAAACTAGTAAGGTTTTAACTTAACGACAACAGTTTTTCAAACCCATTTCATGTGACACTATCGGATTTGGCCATAACGTCTAGGCCGGTTTTGGGGTGTTATAGATATTATTACTAAATCAATTTGTTCAAAATATACATCTATACAAAACGAATATATTACACTTAGGGAATCAAATCCAATAATTTGAACCTTGAAAAGTTGAGAACTTTTAGCTAAGTATTGTATGATATAAATTATTCTTGGTATAGTTAGATACTATCAAACCAAAATTTCATTCTCCAACGGTTACAAATATTAGCATATGTGAAATATTTTGACCAAGGTTTTCAGAACCAGATTAGTGGTCAAATCGGTCAAGTCTTTGGTTTGTCGGTTTGACCAATTTGACTGGTTCATTCGGTTCAATTAAATAAATCTTTAAAATATTAAAAAAATAAAAATAAAAGAATGATTCAACTAATCCATACCAATTTCCAAGTCAACAGTTTAATAGCTTTCAATGAATCAATACCTTTGCCAATTCCTAGTCTGACCAGCTTATTCGATCCAATTCAGACAACATTAATTCTAATGACAATTCTCATTATCCAACTGTTGGTCTAATGTCACATGTTTATTTTGATTTTAGAGATTTAATTTCTAAAATGAGGAACCAATAAATTAATTTTTATATTTTTACATGCTTTTTAATATTTATAATTTTCTTAAAAATTATAAATTTTTATAATTCATTAGAACTTATTATGAATATTTTATAACTTTGATAATTTTTATAAGTTTATAGAATGTTTTTATATTTTTAATATGTTTTATTTTTTATAATTACTTACAATTTATTAGTATTTTTATAATTTTTGTAATAATTATAAGTTTTTATGAATTTTTTTAAGTTTTATGATTTTTTTAGCTTTTATAAGTTTCTATAAGTATTTCATATTTTTTAATATTTTTAAATTTGTAATAATATTTTATGATTTTTATAATTTTTATGAGAAAAATATAATATTAAACTAGAAGTTGTCACTTGCCGTTATCTGATTGGCTCGTCAATTGATTTTAACAGTTACAGTGGTCAAAGATCGAAACCGTTAACCGTTAATTGATGGACTTGATTGAATTTTTTTGGTTAAAAACAGGGATTTAATTAGGTATAAATTTAGTATAGAAGTTGAATTGTTTTTTTTTTGTATTTTCATAAATTTTGTTATACATATAAGGATTAATTGAATAAATAAAGGGGAATTTCATTTCTCAATTTATACCTGAATCAAATTTCAAAATCAAAATTCTAAATGTAGGAAATATCTTATAAATGACATATCATAAAACAAAGATGAACTATATCTTATTTTACTGTTACAAATTCTAATGGTAATCTAATATGACATTTTTGAATACCACATAACACAATTTACTATATCATAAATGTTCCATACCACTTTAAAAGACTAAAATATAATTTCGACAATACTAATTATAAATTAAAAATAAAACATTTCATTATTTTCTTGGTTTGGGTTCTTACCCAACACTGTCCGAAGTTGTCTTTTCCTAAGTTGACTCAGCCGATGCTTCCCCACTCTTTTCAGTTGTTCGCACCAACCAACCACCACCATTGAGCCGGTTGTAACAGCCCGTTTTTAGTCAAATCGGAACAATAGTTTCAGGACAACAAATTCGAAGTCGAAATAATTATTTTAATGTTTATTTTATGATAGAATAATTGTGTGAAAGTTTCGTTAAAAAATTTAATCGTTTGAATGCTCAATTTGATAAAAAGAACTAAATCACTTAAAGTGCAAAATTAGAGTTCTATAAGCTAAAAGGGTTTAATAGCTATGAAATTAAATAGTGGAGGTCCTTATGTGGTGGTTAATCCATTGTTGTTAGGAATGGACAAGTATGGCCATTTATTAGGTGATTTTAATGGTTTATTATTAAGGTTAATTTAGTAATTTGGTAAATTAAATAAGTAAAATAAAGAAAACAATTTTGTCATCTTCTTCATATCATCTTTCCATCGAATTTTGAAGAGATTAAAAGCCATAACTAGGGTTGATATTCGGCCAAGCTTTTCTTGCTCAATTAGGTATGGTTTTTGTCCTGTTTTTAATGATTTCTATGTTTTTGAGATGGTTGCAGCTTAGTGTAGCTAGCCCAGGGACTATTTTGCAAAACTGTTAAAGGTTTAGAGTTTTTTCATTGATGAATGTTGGTGTGTTTTGATGTTTGATGATAGAAAATGCATGCTTGTTATTAGATAAACAACATTTGTTAAGTGATTTTAAGTAAAATGTTCAATTAGGGATTAAATTGTGAAATGTGTAAATTTTGTGGTTAAATTGTGAAATAAATGAAAAATATGGACTGCTAGGGACCTAATTAAAATTCAACTAGCATGGGTTTTGGTTGAATTGCATGAATTTGTGATTTTGTGAAATAAGGACTAAATTGTAAAAATGTGAAATATTAGGGGCAAATATGTAAAATTGTCTTAATGTATAATTTGGACTAAATTGAATAGAGAGATTATTTAATAATCTAAATTTGATATTATTTAGATCAAGAAAGGTGAAATACGGATTCAGATCGGAGAAAGAACAAAGTTTCAACTGGAAATAAGATTTAGGCGGGAACTCGAGATAGCTTCGGCTATATATTGACACTTCGGTGCAAGATTTTATTGAGATAGCTTCGACTATATATATATTGGCACTTAGGGTGTGAGATTCTCGAGTATCCTGTATTATTCTAAATGGTTCAATGGGTAAATCGAAGATATGAAATGGTGAGAAATAGATACGTATCAGTACAAGTATGTACGAAAACTGTATATGCATCGAACATATGAAAGAATTGAGCTCATGGTTAAATTGGTGATTGAGTACATGTTAACATTGTGATTAAACATTTAGTAGAATGTTATATGCATATTTTGAATGGTAATTAAATGGTGAGTTTTGCTTATTATTTTCATACGAGCTTACTAAGCTATATAGCTTACTTTGTTTGTTTTTCTGTGTTTTACAGTGAACTCAAAGCTAGCTCGGATTCGGGGATCGTTGGAGACTTCGTCACACTATCCTACTATCTCTTGGGTACTTTTGAACTTAAGTGTTTTAAGTATATGGCATGTATAGGAGTTTGGTCATTTTGGTATATTAATTGGTAATGACTTTGGCCATTTGAAATGGCTTGTAAATGTTAAATGTTTTTAGTCTTGTATATAGCCATGAGGGTTGGCTTAACTTGGTTGGTATGGTTGTGCATATATATGTGTATATGACTTGTGTTGTGAGTTTATGGATGAATATATGATGCTTGTGGATTATAGATATTGTGGCTTTCAAATGGTTGATATTGGAGAAGTTATATGCTTGTGAGTTTGAGCATAATGGTGCATGTTTGAAAGTGTCTAATTAGTATATGTAAATTTGGTATAAATGGAATGGTCTATTTTGTGACTTGTGTGTATTGTGGACATTGGTATAGAACTAACATGAATTAGGCTTGATTTAGTTGGTTTGAATGCCTATTTGTGCCATGTCTTGGTGCCATTTGGTTTGGTATAGGTGTGTGCAAGATTGGGTGGCAAATTGGCTTGGTAAATAGCCTATTTTTGTCTACACGGGTAAAGACACGGGCGTGTGTGACACACAGTTATGTTATACGGCCGTGTGTCCCCTGGTGCTGAATTAAAAATCAAGTCAGTATGCTCCACACGGCCCAGCACACGGGCGTGTGATTGGCTGTGTGGCCTAAGTTAGTATACCCTATAGGTTTAGCACGACCTAGTAAACAGCCTGACACACAGACGTGTGTGGCCATTTTTAGGGCACACGGGCGTGTGTGTTGGTCGTGTGACCCAAGTCAAAGAGTTACATGGGTTCGGACACGGGCTGGGACACGGCCATGTGATCCCATTTTGAATGTCCACACGGCCTGTGACACAGGCGTGTCTTTGGCCATGCGAGACACAAGGCCGGGCCACACGGGCGTGTGTCCCCTGAAATTTGGAAAATTTTCTATGTGTTTCAAAAATTTCTTGAGCTATCGGTTAGTCTTAAACAACTTCTAAAGCATGTTTACAGCCTCGTAAGCTCGTATTAAGGACAATGTGATTGAGTTTTAATGATGATTGTGTGGAATTTGAAAATATATGTGAAATTATTGTTTAATTGTTTTATAAGTCTGGTAATGCTCTGTAACCCTATTCTGACGTTGAATACGAGTGAGAAGTGTTACATTTATTGGTATCAAAGCAACGGTTTAGTCGATTCTAGGACTAACGTAGAGTATGTGAGAGTCTAGCTATTTATGCCATAAATAACCTGTGACAGTGTGATATCTTTTAACAGTTTTGAATCGTGTTTTCATGTAGCAAATGGATCCCAATCGAGCTGTAGTTGATGATTTTGAAAGTAGTGCGCTTGCCTCCGTTCATAGAGTAGCGCAATCAGAGTTGAGACCCGTATCGGGAAGCCAGGGAGGAGAGGCTAAAGAAGCCTTCTTCCAGATGATGAATGTGTGGTTTACGGAGTTTGTTCGGACAAATACGACTGCTCAACAACCTCCACCCCCACCTAATCCTCAACTGGTTCCCGTAACTCCTCAATGTGTGGAACTTTTATGACTGAATAAGCCGCCAGTTAATAAGATTCAAAAGTATGGGGCCACAGTGTTCAGAGCTACTGCTGATGACGATCCTGAGAGAGCCGAGTTTTAGCTTCAAAACACTATTAGAGTATTTGATGAGCTTTCTTGCACACCGACTGAGTGTTTAAAATGTGTCGTATCACTACTGAGGGACACAGCGTATCAGTGGTGGAATACTCTAGTATCATTAGTGCCGAGAGAAAGGGTCATCTGGGAATTCTTTCAAGCTGAGTTTAGAAAGAAATACATCAGTCAACGATTTATTGATAAAAAACGCAAAGAGTTTCTAGAGTTGAAACAGGACCGTATGTCTGTGACAAAGTATGAACGAGAGTTTGTGAGACTCAATAAGTTGGGAATGTGTTTCAACAGAAGCAATTATGTGTAAGAGATTTGAAGACGGGTTAAACGAAGACATCAGATTGTTAATCGAGATTCTAGAATTAAAAAAAATTCATGGTGCTAGTTGACAGACCTTGTAAAGCTGAAGAATTGGGCAAAGAAAAGAGAAAAGCTGATTTTGAAGTTGGAGATGCGAGGAAGAGATCAATGAATAAACCATATCAGTCTTCATCAAAGAAATCAAGAGACTTGTATACTTGTTCTAATGCTTCAATCGGGTATCCAAACAGAGATCGTGGAAAGAAATACTCAAATCCTAAAGCTCAAGCTACATTAGTATCAAGTGTTGGTAGCGTGAGAAACAATAAATCCAAGTGTCAACAGTGTGTTCGACGACATTTTGGAGATTGTTGGATGAATAATAACAATAAAGCTTGTTTCTGATGTGGTTCGCAAGAACACTTTATTCGTGATTGTTCTCAGTTATCCAGGAAAGATAACCTTCAGGCTTTAAGGCCAAGTAATACAGTTGCCAGGGGTAAACCACCTCGAAGTGCTGGAATTATGACTAGTAGTAGAGGAACGACAAATGACTCTACAGTAAGATCCGAAGCCAGAGCACTTACTAGAGCTTACGCTATTTGCACTCGCGAAGATGCGTCATCACTAGATGTTATTACCGATACATTTTCTCTCTATGACACTAATGTTATTGCATTGATTGATCCTGGATCGACTCATTCATATATAAATTTGATGTCTAAAAAGAGTTTGCCTGTTGAGTCTACTGAGTTTTTGATTAAAGTATCGAACTTCTTAGGCAAATATGTTCTAGTTGATAAAGTTTGCAAGGACTGTCCTTTAATGACTAGAGGTTACTGTTTTTCGGCAAATCTGATGCTTTTACCATTTGATGAGTTCGATGTAATTTTGGGTATGGATTAGTTGACGTGCATGATGTCGTTGTGAATTGTAGACGAAAGACTATTGAATTGAAATACTAGAATAGTGAAATCATTCGAATTGAATCAGATGAGGCGAGTGAATTGCCTGTTGTGATTTTGTCTATGTCAGCTCAGAGATGTGTGAGAAAAGGTTGCGAAGCTTATCTTACTTATGTTTTAGATAAAAAAGTGTTTGAATTAAAAATTGAATCAGTGCCAGTTGTCTGTGAGTATCCGGATGTGTTTCCAGAAGAGTTACCAGGGTTACCATCGATCAGAGAGGTCAAGTTTGCTATTGAATTAGTACCAGGAACATCACCGATATCTATAGCTCCGTACAGAATGGCTCTAACCGAATTGAAAGAGTTGAAAGCTCAGTTGCAAGAGTTAATAGCTTAGTTGCAAGAGTTAACAGATAGAGGTTTTGCACGACCTAGTTTTTCGCCCTAGGGTGCACTAGTGTTGTTCGTAACGAATAAAGATGGATCAATGAGACTATGTATTGATTATCGTCAGCGCAGGAAGGTTACGATAAAGAATAAGTATCCTTTGTCGAGAATCAATGATTTGTTCGATCAGTTGAAAAGGGGCAACGGTGTTCTCGGAAGATTGATTTGCGGTCTGGTTATTATCAGTTGAGAGTAAAGTATTCAGATGTGCCGAAAACTGTGTTCAGAACAAGGTACGGGCATTATGAATTTCTTGTTATGCCAATGCTCCTGCCATTTTTATGGACTTGATGAATCGAATTTTCAAACCATATTTAGACAGATTTGTGGATGTATTCATTGACGACATTCTGATCTATTCACATGGTGAGTCTGAGCATGCCGGCCATTTGATAATCGTGCTACAGACCTTAAGATATAAGCAATTATTCGCTAAATTCAGCAAATGTGAGTTTTGGCTTCGAGAAGTTAGATTTTTGTGACATATTGTTTCAGTTGAAGGCATAAGAGTTGATCCAAGCAAGATTTTTGCAGTTGTTGACTGGAAAACTCCGAGAAATGTATCCGAAGACAGAAGTTTTCTAAGATTTGCTGGTTATTATCGACGTTTTGCTGAAGGATTCTCGATGATTGCTACATCGATGACTAGATTACTACAAAAAGATGTGAAGTTCGAGTGGTCCAAAAAATGTCAACAGAGTTTTGAACAGTTGAAAACATTGTTAACTGAGGCACCAATTTTGGTTCAACCTGAATTGGGTAAGGAATTTGTGATTTTTAGTGACACGCCATTGAACGGTTTGGGTTGTGTTTTGATACAAGAGGGTAAAGTGATAGCTTATGCCTCTAGATAGTTGAAGCATCATGAAAAGAATTATCCGGCGCATGATTTAGAGTTGGCCACTATTGTGTTCGCATTGAAAATTTTGCGACATCATTTATACGGTGAAAAGTGTCATATCTTTACCGATCACAAGAGTTTGAAGTATATAATGACTCAGAAAGATTTGAATTTGTGACAATGAAGATGGGTCGAGTTGCTGAAAGATTATGAGTTAGTGATTGATTATCATTTGGGAAAGCGAATGTAGTAGCGGATGCACTGAGTAGAAAATCATTATTTTCTTTGCAAGCGATGAATACACAGTTATATTTGTCTGATGATAGTTCGATTTTAGCTAAGTTAAAAGCTAAGCAGTTATTTCTTCAGCAAATTTGTGAAGCTCAGAAATGTGGTAATGGGTTGGAAGTTAAAATAGTGCAATATGAGTCGACTACTGATTCAGATTATCAGATCGGATTCGATGATTGTCTAATGTTTCGAAATAGAATTTGTGTACCAAAGAATTCCGAGCTTATTCAAAAAATTCTACACGAAGCACACAGTGGTTGTTTATCTGTTCACCCGGGGAGTACTAAAATGTATAATGATCTGAAACAGTTGTATTAGTGGTCGGGTATGAAAAGAGACATTTTAGAGTTTGTATCCAAATGTTTGGTTTGTCAGCAAGTTAAAGTTGAACATCAAGTGCCTTTGGGATTACTACAACCATTAATGATACTTG
Source organism: Gossypium australe (assembly GCA_005393395.2). Classification (NCBI taxonomy): domain Eukaryota; kingdom Viridiplantae; phylum Streptophyta; class Magnoliopsida; order Malvales; family Malvaceae; genus Gossypium; species Gossypium australe. Next base: position 63,269,462 of record CM016614.1, on the reverse strand, counting down.
AGTGGAAATGGGATAGAGTTACGATGGATTTCGTATCGGGATTGCCCCTGTATTTGAAAAAGAAAGATGCTATTTGGGTTGTCGTTGATCGACTGACGAAATTAGCACATTTCATTCCAATACGTACAGATTATTCGCTTGATAAATTGGATGAATTGTACATCTTTGAGATTGTTAGATTGCACGGGGTGCCAGTTTCTATTATTTCAGATAGAGATCCGAGATTTACGTAGCGATTTTGGAAGAAATTGCAAGAAGCTCTAGGTACGCGGTTGAATTTTAGTATCGTATTTCATCCACAAACTGATGGTCAGTCTGAGAGAGTAATTCAGATTCTCGAAGATATGCTTCATTGTTGTGTTCTAGAGTTCGAAGGCAACTAGGAGAAATATTAATCATTGGTTGAATTCGCGTATAATAACAACTTTTAATCGAGCATAAAGATGGCACAGTATAAAGCATTGTATGGTCGTAAATGTTGAACTCCGTTGTACTGGACCGAGCTTAGTGAGAAAAAGACTCATGGGGTTGATTTGATCAGAGAGACGAAAGATAAAGTGAAAGTAATTTGCGACAATCTGAAAGTAGCTTCAGATCGACAAAAATCGTACGCGGATTTGAAACGTAAAGACATTGAATTTCAGATCAGTGATAGAGTATTCTTAAAAGTATCTCCATGGAAAAAGATCCTTCAATTTGGTTGCAAAGGTAAATTGAGTCCGTGATTTATTGGGCTGTATGAGATAATCAAAAGAATAGGGCCAGTGGCATATCGATTAGAGTTACTGTCAAAATTAGAAAAGATTCACAACATGTTTCATGTGTCGATGTTGCGCCGGTATAGATCAAATCCATTGCACGTAATTTCTCCGGCAGAGATTGATATTCAACCTGATATGACGTATAACAAAAAACCAATCAGGATTTTAGCTCGAGAGGTTAAAGAGTTGAGAAATAAATGCATAGCTTTGGTGAAGGTTTTATGGCAACGTCATGGGTAGAAGAGGCTACGTGGGAACTATGAGAAACAGTACCCTAACCTTTTTTCTGGTAAGATTTTTGAGGACGAAAATTCCTAAAGGGGGAGAGTTGTAACAGCCCGTTTTTAGTCAAATCGGAACAGTGGTTTCGGGACCACAAATTCGAAGTCAAAATAATTATTTTATTATTTTAATGTTTACAGTATGATAGAATAATTGTGTGAAAGTTTCGTTAAGAAATTTAATCGTTTGAATGCTCAATTTGATAAAAAGGACTAAATCGCGTAAAGTGAAAAATTAGAGTTCTATAAGCTAAAAGGGTCTAATAGCTATGAAATTAAATAGTGGAGGTACTTATGTGGTAATTAATCCATTGTTGTTAGGAATGGACAAGTATGGCCATTTATTAGGTGATTTTAGTGGTTTATTATTAAGGTTAATTTAGTAATTTGGTAAATTAAATAAGTAAAATAAAGAAAACAATTTTGTCATCTTCTTCATATCATCTTTCCACCGAATTTTGAAGAGATTAAAAGCCATAACTAGGGTTGATATTCGGCCAAGCTTTTCTTGCTCAATTAGGTATGGTTTTTGTCTCGTTTTTAATGATTTCTATGTTTTGGAGATCGTTACAGCTTAGTCTAACTAGGCCAAGGACTATTTTACAAAACTGTTAAAGGTTTTGAGTTTTTCCATTGATGAATGTTGGTGTGTTTTGATGTTTGATGATAGAAAATGCATGCTTGTTATTAGATAAACAACATTTGTTAAGTGATTTTAAGTAAAATGTTCAATTAAGGATTTGTGAAATGTGTAAATTTTGTGGTTAAATTGTGAAATAAATGAAAAATATGGACTGCTAGGGACCTAATTGAAATTTGACTAGCATGGGTTTAGGTTGAATTGCATGAATTTGTGATTTTATGAAATAAGGACTAAATTGTAAAAATGTGAAATATTAGGGGCAAATGTATAATTTGGACTAAATTGAATAGAGAGATTATTTAATAAGCTAAATTTGAAATTATTTAGATCAAGAAAGGAGAAATACAGATTTAGATCGGGGAAAGAACAAAGTTTCGGATCAATCGACTTAGTTCGTCGTTTTTGCATTCGAGGTAAGTTCGTATGTAATAAGCTTTGTTATAATTGTATTTTATATGCTTTGATATTGCATAAATTTTGAATACAACTCTACGAACATGTTCGACGACAATTCGACAAGTGTGAAATCTCGGTTGAACCTTAGGAATAGATTAGGATACGAATGACATGTCATTAGGGGTTATTATTGTTTTGGGTGCTGGTCCGTACGTCCTACAGGTGGCTGAGTTATCTAGCATGTGTTGTGGATTCTCGTTAGCTTGTATGAGCAGCACGTGTAGCTACGTCATGACCGTTAGCTTGTGTGAGCAAACCCGTTGATAGCTCGAGAGTGAGCATTATTGAGATATGATATTGAGATAGCTTCGACTATATATTGGCACTTCGGTGCAAGATTTTATTGAGATATCTTTGGATATATATATTGGCACTTAGGGTGTGAGATTCTCGAGTATCATGTATTATTCTAAATGGTTCAATGGATAAATCAAAGATATGAAGTGGTGAGAAATAGATACGTATCAGTATAGGTATGTACGAAAACTGTATATGCATCGAACATATGAAAGAATTGAGTTCATGGTTAAATTGGTGATTGAATACATGTTAACATTGTGATTAAACATTTTTTAGAATGCTATATGCATATTTTGAATGGTAATTAAATGGTAAGTTTTGCTTATTATTTTCATACGAGCTTCCTAAGCTATATAACTTTGTTTTTCTATGCTTTATAGTGAACTCAAAGCTAGCTCAGATTCGAGGATCATCGGAGACTTCGTCACACTATCCTACTATCTTTTGGGTACTTTTGAACTTAAGTGTTTTAAGTATATGGCATGTATAGGAGTTTGGTCATTTTGGTATATGGATTGGTAATGACTTTGGTCATTTGAAATGACTTGTAAATGTTAAATGTTTTTAGTTTGTATATACCCATGAGGGTTGGCTTAATTTGGTTGGTATGGTTGTGTATATATATGTGTATATGACTTGTGTGGTGAGTTTATGGAAGAATATATCATGCTTGTGGATTATAGATATTGCGGTTGTCAAATGGTTTATATTGGAGAAGTTATATGCTTGTGAGTTTGACCATAATGGTATATGTTTGAAATTGTATAATTTGTTGAATGGTATATGTAAATCGGTATAAATGGAATGGTCTATTTTGTGACTTGTGTGTATTGTGGATGTTGGTATATGATGATGTGATTCACTTAACTAACTAAAATCATGACAAAGGCAAGCGCACCTATCGAATAATAGTATAGCTGGTGAGTCGGGAATATCGTATCCATGAGGACTAAAAGTACTAGTACTTACTATCTTTCTGTTTTTAATCTAAAATTAAACTAATTACTAAAGACACGACAGAGAATGAATTGGGAAAATATTCGAAGAAAACTAATGATAAAGACGATACCCAGGAAAGAATCCACCTAGACTTCACTTATTATTCTAAATATGAGTTAAATGATTTATTCACTTGCACTGATCCATAGAAATCCCTAAATTATATTAATATATCTTTCGAGAGTAAAAATAACTGACTCTAGGTTGATTAACTGAAATCTCTTTCTAATTAAAACCCCTATTGTTGCATTAACTCGATTTATGGATTCCCTTATTAGATTTGACTCTAATCCGGTAGATTTATGTCGTCTTACTTCTAGGATTGCATGCAACTCCACTCAATTATGCCAAATCTACTCTTAAACAGGGACTTTTGCTCCACTAAAATAAGCACATCAATCATGAATTAATATCCTAAAAATATTAACACATGAAGTAAGTACACATAATTGAGATCAAGAACAAATATTTATCATATAACTCAGAAAAATCAAATAATAATATTTATCATAAGTTTTATCTTCCCTAGGTGTCTAGGGAATTTAGTTCATAATTTGGGAAGAAAACATCTCAAAATTAGGAAAACAACAAGACATAAGGAACCCAAAAACTTCTAGAGAAATTGAATGGAGATCTTCAATCTTGAAGTAGATCCTATTTCTGAATTGATTTCGACGGTGTTCTTCGAGTAATTTCTTTGTTCTACTCTCCGTGTTCCCTTAGGTTTTCTTCTAGTGCGTGTTTATAGACTTTAAAGTGCTCAGAAACCCTAAAAATTGGCTTTTTCCGTGTGTTTGGGAAACAGGGAGCGATATCGACACGGGCTGGCACATAGGCATTTGGCCAGCCCGTATGGATCACACGGGTGTGTTCTCAGCCCGTGCGGGAATGGCTTGGCCATGCGGATCCTTAAAATAGCCTGTTTTGTCAGTTTTTGGCCCATTTTCCGCTTCTTTTGCTCCCCATATGCTCTCCTAAGTATAAAAACATGAAATTAAAGGATTAGAAGCATTAAATTCACTAAATTATTTAATAAATCATCCAAAAACATGCCAAGCATGAGATTTAAACATGTTACTTTTATGGTTTACCAGTATAGAACTAACATGAATTAGGCTTGATTTAGTTGGTTTGAATGCCTATTTATGCCATGTCTTGGTGCCATTTAGTTTGGTGTAGGTGTGTGCAAGATTGGGTGGCAAATTGGTTTGGTAAATAGCCTATCTTTGTCCACACAGGTAGAGACACGGGCGTGTGTGACACATGGTTATGTTACACGGCCGTGTGTCCCCTAATGTTGAATTAAAAATCAAGTCAGTATGCTACACATGGCCCAACACACGAGTGTGTGATTGGCCGTGTGGCCTAAGTTAGTATACCCTACAGGTTTGGCACGGCCCAGTAAATGGCCTGACGCACGGGCGTGTGTGGCCATTTTTAGGGCACACGGGCTAACCACACGAGCGTGTGTGTTGACCGTGTGACCTAAGTTAGAGAGTTACATGGGGTCGGACACGGTTGAGACACGGCCATGTGATCCCATTTCGAATGTCCACACGGCCGGGCCACCCGGTCGTGTGTCCCCTGAAATTTGGAAAATTTTCTAAGTGTTTCAAAATTTTCTTGAGCTATCGGTTTAGTCTCGAACCACTTATAAAGCATGTTTAGGGCCTCGTAGGCTCGTATTAAGGACAATGTGATTGACCTTGAATGATGATTGCATGAAATTTGAAAATGTATGTGAAATTATTGTTTAATTGTTTTATAAGTCTAGTAATGCTCCGTAACTCTATTCCGGCATTGAATACGGGTGAGGGGTGTTACACCAGTATTCTTGTACCTGTATCTTCATAATTCCTTTTGTTGGTCGAATAAGTGGCAATATTTATGGACACAAGAAGTGAAAAAGAATGGAACTATCTATAACGCCCCAAAAATTTGATTGAATAACCGTTAGAAGCTTCATAATTAAATCTCTATATATGTAGTTCTGTGCTCTGCTTATGTGATTGAGGTCAGGAGTTCGATTTGTATCTTGGAAGTTTTGTTATTCAATTTTAACTAATCTCTACCTTTGGACTGCTAACTTAAATTTAATTCTGTGTGAACTTATGTCAAGAATGAGCTTGTTGGTTTAGTGGTTAAGCAGTTGTATTTAGTTTGGTCTTGTGTTTGAGTCTCAGCATTAGTGTTATAAGAATTTTGCTAAATGCTAGGATGGGGCTGGTAGTTAATTAATAATTTTAAGTCAAATACTTTCCCTTTCTTTTTTTTTTATTTTCTTCTTTCTTTTCCTCTTTTCTTTTTCTATTTCCTCTTTCAATTGAGTTCTTTTTATTGCATTCGGTAAGTGATTGTCGAAGTATTTAAGGATCCTAAGTTGTTTTGGAGCGTTGTTAGAAGATTTCTGTGTAAGTTATGGGAAGTTTTTTGGTTTCTGTTTACGTAGTTAAATTGGGATTTCTCCGACTGCTGTGTGTAAACACGTTGTTAATTGATCGTTAATCTTTTCCTTAAGCGTGAACATGAAGGAGTAATCCTTCGCATGCGATTATGAAATAGTTCGGCTGATTGTTGATAAGCGTTCATTGTTGGAAATTTCGTGTTGATTTTCTCGACATAATTGGTTGAGTATTAATGTATGCATTATCTTGTCGTTTTATTCGTTTGATTGGTTGTTGAATGGTTAAATTAGGTTCCGATATTCTCCGCATTGTTTCCCTGTCAAATCGAGACCAGGTGCGTACCGAAACCCTCTATTTTTATGAATTTTGGACGCTGGAAAACGTGGCTGTCGGTGCCACACGGTCGTGTGCTAGGCCGTGTGGTGGGTCGTGTGAGCCATACAACCATGTGCCAGGCCTTGTGGTTGGTCGTGTAACTCACTGTTTGCGATTTAGACTCACATAGACAAATGACACAGGCAAGGATCAGGCCGTGTCAGCCACACGAGTAAGGACATGGGCGTGTGTCCAGGCCATGTGACTCACTATTCACGATTTAGAACCACACGAGCAGATGACATGGACGTGTGCCAAGCTGTGTGGCATATAAATAGGACCCAAATCTTGTTTCTAAGACCGTGAGTGCTGTCTAACATGAGCACTGACCTCCACCATGTATTTATGATCTGAATTTGAATGTATGAGGACTATCTGATGCTCTGGGACTGAGATATGAATTGTATAAATACATATATACTGTGATAACTGCTAATGTTATCGATCTATATTAACTATTTATGAATTGAGTCGGAATGACTGAACACATGTTGTTGATATCTGTAATCTGCATTTGCATGGGTTGAGATATTTGTAAAGGAGGAAGTAATCTGCTCTAGATCAGTGGCTAAGCCACGTTATATATATATATATATATATATATATATATATCTGTGTGTGTGTGTGTGTGTGAATTTGGCACTTCGCCACAATTCAATCTAGCAGCTAGTCTGCGTCTCAGTAAACATGTCAGACAGACACTTTATGGTGTGTAGGGATGGTTGGGCATTAAACGCCCTTAACGGAGTGTTGAGATGAACGAAGATGGTGTGTAGCGGATGGGGGTAGGAATAACTGCATATGTATCTGATTTATTCTGTATCTGAAATTGCTTTTGTTATCTAATTGAATCTTGGGATTCAGGAATTACCTTATAAATGTGCTTTAATTGAATAGACGTTTTATATGCACTGGGTCTACCACTCATTTTTTTGTTGATTGGGTTTTAGGTGGTTCTTAAACTTGAACGGGTCGGCGCTGCGGGAGCTCTGTCAATCCGTTTATCTTTCTTTTTAACTTTACTATTAGTACTTTCAATTTTTTACGACATTATGATGGTTGAGAAGATTAAATAGATAGTTAATTGCTGTGATAATTATAATATGTTGAATGGTTTTATTTTGACTGCGTTTATAAATGTGGTTTTCCTAACATTGACAATGTAACTCTCGGGATTCAGTTTGGACGTCTAGGCCGAGTTTAGGGTGTTACAATATCAGAACTCAGAAACTATATATCCTCAAAGAGTTTAAATAATTTGATGGAAATTTTGCAAAATCAATAATTTGCATTAGACCCATTGAATATGTTCCCACTGATTGCAAAATAAGCTACTGTAGAAATTAGCTATGTCTTCCAGTCATGCAAGAACTGAAGTTAGATAAATGACCTTCAGCTCTAACTCCAATACATGCTGTGATTTTTAGCATGTTTATTCTTTGGTACATCGTGTAAGATAAGATGATACATTAATAAAAAAATTGGAACTGAGGATAAAATCTTAAGAAAGCAACAAAAAGTGTCAAACCAAGGCTATTAAAACCTTCAAAATTGGTCTCAATATACAGCAGATTGGTTCCGAAGAGAGATTCATAGTTTGGAACTAAAATTGGTTCGTTGTTCGGCTCAGGGGCGATGGCTGGCTGTTTTGAACGGTTGAGGAGAGCAAGGAAGCAGCGGCTGAATCGATTCGGGAGGAGACAGCTTCGAACAGTGCTTGGTCGACGGCTGCTGGGGCGGGTTGGAACCCAAACCCAGAAAATAATAAAATGTTTTATTTTGGTTCATAGTTAATATCGAGCAAATTATATTTTAGTCCTTTTTACATGGTAAATTGTGTAATGTAACATCTAATGATTGATCCACATTTCAAAACATATCATGTTAGATTTACGTTAAAAATTTTAACGGGAATAATTAAAATCAACAAATTATATAACATAAATATTTAAAATGAATTTTTTTTTATATACAAGTTTCATAGTAATGGTGTTGACAACGTGATTTCATTATTTAATGGGCAGAGAAGATGGTTTCACGTTTAAGAATTGCGTACCCAGTAAGAAATTAATAGCAAAGAATAATCTTTTACGTAATACAACATACAAATTATCTATTATTTTATTCCTTAATATTGTCTCAACTTTTCTTTTTAGATGCAACAATCCTTTGTATTAACCCTGTTCTAATTTAGAGAAGCAATTAACACTGAAAAGAACAGCTGTTTCATGCTTATGTCAGGCATCAATGATTAATATTGTTCTGTTATTTTAAATATAAAAATTGATCAAAGGGTATAGATGCTAGTAATAGTGCTTAAAGTGTAGCAACTAAAGATCTATTATTCTAAGAGTATAGATGCCTATAATAAGTACAAATATAATCCTTTAAAAATATATATAAAAAAAAGAGATTTAAAATTATAATTTACATTTAGTCAGACACCAAATAAAAAGATAATAGATTAGTAGCAATAAAAGGAGAAGTAGAAATGCAGACAAAAGGCAGGAGGGAACACATCTGAAACCTTATCTCCAACACCACCCCTTCTATCATTTGCCTAAAATACAATTCTTTTTGCTCCCACAATCAACATATCCTTTTAGAATCAAATGCTCCTATCTTACCGTATCATTTGTGGGTCCATCTTGTTTATTTCTCATCCTCAATCTCAATTTCTACCCCTAATTAAGAATACTTTTGGACCAATAAATTCTTAAAGAAATGCTATTTTAAATTGATTGAATTTTGTCATCATGGGTCTCATTCTATGTTATTAATTGATTTTAGATTGAATGTCTTAGGTTACATTCGTTAGCAGATATTCATTAATTTAATAGCTTGAGGTATGTAAGATATTATTTTGAAAGATATTTGTTTGTATAATGTATCTTTTAAAATTTAATAAATCTTTCTGTTATAAAATAAAAATAAAAATTTAATAATAAATTCTAATAGATAAATACTTAAACTTAGAAAGAAGAGAGGAGGAGCAAGACGCGAATGATAGATTTTTGAGTTATGTTGAGAGTGAAAATAAGTTATGGTATATATAAAAATTTCACTAGTTAAAAATAGCAAAGTTAAATGAATTGAATTAGCTAAAAATAGTTTAAAATGATTCAATGAATCTAAGCTTAACTAAAAATAACTTCAATCAGTTAAGCTACTCTTAGCTAATATATGTGTTACGAGTTAAGAAATTCACTTTTCTTGAACATTAAAACATTTCCAAAAACAAAAGGGTTCAAATATACTTTACACTAACCTTTTGAGCCCAATACATGAATCTACACTCTCAACTTGATTCGTATTAACCCAATAAAGTATAATAACTTATAAATAAAGTTTAATTTTTTTTTTAAAGAATGTATAATTTAATTATTTTGAGATATCTTAAAATTTTCAACAGTATCTTAATCATGCATGTGACTCTCTAAATCTATGTAAGCTCATGATGAAATGCGTTCTTATTACACATTTGTTAAAATTTTAGACCTTGCTTAGGTAAGATGAGACTTATAAAAGTATGATGTTAGTTAATTATTGAATTGTTTGTTATCTTATATTATAGTTAGGTCTTTTTGTGCATTGTTTGTTAAAAAAAGTCAATGTTTTTAGGTTGTTAATTATGTAATTAGAGATTTGATTTTTATTCATGAAAATAAAGCATATTTTTTTTTGTTAATCATTTAACTTTTTAAAGAGTTTTCGTGGTGAGTACATTAGTCACTACTAATAGTGGATACCCTAATTTCGACTAATCAAATAAATTAACAATATAGTAAATTTTCATGTTATTTTAATAATGGTTATTTATTAAAATTTAAAAATATTAAATATTTTTACTTATTTTTTATTGTAATCTTGATTTGTTTTGATAATTTATTTAACGGAGTTGATATGTTTGTCATGAGATACAGGGGCGTAGCCAGGGGGCTGGCATGGGCCTCGCCCCCCCTAAAATGTAAAATTGCTTAAAAGGCCTTTAGAATTTTTTAAAAATTTCAAATTAATAAAGGTAAAATTGTACTTTGCCCCCCTAAAATTATAAAAATTCAATTTAATAATTTACAAATTATAAAGATATAAACTATAAAAAATTAAAATTTTATCCTGCCCCCCTAAAAAATTGTTCTGGCTTCGCCCTTGATGAGATACTAAATTCATCAAAATAATTTATATTAATATATAATAATTCATTGTTCGAAAAAGGCTTAATTTATTATTTGACCCTTAAATTATACTAATTTTCTCACTTTGGCACCTATTTTTTTTTGTCCCCATTTGATACTAAAGTATCATGCTGTTATAGTTGTAATCCATTTCACTAAGTGACATTAAAAAAAAAAATTAGTGGCCAATCAAATCACGCCACATGTCTTTCTTTTATAAAATATATAATTTTTTTATTAAATATAAACATTTAAACATATAAAATATATATGTATAGAAAAAATCTTGAAAATCTAAAATTATTAAAAAAATTAAATATTTTTAACAAAAAAATCAAGAATAATCTGCGTAATTCTTGATCCTTTATCTTCTTCTTCAACATCAAAATTCATCTCATTTAATAAATTCTTCATCTTCATTTAGGTAATTTTTCAATATCAAATCCTTCTATTTCATCCTAACACCAAAAGAAAAAAACCCATTAATTCCATTAAATAATTAACTAGTTTTAATTCAAAAAATAAGAAAAATATATGGGTTACACTTTGAAGAAGAAGGTTTTTGTTTGAAGAAGAGGGTATTATCCAGTTTTTCATATATACATTTTGTTTTTGTCAAATCCTCTGTAACATTCTCAATCCTGCCTAGACGTTAGACCCAAATCCGGAAGATTACATCAGCTACTGTAATGGCCTAGAAGTGATCGAGGTTTATAAAACAGTCATTTTAAAACATTAATTTATTTTGGTAGAAAACTTTTGTCTATTTTCAAAAAAAATTTACGGGCTTTTCAAAAACCAGTTTAGCTTAACTTTCTATACAATGGTGACTACTTTTTGAACCTTAATTAATTTCCAGTTTATTTAATACTTAAAAGTTTATGATCTAGCAGTGGATAAATTGATACCTAACGTTACTTTTAATAGAAGTTGTATTTCATGCACAAATAATTAAATTCCCTAATTTTAATAACCTAATTGCATGCTGAATAGTCCCTAAAAACTTAAGCCCCATGCCACAATTTAAATAAAACATTACAATTTCTAAATAATGGAAAATTTCAAATAATAAATCCAAAATATTATAATAGACAAAATCGAGCCGAGTCTCTTCGAATGTCGTGTCTGTCTCCTAACCTAGTGGGTTATCTGTAAAGATAGAGAATAAAAGGGGAGCGAGTTATGAAGCTCAGTGTGAGTTTAATCACAAGAAAACCAGTACAAACAGTAGACAAAACATACAGAATATCAATTCATAGAATAAATCACAATTAATCAACAATATAGAACATCGATAAATCAGATCAATTCATCAACATAATATCTCAATTTTCAAAGCCATGAATATGTCTTATGAATGTAGTGCAATTTCAATTAATCAGAATAGGTCCTACCAAACTCCACTACACACCATAGTAGTTGTTCCCCAGAACTCCTCTACCTTTACACCATGGTGTGGATGAACCACTAACGTTACAGATGTACTGCTAGTACGGTGTGGATAAACCATTAATAATAAAAAAGCTAGATGAAAATTTTTTGCAGACAAGTTGCTAGTAGGTTGTGGATGCACAACACATTTGCATATTAAAGGTGCTAATACGGTGTGGATAAACCACTAAATGGTGCAGACAAGTTGCTAACACTTCCTTTGTACATATAGAATTAATAAATAAGGACAAGTGGCATGTTTTGATTAGCCATAATTTTTTTAACATATATTATAAAATTGGACTAAAAACTATACTGAAATGATACTTTAAGTGCCAAATTGAAAAAAAAAAGAATTGAAGTACTAAAGTGGAAAAATGTGTATATTTCAAAAGCCAAATTGTAAATTAAGCTTTCGAAAATTTTAAATAAACTAATTATTGAATTTAAATTTCAACACCTACATGCCATTCCTCTCCTCTTGATACATGGATTCCCTCGAACAAAAAGAAAAGAATAAGTCCTATTTGTGTTATTGTGTCATGTGTGAACCTAGCGAACAAGTAATGCTATATATGCTAAGCATCATTTGTTTTTTTAAACTATTCTTTATCCTTTTCTTTTCTTTGTCGTTTTAATTAGTTAAATCTTTTATTAAAAAGTAATAATTTCTTATTATTCTAAATTGGACACTGAAAATAAATAATTACATCAAAGTCAATGTCTATCTGCACCGACAAAAACTTGATTATTTATATATTTATATTAATGTAAAAGGTAGAAAGAATCTTTCTCCTGCTGATACATGGCATAGACTCACTATGAATTTTTTTTTTTTATATAGAAGTGGATAATATATAAGAGTGGTTAATTTTCATACTTTAATTCTAATATATAAGAGTGGTTAATTTTTGATTTTGGTCTTTTTAATATTTAAAATTGAGATTTTATTTTTATATTTTAATTTTTAATATAATTTGGTTTCTATATATTTATAATATTATTAGTTTAATATTTTTATAATGTATTTAATTAGTTTAAATTGTTAACATCATTAACTTTTCAATTAAAATGTTACATGATTATATATAATTTGAAAGTAGATTTATAAATTTTAAAAGTAGAGGGATTAAATTCTTGAAAATAAAAGTAGGAGGACTAAAGTCCAAATGTACGAAGTATAGAGACTTAGAGTCATGATTGTTTGAACCAGTTAGGGTATCATTCCGGAGAGAGACATTAGACCAATTGACCCGCAAACCAGTATGGACAAGTTGAACAAACTAAAAAGTCAATTGAAATGATTTTTTTTATTTTTTTAAATATTTTTTCTTTTAATGATTTATTCAATTGAACCTTACAAACCAGTGACCTAACCAATTTGACCATCGGGCTGGTTTTGAAAATATTACTTAAAGTATATTTTAATTTTCAAAAGTTTATTCTATATTTTGATATGAACAAATAATTAACTTAACACGAAGCATGAATAGACCACACTAATTACCTAAAAAGTAAAAAAAAAATGAAAAATCACTACAACAAAACAGTCCTAAGACAACACTTTTGGGGCAACACTTTCCTAAGTGTTGGGATAGACTTGCCTACATATGTTTTGGCCAACTCTTTGTATAAGGTTTGGGATATGCATGCCAAAGGCAACGCTTAAATAAGAGTTGGCTTTGTCCAACACTATTCCGACACTTTTGGGCCGACACTTTCCTAAGTATTGGGATAGACTTGCCGACATATGCTTTGACCAACCCTTTGTATAAGGGTTGGGATATGCATGTCTAGGGCAATGCTTAAATAAGAGTCAGCTTTGTCCAACACTATGCCGACACTTTTGGGCCAGCACTTTCCTAAGTGTTGGGATAGACTTGCTGACATACGCTTTGGCCAACCCTTTGTATAAGAGTTGGGATATGCATGCCTAGGGCAACGTTTAAATAAGAGTCGCCTTTGTCCAACACTATGCCGACACTTTTGGGCCGACACTTTCCTAAGTGTTGGGATAGACTTGTCGACATACGCTTTGGCCAACTCTTTGTATAAGGGTTGTGATATGCATGCCTAAGGCAGCGCTTAAATAAGAGTCGTCTCCAACACTATGCCGACACTTTCTAAGTGTTGGGATAGACTTGTCGACATACGTTTTGGCCAACTCTTTGCATAAGGGTTGGGATATGCATGCCTAAGGTAACACTTAAATAAGAGTCGATTTTGTCCAACACTTAAATTTGATGATCCAAATTGAATCTCCTTTTTTCTCTTAATCTAATGGTCCATAATCATTCAAAAGTACATTAACTTTTTTTTTCTTTTTACTCTTAATATATCTTCTTGAGAGTTGTCCATTTTACCTTTTATAATTCTTTATATTCGTCCTTTAACCTATGGTCAGTTTTTAATATAATTACACTTTTAGCCCTTGCACCTTCACTTCTTTACAATTTAGTGTATACTTCGAATTAATAAATTAAAATATATCATTTCTAATGACTTTCTCTGATGTTCAACTACCTCTTCTAATTTTTATGGATTAAATGTAATTCACTACTAGGGAAATTTTCATTAAATATTTCCCGAAATAATATTATTTATAACATCGGAGTTTTAGGGGTGTTATATCACCTATCACGTCGAGATCATCCCAAACATTACCATCACTAAAGTTTATATTTGAGAATGTTCTGCCGTAAGATCATCTTTGAGACTTTGGAGGTTCATTTGCAAACCCAGGCATCTCATTCAAGACCACCTCAGACATTGCCATCATTAAAGATCATCTTTGAAGATGTTTCGCCTTTGCTTGTCGGCATCCTCCTCTCTTTAGAACCACTTCTCTAGGTGCGAGAACTTTTCCACCCTCAACATTTTGAATATAAAATTACTTATTAAAATGATTGTGTTTCATAAATATGAAAAATAATGATACATTAATAGAAATATGATATGATTACCTAATAATATTAAAAAGTTATTTTTATTTTCCCATTATTTACTTTTTGTTAGAAAGCATTTTGCTTTTGGTTTTCTAATAAATAAATAAATAAATAATTTTTATTTTTGACTTGAGAGAGTTCACAGGAGAGTAGAAGAGAGAGCTATAGGGTTTTAAACTTTACTTTTTTTTTCTTTCCCTTCTTTTTGTGTCTTCAACTGTAACTTTTTAATCTTACGCCAATTTTGCAGACAAGACTAAAAAGAAAACCCTAATACACCTTATCTCTTTTTTTCTTTTTCTTCTTCGTGGTCGTGCTTCATCTTCGTTTCAATACCAGCTCACTTCAAGAATGACTAAATTGCCCTAGCTCAACAGCCAAAATTTCATGCCCGAAACTAGCTCCTTCCACCTAAATTCGTTGTCATGAGATTTCCCATTACACTCACTTCACTTAACTAGGTAAAACTCATTTCTTCTTCACTGTTCTCTATATGGCTTACAGTCTTTTTTTCCCACAACATACAAGTTTAATTTTTACTGCTTTTTTTCTTTTAATTATAAGTTTGAAATGTAAAAGGAAGGATTTTGATTGTTGTTTGAAGGTGAGAGAAGGAAGCCATGGAAGGGGATGGAGTTGCTCTGGTGTGTTTGATTTCTGGGATCCTTTTTGCAATTTTGGGTTTAGCTTCATTTTCCATTCTCTGGGCCGTCAATTGGCGCCCATGGCGGATTTATAGGTATTGCATCTAATATTTCCAACCTTTAATTTTGCTACTGGTATAGTTACTAACATCATAACAGCGCTAAGGTTGTTACTAAATACAAGAGTGCTACTAAGATCGTTAATAGTTTATTTGGAAAAGGGTTTTGATTTTTTTGAATTTAATTGTATCTTGGAGTTTCTATGTTGCTTTTTGGATTTCATGCTTTGTTGCTTACTGCGATTTCTTTGATCTGTTTAAATGAGAAGCCACAATAAACTGTTTGCATAATTGCATAGGACTTGAGTATTACAAGAATATAGTTGGATTCATTTATTGCATTCCTCGGATATAATTTTGAGAATTTTCTGCAATTTCTATTCTTTCCTAAATTTAAAAGCTCATTTTCTATATCTATTAATTAATTCTCAGGAATGCAACGAGGTTGATTTTTTGAACCTTATATGGTTGTAATTTATAAAGTTCAAAAGTAATATTGAAATGACTCTGATTTTCAATTACCACAGTGGGGTGATCCTGTTGTTCTTATTTACATTTCCATTTGATAGTTAAGCCTTGCCGTTACTTAATTCAATGGATAAATTTCGTTAAGCTCCTCCCTTGTATCTTCCACACGTTAAGCATGGAAAAGTTAAAGCATGTTTTGTAGTTCTTATTTCACTGTACCACATTAGGAAGCTATTTTCAAGCCATGGAATAAGACCAGCATATGAGATGCTAGAGGAAAAGTTGCGACAAGGGTATGTGTTTGACCACTTTTGTTTATGCGAAGAATTATTGTGCATATTTTACTCACAGCCATAGTGGATCAATCTTGAACTTTTTATATTGTATTCTATTTAGTAAAATGCTTCTGAAGTTGGGAAAAACTAGTATTCGATACTAAATGAGTGTCATCTATTTCTTTTTGAAAAAAAATTGCTTTCTGATTAGTGTTTGTAATCTTTTTAAGATAACTACAGGTATGTAGGAGTTGTAGACAGATAATATGAATTGTATTTTAAGAATTAACCTTTTAGTGTTTCTTTTATTTACTCTTATAAATTGAAATGCCAGAAGCAACATTAGTGACTGCTAGATAGCAAAAATCTAATGGTGATTTGATATATTTCTTCTAATTGCTATTGGAGTTGAACCATGGAGGCACAAATGAATAGATGCGAATAGACAACCACAAGCACATGTGATATATGATAAAAATTACTATTATGTCCACTATTTTTTATGTTAACCTGAATGCCTTCAAAGTTTTAAGATGTTCAGAATTGATTGTTGTAGGCCCTTTTCAAGACTGACGAGTAAAAATGAAGATCTAATGAATGCAAAGATTTTAATGCAACGGAGTTTGTCTCATGGTGCACCAACAACATACAGGGCTTTATTTATATTTTCATCAAATCTCAATAGAGCATTTTAGCTGTCTCTTTGTGCTTAAAAAATGAGCTGGGCCTCTAAATCCAATTTATTTATAGTTGCATGCAAGTAAAAAAGGCCAATGGTAATAACACTAATTAAGGACTTAGGCATCATGCATACAACTTATTTATGAATGCAAACATAATCTTATTTTAAGTAAGGAAAGCATAAACTAAGTTTCATATCACACAAGCTATTAGTTTCATATTAAGCCTTTATGTCGAAGGAAACAATTTTATTTTTTTAACAGTTTATTTTTTATAACATGTAACACCCCTTACCCGTATTCAATGCCGGATTAGGGTACGAGGCATTACTAGTCTTATACGCAATCAATCACACAATTCCGAGACTTGACTTTCCTCTCCAATTTAAAACTTTTATTAATACCTCTTAAACAAGTCTACTAGGCCCAAATCATACATTAGGAGTGGTTCGGGATCAAATCGAGCTCCTTTGAAGCTTTCTAGAAGACCTTAGAAAATTTTCTCTAAACAGTCCACATGCCCGTGTGGAAGAAGGGACACGCCCGTGTGACATATCACACACCTGTGTTCCACACTCGTAGTCGACACTGACTTGCATCACACAGCCTGTCACACGCTCGTGTGTCTGGCCCATGGTCGACACTGACTTGCATCACATGGCCAGTCACACGCCCATGTATTTTGACCATGTGGCGAATTAAATTCCAAATTCAGGTGCAGACTTCACCCGGCCTGGGCACACGCCCATGACCATGGCCGTGCCTTCCACATGGTTGAGACACACGGCCGTGTCTCTACCCGTGTGTTTACTATTGAGCACACTGACTTGTAAAACTAACATGTAGGGGACACACGGCCTAACCACACACCCATGGGGCTTACCGTGTGTCACACACGCCCGTGTACCTACCCGTGTGGACAAGAACAAGGTTATTTGCCAAGCTCTTTTTATCACCCTAACTCATACAACACAAATCATACTCAACCATTAACCAAGCAACCTAATCATGCATCATACATATTCATGAGTAACCTCATATTTTCATATAATAATAATAATGAGCCATCAACTATGGCCATTTACAAAAGAGTTCATCTTTAAAAGAGCCAACACATTTGGCCAAAACAACATAACATTTCACTAAGTCTAGCCCCTATACATGCCATACTCAAAATGCTAGGTCTAAATATACTGAGATGAGCTGATAGTGTGGGTGATCTTCTGATTATCTTCGTATCCCTAGCTAGCTCTTTAACACTATAAAATAAGGGAAAAGAAAGGGAGTAAGCTTTAAGCTTAGTAAGTCTACATGTAAACAATAAGTATCATAACATATACTAATCAATCAATAACATTACATACTAAACAAGAAAAATTAACATTTCCATAATCATGCTTACTCATCTCCACTCTTACCACATCCCAACCATATATCAAATACAATGCTCACATTTATTTGTACTTATGCCCTACATATATCATCACAAAGCCACATGAAATATTTACTTAAACAAGTTTCTTGATGAACCCCTCGAAATGATACAAGTATCCAGTGGTTTCAGACATAGCCCACCATTAATCGGTAATAGGGTGGTATCACACACAGCCCACCGACAATCATAATTACGGTGGTTTCACACACAGCCCACCAAATGATGATTAAGAATATTTGTCCGTACTTACATTTCTATTCCGAGGTTCATACTAGAATTACTCATTATCTATCTTTTTTGATCAATCTCACCAATAAGTATTTATATCCATACAATGCATCAATAGGTAACATTATAAGTATTAAGGATGTATCGTTTACACGTAAACTTACCTCGGCGCAAAATGTGTTAATTAACGATTTAGTCCGTAACCTTGCCTTTTCCTCGATCAAGGTTGTTTCCATGCTCTTCTTGATCTATAATAATAAAATTCACTCATTTAATCACTACATAACTCATGGTACATCAAAATTTCTACTTAGGCAAAAATGACCATTTTGCCTTTATATTTTGGCAAAACTATGATTTTTCCCCTAGGCTCGTAAATCATTTTTCATCACATTTTCTCATTAAACAAGTCTAGCTGAACATTTATTTCTCTTACAGCAATTCACAAAACCAAGCATTTCATGCATTTATTACTCAAGTGCAACATTTACAAGTAAGTCCAATTTAGGTGTTTTCATGGAAAAACCTTTCACAAAAGTTATTCCTTAACCTACTAACATTCACTTTCTTCCATAAAAACTCAGAAAACAACATAAACACTCTCTTGGAAAATCCCTAAACTTGCAATCATTTTGCAAAATAGTCCCCTCTTTAGCTAGCTTAGGCTTTAGGGGTTCCAAAAGTACAAAAATTATCAAGAAAAGCCATTAAAATCACATACTAGCAAGGAAAATAGGTTGCTGAAATTTCAAGCTCGCAAAGATCTTATTGAGTGTGAAAATGCTGTGTAAGAAGAAGAAAAGAAAATAAAAAGATGATAGCCTTTTCTTTATTTTATTTATTTCCTTCAATTTAATCCACCTAACCCACCTACTTGACCAATTTTGAACTCATTTTGTCCCCTATGGCCGAACACCAATTCTCTAAGGGTCTAATTTCTCTTTAAGGACCTCAAATTTTATATTCCATAGCTATTAGACACCTCTAGCTTGAAAAATGAAACTTTCGTACTTTATGCGATTTAGTCCTTTTTTCGCAATTGAGCATACAATCTCTAAAATTAAAGCACCAAAATTTTCATGCATCCTTATAATCATGCTATAACACATAAAATAATATTAACTTATTTTTCTTCAACCTCGGATTAGTGGTTCTAAAACCACTGTTCCGACTAGCCCCAAAATCGGGTTGTTACATAACAGTTTATTGATTTCACCTTTAAGCCTTTATGTCCAAGGAAACAGTTTCATACAACATAATAGCAAGGTTTATATCTAAAAAAATAAAAAAATGCTATTTATGAATGCAAACAATTTTTATTTTTTTAACAATTAGTTTCACACAAGCTACTAGTTTCATATTAAGCCTTTATGTCACCCAAAAGAACTTGATTTCAATTTCCTGTTTGAACAGTTTATTGGGATATAAAGAGATTGAAGTTGTTAATCCAAAGGAACTTGATAATCCTCTAAAAGAAGAGGTATGCTGTTTCATTTTATTTGCTATTTCCTATCTAGTGTACCTTTGAATTTGTTATATTTTACTATAACAATCCAAAATGGATTGTTAGGGTATATGTTATACTTGGATCTGGAGATGTTTCACTACCTGAGGCTACCCTTGTGGAAATAAGAGATCAACAAAGTTTCTTGGAATTGAAGTTGCAGTTTTAGACTGTATTAGTTGTTATGTAGTATAACATCAATATTAATGTCCATCGTCTTAGGAACTTTTTTATTTGTTTACTTTTGTACATTGGGTTGAATGTTGGTGGTATACATTTCGGCTAAATGTTAGTGTAACTTGATATTTGATCGATTTTTGTAATGAATATTCAACCTTTATTTTAATTTTAATTTAATATTTTTATTTGTATTAATATTGAAACAATAAAAAATAGAAAAAAATTGTCTTAGACGTGTTTATTCCAACCTTTTTAAGATTGTCTTAAACTAGTTTATCTCAACCTTTTAAAGGTTGCCTTAGATGGGTCTATCTCAACCTTTTTAAAGGTTGTCTTAGACAAGGTATATCCCAACCTTTTTAAGGTTGTATTAGATGGTTTTATCTCAACCTTTTTAAAGGTTGTCTTAGACAAGGTCTATCCCAACCTTTTTAGGGTTGCTTTAGACGGGACTATCTCAACCTTTTTTAAGGGTTGCCTTAGACAAGGTCTATCCCAACCTTTTTAAGGTTGCCTTAGACGAGTCTATCCCAACCTTTTTTAAGGGTTGCCTTAGACAAGGTCTATCCCAACCTTTTTAAGGTTGTCTTAGACGGGTCTATCTCAATATATTTTAAAGGTTGTTTTAGATGAAGTCTATCCTAACCTTTTTAAGGTTGCCATAGACAGCTCTATCTCAACCTTTTTTAAAGGTTGGCTTAGACAAGGTCGATGCCAACCTTTTTAAGGTTGTTTTAGACAGGTCTATTGATCGCTGTAAAATCAGAGTTTTAAATATTTATAAAAGAATGATCAAACCTGGAGACTAACTCTGACAACGATATTAATGCACCTATCGAACAGTAGTATAGCTTAGGCAAGACCGGTTATCGAACCCAAAGGAACTAAAAGTATTAATACTCACTTTCTTTCTATTATTTAGTCTTAAAGTTAGAGTGAAGATTGCTTTTTAACTAAATTGACGACAGCTAAACTAAGGACACAAAGACAAGAAGACGAATAGGAAAATAACTTTGGGGAAAAACTCAATTGATTGCAACGATACCCTTAGGAAGAATCCACCTAGACTTCACCTATTAATTAACCCTAAATTATATGATTTCTTTTACTTAGCTTGGTCCGTGAGACTCCCTAACCTATATTAAACCCTCTCTCGAGGCGAATAAATTCTAACCCTAGGTTAATTAGTGGAACTCTCGTTCACTTATAATAACCCCCTAGGATAGCAGTAAATCGATCAATGGACTCCCATATTAGGTTTCACCCTAATCCGGCAAAATCTCGTAACCCTATCTCTAGGCGCCCGATCAACTCCGCTTAATTATGTTAGATCTTCTCTTAGGCAGGGTCTATTCCTCCTCCACCTAAGTACATTAGATTTGGATTAAGCAACATAATTAAGAACAAACTAAGTAATTTATCATATAACTTAAAAATCAAATAATAAAATCCATCTAGGTTTCATCCCCTTCAGGTATCTGAGGGGTTTAGTTCATAATGAATAAACAAAACATCACAAGAGAAAAGATAAAACAAAACATAGAAATAATCCTAAAACCCCCAGAAGGAATCGAAGGAGAATTCCGCCGTCTTAAGTATAATTTCGGCTTCTTGGGATGGATCAACTAGCTACCCTCGCGTTATTCTCTAACTCTAACCTTCTAGGCTTGGCTCATTGGCCTCGCTTTCGCTCCCTTTAACCAGGTGATACTTGGGACTTATTTATAGGCTCTTGGAACGCGATTCTTTCTCCCTAAGTATCCTTTTTCGACTAAAATTGCTCTTTCCAGCGTCAGAGGCACGGCCATGCCACACGCCCGTGTGAATCAAGACCTGACTGTGTTCAGATTTCTCTTGAGGCACGGCCGTGTGTGACGAGGTTGAGGCCGTGCTCTAGGTGTTCGTCGAGGCACGACCGTGTGGACTTTGGGCCAGGCCGTGTCGATTTCGTGTAAAGGCCCATTTACTCCGTTTTAGGCTCGTTTTGTGTTCTTTTCATCCTCGGGTGCTTTCCTGGGTATAAGACATGAAAAGAAAGGATTAAAAGCACCTTTTTATATAAAACAAGGAATAGATCATCCAAAAGCATACTAAATGTGGGTCTAAAATATGTTACTTTTACGGTTTATCAAATACCCCCACACTTAAGATTTTGCTTGTCCTCAAGCAAAATTCTCAACTTACAATTAAAACGAATTTTCCCTGATCTGTAATTCTTTATCAACAATATCTTATCCTAATTCATAGAGAATTCATACATGGATGATTTGATTCAAAGCGTCCTAAAGATTCAAACGAGATAAGTCATAATTTTGTACCTTGAAAACATAGGTGTCTCCCCTCTTTTAAATAACTACCTTTTCAATTCAAAATTGATAAGGATCGATATCCTCACTTAGGATTCACTCAAATCACTCTATAGTGTTTAAGGTTCAGAAGAAGATCGCTCATAAGGCGAACCTGAAAAGTTAATCCCATAGGCTTGCCTGAAAATCAAATCTCCACCACTGTAATATGAGATGACAAACAGATCAAAAGGTCTTTGTTTAGGGTTGTAATGGGGTTAGGGTACAAGGTGTGATTACAGGCTGAATTTAGAGAGTTAGAATCGAGATTGACTTGATAAATTTCCTAACTAGAAAAATGAACTTAATCTTAAACTAATAAAACGAGCTTTTTCCTTGAGAATTGGATTTTGAATATGCAAGCTCACTTAATCATAGAACTAATAATGAATATTCTTCATTTTTTTTAAGAACAAACTAAGTATAATAATAATGAAGGGTTTTTACAACTAAAATAAAAAAAAACATAGTTAGGAAACTTGTTTAAAATCAAATCTCGACAAAAAGGGTAAAAAGAAAAATTGGTGATAACAAATACAAAGGGGTTTTTCGGTTAAAGTTAGTAGGTGAGTCAATAAAAAGGGTTTTTAGGCTTAACGGGGTTTACTAGGGGTTAATTCCTAGTAACTGTGGTCTCGACATGTAACCCCTAGTAAATAAGGCAAGTTCTAGAATAAGGCATGTATAAATAAAACATGTTTTCATAGTTGCATCTAAACATTCATGATTGAAATCGAAAGGAGCATCTTTTTCTAGTAAATTTGTCAGAGGCTTAGCTATTTTAGAAAAATCTTTAATAAATCTTCTATAGAACCCTGGATGTCCTAAAAAGCTTCTGATAGCCTTAACAGAACTAGGGGGAGGTAGTTTTTCTATGGCTTCAACTTTTGCTTTATCTACCTCGATCCCTTTACTAGAAATCTTATGCCCTAACACAATCCCTTCTCTTACCATAAAGTGACATTTTTCCCAGTTTAAAACAAGGTTTGTTTCCTCACATCTCATTAGAACTCGTTTTAAAATTTTAAGGCAAAGATGGAAAGAATTACCGAATACCGAAAAATCATCCATAAATACCTCCATGATGTCTTCCACGAGTTCATCGAAGATTACTAGCATACAACACTGAAAAGTAGTAGGTGCATTACATAATCCAAAAGGTATTCTACGATAAGCAAAAGTACCATATGGGCATGTGAACGTCGTTTTTTCTTAATCTTCAGGAGCTATGGGAATTTGGAAGTAACCGGAGAGTCCATCCAAAAAGCAGTAGTACATATGCTCGGATAATCTTTCTAACATTTGATCTATGAAGGGTAGCGGGAAGTGATCTTTTCTGGTGGCATCATTCAACTTTCTATAGTCTATACAGACTCTCAAACCCGTGACTGTTTTTGTGGGAATCAACTCATTCTTTTCATTGGGCACTATCGTCATTCCTCCTTTTTTTGGAACTACCTGCACAGGACTTACCCAAGTGCTGTCAGAGATCGGATAAATTATTCCTGCATCTAAGAGTTTAATGACCTCAGCTTTGACCACTTCTTTCATGTTGGGGTTTAACTGTCTCTGAGGTTGCACACACGGCTTATATTCTTCTTCCATTAAAATTTTGTGGGTGCAGAATGTGGGGCTTATTCCCTTGATGTCAAAAATTTTCCAAGCTATGGCTTTTTTGTGCTTTTTTAGTACCTTTATCAGCTCCTCTTTTTCCTTAGGTTCTAGTTCTGCAGAGATGATTACTGGAAGCATAAAATTGTCCCCGAGGAATGCATATTCTAAGTGTTTTGGTAATTGTTTCAATTCCAATTTAGGGGGCTCTTCGATGGAGGGTTTCTGTTTTAAGTCGTCATCATTTTCTATGCTTTCTTCTTTCATTTGTTTGGATGATGATGTATTTAGATTCAACTCATCGTCCTCATCTTCTTTCTCCTCTTCTTGAGTCAGACACAGTTCCGTCGTGTCGTCATGTATGATTTCCTGGAATGTATGTTGAACGATATGATCAGTAGTATCAACAAAATAACAGGAGTCATCTTGTTCTTCAGAATAGCGCATGGCTTCATAAATTTGAAAAATGATTTCTTCATCACCTATCCTCAGTGCGAGTTTACCATCACTTACATCAATAACAGCTCTAGCAGTGGCTAATAAAGGACGCCCTAATACTAAAGGAACATTAATGTCTTCATCCATGTCTAACACAACGAAATCAACAGGGAAAATAAATTTATCAATTTTTACCAAGACATCTTCGATAACTCCTCTAAGATATTTAATGGATCTATCTGCTAATTGAATACTCATCCTAGTAGGTTTTGGTTCCCCAAGATCTAGTTGTTTAAACATTTTGTAAGGCATTAAATTAATACTGGCACCTAGATCAGCTAATGCTTTCTTAATATTCAAGCTACCAGTTAAACAAGGGATTGTAAAACTTCCTGGGTCTTTCAATTTGGTTGGAAACTTATTTTGGAGGATGGCTGAACACTCCTCATTAAGTTCCACTGTTGACACTTCTTCAAGCTTCTTCTTATTCGTCAAGAGGTCCTTTAAAAATTTTGCATACTTCGGCATCTGTGAAATAGCTTCAACAAAGGGTAAGTTAATATGTATTTGGTTAAAAAGTTCAAGAAACTTACCATATTTGGCATCAATTCGTTCTTTTTTTAACTTTGTTGGATATGGAATTGGTGGTTTGTTCTTATTGCGTAATGGAGTTACTTCCTCAATCTTCTCATCACTTGCCTTATTGTTCTTGTTTGGGGTTTGTTTCTTTGGTTCTCCTAATTCATTTCCACTTCTTAGTGTGACTACTTTTACTTGTTCTGTCCCTTTAGGAAAAATTTCAACTCGTATCTCGCAGATCATCTTAGTAAGCGTTCCAACCGTCTTAGTGAGTTCCCCAAACGACTCGGTAAATTTGTCAATCGATGCTTGTTGATCTTTAAGGGTTCTCTCGATATCTTGTAGGCGTTTTTCTGTATTTGCCGATTCCTCCTCGTGAGTTTGTTTCTTCTCTTGTGGATAGGGCTGATTTCGAAAGTTTTGAGGAGGTTGTTGCCTTTGATTTCCTTGGTTTCCTTGTCCTCCCTACGAAAAATTTGGGTGGTTTCTCCAACCTGGATTGTAAGTATTACTATAAGGATTATTATTAGATCGGAAATTATTACCTATATAGTTCATTTGTTCATCTTCTGCTCCTGGTTGGTAGGGTGGGTACTCAGGATTCGCCACAGTTCCACTTGTATCGCACTGCATGACTGGATGTACCTGTGATGAATACAAATTATCAAGCTTTTTATTCATCATCTCTAGCTGTGTTGATAGCATGGTCATGGCATCGATGTTGAAAACTCCTGCTGATTTTGTTGGTTTGGTCCTTGAAGCTTGCCACTGATAATTATTTAATGACATCTCCTCAATGAACTCATAGGCTGCTTCTGAAGTTTTGTTGTTCAGTGTTCCACCGGCGGCTGAATCTATAAGTTGTCTCGTTGAGGGGTTTACACCATTGTAAAAGGTTTGGACTTGTAGCCACAAGGGTAGACCATGGTGTGGACACCTTCGCAAGAGATCTTTGAATCTCTCCCATGCGTCGTATAGCGTTTCTACATCCATCTGCACAAAAGAAGAGATATCATTCTGTAATTTGGCCGTTTTGGCCGGTGGGAAATATTTCATCAAAAACTTTTCGGTCATCTGATCCCATGTAGTGTTTGACCCTCGTTGTAACGAGTTTAACCATTGTTTAGCTTTATTTCTTAATGAAAAAGGGAATAACCGAAGACGTATGGCATCATCAGAAACGCCATTTATTTTGAAGGTATCACAGAACTCTAGAAAGTTAGCTATGTGCGTGTTTGGATCTTCGTCCTGTAAACCATCAAATTGGACAAACTGTTGAATCATTTGTATTGTGTTAGGCTTTAATTCAAAGTTGTTAGTAGATATAGCAGGCCTAACAATACTAGATTCTGCTCCTGTTAAATGCGGTTTCGCATAATCGAACATTGTGCATGGAGCATTGTTCTCCCCCTCATCACGTGGTGGTGGGTTGGTTTCGTCCATCCCTTCAGTAGGATTGGATCTATCTTCTTCCTCTCTCTCCGTGTAATCTAGGGCTCGCCTGGTTTCCCAACGATTCCTACGAGCGGTAGCTTCGATTTCGTTGTCGAATACCAAAGGTCCCCTCGGGTTCCTTCTAGTCATAAACTAGAGGTACTTGTTGGAAAAGAAAGAGAGAGGTATTTCAGCAAAAAGAGAAAAGAAGAAATAAATACAGAAATAAATTGCGAAAAATAAAGAAAAATTAGGACTAAAGTAATAAAAATAGAGCTTTCTTAATATTTTAGTTCCCCGGCAACGGCGCCAAAAACTTGATCGCTGTAAAATCAGAGTTTTAAATATTTATAAAAGAATGATCAAACCTGGAGACTAACTCTGACAACGATATTAAGGCAAGTGTACCTATCGAACAGTAGTATAGCTTAGGCAAGACCGGTTATCGAACCCAAAGGAACTAAAAGTATTAATACTCACTTTCTTTCTATTATTTAGTCTTAAAGTTAGAGTGAAGATTGCTTTTTAACTAAATTGACGACAGCTAAACTAAGGACACAAGGACAAGAAGACGAATAGGAAAATAACTTTGGGGAAAAACTCAGTTGATTGCAACGATACCCTTAGGAAGAATCCACCTAGACTTCACTTATTAATTAACCCTAAATGATATGATTTCTTTTACTTAGTTTGATCCGTGAGACTCCCTAACCTATATTAAACCCTCTCTCGAGGCGAATAACGTCTAACCCTAGGTTAATTAGTGGAACTCTCGTTCGCTTATAATAACCTCCTAGGATAGCAGTAAATTGATCAATGGACTCCCATATTAGGTTTCACCCTAATCCGAAAAAATCTCGTAACCCTATCTCTAGGCACCCGATCAACTCTGGTTAATTATGTTAGATCTTCTCTTAGGCAGGGTCTATTCCTCCTCCACCTAAGTACATTAGATTTGGATTAAGCAACATAATTAAGAACAAACTAAGTAATTTATCATATAACGTAAAAATCAAATAATAAAATCCATCTGTTTCATCCCCTTCAGGTATCTGAGGGGTTTAGTTCATAATGAATAAACAAAACATCGCAAGAGAAAAGATAAAACAAAACATAGAAATAATCCTAAAACCCCCTGAAGGAATCGAAGGAGAATTCCGCCGTCTTAAGTATAATTTCGGCTTCTTGGGATGGATCAACTAGCTACCCTCGCGTTATTCTCTAACTCTAACCTTCTAGGCTTGGCTCCTTGGCCTCGCTTTCGCTCCCTTTAACCAGGTGATACTTGGGACTTATTTATAGGCTCTTGGAACGTGATTCTTTCTCTCTAAGTATCCTTTTTCGACTAAAATTGCTCTTTCCAGCGTCAGAGGCACGACCATGCCACACGCCCGTGTGAATCGAGACCTGACCGTGTTCGGATTTCTCTTGGGGCACGGCCGTGTGTGACGGGGTTGAGGCCGTGCTCTAGGTGTTCGTCGAGGTACGGCCGTGTGGACTTTGGGCTAGGCCGTGTCGATTTCGTGTAAAGGCCCATGTACTCCGTTTTAGGCCTGTTTTGTGTTCTTTTCATCCTCGGGTGCTTTCTTGGGTATAACACATGAAAAGAAAGGATTAAAAGCACCTTTTTATATAAAACAAGGGATAGATCATCCAAAATCATACTAAATGTGGGTCTAAAATATGTTACTTTTATGGTTTATCATCTATCTTAACCTTTTTTAAAGGTTTCCTTAGACGGGTCTATCTCAACCTTTTTTAAAAGTCGGCCTTGACTAGGCCTTTGCCAACCCTTCAATAAAGGTTGGCTTATGTTGACTTATGCCAACGCTTTTTCAAAAGTGTTGTGGGACCTATGCCAAATGTAGTAAAAACAACCTTTTCAAAAGTGTCGGGAGCAGCGTCGCGACATCTATGCCAACCTTTTTTGCATCGTCATAATTCAAAAAAAGTGTCGCGGTAGGTCCGTTTTGTTGTAGTGAATAAACCCACAAATTGATTCAATGAACTTGTAACGCCCAAAATTTCTAATTTTACTATTGTGAAAATATGATACAAATATCTGTCAGCTTTAGTGCTTATGTGTTCTGGGAGTGTTTCAGAGGTCTCAAGTTCAAGCCTTCGCTTGGGCAGATTTTGGTATTTTGAATGAATTAGGCCTTACTGTTGTTCAGTAGGGTTTTATTTGATTGTTGGTAAAAATATATCAGAATGCGCTTGCTGGTCTGGTGGCTAAGGTGTGTGTTGGCGTGTGGGAGGTCTGGAATTCAAGTCCCTGCGCGAGTAAGGGAATTATTTTTGTTGCTTGGCATTGTGGCGTGGTTGAGTCCTAGTCAAATTGAAATTTTGAGTAGTGGAGTTGTTGTGGGAGGTTAGGGAGAGAATTAATGAGATGAGTTACTAGATATTTAGGCATTATCTTTTTGTTTAGTTTTTTTTTTTCAAATTTTGGACTCTTTTCCACCTTTTTGACATTTTCTCTCTTCTCCCCCACTCTCAATTTTCGGTTTTCCTCTTTTTTTCTAAATAATAAATCCTTGCTGCCAAAATTCCTTTGAATTCCCCTTTCGTTTTCTTTGTCTTTCTTCATATTTTCCCCTTTGAATTCATTCTTAACTTTGTTGAACTCTTTGTTAATGAGGAATGGTTATTTTTACAGCAGCGAATCGTTTCGGTTGCTATCTCTCTCGTGTTGAGTAGTGGTGGAACTGTGCGAAGTTAGAAGGTAAGTGATGAACGGACAAGCTTAGACCTTTTGGTACGTGAATACGGTTTAATCTTAGTTTAAGACCGATTCTCAAGTTGCGATTGTCGATTTTAGGTTTTTGGTGATCTCGAGATTGCGTAAGCAGCGAAAACGATACAGGTGTGTACCCGAAACGCAGAAAACGGGATTCGGCGAAAAGCCAAAATTGCTTGCTGTCGAGAAGTAAGAGAAATAAGAGAAAATGATGCGAAAAATTGTAGAGAAAGGAAATAAAGGTGTTATAAACTTTGAAATCAACATTTTGCATTAAAATAGTTTTGGACAGAAGCAGTAGTCTAATTTTGAAAAATCATCAAAAATTGTGGGAATTGAGTTAAAGGTTGAATAAAATATGAAGTTAAATTTTATTGAGTCTGGTTCTTCATGGAAGAAACAGTGTCAGCAATGGATTTGTAAATCATGAGATATAATAAATTTTGTGAGACAAGGTCAGAATGATTTCGAGTTCTCCTGTTCTGAATTAGGAAAATCATAAAAAATTGTAAAAAAATAATTAGGGGCTTAAATTTATATGTTTAAATCCTTAGTGAGTCTATTTTCAAGAGAAACAAACGGAAACATCAACTAAATTTCGTACTAAGAGATAAATAATTTTTAGTAAGGAAAGGATGAAGCTGTTAAATAGCAGAATAAGGATAACTTTAAAGATTTTACCGTACTTATTTGATAAACTATAAATTCTAAAAATTTTATGGTATAAAGGTATATGAGTCTAGTTTCAAAAACATCAAGCGGATCATAATTTGGAATTCTGTAGCTCAAGATATAAATAATTTAGTGATAATGACTCAAGTAGACATCTTTGAATGAACATATAAGTAAATAGTGAAAACATATATGAGTATTGAGCTACCATGAGTTACTTTAAAAAATGGATCACACGGCCAAGGCCAATTTAGGCCGAGTGGGCCTACACGTAGATCATATGGGTATGTGGGCCCATTTTTACCGAAATGTTTTTAAGGTTGCACGGGTCGCCTAAGTCGACTGTAAACCTATTGTAGGATCGGTAAGTGCTACTTAGACTCCTAAATGTGTGAAATTGACTGAATGATATATGTACTGAGCATGTTAATATCTGAACTGAATATATGTACTGAAATTGCATAATAGCATATCATCCATTTTATGTTGCATTGCATTGGGTTGGGGGTTGTTATTCGGAGGAAATGTACTGAAAGACTTTAAGCCTAATTTACTGGTAGCTCAGCTGCAAACTACTGTTTTGTGCCGCATTCGGTACTACGTGGAGTGTAGGGATGGGTGGGTTGATTATATCCCCACATGGAGTGTAGGGTTGGACAGGGATGGTGTGTAGAGGCTGGTTGGGTAGGATTTTGCTACTGCATAACTGTTATTGCTACTGATACTGTGATGGACTAAGGCCTTACTGCATTTTTGACACTGTACTGAGATGGGCTAAGGCCCAAACTATCACTGATATTGAAAAGGGCTTAGGCCTAAGACTGTTCAACTATGCACTGTGAATATTGATTATTTGTTTGTTTCTGCAGGATTACACACTGAGTTTTTGTGGGCTCACCCTTTTTTTTAATGTGCATAGGTAATCCCCAGACTTATACGGATCGATGCGACGGAGGACTCACCGGTGACCATAGTAATTTTTGGACTTCATGGTTTTCAATTTACGATTTATAATTTGATTATTATTGATTATTTGGGTTGTAATTTAAGGACCCTCAGGGACTTTGGTTTTAAATTTGGGTTTTTATTTATTTATTTTACTTTATGGATTTATACGTGCTGGTCGTAGGAAATTCGGTTTTCAAAAAGTTAAAGTAATTTCTAAATGCATGATCACCTAGACTGTCTTATTAAAGCTTCCGCAATGAGGGATGTTTCAAAACAAATGTTTTAAATGAATAAAGATGACTTCCTAAGTTCTAACAAAAGTTTACTAAAGATAATAATATGAAATGTTTTCATCGTAACGAGGTTTCAAAAACACTATAGTGTGACATTGCCAGATATGATCATAACGTCTAGGCCGGGTTTGGGGTGTTACAGAACTTATAGATTTGTAAGTGGATTAACCCTACCTTATATATATTAAGTAAAAGAGTTGCAATTTAAGAATAAAAAGAAAATGAAAAAAATTACAAATATTGCCACTAAGGTCTTTTTAACTTAATAAGAGATCTCATGTTTGAGTATTATTTTATTTAATCTATACATAAATTTCTAGATTTGTTTTGATCGTTTTAGATTTATTATAATTTAAATTGGATAAATATTATTATTGTGATTGTAATTTATATCCAAAATTTTTTAATTGTACTTGTAACTTCTTAAAAATTATATACACGTTGAGATTTGAAATAATTGTTCTTGAAAATGAATGTACAAATTAATTAAACTAAATATATCTTTTATGTATGAACATTTTCTTACAAACAATGAGGAAAGAATTGCTGTGGGATCCAATTCAAACTATTAGAATTTATTTTCAACAGTTAGGGGCGAAATTAGAAAATCTTTTTAGGGGTCAAAACTAAATTGTAATTTTTACGATAAAAAATGCAATTGCACCATTTTAATATATTTATAATTTTTAAAAGATTAAATCAAATTGTTATATTTTCAAGAGGGAAAAATAAAATTTTACCTTTACTAATTTAAAATTTTAAAATAATTTTAAAGGGCCATATGAAAAAAATTTCATTTCAAGGGGGTCGGGGCCTTGCTAGCCCCCTAGTTTTGTCACTGGATATAGTTTATCATTACACCACTGAGTTAATGAACAACATATAAATTTTACTATAGAAAAAAAAGAGGCATTTGAATTCATTTTAAAGAGAATATATACTATTAAAAGAAGAGTTAATATTTGGTATATTGGCACTGAGTTTTTTATTTTAAAAAAAATTTTATTTTTTAATATTTTATTATACTGCTATAAGATACTTGTCAACTCCTTAATTCAATTTGTGGAGTCTAAAAATTCTAGCGAAAATGTAAAAATTAGATTATAATAGTTATGTATCTCCAAAATTCAACTCTTTGAACAAATGGGAGATACAATTTAAGATTTGGACAGAATTGATGTTAATGGGGTTGGGGAAAAACCTAAATAACTGCTGAAATTAAAATGAAAAATTCCCATCCAATTGATTTAGAGTTGAACAGCTATGTTTAAAAGTTGGAATCCTGAACTATAAGAAAGGGTTAAGCATTAGAATTTTGATGACATCCATGCATCTTCATCGCTTCTGGTTTCTTCGTTTCACATTTGAAAAAGTTTATTAAAAAGTAAAATTTCATCTCGAATCCAAAAGGATGGAATAATAATATTATAATTCGTGAACCACCATTAATTTAATTACTATAATACAACATAACATGATCCTGGACTTTTGAAAACTGAAAAAGAAGTTGGAAAATTGCATGAATTGATTGGATACTCAATGTGCTAAGGAATTATATTCCAATACTATTTTATCACCTTTGAAATTTATGATATGGAATCTTAAATATGTGATCAATCCACGTTTACCAAGTGCTCAATGATTTGATTGTAGTGTGCCCTCAAGTTACCCTTCTTTTTGCTTTATGTCTATATCATTCTCTGCCCACGAGTATTTGGTTGGGTTGTTCACAACTCAAATTCCAGTTTTATTATTGGTAATTATCATGTTTAGGTATGTAAACTTATTTTTTATATTTGTTAAGTGTCTCATTTTATTCTCAATTCTCTTTCATTTGTACTTATCTATGTCTTTTTCTTTCTTCTAATTCCACTTGTTCAAATGTTGGTTATCTCTCCAAGTTTATTAATTTGCTTAAAAATTTTTAGAAGGTTTTAATAAAAATATTAATTTTAAAAAATAAATTTAGATTAAAAAATATTCGTTTAAAATATGGGTCAAACTTAGGCTCTAATATTTAAATTTCAAATTTGACTCAGCTGATTCATTTTCAAGTTATAATATGTTTTTTTCTTTTATATATTTTTTTTTGGTATTCTCCATGTTTGTTTTACGGGCAATGTTCAGGGTTCATGATTGTCTCCCCCAACTATACTATCTCCAATGATTGAATTTGTACCTCCCCTTGAATAGGGGCAAAGCCAGAACAATCTTTTAGGGGGGCCGAATGAAATTTTAATTTTTTATAGTCGATATCTTTATAATTTTTAAAGGATTAAATCGAATTTTTATAATTTTAGGGGGCCAAAGTATAATTTTACCTTTACTAATTTAAAATTTTTAAAAAAATTTAAGAGCTTAAATAACAATTTTACATTTTAGGGGGGGCCAGGACCCATGCCAGCCCCCTCTAGATTCGCCACTGCTTGTGCAATAAATCAAAGATCGGGAATAAGAACCATAATCCATTCTGAGATTGCATCTTTCAACAACCCAAAGATGAAGTTGTAATGGTGAAAGTTTAAAGTGAAAAAGAATTTGATCTATGGGACGACTTCGAAAGATTTTGAAAAAAAATAGAGAATCATCGTGCTGATAACGTGTTATAAAATAAAGAGAGATGGAGAGAATAAAGAACAAAGAAAATATGAAAGCAATAAAGGATGTACTTTATTGATCAAAAGGGATGATTACAATGCTTTATCTGAGTCTCTATTTATAGGCATAAGAAGTATAAAAGAAGTAGAGATCTAATTCTAATAACTATTAGAATATTTAAAGTACACCAAAATTTTATCTTGATCATGATGGAAATCCACTTAATAAAATATTCATAACAATAAAAAAATATTTCATCTCTTTTTTCTCTCTTTCTCTTCCTTTATTTTCTCATCCATTAGAGAATTCATGAAAACTCAAGAATCGTTGCACAACCTAGATTCAAGCCATCGTTCTCTATTGTGAGCCATGGCACCAGTCTCCTTTCGACGTTGGATTTAACCCATATATAGTTGTTTACCCCTTAAACCTATTGGTATATTGGGATAAAATGAACTTATGAGAAATTAATGAAGGCTTCAATGTAACACCCCAAACCCAACCTAGACGTTATGACCGGATCTTGGAGGTTACATCGAGCACCTGGAAAAACTAGATTTGATTACCTTATTTAACTTTGTTTGATCTGTGTAGATATTTTGTGAAACACATTTTATTTTCTCCCAAAAAGCATCATTGTTGCTGAGCGAGAAATTAAAAAAATAACATTTGTCATTATACTGTCAAATTGATTTAGAAATCGTATTATTAGCTTAGATATTTTTCGAAAAACTCATTTGTGTGTTTTGAAATTGGCAGCGAAAAAAGAACTAGTGACTTAGCAATATTTTATAAACAATTACCTTATTTAATTATCAGAAGAATCATGCTTCCCATTTAAAACTAACTTACTGTAACAGCCTGATTTCAGTGAAATCAGAATAGTGGTTTCGGGACCACAATTCTGACATTGAAATAATTATTTTGTTAATATTTTAAGTTTTACAACATGTTAGTAGTGTCGTATAAAAATTTTGTTAAGAAATTTTATAGTTTGCATGCTTAATTTGATAAAAAAGACTAAATTGCATAAGGTTTGCATGCTTAATTTGATAAAAAGGACTAAATTGCATAAGGTGTAAAATTTGAGTTCTATAAGTAAAAATTGTCAAATTGCTATGAATTTTGAATATGGGTCGCCTTAAATGGTAATTAGACCATTAACATTAATAGTGGATAGAGATGGACATCTTTTAAGTGATTTTTGAAAGTTTAATTAAAGGTTATATATGTAATTTAATAAATAAAATCAAAATAAGTAAAAACAAAACCATTTTTAGTCCATCTTCTTCTTCTTACCAATTTTCCTAAGGAGAAACATCATCATTCTAGGGTTTGAGCATTTGGAAAGCTCATCCCTGTGTATGTAACTGATTTTTGTTATGTTTTTAATGATTTCTATGTTTTTGGAGTCGTTATAGCTTAATCTAGCTAGCCCAGGGACTAATTTGCAAAACTATTGAATGTCTAGGGTTTTACCATGAATGCATTTTAGTTGATTGTGATGTTTAATGGCAGAAAATGAATTCTTGTTGTTAGATAAATAACTTTTGTTAAGTGATTTTTGATAAATTTGTCAATTAGGGGTTAAATTGAAAAATGTGAAATATTCATGGTGTTATATGTGAATTAATGAAATGTGTGGGCTGCTATAAGCTTGTATGATATTCTTCTAGGCTTGGGTAGGGATGAAATTGCATGAATTCCATTTTACGAGCCTACGGATTAATTTGTAAAGAAATTAAAAGTATAGTGGCAAAATTGTAATTTTGCTAATATATGAATTTGAGTTAAATTGAATAGAATGATTATTGAATTGAGCTGAATTTATTCATTTAGATCAAGAAAGACCACGTATGACTTTAGATCAAGGCAAAGAAAAAGCTTCGGATTAGTCAACTTTATTTTTCTACGTTTATCGTCGAGGTAAGTTTGTACGTCTAAGTTTCGTTTTTATTTTATGAATTGAATGCTATTATTGTTAATGTTAAATTAAGTGTTGACAAAAAAATCCAATGGCGTAACATCGATCACCGACAAATGAAAAGGGATAGTTTCGGCTATCGAATACGAAAAGGGATAGCTTTGGCTATTGATTATGAAAAGGGATTATGACGACCATCAACAATGAAAAGGGATGGTGACAACCATTGACTATGAAAAGGGATATCTTCGGCTATCAAATTATGAAAAGGGATGGTTACGACCATCGAATAATGAAAAGAGATGGTGACGACCACCGGACTATGAAAAGGGATAGCTTCTGCTATCAAATTATGAAAAGGGATAGTGACAACCATCAAACAATGGAAAGGGATGGTGATGGCCATCAAATTATGAAAAGGGATAGTTTTGGCTATCGAACTATGAAAAGGGATAACTTCGGTTATCGAATTACAAAAAAGGATGGGTCAACCATCGTATTATTACCTCATGTGAACTTCGGTAAGAGCTTTCAATGTAAATTACATTAGTTTGATGAAAGGTAAGTAATGTGTACCTCGTGAAAGTTAAGACTATGAATGTACATATATAAGTTTTTGAATTAGTTATTCTCATGTTGGATTGGGTTTTCATGCTTTGCGGTTGTATATTGTATTGGCAAAGTTAGATTGTATGTGTTACGAACTTACTAAGCATGAAATGCTTACTTTGTGTTATTTTCCTGTGTTTTGTAGTTGTCGGAAGCTCGTTCGGGTTGGAAAGTCGTCGGAGATCTATCACACTATCTATTGGCTCTTTTGGTACTTACGCATATTTAATTTTGACTATAATAACATGTATAGGTATTTTGACTAATGTTGGCCATGTGTTTTGGTTGTTGGAATAGCCATTTGGTTTGGCTTATGACTTAACATCTTGATGTTGATATGAGCTTAGTTTATGGCATGCAAAAATTAACCTTATTATGGTCGATGTTTATCTTAATATGTTTGAATTGTGATAGATAAATATGCATATTGTATAAGCCTTATAACTTGTTTTGGTTTGGTATCTTGTTATGAAAGGTATATAAATGTCTATTGATGATAGTGAATGAATGGCATATTTTGTACCATTTGATAGGCTTTGGTAAGTTAATTTAATGGTTTGAATTGATACAAGTTTAATTGAAAGTTAGTTAGTCATTTTGGCCAATTTGAATACATGGTTAAACATTTCTATATATTGTTATTTGAGGTGCCTAAAGGCATATTGGATGTATGATGTTATAGCATATGTATATGACTTGTTTATGCTTAATTTTGGTGCCTTAATAAGGCATGTGCATATGTGCATTTTGGTTATAGGTACATGCTAGTTTGGGTGAGAAAAATGGCTTGTAAAATGGTCTATTTTCATTCACACGGGCATGTGTCTTAGCCGTGTGTGACACACGACCAGATGACACGGCCATGTGTCCCCTGTAGCTTTTGAAGGGTTGCAAGTTAGGCTGTTAGATGGCCTAGCACACGGCTTGGAACACGGGCGTTTGGGTTGGCCGTGTGACCCAAGTCAGTGAGTTACACGGGCACGAACACGGGTTGGGACATGGCTGTGTGTCCCTACTTTGAATGTCCACACGGCCTGATACACGAGCGTGTCTCCTGGCCGTGTGACCCCTACAGTGTTGAAAATTTTTATGATTTTCTAAAAAATTCTCTGAGTTTTTGATTCAGTCCCTACTTGCTTCTAACGTGTAATTAGGGCCTCGAGCGCTCGTTTAAGGGACAATACGTATGTTTTGAATTGGTTTTAATGCGTTTATTGATATGATTTGGAAAGTTTGAAATTTATGTCCGTTTGTTTTGAAAACTTCGGTAATGCTCGTAACCCTATTTTGGTGACAGATACGGGTTAGGGGTGTTACATTTATTGGTATCAAAGCTAAGGTTTAGTCGATTCTTAGACTAAACGTAGTGTGTATGAGTCTAGCTATACATGCCATTATATAACCTGTGATAGTGTAATATCTCCTGATCG
The DNA here is from genome assembly GCA_005393395.2 of Gossypium australe. NCBI lineage: Eukaryota > Viridiplantae > Streptophyta > Magnoliopsida > Malvales > Malvaceae > Gossypium > Gossypium australe. Next base: position 63,231,597 of record CM016614.1, on the reverse strand, counting down.
TTTAAAAAATATGTTTTCATATAGCAATGACATCCAACCAAGCTGACTCCAACGAAGTTGACAGTAACGTGCAAGCCTTCGTTCATAGGGCAGCGTGAAGTGGTTCGAGGCCCGTATCTGAGGGTCGGGGAGGGCAAGTTAAGGAATCTTTCTTTCAAATGATGAGTGAGTGGTTTACCGAGTTCGTACGAACGAACCCGGCGGCTCATTAACCTCCACCCGCACCTGTTCCCCAACCGGTTCCTGTTGTTCCCTTAGGCGTTGAAATAGTATGAGCTTTAGATCGAGGCAAAGAAAAAGCTTCGGATTAGTCGACTTCATTTTTCTGCTTTTATCTTCGAGGTAAGTTCGTACGTTTAAGTTTCATTTTTATTTTATGAATTGAATGCTATTATTGTATAATGTTAAATTGAGTGTTGACAAAAAATCCAACGGCGTAACGTCGATCATCGAAAAATGAAAAGGGATAGTTTCGGCTATCGAATACGAAAAGGGATAGCTTTGGCTATCGATTACAAAAAGCGATGGTGACGACCATCAACAATGAAAAGGGATGGTGACGACCATCGACTATGAAAACGGATAGGTTCAGTTATTAAATTATGAAAATGGATTGTGACAACCATCGAACAATGAAAAGGGATGGTGATGACCATTGAACTATGAAAAGGGATAGCTTCGGCTATCAAATTATGAAAAAGGGATAGTGATGGCCATCGAACAATGGAAAGGGATGGTGATGACCATCAAATTACGAAAAAGGATAGCTTCAGTTGTCGAACTATGAAAAGGGATAACTTCAGTTATCAAATTACGAAAAGGGATGGGTCAACCATTGTATTATTACCTGGTGTGAACTTCGGTAAAAGCTTTCAATGTAAATTACATTAGTTTGATGAAAGGTAAGTAATGTGTACCTTGTGAAAGTTAAGAGTATGAATGTACATTTATAAGGTTTTGAATTAGTTATTCTTACGTTGGATTGGGTTTTCATGCTTTGTGGTTGTATATTGTATTGACAAAGTTAGACTATATGTGTTACGAACTTACTAAGCATGACATGCTTACTATGTGTTATTTTTCTATGTTTTGTAGTTACCGGAAGCTCGTTCTGGTTGGAAAGTCGTCAGAGAACTATCACACTATCTATCGACTCTTTCGATACTTACGGATGTTTAATTTTGGTTATAATGGCATGTATAGGTATTTTGACTAATGTTGGCCATGTTTTTTGGTTGTTGGAATAGCCATTTGGTTTGGCTTGTGACTTAGCATTTTGATGTTGATATGAGCTTAGTTTATGGCATGTAAATATTAACCTTATTATGGTCGACGTTTGGCTTAATATGTTTGAATTGTGATTGATAAATATGCATATTGTGTAAGCCTTATAACTTGTTGTGGTTTGGTATCTTGTTATGAAAGGTATATAAATTTCTATTGATGATAGTGAATGAATGGCATAGTTTGTACCATTTGATAGAGTTTGGTAAGTTAATTCAATGGTTTGAATTGATGCAAGATCAATTGGAAGTTAGTCATTTTGGCCAATTTGAATACATGGTTAAACATGTCTATATATTGTCATTTGAGGTGCCTAAATGCATACTGGTTGTATGATGTTATACCATATGTATATGACTTGTTTATGCTTGATTTTGGTGCCTTAATAAGGCATGTGCATATGTGCATTTTGGTTATAGGTACATGTTAGTTTGGGTGAGAAAAATGGCTTGTAAAATGGTCTATTTTTGTCCATATGGGCAGAGACACGGGCGTGTGTCTCAGCCGTGTGTGACACATGGCCAGATGACACGGCTGTGTGTCCCCTGTAGCTTTTGAAGGCTTTCAAGTCAGGCTGTTACATGGACTAACACACGGCCTGACACACGGGCGTGTAGGGTTATTTCGAAGGGTACACGGCCCGACACACGAGTGTGTGGCTTAGCCGTGTGACCCAAGTCAGTGAGTTACATAAGTATGGACACCGGCTGGGACACGGTCGTGTGCCCCTACTTCAAATGCCCACCGGCCTTGCCACATGGCCATGTGACCTCTGTAGTGTTGAAATTTTTTTATGATATTCTCATAAATTCTCCGAGTTTTCGATTTTGCCCCCACTTGTTTCTAATGTGTAATTAGGGCCTCAAGGGCTCGTTTAAGGGACAATATGTATGTTTTGAATTGGTTTTAATGTTCTTATTGATATGATTTGGAAAGTTTGAAATTTATGTCTATTTGTTTTGAAAACTTTTGTAATGCTCTGTAACCTTGTTCTGTCGATGAATATGGGTTAGGGGTGTTACAGTTACTAAACCAAGTGTGAAAGTCCAAAACCAAAATTATAGTCCATAAAGATAACTAACAATCCAAAAGTGGATACTTAAAGATTTATTTAAAAATAGTTCATTTTGAGAATCTGAATTAGAGCTCTAGAGTGCCGCCCAATCCTAACCTTAAGGATTACCTGAGAAAATAAAATAACAGAGTAAGCTAAAAGCTCAGTGTGTCATAGCCCAATAGCATCAGAAATAGTAAAATTAAGGCACAGATTATAACATATCAGAGCAGATAATAGATCGCATGGCATGCTTAGAAATGCAAAGTATCATTTAGAATAGATCCTACTGATTTGCCGTAATTTGGTGTACCGGATTAAACTAGTTTTCATACTTAAGGAGCTTGGATACAAGAAGTTTTAGTATGTTTTAGTTAGGTTTTATTAGTTTAGTTTAAATTCAATAAAAAGTGTATTTTGAGTCTTTTATTGACCTTAGAGGCCGAATGAGGCCTAAAGGCAAACTAACGTACTTAGTAAGTGTGCAGGAGACCATTCAAAGGCGTAGGAACTCAAAGATGGTCATTGTGTTGCAATACAGGGAGATTTATGTCGCAACATAGGGAGCAGAATACAAGAATTTCAAGTCTGCCTTTGGTGTCGCGACACACCCCTAAAGCCACCTTTGAACCTATACATACTGCCTTCAGTGTCGTGACACAAGCACTAAGGTGTTGCGACATTGGCCCTGTACAGGTTTAATTACGAATCAGGGGCATTTTGGTCTACATAATGGAAATTAAACACGAGAATGTCAGCTAAGCTAGGGTTGAGGATGATAGTTACCCTAATTCTATAAATAGGCTCATTTAGCACTAGTTTAATGACATGTTTAGAGATTCTAAGTTTTTCTCTTTAATTTTGTTTTCAGTTTTTCGTTCTTTTAGGCTTTAGATTTATTTTTAGTTTTTTTCTATTTGTGTTCTTCGAATAACATGAGTTGTGAACATGATCAAACTATTGTGGATTATGTGCTTCATTCAAATACATCTCAGGATTCTTTTTAAACTCTTTCTTGATTTGCTTTTAATGTTCATTTTATTTATCAAGTTTATTATGTTTATGAGATTATTGAGGAACTAATCCTCTTATGATGGATTAGTGAGGTGAGGTGTGGTTGATTAATTACTATCTAGAATTTTCTTAGTGGATCAGCTGTTTGGGAGAGGAAGAATTTAAACCTTAGGCTTGACGACCTTAGAAAGTCATTTAGATGGGAATAAACCTAAAACTGGTATGACCTATCCGTGAATACCTTAGCCTCGAATCGGTCTGGACTGTGAGGTTGAGAGATAAGTAGTTCTTATTGACTCATTAGTTTAGCATAAGATTGAGAGATCCTATTAGTGTAACGATTAGTTGATTGAGTGGAAACCCAAAATAGGAATTAGTTATGATCACTAAAGTGAGCTAATCACCCATGCTTAAATTTGATTAAATTAGAATTCATTCAATCGAAGATCACTTTATTTTTTCTATTTTTATTTCGTTATTATAGAACCTCAAAACTCTTTCTTTTATGTTTCGTCGTAATATAATTTATTTAAACTAATAATTAATTCTATTTGCGTTTAGGTTAAATTTAATTCAGTACTCGCCTCCCTTGGGTAGGATCCTCGGAGTACTCACCTATTCCGTTGTAAAAACTATATTACAACCTGACCTGTATACTTGTGGACATCGCCTCAAATCTATATCTTTTAGTTGTAGTATTCACATTCTGGACGGTAGTGCGTCCGAAGGCGGTCACCTACCCCCAATTGCTACACACCAACTCTATCCATCAAATACACCAATTAGGGTTATTAGGAACCCATCCATCCAACACACCAAAATGGTGGTCGTAAGCCACTGAAATATAATGCAGTCAAGCTACCATATATAATGCGGAAAACCACCAGAAATGAATAATGCAATTTAGCTACCAAAATCAGACTTTGTGGGTAACCTGCCAGAATCGCAGATCATATATGCCAGGACTTTCTCCATATCATACACATATCCCATCCCCAATGCAAATTCAAATGGCATAACCAGTTATGCATGCCCAAATCAGACATACTTGTGTACAAATATACAGATCGAAAATATGCTATTTGCATATACAAACAAACAAACCAACATCATACTCTTAGGCACAATCGACCAACACAGTAGTAAGCAAGAATTCATATTAGGTTATCACCAGTAAGGCAAATATGGATTTAGCAATGTCACAAATTAGGGCATACACAATCGGCTTACACATATTAAGGCATATACACAATATACACAATTGGCTAACAAATATTAAGGCACTTCACCATTCGAACTGTACCAAATTGAAGCTTACTCACCTTCGATCTTGACCCCCACTCACTTACCTATATTCGTCGCTACCAGGAAAAAAAACACAATTCACATTTGAGTGATTTTAAATAAGTCACACAAAACATTCGGTTAACCACACCCATAGATCACGAAGGGTTAAAGCATACACCTGATTGCTTTGGGAAAAGTCGACAGTATAACACAACTTAAGTTCTGCACACGGAACAAACTCAAGCCATTAGAACTTTTTCCACCACCAACTTACGGAATTCGACTACTTACCCTTAGAGAAAGAATTATCAAATTATTAGTTTGTTGGAGAAGTATTCGCCACCCGATCTTTACCTAAACAAAACCAAAACGTTCAAACTGTAATCTCACTGGCCAAACTAGATAATCACATACCTTTCGTATGAATGAGAGCAAAACAAGATCATTAAAAAGAGTACAAACATCACTTACGAAGAGATATGAACACACTATCTAAACACCCAAATCAAATACGGTTAGCAACTAAAACCAATAAAGGCAACGACACATGTTAAAATGATAGCAAAATAGAAGAAAAGGGGGCGAGAAAAAGAAAACACAAGAAGGAAAAAGAAGAAACAAAGGAAAGGATGGCATGAAGAAAGTGTTCAGCAACAAAAATGGAAAAAATAAAAACAGGAAAGTGGAGAATGAGGGGGAGAAGGGGACGAAACTAGGGGAGAAACTTTAGGAGATAATTCCTTAAAATTTGAATTTTAAAATCTAAAATATAACTTCTTACCAGATTTTATTTGATCATAATCTCACTACCTAGAATTTGAGTTTTACCAGAATTCTGATAGCTTGGATGACACAGTAGAGGAGAAACAAAAATTATTTCTAAATTGAGCACCACGAGTGTAACACCCCAAACCCGGCCTAGAAGTTATGGCCGGGTCTAGCATGTCACATCAAAAGGTAGTTGAAAATCTAAGCGATCGATAAAATGTTGCATCTCTTTGAGAAACTCCAAGTTTTGTTGTTTGTTTGTAAAAACACGATTTTCTTAATATCCATTTTTATAAAGTTGTTATTATTTTGAAAAACAGTTTTTTTTGTGAAAATTGAACTTGAATAGTTGCGAAAATGTGATATTTTAGAAAACGATTATTAATGTTTTAAGAAAACCTCATGTTTATAGGTTTAATCGTTTATAGTTTGAAAATACTAAAATGAAAGTTTAAAAAAATATAAATCCCAGAGGCCTTATTACAAAATATTAAACCCAAATAAAAAATAATCTTAAAAATGAAGCAAAATGGAAATTTACTAAAGTTTGCGAGCAATGTCTCCGATGTATGGCCTCCACCGAGTCATCCATGGCTCCAAATCCTCTACCGCTGGGAATTACCTACGAGGTTAAGGGAAAAGGGGTGAGTTACAAGAACTCAGTGTGTAATCCCCTAAACCGACATTAACTGGGCCCGAACCCATAAACATCAACCTGGGCCAAAGCCCTATAATCATGGTAGTGCAATAATGAAATGCAGCCCAACCCAATCCAACCAACACACCCCCTACCAGCCAATCACAACTGTGGGGATCAAGTCAACCCACCCCGCCGATCACACCAATATTGCAGACAAGCTGCTAATCACAATATTTGTGGCTGAGCCACCAGAGTCATAATTATGTATATATATGTATATATTGTGGCTATGCCACCAGGCTACACTGCTCTTCATTCAATAACCCTCCCCATGCAACATGATAAAATGCAACATACATATCAAGATATGAAGGAGTAATGTAAACACACACACACATTACTATACAATATTGAAGGTGTAACAGACATTCGACCCAGCGAGGGTATTTTAGTAATTTCGCAACCTAAGGGTATTTCGGTAATTTACCCCCTAGGGGTATTTCGGCCCACTAAGGCATTTTGGTAAATCGGCCCACTAAGGGCATTTTAGTAAATCAGCCCTCTAAGGGCATTTTGGTAAATTGGCCCACTAAGGACATTTTAGTAAATCGGCCCACTAAGGGCATTTTGGTAAATCGGCCCTCTAAGGGCATTTTGATAAATTGACCCATTAAGGGCTTTTTGGTAAATCAACCGGTTAACGATGATTTTAGCGAATTTAGAACTGATGTTATTAAAGCGAGTTATTTGATTCCATGCAGTTTTCTGAATTATTAAGCATGCGGAAACAATGATTCGGTTTTTACCAACGTTGTAGCGTATTATGAAACTACATGGTGACGATGTGAGATTACACACCTGATTACGTAGAGTACTAAATAATCTCAAGCGCCTTCACCTATACAAAACATAACACACAATTAACACATTTTACACTAGTACTACCACGAGGGTACAATGGTCATTTGTAGTTTAGGGGTAAAACGATAATTACACATTAAGGATATTTCAGTAATTTTGCAATCTGAGGGTATTTTGGTAATTTCACAAATCAAGGGTATTTCGGTAATTTTACAGTCTGAGGGTATTTATATAATTTTACAATCAGGGGTATTTCAGTAATTTTTGCAAATCAAGGGTATTTCGGTAATTTTTCAAATCAAGGGTATTTCGATAATTTTGCAAACCAGGGGTATTTCGATAATTTTGCAACCTAGGGATATTTCGGTAATTTTGTAAATCGAGGGTATTTCAGTAATTTTGCAAACCAGGGGTATTTCGGTAATTTTGCAAATCGAAGGTATTTCGGTAATTTTGCAAACCAGAGAATTTTAAACAGAGATAACGATGCGAATGGTCCTAAGGCCCATTCTCAGCCCAAATGGGTCCACACGCTCATGTGACCCGTTTAGCCCAAATCTAGCCACATATATGAGATTCACATAGTCTAATCCAACATCTACTACACAATCATACAATTTATTCATATGGGCCCACGGGCCTATTGGGCCCACTTGGCCCATTGAGGCCCAAACAGCCTAACCCACAAGAATACTCATGATGGCCTCAACTATCGCGTCGAAGCCCCCACACGTGCGCTCGCACGCTCGTGTGGCTACCATCGCCGTGTGACCGGCATTTCGGAATTTGCCGCTCTACAACTAGAGTAGGGCGAAATACACACCTGATAGGAGTCTGAAGCTAATCCACGCTCCGAATGCTCCTATGCCCAAACGCCCACCAAGGTATGCTTCCTCTCCTCACAGACAGCTCTATATATAGCCAGCTTCTCACCTTCGCTCTTGCTAGCTTTCCGATGTGGGATCCCTCATTCAGTAGAGTTTAAATCCAACACAAACTCTTGCCGCCCCAACTTAGCAAAATAAATATCCCCTTTTTACTACTCATGAGATTCGAACCCAGGCTCCTCTGTAGCATAATCTACGCCGCTAGCCACTAGGCCACAAGCTCCTCTTGTGTCTTAAAGTATGCGCAACTAAATATAAACCTATGGGCCAAAGTCTAAGTTCACTTAAAAATAAATCAAAATGAAATGCAAGTGCCAAGATCTTGAACCCAAGCACTCACTTATCCCCTTAATGATGCCTTGCCACTAGACCACTCCCTTCCTTGTGTCATTTTTCTCCACATTTTATTCTTAAAGCCTACTACTAACTCCCAGGGTTTTGTTCACCTAAAACCAAAATTTCCCTAAAGCCAAAGTTTGAACCCGGGACTTCATAGAATCCCTCTAACCTTCCAAAACCACTCACCTAATAGGTCCAACTTGCATTAAAGCCGTTCTCTTGTTCTCCAAAAATTTTAAATGCTCCCATGCCCAAGGCCCAATGGGCCCAATTCTACTAGGCCCAAATTCGGGTCGTTACAACGAGATTTGAACTTAGGACACAAGGAAACTCACAAAACCCCTTAACCATTAGGCCAATGCGTCACACTGTTAACAAACATATGAAAAATAAAGAAAAGCTAGGCATGTCAAGCTAGATTTTAGGACGGTCTGACTCTGGAGGTATCTCCAACTGATACCCGACTGGCCCTACTCGTTTCAGAATTCAATAAGGCCCAATGAATCTAGGGCTAAACTTGCCCTTACATCTAAACCTCAGAACCTTCCTCCATGGAGATACCTTGAGAAAAACCTGGTCCCCCACACAGTGCTCAATATCTTTCCTCTTAATATCCAGACACGATTTCTCCCTGTCTGATGCCGCCTTTAACCGATCCCAAATCATTCTAACATTGTCCTCAATCTCAAGAACTAGATTCGAAACCAAAATTTTCCTTTTGGCCCAACTCAGTCCAACACAATGGTGTACGACACTTATGACCATATAGAGCCTCGTCAGGTGCCATCTGAATGCCGAACTGGAAGCTATTATTATAAGCAAACTTCGCCAGAGGCAAAAATTCTTTCCAAATACCACAGAAACTAATAACACTACTTTGTAGCATATCCTCCAATACCTAAATAACACTCTCAGGCTGTCCATCAGTCTACGGATGGAATGTTGTACTGAAGTCCAATCGATTACCTAGAGCCTCATGCAATTTCTTCCACAATTGTGGTGTAAAATGAGAGTTTTAATATGAGATAATCGATATAGGAACCCCATGAAGTCTTACAATGTAACACCCCTTATCCGTATCCTATGACGGGATAGGGTACAAGGCATTACCGAACTTATTCACAAACAAACATTCAAAACCGAGACATGAATTTCCACTCAAATTTAAAATTTTTCATACACATTCATATCGTCCCTAAAACGAGCCTACGAGGCCCAAAACATGCATCAAAAGTGGTTCGGGACTAAACCGAGAAATTTGGAAACTTTTGGAGTACTTAGAAAATTTTTCATGAAAAAATGGTCACACGCCCGTGTTTCAAGCCGTGTTCAAATTAGGGAGCATTCTATTTATGACATCATCATCAAATTGAGGTCACACGGCCAAGTCACAAACCCGTGTGCTTAGGCCATGTGATCGATTATATTTTCATAATTTTTCATAAAATAGGTCCAGACTTCACACTAACAGGGCACACGCCCGTGTTCAAGTCCGTGCCGTCCACACGGCTGAGATACACGCCCGTGTCTCTGCCCATGTACTCATTACTGAGCATTCTGTTTTGCAACAATTAAGGTGCAGGGGACACACGGCCGAAACACATGCCCATGGGACAGACCGTGTGTTGCACATGGCCTAGACACACGCCCGTGTGTCTACCTGTGTGGACAAATAAAAGGCTATTTACCAAGCCTTTTTGCCACCCTTACATGCACCAACCTACACAACAAAACATAGCACCAATTCAAGCATATACCTTCAACCCAATCAGCCATACACAAGGCATCTACATATCATGTACATGCTATCATTCATCTCATACAAACATCACATATTTAGCATCTCAAACCATGCAATTTCCCACATTCATGAAAACATCATCATATGTATATATACTTAACCAATATCAGCCAATATCAAATGGCCATTTTTATCAACTATTGAAACCATCACTTATGGCCAAATCAATTATGACACATAACAAAAGGACCAAGTCCCTATACATGCCATAACTCAAAATATTGAAATCAGAAGTACCTAGAATGCTAATTTGATAGTGTGAATAGATCTCCGAACGTCTTCAATCCCCGAGCTGGCTTGGTGACACAATAAGACAAGGGAAAAAGAAAGTGAGTAAGCTTTAAAGCTTAGTAATTCCTTATGCAAATAATAAGTATAATACACACTTTAACATATATTTAACATAAAGTAAATTAACATAAATGTCATTGTGAAATCATAATGAAGCTTAGCATAGATATTATTAAAATCTTAACATCATAACTTACTCAATCGAACCAATACGAGGTTTCATCACATATCGAGCTCATTAAGCATGAGTTTTATGTACATACCTGTACCAACTTGCAACTTACCATAATCTTTCACATCATAACTTAGCCTTTCACAACTTTAACGTTTCCTTTGAATTACCCGTTGAACCACTTGGAATACTAAATGATACTCGGGACATCTCATACTCACAGTACCAAACCAATGCTATATCCCAGATATGGTCTTACATGGGATCTCATGTCGATGCCAATAGCCTAGCTATGGTCTTACACAAAGTCTTATATCGATGCCATATCCCAGATATGGTCTTACACGAAATCTCAATAACCCTAATGTCATGACATTTGTATCCTAACTATTCCTAAGGTTCAACAGGGATTTTCTCGCTTGTCGAACTTTGTCGATTTCATTCAAGAGTAAATCACAATTCATACAGTAATAACACAATTAAAGCATAAGTAATAATGCATTATTTACATATGAACTTACCTCGGTACAAAAATAGTAGAAATGGACCTAATCGCCAATGACCTTATTTTTCCCCCGATCAAGGTCCGAACCTCGTCTTTCTTGATCTATAATAGCAAACTTGACTTTTTTATTATTCACATTATCCAATTCAGTAAAAAAATCACATTATGGAAAAATTACATTTTTGCCCCTAAACTTTGACATATTTACATTTTTTCCCCTAGGCTCGTAAAATGAAATGTGTGCAATTTTTTAATATACAAGCCTAGCTAAAACATTTTTATAACTATAACAGCCCACAATTTCCAGTAAAACACACTTTTACAATATATTTTATAACTTTTACAAATAGGTCCTTTTAAGCATTTTCATCAAAAGTCACTTAGTAAAAGTTGTTTATTACACATCAAACTTTAATTTTCCACCATAAAACATCAAAACACATGCATGTCATACATGGGTCAAATTTCAAACATGAACCCTACTTCAAAATAATGGTAGAAATAGAAAGATCGAGTGAATACGACTTCAAAAATGTAAAGAGTATTAAAAACGAGGCTAGGATGCACTTACTATCAAGCTTGGAAGTTGAGAAAAACCATAGCTATGGTGTTCTTCTTACTTTCAGCACTTGAGGGAGAAGATGGACAAGATTTTAGCTTAATTTTCCCGTTTTATTCTTTTATTTACCAAATGACCAAAATGCCCTTCACTTAAAACTTTGAAATTTTATCTCATTATGTCCATTTTTGTCCACAATCTTAAAAAATGGTCTAATTACCATATAAGGACCTTCTATTTAAATTCCATAGCAATTAGACACGTCTAGCATGTAGAACTCAACTTTTTGCACTTTTTACAATTTAGTCCTTTTGACTAAATTGAGTGCCCGAATGTCAAAATTTTCGAACGAAATTTTCACGAAATCATTCTGTGAAACTATAGACCATAAAAATATAATAAAAATGAACTTTGTTGTGTCAGATTTGTGGTCCCGAAACTACTGTTCCGACTAGGCCCAAAATCGTGCTGTTACAACTCTCCCCCCTTAGGGATTTTCGTCCCCGAAAATATTATCAGAGAACAGGTTTGGGTACTATTTTCACAGAGCTTCCTCAAGTTCCAATGTAGCCTCTTCGACTCCGTGTCGTTGCCATAAAACTTTCACTAGAGCTATACTCTTATTTCTTAACTGTTTAACTTCCCGAGCCAAAATCTTGATCAGTTCTTCACCATAAGTCATATCAGGTCGAATCTCAACCTCTGTAGGAGAAATCACATGTGAAGGGTCTGATCGATAACGTCGCAGTATAGACTCATGAAACACATTATGCATTCTTTCCAACTCTGTCGGTAAAACTAACCGATATGCCACTAGCCCTATTTTTTCAATAACTTCATATGGCCCAATGAAACGTGGACTCAACTTGCCTTTACGACCAAATCTTAGAACCTTCTTCCAAGGAGATACTTTCAGAAAGACTTTGCCACCGACCAAAAATTCGATCTCTTTTCTTTTCAAGTCTCACTACACCAAAACAGATTTTTAACGGCATTTTTAGTGGCGTTTTAGTATAAAACGCCGCAAATATTATACATTATCGGCCGCAAAAAGTTGAGCAATACCGGCGTTTTTAGCCCAAACGCCGCTATAGATCTGAGCATTAGCAGCGCTTTAGTAAAAACGCCGCTAAAGATCTGAGCATTAGCGGCGCTTTCGTAAAAACGCCGTTAAAGATCTGAGCATTAGCAGCGCTTTTGTAAAAACGCCGCTAAAGATCCGAGCATTAGTGGCGCTTTCGTAAGAACGCCGCTAAAGATTTGAGCTTTAGCGACGCTTTAGTAAAAACGCCGCGAAAGATTTGAGCATTAGCGGCACTTTCATAAAAACGCCGCTAAAGATCTAAGCATTAGCGGTGCTTCCTTAAAAATGCCGCTATAGGTCTGAGCATTAGCGGCGCTTCCTTAAAAACGCCGCTATAGATCTGAGCATTAGCGGCGCTTCCTTAAAAATGCCACTATAGATCTGAGCATTAGTGACGTTTTTATAAAAACGCCACAAAAGGTAAGCTTTAGATCTGAGCAAACGTCGTTTATTTTTTGAGCTTTAGTGACGTTTAGGAAAACGCCGCAAAAGGTAAGCTTTAGTGGCGTTTTTTTATAAAAGCACCGTAAAAAATATTTTATTTTAGGGTTTAGGGTTTAGATTTAAAGTTTAATGTCTATAGTTTAGAGTTTTAGGGTTTATGATATAATGCTTATTATTTTGGGTTAAGGGTTTATGTTTTCTAGTTTGGGGTTTAGGGTTTAGGGTTTTATAGTTTGGGTTTGGGGTTTAAGGTTTTGGGTTTATGGTTTAAGGATACTATTTGAAAATCGAAAAATATTTGGAATTTACTGATTCGAGCATTAGTGGCGCTTTCGTAAAAACGCCGCGAAAGATCTGAGCATTAGCGGCACTTTCGTAAAAACGTCGCTAAAGATCTGAGCATTAGCGGTGCTTCCTCAAAAATGCCGCTATAGATCTGAGCATTAGCGGCGCTTCCTTAAAAACGTTGCTATAGATCTGAGCATTAGCGGCGCTTCCTTAAAAATGCCGCTATAGATCTGAGCATTAGCGACGTTTTTATAAAAATGCCACAAAAGGTAAGCTTAAGATCTGAGCAAACGTCGTTTATTTTTTGAGCTTTAGTGGCGTTTAGAAAAACGCCGCAAAAGGTAAGCTTTAGTGGCGTTTTTTTTATAAAAGCACCGTAAAAAAATATTTTATTTTAGGGTTTAGGGTTTAGATTTAAGGTTTAATGTCTATAGTTTAGAGTTTTAGGGTTTATGATATAATGTTTATTATTTTGGGTTAAGGGTTTATGTTTTACAGTTTGGGGTTTAGGGTTTAGGGTTTTATAGTTTGGGTTTGGGGTTTAACGTTTTGGGTTTATGGTTTAAGGATACTGTTTGAAAACCGAAAAATATTTGGAATTTACTAAGGTCCATGCTATTTTGTACTACACCCATATTATTTAATATAAGAATATAAAATATATGTTTTGTACTACACTAACATTGGCCACATGAATTCCCAAAAATTTGGTCTCGGATTATGGTTTAAGGTTTAAGGTTTGCGGTTTAGAGTTTAGGGTTTGAGTTTTATGGTCTAGGATTTATGGTTTGGGGTTTTGAGTTTGGGGTTTAGGGTTTGGTGTTTGTGGTTTAGTGTATAATATTTAGGGTCTAAGGTTTATGATTTAGGGATTAATCTTGGACTTTTTAGAATATAAATCCAAATAAGATAAATGTAAATTATTATTTTAAAAAAATATATATCAAAATGGGTTAAATCCCAAAAGCATACATGAATAATGGTTTAGTGTGCAATTGTATACATGAACTTTAATTTGATCCAGATCTTGTAAAATATTAACACAATTATTGATATAATTAACATCATTTTTTATTTATATATTGCATACATAAAAATTTATATTTATTCAATATAAAAATATTGATGTATTTATATTTTAAAATAATGTGTATGATTAAATCAAAATTAAAGTTTCAACTATACATTTAAACCACAAGAATTTCACATCTAGAATTACACATTAAACCAAAATTCATATATAATTCTGAGATGTATCTATATAAAAATTTAGGTGTATACATATAATTAAATGCCATTTATATAAAAATCTAAACAATTAATGCAGACCATACTTAAAAGAATAATGTTGATGTAAAAAGAAAGAAAAAAGAAATTCCTAAAAGAGTTGATAATGGTAATTAAATTTTTAAAATTTAATAATAAAAACTTAAAAACTTAAAAACTTAAAAACTTAAAAATTTAATATTTAATATTTTAGTTAAAAAGTTCAATATTCAAAATATAATAAAAATAAAAATTCAAAAAAATGATAATCTCAGCACAAAAATTATGAAAGAAAAAACATAGAAAAACATAGGTTAAAAATGAAAAAAAAATTAAAATTGTGTAATAGTCACAAAAAATGGAGCTATAGTGGTGTTTTATTAAAAAAACGCCGCCAAATTTCATTAACGAAACGATGTCGTTTTTTCTATGCTAAAAAACTAAGTTCACTATCCCTATATCCCGATTTTTATTTCCCCAAACCCTAAATTTCTAAGTCCCA
This sequence comes from Gossypium australe, assembly GCA_005393395.2. NCBI lineage: Eukaryota > Viridiplantae > Streptophyta > Magnoliopsida > Malvales > Malvaceae > Gossypium > Gossypium australe. The sequence continues at coordinate 63,216,551 of CM016614.1, read as the reverse complement.
AAATTTTCCTATATCGGTTTCCCAAAATCCCTCAAATCGGTTTCCCCCTCTGATCTTCGTCCATATGTTAGCATCGATTTTTGCCTTTCATTTCAATCCAGTTTTCCTCGTAAGTCACTATGCAGTCATCGGTCATTAGCAGTTTTCCTCTTTTGTATTGTTGAGCCCACTCGAAGTCTGAAACCCTCTCAGACCGACACCACCTCATGGGTTCTATAGACACGCCGACGATGATTTTTATTTCCCCAAACCCTAAATTTCTAAGTCCTAAAATTTTCCTATATCGATTTCCCAAAATCCCCCAAATCAGTTTCCCCCACCGATCTTCGTCCATATGTTAGCACCGATTTTCGCCTTTCATTTCAATCTAGTTTTCCTCATAAGTCACTATGCAGTCATCGGTCATTAGCAGTTTTCCTCTTTTGAATTGTTGAGCCCACTCGAAGTCTGAAACCCTCTCAGACCGACACCACCCCATGGGTTCCATAGACATGCCGACGATGATTTTTATTTCCCCAAACCCTAAATTTCTAAGTCCCAAAATTTCCCTATATCAGTTTCCCAAAATCCCCCAAATCAGTTTCCCCCAACGATCTTCGTCCATATGTTAGCACCGATTTTCGCCTTTCATTTCAATCCAGTTTTCCTCGTAAGTCACTATGCAGTCATCGGTCATTAGCAGTTTTCCTCTTTTGTATTGTTGAGCCCACTCGAAGTCTGAAACCCTCTCAGACCGACACCACCCCATGGGTTCCATAGACACGCCGACGATTACGGAGAATGGTTCAACACAATCCCACGCCGCCGCTGCTCCGGCTGATGAAAACCAGAGGCTTTTGGCCTCCTCAAACGGAACGTTGGGTTTTGAGGCAACGAAAAAGAGGAGGTCGGGTATACTCCCCCTAGAGATGGGTACTCGCGTCATGTGCCGCTGGAGAGACGACAAGTATCATCCTGTCAAAGTCATCGAACGCCGTAAGCTGCAGTCCGCTGAGCCCAGTGATTATGAATATTACGTTCATTACACCGAGTGTAAGATTTCTGTTCTCCCAAGGGTTTTTTACTTTACTTTAATTATTTTAGGTTCTTTTTTTTGTGATTCAATTGAGAATTTTAGAATTATTATGGTAGAAAATTTTGGAAATTGATGTATCTTTTTTTTTTATAATAATGATATTGAAATGATAGTTAATAGGATGCCTGATGAATGGGTGAAGCTTGAACAACTTGATCTTGATTCTGTCGAAACGGTTGTTGATGAAAAGGTCGAAGATAAGGTAAACATTCTTTTACAATATAGAACCTTGCACTTATATTTTCTATTTGTTTATCATTTGAGGGTATTATGATTTGAACAATTTTGCTCATGGGATTCTCAGGTAGCAAGCTTAAAAATGACACGCCACCAGAAACATAAGATTGATGAGACACACGTTGAGGTTGTAAGTAAACGTAGACCTTTTGTGCTTAAAAAGGAAACCATGGTGATCTTATAAATCTTCATGACTAGTATCAATCATTATCAATAGTTCTTTGCCCAAATAGTAAAAGGAAACCAAGGCAGTCCCAAGTACCAAAGAAAAGAAAAGGCATAAAAGAAGCAGAAAGCCAGAGTGAAGCTTCTCTGCAGTATCCTTTGCTGTACCATTCTTCTATATTTATTTTCAGTAAGTTGGTCTAGTATATTTCCTTTGTCATGTAATGTTTGTAGATATTTCCAGTAATTAGTATATTTATTTTCAGTAAGTTAGTCTATATTTAATTTATAATATGCACCTTATAAACCATGCAATGTTTGTAGCAAGGCTCTTTTACTACTAGATGTATGTTGGACCATAATATCTACTTATGAACTGTAATTTATGAAGTGTTTACTTGAAAGTTTGCATCTTTGTTTAGATCTATCCTTACTGCCTCTATTTATGTTTATGTATGTATTAGCAAGTGTTCTTCGTGTGTACATCTTTAAATTCCAACACATGCTTATCTTCCACGGTCATTTTTGTCTTCTAGCCGTATTGATGTCCTACGACTCTTGGCCTTTGATTGACATGCTTGATCATAGGACCAGTTTTATTTGCCTTTGATGGTCTAGACAGCCTGTTATATCCCAACTCATGCAGGTTTATTCATGGTGTTCCTGTTGGACCTGTAAGTGATCAGTTTGGAGGGTTGATTTTTAACTTTATCTATGTGTAAGGTATGCAATTGCTTTGTGGCAGAGAGCTAATGCTATAAGATATATATATATATATATATTTTTAAATTTCTTTAGTGTTGATTGATTCAAATTAGGTGACTGCTGCGTTTTGGGCTTGGTTCTATCTTTTAATCTCCTTCCAAACCCTAATAGGAATGGATGATGATGAGCTGTTTGCATTTGGATGTTACATTGTACTTCATAATTTTTATTTTCTTTATTTAGCTATGTGTTCTTTGCTGTTAACTACTCATTTTTAATAAATTTGTAATTTAGCTTCTAATTTGAAATCATTATCATTTTAATTTATGCATTATAGGATAAATCGGTCAATTCTCTCAAGTCTCTACCAAACAATTTTCTTTTTGGTTCTATTTCAGTCCCCTTTGTCTCATTTGAGTCCCAAAATTTTTGAAACATAATATTTGTCTATGGAAATAATATAATTTTAAGAAAAAAAGGCTTTCAAGTTAATAAAAATTAATAAATGTTTTTTATCCCAAATCTATATATCAATATTTAAAAGATAGTCACTGTATATATACTAGGGTACGAGTTTTTTTATTTTACAACTAGGATTAGAAAATCATTTGCGGCCTTTAACTTGAAATTTTTGAGAGAGAAATTTGTATATAATTTTGTTGCACAAAGGCACTAAACGTTGAGGTTGTTCTCTATGTACTAGTTTTTTTTTCCTAGCATTGTAAGAACCTTGTGTGAACCATAGCAACCTTGAACATTGTAATGCAAGTTTGCTTCATTTGTCATGAATATAAGTTTTGCTTGCCACATGTTTTCCTTCTGCATGCTTTGGTTGAAAGTAACTTAAGTGACCTTTGGTTTTGTTAAGTGACACCTGACATTTTTTTTTCCTTTGTGTAACCTTGATTTGATAAGAGTTATCCTTCTATTCATCATCTAGTACTATGCAGATTATGTAGATGTAGTCCTGTAAGTTGAGGTTTAGGTTTTCCTCTTATCATTTTTTCCTTTCATTCTTGACCTAATTGATTAAGGTAAAACAATTATGGGATATGTAATTTGCTTGCCAAGCTGCAAGTATCTGTTATTATGCATGATTGATTATCAATGGTTTTATGGCCATTGTGTTTTAAGATCAAGGTATTGCAGCAGTAATATTTTCCCTTGATGTTAACTCATCTTAAATTTCATTCCCTAGTGTAATTTCCTATCTTATGCCTTCATTTATTTTGTTATGTACTTTCTTTATCATGCCAAGTATAGGATGGAATGTGGTACAGATGTAGGATATTGCTGCCTTAAAAAATTGCTTTTGGATTTTTATAGTGAAAAATTTGTCTTTTGAGTTTTGCCTCTTCATCCGATTGCCTCAAATTACAAATGGAGCAGAATCAATATTAACTCTCTATTTTCATGCTACTCTATAGAGGAAGTGTGATTTGAAGCATCCCCCTGGGGACAAAATATATCGAAGTGGTACCCTGTCAATGTTTGAGGTATATTCTTGAATAGCTTTTACTGCTACTACTTTTTGTGCCAAAGTTCACAAAAAGGAAAAAAAAAGGAAATAGCCTTTCCATGATCTAGTTAAGTAAAACCTATATTGTTGTGGCTTTCTTCAACCCTACCCTATTGTTTTTGCTTTTGTAAATTCAATTTTCACATATCTTTATTTGTATGTAAAATCCAATAATCTTGAGATCTTTTTAAATGATACTTTGAAAAATGTTGTGTTGAGACAATTATTTTTCAACTTTGGCTTACTAATGTAGAAATAATTTTCACCATTTTTCTTTTTTTTTTCTAGCTCCTGCTACAAAATGTCATGTTGTAGAATGCTGCAGATCTTTAGCCTTTGTTGACATTCATCTTCCTTTGTTCAAATATTTTGAGACAGGTTGATGGCAAAAAGAACAAAGCTTATGGGCAGAATCTTTGTTATTTGGCGAAGTTGTTCGTTGACCACAAGACCCTTTATTACGATGTTGACCTATTTCTATTCTATGTTTGTGTGAATGTGATGATCGAGGTTGCCACATGGTTGGATACCTTTCCAAGGTAATTAATTTCTATTGCATTTTTGTTGCTTATATTTGACACTGTGTGGAGGTTATAACAAAACTTTTTATGTCTAAGGCTGTTCTAATACTTTGCAGTTGCAATGTACCAACTCTGGTGGCATGGAGTGCATACAACATTTCTTAACCTTATTGTCATCATATTAGAAGTTTTCAAGTAGTAAAATTTATTCTCTGTGTATTTTGGGACTTTAAGTTTCTTATTCAACCCCATAGCATGTTCGATAAAACTTTTTGTAGTCGTTACACCTGGAATGCTTAGAATGTTGCCAATCCTTATTATTATTTCATTGTTATCTGCACCATGTCTTAGTCTTTTAGACTGTCTTACCTGTCACAACAAATATCTTAGCATTTTGCATCTGATCATGCAGGAAAAGCATTCAGAGGAATCCTATAATTTGGCATGTATCCTCACCCTTCCTCCATATCAAAGGAAAGGCTATGGGAAGTTTTAAATTGCCTTTTGTAAGCTCTGTGTCTTACTTTTATCAATGGTTCAGAAAAAAGGCTTCCCCTCTTCTATCTTAAAATAAATAGCTAGATGCTAGAGCCTTCTAGATATTGAATATAAATGCCTCTTTATATATTGTCTTTTATTCCGGACTTAAGATATTTTGATGTAGGCTTAGTTAAGATTGCAACAATGAGCTCATCTGTTATGCAACTTATCATTGTTTTTGATAGTCCCTTTTTTGTATTTTGTTTCCCCTTTTTGGTCATTTATTGAAGGAAAAAATGTAGATTGATGTTACATAGATTGTGGTGTTTTGGTACCAAACAAATTGGAGATCCAATAGTAATGCAAAATTTTTATTTTTTTATATTTTATTTTTTATTTTTCATGACCAAATTAGCGGCGTTTTGTATAAAAGCGTCGCTAAAGACCATGACTTTTAGTGGCACTTTTTAAAAATCGTCGCTAAAGACCAGGACCTTTAGCGGCGTTTTTTAAAAAGCGCCTATAAAGACCACGACTTTTAGCGGCGTTTATTATAAAAGGGCCGCTAAAAGTCATGATCTTTAGCAGCGTTTTTTAAATAAACGTTGCAAATTTTAGCTGCGTTTTCTATAGCGGCGTCTTTTGCAGCGCTTGTGGAAGCGCTGCAATTAGTTTTAGCGGCGCTTCTAAGGCCAAAAAACGCCACAAAAAGTCTATTTTCCTGTAGTGTCTGCTTACGACTTTTGTCGATCTGAAGTGGCTTTCAAGCAATCTCGGATTACCTTTACTTTTTCTTCGGTCTCCTTAACCAAATCATCCCCGTGAATCTATTTCTCGTTAAGCTCGGTCCAATACAAAGGTGTTCGGCACTATGCGGCCATATGATGCCTCATAAGGTTCCATTTTTATACTCGACTGATGGCTATTATTATAGGCAAATTCGACCAATGGTAGATATTTTTCCCAACTACCCTTAAATTCTAGAACACAGCATCGGAGCATATCTTTAAGTATCTGAATTACCCTTTTGGATTGACCGTCGGTCTGTGGATGAAATGTAGTACTAAAATTCAATTTCGTACCCAAAGCTTGCTCTAAAATCTCGAAGTGAACCTCGAATTTCTATCTGAAATAATCGAAGTAAGCACCCCGTGCAATCTTACAATCAAAAAAATGTACAACTCAACTAGCTTATCAAGCGAATAATCGGTACGTATCGAAATAAAATGAGTCGATTTCGTCAATCTATCAAAAACGACCCTAATGGCATCTTTCTTTTTTAGAGTTAGAGGTCATCCAGTTACAAAATCCATCATAACTCTGTCCCATTTCCATTCGGGTACATCACTGGCTGAAGTAAACCCGAAGGTACTTGGTGTTCAGCTTTTACTTGTTGACAAATCAAACATTTCAAAATAAACTCGGAGATATCTCTTTTCATACCAGACCACCAATACAATTTCTTCAAATCATTATACATTTTAGTACTACCCGGATGCACAGATAAACAACCATTATGCACCTCATGAAGAATTTTCTGAATAAGCTCATCATTTTTCGGTACACAAACTCTACCTCGGAACATCAAACAATCATCGGATCCGACATGAAAATCTGAATCATTAACCGATTCACAATGAGCTCTCTTGGCCTGCAAATCAATGTCACATTTTTGAGTTGCACAAATTTGCTGAAGAAATAACGGTCTAGCTCTGAACTCAGCTATAATCGAATTATTATGGACAATGTTAACCTCGTGTTCATTGCTCTCAAGGCAAACAAGGATTTTCTACTCAGGGCATCTGCGACAACATTCACCTTACCCGGGTGATAATCAATCACCAACTCATAATCTTTCAGTAACTCAAGCCATCTCCGTTGCCACAAATTTAAATCTTTCTGAGTCATCAAATACTTCAAACTCTTGTGATCCATAAAAACATGACATTTCTCACCGTATAAATGTTGTCTCCAAAATTTTGAGTAAACACAATAGCGACCAATTCCAAATCATGCGTTGTCTCATGTGGCTTCAATTGTCTCGAGGCACAGGTTATCACTTTGCCTTCTTGCATAAACACACATCCCAATCCATTCAGTGATGTGTTGCTATAAATCACAAACTCCTTTCTCGGTTTAGGTTGCATTAAAACCGGTGCCGCAATCAATAAAGCCTTCAACTTCTCAAAATTTTGCTGACATTTTTCGGACCATACAAATTTGACATCTATTTGCAAAAGCTTGGTCATAGGAATAGCAATCATCAAAAACCCTTTGACAAACCGACGGTAGTAACCAGCTAAGCCCAAAAAGCTTCAAACTTCAGATGCATTCCTTGGTAGTTTCTAGTCAACAATTGCCGAAATCTTACTTGGATCAACCCGAATACCATCACCTAAGACAATATGTCCTAAAAATCTGACTTCTTGAAGCCAAAACTCACTTTTACTGAACTTATCATATAACTTCTTATCTCTCAAAGTCTGCAAAATAGTTCTCAAGTGTTCGGCATGCTCGGACTCATTACGAGAATAAATCAGTATGTCATCAAACAACTACAAACTTGTCTAAGTACGATCTAAAGATTCAATTCATTAGGTCCATAAAAACTGCAGGAGCATTTATCAGTCCAAAAGGCATCACCAGAAATTCTTAGGGTCCGTACCTTGTTCGTAAAGCGATTTTTGGCACATCGGACTCTTTTACTCTCAACTGATAGTAACCAGATCTCAAATCTATCTTCGAGAACACTGTCGCTCCTTTCAATTGGTCAAATAAATCATCAATCCTCGGCAAAGGATACTTGTTCTTAATGGTTACCTTATTGAGCTGTCGATAATCTATACAAAGTCTCATAGTCCCGTCCTTCTTCTTTACGAACAATAATGGAGCACCTTAGGGAGAATAACTTGGTCTCGCAAAACCCTTATCTGTCAACTCTTGCAACTGAGTCTTTAACTCTTTCAATTCCATCATAGCCATCCTATACGGAGCAATTGATATCGGTGAAACACTAGGGACTAATTCAATACCAAACTCAACTTCTCTAATTGGAGGCAATCTTGGCAACTCCACTGGAAAAACATCCAAATATTCACACACCACTGGCACTGATTCAATTTTCAATTCAAACTCTTTCGTTTTTAACACATAGGCTAGGTAAGCTTCACACCCTTTTCTTATACATTTCTGAGCTGACATTGAAGAAATCACCACAGGCAATATATTTGACTCATCTGATTCAAACCGAATAATTTCACCATTTTCACATTTCAATTCAATAACTTTCTATCTATAATTTACTATAGCATCACGCAACGTTAGCCAATCCATACCCAAAATGACATCAAACTCATCAAATGGCAACAACATCAAGTCAGCCAGAAAATAGTGACCTCTAATTATCAAAGGACATTTCTTACATACTTTGTCAACTAAAACATGCTTGCCTAAAGGGTTTGACACCTTAATCACAAATTCAATAAACGAAACAGGAAATTTCTTATTAATTACCAAATTCATAGAAACATACGAATGAGTAGATCCAGGATCAATTAATGCAATAACATCAGTATCATAAAGAGAAAAAGTACCAGAATAACATCAGGAGATGTCGCTTCTTTAAAAGCACAGATGGCATAGGCTCTAGCAAGTGCTCGAGCTTCAGATCTCACCGCGGTTTCTTTCGTCACACCTTTACTACTGGTTCCATTTCCAGTATTTCTCGGGGGTTTTCCTCTAGAAGCAGTATTACTAGGCCTTACACTCTAAAATTTCTCTTTCTCTGCCATCTCCGGGCAATCTCTGATAAAATGATCTTGAGAACCACACTTAAAACAATCCCGGTCATTCATTCTACATGCTGGGATGTCTTCTTCCTTAATGTTGACATTCGGGCCTATTAGACTTTATATTACCCACACTTGCCATCGAAGTAGCTTGAGATTTAAAACTCGAAGCTTGTTTCTCATGATCTCAGCATGAATACCCTGCTAAAACATTCGAACGGGAATACATCTCTTTCGATTTCTTAGACTAAGATGGGAATGGCTTACTCATCGGTCTTTTCCTCGAGTCTCTAGCTTCAAGATCAGCTTTCCTCTTCTCTTTGTTCAATTCTTCGGCTTTACAAGCCCGTTCAACCTATACCACAAACTTTTTCAGCTCTAAGATCCTGACTAACACACGAATATCTTTATTCAATCCATCCTCAAATCTTTTACACATAATAGCCTCCGTAGAAACTCACTATCGAGTGTATTTGCTCAGTCTGACAAATTCTCGCTCATATTCGGTCACTGTCATACGACTCTGTTTCAGCTCAAGAAATTCTTTACGTTTCTGGTCGATGAACCGTTGGCTAATATTCTTCTTTCGGAACTCCTCTTGAAAGAAGTCCCAGGTGACCCTTTCTCTCGGAACTACAGGCACAAGTGTATTCCACGAATGGTATGAAGAATCTCTCAGAAGGAGATAGCACACTTTAAACACTCATCTGGTGTGCAGGACAACTCATCAAATACCCTGATAGAGTTTTCGAGCCAAAACTCGGCTCCCTCAGGATCATCATCCACATTAGCTCGGAAATCTTCAGAACCATGCTTTCGGATTTTATCAACCGAGGGTTTATTCATCCTTATAAAGTCCATACCTTGTGGGGCTTCGAGAACTGGTCGAGGAATGGGTGGGGGTGCAGGAGGTTGGGCATTCGGATTTATTCGAAAAAATTCTGTATACCACTCAATCATCATATGGAGAAAGGCTTCCCGACCTCTATCCCCTTGACAAACCATAGGAGGTCTACTATCAGATGGCGCTGCCCCTTGAGCGGGAGCCGGCGCATTACTTTCGACTTCATCAGCCTTAGCCCGATTGGGATCCATTGCAATATAAAGACACGATTTAAAGTTGTCATGAGTCATCACACTATCATAGTTCATTTATGTCATGTATAGCTAGACTCTTACACACGCTAAGTTAGTCCGAGAATCAACTAAGTCGTAGCTCTGATACCACTAAATGTAACACTCCTTACCCGTATCCGACGCTGGGATAGGGTACGAGGCATTATTGGACTTATTCACAAACAAACACTCAAAACCGAGACATGAATTTCCACTCAAAATTAAAATTTCTCATACACATTCATATCGTCCCTAAAACGAGCCTACGAGGACCAAAATATGCATCGGAAGTGGTTCGGAACTAAACCGAGAACTTTAGAAACTTTTGGAGTACTTAGAAAATCTTTCATGAAAAAGGGGTCAAACGCCCGTATGGGTTCGGGACACGCCCGTGTTTCAAGTCGTGTTCAAATTAGGGAGCATTATGTTTATGACGTCATTATCAAATTAAGGTCACACGGCCAAGTCACACGCCTGTGTGCTTAGGCCGTGGTGTCTCTACTCGTGTGCTCATTACTGAGCATTATGTTTTGCAACAATTAAGGTGCAGGGGACACACGGCCGAAACACATGCCCATAGGGCAGACCGTGTGTCGCGCACGGCCTAGACACATGCCCGTGTGTTTACCCGTGTGGACAAATATAAAGCTGTTTACCAAGCCTTTTTGCCACCCTTACATGCACCAACCTACACAACAAAACATAGCACCAATTCAAGCATATACTTTCGACCTAATCAGCCATACACAAGGCATCTACATATCATTTACATGCTATCATTCATCTCATACAAACATCACATATTTAGCATCTCAAACCATGCAATTCCTATATTCATGAAAACATCATCATATGTATATATACTTAACCAATATTAGTCAATATCAAATGGCCATTTTTATCAACTATTGAAGCCATCACTTATGGCCAAATCAATTATGACACATAACAAAAAGACCAAGTCCCTATACATGCCATAACTCAAAATATTGAAATCATAAGTACCCAGAATGCTAATTTGATAGTGTGAATGGATATCCGATCTTCTTCGATCCCCTAGTTGGCTTGATGACACTATAAGACAAGGGACAAAGAAAGGGAGTAAGCTTTAAAGTTTAGTAAGTCCCTATGCAAATAATAAGCACCATACACACTTTAATATAAAGTAAATTAACATAAATGTCATTGTGAAATCATAATGAAGCTTAGCATAGATGTTATTAAAATCATAACATCATAACTTACTCAATTGAACCAATCCGAGGTTTCATCACATAATAAGCTCATTAAGCATGAGTTTTATGTACATACCTGTACCAACTTGCAACTTACCATAATCTTTCTCATCATACCATAGTCTTTCACAACTTTAGCGTTTCCTATGAATTACCCGTTGAACCACTTGGAATACTAAAGGATACTCGGGACATTTCATACTCAGAGTTCCATACCAGTGCCATATCCCAGATATGGTCTTACACGAGATCTCATATAGATGTCAATAGCCCAGCTATGGTTTTACAAGAAGTCTTATATCGATGCCATATCCCAGATATGGTCTTACACGAAATCTCAATAACCTTAATGTCATGACAGTTGTATCCTAACTATTCTTAAGGTTCAACCGGGATTTTCTCGCTTTTCAAACTTTTTCGATTTCATTCAAGAGTAAATCACAATTCATACAGTAATAACATAATTAAAGCATAAGTAATAATTCATTATTTACATATGAACTTACTTCGGTACAAAAATAGCAGATATGGACCTAATCGTCAATGACCTTGTTTTTCCCCCGATCAAGGTCCGAACCTCGTCTTTCTTGATCTATAATAGAAAATTTGAACTTGATCTATAATAGAAAATTTAACTTATTTATTATTCACATTATTTTTCAGAACAAAAATCATATTATAGCAAAATTACATTTTTGCCCCTAAACTTTGACTTATTTACATTTTTTCCCCTAAGCTCGTAAAATGAAACGTGTGAAATTTCTTTAATGTAAAAGCCTAGTCGAACCATTTTTATAACTATAACAGCCCACAATTTCCATTAAAACACACTTTTACTACATATTTTATAACTTCTACAAATAGGTCCTTTTAAGTATTTTCATCAAAAATCACTTAGTAAAAGTTGTTTATTACACATCAAACTTTCATTTTCTACCATAAAACATCAAAACACATGCATGTCATACATGGGTCAAATTTCAAACATGAACCCTACTTCAAAATAATGGTAGAAATAGAAAGTCAGGTGAATACGACTTTAAAAATGTAAAAAACGGGGCTAGGATGCACTTACTATCAAGCTTGGAAGTTGAGCAAAACCCTAGGTATGGTGTTTTTCTAATTTTTGGCACTTGAGGGAGAAGATGGACCAGATTTTTGCTTGATTTTCCCTTTTTATTCTTTTATTTACCAAATGACCAAAATGCCCTTCACTTAAAACTTTGAAATTTTATCTCACCATGTCCATTTTTGTCCACTATCTTAACAAATGGTCTATTACCATCTAAGGACCTTTTATTTAAAAGTTCATAGAAATTAGACACCTCTAGCATGTAGAACTCAATTTTTTCACTTTTTACAATTTAGTCCTTTTAACTAAATTGAGTGCCCAAACGTCAAAATTTTCTAACGAAATTTTCATGAAATCATTCCATGAAACTGTAGACCATAAAAATATAATAAAAATGAACTTTGCTGTGTCGAATTTGTGGTCTCGAAACCACTGTTCCATCTAGGCCCAAAATCGTGCTGTTACAACTCTCCCCCTTTAGGGATTTTCGTCCCCGAAAATCTTACCAGAGAATAGGTTTGGGTACTATTTCCGCATAGCTTCCTCAGGTTCCCACGTAGCCTCTTCGACTCTGTGTTGTTCCCATAAAACTTTCACTACAGCTATACTCTTATTTCTTAACTGTTTAACTTCTCGAGCCAAAATCTTAAACGGTTCTTCACCATAAGTCATATCAGGTTGAATCTCAACCTCTGTCGGGGAAATCACATGTGAAGGGTCTAATCGATAACATCTCAGCATAGACACATGAAACACATTATGGATTCTTTCCAACTCTGTCGGTAAAGCTAACCGATATGCCACTGGCCCTATTCTTTCAATAACTTCATACGACCTAATGAAACGTGGACTCAACTTGCCTTTACAGCCAAATCTTAGAACCTTCTTCCACGTAGATACTTTCCGAAAGAATTTGTCACTGACCTGAAATTCGATCTCTTTTCTTTTCAAGTCTGCATACGACTTTTGTCAATCTAAAGTGGCTTTCAAGCAATCTCGGATTACCTTTACTTTTTCTTCGGTCTCCTTAACCAAATCAAACCCATGAATCTGTTTCTCGTTAAGCTCGGTCCAATACAAAGGTGTTCGGCTCTTGCAGCCATACAATGCCTTATAAGGTGCCATTTTTATACTCGACTGATGGTTGTTGCTATAGGCAAATTCGACCAATGGTAGATATTTTTCCCAACTACCCTTAAATTCTAGAACACAGCATAGAAGCATATCTCCAAGTATCTGAATTACCCTTTTGGATTGACCGTCAGTCTGTGGATGAAATGCAGTACTAAAATTCAATTTCGTACCCAAAGCTTGTTCCAAAATCTCGAAGTGAACCTCGGATTTCTATCTGAAATAATCGAAGTAGGCACCCCGTGCAATCTTACAATCTAAAAAATGTACAACTCAGCTAGCTTATCAAGCAAATAATCGGTACGTACCGAAATAAAATGAGCCGATTTCGTCAATCTATCAAAAACGACCCTAATGGCATCTTTCTTTTTCAGAGCCAGAGGTAATCCAGTTACAAAATCCATCTTAATTCTGTCCCATTTCTGTTCGGGTACCATCACTGGCTGAAGTAAACCCAAAGGTACTTTGTGTTCGGCTTTTACTTGTTGACAAAGCAAACATTTCAAAACAAACTTGGAGATATCTCTTTTCATACCAGACCACCAATACAATTTCTTCAAATCATTATACATTTTTGTACTACCCGGATGCACAGATAAACAACCATTATGTACCTTATGAAGAATTTTCTGAATAAGCTCATCATTTTTCGGTACACAAACTCTACCTCAGAACATCAAACAATCATCGGATCCGACATGAAAATTTGAATCATTAATCGATTCACAATGAGCTCTCTTGGCTTGCAAATCATGGTCACATTTCTAAGCTTCACAATTTTGTTGAAGAAATAACGGCCTAGCTCTCAACTAAGCTATAATCGAATTATTATCGGACAATTTTAACCTCATGTTCATTGCTCTCAATGCAAACAAGGATTTTCTACTCAGGGCATCTGCAACAACATTCGCCTTACCCGGGTGATAATCAATCACCAACTCACAATCTTTTAGAAACTTAAGCCATCTTCGTTGCTACAAATTTAAATCTTTCTGAGTCATCAAATACTTCAAACACTTGTGATCTGTAAAAACATGACATTTCTCATCGTATAAATGATGTCTCCAAATTTTTAGAGCAAACACAATAGCGGCTAATTCCAAATCCTTCTCATATGGCTTCAATTGTCTCGAGGCATAGGCTATCACTTTGCCCTCTTGCATCAACACACATCCCAATCCATTCAGTGATGTGTTGCTATAAATCACAAACTCCTTTCCCAGTTCAGGTTGCATTAAAACTGGTGCCTCAGTCAATAAAGCCTTCAACTTCTCAAAACTTTGCTGACATTTTTTCGGGCCATACAAATTTGACATCTTTTTGCAACAGCTTGGTCATAGGAGTAGCAATTATAGAAAACCCTTTGAAAAACTGGCGGTAGTAACCAGCTAAGCCCAAAAAGCTTCTAACTTCAGATATATTCCTTGGCAATTTCCAGTCAACAATTGCCGAAATCTTACTTGGATCAACCCGAATACCATCACCTGAGACAATATGTCCTAAAAATCTGACTTCTCGAAGCCAAAACTCACTTTTACTGAACTTAGCATATAACTTCTTATCTCTCAAAGTCTACAAAATAGTTCTCAAGTGTTCGGCATGCTCGGACTCATTACGAGAATAAATCAGTATGTCATCAATAAAAACAACTACAAACTTGTCCAAGTACGGTCTCAAGATTCAATTCATTTGGTCCATAAAAACTGCAGGAGCATTCATCAGTCCAAAAGGCATCGCAAGAAATTCATAGTGTCCATACCTTGTTCGGAAAGTGATTTTCAGTACATCCGACTCTTTTACTCTCAACTGATAGTAACCAGAACTCAAATTTATCTTCAAAAACACTATCACTCCTTTCAATTGGTCAAATAAATCATCAATCCTCTGCAAAGCATATTTTTTCTTAATGGTTACCTTATTGAGCTGTCGGTAATCTATACAAAGTCTCATAGTCTCGTCTTTCTTCTTTACGAACAATACTAGAGCGCCCTAGGGAGAATAACTTGGTCTCGCAAAACCCTTATCTGTCAACTCTTGCAAATGAGTCTTTCAGTCTTTCAATTTCATCGGAGCCATCCTGTACGGAGCAATTGATATCGGTGAAACACTAGGGACTAACTCAATACCAAACTCAACTTCTCTAATTGGAGGCAATCTTGGCAACTCCTCTGGAAATACATCCGAATATTCACACACCACCGGCACCGATTCAATTTTCAATTCAGACTCTTTCGTGTTTAACACTTAGGCTAGGTAAGCTTCACACCCTTTTCTTATACATTTCTGAGCTAACATTGAAGAAATCACCACAGGCAATCTATCTGACTCATCTGATTCAACCTGAAGAATTTCACCATTTTCACATTTCAATTCAATAACTTTCTGTCTACAATTTACTATAGCATCATGCAACGTCAGCCAATCGATACCCAAAATGACATCAAACTCATCAAATGGCAACAACATCAAGTCAGCCGGAAAACAGTGACCTCTAATTATCAAATGACATTTCTTACATACTTTCTCAACTAAAACATGCTTGCCTAAAGGGTTTAACACCTTAATCACAAATTCGGTAAACTCAACAGGAAATTTCTTATTATTTACCAAATTCATAGAAACATACGAATGAGTAGATCCAGGCTCAATTAATGCAATAACGTCAGTATCATAAAGCGAAAAAGTACCAGTAATAACATCGGGAGATGTCGCTTCTTCATGAGCACAAATGGCATAGGCTCTAGCAGGTACTTGAGCTTCGGATCTCACCGCGGTTTCTTTTGTCACACCTTTACTACTGGTTCCATTTCCAGTATTTCTCGGGGGTCTTCCTCTAGAAGCAATATTACTAGGCCTTACACTCTGAAATTTCTCTTTCTCTGCCATCTCCGAGCAATCTCTGATAAAATGATCTTGAGAACCACACTTAAAACAGGCCCGGTCATTCATTCTATATTCGCCAGGATGTCTTCTTCCACAATGTTGTCATTCAGGCCTATTAAACTTTACATTACCCATACTTGCCATCGAAGTAGCTTGAGATTTAAAACTCGAAGCTTGTTTCTCACGATCTCTGCGTGAATACCCTGCCGAAACATTCGAACAGGAATACAACTCTTTCGATTTCTTAGACTGAGATGGGAATGACTTACTCATTGGTCTTTTGCTCGAGTCTCTAGCTTCAAGATCAGCTTTCCTCTTCTCTTTGTTCAATTCTTCGGCCTTACAAGCCCGTTCAACTAATACCATAAACTCTTTTAGCTCTAAGAAACCGACTAACACACTAATATCTTCATTCAATCCATCCTCAAATATTTTACACATAATAGCCTCCATAGAAACACACTCTCGAGTGTATTTGCTCAGTCTGACAAATTCTCTCTCATATTCAGTCACTGTCATACGACCCTGTTTAAGCTCAAGAAATTATTCACATTTCTGGTCGATGAATCGTTGGCTAATATACTTCTTTCGAAACTCTTCTTGAAAGAAGTCCCAAGTGACCCTTTCTCTCGGAACTATAGACACAACTGTATTCCACCAATGGTATGTAGAATCTCAAAAGCGAGATAGCACACTTTAAACACTCATCTGGTGTGCAGGACAACTCATTAAATACCCTGATGGAGTTTTCGAGCCAAAACTCAGCTCTCTCGAGATCATCATCCGCATTAGCTCGAAAATTTTCAGCCCCATGCTTTCGGATTTTATCAACCGGGGGCTTATTCATTCTTACAAAGTCCATACCTTGTGGGGCTACGGGAACTGGTCGAGGAAAGGGTGGGAGTGCAGGAGGTTAGGCATTCGTATTCGTTCGAACAAATTTCGTATACGACTCATTGATCATATGGAGAAAGGCTTCCCTGCCTCCTTCTCTTTGACTAACCGTAGGAGGTCTACTATCAGACGACGCTGTCCCTTGAGCGAGAGCTGGCACTTTACTTTCAACTTCATCAGCCTTAGCTCGATTGGGATCCATTACTATATAAAGACACAATTTAAAGTTGTCAGGAGTCATCACACTATCACAGTTCATTTGTGGCATGTATAGCTAGACTCTTACACACCGCTACGTTAGTCCGAGAATCGACTAAACCGTAGCACTAATACCACTAAATGTAACACCCCTTACTCGTATCTGATGCCGGGATAAGGTACGAGGCATTACTGGACTTATTCACAAACAAACACTCAAAACCAAGACATGAATTTCCACTCAAATTTAAAATTTTTTATACACATTCATATCGTCCCTAAAACGAGCTTACGAGGACCAAAACAAGCATCGGAAGTGGTTCGAGACTAAACCGAGAACTTTGGAAACTTTTGGAGTACTTAGAAAATTTTTCATGAAAAAGGGGTCACACGCCCGTGTGGGTTCGAGACACGCCCGTGTGACCATATGACACGCCCATGTTTCAAGCCGTGTTGAAATTAGGGATCATTCTGTTTATGACATCATTATCAAATTGAGGTCACACAGCCAAGTCACACGCCCGTGTGCTTAGGCTGTGTGATCGATTATATTTTCATAATTTTTCATAAAATAGATGCAGACTTCACACGGCTAGGGCACAAGCCCGTGTTCAAGGCCGTGTCGTCCACACGGCTGAGACACATGCCAGTGTCTCTGCCCATGTGCTCATTACTGAGCATTATGTTTTGCAACAATTAAGGTGCAGGGGGCTCAAGGCCGAAACACATGCCCATGGGACAGACCGTGTGTCGCATACAGTCTAGACACGCGCCCGTGTGTCTACCCGTGTGGAAAAATATAAGGCTATTTACCAAGCCTGTTTACCACCCTTACATGCACCAACCTACACAACAAAACATAGCACCAATTCAAGAAAATACTTTCTACCCAATTAGCCATACACAAGGCATCTACATATCATTTACATGCTATCATTCATCTCATACAAACATCACATATTTAGCATCTCAAACCATGATATTTCCCATATTCATGAAAACATCATCATATGTATATATACTTAACCAATATTAGCCAATATCAAATGGCCATTTTTATCAACTATTGAAGCCATCAATTATGGCCAAATCAATTATGACACATAACAAAAAGACAAAGTCACAATACATGCCATAACTCAAAATATTAAAATCATAAGTACCCAGAATGCTAATTTGATAGTGTGAATGGATCTCCGACCGTCTTCGATCCCTGAGCTGGCTTGGTGACACTATAAGACAAGGGACAAAGAAAGGGAGTAAGCTTTAAAGCTTAGTAAGTCCCTGTGCAAATAATAAGCACCATACACACTTTAACATAAAGTAAATTAACATAAATGTCATTGTGAATTCATAATGAAGCTTAGCATAGATGTTATTAAAATCTTAACATCATAACTTACTCAATCGAATCAATCCAAGGTTTCATCACATATCGAGCTCATTAAGCATGAGTTTTATGTACACACCTGTACCAACTTGCAACTTACCATAATCTTTCACATCATACCATACTCTTTCACAACTTTAAAGTTTCCTTTGAATTACCCGTTGAACCACTTGGAATACTAAAGGATACTCAGGACATCTCATACTCACAGTACCATACCAATGCCATATCCCAGATATGGTCTTACATTAGATCTCATATCGATGCCAATAGCCCAGCTATGGTTTTACAAGAAGTCTTATATCGATGCCATATCCCAGATATTGTCTTACATGAAATCTCAATAACCCTAATGTCATGACATTTGTATCCTAACTATTCTTAAGGTTCAACAGAGATTTTCTTGCTTGTCGAACTTTTTCTATTTCATTCAAGAGTAAATCACAAGCCATACAGTAATAACACAATTAAAGCATAAGTAATAATGCATTATTTACATATGAACTTACCTCGGTACAAAAATAGCAGAAATGGACCTAATGCAAATGACCTTGTTTTTCCCTCGATCAAGGTCTGAACCTCGTCTTTCTTGATCTATAATGCAAATTTAACTTATTTATTATTCACATTATCCAACTCAGTACAAAAATCACATTATGGCAAAATTACATTTTTGCCCCTAAACTTTAACATATTTACATTTTTTCCCCTGGCTCGTAAAATGAAACGTGTGCAATTTCTTTAATGTACAAGCCTAGCCGAACCATTTTTATAACTATAATAGCCCACATTTTCCATTAAAACACAATTTTACTACATATTTTATAACTTTTACAAATAGGTCCTTTTAAGCATTTTCGTCAAAAATCACTTAGTAAAAGTTGTTTATTACACATCAAACTTTCATTTTCTACTATAAAACATCAAAATACATGAATTTCATTAATGGGTCAAATTTAAAACATGAACCCTACTTCAAAATAATGGTAGAAATTGAAACATCGGGTGAATACGACTTCAAAAATGTAAAGAGCATTAAAAATAGGGCTAGGATGTACTTATTATCAAGCTTGGAAGTTGAACAAAACCCTAGCTATGTTGTTCTTCTAATTTTCGGCACTTGAGGGAGAAGATGGACAAGATTTTAGATTGATTTTCACTTTTTATTCTTTTATTTACCAAATGTCTAAAATGCCCTTCACTTAAAACATTGAAATTTTATCTCACCATGTCCATTTTTGTCCACTATCTTAAAAAATGGTCTAATTACTATCTAAGGACCTTCTATTTAAAATTTCATGTTAATTAGACACCTCTAGCATGTAGAACTCAACTTTTGTACTTTTTACAATTTAATGTTTTTGACTAAATTGAGTGCCCAAACGTCAAAATTTTCAAACAAAATTTTCATGAAATCATTTCGTGAAACTGTAGACCATAAAAATATAATAAAAGTGAACTTTTCTATGTCAAATTTGTGGTCCCGAAACCACTATTCCGACTAGGCCTAAAATCGGGCTGTTACATACAATCTAAGAGGTGTACAACTTAGCAAATCTTTGTAGAGAATAATTAGTCTGGGCCGAAAGTAAATTAGCATATTTTGCCAATCGATAAGTAAATTAGCAGATTTGGTCAATCAATCCTCAATGACCCAAATCGAATCCTTCTTAGTGGGTGTCAAAGGCAACCCACTAACAAAATCTGTAGTTACTCGCTCGCATTTCCATTGTAGAATGTTAGCAGGCTGCAACAGACTTGAAGGACGTTGGTGCTCAAGCTTAACCTGCTGGCACGTCAGGCACCAAGCTACAAAATTGGTTACTTCATGTTTCAAACCTGGCCACCAATATAATTCCCAAAGATCGCGGTACATCTTATTCCCTACGAGGTGTATACCATAAGAAATACTATATGCTTCCCGCAATATAGACTGTCTTAGCTCTCTATCATTTGGTACACAAAGGACTCAAAAACATAACATACCCTCAGTATGAAACCTAAAATCTATAGTCTTACCCTCCTCAATTTTCTTAACTTGAAGTACTAAAGACTCATCTAGAAGTTGATTTTCTCTAATCTCATCAATCCAAGTAGGCTTAATTTGTAACTCCACTAACAACCCATCATCCTCAAACAGACTTAACCGAGCAAACATTGCTCCCAACTCAACCATCGACCTCCAACTAAGAGCATCAACCACCACATTGGCCTTACCAGAGTGATACTCACTAGTGCAGTTGTAGTCCTTAAGCAACTCAATCCATCTCCGTTGCCTTAGGTTCAACTCCTTCTAAGTGAGGAGATACTTGAGGCTTTTTTTGATCCGTGTAAATAATGCAGTTCTTACCATACAGATAATGCCTATAGATTTTTGAAAACAACTACTGCTAGCGCCAAGTCATGCGTAGGATAGTGTCCCTCATGCGGCTTGAGCTGTCAAGAAGCATAAGCCACAGCCTTACTTTCTTGCATCATAACACAACCCAAACCAGTGTGTGATGCATCACTGTACACAACATACTCTTTTCCTTACTCAAGCTGTATCAAAATTAGTGCTTGAGTCAACATCGTCTCAAGCTTTTCAAAGCTCGTCTGCTGATTATTAGTCCAATTGAAAGGAGCATTCTTACACAATAACTTCGCCAAAGGAGTTACGATCAATGAGAACCCTTCTACAAATCTCTGATAATACCCTGTTGGTCCAAGGAAACTTCGAACCTCTGAGACACTTTTAGGTTGTTTCCACACAATAATAGCTTCTATCTTTTTCGGATCCACACGGATACCCTCGGTAGATACCACATGTCCCAAAAACATAAATTATCTTAACCAAAACTCACACTTGCTCAATTTAGCATAGAGCTTCTTCTCTCGAAGAATTTGTAGAACTACTCTCAGATGCTCATCATGCTCAGCCTTGTTCTTAGAGTATACCAAAATGTTGTCGACGAATACTACGAAGAACTAATCCAGAAATGACTAAGACATTCTATTTATAAGATTCATGAATGCGACTAGAGTATTGGTCAAACCGAAAGGTATCACTAAAAACTCATAATGACCGTAATGAGTCTTAAATGCGGTCTTAGGCACATCGGATCCTTTCACTTTCAACTGATGGTACCTAGGTCTCAAGTCGATCTTAGAGGACACAAACACTCCTCGAAACTGTTCAAACAAATTGTTGATCCTTAGCAACGGGTATTTATTCTTTATCGTTAACTTATTCAGTTACTAGTAGTCAACACACATCCTCATTGTTCCATTCTTCTTCTTAACAAATAACACTAGGTGCTCCCTAAGGCGAAACACTAGGTCTTATAAATCCTCTATCTAGAAGTTCCTTAAGTTGGACTTTCAATTCCTTCAGCTCTTTTGTGCCATGCGATAGGAAGCAATGAACACTAGAGCAGTCCCAAGAAGAACCTCAGTTACAATTTCAACCTCTCGATCTGGGGGTAACCCTGGCAGTTTCTTAGAAAAAATATTCGGAAAGTCCTTAACCGTTCAAATTTCTTCCATGTTTGAACCATCAATGCCCATACTGTAAACATAGGCTAAATACACCTCACACCCCTTTCTAAACCAATTTCTTGACTACTAAAGTGGAGATTACATTAGATAGGTAATCTTGACCCTTGCTAGCCATTACAATCTCCTTACTACTAGTTATTTTCAGAGTCACCCTCTTTACAGCACAATCCAGACTAACTTGATGTTCCACTAACTAGTCCGTGCCTAAATTCAGACCAAAATCCCCAAATGACAACTCCATCAGTCAAAAATACAGCTCCCTGAATCTCAAGTAGATACCTCCTATAAACCTTATGTACTCGCACTGACTACCCCAATGGACTAACCATAGAAACCTCACTAACAGATTCCTCAATAAGAATTCCCAACTTATTAGAAACACAACTAGCAACATATGAATGTGTGGAACCAATATCAATTATGGAAAAATACTGATTAGAGTGAATAATAATGTACCTACTGTAACAACCTATTTTTGAGTCAAATCGGAATAGTGGTTTCAGAACCACAAATTCAAACTTAAAATATTTATTTTATTATATTTATAGCATGATAGAATTATTATATGAAAGTTTCATAAAGAAATTTTACTGTTTGAATGTTTAATTCGGTAAAAAGGACTAAATCGCGTAAAGCGTAAAACTTATGTTCTATTAGCTAAAAGTGTCAAATAGCTATAGAACATTAAACTAAAGGTCCTTAAGTGATAAATAGGACATTTTTGGCTAGTGAATGATGATAGCATGGGCAATTGGTGTAGTTTTTAATAATTTTAAAGGTTAATTTAGTAAATTGGTAAATAAGGTTAATAAAATAAAACACATCAATTTTGGCCTCATTATCATCTTGATAGCCAAAATTTCAGGGCTTAGAAAAGCCATGGAAGCACTTTGAAGGTTCGGTCACATTGAAGCTAAATAGTAAGTCTGTTTTTGCTCGGGTTTTAATGATTTCTACGTTTTTGTGATTGTTGCTTTCTATTCTAGCTAGCCTGTACCCTAGATTTTGTAATTTTTGAAGATATGTCATATTTCTATTGTTGAATGTTTGAGTAATTTGATAGTTTATGATAGATTATGAAGGTATATTGATAGTTAAACTAGTTTTAATAAAGTGATTTTTGACAAAAATGTAAAATAGGGATTAAATTGTGAAATTGTAAAATGTGGTGGTTAAAAGTGTGAAATAATGAAAGATATGGGCTACTAGGAGTCCCTATGAAATTTGGCTAGGCATGGGCTGGTACCAAATTGCATGAATATGCAATTTTATGTGATAAGGACTAAATTGTAAAAGATGTGAAAGTATAGGGGCAAATATGTAAATTTGACAAAAGATGAATTGAAGACTAAATTGAATAGATTGAGTGTTGAATGTATTGAATTTGATAATTTATAGATCAAGAAAAGTCGAGATCAAGTTTAGATCGGGGAAAAGGGAAGATTGACGAATAGTCGATAGTTTTTATCCGAGCAATATGAGGTAAGTTCGTATAATTAGAATCGAACTTTAAATACTTGTGTTTATCTGAAATGTATGTATATGATTGAGTATTTGATATACTTTTAATACAAATGCTTAATTGATTAAGATTGATTATTACCGAGCCCCGTTTGAACCATATGAATTCGTAGGATACGAGTGACATGTCACTAGGATTACCATTTCGGTCGAGCTCCTGCATTTGTTGCGGACTCACCACAGCTCGTATGAGCTTCCCGATATATCAGATTGTAAGAGCTTACTATTTTCAGCTCGTCAGAGCTTACCATTTCAGCTCAATAGAGCTTATTGTCCATCAGCTCAGGAGGAGCTTACTGTTCATAACTCGAAAGAGCGGTAAATGATAAAGAATTGACGGAATACTGATGTATATCACCCGAGTGTCCTTTGAAATTCTAATGGGTTCAACGGGCATAAATTCTATTTATACGGATGAATACTATTACTGAATGAAGTATTGATTATATGATTGAGAATGAAATGTTGAATACAAGATATATTGAGTATTGAAGTGTGATAATGGATGATTTAATGTATTAATATGACTAACCTATGGATGAATGTTTGTGTTATGCATTTGGAAATTATATAGAGTTTACCTGAATTATTTGTATTGATTTGGTATAAATGGTAAGTTTAATTCTAAATTATACAGGCTTACTAAGCTATAAAGCTTACTTTGTTCCTTTTTCTATGTTTTATAGAGGTTCGTTAGCTCGCTCGTTTCGGACAAGTCGAAGTTACATATCACACTATCCAATTGCCGGTTGGTACTTATGAACTTGTGAATATATGTAAATATGGCATGTATAGGCTAGGTGTAATGATGATAGAGATGGTTATTTGAGATTGTAGTTTTGGCACATTTTGTGTATAGGTTAAGCAATGTGTGGCTAAACTTGACATTATGTTTTGGTAGTTTTGGGCAAAAGGTTGATGAATGGAAATATGCAAATGTTATATTGATATGTGGTTAGTATGTGAATGGACAATGCATGTTATTTATTAGCCATCTGAATACTATGTTAAATTGGTGTAAAATGTGTATGAAATGTAATAGATTGGTTGCCTATTGAGTTGTGAAATGTTGCAATTTATGCTTGTATAGGTATGTGCAAATTGGGTGGCAAATTGGCCTTGCAAATGGCCTATTTTTGTCCACACGGGTAGAGACATGAGCGTGTGTCTCAGCCATGTGCGACACATAGTCATGTTACACGGTCGTGTGTCCTCTTGTGTGGAAATTAAATTGAAGTCAGTATGCTCCACATGGTCTCACACACTGGCGTGTGACTGGCCGTGTGGTACAAGTCAGTATACCCCCCTAAATGGCACATGTCGTAGCACACGGGCGTGTGAGTTGGCCGTGTTACATAAGTCAGTATACCCTACAATTTTGGCACGGCCTAGTACACGGTCTAACACACAGGCGCGTGTGGCCACTTCAAAAGGCGCAGGGGTTAGACACGCGGGTGTGTGGTCGGCCATGTGACCCAAATCAGTATGTATGTCCTGTTTTCAGACGGCCTAGGACACGGGCGTGTCTGGAGCCGTGTGAGGCACACGGCCTGTCCAGACGGGAGTGTGACCCTTGAAATGTTGAAATTTTTCTAAATTTTCAAAATTTTTGTATGTTATCGATTTAGTCCTGAACCACTTCTAAAGCATGTTTAAGGCCTCGTAGGCCCTTATAAGGGACAATGTGTTTGTGATGGAATGGTGTTAGATTATGAATGCAAAAATGTATGAGTTTTGTTTGTTAAGTGATGTGTATTGATCGGTAATACCTCGTAACCCTATTCCGACAACGGATATGGGTTAGGGGTGTTACACCTGCTATAACATCGGCTACATCTCAGTCATCGTGATGTCTCACCCCATAAACCAGTGCAAGCTTCCTAGCCTCAGTCCGATTAACATCCTAACCTGGTGCCCCCTGTCCTCGACCTCTCAAAGGTTGTTGAACATCCCTTTACGACTGAACCCGATTTTGCATTGGAGCTTGCATCAACTCAACCCGATGCGAACACTCTTTATTCTGATGCTCAGTAGACTAACATCTAAAGCATGCCTATATTTTCCTCCAACACTCGTATGGATGGCACCTACCACAATATGCACAAGTCAGAACATGATCAATACCCACTGATACCTCAACCTGCTGAGGTTTGTCTACTCTGGCCTATTTTTTACGTCATGGAGTTGCACCAGAAGGTCTTGACTCATCTTATTTTGACTCTTAATTTGTTCCCTCTTCTCGTGCTCCACGCGCTTAATCTTTTCGACTACTTTAGTCTTCTCTACCAAAGCTTCGAAGACTCGCTCTTGTTTTGTAGCATATAGAATCTTTAAATCATACCGAATTCCTTTCTCAAAATGAACGTTGTTATCATAATCAATGCACACTAAACTCTGAGCATATCTGCTCAGCCTCAGGAACTCGGCCTCATACTAAACCACTGACATCTAGCCCTGACTAAGTCCGATGAACTCCAACCTATGAGCCTCCATATACCATGCCCCCTCATATTTCTTCTGGAAAGCATCCTAGAAAAACTACAAAGTTACACACTCAACCTGTGCGCTCCATACCATAGCCTGCCACTAACGATAGGATTCATCTTTGAGCAAAGATACTGCACCTTTCAACTTTTTTTCGGAGTGCATTCAAGATCATCCATAATCTTCTCAGTGGCCTCCATCCAATATTCGGCCGTCGTTGGGCTCATCCCCGTGACACCCCAAAATATCTCAACTCCATTCGCCCTAAGTTGCTCAGTCACTGACCCTCGGCCCACAAATCCAGATTGGACTTCAATGACCCTCTGTAAAACCCTAAGCATACCCTAGGACACTACATCGTCGCCTATATCCTAATTATCGACCTTAGAAAAAAGCGTCTCAGCAATCTCGTATCAAGGTTGGGTATGCTTCCCAAAAAGAAGGACTCAACTTGAGCCAGTCAATGACGCCTACCACGCCCTCGTGTACCACATCCTCGTGTACCATAGGTACTCATTATACTATCTAAAATTCAAAAGTTCTAAGAATTAGCTTAGGAAGTTTTAATCTTAAGTTTTAATTTTAACAGAAATATCACAGTCTTTATCTAAAGTAGAGAAATCTTATTCTACAGTCTTTAGAGTTTATTAGTTTGAATACAGTAGCTAAAGTAGAAGTATCTTATTTGGATTGACGTCAGAGTATCAGATTCTCATTTTTGAAATCTCAGACATTTTATGAAATTTTATTTCTTACATAGTTCCTACATTATTTTTTTTTCTCGAAAATTTTGCATGCAATTTAACCCAAAACCATAGTTCGAGTTTTGAATTCGACTCTATTACCCCCAAATGTAACACCCCAAAGCCAACCTAAATGTTATGACTGAATCTTGGAGGTTACATAGACCACCCAAAAAAACTAGATTTGCTTGCCTTTTAACTTTGTTTGATCTTATATAGATATTTTGTGAAACCCATTTTATTTTTCTCCCAGAAAACCTTATTGTGCTAAGCGAGAAGTTAAAAAAAACATTTGCTATTGTACTTTCAAATTGATTTAGAAACCATATTATTAGCTTAGATATTTTTTGAAAAACTCATTTATGTGTTTTGAAATTGGCAGTGAAGAAAAACTAGTGACTTTTCAATATTTTATAAATGATTACCTTATTTAATTATTAGAAAAATCATGCTTCTCATTCAAGACTAACCTACTAAATCAAATGTCAAAGTCTAAAAGCAAAATTAAAGTCCATAAAGATAACTGACAACCCAAAAGCCCATACTTAAAGATTTATTTAAAACCAAATCATTTTGAGAATTCGAATCAGAGCTCTCGAGCGCTGCCCAATCAGAGCTCCGACGGCGTGCCCTCAAAATTCAGGTAAGGTCCCTTGCTCTTCCTTTCGATTTCGTTTATAAAACGTTTAAAATAAATAAAATAAAAAGTGAATAATAATATAAAAAAAAGTAGACGATTAAATAAATCGGATTCAACCTTCGAAGTTTTCTCTTGTTTTTTGATTTCTCAGTATTCGTAAAAAGGAAAAAGCCCCTTTACAATGGTTTCTTTCGGTCTTTTTAAAGGCCAAAAGTGAAAATAGAAATAAAAATAAAATACAATCGTATTTCTCTTTTGTTTTTCTTGCTGCTGCTTGTTTGTCCCATTTTTGAACAGGTACGAAGGCCGTATGCTTGCTGGCGGAGGTACGGTATGCGTAGGAAGGACCACTGACGTGGTGACGTGCGCGTGGGGTATCGTGGAGGCTGCTGAAGTGGCGCAAGGGAGGACTGCGGCGCAACCTAGGGTCTCTTGTTAGCATCTGCTGAAAGTTGGCTCAATTTTGGGCCGTTTGGGCTTGTGTTGTTATTGGGTTGTGTATTGGGCTAAATTTTGGGTAGTGGTTTGGGCTAGGTTTAAGTTTAAATTTAGGTTTGTAATGACAGAGGGACTATTTTGGACTTTTATTATTTGGTTTTCTTAATTCTGTTTTGGTTTTATTTTGGTTTAATTTGGTTAATGGGCCCGGGCATGAATTGAGTCCTACAGCTGCCCCTCTTTTCTCATTGTCGTGTAACGAGAATGAAGCAAAGACTTTAAAAGGGCCAATTTTGCCCGGTCTTGTCGAATCTTGTCTTCTTTGGTGCTTCTCCTCTTCGAGCAGCTTCATTCCATCCCACTGCATCTTCAGGGGCATGAGAACTAGCCTCAATCTACTCCGCTGGAACTTCGATGAGATAAAAATTGTGGGTTTTGATCTGTTTCACTACTGCTTAGTGAGATAAGATATGCTATCTTTAACTGATCTACTCCACTACTACTTAGGGAGACAAGATCTGCACTCTTCGGTCTTCTCCACTACAAACTCAGGGATGCCAGACTGGTATCTTCGATCTGCCTCGCTTAGAAAGGAAAGATCTGCTATCTTCGACCTATTCCACTACTGGTCAGGGAGATAGGGTTGGTGGCTTAAATCTATTCCACTACTGCTTAGGGAGACAAGATTTGTCGTTCGATCTTGGTTCCCTACTACTTAGGGTGACAAGATCTACAATCTTTGACCTATTCCACTGCTGGTCAGGGAGATAGGGTTGGTGGCTTAAATATGTTCCCTACTGCTTAGGGAGACCAGATTTGTCGTTCGGTCTTGGTTCCCTACTGCTTAGGGTGACAAGATCTACAATCTTTGACCTATTCCAATGCTGGTCATGGAGATAGGGCTGGTGGCTTAAATCTGTTCCACTACTGCTTAGGGAGACCAGATTTGCCGTTCGATCTTGGTTCCCTACTGCTTAGGGTGACAAGATCTACAATCTTCGACCTATTCCACTGCTGGTCAGGGAGATAGGACTGATGTCTCCGATCTGCCCCTATAACTTCAGGATTGCCAGATCTACTATCTTCGATCCGCTTCGCTCAGGAAGCCAAGATCTTGGAATTCACCGATGTTGCGACAACGTCCTTTAGGGGACCTGTCCTGCAAGATCAGTTTTGTTGTTTATGCTTATACAAAATGGTTAGGATGCAATGATCAGAATGAATCTCATGCTCCTAACTAAATGTATTATGGACGACGTTTGCATGAATGCAGAATGTCATGAGAATGGTTTCTTATAATGGTTAGGATGCAATGATCAGAATGAATCTAATGCTCCTAACTAAATGTATTATGGGCGACATTTGTATGAATGCAGAATGTCATGAGAATGATTTCCTACAATGATTAGGATGCAATGATCGAAATGAATCAAATGCTCCTAACTAAATGTGTTTTGCATGAATGCAAAATTTCATGAAAATGATCCCTTTTTAAAAGTTTAAGGGCATCCTTGCTCGCATCATGTTGTCCTTGTTTGGCTGGTATTTTGACCCAAAACCCGAAGGAACAATTATACTTTGCTCAACTGATTTGCCCCCATTGTAACTTCAGGGTTCATCTCATATAACTTAGGGGTACAGGATCTGAATCCTTTCCCATCCATCTCACTGCAGCTTCAAAATGTAGAATTTGTTTCTTCTTCAATCTATCCCATTACTTTTCAAAGGTATAGGATCTGTATCAGCTTCCATTCATCCAATTGTAACTCAGGGGTATAGGATCTATAGCCTGTTCCATCAACTGATCACTCCCCAATGACCCAACCAGATGTGTATGCATGATGCTCGCATGGATGCAGAATATCATTTTTTCGAGAATGATTTTCTTTTTATACTTGAGTTAACATCACCCATTTCTTGTCAAGATTGTATTACTGACGCAATATCTTGTCATTTGGTTCAACCACATTTTTGACAAAAATCCGGAGAGATAGTTTCAGTTTAGACTCTTCCTTAAACTTGGTGAGTTTTAAACAATAGTCCTATTTCAAGTTCTTGTATTATCCAGAAGCTTACAGAGTAATATGCGAAAGTCCTTTCATGAAAGTATTATTAGTCCATTAATCGTTATTTCAATGCAAAATGCCTGAAAAAGATCATAACCATGGACAGGAAGGAAATTAATTAAGAGCATAGCTTGAAACAAATAAGCTAAGCAAAGATAGCAATCGCAATCAAGAAGGAAATTTATTGTGAACATATTTTGAAAAGAATAATAAAATCACAAATAACAAATTTAAAATGGGTAAAATGGAAACTAGGTGCCCCAGATATCGCAGCCTGAGCTTATCTGTTCAAACTTCTTGAGGACCATTTTTAGCTCGACATGTGTTTAGGGGATCTGAAGTACTTTGTCGATGCCTCAAGACGTAGCATACTTCTTTATTGTTAATTCAGACACAACAAGACTGTTGTATGCCCCCCTTTGATCATAACTTGAGCTGCCCTTTTCGGGTTTTCAACTCAAATCCCCTTTGGTCTCAAAGCCCCCTTTGCGAGTTTTCACCTTGGCCTCTCCTTTTTCTTTCCTTTTGATTGAAGTTTTGTTTTTGAAAATATACCTTTTTCTTCTCCTTTTTAAGTGAAATACTTCTTGACTGAATTCACCGGATTGGGCATATCCCTACCATCCATTTGGTCAATGCTTTCAGAACAGACTTTTTCACTACATAAAGTCCTTTCTAGTTTGGCCTCCATTTTTTTCTGAAATCCTTTTGTATATGAAGGATCTTCTTCAATATTAGGTCCCCCTTTGGGAATTTTCTAGGATGAACCTCTTTGTCGCAAACCCGTATCATCTGACTGTAACGGATAACTATTAACTTTTCCTCCCAAATTTGATTGACCATATCGGGATTGGATCCATTCTGCCTCATCCAGCTTCAGTTCTGATAAAACTTGAAAAAAGGAATTTCGACTTCAATGGGCGAAACCAATGAGAAATGTGTTGCCCCAATGACAGTCCTGACCAACGTTTCATAAGCATAGAGAGTAAATAGTAACTTCTGTTATGCCAATCTTTACAAGTCTCGCTCTTTTTATGATCTTTTGTTTTTCTTTTTGGCTGTCTTTGCTGCACTGATGTGGCGCCTAATCCTTGAACAGACCGCAAACTTTGACATTGTGTGGTTAAATGTGATATTTTTGACATTTTTTTTGTGTCAATATTCTTTCTTTCTTTCTTTCTTCTTTTCCCCCCTTTTTTTAATGACTATCGACTTTGTAATATTGGCATATGAAGCGACCTTCACCCTCTTAGTGAAGAAATTGACACCCACGAAGATGAATTGGTGTTGGCTAAATGCTTTTAACGAGACCGGCCTCATAACTTCTGTGTCCCATATGTAGATAAAATGGATGAGGCACATAAGTCCTGTCTTCCTCAATTTGGCATTTGATGCAATTTCCTTTTCTGGGTAGACCAGTAGCCTAAACCTCATGATTAGCCTGACTATTGTAGAACCATACCCATGTTTCAGTTGCCTAGAGTGCCTTGATATGATCGTGTGAAAACATCTTGAATTCTTGAAAGTAGCTCAAAGATGTCTCGTCTTGTGGTGAATTAGGCTTTGATATTTGCCCCTTCTTAACCTCGCAACGTCCACTAACCTTTTACAAGGTAGAGTCTATTTTCATCTTTTCTACCATTCTTAACAAATCAAAAGATAGGCTACGATCTCTGTCATCTTCAAAATCCTTAGATCCCTTAGACCCATATCTCATTCAAAAAGAGAGTCAGTAACAACGTCGCTCATGTCACTAATATCTAGGTACCTAGGCACGAAGGAAAAGAATCCAAAGAATAAATAATTCTAAGGATGCATTTTATTGAAATAGAAATTCTGGACACAAGCCTATTTCACAAAAAGATTCTTGTTGCTTCTAGGCTTAAAGCAACAAGCATGTTTTGAATATTGCTCTAGATTAGCTCTAAAAATACAAGGATCTCTTCCACAGTCCCATCGTACAAAACACTCCCAAGTATATAAAGGTCGATGCTTGGAAAACTTTTTATTCCTTGGTTCACTCTTTGGATATGCCATTGGTGTTCTGACTTCCTGATTTCTAGGCTTCTGATGAATTCTTTAAGGAATCGCAACTCTCTTGCCCCCTCCTTCAATTATCACAACTTACTGCTCCGGTCGACTCATCGAACTTCAAAACCCCTATTTTAATAAGCCTCTCCACCAATTTCTTAAATGCAATGAAATTATCGGTTGAGTGACCCATTATTCTCACGTGATACTCGCATTAAGCATTCGAATCATACCATTTGGGGTATGGGGGTGTATTGGTTCCAGGTAATGAGGAGCCACCATATGTGCATCAAATAGGCTTTGATACAACTCCCTATATGTCATTGGAATTGGTGTAAATTGGAGTTGCTTTGCACTGGATTCTTGTCTTGATGAGCCCTGATGATCAGTAGTCATAGCCATCGGTTGACCTACAGTGACTAATTTGGAACGCTTGCTCAAGCTGTTTACTTCATTTTCCCTCCTTCTCGTGGCTGATATTTTAGCACTTTCTCCCGCATCTATCTTTCCACTATTTATGGCATTCTCAATCATTTCTCCAGTCATTACGATGTCTGAGAAGCTCTTTGTGGCACTCCCTAGCATATGAGTGATAAACGGGGCCTTCAATGTATTAATAAAGAGCATTGTGGTCTCTTTCTCCAAAAGTGGTGCCTGGACTTGGATAGCAACCTCTCTCCACCGCTGCGCATACTGTCTAAAACTTTCATTCACCCTTTTCTCTATGTTTTGAAGAGTAATTCTGTCGGGAGTCATGCCTGTCACATGACTGTACTGTTTCATGAATGCTTGGGCTAAATCTCTCCATGTACCAACTCTGGCACGACTCAACTGGTTATACCATTTGGCTGCTGCTCCCACCAAGCTATCCTGGAAGCAATGGATCAACAGTTGGTCATTATTAATGTACCCTGTCATTCTTCTACAAAACATGGTAATATGAGCCTCGGGGCAACTTGTCCCATTATACTTATAAAATTCAGGCATTTTGAACTTGTATGGGAGCACCAAGTTTGGGACCAAGCTTAAATCTTTGGTGTCAATTTCGTAACAGTTACCAGCACTTTCGATCGCTTTAAACTTCTCCTCCAACCGTTTATATCTATCTTCTAGCTGTTTTCGCAATTCTGCTTTTGTCCTCTCTCCTTCAGCTATTTCATCCAAATCAGGAACGTTATTAATGATTGGATTATTTCCTGGACCTGAGCCAGTTTGGAGGTTCACTGAAGCATCAGCTTGGAATTGTTGAGGCCCGGTCGTGATAGATAGCCTTTGTACAGCCACTTCAGGTAGTGTTTGCTCGTGTGGTGGAGTAAAATTAGGGGGATATTGATGATACTCAGTATTCCCCTCAAAATTAACCATGGAGCTCTTTCCTTTATCCATATGTCCCTTCAATAGCTGCGTCATCTGAGTCATCATATTTCTCTGCGATTCCATCATTTTGTCCATCATATCCTGCTGGATCTTAGCAAGCTGCTCTTGCATTTGTAGCTGAAGTTTATCCTGCATCTCCCTTTGGAGTTGTTCAAGCTTCTCTAATCTCTGATCCATATCTTTCGTCTTGGTTTGGGTACCGTAGGGATGTTTGGTTTTGCTGGTGTCCAGGTTAATGTTGAAATAACTTCAACCAATCAGGGTCTTCTCATGATATCTAATGCATATGATGTAATGCTATGTGAATGTAATGCAAATGCATGGAATGAATGCAAAGAAAACACGTTAGTGCTAGAGACATAAACAACCTAGAACACCTGACCGGGTGACTACTAGGGTTTGGCGTGGCTCTATCTAGGGTAGGCTCCCAGGGTTTACTATATGTGGTTTGGTTCTAAAGAGAGGGTACCCGAACCAACAGATTCCTCAATGCTCACTCGTTATAGGCTCATATGGATCGAGTTCAGTTCAGGGGAACACATTTCCCTATGGCCATACGGAGGTGAAAACCTCACGAAGCACATAGGTACAGATGTGTCGCGGCAGCAGTCCACTAGCCCATGCGGAGGTGAAAACCTCACGAAAGCATAGCTTCTCACTCCCACTTAAAGGTGCGACCACAATGGTCATGCAATGCGATGCCGAAGTATTTTAAGACTCGACTTTATTATAATCATAACACCAAAGAAATATGTATTAAAAGAAACATGAATTTGCAAAACAATCTTCCAAATTTTCAATCAAAGGACAAGAATTAATTGAACCATGGCCTGACACTCAACCAGTCCCCAGTGGAGTCGCCAAGCTGTCGAAACCATTTTTATTTTGGGTTTGGAAAAATGAGGATCGGCTTTAAAATAGGAGTCGCCACCAATCCCTTTTGTTTAGGTGTGATTGGGTCACCTATAAAAATGTTTTGGTCTGCGAAATTCAAGAAAACGGGTTCGGGAGTCGGTTATGCAAGAGGAAGGGTTAGCACCCCCATGCGCCCCTAGACGGGTACCAAATCGGTTAATTAATGTCCTTGCATTGAAAATTTGGAAACGTTATAAATTTTCTAAGGAAAATTAATCAATATTGAATTTGAATTTCAAGATTAACTCGTTTCAAAGGAAATAAAAATATAACATCCAGTGCGTTAGGACATAACACCTTTATACCCCGACATCGAGATCATCTTTGATCTTCAAAACATGAAATTAAAGAAGGGTATTTGTTTATCTGGTTGGACAGAAAATTGACACCCAGTACGTTAGGGCATAATTTTCTAACTTTCTAAACGCACAAACATTGCCTTATTTTGGAGAAAAACAAAATTTTATATTAGGCTTAAAATGCATTTAAATAAAATAAAAACATTTAATAAAAAACTAGAACATATTAGAATTTGAGGCGTAACAGTAATAGAATGCATAAACATTAATCATGAAATATACACAAATTAAAGATCGTATTAACAACATGCTATAAAATGCAAGTTTTCTTAAAGAAAGTTAGTTTATATTGAATCTTGAACTTCAAGATTAGCTCGTTTCGAAGGAAATAAAAATATCACATCAAGTACGTTAGGACATAACACCTTTATACCTCGACATCGAGATCATATTTGATCCTCAAGATATTTAATTAAAAAGGATATTTGGCTATCTGGTTGAACAAAAAATTACACCCAGTACGTTAGGGCATAATTTTCCATACTCCCAAACATACAAACATTGCCTTATCTTAAAAAAAATTTATGTACGTGAAATTTTAAAATGAACTTAATGTATACAAAATATTTGATATAAGGCATACATGTATTGGAATTTTGAAGCATGCTATGGTACAAGATGTACAAACATTAATCGAGCATTATTCACAAATTAGACGCTATGTTAACAATAAACTATGAAATTTAATAATCCTATAAAATTGACAAATGTGAATTAACATAAAATAAAAATTTAAATGCTAATAGATTGCAAATAAATAAACAAGCTAGTTCTTGATTAATATTTTATGAAATCATTAAAAATAGAATAAATTGTGAATGAATTCCCTAAATGCATATTTTAAAAGAAGTTTACTTATTTTAATATATGCAACAACTTAAGTATAAAATAAAATATGATTTTATTATTGTGTATATATGCATGTACAAAATGATGTAGTGTAGTCACTTTTTTTAAAAAAAAATTGCATGAACTACTAAAGCAATACATGAAATTAAATACTTTTACATAGAAAATCAAAATAATTACAACGTTACAAAATAAATCTCAAAGTAATCTAAATTAAAAATATTTTGAATAAAAAATAAAATACATATAAATAATTTGAAATGCATAACAATCAATTAATTAATGCAAAACAGAATAAAAGTATATGCACAGGGTTTAATCATAACACATGCGAATGAACAAGGATTAAAAGCACAAATTTCCCATAGTCAAGAAGCAATATACAAATTGGATCAAATTGATATAACGTACAAATTATGGGGGCGAATTAAAGAACAAAGCAAACATTTAATGGATTTGGTTGAAAAAACAGCACAGGAAAGGAGGGTTAAACGCATAAATATCCCCTCAATATCAAAACGCGCGGGTCCTCAATCATGTGCGGGTCGTGTCACACGGGTTCCCCCAAAATGACGCTGTTTTGGCGCCTGGGGGAACCCATGAAACGGTGTCGTTTCGTGAGGGTATTTAAACCCAAAATTTCTGAAAAAAAAACATATCCTAACCCTAATTTTTTTAAGAAACAGCAGCCACTCAAAAGAAAAAAAGAAGCTCTCCTCCTCTCAGTCGATTGGGCTCCTTCTGGTGTTCCATCGCACCACCAAGCCACCACTGTATCGGTGGCCGGCGATGCCCAAAACCGGCCTTTTTTAGCCCTCTCTCGAAGTCCTTTTAAAGCCCTGAAGTCCCGAGAGAAGAAACCCCCTTTTCTTTGCCCTCGAATTTGGCTCCGACGACGGAAAGGAAGCTCCGACGGCGTGCCCTCGAGATTCAGGTAAGGTCCCTTGCTCTTCCTTTCGATTTCGTCTATAAAAGGTTTAAAATAAATAAAATAAAATGTGAATAATAATGTAAAAAAAAGTAGACGATAAAATAAATCGGAATCAACCTTCAAAGTTTTCTCTTGTTTTTTGATTTCTCAGTATTCGTAAAAAGGAAGAAGCCCCTTTACAATGGTTTCTTTTGGTCCTTTTAAAGGCCAAAATTAAAAATAGAAATAAAAATAAAATACAATCGTTTTTCTCTTTTTTTTTCTTGCTGCTGCTTGTTTGTCCCATTTTTTGAGCAGGTACGGAGGCCGTATGCTTGCTAGCGGAGGTACGGTACGCGTAGGAAAAAACACTGACGTGGCGACGTGCGCGTGGGGCATCGTGGAGGCTGCTGAAGCAACGCAAGGGAGGACTACGGCACACCCTAGGGTTTCCTGTTAGCATCTACTGAAACTTGGCTCAATTTTGGGCCGTTTGGGCTTGTGTTATTATTGGGTTGTGTATTGGGCTAAAATTTGGGTAGTGGTTTGGGTTAGGTTTAAGTTTAAATTTAGGTTTGTAATGACAGATGGACTATTTTGGACTTTTATTATTTGGTTTTTTTAATTCTATTTTGGATTTATTTTGGTTTAATTTGGTTAATGGACCTGGGCATGAATTGGGTCCTACAATATCAAAGTAGATAACAGATGGCATGGCAAGCTTAGCAATGCAACGAATCATTTAGAATAGATCCTACCCCTAACCGCTACACACCAACTCCATCCATCCGACACACCAATTAGGGTTATTAGGAACCTATCCATCCAACACACCAAAATGGTGGTCATAAGCCACTGAAATATGATGCAGTGTAACGACCCGAATTTGGGCCTAGTAGAATTGGGCACATTGGGCCTTAGGCGTGGGAGCATTTAAAATTTTTGAGAACATGAGAACGGAATTTATGCAAGTTGGACCTGTTAGGTGAGTGATTTTGGAAGGTTAGAGGGCTTCTATAAAGTCCCGGGATCAAACTTGGGCTTTAGGAAAATTTTGGTTTTAGGTGAATAAAACCCTAGGAGTTAGTAGGTAGGCTTTAAGAATAAAAAGTGGAGAAAAATGACAAAAAGGAGTTGTGGTCTAGTGGAAAATGGCGCCACATGGGGGACAAGGAAGTGACGCCACAAGGAAGTAAGGGGTCCAAGGTTCAAGTCTTGGTGCTTGCATTTTGATTTTCTTTTTAAATGGACTTTAGAATTTGGTCATAGACTTATATTTAGTGGCGCATGTTTTAAGACAACAAGGATCTAGTTGGTAAAGTGGCTAGCGGTGTGGATTATGCTATAGGGGAGCCTGGGTTCGAATCTCATGACAAGCAATAGAGTATTTATTTTGCGGATTGGACGGCCAGAGTTTGTGTTGGATTTAAACTCTACTGAAGAAGGGATCCCACATCGGAAAGCTAGCAAGAGAGAAGGTGAGAAGCTAGCTATAAATGGAGCTGTCTGTGAGGAGAGGAAGCATACCTCGATGGACGTTTGGGCATAAGAGCATTCGGAGCGCGGATTAGATTCAGACTCCTATCATGTGTATTTTGCACTACTCTAGCTGTAGAGCGGCAAATGCTGAAAAGCCGGTCACACGGTGATGGTAACCACATGAGCGTGCGAGCGCATGTGTGGGAGCTTCGACGCGATAGTTGAGGCCACCATGAGTATTCTTGTGGGTTGATGCTATTTGGGCCACGATGGGCCAAACAGGGCCAAGTAGGCCCAATGGGCCCGTGGGTCCATATGTATAAGTTGTATGAATTTGTAGTAGATGATGGATTAGACTATGTGAATCTCATATCTGTGGCTAGTTTTGGGCTAAATGAGCCACACGAGCATGTGGGCTCATTTGGGCCGAGAATAGACCTTACGCCCATTGGCATCATTATCTATGTTTAGAATGTTTGAGTCGCTCGAGGCGACTGTAAACCTTCTAAGGGGTTGAAAAAATTACTAAAATACCCCTGGGTTGCGAAATTACTAAAATACCATTGGAGGGTAAATTATCGAAATACCACTAGGTTGCGAAATTACTAAAATACCCTTGGAGGGTAAATTACCGAAATACTCCTAGGTTGCAAAATTACTAAAATATCCTTGATGGGTTGAATGATTGTTTTACCCTCAGTGTTGTCAAGTAACGTGTGTATGTTTACATTACACTTTTATATGTTGATCTATATATTGCATTTTATCATGTTGCATGGGGCGGGTTAATGATTGAAGAGCAGTGTAGCCTGGTGGCATAGCCACAATATATTTATATATATACATAATTATGACTCTGGTGGCTCAGCCACAAATATTGTGATTAGCAGCTTTTCTGCAATATTGGTGTGATTGGCGGGGTGGGTTGACTTGATCCCTACAGGTGTGATTGGCTGGTACGATGGTGTGTTGGTTGGATTGGGTTGGGCTGCATTACTTCATTTGCACTACCATGGTTATAGGGCTTAGGCCCAGATTAATGTCTTATGGGCTCGGGCACAGTTAATGTTATTTGCGGGATTACACACTGAGTTCTCGTAACTCACCCCTTTACTTTAACCTCGTAGGTAATCCTCGGCAATAGAGGATTTGGAGCCGTGGAGGCCTCAGCGGTGGCCATATAACGGAGATTTCTCTCAAAATTTAGTAAATTCAGTTTTTACTTTATCATTAGGATTATTTATTTTGGGTTGATATTTTGTTATAAGGCCATTGGTATATTTGTTTCTTTTAACCTTTCATTTATAACTGTTAAACTTATAAAAACGGGGTTTTCATAAACCATTAACAATTGTTTTCTAAAATATCACGTTACCGCAAATATTTTAAATAAAAAAATCAGTTTTAATAACAAATGCAGTTTTCAAGCTAATTACAACTTTTATAGAAATGGACACTGAGTAAACCGGGTTTTTATAAACAACCAGCGTAACTCGGAGTTTTCAAAAGTGATGCAAATATTTTCAACGAATGCTTAGCTTTTAAACAAGCCTTCTATGTGACATGCTAGATTCGGTCATAACGTCTAGGCCGGGTTTGGGGTGTTACATTTAGTGGTATCAGAGCCAGGTTGCAAAACTCAGCTGTGGAATGGGTTTGAAAACGTTTTCCAAAATTTGTTTAAAATTTGGTTTAGAAAAATATATCTTTATTGGATGTATGGCACCCGAGTCTCTGGCACCAAATCTGTAAGTTTCCTGACCTTATGCTCTGTTATATATTGTAATGACTGTATTTTGGTATTTATTTTGTGTGTGTTTTGTTTGGATGTGATGTTTGAATATAGAAATTGTATGCATGTGTGAAAAATACCTGTTTGTTTCTGCGATTAGATGTTTGGTTGTGTGTAAGGGGTTTCAAGATTAAGTTAAAAGTGTTTTAGTGTTGTTGGGATGAGAGTGCGCAGCGGCAGCATAGTAGGGTAGTCTGTGATAAATGACTGTTAGTTAGTTGGAAATTTCGAGGACGAAATTTCTTTAAGGGGTAGATTTGTAGCAACCCGAATTTGGGCCTAGTAGAATTGGGCACATTGGGCCTTAGGCGTGGGAGCGTTTAAAATTTTTGAGAACATGAGAACGGCATTTATGCAAGTTAGACCTATTATTTGAGTGATTTTGGAAGGTTAGGGGGCTTCTATGAAGTCCCGGGATCAAACTTGGGCTTTAGGAAAATTTTGATTTTAGGTGAATAAAACCTTGGGAGTTAGTAGGTAGGCTTTAAGAATAATATGTGGAGAAAAATGACAAAAAGGAGTTGTGGTCTAGTGGCAAATGGCGCCACATGGGGGACAAGGAAGTGACGCCACAAGGAAGCAAGGGGTCCAAGGTTCAAGTCTTGGTGCTTGCATTTTGATTTTCTTTTTAAATGGACTTTAGACATTGGCCATAGACTTCAATTTAGTTGTGCATGTTTTAAGACAACAAGGATCTAGTTGGTAAAGTGGCTAGCGGCGTGGATTATGCTATAGGGGAGCCTGGGTTCGAATCTCATGACAAGCAATGGAGTATTTATTTTGCGGATTGGAGAGTTTGTGTTGGATTTAAACTCTACTGAAGAAGGGATCCCACATCGGAAAGCTAGCAAGTGGGAAGGTGAGAAGCTGGCTATAAATAGAGCTGTCTATGATGAGAGGAAGCATACCTCGGTGGGCGTTTGGGCATAGGAGCCTTCGGAGCACGGATTAGCTTCAGACTCCTATCAGGTGTGTATTTTGCACTACTCTAGCTGTAAAGCGGCAAATGCCGAAAAGCCGGTCACACGGTGATGGTAACCACACGAGCGTGCGAGCGCATGTGTGGAAGCTTCGACGCGATAGTCGAGGACACCATGAGTATTCTTGTGGGTTGATGCTGTTTGGGCCAAGTGGGCCCAATGGGCCGGTGGGCCCATATGAATAATTTGAATGATTGTGTAGTAGATGATGGATTAGACTATGTGAATCTCATATCTATGGCTAGATTTGGGCTAAATGGGCCACACGAGCATGTGGGCTTATTTGGGCCGAGAATGGGCCTTACGCCTATTCACATCATTATCTCTGTTTAGAATGCTTGAGTCTCTCGAGGCGACTGTAGACCTTCTGAGGGGTTGAAAAAATTACTAAAATACCCCTGGATTGCGAAATTACTAAAACACCCTTTGAGGGTAAACTACCGAAATACCCCTGGGTTGCGAAATTACTAAAATATCCTCGATGGGTTGAATGATCGTTTTACCCTCAGTGTTGTCAAGTAACGTGTGTATGTTTACATTACACTTTTATATGTTGATCTATATATTGCATTTTATCATGTTGCATGGGGCGGGTTAATGATTGAACAACAGTGTAGCCTGGTGGCATATCCACAATATATTTATATATATACATAATTATGACTCTGGTGGCTCAGTCACAAATATTGTGATTAGCAGCTTGTCTGTAATATTGGTGTGATTGGCGGGGTGGGTTGACTTGATCCCCACAGGTGTGATTGGCTGGTACGGGGGTGTGTTGGTTGGATTGGGTTGGGTTGCATTACTTCATTTGCACTACCATGGTTATAGGGCTTAGGCCCAGATTAATGCCTTATGGGCTCGGGCCCAGTTATTGTTATTTGGGGGATTACACACTGAGTTCTCGTAACTCACCCCTTTACTTTAACCTCACAGGTAATCCCCGGCAATAGAGGATTTGGAGCTGTGGAGGACTCAGCGGTGGCCATACAACGGAGATTTCTCTCAAACTTTAGCATATTCAGTTTTTACTTTATCATTAGGATTATTTATTTTGGGTTGATATTTTGTAATAAGGCTATTGGCATATTTGTTTCTTTTAACCTTTCATTTATAACTGTTAAACTTATAAAAACGGGGTTTTCATAAAACATTAACAACTGTTTTCTAAAATATCACGTTACCGCAAATATTTCAAATAAAAAAATCGGTTTTCATAACAAAGGCAGTTTTCAAGCTAATTACAACTTTTATAGAAATGGACACTGAGTAAATCGGCTTTTTATAAACAACCAACGTAACTCGGAGTTTTCAAAAGTGATGCAAACATTTTCAACGAACGCTTAGCTTTTAAACAAGCCTTCTATGTGACATGCTAGATCCGATCATAACGTCTAGGCCGGGTTTGGGGTGTTACATTTAGTGGTATCAGAGCCAGGTTGCAAAGCTCGGCTGTGGATTGTGTTTGAAAACGTTTTTAAAATTTGTTTAAAATTTGGTTTAGAAAAATATATCTTTATTGGATGTATGACACCCGAGTCTCCGGCACCAAATCCGTAAGTTTCCTGACCTTATGCTCTGTTATATGTTGTAATGGCTATATTTTGGTATTTATTCTCTGTGTGTTCTGTTTGGATGTGATGTTTGAATGTAGAAATTGTCTGAATGTATGAGAAATACTTGTTTGTTTCTGCGATTAGATGTTTGGTTGTGTGTAAGGGGTTTCAAGATTAAGTTAAAGTGTTTTAGTGTTGTTGGGATGAGAGTGTGCAACGGCAGCGTAGTAGGATAGTCTGTGTTAAACGACTGTTAGTTAGTTGGAAAATTCGAGGACGAAATTTCTTTAAGGGGGTAGATTTGTAGCAACCCGAATTTGGGCCTAGTAGAATTGGGTATATTGGGCCTTAGGCGTGGGAGCGTTTAAAATTTTTGAGAACATGAGAACGACATTTATGCAAGTTGGACCTGTTAGGTGAGTGATTTTGGAAGGTTAGGGGGCTTCTATGAAGTCCCGGGATCAAACTTGGGCATTAAGAAAATTTTGGTTTTAGGTGAATAAAACCCTGGGAGTTACTAGGTAGGCTTTAAGAATAAAATGTGGAGAAAAATTCAAAAAGGAGTTGTGGCCTAGTGGCAAATGGCACCACATGGGGGACGAGGAAGTGACGCCACAAGGAAGCAAGGGGTCCAAGGTTCAAGTCTTGGTGCTTGCATTTTGATTTTCTTTTTCAATGGACTTTAGACATTGGCCATAGATTTATATTTAGTTGCGAATGTTTTAAGACAGCAAAAAGCTAGTTGGTAAAGTGGCTAGCAGCATGGATTATGCTACAGGGGAGCCTAGGTTCGAAACTCATGACAAGCAATGGAGTATTTATTTTGCGGATTGGACGGCCAGAGTTTGTGTTGGATTTAAACTCTACTGAAGAAGGGATCCCACATCGGAAAGCTAGCAAGAGGGAAGGTGAGAAGCTGGCTATAAATAGAGTTGTCTGTGAGGAGAGGAAGCATACCTCGGTGGGCGTTTGGGCATAGGAGCATTCGGAGCGCGGATTAACTTCAAACTCCTATCAGGTGTGTATTTCGCACTACTCTAGCTGTAGAGCGGCAAATACCAAAAAGCCGGTCACACGACAATGGTAACCACACGAGCGTGCGAACGCATGTGTGGGAGCTTCGACGCGATTGTCGAGGCCACCATGAGTATTCTTGTGGGTTGATGTTGTTTGGGCCACGATGGGCTGAACGGGGCCAAGTGAGCCCAATGGGCCCGTGGGACCATATAAATAAGTTGTATGATTGTGTAGTAGATGATGGATTAGACTATGTGAATCTCATATCTGTGGCTAGATTTGGGCTAAATGGGCCACAAGAGCATGTGGGCTCATTTGGGCCGAGAGTGGACCTTACGCCCATTCGCATCATTATCACTATTTAGAATGCTTGAGTCGTTCGAGGCGACTGTAGACCTTATGAGGGGTTGAAAAAATTACTAAAATACCCTTGGGTTGTGAAATTACTAAAATACC
The DNA here is from genome assembly GCA_005393395.2 of Gossypium australe. Lineage (NCBI taxonomy): Eukaryota > Viridiplantae > Streptophyta > Magnoliopsida > Malvales > Malvaceae > Gossypium > Gossypium australe. Next base: position 63,172,992 of record CM016614.1, on the reverse strand, counting down.
ATTTGAGGGTAAATTACCGAAATACCTCTGGGTTGCAAATTACTAAAACACCCTTGGAGGGTAAATTACCGAAATACCCTGAGTTGTGAAATTACTATAATATCGTCGATGGGTTGAATGACCTTTTTACCCTCAGTGTTGTCAAGTAACATGTGTATGTTTACATTACACTTTTATATGTTGATCTATATATTGCATTTTATCATGTTGCATGGGGCGGGTTAATGATTGAAGAGCAGTGTAGCCTGGTGGCATAGCCACAATATATTTATATATATATATACATAAGTATGACTCTGGTGGCTCAGCCACAAATATTGTGATTAGCAGCTTGTCTGCAATATTGGTGTGATTGGCGGGGTGGGTTGACTTGATCCCCACAGGTGTGATTGGCTGGTACGATGGTGTGTTGGTTGGATTGGGTTGGGCTGCATTACTTCATTTGCACTACCATGGTTATAGGGCTTAGGCCCAGATTGATGCCTTATGGGCTCGGGCCCAGTTAATGTTATTTGTGGGATTACACACTGAGTTCTCGTAACTCACCCCTTTACTTTAACCTCGCAGGTAATCCTTGGCAATAAAGGATTTGGAGCCGTGGAGGCCTCAGCGGTGGCCATACAACGGAGATTTTTCTCAAACTTTAGTAAATTCAGTTTTTACTTTATCATTAGGATTATTTATTTTGGGTTGATATTTTGTCATAAGGCCATTGGTATATTCGTTTCTTTTAACCTTTCATTTATAACTGTTAAACTTATAAAAATGGGGTTTTCATAAACCATTAACAATTGTTTTCTAAAATATCACGTTACCGCAAATATTTTAAATAAAAAAATCAGTTTTAATAACAAATGCGATTTTCAAGCTAATTACAACTTTTATAGAAATGGACACTGAGTAAACCGGGTTTTCATAAACAACCAACGTAACTCGGAGTTTTCAAAAGTGATGCAAACATTTTCAACAAACGCTTAGCTTTTAAACAAGCCTTCTATGTGACATGCTAGATCCGGTCATAACGTGTAGGCCGGGTTTGAGGTGTTACATGCAGTCAAGCTGCCATATATAATGCGGAAAACCACCAAAAATGAATAATGCAGTTTAACTCGCAAAATCAGATTTTGTAGATAAACTTCCAGAATCGCAGATCGTAGTCTGCCAAAACTTTTTCCATGTCATACACATATCCCATCCCCAATGCAAATGCAAATGGCATAACCAATCATGCATTCTCAAATTAGACATACTTATGTAAAGAAATACGGATTAAAAATATGTTATTTCCACATACAAATTAACAAATCAAAATCATGCTCATAGGCAAAATCGACCAACATAATAGTAAGCAAGAATTCATATTACGTTATCAACAATAAGGAAAATATGCATTCGACAATGTCATAAATTAGGGCATACACAAGCGGCTTACACATATCAGGGCATATACACAATCGACTAACACATACTAAGGTATATACACAATATACACAACTGGCTAACACATATTAAGGCACTTAAGCATTCGACCTATACCTTATTGAAGCTTACTCACCTTCGATCTTGACCCTTACTCACTTACCTATATTCGACCATACCAAGAAAAAAACACAATCCATATTAGAATGACTTAAAATAAGGCACACAAAAAAATTCAGTTAATTACACCCACAAATCATGAAGGGTTAGAGCACACACCTGACTACTTCTGGAAACATTGACACTATAGCATAGCCTAAGCTCTGCACACGACAACAAATCAAGCCATTAGAACCCCTTCCACCACCAAACTAGGGCATTCAACCCGTGTTATCCCTTGGATCATTCGACCATAAACAACCCTTTAAGTTAGAGCATTCGGCTACTTACCCTTAGAGAAAGAATTGTCGAATTATCAGTTTGCTGGAGGAGTATTTGCCACTCACTTTTCACCTAAATAAAACCAAAACGACCAAACCATAATCTCACTAACCAAACTAGATAATCACATACCTTCCATGTGAATCAGAGCAAAACAACATCATTAAATAGAGTATGAATGACACTTACAGGGAGATATGAACACACTATCTAACACCCAAATCACGCACAACTAGCAACTAAAACTAGTAGAGACACAGGTTAAAATAATAGCAAAATAAAAGAAAATTAGGTGGTAAAAGGAAAAGACAAGAAGGAAAAATAAGAAACAAAGGAGAGGACTACAAGAAAAAAGTGTTCAGCGGTAAAAATGAAAAAAAATAGGAATGTGGAGAATGAGGGGGAGAAGGGGACGACATTAGAGGAGAAATTTTAGGAGATAATTCCTTAAAATTTGAATTTCAAAATCTGATTTGATCACAATCTAACTACCCAGAGTTTGAGTTTTACCAACATTTTGATAGCTTGGACGGCACAACAAAGGAGAAACAAAATTTATTTCTACTTTAAGCACCATGAGATTCAAAATCAAGAAACAAGGAAACTTACGACACCCATTAACCACTAGGCCAATGCCTTACACTTGTTAAAAAACATACGAAAACTAAAGAAAAGCTAGGCGTGCCAAGTTAGATTTTGGAGCAAAAAAATAAAAATTTGTAAGGGAATGGAATCAAACATATGACCTAAAGCACACAACCAGATTACTTAACCACTGAACCAAATCAATTTACTTTCCACAATTAATACTCAATAAAATAAGAAATTGGGGCATTACATTCAATGTGTGTATCAATGCCACTTTATTTAAAGTTCTATTCGCCCCCACCTATATTATGGTGTGTAAAAAAGTTATTGACAAATGAACCTTAAGCATACAATGAAGCCGAATGATTGTCTAAGTTTTGCACTAACAAAAGCAATTTACTGAGCACTGAGTGAAGCATAATAAGGATATCAATTTATATAAAGAATTTTTGCAGTAATTCTTTATTGAACAATCTAGGGATATAAAAGATGGTGGGAGAATAGAAAGAAACTTTGTTTTTATGTTTTTTGGTGTGCCATAAAATGAAAGTTCACTCCTATTTATAGGAATTCTCATGTCTCCACATAGAGACATAACTTTCAATATGTGTCTTTTCTAAATAATCACATCTTTAAAAAAGACATAATTATTCAATTAACATCTCTTAAATAAACATAACTTTTCAAGTAATATTTCTTGAATATTTATAATTCATTATAAAAAATCAAGTGATATAACTCTTGAATAATAACCAAAAGATATAACTTTTGATTAATTACACCCTTACATTTATAGTTATTGGAACACTATAAATATTTTAAATTGTTCCAACAATTTCCCACTATTTTCAAAATATTTTAAATTTTGATAATCTTGGAAATCAATTTGCAAAAATGAAGGTGCCTTACGATTGAATCTTCACTTAGTGAAAACATGTTACAGAAGCTTTGAACCGACTATTCCATTTGATTAACTTAACATATCTCACATAATGTTTTCAACACTAGTCAATGCACATTATCTAAGGACACTATTATAGTCATGTGTTTGTAACCTCTTTCATGAGTGCTGTCAGAGCAAGCCCTTAAGCTCCTAGAAGTGACCCCTTTTTTAATCATATAGTAGATCCCATCGAAAGTGTTTCTGTAATTATAACACTCTAACATATTTATGTTATGGGTCTATTAAGAGTATAATACTCATATTCCCCTTATCATTACGGGTACCTAATGTAACACCCCAAACCCAGCCTAGACGTTACGGCCGAATCTGGCGATGTCACATGAAATGGAATTTGAAATTGAATTTATCAAGTTAAGAACGTTTCAGTTTATTAGCTTCTATGTCAATTTCAAAAGTATTTTCTCGTTAATTCGATTCGTTTAAAAACATATTCTGTAGCGGAAGCTTTTAAAACCGTGATATTTTAAAGAAAACTGTTCGTGTTTAGGGAAAACATTCTTTATAATTAAACCGAGTTTTTGTTGAGTTTTGCAGTTTAGAAATCCATGAAAACAGGTAAAATCCAAAATAAAAGCAAACAATCCAAAAGCCCCAAATTACATCAAAAATACCTCAGACGGAATTTGAAATAAAAACCATATATGAATTTTAAAGCAGTTCGATAGTAATATGGTCACCGTTGAGTACTCTATCGCACTGATCCATTTAAGTCTGGGGATTACCTGTACAGATAAAACAGAAAGGGATAAGTTGACGTAAACTCAGTGTGTAATCCCCACAGAAGGCATGCATATAGTCGAACAGTAGTTATCAGTCAAATATAGTCTAGGGCCTAAGCCCATTACAGATTCAGTTATAGTTTAGGCCTTAGCCCATTCAGATACAGTTTCAATTTTAAATTAGGGCCTTAGCCCATCTCAGATACAGTATGCATACAGTAACAAAAATCCGTATCCTACCCACCAACCTCTACACACCATCTCCGACCATCCCTACACACCATGTGGGGTTTAAAACACCCACCCAGCCCTACACACCAAGTCATACCGAATGCGGCACATATCAGTAATATTGTAGCTGAGTTACCAGATGCAACTCGGTACACTTTAGTACACTTTCTCCAATAACCAATCATTCTACCCCAATGCAATGCAACTAGACATGATTAATGCAGACATACAGAATTACATGCTTACATGCTACAATTCAGTTATCAGTCATACATATGGATCAGTAAACATGCATAAATTTAACATGCTCAATACACATAGTATATAGTCAGGTCACACGATTTAGGATCTAAGTAGCGTTTACCGACCCTACAGTAGGTTCATAGTCATCTTGGGCGACCCGTGCAACCCTAGGAAACATTTTAGCTAAATGGGCCCACACGCCCGTGTGGCCTTGCCTATGTGGATCACACGGCCTGGCCCAGATATCACACATCCGTGTGGAGTGTCCGTGTGGGCCCACACGCCCAATTTCGTTTAGCCCGTGTGGCCCACACGGCGATACCCCAGTCATCACACGATTGTGTCTTCCGAATGGCCTGGCCTTTGTCGATCACACGGCCTACCACACTGGCGACCACACGTCCATGTGGCGTCGACAGTTTGCAATTTTAGCTTTCGCCGAATCCTGTTTTCTGCATTTTCAGGTACACACCTGGTACGGATTTGTCGTGAAACCAGTCTCGAGCCTTTTAGAACCTATAAACAGAGTATCTAACATCGATTTAGCAAATCGTTTTAACAAATTCCCTACTCAAATCAATACAGAACCGACTTACCACTGATGATAAACTGCCTCAAACCACTAAACCGATGAGGTGCGATTCCCTGCTCCACAATCTGCTCCTAAATGGAATTACAACTAACTGATTACAACAAATTGCCTTCACCAAAATCTGAAACCACATTCATAGAAACAAAATTCACTTACCAACCAAGAAGAAACTCAACGATTCAGAAGCACAATTTCAGCAGTAGGATTGCCAACCAATTTGAAGAGGGAGGAAGATGAAGTAAAGATTTTACCAGAAGAGGAAAGAAGCCCCCCAAAGGAAAAGATGACTAGCGTCAAAAAAGAAATTTGGAAGTGGAGAGAGAAAATTTCAAAAAGAATTAAAAATAAAATCAAAATAAAAATATTCTGATAACTCCATCATTCCATAATTCTCTCCCACTAACCCCTCAACTCAGAATTCCAACTGCACTAGAACACTGGCGCAAAATCAAGCAAAAATAATACCCATGCTCGCATAGGGATTCAAACACAAGACCTTCAGCAAACTAACACTCAACTCAACCACCAGACCAGCAGGCCCATTCTGATATGATTCTACCAAGAATTAAATATAAGCTCACTAAGCAAAAATAGGGCTTAGGTCAGAAAAATACCAAAATTTGCCAAAGGTAAGGCTTGAACCCAAAACCTCACATACACACACAAAATACTTAACCACTAAAGTAGATGCACAGTTGTGTCAAATTTTAACAGAAGCAGATATAAGAGAATTTGGGGCGTTACACCTAACATTTTTTACCTTGAAACGATATATTATTTATTATTTTATAGAGCTAGCAGTCACATACTGATTATGTATTTTGTCTCATTGAACTCAAGACTTGACGTTATACGAAGCGTTGAGTTGAGTTTCCATCATGGGTGACTCAAGTATCATATGTTTGTGCCTCATCACTAAATTTCAGAATTTAAATATAGCTATGTTAATTATTTATACGAAATGGTTAATTTCGGATCCCAAAGATCGGGCTAGTAGAATCGGGATAGTAAATCGGGAGTTAGTGAATCGAAAATCGTAATTGGATTAGATAATTAAAATAATTAGGAACTAGTTAAATAAAATATTAAAATAAATAGAATTAAAAATTTTAGGTTAAGAAATTAAAATTGAGTGTTCAGGAATTATTTTGGTTAAAATGGATTTTAAAAACGAGATTGGATTTGAAAATAATTTTGAAATTGACTCTAATTAAAAAATAATGACTAATTTGGAAAAGGGAGAAAATTGGAGGTTGTTAAATGAGCAATGACCCAATTTTTTTAAAAAAATTGTTGCCTATTTAACAACCCCCATGTCTTCTTCTTCTTCCCTCTCATTCTTCAACTTCTTCAAAAATTTTCCAAACACCAAATCAAAATTTTTCTACCAAAATTAGTTCATCCTCTTTGATTTTCAAGCTCTCCAAACACAAAATCTCTCTTCAATTTTGAAGAATACTCATGTTTTCAACCTAAATTTCACTAAAGTTCTTCACACGTTCAAAACTCAAATTAGCTTCGTAGCTTTTCGATTTTTCAAAATTGAGGTAACATTCTGACTTTTCATGATCAAACTAAGTGTGTTAGATTTCCAAATTGAGTTTTAATCGATTAAATCTTGATGTCAATAAATGATTTGATTTTAAATTGATTTTAAGCTTGAAAATGTTGGATCTTATTTTACTAAGGTAAGTTGTGGTTTCAAAGCTCCTTTCAACTTGTTTTGATCTTACTAAAAGTTTTTTAAAGTCAATTTTAAAGATCTTTAAGGAATTCAAAGGATTTGGATGTTTTCCCTTTTTAATGAACATGTTTAGCTTGATTTTTCCAGAAAAATGAGATCTGTGTAAATGACCAAAATTAAAGGTTTAAATATGTAATTAGATGATATTTAGGATGTTTGGAATTGAAATGAATGTTTAGAAACTAGATTTGAGTGGTGAAATCACATTTTCGGCAAAACTAGCTAGTTTTCGATAAGTATGATAGATGAGTTGTGGTCCACTTTTTTTACATGATATAAATGTGTTTGACGCTATCTATAATGTTTTTTTTAATGTATTTAATGTGAATGCAAAGTATCAGACTCTTTAGGAGGTTCCACAAGCAAGGACAAAGGCAAACAAATGCTTATTTGAGCTTTTTTCATTAAAGTCAAAGTTGCAAGGTGAGTAGTTTGGTGTGCGACAATTATGAAAAAATCAAAGTGTTAAAGGGGAGCCTATGTAGCCTAATCACCTATTAACACCCCAAACCCGACCTAGATGCTACGACCGAATCTGACGTGTCACATCGAAGTGTTTTTCGAAAACAGGCTTGTTGAGAGAAATCCGTTTTAAAAGATAGCCATGTTTGTTACTGTTGGTTTCTTGGTTAAAAACCCGCGGAAGCTACTCTAATTAATATCATTTTGAAGTATGAAAATATGTGTTTGTCTTTTTAAAATCATTATTAACTTTGAAAACTTATTTGCATCAGTTTGGCAGTTTCAAAATAAGAAATTAAAACCCAATTAAGAAAAATCACCAGAGGCCTTATTACATAATTATCAAACGAATATAAAAATTAAATGACTAATTCTAAAATTAAATAATAGTGAACGTGTGGCCACCTCCGAGTCCCTCGCAGCTCCAAATCATCTAAGGCTAGGGATTACATGTACAGTTAAAAAGAAAGGGTGAGTCACGAGAACTCAGTATGTAATCCCCTATTCAGTTACAGTACAGTGTAGGCCTTAGCCCAATACAGTAACAGTGTGGGCCTAAGCCCGATACAATATCAGTATGGTGCAAGTATGCAAACCCACCCCAATCTAGCCAACACACCACCCATACCAACCCAACAAACCATGTGGGGACAAAGTCGACCAACCCAGCCCTTATACCAATATTGCAGCATAGCTGCTAGTAATAATAACGCAACAAAGCTGCCAGTACAGTATATGTGGCAAAGCCACCAGTAACAATAATTGTGGCAGAGCCACCAGTATCAGGGTAACATCCAAGGTTTAGGGGCTATGCAGTTTGAGTATAATTCGGGTGTTGGAAGGTTTTTGGGTGTGCTTGGATGTGTTTAGAGGATTTAAGAATGCTTGGATGAAAGGAGAAGGCTTTGGAAAATTTTGGATTTTTAGTGTAAAAAGGGGAAATAGGGCGAGAAGGCCTTAAAATATTTTGGTGGAGTTTAGGACGCAAGAAAGGAAATGGCAAAGTGGCATGGAGGCGCTGCTTGGGGCTTGGGAAGGTGACGCCTCAAGGGGTCTCATGTTCGAACCAAGGTGGCAGCATTTTGTTTTTGCGTCAGCTAAAGGAACTGGGCTAGGTATGCCTTAAAAATTATTGGCCAGGTTGGTGGACATGGAAGTCCAGTTGGCAAAGTGGCTCTCATGCGCCACTTAGGAGTTGGAGGAGGGGAAGGGCGCAGGTTCGAGGGCTGGAGCGGCATTTTGGCATTTTATATTTTTGTTATTTGGTGATGGGCTGAAGTAGGAAGGATTTAAAAATAGATGTTGGGGCTTTTTGACATGAAAGGCAGGTTGGCCGAATGGCCTGGGGCGCTACTTGGCTGCTGGTTTCCCCCAGGTCCTGTGTTCGAACCTTGGAGGCTGCAGGTGGGGTTTTCCTTCTTTTTGCTGCTGATTGGCGTGAAAGTGGGCGGCACATTGAAGTTTTATTTTTGTTCTTTTTGGCAGCAGGTTGGTAAGGTGTGGACGGCACATGGAGTCCTAGGTAGGTGAGGATAAGGTTTTATTTTATCTAGTATTTGTTTTTTTTAGTGTAGGATAATCTCTATTTTTATTTTAATAGGTGGGATAATAGTGGAACCATTCCAATTGTTTTTGAATGGATGAAGATGAGTTAATAAAGGAGTTGTTTAATTCAAATTAATTTGAATTAGTGGCCATAGGTGATGGCCGAATCTTGGGTTCTTCATGTGGGGTAGTGGCCGAATTCTATAAATAGGGGGGAGCACCCTTTTGAAATGTTTTTTTCTTCTTGCTTCCAGACCCGAAAGTCTTTCTCCCATTCCACCCTCTTGTGCCGATTTTCTTTTATTAGAGATCATCTAGTGCAATTCCCATTTTCCTTGCCTAGTGACCGAACCTTTAAGGACCCATAAAAGTACTGTTGGTTTTCTTCTTCCCCTTCCCTATTTTGTGCCTTGGCCGAACCCCCATCCCTCTCCCAGACTTTTTGCAAAAATCCATAATAACACCTTTGTTAGCTGAATACTCCAACTTCATTGGGAAGCCTAGCCGAAACCTTTAGCCTCTCTATCTCCCTTCTATTTTATCAAGTCCCTGAAGCCGAATCTTATTCCTTGTGGTGGCCGATTATTGGTTGCGCAAAGGTGGGAGCGTTGGGGCTTTTCTCTAGTCGTTGTGGAAGGTAAGGTCGTATGTTATTAATCTATCTCTTCTAGTATTCGGCCAAGGGGCCATACTCATGGACTTTATTAGTAGCCGATTCTAATGGTCTTGTGTACAGGGATTTTCGGCAACTTCTTAAGACTATTGGTGTTTCAGGATCCGAGTAAGTGGGTAAGTGATCCTTTGGGTATTCGGCCTTAGGCCATTGGTTGTGTTTTGGTGTTGACCAATGTTGACTATGGTGTATAGGGCAAATCGACAGAAGCAAAGGAAGCTTTGGGGATCTCAGATCATTCGGTAAGGATGTTAGTAAGTGATGTAGTTTTGTTATTGGTTGATTATGACTTCGTTGATTTATCGTTTGATCCTGATTAAGTGTCGTCGATGGATGCGAGTGCCAGTCAAGAGGGCAAAGGGAAAGCTCCCATCCCAAAGTTCAAAAAGAGATCGATTTCTGCTGTACGAGATTGGCCACCGGGGTATGGGCGTGCAGCAGAAAACTATAGGCAGATAGCGGTAGTCTCGCTAAACGATAGCGTCGGGATCGAGGGTTTAGAGCTTCAGGTTATAAGGTGTGTAGTTAGCCATTATTTCCGGGTTTTATGTGATATCTGCTTATGTTATATGCTTACTAATAAGTGCAGTGGTAAAAGTGCAATAGATACCCTAAAAGGGGTATGACGTTGATCAGGTAAATAGCAAATTGTTAGTATTGTTGTCATTTATTTGAATATGAGTGAATGCCTATGTTTGTGAATGACATGCACATGCATCATATTGTCATTATATCATATTGCATGTGCATGGGTGGGTTATGAAAGAAGGACAGGGTGTACTTCGAGTACGTGGTTGATGTCAGCTTTGTGCTACATCGTGGATTGGCGTTGACTGAGGTCGCGTTGTGGATCTTTGCGATTTAGTTCGCGTGGTTACCTTGATTGATATCGGCTCTATGCCATATCGTGGCTGATGGGTTGCTGTGTGCTCCATCGTGGTTTGATGTTAGCTATACGCTACATCGTGGATGGCATTGGTTGCCTTTTTGGAGGGAAAAGGAGAGGGTGACTCGATAGTCCCCTGGTGTGTGGTAGGCTGGATAAGGGGGTGTGTAGCGGATGGACCTTAGGATTGGGTTGGGTTTCATGTTGCATTGTTCCGTTATGAAACGATATGGAAATGGGCCAAGCCCAATATGACATGTGGATTGGTATGTTATGAGAACATACGTGGAAATGGGCCAAGCCCAGTAATCAGTGGATTAATGAGAAAAGGGCCTAGCCCAGTACTTGAAGGTGGATTGAATGTGGGTCAAGCCCAGATTGTGGTAATGTCTAAATGATTATATTTGCACGTTGCAATTGATAATTGGGATGTTATGTGGCTAGCATGTGGGTGGATTTCGATGGTTTAATTATACACTGAGTCTGTATGACTCACCCAATTATTTATCCAACATCGCAGGTGACATGTTGATCGGACCGGGTTGGAGTGGATACAAAGGTGGCCATGCAGAAGAAGTTTTCATACAGAAGCAGATTTTATGCAGTGGATGTTTTACTTTATTTAATTATTTTATATTATCAGTTTTGGGTTTTTATTGGATGTAATAAGGGCCACTTTTGTTTTAAAGTACTTTATTTATTATTGTTGAAGTTTATACTATACTTAGAAATATTTTTACAAATGATTAATATCATACCAACTTATAATAAAGTTTTAAATTCACATATTTTATATCAAGCTTATTTTTATTTAATAATTTTTTTAATGGACACACTTTCCAAAAGTTAACCAAATTTTCAAGTTTATTTCAAAGACAAAAGATTTTTCAAACGTTTTTCCGCAGTGACACACCAGATCCGGTCAGGACTTGTGGGCCGGGTTTGGGGTGTTACAGTTTGGTATCAGAGCCAGGTTCAAAACTCGGCTTTGAGGGTTTTGGGCCCAAAAACATTTTCAAATGGGCTTTTCAAAAATATGGGCTTTTAAGAAACTTTTTCAGGTTATTCTGGCATGGCACCTGTATCTCCGACCCGAAGTCCACCAGGTAAGTACTTCGGACTTTTGAAGTGCTTTACTATTATGAACCGTGATGGGTTTATTTGGGCTCGTAGAATAGAATGATAGGGCTATTGGACCCTAGGACTAGTCTACTCAAACACGTGCATAAGATTTAAAGTGCCTAATAAACAAACCTGTGAAATAAGTCGCCGAGTTAAGGTGTGGCAACCTGTGTGCGCATGTCTAGGATTGGATTCGGAAGAGCCTGGTACTTAAGCAGTCCTCGTGACTCACCTCCTCTTCGCAGGAATCCTACCTGGTGCGTAGCTGCGGTTCACCTTAACCAAGAGGACTTGTTCACAGGCTAAACCAATTATTAAAACCCGAAAGGGATTAGCCTTACTGTTTTAAAATCTTTAATTCTAAAATTTCCAAAATTACCCCTTTGGTTTGTAAACTTTAAATCTGATTTTGAAGGACATTTTTTTTTCGATTGACAAAATTTCCAAATGCCCTTAGTGGCAAAATTACAAAAGTGCTCCTGTATTGTAAAATTACCGTATTACCCTCAACTTTTGTTAAAGTGATTTTTACTCTGCAAAATACCAAAATTTTTAGTTTTCAAAATATCAAGATACTCCGATTTGGGAAAATTTACGAAAATACCTCTGTGTTGAAAATTACTAAAATGCCCCTGACTTTCAAAATTTCTGGTTTAACCCCAAACTTAATGAAATTTTCTTACTTTGCAAAAGTATCCAATTTCTTGTATTTCAAAATAATACCCTGACTTTGGAAGTTTACAAAATTACCCTGATTGACAAAATTACCAAAATACCCCTGGTCACCAAAATCCTGTTACACCTTCAATTTGCGAAATTTTCGAAAATACCCTTAAAGTTTTGGAATATCAAAATATCTTGATTTATTAAGGTTTTCAAAAATTTTTTTTGATTATTTACAAAAATACCACTGTAGGAAAATGACGAAAATACCCTGGGGTAGAAACGGGCAAAAATGTCCGAATAGTGGATGTGTGTGGTGGATACCACTGAATGTGCCTTTACTGAGGAAGGAATGTGTTCTTGTTGATGAATGAATGTGTGTGTGAATGTGATTCTTGAACTAGAGTAGTAAACTCAAACTGAAACTTTGTGTGATCGAAAGAACTACTTCTAAATAACCATCTTTCATAAAATTTGTTCGTGGTTAAATAGTGGAACCAAATTTCTAATGCATAAAATTTCTTAAATCAGATTAAATCGTGACGATAGAGATGAGTTCTAGGGGACGCGGTAGAGGTAGAATGGCAGCTTCGGAACCGGTAGGGTCTGGCCATGGGTCAGAAAGTGAAGTGCCGCCAGCAGTGGACGTAGAGGGGCAAGATCAGACAGGAGAAGATGACGCAGTATCGCGGGCCATGTTACGACTTCTAGAACGTGTAGCAGGAGCTAGTAGGGGAAATGGAACTCGGAAGTCAGTATCCGAGAGACTCAGGTCGAATGGGGCTGAAGTTTTTAGAGGAGTGTCGGGAGTGGCTCCGAATGTAGCGGAATATTGGCTGGAAGGAGTCGAAAGAATTATGGACGACTTGGATTGTACCCCAGAGGAAAAGCTAAAAGGTGCTGTCTCGCTGCTTCGGGACGAGGCTTATCGGTGGTGGCTCACTGTCAAGCAAGGTACTCCGGCGGATCGACTGGATTGGGATTTCTTTAAGGCCAAGTTTGAAGGGAAGTACGTAGGAGCCAGTTATTTGGACTCGCAAAGGAAAGCGTTTCTAAATCTGGTTCAAGAAAGTAAGTCGATAGCAGAGTACGAAGCAGAATTTGTACGGCTAAGCCAGTATGCTAAGGGAATTGTGGCCACTGACTATGAAAGATGCGTCAAATTTGAAGACAGTTTGCGAGATGAGCTACGAGTGTTGATTGCTCCGCAGAGAAAAAGAGACTTCGCGGTGCTAGTGGAGAAAGCTCGTATAGCTGAAGAAGTTAAGAGGACGGTAAGGGAAAATCGAGAAAATAATAGGAACGAGAATAAGAGAAATGTTGGACCATCAGCATCGTTTGGTAATGTCCAGAAAAGACCAAGGACCGAGAACCCTGTACGTGCACTTGTACCAGCTGATCGGAATCATTCATGTGTTAAGTGTGGGAGAACCCATTTAGGAGAGTGTTGGGGAAATAGTAAAGAATGCTTTCGGTGCAGATCTAAGGCACATCTGGTTAAGAATTGTCCTCGAGCGACGAGGGGTCGTGGTTCAAGCTATGGGAGGAGTAGTTCTAGTCAAAGTCAACCAAGGATGTGATATCGGGTAAGCTCCTTTGTTTTGGAATATTCTTTAATTGTTTTCCTTGTTTGTAAGTTAACTCTTTCCTGTATGATTTGGATCTTGAGTGAGAACTTAGAGACTGTGTCGGGAAGTATGATAGATTAAGATCAGAGTGCGCAGCAGAGGCATAGAATAGCGAGTTATGACTATTCGGTAATAAGTAATTTCGAGGACGAAATTGTTTTTAAGGGGGGTAGAATTGTAACATCCAAGGTTTAGGGGCTATGCAGTTTGAGTATAATTCAGGTGTTAGAAGGTTTTTGGGTGTGCTTGGATGTGTTTAGAGGATTTAAGAATGCTTGGATGAAAGGAGAAGGCTTTGGAAAATTTTGGATTTTTAGTGTAAAAAGGGGAAATAGGGCGAGAAGGCCTTAAAATATTTTGGTGGAGTTTAGGACGCAAGAAAGGAAATGGCAAAGTGGCATGGAGGCGCTGCTTGGGGCTTGGGAAGGTGACGCCTCAAGGGGTCTCATGTTCGAACCAAGGTGGCAGCATTTTGTTTTTGCGTCAGCTAAAGGAACTGGGCTAGGTATGCCTTAAAAATTATTGGCCAGGTTGGTGGACATGGAAGTCCAGTTGGCAAAGTGGCTCTCATGCGCCACTTAGGAGTTGGAGGAGGGGAAGGGCGCAGGTTCGAGGGCTGGAGCGGCATTTTGGCGTTTTATATTTTTGTTATTTGGTGATGGGCTGAAGTAGGAAGGATTTAAAAATAGATGTTGGGGCTTTTTGACATGAAAGGCAGGTTGGCCGAATGGCCTGGGGCGCTACTTGGCTGCGGGTTTCCCCCAGGTCCTGTGTTCGAACCTTGGAGGCTGCAGGTGGGGTTTTCCTTCTTTTTGCTGCTGATTGGCGTGAAAGTGGGCGGCACATTGAAGTTTTATTTTTGTTCTTTTTGGCAGCAGGTTGGTAAGGTGTGGACGGCACATGGAGTCCTAGGTAGGTGAGGATAAGGTTTTATTTTATCTAGTATTTGTTTTTTTTAGTGTAGGATAATCTCTATTTTTATTTTAATAGGTGGGATAATAGTGGAACCATTCCAATTGTTTTTGAATGGATGAAGATGAGTTAATAAAGGAGTTGTTTAATTCAAATTAATTTGAATTAGTGGCCATAGGTGATGGCCGAATCTTGGGTTCTTCATGTGGGGTAGTGGCCGAATTCTATAAATAGGGGGGAGCACCCTTTTGAAATGTTTTTCTTCTTCTTGCTTCCAGACCCGAAAGTCTTTCTCCCATTCCACCCTCTTGTGCCGATTTTCTTTTATTAGAGATCATCTAGTGCAATTCCCATTTTCCTTGCCTAGTGACCGAACCTTTAAGGACCCATAAAGGTACTGTTGGTTTTCTTCTTCCCCTTCCCTATTTTGTGCCTTGGCCGAACCCCCATCCCTCTCCCAGACTTTTTGCAAAAATCCATAATAACACCTTTGTTAGCTGAATACTCCAACTTCATTGGGAAGCCTAGCCGAAACCTTTAGCCTCTCTATCTCCTTTCTATTTTATCAAGTCCCTGAAGCCGAATCTTATTCCTTGTGGTGGCCGATTATTGGTTGGGCAAAGGTGGGAGCGTTGGGGCTTTTCTTTAGTCGTTGTGGAAGGTAAGGTCGTATGTTATTAATCTATCTCTTCTAGTATTCGGCCAAGGGGCCATACTCATGGACTTTATTAGTAGCCAATTCTAATGGTCTTGTGTACAGGGATTTTCGGAAACTTCTTAAGACTATTGGTGTTTCAGGATCCGAGTAAGTGGGTAAGTGATCCTTTGGGTATTCGGCCTTAGGCCATTGGTTGTGTTTTGGTGTTGACCAATGTTGACTATGGTGTATAGGGCAAATCGACAGAAGCAAAGGAAGCTTTGGGGATCTCAGATCATTCGGTAAGGATGTTAGTAAGTGATGTAGTTTTGTTATTGGTTGATTATGACTTCGTTGATTTATCGTTTGATCCTGATTAAGTGTCGTCGATGGATGCGAGTGCCAGTCAAGAGGGCAAAGGGAAAGCTCCCATCCCGAAGTTCAAAAAGAGATCGATTTCTGCTGTACAAGATTGGCCACCGGGGTGTGGGCGTGCAGCAGAAAACTATAGGCAGATAGCGGTAGTCTCGCTAAACGATAGCATCAGGATCGAGGGTTTAGAGCTTTAGGTTATAAGGTGTGTAGTTAGCCATTGTTTCCGGGTTTTATGTGATATCTGCTTATGTTATATGCTTACTAATAAGTGCAGTGGTAAAAGTGCAATAGATACCCTAAAAGGGGTATGACGCTGATCAGGTAAATAGCAAATTGTTAGTATTGTTGTCATTTATTTGAATATGAGTGAATGCCTATGTTTGTGAATGACATGCACATGCATCATATTGTCATTATATCATATTACATGTGCATGGGTGGGTTATGAAAGAAGGACAGGGTGTACTTCGAGTACATGGTTGATGTCAGCTTTATGCTACATCGTGGATTGGCGCTGACTGAGGTCGCGTTGTGGATCTTTGCGATTTAGTTCGCGTGGTTACCTTGATTGATATCGGCTCTATGCCATATCGTGGCTGATGGGTTGCTGTGTGCTCCATCGTGGTTTGATGTTAGCTATACGCTACATCGTGGATGGCATTGGTTGCCTTTTTGGAGGGAAAAGGAGAGGGTGACTCGATAGTCCCCTGGTGTGTGGTAGGTTGGATAAGAGGGTGTGTAGCGGATGGACCTTAGGATTGGGTTGGGTTTCATGTTGCATTGTTCCGTTATGAAATGATATGGAAATGGGCCAAGCCCAATATGACATGTGGATTGGTATGTTATGAGAACATACGTGGAAATGGGCCAAGCCCAGTAATCAGTGGATTAATGAGAAAAGGGCCTAGCCCAGTACTTGAAGGTGGATTGAATGTGGGTCAAGCCCAGATTGTGGTAATGTCTAAATGATTATATTTGCACGTTGCATTTGATAATTGGGATGTTATGTGGCTAGCATGTGGGTGGATTTCGATGGTTTAATTATACACTGAGTCTGTATGACTCACCCAATTATTTATCCAACATCGCAGGTGACATGTTGATCGGACCGGGTTGGAGTGGATACAAAGGTGGCCATGCAGAAGAAGTTTTCATGCAGAAGCAGATTTTATGCAGTGGATGTTTTACTTTATTTAATTATTTTATATTATCAGTTTTGGGTTTTTATTGGATGTAATAAGGGCCACTTTTGTTTTAAAGTACTTTATTATTATTGTTGAAGTTTATACTATACTTAGAAATATTTTTACAAATGATTAATATCATACCAACTTATAATAAAGTTTTAAATTCACATATTTTATATCAAGCTTATTTTTATTTAATAATTTTTTTAATGGACACACTTTCCAAAAGTTAACCAAATTTTCAAGTTTATTTCAAAGACAAAAGATTTTTCAAAAGTTTTTCCGCAGTGACACACCAGATCCGGTCAGGACTTGTGGGCCGGGTTTGGGGTGTTACAATCAGTATGTGTGGCAGAGCCACCAGTAACAGTACTTCCACCATAATAGAATCCCAACCCCATGCAGTATGCCATGTCATCAGTATTTCGTGTATGCAACATGTCCTACTCAGTACAATCATACAGTACATATTTCATCTGTCAATCTATCTCTCGGGGTAAAATAGTCATTTTCATGTACTAGGGGTAAAACGGTAATTTTGTCCTTTAGGGGTATTTTGGTCATTTTACTCGCTAGGGATATTTCAGTCATTTTACTCATTAGGGGTTTACTCATTATGGGTATTTCAGTCATTTTACTCATTAGGGGTCTTAGTACAGTTAATGACCTTTCCGAAAGCCTACAGTCGCCTCGAGCGACACCGGTAATCCATTTGGTCGAAACAGTGTAAATGGGCTCAAAGCCTAATACTCGGCCCAAATGGGCCCACACGCTCATGTGGCCCGTTTGGCCCAAATCCTATCACAGTTATGTGATCTACGTAGCCCCAAAACAGTTTCTACTATATGTCATAAATTTTACCCGTATGGGGTCCACAAGCCCATTGGGCCCACACGGCCCATTTTGGCCCAACAAGGCCCAATATGGCCTAAGCACACCAGAACACTCATAGTGGCCACTTCAGTCTACCGCCCTCGGTTGTGGGCTCGATTTTTCCACACGAGCGATCGCACGCTCGTGAGGCCTTAAATGTCGTAGTTTAAACTTTTTGGCTTTTGCCGATTCTTAACGGAGGTAGTGTGATTACACACCTTTTTGCGGAGTCATTCCAAGATCTACGAGCATTCAACCTGAATTCAAACATGACCCACGTTAATCCTTTAATCATTAGGGTAAATTACCCTCTTATGGAAACTTAAACCAGCCTACCTTCCTTACATTGCTTGACGACTGACCTTAATCTCTTAAGACCACCGATCAGGATTGATCACACGCCTATGCCGACTATCTATATCCAAACAGATCTTATTAACCAAAATAGTGATCACATATGTGGCCTTAAACCACAAATGCTAACTTACCAACCACAGGAATATTCAGCCTAATCTAAGAGTATGGTAGTGATCTTACCCTTAATGAGAGACAGAGTTTGATGACTTGAATAACTTCTACACTTCTCCGCTCCTCGGGAATACCTAAAACCCAACAATCACCACCCCTAATGGAAGGGATCCTAATCACAGACCATGAGTAGCAGAAGCATTCAGTTTTTAGAGAAAAGGGGGATAAGAGAGAATAGTTTTAAATAAGAAATGAAGAATAAGAACACCTACCGATTTCAAGAATACTTGCAGGACTGAAACAGAGAGGGAAAGGAGCAGAATTTGGTCACCACCGAACTAATCAAGAGAAAAGAGAAAGATTCGGTTCACAAGCCAATAGGAAGTCGAAAGAAAAAGGAGAGTGATGATATTCAGCTTAGGCGAAGAAAGGGAAAAGAAGAAAAACAAATGAATGAAGAGGAAGGGAGAGGGAAGCAGAGATTCAGCCAACAAGGAGCTTGAAGAAGAAGTGCTAAACCATACAACAAAAGTGCATGAATGGTTAATTGCAAGACAAAAAGATGCACAAATGGTAAGTTGAAATTTCGGCACACCCAAAAACAACAAAAAATGCCAAAAACCGAACAACAGAGAAAAGCATTCAAAAACCCCCTAGCCGAATTTGCATGCCCAAGACTCCTAGTTCGGCTACAACATACCCACCTTTGAAAATGCTTGATTCTCTCCACGATTTTCTCCTATAATCTTTCTATGACCAATTCAAACACCTCATCAGCAGTGTTTCAGTCCAACTCTTCTACCTTTCCAGCTCAAGCAGCAAAATAAACACTTCATTGCTTACCCCAGGATTTGAACCACATAGATGCCCAACACGCCACTTGCCACTAGGCCACAAGCTCTTTTTGTGTCATTAACCAAACATTATTAATAATAAAGCCTAAGTGCCAGTGTCCAGGTTCATTTAAGAGAAAAACCAAAAATTTTGCAAAAGCCAGGGCTTGAACCCAGGACTTCTCAGACACTCCCAAACACTCCTAAATCACCTAACCAACACACCAAACATGCAATTGTGTCAGAACAGCCAAAATTAAAGACCCTATATTTTTGGGGCGTTACAACCTATATTAAGTTCCATGAGTAAGTGTTTCTACTTAATTTAACGATGATTTGCAAATGATGCTAAAATGTGATATGCTATGCGATGTATATTAAGATGAAAATGATATGATTGAATATGATATGAGACTTGAAAATGTGATATGAACATGAGTTTTGTGATATGTGAAAGTGTGCATAAATGAGTAAGTATAGTGAAAATTTTTCACTCTCAATTTGGATGGAATGAATTAGAATTCAATTCTCCAAATTTAGTGTTCATTATTGTTTATTGTAAGAAATCATTTCAACCCAACCTTTTGAAAGTAACAGTTGGATTCAATAACGCAACTTTTTGGTTTGGAAAAGCTCTCTCGAATGGTCATAAGCTTCTATTGGATAAAAGACTATTCAACTAATATTTGAACTTTGTCATCACCATTCAAAACAAAACGACTATCCCGATCCATTAATAGATAATTTCCCAACCGTGCATCTTCATTCCATCCATCTTCTTCAGTTCTTTCTTTCTTTTTTGCATGATATATAATATATATTATATAGTTCTGTACTAATCATAATCATGCATATTAAAATGGCATGCATACAGTGAACTAACACTTGATTTTTGTCAAGTAATTGATGCATAAGACACCCATATCTTTTGCATAATGCAATTTAATGAACACATAACAATTGAAATCTAATTCATGCAATAAGAGTAAAATAATCAATTTGACATACCTTTTCTTGCGACAAAGATTTCTTCTAAATAGAAATTTAACAAGATCACTAAACTTTATGCAACCACATTTTCCAATATTAATCCTCATAGAACTATGCTTGTGGTGACATGTGAATCTGCAGTAAACAGATAAGCCTTTTTTAATTTCTCATAAATTGCGAAAATAGAACCTTAAAATTTTTGGCGTGTGAGTATAAAATGAACTTATGAGAAATGGATGAAGGTTTCAAGGCGTGTTTCAATGCTACTTTATTTAAGGTTCTATTTCCCCACACCTATATTATGGTGTGCAAAAAAGTTACTGCAAATGAACCTCAAGCATAAAATGAAGTTGAATGACTGTCTACGTATTGCATTGACAGAAACAGTATACTGAGCACTGAGCGGAGTATAACAAGAATTTAATTTCTATAAAGAATTTCTGCAGCAATTCTTTATAAAACGATCTAGGAATATTAAAGATGGTGGAAGAATAGAAAGAAACTTTGTGTCTATGTTTTTTGGTGTGTCATACAAATGAAAGTTCACTCTATTTATAGGAATTCCCATCTCTCTTAATAGAGACCTAACTTTCAATAGGTATTTTTCTGAATAATCATACCTTTAAAAGGGACATAATTATTCAACTGATATCTTTTAAATAAACATAACTTTTCAGGTAACATTTCTTGAATAGTTATAATTCTTTATAAAAAAATCAAGTGATATAACTCTTGATCAATAACCAAAAGATATAAGTTTTGATTAATTATACCCTTTCATTTATAGTTATTGGAACACTATAAATATTTGAAAATATTCCAACAAAACCTAATTTAGACCTTGGTTTCACCAAAACACTTGCTAAATTTCTCCACAAATCTAAACTAAAATGATCGAACTTTTCAGCTTTCAATCTTGCTTTTTGGCTTTGAATTGAGCATTGATTTTTGTTGAGTTTTCCTATCCTCCTAAGCTTTTGGAGGAACCGAGGTCAGATCCAAGTTTAAGGAAAAGAGAAGAATTGATTTGTTCCATTTTTTTTAAGCTAGGGAGTGGTATTGAATCGTGGTAGCAAGCAAGGGTTGTAAAGAAAAACAGAGAAAAAGAAAAACCATTTTAGGGTTCTTAACAAGAAACAGACCATAAACAGTGTAGTTTTAATTTTGGGTTTAAGATTTTTTATATTAATTATAAAATGACATTAAAATTATGTGGAAAAAAATAATGGTTAAAAAATCATACCATTAAGTTAATTGAGTCACCAAACTATTAGCGTTTTAACAATTTTGGACTAAAAAAATTGACAAGTCAAGCGATCATTTTCTAACTTTTTAAAGTCAAGTAACCTAATAAGAAACTTTCTAATAATCGGGTGATCATTTATGCACTCTACCCTAACTTTTAATTCCAAATATAGTGTGAAAATGGTATATGGTGTCCTTTATTGTGTATTCCTTGAAATTATTTTTCCCATTGCAATTAATAAAGGTGTAGAATCTTTTTTTGCCATCATATTGATTATTGAAAGTTTAATTAACATGTGGGTCTTAAATTCAAAAAAAGTTTGCAACAATTGCATAATTAGATATGTTTATGAATATGGTTATACATTTGGCTATCTGGTAGGATAGGCTTGATCCCAATAAACAAGGATTTTTGCGCTTGAGTTACTTTGGTAAACTATATTTGAGTAAGGGACTTTTACACTTGACCTCAATTAATAGTTTTATAATAATAAATTATAATATAATATTATTTAACTTTTAAAATTTATTCTCAATAGTGATATTTTTTCGGGTTGACATAATAGAGAAGTTTTCCAAACACTTGATTTTTAATATGGACTTCTTAAAAAGGATCCAAGAAAAGTTAGATAGAAAAACAATGTTCACGAAAATAAAAGGGAAATGTCTCATCATGAAAATGGGGTTAGAAGAATCAATGTTTTCTGGTTCGGTTAGTGGTTCGGTTGGAGACTTTTAAGTTTGTCTTTGCATCTTAGAGACAAGAATGAGCCTGTTCGTTCAGTGGTAAGGAGCTCGCTTACCTTTCAGTCTTGTGTTTGACTCCCCATGTGTGTTTAGTGGAAGTTATTTTTGGTGTCCACTCTGGAAAATCAAATAGGTTAGGATATTATTTATTTTATTTTATTTTATTCTTTTGAAAAACAATAAAGAAATGGGAATCCCTAAAATTCCTCCTAGAACTGTTCCCCTCTCTCCCACACTTTCTTTGGCAGTTTTGTTTTTCCTTTCTTTATCACTGTATTTTTTTGTTTTTGTTTTTGTTTCCTTTCTCTTCAATTTCCTTTCTTTTCTATTATCATTGGTGCACCCTAAAATCCTAGCAATTTTGCATTGTTTTCTTTGTGCCTACACCATTGTCACTTAACGCTTCTCAAAAGCTTCGTCTATTCTTTCATCTCTTCGCTTAACTAGGATCTGAAGTAGGAAAAGTTTTCAAATTCATTTAGTACAGAGGAATCGGTCGATTATTAGGGCTTCAGAATCGCGTTTTCAGGTGTGTTTCTTGAAAACATGTAATCGGTGGGTGTTTATGGTGTTAATTTTTGTTTTGCAGCAAGTTTGGGTGCGGTTTTTAGACCATACGGGCACCCACACAGGCATGTGCTGCACACAGGAAGTTCACATGACTGTGTGTTGCCTAAGGAGTTGGGTTGATTTTTTGATCACACGACCTAGAGTGAGCCATATGGTCTAGCACACAGCCGTGTGACCTCTGTTGGGAATTTTGTCGATCGCGCATGGCCTAGGGAGTTTCCGCATGACTTGAGACACAACCGTGTCTCCTCTACTCCTTAACTTTGAAATTTGTCACATGGGCACAGAAAGTTACATGGACTGCCCACATGGTCGTATACCTCAACCACACGACCGTGTATCTCAATCACACGGTCGTGTACCCTTGTCACATGGTCTTAACCCTCCCACACGGTCGTGTGGTCCTATTTTTACTCTTTTTTTCACTTTTTTGGAAATTGATTCATTTTAATCCCTGAGTGATCTCTTACATGTTTAAGCCTTTGTAGGAGTAATTGGAACACTACTACTGATTTTTGGATGACTATGAAGGGTGTATTACTGTTTGGATATATATAAATATGTATGCATTTGTTTTGAATTTTGTTATTCGTGTAGGTTGCTAATATGACTTTGTTATACTAAATTTTGTATATGAGTTTGTTTGGATGTGTTAATTAGAATTTATGCATGTTGTTAATTCTGCTAATTGGTGTTGGTTACAAGTATGTTTGAGGGTTATTAAAAACTGAATATGAGCATGTCTGATTCTGTATATTTGTTTGCATAATATTATTTACATTTACATTGTGGTTAGGACATGGTTATGAAGAGAAGGAAGTTCGATTTGGCAATTAAACTACATTGACTTAATTTGGCAATAAATCCACAATAATGTCGGCAACTTGACTGCATAACATTCGAGTGGCCTATGTTCACTTTAAGGTGTATCGGTTGGATGGGTCCACCATAACCCATATTGGTGTGTAGTGGATGGAAGGCCTTTGTACCCTCTTTGGTGTGCAGGATGGAAAAATTTCGTATGATTGGTTGGTTGGGAGGGATTTTCTTGCATTTTTCATGCATTCAATGTGCTTAGTTATCATGAGTTATTTGAGGTTTCTGTACATTTGATTGGCTATTCAACTCTACATATTTACATTTGTTTTGGACTCACATTGAGCTTCAGAGTTGACAACCTTAGGTTACCCTTTTCAGGTATGAAGTGTGGTTAGGTCTCGAATAGCGAAATGGAGGTCTCAGAGTTTCTCATCTCAGTTTGTAACATCCTGATTTAATGGGCCTGTGCATTTTGTGTGTTGTAAGTTTAATTTGTTAATTTAAGGGTTAGGGGTCCAGAATGGGCTCAAGAATGGGTTGAGGCTTTGATTAAATATTTTGTTTAGACACTTTAGGGCTTAAAGTAAAGTTTTGGTAGCTTAATTGACATAGTGGGCTTGTGGCCCAGAGGAAAATGGCGCCACTAGGAGGAAAGGGAGTTGGCGTCAATAGCAAAGGAGAAGGCCCAAATTTCGGCCACTTGGAGCCCATGTTTCTGGGCCAAATTCGGCACTTAAGGAGGAACTAGGAGGGGACGGCACAAGGCTATTATTTAGAAGATTTTAATGTTTTAATTATGAGGATAATAAGCAGATAAAGAAGGGAGGAGTTGGTGATAATTAGGGCTATTTTTGAGGAGTTAATAGATTAAGATAAGGGAAAAGGACTAGAGCTATCTTGTGGAAGCTAGTGTTGGACGAAAATCAAATTCAGGAGAGGGGAGGAATCGGTTTTGTATAGGCAGAGAGGTGTGCCGAAAATTTGGAAGCCATCTCTTCTATTTTCTTTTCTCATCTTTTTTTTTTTTCCTTTCAAAAGTCGAAAACCATCATCATCTCCCTCACCCTTTCTTTTTCATTGAAATTTCCTGATTAGCCGAATTCTCTGACTCCATTGTCATTCTTTTCCTATTCTCTAAAAGCCGAAACTGCACCTCTATTCCCTTCCATCACCAAAATCTCCAAGAGTTCAGTCTCTATTCTCGAAGTCTCATCGTAGCCGAATCTTCATCCATAGAAGCCGAATCCTCTCTGTGGTATCTGCTTGTGCTGAATCTCGAAAGAAACTGAAGGTAAGTATCGATTCATAAGGCTTCAATCCTTTCCGGCTTTTTAGAGACTCTAGCCGAATGGCTATAAGGAAACTGACCTTGAGTTTTTCTCTTATTTTCGGCATTTCGGGATTTGAAGAGGAGTCAATCGCGTAGATCCCTAAGTTAGAGTTTAGTAACACCTGAATCGTGTTACTTCGGGATTGCAAGGTAAGGAGATCTATTAGTTTTAACGTGTAAATTCGGGTATTTATTAACCCTTGGCCGAATGTAGGGGAGGCCAAATCTTCGTGTTTTTCCGATTTTTTTTTAACCAAGTTATAGATCCGGATAGCAAGGATATCGACTAAGAGTTTAGTACTTCACGATATCAGGTGTGTAACACTTCCACACCATTTAGATTGCCTGTTAAATTATGTTATAAATCTGTTATATTCTGATAAATGCCGAAATCCCGGCACCATGGTTAAAACCCGAGGAGGGTAAAAGCGAATCACCAGGTTAGTGATCTCTGTCACTCCTAAGTGAATGTTCCTGTTAAGATGACATATGCCGATTTCTGTGATTGCATGGGGTTGGGTTGGATGAAAGGGGAAGTGTTCTGTTGTAGCGGCTTTTGCCGTGACCTGTTGTAGCGGCTTTTGCCGTGACCTGTTGTAGTGACTTTTGCCATGACCTGTTGTAGTGGCTACGGCCATGATCTGACGATGAGCAGTATGAATGCCATCAATGGTGTGTAGCGGTGTGGGTTGATTGTAGAAATCCCCAATGGTGTGACTGGCAGGTAAGGGTGGTGTGTAGCGGATGGAAACCTAGGATTTGGGTTGGGCTTTGCATAACTTTTGTTAGATATTAATCTGCTATTTTGTTCTATGGGGCTAGGGCCCAAATCTAATGGTGCATGAGGGTTGCACACTGAGTCTCGCGACTCACCCTATTATTTAATATCTTTCAGGTAGCACATAGTGCATCGGACCGGGCTGGAGAGGAGTGCAAGGTGGCCATGCGAGAGATTATTTTGATCCAGCAGAAGACTTTGTTTAGTTATTTACTTTTAATATTTTAATTAGTGGGTTTTAAATTTCATTGTAATAAAGCCACGGGCCACCAGCTTTATATTTCCTTTTGGTTTTATTTTGGGCTTTTATTATTATTAGACATTTAAACTTATGTTTTAATTAAGCTAAGGCATGAATCAAATTTCGGTTTTTAATTCACTATGGCATTAATATAAAAGGTATTTCTTTTACAAAGTACTCACTCATTTAGTTTTCCCGAATAAAAGGTTAAACTCAAGAAAAATATTTTCCCGAAAATTGCGACATCTTTTAAAATCTCCTAAGTGACATGCCAGATCCGGTCATGGTGTTTGGGCCGGGTTTGGGGTGTTTCAAATTGGTATCAGAGCCCGGTTCAAAACTCAGCTTTGGGGTTTTGGGCTCAAAATATTTTCTAAAGATGGGTTTTGGAAACATGCATGTTTATAAATAAAATACTGGTTGGTTTTTCGACATGGCACCTGCGTCTCCGGCCCAAGTCCGCCAGGTAAGTATTCTGAACTCAGTGTGTGTTATATATGTATGTGGGCTTGATTGGCTTTAAGGGACGTAGATTATCTTATGTAGAACTTGATGGACTCTAGGCTTAGCTTAAACAACTTCTTAAATATCAGAAGACTTAAGTCAACTAAACAAACCCGTGAACGAGTTGCAAGACTAGGGTGTGGCAACAAGCATGCGCATGTCTAGGATTGGATCCGGAAGAGCCTGGTACTTAAGCAGTCCTAGTGACTCACCTCCTCTTCGTTGGAATCTTACCTGGTGCGTAGTGACTGTTCACCCTAGCCACGAGGATTTGTTGACGGGCCAAAACCTATACTTAAAACCCGAAAGGGACCAGCCACTTTATTTTTACAAAATTGCTAAAATACCCTTATTTTGAAAAAAAATACCAAGATACCCATGATTTGCTCATATACCTCGATTTACAAAGTCAACGAAATTTTTCCTTAGAAAAAAAACACACAACACACGACAACAACCAAAAACTCACAAACACCTGAACACTACTAAAATTCTTTTGAAATCAAATTCTTCAAGATACCCCTGTTTAAAAAAAAACCTTAGTTTTGTAAAATTACCAAAATTACCCCTGATTCATAAAGTGGCCAAAATACCCTGATTTGTAAAATGACCAAAATACCCCTGAATTGCAAAAAAATACCAAAATACCCTTATTTTATGAAATCAACAAGGTACTCTATTTTAAAAAATTTCGAAAATACCCCTATAGAATAAAATTTCGAAAATACCCCTAGGTAGTGGAATAACGAAAATACCCCTATGTATTGAATGTGGATGTATGGATATTGTCGGTATGTTGATTGATGAATGTAGGTTCGTGGATGCTATTTGTATGATGATGTTTGATTGTTGAATGTATGTGGAATTAGGAGGTAAGCCTGAAACTGAAACGGTAGATATAATTGCGAATTCGAAAGAACTACTCTTAAAATTACTATTCATAAGACTGTTCTTGGTTAATCAGAGGAAAGAATTAGTGGTTCATAAAATTCTTAATCAGATAAACGCCAACCGAAAGAAAGAGTACAAGGGGTCGAGGACGTCCGCTGCGTGGACACGGTAGGGGTAGGATGACCTTGTCTGAGCCAGTAGGGTCTGCCCACGGGTCAGGAAACGAGATGCCGGATCCGCCAGCTGTGGAGGGAGAGTTACGGGATCAGGCGGCCGGAGATGATGCGGTATCTCAGGCGATGTTGTGGGTTCTCGAAAGAGTTGCTGGGTAGGTACGGGTACAGGAGCCCGAAAATCTGTATCTGAACGACTCCGAGCCAACGGAGCGGAGGTGTTTAAGGGAGTTTCTAGCGTAGCCCCTAATACAGCTGAGTATTGGTTAGAGGCAAGTGAACGTATAATGGATGACCTAGACTTCACGGTGGAGGAGAAGTTGAAAGGGGTCGTGTCTCTTCTTCGAGACGAGGCCTATCAGTGGTTTCTCACGGTGAAGGAGGGTACTGCTGCAGACCGGATTGATTGGGATTTCTTTAAGGAATCATTTCAGGGAAAGTATGTTGGGGCCAGCTATGTGGATGCACAGATGAAGGCATTTCTAAATTTGGTGCAGGAAAGTAAATCTGTGGCTGAATATGAGGCGGAGTTTCTGCCTTGAGCCGCTACGCTCGAGGAATGGTAGCAACTGAATATGAATGTTGTGTGCAGTTCGAGGATGGACTGCGGAATGAGTTAAGGGTTTTGATAGCACCGCAGCGAGAGAGAGATTTTGCTGTCCTGGTTGAGAAAGTTAAGATAGGTGAAGAGGTGAAGCGGACTGAAAGACAAAAAAGGGGTAAGGATCAGGGTAAGAATAAGAGAAGTTTTGGGCCATCAGGAACATCTGGAAATTTTCAGAAAAGGCCCAGGACTGATGGGCTAGCTCGTGCTCCGACGGGCCAGAATCGATCATGTCCTTCATGTGGGAAGGCACATTATGGGGAGTGCAGAAGGAAAACCGGTGGATGCTTTAGGTGTGGATCCACGGAGCATCTGATTAAGGACTGTCCTCAGGTGGATCAGGTACAACCAACAGGCCGAGGTTCTGATCAGACTAGGAGAGGTGATCAGCCTGGACCAAGGGGTCGTGGCACGGCCAGAGGAGGAAATGGGTCTAGTCGGGGTCGTGGAGCACCTGGTAGGGGTGTAGGTAATGTAGACGCGAGGCAGCCGGGTCTAGTTTATGCAGCTCACCGACGAGAGGATGGTGACGCACCGGATGTTATAATCGGTACATTTCTTATTGCTGATAACCCTTTTCTTACCTTGATTGATATTGGGTCAACCCACTCCTATGTTGCATGTTCGGTATCTGAGACCCTAAGTATTGACTCTGAAACAACTGCTAGGAAGATGACCGTGGTTAGTCCTCTAGGACAATCTAGGGTAGTGGACAAACTGTTTACGGATGTACCTTTAGAGACTCAAGGGGTAGTGTTTCCGGCAAACTTAATGGAATTACCATTTGGAGAGTTTGACCTTATCTTAGGAATGGATTGGTTGACTAAACATCGTGCTAAGTTGAATTGTGAGACTAAGCGCATGGTGTTGAGTACCCCAGAAAGCGGGGAGGTGGTTGTGTTAGGAGAAGGAAGGAATTATTTGTCCAACGTGGTATCTGCATTCAGGGCTGTTAAGATGATTCGGAAAGGATGCACTGCATTTCTAACTTTTATCAGTGCTTTGGACGCTAAGGAAGTGACTGTTGATGAGGTAAGAACGATAAAGGATTTCGTAGATGTTTTTCCTGAGGAGCTGCCAGGATTACCCCCAGATCGCGAGGTGGAGTTTGGAATAGAGCTATTTCCGGGTACAGCTCCGGTGTCCATTGTTCCTTACCGAATAGTGCCAAAGGAGCTGGTGGAGCTCAAAGCTCAGATCCAGGAACTGCTGGATTGTGGTTTCATCCGACCAAGTGTGTCTTCGTGGGGAGCGCCGGTCCTATTTGTCAAGAAAAAGGATGGATCCATGCGTATGTGCGTAGACTATCGTCAACTAAATAAGTTAACGATTAAGAACAAGTACCCATTGCCAAGAATTGATGACCTGTTCGATCAGCTCAAAGGAGCTTCAATTTTCTTTAAGATTGATTTAAGGTCAGGTTATCATCAGTTAAAGGTGAAGGAAGGGGACATTCATAAGACGGCGTTTCGAACTCGCTACGGTCATTATGAGTTCTTGGTGATGCCGTTCGGGTTAACGAATACACCAGCAGCATTCATGGATATGATGAATCGGGTATTTCAACCATATCTTGATCGATTCGTCGTGGTGTTCATCGACGACATCCTGGTTTATTCCAAGTCCGAGGAAGAACATGACGAACATCTTCGTGTCGTGTTGCGAACTTTGAGGGAGAAGCAGTTGTTCGCAAAGTTCAGTAAGTGTGAGTTCTGGCTGAAGGAGGTAACTTTCTTAGGGCATGTAGTTTCTGCAGAGGGAATTAGGGTAGACCCTCGGAAGATAGAAGTTGTATTGGATTGGAAACCGCTGAAGTCTGTGGCGAAAATTCTAAGTTTCTTGGGATTGGCAGGGTATTACAGGAGGTTTGTTGAGGGGCTCTCTTCAATTGCGGCACCTCTAACTAAGTTGTTAAGGAAGGGAGTACCGTTTGTTTGGTCTGACAAACAGTAGGAGAGCTTTGAGAAGCTGAAGAAGATTTTGACAGAAGCACCGGTGTTAATTCAACCAGAGGCGGGAAAGGAATTTACCGTCTACTGTGATGCGTCACACACAGGTTTAGGGTATGTGTTGATGCAAAATGAAAAAGTGGTTGCGTATGCGTCCCGACAGTTAAGACCGCATGAATTGAACTACCCTATGCACGATTTGGAATTGGCGGCAGTAGTGTTTGCTCTAAAGATTTGGAGGCACTACCTGTACGGGGAGAAGTCGGTTATTTACACGGACCATAAGAGCCTGAAGTATATCCTTACCCAGAAGGAGTTGAATCTGAGGCAACGGAGGTGGATTGAACATTTGAAGGACTACGACTGCTCGATCAAATATCATCCGGGTAAGGCCAACGTGGTGGCAGATGCGCTGAGTAGGAAGGTAATAGCGGATTTGAGGGCGATGTTCGCTCATCTCAGTCTGTATGAGGATGGCAGTGTGGTGGCTGAACTCCAAGTGAGACCTATGTGGACAAGTCAGATCAAAGAGAAGCAACTTCTAGACGATGTTTTGCGTGCTCGACTTTGGCAAGTGCGAAATGGGGAAGGAGAGGACTATAGTTTGAATGGTAACGAAATTCAGTGTTTTCGTAAGAAATTTTGTATGCCAAAGGATGTGGAGTTAAGGCAGATGATTCTTCAGGAGGCGTATAGAAGCCCTTACGCTATGCATCCTGGAGGGGTTAAGACATATCGGGACTTGCGAGAGCAATTCTGGTGGCCAGGACTGAAGCGAGAAGTGACGAAATTCGTAGGTAAATGTTTGACGTGTCAGCAGGTGATGGCGGAACACCAGTTGCCTTCGGGGTTGTTGCAGCCAGTAAAGATTCTGCAGTGGAAATGGGAAAGAATCACGATGGATTTTGTTAGTGGATTACCTCTTACGCCCACTAAAAAGGATTCGATTTGGGTGATTGTGGATCGGTTGATGAAGTCTGCTCACTTCATACCGGTTCGTGTGGATTATTCTCTACAAAGGTTGGCTAAGCTGTATGTGGCTGAGGTGGTGAGACTGCATGGTGTACCTGTGCCAATCATATCAGATAGGGACCCTAGGTTCACGTCACGATTCTGGAAGGCTCTCCATCAAGCAATGGGAACAAGGTTAGACTTTAGTACCACTTTTCATCCGCAGACTGATGGTCAGTCTGAAAGGGTAATCCAAATCTTGGAGGATATGTTAAGAGGTTGCATCATCAATTTTAGGGGTAGTTGGGAAGAGTATTTGCCTTTGGCAGAATTTGCATACAATAATAGTTATCAAGCTAGTATTCAAATGGCACCTTATGAGGCGTTATATGGAAGGAGATGCCGTACCCCTACTTGTTGGACAGAGTTGGGTGAACGTCAGGTGTTGGGTCCAGAACTAGTTTCGGAGACGAAAGAAAAGGTTAAGTTGATTCGGGCACGGTTGAAAGAAGCGTTTGATCGACAGAAATCTTATGCGGATTTAAAACGAAAGGAGATGGAATTTGCAGTGGGAGATCAAGTCTTTTTAAAAGTATCACCATGGAAGAAGGTAATGAGGTTTGGTCGGAAGGGCAAGCTGAGTCATCGATTTATTGGACCTTATCGGGTACTAGAACGTGTGGGGCCAGTAGCGTATCGATTGGAGTTATCATGTGTTTCATGTCTCGATGCTAAGACGATATCGTTCTGATCCATCGCACATTGTGCCGGTGGAAGAGATTGAAGTAAGGCCAGATTTGTCCTTTAAGGAGGAGCCGGTGCAAATCTTGGAGCGAGACATAAAAATGTTGAGAAGGAAGTCCATTCCTTTGATCAAGATTTTGTGGCGGAACCATGGCGCAGAGGAAGCGACGTGGGAGCCAAAGGAGGTTATGCGGCAGCAGTATCCCCATCTTTTAAGACCAGGTAAATTTCGAGGTCGAAATTTAATTTAATGAGGGTAGAACTGTAACATCCTGATTTAATGGGCCTGTGCATTTTGTGTGTTGTAAGTTCAATTTGTTAATTTAAGGGCTAGGGGTCCAGAATGGGCTCAAGAATGGGCTGAGGCTTTGATTAAATATTTTGTTTTGACACTCTAGGGCTTAAAGTAAAGTTTTGGTAGCTTAATTGACATAGTGGTCTTGTGGCCTAGAGGAAAATGGCGCCACTAGGAGGAAAGGGAGTTGGCGTCAATAGCAAAGGAGAAGGCCCAAATTTTGGCCACTTGGAGCCCATGTTTCTAGGCCAAATTCGGCACTTAAGGAGGAACTAGGGGGGACGGCACAAGGCTATTATTTAGGAGATTTTAATGTTTTAATTATGAGGATAATAAGTAGATAAAGAAGGGAGGAGTTGGTGATAATTAGGGCTATTTTTGAGGAGTTAATAGATTAAGATAAGGGAAAAGGATAGGAGCTATCTTGTGGAAGCTAGTGTTGGCCGAAAATCAAATTCAGGAGAGGGGAGGAATCGGTTTTGTATAGGCAGAGAGGTGTGCCGAAAATTTGGAAGCCATCTCTTCTATTTTCTTTTCTCATCTTTTATTTTTCCTTTCAAAAGTCGAAAACCATCATCATCTCCCTCTCCCTTTCTTTTTCATTGAAATTTCCTGATTAGCTGAATTCTCTGACTCCATTGTCATTCTTCTCCTATTCTCTAAAAGCCGAAACTGCACCTCTATTCCCTTCCATAGCCGAAATCTCCAAGACTTCAGTCTCTATTCCCGAAGTCTCATCGTAGCCGAATCTTCATCCATAGAAGTCGAATCCTCTCTGTGGTATCTGCTTTTGCTGAATCTCAAAAGAAACTGAAGGTATGTATCGATTCATAAGGCTTCGATCCTTTTCGGCTTTTTAGAGACTCTAGCCGAATGGCTATAAGGAAACTGACCTTGAGTTTTTCTCTTATTTTCGGCATTTCGGGATTTGAAGAGGAGACAATCGCGTAGATCTCTAAGTCAGAGTTCAGAAACACCTGAATCGTGTTACTTTCAGGATTGCAAGGTAAGGAGATCTATTAGTTTTAACGTGTAAATTCGGGTATTTATTAACCCTTGGCCGAATGTAGGGGAGGCCAAATCATCGTGTTTTTCCGGTTTTTTTTAACCAAGTTATAGATCTGGATAGCAAGGATATCGACTAAGAGTTTCGTACTTCGCGATATCAGGTGTGTAACACTTCCACACCATTTAAATTGCCTGTTAAATTATGTTATAAATCTGTTACATTCTGATAAATGCTGAAATCCCGGCACCATGGTTAAAATCTGAGGAGGGTAAAAGCGAATCACCAGGTTAGTGATCTCTGTCATTCCTAAGTGAATGTTCCTGTTAAGATGACATATGCCGATTTCTGCGATTGCATGGGGTTGGGTTTGATGAAAGGGGAAGTGTTCTGTTGTAGCGACTTTTACCGTGACCTGTTGTAGCGGCTTTTGCCGTGACCTGTTGTAGTGGCTTTTGCCGTGACCTGTTGTAGTGGCTACTGCCATGATCTGATGATGAGCAGCATGACTGCCATCAATGGTGTGTAGCGGTGTGGGTTGATTGTAGAAATCCCCAATGGTGTGACTGGCAGGTAAGGGTGGTGTGTAGCGGATGGAAACCTAGGATTTGGGTTGGGCTTTGCATAATTTTTGTTATATATTAATCTACTATTTTGTTCTGTGGGGCTAAGGCCCAAATCTAATGGTGCATGAGGGTTGCACACTGAGTCTCGCGACTCACCCTATTATTTAATATCTTTCAGGTAGCACATAGTGCATCGGACTGGCCTGGAGAGGAGCGCAAGGTGGCCATGCGAGAGATTATTTTGATCCAGCAGAAGACTTTGTTTAGTTATTTACTTTTGATATTTTAATTAGTGGGTTTTAAAGTTCATTGTAATAAGGCCACGGGCCACCAGCTTTATATTTCCTTTTGGTTTTATTTTGGGCTATTATTATTATTAGACATTTAAACTTACGTTTTAATTAAGCTAAGGCATGAATCAAATTTCGGTTTTTAATTCACTATGGCATTAATATAAAAGGTATTTCTTTTACAACGTACTCACTCATTTAGTTTTCCCGAATAAAAGGTTAAACTCAAGAAAAATATTTTCCCGAAAATTGTGACATCTTTTAAAATCTCCTAAGTGACATGCCAGATCCGGTCATGGTGTTTGGGCCGGGTTTGGGGTGTTACACAGTTTGATTTTAATAAAGTTTTCCTAAGATATATGTTCAATCGGATTTGTAAATAAATTTTAAGTGAACTAGGGTATGGGTTTTTTGTATTTGAGTTAGTTTATTGTTTTCATGCATGGACATTAGTCATCGGGGACTGTTTCTTTCCTTTAATAATTTGTTAAGTTTTAAGTGTCAATTTATGGATTTTCAATCAAAATAAAACATTAGATTTTTTTCCGTTGCTACATTGGTTTGAAACCTTCGGTTAACAAATTTTAACTTCGGAATGTTTACAAAATGAAGAAGGAAATGTTTGAGTTGGCCTTAATTAAACCTTAGTGACAATAAACTAATGTTTACAAAACCTAAGTAAAACCTACTACTAATTTTTGTAAAACACGAGCAAAAGTGGTTTCTAGAAAATTTTTAAGAAGTCTAAACAGTATTTTTTTCTAGGCCATTTTGGTGGCCAATGTGACCTTCAGAATCCAATCAAAGCTTCTAGGTTAGGTTTTAGGGTGTTACAGGAAAATAAGGTAATTGTTAGAAAAAAAAAACTTCTTATTTGGATGAGATTTGGTCCAATTCATTTTCTTTCATTGATTATTATCATCTGAATATGTAGGATATAATCATGAATTATGAAAGTCATATTTATAAATAAAGATTAAAATTGACACAAAAATAATAATAATAAGTTTGTATGAGAAATTTTAAAAATTTAGAAAACCTTGCTAATATTTTAAAATGCATCATTTCAAATGCTAGTATTAATTATAATTTCGTTTGGATAAATAAATTTTTAACAAAAAATTAGGTTAATGAAATTTATCAAGTAAAAAAAAATAATTTGAAATTTGTATAGTTTATGTTGAGATTTATCCCTATAAAATTATGTACTATGAATATAATTTGATTTGTACAAATAAATATCAATGAGAAATGTTAGATTTGATCAACAAATAAATTATGAAAAGGGTTAGAACATTCAACAACTATTACAAAATGGTTGATATGTTGGAGTGTTACAAAGCCACAACTCATGATCTAGAAATGTAACATCAGTGTATAGCATGACTTGTGAGATATGAACATATGACAATTCAAGGCTTGTCAAAACTTGAAGGAGTAGTATCTAGTTCATTTTGAGAGTGGTTAATTGGTAAACAAATTTGAGTGGCTCACAAAGAGTTGTAACATATTAATATAGTATGTAACAACCCAAAAGTTATTAGTGTCGAAAAAGGTGGTTTTGAAACCCCTTCCCCGGATGATCAAGTCCATAAATGTTTTTAATTAACATTTACAAGTCAATTATAATATTATATTGAATTTTGGTCTGACGAATATGTTAACCAGATAGTTAGTCAAGATACAAGTGTTCCGACCCTAAAGTTAGTGGTGTTGTAAAATGAGGTATTGTGACCTCGTTTCTATAAATTGAATCCGTAAATATTTTTATTTAATATTTACGGAGTTATTATATATGTGAATTGAATTCTGAATAAGTAATTTTGTCAAATTAGTGACTAATTATGGTATAAGGACTAAATCATAAAAATTGTAAAAGTTAATCGCTATTGATTTTATTAGTTTAAAAGGCTTAAAAAGTAAATATTCAAGGATTTATGTGGTAATTATCCACTTTTTAATTATAGTGGACGGTTGGGAATGGCTTTCTCATACTTTAATGTTAAAATATTATTAAATAATAATTACAATAGTTAGAAACAAAAATAATAATAATAAAGCTGCCATCTTTCACATTTCTTTTCCCGACTGTTCGAAACAAGAAGAGAAAGCAAAGAACTCATTTTTAAGCTCTTAAGATTCTGCCAAACTTGTGTTCTTTGCATGGTAAGCTAATTCAAGCTTGTTTTTTTGTAAACTTTATGTTTTTGAGATCATTATAACATAATTTAACTAACCCGTATCTTTTTTTTTCAAAACTGTTAAAGTTTCTAAAAGTTATCATTGATGAATGCTTGAAGCTTTTGGTGTTAAATGTTAGATTTTAAGCTTAGAATTGAAAAATCACTAATTTGTAAAGTGAAATTGGTAGTTTTTTAACATAGGGACTAAAGTATGTAAAATTTGAAATTTATTTTGAATTTTTGTAATTATGGATGATAGAGGATTGTGTAAGGATGAAACTAAAATCAAATTGTAAATCAAAACTTTAACTCGAAAGTTATAATTATTTCGGTTTTAGGGACTAAATTAAATAAAATGTAAAATTTTAGGGGCATTTGAATAATAAAATTAAACTGATATGTGCTTAAAATAGGATGATATAAGATGTTTGGAATTGCTAAATTGAATTGAATTATTGAATACATCAGAAATTGGATCAAATCGAAGACAATTGGAGAAATGATAAAATTTGCTAATTAGTCCTTAGAGAGTTGTTTATTTGTTGTTTTAACCAAGTAAGTACGTATGTTATGTTTTTATTTAAATTGAGATATATTTAAATTATGGACTTTGTGTATTTATAATAGTAATTTGAATTGTTCGCAATTTGGTACATAAAGGTGAGGTATGAACTAAATTATAAAGAAAATGATAATTGACTAGTAAATTGATGATCATGAATTGCAATGTAAAATAATTAATGAATTAGGAGTTAATTATGATTGATCAAATTGTAACACCCTAAAACTCGGCCTAGAAGTTTAAACCAAATCCCGGAGGTTACATTGACCACCTAAGTGATTTGGAAGCAATTTACAAAGAATTGTTAAAAACATATTCCGAATACAGTTTGCTAAAATCAAACTAAATCGTTTAACAATTTATGTTTCTTGTATAATTTCAAATTGGAGCATTTTAAAACATCACAGTCTCAAAAATTCATATTAGTTTCATTTTCATAAAAACCATGTATGAACTTTGTAAATTCAGGTTTAGTATAAAATTCATAGTTTCTAAAGTTCAGTCCTAATAACTCTTTAGAAATGTCCAAAATAAAAATTTATACCACAGTTCCTATAAATACTTATAGTCCAAAACAGTTCACTAATTCAAGAATTGAAGAAACACTCTATTTGATTAATTCAAAGCTTATCCATATGAGACCTTCGGTCGTCGAGTCCGGCTTCGAAACACTGAATTTACCTGAAAGGGAGAAACTAAAAGGATGAGCTACGTGAGCTTAGTGTGAGTCTGAAACACAAACAGATGGTAAAAGACAGAGGAACATAATAATGTTCTAGAAACAATATATGTACACAAATCATAAATGGAAAACTCAACCGGAAATCCAAACAACAAGGTGCTTTCAAAGCATACCAAAACACGTATTAATTAAAACACATCATTTCATTGTTACCATGTCACCAACATCTCAATGCTTGCATAATTAGACACATATATTCAGACACATATTCAGATGCATAGAGAATATAACGAGTCAAAAATCCCATCCCACCAACCAAACACCACTTCGTCCACCCTGCACACAACATAAGGGCTACAGTAGGCCCGTCCAGCCTACACACCACATAGAACCATAATAGGCTCATCCACCCTACACATCAAATTTTGGAACTAAGCCACTCGAATAACAATATGCAGCTGAGCTGGCATACGTATAAAATAATGCGGTAAACCACTATATGGAAGTATTGCAGTTAAACTACCAAATCAATCTTCCTTCTCTTTGCAACCAAAACCCTAGTTTTATGCTAATGTATGAATGCACACCAAACACTAACAGTATCACAGATACAGAAACTTATATTCAGTCGGTCAATTTCAGAATCGATTTTACTTGTATCACAATTAATATGTAACCATAACAAAAATACCTCAACATCATTTATCACATCACCTAAACACATGAACAAACAATTAACTCAAATCCTGTAATTGTAAATAAACACTCATATCTAAGGGAAAATAGAGTCCCAACACATTTACAGAGGCCTCAACGAACTTTGGACAACACAAGAATTGAAACAGGTCAAATTACGACACAGAACAAAAATCTGCAGAATAGGGCCACATGGTGGTGTACCCTGGTCGTGTGGAAGGGTATAGGCCGTGTGGATATCAACATCATTCTGCGGAAGGGGCACACACCTATGTGGAGGAGACACACGCCTATGTGTCTGAGTTACATGTCTGTGTGAGTAGCCCGTGTAATTTACTGTCCAAAAGTACCAAAATAAGATGCAGACAAGACACAGCCGTGTGGAAAACTCACATGCCAGTGTGGCTAAGGGACACGGCCGTGTGTCCAAGGCACACGCCCATGTGAAAATTGACAAAATCATCAAATAGTAGCCACACAACCATGTGGCACCCAAAAATGCTCAAAATCCCTAATTCCAAAAATCACACAGCCATGTAAATTGCCCGTGTGCGGTACACGCCCATGTGGTCACCCGTGTGGTCACGAAACCATATCGAAACAGCCTAAAATCGAGGTTTTGCAACAACAAAATGAACCCCAATCGCTAACCACTCAAACCACATCAAAATTTTACAGATTTCCCCAAAACCTGACAGCAATTCGCTATTGAATTCAAACAGTTCAGAAAACCCTGATTTGAGATTTAAAGCACCCAAAAATCATCTGATGAACCACCACAACCTCTGTAACGCACCGGTTTTCCATTAATTTCAGCTTTTGTAATTTCAAGACACAAATACCTATCTGCTTTAGTGGTTGAGTGATTTGGGTGTGTTTGGGTGTGTCTAGGGGGTCCCAAGTTCAAGTCTCAACTTGGGTAAATTTTGGTATTTTTATGAATAAAGCCCAAACTCTGGTTCATAGGCTTATAAGTTAAAGTGTGTAAGTAATTAACAGAATGGGCCTACTAGTCTGATGGCTAGGTGTAGTGTTGTTGGGTGGGAGGTTGTGAGTTCGAATCTCTGCTTAGGCAATGAGAGATTATTTTTGCTAAAATTGGTGACGAAGAGTTTGTGTTGGACTGAAAGGCTGATTGTAGGAAGTTTAGGAGAAAAATAAGGGATTAGGGAGGGGATATCAATTTTCTGATCATTTGGCTTCTTCTTTTGAGATTTTCGGTCAGCACCCTTCCTTTTCCTCCCCTTGCCGCCGAAACTTTTTCCCCTCTTCCTTTTTGCTTTCGGTTTCTTTTCCAATTACTCGTTTGGTTCGGTACGACATCGGCGTGATTGGTAAGTTTTGTTATTTTGTATCCTGGTTATAATTGTGGATAAGTGACTTAAGAAAAAGTGGTTATTTTGATTGTTAGGAGTCAATCAAAGGACTGGAGATTAGCCATTTACGGTGTGAGGTTGTAAAGTTCTTGCTATTCGTTTAGAGGTAAGTGTTAAGTGATTATGTTGATTCATTGTTGGAATGATGGATTTGCTTAAATCGTGGTTATAGGCTAATTTCGAGAATTGTAATGTTAATTATAGGTTTGGGATTGCTCAGGATTGCGTTAGCATCGATTAGATACCAGGTGTGTACCCGAAAACGTAGAAAACGAGGTTTCGGCGAAAGCCAAAATCCTTTCTGTCGATGCCACACGGGCGTGTGGTCGCCCGTGTGGTAGGCGTGTGTAAGAATGTTAGTCACCACACGGTCGTGTGATCGATAGGCCAAGCTGTACGCGAGCGACACGGCCCTGTGACGGTTGGGTGAGGCCTTGTGCGTCACACGGGCTCGACCAATTGGGTCGTGTGGGCCACACAGGCGTGTGGGATTCTGGGGAGCGAGGTGGTGTAATCCACACGGCCAAGACCAATTTGGGCCGTGTGGGCCACACGGGCAGGCCACATGGGTGTGTGAGCCCATTTTTCTGTAATGTTCTGTAAGGTTGCACGGGTCGCCCTAGTCGACTGTGGGCCTAATGTAGGGTCAGTAAGCTTTACCTAAACCCCTAATTATGTGACTTAACTTTCTGATTTCTGTACCAAGCATGAATTCCGATATCTGAATGTATGAATTGTGTTTGCATGATAGCATGACGTCCTATGTATGTTGCATTGCATCGGGGTGGGATTGATGATATTCGGAGGAAGTATCTGAAAGGCTTTTAAGCCTGTTATCTGGCAGCTCAGCTACAAATTTCTGATTTTGTGCCACATTCGGTACAACATGGTGTGTAGGGCTGGGTGGGTTGATTTTATCCCCACATGGTGTGTAGAGTTAGACGGAGTTGGTGCGTAGAGGCTGGTGGGTAGGACTCTATTATCTGCATATTCTGTCTGAAATGGGCCAAGGCCCAGTAATATGTCTGAATCTGTATCTGAGTGGGCTAAGGTCCACATCGTTCCTGTAAGAGGCTCAGGCCCGAATTGTGAATTGATGTCTGCGATCTGATTCTTCCGTGTGTGTATGTTTTCTGTGGGGATTACACACTGAGTTTGTAAAAACTCACCCTTTTCTGTTTAATCTGTTCAGGTAATCCCCAGCAGTAGACGGATCGGTGCGACGGAGGACTTGACGGTGACCACGGTTCTGGAGTCCTTATTTACAGGTTATTTTTTATATTTTGATTTGGCTATAATTGGGTAAATTTCATGTAATAAGGCCTTTACGGATTTTGACTTAAATTTGGAATTATTGTTTTTTGAGCTGCTAGTAGTAGGACAAGACTCGAGTTTTCAAAGTAAACAAAAGTTTTATTAAAAACACACGAATTCGCAAATTACTTTTAAAAAGCTTCCTCAATGTATAATGTTTTGAAAATGGTCAATGAATGAATAAATGACACGTTTTTTACGGTAAGCTAATATATCAAAAAATGGTTTCATGGTTATTATGTTTTCTAAAAGCACTACCATGTGACATCGCCAGATTTGACCATAACGCCCAGGCCGGGTTTGGGGTGTTACAACCTCAATATGAAACTCAATTCTACCAATATGCACAACTAACATTTATTACAAATAGAACCTTAACCTAAACAAATTCAAGAAAACAAAACCCCAATTGTAAAATTAAGAAGACCTATACTTACACATCACTGTCTTGAAACCGAATTGAATGAAGGCGAAGAAAGCATGCAACCTTTGACTAACCAAAAATAATATATGAATTAAACGGAAGAAGCAAGAAAAAAAGAGAACTAAAGATTTGGGGAGAACAAAAAATTAACAGAAAAAAACGTGGAGAGCAGTGAGGAACAACCAAAAAAAAAAGTGTGAGGAAGATTTGGAATTATTTTCCCTTCTCTCTTTAATTCACTAAATAAAAGTCAAATAAAAATAAATAAATAAATTTAATTCAATCCACAAAGACACAAAACTAAAGCAAACTTTCTCTTTACCACACATGAGGACTCGAACCTGGGGCCTAAAGGTAAACTAATACACCCACTACCACCGAACCAGCGGGCTCATTTTGACACCAAAACACAACAATGATCTCAGCTTCTCGACCTACTCACAAACCCTAACTACAAACCTCAAAACTTCTAACCCTAAATTACGAGGTGTTACACAAATCATAATGATATGAAGCTAGATAATTATCAAGATAAAAGATTAAATTAAATAGAATTGAAAATAGGATAATTCGATGAAATTAGGGGATTGACCTTGAATTGGGCCACAATAGGATATGTTATGTGATAAATTGATGATTTGATATATGAATTGACCTCTTTTGCGTAGATTAGCTTAAATAAAATATCAACATGATTATATGTTGTTTTGATTCATATGTTTATTAATTAACCCAAAGGTAATTAAATATTTTGTAACACCTCAAACTCAGCTTAGATGTCACGACCGAATTTTGGAGGTCACATTGATCACCGAAATGGCCAAGTAGAAACAATCAACCTTCAAAAATTTATTTTAAAGTGTTTGCTTATTTAAAAAAACATAGTGGCTTTTATTTTATAAAAGTGTTAATGTTACCAAGTTTAAATAAGATCCAACTAAACAAAAGTTCTTATTAATTTTGGAAACATATTTGACTTATAATTTACTTTTCAGGAATTCAAGTACGGATTTCGCAGTGGAAAAATATGATGACTTTAATCTAAGTCAAGCAACACTCATTGTCCAGTTTCAAAATAAGTATCTAAATCCAATAAATGAGATGAGTATGCTTGCATAAAACCCCAAAACAAAGAGAAAAACCCAGACCACAGACCAAATAACTTTACAGTCTAAAAACCAAATAAATTTAGGAAATACGTAAGCAAAATAATTTATAAGTTCGAAGTTCGTCGTATGTCCGCATGCCATGTCTAATCCTAGTCTCGAGCATTACCTGAGATGGTTGAAACTATAAGGTGAGCTAACTACCTTAGTGTGAGTCTAAACAATTAGCACATTCAAATATTCATTCAAATATCATTCACCATTAATAACATTGCAACACAAACATAGCATAAACTTTAATATTCGAAAGTGTCATGGACATAACATAATGCATAATGATTTCCTACCCTAACCATCTGCTACACACCACGAGTTCCCCAAAACTCACCTCCAAACTCCATACATTGCGAATTGAGATCGATGTGGTTAAACTACCATTATATGTAATGCAGATATACAGCCATTCAAAATAAATGCGATATAATTGACGTTCTCCTCATTACTCCCGATGCAATGCACTGATAGCATATATGTGGATTTAATATGCTACCATTACTCCACAGAACTTCTCCGTCATCCTCATAATCCCACCTCATGCACATGTGATATTTTATACAAATTTCAATCAAAATCATGTTTCCATTACATTCCTATTTCAATAGCATGTTTTACATGCTCTCATAATAGCATTCACTTTAGTTCGGTAATAACATTTACCAATCATTCAGTTTCACCATCAATACAGTGGCATTCCAACATGTCATAGTTTCATTATCAATTGTAAGAAATTTTCCAGTGCATGTGTAACAGTCTTTTATTCAGTATATTTCACAACATTTTACCCAAACATACATTTTATTTTTATTCTAATACATGCTACTCATATAACTAGCATACATTATATCACAAAAAAACTCATATTAATTCATACCAGTACCAGACATTCAAACATTCAATCACTCATACAACCTTGCAAACATGTCATTTAATTAAGGCTCAAAACGTACCTAATTCGGCCACCTTAAAATCACTTACTTAGCCATTTAATTAAGTCTGATCAGCAAGCCTAACCATCGTTTTAAGTATTATAAATATTATTTAACATTTAAATTTTATAGGTTAGAACTCACATATTATTTTCACACAACCGTAACACTACTTGCGAAACCCGCAATTCCTCTTTTAGACTTAAACTGAACCTAAATTAAAATAAAATATTTATCAAGTTAAAATGCTGCCAAATTAAAATAAAAACTTTAACAATGGGGCAGCACAGCTGTGATGAAATCCTAGAGAAAGGAAGAAACTTTGAGAGAAAAAATAATATAGAAGAGGAGAACGGCAAGGGTAGGAGAAAATTTGACTTAAGGCTGAAAAATAAGTGAAAATTTGATATTTATACTTAGGTTAAAAGGAATGGGCAGCACAAAAATAGGGGAAGGAGAAAAATTAACAAAATTAAGCTATTTTGTGAGAGAAGGGAATCAAACTCGAGTTTCTAAGCAAATTGCATTGTCTCATTATTTTCTCTTAACCACTAGGCCAATT
The DNA here is from genome assembly GCA_005393395.2 of Gossypium australe. Lineage (NCBI taxonomy): Eukaryota > Viridiplantae > Streptophyta > Magnoliopsida > Malvales > Malvaceae > Gossypium > Gossypium australe. The sequence goes on along the minus strand of CM016614.1, from coordinate 63,129,203 downwards.
ACTCTTTATTGAAATAATTTTACCAACTCTAAACAAAAAATTTGGGATGTTACAATCTTGAAGCAAAATTTTCAAAATAATAAAAATGGTGCAAGGGAAGAAATTTGAACTTGGGTTTCAAGGACAATTTTAGCAACACTTAACCAACAGACCAATAACTCAATTTTTTTCCCTAAAGACGTATAGATAATCTCAAAAATTAGGGCGTGCCCTCTCTCTCTCTATATTCACAAAACTGATTCTACAAACCTCCAATTTTCGGGATGTGACATATTTGGCGGAAACGATATTTGTGGTGATAAACGTGTGAAAATTATAAGGTACTTTATGTGAGCAATAAGTTAGTCCAAAGAATAATTTATAGTTTGACATAATTTACTGTCAATGTTTGATTGCTACAATAAGAGCATCGCTTACTGTTAATATTATTGTCCAAAGACTTGATTTAATGTTGTGTTTGGTATCTTGAGATGGGATTAGTCACTATTTTGAATTTATTGTTTACTTATGAATATTGATGTGAGCTTGTTTTTTATTTATTTTTGTTCTACGTTAAGCTAGTTCATCTTCTGTTGCCACAATATCTATTAATATCAATTCTATACTCATCCTTAAATGGAAAAATTTCAAGGAACGGAAAAGGCATATACTCATAGTGCTTGGTTGTATGGACATAGACATTGCACTAAGGGAAGAACAACCTGCACCTCTCACTATGAAAAGCATCACTAATGCTAAAAGGGATTGAGAGATGGGATTGTTCAAACTGCACGAGTCTAATGATCATGAAGCGCAACATTTCAAAATCTTTTAAAGGCATAGAATATGAAGAGATTACTCGGGCCAAGGGTTTCTTTAACGAAATTGAGAAATGTTTTGCCAAAAACAATAAGGTTGAGATGACATCACTTTTGACTTCTTTAATATTTATGAAGTATAAGCGTCAAGGAAATGTGATGGAGTACATTATGAAGATGTTCCATATTGCTTTAAGACTTAAGTCACTTAAGATCGAGCTTTTTGAGGAATTGTTTGTTCTTATGCTTTTGGTATTGCCTCCTGCATGGTTTAACCAAATTAAAATTAGTTACAACTATCAAAAAGAGAAATAGACTCTAAATGAGCTCATTTCTCATTGTGTGAAAGAGGAAGAAAGGTTAAAGCATGATAAGTTTGAAAGTGCTCATTTGGCCAGTGCCTCTAAAGACAATAACTTACATTATGAGTAGAGTACCCACTAAAAAAGCTGCAAAAAACACATTATGAGCCTTGGACAGGTCGAAAGCCTAGTCTAAAGCACTTTCACATTCGGGGATGTGCAGCTGAGGCAAGGCCTTATAGGCCACATGAAAAGAAATTGGACTCCAAAATAGTGAGCAGTTACTTTATTGGTTATTTTGAACGATCTAGGGGCTATAAGTTTTATGATACCATAATTTAGGAATATTTTTGAGACGAGAATTGCAACATTTTTTTAATACGTTGAGTTTAGAGGGAGAAATAAGGTTAGAGACATTGCTTTTAATGAGGAATTAGATTCTAACTTAGTTCTTGCTATCACTTTTGATAATGTTCAGGTTATCATACCCATCATTGATCAAGAAGTGAATCCAGAACCTCAACAAGGCAATGTTGAACAACTCTCTATTCAAAATTAGGTAATTTTTCTAGAAAAACAAACTCAACAACCTCAAGAACAAGTGTCATTAAGGAGGTCCACGAGAGAGAGGAGAAATACTATTTCACATGATTATATTGAATTTCTCCAAGAGCATGACAATGACAATGGAATGATAGAAGCTGATCTAATCAAATTTCTTAATGCCATGAAAAGTTCTAATTCTCAAAAGTGGATTGATGTCATTGGAACGATGAAAATGTGCAAGTGTACACAGTCGTGACAAGTAATAAAGTGATAAGTATATCTTTACAGACACTGGACAAGTAGTTCTTTACAGAGACTAGACAATCAGTTATCTGTGAAAAGCTTAGACTTAAGCAAATTGGTGAGAGGATTTAATTTCAAAAGGGTTGAGCAATTATCATAACTAAAATTAACTAAGTAAAAAAATAAACTAAAGTTGTAAACACAAGATAGAAGCAAGATTTTAAAGAGCTTAATCACAATGACATAAATGTGTTAGATTAATCTTATTCTTTAACTTAGAATTATTAAAACAATGTTCATGATGTTATGGATAATTTCATGGCAACTTGGTTCTTTGTTAACCGATGCAGTCATAGTTATTAAATTATTAAACCTTTATAGCATATTCTATGTTAAATTAATTAAATAATTTTCATAAGCAGATATAAGATATAGTGAAGTAACAATATATTTCTATACTGAAACAAATTTAATCAAATCAATCTTTAGGTTATGCAAGGCAATAATATCAGTTAATACTATCACTCATTTAATCTAATTTATCCTAAAAAGATTAAACATACATCGTTTAGATAATGTGTCAATTAATTATAATTTCAATCTGATTAAATAATTAATTCATTTTCATTCTCACAATTATAATGCAAGAATAACATAAACATGTTTTTATCTAAATGAACAATTAACCAAGGCCTATAACATCAAAATAGAATTTCAATAATTTAAGCGGATAGAATGTGATCAATCTAAAACAAACACAATTTAAGTCGTTTTAATTAAATTGGAAGCATCAAAACAATTAGAAAACATGTTCATAATCTCAAAACAAATTAAAAGAATAAAGAGAAAAGAACTACAAGATAAATCTGATGTTTCTTCGTAGTCAAACTAGTGTGCATCCCCTTTCTTCCTTCTATTTTGTTCTGTCAATCAGAGGCATCCAAGATGTTGGATGCTACTACTCCAAGGACTTTCAAATCTCATTTTCAAGTGGGAAACAATTGAAAATGGGAAAGGGAAAATAAGATAGCAAATGGGAGAAGAGAGAATAAGAGAAATGGATGAGAGGTGAGTGAATTGCTTGCTTTTGAAAGGCAAGGAGGGTGGCTATTTATAATAGCATGGGAGAGCCTTGATTTTATATTCCCATGTCTAACCCTTGATTGCTGGATGAAAGGTTTGAATGGTTTTGCTAAAAATAACTAGGTGCTTGAAAATGAAAGGCTTGAAAAGTGGAGAGGTTGGAACGACTTTATGGAGAAGATTAGGGGATGTTTTATAATTATTTTTAATCAAATTTGGATGCTGATTTGCGCAAATGTTTGGACAGTTTTGGGCTGCTCTTGGGATGGTAATTCTTTCCCCTTTAATTAAACACTTCGCGCTTCATCTTTTGCATTAGACTATAAGTTTCATCAACCTAATTCTTAATTGGATCAAATGAAATTTTTTAAATGGTCTAAGAATGCTAATTTGGGTGTAACATCCCAAAAATTAGGGGATATAATTTTTTCATAATTTCATGTTGTGCTTGCTCAGCTAATTATTTGAGCGTATTTGGGGGTTCTAAGGAGTCCTGGGTTCGAGTTTGAGCCTTAGAGAAATTTTAGTTTTTGGCCCTTTAGTGGAGAGGGCTATTGGAGGTAGGGCTTAAGTGAATTTGTGTGTGTTCTACTGACACAAATGAGCTAGTGGCAAGTTGGTTGTGGAGTCATTAGGGAACAAGGGGGAGTGGAGTTCGATTCCCTTGGCAAGCAAATAAGGGCATTTATTTTATGCCTTGGGAGTGGAAGAAGCAGAGTTTGGATCAAACTCTTCAAGGGGAGTTGGAGACTTGGTCAAATAATTCAAGCAGAAGGTGGGGAGCTATTCTAGGAGGATTCGGTGCAGAAAATCAGGGTTGGATGAGTGAGCAAGTGTTGGCTGAATGTGGGGAAGGTGGTGATAGGCAATTTCGGCCAATGGAGGTCTTTTGGAATGTGCATATTCGGTTTGTGTTAGGGGAAGTGCCAAATTTTCTTTGAATTTTCCTTGGGGAAGTGTTTGCGTTTTAGCACTTTTGGACGTTTCAGGTCTTTTCTTTTCATTGTGGACCTTTGCCGAATACACTCTTCTTCATCTTTTCTTTCTTTTTTATTTCTCTTGCTAATTGCCGAAATCACTCTTCTTAATCTTTCCTTTCTCTTGTTAATTGCCGAATTGATAAGCCTCTACCTTCACTTTCTTTTCTTTCCTCTTCTCACATTACTCTTTTCCCCTCTTGACCCGCCTCCTCTCCATAGCCGAATCTATCTCCTTTTTTTTTTATTCTTCAATTAGCTTCTTTTCTCTTGTTTTATGGTTCTACAAGGAGTGTGACAATCGATAAGGTTATAGTTCTTTCTTGTTAGTAACTATGTTCCCATTCGGTTTCTTCCTTAATAACCATATGTTCTTTCTTACACTTTGTGGCTAAAAATACGTTCTTTTCTATGTTTTGGCAATCATTGGGCTTAGGGATTTCAATAGGGCGAAAGGGGAGCAAGTGGTTTGTATTAATCAAACCTTTATTGTTGATTCATCGTTCAAGTGAGGTAAGAACGTTTGTCATAATATTTGGTTTGGCCGAATGTGCCATATGTTTGTGATGAGTGGTATGCGGATTTTAGTCACACTTATGAGTATCATTTTGTACAGATTCTTGTTAAGGACGTGAAGGCAATCGTGCTTAGTAATCTTGATGTTTAGGGTCGTTTGCTCAAACAAGGTGAAGAGGGCGTTTTGGGCTAGTTCTCTAAATGATTAATCTTAAGCAACGTTTAGCTAATAAGGTAACCTAATGATGTGTAGGTTGGATACGAAGGCTTAATCGTGCGTCTAGCTAAGGTGTGTAATCTCACACCTCTGCTTATTCTGTGAATGTTTGAACTGTGAACCTGCTAAAAGCCGAAATCCTGAAAAGCCGAATTATCGGCATCTGAAATCACTCGAGCGTGCGAGCGCTCATAGTGATAAACCGAGCCACGAACGTTGACAATAGGCCTTTGGGAGTGCCACAATCTTTTTCGTGGGCTTAGGCCGTAATGGGCCTTGTTGGGCCGTAGTGGGCCTTGTGGGCCCTGTGGGCTAATGGGCCCACAGGGACGAAATCTATAGTGAGTACCGGGTGATTGATACGGCTGCGAAGTCCGTAGAACTGAGACCGAAAATGGGTTGGTTGGACGAGCGTGTGGGCCCGTTTGGGTCGAAATTGGATCTTAGGCCCAATTGACCGTTTTGACCAGAAATGGAAACCGTGTCACTCGAGGCAACAGTAGGCCTTCGAAAAGGCCATTGTAGTAGTAAAATTATCGAATTACCCTTAGTGGGTAAATTACTGAAATACTCTTGGTGGGTAAAATTACTGAAATACCCCGAGGGGCGAAATTACTGTTTATCCCCCAAATGACCATTTTACCCTTAGTGGTGGGGTTATCGATGTATGTAACTGTATGATTGATATTGATGATGATGCATTGCTTACATGATTTAATTATGACATGGCATACTGCATGGGTTAGGTTATAGATTTGGAGGAAGCATTGTACTGATGGCTCTGCCACGTTATACTGATTTAGTGGCTTTGCCACGATATACTAATTTAGTGGCTCAACCATGTATACTGTTATTAGTACTAGTCGGTGTTATTGGTGTGCTGGTTGGATGGGTTGACTTGGTCCCCACAGGTGTGTTGGTTGGTATGGGTGGTGTGTTGGTTGGACTGGGTTGGGTGCATATTTGTTTTGCATATAATAGGGCTTCGGCCCAGACTGTTACTGAATAGAGCTTCGGCCCAGACTGTTACTGAATAGGGCTTAGGCCCAGATTGTTACTGTATGGGCTTGGGCCCAAACTGTAGGTGTAATAAGGGGGATTACACACTGAGTTCTCGTAACTCACCCTTTCTCTTTAACTGTGCATGTAATCCCTAGCCTTAGAGAATTTGGAGCTGCGAGGGACTTGGAGGTGGCCACATGTCCTGTATGTTTTTGGGGTTAATTTAGTTGCTTTATTTTAGTTTATTTTACTTTAATTTTTGGGTTAATAATTTCTGTAGTAAGGCCATTGGAATTATTTTTAACTTTTATTTGGTGTTTCTTTACAATTTGCTAATTTATTAAACACGGGTTTTAAAACAACAACTACTGTTTTTAAAATATCACGTTTCCACAACTGTTTAAACAAAACTTCCATAACAGACAAGGTTTTAAAAACAAACGAATAGGTGCATAACAATATTTTTGAAAAAGAATGACTTTGAGTAAAATTTGATTGTTTAATAAGTAACAAAAATCGAGATTTTTAAACGATAGAAAGTTTTGATTCGTAGATGAGTTTTCCAACGATCACAAAGTTTTCAAACAACACCTGATGTGGCATGCTAGATTCGGTCTTAACGTCTAGGCCGGGTGTGTGGGGTGTTACATTGGGTGTCCATGGTTATTTAAATACCAACTCTCTCTTGTTTAACAAATGCCTTGAAAGAGTACTTCAGAAATTTGATCTTCTCAAGGTGCCTCTAAAACTAATTTTTTCTTCCGTTGCATAGAACTGCTAAAAATTGGCAGATTTGTAAGTTAAGCATAAAAATAATAAAAAATATAAATTTTTCTCTAATTTTTCAAATTTAGACATTTTATAATAAAATTACAAATATATATTAAAAAAGAGCTCGAAATTTGCAAAAATTGTTAGTCAGAAAGTGATGAAAATGTAACCTCTCCAACCCAGCCTAGATGTTAGGACCAAATTTGGGAGATTACATTTGCCACCAAAATGGCCTAGTAGCGATTGGGATTTATAAAACAGTTAATTTAAAACATTTATTCTTTTTGGAAGAAAACTTAGTCTATTTTCAGAAAAATCCACGAGTTATCAAAAACCAATTTAATTTAACTTTCTTATATAATGGTGACCACTTTTAAGAAAACTTAGTTAATTTTTAATTTATTTATTACTCCAAATTTATTAACAACCTAGCAGCAGAAAAGTGATTTTACTTGGTTTTAATAAAACTATATTTCATGCTTTATTTAAATAAAAACCTTATTTAAAATTAAGTTAAATGTTATGCATGCTAAATAAACCCTACATATGAGTCCCATGCCAAAAAAAAAAATAAAACAATACAATTTTGAAATACCAGAAATTATAAAAATAAGCCTAATAATACTTTCATAGAAATAAAACATTTTCGAGCCCTCCGTATGTCATGTCCGCGTCCTACCCTGGTAAGTTATCTATAGAGATGGAAAAAAAAGAGTGAGCTATGAAGCTCAGTGTGATTTCCATCACAAGTAATCGAATGCAAAAACTTAAGCATATAGAAACACAATGCATATATCAATACACAATAGCAATTTCAGAATATCAATATTTAAGACCACTTCCACAATGTATACATATATGTATATGTCATCTCAGAAAATCTAGTTCGTATGCACATGTTTTATGTATGTCATACGGTTTTGGTTTAACAGAAAAATCCTACCCCACCGCTATACAGCACAATGGGAGTTCCCCCTGAACTCCAACCACCTACACACTGGGTTGTGGTTTAACCACCAATGATTTCGTAGATAAAATCTACCACTAGGCTGTGGATACACAGAAAAAATTCGTAGATGAAACATGCCACTAGGCTGTGGGTACACAGCATAATATCACTGATAAAATCTGTCATTGGGCTGTAGATGTGCAACATATTTGCAGGTAAAAGTTGTCGATGGGTTATGGATGTACAACATATTTACAATTAAAGGATAAACATTGCCCCTAGGCTGTGGGTGCACAGCAAATTTGCAGATAAACTGCTACTTCTTCCTCCGTACATATCGCCCCACACCATGCAATGCAATATGGCAGGCTCAAAATGGATTAATATGGTAGCATTTAATTATGCTTTTAACATAACAATATGGTTGAAATCAATATGTTTATAATAGTTTAATACAATAGAAAATAAAATGCTTATAACAGATCAACTTAGCAGCAAAAGTCATGCTTATTAAGTGTTCGGTTTAACGGTAACACAAGGCATGCTATACATACAATTATAAATACAGATACAATACACGTGTGTTATTCACAATTCATGCAAATATTTATATAATATTAACTCAGTCAATTAGATCATGGATTCTAGTATTATTCATATTACTAGGGACTCAATTGAACAAAATAAAGCACTAAAAATAATTCATGAATCAATCAGGGACTAAACTGAACATAACATAAAATTCTGAAAAATTGCAAAATTTGCAAACCAGGGACAAAACTGTAAAATCTAAAAAATAGGGGTAAAATTATAAAATCTAAAAAAAGGGTAAAACTATAAAATCTAAAAAAATAAGGGCTAAACTATCAAATATGAAAAATAAGGGTAAAATTATAAAATCTAAAAAATAGGGGTAAAACTATAAAATCTAAAAAATAGGGGACACAAGGCCCTGACCGGACCATGTGGAAAGCCCTAGATCGTGTGGAAAGGGCACAAGGCCATGTGGCTAGGCCATGCAACAGACTATAGTCATATGGTATTTGCAAAATCAAACTACAAGGGAGACACGACTGTGTAGAGGGTCTTAGGCCGTGTGACAATCGAAAAACCTAAGGCTTCAAGGGGACATGGTTGTGTGGTCCACACGTGTGGCCTACACCCTCGTGTGGCTAGCTGTGTGGCCCTATTCCGATGCACGGTTGCCACAATTTACTTGTAAAAGAATACACACTTATCTCCGAGACCTCGATTGATGTTCCTCGCAGTTAAATCTGGTCCAGGGTACCTAAAACGGGTCATTCAAACAAGTTTTACACATGAATTAATAACAGATTCCAAGATTAAACAAGATTATTAAGAGTTTTGGCAAAATTCGTAATGGATCGTAATCGAATTGAAAGATTACCAAGATCTAACACTATTTTAGAGTTTACGAGTTCTTACAAATCGAAACGAGAGTACTTACCTAGCTTTTGATGAAAATATGGGATACAACTTTTGAAAATTACGAAATTGGTGAAGAAAACGAGTTAACAAAAATCAATTTTGAGTCGAGATAAATAATTCACATAAAAAAGATGTAAAATTTGATAAAAGAACAAAGAAAAAGAAGAATATAAAGAGTACAGAGGAAATATTCTATTTAGGGTTGGAAGAAATTAAAATCCATGTCTAATTAGGAAAGATAGAGTAAATACTTAGAGTTCAGAAATCCTAAGGGGCTGCATGGTAATTTCCCCTTTTCTGTTGAAATTAAAAGAATATGGAGGGGAAAGTGTGACTTGAACTTAAGTTTCAAGGGGGAAGAGAGAATGCTTAACCAATTGGGCTGCTGCCCACACTTGGTTATTTTCTACTCTATTTAATATATATTCTAGTACGATTTTGATCATATGCTGTTGAAAAGAAAAATAAAGAAAAAAATTGGAAGAAGTGTGGCTTGAACCTAGGACCTCTAGGGAGTACACTAAACAATTAACAATCAAGCCTAATCATTTACTTGGTCATTATTTACAATTAACCCCTTATATTTTGGGGTGTTACAGAAAAAGTCTATAAAATTTTGAGTTTCCAACCATGCAATAAGAGTTTAAGTCTATGAAAGACAATAAAGTTTAGGAACTTGTCCCATTACCTAGTGCAAAACCAATTGGTTGTAAATGGATATTTAAAACAAAGAGGGATACAAATCGTAATGTGAGAGGTATAAGGCATGACCTGTAGCTAAAGGATATACTCAGAAAGAAGACATTGATTTTACAAAGACTTTCTCTCCAGTTTCATCGAAAGACTCTTTCAGGACAATCATAGCTCTTATTGCTCATCTTAATCTTGAGTTACATCAGGTGGATGTTAAGATTGCGTTTCTTAATGGCGACATTGAAGAAACAATTTATATGGTGCAACCGAAAAACTTTGAGTCGGGAGACCCAAAGAATATGGTTTGCAAATTAATAAAATCCATCTATGGACTCAAACAAGCTTCCCATCAATGGTATCATAAGTTTCATCAAGTAATTATCTTATTCGGTATAGCAAATTAAACTAGTTTTCACACTTAAAGAGCCTGAATACAAGCATTTTCGTTACATTTTAGTTAAGTTTCTTTAGTTTTACTTACATTCAATAAAATGTGCAATTGAGTCTTTTATTAACCATAAGGGTTGAAAGAGGCCTAAGGGAGAGCTAATGTACTTTGTAAGTGTGCAAGAGACCATTAGTGTAACATCCTGGATTTTGGGGGTTCTGCATTTAATGAATGTTGTGTGTGGATGCTATGTCTTGTACATTATTTTGGTATGTTTGGGGTGCAAGGAAGGCTCGGGGTTAAGTCGAAGCCTGGTCAATATTTCTTTTTTTTTAGGCACTATAGGGGAGAGTTAGCTGAGGTAGGCCTTAAGGGTATTTAACTGTGATTTGAAGACATGAGAAAGTCAGTGGGAAAGTGGCAAGGAGACGCCACATAAGGCTCAGGTGGGGGACGCCACAAGGGAGCTGAGAGGGAGCAGGTTCAAGTCACGTGGTGCTCATTTTGGAATTCTTTTTGGCGTCAAGGGGTGCAGTGGTAAAGTTCGGCTAGGATACTTCAAGAAGGGAGAGTTGATTGAGTCAAATAATTCGAATGTGTTGCTGAGAGAAGAAAGAGGAGTTTGAATCATTCAAATCATTTTGAATGAGTGATCAAGAGGGGATTAAGGAGAAAAGAAAGGGATTAGCAAGTGATGAGGGTGGTGGCCGAATTTCAAATGCTTGGGGGATTGTAGGAATCAGTTTTGGCTTGTTATGGGTGTGCCGAAAGTCTAGAGGTCTTAGGCTTGTCATTTGTGCGTTTCGATCATTAGGGGTGAGTGCCAAATTTGCTGAGCTAACTTCTTTTTGTCTCTTCTTTTGGTCTTTAGCTGAATTGGTAAAGACTATTGATATATCTTTTTCTTCTTCACTTTCTCTTTTCACCAAAGACTTCTAAGCCGTAACCTTTTCTAGCCTTTACCGAACCTTCCTCCTCTCCACTCATACTCTTAAGCTTCATAACCGAAAGCACCCCATCGATTTCTTCTTTTGAACATTCCCTTATTCTTTTCTTCTCTGCTTTTCTGCAAAAGCTGAAACCTTATTCATCTTCTCTTCCTCTTCTTGACCGAATCCTCCATTACTCTCATTCATCTTTTTGATTCCACCCTACTTAGCCGAAACATATCCCTCACCCTCTCACAGGTTTCTTTTTGTAGTCGAAGCATCCATTGTTTCTATTCCTTCTATAGTCGATTGAAGGAGGGGCCTTGTCTTCGCGTTTTCCAGCATCTGGCCATCGATTGAAGGAGGCTTAAGGGACAATCGATTTCTGTCGAATCAAGGTAAGGGGGACACTATCAACTTTTTCATTTTGTTATTTCGGTTTCTAGTAGCCAAAGCCAAATGGCTAATTGCCTTGGTGATCTACTGTTGTGTTTACTTTCTCTCGTCTTTTCTTTCTCTTCGGGGGCGTCTATTCCGGGAAATCTTGTTTAGCCGAATCAATCAAACTCCAAGTCGAGGAAGCAGTCGAATCTTATCTCTTCATTCAAGGTAGGGGCTTTCTTTCTAGTTGTTCGGTCGGGTTTTCCTTCTGTTATTCATATCTTAACCCAATGTTACGTTAAGCGATCATTGTTTCAATATAGTATCTTCTGACCAAGATCATTCATGGACTCAAATGCCAGCAAATCTAAGGAGGGGGTTGGACCTGTAGTCTCAGCCCCAAAGTTCAAGAAGCGAGCGGTATCTTCTGTTCGAGATTGGCCACCGAGTTGTGGACCGGCTTCAGAACAGAGTAGTAGGCAGATAGTAGTCGTTTCTGCTATCGATAGTGTCGACGTAGAGAGTATTATTTTGCGTGTTATCAGGTGTGTAAAACCTCGTACACTCTATTTTAACTGTAATATTAATTGTATGGGCTGAAAAGCCAGAAAAGGCTGTGTAGACAGTCATAATACCCTTGTGGGTAAGGCTAGGACTGCCAGGTACGTGACTGTAGTATTTTCCTGCGTATATGGATGTATGTGGTAATCTATTACCTTGATGATAGCATGTTGCATTCATTTATGGCATGTATGTTATGCATGGGATATGGATATGATATTTAAGGGGAAGTGCTTTATTATTTGGTCACATAGTGATCGGTGGCTAAGCAAGTGTTATATTATTTGGTCACATAGTGATCGGTGGTTAAGCCACGTTGTATTATTTTGGTCACCTAGTGATCGGCAGTATGACTGACAGCGTGACTGTCAAAATGGCGTGTAGCGGATGGAGGGTTGATTGTAGAAATCCCCACGGTGTGATGGGCTGGTACGGGTGGCGTGTAGAGGATGGAAAAAAAACTAGGTTGGGCTGGGACATATTGCATTCATATCTGTTATATGCCATCTTGAGTGGGCTAAGGCCCAATATGCGATTATAGGCCTCGAGCTGTTTATGTGATATAGGGGATTTACACACTGAGTCTTAGTGACTCACCCCTTGCTTAACCTTTTAGGTAATCAGTAGATCGTGGATATGGGAGCCGAGGCGGACTCATGGAGGCCATAAAGTCTTCTCTTTTCGTAAACTTTTTCCTGCTTTATTTCATCTTTAATTGGGGATTTTCATTTTGTAATAAGGCCTTTCTGAGTTAATATTTTTTTTATTTATTTATTAATTATTTAAAATTTGACGCTATGCAAACTTAATCACGGAATTGAAGATTGGGTATTCAAAATATGAGTAACACAAAACAAACATTTCTTTTCAAGTACCACCAAGCATAACAAATATGCGATTAACACGAATTGAAACTTTCCTAAACTAACAAATCACTGTTTCCAGGACATCACCTTAATCAAAAAGTTTCCAAATCTACGATTTTTCCTACATTCAACAAAAATTTGTTTTTACTTCACCCTGTAACATACCAGATCTGGTCGTAACGTTTAGGCCGGGTTTGGTGTGTTACAATTAGAAGGCATTTTAAGTCGATATTGGACGTTATGTTGCAACACAGGAGGTCTGATGTGCAACATAGGGAAAAAATGAAGAAAAAACAAGTCTGCCTTCGTTGTCGCAACACAGACTAAGGGTGTCGCGACATACCCCTAAACATGGCTACAGAGGAGCACACTGGTTGCTATGTCGCGATACAGGTCCTGGTGTGTCGTAACATCGACTCTAGGATGGAAATTAAACACAAAGTAGGGGTATTTTGGTCTACACAATCAAACTTAAAGCTCGAGAACGTCGGCTAACCTAGGGTTAAGAACGACGGCCACCTGAAGGCTATAAATAGGCTCCTTTGGCACATGTTATAGAGTCCTTTTCATTAACCTAGTTTCTTTTTTTAGATTTAGTTTCATTTTCTTTCTTAAGTTTCTAGAGTTTAGTTTATTTGTTCGTTGTTTTCTTTCAAGAGATCGGGATTGTGGAATCATACAACTCTGTGGATTTACGTTCAATATCAATACAATCAGGCTCTTTTATTTACTCTGTCTTATCGATTTAATTAGCAGGCTTTCTCTTTACATCGATTATATTTATTGTTTATGAACGCCATGAGGAACTAATCCTTCTCTAGGGGATTAGTGAGTGGATGTAAGATCTATTAACTATTTTGTAGGGTTACTCAAGGGATCAGCTATTTGATAAAGGGATAACGTGAAACAAATCCCAGGCTTGATAACCCCAAGAAGTTATCAAGGTGGGAATTAACCCAAAATTGCTATTACCAATCCGTAAACCCTTTAACCCCAAACCAGTTTGGACTGTGAGGTCAGAAGATAAATAGTTTTTGTTGATTTGTTATGTCAGTGGAAGACCGAAAGATCCTTCTAGGGTAGTGACTAGTTGATTGACGAGGAACCCAAAACACAGTTGATGGAGATTACCGAAATGAGCTAATCACCCATAATCAGATTTGATTTATTCTTCCTGTTCTAATCTATTGAATTTTATCTTTTTATGTTGTTTTAGTTTTATTATTATAAAATCCCCCAAAAATATTTTATTTTATATTCTTCGTACTATAATTGAATTTAAAGTAATAATTAGATCTTTTAATGCTTAGGTTAGAATTGATCTAGCAACTGCCTCCTTTGGGTATAATCCTTGGAGTACTCACCCACTCCGTTGTAAAACTATATTTCAACTAGACCCGTATACTTGCGAATATTTCCTCGTAATTCTACATTTTAGTGCAGTATTCACACTCTTGACGTAGTACGTCCGGAGGAAGTCAAGTTGATAGCGTCATTGCCGAGTAGGCAACGTCACTAGGTTAATTTGAATTTTCATACTTAATTAGAATAATTAGGAAATTTTGAAGTTATAGGTACGATTCACACATAATTTATTAACAATATGCAGGTTCTAGGGACATTATGTGATGTAAATTGGCTAAGGTCTAGCATTTCCTGACCTGTTATTTATAGTCCACATTTTGAATTAAGCCTTGCTCTACTAACATGGATCTCTAATAATGTTAGGTTTGCCAATCATGTCAATGAAGATCCTATCGCATTCTTGAGGAAATTTGACCTTATATGCAGTATTGTTAATTATGTGAGAATTCCATCTAAGACTATAAAGCTATTGTTAATTCTATTTGCATTAGATGGAAAGGCAAAAATGTGGCTAAAAGCACTTCCTCTAGACACTATCACAATATGGAACGATTTCGTACAGTTATTCCTTCATTGGGTGTTACCTATGACTAAGGTATTAAGTAGTTACACTCAGTTATTTTATTTCTAGTACGGCATCACTAAAACTTTGAGACAAGCGTGAGAAAGATTCAAGGCAATCTAGAGTTCTTTATTAGGTGGAGGAAGACATTTTGTAGTTCAAATACATCATTTTTACTACGAGTTGGATAGTCAGAGTAGATGAAAATTTGATATCATGACTAGGGGAAGTATTTGGACAAAAAACTATGAGGAAGTAATGGAGATCCTAGAAAGATACAGCACCAATGAATCAACTTGGGAGGAATGTTCTAAAATACGAAATCAAGGATTGGAATCTGTGGAACATAGAGAGCAAGAATGCAATCAATTGGAATTAGTGCGCAAGAACCAACGAGTTACAAAACAGAAGAGGAAGGGGACAGTGCGGAACAAGAGAATCACCACATGGTAACTCAATTGGACTAGTGGAAACAGAATAAGGAACAACCGGAGCAAATTATCCCAAACTCAGTGAAGATGGTAAAATCTATTGTCAATCCTCCATAGTTAGAACTAAAGCCCTTAGCCAATCATTTAAAGTATGGATATCTGGGGAAACAAAATACCTTACCAGTAATTATTATCGCAAGTCTAGACGCAAAACAGGAAGAAGCTTTATTAAATGTCTTGAAAATGCATAAAAAAGCAATAGGATGGACAATGTTGATATTAAAGGAATCAATCATGCGTTTTGTCAGCATAAGATTAGATTAGAGGAGGGAAAAACACCTGTGGTAGACACTCAGCGAAGACTTAATCTAGCCAAGAAAGAGATAGTCAAAAAGAAATTGCTTAAATGGCTAGATGCAGGAATTGTTTACGCTATTTCTGATAGTGAGTGGGTTAGCCCAACCCAGTGTGTTCCGAAGAAGGGAGGTTTAATTGTATTCAAGAACAATAATAATGAGTTAATTCCCACACGAATAATTTTAGGTTGGAAAGTATGCATTGATTATCTGAAGTTGAATAATGCAACAAAAAAAGACCATTTTTCGTTGCCCTTTTATCAACCAAATGCTTGATCAGCTAGCTGGAAATGACTATTATTGCTTCCTTGATGGGTACACAGGGTATCATCTAATCTTAATTCATCCAGATGATCAGCAGAAAACCACATTCATTTGCCCTTTTGGTACGTATGCCTTTAAGAGAATGTCTTTTGGCTTATGTAATGCCCCAGCAACTTTCATGAGATGCATGATCTCGATCTTTACTGATATGTTAGAAGAGGGGTTAGATGTATTTATGGACGATTTTTCCATATATGGGTACTCTTGTTAAGATTTCTTGGAAAACCTTGAAAAAGTGCTAAAAAGATGTGAGGAAACGAACTTGGTACTCAATTGGGAAAAATATCATTTCATGGTGAAAGAAGGAATGGTCTTAGGGCATCAAATATCTGGAAAAGGTTTGGAAGTAGATAAATCCAAAATTGAATTTATCAAGCATCTTCCAAACCCGACAAATGTTAAAGGTGTGCGAAATTTTTTAGGCCATGCGGAATTTTATCGAAGATTTATAAAATATTTTTCTCATATTTCTAAACCCCTAAATCAACTTCTCCAAAAAGAGACACCTTTTGTATTTGACCAAAGTTGTGTTAGAGCTTTTGAGGTAATAAAAAAAAAACTCGTATGTGCTCATATAATCATCACGAATTGGTTGGAACCTTTTATTATTATGTGTGATACTAATGATTATGCAATATGTGCAGTGATGGGACAAAAGCGAAATAATTTATTCAGTGCTATTCATTATTCTAGCAAAACATTGAATTCGGCACAATGCAACTACACTACAACTGAGAAAGAGATGTTGGTGGTTTTATTACTTCAAGAATTTGATTTATGGATAATGGACAGGAAGGGGACTGAGAATCAAATTGCAGATCATCTATCCAGAATTGAAAACCATTTACAAGAGGAGGAAATTGAAAACATTAATGAGACCTTTGTAAATGAACAATTATTAAGAGTAAACATTGATCAATCAAAACCAGGTAAGCATCTAACACCATGCTATGCAGATTATGTTAATTACATTACAAGGGGGTCTTCCTAGCACAGGCATCTTGGCAACAGAAAAAACAAATAGCTCATGAATAAAAAAAATTACGTTTAGGAGGAACCATATGTGTTCCGATAATGTACAGATCAATTAGTCCGACGATGTGTAGTAGAGGAAGAGATATAAGATATTTTACAAGGTTGTCACACATCTCCTTGTGGAAGGCATTTTGGTGGAAAAATGACAGCTCAAAAAATACTACAATAAGGGTTTTATTGGCCAAAAATGAATAAAGATTCTTATGAATGCGTCCAAGGATGTGATAGGTGTCAGAGAATTAGGAATATATCTAAAAGGGATGAGATGCCGCAAACAGGAATAATTGAGGTCGAAGTGTTTGATGTTTGGGGAATTGATTTCATGAAATCTTTTTCGAGTTCTTTTGGGAATCACTATATTCTCCTGGCTGTATATTATGTCTTCAAATAGGTCGAAGTTGTCGCACTACCTACTAATGATACAAAATCTGTAGTAAGATTCCTCAAGAAAAACATATTTGCCAAGTTTGGTACCCTACGAGCACTGGTCAATGACGAACGATCTCATTTTTGTAGCAAGCAGTTCGAAGTAGCATTGGCTATGTACATCATAAGACATAAGATGAAAATGGTGTATCACCCACAGGCTAGATGATGCATTGTGGGCTTACAGAATAGCATTAAGACTCCATTAGGCATGTCTCTATATAAGCTAGTTTATGGTAAGAACTGTCACTTACCAATCTAATTGGAGAGGAAGGCATATTGGGCAATCAAAGAGTTAAATTTGGATCCAGATTAAACTAGTTTTCATACTTAAAGAGCCTGAATACAAGCATTTTCATTATATTTTAGTTAAGTTTCTTTAGTTTTACTTACATTCAATAAAATGTGCAAATTGAGTCTTTTATTAACCTTAAAGGTCGAATGAGGCCTAAGGGAGAGCTAACGTACTTTGTAAGTGTGTTAGAGACCATTAGAAGGCATTTTAGGTTGAAACTGGACGCTATGTCGCAACACGGGAGGTCTAATGTTACAACATAGAGAACAGAATGAAGAAAACTCAAGTCTGCCTTCGATGTCGCAACACAGACTGAGGGTGTCGCGGCATACCCCTAAAGATGGCTACAAAGAAGCATATTGGTTGCTATGTTGGACACAGGTCCTAGTGTGTCGTGACATCAAATCTGGGACGGAAATTAAACACGAAGTAGGGGCATTTTGGACCATACATTCAAACTTAAAGCTCAGGAATGTCAGTTGACCTAGGGTTAAGGACGACGACCACCTGAAGGCTATAAATATTCTATTTTGGCACATGTTATAGAGACCTTTTCATTAACCTAGTTTCTTTCGTTAGATTTAGTTTCGTTTTCTTTCTTAGGTTTCTAGAGTTTAGTTTATTTATTCGTTGTTTTCTTTCAAAAGATCAGGATTGTGGAATCATTCAACTCTATGGATTTACATTTAATAGAAATATAACCAGGCTCTTTCATTTACTCTATCTTGTCGATTTAATTAGCATGCTTTCTCTTTACATCGATTATATATATTATTTATGAACGCCATGAGGAACTAATCTTTCTATAGAGGATTAGTGAGTGGAGGTAAGATCTGTTAACTTGTTGGGTTACTCAACGAGTTAACTATTTGGAAAAGGGAGAACGTGAAACAAACCCCGGCCTGACAACCCCTTGAAGTCATCAAGGTGGGAATTAACCCAAAATTGGTATTTCCCATCCGTGAACACCTTAACCCCAAACCAATCTAGGTTGTGAGGCCGGAAGATAAGTAGTTTTTTTTTTATTTGTTATGTTAGTGGAAGATCAGAAGATCCTGCTAGGGTAGTGACTAGTTGATTGACGAGGAACCCGAAACAACAGTTGATGGAGATTACCAAAACGAGCTAATCACCCGTAATCAGATTTAATTTATTGTTCCTATTTTAATCTCTTGAATTTTATCTTTTTATGTTGTTTTAGTTTTATTATTATAAAATCCCCAAAAATCTTTTATTTTCTATTCTTCATACTATAACTAAATTTAAAGTATTAATTAGATCTTTTAATGCTTAGGTTAGAATTGATCTAACAACTGCCTCCATTGGGTATAATCCTCGGAGTACTCACCCACTCCATTGTAAAACTATATTACAACTAGACCCGTATACTTGCGAAGCCTCATAATTCTATATTCTAGTGTAGTATTCACACTCTGGACGTAGTATGTCCGAAGGCGGTGACCCCTGTTTCTAAAGGATACAAATTTAATCTTACTCAATGCCCTAAAATTAACCTTGAAATTCAAGAAATGAAAAAGATTACATATGCATCGTTGTTGGGAGTCTAGTGTATGTTCAAACATGTACGCGTCCGAATATTGCGTACATTGTTGGGATATTAGGTAAATATTTAAGCAACCCTGGTCTGGAACATTGGATAGCAACCAAGAGGGTTATGAGGTATTTTCATAGAACGAAAGATTACATGATCCCATATTAGAGGTCTGATAAGTTAAAGATCATTAGGTATACAAACTCCGTTTTGATGGAATATGGATACAAGATTTTGTCACTAATATGCAAATTGTGAAAACAAATTGCAGTTTTTTATTCTAACAACAATAGGAGCACATCAAACTAAAAGCACGTAAACTTTAAATTCTTGGTTGTTAAAGTAAGAGTTCAGAGTGATCATGTGTCTATAAAGCATATTGGGACAACTTCATGATTGTGGATATGCGTACTAAGGGACTACCACCCAAGGTTTTTCATGAGCACGCTGCTCATATGGGTGTAATGTCATTTAAGGATATGTGGTTTTAGTGGGAGTTTGTACTTTAAAATTATTTTATGTTATAGACACATTTTCAGTTATTTCAATTTTTGAATATTAAGTTTATTTTCTGTAGAAATAAAGTTTATTTGATTTATTCACACTTTGATTTTGGTAAAATTTGATCTCACTAAGGTTAAGGAGGACCAATTGGAAATAGACATGTTTGGGTCATATTGCATGTAATTTTCATGCTACAAATTCATATTTGATTTATGTCATTTGTTGTATTAATATACATGATCAGGAATAGATTTAGTTACAATATATGTAACAAAAGTCGCATCGGTTCTATGTTAACATAATTAATGGATAAGATTGTTCAGAATACCTTTCGGATATGATAGTAAAGTTTTGAGCTCATAAAGTTATATAATGATTTGTGATTATAGAGTAATTAATATATATATATGTGGTCCAAGTGGGAGATTGTTGAAAAATATGGACATCCAATATGTAATAAAAGTAATTACACGTTATTATTTACTATAATAAAAAATTTAGCCCAAATTAAAAGTAATCTAATTTGGCTAAGGTTTATTGGGCTTTAGTTATTAAATAAAGTATTGGCCAAATATGTGTAGATACTCTTGTAACTAATTTCTAATTGATGATGGGCTGATTAAAAATTAGTGTTAATGTGTATATATTAGGGTTATGGTCTCTAAATTACATATACGTAACTTTTCTAATATCCCATCTTTAGAAAAGAGAGAGTCACTTTCTCTAAATTACTTGTGTACTAATTTAGAAGATCAAAACAACAAGATTGAAAATTCCAAAAAAATTAATAGATTCAAGTACGTCTCCACTTTTAATTTTGTTCTTGATAATTTTACATGATAAACTTTAATTCATTAAATTTTGTATAAGAACTTTACCATACCAACAAAAAGAGATAATCCCTTGATGCTTAATCACGGGAGTATTGTGACGGTAGGAAATGTGGGTAGCTCATAAAGTTTATGATGGTGCAGTAGGGCGGTTATATTAATTTGCAAATGCAATTATTTGGATAATATGATAACCACCTTGCATGGTTATGAAAATGGGAAGACACTAATTTAGTTTTTTTAATAGGTTTTGCGGACTTAAAAAAATAGGGCTTCCTTGCTTTTAACACACAGCGAAAAGGAAACTAGACATAATACTCAATTATTCTTTTTTGGTTTGGGAAGATAGTGCTGTGGACGTGTGGATAATGAATGTCCTTCCAGATCAATATATCAAGCCATAAATCTAAATCGATCCCGTAATATCATCATTGAGTATTCTTAACTGAGGGTTTGTTCAAATGAGTCGAGTTTTGAATAAGGGTGGACTTGAATTCATATTAAGGCTCCTCTAAACAAATAATTCCCGGATCACCATTTAACCCGACACTTGGCACATATACAAAAGGAAGAATATTTGGAATATTTTGGGTAAAGTTTAGAAAGAGTGTCTCATAATCTTGTTAGAGAAGTAAGGCATGAAATAGTGGGGGACATATTGGGTGGCCTGCGACTAGGTAAACATAAACAAACACACATCTGATGATGGGTTTTTATCTTAATTTCTATTATTATGAAAATATTGTCTCCTTCGATTTTCTATTGCCTCTAATTCACAATAATTGCTTAGCCATCTGATCATGCCCCCTCTCCCTTTAATTAATCACCACCCTTTTGGTGTTTTAACATTGAAAACAAAGTGATTGATTATGATGACTTATACTCAATGATTTTAAGTTAGTTTTGCTTTATAGTCAGTGTCAAAAAGGTGTGGATTTAAAGGAAAATCAGAAGAAAAGTGCAGAAATTAAAAAAATAAAAATAAAAGATGAATTGTTATTCTCTTTTATATTCTCCTATGTAATCCCCACTTTCCATGCGATTCCACGTACGTAATCCATTTTATGAACCTTTTGCAGTGTATTCTTGGCTGTTGGTGGGATGGATGGGTTTTATTTTGCTATTTCTGGTTTTTTTTAGTTATTTTTATTGATTATGATAATACTCATTATATTTGTAATTTTGATAATAAAAAACGTTAAAAAAGAGGGAGAGAAATTAGAGAGTTTTTGTTATGAATGGTCAACCTATGAGGACATCATTCATAACCCAGATTCGTTAGTACTCTATTCATTTCCTTTTGATTAGTAATATAATTCATTCCACAGTCCCCTAAAATTAACACTTCATCTCCTCCATTTCTCTTTGAAGAGAACCCTACTTTTCTTGACCTCCTTAGCAGCTTTTGAGCAACACAATGGGATTTGATGATATTTGCAGCAGTGGTCTTGGTCTTGGTCTAGGTTGGAATGTTAAACAAGAAAACTTTTCACAATCGGATCATCAACAAAAGAAGAAGAAATCGTTGGTGAGAGATGAGCATTTTTTCCCATCTCTGACGTTAGGTCCATCATCAGATGATGATGCTCGTAAAGCACATGGCGACGACCAGCAAGCCTCTTCTGTCACTGCACTGTCTTCTTTTTCCAACTCCAGTGTCAAGAAAGAGGGAGATGTGGAATTCGAGAGGGTTTCTTCAAGGGTTGGTGATGAAGATGATGAAGGTTGCCATAGAAAGAAACTTCGGCTTACCAAACACCAATCTGCAATCTTAGAAGATAGCTTCAAAGAGCACACCACTCTCTGTCCTGTAAGTATATCTTTATCTTCATTGTTTATACACTTATTATTCAAATATTCAATGCTCTTATTTGGTTTTTTTTCTTTTCTTTTCTTTTTTTTTTTTTTGTAAACAGAAACAGAAGCAAGCTTTAGCAGCTAAGTTGGATCTAAGGCCAAGGCAAGTTGAAGTATGGTTCCAAAATAGGAGAGCTAGGACAAAGCTGAAACAGACTGAAGTAGATTGTGAATTACTGAAGAAGTGTTGTGAAACGCTAACAGAAGAGAACAAGAGGTTGCAGAAGGAATTACAAGAGCTTAGATCATGGAAACTAACAGCATCGTATTGCATGCAGCTGCCTGCAGCAGCCACCCTCACCATGTGCCCTTCCTGTGAGAGAGTTGCCAACGGCGGCGATGGACCTCCGGCGACGACGACGTCCATCCCTTTTACAATCGGACCCAAATCTCACTTCATCAATTCCTTATCTCACCCTTCAGCAGCCTGCTAGCCATGAAAATTAACACTGCCACCTCTTCTATTCATGGCTTATGTGTCAATTGTATATCGTTTCATGTTTATATATATATATATATATGCATGTATGTAATTATGTATGTAATTATGTATGGATGCATATATAAATTAAATATTAGTATAATAGTTAGGAAAATCTGAGAAGGTTTTGTTCTTCTCATCATCTCTCAAGCTATCTGAAAATTTAGTTAATTAATTAGGTTAAATTCTGTTACTAGTCAATATACTTTGAGAAAGTTGAAAATTTAGTCCTTGTACTTTATTTGATCAATTTTAGTCCTGTGCTTTTCAAATTGGTCACTTTTAGTCCTTATACTTTCAAAAATTAAAATTTTAGTCCTAATCCAAACAATAGCAATTCAATTTGTTTAGTTAAATTTAATTATTAATGTACTATGCATACAATTATAGATTTAGTCTACTCGAGGATTATTCTGAGTATTTATACTTTTTGAATTTTGACATTTCAATCTTGACGCAAATGATAGTCATTAATCCATTAACTAAATTTTTAGTGAGGAATATGTAAAAATATAAGTTGAAATGAATTACACATATGATAATATGTTTGACGCATCAGATTTTAAAAATAGCAAAATTTTACTCAATAAATTTAATAGTTCCTATTTGGTGAGGACTAAAATTTTAAAATTTGAAAAGTACAACAACTAAAAATGATCGAATAAAAGTATAAAAATTAAATCTATGTTATAAAATAAATAGATAGAGAGTAAAGAACAAAGAAAATGGGAAGCAAAAGAGAGAGCATATTTTATTGATCAATCCGAATGTATACAATGCTTCTCCAAAGTCTCTATTTATAGGCATAAGAAGTATAAATGAAGCAGAAATCTACTTTTAATGATTATTAGAATTTAAAGTATATCAAAATTTATCTAAATCTTGATGCACATCCACTTAATAAGATATTCATAACACTTCCCCTTGGATGTCTATTTGTAGATAATGCATCTTGTTAAAACCTTACTAAGATAAAATCCCTATGGAAAAAAAATTCCTAATAAAAAAAAATACACATATCTATAATACGCATAATATGCTGCCTCATTAAAAACCTTACCAGGAAAACCCAATGGGACAAGACCTCAGTTAAGGGAAAAAGAGTATAGCGCATATTTATTCCCCCTCATGAAAACATCACATACATTCTGATATTCTATGTATTAAATCTTGAATACTAGCTTTTCAAATGGCCATTTGAACGTATTTGCTAAGCATTTATATCAACATTCTTTTGAAAGTCATAAGTGAGGGAAAATTTTGGGGGAAATATATTTTGATCTCTTCGGGAGTTTCAACAATAATCACAGCAAACTTTAATCATGATTCTTCTATAAAAACACAAATAAGTATTTTGGATCATCTTATATTCCTCTTTCAACTACTATTCACTATGTCAAAATTACCACATATGTTCAATTTATTTCAAATCATATAAGTGAACAATATCCCGATAATTTCAATATGCTTCTGGCATTCTAAATCCTTCAAAGATTTTAATATAAACTTTACTATATAGTGATTCATAAAAGGTTGTAACAACAATCATTGGACGCAAATTAAATCTTTTATGAACTATCAATTTAGTAATATATCTAAAGGTTATTGCATCCACCACAAAAGAATATTATATCTTTTCACAATCAATGCCAGGGCTTAGCGAAAAACTTCATATTTTTATTCTGCTTTTTCTAAACTACTTCATTTGTACCATCACTGACTTTATACCTTTAGATATTTGGACTACTGGTTCAAAAACCCCACGAATTTAATTGTACTTGAGTTGTGTCTTTCTATTTTGACAAATTTATTTCATATCTATATTTCTCAATAGATTTATTCACGAACCTCATTTTATTTCATTATTTCAACAATAATATTGTATGCAAAACCATTGTCAACCACTTTTATTATCGGTTTCACATTTTCTCGAATTGACATAACGTATCGAGATTTCTTTATTTTCACTATTTTAATCTTTAGTTTTAGGTACCTGAATCTCTTATGGAGTTTTACTTATTAGTTATGTCTTGGGTCTTTTCTAGAGCACCCGCCTCCACTATATAATCATCTAGAAGAATTATTTTTCGTTTATGAGAATTTTCATATTTGGAACTTGTAATGATTTATCCTTGTTAAACTTCTGGTTCAAATTACTATCCCCCTAACTCATTACAAGTTATTATTTTTCTCCCCCTAATGTCGAGAAAACTATTGAATCAAAATAGTAATCACAAATCATGTCATAATTGAATCTCCAATACATTTAAAACATATAATAATACAAGGAGACTCGTAATTAATATATATTCCCAACTTTCTTTGAGTATTCACTCATCTTTGTTGTGGTGGAGCAATTGGAACATATACGCACATACAAAAATTTAAAGATGAGAAATATTTAGTTCTTGACCAAAAATCAATTGTAATTGAGAGTATTTATAACTTATTGACTTGATGTGTACAACACATAAATCAACATATTCTCATGTTGAAATAGGAAGTTTAGTTATCATAAGTAATGATTTAGACATTAACCAAAGGCATTCAATCAATAATTTCTCTAAACCATTATGCGCATAAATAACAAACTTTTACAAAAGTTTTTCAAACTCGATCAATAAAATACTGATATATAAACTCATCAGTATTAGCAAGATGAATTGTCTTAATTGCATGATTTAAAATTAATTATATAAACAAGCAATCTTGCAAACGATATGTTACAAGTTGATAACACATATGTGATTATTTTGTAGATGCATCTACCAAAATCATATAATATCAAAATAATCCACATGGTGGATGAATAGGCTCATTTTCATTTTAGAAATGCAAGACATTAAATCTCAACTTTAGCTAGTGAGTTCTAATAATCAATTTTCATTGAAAATAAGCAACAAATGAGAATTCTTTAAATTAAAGAATCTTTTGGTTCTTTAATGAATGTCCATATGAATTCTTAATTAATTTTTGCATCATATATGATCCAGGATGGTCTAACTGGTCACGCCAAGTAGTAAATGCATTTGTATCAGTAAACTTCTGGTTTACTTTAACATGCATTTAAATTGTACTAATAATGTCAATATAAATTGTGACAAAGTGATACTTTTACTGTCATTCATTTTACTTTGTATCCACATATAAGTACTATTGTGACATTTACTACTGGAAATGTCTAAATCAATGTGAAGTTTATAATGCCACTGAGTAAACAAAATAAATATAATTTTCAAACAATTATATGTAATATTCGCTTTCCCTAATGCCAAAATCTTCAAATGTCCAAAAATAATAAGTATAAAATTTATTATATTTATTGCAAACATTCACTTCAAAGAATTTGCAAAAAGTAATTTAGACAATAATGTAAGCATATTGAGCATTCTGTGCTAAGAATAAACATTTGACACCATTTTGAACCATCCATCTTCTTCTTATCTATTTGTCAATAATGATAATAAGATAAATTTTCATAATTGTTATGAATTGCTACATTCACTTCAGGGAATGGAGCAAAGCTGTTGGAACAAATAACTCATTATTTTGTTTATTCATACTGAGATATGAGATCAATTCAAAATGCTTTTAAAGCCCTTTTAACAAGAGTTTTGCATAATCAATTAGCTACCAAGAATAACTATCTAGGTCATGAATAGAAACAAGACTAAATTAAATATATCAATAAAAATCGCATCTCAAATATAAAATTATGACATAATTAAAAACTAGCAATTTTTTTCTTTCATAACCATCATCATAAACATGCATGAAATTTAATTTAAAATCCAACCATTCATGCTCATAGAACTTTTCATTTACAATTACTCATGTCATTTTTCTAAATAATTAACACATGGAATAATATAAAACGTATGAACTACTACCTTTTACAATTCTTTGAACTAAATCAAATCCAAATAATCATAAAACTCATTGGTTTATTAACACAAATTTGCATACTAGATATGTTTTAATCAAATATATTATTTAATTATAAAACCTGCTACAGTGACATAAATAAATTAGTTAATATTCATTTTCATGAACAAATGAGATGCTTAAAACATGTAATCAAAACTTAAAAAAAGAAGACCATATCAAATATTTAAACCATATATCAAGTAGATTTAATATTTAGAGATGTGCCTTTTTTTCTGCCTTGAGTCTTGACGATTTTATCAAGAAGTTAGAAAATTAAACTCCAGTAGTAGGCTTTGAATCCAATCAAAATCTATTAATAGCAAACTTTGAGAGTGGATCTTATTTTCCAGGTGTAAACAGGTACATAATCAATGACTTTTCAGACATAAGTTTTCTAACTTGCAAGTTCTCATCAGTAATATTTTTTCACGTAATTTTAATTGAGAACTTATTCTGAATACTGTAGAGTTATACTTACAGTTTTAAAAAAAAAATTGCAACTCCAAGTGCATCCAACCATAATGAGCTTTAGATAGAATTAACATATTCTCTTGCTCATAAGTAGATTTCACAGTCAAATATTTTGTTTTCAATCTCTTAATAGGGATGATGACAAAAGAATATTACAAAGATAGTCACAGTCAATTCAATTTAATAACAAGAGTAATCAATAACTCAATCCTCATTTTTTTTCATCCTTTCAAAATATATATTTATAGCAATAGTGATTCATATGAAATATAATATTTTCTTCATTTACAATCTCAATATGATATCCATTATAATGAATATATTTTAAAACTAATTCATTAATCATCCCAAATTTTTGTGCTTTTTAGATATTGATATATTAGTTCTTTTAGAGCTTTCAACTAATTTTGTACTATCAAATATTGGAATAAGATTTGTTTGTTTCATTACCAAATAAGATAAATATTTTCTATCTGTAATGATAGAATTCATTACTACATTGTCATATCATTTCTCAAAGAATATTAATAGAAACAAAATATTTGGGCATACACCACATATGTGGCCAATAACCTATGTTATCTGATAACATAAGTTATATTTACATTTTGAAGAGTTATCTTAAGAACTCTCGTTATTCTCTTATTTATTACTATGTTCCCACTTTAGTAGTCCATGATTATATGTTTTATTTTCTTTATATTTGCATTAATTAATATACATTTCTATCCTTTTAACTTTTCGACTTGTTTTCAGTAGATATCAACTTTAAGTATTGCACTTAACGCCCTTAATTTTTAATTCACCAGATATTAACAATCAATTAGAGCACGTGATAAAACTAAAAAATTTTAAAAGTATAATTTTTTTCATACATTCACAAATAATTATCTAAATTCATTCTATATGATTATTTTTATAACATCTCATATATCTTATATTATTACTTTGAAATTAAAAATTAATAAATTTATAAAATATTATCAATATTATTTCTCATCATAATGAACCTAGAAAAATAGCTATCAAGATTTAAGTGAACCTATGCAATCATTTGTCTAGATTCATTCTAGACATGTTTTTTTAGTAATTTTATATATTATTAGCTTTTTCATAAAATATCATATTTTTCTTTTATTATTTTATAATTAAAAATTTATAAAATAATTTTTTTAAAATATATATCTTCATAAAAGATCATGAAAATTAAAACCATTTAAATTAAAGATAAATTTCCTCTTATCTAAAACATAAAAAGAATATTATTTACCTTTCTAGGGAGTAAATGGTCTTAATTTAAATGAGCTTATCTTTAATTAAAGTTATCTTATTTCGATGGTCTTAGTTTTTATATATTTAAAAATTTATATATTTTTAAATTATCTTTAATTATTTTATTTTTTAAAAATTATCTTTAATTCGAATGGTATTGATTTTTATAATTTTTTATATTTTTAGTTTTAAAATAATAATATAAAAATATGATATTTTATGAAAAATTAATAATATATAAATCAACTAAAAAAATTTTAAAATGAATTTGGACAAACTATTTTCCAGACTCATTTGAATTTCGACAACAATTTATTTAGGTATATTCCAACGTGAAATAATATATATATATATATATATATTATAAATCTATGTAATTTTAGTTTTCTTTAGATTTTATAATTTTTACTTTAATAGTAATATAAAAATAAATAAATATATATATAATTACTCTTCCCTTCAAAAGCAAGGTGGTTACCATTAAAAAGAGAGTAAGACAAATTGATGAAATTGTGAAAAGTTTGATGACACCTAGTGAATGAAAAGTGGTAGGAAGGCAGAAGGTAAGAAAAGTAAATCCAAAACTAGCCCAAAATCTATAGGATAGTCAATGCATTCTGGTTAGACTCAGGTTTTAAGAATAGAAAAAGAGTGATTCTTAAGGAGACCATGGAAATGTTAGAAGGGGAAAACTATTGGGGTTATGAGTTGAGGAGGGTAGGAAGAAGCAGTACTACAAGAATTGGCCGCAATTGAGATGCAGACATCGAGGATGATTAGAGCTTTGTTGTTGAGGTGAGTTAGTAATTTATCATCTCTTGATGAGACATAAGGGGATTGTGGTTGAATGTGAAGTATTTAGTTTTGTAGTATGTTTGTCTTGAATGTGATTAGAGAATTTTTGCTTTATTATCAAAATAATACTAGATGCCATCGTGTATTTATAGTTAATAAAAAGAATTAAATAATGAGCTAAATAGAATAATTAATAATAAAATAATAAAAATAATATAACGGCATGGAGTCTAATAATAATAGCTGGTCGTTTGTGAAGATGGTGAAGGTGGCTGATGGTTGGCGTGGCGAAGGATGGAATGAAAGATGGTTGTGGCTTTGTTGCTAGCAGCAAATAGTGGGGCGGCAAGGGGGCATTGTTGGGGATGGGAGAGCTTGGAAAAGAACCATGGTGTGTAGCTGGTCAAGGAGCTCCCTACAGCAAATTCTTTTAGTGGTGTTTTTAGTGGCGTTTGGACTAAAAACGTCATAAAAATTATACATTAGTGGCGCTAATTGAAAAACACAGCAAAAGGTTAGAGCTATAACGGTATTTTTTTATAAACGCCACAAAAGATTAAAGCTATAACGATATTTTTATTATAAACGCCACAAAATAAAGAAATAACGGCGTTTGAACAAAAAACGACGTTATTTTATTCCCAGAACCCTTTCTTTTTTCCCCAAAATCAGTTCCCCCTTCCCCTCCCCCAGATCATTTTCCCCAAATTAGTTCCCCCTCCCCTTCCCCCAAATCCCTAATCGTTTTTCCTCTCATTTTCATTACATATATTTTCTTTGTTTAGATCTGAATTACAAAGGTTTCAGCTCTGAATTGGTTGCAGATAAGAGAACAAGAAAGGCACGCAATAAGATCAGAGAGTACGATTCCAAGAGATTGTTGAAGCAACACTTCAAAAGGTTTTTCGCTTATGATTTGCCCACCAAATCTGCACAAGTCAGTTCATTTTCTCCTTCTGTATCTCTTTTTTTCATTCAATATCTCCCATTTTCATCCTTATTTTACTACTATTTGTTTGTTTGGTTGTGCTGCTGAGTTTAGGTGATGGAGTCAACTGATTTCAATGAGCTAGTAGAGAATGAGCCATGGCTTTTGTCGCAGAAACTGGTTGTCAAGCCTGATATGTTGTTTGGAAAGCGTGGGAAGAGTGGTTTGGTTGGCTTGAATCTTGATTTCGCTCAAGTTACTACATTTGTGAAAGAGCGCCTCAGCAAAGAAGTTCACTAAATTTGTTTTCACCTACCCTTTCATTTGACATCGTAAGGTTTAACAACTTTGTGTTTACCTCTCCATGACTTGTGGGTGGAAATGAGGGATGTAAAGGACCTGTTACAACATTCATTGTTGAACCTTTCATCCCTCACAATGAAAATAGAACCTTGCAACCGCCTTTTCCTTCTCTTTGCGAATCTTCCAAGTAATAAATTAATCAGAAAGTAGAACAAATAATTTCCTTGTACGATTTTCCTTTATTAAAATCTGACTCTTAAAACAAAATTTTGAAAATTAAATAAATAAACTAAACTACTGCACCCTACAAAATCTGATTCTCCATTTCAACTTTTGGACTTTTGCTTGCTGACGTTTCTTACCTTATCAATTTTTTTGCCCCATTTCCTGGATTTTAGCTATATAATTTAATTTATTTGTTTTTTTTTTACTTTTTTTTCTCAACAGGAAAAGAAAAGGCCACATGGCTTTGAAATCTTCAAACTTGTTTCGGAGCCATCTTTTTTATGGTAACTTTAGAACCCCCTTTACTTAACCTCGATCCAGTTGGTGCTTTTTCAAAAGGAATGTAGAAGAGGCTTTTGAGAAATGTAGCTTTTACGAGGTCTCCCTTTAATTAACCCTGAACCAGTTCGGGCTTTTTCAAAAGGAATGGCCGAATCTTATCATCAAATTCTATCGGCTGAGGTGATTATCATACTTCACTGTTGCTTATCTCTTATGTTAACTGGATTCAGGTGTGAGTTTAAGATATTCTATGTGCAAAAACGTATGAGAGTGTCTTATGTTTATATGTTAGTTAAGGAGACCATGAAAATGTTAAAAGGGGAAAACTACTGGGGTTATGAGTTGAGGAGGGTCAGGAGGAAGCAGTACTACAAGAATTGGTCGCAATTGAGATGCAGCCATCGAGGGTTGATTAGAGCTTCGTTGTAACACCCCTCACCCGTATCTATCGCCAGAAAAGGGTTATGGAGCATTACCGGACTTGTTACACAATCGAACATATTTTTCACATATATTTTCCATTTCCATATAAACATCCTTCAAAATCATTCACATTGTCCCTAATACGAGCCTACAAGGCCATAAACTTGCATTTAGGGTGGTTCGGGACTGAACCGATAACTTATGAAATTTCTAGAAAACTTAGAAAATTTTACGAAATATAAGGGATACATGCCCGTGTGGCTCGGTCGTGTGTCTTACACGGCCAAAGACACGCCCGTGTCACATGCCGTGTGGACATTCGAAATGAGATCACATGGTTGTGTCACAGCCCGTGTCCGACCCCGTGTAACTCTCTGACTTGGGTCACACGGCCAACCACACGCCCGTGTGACCAGCCCGTGTGCCCTTTCAAAATGGCCTCACACGCCCGTGTGCCAGGTTGTGCGCTAGGCTGTGCCAATTCTATAGGGTATACTGACTTATGCCACACGGCCAAGTCACACGCCCGTGTGCTAGGTCGTGTGGAGCATACTGACTTGATTTCTAATTCAACAATAGGGGACATACGGCTGTGTAACCTAACCGTGTGTCACACACGGATGAGACACGCCCGTGTCTCTACCCGTGTGGACAAAGATAGGCTATTTATCAAGCCATCTTGCCACCCAAATTTGCATACACCTACACCAAACCAAACATGACATTAATAGGCATTCATCCAATCTCAAATAAGCTTAATCCATGCCATTTCAATACCAATATACACAAGGTACACAAATACCACAATATGCCATTCAATTTCATACTAAACCTCGCTTTCACAAATCATCAATATGGACACTTCCAATTATGCATCATTTTGCCTAAACTCATAAACATACCAATTCTCAAATATCAACCTTTTACCACAATAATTTGCAAAGCAATTATCAACACAAGACAAAGGCCATTTGCATATATATACACAACCAAATCAACCAAAATAATCCAACTCTCATGGCTATATACAAAACCAAACATTAAATAATTACAAGCCAATCCAAATGGCTAAATTCATTACCAAACTATATACCAAAATGACCAAAGTTCCTATACATGCCATATAACTAAAATATAAACTCAAAAGTACCAAAGTGATAGCTTGATAGTGTGATGCGGTCTCCGACGAGTCCCAAATCTGAGCTAGCTTCGATATTACTATAAAACATGGAAAATAAACAAAGTAAGCTATAAAGCTTTGTATGCTTGTATGCTAAATAAGTAAAACTTTCCAACCAATAATTCAATAACATAAACATCATATAATGCTATTAAAATTGAATCATAACTTAACATATGCATTCAATCCAAAGATTAAGCTAATTTCACCAACTTTTTCAATTCGATGATTGTATAATTTACGTACATACTTGTACAAGCTCGTATCGATCTCATATTCATTCACATCTTTGATATACCCGTTGAACCATTTGGAATACTATCAGATACTCGGGAATCTCGCACCTTAAGTGCCACATACATAGCCGAAGCTATCTCAATCTCATATCACATATAATGCTCACTCTCGAGCTATCAACGGGTCTGCTCATGCAAGCTGACAGTCATGACGTAGCTACATGGTGCTGCTCACGCAAGTTGACGAGAATCCGCAACACATGCCAGATAGCTCAGCCACCGGTAGGATATACGGATCAACACCCAATCACATAACCCCTAATGACATGTCATTCGTATCTTAATCTATTCCTAAGATTCAACCGAGATTTCTCGTTGTCAAATCGTCGCCAAATATATCCGCAATGTCATATACACAATATATTCAATAATAAAGCATTTAAAACACAATTATAATAATGCTTATTAACATACGAACTTACATCGATTGCAAAAATGGCAAAATAAGTCAATTAGTCCGATACTTTGTTTTTCCCCCGATCTAAATCCGAATTTCGCTTTTCTTGATCTAAATGTAATCAAAATTAACTTATTTAATTATCCTTCTATTCAATTTAGTTCAAAATACACATTAAGGTAACTTTACATTTTTACCCCAAATATTTCAACATTTTACAATTTAGTCCTTATCTCATAAAAATACAAACTCATGCAATTCAACCTATACCCATGCTAGCTAAATTTCAATTAAGTCCCTACCATCCCATATTTTTCATTTGTTTCACAATTTAACCACAAAATTTCAACATTTCTCAATTAAATCCCTAAATGACAATTTTGTCAAAAATCACTTTACAAATGTTGTTTATTTAACAACAAGCATACATTTTCTATCATCAAACATCAAAATACACCATATTCATCAATGGAAAAACCCTAAAACTTTAACAATTTTGCAAATTAGTCCCTAGGCTAGCTAGATTAAGCTGCAACGATCTCAAAAACATAGATTAAAATTCACTTAACCATGCACATAAATGTCCACCCACTTTACTAATAGTCTAACTACCATGTAAGGACCTTTACTTTAAAGTTCTATAGCTATTAGCCACCTTTAGCTAATAGAACACAAGTTTTACATTTTACGCAATTTAGTCTTTTTTATCGAATTAAACATTCAAACGATAAAATTTCTTAACGAAATTTTCACACATTCATACCATCATGCTGTAGACATTAAAATAATAATAAAATAATTATTTTGACTTCAGATTTGTGGTCCTGATACCACTGGTCCTATTTTACTAAAAACAGACTGTTACATTTGTTGTTGAGGTGAGTTAGTAATTTATCATCTCTTGATGGGACATAAGGGGATTGTGCTTGAATGTGAAGTATTTAGTTTTGTGGTATGTTTGTCTTGAATGTTTGAAAATTAATTAAATAAACTAAACTACTGCACCCTACAAAATCTAATTCTCCATTTCAACTTTTGGACTTTTGCTTGCTGACATTTCTTACCTTATCAATTTTTTTGCCCCATTTCTTGGATTTTAGCTATATAATTTAATGTATTTTTTTTTTTTTACTTTTTTTTCTCAAAAGGAAAAGGAAGGGCCACATGGCTTTGAAATCTTCAAACTTGTTTCGGAGCCATCTTTTTTATGGTAACTCTAGAACCCCCTTTACTTAACCCCGAACTAGTTGGTGCTTTTTCAAAATGAAGGTAGAAGAGGCTTTTGAGAAATGTAGCTTTTACGAGGTCCCTCCTTTACTTAACCCCGAACTAATTGGTGCTTTTTCAAAAGGAATGGTCGAATCTGATCATCAAATTCTATCTGCTGAGGTGATTATCATACTTCACTGTTGCTTATCTCTTATGTTAACCGGATTCAGGTGTGAGTTTCAGATATTTTATGTGCAAAAAAGTATGAGAGTGCCTTATGTTTATATGTTAGTTAAGCACAAGGAAACTGGTGGTAAGACTCCAGTGACACCTCAAAAACTGAAGCTAGGAACAAAAGTTACAGCTAAGATTTATCAAATTCGAGCACGTGGTTTAGTTCTCAATTTAGGTGGTGGAATTTGTGGCATGTATAAGTTTTAGGTACGTGTGCTTTTTTCTGATACTGCTACTGCTTTTTTTAAGAAAAAATCGTCTCTTTCCATGTACCACCCTTTGTTCAAGTATGACCTTTTATTATCATTTTTTGATTGGCTCAATTCTAGTGTTCTATGTTACTTGGGTATCAGTGTTTGATACAAGCATGTGTCTAATACAAGAATATTCAATTTTTTCCAAGTTTTATTTATGTATTTAGAGAGTTTTTGGAGGGTCATTTCCCCATGCTTGTGTCTGAAAATATGTTGAATACAGGTGTTGGGACACTGGTACTTCAAGAAAAATAAAAAGTAGAAGCAACATAGCTAATGTTTTAAAACCATTCCATTTCCCTGATAGGTCCTCTATCAACTTACAGCTTAATTATTTATTTAGTTGACTTTGGCAAATCTAGATGATGATGTCCAGTCATCGTACTAGTGGAATTTGTTGATCTGTTTTATCTCGGCACCCTGTGATCTCTGCTCTCTTTTAGATATTGGTTGATTAATTCAGGTCTTGTTCTAATTTTCAAGTCCATCCCATTATCAGTTTCCTTTCTATAGACAGGTGCTCAAAAGAACATCTCTTTGTTAGAAATATCTAAGTTGTGGTTGCCACACTGAGTATATTTGCTTCAGCCTTTGAACCTGCTAACCTATTTTCATTTCCTTGCAGCCCAATGGTGAGAGGGAGTTTACTGTAGGTGACGAATTGCTAGTCCAATGTTCAAGTTTTACAAGTAAAGGTATCCCGGTCATGTCTATGGTGGATGAAGAATGATAGCACATTGACAGTCCTTGTTGGGAATAATGTTCTTATAGATGGAGACGAGATTGGTGTTCGATGGATATTCTTGTTCCGATGGCTGAATATTATTGAATTATCGACACTGTTTTGGTGAACAAGCATGTTCAAAGGTTGATGGATCAATGAATATAAATTTACCCTGAAGTACACGAGGAAGCTTTCTTGGTGGCTGTACAAGCAAAAGGTAGTCTTTACAGCTGGGCGAACCATAATACTTAAAAGATTTCATTTCTTGTTTTTTGCATGACATACTTTTGCATGGGCCCTGTACGACATGGTTTGCACTCTTTAACCCCAGGGATTTTGAAATTTTGGAGAATAGACTGTATTTGGGAATTTGAAGATATAGAGGAAATAGTAGCTCCTAACCAGATCAGGTTCATTGATTATGAGGTTGGATCCTTCATTGTTGGTATATAAATATTATGAGTCGGGCATAACAATGATTGTAACTTGTGAGCAGGGTTATTGTACCGTATCGATATTGATAAAATTATTGAAGATATTACCTTTGTATTGTTTTGATTTTTGTTGCCCGAGATGCAATCTCTCTCTGTTTAGAGCCCATGTTTGTAAGGTGTGCCAAAAGCTGAACTTGAATTAAAAACATAATTTTTAAATTTTAAATTTAAATTCATTAATTTTTATATTTAGTTTTAAAGTTAAAATTTTCATAGAAAATTTAATTTAAATAAATTTTTTATTTATCCTTAAAAGTATATAGTTTAAAGTTCAAATTTCAAAAATAAAACATAATATAATATTTATCATAGAAATAAATATTATTTAATTAAAATAATTTTTTTTAAAGGTTATATTCTTTAACGGCGTTTGTGAGAAATGCGCTGCTAAAGGTTATGTTCTTTAGGGCTGATAAAAGCGTCATTAAAAGTTATGTTCTTTAGCGGCATTTGTGGGAAAGTACCGCTAAAGGTCATGTTTTATAGCGACGTTTGTGGAAAAAAACGTTGCTAAAGAAGTGTTTTTAATGAGAAGCGCCACTAAAGGACATGTTCTATAGTGGCGTTTTTCTACATAAACGCCGCAAATTTTAGTGGCATTATCTGTAGCGACATTTTTTGCGGCGCTTATAAAAACGCCACAAATTGTTTTAGCAGCACTTATATGCGCTGCTATAGGGCCAAAAAAGGCCGCTAAAAACCTGTTTTGCTATAATGGCTGTTAGCTGGCAACTTAGTCCGCTGCTTATTAAAGTGTGTGGTAACTAGAAGGGTCATAAAACGGTGGCTCTAGAATTGAAATAGAATTAAATAAAAATAAAATAGTAAATACGTAATACTAATACTAAAATAATCAGAAAAATAAAATAAATTGAATTCTCTCTCAAAAAGTTTATTTATTTAACGTATTTGGCTAAACATAGTGGCTCTTCATAATTTTTCTAAATTATTCCATCAAGCAAAAAGACTTTCTTTCTCCTAAACTTGTACAGTTCATCTTATTAGGTGGTTTCTATCTTCTTAGTGTTGTGGAAAATTTTTATAATCTTTTAAAAGTGAAATTTCTACTAAGTGGCACTTTTAATCCAACATCATCACTAAATTCAAATGGATCGGTTACATTCATAACAAAAACATAATATTCATCACCATTTTAAGGATATTAAATCTAATTACATAACCATCAAATTGCATAATCATTGTACCATCTTACACACCATCAATTTTATTTGTATTCAAATTCTAAAACCAAGTAAATAATCTCTTTTTATTAAAAAAAAAAATAACAACACTTTTCAAAGTGATAAAAATAATTATTATATTGATTGATCCAAGGTAGGTGGCCTAAGCCTATAGGCTAATACATTGCTTTTGAAATACAAAATAAACTAATTTATTTTAAAAAAAAAACCTAATTATCTAAGATAAAAAGTTTAAATTAAAAAAAAAAAAAACTTGTTTATCTAATATACAACCTAAAAAAAACTAATTTAAAATTAAAAAAACTATTTATCTAAGATAAATAAATAAAATATTTAAAAAAGACTATTACACCCACAAAAGATATTTGTCTAATTATTACAAATAGTGTCCAAAACTCAAATATACTTAGATCTCATGTAAAATGTCGTTCCTATCCATGCTTGTATCATTCTCCTCTTATTCAAAAAGAATTGCCCTTGAATCTTGGACTTGCTTTCACAAGTAATCTTTTGTTGTAGGTGGAGTAACGTAATTGAGCTGTCCACCATAGATCCACAAAATCTTGAATCAAAGAAACATCACTAGACAAATATGAATTATGGTTAAAGAATTCTTATAAACAGAACTTTAGTCAACTGCTTTCTTCTTCATCACGAAGTACATGTTCGCTACCATAAATTTTACAAATCTCTTCTTTTAACACAATATGTCTATTTAGTAACTTCAACATTAAATTTGGAACAAGATGTTATCTCAACCCTTGTTCGAACAATTACATCTTAGAAGGTCTTTTTCACCACAATATCCACATTCTAGAAATTGCTTCTAAAGAACTCATTTTCTGGATTGGTTGGAAAAGGCCTCTATCAACTTTTGGTAATTATCCATGTTGGTTAAGAGAGTTAGTGAAAAATTCTCGACTTGTGAGAGCCTCAAGCACTCCCCTTAATTAGATTGAGTTGAGGATTTAACTTTACCAACACCGAATTTAGTCAATATGGAAATACGAATGTGCAACTCCTTTCTTGGTGCGTTTGCATTTTTTGGTGTTTGAATTTCAACAAATGACTTTAGATGGTGATTTTTAAAAATGGACTCATCACCAAAATGCATTGGAAATTGATAAAAAAAACAAAGAGAGAAAGAGATAAGAAAAGCCTTATGAAACCCTTGAACTACTTGAGTTAGAAAAGTCGATCAACGAGCGAATCTGTCTACGAAACTGCCAATTGAAAAACATAAAGGTCGATAAGAGAGATTTATAAGTTGAAGACTTCATCAACTCAGCAAAGTAACTTGAAAGAAGAACTCAAACTGTAAAAACAAGTAAACAATTCCTCCTTACTCAAAAAATAACAACACTTTTCAAAGTAGGTGGCCTAAGCCTCCTCTGTATAGGCTAGCAATGGCGGAGTCGTGCTGAAGGTTTTGGGGTCAATTCGTCCCACGAAAATTAAAAAGAATACATATTGCTTACAATTTTTTATAATTGATGTATTAATTCACAAAGAATTGATCCAAAAAAACTCTCACAAATTTTTATACAAGATTTATTTTATAAAATAAAGTATTTTATATAAAAATAAATGAATGTCTTCCCCCTATCACTGAAACTCAAAAATCCCAAATTTCTTTTTTTTTTTTTGGACAATCACTTTTTTCTTAAAATTTTTTTTTGTTCTCTTACTCTCGATAAATTTTCAAGATACGTGTTAAACCTTTCAATACTTTCTTGTTAGTCTCTCAATTTGGCAACAACTATCCTTTTCTTTTCATGTTTTATTAATTAATATCTAAAAAATTAGGATTGTGGCTTTTTTTTATAATAGATTAGGATTTTTATGCAAGATTTTTTTTTATTGAATGATTTTGGGATTGTTGATTTTGTATGAGACTCCTAACATCATGATTGAGTTATAATTTTTAGAGGTTGCTTAATACAAATCCTTAAAAAAATTAGGATTGATTAATACAAACCCTTGAAGAAATAAAGATTAATTAGAAATTTAACATTTGTATTTAGATATTATTGTTGTTAGTGTGATTATTGTGAATCATGTGTTTGAAAAGTTGATATAATACATCCCTATGATACCAAAAAGCACTTAAGTGATGTTTATTTTCGTGAAAGAAAATTACTAATAAGATGTTGGCTTCATGAAAATCTTTATGTGTTTAAGGCTTAAATTTATTTGTTCTAAATGTTTAACACTAATATAAAATATATTTTTTTAAAAATCTACTAATAAAAAAGAAAAATATGCATTAATTTATATACTTTTTATAAACATTTTATTTTTTTTAAAAAATTGACTCACAATCTAAATTTCTTTGACTCTAGGGCTGTAGTTAGTATGTATTTTGAAATACAAGATAAATTGGTTTAAATTAAAAAACCTATTCTCTAATATAAAAGCTTTATCTAAGATACATAAAAAGAAAGATAAAAGCTAGTTAAAAATTATTTCTTTAAAATAAATTAAAGATATTATTACAACCACAAAAGATATGTATCTAATAGTTATAAATGGTACGCTTGAATCCTATGCAAAAAGTTGTCTAAAGTCCACCTATCCATTGTCGTATGAACACATTGGCAAAGGTGGCATCATTATAAAGAGATTCATGAGGGAGACTGATATTCCCTTCACAAGCAATTTTACCCTCAAGCATTGATTAGGTCCATTTCACCATTTTGGCAGCCCACCTCCATAGCCTGGTTTTCAAATTCATACCCATTATCATCCTTCATTATTTGTTTATATTAATTATAGAGTAAATTTTGGAAAATTAAAATTGGATTGGTGGTCGAACTGGTTAGATCAATGATTCTTATGGTTCGATTGAATAAATTATTAAAAAATATATTTAAAATAAAAACCAGTTCAATCGTGTTTTTATCTTGGTTCAATCGATATGTACTGGTTTGCAAGTCAATTTGTATGATGCTTCTCTCTATACTAAATTGATACCTTGACAGGTTCAGTATGGTTCAAACAATCATGGCTCTAAGTCTCTATAGTTTGTACATTTGGAATTTAGTCATCTTATTTTTATTTTCAAGAATTTAATCCCCCAATTTTATGGATTTATAAATCTACTTTCAAATTGTATATAACCAAATAATATTTTAATTGAAAAGTTAATGATATTAACTATTTGAACTAATTAGTTATATTATAAAAATATAGACATCAAATTATGATTGAAATTAAAGCATAAAGTGAAGAGAGCATAAAAAAGATGGTTTTAACCTTACTTTTATGTATATAGGAATAAACATGTATCCTTCCTCATGTATCTCAAACTGGCAAAATTTTTCTTACAAACGCAGCTAAACAGCATGAGCCTTTCTTCTCTTTTCAATTCCAATTCCAATTTTTGTTCCTCTAAAACCTTAATAATTCAGTTTAATCTCTTCCAGCCTTTTATTAAATCAAAATTTTGTATTTTGACCCTTCCTAGAAATCGATAAATCAATTTAAACCATATTTACATAAAAATTTCAGCATTGGTCCCCTAA
Source organism: Gossypium australe (assembly GCA_005393395.2). Classification (NCBI taxonomy): domain Eukaryota; kingdom Viridiplantae; phylum Streptophyta; class Magnoliopsida; order Malvales; family Malvaceae; genus Gossypium; species Gossypium australe. The sequence continues at coordinate 63,088,375 of CM016614.1, read as the reverse complement.
TTTTTCCTTTTTTTTAATTTTTTTAGAATTAAAACTAGATTGACAAATTTTGTAAACATTGAGGGTTAAACTTATTTAATTTTTTAGATGTAGGATCAAATCGATAGAATATATAAATATTGGAGGGCTAAATTTGTTATTAGGTCAATAAAAAAGGTTCACACTCATCTAACCATAACTAACAAGAAAGTGATTAAGATATTTGATTTTGAAAAATAGAGTGAAAAAATTGAAACAATTAATAGCTAAATAATAAAAATAGAAATAAAAACATAATTGGGTGATTCTTAGCACCAGAAGAGTTTACAATAAAACTACCAGTTGGCAGGCAATTGGAAATAGCCTACAGTATATTAGACATAAGAAACAAGCAAGATGGCACTCCAGAAACAAAGAACTAGAGATACAAAATAAAATTTTTAGTTGAACTTTAAGGCTCTAGAAATGGACATATTGAATTTCAATGTAAAATGACAAGAATCACAAGATATTAAACCAGCCTATAGAAGCCAGCACTGAGAAGACAATCAAAGAAAACAAGGGAAACAGATACATGGACAAAGAGTAATAAGAATGTAGTGTTCTGAACACAAGCAAATTCTCATCAAGAAGTGACATTTATCAGAACACATTAAGCGATAGTTTGACCAGTTGGAACCCTTGTTATTTTGAATGATACAAGGCGTTGCAGGTTGAACCCATGAATGCAGAACATGAAGGGAATATAATTCCTGCCTAATAACCTTGTAAAAAACTTGATTGATCTTATCAGTAACCTTTCATGTTAAAGATATTATGATTCTGGATTTACTTTCTCTATAGCATTTTCAATCAAAACATGTAATGATTGTACAAGTAAAGACTACATATATCTGAAATATAATATTTCAAGGAAATGGAAAGACCACTCATTCTGTCGATGGCATGTTTCTGGCAGAACAAGAACAATATTCAACTTCATTAGCTAAACCAATCTTCTTCCCCCATTTAATAACATAAACAAAAAAGAGTGTTAGGTCAACAGAACCACTTGAAAGTCAGATTAGGAATCCTGCATGCATGGTCCTAAATGCATTTTCTATACATTCGTATATAAATAAAAAATGATATAAATTGTAAAGTCAATCAAATTTGTCTCCAGACATGACCTGCAAATCTGTCAACTGTTAAGTTTATATATCTACAATGCCATGAATGACCAACTAATGCAAGTGTCAATACACACCATAACAAAAAAGAAAAGATAAAAAAAAAAAAAAGAAGACAGTTTCCTCTTCTATATATATAGACCTAATCAAATTCATGCACCTTTCTAACTTTCAGAGGAGGCATAATTTTGTGAAATCCAAATATGATTTTTAGAAAAGGGATAGAGAAGGGTTTGTTTATAGAATTGATATTAATTGAATTTTTTTTTGGATGTAAAAACCTAACTAAACTAAATAAACATAACTAGACTTCAACTGCCTTATTATTCCAATATTCCTCCTAATGAATGCTCAGAATCCAAATTATGTTCTCTGGACGGATCTCACCTATGGGTATCGTTGTATTGCTTTGCCTAACTCACTAATATCTTAATGGTTTCCATAAAACTCTATAATAATCCTTGGAAAACAAAAAGGTTTCTATTCTTCCATAAGTGGCATGCTAGCAAGCCAAAGAGAGAAGCCCAAGGAACCTCAATCCTTGGCACCCACTCATGATTTCCCAAATTTGTCCCAACCCAATCTAAGAGATTCCCTGAGAAGAACTGGGGTTGACAACTTTTAGGCACAAAATTCATCCAAACCTCTTTAGCGGCCGGAGAATCCCTAAGGACAAGCAAGATATCTTCTATATTGTGGTGGCGTACTGAACAAGATGTATTTTGGCCAATTCTTTTTCACACGCGCTCAAGATTAGTAAACAGCTGTTGCTTGCAAACAAGCCATAGAAAGAAACATACATGGTGCGATCCTTGAAATTTCCAAATATTCTTCCACCTAGTGTCTCGTGTGTTCCACGTATTTTCTTTTATCATTTGATACGCACTCTTAACCGAGAAGCCTCCATTTGATGTTCGAACCCAAAAGATTTTGTCAGACCTTGCTAAAGGATGTGGAGGAGGTATGTTCACAATCCTTCTAACGATTTCTTCTGGCAACTTTTCCCTAAACGCCTCTAGATTCCTTGCTCCTTCTTCCAACACCATATCCCTAAGTTTACAGTCAATTGTTGGTCTATCCATAGAGGGTACATGTAGTATCGACGACCCTACTTTTGGAACCCAAGCATCTTCCCAACAACGAACCACTATTCTTGTCCCAACAGACCGACATAGATTCTCTTTCAACAAAGGCCGTAACTTCACAATTGCTCTCCACACCGCTGAACAGCTTCATCTTGTAATACTCTCAAGAATTATCTCTTTTATCCCATACTTTGATCTCAAAACATGAACCCATAGAGCACCATCATTGAAGGCGAGATCAAACCCCAATTTTAATAAAAAAAGAAGCGTTTTGATCCTCCAAATGCGAAAGACCCAAGCCTCCACATGCACGTGGTTGACATATTAACCCCCGGTCAACTAATGCCATTTTTCGTCCTCTAGTGGTAGACCCCCGATTGAATTGCCTTGCCAGGCATTCAATCTCTTCGCAAACTCCTTTCGAAATTCATATGGACTGCATGAAATAATTCGGAATACAAAGAAGAACTGATTGTGCATGGGTGAATCTACCTGCCATAGAGAGCTATATCGCATCCTAATTACATAACTTTGATCGAACCTTCCCAACCACAAACTGCATCGTAGAGTAAGTAACTCTTTTGTGAAATAGTGATACTTCTAAATACTTTCCCAACTTTTGAACCTTCTGAAAGCCCAGTAGCCTACTTATTCTAATACTTAGATTTTCTTCCACTCATCTAGAGAATAACATGTTGGTTTTCCTTCCATTAACACATTGACCTGAGAAACTGCAGAACTGATCAAGAATATTTTTTAGCAACAAACCATGCTTTATGTCTGCTTTTAAGAAAATCACCAGATCATCTGCAAAAAAAAAAAAAAAAAAACAAATGTGATAAAGTTGGCCCTGTTCTTGGCAACCTAATAGGACTCCATTCACCCAAATTCATGGTCAATTCAATGATGTGCCCTAACCATTCCATACATAGCATGAACAAGTAAGGCGATAAAGGGCATCATTGCCTCATTCCTCTCATAGGCTTGAACTTTTCATTGGGTATCCCATTCCACAAGACTTGCATAGTAGAGGTTGAGATAGCGAACATGATTACTTTCCGTAGATAATCTACTTTACGGATTGCTTGAATAGAGCTATCAATAAAATCCCATCTGACCCTATCATATGCTTTTTCCAAGTCAATTTTAATTGCCATCCACTTCTTATTCTTTCCTTGCATAGAGTGGATGACCTTTTGAGCAATGATAATATTATCAGAGATGTTCCTGCCAGCAATGCATCCAACCTGCTATTGTGCAATAATTTTAGGAAACATTGTCTTGAATCTGTTAGTTATAATCTTCATAACCAGCTTATAAAGGACAGTACAAAGGCTGCTAGGTCAAAATTGAGAGGTTTCCTTAGGTTGTGCAATCTTTGGAATTATAACAATGAATGTACTGTTTAGCCCTTGGTCAATAGGTCGTCCATTGAACACTCCCTTGACCCAGTCAAAAATAGCACTCCCAATACTGTTCCATTGATTCTGAAAGAAGAACGCATGGTACCCTTCACTTTCGGGTACTTTTAATGGAGCCATATCAAATAGTGTCATTTTGATTTTGTCATTCGAGACCTCATTCCCTAAAAAATCTTTGTCTATTTCTAGTTGAGGAAAGCAATTAGGGGGTAGCTCCCTCATCCTAGTTGGCTTTTCCCCATACAACTTCTGAAAGTAACCAATTACTTCTAACCGAATTTCATCTAGGTCATATAACCAATCCCTATTTATGTTCTGCAGAACATTAATACAGTTAATCTTCCTCCTATACATTGTAGCACTATGAAAGAATTTTGTATTTCTATCCCCTGATTTGAGCCAATCTCACCTAGATTTTTGCTTCCAAAACATTTCTTTATGATTAAGCACTTCTTCAAGCTCCTCCCTAATGTCCATCTCCTTCCTAGATAAGGAGTCTGAATTTGACTTTTCCAACTCCCTTTAAACCCAACTCAAGGATTTTAATAGTTTTTGTTTACAAACCCCAATATGCCCATATACATTTTTGTTACAATCTTTAAGTCCCACAGTGAGTTTTTCTAAAGTGTCACACATATCTCCATTATACCTTTAGAAATTCGTAATGGTGTTTGAAAAATTCTGGTGCTGCGTCTATCTGGCCAAAAATCTAAAAGGATGCCCTTTAGTTAAATTGATATCCCAGCTAAGATTTATGAGCAAAGGTCGATGGTCTGATTTAATTCTCACTACGTGTGTCACCAAACACTTTGGAAAAGTTTGAACCTAAGCCGCATTACCCAACGCTCGATCAAGCCTATCAAAAACCCCTCCTTTCTGCCAAGTGAATAAAGGTCCTCGAAACCCCAAATCATAAAGGTCTTTTGACTCAACAAATTCACCAAAATGAGGACAATGTCTCCCTACGAAACCGCCACCTTTTTTTATCAAATTCAGAAAGAATAGCATTAAAGTCCCCTACTAACATCCAAGGGGTCAAGTCAAAAGGCACAATTTCTTTTAATGCTTCACATAGTGCCTTCCTCTTCATTTTATTATGACTACTATACACAAAGGCGATTAAAAAAGATTTCATAGGATCACCACAAAAAACCTTTCCTAAGATGAATTGGGGATGGTTTTGAATAACTTCAAGACGAACCGTATCCTTTCAACCAATCCAAATACCACCAGAAGAACAAATTGCTTCAAACCGATGTGAGTAATGAAACCCTAATTTTTCAATTATTTAATTTGCCTTTCCACCACTGACCTTTGGTTCTAAAAGGCTAACAATATCAAGCTTGTATTCAACATTATATTCTCTAAGAATGCGATAAAATTTTACATTCTCACAAAATTTTACATTCTCACGCCCTTGACAATCCCAAACAAATATGGATAAATTTGAATTCATCTTTAAAAACTTGAAGAATAGTAAAACGAACCCAATTTTATTTTCGCGCATTTTCTTGACTTCCTAGATTTGCGCCCAACTCCTCATTAACCTTGCTCAGCAATCCTTGATGAAACTGATCCTATACTAATTCTACTATGTTATTAATTGATTCAACCAAGGGAACTCTAGGGGACGAAACTTTGAAGGGACTGTCTTTCTCTCTAATTGTCTTTTTGAGCTTCTGACCCTTTCGGTTTCCATTTAGTTTCCCCCTCCAATGCACAAAACTGAAGCTTCAGCTCGACGACCCGGCTCCTCTCTTTGACTTGCTTGCACGTCCTTTTTACCCTCCAAGAGGCATATTTTCTTTGAATAGGATAACCAAATACTTTGTCGAGTCTAGCACTCTGTCCTTCGGGGGCATCGCTACCTCCATTAGGCCTCCGACTTTAGACTTCTAGTTGATCGATTTTCAAAATCCGCAACAACCTTTGCACCATGGTCATCTGTTACTTCACCCTCTCCTTATACACCAACAGACTCCTTAGTTGTCATTTGGCCATCCACTCTCGCCCCAATGTATTCCCCCGACTCCAATTTTGATGGATTTGATGGTACTCATAAGCCCCCCAAATTTTATCGTCGTTCACCAGGTTGGTAAACCCTAACTCGTTTACCCTAGAAGCCAAACAATTCTGGCCTTTCCCTCCCCGATTACCCTCCTCTGTATCGGGCCCTCTTTGATTTCCTTTCATTTATTTATTGGGCCCCTTTTGTTTTAGCCTACTTCTACTGGCCCGATCCAATATACATCTTGGTTGTCTCAGCAGGCCTATGTTGGCCCTGGCCCAACTGTTTCAAGCCCACTTTCTTCCCTGAATCCACTACGGATGAATCCATTCCTCTCTGGCCCACACTAGCCTCCAATCTTAACCCTTGCTCCAGAATGCCCTGTTCCTCATTTAGGGTTTCCAGTGCCTAAAATCTTGTGTTAAGTTGCACTTTCTCCTAAGCCTTGTCGCCGTTTCTCCTCCCCCATTCGGCTAGCATCGACATTTTTTTCCACTAATATCCAAGGACCGTAGGTGCCAAGAGTTGTTGAAGATTCAATTTTTTTTGATTCCGTACCTTTCACCTCTTCACCCTCTCCACTCGAAGTGCCTCCTTCTATCCCTTTTTGCCCCATTTTCGTTTTAGGGAAAATTTCTTGCATGTGCCTGTAGTGACCACATGAGAACCATACAGTGGGCAAGTACTTGTATTTGATTCTTTGTAATACTTCATTAACTAAATTTTAAGAAATCAGAGCCTTTTCAAGATTTAGATAGACCGTTATTCTTATGAATTTTCCCCGAACTCCATTGTCTGTGTTAAAATCTAATTTTGCAACCCTCCTTATCATTCCTCCTATTTCCCATAGGATTTTCCTTTTGTACATATGTCCTAGCAGACCTAGAAGGTGAATCCATGCCATGACCACATTCGAGTAGGGTTGTGAAAGATTAAAACTATACTCCATGGTTGCACCGTCAGGTATTGCTCGTATACTATCCAAGGTCCCTGGCATAACACCTTCTCAATATCATCAAGTTTCTAGAACTTGGCCAGGTAATAGTCATTCTCGATGTCTATTAATCAGAATGACTAAGACGACCCCCATAACGAATAAATTTTGTTTTGGAGTACAGCGTATCCGATGTTCCTTCCTAGAAGCTTAATTACCACCGTATACGCCATGTCCTTAATGAGTATCTGATTTACCCGTTCAGAGAAATTGATTGACGAGACGTCGTTAATTGAAGACTGCACGACATCTGTATCCAGTAATTTAAAATCTCCATCATCATCAAAGTTGTCCGCTGTCACTACTTTCCCTTTAGCCCAAAGGCCAGTCCCCACCAGGTAGTCCTTCAAAGACCGAGGCTTCCCTAAAGCCAAAACCGCCTCCATTATGACATATGTATCACCCTCTGTACCCCTGAGGTGTACTTTCTTAGTCGATTGATTGTCGACTCCTTTTTCTTTATTGCTTTCTCGTTTCGTAGACTTCACCATAAAGGCTTTTTATTTAATTAATTGAAATTTTAAATACAAGTTTTTACTACTTCAATTATAATTGAGAATTGACTTAAAAAGAATAGTTCAAAATAAAAGACAATAAAAATAGGAAAAAGAAAATGTTCAAGAGTCATACGCAGAAAAACTGTTAAAAGAGAACATACCATTCATCCTCTTGGAGAGTGCATCCCACCAATTAACAGACCGTTCTATCTTAGAAGAAACAGAGGTATTTCTTCAAATTTTTTCTCTACCTTTATTCTCTTCTTTAACCCTATTACTGGACCCATCAGCTATTGAATCAGTCACTGAAACAATTTTCAGCGGTTGAGGGAGGAAAGTACCGGCTATTTTGGTGGTTTCCGACAAGGAGGGGGCTGTCAAACAATGGTAGCCTTTTATGGTACGATTTGGGTGGACTGATATGAAGCCAGTGCCTGATGGCTCAGTTTGGTTGCAAGTAGAGACTAATAACGAGTTAAATTGTAAGAAAACTATTGATCGGTGGCCGCCAGTGGCGTTGAAGGATAATGATACTAAATACCAATGGTGATGTGTTTTGGGATTATTTAAAGGTGCTCGATCTACGCTCATCGCACCATTGTTGGAACAATTTCTAGTTCACCCTTGTTGGAATAGTTTATATTGGTCGCCTCGTTTGTCAGTTCCCCAAAGGATCTTTAGAAATGCATATAAAGGGTTTTTGTTAATATATTTTATAATAATTCTATAGCAAGAAATTTCATAAATCCATCTATTTCAAATGAATATATTCAAAAAAAAAAAATTAAAATAAACTTTAAAAAAATTCAAACTAAAATATCTTATATATTTTTTTAATAAATTTCATATATTAAGTCTAATATAAATAAAAAGACATATCCTACAAAATGGAGATAAATTCCTAATTAAATAAAAAATTTCAAATTCAAATTCAATAAAATCGAGTGCAACCAATAATTGAAATGGAAATTCTTATATTCTATATATTTAGGTTGATGATACCAAATATAAAATATTTATCATCAGTATATTATGCAAATCAAATCATTAATATTGCATAAACATTGATTTTAGAATTTTTATAATAACATGATTTTCACAAACTTAAAAAGTTAACATTAGACTTGACAAAAAATACTTGATAAATTGATTTTTTCTTCTTGATTTTTTTCTTTAATTATACAAATTTTTAGTGATGGAGACAATAATTTTATATGTGTTTTTGTAAGTGTTAGAATTAAGTGACCCGACTCTTTATTTAAATAAAATATAATGGTAAATAAAATAAAAGAAGAATCCCTATAGAACTACACTTCTTTTATTTTATTTTAAATAAGATTTTTTTAAACCTTATTAAACTCCATCTATTTGATATTGATTAGAATAAGGAGTTTCAATCTTACTACACTCCTATTAGAATATGGCTTTACAAGCCTATAAATAGACATAGTCTATTCCTCTTGTAATTGATTCGAATTCGACATAGTGAATTTTCTTTTCCTCTGCCCGTGGTTTTTCCTGAAAGGGTTTCCACGTAAAATCTGTGTGTTCTTTATTTTATTTCTCTTTTCTTTGCGATGTATTGTCATTACCGACGTTATATTTTTCACAAATTGGTATCAGAGCTTCCGAGTTTTTTATCTCGATCACGGTAATGGCTTCTTTAAAGTATGAAATTTCGCTGTTGGATCGTAACACCAGATTTGCATTGTGGCAAATAAAGATGCAGACAGTTCTTGCACAGATAGATTTAGAGGAAGCACTGTTAGGGGTAGATAAGATGCCTTCGACATTGACGAAAGAAGAGAAAAAGTGCAAGGATCGAAAGTCGTTAACACAGTTACATCTGCATTTGTCTAACGAAATTTTGCAGGATGTGATGAAGGAGAAGTCCGCCGTTGCATTATGGAAGAGGCTAGAACAAATATGTATGTCGAAAACTCTAACTAGCAAGTTGCATATGAAGCAATGTCTTTATGCTCATCGTTTGGAGGAAGGTCCGTGCACGAACACTTAACAGTGTTTAAAGAAATTCTATCAAACTTGGAGGCCATGGAGGTTCAATATGATAAGGAAGATCTAGGGTTGATTCTACTTTGTTCGTTGCCCCCGTCTTATTCAACCTTCAGAGACACGATTTTATACAGCCGCGAGTCTCTCACAGTTGATGAGGTTTATGATTCTTTGACCTCGTATGATAAGATGAAGCATCTTGTGGTTAAACCCGACTCTCAGGGAGAGGGTCTCATTATTCATGGGAGACAAGATAGGAATGCTGATGATGATCGTGGAAGGACACAGGAACGAAATCCTCGCGGTAAATCTAAGGGTAGATCGAAGTCTTCAAACAGAGGTAAAACTTGTAACTTCTGCAAGAAAAAATGACACATTAAATCTGAGTGCTATAAGCTACAGAACAATATTAAAAGGGAGGCTGCGAATCAAAAGGGAAAACAACCAGAAAATTTCGGTGAAGCTGATGTTGTAGAAGACACAACGATGGTGAACTTCTAGTCACTTCTGTCAACAATTCTAAAGTGAGCGAGGAGTGAATACTTGATTCGGGTTGCACCTTCCACATGTGTCCCAATCGGGATTGGTTTACAAATTATGAAACAGTGTCTGAAGGTGTTGTTTTGATGGGAAATAATACTTTGTGTAAAATCGCAGGTGTTGGAACAATTAAAGTTAAGATGTTTGATGGAGTTGTCAGAACACTTAGTAACGTACGACATGTTCCAGAATTGAAGAGAAATTTAATTTCTTTGAGTACTCTTGATTCAAAAGGGTACAAATACACAGCTGAAAGTGAGATTTTGAAGATTTCCAAAGGTTCCCTCATTGTGATGAAAGGGCAGAGAAAGACTGCCAAGTTATATGTTTTGCAGGGTTCTACTGTTATTAGTGATGCAGCTGTCGCTTCCTCTTCTTTGTCAGATGATGATATTATTAAACTTTGGCATATGCGCCTAGGACATATGAGCGAGAATGACATGGCAAAATTGAGCAAAAGAAGACTTCTTGATGGGCAAGAAATTTGCAAACTGAAGTTCTGTGAGCACTGCATTTTTGGGAAGCAAAAGAGAGTTCGATTCACCAGAGGAATCCATAACACGAAGGGAACGTTGGAGTATATTCATTCTGATCTGTGGGGGCCATCAAGAGTGCCTTCGAGAGGTGGAGCTAATTATATGCTAACTTTTACTGATGATTTTTCCAGAAAAGTTTGGGCATTCTTCCTGAAGCAGAAAAGCGATGTGTTTTCCGCATTTAAGTCTTGGAAAACTATGATTGAAAAACAGACGGAAAAATAAATAAAATACCTCCGCACAAACAATGGCTCAGAGTTTTGTTCTGATGAGTTTAATAAACTGTGCAAGTTAGAAGGGATCGTGAGACACTTGACAGTTCGTCGTACTCCACAGCAAAACGGCGTTGCAGAACGAATGAACAGAATGATCATGGAGAAGGTTCGATGTATGTTGTCAAATGCCAACTTACCAAAGTCGTTTTGGGCCGAAGCAGCCTCTACTGCATGTTTTTTGATCAACCGATCTCCATCTATTGTCATTGAGAAAAAAGCTCCACAAGAGGTATGGTTTGGTAATCCTACTAATTATTCTGATTTAAAGATCTTTGGGTGTCCTACGTATGCTCATGTTGATAATGGAAAATTGGAACCGAGATCCATTAAATGTGTTTTTCTTGGTTATAAAGCTGGCGTAAAAGGGTATAAGTTATGGTGTCCTAAAAATAGAAAAGTTGTAATTAGCATAGATGTTATTTTTGATGAAACTGCTATGCTACCTAACTTATCTCTTAAAGAGTCTTCCAATAAAGAAAATCAAAAGCAGGTGGAGCATCAGATTAATACAGAGTCAACTCCTCAAGCCAGTACAAAAATTGAGAATAGAGTTGTTTCTTCACCACAATACTCTATCGCCAAAAATAGAATTAGAAGAGAAATTAAACCTCCAAAGAAGTATGTTGAGGCTGATCTAGTTGCTTATGATTTAAATGTGGCTGAAGATATAGATGCAAACCAAGAGCCGTTTAATTATTCTGAGGCGGTTAGCTGTGAAGACTCAGAAAAGTGGATGTTTGCTATGCAAGAGGAGATGGAATCACTCCACAAAAATAGAACACGGGATCTTGTGAAACTTCCTAAAGGTAAAAAGGTTGTTCGCTGTAAATGGGTGTTTAAAAAGAAAGAAGAGACTCCAGGAGTTAAAGAATCCAAATATAAAGCAAGGCTTGTTGCAAAAGGTTACAGTCAAATTCCAGGAGTGGACTTCACAGATGTGTTCTCCCCAGTTGTGAAGCATAGTTCGATTCGAGCTTTGCTTGGTATTATGGCCATGCATGATTTGGAGCTTGAGCAGTTAGATGTAAAAACTGCATTTTTGCATGGAAAACTTGAGGAAGATATTTATATGCAACAACCAGAGGGTTTTACAGTCTCAGAAAAAGAGGATTATGTTTTCTTGCTGAAAAAGTCTCTTTACGGTTTGAAACAGTCACCAAGACAATGGTACAAGAGGATTGATTCATTTATGACTTCTCATAATTTTAAAAGAAGTAGTTTTGATAGCTGTGTTTACTTTAAGAAAAACAGTGATGGTTCTTTTGTGTATCTACTTCTTTATGTTGATGACATGTTGATAGTAGCAAAAGATAAAGGAGAGATAAGAAAGGTCAAAGCCCAACTAAGTGAAGAATTTGAGATGAAAGATTTGGGACCAGCAAAGAAGATACTTGGCATGGAGATTCTCAGAGATAGAAAAGCAAGTAAACTGTACCTAAGTCAGAAGGGGTACATTGAGAAAGTTCTTTACAGGTTCAGTATGCAGAGTGCTAAGCCTGTTAATACTCCTTTAGCAGCCCATTTCAGACTTTCATCAGCTTTGTCTCCACAATCAGATGATGAGATTGAGTACATGTCACATGTTCCATACTCTAGTGCAGTGGGATCTCTCATGTATGCTATGGTTTGTTCACGTCCAGATTTATCATATGCAGTCAGTGCAGTTAGCAGATACATGGCGAATCTTGGTAAAGAACATTGCAAAGCAGTTCAGTGGATTTTAAGATACTTACGAGGTACTACTGATGTTTGCTTACAGTTTGGAAGAACTAGAGATGGAGTCATTGGGTATGTTGATACTGATTTTGCTGGAGACCTTGATAGAAGAAGATCTCTCACTGGTTATGTCTTTACAATCGGAGGTTGTGCAATCAGTTGGAAAGCTACTTTGCAAACTACAGTCGCTTTGTCTACCACTGAAGCTGAGTATATGGCGATTACTGAGGCCTGTAAAGAAGCTATTTGGTTGAAGGGACTATTTAGTGAGCTCAATGAAGACCTTCAAATCAACACAGTATTTTGTGACAGTCAGAGTGCATCTTCCTTACAAAAGATCAAATGTTTCATGAGAGAACAAAACACATTGATGTTCGGTATCATTTTGTTCGTGATATTATTGCTCGTGGTGATATTGTTGTGAGCAAAATTAGTACTCATGAAAATCCTGCAGATATGATGACTAAGTCACTTCCTATAACCAAGTTTGAGCATTGCTTAGACTTGGTTGGTGTTCATTGTTGAAGTTAAACCCTTAAGGGGTTTTATGGAAGAGGTGGAGAACTTGTTCGTTGAGAGTTCGCGATGAAGAACTTGTTCATTGAGAGTTCGTGTCAAGGTGGAGATTGTTAGAATTAAGTGACCCGAATCCTTATTTAAATAAAATACAATGGTAAAATAAAATAAAAGAAGAATCCCTATAGAACTACACTTCTTTTATTTTATTTTAAATAAGGTTTTTTTTTTAAACCTTATTAAACTCCATCTATTTGATATTGATTAGAATAAAGAGTTTCAATCTTATTACACTCCTATTAGAATATGGCTTTACAAGCCTATAAATAGACATAGTCTATTCCTCTTGTAATTGATTCGAATTCGACATAGTGAATTTTCTTCTCCTCTGCCCGTGGTTTTTTCCCGAAAGGGTTTCCACGTAAAATCTGTGTGTTCTTTATTTTATTTCTCTTTTCTTTGCGATATATTGTAATTACCGACGTTATATTTTTCACAGTAAGAATGATCAATTTAAAATGATTAAGTTTTAGTTTAGTACATCTATCAAATAACCAAATAAATGGATATAATTTAATTTCTATTAAAGTAGAATTCTCCCTGTAAATTGTGGCACGTGATTTAGACTTAATTGGCCTAAAATATTGGACTAAAACACCTTACTGAGTATGAATTCTTTGATAGAGATCACTAACTTAACTGTTTGTCTTTGTCCATCAAGATAATAAAAGTACTACCCTGTATGAACTCTATGAACTGAAATTTTGGTGCACTGTATCGTATTCCACTGTGTTCTCGGACCTTTTCTTTTTGATTAAGCTTAACGTGTTGATGACATGGTGGTGGTTCATTCAACTCTTTGCTATATCCTTCCCCGTTTTCGATCATTCTTTAAAAAACTGTTAATGCTATGAAGAACATTGCAGAAACTGTCTTAACATTGTCATTCACAAGGTAACACGCTACAAGCAAGTTGGAGTACTTTCAAATACCGCGGAAAGGTAACAAATTACAGCTTCTACAAATTCTTACTTATTGAACAAGGTTTCATATTTTTCAGAGAAGTAAAGTGTAGGCAAAGAGGACCATTCATTCCTGAGTTTGAAAGGGTTTATATGTCTTGAGGCTTTGAATCAGTCCTTGAACAGATCCAGCAGCAGCAATGAGTGAAACCACCAAGCAAACCCAGCTAAGTATTTTTAGCCATATCCATCTGAATGAGTATTTGGGCGTTTTCGATTGCGCGATGTGCATCTCGATGGGAAAGTAGACTGTTAACGGCCAAAACGAGCCGGCTCCAATGAGACCCAAGAAATCATTGAAGAAAGGAAAGATCATGGCTACCACGGCTGTTATGATAACGTATGCCGTCCTCCATACCAACCTGAAGAAGTTGAGGTAGTAAATACCATAAAATGGAACATCAACAGCATGTTCACTTGTAATGAACTTGCTATTAGGCCAGTTCCTGGAACACCAACCCTCCACGAACCCGAATAAGGGTTGTGCAAAAACCTGGTATGCACCAATGAGATGGATGGCAATGCAGATGTTGGCGAAGTCAATCAGCCAAAAGGGTTCATAGAAACCGAACCCTGTAAGAAAATTCCCTGGTGCATCGTTGCCAAATGCTGCATATCCAATAAGACCGCAAAGTACATAAAATAAAGTGGTTGTCGAAACACCAATGCTACTTGCTCTTTTCATAGATTTGTTCTCTGGTGGGCTCGATTTGATCGTGTCCTGAAATCATGAAGTTGATATTTCTTAGGACAAAAAACATGGCTATTGCTACGATTAGTCTGTCTTAATCACCAACAGTGCTTTTTTATTTTCTTTTTATAAAAGAAAAATAGTTACTATCTATGGCGACCATTATTCCTAAGGCTGCACTTTGCAAAGTGATTCTTTCTTTAAGAGATGGGACACAAACAATTGGATGTTAAAACACCAACTAGATTGGACGTCACAATCCGTCGGTAATAAATTCATGATAATTGACAATACATTATAAAAAGAAACAGATGGTCCTGAAGTATTATAGTCCACCAGATTTATGGTCCTTAGGAATCTTGGTAATACCACTAACACTAACAATTTTCAAGTTTGTTTTTTTTTTTATCAGTTTTCTTTTCAAATCCATTGTATTTTCTTTTATGTTTTCCTTTTTTAAGTATAATTATTTATTGAGCGATAAAAGTATCATAAATACCTTATATTAAAAGTAAGATTGTATTTTATTTTTTTTGTTAAAAAAAATGAGTAAATTAGTCATTATATGTTAAATTAAAGAGTAAACTTATTATTCTATAGAAAATTTTATCCATTTTTATGGTTAACATTTGATCATTATATGTCAACATGAGATACATGTGGCATGCTATGTGCTACTGTCTAGTTATCCCGTTAATCATGTCAATTTTTAACAGTATAAATGAATGAAAATTTTAACAGAAAAGACCAACTTGCTCTTAAATTTAATGTACAAGAACTAATTTACTCATTTTTTAAATTGAATGGGCAAAATGCAATCCAACTTTTAATATAAGAGCCTTCATTATTTTTTTACCGTTATTGGCTAGATTTACGATAAAAAATCTAAATAGTAATACCTAACAATCAATGATTTTAAAACCTTTTTTACTATATACGTAAGAATTAATTAACAAGGACAATGAAAGAGAACCCGTGAAGTTATTTTTGAGAACTAGCTACCTATTGCATGCCGACATGTTATTATGTATATGTTTGTTGGATCTACGTAGTACACATATATTTGTATGTAAATGTAAAGTTGGAAATATACTTGCCTGAATCTCAATGAGGACAGTGGAGTAAGCATACGCAAAGGCAATGTCACCGATAGCTTGGAAGGTCCTCCAAACCTTTTCGGATCCCGACACATCAACCCCTACTGTTACACCAGTTAAGGATGTCCTTACATGTTCCCCACCTTGATGTCACAATTCATGGCAGACAACAATTACTTAAGATTTTTAGATGGAATTTAAGCCACTGAAAAACAAAAAAATTCATTTTTTTAATGAATTTTGTTTTTATTATTTTATATATGTGGATATATATGATTTTACCTGCAACTTTGGCTATGGAGAGTCCTAGACCAATGGAAGAATAAGCGAAAGACATGATGGCAGCAACAATGGAGAGCCATGAAAGCTTGTCGAAGTTTGGGATTTGGCTTAGAACGAGTTGGATACAAGCAAAGATGACCATGAATGGGTAATTTGATGTTTGGCACTTCACATGATGTCCATGCTTGTGGAAGCAATTGGACCTTTTCACAGCCCTGATTACAACAAAGGTAAGAAAATTAATATTTATTAAGATAATTTACTATTGTTTTAAGAAAAAAGAAATAATTAACTGATACATATAAACAAGTTATTGTGACTATATATCTTCAATGCTTAAGTAAAAAAAATAAGTGTTTTACTGTATAAGTTTTGTCACTATAAATCTTCAATGCTTAAGTAAAAAAAATAAGTGTTTTACTGTATAAGTTTTTTCCCCTTTTTACTAAAAAAATAGTAAATTAATTCCTATATGGTAAATTAAAAAATAAATCGATCTTTTCGGTTAAAATTTTCATCTAATTCTATTATTAAAAATTGACATGGTTGATAGAATAACCACACAATTACACATAGTGTACCACGTGTACCTCATATCGACATAGAGGGGTCAATTTTTAACGTAGATATAAATAAAATTTTTAACCGAATAGCTAGTTTTCTCTTTAATCTAATATATAGAGATTAATTTACTCATTTTTTGAGTAAATGGGACAAAATTCACTCCAACTCATAATACAAAGTTCTCCATGATACTTTTTTCGTATTTTGGATTTCAAACTTTAAAGTCACAAAATCCATTTTCTCTAGACTATGTACTTACACCATACTAATTGATGCTGTGATAGTGTATCCAATGGTTATTCCAACAAGATTTGCATATTGAGCCAATCCACAAAGCTGAACTTTTCTTCCTCCTGGAGAAAAAAAAATAGACAATTTTTTTATACACACACAATAAAGAAGCATTGGGTTTGATATTTCATTAATCATCTTGACAAAAAACGAGTTGGATTTCGGGGTTGAATTGAAATATGTACATGGGGAAAAAGTAATTTTCTTTCTTGGAACTGTAAAACAGGTTAAAAAGGTAGCAGTACAAATTATATGAAACATGGTAAGTTATAAATCATTTTTATGTATATTAATATGAAGATAAAGTGGTGATATAATATATTAAATAATATACCTAAGTAAGCTCTAACAACATCCATGTAGGTATAGTTTCTCTTTCCATGGACAGGATCAGGAGCCCTATAGCAGTCAGCAAGAAGGGTGGAAGTGAAGTAGGTGATGAAGGAGAAAGCCATGAGAACTGCTGGTCCAGCCACCCATCCCAACTGAGCAATAGCCCATGCAAGAGATAGCACTCCAGATCCAATCACAGCAGTGATAATATGTGCACTTGCAGTAACCCAAGTCCCTTTCAAATCAAAATAAATTAATAAATTAATAAACCAAAGCCACGTCAAGTCAAATTTTCATATATAAAACATGCAAAAAAGTAATTATTATTTTACCGGTTCTTTTGGGTCGACCATCATCATCCAAGTTCTTTTGGATATCACCGTTCTCATAATCTCCAGGGCTTTGCTCAATGAACATGCTAGTCTTCTGCATCTGTTTAGCCATCGATTTATGCCTGTCTTTTTGTCAACTTTAAGGTATATATGTAGAAGCAAAGGTCAAAGAGTTTGGGTTGTGGCAAATGTCAATGTCGTGGAGCTTGGTAGGAAGTAAATGGAGCACTAAGGATCGTATCCAGAGCACAAGAAAGAGAAAATAAAACTGAGATGAGAGGATGGAGAGTTCAGAGAGAAAGCGACGAATATAAAGGGTGGGTTGGAGCTTAGGGGGAGTGGGATTAACAGGGTTTTGGGCACAATCGATGGTCCTGGTTTGTGCATATGGGGTCTTCTCATACAGGCGGTCCCCACTTTCTTTTGAGAATTAGGTTATTGCATGGGAACCATCCATTGTGATATCTCAAAGTAGACAATTGTAAGAATCTTATATGGTCTAAGAGGGCAAATGATTCTGCTCATTTTATAAAATCGACATCATGTTTTTTTTTTCTTAACGGAGTCTTCATTTTTCTTTAATGATAAAAGCTTAAAGAATAATCTTTAAAATTTTAAATTGGTCCTATAATAGGTTAAAATATGTTGTTGGTAGCTGTATTTGAGATTTAGTTGATATACTTTAAAAGTTAAAAATTTAATCTTTTTACTATTTCAATTTAAAAATTTTAATCCAATTATTATGATTGCTGATAACTTTGTCAAAATTTATTAACTTATCACGCTTGCTTTTTATTGATAATATATTATGTAATACCATGAGGATAATTTAATCAAAATTCAAAATTGCTAAACTTTGACAAAAAATATTTACGATTTTAATGACTAAATTAAAATATTCAAATAAAAAAGAATAAGAGTATTTAATTTTTAACATTTTAAGGGTAACAATTAAATCTTAAATTTTATGAAAGTAAGATTGATACCATATTTTAACCTTTCATTAATAATGGTGCTATCTATGAGAATCTAATACATGATAATCCTAATTAAGCAAAAACACAATTAAAACCCAACATTCTTAAGAGATAAAAATTGATCGGGACAATCTTGAAATCAAATATCAATACCTATCATAGTATACATAACCCAACATTCTTTGCCTCCATGGCAACATTAGCAAAAATAATAGAGTAAATTATATTAATAGTGAACAGAGTATTTTATTTTTGTCTCATAAAATGGTTATCTAATTATTAGTATATTTCTTTTTTAATCATAAAATTATAAAATATTACAAAATAATCACTGAATTATTCAATTTTGTATTTTTTATCATCAAATTATTTTGGATGTTTCCCTTTTTATGGATCAATAAAAAAAATTAAATATTTGAGTGACCATTTTGTAATTTTTTACAGTTTGATGACAAAAAAAAATTACTATTAATTAAGTTATCATTTTATAACTTTTCACAATTGAATGATAAAATCAGATTCATTGTAATTTACCCTAAATAACATAATATAAGACACTTAAACGTATTTGATAGTTTAATTAATATAATAATAATAAAAAATCAAGTTTTGACCAAGGCACTTTGTTGGTTAAGTCGGTTCCCTAAGTTTTGGCTTCGTGGTACTGCCAACTTTTTTCCACCCCAAAGACACGTAATATTAATTTTTTCTGAATGACCCCTCCACATGCGATATTGGTGATGAGTATCAGATGCAAGCAAACATCATTTCCTTTTTTATAGCCTTTTTAAGTGCTCAAAGTAATGGTCCTTATGGATTCTTTGATCAGGTTTTAGGTGAATCAAACCTCACCCTTGACTTCCAAGTAATTTGGTAATGATAATTACGGTAAGCTTTTGTTTTTCAAATCAGTGTTCAACCCACTATACTAATTAGTTTTAGAATACTTGAACTGAATCAATGTCTTCGTCTACATTAGCTTATTTTAAGGAGAATGTTATTATGCTCGTAAAAAGTAGGATTAAGGTCCAACACTAACCACACACTATTCCTTTAGGATTGTCCTACACTTTGGTTGTCCAAAACAAACCAACAAGTAATCACTATAGTTGCTTAGTACCAAGGAAGTAAAAGCAATGAAAATGGAAAATTTGTTCATTAAACTGTGATGAGTCACTAAGCTAACTAAAATTATGATAAAGGCAAGCGCACTTATCGAATAGTATTATAGCTATAGTGAGTCGGAAATATCGTATCCACGAGGACTAAAAGTACTAGTAATTACTATCTTTTTATTATCTAGCCTATAAATTGAAAGGGTTGTTTTTAAACTAAATTTAACTAAACTAATTATTAAGAACGCGACAGAGAATAGAATGAGAAAATACTTGAATATAACCAAAGAGAAAGACAATACCCAGGAAAGAATCCACCTAGACTTTACTTATTATTTTGAATCTGAATTAGATTATTTATTCACTTGCCTTGATCCGTAGAAATCCCTAAATTATGTTAATATCTCTTTCGAGAGTAAGAACAACTGACTTTAGGTTGCTTAATTGAAATCTCTTTCTAATTAAAACCCCTATTGTCGCATTAACTCGATCTATGAATTCCCCTATTAGATTTGACTCTAATCTGATAGATTTGTGTTGTCCTATTTCTAGGATTGCATGCAAGTCCACTCAATTATATCAGATCTACTTTTAAACAGGGGCTTTTGCTCCACTGAAATAAGCACATCACACTTGAATTAATATCCTGAAAATATTAAAGCAAGAAATAAGCATACATAATTGAGAATAAGAACAAGTATTTATCATATAATCCAGAAAATCAAATAATAAGATTCATCATAGGTTTCATCTTCCTTAGGTACCTAGGGAGTTTAGTTCATAATTTGGAAGGAAAACATCTCAAAATTAAGAAAATCAAAAAACATAAAAAAACCCAAAAACTTCTAGAGAAATTGAATGGAGATCTTCAATCTTGAAGGAGATCCTGCTTCTGAGTTGAATCCGTTGGCGTTCTTCGAGTAAATTCTTAGTTCATCTCTGCGTCCTCCCATGGGTCTTCTTATAATATGTATTTATAAACTTTAAAATGCTCAGAAACCCTAAAAATTGAGTTTTTCCGCGTAACAGGGAAGCAGGGTGTGAAATCAACACGGGCTGGCACATGGGCGTGTGGTCAGCCCGTGTGGCTCACATGGGCATGTGGCCAGCTCGTGTAGAAATGCCCAAGCCGTGTGGACCCTGGAAACAACTCTTTTTGCCCGATTTTGGCTCATTTTTCGCTCCTTTCACTCCCCTATGCTCACCTAAGTATAGAAACATAAATTTAAAAGATTAGGAGCATCAAATTCACTAATTCACATAATAAATAATCCAAAAAT
Organism: Gossypium australe; assembly: GCA_005393395.2. Classification (NCBI taxonomy): domain Eukaryota; kingdom Viridiplantae; phylum Streptophyta; class Magnoliopsida; order Malvales; family Malvaceae; genus Gossypium; species Gossypium australe. The sequence goes on along the minus strand of CM016614.1, from coordinate 63,067,642 downwards.
GCATCAAGAATGGGATTAAAGACATGTTACTTTTATGGCTTATCAAATATCCCCACACTTAAGCGTTTGCTTGTCCTCAAGCAAAATCCTCAACTCACAATTAAAATTAATCTTTCTCAACTTGTAATTCTCATCAATAATGTTCTCAACTTGTAATTCTCATCAATAATGTTTTGTCATAATTAACAAATAATCATACATTGATAATTCAACTAAAAGAGCACTAAAGATTCAAGCAATCCAAGTCTAACATTTTTAAAGCATGAAAACATAGGTATTTCCCCTTATTTAAGTAATTACCTTTAATTCAAAATCGACAAGAATCGACATTTTCACTAAATAGTCGCTCAAATCACTCAAAGTGTTTAAGGTTCAAGAATACACACTCAATAGTCAAACATGAAAAGGCATTACCATAGGCTTGCATGAAAATTAAATCTCCACCACTATAAAATGGGATGATACACAAATCAAAATGTCTTTACGAGGTTGTAATGGGGTTTAGGTTAAGGGAGTGGAGAAAAAAAGTTGGTTAAAATCGAGATTGAATTGATAAATTACCAAACTAGAAAAAAAAAGCAAAAGCTGAATTAAAAACAATTACATCAATTGAAAACTATTTATGAATAACACTAGCTTCTTCTCAAAATATGAATTTAACTGTTCAAGCTCAATTATAGAACTAAATAATAATCAATATATATATATATATATATATATATATATATTATTGAATTTCTTCTTCTTCTTCTTCTTCTTTTTAGGAAATAACTTAGCAAATGAAACAAAAGAGCATAGTTAGGCAACTAACCAAATCAAATCTCGACAAAAGGGAGTCAATAAAACGGGAAAAATTCTGAACAAATCAAAAATAAAAAAAAATGAGTTATGGGTTAACATTAATGGGTAAATCAAGAAACGGTGTGTTAGGCTCAAAGGGGTTCACTAAGGGTTAATTATGTAGGTAGGCTTTTTATGGAATAAGTGGGTTAAAACCTAAGTGCCTTTATCATTTCAGTATATCAACTCAAATGTGTGGTCTCGACATGCATAATCGAAGCAAGTTTTAGAATAAAAAAAATCAAATTAACACACTCATAACCAATAATAAAATGAGCAAGAAAAGTGTATGCTCTAAAGGCTCAAAATCTCACAAAAAATTATGGTTTTTGATGTCAAACTTGTAATTTTAAAACTTCAAGATAATACATCAATTCAGGGAAACAACCTAAAATTTTTTAATTCTGAAAATAAACTTATCATGCTTGATTCTCTCATGTCTTAAAGTTTAAAACAACCAATGCACAAATATTTATGAATTTAATCCAAAACACATCAATAAAAATCACAAATCTATAAAAATTCATTCTAATAGTAGTATGAGAAAATTACTTAAACACAAGACATAATTCAGGGATTTTCTAATAATTATATAGATAACCTCCCCACACTTAATATGTACATTGTCCTCAATATACAAACATATATAATCACAGTATAAACAGAATATCATAAGAGAGGGAAAAAACTGAAATTGCCCTGAATATTGGATGAAATCCTCAGAATAGTAAAAAGCGGAATTGTAGTCAAATCTAAATGCAACGCATGATTCCGAGCAAACTAATAAAAAAATAAACACAAGTAATAAAGAAGATTAAGGGATTATAACTCGATTAGAAACAACCATATATATATATTTCAGAAGATAATAATGAAAATAAGTTGAAGAAAATAATAACAATAATAAAAAATAAAGAAACTAAAGCAAAATTAAAAAGAAAGATAAAAAATAAATAAATAAATAAATAAATAAATAAGTAATAATAAACTCAATGATACCAATAAACTTAAAGGTAATTGTAATAACAATAGTAAAAAAAATTCTAAAAAAATAGAAATAGCAAGAATTTTTTAAATATAAGTATAAGAATAATAAATAAATAAAATAAATAATAAATAAATAAAATAACTAATAAATAAATAAAATAAAATAAAAATGGGGTGATTAACCCAGTTTTCACATGGCCATCGATACGCCCGTGTGTCCAGGCCGTGTGGGTCACACGGCCATGTGCCAGACCATGTGTATTTTTCTCCGCTTCCCCCACGCCCATGTGAGATCGCACACAGCCGTGTGCCTTGCTCGTGTAACTCTCTGACTTAAAAAAAAAAATTAGCTCCAGTTTTTACACGGCCTAGGACACACCCGTGTGTGTTTTCCTTCACTTCTCCCATGCCCATTTGAGATCCCACACGCCCGTGTGGCCAGACCTTGTGGGTCACACAGCTATGTCGCCAAGCCGTGTAACTCTCTGTCGATTACCTCATTTCACACACGACCTGCGACACGCCCATGTGTCCAAGCCGTGTACTCCACACACCCGTGTGTCCAGGCTGTGTGGGTAAAAAACACACCTTTTTTTTTTAAGATTTGGAAAGTTAATTAATTTTAAAAAATATCATGAAATAAAGTTAAGCAAATTAGCAATGTTAACACTCGGGTTGCCTCCAAAGAAGCGCTTATTTAAAGTCTAAGCTCGACTTACCTCTAATTCGCACGGTCATGGTGGTTCGCGGAGTTGAAACTCCTCTTTCTCGCTAGTAACTTTATTATCAAAATAAGGGTTGAGTCGAGTACTATTTACCTTAAAAGTACCGAATTCAGAATGACTTACCTCGATTGTACTGTATGGGAAGACATTCAGTACCGTAAAAGGAGTTGCTCCATTTGCATTAAGCTCTGAAGTGGCAATTCGAGGATCTGTTTTATCTAGCATTACCTAGTCCCCAACCTTAAATTGGTTTGTTCCATCCTTATGCTCGTCATGGCGTCACTTTGGTTCTGCATCATGTATTCTCGATTTCTCCTTGACATGTGTTCGCCATTCGTCTAGTTCATCGATCTGCAACTTCGTTCTTCATGAGTTGTTCTGTTTTTGTTGCATAAGCTGGAACGTGACTCTATCATGTTTTTCCAAGGTGTTTCCTGCAAAAAATGTTGATTCACAAGGTTACTCATATTAACCGAACTAGTACAATCAATTTGATGACTAGATATCTTAGCAGAATCACGAGCTTGAAGTTTAATCATGTCATCACCTACACGAAGTATTAATTCACCTGTACCAACATCAATAATAGTTCTGGCAGTTACTAAAAAGGGCCGACCTAGAATGAAAGGTACATCATTATCCTCATCCATGTCTAGAATAACAAAATCAACTGGGAATATGAATTTGTCAGTTTTTACAAGCACGTCTTCAACAATACCCCTAGGGAATCTAATGGTTCAACCTGCTAATTGAATACTCATCTTAGTTTGTTTGGGTTTCCCAAGACCTAATTGCTTAAACATTTTATAGGGCATAACATTAATACTAGCCCCTAAATCAGCCAAAGCATTATTAACATTTAAACTACCAATTAAACAAGGAATAGTAAAACTCCCTGGATCTTTTAATTTGTTGGGTAGTTTATTCTGCAAGATAACTGAGCAAACTGCATTTAGCTCCACGTGCGACGAATCATCTAACTTCTGTTTGTATGCCAAAAGCTCCTTTAGAAATTTAACTAAATTGGGCATCTGCAAAAGAGCTTCAATAAATGGTAAGTTAATATGCAATTTTTTTAGAAGTTTAAGATATTTACCAAATTGTTCATTTGTGTGGTCTTTTTTCGTTGCATTCGGATATGAAACTCGAGGTTCATATTCCTTACCAACCAGCTTTTGTTCATTATGGCTTACCTCAACCTTACCTTTACTTACCACGCTTTCTTGCCTTAGTTTTGGTTCAGATTCAACTAACCCTTCTTCATCTCGAACAGTAATCGCATGAAGCTACTCTCTTAGGTTAGTTTCGGTGTTGCTAGGCAAGCTACCTTGTGGTCTTTCTGAAATCAGCTTAGCAAGCTGACCTATTTGATTCTCGAGCCCCTAAATCGACGCTTGTTGATTTTTAAGTGTTGTTTCAGTGTTTGGAAGCGAGTTTCTGACACTGAAAGGAATTTTGTCAGCATCTCCTCAAGGTTCAACTTTTTCTCTTGCTGGTAGGGTTGTTGAAAGCCTGGAGGAGGTTGTGGTCTCTGATTTCCTTGACCACCCCAAGAGATATTGGGATGGTTCCTCCAACCTGCATTGTAAGTGTTATTATAAGGATTGTTCTGAGGTCTAGAATTATTACCCATATAGTTGATTTGTCCATTCTCTGTGCTAGGATCGTAGGGTAAATATTCTGGATTGTTCATTCCTCTTCCATTCGTATCACACTGCATCACCGAATGTACTTACATAGAACTATATAAACCATCAATTTTCTTATTTAAAAGTTCTACCTGATTTGATAACATGGTGACTGCATCTAATTTAAATCGGCTGCTTTTATCAGCTTTGTCATCATGACTTGCCACTGATAATTATTCAGTGATATTTCCTTTATAAACTCATAAGCCGCTTCAGGTGTTTTGTTATTCAGAGTCCCACCGGAGGCTGCATCGATCAATTGCCTAGTTGAGGGATTCAAACCGTTGTAGAAGGTTTGAAACTGTAGCCATAGAGGTAACTCGTGGTGAGGGCACCTTCTCAATAAATCCTTATACCTATCCCATGCATCATATAGGGTCTCTAAATCCATTTGCACGAAGGAAGAGATATCATTCCTCAACTTAGCTGTCTTAGCAGATGGAAAATACTTCAGTAAAAATTTTTCTGTCATTTAATCCCATATAGTGATAGAACCTCGTGGTAAGGAGTTCAACCACTGTTTAGCTTTATTCCTCAACAAGAAGGGAAACAATAGTAGGAAAATGGCATCGTCAGAAACGCCATTTATCTTGAAAGTGTCGCAGAATTCCAAAAAAAATAGCCAAATGAGTATTTGGATCTTCGTCTTACAAACCATTGAACTGAACAAACTGTTGAATCATCTGAATAGTGTTCGACTTCAGTTCGAAATTATTTGCAGCTATGGCAGGCCTCACAATACTCGATTCAGCCCTAGTTAGAGTGGGCTTCGCATAATCGTACATAGTACGAGGAGCAGAATTCGAATTTACAGGATTTGCAGCAACCACAGGAGGTAGCTGATTATTCTAATTATCAGCCATCTCCTCAGCAACGATAATAACGTCTTCTTGCTCTTCCACTATATTCTATCGACTCTACCTTACTTCTCTACAATTTCTGCGAGCTCTGCTTTCAATCTCACTATCGAATACTAAGGGTCCTGGCGGGTTTCTTCTAGTCATAAACTAAAGGAACCTGCCAGAAACAAATAAAAGAAAAAATTAGAAAACAAAAAATTAAACTAGAATGCGATAAAAATAAAAATGGCTAAACTAATAAAAATCGAGTGTTCCTAATAAAAATGCCCAGGTCGTGTGGATCCTGGAAACAACTCTTTTTGCTAGATTTTGGATCGTTTTTCACTCCTTTCGCTCCCTTATGCTCATCTAAGTATAGAAACATGAATTTAAAGGATTAGGAGCATCAAATTCACTAATTCACATAATAAAACATCCAAAAACGCATTAAGAATGGGATTAAAAACATGTTACTTTTATGGCTTATCAAGTTGTTAATATTTAGGTAAATATACTATGAGACATCTATATTAGGAGTCAAATTGCATTTTACCCCTTCTACTCAAAAAATGGCAAATTAGTTATTATACATTAGATCAAGAGTAAATTGGTCCTTCTGTTAAAAATTTTATCCATTTCTAATGTTATATATTGGTCCATGTACATTAGCATGAGGTACACGTGGCACGTCACATGTCATTATTTGGTTATTCCTACAACCACACCAGTTTTTAACAGTATAAATAAATACAAATTTTAACAGAAAGGACCAATTTACTCTTTAATCTAATATTTTTTTAGTAGAGAAGACAAAATGCAATCGACTCCTAATATAAGGACCTCCATAATACTTTTACCTTAATATTCATGATCACTTTTCTACTTTGTAATTTAACTATTAGATTTATAAATTTTCTATCCTTCCTACCAAACAAGTAAACAATCCTATAAACTTAAAGACTGCATGACACCAAATACAATAAGGCATGAAATAAGCGTAACTTCTTTATTCAGTTAGCCTTACATGATCTTCTACCTTATAATTTCGCTCTTCCCCCTAAATTTTCTTTGTTATTGATTAAAACATTGGAATGCATCCAAAGCATAAACCATGACGCTCTTGTCACTTGTATTGTCATTTCATATCTACTTTACAAGTCATAGCCTTCTTCTACTAAAAGATTTAGCTCTCCTCAAGATTAACCATCGATAAAATTTGTTATTCGGTCAGATTAACAAGAGGAAGATGGTGGTGGATGGAATGGTGGTTCTCCTGTCATTAGGCGGAGAGCCACAAGAATGGGGTGTTTTTCTGAGAAGAGAGTTAGGAAGAGGAAGAAGATGTCCTGTTTGTTGTAAGCTCTCGGATGGATCCTTTTATAGTGGGAAACAAGTTTTGATACGCGTTTAAGGGCTATTGACAATGAGATATGATCTTACTTTCTGGCAGTGACTTATGACAATTGGTAACAATGACTCTAAGCCTCTCCACATGCACCTCTTATATGCTCACGGAGGTGTGTACTACATGAGGTTCACCTAATTAAAGTTCGCATCTTAACGAGATGGATGCGTGTAGTTCATTGAAGGGTCGATTCATCTGGAAAATACATGTTAAATCTCACAGAAAACACTTAATAAAGTTCACAATATAGGTATAACAAATTTTAAATTTAATTGATTCAAATAATTATGCTAGAATTTCAAGTTTCATCTTTTAATCAAAATTGACTCCTTTTACACCAACCAAAAAAAGAAAGCTAAATCTATGGAGTAAGACAGGTGATTCTTAGTGCTACATGATTATTATTATGATTATGGTTGAAGTGTCGGCCCCGGTGTTGGAGGGCGTAAACGAAGTGTTCCTTTTCATACATATTGGATCCAATATCTTTTGTTACATTATTTAATATTATAAGTCTCTTTTCCAAATATGCTATATGCTATAGGTAGTCAAGCAATTACTCACATTGGCCATGGAATTTGGCAACCTTTTATCACAACCGCGAACCGTGCTTATAATGGGGGCTCGATATGTATATAAAATTATATAGGTTCCTTTAGTCTGTCCTTTGCTAATGGCCGACTTTTACATTTCATTGGTCACTTCACCATTAAAGATTGTGGCCTGGTTTGTTTTTACATTATTGATTACAATGTGATGTCCTTCCTGGCTTTCTTATATGCAACGGCAGGCTTACGTTATCATGGTCCCTTTGATGATATATCTTGGAAGAAGAAGAAGAAGAAGAAGAATGGAGTAACTGAAACCAAAATGCGATCTCTTTGCACAACTTCTCCAAGTCACCACAACGACAAGAATCCATTTTTCAGTAGAAGTCTCATTTAACGCGAAAATGGAAAAACTCAAATTCAAACTTTCCTTTTATAAGCACCAAACACTCGGCGTGCCAAAAAAAGTCTTCACATGCATGAAAATCTTTTCCGATCACTTTGCACCACTTGTCCACTACATCATTAACATTATGCTTAAATGTTCCTTTGCATTTTGTCAATGACACCTGTTTCACTTTATTAATAACAGGCTCAATACTTGGTACTTGAAAGAGTTTTTTTCTTGGTACTTAAAATTCTCATAATATTTTACAAGTTACCTAAAAATATTAATGGTGTTATTTTTTGTTATGAGTGGACAAATATAATTAATGTATGATTGATATGTGACGGATGACATGGAATTTAATGACATGAATAATTACATTTATTTAGATTTTCTTCTGTTTTACTAAATAATATGCTCAAATTTTACTTTTTGTTTTGGTTGAGATTCTTTGGAAAATAATGGTAGGAATAAATCAAGAGGGACCTTATGCTTAAAGTATGGTTTAACCTTTACAAAGCCCTTAATCCCACATAAGATGTCGTCAGTATCAAAGGAAATCCATGTTCAAAATTGTGTTTCCAGCTATACTTAATGAATGAATACTAAGAAGAAAATAAGATTTTTAAAAGAACCAAAAAATAAAATAAACACATTATGTCAAATTAAAAAAAGTTAAAATAAGATAAATTGATGGTCACGAAATTAACTAAAAATTTGACTAAGGCAAGTGTACCTATCAATTAATAGTATAGTTACGGTGAACAAAGATATCATTCACACGGGGACTACAAGTACTAATAATTATCGTCTTTCTATTATTTAACCGAATAATTCAAATGATCGATTCAAACTAAAATTAACTAATCTAATTAAGTAACAAACGCGGCAAGAAACAAAACATGCAAATAATTGAACAACAACCAAGAAACGAAGAAATACCTAGGTAAGAATTCGCCTAGATTTCATCTGTCACTTTCAATCTAAATTACGCAATTTCTTTACTTAGCACCTTGATCCGTAGAAATTCCTAAATTATGCTAATACCGCTTTCGAGCATAAGAGCAACTGACTCTAGGTTGATTAATTAAAATTTCTTTCTAATTAAAACCCCTATTATCGCATTAACTCGTGCTATGGATTCCCATATTAGATTTGACTCTAATACGGTAGATTTATGTCATCCTATTTCTAGGATTGCATGCAACTCCACTCAATTACGCAAGATCTAATCTTAAACAAGGTTTATTCAACCACTTATTTAAGCACATCGAACATTGATTAATACTCTAGAAATATTAAATCAAGAATTAAGAACACATAATTAAAAAAAAAAAGAATCTAAGTATTTATTACATCAAATAGAAATCAAACGAAAGAATTCATTGTAGGGTTCATCTCCTCTAGGTATTTAGAAAACTAGTTTATGCTCGAAAAGAGAAAAATCAACGATACAATATGACCAAAAGAATAAAAGAAACTCATGATAACTTCCTAAGAAATATGGAAATATGCTTCAAAGTCGGCTTCAATGGTGTTTTTTTGAAGTCGTTTTCTTAAGTATTTTTTTATAGTTCTCTCCCATCTTCTTATTTTTGTCATATATATGTCTTAAAATGCCCGAAAAACCTACAAATCTCGATTTTCTTTTGTTCAGTGCGCAATCCTGTAAAATCGACACGGCCTACCACACGCCCATATGATTCACACGGTTGTATAGTATTTTCATGTGAAAAGGTGCAACCCGTATGGCTCTTTTAGCTTGTTCCAATGCTCTGATTTTCGCTCGTTTTTCGCTTCTTTTGCTCCCAAGTGCTCTATTAAGCATTAAAACATGTATTTATAGGATTAAGATTATAAAATTCACAATTAACATTGGATAATCACCCAAAACGCGTGAAGAATGAGGTTAAAATATGTTACTTTTAGCACTTATCAAATATCCTCACACTTAATCGTTTGCTTGTCCTCAAGCAAAATTCTCAACCCACATTCAAGTTAACTTCACTTAATTTATTATTTTAACTGATAATGTTTTAGGATACTCTACAGATAATCACACTAAAGAATATAAGCAATCCAAGCAGAAAAAAATTTAAGGCATAAAAACATAGGCGTCTACCTTATCTCAATAATTACTTGAATTTCAAACTCAACAAGAATTAACACCCTCACTAAGGTTCACTCAAAATATTCAAGGTGTTTAAGGTTCAAGTAAGGTGCACTCAATAGTCAAATAAGAAATGTTGTTACCATAGGTTTACTTGAAAATGAAATCTCCACCACTATAGATACTAGATGACACATTAATCAAGAGGTCTTTGCGAGGTTGTAATGGGGTTTAGTTTTAGGGTACGAAAAAGGTCATAAAATGTGGTTACACTCGAGAGTCGAATTGATAGGTTTCCAAACCAAAAGAATCAGCTACTGAATTACAAGAATTTAACATCAATGAGAGATACAGAGTGGATGTGAGCTTTTATACAAAAGATGAGACTAACGATTCAAGATCAAATAAGGTAGTAAGGTTTATAACCTAAATACTGATTTCTCAATTGATCAAGATTGTTCGAATTATTATTATTTAGAAAAAAAGAGAAAGTCACCAATACAAATGATAAACATAATCAGACAACTAACCAAATCGAATCTCAACAAAAAGAGAATCAACAAAAAGAGTTATTTACAAAATTAATGTAGTTTTTGGGTTAACATGAACGGGTGATAAGTAAACAAAAATGGATTTGGATCAATAGGGCTTACTAGGGAATAATACAACAAGTAAGTTGTTTAAAGGTTAAGCGGGTTAAATCTTAAGTGCCTCTATCATCTCAGTATATTAAATCAATAATGTGGTATTGACATGTATAATCGAAGCAGGTTCTAGATCTGGTTGACATATTCACAACCAAAATAACATGAGCACGAAAGAATAGATGCTTTATAAGCTCAAACACTCACAAAATGTTATGATTTTAATGTCAAACTTGTAAATTTAAAATTCAAGATAATGCTTCAGTTCTCGGACACAACCTAAAATAACTGTTTTCTGAAAACATCTTATCATGCTTAACTCTCTCATGCCTTAAAGAATAAATAAAACAATGCATAAAAAATCTACAAATTAATCCTAAACAGAATCAATAAAAACTCTAGATTAAGAAAAAATAACTATAATGTAAGGTTTGAGGAAATTACTTAAACACAAAAAACAATTCAGGGGTCATATCGCATAACATATAGAATCCTCCCCACACTTAAGATGTACATTGCCCTCAATGTACAAACAAAGATAGTCATAATAAGTAAGATATTATTAAAAAAAGGAGGAAGAGAACTGAAACTGCCTTAAATTTGGATGAATGAGCTACGATACTGAAATCTGAAAATGTAGGAGATCCTAAATTAATTACATGGTTTAGTGCACACTAATAAGAAAATAAACAAAAATAAGATAACATAAACAGGTAGCAAAACAAACACAAAATAATAAGAACAATAAAGTGCATAAAAAACATATCAATCTGGAAAAGAAGAAAAACAAATAAAAATAAAATAAATAAATAAAAGATAAAACTAGGTAAAATCGTAGATTGACATCACGAGGAATATTAGGATCGAGAGGCTCTGGGTCAGTTGTGCGAACTAGTGACAAGAGATGAAAGTGTTGGCACAACTGCAGTAAATAAGCCTCTATACGGTCCTGCTACTGCTGTAAGTGTTCGATCTACTCTGACTGCTGCTAAAATGTTAGGTTTTTGGATACATGGCCATGAGCTAGGCCAAGTAGGCCACACGGTCGCGCGGTCAGGTCATGTATCTCTCTAGAGCCTTGTGTGTCACAAGAATTTTTTTTAAAAAAAAGATCGCTCAAGTATTGACACGGTCCATAACACGCTCGTGTGTCTAGGCTGTGTGTACCAGATAGTCGTGTTGCTAGGTCATGTATCTTCACTCAGACCGTGTGGGCTTGTCGTTCGCTTCTCCCACGGCCATGTGTAGTAGCCGTGTAGGTCACACGGTCGTGTCGCCTGGTCTTGTGACTCTCTGGAATCATATGGCTCCAAGTTAATCCATTCCCTGTATGCACATGGGCATATGCTTATGCTGTGTAGGCCACACGGCCGTGTCGTTAAGTCGTGTGGTCTACCTCAAACCGTGTGGTTTTTTTTACAATTAATAAAAATAAACGTAAGAAAATAACATACTAAGCATGCAACACTAATAAATGAAAATAAAAAGAAAACTCGGGTTGCCTCCTGAGAAGCACTTCTTTAGAGTTTAAGCTCGACTTCCCTTTTCAAGAACACGATTATTTCGAATTTTGAAACCAGAGCTCCTCTCTCTCATTATCAATATCACAACCAAGATAAAGTTTGTATCGATTACTATTTACCTTAAACGTTCCATATTCAGGGTGTGTTACCTAAATTTATCCAGATACAAGCATGTGTCTTACCATAAATGGATTCGACCATCTTGACTTAAGCTCTTCAGGGAACATTCGTAGATCTAAATTGTCTAGCAGCACTTTGTCTCCAACTACAAATTGGTTTGTCCTTTTTAAATGCACACCATGACGTTGCTTTGTTACTTCTTTTTACATTGTTGGGTCCTCATAAGCCTTTGTTCGCCATTCATATAGTTTATCGAGCTGCACCATTGTTTCTTCACATGTCCCTTGACTTTTATCACCTTGGACAGGACACAGTTCTAACACGTCTTTATGAGTAATTTCCTGTAAAGAATGTTGAGTCACATGATTAATAAACTCAATAGAATAACGAGTATCATTTCACTCACTAGAAACTCTCACAACATCATGTGCTTGAAGAGTAATATTTTCATCACCTATCCTCAGCACAAGTTCACCATTACCCACATCAATAATAGTTCTAGTAGTGGCTAAAAAGGGTCGACCTAAAATAATGGGTACCTCAATATCCTTATTCATGCCTAGTATAACAAAATCAACAAGGAATATGAATTTATCCACTTTAACAAGCACATCCTCAATAATACCCCTAGGATACTTAATTGATTTGTTAGATAATTGAATACTCATCCTAGTGGGTTTTGGGTCCCCAAGACTAAGTTGTTTGAACATTTTATAAAGCATTAGATTTATACTAGCACCCAAATCAGCCAAATCTTTTTCAACAGTTAAGCTATCAATAAATCAATGGACAGTAAAACTCCTTGGACCCTTAAGATTAGCAGGTAGTTTGTTTTGGAGAATGGTCAAACCCTTCTCATTTAGCTCCATAGTGGACAACTCTTTTAAATTTTTTTCTTTGTCAAAAGCTCATTTAAGAATTTTGCATACTTGGGCATCTACAAAAGGGCTTTAAATATGCAATCTTTTCAAAAGTTTAGAAAATCTACCATATTGTTCACTTATGTGATCTTGCTTCAACTCTGTTGGATGTGGGATTAGTAGTTTGTATTCTCTAACCACTGACTTATGTTCTTTCTTACATTCCTCAACCCCATCATTTTTCTCAATAGCTTCTAGATTCAGCTTCTTTTCAGGCTCAGCCAACACGTTTCCACTTCGTAAAGTGATTGTGTGGACTTGCTCTTTTCAGTTGGTTTCAGTGTTACTAGGTAAACTACCTTGTTCTCTCTTTGAAACCAATTTAGCAAGCTTGCTAATCTGATTCTCGAAACTCAAAATAGATGCCTGCTGATTCTTTAAAGTTGTTTCAGTGTTCTAGAATCTACTTTTTTACACTAAAATAAATTTAGTCAACATCTTTTCTTGATAATAAGGTTGCTAAAAACCCGGAATGGGTTGTGACCTTTGATTTCCTTGACCACCCCAAGAAAAATTTGGATGATTTCTTCTTCCTCAGTTATAATTATTGCTATAGGGGCTATTCTGAGGTCTAAGATTATTACTCATAAAGTCAACTTGCTCGTGCTTCAATGTAAACTTGAAGGGCAAAAATTCTACTCCAGTCACATTAGGAGTGAGTATATGGTCGAGTCGAGTTGAATCGAACAAAAAATTTTCGAGGTTTTTGAGTTGACGAATCCTATTTTAGCAACCAAACTCAATTTGATTTTTTTTGAATCGAATCGAATCAAGTCAAAAAAATTTTGAGTCAAGTCGAGTCGAGTTAACGAATCCTATTATTTATACTCAATGTTGCATTTACAAAGACCGATTATTTAACTAGTAGGCGAAGTATAATATTATTTAACTACATAAACAATATAATGGTTTTGCCTTTTAACTTAATGAGTAAACATCTATCAAAACAACGTAGTTATGCCTTTTAACTTAATAGTTTTGATTTTTAACTTTAGAAAAGGTAAAAATTTATCAAAACAGCGTAGTTTTGCCTTTTCTTATTCAGATTTTCAAATAATTCGAATTTTGTAATTCATATTTCAGTTAAACCGAAAAACTTAATTTTTTATTCGCGTTGATTCGAATAACTTGATTAACTCAAATAACTCAAGCTATTTAATTCAAAATTTGAATTTTTTTTATCTAGTTTTTCGAATCGATTTGGATTTTTCTCACCTCTAAGTCGCATCACATTGCACTATCGGATTCACCTCCTTAGCTAAACTCAAACCATCAATTTTCTTACCAAGAGCTTTAACCTGACTCGCCAATATAGCAACTGTTTTTATATTAAAAACATTGGTTGCCTTGGAAAACCTTGCTCTAGTAACTTGTCATTAATAGTTATTCAGTACCATCCCCTCAATAAATTTTTAGGTTGTCTCAAGTGTTTTATTATTCAGGGTTCTACCAGCTGCTGCATCAATCATCTGTCTAGTTGAGGGATTCAAACCATTATAAAAAGTTTGAACATGTAAACACAAAGGTAATCCAAGATGAGGACACATTCTCAAAAGATCCTTAAATCTCTCTCATGTATCGTAAAACATCTCAAGATCAAATTGAGCAAAAGGAGAGATGTCATTCCTCAACTTAGATGTTTTAGGCTGGTGGAAAGTATTTCAACAAAAACTTTTCAGTCATCTGAGCCTAAATAGTGATGGAACCACGTGGAAGTGAATTCAACCATTGTTTTGCCTTGTTCCTTAAAAAGAATAGGAACTACCATAAGTGTACGGCATCATCAGTAACACCATCGATCTTAAATGTGTCGCAGATCTCCAAAAAGTTAGCTAAATAAGCATTCAAATCTTCCTCTTGCAACCCATCAAATTGAACATACTGTTGCATCATATAAATTGTGTTTGGCTCGATCTCAAAATTATTTATAGCAACAGTTGGTTTGACAATACTCGATTCAGTCCCAATCAAAGTGGGCTTAGCATGGTCACACATAGTCCGAGGAGCAGGATGTGTAGGAGGTTGCATATTAACAGGATTAATATTTATCTCCACAGTAATGTCCTTTTGCTTTGATCCTCTATGAAAATTTTTTGTTGACCTTACCTTTCTTCTCTAACCTCTTTTCGATTTCTGCGAGCAACCTTTTTAATTTCACTATCAAAAAGTAATGGTTCCAATGGGTTGCCTCTAGTAATAAACCAAGAGAACCTGTAAGAATCAAACAAAAGAAAATTATAATTTAGATATTAAATTTAAAACAAAAGTATTAAAGTTACAATAAAAAATTGGTTAAATTAATAAAAATAAAGTTTTCCTCATATTCTAGTATCCGGAAACGGCGCCAAAAACTTGATGGTCACAAAACTAACTAAAATTTTGACTAAGGCAAGTGCATCTATCAATTAATAATATAGTTACAGTGAGCAAATATATCTTTCCCACGAGGAATACAAGTACTAGTAGTTACCGTCTTTCAATTACTTAACCGAATAATTCAAATAATCGATTAAAACTAAAATTAACTAATTTAATTAACTAACAAACACGACAAAGAACAAAACACAAATATAATAGAATAATAACAAAGAAATGAAGCAATACCTAGGTAAGCATCTGCCTAGATTTCATCTGTCACTATCAATCATTATTACGCAATTTTTTTACTTAGCACCTTCATTCGTAAAAATCCCTAAATATGTTAATATCTCTTTCGAGCATAAGAGCAACTAACTCTAGCTTGATTAACTAAATTTTTTTTCTAATTAAAAGCCTTATTATCGCATTAACTCATGTTATGGATTCCCCTATTAGATTTGACTCTGATTCGGTAGATTTATGTCATCTTATTTTTAGTATTGCATGCAACTCTACTCAATTACTCAAGATCTAATCTTAAACAGGGTTTATTCAACCACCTATTTAAACACATCAAACATGGATTAATACTCTATAAATATCAAACCAAGAATTAAGCACACATAATGAGAACAAAGAAACTAAGTATTTATTGCATAAAACAAAAACCAAACAATAGAGTTCATTATAAGGTTCATCTCCCTTACGTATTTAGGAAATTAATTAATGCTAGAAAAGAGAAAAATCAATTATATAGTATAATTGAAAGAATAAAAGACACTCATGATAACTTAGTAAGAAAACAATTGGAAATCTCCAATCTTGATTGAAATCTACTTCAAATTCGGTTTCAATGGTGTTTTTTTCAAGTTGTTTTCTTGAGTATTCTCTTGTGGCTCTCTCCTATCTTCTTATTTTTGTCATATATACGTATTAGAATGTCGAAAAACTTAAAAACTCGTGATTTTTTTATGTTCAGTGTGCAATCTCATGGAATTGACATAGTTTACCACATGCCCGTGTGGTATTCTTATGTGAAAAAGGTACAACCTGTGTCGTCTTATTTTTCACTCGTTTTTTGCTCCTTTTGCTCCCAAGTGCTTTATTAAGCATTAAAATATGAATTTAAAGGATTATGCGTATAAAATTTACAATTAACATCGAATAATCATCCAAAACATGTTAAGAATGAGGGCAAAACATTTTACTCTTAGCATCTAAAATACAAAAAAAAAAAACGAAGTTTCATGTCATTGCCACATATTGGTCATACATTGATTTTTTTGCTACTTCACAAAAATAATATTGTTAGTATATTTGAGCAATTTGTCCAAAATTTGACAAGTTTAGGCACCAGATTGGACCAAAAAAGCTTAGGTACCAAATTAGAGGTAAAAATCAGGTTTAGGTACCAAATTGGACCAAAAGAAAGGTTATGTATCAAACTAGTATAAAAATTGCCAAGTTCATATACCAAATGTTATATTAAACCTTGATAAAATGCTACATAATCTCGAGAATCAATAGACAGGTACATTGTAATTGCCTATGTAACACCCCACGCCCAAATCGATCGTCGGGTCCAAGCTATAGGATGTCACATCTATTGCCGGAGAAACTACAAACATATAACATTAAAATCAAAACATAAAATATTCAAAGATAATCATTTCAATTCATAATCATGATATACAACCTTTCTTGGGGTTTTATACGAGCCTACATATGCTTTAAAGTTAACTCAGAATCGAACAAAGATCAATTTGTAACATTTTCAAAATTTTAGATCAACATCGCGACATGAGGGAGTGTCTCATCATGATGTGACATACTGACTTGGTTCATCATGACGACGGGGTTCATCATCACGCCATAGCCTGAAATCAATATCTCGTCACGACAACCATCACTTAACGTTCCAACATGGACTCTGTTTTTTGCACAAATTGGGCCTTTTGGTACCTATTTCAATACAACCAAACCATTTACACAATTGGTGTATATTTTCACACTTGTACCTTGTTATATCACAACTAGATGTGGCAAATTAGGCTTTTCTAACACACTTAAGGAGCTTTTTCTCGAGTAAAATAGAGTTTTAGCATAGTTTTTCGTTATTTTTGTTATTTTTATTTTTTTCGAATAAGTGAAGATGTCTTAATTTTGTCTATTTTTTTACCCAAATTGGTCGTTAGTGCCATTTGAAGGCCTAATGTGTGTTTGAGTGCAATAGGGATATGTTGGAAGTTGAAATTTAGCAAGAACTACACCTAAAGCAAGGATATCGTGAAATCCAACCTTTGAAATCGTGACTTCCTCGACAGTATAGAAGACCAAAGATTTCCTTTAGTGGTATCGTGATATCGCTTTGGGTATCACGATATCCACCTCCCAAGGAAGACCCTAGGTTTCAACACTGCTCGAGATATCGTAATATCCTATTTTGGGTATCGCGATATCACCTTCGTCAAAGGTACAAACTTGTATAAAAAAGCGAAACCATTGTCTACCAAACCCACAAATCACACAAGGCTCGTGTAGGGGCATTTTTGGCATCAAAAAGTCATCAGAATACATTTCAAAATAGCCAAAAATTGCTGAGGAGGAGAGACACACACATTAGCTTAGATTTAGTTTTCTCTACAATTTTTCTAGGGTTTTTGTTTTTCTCTTCTTCTACCTTAGATTAGAGTTTATTTTTCTACACTTACTTCTTGTTCTTATTCTTTATGTTATTTAATTTGGTTAACATTGTAGCTAAGGTTTATTTACATTTCTAACCCATGTACTTTGCTTTCAAGACTCTCTAAGCTTTAGTTTAATGTATTTCAGTTTATTTTACTTTAAATTTGTCAAAACTTGTTCCTTTTATGTTTCTTGCTTTAGATTTCTCTGTTAAATGCTTTGGGTTTCATGCTATTTAAGTTTTCTTGCATAAAAATATCGACTTTTATATTTTTTAAGCTTTACTTTCATGGTTGTCGTGTTTTTCATTACTATGTTCATTTTCTCTACATTGAGCATGTGTAGTTAAATGATCGTTGTTTTTGCGATGTCAAAGTCTTAAAATTTATAAAAAGAATGATCAAACCTGGAAACTAACTATGACAACGATGTGAGGCAAGCACACTTATCGAACAGTAGTATATTTAAGGCAAGACCGGAATGTCGAACCCAAAGGAACCAAAAGTACTAATACTAACTCTCTCTTTATTATTTAGCCTAAGAATTAAAGTGATTTTTATTTAACCTAAAATTAACTAACTACTAAACTAAAAACTTTAAAACAAAGAAGAATGAATTTGGAAAAAATACTTCGAGGAAAAACCAATTGATTAAGACGACACCCAAGGAAGAATCCACCTAGACTTCACTTGTTATCTGACTCTGAACCAGACGATTTATTCATTTGACTTGATCCGTAAGATTCCTTAAGTTATATTAATCCCTCTCTCGAGGCGACTAACGTCTAACCCTAGGTTGATTAATTGAAATCTCTTTCTAATTAAAACCCCTAAAATCGCATTAACTCAATCTATGGACTCCCATACTAGGTTTCACCCTAATCCGGCAAAATCTCGTCACCCTATCTCTAGGCGCGCGATCAACTCCGCTTAATTATGCTAGATCTACTCTTAAGCAGGGACTTTTGTTCCTCCACCTAAGCACATCACACTTGAATTAATATCCTGAAAATATCAACACAAGAATTAAGAACACATGATTAAGAACAAATAAAATATTTATCATATAGTTCAGTAAACGATAACAAGATTCATCTTAGGCTTCATCCCCCTCAGGTATCTGAAGGTTTAGTTCATAATAATAATAGAAAACATCTCAGAAGAAAAGATAAAACAAAACATAAGAAATCCCTAAAACCCCTTGAAGGAATTGAAGGAGAGATCATTCGTCTTGAGTAGAATTCCAGCTTCTTAAGATGGATCAACTGGCTATCTTCGAGTAAATCTCCACAAATCTACCCTCTTTGGCCTAGCTGGACGCCCCCTGACTAAAGCCTTGAGTTCCCCCTTTTCTGGTCATACTTAGGGTGTTTATATAGACTTTTGAATATGTTTCTTTGCTCCTAAGTATCCAAATCCAAGTGAAACTCTTCTTTCCCACGACAGGGACACGCCCATGACACATGCCCGTGTAAGTCGTGGCCAGGCCGTGTTCGAGCCTGTTGAATGAGGCACGGCCGTGTGGTCTTGGGCCAGGCCGTGTGGATTTCGTGATATGGCCCATTTACTCCATTTTGGGCCCGTTTTTCGTTCTTTTCGTCATCCGATGCTCTTTTGAGTATAAAACATGAAAACAAAGGATTAAGAGCACCAAATTACATAATTCAAGGCTTAAATCATCCAAAAGCATGCTAAATGTAGGCTTAAAATATGTCACTTTTACGATTTATCAAATACCCCCACACTTAAGCTTTTGCTTGTCCTCAAGCAAAATTCTCAACTCATAATTAAAGCGAACTTCCCTGATTCATAATATTCATCAATAGTGTTTCATCATAATTCATAGATAATTTATACATGGATAATTCAACTCAAAGAGTCCTAAAGATTCAAACAATTAAAGTCATAGGTTTTATAGTATGAAAACGTTAGGTGTTTCCCCTTGCCTAAATAATTACCTCTGATTCAAAATCGACAAGAGTTGACATCCTCACAAAAGATTCACTCAAACCACTCGAAGTATTTAAGGTTCAGAATTAAGCACTCAAAAGTTGAACATGAAAAGTTAATCCCATAGGCTTGCATGAAAATCAAATCTCCACCACTGTAAAAAATGAGATGATACACAAATCAAAAGGTCTTTATCAGGGTTGTAACGGGGCTTAGGTTAAAGGTGTGGATAAAGGCTGAATTAGAGGGTTAGAATCGAGATTGACCTGACAAATTACCTGACTAAAAACACAAACTAATTACATCAAATGAAGATTTGCACTACTAATACTAATGGCACGAGCTTCTTCTTCAACAATTGGAAATTAAACATATAATCTCATTTAATTACATAACTAATAATGAATATACTTCGATTTTTTTTAAGAACAAGTCAAATGTGTAATAAAGGATAAATTCAACTACTTGAAATAAAGATCATAGCCAGGCAACTGATCAAATCAAATCTCGTCATAAGGGTAGTCAAAAGGAATGGTGATAACAAATACAAAGGGTTTTGGGTTAATATTAGTGGGTGAGTTAATAAAAAGGGTTGTTAGGATCAACAGGGTTCACTAGGGGTTAATTATGAAGGTAGGCTTTTAGTAGAGTAAGTCGGTTAAAACCTAGGTGCCTTTATCATCTCTGTATATCAAATCAAAGGTGTGGTCTCGACATGTATCATCAATGCAAGTTCTAGAATAACAAATCAATGTTGACATACTCATAATCAATAAAGTGAGCACGAAAAAGAATGTATGCTCCAAAAGGCTCAAAATCTCACATAGAATTATGTGTATTTGATGTCAACCTCGTAAATTTCAAACTTCAAAGTAATATTCAAATTCAGGTAGACAACCTAACAAATTTTAAATTTCTGAAAAATAGACTTTCTTATGCTCGATTCTCTAGTATTCTTCAAGTTTAATCATCAATGCACAATTATCAATGACTTAATCTAAAACATATCAATAAAAATCATACATCAAAGGAAATTTCATTTTAACCATAATATGAGAAACTTACTTTAGAACAAGGCATAATTCAAGGATTTTCAAATAATTCTATAGTTAACCCCCCCACACACTTAAGATGTATATTGCCCTCAATGTACAAAGATAGATAGTATCAAAATAATCATAAAATCATAAGATGGGGGGAGAAGTGAAACTTCTTGAATTTTGGATGAAGTCAATGAAAAGAAACCGGATAAGATTGGAGGTGAACATGGGGAAGTGCCTCGAACTGTTTGAAATTGAATCCTCGAAGTAGCCTTCCTGATTTTATTGTATCCTGAGCTAAATCTAAATGACATGAAGAAAAAGAAGACAATAACAAAGAAAAAATAAATAAATAAGTAAGTAAAAATAAAAGTAAATAATGGAAAATGAAAGAAGAAAGACAACTGGAAAAGAAAAAGGAAGAAGGGGGCTTAAATAGAGATGCAGCCCGTGTCTATGTTCCTACTTGTGGCACCCACACGGCCACGACCACGGTCGTGTGTAAGGCTGTGCGAGTATGGAGAACATGCGGCTAAACATGAAAAGAAATAAACTAAACTAATTAGTAAGGTTAGTGCTCGGCTTGCCTCCCGAGAAGCGCTCGTTTATAGTCTTAAGCTAGACTTTACCTCTCATTCTATGGTCATGGTGGTTTGAGGAGGTGAAAATCCTTTCTCATGCGATCAGTTCGGTTATTGATATAAACTTTAAGTCGAGTAATGTTTTCGTCAAAAGTGCCGAAATTAGAATGTGTTACCAAGATCGTTCCATCTGGGAAGATTTTGAGTACCTGATCTCCTATCTTAAGCTGGGTTGTTCCATTATTAAGTTCGTCATGGAGTTGCCTCGTTTTTGCTTCGTGTGTTTTTAGTCTCTCCTTGAAGTGTGTCTTCCATTCGTCTAGTTCATTGATCCAAAGCCTTCGTTCCTCATGAATTTCTTCTTTATCGACACGAGGTCTAGGATCTGGCATCTGCGAAAGAGCTTCTAGAAACGGCAAGTTAATATGAAATTTCTTTGAAAGTTTAAGAGACTTACCGATTTGTTCCTCTGTGTTGTCTTTCTTTGTCGTATCGAGGTATGGCACACGGGGTTGGTACTCTGTAATCACCGGGTTTGGTAAATCATGGCTTACCTCAACCTTACCTTCACTTACCATAGGCTCTTGCGTTGGGTCAGATTCCATTAACCTTTCACTGTCATGAGCTGTTACGACTTGAATTTGCTCTTTTGGGTTAGTTTCAGTGTTGCATGGCAAGCTTTCTTGTAGTTGTTCTGAGATTAGCTTAGTAAGCTGACCAAACTGATCCTTGATCTCCTGTGTTGATGCCTCAAGTTTTGTTTCTATCTTTTGGAAACGTGTTTCTGTATCTTGGAAATGTTTTTCTGAGGCCGCTATAAATTTTGTCAGCATCTCCTCGAGGTTCGGCTCCTCTTCCTGTTGGTGAGGTGGTTGTTGAAAATCTGGAGGAAGTTTCGGTCTTTGGCTACTTTGATCATCCCACGAGAAATTGGGATGGTACCTCAAACATGCATTATAAGTGTTATCATAAAAATTATTTTGAAGTCTAGAGTAGTTACCCATATAATGGACTTGTTCGTTCTCCATGCCATATCCGTAGGGTGGGTACTCAGGATTCGGCACGCTTCCTAGATTCGAGTCATATTGCATTATTGGGTGTACCTGCGAGAGACTATACAAACCATCAAACTCTTTATTCATCATCTCTAGCTGGTTAGATAACCTGGTGACCACGTCGAGGTTGAAGACACTAGCTGCTTTAGTAGGAATTGTCCTCATGACTTGCCACTGATAATTATCCAGTGCTATCTTCTCTATCTAAAATTATTTGCCAAAAGCAAATAAAGGAAAAATTAGCAAAGTAAAAAATAAAAATAAAAATAAAAATAAAATAATAATAATAATGAAAATAAATTGCAAATAAAAAATGGCTAAAGTAATAAAAATTAAGCGTTCTTAATATTTCAGTTCCTCGGCAATAGCGCCAAAAACTTGATCGTTGTTTTCGCGATTTCAAAGTCTTAAAATTTATAAAAAGAATGATCAAACTTGGAAACTAACTATGACAAAGATTTGAGGCAAGCGCACCTATCGAACAGTAGTATAGTTAAGGCATGACCGGGATGTCGAACCCAAAGGAACCAAAAATACTAATACTAACTCTCTCTTTATTATTTAGCCTAAGAATTAAAGTGATTTTTATTTAATCTAAAATTAACTAACTACTAAAATAAAAACTCTAAGACAAAGAAGAATGAAATTGGAAAAAATACTTCGAGGAAAAACCAAATTAAGAAGACACACAAGGAAGAATCCACCTAGACTTCACTAGTTATCTAACTCTGAACTAGACGATTTATTCATTTGACTTGATCCGTAAGATTCCTTAAGTTATATTAATCCCTCCCTCGAGGAGACTAACGTCTAACCCTAGGTTGATTAATTGAAATCTCTTTCTAATTAAAACCCCTAGAATCGCATTAACTCGATCTATGGACTCCCATATTAGGTTTCACCCTAATCCGACAAAATCTCGTCACCCTATCTCTAGGCGCGCGATCAACTCCGCTTAATTATGCTAGATCTACTCTTAAGCAGGGACTTTTGCTCCTCCACCTAAGCACATCACACTTGAATTAATATCCTGAAAATATCAACACAAGAATTAAGAACACATATTAAGAATAAATCAAATATTTATCATATAGTTCAGCAAAGGATAAAAAGACTCATCTTAGGTTTCATCCCCCTCAGGTATCTTAGGGTTTAGTTCATAATAATAATAGAAAACATCTCAGAAGAAAAGATAAAACAAAACATAAGAAATCCCTAAAACCCCCTGAAGGAATTGAAGGAGAGATCCTCCGTCTTGACTAGAATTCCAGCTTCTTGAGATGGATCAACTGGCTATCTTCGAGTAAATCTCTACAACTCTACCCTCTTTGGCCTAGTTGGACGCCCCTTGACTAAAGCCTTGGGTTCCCCCTTTTCTGGTCATACTTAGGGTGTTTATATAGTCTTTTGAATATGTTTCTTTGCTCCTAAGTATCCAAATCCGAGTGAAACTCTTCTTTCCCACGACAGGGACACGCCCATGGCACACGCCCGTGTAAGTCGTGGCCAGGCCATGTTCGAGCCTGTTGAATGAGGCACGTCCGTGTGGTCTTAGGCCAGGCCGTGTGGATTTCGTGATATGGCCCATTTACTCTGTTTTGGGCCCGTTTTCCGTTCTTTTCGTCAGCCGGTGCTCTTCTGAGTATAAAACATGAAAATAAAGGATTAAGAGCACCAAATTACATAATTCAAGGCTTAAATCATCCAAAAGCATGCTAAATGTGGGCTTAAAATATGTTACTTTTACGGTTTATCACTAAAACTTTAAGAAGGTTGATTAATGGAGATGTGGATAAGCTAAACTCTTTGGAAAAATGACTAAATCGTAACAAATTAGACTAATTTGAATAGAACTAATAACTTAGGTAGTGATGCCCCTAAGGGAATATCAAGATAAAGTGATATCAGAATGTAATCTTTTCGCACACCCATTCGTTAGTCCCGGATTAACCGATGAGGTCAGAAGAGAAATCAGACCTAATTCGTCTAAGTTGGTAAAATTGAGATTGGAAGATAAAATGGAGCTACTTGGTAATTTACGCAATTTATGTCCATAGTCCAAGATTTGGTGAACCACATCGAACTCAACCAACCCCCGTTAGTTATTTGCTAGATAGTCACTGTAGTTCACATTTCTTGCAACTTAGTCCCTAGGGTAGAATATTTAATTTTCTTGCAAAATCATCTTTTATGGACTACCGTTGTAACAGCCCTATTTCGGTGAAATCGAAACAGTGGTTTTGGGGCCACAAATTCAAGCCAAAAATAAAATTTATTTTTATTTTATTATATGGACCGTATTATGTTAGAAAAATTCATGTGAAAATTTTACTACGAAAATTTTACCGATTATGTGCTTCATTACGGAAATGACTAAATCGCATAAAATGAAAAAGTTGAATTCTAGTAGCTATAGGGATTAAATAGATATGGAATTCAAAACTAGAGGTACTTATATGGTAATTAGACCATTAAAGAGAAGTATGTAGATATTTTGGTATGACTCATCCATGGAAAATAAAAAAAAGGCTTCTAAATGGCCCAATTTGTCCGAGCCCGTTTTATAACCCCCCCAAAAAAAAACACAATGATAACCAAATTAAAAATTGATCCAAAACAGTCCAATAAAATACAAAATCTGATAACAGTCCCTTTACACCAATAAGCCCAATTATTAAACTAAACCCTAACCCGTTTACAAAGCTAACCCAATAACAAAGATTAAATAGCAGGCCTAAAGACCCAATCCCAAAACTGGCCCAAATGGCCCAAATGGTTTCAGCAAGCAGAAACCCTAAAGACTTCCAAAGGCTTCCGGCGCCGCGCGCGTGCCTCCACGCGCGCCACCACACGCACGCGACACGCGAGCCATCACCAGCACCTCCGTACTGCCTCCAGTACATCAGCATCGTACAGCCTCCATGCCCTAGCCACGTCCCTTCCGTGCTTGCAAGCAAATGGCAGAGAAACAGCAAAAAATAGAGAGCAGAATGTATTTTTAGATTATTCCGATTTTTGGCCTTTAAAAATCGAAAAATCCATTGTAAGTTTTTTTTTACGCACGCATGCAAATAGAGGAAATGCAAAAAATCAAAAAAGAAAGGTGATTTTTCATACCTTGTGAATCTTTGTTCTTTCAGTTTTTTTTTCTCTTCCTTTTTGAATCAGTTTCTATGTTTATTTGAAAAAAAAAAAGAAAGTGCTTACCTCGAATCTGTTCGATCTGTGTCTTCTCAGTCGCAATCGGAGTCTAGATACAGATCCCAGTGAGGGTTAGATCCTCGTCTACTCTGTCGCAATCGGGACTAGACAAGGGTCTTGATCGGAGAACAAGGGCGACTCAACACATATCAAGGCAAACTGATGCGTCACTATTCACTGATTTCAATGGCGCTTTAGTGATAAATCTAGGAGGTCCTTGTGGCTGAGAGTAAAGGCTAAAGGGGCTAGGGTTTCGTTTCAATGAGAAATTGGTGGTGTTTTGGGGACTAATAGTCATTAAGAGAGCGACGTCATTTAAGGTTCATGATAATAGCTTTGAAACGATGTCGTTTAAGGCCGTTTAAATCCGACCCGATCTGAAGCTCCTTAAGGTCCGCGTGTTTATGTGTTAAAAGAGAATTTGCGCATTCGGTCCTTCTTATTTCTGTACTGCTTTTAATTAAATCTGTTATGCATGGTCCTTATTGTTTAATCAACCTCAATAATTTATGCGTTATTCTAATTTAATCCTGTTAATGTGCTACATTTTGATATTATGATATTTGCTAGTTCGATCCCTCGTTATTTTTGCGAAGTTAAATCAGATTCTTGATTCTGTGTAAATAATTTTGCTTATTTATAAATTAGCCCTCTAATTATATTTTTATTTCAATTAAGCCTTAATTTATGAAATCGTTTTGGAAGTTAAATTTGTAATGTTTCAATTTGTTTTATTTTTTTATTTAAATGTATTTTATTCCTTGTATTACAATTATATATTATCATTTTGTACAAATTGTTGATTCTCACATTATTTTATGTACATATTTTTCCTTAAATCTATCTATAAATAAATTTAATTTCTTTTAAAATCTGCTAGTATATATATACGTTTTTTTTCTATTTTAAATTTAGTGCATATAATTTATTAATTTGAAAGATCATATTTTAATGTATATTTTAATTTATTTCACAACATTTTTTCTATATTGTTACTTATTATCGTACTGTATATTTTTGCGTTAAATTATTTCTATAATTCTGTCCATTTGCACAATGTGGAGTTTGTATGTTATTTCGTTACTTGTGCTACTTCTCGTTGTTTTATAGTACAAATTCTAATGTATTTCTACTACATGTTCCATTTCATTTAAAATGCTTTTTGAGATTTTTTCAAAAATAAGGCAATATTTGTGCGTTTGGAAAGTCAGAAAATTATGCCCTAACGTACTGGGTGTCAATTTTCTGTCCAACCAAATAGCCCTAATACCCTTCTTAATTGTATGTTTTGAAAATCAAAGATGATCTCGTGTCGAGGTATGAAAGTGTTATATCCTAACGTACTGGGTATGATATCTTTATTCCTTTGAAACGAGTTAATCTTGAGATTCAAATCAAGCTAAGCCTCTTTAAAAAATTATACCTTAAATATTTTCAAGTTTAAAATATAAGGACACTAATTAATTGATTTGGTACCCGCTCTGGGGCGTATGGGGGTGCTAACCCTTCCTCGTGCGTAACCGACTCCCGAACTCTTTTATTTAATTTCGTAGGCCAATAAAATTTTTATGAGGTGATCCGATTACACCCAAACAAAAGATCGGTGGCGACTCCACATCACATTTTTTAAGTCGACCCCATTTTTCTAAAAAAAAATGGTTTCGACAGCTTGGCGACTCCATTGGGGAACAGGTTGAGTTAGGCCATAGATTGATTAATTTTGGTTCTTTTGATTGAAAATATGGAAAATTATTTTGAAAAATCATGTTTTTTTTTTATGCATTTGTTTGTGCTATAATTACAATAATGTCGAATCTCATAAAATACTTTGGCATTGCATTGCATGACCGTTGTGGTCACACCTATAAGTGGGAGTAATAAGCTATGCTTTCGTGAGGTTTTCACCTCCGCATGGACTAGTGGACTACTTCCGGGATACATCTGTACCTATGTTTTCTTGAGGTTTTCACCTCCGCATGGGCATAGGGAAATGTATTCCCCTGAACCGAACTTAATCCATATAAGCCTATAATGGGTGAGGATTGAGGAATCTGCTGGTTCAGGTACCCATTCACTAGAACCAAGCCACATATAGTAAACCCTAAAGGCCCACCCTAGGTAGAGCTATGTCGAACCTTTAGTGGTTACCCAGATAAGTGTTGATAATATTTTGCTTGTTTTAATTTTTATTATGCGATACTGACTTGTTGTGTTCTGATTTGTTTTTTTATTTGCATGTCATTTCACATTAAAGAGGTGTTGATTCCTGTTCGGTTGCTAAGATAGAAAGTTTGCCCTGGAAAATGAATTTCTTGATAGAGTAGAGGACAATGTCGCTGTTCACGCGTGGTCAGAACTGTTGCAATCGGAAAAAGGGGATAGTCTAGTCGAAGGATACATTTCAGAGTCGTAGGACTTCACCCGCGTTAGTGTGACACAAAATTAGCTTCAAGAACTGAGGGATATTTGGACTCATTAGGAGGATAATACTAAACAGATATTCTACCACAACTATGGTGATATTTCTTATTTGCTTGATGTCAGAGTAGATAAACACTTCAGTTTTGGAATTCTGCATATAGTTGTTTCACTTTTGGGAAGGTAGATCTGGTGCCTACTATAGAGGAATACACTACTTTACTTCATTGTCCAGGGATCCAAGTAGATAAAGTTTATACTAGGGTTTTTAATGTTCCTTCTTTTGTGAAAAGGTTGATGAATATTACTGGAGTGAGCGAGCAGTGGGTTTCAGCTCGGATTCAGCAAAAGGGTGAGGGAAAATGTATTCCTTGGGTAATTTTGAAAGATTTAATTTTGGCGTACCCTGATGTAAAGAAGAAGGTGGATATTTTTGCTTTGAGCATTTACGGATTAGTAATTTTCCCTAAAGCTCTAAGGCACATAGATGAAGCAGTTGCATATTTGTTTGATCGATTGAATAAAAAAGTTACACCAGTTCCTGCAATTCTTCCTGAGACCTTTAGATCTTTAAATGCATGTCGAAGAGCCGGAGAAGGTAGATTTATTGGATGTGCACAATTATTGATAGTATGGTATCATGGTCACTTCTGGAGGGTGGATAAGGTTTCTTACCGACCTTTCTGTGAGAATTATTCACCTTTGAAAGAAGAATTAGCTGCACAAAGGTGAGAGGATATATCAGAAGAAAAGTGGATGACAATTTTGCAGAATCTTCAAGAGGAGGATGTCAAGTGGAGAGCTCCGTGGATGGTGCCCAACGAGGTACTTTATAGATGTGGAGGTTTTGATTGGGTCCCTTTACTGGAATTTGGGGAGCCATTGGATACGCTCCATTACTTGCGGCAAGACAGTATAAGTCTAGACAGTTTGTACCAGTGACGCACGGGTTGGCCCAAAGCGAATTTTCCTATAAAGGGGAAAATTATAAGAAAAGGATTCGGGAGACTGCTAATGCTTGGATGCAAACTCGTCGGATAAAGAGAGTAAGCGTGGTCGAAATGACGACTCCTGAGTATAAAGTGTGGTTAAGTAAAAGAATTAACGATAATATTCCGGGACCAGCTTTAAATGATTTTTGATCAATGGAAGAATGCTTGCGAGTAGTTCCGGCAGAGCTAAAAATTATAAGACAAGACTTTGCAAAACAGAGTTCAGAACTTGGGAAGAAAATTGAGCAATTGGAGGAGGAAAAATGCATTTGAAATTAGATGTGGAAGTACAGAAGTCAGGAGCTGAAAAGTTAAGAAAAGGGAAGAATAAAGCTGAAGAGGATCTAGATAGCCTAAATATAGACTACAAGAAGATGCGTCTATTAATGAGAACTGCGGGGTTAGGAAAAACTTCGGATCACTGGCGACAAGAGGTGCAAAAGGAAAAAGCTAAGGCCGAGCAGTGGGAAAAGAGGTTTCACGAAATGCAGGCTCAAAATGAGATTTTAGAAAGGCAAGTGTTAGAAAGCCAAAATGGAAAAAATGAATTGAAATCTAGAGTGGCGGAATTGGAAAGGTCTCTCTATCACCATCGAAACCGTAATTCTGTGATGGAACTAAAAGCAAGTTTGAGCAAAATTGAGGAGATGAAAAAGAAGATTGAAGAACTAGAGATGGCATTGCAGAATTGTCAAAGCCGTATTGGGTCCCTAGAGGTGAATGAAGAACGATGGAAGGAGGAGCTCCACTACTCTCAAAATCAAAATAGAAATAGAGATTACATCATGGGAGAAGCCATAACCCAAATTCGAGAGGTATCTGACTACATGCAGACTTTGGCAGTGCAAGCGGACATACTAAGCATGCAATATGAGTCCCGGTCAGATCGTGGACAAGAGCTAGCTTCAGTACTTAGGAAAATTAAGGATTTGGGCATTAAGGCCAAGCCATATCTGTAATCTATTTTATGTAAAGAATTTTGTTTTCTAATAAAGTTTTCTATATGGAATTGAATTAGAACTGACAGCTTCGTTGCATTCATGCACTTACATTCATTTTCATTTCATTCATATGCATTAAAGGTCATGAAAGGATTCTAATTGATTAAAAATTATTTCAGCATTAACCTGGACACCGGTAAGACTAAACATCCCTACGGTACCCGAACAAAAACGAAATATATGGATCAGAGATTAGAGAAGCTCGAACAACTCCAAAAGGAGATGCAGGAAAAACTTCAGCTGCAAATGCAGGAGCAACTTGCTAAGATCCTGCAGGATATGATGCATCGGATGATGGAATCACAAAAGAATATGATGTCCCAACTGACTCAATTACTGGCAGGAGGAATAGACAAAGGGAAAAGCCCTATGACGGAAAGTAATCAATACCCTCCTGGCTTTACTCCAACGCGTGAACATGCACCGCCAGATGTAAGTCCACAAGGGCCAGTTGTCTCTATCAGGCCGCAACAGATTCCAGCCGGAGCCTTGCTACCGATGAATTTATAGGACGGCTCAGGCTCTAACCCTGGCCATAGTCCAATCAATCCCAATGTCACTGATTTGGATGAAGTAGCTGAAGGTGAGAAGGCAAAAGTGGAATTACCAAAGCAGCTAGAAGATAGGTGTAAATGGTTGGAGGAGAAGTTTAAGGCAATAGAAAATACTGATAGCTGCTATGGAATCAATGCCAAGGATTTAAGCTTGGTTCCAAACTTGGTGCTCCCATATAAATTCAAGATGCACGAATTTAAGAAATATAATGGGACAAGTTGCCCTGAGGCCCATATTACTATGTTTTGTAGAAGGATGACGGGATACATTAACAATGACCAACTGTTGATTCATTTCTTCCAGGATAGCCTGGTGGGAGCTGCAGCTAAATGGTATAACCAGTTGAGTCGTGCCAGAATTGGTTCATGGACAGATTTGGTTCAAGCATTTATGAAACAGTATAGTCATGTGACAGACATGACTCCCGATAGGATTACTCTTCAAAACATGGAGAAAAAGGGAAATGAGAGCTTTAGACAGTACGCACAGAGGTGGAGGGAGGTGGCCATCCAAATCCAGCCACCACTGCTAGAGAAAGAGACCACAATGCTCTTTATCAATACACTGAAGGCCCCATTTATCATGCATATTCTAGGAAGTGCTACAAAGAGTTTCTCGAACATCGTAATGACTGGAGAAATGATCGAGAATGCCATAAAAAGTGGAAAGATAGAAGCAGGGGAAAGCACCAAGAGATCAGCCCCTAGAAGGAGGGAGAATGAGGTGAATAACATGATCACATATAACAAGGGTCATCCAAGAGCCATCATGGTGAGCCAGCCAAAAACAACAACTGCTACTCAACAAGGTCCCCCGAGACAGGAATCCACCACGAGGGGAAACAATGGAAGGATACAGTTCACACCCATACCTGTGGCATATAAAGAGCTGTACCGGATCCTCTTTGATGCACACGTAGTGTCCCCTTTCTACCTAACACCACTACAACCCCTGTTTCCCAAGTGGTATGACGCGAGCACCCAATGCGAATACCATGCTGGGATCTCGGGGCATTCGATTGAAAATTGCACTGCGTTCAAAAAAGTGGTCGAGAAACTAATAAAGATAGGGATCATAAAGTTTGACGACTCACCCGCACCAAATGTAGCAGGAAACCCCTTACGCAATCATGCTGATCAAGGGGTAAATGGAATAAATGATGGTGGGAAGAAAGTCAAATATAAGATTACAGAAGTCAAGACCCCATTGAGACAAGTTTGGAAGGAGATGGTAGAGAGAGGACTAATCATGTTGGATTTGAAGGAGAGGTCCGAGGGAAGAGGAACCACTGTGAGTTCCATAATAGAGAAGGACATGGAATACAGGAATGTACTGAATTTAGAGCCATAGTGCAAAATCTGATGGATAATAAGGAGATGAAATTTTTCGAGGAGATTGAAGGATCAGAAAAACAAGAAGTTTGTGCTTTAAATGATGGATCAATAGAAAGGGTCCAAAAGGAAAGTCGCCCAGTTTTGATCATTTCTAAGCCAAAAGTCAATGAAATTGGAACATAAGTAACGCCGCGAGTCATAATTCAAAAACATGTAGCATTTCCTTACAAGGACTGCAAAAGGGTTCCTTGGAACTATGACTGTAACGTGACGGTCACAGGAAAAGAGAAACTGATCAACGCTTCTGAAGAGGGACAGGATGTAGGCTTTTACACGCGTAGTAGAAAGCGTTATGATACACCAAGAGCCGAGCCTATTAAAGGAAAAACTGTGATAGAGAATACAGCTGAGCTTGAATCGCCTATCAATGAGCTGGTGACTGAAAAGGAGGGAAAAGAGTTCCTGAAGTTTCTGAAGCATAGTGAGTATAGTGTCGTGGAGCAATTGCACAGACAACTGGTGCGCATATCGGTACTGGCCTTGCTTTTGAGCTTAGAAACCCACCGCAATCTGTTAATGAAAGTATTGAACGAGACTTATGTCACAAAGGACATCTCCGTCAACAAGCTCGATCGTTTGGTCAATAACATCACTGTCGATAATTTCATCTTCTTTAACGATGATAAAATACCACCTGGAGGAAGAGGATCCACAAAAGCTCTGCACATCACCACTCGATGCAAGGGATACACATTACTAGGAGTCTTGATTGACAATTGTTCGGCGCTAAATGTTCTACCCCTGTCCACATTAAATAGGCTGCCACTGGATAGTTTTCACATGAAGCCATGCCAGAATATGGTAAGGGCATTTGATGGCACGGAGAGAAGGGTAATGGGTAGAATCGAAATACCACTTCTGATCGGCCCTAGTACATACGAGGTGGATTTTTTGGTAATGGATATCAAGCCTTCCTATAACTGCTTATTGGGGAGGCCATGGACTCACTCAGCGGGGGTCGTTCCGTCTACGTTGCACCAAAAGCTAAAATTGGTGACAGAAGGTCGATTGGTAACCATAAACGTAGAAGAAGATATCATTGCAGTTGTGACCAGTAACATGCCATATTTAGAGGCAAATGACGAAGGGATCAAATGTTCATTTTGATCATTGGAATTTGTAAACGCTACATTCGCCGTTGAAGGGAATAAGATCCCAATGCTTAGAATATCCAAGACTACAAAAATGGGGTTGCGTTTAACCGTTGGAAAATGAGCCTTATTGGGGAAGAGGCTCAGGAGACACCTCCAATGAGAGGTTGAGGTGTCGTTGCTAAAAGATAAACGAGACCGCTTCAGCTTAGGGTTTAAACCAGACTCGAGACAAAGAAAAAAAGAAATGGAAAAGAAGAAAAAGAGAAGACGAGCACGGCTGAGTGGAAAGGAAATTAAGTGGGAACCAATAATGATTCCGCACATATCTAAAACCTTTGTGTCGGGAGGGGTCATTCACGCTGAGAATAAGAAGCCAAAAGAAGAAGATGTTACAGCAATGTTGGGCAGTGTCTGTATTAATGCCATATCTGAAGAGAAATGGAAGGGGAGAACTTGTCGGACATCCGCCCCTTTGAACCTGGGAGCGTTCTAAATAATTGGACTGCAGAGGAGATTCCTATAGCGTTTAGAACTATTTCAGAGTAATGTCTTAGAACACTTATTACTCTTAGCCTAGGAGTAATAAACATCATTTGTGAAATAGGCTTATGTTCCAAAAATCATTAATTCAATAAAAATGCTTCTGAATTTCTTGAGCAAATATTCTTTATTCTTTCTAATTCATCCATAACCATATTTTACAAGCAATCATTCTTTATTCCAAATATTCTTTCATTCTTCATGGTCATGCCACACAGATAATTATTCTTAAATTTATTCATTTTTGTATATTCCTTTGTACCTACAACAAATTCCTGGATATCAATGACATGAGTGATGCTGCTACTGGATTAGAATCCCCTTTTGAGCAAGACACGCGTTTAGAGGGATCCCAGGACTTTGAAGATAACATAGACTGTGGCTTATCTCCAGACTTGTTAAGAATGGTAAAACAAGAGGAAAAACAAATCCTACCTCATGAAGAGACAGTGGAGGTCGTAACCTTGGAAGAGGGAAAGGCAGTGAAAATTAGAACGTGTATAACTGAAAAATATGAAGCAAGACCTTGTAGATTTGCTTCAAGAATTCAAGGATGTCTTTGCGTGGTCGTACCAAGATATGCTAGGGTTAAGCACTGACATTGTAGTACACCGCCTTCCCATAAAAGATGATTGCAAGCCAGTTCAGCAGAAGCTTCGAAGGATGAGGCCGAATATTGTGCTAAAAATAAAGTAGGAAGTCAAAAAATAGTTTGACGTTGGATTCTTGCAAGAGATCAAATATTCAGAATGGGTAGCCAACATCATGCCTGTCCCTAAGAAAGATGGGAAAGCACGAATCTGTGTAGATTATAGAGATTTGAATAAAGCCAGTCCGAAAGATAATTTTCCCTTGCCTCATATTGATACTCTGGTGGATAACACGGCGGGCTACTCGTTGTTTTCGTTCATGGATAAATTCTCGGGGTACAATAAGATAAAAATGCATCCTGAAGATATGGGAAAGACAACCTTCATAACATTGTGGGGTACGTTCTGTTATAAAGTAATGATGTTTGGGTTGAAAAATGCGAAAGCTACGTACCAAAGAGCTATGGTGACCTTGTTCCATGATATGATGCACAAAGAAATTGAAGTCTATGTCGATGATATGATTGCAAAGTCCCGAACAGAAGTTGAACATATCCAAGTTTTGAGAAAGTTGTTCTTGAGACTGAGGAAATTCCAGTTAAAGCTCAATCCTACAAAATGCACCTTTGGAGCTAGATCGGGAAAATTGTTAGGCTTCATAGTCAGCGAGAAGGGAATTGAGATTGACTCAGACAAGATCCGAGCTATACAAGAATTGCCTCCACCACGCACTCAAAAAGAAGTTTGAGGTTTCTTGGGAAGGTTAAATTGCATTGCTCGGTTTATTTCACAGTTAACCGAGAAATGTGATCCCATATTTCGTATTCTGAAGAAACACAATCCAGGAATGTGGGATGATGAATGCCAGAGAGCTTTCGACGGGGTCAAACAGTACTTGTCAAACCCTCCAGTGTTGTCACCCCCATGCCCGGATAGGCCATTAATCCTGTATCTGACAGTGTTTGATCACTCTATGGGATGTGTGCTGGGTCAACATGATGATTCGGGAAGAAAAGAAAAAGTGATATACTACCTCAGTAAGAAATTCACTGAGTGTGAGATGAGATATTCGCCAATTGAGAAATTATGTTGTGCCTTGATTTGGACGACTCAAAGATTGAGGTAATACATGCTATACCATACAACCTGGTTAATCTCGAAATTAGACCCCCTAAAGTACATGATGGAGTCAACTACTTTAAATGGAAGGATGGCCAGATGGCAAATATTGCTTTCTGAATTCGACATCATCTATGTAAGTCAAAAAACCGTGAAAGGGAACGCAATAGCAGACTTTCTAGCTAGCAGAGCTTTAGAGGATTATGAGCCATTGAATTTTGATTTCCCTAATGAGGATTTAATGTACGTAGCGGAAGTGAAGGAAGATACCCTAAGGGATCATCTTTGGAAGCTAAATTTCGACGGAGCATCAAATGCTGTCGGCAATGGAATTGGGGCAGTCATAGTATCCCCAAATGGAGATCATTACCCATTCACTTGCAAATTGGATTTCGATTGTACAAATAATATGGCAGAATACGAAGCGTGTATCATGGGACTCCGGACAGCTGCGAAACACAGAATCAAAGTGCTAGAAGTATATGGAGACTCTGCACTAGTGATCTACCAGCTCAAAGGTGAATGGGAGACAAGAGATCCCAAATTGATCAATTACCGAAGGATAGTTATGGGGTTAATTGAGGAGTTTGATGATCGCTTTTAGTTATCTCCCACGAGAAGAAAACCAAATGGTGGACGCTTTGGCCACTTTGGCTTTCATGATCAAAATAAGCAAACAAGAGGACATGAAGCCATTCAAATGAGTATCTACGAAGCCCCAGCACATTGTTACAATGTAGATAAAGGAGAAAGAGATGATCACCCCTGGTACCAAGATATATTGCTATACGTGAGAAATCGTGAATATCCTGAACAAGCGACCGAGAACGATAAGAGGACATTGAGAAGACTAGCCTGTGACTATGTCTTAGACGGTGAGATCCTGTATAAAAGAAGAAGGGATCAGGTACTGTTGAGATGTGTCGATGCTGTTGAGGCTAAGAAAATTCTGAAAGAGGTCCACGAGGGTGTTTGTGGAACGCATGCTAATGGTTTCACAATGGCTTGACAAATAATGAGATTCAGATACTATTGGTCTACCATGGAAGGAGACTGCATCAATTACGCTAAAACATGTCACAAATGCCAGATATATGGGGACAAAATTCATGTGCCTCCTTCACATTTGCATGTTATGACTTCCCTATGGCTTTTCTCCATGTGGGGCATGGACATCATCGGGTCGATCTCTCCGAAAGCTTCAAACGGGTATTGGTTCATCTTCGTAGTTATCGACTATTTCACCAAATGGGTAGAAGCTGCTTCATATTCTAGTGTTTCTAAGTCGGCAGTCAGCAGATTCCTAAAAAAGGAAATCATATGTCGATATGGAATGCCTGAGAGGATCATATTCGA
The DNA here is from genome assembly GCA_005393395.2 of Gossypium australe. Classification (NCBI taxonomy): domain Eukaryota; kingdom Viridiplantae; phylum Streptophyta; class Magnoliopsida; order Malvales; family Malvaceae; genus Gossypium; species Gossypium australe. The sequence goes on along the minus strand of CM016614.1, from coordinate 63,030,977 downwards.
CAATGCGTTAAACTTGAACAATAGCACAATCAAGGAGGTCTGCAGTCAATTCAAGATCAGACATCACAATTTGTCACCATATCGCCCAAAAATGAATGGTGCAGTGGAAGCAGCCAATAAAAACACTAAGAAGATTGTGGGGAAAATGGCTGAAACTTATGAAGATTGGCACGAGAAGTTACCATTCGCTCTCTATGCTTATCAAACATCAGTCAGGACCTCTACCGGGGCAACTCCTTTCTCATTAGTTTACGGAATGGAGGCAGTGTTACCCATCGAAATTGAAATTCCTTCCCTTCGAGTCTTGTCAGAGTTAAAGTTAAATGAAGCCGAATGGATCCAGTCTCGATACGATCAGTTGAACTTGATTGAAGAAAAAAGGCTAAGGGCTATCCGTCATGGTCAGATGTACCAAAAGAGGATGATGCGGGCTTATTACAAAAAGGTTCGCCCAAGAGAATTTTACGAGGGAGACCTGGTTTTGAAAAAGATCCTCCCCATGCAAAAGGATTTTAGAGGGAATTGGATGCCAAATTGGGAAGGACCTTATGTCGTGAAAAAGGCTTTCTCCGGAGGAGCACTGATCCTGGCCGAAATGGATGGAAAAAACTTACCCAATCCTTTAAATTCAAATTCTGTTAAGAAATACTATACTTGAAGAGGAAAAGAGGCCAAAGTGAAAACCCGCAAAGGGCGCTTTGAGACCTTCTCAAAAAAATAAATAAATAAAAAAGAAAAAAAAGAAGAGAGAGAAAATGGAGAGGCCAAGGTGAAAACCCGCAAAGGGCGCCTTGAGACTAAAGGGGTTTTGAGTCGAAAACCCGAAAAGGGCGGCTCAAATTGTAATCAACGATGGGGCATGCAGTAATCTTACTATACCTGAATTAAGAAAGAGGGGAGATGTTACGTCTTGGATCATCAACAGAGTACTCTCGATCTCTTAAACACATATTGAGCTTAAAATGGTCTTTAGAAAGTCTGTACAGAGGAGCTCAAATTGCGATATCCGGGGCACCTATCTTGTCCCTTAATAATTTTGTATTCCAACAATGTTTGCTTCCTTTAATAAACTTATTCTTTTCAGATTTCGTTTCTGATAAATTTCATTTTATCCATCATTTATGATTATTTTCAAGTATTTGGTATTGTAATGATTAATGGACTAATAATACTTTCGCAAAAGAAAGTTTTGCATATTACCCTGAAAACTTCTAAACAATATGAGAACCTGAAACAGGACTTTTATTTAGAACACACCAAGCCTAAGGGTTGGAAATGTTTGAGAATGAGACTCTAAATAGTAACCATTTCTTCAGACTTTCTGTCAAAGATGTCGGTTGAACAAGAAGACAAGATATTAAATCAGTGATACAACCTGGAAGAATAATGAGCTATGACAACCCTAAAAAATGATCATTCTCATGAAATTTTGCATTCATTTAGGAGCATTTGATTCAATCTGATCATTGCATCCAAATCATTCTATAAAGGATCACTCTCATGACATGTTGCACTCATGTAAATGTCATCCATAATACATTTAGCTAGGAGCCATTGACTCATTCCGATCATGGCATCTTAATCATTATGCATAAGCATAAATCCATAGGTTAATTTCACAGGTCATGTTCCCCAAAAGACGGTGTAACAAGATCGATGAATCCACAGGTCCAATACCTCTGAAGTTGTAGAAGGTCGGATCAAATTTATTTTAAGTAAACCTTATCTCCCTGAAGTTGCAGTGGAGCAGGTTGAAATTACAAGTCTTATCTCCCTGAAGTTGTAGTGGAGCAGACTGAGGATAGCGAATCTTATTTCCCTGAAGTTGCAGTGGAACATATTGAAGCTATAAATTACAGATCTTATCTCTCTGAAGTTGCAGTAGAGCAACTTATCCCCCTAAAGTTGCAGTGGAGTAGGTTGAAGTCACAAGTCTATTTCCCTAAAGTTGCAGTGGAACAGACTGAAGACAGTTAATCCTATCTCCCTGGAGTTGCAGTGGAGCGAATTAAGACGACGAATCCTATACCTCTGAAGTTGCAGTAGGTCGGATTGAATTTACCATACAGGACTTATCTCCCTAAAGTTGCAGTGGAGTAGACTGAAGACATCAAATCTCATCTCCTCGAAGTTGCGGCGGAGTAGATTGAAGCTATAAGTCTAATTTCCTTGAATTAGATCGAAGCGCTAGTTGTTATACCCTTGAGGATGCAGTGGGATGGAATGAAGCTACTCGAAGAAGAAAAGCACCGAAAGAAGTCTGGACTCGACGAGACCAAAAAAATTTGGCTCTTTTTGAAGTCTTTGCTCAATTCTCGTTACACGACAACGAGCAAAGAGGGGCAGCTGTAAATGGCCCAATTTGCCCGGGCCCGTTTTATAACCGAAAAACAAACAAAAAAAACAATGATAACCAAATTAAAATTTGATCCTAAACAGTCCAATAAAATACAAAATCTGATAACAGTCCCTTTACACCAGCAAGCACAATTATTAAACTAAACCCTAACCCGTTTACAAAGCTAACCCAATAACAAAGATTAAACAACAGGCCTAAAGGCCCAATCCAAAAACAGGCCCAAATGGCCCAAATGGTTTCAACAAGCAAAAAACCTAAAGACTTCCAAAGGCTTCCGACGCCGCGCGCGTGCCTCTACGCGCGCCACCACACGCGAGCCATCACCAGCACCTCCGTACTGCCTCCAGTGCATCAGCATCGTACAGCCTCCGTGCCCTAGCCATGACCCTTCCATACCTGCAAGCAAATGGCAGAGAAACAGCAAAAAATAGAGAGCATAATTTATTTTTAGATTATTCCGATTTTCGGCCTTTAAAAATCGAAAAATCCATTGTAAGTTTTTTTTACGCACGCATGCAAATAGAGGAAATACAAAAAACGAGAAAAGAAAGGTGATTTTCATACCTCGTGAATCTTTGTTCTTTCATATTTTTTCTCTTCCTTTTTGAATCGATTTCCATGTTTATTTGAAAAAAAAAGAAGAAAGTGCTTACCTCGAATCTGTTCGATCTGTGTCTTCTCCGTTGCAATCGGAGTCTAGATACAAATCTCAGTGAGGGTTAGATCCTCGTCTACTCTGTCGCAATCAGGGCTAGACAAGGGTCTTGATCGGAGAACAAGGGTGAATCAACACATATCAAGGCAAACTGATGCGTCACTATTCGCTGATTTCAATGGCGCTTTAGTGATAAATCTAGGAGGTCTTTGCGGCTGAGAGTAAAGGCTAAAGGGGCTAGGGTTTCGTTTCAATAAGAAATCGGTGGTGTTTTGGGGGCTAATAATCATTAAAAGAGCGACGTCGTTTAAGGTTCATGATAATAGCTTTGAAACGATGTCGTTTAAGGCCATGTAAATCCGACCCGATCCAAAGCTCCTTAAGGTCCGCATGTTTATGTGTTAAAGGAGAATTTGCGCATTCGGTCCTTCTTATTTCTGTACTGCTTTTAATTAAATCTATTATGCATGGTCCTTACTGCTTAATCAACCTCAATAATTTATGCGTTATTCTAATTTAATCCTGTTAATGTGCTGCGTTTTGATATTATGATATTTGCTAGTTCGATCCCTCGTTATTTTTGCGAAGTTCAAACAGATTCTTGATTTTGTGTAAATAATTTTGCTTATTTATAAATTAGCCCTCTAATTATATTTTTATTTCAATTAAACCTTAATTTTTTTATAACTTTTTATAGTATCCAGTTTAGCTATTATTAAAGTTTTTCTAATTGAAATCATTTTGGAAATTAAATTTGTAATGTTTCAATTTGTTTTATTTTTTTATTTAAATGTATTTTATTCCTTGTATTACAATTATATATTATCATTTTGTACAAACTGTTAATCCTCACATTATTTTATGTACATATTTTTCCTTAAATCTATCTACACATAAATTTAATTTCTTTTAAAATCTGCTTGTATATATATATATGTTTTTTTTTTCTATTTAAATTTAGTGTATATAATTTATTAATTTGAAAGATCATATTTTAATGTATATTTTAATTGATTTCACAACATTATTTTATATTGTTACTTTTTATCGTATTGTATATTTTTGCGTTAAATTATTTCTATAATTCTGTCCATTTGCACAATGTGGAGTTTGTATGTTATTTCATTACTTGTGCTACTTCTCGTTGTTTTATAGTGCAAATTCTAATGTATTTCTACTAAATGTTCCATTTCATTTAAAATGCATTTTGAGCTTTTTTCAAAAATAAGGCAATATTTGTGCGTTTTGAAGGTCAGAAAATTATGCCCTGACGTACTGGGTGTCAATTTTTTGTCCAACCTAATAGCCCAAATCCCATTCTTAATTGTATGTTTTGAAAATCAAAGATGATCTCGGTGTCGAGGTATGAACGTGTTATATCCTAACGTACTGGGTATGATATCTTTATTCCTTTGAAACGAGTTAATCTTGAGATTCAATTCAAACTAAGCCTCTTTAAAAATTTATACCTTCATATTTTCAAGTTTAAAATATAAGGACACTAATTAATTGATTTGGTACCCGCTCTAGGGCGTATGGGGGTGCTAACCCTTCCTCGTGCGTAACCGACTCCCGAACCCTTTTATTTAATTCCATAGGCCAATAAAATTTTTATGAAGTGATTTTTTACACCCAAACAAAAGGTCGGTGGCGACTCCACATCACATTTTTTAAGTCGACCCCATTTTTCTAAAAAAAATGGTTTCGACAAGGCTAAGTACTAAATTTGAAAGATGAAAAGTTATTAAATAACAATTTAATTAAATGAAAAAGAAAATAATTTCATATCATCTTCCCCAAATATTTCCATACAAACCTTTGGAGAAAGGAAGAAGACTTATCAAGCTTATTTGGGTAAGTAATCAAGCCTCGTTTTTAATAATTTTGATATTTTTGAAACCGGAATAGCTTAATCTATCTATTTGGGGATTAATTTGAAAAGTTATTATAACAACCCGATTTGGGGTCTAGTCGGAATAGTGGTTTCAAGACCACAAATTTGAAGTAGAAATATTTATTTTATGTTTTTTTTAGGTCCATGGCATGTTTGCATGATTGTGTGAAAGTTTCATGAAGAAATTTTGTGAATAAGTGTCCAATTTGACTTTTTGGACTAAATTGCAAAAGTTGCAAAATATGATATTCTAGAAGCTTTAAGTATGAAATAGCTTTGGATTATTAATTAGAGGTCCTTAAATAGAAATTTTCCCAGTTTCTATTTTTGTGGACAAAAATAGGCATGAGTAGGTAAAATTTTAAAGTTTAGTAAAAGGGCATTTTGGTCATTTGGTTAATAAAAGATTAAAAAGGGAAAAATAAAGCAAAATTTGCTCATCTTCTTCAAGCTATGGCTGAAACTTTGAAGCTCTCCATAGCTAGGGTTTCTTCACTTTTCAAGCTTGATAGTAAGTACATCCTAGCCCCGTTTTTAATGTTCTTTACGTTTTTGAAGTTGTTATCAACCGATCTAGCTATTTCTACCATTTATTTGAGCTAGGGTTCATGTTTAAAATTTTACCCATGTGTGGCATGCATGTGTTTTGATGTTTCATGGTAGATTATGAAAGTTTGATGTGTAATAAACATCTTTTTCTAAGTGATTTTTGATGAAAAGACCTAGAAAGGACCTAGAAAGGACCTTTTTTTAAAAGTTATAAAATGAGTAGTAAAAATCTGATTTGAAGGAAAATGTGGGCTTTTATGAGCATGTGTTAGGTTCGGCTAGGCTCGGGTAACAAATAAAATGGACACATTTCATTTTACGAGCCTAGGGACTAATTTGTAAATATGTGAAACTTTAGGGGTAAAAATGTAATTTTGAAAAATGTGATTTTTGGGTCACATTGAATAATGTGACTAATAAGTGAGCTAAATTTTATATTATAGATTAAGGAAAACAAGGTTCGGACCTAGAACGAGGGAAAAATGGGTATTTGATGGTTAGGTCATTTTCACCATTTTTAGTATCGAGGTAAGTTTGTATGTGAATAATGCAATGCTATATTTATGTTTTAAATTGCTTTAAAATTTTATATGAATTGTATGATGGATATTATGAGCAAGTTTGATAATGCCAAAATAACGAAGAAGTCCCAGTTGAACCTTAGGAATAGATACGATACAAATGTCATGTCATTAGGGTTATGAGTTTACGTGTAAGACCATATCTGGGATTTGGCATCAATATGAGCTTTCGTGTAAGACCATGTCTTGGATGACATCGATATGAAAATCGTGTAAGACCATAGCTGGGCTATTGGCATCGATATGTGGCCCCATGTAAGACCATATCTGGGATATGGCATTACTATGATTCTATATGTATGTTATTCCCAAGTATCCTTTAGTATTCCAAGTGGTTCAATGGGAAATTCAAAGATTATGCCAAAGATGACAAAGTAAATGATTATGTTACGAGTTGGTACAGGTATGTACGTAAAGTTTATAAGCATTGGCTTCATGATATTATGAATTCATGATCACAATGAAAGTGACTTTAAGTTAACCATGTGATTATTGGTTTATGTGTGTGATGAATAAATCATGGTCAAGTTGATTGAAACTTATGAAAAAGGGCTTTTAGACCAAATGGAATTGAGATATGAAATGTTTTATTTCCTTGATTGTGACTCAATGAATATGAAATGAAGGAAAGATTAGTATTAATATCTACTAAAAATATTTATGAAATCTTGTGATTAAGTGTTTATGTTTATGATGTGTAAATTCATGGTAAACAGTTGAAGAACATGTGTAAGGCTTTGGGGCCAAATCGATTGGTGAGATAGTAAATGTTTTTCGTTTGAATTGTGATTTATCGGTTATGTGTGAAAAAAGAAATATTTGCATAATTGCCTATTAAAATGGTTATGAAAGTATGAGAAGTTAAAGAGTTAAATCATTGAAAGATGTTAAGCTCAGGGATTGAAAGTATGAATATGCATAATTAATGTACATGTTACTATGAGGCTTGAAATGATTTATTAATGATTATTATGGTATGTTATATTGGAGATATTACGAATGTTTGGCAAATGTTAAGATATATTAAATTAGACTTATAAATTGAAGGGGTAAACATTGTGATTGAGTAAGTTATGCCTGTGAAGATTTAATGACATTTATGTTGTGTTATGTTATGTTAGTTGTATGAAAAATGTATGTCTATTGATGCTTATTATTTGTATACGAACTTACTAAGCTCTGTAGCTTACTCCCCTTCCTTTCTCATGTGTTATAGGGTTATTAAGCTAGCTTGGTTTGGAGATTGCCGGAGATGCTATCACACTATCAAGCTATCATGTTGGATATAAGTGAATGCAAACCCCTTTGAGTTTATGGCATGTATAGGGACTTAGTAATTTGGTGTATGAGTCATTATGATTTGGCTAAATGTATTAGCTTGTGATGGTTAAAAGTTGGATGTAATGTGTAGCCATGCAAATTGGCTTATATTGGCTAAATGGTTGTAAGCCCATATAAGTATGTATGTACATATTTCAATGTTTTGTGATGTGGTTTATATTTGCTTGATATATGAGGGTTATGTATTTATTCATATGTTAATGCCCTTTGAGTGTGAATTTAGCATGAAATGATTTGGCAAGGCCTAATGTTATAATGCACGATAGATGATGGTATGAAAATGATACATTATTGCTTGATTGTAGTTGTTTCTGAAGGCATTTATATGCTATGATTTATGTCATGTGATGTTGTGTGAATGTGTGCAACTAAGGGTGACAAAATGGCTTGGAAATTAGCCTTGTATTTGTCCACACGGGTAGACACACGGGCTTATGTCTAGGCCGTGTGTGACACAAGGTCTGCCCCACCGGCATGTGTTCCAGCCGTGTGTCCCCTGCACCTTAGTTTTGAGAAACAAAATGCCCAGTAGTAAACACACAGGCACGAGACATGGTCGTGTGTCTCAGCCGTGTGAGAGACACGGCCATAGGATATGGGCATGTGCCCAGGCCATGTGAAGTCTGCACTTGATTTTTGAAATTTAATTCGCCACACGGCATAAAGACATGGGTGTGTGCCTTGGCCGTGTGACCTTATTTGGTTGATGACGTCATAAACAGAATGCACCCTAAGATGGACACGGCCTGAAGCACGAGCGTGTGATATGCCACACGGGCGTTTCCCTTCACCCACACAGGCGTGTGGACCTGTTTCATGATAAAAATTTTCTAAGTTTCCTGAAAGCTTCTAAAGTTCTCAGTTTAGTCTCGAACCATTCCCAATGCATGTTTTGGGCCTCGTAGACTCGTTTAAGGGACAATATGAATGTTTATGAAAAGTTTTAAATTTGGATGGAAATTCATGTCATGGTTTGGTATGAATGCTAGTGTTTAAGTCCGATAATGCCTCATACCCTATTCCGGCTTCGAATACGTGTAAGGGGTGTTACAGTTTATCAAGGTATGAAATTTGGGTCATGGATGAATATTTTGAAAATTAGAAACTTATAGTAGAAAATGAAAGGTTGTTAACAGAAAAACAACTTTTACAAAGTGATTTTTGATGAAAATATGATTCAGGGAGTAAAATGTAAAGTTGTGAAATTTGATTAAAAATTCTGAATTTTTATGTATACATGTGCTGTAAATTTTGTAATGGGATTTTGGTTAGGCTTGGAATAGGGAGTAAATTGCACTAGTTTCATTTTCCGAGCCTAGGGACAAAATAGGAATTTATGGAAAAGTTAGGGGCAAAATGTTAATTTTGCCTAGGATGAAAATTAAGTCCACTTGAATAAGATAAATTGATGTTACATTTACTCGTATAGATCCGGATAGACCAAATTCAGAGTTAGAACGAGGAAAGAGGAAAATATCGGATTAGTAGATTTTACGTACACAAACATTGTTGAGGTAAGTTCGTGTAACTAAATTGTGTTTATTTACATGCTTGCATTGATTGTGTTTATGTAAATTGTATAAATTTCATAAATATGTGAAATGATTACATATCTGATCAAGCCCAATAAATGAAAATGTTTAAATTAAATGATAATGCCCGATAAAGGATAAACGATAAAAATGTTACTTATATGCTTGAAATGAATGTAGAATGTGTTTATTTGAATTGTATGAATGTTGTGGATGTATGAAATAACCACATGCCCGATACTGCTTGAGAAAAAATGTTTAAATCCTGGTTGAATAAAATGGAAAATCGATGGATATGTGATTTCCCGAAATGAATGAGGTCTTGCATTTGTTGCTGACAGGATTTAGCTCGGACGAGAAATCCTATTGACCTCATTATAGAAAGGATTTAGCCCAGACGGGTAATCCTGATATAAGTCCCCTCAAGCATATGTTATGGATTGGATTTAGCCCGGACGAGTAATCCAAATCAAACTCCTTAGAGCATATGTCATAAAAAGGATTTAGCCTAGACTGGTAATCCTGTTGTATACATGTGTGGCTCGAGAGCATACTCCCTGAAATAGTACCTTATAGGAATCATTGAATACGAATTGATGAATCCTGATTTGTACACCACGAGTGTACTACTTGTGTATCCATCGACATTTCAGATAAATTCAACGGGTAAAAGTTATTAACATGAGAAGATATGAAAAAGAAATGAGTTATTACACATATCGGCCTGAAATACATGAAAATGACGATACGTGATAATTTATATATGGAAATATGAAATGATGATATTGTACATGGAATTTATTTGATGAGTATGTACATCATTGATTATAGGCTTATACACCTTGAGTGTACTAATCGTGATCTTGATATTTCGAGTAATATGAGTAAAGTTCTGATATGAAATGATCTGAACTCGAAATGAACTAGTATGAAATTATACTTGTAATAATGAGATGAATTATGCATGTTGAATGCATACATGTTGTGGAAAGCATATGTGCTTAGAAACTTGATTGTTGTTGAGCCTATATATATGTTTTGATGTTATTATAGCATGTATGACTAACAAGGGCAATAAGGATGTGTGTAGGGCTTCAGGTCAAATTGATTGAATATGCCTTAGTTACCTCAAAATAGAATGAATGGTAAATTAAGTACCATGTTATACAAACTTACTAAGCATTTTATGCTTACTTAGTTTTATTTCCTTGTTTTAGAGTAAATCGGAAGCTCGTTGGATTGGAAGCTTGGCGGAGATCACTCACACTATCTATCAGCCCATGTCGGTACAATATGGTAAAGAAATTATGGTTACAATGACATGTATAGGTTATATTGGCCCTATTGGCATGTAAATGTAAATGATGCTTGTAATCTAGCTAGTGGAATGGCTATTAATGGTTTGTTTTGATATATTTGTAATGTCATACTATGGTAGCTACATATGTGTTAAGTAGTTGATCAAATTATGTCTAAGATATGAACTAAACCAAGGTAAGATTATAAACATGAATGCATGTAATGATATGCCATGTTGAATGATGGAGTTTGCTTAACTTGAATGCTTGAAATGGTTGGTATTTGGATGTGAGTTTAAGTGTAGGTCATTGGTGTGATTTTGGGTGAGAAATGAAGCTAGAGATGGCTTTATTTCGTCCACACGGCCAGACACACGGGCGTGTGTCTAGACCGTGTGTGACACACGGCCTGGTACATGGGTGTGTGGTTAGGCCGTGTGTCCCCTGCACCTTAAATTTGAGAAACAGAATGCTCAGAATTGAGCACATGGGCAGAGACACGGGCGTGTGTCTCAGCCATGTGTGCTACACAACCTAGAACACGGGTGTGTGTTTTGGTTGAGTGAAACCTGCACCTAATTTTATGAAAATTGAATTAACCACACGGCCTGGCACACGGGCATGTGGCATGGCCGTGTGCACAAGTCAGAGAGTTACACGGGGCCGAACACGGCCTGTAGCATGGGCGTGTCCCCTGAACCACCCGGGCATGTGAGCCTTGCACCTTGGAAAAATTTTGTAAGTTCACGAAAAATTCTTAGAGGTTCCGATTAAATCCCGACTCGATTCTAATGCTCGTATTGGGCTTCGAAGGTCCATTTAAGGGATGTTACGAATGATTTAGGAATTTGAATAGTAACTTGCATGAATTATCTGTAAATGTTCTGAAAATCTCTGGTAATGCTCCGTAACCCTGTTCCAGCGGCGGATACGGGTTAAGGGTAGAACCGTACTACAAAATCATATTAGTATCCACTCAGACTCTATCGTGTATACTAGTTATTGCTCAATCACCTCTTCCTTTGGGTTCAATCATTGGAATACTTTGGTGTTTCATTGTAACACTATAAGTATTACAACTAACTGGTACGCTTGCAGTAAAATCAGTCTTTAAAAATTATTATATAAATTTAGTGTTTTAATGCATACAGGTGCTGTCGATCATACTTGCATAAAACCAATCAAAACTCATACCAAACATTTCATATAATCATTTCCAAAATCAACTAATCCAATATGCCTCAAGTTGGCACCAAATCATTTCAATTCAACTATACAAGTTCAACTTATCAACCATTCACTTAGCCATTTCATACTATCATTTAACCATGCCATTTCATGATCACTTATACCATTTAAATGCCATCCAAAACATCACAACATGTCACCAAAGAAAACACATATACACATAAGCATCTACTATCCCAACATTGAACATTAAATAAGGATCTAACTAAGTAACTTCCAAGCTAAAACTTATAAACACCTATATACATGCCACGCGTAACCGAATCTTAAAGCGATCAAAAGCCTATCGCGTCAATAGAAGGATATTATGATCTTCTCGATGATCTGATCGACACGTTCCACAACCTGATAATCTACAGGAGAAAGGGAAACAACAGGTAAGCATAATGAATCCTTATGTCCCATCCTAAAAATCGAGTTAGTAGTTAGACCAAGAATGGTCACATCGTGTTTCTGAGCTAAGATTGTTAAAATTTTGACAAGTGAATTGATTTGGTTCAATGGTTGTGTGTGAAAGGTCATGTGTTCAAATCCCTTCCCTTGATTTTTTTTTATTTTTTCCAACCCTTATAATTGAACATTTGATTTATAAATTATTTTCGCTTATCTGTTAGTAAGAATGATCTTGCTAGTTCAGGGGTAAAGCTTCAACTTACCTAGAGGTCCGTGTTCAATCCATGTGTGTACAAAGTGGAGTTTATTTTTGTTTTAAACTCTGAAGAAAACAATTTGATGTGGATAATTACAGGAATTAGTGCATAGTTAATCCTTAAAAATAATAAGGGAAAATCCCTAAAAATACTCCCCACTCCTGGCATCCAAAATTTTTCCACTTTCTCCACATTTTCCTTCCTTCTTTTCATCCTGTAACTTTTCCATTCAATTTTCTTTCTTTTGTTTTTGTGAACTTTGGTTATTATGGAAAATTGTGATTCAATTCTTTTCTCATTTTTCCTATATTGCTACCACTTCTTCAGTTTTCTTTCTTTCTTTTACGGTGTGCCTTATTCTTGTGTTACCAGTCTTTTTAATTGTCTCCTGGGTAAGTGTGGTTTGTTATTCTACTGTGTATTGTGGTATACTTCTTCGGTTTGCATGTGGTAAAGTAGATTTCTTTCCCTTTATTGTATTAGTTCGTATGTTGAGTTTGCTAGTTCTTGTGTTAATAGGAGAGTATTGTGAGACGAACAATGATTCTTCGGTGAGTTAAGCACATTTAAAGGTTATTGTTAAGTGATTGTTTTCGTGCTAAGTTCTTGAATTTCAGTTTTGGGGCTGTTTTTAGTTAAGAGGGGTATCGAAGTAATTATCAGATTAATTCATGGTTGCTGAATGGTATAATTTTATGATTGTATGTAGGATTCGGGAGTGCTTTATTGTGTGGTCAATTAGAAGTAACACCAGTTGTTATTCTTACCCAAAACATCGTTTAGAACTCGAAAAATTTGGGAAAACATAGGCTATGTTCGATACTATTGCTCGTCACACACCCGTTTGACTGGTTGTGTGCAACACATGGGCGTATTTGTTAGGCCATGTGGGCCACATGACCGTGTGGGCTCATTTTTCTGAAATTTTCACCTGAGCCATTTGAATCAAAAAAATAGTAATTAGACCTTATGTGGGGTCCGTTTGGCTTAATTAGGACTTGAAATGTTACATCTGTCAATATGTGTCAGTACCTGATATCGTTAAGGTAGGTGAAAAACTTATGTACGATCTATGTTCTGATGACTTTGAAAACATAATTACGTGTAAAAACATGCATGACACTTGTATGTACAATAATTGTTAGTATAAACAATATGATATGCTATAGTCTATAAAAAAATGTTTAGGTATGCATGCCATACCATTCATGTGCTATGTACGTATGTTATTATGATTATGCACGTGCATTAGGGTGGGTTTTGATATGATGGAAGAAGTGTTTTATGGCAGTATTATTGCAATTCCGGTGGTTAAACCGCAATACCTGTCTAGAAGCTCAGCTGCACCATTATGAGTGGCATACCACCACAACCCGGTGTGATTGGATGGAAGGACTCTTGTAGTCCTATTTGGTGTGATTGGTTGAACGGAGTTGGTGTGTAGAGGATGGGGTTAGGATTTGTTCTTATTTTATATGACATTCGGATCTTATATATGTTTCTGGAAATATGAAATTTTGATCTGATATATGTTTTTAGTAATATGACATTCTGATCTAATATTTGTATAAGTGCATGTTATAAGTAAAACTTTTGTTTGTGGGTCGAGTCACACACTGGGCTTCTAGCTCACTCATTTATTTAATACGTTCCAAGTGATCTTCAGACTTAGAACCAGACAACGTACGGGAGCTCGGATTGGTTTTCCACATAAGATGGTTTGAAATATTTTAATTAAGATATTTGGGCTTTTGATTTTTGGACTAAGTTTTCAGATTTGATTTTTTTGGGGGGGGTTTGATCTATTCGTCAGTTTTTGGTGTTTCTAAATGTAGAACTGCAAAATCAAACGAATTTGACAAATTGGAATTTGGTTTTTGAAAACTTAAAAATCTTAAAAATATTCGCTGCAAAAATTAAGTATCAAACTAAATGCTTTTCCGTAAAATCAGTAAGTCCTGTGAATGAGTTTTTCTAAATAATAATGTAAAAGTTTTACGAAAAATTAATATTTTTAAATCACATGATTACTAAAGTTAGAGTGAAATTTCTTCAAGTTTCCACTATTTTTTATAATATAAGTAAATGTTTAAGAAATCATGCTATGAAATAGGTGTTTTCAAACTTGAGAATTTCCTAAAACTTTATGAGCTTAGCTAAATTAAGATTTCAGATCACACGATATTCTAAGTTGGATTTTAAATTAGTTTTTCAAATGAGTCGATGTAACTCCTAATTCAACCATAACATCTCGGCAGGATTTGGGGTGTCACATTTAGTGGTATCAGAGCTAGGTTGCAAAACTCAAGCTATAGTTCTTGGGTTTAAAAATTTTTATGCATAATGCTTTTTGAAATTTCTTTTTTTTAAGAAAATTTTTGAAAATCTGAAGTGGGTGAATTTGTGCAAAAATTTACTAAAGTTCTGAAAATGTGAATCCGAGACTTTGACGCTGATCTAAGTAAGTTACTTGTACTCTGGTTGTAACACCCCTTACCCGTATTCAATGCCGAAATAGGGTACAAGGCATTACTATGCTTATACACAATCAATCATACAATTCCAAGGCTTGACTTTCTCTCTAAATTTAAAACTTTTACTAACACCACTTAAACAAGCCTACGAGGCCCAAATCACACTTTAAGAATAGCTCGGGATCAAATCGAACTTCTTTAAAGCTCTCTGGAAAACCCAAACAAATTTCACTGAACAGTCCACATGCCCGTGTGGCATATCACATGCTCGTGTTCCACACTTGTGTGGAATTATTGCTCAATTCGAACCTACAGGGGTTTTCACACGGCCGACACACGCCCGTGTCCCTGACCCGTGTCCCTCACATAGCCTCGACACGCCCGTGTCTTAGCCCATGTGCAAAAACCTTGACATTCTATTTCTGACGTCATCACCCCATAAATGTCACACGGCCTAGGCACACGCCCATGTCCTTTGACCATGTGGTGAATTAAATTCCCAATTTCAGGTGTAGACTTCTCACGGCATGGGCACACGCCCATGTCTATGGCCGTGCCTTCCACACAGTTGAGATACACGCCGTGTCTCTGCCAATATGTTTACTACTGAACATATTGACTTGTAAACCTAGCGTGCAAGGGGACACACAGCCTAACCATACGCCCATGAGGCTGACCTTGTGTCACACACGGCCTAGACACACGGGCGTGTGTCTACCCGTGTGGACAAGAACAAGGCTATTTGCCAAGCTCTTTCTATCACCTCAACTCATACAGACATAAGTTACATTCAACCATTAACTCAATCATGCATAATTAAACTAAATCAATATGCTACTTGCACAATCATGAATAACCTCATCTTTTCATAGATTCATAATAAAGAGCCATCAACTATGGCCTTATACAAAAGAGTTCACTTTTGCATGAGCCAACACACTTGGCCAAAACAACATGACATTTCACTAAGTTTAGTCCCTATACATGCCATACTCAAAAAGCTAAGTCTAAATATACCAAGATGTGCTGAGAGTGTGGGTGATCATCTAATTATCCTCGTGTCCCGAGCTGGCTCTTTAACACTATAAAACAAGGGAAAGAAAGGGAGTAAGCTTAAAGCTTAGTAAGTCTACATGTAAACAATAAGCATCATACCATATGCTAATCAATCAAAAACATTACATACTATGTAAGAACATTTCACATTTACATAATCATGATTACTCATCTCAATTCTTACCACATCCCAACCATATATCATATACATTGCTCACAATTACTTGTACTTATGCCCTGCACTTATCACCACAAAGCCACATGAAATATTTACTTATACAAGTTTCTCGATGAATCCTTTGGTATGATACAAAGTACCCGGTGGTTTCGCAAACAGCCCACCATTAAACAATAATAGGGTGGTATCGCACACAGCCCGTCAATAATGATAATTACGATGGTATCGCACATAGCCCACCAAATGATAATATAAACGATAGTATCGCACACAGCCCATCGTGAATATATAACAAGGTGGTATCGCACACAGCTCACCAACAATTACATAATTATGGATATTTGACCTATCCACATTTCTATTCCGAGGTTCATTCGAGAATTACTCATTTTCTATCATTTTCAATCAATCTCACCAATAAGTATTTACATCCATACAATGCAACAATAGGTGACAATATATGTATTAAACATGTATCGTTTACACATAAACTTACCTCGGTGCAAAATATGTTAATTGGCGGTTTAATCCGAAACCTTACCTTTTCCCCGGTCAAGGTTGTTTTCGCGTTCTTCTTGATCTATAATAATAAAATTTACTCATTTAATCACTACATAATTCATGACACTTCAAAATTTCTACTTAGGAAAAAATGATCATTTTGCCCTTATACTTTGGCAAAATTATGATTTTGCCTCTAGGCTCGTAAATCATTTTTCATCACAGTTTCTCATTAAACAAGCCTAGCTGAACATTTATTATTCTTATAACCATTCACAATACCAATCATTTCATGAATTTACAACTCAATTTATAACCTTTACAAATAGGTCCTTTTAGGTGTTTTCATGGAAACACCTTTCACAAAAGGTATCCTTTAACCCACTAACATTCATTTTCTTCCATAAAAACTCAGCAGAAAACATAAACACTCTCACGGAAAATCCCTAAACTTTCAACCATTTTGCAAAATAGTCCCTTCTTTAGCTAGCTTAAGTTTTAGGGTTCCAAAAGTACAAAAATTATCAAGAAAGACCCCTAAAATCACTTACTTGCAAGAGGATTGCTTGGCTGAAAGTTTGAGCTTCAAAAACCTCTATTTTTCCTTCAATTTTCGGTGGAAGAATAAATGGGAATAATAAAAGATGACATCCTCTTTATTTATCTTATTTTATTCATTTAGTCACCTAATATCACCAAATTTTTGACCAATTTAATGTTCTTGTCTCCCTTGGTCAGCCATCACTTTTAGGAAGGTTTAATTGCACTTTAAGGTCCCCCAATTTAATATTCCATAGCTATCAGACACCCCTAGCTTGTAAAATAAAACTTTTGCATTTTATGTGATTTAGTCTTTTTTTTTCAATTAAGCATACAATCGCTAAAATTAAAGCACCAAAATTTTTATGCATCCTTATAATCATGCTATAACACATAAAATATTATTAAAAATAATTTTCTTCAACCTCAGATTAGTGGTCCCGAAACCAATGTTCCGACTAGCCCTAAAATCGGGTTGTTACACTGGTTATTTATACTTTAGTTGCTTTAATTAGACTGATGAACTTTAAAGATTATAAAATAAAACATTCTTTACTTTAAGATAACTAAGCACTTTAAGATTATAGAATAAAACATTAGACTTAGGATTTTTAATAACCTAAGCTAAACTTTAGACTTCTAAAATGAAGAGAAGTAAAATTATTTTATGTAGTATCTATGGTCACGGTGTGCGAGGATGTGGTGGATGTTGTCAAATGACTCACGTCGAGCTCTCTTTTTAGGGAAATATGCCCATTCTGGACATTAGCTATTGCATGGATATGCTCGTTTCTAAAGGCAGGAATCAGGAAACTGGGGACGATGTTGTGTCCCAAGAGTTGGCAAGTGATTTACAAAGGGTCATTGGGGTCCAATCTGTATCTGTGAGTTGAAGGTTTGTGACTAAGCGACTTCAGTCGAATGAGACTAAGTTAGAGGAAGAGATTAATAGCTCAGAGAGTGAGGAAAAAGAAATGAATAAGTGTGAAATAAGAGGAGTTCTAATCCTGTTAACTTGAATCTGTGACCTCGGAAATGAGTAAGAATAGTTAGGCATCAGGGAGTTGAGGCAGTTGTGAGCGTAAGTCAAGTTTCGATTTGTGCTTTCAGTGGTAGATGTCATCCGAGCAAGTGTTGGAGGAAAACGGAAGTGTGTTTTAGATGTGCATCTGTTAAGCATCGTGTTAGGGATTTTTCACGACATTCTCTTAGTCGGATGCAAGCTTTAGCTCAAAGAGGGAATCTAAGACTGGTTTGTGCAACTAGGCATCGTGAAGATCAAAACCATCTGGCATCAATACAATTACAATTGGAATTATACCTTGCATTGATTAAGTGTTTGGTGGTACTCAAACATTTGGTTGTCATTGGAGTTCTGAGATTTTTGGATTGCAGTATAGTCAGTGATATTTCTGTAGAAAGTTTCTTGAGACAATCCAAGGTAGTAAATAAGAAGTTTGCTAGAAAAATTTTCTAGTTTTGGAGTGAGATATTGTTTGGATTTGCATTTAAATCAGAGTTGTGCAGCGATAACGTGGTGATCAATATGAATAAGAAAATATCATATTGTGTGGTTAAGTGATTGGTGTGACGATGAGAATTTCGAGGACGAAATTCTTTTAAGGAGGGAAGAGTTGTGACATCCCAAAAATTGAGTTAGTAGAAATCGAGTTAGTTAGACCAAGAGTGGTAACGTCCTGTTTTTGAGTTAAGGTTGTGAAAAGTTTGACAAGTGAATTGATTTGGTTCAGTGGTTATGTGTTCTGGTTGTGCGTGTGAGGTCATGTGTTCAAATCTCTTCCCTTGAATTTTTGTTATTTTAACCAACCCTTATCCTTGAACATCTGATTTATAAATTATTTTCGCTCATCTGTTAGCAAGGGTGATCATGCTAGTTTAATGGTAAGGTTTTAGCTTACCCAGAGGTCTCATGTCCGATTCTTGTGTGTGCAAAGTGGATGTTTTTTTTGTTTTAAACTCTGAAGAAAAGAATCTGATTTGGATAATTATAGGAGTTAATAGGTAGTTAATCGTTACAAATAATAAAGGAAAATCCCTAAAAATACTCCCTACTCGTGTAGTCCAAAATTTTTCCACTTCTTCCACATCTTTCATTCCTTTTTTTGTTCCTGTAACTTTTCTATTCAATTTTCTTTCTTTTGTTTTTGTGAACTTTTGTTATTAGGGAAAATTGAAATTTTGATCTTTTCTCCTTGTTCCTCTATTGCTGCCACTTCTTTTGTTTTCCTACTTTTTTTTACGGTGTGCCTTACTGTTACTGTTGGTTCGTATGTGGTTAAGTAGATTTCTTTTCATTTATTTTATTAGTTCATATTTTGAGTTAGCTCATTCTTGTGTTGATAGGAGAGTATTTGAGACGTACAATGATCCTTCGGTGAGTTAAGCACGTTCAAAGGCTACTTTTAAATCACTATTTTCGAGGTAACTTCTTCAATATCATTTTTGGGGGCTATTTTTAGTTAAAGGGGTATCGAAGTTAATTATCGATTTAATTCATGGTTGTTGAATGGTACAATTTTATGATTGTATGTAGGATTCAGGAGTGCATTATTGTGTAGTTAATCAGAAATAACATCAGGTGTGTGATTCTAACCCGAAACGTCGTATAGAACTCGAAAAATCTGGGAAAACAAAGGTTGTTTTCGAGACCGCTATTCATCACATGACTGTGTGGCTGGCCGTGTGCACCACACGGGCATGTGGTTGGTCATGTGTGATTACACAATTTGGGCAGGTAAACCGTGTGGGCCACACGGGCTGACTTGTTGGGCTATATGTGTCACACGATCATGTGGCCCATTTTTCTAAAATTTTCATGTAGGCCCGTTTGTCTCAAAAAATCGTAATTAGACCTTCAGTGGGGTCCGCTTGCCTTAAATAGGACTTCAAATGTGACATCTGTCAATATGTATCAGTATGTAGTATGATTAAGGTAGGTGAAAAACTTATGTACGACCTATGTTCTGACAACTTTGAAAGCATAATTACGTGTAAAAACATGCATGACACCTGTATGTAGAATACCTATTAGTATAAGCAATATGATATGTTATAGTTTGTTAAAAAATATGTTTAGGTATGCATATCATACCATTCATGTGATATGTATGTATGTTGTTATGATTATGTATGTGCATTTGGGTGGGTCTTGATATGATGAAGGAAGTGTTTTCTGGTAGTATTACTACAATCCCGGCAGTTAAAACGCAATATCTGTCTGGCAACTTAGCTGCACCATTAGGAGTGGCATACCACCACAACCTGTTATGATTGGATGGATGGACTCTTGTAGTCCTATTTGGTGTGATTGGTTGGACAGAGTTGGTCTGTAGCAGATGGGGGTAGGATTTGTTCTGATTTAATATGACATTCTGAACTGATATATGTTTCTGAAAATTTGACATCCTGATCTAATATATGTTTTTGGTAATATGACATTCTGATCTAATATTTGTGTAAGTGCATGTTAAAAGTAAAAATTATGTTTATGGGCCGAGTCACACACTGGATGTAACACCCCAAACCCAGCCTAGAAGTTAGGCCCGAACCTGGCGTGTCACATTGAGGTTTTTTTCGAAAACTGCATTTTCATTGAAAACCCTTCTTGATATTTAAAAACTAAAGTCCCAGTTTACGATTGTTATTAATAATCGACATTTATTAAGAAGTCATTACCTTCAAAACCTTGTTCGATATGGAAGCTTAATTTAAAACAATTGACTTATGAAAACGTGATATTCACAACTCAGTTGCGAAAGCGTAGTGCTTTGAAAACAGATATTGTTTTGGAAAATCGCGATTAAATGATGAGTAGATTTAAAAAATAATAAACTAAAAATCCAAAACTGAAAAATGGAATTTAAGTGAGGCCTTGTTACAAAATATGAACCCAAAATAAAATAAAAATAAGTAGAATACGAAAATCCGAAACTGCTCGTAGTGTGGCCACCTCCGAGTCCTCCAGTACGTCGAACCGCCTACTGAGGATTACCTGAGAAAAATTAAAAAGAGGAGATAAGTTTACGAAAACTCAGTGTGTACAACCGTCATCAGTAAGAACATGAATCACAGCAATCAGGGTCAAACCCACTACAGTAACAGTGGCAATTGGGCCTTAGCCCAAATTAACCTCGGTTGGGCCTTAACCCATATCAAATGCCACATATCATATACATCTGGTCCCAAGCCCATCTCAACATCATAATCCATATATGCAATGCATTAATGCCCATCCCAACCCTGCACTCTATCTCCTGTCCAACCATACACTCCTGTGGGGATTTAATCGACCCACCCATCCCTACACTCCGTATGTAGCACCGGTTGCAGCACTAACTTATCGGTGCAGCATGGTTGCTCGGTGGCTAAAAAGCCTTCAGTAGCGGTATTATAATTGGCACAAAGCCATCAGTGACTGTATTATGTTTGGCATATAGCCATCAGCGACGGTAATATAATTGGCACACAGCCTTGGGTAAATATGATCAACACAGAGTCATTGATATATAAGTTAGGCACATAGCCATGGTAAATACGATTGGCACAAAGCCATAATATCGGTGCAAAGCCTTCGGTATTGGCACAAAGCCCATAATTACGGCACGAAGCCATATTAATGGCACACGGCCCTCAGTAACATTATCGGTGCAGCATGGCTGCTCGGTGGCTAAAAAGCCTGCGGCGGCTATAAAGCCTTCGGTGGATCCACAGTCGTCAAGCAACCATGCGATCCTATTAGCACTTCATCCGTATTAATAATCCCAACCCCATGCAATATGTCGTGTATGTGCTTAATCAGTATACGTGTATGCAAAATATCCATGCTCAGTAACAATTATTTAAACCTGTAATAAAAGCATACCAGTCATACAACCACAGTCAAATTAGTCCACTCATTGCACAAGCCGATCATTTACCTACAAGGGCAAATCAGTTATTTTACCCTATAAGGGTATTTCGGTAATTCTAACCTATAGAGGTAGTTCGATAATTCTACTCATAACCAATCCATGTATGCAACGCATCTCAAACATAATCAATCATACAATTAACACATACAACGCTAGTACTACCACGAGGGTACAACGGTCATTTTGTCGTTTAGGGGTAAAACGGTAATTACACACTAAGGGTATTTCGATAATTTTGCAATCTGAGAGTATTTTGATAATTTTGCAATCAGAGGTATTTCGGTAATTTCGCAAATTAAGGGTATTTCGGTAATTTTGCAAATCAAGGGTATTTCGATAATTTTACAAATAGAGGGTATTTTGGTAATTTCACAAACCAGGGTATTTCAGTAATTTCACAAACTGGGGGTATTTTGGTAATTTTGCTAATCAGGGGTATTTCGATAATTTCACAAACTGGGGTAATTTAGTAATTTCACAAACTGGGGGTATTTTGGTAATTTCACAAACTGGGGGTATTTTGGTAATTTCACAAATTGGGGGTATTTCAGTAATTTTGTAAATTAGAGGTATTTTGGTAATTTCAAAAACCGGGGGTATTTTGGTAATTTCACAAATTAAGGGTATTTCGATAGTTTTACAAATTAAGGGTATTTTGGTAATTTCGCAAACTGAGGGTATTTCAGTAATTTTGTAAACCAAGGGTATTCTAAACAGAGATAACGATGCGAATGGGCCTAGGGCCCATTCTGGGCCCAAATGGGCCTACACGCTCGTGTGACCCACTTAGCCCAAATCTAGCCACAGATATGAGATTCACATAGTCTAGTTCAATTTCTACTACACAGTCATACAATTTATTCATAGGGCCCACGGGCCCATTGGGCCCATCGTGGCCTAAGTAGCCTCAACCTACAAGAATACTCATGGTGGCCTTGACTATCGCGTCGAAGCTCCCACACGTGCGCTCACACGCTCGTGTGGCTACCATTGCCGTGTGATCGGCATTTCGGCACTTGCCGCTCTACAGCTAGAGTAGGGCGAAATACACACCTGATAGGAATCTGAAGCTAATTCGCGCTCCGAATGCTCCTATGCCCAACGCCAACCAGGTATGCTTCCTCTTCTCATAGACAGCTCCACTTATAGCCAGCTTCTCACCTTCCCTCTTGCTAGCTTTCCGATGTGGGATCCCTCCTTCAGTAGACTTTAAATCCAACACAAACTCTTGCCGCCCCAACTTAGCAAAATAAATATCCCCTTTTTGCTACCCATGAGATTCGAACCCAGGCTCCCATGTAGCATAATCTATGCCGCTAGCCACTAGGCCACAAGCTCCTCTTGTGTCTTAAAGTATGCGCAACTAAATATAAACCTATGGGCCAAAGTCTAAGTTCACTTAAAAATAAATCAAAATGAAATGCAAGCGCCAAGACTTGAACCCAAGCACTCACTTATCCCCTTAATGACGCCTTGCCACTAGACCACTCCCTTCCTTGTGTCATTTTTCTCCACATTTTATTCTTAAAGCCTACTACTAACTCCCAGGGTTTTATTCACCTAAAACCAAATTTCCCTAAAGCCGAAGATTGAACCCGGGACTTCATAGAAGCCCTTTAACCTTCCAAAATCACTCACCTAATAGGTCCAACTTGCATTAAAGTCGTTCTCTTGTTCTCAAAAAATTTTTAAACGCTCACGTGCCCAAGGCCCAATGAGCCCAATTTTACTAGGCCCAAATTCAGGGCGTTACACTGGGCTTCTAGCTCACTCTTTTGTTTAATATGTTTTAGGTGATCTTCAAACTTAAAACCGGACGGCGTGTGAGAGCTCAGATTGGCTTTTCACATATGATGGTTTGAATTATTTTAATTAAGATCTCTGGGCTTTTGAATTTTTGACTAAGTTTTCGGATTTGGTTTTGTTTTTAGATTTTGATCTGTTCGTCGGTTTTTTGGTTTTCTTAAACTTAAAACTGCAAAATAATACGAATTTGACAAACTGGAATTTGGTTTTCAAAACTTAAAAACTCTAAAAATATCCGCTACAAAAATTAAGTATCAAACTAAATGCTTTTCCATAAAATGAGTAGGTTCTGTGCATGAGTTTTTCTAAATAACAATGTAAAGGTTTTGTCAAAAAATAATATTTTCAAATCACATGATTACTAAAGTTTGAGTGAAATTTTTGAAAGTTTTCGCTCTTTTTTTTATTATATAAGTAAATGTTTAAGAAATCATGTTGTGAAATAGATGTTTTCAAACTTGAGAATTTCGTAAAACTTGGTTTAGCTTAGCTAAATTAATATTTCAGATCACACGATTTTCTAAGTTGGATTTTAAATTAGTTTTTCAAACAAGTCAATGTAACTCCTCCAGATTTGCCCATAACGTCTAGGCTGAGTTTGGGGTGTTATACCTTAGTAAGTTCACAGGTATTTAAACAATAACTTACATCAATTTATAATTAAAAAGAATAAATTATTTAGCTTGACAAATTTTCCAAAACATGGGAAAGCACATATCAACAAGGTGAGTCAACAACATGTCAATCCCAATATCATTATCAATAAACATTTAACCATTTTCATATCAAGTTCATACCGTTTCATTTCAACTTATTTCTTTTCAATAATGATTTAACTCGATGAACTCTAATGAATAGGTTCAGATACATGGGTAACTACACCACACCAGATTGTTTATCAATGCTGTAACTACAGCACACTAGGGCTTTGTAGTGCAAAGCTCGTAGGCAATCATTCATATAATCGTATAATAATGAAACCCTCCACCACAACAGGGACTCCGTAAAGACATATAAAACTCGATGATCTACAACAAATGTTGGATTCTGATATAATTAGTAATAAACCCCATACAATCACATACTTTGTACCATCACATATATCCCAAACCAGCACGCGAATAACCCTATTGGCATGCTAATCCTTTATTACGTTCACTCGGGCACAATTAGCATTAAATTTCTTTACAAATTAGTTCACATCTTACCTTTTTTTTACCAAATTAAAAACAATACACAAATTCATAATAAAAACATATAATAATCTCAATACAAGTAATTGAAATATTCAAGTTAATTTATCAATTCCAACTCTTTTATGACATCCTATAATATGCATATATCAATTTAATTGCATTGTTCAAATTCTCTTAATTTTTTTCAATTTATTCAATTTAGTCCCTAAAATCGAAATTGTCATAACTTTCAAATTGGACCTTCAATTTCAAAACTGATCACAATTTCATCCTTCTATAACTACCTATTATCAAAAATTACAGAAATATTATACCAGTTTTGAAATATTTATACTTTAGTCATTATGTTCAAAAACTAGCAATTAAACCTTACAAACTAGTTCTTTTTTTCATATCTTAGATTAAAATCTGACAATTTGAAACCAAAAGCTTTAAGAAATCAAAAATGGAAAATTCAACAGTTTTGCAACATAGTACCCGGGCTAGATAAATCAAGCTCCCACGATCTCAAAAACAAAAAAAAAAGCCAAAAACACTTACCAATCAAGGGACCAAAGTTTAAGAAACTTGAAACCCTTTCTTTTTTATTTTATTTTGTCACATACAAAAATTGGATCTAGAAGTTTGTTATTGCTCAACTTGAAACCTTAGCATTAAGCCTCCATAGAATTCCATAAAAACCATCAAAAACACCATTGATTTTGTTATTGCTCAACTTTTGGGATTCTTGGATTTTCAAATTTTCAATTAAATGAGCGTTCCTCCTTTATCTAAGGTAATGTTTCAATTTCTTATTACTTTTTAATGTTATCTAACCTTTAAAACTGAGATTTTATCCATTGACTCATATATTTTGAATCAATAATGAAAATTGGGTCGTTAATGGTGAAATTTAGGATTTTGTATAAAATCAATGTTTCAGAGTGATTTTCAAATAGTTTTGTTGTAATTAGAAAGTTTCTAAAATTTCCCAAAAGTTTCGTCAAGATATTTAAAGGGTTTAATGAGTTTTCATAGAAAATGGCTATTTTACGTTGAAATATTGAAACCACGAATTTGTGTAATTTTGTGTAGTTTGAAGGTTGTGAACCATGCGTAGATGAATAATTAGATGATAAGAATCAGTTTTAGGCAAGGGGAATGAATAGAGATTGAGATATTTGAATTTCAAATTTGTAAGTCAGAAGTTTCAGTTCCAAGAGGGAGGAATCTTAGACTTGCGTTTTTGATAGTTAAAGTGAGTTTCTAGCTATATATTACTCATGTTCATATGTTCATTGTGTGGTTAATTGTGTTAAAGATACAAAACCATTGGATCCTTCGACGAGCAATGTGAAAGACAATGAAAAGTTGGTTTAGACTTTCGGTGACTAGGCGAAAGTGCATACACTGAGTGTTTGGAATCATTACTTGTAGACACAATTAATAGCGTTAATCGAAAGCTTAGGAATAGCCTAAAACCCTATCTTAAGTTCCGAGTGTAAGCTCTCTCGTACCCCTCATTAGCTTGTATGATATGTGATAATGTGATGTAGTTTGTGAACTATGATGTGCTAATATTATATCAGACATATGCTTAAGAAAATGCTTATGGAATATGTTGATTGAGGGCATGGAATACATGCCGAATGATAGTGATAATGTTGTGTTAATAATGCAAATATGTGGTGAAAGTGTGTAGCAAATTGGTAAGTAGTTATGTGGTTTATTGTGGATATTTTTTACCTTGTGACTTTATGAGTCCGTTTGATATAGTTGGCATGCCATAGGATTTTTGAGTACTCATCTATATGTTGTGTTTTTAGGGCAGTGAGGCCCGGAACAGTTTTGGAGAGATAAAAGAATGTGAGCTAAGCTTCATTCACTAGGATATATTGGTGTATTGAAGAGTGTTAACTAAATGCTACGCTTTTGGGATATGTTCGACTCTACGAGTCTTTGGTGTGTTGGAGATCTGTATATCCGATGTGTGCTAATAGTGCCAACTTTTATTTTTCATAGCCTCAATTGCCAATTTATCATTATGTGACATATTATGACTTGTGATGTTTGCAAAAAGAATGACTATTAAATTAGATAAGTTGTTAAATATTGCATGCATGTTATGGAATGTCATTATAATAAACCAAGTTTGTGAATGTACCTTAGTCGTTTTCATTTGACATATGATTTCATGTTTACTTAATAGTTATTCTAATCATTCACTGAGCTTGTTTAAGCTCACCCACTCTTTTCCAAACTTTGCAGACCGTTAGCATTTTCGATGTGGGCAGTGCAAAAATCCAAAGAAGTGGTCCAGCATAGGCTAGTATTTGAGTAAGTGTTATCATTATCATTATTTTGAACTATAGGAATAAAGCAAAGTGGTCCTTTTGCTAGTTAATTATTGCCATGACGTTTTGGATGTTTGCATGATTGTATTTCCTTTAAGATTTATGGACATTGTTAATAGTATATTGGTTTGCTTGATTAGAAACATTGATGATGCTTTGAACTACATTTTTAAGGTTGATCTGATGATTGTTTATTGAAGTTTATTGACATGTTGAAACGGTATGTGCTTAATTGTGTTAAATGCCCAGGTTTGGTATTATTTTTGTTGCGGAGTACAGAGGTATTGATAATCGGGCATGAGTATAGATACTTCTGATCTAATTCGAATGTGCAGAAAAATAGTAGCTCATGTTGGTACCGATACCTGTTCTTGAGTATCGATACTCAGGGTAAAAATATAGATAATTTTGATATTGTATCTATAATTACCGAGTTTTAAATTTTTCTGAGAAACAAAATGCTAATTTGGTACTGATTTTCTAAGCAACATCGATACATCTTTGAGAAATATAGATACCATCAAATGAGTATCGATACCTACATGATATTGTAGAAAATTTTGCTAAATGGTATTTAAGCATGCTTATAACTATGATATGATCGATTAATGTATGTTAGGTGAATTTTAACCTTGCCTAGGGTATTCTTGACTTTGAATCTCTATAAATGTTCAAATTTGAGGATACTCACATGCTAGTGAGACGTTATGTTGTGTGTGATGTTGTCACGGTGGTGTAGTGTCCTATTATTCGAGCTCGGCGATCGGGTCAGATATAGGGTGTTACATTTGGTGGTATCATAGCTTAGGTTATCTAACACTCAGACCTATAGGTTATCTAACACTCGGACCTAAGTTATTGATGTGTGGACTAGGGTTGTGAAACCCATGTGTCCAAAATGGTTGCATTGATTGAGATGTCTATGTTTGAATTGCATGAGTTTGTTTCAAAATGGGGTAGGAGCAGGAACATATTGCCTTTATTCTAAAATTTTCTTACAAGAATGTGACTTGGATCATTTCCCAGCCAGTCACACCTTTTATATTTTTGTGTATGTTTGATTATTAGATTCAATATGCCTCGTAGACGTGTAAATATGAACACAAATGCTCAAGAGGATGGTACATCCGTTGCACATCCTGTGCCATCGCGTAGAGTAAACATACCTGATGAAGGTGTTGGCCCTCTGGTGGAAGCTATGATTAGAGCATTTTAGAGGATTGTTTGTAACATCCTGAATTTATGGGCTTGTGCATTTTGTGTAGTGTATGCTTAAAATATCAATTTAAGGATTTGAGGTGCAAACGGGGCTCAGGTTTGGGCTGAGGCTTTGATTAAATATTTTGTTTAGACACTCTAGGGGCTTAAATTAAAGTTTTAGTAGTTTAATTGACATATTGGGCTTGTGGCCCAGCAACTAGGGGCACAGTAAAGGGGAGCTATAAGTGGCGTCACCAGTACTTGAGAAGGGCCCAATTTTTGGTTGCTTGAAGCCCAAGTTAAAGGGCCAAATTTTGGCACTCAAAAGGGGACTAAGAGGGGACGGCACAAGGCTAATTTTAGGAATTTTATTATGTTTAAATTATGAGGATAATAAGCAGATAATGGATAGAGGAGTTGGTGATAATTAAGGCTATTTTTGAGGAGATAACAGATTAAGATAAGGGAAAAGGATAGGAGCTATCATATGTTGGAGTGTTGGCCGAAAATCAATCTCTGCTAAGGGGAGGAATCGGTTTTCTATATAAAGGGGGGATGCCGAAATTTACTGCTAAAGCTCTCATCTTTTCTCTTTTCTCTGCCGAAATTTCTACTCTATTCTCCCTCTCTTTTCTTTTTCTTCAGTTGGCCGAACCCTCTGACAGATTCTTTTCTCATCTCCTTCAGGCACTTTAGCCGAATCTTCAAGCCTCTCTTTGCTTTCCTTTCACTTTTCTTTTTAGCCAAAACCACAACAGTTCATCTTCTTCGGGATTTGCATAAAAGCCGAAAGTGTGAGATCTTGTCTCCTGTGATTGCCGAAATCACTCTGAAGTATCTGTTTGTGCCGAAATCTGAAGGGAATTTTAGGTAAGTATTGATTCGTGGGATCCAAATATTTTCCGACTTTTCAAAGTCCCTAGCCGAATGGCTATTTAGAAACTAATCCCTTATTTTTCTCTTATTTTCGGCATTCTGGGATCTGAAGTGGGGCCAATCGCATAGATCTCAAAGTTATAGTTCGGCAACACTCGAATCGTGTTACCTTTAGGATTTCAAGGTAAAGAGATTTGTTTATTTTTAAATATATGAAATAGGGTAGAACACTAACCATGGCCGAATATAGGAGAGGCCCTATTTTCACATCTTTCTGGCTTTTTGGAGCAAAGTTGTAGATCGATTTAGCAAGGGTATCGATATTAATCAGGTGTGTAACCTTTCACACTATTACATTGATTGCTAATATATATGTATAAATCTGCTATACTCTGTTAAATGCCAAAATCCCTTCATGACAAGTGAAAACCCGAGAAGGGTAAAGGCTTACCATAAGGTTAGTGATTTCTGTTCTTCTTTAGTGAATGTTCCTGTTAAAACAATATGCTTTGTATGTCAAATTCTTTGTATGCTTGGGGTTGGGAAATTGATGAAAAGGGGAAGTGATCTGTTCTGGTGGCTTATGCCATTTCAGCCTGGTGACTCTGTCACAACTCTGATGATGAGTAGCTAACTGCAGCATGACTGCCATCGATGGTGTGTAGCGGTGTGGGTTGAATGTAGAAATCCCCAATGGTGTGCTTGGCAGGTAAGGGTGGTGTGTAGCGGATGGAAACCTAGGATTGGGTTGGGTTATGTATGTTACTTGCTATATTATGTTTTATATTCTGATCTGTGGGCTAAGGCCCAATCTGATGGTGCACGAGGGTTGCACACTGAGTCTCACGACTCACCCTATTATCTTAACCATTTCAGGTGACACTTAGTGCATCGGACCGGGCTGGAGAGGAGAGCAAGGTGGCCATGCGACAGGGCATTGAGGATTCAGCAAAAAGACTTCACTTTATTTATTTATTTATTTTTAAGAAATTTATCTCAATAGGGTTTTAAGTTTCATTGTAATAAGGCCATGGTCCACTAGACTATTACACTTTGTTTTGGGCTTCTATTTTGGGCTTTTATTACTGACACTTAAAATTTAATTAAACTAAGGCATGTATTAAGATTTTTGTTTTTATTCATAAATCAACAAATTAAATTTATATCTTATTTAAACTTATCAAGTTATTAAGTTTTCCCGAACAGAATACTAAATACAAGAAAAATATTTCCCGAAATTGCGACATCTTTCACAAAACTTCCTTAGTGACATACCAGATCCGGTTGTAGTGTTTGGGCCTGGTTTGGGGTGTTACATTGTTGGTGCTAACCCTGCTCCTACACTTACCAATCCTGCACCCGTTAATTGAGGGTTACCGCTTAAACGTTTGAGAGCGTTGGGTGGTAAAGAGTTTTCTGGAATAAAAGGGATCGATCTGACCGTAGCTGAGTCCTGATTGGAAGGAGATGAAAAGATCCTCGAGAAGATGCCATGTTTTAACAATGAGAAGTTGGGATGTATTGTGTCCCTACTTGACGGTAAGGCTCATCGTTGGTGGAATACTATTAAGAGAGGTACTACCATTGACCGTTTGACTTAATTTTCTTGAGGTTTTTAACAGGAAGTTTAAAGGTGAGTAGTACATAGAAGCTCGTAAATGTAAGTTATTAGACTTGGTTCACGGTAATTTTTTTGTGACTAATTATGAGTCGGAGTTTGTGCAACTTAGTCAATATGCTCCTAATATGGTTCTTTCTTAGAGGGATCATTGTAAGATGTTCTGTTTTAGGGTTAATCGTGAGATCTGGGTTTTCTTGGTAGCTCAGAACGCAGAATTTTTTGATAAGTTTGTTGAAAAAGCCTTGAAAAAGCCAAAGTCGTTAAGGAGATTTTGGCTGAGACGCCTCGTTTTGTGGTAACTAAATCGAGTAAGAGCGCTTCGAATCGTGCATCTGGACGACCACCTAAGAGAGGGCATGCTAATTAGAGTTCTTGTAGAGGTGCGAAACGTGGGTTCCGACCTAATCAGTCCAAGCAGTAGAGCATTGTTGTGGTTACTACTAAACATTCGACGGGTGGTTCTGGATGGCTGCTTTGTGCATATTATGAGCGTAGGCATCTCGGTGAGTGCCACAAGTTGACAGTGGATGTTTTATGTGTGGCTCGAAGGAACATATGTTGAGGGATTGCCCAAACAAGGTTGAGGTTTCTCAAACTCAAAGTTCTGCACCTGCAAAGGCACCTATTAGAGGTCGTGGTCGTGGTAAAGGTAATGGAAGACAAGTTGGGCAGTGAATTATTGCTCATACTGTTGCTACTCAAGTTGAGTCTAAAGGTCCAGCTCAAGTTTATGATGTTAGGGAGCCAGAGGATCAAGATCGATTGATGTTATCGCAGGTACTTTCACTTTGCAGACTACTCTATTATTCTCTTTGGTTGGTTCTGGTTCTACCCATTCATATAGCTTGATTGAATTGACATGTAACTTAGGGATTCTTATACAGATTATTGGTTTGGGTATGACAGTTCTCATCTCTTTTAGTGATAGTATTGTGGTAAATCGAGTGTATCAAATGTGATTCTTGGTATGGGTATGTTTTCTTTATGGATCTTATGGAATTTTCTTTCTATGGTTTTGATGTGATTCTTGGTATGGACTAGTTAACCGAACATAAGGCTAAGCTAGATTTTGAAACGAAATGAATTTCTTTGAAGAATAGTGATGGTTTAGAAATTGCTATTGTTGGTGAAAAATTGAGATTTATGCTAATGTGGTTTCGGCTTTAAAGCTTGAGAAGATGATGGGGAAAGGCTGTGAAGTTTATTTAGCTTATGCGATTAATTCAGCTAGCAAGGAATTGAAAGTTCAAGATACACGTACTGTTAAGGATTTTCCTGACGGGTTTCCAGAAAAGTTGTCCGGTTTGGCACTGAAACTTGAAATAGAGTTTGGTATTGAGCTTTATCCTGGTACTACATCGGTGTCTATTGTACCCTATCGCATGACACCAAAAGAGCTCAAGGATTTAAAAATTCAGTTGCAAGAGTTTTGAAAGAGGGTTCATTAGACTGAGTGTATCTCCGTAGAGTGCACCAATTTTTTTGTGAAGAAGAAAGATGATATGTTGCGGTTTTGTATTGACTATAGGCAGATGAATAAGTTGAACATCAAGAATAAGTATCATTTGCCTCGAATTGATGCTTATTTGATTAGCTCAAAGGAGCGACGGTGTTTTCGAAGATTGATTTAAGATTTAGGTCTTATCAGTTGAAGGTGACGGAGTCTAACATATGGAAAACTACTTTTAGGATTCAGTATGGACATTATGAGTTTTTGATCATGCCATTTGGTTTACCTAATGCCCCTGATGCGTTCATGGATTTGATGAACCGTGTGTTTCACTCATACCTGGATAAATTTGTGGTTGTCTTCATAGATGATATTTTGGTGTATTCTCGTTCTAAGGAGGATCATGATACATATTTGAGGATTATTTTATAGATTTTGAGGGATAAGCAGTTCTATGCAAAGTTGAGTAAGTGTGAACTTTGGTTTAAAGCAGTGACGTTCTTATGCCATGTTATATCTAAAGATGGAATTCATATAGATCCAAAGAAAATTGAAGTGATCTTAAAGTAGAAACTGCCTAGGAGTGTTACTGAAGTTTGGAGTTTCTTGGGTTTAGTCGGCTATTATCTCAGATTCGTTGAAGGGTTTTCCCTTATTACTGCACCTTTAACAAAACTACTTCAGAAAAACATAGTATTTGAACGGACTGTTGAAAACCAGAAAATTTTTAAACAACTTAAGGCAATTTTGACTGAGGCACCTGTATTTGTTCAATAGGAGCCTAGAAAATATTTTGTGGTTTATAGTGATACTTCATATTCAGGACTCGCTTGTGTGTTAATGCAAAAGGGCAAGTTTGTAGCATATGCCTCAAGACAGTTGAACATGCATGAGCGTAATTATCTAACTCATGACATGGAGTTAGCTATTATGGTATTCACGATTAAGATTTGGTTCCACCATTTTTACGGTGAGAAATGTGTTATCGATACAGATCATAAGAGCCTTAAGTACCTCCTTACCCAAAAGGAGTTGAATTTAAGGTAAAGGCGTTGGATTGAACTTTTTAAGAATTATAATTGTGTGATAGGTTATCATCTTAGAAAGACAATTGTTGTTGCTGATGCTTTGAGTAGGAAGTCGAGGACGGAATTGAGAGCTATGTTTGTGCACTTGAGTTTAGCCAATGGTGGTGGTTTGTTAGCTGAACTTCAAGTGAAGCCAACTTTGTCTCAGTAGATTAAAGAGAAATAGTCATTAAATAGGGATTTGTTAAAGAGGATTCGACAGTTTGAGCAAGGTGTTAAGGGAGATTTTGATGTTGATGGTGAAGATATATTGAATTTTTCAGGTAAACTGTCTGTGCCGCATGATGTTGGTTTGAGGCAAGCGATTCTTACCGCGGTGCATAGTATCCCTTACACTATGCATCCCGATAGTGGTAAAATATATCATGATCTTCGAAAGATTAATTGGTGGCCTAGCTTGAAGCATGATGTTATGGATTTTATGACTCAATGTTTTGTTTGTCAGAAGGTAAAGGCAGAGCATCAGTATCCTTCAGGTTTGTAGCAACCGGTTGCGATTCCTGAATGGAAGTAGGAAAGGATCACCATGGACTTTGTCTCGGGTTTACCTTTAACCCCAACAAAGAATGATTCAGTATGGGTAATAGTTAACCGATTTTCATAGAGTGCGCATTTCTTGGCAGTGCATACCAATTATTCCTTACAGAAGCTAGAAGAGTTGTATATTGCTAAAATTGTATGTCTTTATGGGGTTCCAGTTTCAATTATTTCAAATAAGGATTCACGTTTTACTTCTAGGTTTTGGAAAAGTTTGCAATAGGCTTTGGGATCGAAGTTTAGTTTCAGTACAGCTTTTCATCTTCAGATAGATGGTCAATCAAAGAGGGTAATTCAAGTTTTAGAGGATATGTTGTGAAGTTGTATGATCGAGTTCAGTGGTAGTTAGGAAAGGTATTTGCCCTTAGTAGATTTTTGCTTACAACAACAATTTTTAGTCGACTATTCGTATGGCACCATTTGAAGCGTTTTATGGTAGGAAGTGTAGGAATCCTTTGTGTTGGACGAAATTGGATAATAAGCGAGTTGTTGGACCGGATTTGGTTCGTGAGAAAAAAGAAAAAGTGAAGTTGAATTGTGATCGATTGAAAGAAGCATTTGATAGGCATAAATCTTATGCAGACTCGAAACATCAAGATATTGAGTTTCAAGTCAGTGATAAGGTGTTCTTGAAAGTTTTGCCCTAGAAGAAGGTTTTGAGATTTGGTAGGAAGGGTAAATTGAGTCCAAAATATGTTGGACCTTCTGAAGTTTTTGAGAGGATTAGTTCGGAAGCTTATCGACTCAAGTTGCCGCTAGAACTTGAGCGAATCCATGACTTTTTCCATGTATCTATGTTACGGAAGTATCGTTTAGATATGTTGCACATTGTGAGGAGATTGAAGTTTGAACTGATCTCACTTATGAGGAAGAACCAGTTGAGATTTTGGCTTGGGAATAGACTATTTTACAAAATAAGAGAGTTCCGTTAGTTAAGGTTTTGTCGTGCAAGCACAAGACATAAGAGGCTACTTGGGAAGCTGAAGATGCGATGAATCAACAATATCTTTATTTGTTCAGCTTAGGTAAATTTCGAGGACGAAATTCTTTTTAGAGAGGGAGAGTTGTCACATCCCAACATTGGGTCTAGAAGTTTCAAGTGTAAAATGAGAATTTTGACTCGAAATAGATTCAGAAATTTTTAATTGTGGTAACCCAAAATTGTTTTCGACTATGGTTTTTGAAAATTAAATCAATTTTTTTAAAATAAGGTTGAAAAGATCATTAATGTTCAAATAAGGACTGTTTTGAGAAAGGGTCAAAGTTAGGAGTGGTTCAAAAGCAAATAACCTAAAACTTCAAAATCAACCTAATATTTCCCCCTCCCCCTAAAGGAAACCCACAATAGTTCTTCCCCTTAATTTTGTTTTGTCGTCTCTTACATCCCCAAGCTCCATTCATTCAATTTTGATTACCAAACTTCAATCCATTGATTTCTACCATCATCCTAGCATTAAACTCCATAGAATTCCATAAAAACCATAAAAAAAAGACCATTGATTTTGTTATTGCTCAACTTTTGGGATTTTTCGATTTTTAATTAAAAGATTCTTCCTCCTTGAACTACGGTAATGTTTTGATTTCTTGTTAATTTTTAATGTTATCTAGCCTTTAAACCTGATATTTTATCCATTGAATCAAGGGTTTTGAATAAATGTCGAAAATTGGGTCGTTAATGGTGAATTCAAGATTTTGTATAAAATCAATGTTTCAAAGTGATTTTCAACTTGTTTTGGTGTAATTAGAAGGTTTCTAAACTTTCCCTAAAGTTTCATCAAGAGATTCTAAGGTTTTAATGAGCTTTCATGGAAAATGGTTATTTTATGTCGAAATTTCGGAACCACGAATCTGTGCAATTTTGTGTAGTTTGAAGGTTGAGAACCAAGCATAGACGAATAATTAGATTATAGGAATCAATTTTAGGCAAGGGGAAAGAGTAGAGATTGAGTTTGAATTTCAAGTTTGTAAGCCGGAAGTTTCAGTTCCAAGAAGGAGGAACCTTATACTTGTGTTTTTGATAGTTTGAGTGAGTTTCTAGCTGTATATTAGGCGAAAGATATGAAACTACTGGAGCCTTCGATGAGCAAGATGAAAGGCAAGGAAAAGTTGGTTTAGACTTTCGGTGACTAGGCGAAAGTGCAAATTGTAAGTGTTTGGAATCATTACTTGTAGACACGATTCATAGCGTTAGTCGGGAGCTTAGGAATAGCATAAATCCCTATCCTAGATTCCGAGTGTAAGCTCTCTCGTACCCTTTATTAACTTGTATGATATGTGATAATGTGATGTGGTTTGTGAACTATAATGTATTGATATGATATGAGAAATATGCTTAAGATAGTGTTTGAGGAATATGTTGATTGTGGGCATGGAATACATGTCCAATGACAGTGATAATGTTATGTTAATAATGCAAATATGTAGTGAAAGTGTGCAAGAAATCGATAAGTAATTATGTGGTTTATTGTGGATACTTTTGCATTGTGACTTTATGAGATCGTTGGATATAGTTGGCATGCCATAGAATTTTTGAGTACTCACCTATATGTTGTGTTTTCGGGGCACTGAGGTCCGGAACAGTTTTGGAGAGATAAGAGAATGTAAGCTAAGCTTCATTCACTGGGATATATTGGTGTATTGAAGAGTGTTAACTAAATGCTACGCTTTTGGGATATGTTCGACTCTACGAGTCTTTGGTGTGCTGGAGATCTGTATATCCGATGTGTGGGAATAGTGCCCACTTTTATTTTTCATAGCCTCAAGTGCTAATTTATCATTAAGTGACATATTATGACTCGTGATGTTTGAAAAAAAAATGACTATTAAATTAGATCAGTTGTTAAATATTGCATGTATGTTATGGAATGTCATTATAGTAAACCAAGTATGTGGATGTACCTTAGTCGTTTTCGTTTGACGTATGATTTCATGTCTACTTAGTAGTTATTCTTATCATTCACTGAGCTTGTTTAAGCTCACCCTCTCTTTTCCAAACTTTGTAGACTGTTAGAGTTTTCTGTGTGGGTGGTGCGGAAATCCAATGAAGTGATCCAAGCTAGGCTACTATTTGAGTAGGTGTTATCATTATCATTATTTTGAATTATGGGAATAAGGAAATGTGGTAATTTCGCTGGTTGATTATTGTCATGACGTTTTGGATGTTTGCATGATTTTATTTCCTTTAGGATTTATGGACATTGTGAATAGTCTATTGGTTTGCTTGATTGAAAACATTGATGATGCTTTGAACTACATTTTAAGGTCGATCTGATGATTGTTTATTGAAGTTTCTTAACATGTTGAAGCGTTATGTGCTTAATTGTGTTAAATGCCCAGGTTTGGTATTATTTTTGCTGCGGAGTACAGAGGTATCGATAATCGGGCATAAGTATCAATACTTCTGAGCTAATTTGAATGTGCAGGAAAATAGTAACTCATTTTAGTATCGATACCAGTTCTCGAGTATCGATACTTGGGGTAAAAATATAGATAATTTTGATATTGTATTGATAATTACTGAGTTTTAAATTTTTTTTGAGAAATAGAATGCTAATTTGGTACCGATTTTCTAAGCAATATCGATACATCTTTGAGAAACATAGATACCATAAAATAAGTACTACGTGATATGTTAGAAACTTTTGCTAAATGGTCTTTAAGCATGCTTATAACTCATGATATGATCATTTAATGTATGTTAGGTGAATTTTAACAGCGCCTAGGGTATTCTTGACTTGGAATCTCTATAAATGTTCAAATTTAAGGATGTTTGCATGCTAGTGAGACATTATGTAATGTGTGATGTTGTGACGGTGGTATAGCGTCCTATTACTCGGGCTCGGCGACCGAGCCGGGTATAGGGTGTTACATAGTTCGTGAGGGAGAAGATGAACATGTAAATCGCCTTCTTTCTTATCTTATATACTTGTAATTAAAATATAATTAATCATAATTGATTAGTTAAACTTAAATTAACAATCTTAATGATAATTAACGAAGTTGGTGGATGTAAGATGTCATCCACCACCATTTGGCATATTTAGAAGTGTCCAATTGCTCAATTGGTCATTTGGTTAATTAAAAATCCATAACGATTAATTTTTACTACTTTTACAATTTAGTCCTTATACCACAATTAATTATCTAGTTTTCAACACCACTGAAAAACGGACCGTTACAACCTAGTACGCACTCTTATCAACTCTTTTTTATTTACACCTATTAAAAGCGATTTATAAAATTTAAACTTATGTTTGGAATTGAATTAAATAAAAGAAAGGAAAGTAAGATAAAATTAACACATCTTCTTTTGTTTGGATATTTTTTTCTGTGTAAGTAGAGGGAAGCAAAGGGAGTTGAATATCCCAAGTTAGTTTACTTTTATATATTGAATTTTATTATTAGTTATCAAAGTAGGTATTCCCAAAAGTTCTTTTTCAAAATATTCTTTTTAGGGGTATCTCAAAATTTCTCTTAGAAATCTTGTACTTTGCTATTAGGTATATGAATTAACTTGATCTAGTAGGAACTTGACTCCTATAGGAGTTTACTGCAGGCCATTTTATAACACATTAAACTTAATAGCCATAGGTGTCAAATCTATGGTTTCTTAAGCTAGTTGATCCCATTTTCCTCTTCTATAAATTTTCTAGTTTTCTAAAAAAAAGGGGGGCATTTCAAAACAAGTCTCTCAAAATCTTCTCCAACATCTACAAATCGTGAACCATTCCAATTACTTTAAAGTTTCTACAGCTCACTTAGTTAATTAAGTTTTTTTTTCCTATAATCCATGAATTATTGTATTAGTTTTCTTAGCCTATATTATGTTTAGCAAACATTGATAGTAAATTTGCAAATGTTTTTATTGCGAATATTATATTATTGTTGTTGTTACAATTCTTTAAAATGTTCTATATATGATATGAGGAAGTTGTGTTATTATTTATTGTTTCCATTGTAGTAAGTGCTAATTTTGTAGAATTCTTATTATTAAGTGTTGGAAAAATTCAGTTTAGAAATTGATTTTGTAGTACAATGGAAAATTTTTAAAAAAAAATCTAAAATTGAGCAGTTGTGTTATTTATCACAATAAACCATTTACCACATTCATACATGTGTTTTGAAATAGGTAGTCTAAGTAGTTTTCTGGATTTCTACCAACACGATTTTCTTTGTTATTCTTGAACCTCATCTTGCTTAGAGTGTGGGCTCTAAGTCATAAACTGATGAACGAAATGAAAACATTGTTGATGTTCCGATGGGGAGGATCAATTACTCTCTATGGGCTAGAAACCAAAAGCAAACTCTCTCAAAGTTAAAAATTTATTTGAAGAATAAATCTCACTAAAATTTGACAGAGTGTCAACACTTCGTATTGTCTATTTGACCTAGCCCATGGTTCTATTTATACAGAAATTCACAAAAGCCTTAGTTAAGCGAAAAGAAAATTAATAATATTTTAATTGAAAACATGTAGCCTTACCAGAACTAAGGGAGGTGAGGACACATTCTTGTTGGGAACTAGGTTTGTCGCCCGTCCCATGTATTATGAGCCTTTTTAGGCTTTTCATTTATTAGGTTAAACTATGTGTTATCTGGACTTTAAACAAACCTATATAATTTATTATTTATTTAATTAGAATAAATTTAATTAATTTTTCCTAATTAAATTATTTTTTCAACCCAATTATAATTACGATAGTCATGATGACTTTTTCGTACTATAATCTGAGTAAATAAATTTAAATTGTCTTGTTCAATAAAACTTCAATGACTAATTAATTTAATTTTCACTTCGAACTTCAATTATTTAACTACAATCAATTTAATTATAATTTGAAGAAATCAATTTAATATCTAAGTCATCTTCTTGCACATAGCTAGAAAGCACTTTCACTACGGATAGTGATACATGCGATCTATTTTTCAAGTTCGTCATTTTCATATATTCATCTCATCAATTCAAATGCAAACTATACAAAGTTATACTGAGCTAGCAGGGGAGCCAATTGGACATATATAATTAGGTCTCAGATAATTTGTAATTAAGTTTTGACTATTCAATTATTAATTACAACATTATTTAACCATGGAGTCATTTCACTAAAGTATCTTGGCTAAACTCTCCCCCATTATATATCATTTAAGAAAACAACTTATCAAGTTTTAGCCCAATGACCTTGTCATATGTGTGTTACCCTCATAGGATATCTTTAATCTATTTAGGTTAAATCCATTTACCCAATATGATTCTATTTTATCTCATGGTAAAAATTACATCTTCATTCATGAAAAAGTCAATTATTAACACATAGTAATTAAATCATCCATCCCAAACAAACGACCCATGGCCATGTTACTTTTCTGTAACGCCCCAAAATTTGTATAATTTTACCGTGTATTTATGACGCAATTTTTGTCTGCTTCAATGGTTGTGTTCTGGGTGTATGTGAAAGGTCCTAAGTTCAAGGCCTAGCTTTGGCAAATTTTGGTATTTTTTCTGATTGAAGCCTTTAGCTTGCACTGTGGGCTTATATTAAATTAGTTATCAAAACCATGTTAGAATAGGCCTGGAGTGGTGTGTTGGAGGTCTGGAGTTCGAACCCCTACGCACGCGTGGGAACTTATTTTTGCTCGTTTGACCGAGAGAGTTTCGATCAATCAAAAATGCTGAGTGGTGGAGTTGTGGGAGAAATATTAGGGATTTAGGAGAAATATTTTATCTTTTAGTTAATTATTTTGGTTTTTTTCAAAATTTTCTTTTCCCAAAATTTTCTGACATCAATTCCTTCCTCTCCTCATCTGCCGAAATTTTTGGTTTTCTTCCCCCTTTCTCGATTATTCAATTTCACCTCCATCGTATATCTTTTGACTTCGTACGTTCTGGTAAGTGGAGTTTTGCTCTCTTTAACTTACGATTTTTCTTCCCACTTTGACGTGGGGGTTTTGACGGTTGGCAGCAGCATCTCGCGTGGATTAAGGGTCTCATCGTGCTATTGCGTAATCAATTGTTTCAAGGTGTTGGGGTTCTGGAGTGCTCGGGGATCATTTTAGCATCAATCGAAACTAGGTGTGTACCCGAAAATAAAGAAAATAAGAATCGGTGAAAGCCGAAAAATGATACTGTCGATGCCACATGGCCGTGCGGTAGGCCGTGTGGTAGGCCCTGTGCAAGGCTGTGCCACAACACGGCCGTGTGACCGACGAGGCCAAGCCATGCACGAAGGACACGGCCGTGTGATGGCTGGGAGAGGCCGTATGCGAGACACGAGCCTGACCAATTAGGTCGTGTGGGCCAAACAAGCGTGCGAGCCCACACGGACATGTAGAATTCTGGGGAAAATTTGGGTCGTGTGGGCCACACGGGCTTGTGGACCCACACGAGCAGGCCACGTGGGCGTGCGAGCCCATTTTTCTGAACTGATCTGTAAAGTTACACGAGTCGTCCAAGTCAGCTGTGGACCTACTATAGGGTCGGTAAGCATTACTTAAACCCCTAATTACGTGATCCGATTATGTGATATATGTATTAAGCGTGTTATACTTAGCATGTATACCGATTTGATTGTATAATCTGTTAATTGCATTATAGCATGTCATTGATTGTATACTGCATTACATTGGGGTGGGTTGATGATATTGGAGGAAGTATCTGAAAGGCTGTTAAGCCTGTTATCTGGCAGCTCAGCTGCAATTATCTGATTATGTGTCGCATTTCGGTACAGCATAGTGTGTACGGATAGGTGGGTTGATTTTATCCTCACAGGGTGTGTAGGGTTGGTTGGAGATGGTGTGTAGAGGCTGGTGGGTAGGATTCTGATATTCTGTTCTGTTCTGCATGTTATATCTAATGAGCTGATACCCTAAATTGTATCTTATTCTGTATCTAAGTGGGCTAACGTCCATACCGATTCTGTAATGGGTTCAGAACCGAACTGTATATTTATGACTGTTTTTCTGATATTATGCTGTGTGCATGTTTTCTATGGGGATTACACACTGAGTTTGCGAAAACTCATCCTTTTTCTGGTTAATCTGTTCAGGTAATCCCCAGCATTAGACGGATCGGTGCAGTGAAGGACTCAACAGTGACCACTGCTTCTGCTTCACGACAGACTCATGGTTTTTATACTTATTTATGGTTTTAATTATATCTAGGAAAAGTTTTATGTAATTATAGTCATTGCAAATTTTTGTTTAAATTTAGGAGTTGCAATGTTTTATGGTTTTAATTGCTAGAAGTAGGGAAGTGCGGGTTTCCAAAAGAAACAATGTTTTACCAAAACACCACGATTACGCAAACTATTTTTTTAAAAGCTTCCACGAAGTATAAATGTTTTGGAAAATGGACAGCATTCGGAAACGAATGACACTATTTAGAATTAACATAAAATAATGGAACACTTTTAAAAAAGGGAAATGGTTTAAGCGTGGCTACGGTTTCAAAAGCACTATCATGTGACATCGCCAGATTCGACCGTAATGTCTAGGCCAAGTTTGGGGTGTTACATTTAGTGGTATCAGAGCAGGTTGCAAAACTCGGCTATGGATTTGGGTTATAAAGATTGGTTTTAAGAAATGATTTTAAGTGATTTAAAATATTTTTTGGGCTGAGTATGTCAAGAACCGAGTCG
Source organism: Gossypium australe (assembly GCA_005393395.2). NCBI lineage: Eukaryota > Viridiplantae > Streptophyta > Magnoliopsida > Malvales > Malvaceae > Gossypium > Gossypium australe. The sequence goes on along the minus strand of CM016614.1, from coordinate 62,988,450 downwards.
GGGAACTTACTAAGTCAGTAGGGGAAGTCACTAAAGCAGTCGGACAATCAGAACGACCGCAAGGACATCTACCAAGTAACACAGAGATTAACCCAAATGAGCAAATTCAAGCCATCACAGCTCATGATAGTAAAGGGTTAGATGAAGCAAACTCAATACAAGAAAACGAGGTAGAAGAAGGTAAAATAGAGGTAACACGGGAAAAGCCAAAACCGGTAATCAAAGAATACCAACCTCGCATACCTTATCCCGAAGCAATGAAAAGAAATGATATAGAAGAACAGTTCAGTAAGTTTTTTAAACTTTTAAAGAAATTACATATCAACTTACCTCTTCTTGAAGCTATTTTTCAGATGCCAGACTTGAGAAAATTTTTAAAACAGCTCTTAACAAACAAGCGCAAATTAGACAAGGAACCACATGTGGAATTAAATGCAGTATGCTCAGCGATGTTACAGAATAGACTACCGCAAAAGCAAAAAGATCAAGGGAGTTTTACAATTCCATGTTTAATTGGTATTTTAACTGTTAACAATGCGTTAGCTGATTTAGGGCCAAGCATAAATGTCATGCCTTACAAAATGTTTAAACAACTAGGTCTAGGGAAACCCAAACAGACTAGGATGAGCATTCAATTAGCTGATAAAACTGTTAGAATTCCTAGGGGTGTTATCGAAGATGTTCTTGTAAAAATTGATAAATTCGTTTTCCCAGTAGACTTTGTTGTCTTAGACATGGATGAGGATAATTCAATCCCCTTAATTTTAGGAAGACCCTTTCTAGCAACTACCAAGACTAAAATTGATGTTGCCACAGGAGAACTCATACTTTGTGTAGGTGACGAATCAATCAGTCTTCAAGCTCTTGACTCGGCCAGGACAACAATCGATGAAGGCAAGAAAGTCAATCCAGTTAATAATCAATGTGTTCAAACTTCACAACAGGGGACACCATAAAACTACAAACCTGAGCCGAATCATGGACCTAATACCAACAAAAAAGAATCACATAAGGAACAAAGCCTTAGGGTCGACAAACCAAAAGAGTAGGAAACACAAATCAAAGAAGAATAGGAACCGCATGAAGTAATACCGAAGGAGCCCCCAGAAGAGCTCGTAGGAACATCAAACCATTTCAAAATAGGAGACCAGGTATTGTTAGACAAAGCAAACCCTCACATCACCACATTAGACCTGAAAGAAAATGAAGAAATTCCTCTAAAGGTACATAATATCTTCCCACACGGAACAGTCGAGGTAAGCAATCCAACATTCGGCACTTTTAAGGTAAACGCTTTGCGACTTAAACTTTATCAAGAAAATAGAACTGTAAGCATGAGGGAAGATATTCAAACATTTAAACCTCCCTGATTCTTTTTCTCAAATACAAGGAAAGTCTAGTTTACGACTATAAACGAGCGCTTCTCGGGAGGCAACCTGAGCACTAACCCTATTTACTTTCGCATTTATTTCCAGTTTCTTTTCTTTTCTTAGTTCTAAAAATTTAGTGCAGATCTCCAAGCCACACGGCCTTGCACACGGCCGTGGCCATGGCCGTGTGGACAACCAAAATCTCTGTACTGACATAGCAGAGGCAGTACAAATCAGTCCCAACCAATTTTTGAATTCACGGACTCAATCACTCCCCCACGGGCACTGAAAAAGTGGCACGGCCATGCCCTGCGACCGTGTGAAGCTACTGACTTACCAATCACGGGCAAAACCCGCCCGTGCCTCCCAACCGTGCCAACATACTGACTTGTCACCAACGGGCGTGACTGGCTAAAAAACGGGCTTGGAGAATCAACACGCCTAGACACACGGCCGTGTGAGGCGGCCGTGTAAAACGACACGCCCTCAGCCCACGGGCGTGGGAAAGTACCAGAATTGAGCCTCTATTTAAACACCAACCCCCTCCCCATTCTTCTCATCCACTTTTCACTACTTTTCTGATTCTCTTTTCTTCCTTTTTCTCCCCTCTCCATAACAAAGTCTCTAGACTCTTGAGCCACAAATATCAATGTCGAATAAGCGGAAGAAGGCAAGCATAGTCTCCTTAGGGAGACCGACATTCATAAGCTCATGCCGGCCGCTTTATTCCAATAACAAGCCAAGGGTCTTTGAAACCATTTATCTTTTCTTTTTCTTTTCTCTTTTGCTTCAATTTCCTTCTCTTTGACAATCTTGTGCTTAATTTAGTTTAATATATTTTAGTTTCTTAGTGTCAGGTTTGTCAGGCTACTTAGGAATCACACTGACCACGACCATAGCGACGCCACTTCTGCCACCGCCAGCACCTCCGCAGCCTTAGAGGTCACACCCACCTCGCGAACCATCCAACAATAAGGACCCTTCGGTCCATCCACCTTTTCTTTTACTTTTTTTTCTTTTTTATTCTCCTATCTACTTTTCTTATTTTTAATTATATATTTGGTTTATTTTAATTATATCTTAATAAACCCTAGCTAATTCTTCACGAGCTCCCCAATTTCTTCATCTAGCTCAGGATCGTCATCCAGACCGACTCCTCCAACTTATCTTTCACCTCCAAATCCGGGATCTCATTCGTAATTCAGGAAGTGTCACTCTCTCCCCTCTCTCTTGATATTATATAACTGTCATTATCTATCTTTGTACATTGAGGGCAATGTACATCTTAAGTGTGGGGGGGTAAAAGTGTCTAACTTTTTGCATTATTCTCAAATTCCTGAATTTAGTCTTGTTTTTAAGTAATTTCCTCATATTACTAATTAGGATGAAATTTCTGATGGTTTATGATTTTTATTGATATTTTTTAGATTAAGTCATAGTTAATTGTACATTGATGATTAATTTTGAAGAATATTAGAGAATCAAGCATGATAAGTCTATTTTTCAGAATTAAAATCTTGCTAGGTTGTTGAGCTGAATCTGAATATTATCTTGAAGTTTGAAATTTACAAGGTTGATGTCAAAAAACCCATAATTTTGTGAGATTTTGAGCCTATTAGAGCATATATTCTTTTCCACGCTTACTTTATTGATTATGAGTGTGTCAACTATGAACTGTTATTCTAGAACTTGCCTCGATTATACATGTTGAGACCACACCTATAATTTGATATACAAAGATGATAAAGGCACCTAGGAATTAACCCACTTACTCCACTAAACAGCCTACCTCCATAAATTAACCCCTAGTGAACCCCGTTTTATCGTAACAACCTTTTTATTGACTCACCAGCTAATATTAACCCAAAACCCATTTGTATTTGTTATCACCATTCCTTTTGACTACCCTTTGATCAAAATATGATTTGATTAAGTTACCTAATTAAATTAGTTCAGTAGTTGAATTCATCTTTTACTTGATTTGTTCTTAATTAAAAAAAAATCTAAGTATATTCAGTATTAGTGGTGAGCTTATACAGTTAAAGTCTATTTTTCGAAAGAAAAGCTCACGTTAGTAGGATTATTACTTTTCAGTTAATGTAAATATTATCTCAGTATTTTCTAGTTAGGTAATTTGTCAAATCAATCTCGATTCTAACCTTCTAATTCAGCCTATATCCATACCCTTAACCGAAGCCCCATTACAGCCCTAATAAAGACCTTTTGATTTGTGTATTATCTCATTTTACAATGGTGGAGATTTGATTTTCAGGCAAGCCTATGGGATTAACTTTTCAGGTTTGACTTTTGAGTGCTTAATTTTGAACCTTAAACACCTCGAGTGATTTGAGTGAATCTTTAGTGAGGATGTCAATCCTTGTCAATTTTGAATCAAAGGTAATTATTTAGATAAGGGGAGACACCTACGTTTTTGTGCTACAAATGTATGACTTTGACTGTTTGAATCTTTAGGACTCTTTGAGTTAGATCATCCATGTATATATTATCTATAAATTATGATAAGGCATTGTTGATAGGAATTATGAATTATGGAAAGTTCGTTTTAATTGTAAGTTGAGAATTTTGCTTGAGGACAAGCTTAAGTGTGGGGGTATTTGATAAACCGTAAAAGTAACATATTTTAATCCCACATTTAGTATGATTTTGGATGATTTAAGCCTCAATTTATGTAAAAATGTGCTCTTAATCCTTTCTTTTCATGTCTTATACCAAGGAAAGCACCCGAGGATGAAAAGAACATAACACGGGCCCAAAACGGAGTAAATGGGCCATATCACGAAATCGACACGGCCTGGACTTAAGCCCACACGGCCATGCCGCATTGATCATCTAGAACATGACCTTACCCTCGATTCACACAGTCGTGCCTCATTAAAGAAGTCCGAACACGGCTTGAAGACTAGTCACACGGGCGTGTGACATGATCGTGTCCCTGTCGTGGGAAAGAACAATTTCATTTGGATTTGGATACTTTGGGGCGAAGAAACACATTCCAAGAGCCTATATAAACCCCCTAAATGTTACCTGAAAAGAGGGCGGTTAGCTAGGCCAAGGAGCCAAGCCGAAAAGGTCAGAGTTGTGGGAATCACTCGAAGATAGCCAGTTAATCCATCTCTAGAAGTCAGAATTCTACTCAAGATGGCGGATCTCTCCTTCAATTCCTTCAGGGAGTTTTAGGGATTTCTTATGTTGTGTTTTATCTTTTCTTCTAAGATGTTTTCTTTATTTGATATGAACTAAACCCTTCAGATACCTGAAGGGGATGAAACCTAGATGAATCCTGTTATTGTTTTCTGAACTATAAGATAAATACTTGATTTGTTCTTAATTATGTGCGCTTAATTCTTGTGTTAATATTCGCGGGATATTGATTCAAGTCAGATGTTCTTAGGTGAATGAGCAAAAGTCCCTGCTTAAGAATAGATCTAGCATAATTAAAGCGGAGTCATTCGCGCTCCTAGATATAAGGTGACGAGATTTTGCCGAATTAGGGTGAAACCTAATATGGGAATCCATAGATCAAGTTAATGTGATTCTAGAGGTTTTAATTAGAAAGAGATTTCAATTAATCAACCTAGGGTTAGTTATTATTCGCTTCGAGAGAGGGTTTAATATAACTTAGGGAATCCTACGGATCAAGTCAAGTGAATAAATCGTATGGTTCAGGGTTAAATAACAAGTGAAGTCTAGGTGGATTCTTCCTAAAGGTATCGTCTTAAATCAATTGAGTCTTTCTTCAAGTTATTTCCCAATTCATTCTTTTTGTCTTTGCGTCTTTAGCTTAGTAGTAGTTAGATTAGATTTAAACAACTTCACTTATTTTAGGCTAGATAATAAAAAGAAGGTTAGAATTAGTACTTTTAGTTCCTTTGGGTTCGACAATCCGGTCTTGCCTAAGCCATACTACTATTCGATAGGTACACTTGCCTTTAATCATTGTTAGAGTTAGTTTGCAGGTTCGATCATTCTCTTTATAAATTTTAAGACTCTGATTCCAGCGATCACCAGAATAACTTAGGCATGATTTTACTTAATCAAGCATTTTACGGAGGCCTATAACAGCATAAACACAATTTTAATAATTTAAGAGGATGAAATGCAATCAACCCAACACGAATTAAATTCAAGCTAAGCTGATTAAATTAACCATTCCAACAACATAAATATTCATAGATATGTTCATCATAAAAACAACAAAAATTAAAGAGATAGGGAACAAGAATCAAATCCGGTGGTTTTTCGTGGCTTGACTAGGTTGCTCCGTTCTTCCTTCTTTGTTGTCCTCGCCGATCAAGGCTGGTACGAACACTCAATTGCTGCTCCAAAATGGCTGAAGAAGACCCCTTTCCCAAGAGGAGAAATCGGCACAAGAGCAAGGAAATAGGAAAATGAGAGAAGAAATGAGAGGAGAGAAAAGTTGTGAGAGAAGAGATGTGAATGAGAGATGAGGGATGCTTTGAATGATCAGCCAAGGGGGGTTTTTATAGTTAAATGTGGCAGCTGAAATTTGCTAAAAATAGCAGCCAAAGAGCCACACCTTGGCCGGCCACCTATGTGGCAAAGTTGATGGCTTCAACTTTGCTAAATATGGCTAGGGGCAAATCTACAAAGCCACTAATTGTGGATGGGGGTGAATTAAACTTTGACAAGTCTTCAAGGGCCTCTTTGCAAGCTCAATTAATCAGCTAATAAGCTGATTTGGGTCAGCATATGGACGATTCTAGGCAGCCCAATTGGTGGTTGGTTCGGTTCACTAAATTCGGTTCAACCAATGTGGTTTAACTAGACCCTTTTTCATAATTAATTAATAATAATTTACTTAGCCCAAATTAAATTGGGAATAAATTAAAATTAATTATATTATGATTTAATATTCATAATCAGGCCATCTTGGGCTAGAAATAAATTTGCCTCGATACTTCAAATTGCTTCTCGGGTTTATTCTTCAAGCAGTGTCTGCCGAGCCAATTTTCGCTCTTTGTGCGAATATGTCGAAAATAGTCAAAATTAATCAAAATTAACTGTAAAATTAATTAAAATTCATCATGTTCATATTTTTAACACAATTTAATTATTTTATAATATTTAATTATTTTCCGACAAAAATTTAACCGAAATAGCATGATTTTAAGTTAAAAAGGCATGTAAAAACACGTAAATTCTCGTGTTTCCAGTATGTTTTGTTGAATTCGTAGATTTCATTCCTCAACCTAATAGGTAAACGAAAACAAAAATTATCTATATTTTATGTTCAATGATATAAAAGTTAAATACTAAAATCAAAAACTAACAACAAATAAATACTAGGTTAAATATTAAGTTAATAAAAATTACCATATTCATGGTTGTTAGAGCAATACGATCCTTTTCCCCTCAATAGAGTTATAATAGAGTTGGAAGTTTCAAATTTAAGGTAAAAAATAATAATTTGAAGGGATTTGGGCTCAAAAGCTCAACAACGATTGGAGGCAACTTTTGGTTGTGTGAAAACAAAATGAAAAAAATAATGGACTTGACACCTATGGATGTCAACTTTTACTTGATACATTTATTAAGGTTAAGTTTATAATAAATAGTGAAAATTGAATTATAGAAGAACTCAACACATATGAGTGTTGAGCTTCATTGAACACATTTATTAGGTTTAGGTTTTTCAAATGATTAAAGTTTTAAAATAAGAAGAACTCAACATCCATCAATGTTGAGGCCTTTTTGTATGTATTAAACTCTCTATTGCTTAAATTAAATGCAAAAAAAATTTATATTTAACTCGAAACCTATGGGTGTCTAGATCTTTGTATGTTGGTTACAGTTAAAATACTCGGTAGTCAACATTAAATGCAGATACATCGATTTGTTTACAAGGAAGTCGACACCAATAGGTGTTGAGGTCCTTAAATCTATACTTGATGAACTTGATTTGAAATCGTTTCTCATTGAGTCGAGTGAAATGAGATTAAAATTGAGTTGAGTTGAATCAAATAAATTTGTTAAATTAGGGGGAAAATGGCCATATTGAAATCTTGTTGACAATATAACTAAATTCCAAGTTAAAGAACATAAATGCCCTATATATTTGAAAAATCCTTTAAATCAAAACAAGAGAAAAGAAGATAATTAGTATGATAAATTTGATTTGATGATTTACTTGTTTAAGGTATCAAATTTATCATTTTGAAATTTTTTTAAAAAATTATAATTTAGATTTTTTTTTTGAATTTTTTATATATTCATAAATTTATTGAAAAAATATTTTGAATTTTTGAATTTTTTGTATTTTTTGTAAAGGGATCAATTTGTACATTTTAAAAATTATAAGGACCTAAGGAATTTTTACATCAATTCGAGTTATTAAATTCAACTTAATTCAAACTCGAAAATTTGAATTTCAATTATAAGGATGATTCATTTCCTCACCTCGCTAGAAGGATTTCACCAAATCAAAACCACTTGTGTGTGTAATGATGAAGAGCTTATTTGAGCTTTGTTGGGATTTTATTCTCATATAAGGATATATACATATAAAGTTTTGTGCAAAGGTGATGGAACTGTAGGGAAAATTCTGATGCCAGGATCCTTAGACTAAAGTTTGAAGATGGAAGAACTGTCACCGGAAAGTAAAGGAGTGTTGGTAGAAGAATAAATTCCGATGCCAGGTTCCTTTAGACTAAAGCACTAAATAATTAAGAATAATCTTTTGCTTAATTAATCATAAAATCTTTCACTTCAATTTAATTAGTCTCTTTGATTAATGTGGGAATAAGATGAAAACCCCAATTATTTAGATGCTTTCTTGCTTTAATTTTCTTTATATAGTACATATTGTGTCATATTTTATATAGAAAAAATATTTTTATTTTAAAAATATTTCTATATTTAATAATCTGTTGTATCTAAACTTCAAACGGGTTTGGCCTTAACTATGTTAATGGTCTCATATTATTGATTAATAGAGAATCAAAGACGATTTACCAATGAATCACAAAATGCTATGGTTCTAAAATATAATTTTTAAAATTTATTCAAAAATAATTCATGGGATCATGCGCTATTTTCTTTCCTAATTATAATATAAAAAAAAAAGTACAAGTGGGTGGATCCAGCCTACTCTTGAAATAAACAACTCGCACTCCCAAAAAAAAAACCAATACACCAAGGACTACACTTAGATTTATTGAATTTGTAGCTAAAATATCAGTATTAACCCCAAAACTCCTGGCGAATGGCCAGTAACGCAAGGAAACAAAAGAATCGATTGCATTTTTCATATGATCTCCTATTTCGATTTTTTTTATATCAGTTTGACTCATTTTCTCTTCAAATTTTTGATACTAAGTATTCAATACATACCATAATAATATAATATTGTCGACCTTCATAACAAACCACAATCATATTGTTTATACAATACGAATAAATTGTCCACAAACACCAAATATTTCAATTTATCAACCACATTAAAACAACCGTTATGGTGTAAGGTAGTATCTTTAACCTTGCAAAACCTTTTATGGTTATTATTTTCAACCAAGAAAGCCTTGATAATCAAAGGTAGCAAAAACAAACATCTCATCAAACCCCTCTGTCGACATTACTTCTCCATAAAGGTGTGATGCTTTTTATCTTTAGTGAATTTGTGCAAGGCATTAGCAATCTCAATAAGTTCCTCTATCTTACTTTGAATATTACTACCGTCAACTTCTTTTTATAATAGTGACTTAATCAAATATTATAACAAAATTTAAAGGCTTTGGGAATGATTAAAAAAAATTTTAAAAGCTCAAAAAATGTTTCCGATAAACTTTGAGACGACTTATGCCATTCCTAACATGCGTCCTTTAATATCATGACTCTAAATGATTTTAAGAGCGACTGTTAAAAATTATCCTCATAATTAAGGGCGAATTTCATCCTTAAAGCTTTAATGGTGAATATTGCCACCAATTTCATAAAAACACCACAAAAAAAAAATATTAAGAATGAATTTCATCCCTAAAGCTTTGGGGACCTACCAAAATTATTTATAACGTTTTCGTCTCTATATCTCTAAATGAACATTCTTTATAAACTCATTTCATCTCAAATTATTATTTTTATTTAACAGTGTGTTGTTATGAATTTCTATCTAACAATACAAATTCTTAGAAAAGTAATTCTCTACATTTAAAATAAAATAAATAAAAGCTACAAGGTTAAATTTTATTGAAATTTCAAATATTACCGCAACTTAAATTTATAACGAAAATCCTTAATCTAAAACAAAATAAAACTTTCAAAAATGTACAGTTGATGAAGCTGAATTAATGGATCTAGCACTGTTATGCATAACTCAAAATCAACATATTCGAATTTACATGTACTGATACGTTCTTATTTAACTACTAAAAAGAAAAATGAAACCAAAAAAAAAAAAAAAGTTAAAACGTAACACCCAAAATTTTCGATTGGACACGATTTTGTAAAAGAAATCTTAAGTTTAAATATTTTTGGAAGCAACATTAGTAGCATTTTGTCATCCATAAAACCATATATTATAGTGCTTTTCTGTACCATATAAATATATGATTATTTTATAGTGTTATATTCACAATTCGAGTTTTTATACCATAGCATATAAAACTCTAATTTTATATCTAAGTACACATCTTAGATATTATTATTGTATAGCTATCTTAGTTATTATATCTGTATGATTATTATAAAAAGAAAAAACAAAAAATTTCATTAGTAAGAAACCATTGAATGTTTGAATTAAATAATTTAATTAATAAACTAGATTTGAATGTGGTAGAATATATGATTTCTGTAATTTCATACTATATAACGTATGAACCTTAGTATAATTTTAAGGGTTTATTTTAATGTGGCTAAAATTCCACTCTTTTATGGCTTTTTTTTTTAATCTATCTTTTTTATTGAAAAATATGATTTATGGTGAGATATTTTCCTATTCAAACTTATAAAAGGTATTTTTAGGCAAGTTGATCATATCTTCATTTCATTTCATGTTATTTTCTCATTTTATATCTTAATTTGACAGGTTTTATAATTATTAGAATGCAATTATAAATCTAATTACATAAAATTTTAAATATATGATTTGGAGTTATATATAATTATTGAAATACAATGCACACCAAGGAGACGCAAGCCCATGATATCCAAGTATGGCCTCTATGCGCCTAAATGGACCTCAGCTCTCCATTCTTTTCCAAATATCCAATTCTCTCACTTTTTAACAACACTTCCTATTCTCACATTCTCACTAGGGTAAAGTGCAAAAGTGTTGTTCTATTAGTTAAAGGTATTCAATAGCTATAGAACCATAAATTTAAGATCCTTATGTTGTAAATAGACCATTTGAAATATAAATGGACATAGATAGACATTATTTGGATGTTATTAATGAATTATCATTAAGATTAATATGGTAAAAGGAAATTAAAATGATAATAAATAAAACAAACAAAATTTTGGTGTTATTATCTTCTTCATTGCCGAATTTTGAAGAGAATAAAAGCTTTTATTTTAGGGTTTCCTACAACCTTGCTATTTATGCTCAATTAGGTACGATTTTTGTCCCGTTTTTAATGATTTCTATGTTTTTGAGATCGTTGCAACTGGGTCTAACTAGTTTGGATAACTTAACAAAGCTTATACGATTTTTGTCCCGTTTTAATGATTTCTACAATTTAGAAAGTTTCCATTGACGAATAAGCATGTATTTGGATATTTGATGATAGATTTTGAATGTTTGTTAATAATTATATAAGTTTTGTTAAGTGATTTTTAGTAAAAATACAAATTAGGGAGTAAATTGTGAAATGTGAAAACTTTGTGGTTAGAATGTGAAATAAATGAAAAATATAGGATGCTAGGGGCATAATGGTAATTCGGCTAGCATGGGTTAGTCTTAAATTGTATGAATTTGTGTTTTTATGAAATAAGGACTAAATTGTAAAAGTTGTGAAAGATTAGGGGCAAATGTGTAAAATTGTCTTAATGAGTGTTTTGGACTAAATTGAATAGAGATATGATTAAATAAGTTAATTTTGATTACATATAGATCAAGAAAAGCGAAACTCGGATTTAGATCGAGGGAAAAACAAAGTTCTCGACTAATCGACCAGTTTAGTTGTTTTTACGTCCGAGGTAAGTTCGTATGTAATAAGCTTTGTTATAATTATGTTTTTAATTCTTTGATATTGCATAAATTGTGAATACGAGATTACGAACATATTCGACAATGATTCGACGACGATTCGACATTGAAATTCCCGATTGAACCTTAGGAATAGGTTTAGATACTAGTTACATGTCATTAGGGGCTTCATGTGATTATGTGATCTGGGTGCTAGTCCTGTACGCCCTACCGGTGGCTGAGTACATCGGCATGTGTTGCGTTAGTTGACGGCTTGTGTGAGCAGCACCGTGTAGCTACGTCTTGACCCACAACTTGTGTGAGCAGGCCCATTGATAGCTCTAGTGTGAGCAGTATATGTGATGTGAGATTGAAATAGCTTCAGCTATATATGTGGCACTTTGGGTGCGAGTTTACCATGTATCCGATAGTATTCCGAATGGTTTAACGGGTAAATGAAAGATGTGGTTGTGTATGAGATTGATACGAGATGGTACAGGTATGTACATGAACCGTATAAGCTTAAATCGAAGAAGTTGTGAAGTTCATATATACGATTATGATTGAAAATGTGAAAGGTTTGTTAATTAAATGAATTACATGTTGATATGTTTAAATTGATGATTTGTATATTCATGTTAAGATTGAGTTTATTTCATACGAGCTTACTAAGCTATATAGCTTACTTTGTTTAATTTTCCATGTTTTATAGTGACTTTAAAGCTAGCTCAGACTCGGGGATCGTCGGAAAAATCGTCACACTATCCAACTATCAAATTGGTACTTTTGAGCTTGTGTTTTGGTCATACATGTATAGGGACTTTGGTCATTTTGGTTATGTGTTGATAATGATTTTAGCCATATAAATTGGCTTGTAAATGTATATGTTTTGGTTTGTATATATAGCCATGAGAGTTGGCTTAATTTGGTTGTTATGGATGTATATGTATATATGTGAAAAATGGCCTATGCTGTGGTTCATAATTGCTTACAAATGGTTTGTGGTAGTTTAGCATTTAAGGTAGCTAATGGTTGGAAATGGTTATTGTATGTTTTTTATTTTAGGCAAGGTAAAATGTTTGGTTGAAATAATGCATATAGATGTTTTGTGAATGTGGAATTGTTATGTTTTGAATTGGCAATACATGGTAATGTGAACATGTAAATTGTTGGTATTGAAATAATGAAATGAGCTTGGTTGGAGTTGTTGTTAATTGCCTATTGATGCTATGTATTGGTGCCTTTTGAGTTTGATGTAGGTGAGCACAAGTTTGGGTGGCAAAATGGCTTGGTAAATAGCCTATTTTTGTCCACACGGGCAGAGACACGAGCGTGTGCCTCAATCGTGTGTGACACACGGTTATGTTACACTGTCGTGTGTCCCCTGGTGTTGAAATTGAAACCAAGTCAGTATGCTCCACACGGTCTCACACACGGGCGTGTGACTTGGCCGTGTGGCATAAGTCAGTATACCCTACAAGTTTGGCACAGCCTAGCACACGGCCTGACACACAGGCGTGTATGGCCACTTGCAGGGACACGGGCGTGTGTGTTAGCCGTGTCACCCAAGTCAGAGAGTTACACGGGGTCGGACACGAGCTGGGACACGACCATGAGCTCCCATTTCAAATGTCCACACGGCCTGTGACACGGGCGTGTCTTTGGCCGTGTGAGACACACGACCAGACCACACAGGCGTGTGTCCCCTGTATTTTGCAAAATTTTTCTAAGTATTCAAAAAGTTTCTAAAGTGATTGGTTTAGTCCCGAACCACCCCGAATGCATGTTTTGAGCCTCGTAAGCTTGTATTAAGGACAAAATGATTGGTTGTGAATTAATTGTATTTGAAATGATTGAAATGTGTGAGAAATGTATGTTTCAATGTGTGATAAGTTCGGTAATATTTCGTAACCCTATTCTGGCGTTGAATACGGGTGAGGGGTGTTACACAAACCCAATAATATTAGCAATTAAATTTCAATTAATCGGCCCTAAAATACGAATTAAACATTTAGAAGTTAACATTGTTACCTTTGAGTACCAACATATACAACTTTTATCAAATGCACATACTATATTGATCAAAAAAATAACATAAGTATTATACTAGATCAAAAAATAACATAGATATCACATTAAAAAAATGTCAAACTCCAGTACCAAATGATATATTAAGTCATCTTTATATAAAACTTTTGTTTAAAAGTATATATTTTATAAATTTTAACATCATAATAGTTTATATCAGATAAACTTTAATATTTTCACATGTGTATACAAGAAGGAACGCGATGATATATGAAAGCTTTGAGTTTTAAGTTAGTTTTTTTAGTTTCAAAATACTTCATTTTTTTGTTATATTTATCCATTTTGTTATATGATTTTCTTGCCATCAATGATAATAATAATGTTTCAAATAATAAACAGCTTTAAACATCATGTATTAAAAATGTGATGGGAAAAGGGGTATATGAATAAATCTTGATGAGCTTCTTTATTCTGTAGCAATAGATGCTGTTGGTTGCACAATGGAAGTCTAGATCTGGAGCTTTGAACTGCAGTAGAAGAGAATCAGGTGAGTCTCTATGTTGACTCTTGTTTGCATAATTATAGTACTTGTAGATCTATAAAAAAAAGTGGTTGAAAGATGATGTTATGATCCTTGAGGTTACAATATGTTCTGTATGTGACCCTGTATGTGATTATTGAAGTATGTTTATAACCGTGCTAATGTTTGATAAGAATGATATCTATACTTGGCATAGATCTATTGAGTTCAAGTAGATCGATATAAAGTATGGTTGCACCTGGATGTCTGGATTATATATATGTGCCTTAGTTGTATGTTATTCGAAATGTTTTGATGAGAGTGGGTCTAAGCATGATGAGTCTATGTCTGTCTCCGCGAAGTTGTATAATAGGGTCCATCTAGACTAAAAACACAATCTCTGATATGAATCTCTAAAAGGAAAAGTCCTTACTGTGCTAGGGTTCCAACTTGTATCATTGATAATAATAGGAACTGAACCATTATGGCAAAGAAAAGTTTGATTCATGGGGCAAAGAAGAGGCAAAATTTGGAACAAAAATATCATTCAATTCGTCGATCCTCAAAAAAAGAAATAAGCAAAGTTCCGTTGTTGAGTGAGAAACGGAAAATTCATGGAAAATTACAATCCTCACCACAAAATAGTGCACCCACAACGTCATTTATCATTTTTTAGTTTATGAAAGGTATATTTTTGACCCTTGTTTCAACTCGATTTATTTCTCGTACATGGATCATTGGTTGACGATCGTTGGAATAATTTTTCTGCTGTGCCACGAGGCGTACTGGCGATCCAACAGCTCGAACCTTGGTCACTTAAGGGGGTTAATGCCTTAACCATTAGGTTATTGCCCATTTCTTGTTTATTTTTTTACACTTAATCATATTGATATGTTTTTGGGGCGCTTTTAGTGAAATTATGAAATAAAAAGGGAAGGAGGGCGCTCGAACTTGGGTAAGCAAGGGGAGAGTGGCATGTTAATCATTGGGCTACTGTCCATTCTTCTTAAGTTTCTACTTCATATAATATTTATTTTAGTGTGGTATTTATCTTAGGTTGCTGAAAGTTAAAAGGAAAAGAAATAGGAAAAGAGTGATGTAACACCCCCTACCCGTATCCATTGCTGGAATAAAGTATGAGGCATTACCGAGGAGTACGGAATACTCACAGACAATTTAAGCCATTTATCGCTCAAATACCGAAATTGACTATAAAAGTTTCTTTACACATATAGTGCACTTGAGGTGCACCATTCCATAATTATGAATGAACACATTTATCAAACATATGTCATGTTTTTATATATATCATAGTCTCATATTTCCATGTATCAGTTACCATCATTTCCTCGTATTTCGACAAATACGTGTAACAATTCATAAACATGCAATTCACTAACCCTTCCTGCCAATCACAATTTAAAGTGACAAATCACTTATTGAGCCCAATTTCAATGTTCACTACAATCTATCATATAAATTTGGATGTACGTATCCACCAATAAATTCCATGTACAGGTATCATCATCTCATATTTCCACATACATTACTTTGCACATTATGAACTCAAATAACATATACAAGACATACCAATGTATTTCAAATACGTTTTCATAATATTTCATTTAGAATTAAGATTATTTCATATTAGAACTCTTCTCATTAACTCATTTGGAATACCAATTCATACAGATAATAGACTCAAGGATGTACAAATATATAATCACAAATGAACTCATTCATCAACCAAGTTCTACGTTCATGTCTCATCAACTCGTATTTCCTTATATCTCATAATATATACCATTATTTCCATTCCCTTGATATTTTTCCATATTTATCCCGTTGAATTTCTTGGAATTTTCGATGGATTTTTAGAGGTACACTTTAGTGTACAAATCCAGGTCCGTCAATTCATGTTCATGTGCGCACATTTCCATTTCAGAGAGCACACTCCCGTGAACCTCATCCTTACAGCGGGATTACCAGTCCAGGCTAAATCCCCTGCAATGACAATTACTCTAATGAGCTTGGATCTGAATTACCAGTCCAGGCTATATTCAGACCCTAATTCGGATTACCCGTCTGGGCTAAATCCATTTTCCACATATTCTTCGGGAGGGCTATATCAGGATCACCCGTCCGGGCTAGATCCTTTTCACACATATTCTTCGGGAGGGCTATATCGGGATAGGATCACCCGTTCGGGCTAGACCCTTTTTACCGTCAATTCCTTTTCAGAGATCCATCGAATTTTCCTTTCATTCAACCGGGATTTCTTCCCCTTTTTATCAAATATATCAATGTTTCGTCAACTTTCATACAATGAACATTCAAATTATATTCATATCAATAACATACATTTCAAGCATTTAAGAATATAATTCAAGTTACATGAACTTACAATTCGATTTTTATACCATAACGATAATCTTAGTTTCATAATAAATATTTGAAATAAAACATTATATCATTTCTACCTCAACGTTTATCAATTATAATCGAGCATGTGATCAATTTATACACAAGTCATTCATTTATTATTTTTCCTCCTCCTCCTCTCCATCCACATCCTTAGTATAAACAACACACTTGTAAGTAACATTATCTATAATTTTCACTATTTACTTATGTGAATATTCAAGCTATCCATCCGTGTCATAGTAACTAAATTATTTTTATCTTGAGCTACAGAAATCCAAATTAAGTTGCGTAAATTTTATTTGAAACTAGACTCACATATCTTCTTACCATAATATTTCCAGAATTTTTGGTATGGCCAATTAGTACAGTTTATCAGTTAAGTTCTCCCCTGTTACACAGTCCTACTTCTCTGACCTCTCTTCACTAAAAATCAATTATCTCATAGTAAAATTTTCATATAGTGTTTCCAATTACTTCTAATGAAAATAGGCTCACTAAGGAATACAGACATATAAATTATAACTCATAATTATTTTTGTACAATTTTTAGTGAATTTCTAAAGTAAGAACAGGGGCTCACGAAGTTATTCTAAACCAGTCTTACTAAAATTTAAATATCTCAAAATATAGACTTCCTTTGCTTCCTCTGTTTCTTTTATATGAAAATAGACTCAACAAGCTTTAATTCTATATCTCACTCAACTTCTAATTAAATTTATACAATTTTTGATGATTTTTCAAAGTTAGACAACTGCTGCTGTCCAAAACTGCTTTAGTATAACATGTTGATTTCTATTTTGTCTCAAATTCCACATTTCGTACAATTCAATCCTTGCTCAATTAACCCCTCAATTTAAGCTAATTTTCTCATTTAATACTTTTATCTATCATTTTAAACTACTTCATAACCTTTGAAAATCAGAATTTTAACACTAGGCCTTAATTTCAACTCTTTCACAATTAGGTCCTAAAACTGATTTTCATCAATTTTACTTGATAAAATCATCATATAACAAAATTAAAGCTTCAATTCAATATTTATCCATCATATTCTTCCAGCACTAATCCACATCAACTTTAAAAATTAGCCATAGAATCAAAAACTAATGACATAGTAAGTTGGACCCAATTGTAAAAGTCTAAAAACATAGAAATTTCAAGGAGAAAGCAAGAATTAAACTTACATGAAGCTCGAGTATGAAAACCAGCTTGAAACTCTCTCCCATGGCTGTTTTTCAGCTGAAGAAAATGAAGAGAAATGAAGAGAATTCTAGATATTCCAATTTGGTCCCATTTTTATTTAACTAATTTTGGTAATTTTCCAATTTTGCCCTTATTTCACCCATTTCCTGATTTTTCTCACCTATTGCCGCCCAAAATATCTCCTTTGGCTTATTTTCACTTTAGGTCCTTCCTCATTTGACAATTAATCTATTTAATCCTTCTAGCAACTTTACACCTTTTTCAATTTAGTCCTTTTTATTTAATTAACCACCCAAACGTCAAAATTTTCTAACGAAATTTTAATACTAACTTATTGACATTCCGTAAATATTCATAAAAATACTTATGACTCGGTTTATAACACCGAGATCTCGATACCTCTTTTTCTCGATTTCTTGACCAAATAAATATTTATAAAACATAATTTACTATTTTAAAAATATTTTAAAAGCTACATTTGACTTGTAAATATTAAATAATATGGTCTACGAGTTCATTTGTCAGATTTGGTGGTCTCAAATCACTATTTCTGACACCACTGAAATTTGGGCTATTACAAGTGACACGAACCTTGGCTTCTAAAGGAGGCACCAACGCCTAACCACTCAATCTATATCTTATTTCTTATTATTTTAGTCACTCAATTGTATATATTTATTTCGAGCTCAACTTACATATCTTTTATTAGTTTACACATTTACTCAACTTTTTTCTTATTAACTTATTTAACTTCATATTTTTTAATACATTCCTATTTTAGTTTATATACAATAATTAATACTCATAGTTAAGTCTCAATATTAATAATTTAATTCATTTTAATCGTTTTCCAATTTTCTAGTAATCAAGTTTCATTTTAGATTAATTAATATAATAATACCTGATTATATTATTTTAATACTTCAATTAATTATTTATTACCCTAATTTCAGTATCCGTTTTAAACCCTCAATTTATAAATGCTCAAAGATAACCTTATAAATCAGGGCGTGACCACTTGTGGTTTTCAGAAATATGATTCTTCTAACTAAATGTAACACCCCAAACCCGGCCTAGACGTTATGGCCGAATTTGGCAATGTCATATGATAGTGCTTTAGAAATCGCAATGACGTTAAGGTCATTTCTCCGTTTTTACCACTTTTCATTATCTTATGCTAACTTCAAAAACGTGTCATTTTTTTCAATCATTATCCATTTTCAAAATGTTATAGTCTACGGAAGCTTTTAAAATAGTTTGCGAATTTGTGTGTATTTTGATAAAATGTTTGTTTGTATTGAAATCTCGAGTTTTCCTACTAATATCAATAAAACCATAAAGGTTGCAAATCCCAAATTTAAACAAAATACGTAATGGCCATAATTACATTAAAATTTCCCAAATAAAGATTAAAACCATGATAAGTATAAACCATAAATCTACCGTGAGGCAGTAGTAATGGTCATTGTCAAGTCTTCTGCTGCACTGATCCGTCTAACGTTGGGGATTACCTGGACAGTTTAAACAGGAAAGGGTAAGTTTCACAACTCAGTGTGTAATCCCCACAGATATCAAACGTACATAGTAATCACCAGAAATCAGATATCACAGACTGGGTCAGAGCCCATTACAGAAACAGTTTGGGCCTTAGCCCACTCGGATGCAAAATCAGAGATATATATTAGGGCCTCAGCCCAATTAGATACAGAATCAGAAATATATTAGGGCCTCAACCCAATCAGATACAGAATACAGATCAGAATATCAGAATCCTACCCACCAGCCTTTACACACCATCTCTGTCTAGCCCTACACACCATGTGGGGATATAATCAACCCTGTAACAGTCTGATTTAGACCCTAACTGGAATGGTGGTTTTGGAACCACGAATCCGAGTCAAAAATATTTTAAAATTGTTTTTGGTGTTTATAATGTGTGAATTTGTGTGTATTAAATTTTCTTTTTATCGTTTGGATGTCTGGTTTAATAAATGGGCTTAATCGCGTAAAAGTGAAAACTTGATAGTTTAATGTGTTAGGACTAAATTGAGGTTGTCTTTTTAAATGGGAGTATTTAAAATGCAATAAACCCACTCTTAAAGTTAGTGGATGGCCAAGGTCATTATGCCCTTTTATTTTATGTTTATAAAGTTTATAAGTTAAGGTTAAATTAGTAATACATTAATATCATATGTTATAATAAAACAAAGCCATGTTCATCTTTCTCATACATGACCGAATATTAGAAAAAAAAAAAAAGAAAAAGAATAGGTTTTGAAAGTTTCGATCTTGTGTAAGCTAAATTCAAGGTTAGTTTTTGTTTAATCTTCGATAATTTTTATGTTTTTAAGATCGTTGCTATGAAATGTTCAAAACCCATGTTTCAATTTTTGAATTTGGTGATATGTTCTTGAGTTGCTATTGATAAGAGCTTGACAAGTTTGGTGTTTTATGATGTTAAATGAAAGTTATGTGTTAGATCAATAAATTTTTGTATTGGAAGTTTTAATGATTTTGAGCATTTAGGGCTAATTTGTAAAAATAGTAAATTGAAGGATCAAATTGCAAAATAAATAAATTGTATGGACTCATATGGATGAGATGAGTATTCGGCATAAGCATAGCAAGGGCAAATTATGCTTGCTTTGTGTTTTGTGAATTTTGGACTAAATAGCTAAAAATGTAAAATGTATGGGGTAAAAGTGCAAATTACTTATTCATGTGTTTTTGAGTGAATTTAATTGAATATTGATTAGATAAGTTTAATTTATATCAAATTAGATCAAGAAAAGAGAAAGTCGGGTTTGGATCGGGGAAAGACAAAAATAGCCGAATAGTTGATTTTACGTTCGCCGATATCCGAGGTAAGTCTGTAAGCAAATGGTTGCTCTTAATTTTAATTAAATGTAAATTATTCATGCTGAATTGAAATGTATATAATTATATTTGCTATTGCCGAATGTGAGGGGTTGTATTTGATATGTTCAAGAAATTACTTTGAGTGAGTTTAGATATATGAAAGATAGTATGAATTTTTGATAAAAGCTTATGACTTAGTATATGTGATTTATGTCCTTAAATCGATTATGTACTTGTGATATTTCGGGCTATAAGCCTAGCAAGCATGGTGCCAGTGAGTTTTATCAGACTATAAATCTAGCAGGCATGGTGCCGATGTGATATAACGGGCTATAAGCCTAGCAGGCCTTGTGCCGGTGATTTTTGTCAGGTTAATACCTAGCAGGTTTATACCGGTGCTTATTTATGAACTTGAGACTCAGAATGTTTTATATCCATGTGGTAAGGAATGTGAACAAGTAAAATGGTGAAGTATATTTTAACTTGTTAGTTATTTAAAAATCAAGTGAGCAAATGACATGATTATTGGTTACAAAATATGGTTGATGTACATGATGAATAAATGTGATTATGTATGTGTATTCGATTATAAAGTGGATGATATGGAGAATTATAGAATTGGTTTTTGAATGGGTGGACATAAGATCTTGTTTATTCGACACTTATAAATGATATATGTAAGTGATGTTGTGTTGTGTTATAATTTCTGAATTAGTGAAAATGAGTATAAACTCATATAGATACATGTTATTGACAATTTAGTTTTATTAGTTGAATGATCTTAAGGATATGGGTTATATGATATTCGGCCAAATAATGATTATTAAAAAAAAAAATAGTATATACATATAAACTTAGAAATTTGAGAATTAAAGAATAAAAGTAGCTATAGTATGATTTATTTGGATTTAAACATTTACCTTTGATTATGTGCACATTTGCTTAACTTACTAAGCTTATAAAAGCTTACTTTGGATTTTATGTCTCTTTGTTTTATAGACTTTTGAATCAAGCTACAGGCCCGGGGATCGTCAGTAACTTCATCACACTATCTAATATTTCGGTATTTAATTTTGGACTAGATTTATGGCATGTATAGGCTGGAAAATATTTTGAACCCTTTTTAAATTTTGAATATGTCTAAGTAAGTATAAAATGGAAACAGTCATGCGAAAATGGCTTGTTCCTTTGTTAAGTTTGAGTCATGGTTTGTTTGGATGACCTGAATGAGATATGGAGATGTTTAGCAAGTTGGACTAGTACATATATGCGCATAAATGAATGGCATGAATGTTCTATTTTGAATTGGTGAATTAATTTCTTTAGAATTGAGAGATGCGGTTGTTAAACTAGTTTTTGATGTTTGAATAAATGAATTTAATAGTTATAAAGTGTTTAGTTGGATATTTGGTTATTAAGCATGATTTGCTGGTATATGAATTTTGTAATGATTGGTCTGGTTAGATGAGTAACAAATTATGTTAAAAAAGGAAAAAAAAATTACTTTGATTTAAGTATTGATACATGTGCATACTATTTATATAGATCAATAAAGTGAAATTTTTGCTATCAAGTAGATGTTGGATTTATTAATAAAAGCATTCGGTTGAGTCTTTGTGAATTACCAAATGAATAGTGATTTTAGTCTTATGATTAAATATGATTTTATGCTAAATGAATAATGTTTTATGTTAAGCTTAGATACATTCGACCAAAGTTTTAGAAATTTACCATATGAATAGTAACTTATATGTTTAATAATCAAGATAAATTGATGCAAGTTTAGTAAGTGGCTTGTAAAGTTAGTCTTGTATAATAAGTAATAAGTTATGTAATTTCTGTGCTTATATTCGGTCAGTTGGTAATGATTTAAAATGTATGTTTGATGACTTTCGTACAACCTGAAATGTTTTGGCTTGGTTTCGTAAACATTCTTTTGTGCATGCATGAATGTTTAGAAGTTTTATTTCGTTCCGGTAATATCTCGTAATCCCTTCCGACGATGGATATGGGTTAGGGGGTGTTACAAACCCACCCATCCCTACACATCATACTGTACCAAAATGTGGTACATAAACAGAATAATGCAGCTGAGCTGCCAGGCTTAAAGCCTTTCAAACACTTCCTCCGAAATATCATCAACCCTCCCCGATGCAATGCAACATACCAAATATGACATGCAACATGCAAATAACCGATCATACATTCAGTTCAGTACAGGCATTATGCTCAATTAGACACCATATAACTAGATCACATAAATAGGGGTCTAAGTAACACTTACCGACCCTACAGTAGGTCCACAGTCGACTTGGGTGACCTGTGCAACCTTACAGATCATTTCAGAAAAATGGGCTCACACGCCCATGTGGCCTGCCCGTGTGGTCCCACACGGCCGTGTGGTGTCGATAGAATCATTTTTCGGCTTTCGCCGATTCTCATTTTCTATGCTTTCGGGTACACACATGTATCATTCCATTGTTTTCGCAACCCTGAGATCGCCAACACCTATAATTAGAATACTTTATCTCTTAGTAACCAAAAACAAGTCTAAATCGATTAATCCCCACATCACAAAGTCGGCTTACCGGTACCGAACGAACACGACTCCGAATCAGATCGATAAAAAGCTATTTCCAGCCACACAACCTCCTCCTAAGTAGCAACAGCACACCTCTTAATCACTCAACCAAAGAATAAACGAGTTTAGAAAAACAGAACTTACCACCTACCACACAACGCAATTAGCCTTGCAGGAAAATGAAAAAAATGTATTGGGAAACAAAGGAGAAGGGAGAAGTGGAAAACGAAAGGGGGAATTTCGGCAGCAATGGGAAAGGAAATGGCAGAGAGAGAAGAGAAGGGAAGAGGGGAAAACGTTAGGAAGAAAAGAAAAGAGAGAAAAAAACGAAATTAAGAGGGAGATAGCCGAATTTTGCAAATCCAAACCAACTGATCAGATTTTGATAACTTCCCATCCACTCTCCTTAATTTTCTCCCTCAACCACTCCACTATCACCATTTCACTCCCTCTCAAACTCCTACACGCCACTGGCAGCAAAAATCAATTCCCTTGTACGCAAAAGGATTCGAACTCAAGACCTTTAGCACCCGAACACACCACTTAACCACCAGACCAGCAGGCCCATTTTAATATAATTCTACCAACATTTAATTAAAAGCCTACTGAACAAGAGCAAAACTTTATTCACAAAAAAAAAACAAAAATTTTGCTCAAGTCAATGCTTGAACCCAAGACTTCTCAACCACTCCCAGAACACTTAACCATTGAAGCAGACAGACAGTTGTGTGCCAATTAATTTCAGAAACACATACAGATATTTTTGTGCTCCAAAATCATATAAGCTGGAATTAAAAAAATTTGGGGCGTTACACGGTTTTTGGGATATGACAATTCTCCCCTCCTTAAAAAAATTTCGTCCCTGAAATTTCCCTACTGGTACATCAATTGCTTAGTTATAAAATCCGCCATTCCTCCTTTTAAACCAACAACTACGCTTTTGTTGCGCAACTCTAATTCCTATACAGTTTTAGACAATACTTCCCCTTAAACCCCCAACGGACTTCTCTTGAAGATCTTATTCACTACCACGGACTGCCTTAAAGGACTAACTACAATAATTTTTCTAATAGTTTCCTTTACCCCAAATTCTCGATTTAATAGAAACACTATCGTTTCTTCGAATTTAAAGTTTATTTATGATTTTCAAGTAAAAGTTCAAACATTAGCTATTTCCTGAATGTTTACCGTCTAAGATTATAGTTTATCTAAAGTCTCAAAAGTAACATTAACTAAAGTAGGACCGACATCGGAGTTTCGGATTGAATTTCCTGCAAAAAATAAATTTTTCAAAAACTTATGGCATGATTTTTCCTAAAATACCCCTTTCTATTACATGCATGCAGACTAATTTAAATTTTCACAATCTGAGTTTTATAAACCTATAGCTCTGATTCCACCAAATATAACATCCCCAACCCGACCTAGATGTTAGACTTGAACTCGGGAGATTACATCGACCACCAGAATGGCCTAGAAGCGATAGGGGTTTATAAAATAGTCATTTTAAAACAATTGTTTTTTTTTTTTATTTTGGTAGAAAACTTTTGTCTATTTTTAGAAAAAGTTTACGAGTTTAATAAAAATCGATTTAACTTAACTTTCCTACATAATGGTGACCACTTTTGAAAACTTAATTAATTTTTTATTTATTTAATACTTAAAAATTTTATAATATTATCGCGAATAAATTAATACCTAATCTTAAGTTTAATAGAAGGTGTATCTCATGTAATAATAATTAAATTCCTTAATTTTAATAATCTAATCATAATTAAGGTTGATGCAAATCTAGTGACATGCAAATCTCATGAATACAAGGGATAGTAATCAACCATTAACCATCCTACAGAGGATCCATGATTTCCCAAATTGCAAAAAACAAAAAAAAAAAAAAAAAAACGGCAGAACAATCTTAACCCTTTAATTCAGATTTTTATTCACCCTTTAATTCAAATTTTTATTTTTAAATTTAAAAATATTGATACAAAAAATTACCGAAAATATTTCAAAACAAACAATGCTAAAAATTATAACGATATTTTATAAGTACTTTTTTAACTATTAATTAAATTTTAAAATAGATTAAATATGATTTAATTAATGTTATATGTAAATTATATAAAATTAAATAATTAATCTTATATCTTATAATGATATACAAAAGTTTGATAAAAGGAAAATTATTTGGTACACTGTTAGTGAAAAGACTCCACAAGTAATGTTAGGGGTTGACAAGTGTTCTATAAAGGTATAATAAATATTAAAAATAAATAAATATTTAGAAAAAAAAAGAGTCACATGACAATTTTATAAGGCTGATTGTGGAATAAAAAAAGCATATTGCGATTGTATCAAATACTAATCCATTGATAAAATGTTAATTGTTAATTGTATATTAGTATGATTTCAACCTACGCTTTGCGTTGTGTTAATTATTTATTTTTTTGCTAAATTATAGAGTAAAATTTTAAAAGTTACAATATGCTCAAAGTTCTTGTAATATTCATATATTTATAATTTAATATTTATACTTTTAATTTCAAAATTTTAGTTCTTCTACTTTTCAAATTTAAAAAATTAAGTTTATTTGCAGACAATATTAAAATTTGTATGTTAACTTGTTGATGTGACATTTTGAAATTAAAAAAAATACGCACTTGGTAACCATGTAACAAAACAAAGACATTTAATTGGCTTGAATTTAATAGAGAATTTTAATAGTGTCGACAATTTTTAAAATTCACATAAGTCATTTAATCAGAATAAAATATTTAAACTAACTAATCTAAGTAATGACATTATAAAATATGAAGTTCCAAATTATATTAAAATTAAAGTATAGAGATTAAATCTCAAATTTGAGTAAAATATAGGGATAAAAAATGAAATTTAACCATGAAAATTAGAGGGATTAAAAATGAAATTTAATTCATGTGAAAAAACAAATGAAAACATTAAACATGTGTCATGTAAGGTATAAAATTAAGTAAAAATAAGGATTAAAACTGAAATTTAATGGGAGGTTAGAGTTGAAATTGGAGCATGTAAAAAAGGGAACTTGTTTGATTTGGTTATGAAAAATCATTAATTATTAACGGCACAAATCTCTATGTTTGATTTGTGGAAGCAGATAAGGCTGCATATTATGAAATTAAATTAATTAGAAGCCATTATTGATCCGAAGTAAAACTTTTTTTTGAAAATAGCACGTGGAAATGTCCCCCAAGGATAGCTAGGCAGCCTCATTGTTTGCTTGTTTTTTCGTGGAATTCCTCCTGGGCCTTTCCTTCAATCATGCCTTGATTTTCTCCCTGGGAACTCAAAACAACTTTAAAACCCCCTCAAACTATCGATATTTGGTTAATATCTTTTTAACGGTGGATTTGATTTATCTAATTTTGTAATAAATTTACGGGAATATAATATTACAGGTGAAATATCAAATTATTTTATTTAATAATATTTATTTTTTTTTGTTTTTTTATAAGTTAAACTTTTTTTAATCTTAAATTTTCATAAAATTATAATACTTAATAAATCCATTTTTATTACATTTTGATTTTACCACATGAACTTAATTAAACGATTATTGAATCTAGTTTATTTATATGGTTTATATATATATTTAAAGAATTTAGCTTGCTTTTAATTGGAAAACCAATCAAAACTAAAATTTATAATATGATTGAGGGATTTCCAACAAGTTGAAGGGTTTTGTCTAGGCTTATTTGTAATTTTTTATGTAATGGAGGCGTTTATTTTCAAAAAACAAAACCCTAGTAATTAAGATTAATCAAAAAAAAAATTAATCAAACAAACTCAAGTTCATCAATTCAAAATTTATTTTAAAAAAATCATTTCTCTATAGAATTCAACAAATAAATTTTTAAAAAATAATAATAACAACAAATTCTTAACAACCATGACTCTACAATTTCAGATTATGCCTGAAATCTTAAATAATCTAAGAGCTTACACCTATATTATCACATCTTGACACCGTTGAAATTAACACTTCTTAAACTCTGCTAAAGGAGGAATGGAAGGGAAATTATCATTTTAAGCCCTTTGGTGTTTCTTCAATAACTTTAAAAGGACTTCAACGTTTCAAACTCCCTCATTAATTTCACTTCAATTTATCTACACAGCCCTTCCATGTCTTATCTAATGACTTTTGCACCTACCAATTACTTTATTGGTCCCTAATCTTCTTACATTTGTGTAAATTGAGCATTGATTCGAAATTCTAAGATTGCACGGCCTTCTCCCAACATTTTTATTTTTCCACATTACTCACATGTACCTTTTTATTTTGTTCTATAAAACATAATAATACGTTCCCTATTTACTCTTTTTGTATTTTTTAAAAACAAATTTTGATTATTCCACAATTTCAAATGTCAACTAATAGTTCATATTTAATTTAATATTTACATTTTTATAAATTACATCATCAATTTAGTTTAAAAATAATATAAAAGTAAACTAATTTGAATTTAGTTTTAAAAAAAATACAATTGCGAAAAAGAAATACATAGCACGCATTGTAAGGTTGTAACATATGTTTTCAAACATAATTATAAATAAGAAATAATTATTAACACCTTAACTATCATTTATGAGAATTTAGGCAGTAGTTAGAAGGGACAACTGAACCGGCCGTTAGCAGTGGCGTATTTAAGGCTCCATTTGTTTGACAGTAAAATGTTTTCCGGAAAATGATTTCTGGAAAATGATTTATTTTTCTGGAAAATGATTTACAGAAAATATTTTCTAGTGTTTGGATAAATCTGTGTAAAATATTTTCTGCTGTTTGACAGTTTTCCTGAAAATATTTTCCGTAAAAGCTGTTTTTACATATATTAATAAATTTTATATACATATTAATAAATTTTTATATTTTAAATTTTTTACATATATTGCAATGATTTTTTATAAATAAATGCTAAAACTATTTTTTAATACTAATTCAAATTATTAATATATATCAATATCCTCTTCGTAGTCTTCTATCAATTCAATTTTTTAATACTAATTCAAATTACTTTAAATGAATTAAAGTATATATGTATATGTGATAAAAAAATAAATCACTAATATTTGATTTCAATTAATAAAATCTATTTTTTTAACAACAAAAATTACAATGAAATCTTTCCTCCCTACATGTTGAAAACCGTTGGGCTGCAAATTCCAAATAACAATTGAGAAGTGTTCAAGATAGAACTGCCATCATATCCTCTACAGATGGCTAGAAATATACAGAATCATCCTACCCTTTCAAAGATGGTTTAACTTTATGTGAAGATATGGTCCATAATGCATCAATCAAAGTTGTATCTAATCCCTTCCGAGGAGGATCAACGACAATCACATCTGATCCCACAAGCCAAGAAAGAGGATCCTGCAAATTCAGTGAATTATATTCATACAGTTAGTTTGGAATTATTCAAGAGTCACATTGCATACCAAACTTCCAAGGAAGCTCAAGGCATATAAACATCATTATCTGGATAACAAATCATTTGTGAATCCTAAATGACATGGAAGACCATAAAGTTGCAAGAGCTTGATACTAACAATGGAAGTGTCAGCACTGTGCCAGCTAATGCTGCCCTCAATAGACTTTGGTAAGCGGTCAACTGTCTTCTCAAATGATGGCTTAGATTCTTTGTTAATCTCAATGCATTTTACAGACCTGGTAACAAAAGAAATAAAATCAGAATAAAAGCTTAGTCTCGTTGAATGCAAGAATCAGAGAGAAATTTGAAGTGTTAGGGACATTCCATTCTTGCCTGCATTTTTTAGTGGCAGCTAATGATAATCCAATGACACCAGCTCCTGCATACAAATCAGCCACAGATGCTCCAAAAGGCACATATTTGTGCAACTTCCGAAGCAAATTATCAAAAGCCTGAAAAAGAAGCAATAAGAAATATGCATTAAGCACTTCAAACAAACAATACACAATAAAGCTACACATGTCCTGCAGATATTTAAGTTGTATTATGCATCATATGCTGATCTAAAGCTCCAGGCAGGGAAAAAAAAATTGGAAAAGGGATCTACACTACACATGTCCTGCATCATGCAGTAACACAAAAAATGGACCAAGATCAATGTTACTCGAACTTGAGTGTGAGTGTCAGGTAGGGGTATATGGCATAACCATATATGAGGCTTTTGGTAGTGATTATTATCAGAGACAAGTAAATCCTCGTATTTCATGTTTTAATAAACAAGAACTGACCTTTCCTTCCAAAGTTTCAACCACTGCCAGGGCTCGTTTTGACTGAGATTCAGGAAGGCTCTTAGCCTGAACAAGCAAAAGGTATCAAAACTAATAACAACACAGCATTATCCATGTCAGAACGTTAAATGGGTAAGGAATCAT
The DNA here is from genome assembly GCA_005393395.2 of Gossypium australe. Lineage (NCBI taxonomy): Eukaryota > Viridiplantae > Streptophyta > Magnoliopsida > Malvales > Malvaceae > Gossypium > Gossypium australe. The sequence goes on along the minus strand of CM016614.1, from coordinate 62,958,906 downwards.
TTCATACTATAGCAGTTCTTTCACCGGGGCTAAGTGAAATGCTTTCTGAATTTTAAGAATCTTCAACTTGAGTCCCATTTTTTAACTTGTTGTGCAAGTCCTGTAAAGGATGGATCATGAACCATTAGACATACTTTCACATCATTAGAGTAGGACCATAGCAAGTCAAATTAAAACGAAACTTGTACTTAAGTCCTACCAGGTTATGGAAAAGCATATCAGCTATTGAAGTGGCAACAGTTCTAAGCAAGTGCCTGTGCAAAGTAAACTATAAAACAGAAAAAACTCAAAATAAGCCCTTTCAAAGTAATCTCTTCCAAATAAACGACTATAAGAAGAACTTACAGAAGTTGACTGGTCATCTTCAAACAAATCTAATGCCTTCTCATAAAGCTGCATATTTAAGAAAGACTGCCAACGAGACAAGATTGATAAAGAGAGAAGAAATATTAGTTAAGTTAAGGTGCACAATAGAGAAGTTAAGCTTAAAGACTAAGTGAACAAGTCAGCATCCCATTACTTATGAACCCTCGGAAAAAGACATTTTTCTATCGTCAGATTCAAATGATAAAACTATTTTCTTCTTCCACCACAAATTTGCAACAAATCAGCTGGACTGCTATCAAGATTCAGCTGCCATGCAAGACACCACAGCTAAAACTATTAATGACCAAAACTAACATCTCTGACTCCTCATTACATTGCTTTTCAATTGAAATCATAGGTGGCAAATTGCATCAATCTGACCAAATATGCCAGTCCCACTCAGAAACTACTTGTTGGGAATAAATAATGGTAGACTTACGTGGTAGGCAGATATAGATACTTCTTGATATTAGGCATGCTTGTAAAGATTAATTTCTTTTAACTAATTTGAAATACTTACACAAATCAACTCAAAAGTCCTACCTTCACAAAGCTGCTGCTAAATAAATAGGAATCCCCTACGATGAGTGCCTTATTAGCCTGAAATAAACATGAAATAAATCTATATGAAATACACATATAATAAAAAGGAAGAATATGATCAACACACAAGGGGTAACACGTTACCTTGAGTGCTGACTGAACAGAAGGGGAAAGGGACAAAATCTTAGATGCATCTTGGGCTCCAAAAGATGTGGGCAATAAAGAAAGAGAATCAAGCCTGCAGTATCCAATCCAATTAGACCAGGGATAGAGAAATCAAAAAGAAAAAGGACCTTGACACACAAAATACAATAAAATCATGTTGAAACACTTTACAAACATTCTTTATGCAAATCTAAATGTCATCCTCAGATGCATATTCCTGAACATACTAATTACATGGTCACAAATTATGAACACTTATTTGTATTTGTAGGTCTTACCAGCTACCACGTTCAATTGCATCCTCAATAGCAGCATCCAACATCTCAATCATTGAAGGGTGAACAAATGCTGTAACTAGTGGTATGCCTTCAGGAAATCTGGGCTAAATTGGAGCATACAACCAAGTTTTAATTAAATAAAAACCATAGTAAATCATCAAATGCAAAAGTCTAGTGAACTACCGAGGACTAAATATTTGTTTGACTACAGGCTACAGCCTTCTTGGATACAGCTGTAGAACCATACATCACAAAAATAACAGACTTCAGGGGAAGAGGGATAGAATTAATATGAAGAACCAGAACCGTCACAAAAGTACATCAACAGACAGCCCTAGGAGACACACCATATGAGATGCATGCAATACCTCTGTATATGCATCTAAATAGAGAGAAGGAAGGAGAAGATTTCAAGCCGAAAGGAGAGATTCCAAGAAATAGAGAGAAGGAAGGAGAAGGAAGCCGAAAAAGTCTGAGAAAGAGAGAAATAGGCTGAGAAAGAAAGAAGAAGGAGAAGGAACGAAGACGGGAAGAAAGGAGGAAGAAAACGTACCTGGATGAAGGGGAAAGCTTGGAAAATGTCTTACCGAGAACAAAGAAGGCATTTTACCCGTGTTTGTAAAATGTTTTCCTCAGAAAACATTTTCCATCAACCAAACGCCAGAAAATCTGGAAAATATTTTCCCGAAAACATTTTCCATCAAATAAACAAAGCCTAAGTCGCAGTGCCACGCACTCTTAAAATACAAAATTATCCTACGCTCTTTAAAAATTTAAAAATAAAATTATGTTTTATTAATTCTCTTTAAATAATAAAAAATAATTTAATTTTTTAAAAACTATAAATATATAAATTTTTAAAATTTAAAATTAATTTCCATCCTCTTAAAAAAAAATTTCGCCTTCGCCCTTCACTGTTGGTTGCTATTCTTTTATTATCTTCGTCCATTTCAGGATTTATCACCATTATTTGTAAAGTTCAATTTTAATTTTTATTTAGTTCATACAATATAATTTAAGCTCCATCATAAAAATATAAAAAATATTAATTTTTTTACACAAATAAATCAAATAAAGTCTATATACAAGTCTGTATAACCTTATATTATGTTTTTATTTTAAATTTAATCTCACCGATAAATTAAGTGACAAGAAAATTTATTAAAAAAATTTATAGTGATCATGTAACAAATGATAATATATATTTTAATATTTTAAAATAAATATTTTATTTAAAAAAATCTATAAAATATGGTTTTTTATATTGAAACAATTATTTAAAACATTACATATTATTCGTAAAAAATTATTTTATGAATACTCCTTATCACATTATTTGCGGTCTCTACCAATTAAAAATAAACACATTATTCTTTTTTTCACGTCATCCATGATCTCTCCTTACCAACTGTACATATAATGTGAAAAAAGATGATATGTTTATTTTTAATTAATAGAGACCATTGATAATGTATTAAAAGAGAATTCATAAACTAATTTCTCTATTTTTACGTAAGTAATAGTAATTTGCTGGAAAAAAAAAGCTGATCACCAGCCCATGTATCAATTATGTATAAAGTAAAATTATAAAACAAAATTTAAAAATTTAAGCAATAATGATTAGGGGTGGAGGGATAAATAACTTATAAATAAATCTTAGTATAAATACATGTTTGATCTGGGGATGAAGATGGAAAATTTCACCATTTTATATTATATTTTTATGACAAAAAATAAAAGTTCACCATTTTAATAACTTTTTTTTATAGTTTTTAAAGGATTAAATCAAATTTTTATTATATTTTTGGGATCAAATTATAATTTTATCATTACTAATTTAAAATTTTATAAACTATAAATAAACTAAAAATATATGTTTTCATTTTAGGAGGGTCGGGGTTCTTAGCAGCCCCCACGCTTCCCCCATGGTTTGATATTTGGATATATGAATTTTAGTTATTTTATATAAAAATTATATGTGTAAAGACAAAAGTATCATCATAATATAAATATTTGGAATTTAGTCTATGTACTTTTATTTCCATGAATTTAATTCTTTAAATTTTCAAAATTTAAAATTCAGATCCAATTGTTAACACTTTTAATTTTTTTGTTAAATTAGTTGGTGTGACATTTTGTAAATAAAAAAAATACTCACTTTGTAGAAATGTAATTAAAAAATTATTATAATGAATTTAAATTTAACAAAATAAATTTAATATCATTAATAGTTGGACTGAAATTTCAAAATGTAAAAAGTAGAGTAATAAAATTCTTAAAAAAATATAAGTACAGAGATTACCTTTCAAATTTACGAAGAATATAGAGACTTATGTTATATTTTAACCTAATTTAAAAGAAATATTAGATAAGTCTTTTTTTCAACCAAAGCTTTTATTATACAATCTTTAAAACTATTCATAAAATTTTTCCTAACTTTTAAATAAACATATAAAAGTGTTTTAGCACGCTCGAATGGTATCTATTTTATAATAGGCAGTTGTTTTGGATTTAAAGATACATTTTATTATTGTTGGAATAATGTTTGACAATAAAAGAAGAGAAGGTAGGAAAGCTACTTAAATTTGAAAATTTGGAAACTTATAAAAATGTAAAATTCAACATTTAAAATACATAAGATTTTAAAATTTAAATTTAAACATTTGAAATACAGTAAATAACTAAATATCTTACCTAACTATTTCTACAAAAATTTAATTAATTAATAAAATTACCTGTGTAGTGCCGACAAATAAAAATAAAATAAAATAGTAACTTCTTTTCTTCTTAAAAAACGAAACCAAAAGTAAAGATCAACGTATTCCACGAGATCTCTGTATTTCATTTCCATTTCTTTTAGTATTTTTATATTTAATTTTCTCTCTTAATCATCCTCCCCATTCATCTGTAGCTATAACACCAAAAAGCCTGCAAACCCTAGTCTCAATTTGTAGATCTGAGCCCAGGTTTGTTGTTTCTTCTTCTTCTTTTTCCTACCTTTTTTGGTTGCTTATCATTTTTATTTGGATTTATTTTGTTTTTTTCTTTAATGCTGTTAATAAACTTGATTAATTTTATTCTGAACACTGTTAGTTCCATACTGTTAATAATCTCAAAATGTTCTTATTTGGTTCCTTTAAATTGCAATGTTCTCATTATATAGCAGCCTTTAATGCAATTCCTTGAAAATTTATGCTGTTACTGGTTTTTGGAATGATGATTTTCTTTTTCAACATTTTGATTTTTTTTTTTTTTTTGGTTCCTCCTTTTGCAGCTATTTAGCCTTTGCATTGTACGAGGAGAAATAAAGACAGTGGATCGTATAGAGAGAGTTGTTAGTCTTGGTTTTTTATGTGAGGGTGCATTGTTCTTTGATGATTGTATGACAGTCAAGGGTATGTGGTTTTGAGAAGGACCCTGGATTTTGGTACTTCAGAGCAAAAAAGTAAAGAGGGATGCAATATTTGTGGATACTTGATTTTGATTACATATGTTACGTCGTATTGCGTGGTTAATTGGTTTCAATAATAAAGTCGAACAAGCGAAGAAGTTATCCAATGCAAAACTGCAACCGGCTAAAGTACAGCCGGCTGTCATGTTGGATACTATCCAAGAGATTGCAATTTACATCCATAGGTTTCATAACCTTGATCTTTTCCAGCAAGGGTATGGAGCATTTTTTATATTTGGTTTACTATGATTTGTGCGTATTATCCTTATGTTTTGTATTTGTTTAGATGGTATCGACTTAAGATTACTATGAGATGGGAAAATGATCAGCAAACTTCTATAGGAGCGCCTTCAAGAGTCATGCAATATGAAGGTAAATTGTTAAAATTTTAGTTTCTTTTTTTCTTCTAACGTTTGTTACCTATTTGCCTTCATTCTTTTATAAGAAAAAAATATACATAATAATTTTCTTAAAGTTAGAATGTTTCTATTTGTCATTATAGTCAGAACATTATCTCATTAACTTATAAAATGTTTCCAGTGTTGCTATATTCAGTCATTTTGTATTGAAACCGGTCGCTCTAGAGACCTAAACTGGAAAATTGCAGTTTACTCTATTGGGAAGTGCCACTTCATAATAGAAAAATGTGCTATGTTGTCCAATTAATTGATCAAAATATTTTCTATGCAGTTGAAGCAAATACATCTGAAGTAGGTTACATGCTTAATTAAAACCCAGCATTGATTTTTGTCTTTAGACAACATTCTTTTTTTCTTAATAAGACTAGAAAAATGTTGCAGCTCCAAATGTTGGTTCTGATGATGTATACGGAGTGTGGAGGATTGATGACACTGACAACAGTTTCGCAACACGGCCTTTTCGAATCAAATATGCGAAACAGGATGTTCTTCTATCTATCTTGGTTGCATTTCATCTACCCCTTACTGAGAACGAGGCAGGAAATCTCTCTTTATTTTCCTGCACATACATTTGCACACAACTCGCCTTTTTAGCAGTTGATTGAACCACATACGTTGCTAGAACTTACACAGCTCTTAACCTGCCTGTACCACTGATTCACATATTTTCATTAGTAAATATACGGCCTAATGTCAGTCTATCATAGGTTTGATGCTTTACCCTTTTGATATCAATTGATGCTCAAATCTGTAACTCCAACCATATATTGAATGGAAATGGCATTGGATGTTCCCAAAAGTTGACTCTTACCAGTGTTTTCTTCAATTGATTCTGGTATTCATGGAGGACATCCGTAGAATCTTTCCTACCATGATTGGTTTGGCTATTGCCTACCCATTGAAGGTCAATATCTATATTCTCTTATAACCTATTATGGTGCTAATGTAGCAATATCTAACAGGGCCCTTTATCATCAGCTGTCATATTGAAGTTTGAGCTTCTCTATTCTCCTGTATTGGAGAAAGGGTAAGTTGATAAATCCTGTTTTCATTTTTATATGTGCATCATTTCACTTACCTCTATATTTTTTTTTCTTTTCAATTTAAAAGTTCTCATAATTAACTGAAAAGTGCTGCATTCAGTTCTGAGTTTCAGCCTTCTTCAGATGGTTGCCCTGCTGCTGTTCATGAATTTCGTATCCCTCCTAAAGCTCTTTTAGGACTGCATTCCTATTGCCCTGTTTATTTTGATTCATTTCATGCTGTTCTTGTGGATGTAAGTGTTCACGTCTGTCTCCTAAAAGTTGGTTCTCGCAAGGGCGGAAAGGAAGTACCCAGGTTTGTCACAGATTCTAGAAAGAGCAATGCTAACTTAACAGGACTCATATTCCTTTCTTCACCCTTTTTGAACCTTCTTTCGGGGTGGGGTTCTTGGTGGAATGAAAGAGAAAGGGAGCGGCGGTCTTGGTTATAAAGTAAATTGTGCTATGTTGACACATTGTAGTAATTTGATCTGTTGAATTATTTCAGCGTTCCTTGTAGTGCCCCCAATGCTGTTGCTGGTGAAGCTATCGACGGATCTAGTCAGGTTTGTTCTAAACATAGGATAATAATAAACAGAAACACATCTCTAATGGTTTAGTTATTTGTTTGAGTGGTGGAAACTGTGGGTGTAATACGTTGATCTGAATTTATGAATATTATGAGGCTTTGTTATTTAAGATAATAAAGTTCAAAATAGCCATTTTTAGTTTTATGGGTTTAATAATGTTTTTTCTTGGGGATTTACTTGAGCAATAGTGGAAATCATCTTATGTCTAGCTTCTTATTATCATTAATAGTCAGGATTCTATGTACTTATAATTCAATTATGTGATTGACCAGGCACTAGATAAAGTGGCATGTACTGACTTGAAACATGCCACGCTTGTTAAGGCTTTATTTGATGCTCGTGACACACTGCTTGTGGAGCTACAAAGAATTGGCAATGGTATTAACCAAGTAATTGATTTGACTGAATTTACATCCACAATGAACGAAACAAAACTATCTGATTCCATTCTGCAAGCAAATCCGGTTACTGCTCATGCTGAAGTTTCCGGACAAGGCAAGCCACAAAATGGTCTTGAGGTCCTTGCTTTATTTCATCAAGCAGCATACACTTTCCTATTTATTTCTCCTTTTTTTAATGATTTTATAGGTTTTTTTATTGATTGAAACTACAATAGCTTCCTCTCTTTAACAGGGAGTTGGTGGTAGATTAGATGTTAGATTGCTCCAGAACTTATCCAAGGATGATAAAATTAAATTATTTAATCTATGGGGTGAACAAGTGTCGTATTTGTGGAACACATTCCTCAATTTCCACAGGTCAGATTATGCATTTTTACTTATGGGTCTTGTAAGAATACAAAGTGTATTGAGGTTTGTTTAAACTCAGAAGTAACTTTTTGCAGATAATCGAGTGGAACAATGTCATTGACTTTATTTATCTTCAAATATTTACTTGGACCTCTAAATATTAACCATTGCATCCCTAACTACTAATCAACAGAAAAGATGAGTTGAGTCCCTTAATTCGTAATATCTGTGCTTATTTTAGGTGTTAAAATTGCATTTTTTTTCCAGGGAGAATAAAACACAGATAGTGCAATTCCTTCATGATGCATGGGCTAAGGATCGAAGAGCTGAATGGTCAATATGGATGGTTTACTCTAAGGTTGAAATGCCTCATCATTATATAAATGGTGGTTTTGATGAGCCTTCCCACCATATTGTGCATAAGAGGGGTCCAAGTTTGCTGAAGTTAACTGATGAAGTAAATACCCCTTTTTTGTTTTTGTTGTATTGGCTTGCATATTCAGTTATGAGAGACAATAGTTCTTTCACTTAGTTTCTAATTTGGAAAATTGATATTGTGCAATGCAGCCTGCAGAGTTAGCAACCATGCGAGCTGAGCTTCATCGACGAAGTATTGCACAAATGAGGGTATTCTTGTGTTTATGGTTCTTATCGTCTTTATTGCTGTTTACCTTAGTTTACCAGCAAAAATGCTTGCACACAGATTAACAATCGATCGATCCAAGACATGCAAATATTTGGAGATCCTTCAGGAGTTCCTATTGTAATTATGGAACGTGTAATAAATGCACCTCGTCGTACTGTTAGTGATATATCATTCTTGAAGAATTTTGACGTAATGCATTTAGCTACCACAAGCACTGTTCTTGAAGCTGGGAAGAGCCAATCAAGTACAAGTGCTGCACGGAGTGGGCATGACTTGAAGATCGTTGTCTTTGTGCATGGTTTTCAGGCAAGTTTTGGTCTCCCACACTTGTTTCTTTGGTTGTAGTTTTGTTGCGTTAATTTGATACTATCTATTCCGATGATTTATTTGACCCGGAGTATGTTTTAATGAGCACCTGAAGTAATTTTTATGCACATGCAGTTTCTTTCATCTAATCCTTACTTGAATATATAGGGGCATCATCTGGATCTGCGACTTGTTAGGAACCAATGGCTTTTGATAGATTCCAAGATACATTTCCTAATGTCAGAGGCAAATGAAGAAAAAACATCTGGAGACTTCAGAGATATGGGACTAAGGCTGGCACATGAAGTGATTGCATATGTCAAAAAGAAAATGGACAAAGCTTCAAGATCTGGTGACTTGCGAAATATCAAACTTAGTTTTGTCGGGCACTCTATTGGGAACATTATAATAAGAACAGCATTATCAGGTAGTTATTCTTGTCTAAAGCTTTATTTCCTATTTTTGAAATGTCTGCTTGATATGTGCTTTTCTGTATGCAGAGAGTATTATGGAACCTTACCTGAGATTCCTCCATACATACGTATCTCTGTCTGGTCCACACTTGGGATATCTATACAGTTCAAATTCTTTATTCAATTCCGGGTTGTGGCTTTTGAAGAAGCTCAAGGGGACGCAGTGCATTCATCAGCTAACTTTCACAGATGACCCAGATATCCGTAACACTTTCTTCTACAAACTTTGTAAGGTATTGCGAACAATGTCGTATCATGGTTTGAGTTTTGTGGTCATTCTTCCTTTCAATTACTCGCTATTGTTATGGTTGAGCATTTACATGTCAGAAATATGTAATTGTTTTCTAAGCACTGAATTTCTTAAATGGTCCATTTTCTTCTTTCAGCAAAAAACTCTGGAAAATTTCAAGAATATAGTCCTCCTTTCGTCACCCCAGGTATTCCTTGCCTCTATGAACTTGTTACTGTCTTCGGGCTGTTTCTGAGTTTGGCAAAAATCGAGCAGTTCTACTTTGTAGTTTTAAGAGATAGTACAGTAACTATACTTTTTAAGTGTTTTCTGTTCTACTCATAAGGTAATTAACAGATGACTCGTTTCACAGGATGGTTATGTTCCATATCACTCTGCCAGAATTGAGTCATGCCGGGCAGCATCAACAGACTACTCCAAAAAGGGAAAAGCATTTCTGGAGATGTTGAATTACTGCATAGACCAGATACGGGCTCCTACCTGTGAGAACCGGGTGTTTATCCGTTGTGATGTCAACTTTGACACGTCTACCTATGGCAAAAACTTGAATACTTTCATTGGACGAGCTGCTCATATAGAGTTTTTGGAGTCAGATATTTTTGCTCGGTTCATAATGTGGTCGTTTCCAGAACTATTTAAATAACTACATTTCAGGAGCTTGAATCCACCTTCTCAAGCATGGTATCCAGATTGATCGCTAATTGCAGAGCCCGTGATCAGTGTTTAAAGTTCTCAAGCATCACAAAATAGCAAGATTCACTGCAATTTTGGTTCTAGTAGGTGTGTCTAGCAACCGCATTCTTGCACAATGGGCGGATGGGTAGATGCATTGGGAGATGGTAGCAGCTGTAAATTATGACGTCGAAGATGCTTATGTTGGAAGGTTGTATGTATGTTTGAAGTAGCTCGATATTTTAATTTTTGCCATTACGATGGAGTTTTTGTTGGCTCAGCATATTTTACGCTGAGTAAAATGACCAAGCTTTTTACAATAGATATTGTTTAGAAAAAAAAAGCTAGCAATGTAAAAAAATCCAGTAGGTTAGTTTGTTGTTTTGGGTTTTAGCAAATGACTCGATTCTTTCCCATCACACAGAATGATCATGTTTATGTATGTAAACATGCCGAAGAAGCATTTGAATGAATTCAGCAGTCAATCAGTTTAGAGCTATAATTTTAGGTTCCCAAGATATCATATTTTATGTTTTTTTTCCCCTTATTCGGAAAAAAGAAAACTTGAAATGAATTCATGAATGCAACACGAAATCAAGTGGAAATTTCCACGACGCTGTGGGGTTGATCTTGTACACTAAAATTGGTGTTGAAAATTGAAATATAAAATATTCACATGGGTTATGTTACCTGTATTACAACTGGCTCTGATATTTTTACAATCTGCCATCGAGGAACTGGCCTTTTGTTGTATAAAAAATTCTCTCAACTAATTGAGTAAGGTGTTGCTTTCCATGGAAAGGGCAAAGGGAGGAGCTCTATTTATCAGCTTTCTAATCATCCTTTACTTGTCAGCTTGTTAGTTGTTACTCAATTTTCGTCTGGGTAAGATTCAACCATGTTCTATTAAATTATTTTATATTTATATAAATTTTAATATATGATTCTATACATTTAAGAGGTGTTTGTGGTGTTTTTATTCCACTTACTAGGAATAGAATAATTATTTTGTTGAATTGGTGTCACAGGTTAATTGGACACCAACTTAATTAAAAAAAATCAAAAATTATTTTTTTATTATAACAATTATTTTTATGAATATTTATCTTCTATATACAATCTATAAAAGTAATTGTGAGTGAGGTACTACGAAAAAGAAAGAAAGATGTTGAGATTTCCTATAAGGAGATATAAGGAAGGTGAGAGAAGGAGAAAAAGACAGTGAGCAGGAAAGGGTCATTAAGAGGGAGAATAGGGGACAATATAATGTGTCAAACTATTTTCGTGCTTGAAACTATTTTAATGCTTATTCACAATTTGAAATCATATTGAATAATTGCAGTTACGATTGCGTGTATTCTGCTAGGATAATCAAATTACTTGTATAATTTATTGATGGATTCATACAGTTGAGACCCTTAATGCTTGTATGTTTTGTGATATACTGATCTTAGGTGTTTGATATCAGAAGTGGTAAGTTAGCTATATATTATGCTGAGATTATGTGTGAATATGAAATACTTACTTATGTGCTCCAAAGCTTAACATTTGTACCATACTTGCTCAAGGGTTGTCTTCTCGTTTACTGTTTTTGTTTGCTTTGCTTGAGGACTAGTAATGACTTAAGTGTGGGGGAGTTTGATATGCCATAATTCGATGTAGCAGATTAAACTAGTTTTCAGACTTTAAGAGCTTGAACACAAGCATTTTGGTTAAGTTTTAATTACGTTTTCGCAACTTTAGTTAAATTCAATAAAGTGTGTAATTTGAGTCTTTTATTGACCTTAGGGGCCGAATGAGGCCTAAGGGTGAACTAATATACTTTGTGAGCGTGCAGAAGACCATTAGAAGGTGTGCTAACTCGATACTAGTCGTTGTGTTGCAACACAGAGCATTGGATATTGCAATATAGAGAGCAAAATAGAAGAATTTCAAGACTGCATTTGGTGTCACGGCACATCCCTGAAGATCCTGTGTCGCGACATCACCTCTGTACAGGAAATAATTACAAGCCAAGAACATTTTGGTCCACACAATCAAACATTAAGCACAAGGACGACAACTAACCTAGGGTTAAGGATGACGATCACTCTAAAGTCTATAAATAGGCTCATTTAACACATGTTATGTACAACTTTCGTATTGTATAATTTTCTTCTTAGATTTAGTTTTTAGTTTTTCCCTTTTCTTAGGCTTAGGTTTATTTCAGTTTTTGTTAGTTGCTTTTGTGAAAGAAATCAGATTTGTGATACATAATCAAACTCTTTAAGGATTATGCATTTAATTCTAATACAAATTTGGCTTCTTCTAAACTTTATACTCTTGAATCATTATTCATGTTTACTTTTTCTATAAAGTTTATATTGTTTTTGAGATCCATGAGGAACTAATCCTCTTGTGGGGGATTAGCAAGTGGAGGTATGATTAATTAACTATTTTGTAGGGTTCTCTTAACGGATTAGCTGTTCAGGAAAGGAAGAACTTATACCCTAGGCCTAGAAACCATAGGAAGTCATTAAGGTGAGAATTAACCTAAATTTGGTATGACCTATTTGTGAATACATTAACCCTAAACCGATCTAGACTGTGAGGTTGAGAGATAATTAGTTATTGCCGACTCGTTATTCTAGTGGAAGATCGGAAGACCCTTCTAGGGTATCGGCTAGTTGATTGAACAAGAAAACCTGAAGTGACAGTTGATTATGATTACCAAAGCGAGCTAATCACCCACGCCCATATTTGATATATTTTATTATTTGATTTCTCGTGATTTATTTATTTATTTCTTTTCTTTTTTTTATTATTATTGTTCGTATAGATCAACAAAACCTTTCTTTTTATTCATTGTAATATAATTCATTTAAAGTACTAATTAAATCTATTTATGCTTAGGTTAGAATTACTTTAGTGCTCGCCTCTCTTGGGTACGATCCTCGGAGTACTCACCTACTCCATTGTAACTATATTACAATCTGACTTGTATACCTGCAGATACCACATTTTCGTATATTTTGTGCAGGGTTTCTATTTTGGACATTGGTACGTCTGGAGGCAATCAACAACATGTTTTGGATTTGATCAATACTTTCTTAGTATAGACACATTGAACACATTATGAATCTTCGATAACTCTGGAGGTAACGCCAATTTGGATGCCACTGGTCCAACTTGTTCTAAAATCTCATATGGTCATACAAAACATGGACTTAACTTTCCTTTCTAATCAAATCTTATAATTTTCTTCCAATGAGAAACCTTTAAAAACATTTTATCACTAACTTCAAATGAGATCTCTTTCCTTGTCAATCAACATAAGCTTTCTTGCGATCTTGGGCAACTTTCAGGTAATTACAGATGACAGAAACTCTATCTTCTATTTCTCGAACTAACTCAAGACCTACCGATTTCCTTTCACTGAGCTCCATCCAATACGTGGGCGTTCTGCACTTTCTTCCATGCAGAGCTTCAAATGGTGACATACCCAAACTAACATTATGACTGTTATTATATGCAAATTCCACCAACGAAAGATATCTTTCCCAATTTAGCCCAAATTCAATCTCACAACTTTTTAACATGTCTTCCAAGACTTGAATGACTCTTTTAGACTATCCATTTGTCTGAGGATGAAAGGTAGTACTGAATTGCAGCTTGTTCCCAAATATACTTGTAGTTGTTTCTAGAATCTTGATGTAAATCTTGGATCTCTATCTGAGACTATGGAAGATAGAATTCCATGAAAGCATACTATCTCAGAGACATAAAACTCAACTAACTTTTCCAATGAATAAGTAGTGTGTACTAGCAGAAAATGAGCTGATTTAGTATGTTGATCCACTATCACCCAAACTGAATTCTTCTTTGAAGGATTGAGAGAAGGTCCTGATACAGAATCCATAGTGATTTTATCTCATTTCTACTCTGGTATCTCTAAAGGATACAACTTACTCGAAGGAACTTGATGTTCTGTTTTAACTCATTGGCAAGTTAAACATCTTGAAACATATTCTATGATTTCTCTCTTCATTCCAAGCCACCAGTATAAACTTTTTAAATCTTGATACATCTTGACACCTCCTAGATGGAGTGAGAAGGGTCATTGATGATCCTCTCTTAGCAATTCTTGTCTTAAACCATTCCAACTGGCACATACATTCTTCTCATAAACCGCAATTCACCATCTTTACCCAAGCTGAAGTTTGGTGCATTACTAGACTTCATACGCTATTTATACAAATCACATGATGTATCATTCATCTGTTCTTCTAGAATCTGGGAAAGAAAGGTCGGCCTGATAATTAACTCTGCCAATAATGATCAATCATCAATTATACTTACTCTTGCTTGTAGGGATGTTAACACTACCACTACTTTTCTGCTCAAAACATCAGCCACAATATTAGCTTTTCCAGGGTGATACTCTATGACCAGATCATAATCTTTTAAAAGTTCCATCTAGTGCCTTTGACATAGATTCAAATCTTTTTACGTCATCAAATACTTTAAACTTCAATTCCAAAACCATTGCCAGCTCCAAATCATGAGTTGGATAGTTCCTTTCATGTTGCTTGAGTTGGCACGATGCATACGCCACAACTTTACCTCTTTACATAAGTACACATCCAAGCTCATTCAATGATGCATCAATATAAACAGTATACTCCACACCAAATTCTAGTTTAGCTAATACAGGAGCTTCAGTTAAACTGTTTTCTACTTTTCAAAAATTCGCTGACAATCATCAATCCATTCAAATTTTTATTTCTTTTTCAACAAACGAGTGAGAGGAGTCGCCAACATTGCGAAGCCTTCCACAAACCTTCTACAGTAGCCAGCTAGACCCAAGAAACTGCAAGCTTCGGTGGCATTCTTGGGCAGATTCCATTCAAGCACTACTTTTACCTTATCAGGATTTTCTTTAACACCTTCAGCAGGAATTACATAGCCCAGAAAATGAACTTCTCTCGGCCAGAATTCACACTAGTTGAACTTGGCGTATAACTTATTCTCGCACAATGTTCTCAACGCAATCCTTAAATGCTATTCATTATTATAATAAACCATAATATTATCAATGGAAACCACCACAAACTGATCGAAATAGAACTGAAACACTCTATTCATCAAGTTCATGAATACTGCAAGCACATTTGTTAAGCCAAAAGGCATCACTAAAAATTCATAATGGTCATACCTTGAACGAAATGCAGTCTTAGGAACATCATCACCTCTGATCGTCACTTGACAATAGCTAGATCGTAGATCAATCTTAGAGAAAATTGTATCCCCACTCAGCTGATCAACCAAATCTTGAATTCTAGGTAGTGGATACTTATTCTTTACAGTTACCTTATTCAACTGGTGATAATTTATACATAGGCCAAGTGTCCCATCTTTGTTCTTCACAAACAAATTTGGCACACCCCATAGCGAAACACTCGATCATATAGATCCCCTATCTAACAGATCTTGCAATCGTGCTTTAAGCTCTTTCAGTTCTAACGGTACCATTCTATAAGGAGTACAAGAGAGAGGCGTTGTACCAGGTTCCAATTCAATTGAAAACTCTACTTCTCTATCTAGTGGAATACCAAAAAGCTCTCTTGGAAACATATCTGAAAAATCTCTTACAATTGAAACTTGACTGATGTTCTTTCTTGATTCAAATGAATCCATAATGTATGCTAAATAAGCATTTGTGCCATTAACTAACAATTTTCTGGAAAATACAACAAAAATTATCCTATTCACCAAATCAGTCTATACATCGGGCATTAATACTTCCTTACCCTCTGTAATCAACAAATGCACACCTCTAGCACGACAATCTACCACATCATTATGTCTAGTCAACCAGTTTAATCCCAAAATAGCATCAAACTCATGAAAACTCAATAGTAACAAGTCTGCCAAGAAAATATACTTGCCAAAAAACATCGGGCAATTCTTTATCATCTTATTAACCGTTGTACTCTAGCCCAGAGGATTCGTCACTAACACATTTATTTTAGAATACACAACCTCAAGAATCAAACCCTCTACAACATTAGTACAAATATAAAAAAATGAGTTGATTTTGGATCTATCAATGCATAAATATTGTTTCCAAGGAAAGAAAATTTACCTGTTATGACTTCTGGCAAATCAACATCTTCTTTTGCCTTCAATACATATGCTCTGGCTGATACTCCAAAACTGGGCTTACTGTAGCTCTTTCTTGCAATCCCCTAAACTAAGCCAGATTTTATTAGTATGCCAAATCTAGCCTCATACTAAAACTTCTAAGGTTCACAAACATATTGTTCTGTACTTACCTCTACCTTGGAGGGACAATCCTTAACCAGATGATCCTTGGATCCACATCCAAAGCATGCTCCAGAACGCCTCTAACATTCACTTCCATGACTTCTTTCACAATGCTCACGGTTGAAAATTTTCATTATTCTAGATCCACCAGAACTTGCCATCGGAATAGCCAGTCTACTATTTTCATCACGCTTGAAACTCATAGGTTGTAACTCCCTTCTTGTTGTTGAAAAAGTTTGATCTCTCGACTTCTTGAAATTTGTTGGAGGTGGAGGACTAGACATTTCACACTTCATTCTTTCTCTTTCAAAATTTCTACTTCTATCTCGAAAAATTATTCTTATTTTGTGAGCCTTGGTTATCATGGCTGCTAAGCTTTTACACTTTGATGTTGCTACCAGAGCATGAATCTCACCTCTCAATCCCCATTCAAACTTGTCACACATCTCTTTCTCTGTCTGGAACATGTTCTTGGCATAATGATTGAGTCTAACAAACTCGTGTTCATACTCAATTGTAGACATTCTTCTCTGCTTAAGATACAAAAATTCTTTTTTCATCTGCTCTACATACATTTGATTCATGTATCTTTCTTTAAATTTATCCAAAATAACTACCAATCAATCATCTCCTCAAGGGTTACACTGGTTAATGTTTCCCACCACCAATAGGCTTCTCCTTCTAGCAAAGAGATTGCACACAAAAGACTATATCCTGACAAGCACTTCAATTCTTTAATCACTCTACAAACTCGTGATAACCACTGCTCAGCCACAGTGGGATCATCACCCTTGTCACCTAAAAATTCCTTAACACCTCTCTTTCGAATCTTCTTTACAAGATCCCCCCTTTTGGTTATGGTTCCTGAAGCTGTTGAGGTTGGGGTGCTTGAGTAGTCCCCATAAATTGATCAAACATTTGGGTTGAAGAAAATGTTTCAGAAAACATTCCCACCAGCAGCATCCAAATTGGTTGCAGGAGTTTGCTCCTAAACATGATGTACATGACTTTCAATTTCCTCACCCGTGGCTTCTCTGGATCCTTGAGACATTTTTATCAACACTACAAGAAAAACTCAGATTAGTTCAAATTATAGGGACTAAACCAAATGTAACACCCCTCACCCGACCCGGTCGCCAGACCTGAATAATAAGATGCTATGACAAAATCCAACAATGAGCAAACACTTTACTAAACAAAATCTCAATTAATTATTAATAAATCACATATAATCAAACATATTAAAAATTTTGAATCCTACAAGGACCTCATTGAGAATTTCAAGCATGAAAAAGAATTGAAATGAAAAGTTTCAAAGTTTAAAGGTTAATTTCAAAATTCCCTAGTTGGTATCGATACCTTATTGAAAATAGATACCAAAATTCAATTATGTTTTCTTTGCAAAACAAGGGTATCGATATTTTATGAAAAGTATCGATACTCAAATAAAAATCGATACCATTTTAGCATTCTATTTATTTAAAACTGTTCATTAGGTTAGGTATCGATATTAGATGTAAAAATATCGATACTTGAGTTCAAGAATGGTAAAAACTTCTCTTTAAATGATCCACTTATGCTCAAAACTTACCTAAACTCAAATAACATAACAAAACACAATAAAGGCATACAAATCAACATCTAAACAAAATATATATACTTAAGATCAACCAACATAAACAATCTACCATTGAGGTACCTAGACATGAACAACTAAGCATTAAAACTTATTTATAAGCATACACCAAAACATTACCTCAATTGATCAAATCATATATGAAATATTATTTTCACAACTATGCATTAACCACAACTTACTTAGCATATCAATTACTCAACTATTTAATCATTAAGCATATCACCAAATTACTTCAACAAGACATCTTCAAAATAATCATCCTTATCAACCACACACATATATATACAATACTTAAAACTTAAAACTCAAAACTCAAATACCATCAAGACACAAAATGAGCATTTCACATATATACATAGAACATCCTAGGTACATGCCAAAATCAAAAGAACATTTCACTAACAATTGAGTTTGGAACTCTCACTGGATGCTGAATCGACGTACAAACTGAACAATACGTAAACTGCGCACGAACAAACGATAACATACGTTGAGTATAACTCAGTGGTATTTCTATATCCAAAATTAAATTATAATATAAATTATGTAATGCATGACTTAAAAACAAGATCTAATACAAATTAATATTAAAAAGCTACACGTCATAATGTACCATTTAATATTACAACTCAATTTACTTATAATAATTCAACCTAACATAGTTGTAACACATATACATTTCTCCCTATAACAATCAAAATAAATTTATCACACCAATATTTTATACTCATTTCCGGACTTAACTATGGTACCCTCTATTCAATTTCATTTATAATCAATGTGCTAAATCCATCTCGTTATTTCATTCATCATACTTATATACATATTCTTATATCACATCTCAAAACAGATTCAATCTCATATTTATATTATTATACTATACTTCCAAAACTATTCACTTTAATCCTCATTGCAAATAATAAATTTGAATCGGATCAATTCAGATCTTTTTATCACCTATAGCTTACCTTATGACCTTCCCATGCAATACAATTCATAAATGCAGCAAATGAAGTTGTTTGGGTTATAAAAACACAAACCGTAGCTTCAAGTAATTTGTCGATGATCTGATCTTTTCCTTTCTTTCTCGAGGATTTCGGGTCTTAGCTACATTTTAAAACAAATATAATAAATTAACACTACATATCCCAATTCAAATTCAATTGTTAAATTATACAACTTTCGTATATTATTCAATTTAGTCCCCAAAACTAGTACTATTAAATTATTCACATTCAATCCCCAAAACCTAATGCCAAAATTTTTAGAGTCCATGTAGGACTTCCTATTTCTCAATTACACTCCCAATTTCAAATTTTGCACAAATTAGTTATTGTGCACAAAATCATCAATTTACTTTATAATTTAGTCCTTTCTCGGTTCTAGATTTAAAATCTATCAAATTAACACCTCAAACTTCAAATTTTTAACAATAGTAACATCGTAAATCTTTATCGGTATCAAAAATTATGATATGGGTCAACTAGATTGAATTACAGGGATTCCAAAAATATAAAAATTACAAGAAAATAGACTAAATTGACTAATCAAATCTAAAATTGAAAGTAGAACTCCCGAAGGCCGAATGCTTCTCTTCTTCTCTTCTTTGATTCGGTTTGCATGATAGAGAAATGAAAATGGTTGTTTTTTTTTTTCCACTAACTCTCCACTTATGTTTTTATTATAATACTTTATTTTATTTTCATTTTATGTTATGTTATGTTTTATTTATTTATTATTTATATATTTTTAACATAATTTCTATAACTATTCAAAGCTACCGTCCACTAAATGTTTAAGTGGTATAATTACCACTTAGGTCTTTATCCCATGCTTTAATTATAAATTCCTTAGCTATTTAAATTTTATCATGTTTACAATTTAGTTCACGTATCTTAATTAATCTTTAATTAAATAAAATTATCTATCGCAATTTAATTCACGTATCTTAATTAATCCTTAATTAAATAAAATTATCTATCTGAAATTCACTTCACTTCAGCTCAACTCCGTAAATATTTAATAAAAATATTTACAAGTCTGGTTTACGGAAACGGGGTCCCGATACCTCAATTTTCAAAACTACCGACTTTAGAACCAAGAAACTTGCACCTTGTCTAACTTTCCAAATAACCAAAATTATTAGACCAAACTTCAATATAATACTATAATATCCTCGTAAATATTAATAAATAATATTCATTAATTCTATCATTGGAAAACAACATTCCGAAGCTACCGTTTCCGACTCCACTGGCTTTCGAGTCGTTACATTCTCCTCATTGTCTAATACAACTCTTAACAACAAATAACATAGCACCATCTCGATGTTACCATCTGCTACTATCACTTTCTCATTTTATAAAAGTGATATCTTCCTGTGTTATATTTACTTGCCCACATGAAAAATGAAATATATGTGTTTCCAGGCTTTATCTTTCCAATAAGGTGGAATGCAACTCTGGTATCATTTCAAATTTGATTATTGTAAATGTCATTAATAAACTAACACTCCTTAAGTGGTTTTGGATAAGTCCATTCGGACTCGAGAACCTTAAATTATGTCAAATACAAACAATTTAATCTCTCTATTCAAAACATCACAAAAAAGTAATATTTAATGTAGTTGGATGAAATAAATACTTGATCAACATTGATTAAATTGACCTCGAAATCTATATTTGGTGATGAGAGCTAAGGCATAAATTTTATAAAGATTTAACATTCTACTAGACTATCATCCATAGGTATCAAAATATCCTTAAAAACAACTTATTACAAAATATAAAAATTAGCATTACTAAAAAAAAACACCTTGATCTTCTTTCCTTCTTCTCACGTGGCCTTTTTCCCCTTAAGAAACCAATAAATAAGAATACCATCAAGGCATTTTTCACACCTTTTCTATTTGAATATGTTGATATTAAATATATTATTATAAAAAATAAATAAAATATTTAAAATTCTATTTTGAATATAGATGTGTATTTAAAAATAATATGTAATATTTTAAACTAACAATAAAACATACGAATCTAAAATAAAATAGTTTAAATTGTGAGTAAAAATATTTAAATAGGTAATATATCATATTAAGAATATTAAATACACTATAATTGTTTTTCATAATATTCTCATTTTTCTTAAGTTGATATCGAATTGACTTGTAGCACCAACTCAATAAACGATACAAACAATAGGGTGAAACAATTTGTATAATAAAATTGAAATGTATAAAAGTTTTAAAATAAAATTTTGGTTGCAACAGTGAAGAGAAGATTTTATATATGTTAGTAGCATTAGTTTAAATCTCACCGTATTTAATTTTTTTCTATTTTTATTAAAAAGATAAAAATACTCTTGTAATAACGTAATTTATTAATATAATGACAAATTAAGCTCTTAAAGTTTATATTTTTTGTCAATTTAGTTATTATTCCTTTGTTGACCCAAAATTAGTCTTTAAAAAGTGTCAAAATTTAAATCAACCTTTCAAAAATAACCGAGTTACTAAAATGTTAAATTTTGAAATATAACAACTCGTATGATAATCTACTTGTATATCATGATAATCCTTTTTTTTAATGTTTATGAGTTTTATATATATATATATATATATATTGAATCTTTTTATAATTTTTAGATTATTTATTGATATAAATATAAGATAAATAATATCATGTTGGGAAGAAATACACATCGACAACCATTCGAGGTGTTACACCAAAATGGTTAAAAATTAATATTTTAATATATAGTTTATAAAATAGAGTAAAAAGACAGGTCAAAAAGGAAACACATCCATCTGGAGTGGAGGTGGTAGCAGAAACAATTTATTTTACTTCAGATCTCAGCTGAAGCCCTTTTCCTTTCCCTTAAACATTCCCCCCCCCCCCCCCCAATTTATTTATTTTTTATTTATTTCTCATCCTATTACATGGCTTCCATCCGTCGGACTCTCTCACCGGCATTTCACGGCCGTTCCACCCAGAACGGCTCTACTGGGTTCTCCTCTTCTCCCTCTAATAAGCTTTTACATAAACATTTCCCCTCTTCTGCTTCCTCAACGCTCCTCAATTTAGTTTACCGCCGAGGGTGGCGCCGGTCTTTTTGCCGCTGTCTCTTCTTTTTTCTAATAGGGCTGCTTTTCGGAATTACTCCGTTTGGACAAATGGATACCGATATCCGACCCAAGGATTTCGCTTCTCCCGACCTCAGACCGCCACATGTCCACCTCCAATCCGACGATCCCATTGTTTCTTATGTTGCATTGGGCGTTAATACGCAATTGGAACAACACAATGAAGTTACGGATTCAATCGAGCCGTTAAAGCAGTTAATCGTCGTTACTCCCACTTACAATCGGGGATTCCAAGTCTATTTCTTGAACAGGTTAGGCCAAGTTCTGCGGTTAGTGAAGCCGCCGTTGGTTTGGATAGTGGTGGAGGAGAAAACGGTGTCATTAGAGACGGCCCACATTTTGAGGAAAACAGGGGTTATGTATCGGCACGTTGTGTCCACGCGCAATTCTAGTGACGTGAAGGACCGAGGGGTTCATCAAAGAAACGCCGCTTTGGAACATATCGAACGGCACAAGCTTGACGGGATCGTGTTTTTCGCCGACGACGACAACGTCTACACCCTGGAATTGTTTGAGAGCTTGAGAACTATTAGGTAATTTTATTTTATTATATTTTTAAGATAACAAAATTGGGTAATGAATGAATACTGTTGAATTGTTTTGAGTTAAGAGATTTTGGTGATTGGCTATCTGAAATTTATTTGTCATTACCTCATAATAGCATTTCCATTTTTGGATTAAATCATCTTGATTGCAACCAAGCCCGTGGTGTGAAGAATTCCCGTTGAAACAAGTTCAGATCGGATCTCTGTACCCCCTCCCCGCATTAAAAAAATTCATCCTTTTTAGCTCTTAACCACTCGAGTTTCATTTTCATATGACATTCAGCCTGGCTATCCTTCCTTTAGTATCTGTTTTATTGTAATCGTCTTGATTATTTTTCCCCAACTACTCTTATCTGACCCGTGTTCGGACATGGGTAGAGATCATCCTCAAATTTCGATTTTATGTTGAACTTATACCAATATCTGACACTCACCTCAATGAGATTATATAATGTCATTTTACCGGTTCGTCTTGAGATTTTTTAATGAGGAATTAACTTAAAATCGTTTATCTGCTAATTAAAACTTTTCCCCTTTTGTCAAGAAGGTTAATGAATATCCCAATAACTATTGTAGTTAATTCTTAGCTTGTAATGATATGACCATTGAATTCCGAGTTTGTCTTGTTCATAAGTATGTTGGAATGGAGACGGCTATCCCTATGGTGTAACTGTGCACTGATTACAATGAAATGCTTCTTCTTTTCCCAATCATGCTATCATACACAAATTCATAACATGTATCTTATTGTGTTGTAGCCGTTTTGGAACTTGGCCTGTTGCGATGCTTGAACAAAGCAAAAACAAGGCAATTGTGGAAGGTCCAGTATGCAATGCGAGTCAAGTAATTGGATGGCACACAAATGAGAAAAGCAAAAGACTTCGTAGGTTTCATGTTGATATGTCGGGATTTGCTTTTAACAGCACCATCTTGTGGGACCCAAAGCGATGGGGACGCCCCTTCTCAAACCCAATTCGACAATTGGACACAGTGAAGGAGGGTTTCCAAGTATGAATCATACTGTGTTGCTTTTTGTACAATTTCATTGAAGCTGATGTGTATTTTCTCTAGAAATGCCACGGCTTGATTCTTAGCTTCTCTCTCGGTTTCTTCTATGCAGGAAACGACATTCATCGAGCAAGTAGTCGAAGATGAAAGTCAAATGGAAGGTATACCACCTGGTTGTTCAAAGGTTATGAACTGGCATCTCCATTTAGATACAGGCAATGTTGTTTATCCCAGAGGCTGGCTACTTGAGAAGAACCTAGAGGTTACCTTACCTATTAAGTGATGAAAGCTCAGCTCCATAAGGTTTTAATGCTGAGGAGGGGATACATGGGTAAGAGATTCAAATTCTGAATTTCCCTTTCAGTATTTTTGACTTGTTATAGGAAATATTGACCTGGTCGTGAACTAGGGAAAACAGAACACACATGATATATGAATGAGATGGCAGACAGTTAAGAGAGAATGGGTGTGATTTTAGTACAGATATCTAAATAATCTATATTGTGCTGACTGAGTCTTAGCTCGGTTGACATTGGCATTATTGCCAGAGTAGGAGCACGTGGGTTCAAGCATGCTGGAGCGTGTTTATCCTCCTGAATTATGGGTAGTTCTAGGCATTGTTTATAAAAAAAATCTATTTTGAGCTGAAAAGTTTCTGATTGGATCTATTTCACAGTTGTACTGGTGCTTTGCGCTGCTCAACTTTTCGGACCAATTGGCTACAATCATTACCATATACAGCGTAGTGCCACACAGTTATGACAAGAAAACAAAAAGATTTATGATTTTTCTTTGTTCATAGAATTTTGTAACATGAAATATTCTCACAGAACAAGAAGTTTGATGAGTTCCAGGGTTCTGGCATTTTTTGGGGGGGATTTAATTTGTTAAATTTTAGGAGCACTTACTCCCCCCTCCCCGCTTTTCTAACTACTGCACAAAATGGGCGGTGGATTTGTTTGTGGATCCGTAGTGTTATTATTCACTGTATGTAAGCGTTTATCAAAAGTGATTACGATTTATTACTGATCCCAGCATTTTTCTTTTACCTCATTCTTGTGGTAAGTTCATCTTCCTTTGTTGTTTTCTACCATCCTTACAACAAGACGTGAAATTTTAAACAGGTTTTGTACGTTGACATTTTATTAGATCCGATCAATCTGGCACCTAATACAATTGAATTTTTAATCTTTTGTAATAATAAATACTATTTTATTATATTAACCTTATAATAATATAATAAGCACGTACTCATTTAAAATAATCTCAATCTTTCCTTCTTTTTGTTGGAAAAGAGAAAATTACAATAAATAAAAAACCTCAACTAGTCTAACTCCCCAAATGGGGGTTTTCCAAATATTCGCAGACCTTGTCTTCTCGAGTGAGTCAACTTGGCAAGGCTATCAGCTTCCTGATTCTTTTCTCTGGGTATGTAATAAATATTCTAATGTGAAGTCGGAGACAATAACCAAAGAATCCTCTT
This sequence comes from Gossypium australe, assembly GCA_005393395.2. NCBI lineage: Eukaryota > Viridiplantae > Streptophyta > Magnoliopsida > Malvales > Malvaceae > Gossypium > Gossypium australe. The sequence goes on along the minus strand of CM016614.1, from coordinate 62,933,854 downwards.
AAACAGAATTGTATTGGAACCTTCTGTAGAACTCTCCTGAATGGCCATGACCACTTCAATATTATCGGAATGAATCATGATATTATCCAAACCACGATCAATTAATAGATTAAGACCATCCAATATGCCTCAAGGCTCAACCTCAAACACTGAGCAACTTCCCAAAAACTTATTATAACCAATAATTCGCTCCCCATTTCGATTTCTCACAACCGCTCTTGTTAGTACAGAGTTATCCTCAAACCTAACGGAATCATTTGTATTTAAAGAAACCCAACCTTCAGGCAATTGGAGCATGATTTCATAATCTTCCCCATATTTAATTGACTTTGATCGATCTTCAAAACATGCTTGGCTCAACTATACGAGGCTCTGATAGTATCAAAACTGCTCTATGGTACACCCTAAAAAATAACAAGGTTACGATTCTTCCAGATACACCAAATGATAGTCCCGAAAAGACATTCCTAGCTAACCTCCTCGAAGCAAATATCATACTGATTAAGCAAATTGGAAGCAATCCATTCCTGGGTGTTACTAGAATAGAACCTAGTAAGTCGATCAGTGGGGATTAAAAGATTCGAAATATCTCTCACTGCCGGACAATCTCTTAAAACATGTAACACATCTTCGGGGATATGGCCATAAACCGAACTTTGCCACAAACCGCAACGAACTCTTTCTTCATTAATGAGAAGTCTTAAGCCAAATAAAAATTCGTCCTCTTTGTGGACCTTTGAAATTCCAAGGGATCTCCCAAATATCTTCCTGCCTTTATTATTCCATTAGTGTTTTTAATAGAAAAAGAACCCGTCGTTGGGCCTCCCCAAATTATATAATCTTCCGATTGACTTAAAAACCTAAAGCCGAAATAATTCAAGGCTCGAATTACCATCCATTGAAACCATATCACCAAGCAAATAATCCAAATCGAGACTAGAATGACCGGGAATCAAATTAACAAGAGACCCTACATTAAGAACCCATGGATCTTGCCAACACCTAATCTTTCGCCCGGCCAAACCTTAGTAAGGGATCCCCACAATAAGGAACTTCTACTACAGGATAAATTTTCTGATATTCCATTAGTTACCCCATACTTTGCTCGTAAAACCTGTACCCAAAGAGCTCTAGAATCAGTGCATTAGTCAATTAGTCTCCTACCCTCTATTCTATATTAATAATAAACCGACCATTGATTAATGGGACAAAACTCCAGGCGAATTGCTGGTGCTGATTGAATATGTTTCATATAATGCATGCAAGGGAAAATTAATGGATTAATTTGTAAAATATATGTAGCGAGTGAGTACAATTCTATTAATTTGGAGAGATTAAGAAACGGACATTTAAAGCATTCTGAGGCTGACATTCAATTTTCATTTCCCTTTAAAGTCCACATTGGAATAGTGTGGATCCCTAGGGCAAATCAAGGGAACCCTTGTTACATATAATAATAATACACATTAAATTTACATATGCCAAAAAATTTAAAGCTACTCTCAAAGGGGAAAATTGTGAAGGCAATTATGGTGGTGTTATGGTACAATCCGGAGGGAACCGACCCATCCTCTTCATTGCTCACCCCTTCTTCTACATTTACTTATTTTACCACCACCTTCTCATACTCGATTGACATGCAACCTTCAGTCTTTCGATCCTCCCTCAACTGTACCAAATCCCTTGCATGGTGACACTCTTGGCATCCACCTGCTCTGCTCAATTTCTACAAGCGTTACAACCGTCTTTGAATTCTTATGTTGATGTTGCCCCCTGAACTGAAGAAGTATCCGAAGAATGCAAGTTTGACATATTGGGTTGCTGCTGCTGCATATGCGACTCATTTGCAAGACCGAGAATCGCAAGCGTTGCTCTGCCAAGACGTATTTATTAGCACTTATAAATCACCGCAGCAAACCAGCATAAAAAGGCATACGGACTTAAACTATGCTAAACAAAAGAGACTTCAATAAAAGCCTCAAACTTTGAAATGCTTGCAAATTTGTTTTAGTATTGACCCTAGCATTTTGTTCACAATGCTGCGTTAACAGTAATTGAACTAAAGATCTTGAATAAAAAAGAATAGCAGCCAATATTTTCTTTTCTTCTTTTTCCATCAGCACGGGGAAGGTTCTCGATTAGAATCCAGAGAACTATACCTAGGCAGTGAACCTTTTATAGTTGGCTGGCTTGCATAAGCAGCAAGGGAACTTCTGAGACTACCATATTTATTCAGTGTACTTTCAAGTTGTGGCGGAGGCAACTGCAATCACCAAAAAACGAAAAGGTGTAAATCCAAACATTATTACCGAAAAGCCACAAGGGAGTTCATCTGATGTACATTCTATTTTTACCTGTAATAAAACAGGAAAGGAATGAGGTTGTGTCTGAACCACACACTTCAAGAATCCAACCCACAATTTTGGCATTCTCCAGATCTACACTCAACAAACAGAAATAGTAATATCAGTTTTCCACCTGGCATGCCAATTAAAAACTAAGGTTAACCAGTTCGTCCAAAAGGGTACATGGGCAAGTTCTTCGTTAGATAGGTTCGAGTCACTGACCTGTTTACTCACAAGTTTGGATAGGATTTCCATGACAAAATCAACCTGGATACAACAGAAAATACGGCTAAGAAAATCATTGGATCGATCTTTGTGTTATTCTGTGATTTAATTCATGCCCATAGCCAAATCCAAGCACATATTAACATTTGCCAAAGGTCGGTGATGTAAAAAAGAACTCTTATAGCAAACCCTTAAATCTTAACACATAGGAATAAGAAATGAAAAGATATGCTAACTAAATCAACATAAATAACTTGATCGTGCAGTCATTCTCAGTTTGAGAGTTGTGGAGTCAGCCAAAAGTTTGTTACAAATGATAAGATAAACAAATGACAACAACATTACAATGTGGTTTTCGGTCAGACCCAGAAGGTCAAACTTGCAAAAACATCGAAAAACAAATTGAATAAAATTAAAACTTACCAGGGTAGGAAAAGCATCAATTGCCTGAATAACTGTTCTCATGAAAAGTAACGGAAGAGGGATCTGATCAACCTGAATTGATAAGGAAAACGTTACTATGGGTATAAAAGAACAGCATTAACCCGAGATAAAGTGCTTAACATACCATCTGATTCAAGGCCTTTGCTAAGACCTGCTGTGTGAAAACCGTGCGCTGCTCAAAACAAGCTGAGCAAGCATCTGTTATCTGGATAAATTTTATAAAGCACAAAGAAATATCAGCTACAGGAACAACGTAGAAGACAGTATGACCATCTATGAACTTCTCAAAACGAACATTGCTTTACAGAATGTAAAGGTCCAAAGTATTCATAGCAAAAAGAAAAAGGTGGTTCAAAGTTCGGCTACATCCTATCTGGTTAAGTATTAAATTAATCTCCTTGTGAAAACATGGAGTATACTATAAAATCAATGTAGCTGGTAAAACAGGATGGAATAAGTTTCTTTGATCAACAAAACCATAAGATTCAGTTATAAAAACACCTCACCTTTTTCAGTGGAGGACCACCTTTATCAGGAACGATGTCATGGATTGCTACCAACACTTCGGCAGGGGTCAAGGCAGGACCAGTGTGAGCTGAACCCTGTAAGAACCAAGAATCAAAGAAAAAAAAAAATTGAATTGAAATGTCTATCTAAGAATCAACATTTTAACTCTAAGAAAATTAGGCTACTTTTACTAGCTCTTTTGCTTTCATTAGAAAAAGAAATAAATTTCACATGTACCTGCAATATGTGAGCAAGCGCAAGCTGGAACTTTTCCAGTGGAAGGTCAACAAGCTGAGGGAAAATAGGTAACACCTGAAAACAGTTGACAGTTATACCCAAACATGATTAATGCCACATTTTCAACTTTATGTTATTTAGCTGAGCATATGAAATCAAATCAACACCACTAATAATTCACCGTAACTTTTTTTTTTTTAAATGCAATGAAAGCACATAGTCATGCTAAGTTATTGAACAAAAAAGAAATTCAGAACAAACCTCATTCTTGGAAAGTGAAGATAACATTGGAATAAGGATGGTAGCATCCTGCAAGTAAACAGTCATAATGGTTCATAAGACAAGAAACATAATCATAGGAAGGAATGTAAGAGGCGGAAACCATAGCTTTGAATATTGAAAAAGAAACCTTCAGCTTAGTCTCGTATAAATGCTTCACAGTGGCAACTAAATCAGGAGAAGGAGTTGTCTCTTGGGTCAGTATTTGCAGCACCTTGACAGAAAACAGAACCACTATCAGTGCCATTCAAGAATAAACAGAAGAAATGAGTTCCAGTTCTGAAACATTTTTCAAAATGGAAATGGAAATAGAGCCTACCAGTGTCAAAAGATTTTCACTTCCTGGGGGTGGGTCGGATATTATTTGGAGCAACTGAGAATCAGACTGACCTAAGGCTCTTATTACAATAGGTATATGGCGATGAAAAGCCTGCATCCACGACAAATAAATTGTACAAATGTACTACTAACAGATACACTTATGATTATATAAAGTAACGACAAATAAATTGTACAAATGAAGGTACTACTAACAGATACACTTATGATTATATAAAGTAACAACAATTGTGGAAATGGAAGTTCAATTATCTTAGTTCCCAAATCAAGAAAGGATCCTATATCCATGAAGGTTTAAAAAGAGAAAGTGGCCAATCTAGACAGCATCTGGCAGAATCTCTCAAGTTTTCTTATGTAACTGCACATATGGATTAACAAGTATCTATGGTTTGCACTTCCAGTGCAGAGGCAGTTGCAGATTCTCACAAATTTCCATGGTTACGCACTTGAAAAAAGGAGAATTCCATACGGCAGCGTGCAATTTTACTCAGTTGGGCTTATGTTTAACAAGGAGGTAAAACATGCTTCAGCCAAGGGCCACAAACAAGATTGAACTTAATCATAGCTTGACCTAAATTAAACTTAGCCTTGACTCAAAACCAAAGAGCCAACCTAGTCAAAACACTTAGTAGATAACAGAAAGATCAAAATCCATGGTTCACTTTGAATGAGAAAAAACCCCCTTTTAGCTTTATACGTTGATCTTACCTACAAAACATTAAGGCTCCGTTTGTTTCACTGAAAATGACTTCTGAAAAATAATTTCTGGAAAATGATTTACTTTTCTAGAAAAGCTAATATTTTCTGGTGTTTGGAGGAATCTGTGTAAAATATTTTCTGTTGTTTGGTAGATTTCTTAAATATATTTCATAAAAGTTGTTTTCAATTAAAAAAACATACATTTGAGCTTTTCTTATTTTTTCATTGTTTAATTGAATTTATTTTTATCTATAATTTTATATTTTACATTGCTTTTGCATATATTAAAAATATTTTGTTAAATTCAAATTCATTACAATGTCATTTTTTAATTACATGACTACTAAGTATTTTTTATTTAAAAATGTGACATCAACAAAATTGACAAAAAAAATTAACAATGTCAACAATTGGACTTGATTTTCAAATTTGAAAAGTAAACGGACTAAATTCTTGAAAATAAAAGTACAAAGACTAAATTACAAATATGTGAAGTGTGCGTAAACTTATAACATATTTTAACCTTTATACTACAAAACATTTATTATTAATATATTTATAATTGTAATAAATATTTATTATTAAAATATTAATATTGAATATTTTCAATAATATGCGAATAATATTATTTAAAATTATTATTTTTAAAATTTATTATTAAAATAAAATTGAAATATTAAATAATTTATTAAAATAATTTATTATATATTAATAATTTATTATATGACTAAATATAAATAATTAAATATGTATGTTTAATAATATTGAAAAATATAGTATTCTAAATATTTTTAAAAATAAAAATAAAATTTATTATCAATATAATAATATTAAGCTTGATTTAAGTTAATTTTTATATAAAAATAAAATTATCTATAGATGAGCTCTTTTCCGGAAAATGACTTGCGCTTTTCAAAATGGTAAGTCATTTTACAGAGAAAAGGACTTATTTTACCTTGACCTGTAAGTCATTTTCCGTTGACCAAACTATTTTCTGTGAAACAAACACAGGAAAATGCAGAAAATATTTTCCGTAAAACCTTTTACATGTAAACAAACAGACCCTAATTTTTATACTTGTATGACACATGCATGAAGATCGAATTCTAACTTTCAAATCAACCTAACTGCAGCCAGCTTTGGAAAGACCCGACATTATAAATGTCGGACAAAAGTGGCTTTAGGCATTCACAGGCTAGGTAAATTATTAAAACTAAATCACTCTAGAACTTGTGTGGTTTCCAGGAAACAAATGCTATTACTCTATTACAGTCACTGGAACAGATTGAAAGTTATATATTATGCAATATTTCAGTGAAGTCACATCAACCTCCCATACACCAGAAAACAAGTTACAAGGACAAGCAGACAAGTCTAATCTGTTCCTAATAATTAAACGATGAACAAACAGAGTCAGAAACAAACAAGACATACCTGCTTTACAATTTTTGGCGCTCGCCCATAAATATCAAATGAGAGTTGAAGAAGACTAGGCTTCTGAAGAAAAAAATTATTAGCACTCAGAAACACCACAAATACAAATAAAAAGATGGAATGAGCAGCCAACAGAAGCAAACCTTAGTGCATAAGGCAAAAAACAGAGAAATGAGTCTTTGGGCTTCAGGAAATGACACTACTGAAGCACTATTACTTGTTGGTTCTGTATTGGAGGAGTCAATTCCAGAAGTTCGGAGCTCTGAAAGTAAAGAGCCACTAGTAGAAGTGTCCCCGCTTCCAACCTGAAGAATGGCAACAGTCTACACTTTCATGAATTGGGACATGCTGAAATGCAGGCTGTTAACTACTTGTACAAGAGTCTAGACTGACAAAAGGTGATACATGCTGAAAATGGCTCAGGTTCTCAGGGCAAGGATGCAAGAGAACTCACAAAATAAAATATGACAGCAAAACAACAATACAATGAATGCAGTTTCCAAGCATATATAAATTAGGAGTGAACGTTCGATCGAATCATGTGAAAAAATTTTGAATTAGTAGAGTAGATGATTCTTATCTTCTCATCCTAACTCAATTTGAAAATTTTTGAATTGAGTCAAGTGAAACAAGATTCGAGTCGAGTTAAGTCAAATAAATTTGTTAAAGTTAAATTAAAAAAATTAAACATGCCAAATTAAAATCTTGTCCACAATATGGCTAAATTCCAAGCTAGAGCAGATAAATTTGAGACCATATACATTTGAGAACTCTTTCAAAGCAAAATAAGAGAAAAACAAGATAATTTGGTACAACTTGATTGGTAATTTACTTATTAAAGGCCTCAAATTTACCATTTTGGAAAAATTTTACAATTTTTATAATTTAATATTCTTATATAATTTTTTTGTTTTTTAATTTTTAAATTTTTCGGGAAATTTATTTTATAAATATTTTGAATCTTTTGCTCATTTTTTCGGAGAGGAACCAATTTACTCATTTTCGAAATTAATAGGGAAGCAAGGAGTATTTACACCAATTTATTATTCAAGTTGTAAAACTCAACTCGACTTAAACTTGAAAAACCAAATTACTTATTCAAGTTAATTCAAAAAACCGAAGAACTTGATTCAGTTAATTCAAAAAACCGAAGAACTCGATTCAATTAACTTGAAATTTGAAAAAAAAAAAATCATTTTTTCGAGTTAAATTGAGTTTTGTTCAATCCTAATATATTAATCTAACTTATATCAGAAATACTCCATACAGGTCGTTAAATCCAGACAAACTTGGAAAAGCAACAAACAGGGGCCTTTAGAAGATATACTAACCTCCTTGTCGCCTCTTTCATCAATAGACCCAGACTTCAAAGACTCTGCACCTGCCGTTCTCTGATCCACAGCAGACAGCAACATATTTGTTGCAAATTGCTCAATTTCCCTTGAAATGTAGCTCAGCTGATAAAGTTTGTTTGCTACCTGTGTAATATAAACACAGGAAAGTGAGAAAAGACAAGACTTTGCAACAGAAAGTCAAAACATTTAACAGTTGATAACAGACACAGGATGTTATAAAGGAGTAAGTTCACTTACCAGCCGGATAGCTTTCCCACGAATGTCATCTTGGGAATGAACAGCACACTGCCATCAGAGACAAGTAACAAAAATAAGAAACCCACAAAAGGAAAAAAAAAGAATCATGTGCAAACATAACTAGAAAGGGACTAAAAGCTTTCTATGATGCTTCTCCACTCGGATAAAAATTATAGCCTAGGAAACCTGAATGATATTTGTTACATAAGTATGGCTCTATCACAGGTAAACTAAACATCAACAAACATAGGGCAGAATTATAAGACAAGAATTCAGCAAATACAGATTACTGCGTGTGACCAACAAACAATTCATTACTAAAATTGTCTTGGACAACTTACCTTCAATGCTATACCTAAGCAGGCTTGCCGATTATTTGGACGTCCCAAAATTAAACTCCACACCACACCAAGGCCCTGTGTCACACGCTCAGCATCACGAACCTCTTTCCCAGCAACATCAAACACATCAGAAGAGCATAGATCATCTAAAAGTTTCAAGGCTGAGTCAGGCAGAAACGGAACTTCACCAAGAAGCTTACTAAATGACTTGTCTGAGGCTGGAAGTGTGTCCAGCAAAGATTTGGACTGCAGCAAAACAGCTAAGATAAATCCATTACTTTTAGGGGAAAATTAATTACGAAGTTACTTCACTTAAGTAAGAGCTTACCACTGCCAGGAGGAATTTTTCATAAAGAACAGCAGAATATGAAGAGTTGTCTACTGAATCTGAAACTGTGAGAGAATATAGATGGTAGAGAACTTGCAATACAATGTCGTGACCCTGACCAATATAACACAACATTATAAAAGTTCGAAAAATCGGACTCAACATGCAAAAAGCAGAAAGGTAGTACAGTTTTGGGATTGATTGAACTCCATAAGCTCATCTGACCAACACAAACATCCTAGAACTAATATATTTGAGTCAAAGCAACGATCCATGAAAGTCAACACTGAACACTGATAACATCTAGTGCAGTAGGTACTGAGATCCATCAAGCAAATAAATTGGATAAGCAAGAATATTGGTTTCACACTTTCCTTCTTGATCAAATAAACAAAGAAAGACAATCAAATGGAAGTAATGAAGAGTCAAAGACCAAAATTCAACCATACTGTAGAAAACAAAGATTGTGTCCCAATCAAACATTCAACAAAACACAACCACCAGATCAGAACAGCTTAGTAGGAAGAGAACATTGTGATTCCATAGTTGCACAAGGATTTGTAGGACAGTTGTAAATAGGCAGATTTTTGTTAAGTGGGTATACCACCCTAACATGTAAGTTAAAAGTCACTGTAGTTTGCTTGTAGCAAACTTTCTTGCTTCTTTTGATGTAGAAATAAAAATCAATCATCCAAGAAAATAAATACTGGGTCACAGACACCAAAAAGCATAATTATAGAGTTGATCAAACAGAATGTAAATCATGTGATAAACAGAAGCACCCAGCTTAGTATGTGTGTGCCTCTCTGCATGAGAGTGAGAGAGAAAACCAACCAAGAAAACTTCAAAATGGTAGAACAAAACAAAAAGAATAGTGTCAAAAATCAAAAGCAGGAAGAAGTAACTGATCACAACTTGTGTACCTTTTGTTGTCGGTAATCCACAACAATTTGTTTTCCCAACATGACAACAATGTCATCATCAGCTTCAATCTGAAAGGAAATGTAACCACATGTGATTTTGCATACATCATCAGGCATAGGAACTTAATAAAACATAGAATTGAATACTAAGGGTCTGAACTTTTGAAATCATCCAGAATTATTCTAGAATTTATTCAAGTACGCACTTTAGTAGGTTTTCAAGAGCACAACTTGTATGAGATGGGACCATTTTGGAAAATAGACAAGTCTTAGAGTATACAAGGGGAAAAAAAGAAGGATTTTAGCACATTCAGAAAAGGAAAAGAATATTACTTCAGGGTATGCCTTAACAGTAAACTCTTGAATTTCAGTTTGGAAAAGCCATAGCTTCTTAGAAGATCTTAGATCCATGAAACTAATTCGTTTCGGAAAACTAAGACATGGGTTTGTCTGCCTTTTTCCCATCATAACTAGATTAAATCAAACCCATTTTATCCAGAACCATATTTTCTCAAATCTATTCATAAAATGCATAGGTAGTTTGTCCCAGAAAAAGGCACATTTTCCCTAAACCTGCCCATTGTACAATACTCAATGCAGAGCATATTTGCAAAGCACTTCAACAGAAGTTCATTAAAAATAGGCTTAATATATCATTTGGTACCTGAGTTTGACACCTTTTCTAGTGTGGTACCAGTGTTATTTTTTGGTGCAGTTTAGTACCTGTATTTGACAAAGTTATATATTTTGGCACCCAAAGGTAATGGTGTTAACTTTTTAGTGTTCAATTCAGTTTTAGGGTTGATTTGATGAAAATTAATTGCTAATATTACTAGGTTTGAATTTTTCATGTTTTTGTTAATAGAATAAATTTAGTGTTAATTGTGAATTTGTTTAATTTTGCAAATAACTTTTCAAATACAATCCGATGGATGTGGTTTAATTCCGGTTTTGGAGTTGATTTGATGAAAGTTAATTGCTAATATTATTAGCTAATTATGAATTTTCATCAAATCAACTCTAAAACCCGAATTAAACACTAAAAAGTTAACAATGTTACCTTCAGGTACCAAAATGTATAGCTTTTGTCAAATACAAGTACCAAATTGGACAAAAAAATAACACGAGCACCACAACAGAAAAAGGTGTCAAACTCAGGTACCAAATAATGCATTAAGCCTTAAAAATAATAGAAAATCTTATACTATAAACCCGTGATCAGCCTATTAGCCTTTGAAGCTGACTGTTCTACAGAACCACTGGCACACTATTACTAATGTTTGAATCCTTAATGCTCTAAAAAAGGTGGATGTCTCTGTTCTCAAGTAATTTTAGATGGTGATAGAAGAGGTTTAAGGCACATAACTAACAGGTGACGCTTGTGATGAACTTTATGCATCCATGTAAAATTCTAAGTATGCAGTATGTATTGTAAACTTTGAACTGCTAGTAAGAAGGCATTACCCTTTAATTCAATCAGCTTTGCATGATAACAAACTCCAAGATTACAAACAGTCCAACATTAAGACAGGAAAGAGAAAAAGAAGCAGACATTCAGAGAATATAGGCAAATCAGACTGTATATATATATAGCACGTCACCTGACCAACAAGCCGGGCAAGTAACGCCATCCGCATTTCATTACAATCTGACCAATGAAGATGCAGGTATGACTCAGCGATTTGTTGAACTGCTGATTTTATCACACTTCTTTCCAGCTCCTCAGTTAGCTCAACATATAGAGGTGGCACAGGTAAATCCTGACCAGTCTCATCTAAAGAAGATATGGTAATAGAAGCCTGGAAATTCTGATCAGACTCTGGAAAAGATGATTCTTCAGTCTCATGTTTAATTTCAGCATCTGCCTTCATTTCAATTGAATCTACATCAACCACATAAGGAGAAACTGCATGATTGGTGGAAGTCTTGACTTCTAGAATGTGAACAATGTCTTCCGCACCACCCACAACATCCCCTTCAGGAGCCGGTTGCTCAACACTAGTAATTGATGGACCTTCTATTGTGTTATCATTGCTTTGAATGTTAGACATCGGGCGCAAAGAAGGGTTCTCAACAGCTGGAACTGAAAGAGGCTTAGTAGAAATAGAACAATCAAAGTCAGGCATTGCAGCACCAGTGCCCTCCAGAACAGGTGAGCATGACATTCCAGCAGAAACAGCAGCCCGTCGTGGATCTAGGCGACGAGGATCCTGAAAGGGTTAGCATTAACTTCCATTTGCTCAACAGGAGTTATAAAGATCCTAAATCTGGAAAAGGCTGAAACATTTTGAAAAGCAATATATGATGATAGAAAATGGAAGTTACCCTTCTTGGGTCGCGCTTAGAATCTGCAGCAAAATTGTTGACAGCAGATGTATCGGATATTGATGAACTGATTGTAGCAACTGAAGTAAAGGGCAACTGTGGTGTTGAAACGGGAGTGTGCAAGGAATTTGTTGAAGCAGGGGGTGGCAGAACTTGAGCCCGACTATTTACATGTACAGCTTGCTGAGTTGTAGGCAATGTCCCGACCTTTGTTAATGAAGGAGGACTTTTAGGCAGGTGCCTCATATTTGTGATGACAATATCTGCCAGCAGGTCAGGATGAATTTTTGAAATAAGAATTTCAAGAGATTCAGCACCTCTTTCTCCTTCAGCAAGTAAAGCACCAATCATTGCTATCATTTGCTCAACAGGAGTTAAATTATCATCCGAAAGAGGAAAACTGGGAGATCCTCCATTGACAGAAGAAAAATCTTGCCCAGAATCATTTATTTGAGTGGGAGGCATTGAGTGGGAATTGGGTCCAGAGCGAATACGCTTTGAGGCCATCTCAAAATTATGTGTTGGTTCTTCATTATCCTGAGGCATAGATCTTTTCTTTGACACATCCCCTAAAACATATGCTTGGCTTGATGCTTGATCATCCTGAAAACACATTATATTTACCATGAGAAACTGATAAAAAGCTACCAAGCGCTAACTTTTATCACTGAAACTTATTATTTTTGTTACCTGCTAAAAAATATATTTTAAAATAAAAATATTACCCTGACAGACTGAATTTCCCTTGAAGCCCGCTCACTATTTTTTATCATCTTCTCAACCTGTCTGATGACTTGATCAGCAGCATCCCCTGCGTTCATTGCTCGTAGAGCTCTAAGCAATCTGTCCCTAGACTGGTCAGCCAAAATAATACCCAACTTGTCAGGTACAAGAGCACTGAATAGCCCCCAAAAGTCATAATTACAGGCCATACAGGCTGAAGTTTCATTTCAATATTTAACAAACCAGGAGTTCTCAACAAAGCATTTGTGATACATATATCCATTAACCTTTTGGCATTTGAATAATAATTCCACCAAGATAGCAATAAGTCATTTAGAGAGAGGATAATAAAGAGGTAATTATAAAATCTAAGGTATTAGAAGGCACTGATATTCAGCAGCCAACTGATTTGTTTACATATTAGATAAAAAAAAATCATTTACTTCAGTAATTGGCATCTGAATTATCCAAAAATTATAATAATAATAAAAAAGAAGTTACCTCTACAATAGCTGGATTAGTACACCTCAGGAATCCCAAAAACGCAGTTCTCAAGGAGTATTGAATACTAGCTTTATGGCATTCCCTCACCATGTCAAAGTTTGGATTAAAATCGAGCAGTGCAGAAAGAACAGTGCCATAGTGGAGGGGTCTCCTTCTTGCTATGGCAGCAAGACTGTCAAGCAAAAAAAGGGCTTTAGTTAAAAAAAACCAAACTAACAACATAGCTCTAGCATTGGGAAAAGAATTTCAAATCCACACAACCAAACAACTACAAGAATGAAAAAACAATAGCAGAGACCTAAAGCTATTTCTAAACAAAATAAAAAGACAGGATCAATTTTTGAGACATCTTGTTAGTTGTCACAATCAGTCACAAGTTCAGATCAAGGTTAGCTTTTCACACGAATCTCGAGGATACAGTAGCACAATGGAGCAATTAAAAGATATTTCTGATTCCCTCCTCCTAAGAGCCTCACTGTGATAGAACCATAACTTAGCCAAAACACCCCACCACCTTACCTGCCCTTTCTCTATCACTGATAGAGCTTTTAAGAAGCATGTAATCAGATGAAAACACCCCACCACCTTACCTGCCCTTTCTCTATCACTGATAGAGCTTTTAAGAAGCATGTAATCAGATGAACCAAAGCCTAAAGGAAACCAGAAAAGCAATTGCATACCATAAGCACACTAGAAAACTTAAGCTACACAGTATAACTCCAGAACTAGTATGCAAAGACCTTCAAAGAAAAGAAGAGAAAAGCCCTTGGTTAACCATCCATTATTGACAGAAGTCTGTCCAATCACTAGCTACACATTCTAAACTTAAGCTACACATATCTTTAGTATCTTATTTTAAGTTTTTAATTGTCATCAATTAACCATTTAGCAACAAATTCTAAACTCTTAAGTAGGATACCCAGGAATAATAGACAGAGATAAAGCATAGAAAGAAGGGAAAGCAAAAAGTCCGACTCTGGTGTTGTTACCAACAAAGCACAGATAGCAACATATAATACTTAGGTAACAATTACCAGATGTTAATATTATAAATAAAAAATAAAAACAAAAACCACCAGTCTTCAACTACTTTTGGTTTCAAACATAAAACAGATCATAGAACTCGATCATATCTCATGACTCATCAAAATTAGTTCAAAATCCAAAATTCCAGGTCTCTTGAAACTATTGCAGGACTCAGATACGCACATGTTACAGACTACAAATAAATAACATGCATAGGAATGCAATACCCATCCTCAATGGTATCACCGGCAAAAAAACATGCAGCAACCTAAGTGCTTCCACACAAGACACCATTTTAATTACAAATTCCAAAAACAATGGATTCAAAAGAAATAAGCCATTCAGTTTTTTCTCTGCACATGTAGAGAATTAAATTCAAGTTTCTCATCTAGAGATGTCAACCAATAATTGATATCGAACAAGCTCTAACTAAGCAGGCCAACATAAAACTCCATGAATAAAGTCTGCCCAACATATGCTCAAAATAGAACATCATATATAAAGGGCGAGATAGGAGGGAGGTGCTTTTTCCTTATGTCTTCTTTTCTCCTCTATATTTGTTAACAAACTGATAGAGAATGCCCACTCAAGGAGAACAAACAGAATATGAATCCAAAAAAAATGGAGCATTCCCTCTAATTTACAGGTAATTGAACCTAACACGATCCAAAAATGTTGTAAGAAAGTACTTCAAGCAGCCCTAAAGTGAGAAATTAAGGAATCCTTAAACAACTCAACCCTTAATCAGCAGTAAAAATAATACAACATGAATGTTCCCTTAATAACTAAGGGATTGACTTCTAATATCATGCTATAGAGATTAGTCCAACATATTCAACAAGTTACACCTAAATGTATATTCACTTTTTAATTACATGTGCCAAATAGTAAAAATCGCTTCCCAGAAAGAAATACTTCAATGGAATGCCATTTAAAACATCAGTGACTCAAGCAACTTCAGATCTTGAACTATGACTTCACGATCATTTTAAGCTACATAAATATGCACTCAAGTTGGTATATATATTAACTAAAATAAAAGTAAACTAAATGATGTCAGGTCAGAAACATATACATACATAAGGTATTATGGAAAATAAAAATATCATTGTTACCCTAAAAGTAAACCAGCAGATGACAGTAATATTTGGGAGGGGAGTAAGGGAAACAATACATTCTAATAGCAACACTGATGCAAATAACTCATAAAAAGAGAAATTAATCTGCAATGCAACAAAAGCAGGTACCTAGTCATGCATCACAACATCGGCAAGCATGCAGCCAACTCTTACATCTATAGCCCCAAGGAGTCAGATAAAAAATGTATTGCCAAGAAAACAGACAATCTTATGTTTTACTCTTCCATTTATCAGAAAAGGCGCCTCAATGGATGCAACCATTGAAACCCCGAAAAATAATTAGCTTCTGAACCCATACCCATGTAGACACTATGCATGTCAATCAGCAAAACACATGTTTATATCCAATCACTACACGATAGACTTCAACACATACAATGATCAGCCAACAGACATCTCATAAATAAGTATCTTCTGGAAACCTTATTTCAAAAGTATTACTCAAAGTTCCTCACGATTCAAATCACCTTCAAAATTCTAAAACTATTTCCATATGAAAACGAAAATAAAATGCCTTATGAATTTTTGAAGTTCATGCGGTCATGCCTAATGTCATAGAACTTAAGTACATACATGCAGGGAACAGTCCCACAAATTTGACACAGATGATATTTGTTAACATTTTAAGCTTGACATTTGACTACTTATAAGCAATGACGTTTACACTAATAAAGGCTTTAAAATTGCAAACAAGATTTTCTTTGACCACTCCAAAGTCAGTTTATTCTTGATCATTCAGGACAGTTTAGTCCCAGATCCAAAATATAAGACAATACCACCCATCTTTCTATGCTGCTAGGTATCCCAGAGTGTAAACATTTAAGATCTTAATATCAATGAAGCTGCTATCTTGTAAGGAATGCTCCTCCATCACTATCCTTTAAGAAAAGAAAACAGTGAATGTATTTCTTGCATAACCACTGACCATGTATGCAAACCTGCTAAACACTCAAAAGATGGTGCATCCTGCAAACTAACTGCTGTTGGTTCTTGCAATACAAGTGTTTACATCCAACGAAATAATTGTATATTATTAGCAGTTGACCAATGAACAAGCTGGAAGTACACCATCTCATCAAACAAAAGTTTTGAACCATTTTAAAAGCATGCTTGCAAGTAAAATAGGGGATTATCTTCCACATTCCAAAAACTCTTAATTGTTGTCTTTGTTTCTGGCCAAAAAATCTTCCTCTTTCAGTAAGTTGTAATAAACATAACACATTTTAGACCTATATGATCAAGGTTGGTGATCAAAATGATATAAGAAAATGTTGCTAACATAAAAGCTCAGAGGAAACTAGGAAGTTTTGATGATAATGGTACAAAATTTATAATGATGCAGTCTCCTCTGGTGTTTTTTCAAAAGTGTACATTTGAAACCAAAAGAGAAGAAATCTGAGTAACTTGTTTGTTTAAACAAATATTTAAAATACCACTCGATGATAATAATTTAGGATCACTTGCCTCAAGCAAAAACCATTACACAACGAAAATGCTTGCCTTCATGCAGAAAGAAACCAGCTGAGACATAACAGTAAGTGATACTGGTAATAATCAAAGATCACATCCAACTTTTGCATCAGACTACTTCAGAGCCATGCGGTACAACATATTTCAAAGAACAGGGTCAAAAGATGGCAAATCAATTATCTGTCAAGAAAAGTAATTACAAGAAAAAGGCATTTGGGCCACCATCCTAAGAGCTGAAGAACCGGCGGAGAACATAATCACAAGTCTTACTGTTGACCAGAAACCAACATACACAGCAATATGTAAGGAATGCAGCATCACAAAAATAGGTATGAAAAATATAGGAATCCACAAAATCGAAACATGGAAGATTAGCAGGATAAACCCCAGTTAAAAAGAATTTCGATTATTAAATATTTAATGTGCATCAACTGTTGTCAAATAACCAATACATTTTAAGGTAGCTTGCATATTTTCAGCTGTAAAAAAATACAGCAGAATCCCAAATAATAATAGGATCCCCCTAACAATTTACTGCAATGCTTGATCACCAAGTTTCTCAGCGCGAGTTGACTGATGATTATTTCCATTGCTTAACCATTCCTATCATTGGCCAATGGTGCTCCATAGTACACATTAATGTGAACATTATCTAGCCCTGTAACTCCCAATATCTGAACAAGCAATGCACCAGTATCCAAGGCCATTAACTCCTCAAAAGAGAGCTTGACAGCACGCTGCAATGGTATCACAAACAAGCAGTTGAACTTGTACTACAACCTGCTACCAAGCTTCATCAATCTCTCCAAAAGTTTTAAAGATGGTAAAACAGAGGGCAAATTCTAAACACAGTGCAGCCCCAAATTATAAAATTTAATATTCATTTACCAGATACGGACAATACATTGGAACCGATACCTTTGCATACAGAAAAGTACCGGTAGAAAACAACGGCACCTTCTAGCTTTGAAATTAAGAGATATTCAGTTATGAAAGGATATAATTTTTTCTTGGAATAAAAAGATAAAATAAGGAAATAGATGAAGATGCAAATAAAGCTCCCATAAGAGGAAAAGCAAAGGGAAATCTGTAACATTCTTGAACTGAGAATTGATACCAATACTTATCAACCACAAAATCAAAGGGGGGGGGCAGGGGGGGAGAACTTTTTTCACCTCCACTCAAACAATTATATGTCCTAATTATATGGAACTAAATAATAAAAAAAGTGCTAGCAATTATGTACAAGATTTATAACACCCTAACCATTTTAAACTCTAGATGTCCAAATTTTATAAAACACTAGGAAACGGGAAGTATACAAAATAATGACACAAGAAAGAGGAGAAAAGAAAAAGAACCATAAATTCAGAAAAAAAAAAAGGATCATAAAACGTAGAAAACCATAAGTTCAGAATAAAATCAACTGACTACTGGTGAAGAAACTCACCAATTGACAATTGTGATTATTACGGACCCAGGGAGACTACTGGCTGATTGCAACATGTCAAGTAAAATATAAAGTGTCCTGTTTGCATCTGATGTTACAGCAACTGGATCCAAAATAGGATGACCACCACTTAGCCATGATATATTAAAAGTCCGTCTACTTCTTCTGGTAGCTGGAGAAACATTAAAAGAAATAAGTTTCCGAAGATGCCAGTAACTATAGAATATATAAATATGGAGTTACTATGAATGACATACAAAACGGAAGTCCTATGCTAACCCAAAAAGTCAATCTGCCAAACATGGCTGTATGAGCAAACCAAATCATGTCCTAGTGGAGCCCTTAACGATTGGAATGCAATACCTTCAATGTATTTTTCAGAATTAACGTTGTCAGATGTAAAAAGTAAGACATGCATCTCCAAAAATTTCAGAGCCAGCAACTTTATCCCAACTGGACCAGGCTACAAATTTAAATCAAAGAAACATCGATTGCACGTGATTAGCAAGTTGGAAATATCAAGTCACTATAAAATTAAATAATTCTCAAAAGACAGAACTAAATAATTTATTATAAGAGTAGCAAAAGTCAGGGAAAACAAATGATCTTAAATATGTATACAACTACGAAACAGATATCACTACTCAAAACAACATTTAGACCCATACCAAAACAACACCCGGGGAGAGGGGGGGGGAAGGAACCCCCAAGGGTAAAAAATAAAATAAGGGATGGAAATAGCAGTTTTTTTAACCTTTTAGCCATGTCTCAAAAGCACAATCTCCTACACAAATTCTCAGAGCCAATTGCTCATATCAAGGAATAAAGTTAAGAGCCTTATGCATCTCTTGCTGATTGTTAGATGCATAAAGAATGCCTCAGGATATATATTTTAGCACACAACTTTTCTCTAGGATCCTTCACCACCTCAAGATAAAACATTGAATTATTTGTTTAACTCTCATTTGATAATTGTTAAGGAAAAAATACCCAAATTTATGCTTTGTCATTTTGATCACATATTACATAGAAATAAAAAGCTTTCTAACACAGTTTCTCTTGTGAACATGGACATAAATGAAACCTAATGTCCAGTAACTGTTTCTTACTGTTATTTGATTACATTAAGAAGACACTCACTCAAAAGCTACTCTTTTTTTCATGTCCACCTGTGTACTGTCTTTCTTCGAGAGAAAGGAAGAGAAAGAGAGAGATTCATCCAATAATATTAAATTAATGAAGGCCACCAGAACACAAGTGTTGCTTGATAAATCAATAACAATCTTCAATTAGTTGGAAACTTGGTTTCAACATTCATTCATGGCACCAATCCCTCAAATTCTACATAAAACTCACCAAACATGTTAACTAGTTAAAATCTACTTAACGGTTCTATCAACATGTTCAAAAAGAAGTATCACTTTATTATATTGCCATGTAATTTAAGCTAAATTATACCTATGCCGTTTTCTGTAATTCTCGTTAGATGTAGTTAAAACCTACTTTAATTGTTCTATCAATATTTTTTTTTTTTTTAAAGTATCATTCTATTACACTGCCATGTGTTTTACCTAAATTGTCCTTTAATCCATTTTTGTAGTTCTTGTTAGATGTAAAATCACTATTAAAAGACATATCTTTCTTTTTAGGAAAATCAACCAAATCTATTTAGTATTATACATTTTCAACCACAAACCAAATACTTTTCCCAGAATTATTTCAACACTGAATTGTCAGCAGTTAATATTTCAATTTATAAAACAGTACCTAACTTGGTCAAAATAGTCAAGCATTGTAACTTAACCCATATAAGTTTAGTGTTTGGAAAGCCAAAGTAAAATGTCATACCTGCAATGCAATGGAAAACACACCTTCCTTGAATCTAACCATCCACATCCATAGCTCTTGAAGCCACTGATCAACTTTACCGTGCTGCTGAAACTATAATTTCCAAGAAAACTTTTATGCATAGGTAAGAAAACCAAATATTTTGACATTTTAAAAAAAAAAAGACAAACGGATCAAATAATCAATTTAGAGTTTTCAGAATTACTAAAGCACAGACACCATCGTTAAGTGATTAACATCTTATATGCACTCAATCAGAAAACAGTAACTAAGAGACAACAGCAATATTCAATGCTATAAAGCACATTTGTTCAAAATCTAAAGGCACTGCGCTCCAATTGTAGATGAAGGCATAAAACATCATTTACAAATAGGAAAAGAATCAGCAAAAAAAATGTACATTTGAACTAAATCATTACTTAAAAAGGTAGAAGCTAACCTGTAACGTCAGTTCTTCCAAAACACTGCAGAAGAAATTTATGCCACTAACAACGGATTGTTTCACAACATTGGAGTCAACATCCCTCAAAAACGTTACTAAAACCGGTACAAGTACAGTCGAATGCTCTATGGATTTTAATCCAATGTCTTCAATTATCCTGCCAACCGTTGACAAAAAACAAAAAAGTAAAGTAAAACAAAAGTCCAGCTACAACATTAGGAATCTAGCAACATATGAAGAGAGAACAAATACAAAGAAATAGATCAGTAAATTTTATAAACGCAACACGAAATATTTCCCAAAAATGCAGCTCATTAATCACACAAATATCAAAACTAAGAAGCGAAGAAGTTAAGCATACAGCAGCAGCATATAAAATAACATAAACATACAAAATTGGAAAGAATTAGGGTTTGAAACTCACTCGACAAGAAATCCCCTAACGAGGCTATGAGGAGAACGCTGGAGGTCGGAAAGGTAGGGGAAGAGTTCGGCGGCGGAAGAAGAATCGAGAGAGGAAAGAATGTCCTTGGCCTGCTTAAGAGACGAAAGCTTCACCGCCAAATCAGAGTGGTTGAGCGCGGCAGTGAGCAGAGAAAGGGCTTGGTCCCTAGAATCAGCAACGTTCATGGCTATCGGCTTCCCCCCACGAGATTTTTGATCGATTTTTGGGACGGAATTGTAAGAAAGGGGATAGAGTTAGGGTTTTGAGGGGTAAGGGCTTAGGAAGTGGAGAGCGGAGCGTATGAAATTTTTATGAGGTCGGAGAGAGAAGAAGGGAAAAAAACTTTTTTTTTTTTTTGTATTTTATAATCATTAGTTTGGATAAACTACACCAACAGTCCTTAAACTTTATTCAAAATCACGTTTCAATTAGCAAGTTTCAAAATTTACATGACAGTCACTAACATTTTCATTAACTTCCTTTTAGCTAATTCAAAATGTTAATCACTAATTTCACCCACCAATAATCATTTATTCAAATAGTTTTATAAATATATTTTTTTGAAATGTTCTTCCGGGTTTGAGTAATTATTTGATACGTAAATTTTGTAATTTAATGCAACAAGTATCATATTTATTTTTTTTACTTATTTTATATTTTTTTTTTCTATATTCTATAAGAAACGTATGAGAATTTTTCCTTTTTAATACACGTAATAGATATATATTAGTTTTATCCACCGTGTCAACCTTTGGATTTTATGATGTTTATTTTGCTTCATTTCTTCACTGTTTCTCAACTTTCTGAAAACCCAGAAAAAGAAAAAGGAAAACCTTTAGAAATTTCGTCCTTTTAGCAATGTTTAGTTACAGTGGGAGAAAATCTCGATTTTGTATTAAAAAAGAACAAGTTTAAAGTGGTTTAGATCCCATTATTTCCCTGGGTTTCTTTTTGAAATCATTATGGGTTTTATATTTCGGAGTATGAAAAGTTGTTGATCTAGCGATTGCAGTATAGGTGGGAATTATATGAGTATAATAATAAATTATACAAATATTCACTTTTATTTGCCTCATATTACATTTTAATTATTTATGTTTAAAATAGTACGTTTTAGTCATTTACACTATTGATTCGTTACGAAGTAGTAACTCTGTTTGTTAAGTTCTGTTACCTCCTTAACAGCAATCCTATGTGGCAATCCAAATGGGTTTTAAATGCCAACTTGAATGTCCAACTGGGATGATAATAGTTTTTTCAGTCAAAATGGGAAATAAAACTGTTAGAATTAAGTGACCCAAATTCTTATTTAAATAAAATAAAAGAAAAATCCTATAGAATTACACTTCTTTTATTTTATTTTAAATAAGGTTTTTTAAACCTTATTAAATTCTATCTATTTGATATTGATTAGAATAAGGAGTTTCGATCTTACTACACTCCTATTGAATTTGGCTTTATAAGCCTATAAATAGACATGGTCTATTCCTCTTATAATTGATTCGAATTCGACATAGTGAATTTTCTTCTCCTCTGCCCGTGGTTTTTCCCGAAAGGGTTTCCACGTAAAATCTGTGTGTTCTTTATTTTTATTTTTATTTCTTTTTTTCTTTGCGATATATTGTCATTACCGACGTTATATTTTTCACAAAGTGGTATCAGAGCTTCCGGGTTTTTTTTTCATCTCGATCACGGTAATGGCTTCTTTAAAGTATGAAATTCTGCTGTTGGATCGCAACACCAGATTTGCGTTGTGGCAGATAAAGATGCAAGCAGTTCTTGCACAGATGGATTTAGAGGAAGCCCTGCTAGGGGTAGATAAGATGCCTTCGACACTGACGGAGGAAGATAAGAAGCGCAAGGATCGAAAGGCATTAACACAGTTACATCTGCATTTGTCTAACGAAATTTTGCAGGATGTGATGAAGGAGAAGACCGCCGTTGCATTATGGAAGAGGCTAGAACAAATATGTATGTCGAAAACTCTAACTAGCAAGTTGCATATGAAGCAATGTCTTTATGCTCATCGTTTGGAGGAAGGTGCGTCTGTGCACGAACACTTAACAGTGTTTAAAGAAATTCTATCAAACTTGGAGGCCATGGAGGTTCAATATGATAAGGAAGATCTAGGGTTGATTCTACTTTGTTCGTTGCCCCCGTCTTATTCAACCTTCAGAGACACGATTTTATACAGCCGCGAGTCTCTCACAGTTGATGAGGTTTATGATTCTTTGACCTCGTATGATAAGATGAAGCATCTTGTGGTTAAACCCGACTCTCAGGGAGAGGGTCTCATTATTCATGGGAGACAAGATAGGAATGCTGATGATGATCGTGGAAGGACACAGGAACGAAATCCTCGCGGTAAATCTACCCTTAGATCGAAGTCTTCAAACAGAGGTAAAACTTGAAACTTCTGCAAGAAAAAATGACACATTAAATCTGAGTGCTATAAGCTACAGAACAATATTAAAAGGGAGGCTGCGAATCAAAAGGGAAAACAACCAGAAAATTCCGGTGAAGCTGATGTTGTAGAAGACTACAACGATGGTGAATTTCTAGTCGCTTCTGTCAACAATTCTAAAGTGAGCGAGGAGTGGATACTTGATTCGGGTTGCACCTTCCACATGTGTCCCAATCGGGATTGGTTTACAAATTATGAAACAGTGTCTGAAGGTGTTGTTTTGATGGGAAATAATACTTTGTGTAAAATCGCAGGTGTTGGAACAATTAAAGTTAAGATGTTTGATAGAGTTGTCAGAACACTTAGTGACGTACGGCATGTTCCAGAATTGAAGAGAAATTTAATTTCGTTGAGTACTCTTGATTCAAAAGGGTACAAATACACAGCTGAAAGTGGGATTTTGAAGATTTCCAAAGGTTCCTTCATTGTGATGAAAGGGCAGAGAAAGACTGCCAAGTTATATGTTTTGCAAGATTTTACTGGTATTGGTGATGCAGCTGTCGCTTCCTCTTCTTTGTCAGATGATGATATTACTAAACTTTGGCATATGCGCCTAGCGTATATGAGTGAGAATGGCATGGCAGAACTGAGCAAAAGAGGACTTCTTGATGGGCAAGGAATTTGCAAATTGAAGTTCTGTGAGCACTGCGTTTTTGGGAAGCAAAAGAGAGTTCGATTCACCAGAGGAATCCATAACACGAAGGGAACGTTGGAGTATATTCATTCTGATCTGTGGGGACCATCAAGAGTGCCTTCGAGAGGTGGAGCTAATTATATGTTAACTTTTATTGATGATTTTTCTAGAAAAGTTTCGGCATTCTTCTTGAAGCAGAAAAGCGATGTGTTTTCCGCATTTAAGTCTTGGAAAGCTATGATTGAAAAACAGACAGGAAAACAAATAAAATACCTCCGCATAGACAATGGCTTAGAGTTTTGTTCTGATGAGTTTAATAAACTGTGCAAGTCAGAAGGGATCCTGAGACACTTGACAGTTCGTCATACTCCACAACAAAACGGTGTTGCAGAACGAATGAACAGAACGATCATGGAGAAGGTTCGATGCATGTTGTCAAATGCCAACTTACCAAAGTCGTTT
Organism: Gossypium australe; assembly: GCA_005393395.2. NCBI lineage: Eukaryota > Viridiplantae > Streptophyta > Magnoliopsida > Malvales > Malvaceae > Gossypium > Gossypium australe. The sequence continues at coordinate 62,909,229 of CM016614.1, read as the reverse complement.
TGGGCCGAAGCAGCCTCTACTGCATGTTTTTTGATCAACCGATCTCCATCCATTGCCATTGAGAAAAAGACTCCACAAGAGGTATGGTCTGGTAATCCTGCTAATTATTCTGATTTAAAGATTTTTGAGTGTCCTGCGTATGCTTATGTTGATAATGGAAAATTGGAACCGAGATCTATTAAATGTGTTTTTCTTGGTTATAAAACTAGCGTAAAAGGGTATAAGTTATGGTGTCCTGGAAAATAGAAAAGTTGTGATTAGCAGAGATGCTATTTTTGATGAAACTGCTATGCTACCTAACTTATCTCTTAAAGAGTCTTCCAATAAAGAAAATCAAAAGCAGGTAGAGCATGAGATTAATACAGAGACAACTCCTCAAGCCAGTACAAAAATTGAGAATAGAGTTGCTTCCACACCACAATACTCTATTGCCAAAAACAGAACTAGAAGAGAAATTAAACCTCCAAAGAAGTATGCCGAGGCTGATCTAGTTGCTTATGCTTTAAATGTGGCTGAAGATATAGATGCAAACCAAGAGCCGTCTAATTATTCTGAGGCGGTTAGCTGTGAAGACTCAGAAAAGTGGATGTGTGCTATGCAAAAGGAGATGGAATCACTCCATAAAAATAGAACATGGGATCTTGTGAAACTTCCTAAAGGTAAAAAGGTTGTTCGCTGTAAATGAGTGTTTAAAAAGAAAGAAGGGACTCCAGGAGTTGAAGAATCCAGATATAAAGCAAGGCTTGTTGCAAAGGGTTACAGTCAAATTCCAGGAGTGGACTTCACAGATGTGTTCTCCCCAGTTGTGAAGCATAGTTCGATTCGAGCTTTGCTTGGTATTGTGGCCATGCATGATTTGGAGCTTGAGCAGTTAGATGTAAAAACTGCATTTTTGCATGGAGAACTTGAGGAAGATATTTACATGCAACAACCAGAGGGTTTTGCAGTCTCAGAAAAAGAAGACTATGTTTGCTTGCTGAAAAAGTCTTTTTACGGTTTGAAACAGTCACCAAGACAGTGGTACAAGAGGTTTGATTCCTTTATGACTTCTCATGATTTTAAAAGAAGTAGTTTTGATAGCTGTGTTTACTTTAAGAAAAACAGTGATGGTTGTTTTGTGTATCTACTTCTTTATGTTGATGACATGTTGATAGCAGCAAAAGATAAAGGAGAGATAAGAAAGGTCAAAGCCCAACTAAGTGAAGAATTTGAGATGAAAGATTTGGGACCAGCAAAGAAGATACTTGGTATGGAGATTCTCAGAGATAGAAAAGAAAGTAAATTGTACCTAAGTCAGAAGGGGTACATTGAGAAAGTTCTTTGCAGGTTCAATATGCAGAGTGCTAAGCCTGTTAGTACTCCTTTAGCAGCCCATTTCAGACTTTCATCGGCTTTGTCTCCACAATCAGATGATGAGATTGAGTACATGTTACATATTCCATACTCTAGTGCAGTGGGATCTCTCATGTATGCTATGGTTTGTTCACGTCCAGATTTATCATATGCAGTTAGCAGATACATGGCGAATCCCGGTAAAAAACATTGGAAAGCAGTTCAGTGGATTTTAAGATACTTACGAGGTACTACAGATGTTTGCTTACAGTTTGGAAGAACTAGAGATGGAGTCATTGGGTATGTTGATGCTGATTTTGCTAGAGACATTGATAAAAGAAGATCTCTTACTGGTTATGTCTTTACAATAGAAGGTTGTGCAATCAGTTGGAAAGCTACTTTGCAAACTACAGTCGCTTTGTCTACCACTGAAGCTGAGTACATGGCGATTACTGAGGCTTGTAAAGAATCTATTTGGTTGAAGGGACTCTTTAGTGAGCTCAATGAAGACCTTCAAATCAGCACAGTATTTTGTGCCAGTCAGAGTGCCATCTTCCTTACAAAAGATCAAATGTTTCATGAGAGAACAAAACACATTGATGTTCGGTATCATTTTGTTCGTGATATTATTGCTCGTGGTGATATTGTTGTGAGCAAAATTAGTACTCATGAAAATCCTGCAGATATGATGACTAAGTCACTTCCTATAACCAAGTTTGAGCATTGTTTAGACTTTGTTGGTGTTCATTGTTGAAGTTAAACCCTTAAGGGGTTTTATGGAAGAGGTGGAGAACTTGTTCGTTGAGAGTTCGCGATGAATAACTTGTTCATTGAGAATTCGTGTCAAGGTGGAGATTGTTAGAATTAAGTGACCCAAATTCTTATTTAAATAAAATAAAAGAAGAATCCCTATAGAATTACACTTTTTTTATTTTATTTTAAATAAGGTTTTTTAAACCTTATTAAACTCTATCTATTTGATATTGATTAGAATAAGGAGTTTCAATCTTACTACACTCCTATTGAATATGGCTTTATAAGCCTATAAATAGACATGGTCTATTCCTCTTGTAATTGATTCGAATTCGACATAGTGAATTTTCTTCTCCTCTGCCCGTGGTTTTTCCCGAAAGGGTTTCCACGTAAAATCTGTGTGTTCTTTATTTTTATTTCTATTTCTTTTTTTCTTTGCGATATATTGTCATTACCGACATTATATTTTTCACAAAAACTAAAAGAAAAAGAAGACTAATGATTTTTCTTTTTCAGTTCAATGTGAAATTAATTTAAAATTTTCAATTAATTAAATTTATTTAATTAAAAACTTATTCTAGTTCCAATTGGACATCCAAGTTGGCATTTAAAACCCATTTGGACTGCCACATAGGATTGTCGTTAGGGAGGTAACGAAGTTTAACCACAGAGTGACCAATTTGTAACAAAACAATAACGTAATGACTAAAACGTAACATTTCAAACATAAATTATTAAAATATAATTTTGAGTCAAACAAATAGGACTATTTTTATAGTTTACCCGAGTTTAATACTTTGTTTTTTGGGCATTTAATTTTAAGCTTTGTTTTATTGCCGACAAAGCTTTCGATTTGGCTATAAATTTATTTCTTAAAAATATGTTCAAGACTAATTGGATCCTATATAAAGTGGTAACATGATTTATGAGTTTTAACTGTAAAAATAAAACAAGCTGCAGAACTCATAGGGATAGGGTTATTGAGAAAATTAGAAATTTGTTCAATACTTTGATATACTATGCTTTTCTTTCTTTTCTTTATTCATTTGGGTACTTCCGAGTTCTAATTATATTTATTGATTTTACTTTTTGGTAACCAACTCTTAAAGGTTTCTTTCCTTTATAAATATTAATATTATTTATTTATTAAGATTTTTGGGGAAAAAAATTAGAATTATTGTTAAAAATTTTAATAGTACTAAAATTATATTGAGATAGATGCGCTTGACGACAGAATCATTTCTCACTTCAGACATGTTTGTTTCTATCACGTTAGCCAAATTGGAAAATTTACTTTCATGTTGACATTCATTTCCTTTTTTATTGAATGATGATGACCCGAGACCCATGTATTCAATCTCTCATGTTTTGGAAGATGTAACCTTATTAATGGGCCTTTTGATAATTGGGTATCTAGTAACGGAAATTTCTTAGTACAATTTGGCAAAGATCTTTGTTCCAGCATTGGGAACAAGTACCAACTATAAGGGTGGGTTTGGATGGGCGATTGGGTGCGGTGCGGTGCGTTTAACTTACTTTTTTGTCTCACGCTACAGTATCTAATCTCACCGCCACCGCTATTTTTACACTAACCACAGGTAAATGCACCGCCCATCCAAACCCACCCTAAATTTGGTTTTGATCGGCTTCAGATTAAGTTAACATGGTTGAAGAATCGCTTCAAGCATCTCCCGTAGAACTCAACACCTGAATATATTCAATGTCGTGCTAGAGCTTAAATTATTGGATCATACAATTAAGGGTCTATAGTTTTGGCATGCCTATATAGAACATTATATAGGGTATGCAGAGTAGAGACAAGAAAGTAAATTATTACATTGTGATTTTACAACCGTATGGGTTCATAGAGAACACCTATCTATTTGAGAATCTCAAATTCCCTCTTGCTAGAATGTAATTAGAAGCATATGTTATAAGGCGTATTACATTTTAAACATTTTGTATTGTTAATAAGTAGTTGGACTTTCTAGACCCGACCGGAACTCGAAACTTTAGTTGCTTGGATGTTGAAACCCATGACACTTTTTTTTTTTATTTCAATTGAAGTTAAATTGTTTATAGATTTATTTTGATAATGAAAGTTAAGGTTTGATAGTGGATTATTTAACTTTGATTTCTTTAAGATTGCACCAACTAACTAAAACTATGAATTATTAATCCATATCATATTTAAAATACTTCATTAAAAAAATAAGTCTTTTATAAAAGAATAAATATTAATTTATGGGTGATTTTATGTTTTTACGTAAAATCAAGACTCAAATCCTCATTTGATTTTTATAAATATATTTTTACGCCGATGGTGATAAATTTAGGTAACAGTTTCTCAAGTATGGTTTTCCACGTGTTTCATATGCAACCACAAAATATTAAATTACAACCGTAAAGTTTATTTAATATGAGAAAAAAAGTAGTGTATTAACATAATAATTAGATAGTGTATCGTTTGGTAGGAATATTATTTTGTGTGATTAAAGTGTTAAATATTTTAATTTTGCTCATAAATTAATTAATTATTTAAACAAATATGTACATCGTAAATCTCAATTACAATAGTAAAAACAAATAGATACACCATAAATTTAATTTTTGTTTATCTCTCGATTGCTCTAAAAATATTTAGATCAAATATAACTTTTAAAGATTAAAATATGAGTCAACTAATATTTAAATTCAATAATTATTTACTAGAAATAAATTGATTAATAATAGAGGAGAAAAAGAAAGAACTCAAAATAAGATATACGAGTGTTGTCCTCTTAAGATGTAATTTTTCAAAAAACAAAGATGATTTTATCTACAAAATTAAAAAAAAAAGTTAAAGAAAATAAAACCCTAAAATGTACATGAAAGAAAAAATGTACGAAACCAGGCATATGGATTCAATAACTCAAATGGTAATGAGAGTGAAAATGCAAAAAAATATAGAAATATTTGGTTTAAATCAAAATATTTTATGATATAATTTTTTATATTATGTAATATAAAACAATTAAAATATTTTATGATATAATATTATTTATCCATAGATTTTAATGGTTTAAATCAATGAAAATGTAAATTAAGATGAGTATAAATTATAATTCAATAGTTTACCATATTTTATTTAGTTTTCATATAACAGTAAAATATTTTTAAGCCAATTAAAAAATTTAAAAAATAAAATATTATTTATCTATATATTTGAATGGTTTAAATTACTAAATTTTGTCGTACATTATCTATTTAAATATTTTATTTAGTTTTGATATAATAATACGAGGGTCTGTATAAGCGGCGAAAGCGGATTGGAAAAGATTATGGAAGACTCAAATTCCCTTTTCCAATGTTTGGTTGGATGAAAATGACTGCCCACGGTAAAACCATTTACAAAACACGGGAAAAACACGAGAAAAGAAGCTTTATTTTGGTAAAATGTCTTACCGATTTTATTTTGGTAAGACGTTTTCCAAAGTTTTTCCCTTCCCAGTAACTTACTCTGAAGCCCTCTTCCTCTTCCCCTTCCCCCATCCTTGCCACCCTCATCTACTGCTTGCTGTCAACCAGCAGCGATTTCACAAATACAACCACCCCCATCCCCTTCCCCCGTCGACGCTTTTTGGCAGTAAGGGCTTGAACCTTCTCCACTGATCTGCCAGTGACTCTCTCTGCGGATGCCACGTTCACGGAGGCGTGGACTAAAGTGATCCCTAATATGGACCCTCCTAAAACTCCTCTCTCTTTCATGCAACCTCGTCCTCCTACTCCTTCCTCCATTCCTTCCAAACTCACTGTCAATTTCGTTCTTCCTTGTGCTTCTGAGTTGGCCATCAAAGAGGTAACATTTGGGTTTTTTTTTCTTTTTTTAAATATTTGGGATATTTTTGATTTGTCTTCAATTCTGTTTTCTGGGATTAGGATTATGGAAATGTATATTTTCATGCTATTCTCCGGTAGAAGGCAAAATGTCAAACCTTTATATTTTATTTTTGCTGAAATTATGTTAGTTGTTTTTTTGGATAGAATGCCATGCCATAGTTGTTTTTTTCGATAGAATGCAATGCCAATTACTTTTATTATGTTCTCTATTTGTAATGGTGATGATCTGTATGGGTCTCTAATTGTACGACGTTACTGTTAATTTCAAACATTTACCCTATACAACTCCTAATGGCGAATTTATCCAATAATGATACCATTCAATTCAATCTTTAAATCGGTTTACAAATTCTGAAACAAAATTAAATTCCCTGAAAGACAAGACAACCAATAGTGGTATTGCACTGCAATTTTAGAGTGTATTCGTATTACCTTTGTTGATTTTCATATTCAAGAACTGATTATAAGATATCGTTTATGCTTTTAGCTGCAGCTCTTTTATCCCAAAAAAATGTTTGTTTTCATATTTGTTGTTTATTTATTGTTAATGCCAATTCTGCTACTCCTTTTAGATGAAAAAGTTAATGGCCATATCAGGCTTATTTGATTGTGAGTTCGTTGGGAATGCACTTAAAAATGCAGTGACATTGATAACTAGTGTCCTTAAAATCCTTGAGTAGACAAATAGAGAGTGATTGTTGTATTTTGGTATGGGTTTGCCTGTGAAAATTTAAATAAACACAAATGGAACATTTTGTTTGCTTGGCTTCCATAATATATATTGGCTTATATTGCTAATGTGTTGTCTCCAAACAAGGATGATGGTGTTGTTGGTGCATTTGGAGATGAGGGTGCTCGCACAGGTTCACCGTTTGAGATGCTTATAGAAACTTGATGGAAAATGCTTGGGAATCAAGGAATAATGCTTGGAATATGAAATGGAAAGCACTGGTGCAGGAACATATTAAGTAATCTCGTGGGTTGCTTTGCGGAAGAGGATCTTTACTAATGCTGAGAGATGTCGTCATCGCTCAAGGAAAGGCCTTTCATGTTCAATTTGTGGGTGTATACAAGAATTGGCTAGTCATGTCTTACGTGAGTGTTCTGCTATTAGAAGCATTTGTGAGCAGTTGGTTGCTGCTAGCTTAAAGCATTGGTTTTTCAACTGCAATTTTACTGAGTGGATTTATAGCAATCTCCAAAAGAAGCATGGCTGTAGTTATGACCACCTAGGATGTGTTTTTTCCCATGGTCTGTTAATATGCTTGGAGGAATTGTAAATGCTTAGTTTTTTTATGCTAGTATAAAAATAAAGACATGGTTATTAGTCAAATGGCTTGGGCATTGCGGCAACCAGTCAGAGCTTAATAGACAAGTGAATGGTACAGTGAGCCTAATCAAGTGGGAAGCACTTGATGGTCTACTTCACTAGTGTTTATTTATGTTCTACTCTGTGTTTTGGTATGGGTTTGCCTATGAAAATTGAACTAAAAATGCAACTTTTCATGGTGCCTTTGCCAAGCAGGAAAACCGTAGAATGTATGAAGGAAAATAATGGATAATATAGTTTTTTATGAATTAGCTCGTTTATTATCAGCTTGTTGTGTTATTACGAATATGTTACTCCATTGGTAGTTAATAATTTACAAGGATAGGAAGTTTAGAAGTGGAGATGTTTTGATTTGTAGAGTTCAATTACCGCAAATGTTACAAATATGATACTGTGATTCCAAGATTTTGAGTATTGTTGTATGAAAAATAAAGATTTATATAAATCATTGCAATAAATGTAAAAATAATGTAAAATATAAATTTAATAGATATAAAATAAGCTTAATTAAATAATAAAAAAATAATAATGTACAAAATGTACAAGACTTAAATTTATAATTATTCAATCCTTATTTTTTTGTTTTTTTAACACAATTACAAATAATTTATTTGACTTTGGTTGTTTTTAATTTATGACGGTTAATAATGTAGCTTAATAATTGAGTATTATTGCATATTTAATTTGATTTATTTATTTATTTATATATAAATTATTGTAATATATGTAAAAATAATTTAAAATATAAAAATTTATTAATATGTATGTAATAAATTTATTAATATATATAAAAACAACTTTTCCAGAAAATATTTTAAGAAATCTGCCAAACAACAGAAAATATTTTACACAGATTCATCTAAACACCAGAAAATATTTTCAGTAAATCATTTTCTAGAAAAGTAATTATTTTCTAGAAATCATTTTCCTGAAAATATTTTACTGGCAAACAAACGGAGGTGTATTTTCCCTTAATGCTATTGACAGAGTCATCAAAATTTATGAAGTCAAAGCTCTCTAAAATACCATCGTACATAAGCGCTTATCTCATAAGTCAACTCACCCTTTTTTTTTTTTTTCAATCAGAGGCAATACCTAATCAAACCAAACGCCTCCTTTACCCTTTTTTCAAGCTCACGCTCTATTTCTCCCTTTAATTTGGGTTTTTGGGTTTTAATCTTTTAGGGGGGTTTAGATCGTGTGCTTTTTTTTTCAGTTTCTCAAAAACCATGGCGATTTCTTCGACTTTTTCCGCTGCTAAATTGGATAGTTTGTTGATGAATTATTGTTCATCGTCTTCGGCTTCTTTTTCTGGGGCTTATTTTCCGTATCAACAACAAATGAAGGTCTTTCCCAGGCCTAATCATGGAAATAAAGATGTGGTTTCGAGGAATGGGGGAGTTAGATGTGAAGCTGCTGAATTCAACGCCGCTTTGGGACCCCAAAAAATCGGTCCTTCTAAGGCTTCTGCACTCTCAGCTCTTCAACAACTCAAGACATCTGCAGCTGACAGTACGTTTATCTTCAATTGTTATTTGATCCGTTTGTTGTTTAATTTGATTTCACTGAAAAGTTTCAAAATTTTTTTATGAAGCAGACATGTTTGACTTGTTAATTAATTTTTAGATATTAGAGCAATAATTTACAAGGAACGTCTAGTTAATTGAGATTAAGAAACGCCTCCAAAATAAATCCTTAGATTCTTGTATTTGGTGTATTTATATGGTTTTATGGAGGAAAAAAAATAGTCAACCTTTTGAGCTATGCCTTGAATGTAGAGCCTAATCCTTACTTAATATGTACATTTGAATTGCATGCTAGTTTTATTAGTTTTGGTTTTGAAGATTAGGGAGGGAAGTGTCTCCATGAACATGGCTAGTTGGCATCATTTTATGCCTTTAATGTCTGAGAACTACTAGATTTTAAGCAACCAACAGTTACATATGATGTCCATCTTATGTATAGAATTCAAAATTTTTAAGGCGTTCTATGAATTTTAGTCAAAATTACGATGGATAATCCTTTTTGTAAAAGCATACATGCCATTGGATAATTTTCTTTTTATGACTATTTTACCGAAAATCTTGCGTTTGGTCCATGCCAGGATATACCAAGGAAAGGAGCAGCATTGTTGTCATAGGGCTCAGTGTTCACACTGCACCCGTGGAGATGCGTGAGAAACTCGCCATCCCAGAAGCAGAAATGCCACGAGCCATCGGAGAGTTATGTGGTTTGAATCATATAGAAGAGGCTGCTATTCTTAGCACCTGCAACAGGATGGAAATATATGTTGTGGCTCTTTCCCAACATCGTGGAGTCAAAGAAGCTACGGAATGGATGTCAAAGGTACATTACTCGTTGGCCTTTGTAGTCGTATTTACCTAAGTTAGTTTCATTAATCAATTTTATGTGAAAATTTCAAGGCAGAAGTTTTAGCTAACTACAATTTGGTTTGCAGACTAGTGGCATCCCAGTCTCAGAGATTTGTGAGCATCGATTTTTGTTGTACAACAAGGATGCTACCCAGCACCTCTTTGAAGTATCAGCTGGTCTTGATTCTCTTGTTCTTGGAGAGGGTCAAATTCTTGCACAAGTTAGACAAGTTGTCAAAGCTGGAGAAGGTGTTCTTGGCTTCGGAAGGAACATTAGTGGGTTGTTCAAGCATGCAATTACTGTGGGGAAGCGTGTTAGAACCGAGACTAATATTGCTGCTGGAGCTGTTTCTGTGAGCTCTGCTGCTGTTGAACTGGCTTTCATGAAGCTTCCTGAATCATCACACACTACTGCTCGAATGTTGGTTGTTGGAGCTGGAAAGATGGGAAAGCTTGTGATCAAACACTTGGTGGCAAAAGGTTGCGCCAAGATGGTTGTAGTTAACCGAAGTGAAGAGAAAGTTGCAGCAATTCGTGAAGAGATGAAAGGTGTTGAGATTATTTACAGACCCTTTACGGACATGCTTGCTTGTTCAGCTGAAGCTGATGTGATCTTCACTAGTACAGCATCTGAAACGCCTCTGTTTTTGAAAGAGCATGTGAAGGATCTTCCCCCAGTTAGTTCTGAAGTCGGTTGTCTGAGGCTCTTCATCGATATCTCTGTTCCACGAAATGTGGGATCCTGTGTCACAGATGTTGAAGGTGCACGAGTATACAATGTTGATGACCTGAAGGAGGTTGTAGCTGCTAATAAAGAGGACCGGCTTCGAAAAGCAATGGAAGCACAGGCCATTATTACCGAGGAATTGAAACAGTTTGAAGCATGGAGGGATTCACTGGAAACTGTTCCTACAATAAAGAAGTTGAGAGCATATGCCGATAGAATTAGACTTGCAGAGTTAGAGAAATGCTTATCAAAGATGGGTGAAAATATCCCAAAGAAAACAAGGAAGGCAGTCGACGATCTCAGCCGTGGTATCGTCAATAAACTTCTCCACGGTCCAATGCAGCACCTGAGATGTGATGGTAATGATAGTCGAACCCTTAACGAGGCCCTTGAGAACATGAATGCACTTAACAGAATGTTTGGGCTGGAGTCAGATTTGTCACTTGTTGAACAGAAAATTAGAGCTAAGGTAGAACAAAGCCAAAAGTAGGAATTGAATACAGAATCTCTCACCCTACAATCAACTACACTTCCTCGCAATCGAATAAGTGGTCAGTTGTAACGTAGTAGCTAATCAATTTGAGGTCCTTGTGGGGGCATCTTTCAATTCATTAATTGGTGTAAAACACCATCGCTTGACTCTGATTTGGCTTCACCATTTCTACAATGGTTTTTTAGAGGTCTTTCGGCTATATAGATTGCAGCATGAGGTAAGCTTGAACCCTGTATGGGTTTATCAGTAGAATTTTATTGATATCAAGGGGAACAATATTAATCATTGTAATTAATTTACTACTTATTTTATAGTGCTGGAATTTTCTGCAAATGTATTTATTGCGTTTTTTTTTTAAATTTGTTTGTGAAAGTAAATTCAGTTATTCATTCAAATACGAAGTTCTTTATGGAATCCATGCCTATTCTTGACCTTGTTTATTTACTTCATGAGCTTCTTTGTCGTTGGATACTATTTGGTAAAATTACCATGAAGGCACTTTTACTAGGGGTTAAAGTGTATTTTGTCCCTTTTACTCAAAAAAGGTTGGCAACTTAGTCTTTATATGTTAAATTAAAGAGTAAATTGATCATTTGTTAAAAAGGTAATCAATTTTATTGTTAAAAGCTAGCCTTTGTATGTCAATTGAGATACATATGGTATGTTATGTGTAACTATCCAGTTATTTTATTCGTCATGTTAGTTTTTAACAGTATAAATGAACTAAATTTTTAATAGAAATGATCAGTTTGCTTTTTGATTTAACATATAAGGATTCATTTATTTATTTTTTAGTAACGTCAGTCATGCCAGCTTTTAAGAGTATAAATCGATAAAAGGACCAATTTACAGATGAAATTTTTAAACGAAAAGACCAAGTTATTCTTTAATTTAATATATAAAGATTAATTTACTTATTTTTTAAGAAAGGGTCTCCTAACAAAATAAACCTCCCTTATGCTTTTATTGATAATATTTTCACATAACTGGAAACTGTTTGCTTCCAATTTTATATCTTAGTTGAGAATAGGATTGTAGTACTAATCAATCACAAATTGATGCTCAACTCAAAGCTTAGTTGGAGTTTAATTTGAAATAACAGTTAAATTGCTAAAACTTTCATGACTACGTTTTATCTAGTAAAACATGAGCTTCATTTTCATGTTCAACTTCAAACTGAATTTGGATTTTTTTCTATTAACTAAAAAATATATTTATTTTGCAAGTGAAATTCGAGTAGGTTGCGAACAGGCTGCCCGCAATTCATAAAGATGATCCCAAAGTAGACGACTTAATAATAATTTAGAATGCCATTAAAGTAGGTACTTACTGTGTTAGGCTGCTGTAAAAAGAAGCAGCATAAAAAAGGATAAGTTGAAAACAATGATTTTAAGGTTCCTGGGAAATATCTCAGCACCTTCCTTCCTTTTGCTTTTCCATTAGATTAGTCATCATTTGGTGTCATATCAAAAGGGTTTTCACCAGTAGTCAGAGAGGACAACCTGATTTATTCAACCATTAATAATTACATCTCTTTTATATAGTTTTCATAGCATTTTTGCTGGCTTCAGACAGAATTGGTTGCAGGATCCCAAAAAATCTGCTCACATTCACCTCAATCTTCTCCATTTTTGGATCTTTTCTCTCCAATTTGTGAATATCAAATAGGGATACATGTTCAATTTTGTTTTTCAATATGTTTGAAGAGTAATACCAACTTTCTATATTTTTGTTCCTGCCTTTGTCAACAATGGTGTGGTTACCTCTTGTTCCATGCTTTAAATCTTTTGATTGGGAGAAAAACAAACCCCTAAGATTCCTTCCTTTGTCCATAGCTTGCAAATGGAACCAGTGAGATAAAAAGCCAAAAAGGTAACCCGAATAATAGAGAATGGATAAAATAAAAATAAAAATAAAAATAGACTTTTTATTATTATTAGGAGTGAAATTATATTTGTTTTCTTTATTTAAAAAATAAGATACTTTCTATTAAAAATTTCACCTATTTTTATAATAAAAAACTGACCGTGGCTAAGAGAATAACTAAACAGATACATGTGGAGGTAGTACTTTGTGTAACTCATTTTGATGTATAGAACCAATTTTTAACAATAAAAATAGATAAATTTTTAGTAGGAAGATCGATTTACTTTTTGATGATTAATTTATCTATTTTCTTTTTTAATAGAGGGAGCAGAATATAATAGAAAAAATAATTAAAATATGAATATTAAATTCAGATGTTTTTCATATAATAATGTTTAATTTTTTTTTTCGTATCTAAAAAGATATTAAACATGAATACCTCAAAAAAAGAAAAAAAAAGAGCAAACATACTATTTCTTGCTGAAATGATTACAAATGGATTTTCTGAAGGCAACTTCACGGAATGATTTTATGGAAGAAAATGAGAAATTCAGCAGAAAGTTGTTTAGTATTGTTCCTAAACACATCTTCCACCATAGCCAGCATTTCTAAATAATGCCTTCTTTATATCTTCACACCTCATTAATGTCGTCTGTTCCAGATCCTGAAATAAATATCAAAATATATGTAATGATTAAAAACGAAATTAAAACCAAAAACCCAAACCATTTTGTTACCTCAGAGCAAGAAGCATGCATTGCAAAATCATTGAAACAACTAATGACACATTGTTGAATCTCAAGCCCCGATGCTTCCATTGTTGATACGGTTGATAACAACAATCCTGGATCCCCTCTGCAACAAATCTCAATCCTTGTATCCCCATTTCTTCTTTCAACCTCAAACTGCAACAAAACATGTTTTGAAAATTACTTTTCAAACCAAATACACTTTTTCGATAACAATGGTAAACCGTATCAAACTTTTCAGAAACTCTTTTCCATACCACTTTTCAAAAACAATCTTAATCATAGGTTGCATAAGAATTTTCCAATATTACCTTGGGTGTATTTCTCACTATCATTTCATTTGGTTTTTCAACCTTGAAAATGTGATCCATGTTTGAACCTGCTTCAACTTCTTGCTGCAAACTTTTGATCCTCTCCAAGAGCTCTTTGGTATAATCTATGGTATCTCCAAGTATGGATGTACGGTCCATCTGTTGAAGAGACAAAAAATGGGAAATAAAACCAGTAATAAGAGGCTTGAAATCTGAATTTTTGCAGTAATTACCTTGCTTATCTTAGGCACAATGGATCTTAACATCAAAAGGCGATCGTTTAGCCTTTTCCGTCTCCTTCTTTCAGCCATCAGATTCTTTGAAGGCTGCCTTTCCAACTTTTTAGCTGGATTGCCGGGGTGAGGTGATTGAACAGGCTCGGTTTTGCAAGTAGCTTTAACATCCAACTTGTGAAGTTGATGTACAAGGAATCTGGATTCTTGGTCATCATGTTGTTGTTGGAGTGGGAATGAGGGCGTATCAGATGTGTTGCTTTGTGAAGAGAATTCATCAACAAAGGGACAGTAGATTGGATTGAAGTTGTAAGTATAATCTTGGTGAAATGGCAATGGAAGAAAGGTAGATGAAGGTTTGTGATCATCAAAGTTCCAGGTGCCATTGGAGAAAATCCCACTCATTTCTGTTGGATTTGTGTCCCAATTCTCTCCTCTCACACCTAATAATTCTTCGAACAAACCGTCTTCATTGATCTCCATCTCTTTGCTTTGTGTAGGGAATGCTATTATTAGGCGATGCCTTGAAAGAATGAAAGTCTCACCATTATTATTAAAGTGGGAAAATAAAATACTATATATTCGTACAGTATGAAACCATGTTACATGTAATTAGCCCTCACAGGCCTGGAATCTGCTTTTCTCATTTGAAGGGTGATCTTGTCTTTTTCTTACCGCCATACATCCATCTCATCAAAAACATTAAGATATCGATTTACGTCATGAAAAATGATTTATATATATAAAGATTTCTGCCTTAAAATATGACAAAACTAAATTAAGATTTTCCTTAGCAGTTAGACAGGTTTGATCATTAATGAGGTTAACGGCAGGCACTAGAAGATGTCACGTGAAAGAATACTAACGTGGTTAGCGTTTTTAAAAAAACTAATAAAAATACATACATTCAAAATGAATCTAGATAAATGGTTATCCAAGTTCATTTGAATCTAAACAATAGGCGTAGAACTATAAATTTTTTTAAATTATAAAAAAGTAATTACTAAATAAAATTACCCTAATGAGATATGACATTACCAAGTTCATTTCTGTTGATCGCAATTAATTCTTGTACCATCACCTTCAGGGACTTAAATTTTTAATAATTCATTAAAAATTACCCTAATGAGATATGACATTACCAATGACGTTTGCCATTTTTGACTTCTATTCTTGCATTATTTCGAGATTTTGACATTTTTTAAAGTTTTGTGGGTTTGTTTACTTTTCTTATATGTCACATTCTTCTTCTTTAAGAAGGTGATTAAAGAATTTGGATATTATCAAATTTTGTATTTAATGTGCTGTGTTTGAAATTAATATATAATAAATTATAAAATATATAGTTTGACATACAATATTAAAAACATAAAAAAATAGATTAAATTGTGTTATTAGAACTAAATTTAAACTCATAAACACATCATATTAAGAATACTAATTGAGTGCAATTATTCAAGGTGTTGTTATCAATCTTGAGTTAACTTATAACACCAACTCAGTTAATATTTTTATTAATAACAAACTCTGTCACACGTTTGTGGATGTGGAAACCACAAATTTGCTTTTAATAAAATGTATTGTAAGGCCCAATTTATGCTCGGGGCCCATTAGCAAATAAACCCCCAAAAAATAAATTAAACAGTCCAATTTTTATTACAAACCCAATAAGAAATTGACCCAAAATTACAACTAAATCCTAAGCCCAAATAGCCCATAACCTAAACAAAAAATCAGAAAAAAAAAACCCTAGCAAGCTTCAGTCGCCGCTCCCCCACACGTGCGCCGCATGCCTCCAATGCCGCTCCTCCACGTCACCGCCATGTACGGCCTCCGTACCTGTAAAGGACAAAAACACAATAGCAGAGAAGAAAACAAAAAAAATATATTGTATTTCTTTTATTATTTTTCAATTTCGTCTATAAAAAAGCCATGAAAGAATTTGTATTTTTTTCTTAGACACGAAATACAAAAAAAAAAGAACAATTTCAAGGTGATTTTTCTTTTTTCGCTTATGTTTTCGGCTTGTTATTTCGTTTTATTTTCTTTTTCGACATAAAAAAACAAAGAAAAGAGAGGGAAAAGGGCTCATCGGTTTACTTTTTGAACGTTTTGAGGCCGGATTTGGGCTCCGGGGGGTCGAGATCTTGAAAAGCCGCATTTTCGTCTTCGTCGGCCACCGTGCGCAGCGGTGCCAGCGTCGACGACTGGCGGTCGGTGCGGCGGTGTTCCATCGGAAATTCGGCCGGATTATGGGGAGAGAGAGGAGAGTTGAGAGTTTTGAGGGTTTTTTTTTTGGAAATGAAGTGGCTAAAATGAATTTTTTTTTCTAAAATTTTAACTTTTATAGAAGGGTAAAACGACGCCGTTTCGTTGAGTTCTGAAAAGCCTCAAAACGACGTCGTTCTGGGGAGGCCGACCAGAATCCGACTCGACCCTGGTAGGATCGACGTGCTTTTTAGACCAGATAATATTGTTTTACTAATGCAATTGAAGTGGGTTCAAATCTCACAATGTGCATTTTTTATTGGGTTCTTTTAAGTAAAAAGACTAAAATATCCTCAAATAATATAGTTCATTTTAAAAATAAAAGAACATCTTCATATTTAACTTAACTGAACTAGTACCTGATTAACTCGTGCCACTAACTTAATCAGAAACTTAGATCATAATAGCATACATTATGAGAGTGGAAGAACAAATGCGATATGGCAATTTCAATTATTTTTAGGTTTGAATTATGACGGGGAAGCCCAACAAAAGTAATTGTAACATATAGCTACAGCAAGCTTAAAGCCGAGGTTATTTATTTATTTATTAAAATAATATAAAAATTAAATTAAATTCTAAAATGATATATGTTACAAATTGATATGAAAATTATAATGATTTTGGGTGTGGGCGATAATACCTCAAAATACCAATAATTGTTGAAATAAAAAAAAAAAAAAAAAAGAAAGAAAAGAAAACAGGAGGAGTTCACCAATATTAGGCGACTTTGTCAGTAACGTGGGCGGGAAGGGAAGATAAAATTTTGTATTTTGGAGTATTTTTATTTAGGTCCCTTAATTTTAAGATTTGATTTAAATATTTTTTTTATTTACTCTTTGTTTTCAATATTTTTTAAATATAGTTTACATCTTTTAAATTATTAATTCCTTTGTATATATTTGGTTAAAATTTAAGTTGTTGTCTTTTAATATATTAATTATACAATAATTCTTTAAAAAATCAATTGTACAATAATTGATAATTAAATTCTTAGAACTCCATCTTCTATAAGTAAAATTTATAAGTATGTTAATGAAATTAAAAATACATTTTCTTTTTAAGGAATTGGAGTTTTTAAATTCGATAAGAAAGATTAAAGAATTGACAAATATTTCATAAAAATATAATAAAATATTAAAAAACATATAATAATTTTTTAAAATGACTTAAAAAAATATATCAATACTAACTTTCTTAAATACCAATGTTTTCAAAAAAAAAAAAAAGAAAAAGAAAAAAAAGCAAGGAATAATAATAAGATTTTGCTTGTAGTAAAAAAGGAAGGGTTGAATGGTGAACCCCTCTATAGTTTCATCACGTGCCCTTGTAACAGTGGCACGTGTATCATATTCCCACGTTTAACTAACTGATCGGGATGGGATCTCCCTACAACGAAAACATACTTACCTAACAGTCTACCCAATCCTATTCCTCCATTATTCACGCATCTCCTAACTTCCACCCTAAACAATAATTTTCTTTTAATTTTTTTATATTGTTTTCTTTTAATATTTAATATCTAATTATTTTTTATATTTTTTATTTATTGAAATTTTCTATATACTCTTCTTAACAATATTTTAATATTTATATTAGAGTAATATTATATATTTAGTATAGGTTTATTTTTTTAATGTGTTCTAAATTACATAATATATAGAAATAACATAATATAAAGTATTATAAACTTAAAACGGGTCGGGTTGGGTCAAACTCGAGCCTTAAATGTTTGAGACCAAACCCAACCCATATTTTAAATGGTCTTAATTTTTTTCTAAACTCATTTTTTGGGCCTAATATTTTTGCCCAAACCTTCTCAAATTTTGGTCAAGCCTTCGGGTCTAGGCGGGTAGCTCAACTCATGAACAGGTCTAAACATAACAGCATGCATGAAAATTCAAATGTACTTCATGTTAATTTTTAATTTTTTGATATATTTTTATAATTATTAAATTATTTATTGACGTGACATATAAGATAAATAATGAATGTTAGCAAAAGTACACATAAACTGTCTTGAGGATTGTCATGTCAATATTGTTAAAAAATAATAATTTTTTAGTCAATATTTCTGTTAAAAAAATGATTTGACTTGTTTTGAAAGGTTAATGATCAAATTTAGTTAAAAAAAATGCCAAAGTGATAAAATATGTAAATATTGAGAGTTAAATTTATCATTATGTTTAAGAATACCAACCTTTTAGTTTTTTTTAGTTTAATTAAATTAACTAATTAAATAAAGCTTTTATAGTAATAGAAAAAAAAGTTTCAGCTATTATGAAATAAATAAAAGAGAAAGTAAAATAATAAGAAATAGGAGAGCAAAAAAGAACTTATTTTCATTAATCAACGAGAATGTTTATAAAGCTTCTCTAAAGTCTAGATTTATAGATGTAAGAAGTATACATGATATAAAACTCTACTTCTAATGCATATTAGAGTCCTAAGTACATCAAACTTATCTTAATATTGATGGACATCCACTTAATGATAACATATTCATAACACTTCCCCTTATATGTCCTGTAACATCCCGGTTTAGGGCCTAGTCAGAATAGTGGTGCGAGACCACAAATCCGAGGTATATGTATGAGTTTTTGAGGTTTATGCTATGTATGCATGCTAGTGTGAAAGTTTCATGAAGCAATTTTGTGAAATTGCGGTTAAATTGTCCAAAAGGACTAAATTGCAAAAGTTGCAAAATGTGAGATTCTAGAAGCTATTTGTGTGAAATAGCTTTAGAATATTAATTAGAGGTCCTTAATGAGTAATTTTCCCAATTTTTAGTTTTTGGACAAAATTGGGCATGGATGAGTTAAAATAAGAAGTTTATCAAAAAGGGCATTTTGGTCATTTGACTATTAAATGATTAAAATAGGAGAAAAGATGACAAAATTCACTCATCTTCTTCTCCAAGGCTGCCGAAATTTTCAAGAGCCATTGTTAGGGTTCTTCAAAATTTTCAAGCTTGCTAGTAAGTGCATCTAAGCCCCGTTTTTTATATTCTTCATATTTTTGAAGTCCTAGTAGCACAAGTAATCTATTTTTAGCTATTTGATGAGCTATGATGGATGTTCAAAAATTTACCCATGTATGACATGCATGTATTTTGATGTTTTATGGAAGAATATGAAAGCTTGATATAGTAGAAACATATTTTGCTAAGTGATTTTCCATGAAAAATGCATGTAGGGACTTGTTTGTGAAAGTCTTGAGTTTGGTCATACATGTATGATTTAGTAAGAATTGATGAATGCTTTAGTTGAGTAAGTGATTCGGCTAAGCATGAAAGGCTAGAAAGTTGAATAAAAATCACTTTACGAGCCTTGAGGCAAAAGTGTAAATATGAGAAAGTTTAGGGGCAAAATGGTAATTTTGCTAAAGTATGAGATGTGGGTCAATTTAGTCAATGTGTGTATTGATAAGCTGATTTATTCATTATAGATCAAGAAAGACGAAGCTCGGATCTAAACCGAGGCAAGAGCATTGTGGTGGACTAAATTGCACGTTTCTATACTTTTGAGTACCGAAGTAAGTCTGTGCATAAACAATGCATTCATACTTACAATTTGTTAATGCTGGCTAGTGTGTAGCATGTTTGAGAACCTATGTGGAATGAATGTAGTAGATATTGTGAATGGATGAATGATTGAGTAAGTAGATATGAGAATGTATAGTGATAATGCTAAATTGTGGGCTAGGTGCGATACCATCCTAATGCATATTGACGATGAGCTGCTATGTGCGATGCTATCGTTAGGTATATCGTCTAGTGGGCTATGTGCGAAACCACTATGATTACCTTTGAGGTAGGCTAAGTGCGATACTACCTTATAAATTGATTGTGGTGGGCTAAGTGCGAAACCACTGAGAAATTAGCTGTGTGGATTAGTTGTGTGGATTAGCTGTGTGGTTGTATTACTGAGAAATTAGCTGTGTGGATTAGCTGTGTGGTTGTATTATTGAGTTAATTAGCTGTGTGGATGAATTATCGAGGAATGATGTTGTGTTGTATATTGTATAAATGTGGTATTGAATGCAGGGGTGCATTTCAATGGTTATGAGTATATGACTCATGATGTGTTGGAAATGTGGTAAGGGATAGAAAGAGTAAGCATAATTGTGTATTATATGTTAGTATAATGCTAATTATTGTTTAGCTTATACTATGATGCTTAATTGTTTATGTGTAAACTTACTAAGCTTAAAGCTTACTCTCTTTCTTTTCCATTGTCTTATAGAGCAATAGAGTTTACTCGAGATACAAGGATCAATTGGAGAATCACCCACGCTATCATCACACTCTGGTACATGAGACTCAATGTTTTGTATATGGCATGTATAGGGGGCTAGAAAAGTTAGTGAATTTTGTTGTAAATGGCTAAGATGTGTTAGCCCATAGTTGGATAATCTATTTTGTATAATGCCATAGTTGTTGGCTATTTTTTTATATGAAAGATGTTATCCATGTGAAATTGCACTTCATTATGAGTTGGTTATGGATGTGTTGAATGAGTGCATGTTATGTATGCTAAAGGGGTGAAAAGAACTTGGCATATAGCTTTGTTCTTGTCCATGTAGATAGACACACGGGCGTGTGTCTAGACCATGTGTGACACACGGTCAGCCCACGGGCATGTGATTTGGCCGTGTGTCCCCTGCATGTTTAGGCGCCAAGTTGTCGTAACCATTTTTTTTGAAAAACGGAGTCGACTTGGATTTTTGAAAACAAAAATAAAGAAACGGGAGTCACCACCGATCTTTATTTGGTGTGATCGGATCACCTTTGTTTTAATAAAACATTTTGGTTTACTAAAACAGTGTTTTTGGTCTACAAAGTTTTGAGAAATTGGGTTCGGGAGTCGGTTACGTGCGAGGAAGGGTTAGCACCCTCGTCACGCCCAAAATTGGTACCAAATTGATTTATTAATGTCCTAATGTTGAAAATTTGAAAAGATTTGAAAATACGATCCTTTTTTTTACTTTCAGAAATTGAACAAATTGAGATGGATGATAAGACCCTCTTATTTCGAGGAGATAAAGTATCATACCCAGTAAGTTAGGGTGCAACACTTTGGGCTCCCGAAATTGAGCTTGCCTTTTGATTTTAAAATTTGATTTTAAGTTTGGGGAGAATATTCCGTTATTCGTCAAATGAAAAACCGAAACCCAGTAAGTTAGGGCTCGATTTCTCGAGATTCCAAATACGAAATATTGCCTCTATTTAAAAAACTTATCTCGAGGTATCTAGATGTCGTGTCCAGTAAGTTAGGGCGCAACATTTCGAATTTCTGAGAATAAGTATTTTATTTGAAACTTGCATTGCGATTTTTTTAAAAAGGATATTCCGTTATTCAGATTAAAAGAAAACCGGAACCCAGTAAGTTAGGGCTCGATCTTCTCGAATCCTTAATACGAAATATCGATTGTTATAAAACTGATGCATCGAGAAAAATTAGTGTGACAAATGATAATATGAAAATACGATGTTATATGTGAAAAGAATGATAATAAAATGACGATATGAAATTCGAATAACATGCTAATGCGAGCGATACTAAAATAATAATAATGGTAATAATGATGGCAATTAATAAATGAAATAATATATATAAAATGATATGATAATAGTAATAATAACAATATAATGATAAAAAAGACTAAATAAGAATAATATAAATAATAAATAATAACAATAATAATAAGATAAATAATAATAATGAAAACAACAGATGAAATACATAAATATAAAAATAGATTAAATAAAGAAAAATAGTAGTGATAATAATTAAATACTAAAAATAATGGTAATAATAATAGAATAAAAGAAGTAATACTAATAATAGTATAGTATAGTAATAATATAATAATACTAAATGATTAATAGTAACGATAATAAGAATATTAAATAGTAGTAATAATAATAAAAATTGCAAAATAATTAAAAAGAGGGCTAATTTCAATTTAAAACAGAAGTTTAGGGATAAATTATAAAATAAATAATTAGGGGGCTAGACTGAAATGCGCGCAAAATGATGAGGAACGAAAAGCACAATTTTACCCGAGCCATTAAACGCAGCGTTTAAATAAGGATCAGATTTAAAGCTGCATAAAATTTCTGGGCGCGATTAAAATAAGAGGAAGTCTTATTTAAATAAACTGAAAACACGGAAGGACCGAGAGGGCAATTAGCCCAATTAACGAAAACGCACGGATCCTCTGGACGGGTCGAGTCACGAGCGCGGATCTTGGTGAAAACGACGTCGTTTTGGGCGTTAAAGGCCAGCCCCAAAACGACGTCGTTTTGAGAGGCTATTTAAGGGCAAAAAATTTTAAAATTTTCATTCTTCACTTGTTTTAGAAAAAAAACTTTCTAACTACTTTTTTTTTCACTCTGCAGGAGCCTGGGTCCAGGGGGATTCCTGCGTCGCCCGCCGTCGGGCCACCATCGCCGGCGCCGCCGCCGGCCCCTGCGCACAGTGGCCGGAACTTCAAAAAAGGTAAGATTTTGTATTTTGTATTTTTTTCTTTTTCTTTTTAAAAAACAGAGATCTATATATATATGTTAAAAAGAGGAGTGAAAGGAAAAGAAAAAAAGCTTTCGAAAATAACAAGAAGATATTACCTCATTTCGGCTTTTGTATTTTTTATTTTAGTAAATTATAGGTACTCTTTCTGCTCTTTTTATGCTGTAATCTATATGTTTGTATTGATGATTCGAAGAAAGAAGAAGAAGCCCCCTTTACAATGGTTTTTCATTTGGCTTATATAGCCATTTACAATGCCATTATTCCTTCTTTCTGTCTTTTCTCGTTAAATGCAGGTACCAGTGGCGGTGCAAGTGGGAATGGCGGTGGCCGGTGGTGTCAGACTGACGGCGTCAGTGGTAGAGGGTCAGAAGACAGGGGCTAGGGGCGGCACTAGGTTTAGGGGGATTAGGGTTTTCTGATAATTTTAGGGTATTGGGCTTAGTTTGTTTTGGGTTCACTGTTTTTGGGTCTGTTGGGTTTGGTCTTAGTGGGCTTTTGGGGTTTGAGTGTTTTTGTTTTGGGTCGGTTGGTTTATGAATGGTCTATTTGATGGGATTATTAGCCCGGGCAAAATTGGGCTATGACAGCTGCCCCTCTTTGCTTATTGTCGTGTAACGAGAATGGAGCAAAGACTTTTAAGAAAGACCAATTTTGCCCGGTCTTGCCTCATCCTGACTTCTTTTGGTACTCCTCTTTGTCAGGTAGCTTCATTCCAGTCCATCGCATCTTGTTGCTTCAATTCACTTCTCTGCTCCTGCAACTTCAGAGATAAGATGTGATGTCTTCGATCTGCTCCTGCAACATCAGGAATGCCAGACTTGCTAACTTCGATCTGCTCCTACAACATCAGGAATGCCAGACTTGACAACTTCAACCTGCTCCTGCAACATCAGGAATGCCAGACTGGCTAACTTTGATCTACTTCTGCAACACAAGGAATGCCAGACCTGCTAACTTTGACCTGCTCCTGCAACATCAGGAATGCCAGACCTGCTATATTCAATCTACTCCTGCAACATCAGGAATGCCAGACTTGCTAACTTCGACCTGCTCCTTCAACATCAGGAATGCCAGACCTGCTATCTTCAATCTGCTCCACTGCAAACTCAGGGAGACAAGATCTGCTATCTTCAATCTGCTCCTGCAACATCAGGAATGCCAGACTTGCTATCTTCAATCTGCTCCATTGCAAACTCAAGGAGACAAGATCTGCTATCTTCAATCTGCTCTTGCAATGTCAGGAATGCCAGACTTGCTAACTTTGATCTGCTCCTGCAACATCAGGGATGCCAGACCTGCTATCTTCAATATGCTCCACTGCAATCTCAGGGAGACAAAATCTGATATCTTTAATCTACCTTACTACACTGTCCTCTTGAGGACATAACCTGTAGAATGGGTACATGCTTATGCCTGATAATTAGGATGCCATAATTGAAATGAGTCCAATGCTCCTATCTACACATGTTATGATAAATGTGAAAATGTTATGAGTATGCTTCCTGTTCAAGGTGTTGTCACTCATTTATGCGTCAAGGTTTCATCTTCAAATTCCAAGTAAAGGAACCCAGTCGAAGCTCCCACATCGATAAAGGATTTCGTTAGGAACCATCCAAGGAGCCTTCCACTTGATGTCTTCTTCTTGAAGATTTTGAAGGAGCGCCATCCAGTTTTCTTCAGACACATCTTCTTTTCTCAGTGTAGCTACTATCTCTTTCAACGGAGAGTAATTCTCAAAGAAAACCCGATAAGACACTTTCTCCACTTTCCAGAGATGACTATGAAACCAGGCCAACAACAATTGTGCGCATTCAACGAACCTGCCTTCACCTGTTCTCCGACATGTATCCAAGGATCTGAATGTCTCGGTTAAGATTACAGGCACAGGTGTGACCCCTTTGTCTAGTCGGCCGAATAGATCAGTAACTGCTTCATCTACATGTCTTAGAATTTAGGGAAGATTACCAAACCGTAAATACACAAGGCAAAGACGTCAATCTTCTTCTTTACATCTGGATGTGTTAGGGTCAGGTCCTTCAAACTCACCCAAGGTATGCATTTACCCCCGTCTTTCTTCTAAATTCTAGCTGAGACCCACTGCTCGCTCATCCCTGTGATATTCATTAACTTCTTCACAAGAGTCGGGCCATTAACGGCCTTGGAATAAGCTTTATCGACTTGAACTTTCGAACAACGCTGCAAGGTCGTATATTCCTCTACTGTGGGCACTAAATCTACTTTCTCGAAAGAGAAACAGTTATAAGCAGCATTCCAAAATTGAGCCATTGCTCGGAACAAATACTTATCTACTTTGACATCGAGCAGGTAAGGTAAATCGCCATAAGTACGATAGAACAACTGCTTTGCCTCATCATCCCACTGGGTCCATATCTCTTTCAACTCTTGGAGCTCATTCTGCGTGACACTGATGCTAGTGAAATCCCATAGTTCCGACACATATCCCTGAGCTAAGCTGTCCCATTTCTCTAATTGCCTTTGCTCTGACTATATGCGGACGGCTGCATTGTCTTCCATTTTATCAAGGAATTCGTTCTCCATAACCAGCTTTCTAACTTAGAAACTGACCGTGAATCGATACCTCTTAAAATATGAAATGTCATGTACAAGAATAAAACATAACCAGTTAGTACCACAGAATGAAATATAAAGCAAGTAAAATAAACAAACACCTATCTGGGTAACTACTAAGGTTTGACATAGCTCTACTTAGGGCGGGCTCTTAGGGTTCACTATATGCGACTCAGTTCTATAGTTGAGGTACCCGAACCAGCAGATTCCTCGATCCTCACCCATTATAGGCTCATACGGATCGAGTTCGATTCAGGAGAATACATTTCTCTATGGCCATGCGGAGGTGAAAACCGAATAACATGCTAATGCGAGCGATACTGAAATAATAATAATAATGATAATAATGGTAATAATGATGGCAATTAATAAATGAAATAATATATATATATATATATATATATAAAATGATATGATAATTGTAACACCCCAAACCCGGCCCACAAGCCTTGACCGGATCTGATATGTCACGGAGTAAAAACTTTTTGAAACATTCGGGTTAACATTGGAAATCCAAAAATATTGCGGAATTTGTAAAACAATGTTTGCTAAAACTAAAATAGTTTGGTTTGATAAACACGATGGGGTTGAAAACTTTTTCTTTTCTTTTGAAACCATTTGATCATTTAGATTTTTATAAGTATCAGGGTTATTGATAACTTGGTAAAATTTTGGCTACCCGATGGTAACATCTTTGAAAATGCGTACGAGTATTAATTTTTAAAACGTTGCCTTTACCGATTTGCTTAACAATTCATAAGTTCGTTAGAAATAAAGTAAAACTACTACTTAATCATACGAATAATAATAAAAGAATAATAAACGGCCATATTACAACCCAATCGAATTTAGCAAATAGTAACTTTAATGGTACGAAATAAGACTTCAAAACCGAAGAACAAGCATGATCACCTCGAGTCCTCTCCGGCTCCGTCTCCGCGATCGACTCACCTGAAAATGGTAGGAAAAAGGGGTGAGTCACCAAGACTCAGTGCATAGCTATAACACAAGTCCCCACATATGGGCTTGGCCCATATTCACAGAACAAACATACACATGAATATGTAATTATGAAGTGAGTATGCAATTATGAAACCCAACCTAGCCATCCATACTCCATTTTCTACCCCGTGTGGTACCAAACCACTGGTGGTGCCAAACCACTGGTGACTCGAAGTCACGATATCCGTCAATACGTGTGGTGCCAAACCACTGGTGGTGCCAAACCACTGGTGACTTAAAGTCACGATATCCGTCAATACGTGTGGTGCCAAACCACTGGTGGTGCCAAACCACTGGTGACTCGAAGTCACAATATCCGTCAATACGTGTGGTGCCAAACCACTGGTGGTGCCAAACCACTGGTGACTTAAAGTCACAATAAAATAATGGGGCCAACCCATCGTGTGATACCAAATCACTGGCGTCGATCCCGTATCTCAAATGTGGGGCCAACCCACGGTGGTACTAAGCCACAGGGACGAGACGCTATGAGGTGCCAAACCTCTGGAGGTACCAAACCTCTGGTGACCGTAGTCACAATGTGTTACCAAAACACTGGTGTCCGTCGACACGAATATCACTGCCCCCTCCACTCATTTATCCCACATCATCATGCTCACATGTCAAGTATCATGATCCCGTATATCATGTATTTGTATATAGCATAACATTTTACAGCATATGATGGCATACACAACATATATCATAGGTCGAGTATTAGGGGACTTACCCGAAAACCAAGCTTATGCCCACAAGGCAAAGATACTACATGATAGGTGATAAAATATCATTATAACAACAATTTATACCAATAAAGTGTGTAAGAGCTTACACACCTGATCGAAAGATCACCCACCTTGGGTATCCAACATCTTAGCCCTTATTTCGGCTAACATGCACAACATGTATATTTACAATAACATACATAAACTAGCAAGAGAACAGTGCGATAACTACGCACCTGACTTTAGCGAGATTCTGATCTATCGAATCTAACAGCAACTAAAGTCCCGAAAGCTTCTGTTATTTCTATCGATTTGTCCCTTGAGCAGTCATTTCGATCCCATAACACCACTTGTTCTTGTAGATCAGCTCTCGGAGTCACTATCTTTTCCAAGTCTCAAAAGATTTGCATGCCTTGGTAGTTACCAATCTCCTTGACTAGCACAAAACAGCCTTGAATCCCGGAGGCTACTATATGCTTCTTTTGATTAACCCCTTGTTAACTAAATCCCGGGAACCACCTCTTGAATATGGGTTGTTGAAACCACTGCTAAACAACTTGTTAGAATCGGTTTAACACATAAAACCATAAAATTGGCCCTTGGCCGAATACTACAAACCCCTTTACCTTGATCTCCACAAATCCCAAAAGCTTCTCCTTTAATATTTGACGATTTTGCCCCTCACTGAAGCCCGAGTAGTCGAAAATCCTACATAAACCATGTATTAAAATCGGCTATCACACTATACCAAGAATAATGACCCTTGACCGAAATCGTACTTACCACATACCTAACTTACTTCGATCCCGAACTTGCTTGCTCCTATTTCCTTGAATGGTCGAACCTTGAAGATTTCTTAATGCACCTTCATAATGACACATGCAAAAGAACACACCAACTCATGACACTATCATCTCTTAGCCAACCTTATGCCACATCCTAAAACATTGGATTTCGGCACACAAAAGAGAAATAATTTCAAGTCCTCAGCTTTTAAGACTCACCACAAGATTCGGCTAACAACGAGAGTAAAGACTGGTCTTTTGGAAAGATGATGATTCGGCCAAGCTAATAAGTAGGAAGATAAAAATAAAAGTACAAATGGTCTTAGAGTTCTTTAAGGTTTCGGTCATAGACAAAAGAGAGTGTAAGCCGAAACTAGGTAGCTTTTTCTCAAAAGAAAATGGCAGAAAAAGAGAGAAAGGAGAACAAAATTCGGTTCACATGCTAGCATACTTCAAAGCCAAAATATCATCTCAAGAAGCCTTACTTCAACCATGCACAAGGTGGAAAAAGAAGAATGCATGGCATGGATCACGGCTAAGAACATAATACAGAAAAAGAAGGATAAAAGCAAGGAAATTTGGCATCCCTCCCTTACACTTAAAGCCGAAATGAAGGTTCTTCAAGGATTCATTATTCGGCTAAGCTCAAAAATGAGGGGGGGAAAAACAAGTCAAAATTCAAAGAATTCTTTGCCAAGAATTTTTGGCTAAGAATAAAGGACAAGGCCGGCCAACTACCCATCCTTCCAACAACAATGTTTTTTTTCTTTTTGCCATACCAATGCCGCATGCTCTCTTTCCCCCAAGCAAAACCCAACATCACTAACAAAACATTATTATTTTTATTCCATCACCTTACACATTCTCAAATAAAAATAATAACTATATAATATTTAAACTATGGAATATTTATGCAGCTTTTGAGAACAATTACATAAAACTAATGCTCCATGTTCTTTTAAAAAAAATAAATAAATAAAACCATAAGCAGCAACTTTTAAGTTGCATGCGTGCTTGCTTGCTGCAGGCATTTAATGCCCATGCAGCCCATTCACGTGGCCAGCAGCAAAAGAAGGAAAACCCCCTCAGCAGCCTCCAAGGCTCGAACACACGACCTGGGGGACCAACGACCACATAGCGCCCCAGGCCATTCGGCCTAAGCGCTGTTTTGTAGCAAAAACGCGCAATAAAATTCTTTAAGCCCTCTCTAACCCCCATGCTAACTTGCAAAAATAAATATCAAAAATTCGCCTCCCGCGCCTTGAACTCACGACCTTCACCTAGCGCCCTTACACGCAGCGCCTCTACCACTCCGCCCACCTGCCTATCATGACCATAGAGCCCCAACAATTATTCATAAAGCCTTCATACTCAGGCCCATAACCGCATAAAAATAAAACATGCAGGATGCTGCTCCAGGCGCTCGAACCTGCGCCTAACACTCCTCCAGCGCCTAAGTGCCCCACGAGCACCACCTGGACCAGCTGCTTTTTGTGCCAAAACACGCCCCCACTTCTTTTTAAGCCTCCTCCCCTGTTGCGCCATAATCCAAAAATTAAAACCTTTTTGCTGCCGCTTGGTCTCGAACCCAAGACCCTCACAGGCGCTCCAGCCCCTTAAGCTGCACACACAGCCACTATGCCAAGGCCTCTCATGTGCCACAAATTACCCAAAAATAATCCTTAAAACCTCCTTTGGCCCGATCCCCTTTTTACACCAAAAATCCAAAATTCTCCAACCCTTCCCCTTTCATCCAAACATTTCTAAAACCCCTAAAACTCATCCAAGCACTCCCAAAAACCTACTAACACCTGATTTAAACCCAATACGCACAGCCCCCTAAACCAGGGTGTTACAATAATAGTAATAATAACAATATAATGATAAAAAAGACTAAATAGTAATAATATAAATAATAAATAATAACAATAATAATAAGATAAATAATAATAATGAAAACAACAGATGAAATACATAAATATAAAAATAGATTAAATAAAGAAAAATAGTAGTGATAATAATTAAATACTAAAAATAATGGCAATAATAATAGAATAAAAGAAGTAATACTAATAATAATAGTATAGTATAGTAATAATATAATAATACTAAATGATTAATAGTAACGATAATAAGAATATTAAATAGTAGTAATAATAATAAAAATTGCAAAATAATTAAAAAGAGGGCTAATTTGAATTTAAAACGGAAGTTTAGGGATAAATTATAAAATAAATAATTAGGGGGCTAGACTGAAATGCGCGCAAAATGATGAGGGACGAGAAGCACAATTTTACCCGAGCCATTAAACGCAGCGTTTAAATAAGGATCAGATTTAAAGCTGCATAAAATTTCTGGGCGTTATTAAAATAAAAGGAAGTCTTATTTAAATAAACTGAAAACACGGAAGGACTGAGAGGGCAATTAGCCCAATTAACGAAAACGCGCGGATTCTCTGGATAGGTTGGGTCGCGAGCGCGGATCTTGGTCAAAACGACGTCATTTTGGGCGTTAAACGCCAGCCCCAAAACGACGTCGTTTTGAGAGGCTATTTAAGGGCAAAAATTTTTAAAATTTTCATTTTTCACTTGTTTTAGAAAAAAACTTTCTAACCCCTTTTTTTTTCTATCTGCAGGAGCCTGGGTCCAGGGGGATTCCGGCGTCGCCCGCAGTCGTGCCACTGTCGTCGGCGCTGCCGCCGGCCACCGCGCACGGTGGCCGGAACTTCAAAAAGGTAAGATTTTGTATTTTGTATTTTGTATTTTTTTCTTTTTTTTTTTTAAAACAGAGATCTATATATATGTTAAAAAGAGGAGTGAAAGGAAAAGAAAAAAAGCTTTCGAAAATAACAAGAAGATATTACCTCATTTCGGCTTTTGTATTTTTTATTTTAGTAAATTATAGGTACTCTTTCTGCTCTTTTTATGCTGTAATCTATATGTTTGTATTGATGATTCGAAGAAAAAAGAAGAAGCCCCCTTTACAATGGTTTTTCATTCGGCTTATATAGCCATTTACAATGCCATTATTCCTTCTTTCTGTCTTTTCTCGTTTAATGCAGGTACCAGTGGCGGTGCAAGTGGGAAGGGCGGTGGCGGTGGTGTCAGACTGGCAGCGTTAGAGGCAGAGGGTCAGAAGACAGGGGCTAGGGGCGGCACTAGGTTTAGGGGGATTAGGGTTTTCTGATATTTTTAGGGTATTGGGCTTAGTTTGTTTTGGGTTCACTGTTTTTGGGTCTGTTGGGTTAGGTCTTAGTGGGCTTTTGGGGTTTGAGTGTTTTTGTTTTGGGTTGCTTGGTTTATGAATGGTCTATCTGATGGGATTGTTAGCCCGGGCAAAATTGGGCTATGACAGGCATATTAAGTCAGAATAGACCATGGACTAGTCACACGGGCGTGTGCCTAGGTCGTGTGAGTTAATCAGTGTTGGCCACGGGTTACCCACACGGGCGTGTGACTAGGCTTTGAGGCCGTGGGTAGATAGTCAGTGTTCACCACAGTTGGAAGGCATGGGCGTGTGAGCCCTGTATAAAAGAGAAAAATTGTAAGATTTGAAAAAAAAGTTCCTGTATAGTCTCGAGAGCCCTCGTGTATATGAGTGAGGCCTTGTAAGTCGAGAATGAGATCATTGAGGCCTTGTAAGTCGAGAATGAGGTTGTTAAGTGGCGATCAAGTAGTTTTAATACGGTAACGCATCGGGCCCGGTTCCAGCGTAGAATCCGGGTAAGGGGTGTTACATGTCCATTGGCAGATAATATGCCTCGTTAAAACTTTACTAAGATAAAAACCCTATAGGAAAAAAATTAGTGAAAGAAAATTAGTACACATATCTATAATACGCATAATATGTTGCTTCATTAAATACCTTACCAAGAAAACCCAATGGGACAAAATCTCAGTTAAGGGAAAAAGAGTACAACACATATTTATTCCCGCTCATAACAACATCACATGATATCACAAATTCTTTGTATTACAATCTTGAATACTAGCTTTTCAAATGATTGCTTGAACTGATTTGCTAAACATTTATATCATCATTCTTCTAAATGTCATGAGTGAAGAACTTTGGGGAAATTTATGGAATAATTTCTCGAAATTTTTTATATTTCCAACATTCTAAATCCTTCAAGGATTTTAATATAAACTTTACTATATGTCAAATTTTTAATGAACTGACAGACTAATGAGATATCTAAAGGTTTATTACATCCACCACAAAAGAATATTATATTTTCTCATGATCAATGTCAGGACTTAGAGAAAAAATTCACTTTTCTTATTTCATTTTTGCAAAGCTTACTCATTTGTACCCCACTAGCTTTATACCTTTAGATGTTTGGATTGATGGTCCAAAAGCTTCTCGAATTCAATTCTACTTGAATTGTATCTTTCTATTTTGGTCAATCTATCATAAGTTTATATTTCTCAACAAATTTATTCAAGATCCTCGTTTTCTTTCATTATCTAAATAATAATATTGTAGGCAAATTCGTTGTCTTAATAACTTTTTATTTTTCACAGTTTCATATTTTCTCGTATTGACATAACTTATCGAGATCTCTTTATTTTCACTATTTTCATCTTCAATTTCAAGTACCTGAATCTCTTTTGGAGTTTTAATAATTAGTTATGTCTTAGGTCTCTCCAGGAGCACTGCCTTCACAATATGACCATTTAGATTATCATTTTCTTTTTACAAGAATTTTCAACTTTGAAACCAATTGAACTACCATACCTTAGGCATGCATTACCTTCAATTAGGCTAACAAGTTATCCTACTAGGGCTTCAATTCAAATAAGAACATTAGCTAGTATATAACACTTGGTTTAGCTACTATTTTGAGGCATTTAATAATTAATTTTGCTAAATCATTTATACGTATAAACAACACGCTTTTGCGATAGTTACTCGCACCTACAATCTAACTTACAATAATCATTAAAAGCTTTAGTAATGAAGTCACCAACATAGCAAGAATTGTCTCAATTGTATAATCTAAAAATTTTGTTCGTAAACAAATCATTAAACAAGTAATCTCACAAACTACATGTTTCAAGTTGATAATTCACATGTGATTAACTTGTAGATGCATATATCAAAATTATATAATAAAATATCCAACAATCCAATTGTTGGATTGAGAAATTATGTTTGTAGAAAGCATATTAGGAAAAAAATAGGGATACTTAACAGGATGTCTTCTTTTGTTGAAGGTAACACTCTGTCGGTAATTTCATTTATTAAGTATATGCAAGGTTTAGTTTTATACTACCATGTACATATATTTTACCAATTAGCTTTAACCTTTTTGTCATATTTTAAAATTCATTATTATGATTACTTTTCTAGAGTACACAATAAGAAAGTTGGTTAGTCTAAATTTCTCCCTTGCATTAGTGCTTGGGGGAAAGGTTACGTAAGGAAGTTGCTATCAAAGAGCAAAGGCTTCCAGTTAGGAATAGAATTAGATATGAAGGTTAATATGGATATGGCTTATGATGTGTTAACTCAAGGGCATGGAGTGGTATTTCCATATGCTAACGACACAACTCGACCCATAAACCTTTCTCGAGAGGCAAAGTCATGGTTGTAGTTCAGTAGTTATCATCTTTTATAGTCAAAGCAACATAGTGAATTGAAATGTCAAGTTTATCTACTACTTTTTTGTATTTTGGTAGGACATAATATAGACATTAGAAGGTTACCGAACCAGCAAATACATTATTATGTGAAGCGTACACATACATTTTGGTTTCCTTGTTTAATTATCGAGTTGTGTTTTCAAACCAGAGTCACATTATGGTTGAATGAATTTATGACGCATTCTAGCAATCTGATTGACAAGCATGTTGTTGGTAATGCAAAGGGTTGTTGTTAGTAGGTGTATCCCATATTGGTTAAGTACAAGCTATCAAGAGAGTTTTTATATAGCTTTACTTCTTACTTTCATTGAGTAATTGGGTCGTAGGCTTATCATACGCATGCACTGCCGCCGCCCACCCGTTCCGTGTTTGTGTTAACACGAATTGCGTGCATACCTTTTTGGATAATTTTTTTTATTTTTTTAGTAAAATAATATCCTTAAACGATTTTATTTTTTCTAATTTTACTATTTCAAAAAATTTGGAACTGATATATTTTTTGGCTGTTGGGTGAAATAGTGGGGCAGTTTCAAAACTGTTCTTGTGTTTTTTACTCTTTTGCCTCTACCTATTTACTGTTTTGCCCTTCCGTTACTAGTATCAATAGAGGGCTAATGTAATGCCTCAATTTTTCTCAATTCTAGCTTTTGTAAATTTTTTACATAAATATCTGTGGATGTTTCTAAAATTAATTGACATACAAATGTGTATCTGCTTCAGTGGTTATGTGTTTTGGGTGTGTGTGAGAGGTCTCAAGTTCAAGCCTTACCTTAGGTGAATTTTGTTTATTTTTCTGATTAAAGCCTTATCCTTGTTTAGTAGGCTTAAGTTTAATTATTTATGAAACCATATCAGAATGGGCCTGCTGGTCTGATGGTTAAGTGGAGTGTTAAGTGGCTGGAGGTCTGAGGTTCAAATTTCTGCGCGAGAGAGAATGTTAATCTTTTTACTCGGTTTCCTAGAAGAGTTGTGAGAAGATAGATTCTGAGTAGTGGATTGTTAGTGGGTAGTCAATTCAGAGAAGATAGGGGATTTGGGATTTGGGGAGTTATCAGGATTATTTTTTTTTATTTTATTCTTTTCAAAATTGGTTTCTCTCTCATTTTCTCCAAAATTTTGACGCTGACTTTCTTCCCCACTTTTCTTCTTTGATTTTTCTGCGGCTTATTATTGGATTTTTCGCAGTCAATCATCGCTCTTACATTCATGGTTCTTTTTCATCTTGTAAGTGATCTCTTTTAGCATTATTCCTTTAATTTGGGGACTAGAAACGTAGTTTATGGTAGTTAATCAATGTGTCTTGTGTTTAGGAGAATATCCAGGTGATGGGGTTTCCCAGTCGGCGCTTTAAAAGTGCGCATTAACGTTGCTCATCCTAAGGTAAGATTTTAGTCGATTTAAGTGGGTTGTCCATCACTTTTGGTTCGGTTTAATGTCGTTCTAAGTGTTTAATTCTAGGTTCGTGTGGTTAATTTTAGGTATTGGAGCGCTCGGGAGTGTTTTTGCAATGAAACAATACCAGGTGTGTACCCGGAAACGCAGAAAATGAGGTTTTAACATAAGCCGAAAACCTCACTGTCGATGCCACACGGGCGTGTGGTCGCCTGTGTGGTAGGCCGTGTGTAAAGCTGTAAGCCACAACACGACCGTGTGATCGACGAGCTAGGCCGTGCGCAAGTGACACGATCGTCTGATGGCCAAACGAGACTGTGTGCGAGACATATGCTCGACCAATTGGGCCGTGTGGGCTACGCGGGTGAACCACACGGGCGTGTGGGCCCACACGGGTGAACCACACGAGCGTGTGGAATTTTGAGCCTGGCCGTGTGGATCACACGGCCAAGGCCAATTTGGGCCGTGTGGGCCCACACGGGCAGGCCACATGGGCGTGTGAGCCCATTTTTCTGAAATGATCTATAAGGTTGCACGGGTCGCCTAAGTCGATTGTGGACCTACCGTAGGGTCGGTAAGCAATACTTAGACCCCTATATGAGTGATCTATTTGTCTGGTTTCTGTACCAAGCATGAATAATGATATCTGAATGTATGTACTTTTAATTGCTTAATAGCATGACATTCTTTGCATGTTGCATTGCATCGGGGTGGGTTGATGATATTTGAAGGAAGTATCTGAAAGGCTCTTAAGCCTGTTATCTGGCAGCTCAGCTGCAATTATCCGATTATGTGCAGTATTTCGGTACAGCATGGTGTGTAAGGTTGGACGGAGTTGGTGTGTAGAGGCTGGTGGGTAGGACTCTGTTATTCTGTTCTGCTTTGCATATATCTAAAATGGGCTAAAACCCTAGAATATATCTGATTTGTATCTGAGTGGGCTAGGGTCCACACCGATTCTGTAATGGGCTTAGACCCGAACTGTGAATTTGTGGCTATTTTTTGATATATTGCTGTGTGCGTGTTTTCTGTGGGGATTACACACTGAGTTGTGAAAACTCACCATTTTCTGTTTAATATGTTCAGGTAATCCCCAACACTAGGCGGATCGGTGCAGCGGAGGACTCGGCAGTGACCACTGCTTCTGCCTTACAGTTTTTATACTTATTTTATGGTTTTGCTTATCTGGGAAAGTTTTATGTAATATGGCCTTTACGTGTTTTGTTTAATCGAGATTTACAACGCTTATGGTTTTACCGTTAGCAGTAGGAAAGCTCGAGTTTTCAAAATAAACACATGTTTTGCCAAAACACCACGATTACAGAAACTGATTTAAATGCTTCCACGAACTATAAGTATGTTGGAAAATGGACAACATTTTGAAAATGGATAATGATTGAAACAAACGACACATTTTTTGAAGGTAGCATAAGATAATGAAAAATGGTCTTATCGCAATTATGTTTTCTAAAGCACTATCATGTGACATCACCAGATTCGGCCATAACGTCCAGGCAGGGTTTGAGGTGTTACAGCTAATTTCCTCATTTTTCACTGAACATAAAACACAACTTTATCTAAAAAAACATTTTTCTCTTCTGCCTTTCTTTCCGATTTCCTTATAAACTCTGTTGATTTCCCCCAAATCACTTTAGAGATAATTATGTCTAGGAGTTTGGGTTTTAAGCGAGACCGATTATGACTCTTCTAAACTTTCCTGGGAATTAATCCTACTGTGATTTCCCTGAGAAGAGCAACACCAATAGAGTTCCATCTTCCATATTCGGGTGTACGAATATCGAAGCACTGTGTTAACCTTGGGGGACGACGTCCACTACACGATTACATCGGTCAGGGTGAATTTATTTCTAAGCAAGTGGATTTACCATGGCACAGTAATTCTAATTTCATAATTTGTTATTTATTTTCTAATTAGTGCTAACAGATTTGTTTTGCAATACATTATTTTCCAACAATTTAGAAATGAGTTGTTATTGCTTAAACATGTCTACCTCGATTAGCCATATGAAGATTGAGGAAGCCAATCATCTTAAAGATAAGGCTCTAGTTACCTCAACTCAATTTCCTTTAAAAGTTAAATTTTTCGAATCTGGTTCTAGTTCCAAATTTAGCAAAAATAAAGACGTTAAAGTTCAAAAAAGGCAATAAAACTCCAAAATAAGAAGGCTATCAACTTCAAAAAACTAGGGAAAAATAAGAAACTTAACAACCCTGTGAAGTGCTACGTGTGTGGCAAAGATGGACACAAAGCATACCAATGCTACCAACGTTTTGACCGCCAGAAAGAAAACAAACCACGAACGCATATAGTTGAAAATCCAGAAGAGGTTATAGCCACTGTGGTTTCTAAAGTAAACCTAGTTGAAAATAAAGTAAACCTAGTTGAAAATAATACAGAGTGGATTGTAGACACAGACGCCTCTAAATATTTCTATGCCAACTAAAAAATGTTCACCGAATTTGAAAAGGTAACAGAAGGTGAGCAAATCTACATAGGTAATTCAAGCACTTCGAAAGTACTTAGTAAATGAAAGATTTTATTTAAACTCACTTCTGGTAAAATGTTGGCATTGAATAATGTCCTATATGCACCTGCTCTACGTAGAAATTTGATTAGTGGTGGGCTATTGAATAAGGAAGGAATTAAACTAGTCTTTGAATCCGATAAACTTGTACTTTCCCGAAACTGAGAGTATGCGGGAAAAAGGTTATTTGGATGGAGGTTTATTTGTGATAGAGACTATGTTTAATAATAATAAAGCCACCACTTCTACTTATATAGTTGAATTGTTTAACATGTGGCATGCTAGATTAGGAAATGTGAACATTCATTCTTTGAAAAAACTCGTAAAAATGAATCTACTTTCTAATATTGATAATAGTAGCTTTAATAAATGTGAAATCTGTGTTGAAGCCAAACATGCTAGAACTATCTATGATAGGAAAACTAAATTTTTAGAATTAGTTCATATTGATCTAGCAGACTTTAGAAACATAGAAAGTAAAAATGGAAAACACTACTTTATTACCTTTGTAGATGGCTACTCTAGGTATACAAAGGTTTATCTTTTAAGAACAAAAGATGAAAGTTGAACAAACCTTTCTCTTTTATAAAGTGGAAGTAGAAAACCAACTTGATAGGAAAATAAAACATCTTAGATCCGATAAAAGGGGCGAGTATGCACTAACTTCCTTAAAGAGATTTGTGAGAAAGACAGAGTTATACATGAATTTTTTGCTCCCTATTTTCCACAACAAAATGGCATAGCTGAAAGGAAAAATATATCTCTAAAAGAAATGATGAATGCTTTAATACTTAGTTTTGGTTTACTTGATCACTTGTGGGGGGAGGCCGTACTTTTTGTGAATCACATCCTTAACAAAATGACTTTAAAAAAAATTAGATTGTACCCTATACAAATTGTGGAAATGTTATGCCCCTAATTTGAAATACTTGAAAGTGTGAGGGTGCCTAGCAAAAGAAGGCTTACCTGCTTTTAAGCTAAACACTATTGGATCTAAACTTGTTAATGTTTTTGTTGGTTATTCTCTCAACAGTCCTGCATATAGATTTATGTCTTTGCATGATTCTTCCATATGTGAATCTAGAGATGCTGTTTTCTTTGAAAATATTTTCCCTCTAAAGAAATCTGATATAAATCCTGATACACAATTAGATGAACATATTTCTTCTTCTAGTACACATAATAGAGATATTCTTAATGATGACGTGGAACCTAGGAGAAGTAAAAGACAAATGACTGCCACTAGTTTTGAACCTTATTTTCTTACTTCTTTTATAAATGAATTTAATGATTTAGACTTAAAAAATGATTCTATTTCTCATGTTTCTTTTATAGATGAATATCTAAAAACCTATGATAAAGCCATAAATTCAATAGATGCTAGGTTTTCAAGAGATGCTATTAATAATAAAGTTGAATCTATTATGTCTAATCACACTTGGGAATTAGTACACCTGCCTAAATATTTTAAACCTATTAGTAATAACTGAGTCTTTAGAAAGAAACTTAGATCAAATGGGTCAATACAAAAGTATAAGGCAAGACTAGTGGTTAAAGGGTTTACTAAAAAATTTAGAGTAGATTATTTTGATACATACTCTCCTGTAACTAAGATCTCTACCATTCTTGTTTTATTTGCTCTAGCTTCCATTCATAATTTGTTGGTATGAGAAATTTCGTAAGACTATTCTCAGTTTCAGTTTTATAGTTAATGGTGCAGATGCATGTGTGTATTCTAAAATGTTTGGTTCCGATTGTGTCATCATAAGTCTGTATGTAAATGACATGTTGTTTTCAGTTCCAATATAGAAGCCATTAATAAAACCAAAAATTTATTATCTACCAGAATTGAAATGACTGATTTGGGAGAGGTAAATGTAATCTTAGGAGTTAAAGATACAAAATCAGAAAAGAGACTTTTATTAAACCAATCTCACTATATAGAGAAAGTGTTAAAAAGGTTTAATAGTTTTGATGTAATCCATGTGAGAACTCTATATGATTCTAGCATACAATTGATAAAAACAGAGGAAATAGTGTTTTTCAATTAGAGTATGCTAGATTATTGGAAGTTTTATGTTCTTGATGAACTACACTTGACAAGACATTGCTTATGCGATTAGTAGACTAAGTAGGTATACCCATAATCTAAGCAATGGGCATTGGAATGCTCTGAAGCGTTTGCTTAAATACCTTAGATGTACTATGACTTGAGAGCTAGAATTTGTCCGGTACCCTGCCGTCCTTGAAGGCTATTGTGATGCAAACTGGGTAACTGATAATGATGAGGTAAGCTCTATAAGTGGGTATGTCTTTACTTTGGATGAAATAACCATTTCGGGAAGTCTGCTAAACAGACCTATATTGCTCTCTTCACGATGGAGTCAAAGTTTATAGCTCTTGACTTAGTTGGGCAAGAGGTCGAGCGGGTTAGGAATCTACTTGTAGAGAATCCTATATGGGAAAAACCAGTACCTCCCATATCTTTATTTTGTGACTCGTAAGCCACAATTTTGTGTTGCTAAAAGTCAATCTTACAATGGTAAGAAGAGACATATTCAAATAAGACATGAATATGTGAGACATTTAATAAAGAATGGAGTACTCACTTTGAGGTTTGAAAAGAACTTAGTTAATCCACTAACCAAAGGGTTAAGTAGGAAAATGGTTCTTGATTCGTCAAGAGGGATTGGTCTTAAGTCCAGTGGTTGAGGAATTCATGGTGGATACCCAACTTAGTTTCTAAGTTCAATGTGGTCAACAAAACTACAGAAATACTCATAGTGTACTTTTTGCCTATCCATATGACGAATGATGTACATGCGTAAGGATGAGTTTTTACTTTTAATAAATTCATAACCCATAATTTGGGTGGTCCTATTGAGACGGACTTAATGAATTCACAGAATTGAAAGGTTGAGTTTATTACTCTTAATGAGTTCATATCCTAGGGTTTGGGTGGTTTTATTGAGACGGATTGATGAATTCACCGAAAAATTTCAGAGGATAAGCTCAATGAAAGCTCTTCATGATTTCATAACCCTGATTCGGGTAGACTATATTGAGATAGACTTGATGAAATCACCTACGTAAGTGTAAAGGACTAGCCACTTTTTGTGAAAAACATTTTGGACAGTTTTTCTAGAGCACTTACCAACATCCCGAGGTACATCGGCTAAAACTTGTTGAGTTATTAATGAACATCAATTAGATCTAAGATTAGTTGTGTCATAAGTTAACTCCTATTTTAACAAGTTCAAGATTCGTTCACTTGTTAAAGAGGGAATCAATTATTTCACTATATACTAGTTTAAATCCATAAGGTACTAGTGCTTAAGCAACTAATGTCACTGTTGTTCTTCTCACGTTTTAACTGGAAAAAAAAACTCTACTTTTTCTTGTGTTAAAAAATCTCCAAGTTACTTTACATTAGTGGCGGATTGTTGGTAATGCAAAGAGCGGTTTAGTGGGTATATCTCATATTGGTTAAGTACAAGCTATTAAGAGAGTTTTTATATAGCTTTACTTTATGCTCTCATTGATTAATTGGGCCATAGGCTTATCATACGCGCATGCCGCAGCTGCCCGCCCGTTCCGTGTCTATGCCTGTGTTAACACGTACTACGTGTATATCTTTTTGGATAAAATTTTTATTATTTTTTAGAAAAAATAATATCCTGAAACGGTTTTATTTTTTTTTCCAGTTTTATTGTTTTGAAAAATCTAGAACTGATATATTTTTTGGTTGTTGGGTGCAAAAATAGTAGGGCAGCTTCAAAACTATTCTTGTGTTTTTTACTCTTTTGCCTTTGCCTATTTATCAATTTACCTTTCTGTTACTAGTATAAATAGAGGGCTAATTACTCATTTTTCACACTGAACAGAAAACACAACTTTCTTTAAAAAACATTTTTCTCCTCTGAATTCCTTTCTGATTTCCTTATAAGCTCTCTTGATTTTCCCCTAAATCAATTTAGAGATAATTATGTCTAGGAGTTTGGGTTTTAAGTGGGACCAACTATGGCCCCTCCAAACTTTCCTGGTAATTGATCCTATTATGGTTACCTTGAGAAGAGCAAAACCGATCGAGTTCCATCTTCCATATTCGGGTGTACGAATATCGAAGACTGTGTTAACCTTGGAGGACATCATAGCCACTGTTACCAACGACGCGCCATATTTAGAGTTGAATGAAGAAGCAACTGAATGCTCTTTCCGATTTTTAGAGTTCGTGAATGCGACATTTATTTTGGAGGGGAATGAGGTTCCAGTGCCTAAGATATCCAAGACCACGAGGATGGGCCTACAAATGATGGTGGGGAAGGGAGCCTTACCAGGAAAAGGATTAGGCAGACATCTCCAAGGGGAAGTTCTAGTGCCGATGCTAAAAGAGAAAACAGATCGTTTTGGCTTGGGTTTCAGGCCATATGCTAAACAAAAGAAGATAGAAATAGAAAAGAAGCAGGAAAGAAGAAGAGCACGTCTAAATAGAGAAGAAATCTAGTGGGAATCGATGACATTCCCCTATATATCCCCAGACCTTTGTATCCGGAGGGATAATTCACTCTAAGAGAGGGTTATCGGAAGGTCCTCACATCAATGGCATACACGAGGAGAGAATTGAACAAAGAAACTTGTTGGGCATTCGCCCTTATGAACCTGGAAGCGTTTTGAACAATTGGACTGCAGCAGAACTTCCTGTAGTTTTTAGAGATTATACAGAGTAATATTCAGAACGCTCTTGTTGTTTTTTAGCCTAGGAACAATAAGATTTCTTTTGTGAAATAGGCTCATGTTCAGACATTATTGTTTTAATAAA
Organism: Gossypium australe; assembly: GCA_005393395.2. Classification (NCBI taxonomy): domain Eukaryota; kingdom Viridiplantae; phylum Streptophyta; class Magnoliopsida; order Malvales; family Malvaceae; genus Gossypium; species Gossypium australe. The sequence continues at coordinate 62,866,880 of CM016614.1, read as the reverse complement.
ATACATATTTGATAATCAACTTGAGCAAATATTCTTCCTTTTTTTTTATTCTTTTGATTTTTTAATTTCATTCCAAATTTTTTATTTGTCATTAATATCATGTGAATATTTGTCCTCGAATTCATTTTTTCTTTGTACATACTTTGATGCCCTCGTAGGTCCCTAAATATCAATGACATGAGCAATGATACTACAGATCCAAAGGTCCATTTTGAGCAAGACATGTGTTTAGAGGAATCTCAGGATTTTGAAGGTGACCGAGATTGTGATTTATCTCCAAATTTGTTAAGAATGGTAAAGCAAGAGGAGAAACAAATTTTACCACATGAAGAGAAGGTAGAGAACATAGCCTTAGAAGAGGGAAAGGTTGTGAAAATTGGAATACGCATAGCCGAGGAGAAAAACAAGATCTTGTTAAATTTCTACGGGAATTTAAGGAAGTCTTTGCATGGTCATACCAAGATATGCCTGGTCTAAATACTGATATTGTAGTGCATCGCCTTCCCATAAGAGAAGAGTGCAAGCCAGTTCAACAAAAGTTACGAAGAATGAGGCCTGACGTGGTGTTGAAAATAAAGGAGGAAGTCAAGAAATAGTTTGATGCTGGATTTCTACAGGTGGTCAAATACTCAGAGTGGGTTGCAAATATTGTTCCTGTCCTTAAGAGGATGGACAGGTGCGGATGTGTGTGGACTATAGGGACTTAAATAAAGCCAGCCCAAAGGACAATTCCCTTTTGCCTCATATTGACATGTTGGTGGATAATACGACGGGATACTCATTGTTTTCTTTCATGGATGGTTTTTCGGGATATAATCAGATTAAGATGCACCCTGAGGATATGGAGAAAATTACCATCATAACATTGTGGGGTACCTTTTGTTATAAGGTAATGCCATTCAGACTAAAGAATGCTGGGGCAACATATCAAAGGGCCATGACCTAATGCATAAAGATATTGAAGTATATGTTGATGACATGATTGCCAAATCTCGAACAGAAAAGGAACACATTGAAATTTTGAAGAAGTTGTTTTTAAGATTGAGAAAGTTTCAATTGAAGCTCAACCTGGCAAAGTGTACCTTCGGAGCTCGGTCAGGGAAATTACTGGGTTTTGTAGTCAGCGAGAAGGGAATTGAAGTTGACTAAAACAAGGTCAAAGCAATACAATAATTGCCTCTACCGCCCACTCAGAAGGAAGTTCGAGGTTTTCTTGGAAGGTTAAATTACATTGCTCGGTTTATTTCACAATTAACTGAGAAATGTGATCCCATATTTCGTCTTCTCAAGAAACATAACCAAGGGGTACAGAACGATGAATGCCAGAGAGCTTTTGACAAAGTCAAACAATATCTATCAAATGCACCAGTACTATCTCCGCCTAATCTAGATACACCATTGATACTATATTTGTCAATATTCAATAACTCCATGGGATGTGTGCTTGGTCAACACGATGAGTCAGGAAGAAAAGAAATGGTGATATACTATCTCAGTCAAAAGTTCACTGATTGTGAAATTAGATATTCGTCGATCGAGAAATTGTGTTGTGCCTTGATTTGGACAACTCGAAGGTTGAAGCAGTACATGCTATATCATACTACCTAGTTAATTTCGAAGCTTGATCCATTAAAGTATATGATGAAGTCAACTGCTTTGAATGGAAGGATGGCAAGGTGGCAGATTTTGCTGTTTGAATTCGATATAGTATATGTGAACTAAAAGGCTATAAAAGGAAGCGCACTAGCAGAATTTCTGGCTAGCAGAGCTTTAGAGGATTATGAACCTTTGAGCTATGTGGCAAGTATTGAAGAATGTCCGTGGAAGCTAAACTTTGATGGAGCACCGAATGCTGTGGGAAATGGAATTGGGGCAATCTTGGTATCCCCTAGTGGTGATCATTACCCATTCACATGCAAACTGGATTTTGATTGCACGAACAACATGGTAGAATATGAAGCATGCATCATAGGAATTCGAGCAGCCGTAGAGCGTAAGATCAGAGTGTTAGAAGTATATGGAGATTCTGCCCTAGTAATCTACCAGCTTAAAGGAGAGTGGGAGACAAGAGATCCCAAACTAATTGATTACCCAAAAATAGTTTTGGAATTGATTGAGGAGTTCGATGACATCACTTTTAATTATCTCCCATGTGATGAAAACCAAATGGCGGATGCTTTGGCAACCTTGGCCTCTATGATTAAAGTAAACAGATCAGAGGATATGAGATCTATTTAGATGAGTATTTTCGAAGTTCCAACTCATTGTTATAATCTGGAAGAGGAGGAAAAAGATGATTATCCTTGGTATCATGATGTATTGCGATATGTAAAAAATCGTGAATACCCAGAGCATGCAACTGAGAATGAGAAAAGGACATTAAGAAGATTGGCCTCTGACTATGTTTTAGATGGGGATATCTTATATAAAAAGAGAAAAGATCAAATATTGTTGAGATGCGTTGATGCTGTTAAAGCTAGAAAAATCCTAGAGGAAGTTCATGAGGGCGTTTGTGGAACACATGCTAATGGGTTCACGATGGCCAGACAGATAATGAGATTTGGATATTATTGGTCCACTATGGAAGGAGATTGTATCAGCTATGCCAAGAGATGTCATAAATGCCAGATTTATGGGGACAAAGTTCATGTGCCTCCGTCACCTTTGCATGTTATAACTTCCCCAAGGCCTTTTTCCATGTGGGACATGGATGTTATTGGACCAATTCCACCAAAAGCTTTGAATGGGCATTGATTCATCTTCGCGGTAATTGACTACTTCACAAAATGGGTAGAGACTGCTTCATAGGCTAGTGTCACTAAGTCAGCAGTTTCTCGGTTCCTGAGAAAGGAGATCATTTATCGATATGGAATGCCTGAGAGGATCATATCAGATAACGCACTGAACTTGAACAAAAGTATGATAGCAGAGGTTTGTAGTCAATTCAATATCAAACACCACAACTCGTCTCCATATCTTCCAAAAATGAATGGGGTAGTGGAAGCGGCCAATAAAAATATCAAGAATATAGTAGGGAAGATGACTGAGACTTATGAGGATTGGCATGAGAAACTACCGTTTGCACTCTATGCTTATCGGACGTTCGTCAGAACCTCTACTAGGGCAATGCCTTTCTTGTTGGTCTGTGGGATGGAGGCAGTTCTACCTATTGAAGGGGAAATACCCTCTCTTTGAGTTTTGTCTGAAATAAAGTTGGATGAGCCTAAATGGATCCAGGCTCTGTATGATCAGTTGAATTTAATTGAAGAAATAAGGCTAAGGGCTATTCGTCACGGTCAGATGTACCAAAAATGAATGATGCGAGCCTACGATAAAAAAGTTCACCAAAGAGAGTTTCATGAGGGAGACCTTGTACTGAAAAAGATCCTTCCTATACAAAAGGATTTTAGAGGAAAATGAATGCCCAATTGGGAAGGACCATATGTGGTGAAGAAAGCTTTCTCTAGAGGTGCACTGATTCTGACCAAAATGGATGGGAAAAGCTTACCCAATCCTGTGAACTCAGATTTAGTCAAAAAGTATTTTGTTTGAAGAGGAGAAGAGGCCAAGGTGAAAACCCGCAAAGGGCGCTTTGAGTTTCTCAAAAAAAAAAAAAGAGAGGCCAAGTCGAAAACCCGCAAAGGGTGCCTTGAGACCAAAAGGGTTTTGAGTTGAAAACTCGAAAAGGGCTGCTCAAATTCTGAATAGACACGCAGTCATCTTGCTATACCTGAATCAACAACAATGAAGTATGTTGCATATCGGGGCATCAAAAAAGTACTTTGGGTCTTCTAAACACATGTTAAGCTCAAAGCAGTCTTCGTGAAGTTTGTATATAGAAGCCCAATCTGCGATATCTAGGGCATCTTATCTTTGTCCTATTCATTTTACTCTCTTTGGATTCTTTTTCTTCTCAAAGATATGTTCGCAATTAATTTTCTTTGTATTTTTGATAATTCATTTAACTTTCTTTGAAATCAATTTATTTGTTATCCGTTATTCACAAACATGTTACATTGAAATAATGATTGACGAACTAATAATTTCATAAAAGAAGTTCTACATATTACTATGGAAATTTCTCGATAAAACAAGGAACCGAAACAGGACAATTGTTTAAAATTTCCATGGGCATAGATTGGAATATTTGAGAAAGAAGAGTCTGGATAGAGACTATTTCTCTGAATTCTTTGTCCAAATGATAATTGGACAAAATAATGAGCTAATATCATCAAGTCATAACATTCGGGGAATGGTGTGACAAATTGAGTTGATGAAATTCAGAACCCCTGAATTGTGGTGGAATGGGTTGAATTTGAAATAAATCCTATACCCTATAAACTGCAGATGGGACGGATTGAAAAAAGTTTCAATTCCTATCTTGGTAGGATGGTCCAAGCCTTGTGTCCTCAAAGTTTCAAGTGAAGGTGATTCTGAAATTACAGTGCTTGTTGAGCAGAACATGATTGATGTTCCGAGAGGAACAAGGATGAAGAAAAAAATGAGTGATGACACCTAGCGTGGGAATCATACTCATAACATTTTTCATATATCATAGCAAATCTCATTAGAAGCATTTGATTCATCCCGATCATTGCATCCTAAACCTTAAAAAGGAATCATTTTCATGACATGTTACATTCATGTCACTCATAACACATGTAGCTAGAAGCATTGGATTCATTCTGATAATAGCATCTTAATCATGTGACATAAACATATGGAACCGAGTCTACAGGACATATCCCTCAGTGGATAGTGTAGCAATATCGGTAAATTTATAGATCTTATCTCCCTAAGCAGTAGTGGAGCAGATCAAATTTGGCGAATCTTATTTTCCCGAGGTAGCAGAGGAGCAGATTTTAGCCACCAGCTTTATCTCCCTGATGTAGCAAGGGAGCATGCTAAAGTTCATAGTCTTATCTTCCTGAGGTAGTAAGGAACCAGACTAAAGATTGTAAATTTCTTCACCCTGAAATTGCAGTGGAGCAAATCGAAGACGGTGAATCTTATCTTTCCGAGGTAGCAGGGAAGCAGATTTTAGCCACTAGGCTTATCTCCCTAAGGTATCAAGGGAGCAGGCTGAATAATGTAGTCTTATCTTCCTAAGGTAGCAAGGAAGCATACTAAAGATTGTAGATTCTGTGTCCCTGAAGTTGCAGTGGAGCAAATCGAAGACGGTGAATCTTATCTTCCCGAGGTAGCAGGGAGGCAAATTTTAGCCACCAGCCTTATCTCCTTAAGGTAGCAAGGGAGCCGACTAAATATTGTAGTCTTATCTCCCTGAAGTTGCAGTGGAGTAGACTGAAGACAGCCGATCTCATCTTCCTGAAGTTGTAGGAAGTAGATCAAAAACACTATCAGCCTTGTCTCCCTGAAGTTGCAGTGGAGTAGACTTAAGATAACAGATCTTGTCTTCCTGAAATTGCAGTGAAGCAGATCGAAGATAGCAGATCTAACATTCTTGATGTTGTAAAAACCAGATTGAAGCCATCAGACTTATTAAAATCAAGATGAAGTTCCCATACCGTTGAAGTTGCAGTGGAGTTGGAAGCCATTTGGAGAAGACGAGGGCCAAGAGGTCAAGATTCGGCAAGACCGGGCAAAATTGGTCCCTTTGTAGTATTTGCTCTATTCTCGTTTCACGACAATGAGCAAAGAGGGGCAGCTGTTATAGCCTATTTTGCCCGGGCCCATACAGAGTCCAAAAATAGAAAATAAATAATAAAAATAAATAAACAATGTTTTTTAAACAGTCCAATACAAACCCAAAAAACAATTAAACAGCCCAAAACATATTACATAGCCCACTAAACCCAACACCTAAACTGCCTACCCAGACCCAATACCCCAAAACAGACCCTAACTTGAACTACCCAGACCCAAAACACTTGCAGCCCAAAAAGGCCCAATGCCTAAACAAGTCTCAGAGACCTAGGGTTTCTGAGGAAACCCTAGGCGTCGCAGCACCCCAGCCCCTTGCGCCGCAATCACCTCCTGGCGCCCACCTTCGGTCGGACCGCGATCCGCGCACAAATCTCGCACCACCGCCGAGATCTTCATCGATTGCCTGCAAAAAGGAAAGGAGCAGTAGCAAATATAGACAGAATATGTTTCCTTTTTTATTTTTGGGTTATAAAAACCCCAAGAACTTGTAACGAACACACAGAAGAGAATACAGAGAACATACAAAAAAGATACAGAAATAAAAAGAACAAATTTTTTGCAACACAAAAGTGATTTTTTATCTCGCATTCTTTTTATTTTTTTATTCATGCATGCATATTTTTATATAAAAAATACAAAAATAGATAAAATGAGCTTTACCTTTTCGTTTCGCGCCGAAGAGATGAAATTTCTGACCGCTGACCGCCATATGCTGTGGCGCGTGCGGAGGCGCGAGTGACGGCCCTCCATCGGAGCCCTGGCCGAAGGCCGAAGGCCAGAGAGAATTTGTGGGGGGAGTGTCTCTGTTTTTTTTTTTTTTAAAATTCAATGTTTAAAATGAATTTTTTAGTTTTTTTTTACTTATATAGTAATAAGAAAACGGCGTCGTTTTTGTTTAATCAAATAAGCATAAAACGACGTCGTTTAGGGCTGAGGATCTGCGCGTTGACCCGAAAACCCGGGGAGGATCCGCGTGTTTTTGTTAAATGGTCTAATTGCCATTTTAGTCCTTCCTCAAATTTTTTATTTTTAATTTCGTTTAATTAATTTTTTATTTTTAATTCAGCGCTAAATGTTTGCTTATATTTCAATTTAGTCCCTTGGGCCACTAAAGGGCTGGTAATAGAACGATGCTGTTTAGGAGATGGGGTATAATTGCCTAATAGGTCCCTGCATTTTGGCGCGCATTTCAGTATCATCCTTTTCGCATTTTAACCTTAAATTTTCTTTATATTTTAATTTAATCCTTACTCATTTTTATTATTTTTAATTATTATATATTAAATTATTATTTTTCAATATTATTTATATATTTGTATTATTTTAAAGATTTATATATTAAGTATTATATTATATTTTTATTTTTATACATTATTATATTATATTATATATAAACTTTTAAATTATTTTATTGTTAATGTTGCATGTAATTTTTTTATAATATATCGTTTATTATTAAATATGTAGTTTTATATGTATTAGATTATTATAAATATGTTTTTTTGTTTATTTCAAAATATCTTTTATTTATAAATATATAACCTTTTTTATTTTTTTATTTATTTGGTATATGTTATTGCATGCAAGGTTTAATATGGCATGAGAAATTTTCATACTTATTTAGTATTCTTTTTATGTTATTTTGTTATTTACTGCTTTATATATATTCTATTTGTCCATATTCATTAATTTACGATTGTTTTAGTGTAGGTATTTTTATTAGTCATATTTTATATTATTATTTTCTTTATTGCTTATATTAATATGAAATATTAGCATATCATGATTGTTTTTAGTATTTATGTTTGATGATGTATTAATGCAATATTTTCACATGGATCATTGATTAGAATAAAAATTACGATATTTTATCTAAATGTTTTTTTTATAAGGCAATGTTTTGTATTTAGAAATTCAGGAAATAATGCCCTAACGTGCTGGGTTTTGATTTTCCGTTTGACTAAATAACTAAATATCCTTTTAATAAAATTTTGTAAATCATGAGATGATTTTAGTTACGAGGGTTTAAAAATATCATGTTCTAACGTGCTGGATTTGATGTTTGTATTCTTTCAGAACAAAGAAATCTCAAATTTTAACTCAAATTGATCAGTTTTTTTTTATGAAATCATACTTTAAGTTTTTTTTTTAATTTTCAACATTAGGACATGATTTTATCGATTAGGTACCAATTTTTGGGCATTATGAGGGTGCTAACCCTTCCTCATATGTAACCGACTCCCGAACCAGTTTTCTTGTTTTTCGTGGACTAAAATCAAATGTTTTGAAATAAAATGTTTTACAAGGTGATCCAATCACACCTAAATAAAAAGGATTGGTGGCGACTCTATTTCCGTTTTTTCTTATTCGACCCTGTTTTTTAAAAACTCTAAAACTGGTTTCGACAGCTTGGCGACTCCACCGGGGACCAATAAGAGAGTTAAGCCGTAAAATCGATAATTTCATATCGCTCTGTCCGAATATAAAATTCTGATTTAAAAAAAAACTATGATCCTTTGATTGCGTGTCGTTTTAATTCTTAATCTTTGCATTGCACTACATGACCGTTGTGGTCGCGCCTTTAAGTAGGAGCGAGAAGCTATGCCTTCGTTAGGTTTTCACCTTTGCATGGGCTAGTGGATTGCTTTCGGGATACATCTGTACCTATGTCTTCGTGAAGTTTTCACTTCCGCATGGCCATAGGGAAATATTTTCCCCTGAACCAAACTCGGTCCGTATGAGCCTATAATGGGTGAGGATTGAGGAATCTGCTGGTTTAGGTACCTCAACTTTAGAACTAAACCGCATATAGTAAACCCTAAGAACCCACCTTAAGTAGAGCTATGCCAAACTTTAGTAGTTACCCAAATAGGTGTTATTTTACTTGCTTTATATTTTATTCTGTGGTACTAACTTATTGTGTTTCATTTTTGTGCATGTCATTTCATATTTTTAGAGGTATCGATTCACGATCAGTTTCTAAGTTAGAAAGCTGGTTATGGAGAACGAGTTCCTTGATAAAGTGGGAGACAATGCAGCTGTTCGCACGTGTCAGAGCAAATGCAATTGGAGAAAGGGAATAGCTTAGTTGACGGGCATGTGTCTGAACTATGGGATTTTACTCGTATTAGTATTACGCAGAATGGGTTCCAAGAGTTGAAAGAGATATGGACCCAGTGGGACGATGAGGGAAAGCAGTTGTTCTATCGTAATTACGGCGATCTACCCTATTTTCTCGACATCAAGGTAGATAAGCATCTATTCCGAGCTATGACTCAGTTTTGAAACTATGTTTATAGCTGTTTTACTTTCGGGGAAGTAGATTTAGTGCCCACGCTGGAGGAATATACAACCTTGCTTCGCTGTTCGAGGGTCTAAGACGACAAAGCTTATTTTAGGGCTGCCAATGTCCCAACTTTTGTGAAGAAGTGAATGAGTATCACGGGGATGATTGAACAGTGGGTTGCAGCTAGAATCCAAGAGAAATGTGAGGGTAAATGCATACCTTGGGTAAGTTTGAGGGACCTGATCCTAGCACATCCAGATGAAAAGAAGAAGATCGACGTCTTTGCCTTATGTATTTATGGTTTGGTAATCTTTCGCAAAGCTCTAAGATATATAGATGAAGCAGTTACTGGTTTACTCGACCGACTTAATAAAGGGGTCACACCTGTACCTGCGATTTTAGCCGAGACGTTCAGATCTTTGAATGTATGTCGGAGAGCTGGTGAAGGTAGATTCATTGGATGCGTACAATTATTATTGGTTTGGTTTCACAGTCATTTTTGGAAGGTTGACAGGGTTCTTTACCGAGTGTTCTCTAAAAGTTATTCCCCTTTAAAGGAGGCCACAGCTACGGCAAGGAGAGACGATATATCAGAGGAAAGATGGATGGAAATTCTTCAAAACCTCCGAAAGTAAGATGTTGAGTGGAAAGCCCCTTGGATGATTCCCGACAAAGTCCTTTATCGATGTAGAAATTTTGATTGGGTACCTTTGCCTGGAATCTGGGGAGCTGTTGGATATGCACCGTTGCTCGTACTAAGGTAATACAAAGCAAGACAATTCATTCAAGCGACATATTGGTTAGCTCAAAGTGAATTCTCATATAAGGGGGATAATTATAAGAAGAAGATTCGAGAGATTTCGGATGCTTGGAAGCGGGCTCGCTGTATGAAGATATTGACTCGAGGACTGATGAAAACCCTGTAATATAAGGAATGGTCGAGTAAAAGGATCAATGATAACGTCCTTGGGCCAAGCTTGGAAGGTGCTCGATCGATGAAGGAGTATTTACAAGTGGTCCCATCGGAGTTAGAGATTATAAAGCAAGACTTCGAGAAGTAAAGTTTAGAGCTTAGAAAGAGGATAGAGAAGCTAGAAGAAGAAAAGATGTACTTGAGGCTAGTTGCGGATGTTCAGAAATCAGAAGCCGAGAAAGTAAGAAAAGAAAAGAGGAAGATAGAGGAAGATCGAGACAGTTTGAAGACAGAATATAAGAAGATGCGTCTATCAATGAAGAATGCCGGATTGGGGAAGACTTCGGAACAGTGGCAACAAGAGGTCTAGGAGGAAAAGGCCAAAGCAGACTATTGGGAGAGAAAGTTTCGAGAAATACAAGCGTGAAACGAGGCCTTAGAGAAAAACTTGGCAGAAAGTCTAAATGAAAAGGGAGAATTAAAATCTAGAGTGGCTGAACTTGGACAGTCTCTTCATCACCATCGAAGCCGTAATTTCGCGATCAAGCTAAAGTCAAGTCTGAACAAGATCGAGGAAATGAAGGGTAAGATTGAAGAGTTAGAATCAACATTGCACAATTGTGAACTTCGGATCAAGCTTCTTGAAACAAGAGAAGGGCGTTGGAAGGAAGAACTTCACCATTCTCACGATCAAGATAGAAGTCGGGGTTATCTCATGGGTGAAGCAATAGTCCAGATTTGAGAGGTAGTTGATCACCTACACACTTTGGCAGTACAGACTGATACATTAAGCACGAAGTATGAGCTATAGTCAGATCGTGGCCAAGAGTTAGCTTTATTGTTTAGGAAAATCAGAACTTTGGGCCTTAGGGCGAAATCATATTTGTAATCTGTTTTATGTAAAGGATTTTGTTTTCTAATAAAGTTTTCTAAAATGAAGTTGAATCAGAATCGATGCCTCTTTGCATTCATGCATTTGCATTACATCATATCATATGCATTTAAGTCCATAAAGAGAGTCTAATTAGTTGAAATTATAACAGAGAGAGAGAGAGAGAGAAAGAGAAGGAAAATCTGAAAGCTGAACACCCTTACGTTACACGTGGCAAATCAAAGAAAATGAATCAAAGACTGGAACAATTCCAAAGAGATATGCAAGACCAGATGCAAGAACAAATGGCAAAGCTCCAATAAGAATTGAGGGACCAAATATTGGAAGCCCAAAGGAACATGATGGCTCAAATGGCCCAGATGCTGAGTGGGGCAATGGATAAGGAAAAGGGTCCCATAGTTAACACTGAAGACAATGAGGACTTTCCTCGGGGTTTCACCCTAGATCATGTACAACCTGAGGAGTATCCCCAAAGGCCACCTGTCACGATTAGGCCTTAATAGGGGCAAGCTGATAATAGACCGCCCATGAACTTTCAAGTTGGCTCAGGATCTAACCCAGGAGATAACCCTGCCAGTCCCGTTATCCCTGATTTGGATATAGCGGAGAAGGAAGGGACAAGAATGGAATCCTCGAGGCAGATAGAGGATCACTGTAGATGGTTGGAGGAAAGTTTAAAGCTTTGGAAAATGCCGATAATCACCATGGTATTAACGTAAAAGACTTGAGTCTGGTTCCAGATTTGGTGCTTTCTCATAAATTTAAGATGCCAGAATTTGAGAAGTACAATGGGACTAGCTACCCTGAGGCCCACATCACTATGTTTTGTAGACGAATGGCTAGTTATGTTAACAATTATCAACTCTTGATTCATTATTTCTAGGACAGTTTGGTGGGGGCAGCGTCCAAGTGGTACTATCAACTTAGCCGTGCTAATATTAGCTCTTGGAGAGACTTAGCCTAAGCATTCATGAAACAATACAAACATGTCACAGACATGACACTTGATAGAATCATGTTGTAAAACATGGAAAAAAATCGAATGAAAGCTTCAGGCAATACACGCAAAGATGGAGGGAAGTTGCCATGTAAGTTCAACCACCTCTCCTGGAGAAAGAAACCAGCATGCTGTTTATCAACACTTTAAATGCACCATTTATCACTCATATGATAGGAAGCACCACCAAAAGCTTTGCAGATATAGTGATGGCAGGTGAAATGATAGAAAACGCCATAAGGGGTGGTAAGATTGACGCGGGAGAAACCAATAGAAGATCTGCTCTTAGGAAAAAAGAGAATGAGGTGAACAATACGAGTACATACAACAAAGGGTACTCAAAGGCAATTACTGTGAGCTAGCCGAAAGTAGTTACTGCTGGACAACAAGGGCCAACATGACAAGAATCAGGCCTAAGGTAAAATTCTGAAAAGCTCCAATTTACGCCAATCCCAATGACGTATAAGGAGCTATATCAAAGTTTATTCGACGCGCACGTCGTGTCCCCTTTTTATTTGAAGCCGTTACAGCCCCCATATCCCAAATGGTATGATTCAAATTCTCAATGCGACTATCATGCGGGAATAACGGGGCATTCAATAGAACACTACACTGCCTTCAAAAAGTTAGTTGAGAGATTTATCAAGATGGGGATTGTTAAGTTTGATGATACACCTAGTGCAGAGAATCCATTACCAAACCATGGTGATAAGGGGATAAATGCGATTGGTGAAAAGGTCATGTGAATGATCAAGGAGGATATCTCAGAAGTGAAAACCCCATTGAGAATGGTTTGGAGAGAAATGGTAAGAAGGGGACTGATAGAATCAAGTTCTGTGGAAGGAGGTGAAGGACTAAGGAACTTCTGTGAGTTCCACAAAACAGAGGGGCATAGGATCTAGGAATGTGCTGAGTTTAGAATCTTGATGCAAATCCTTATGGATAATAAGGAAGTGGAATTTTATGTAGAAGGCTCAGAGGTTGGAAACGTATGTGCAAATGAAGAAGAATTAACAAAGCAAAAAGTCAATTATCCGAGGATCATAATTTCCAGACCGAGAAATACAGAAAGCGAAGCACCAATTGCGCCTAAAGTTGTAATCTAAAAACCTGTTTCCTTTCCTTACAAGGATAAGAAGATGGTACCATAGAATTACGACTGTAATGTGACGACATCGGGAGTGGAAAACTCAGCTAGCACTTCCAAGGAGGTCCAAAGTTAGGGATTCTACACAAGAAGTGGAAGGCATTACGACTCGGTAAATGTCAGAACAGAACCAGCAAGGTCAAAGACTGTGGCAGTTGAACAAGAGAAAGGACCTAAAGCCCTTATCAATGAACCCGTGAAAGAAGAGGAGGCTAAAGAATTTTTGAAATTCTTAAAGCACAGTGAATACAGCATGGTCGAGCAGTTGCGCAAACAACCGGCTCGCGTATCGGTGCTAGCCTTACTCTTAAGTTCAGAAGTGCATCGCGAAGCGTTGATTAAAGTGCTGAACGAAACTTATGTTACTAAGGATATATCTGTCAATAAACTTGATCGTCCGGTCAGTAATATAAGTGCCTATAATTTCATTTACTTCAGTAATGATGAAATTCTACCTGGAGGTATGTGATCGACCAAAGTTCTGCACATCACTACTCGTTGCAAGGGATATATTCTACCAAGTGTGTTAATCGACAATGGATCAGCCTTGAATGTCTTACCGTTGTCCACGCTGAAGAGGTTGCCGATAGACAGTTCTTACATGAAGACATGTCAGAACATAGTGAGAGCATTTGATGGCACTGAGAGGAGAGTAATAGAAAGAATTGATATACTGTTGCTAATTGGGCCAAACACATATGAAGTGGATTTTCTGGTGATGGATATCAAGCCCTCATACAATTGCTTGCTGGGAAGGCCCTGGATTCATTCGGTAGGGGCAGTGCCTTCATTACTGCACCAATAGTTAAAACTAGTGAAAGAGGGTCGACTAGTTACTGTAAATGCAGGGGAGGACATCATAGCCACTGTTACCAACGACGCACCATATTTAGAGTCAAATGAAGAAGCAACTGAATGCTCTTTTCGATCTTTAGAGTTCGTGAACGCGACATTTATTTTGGAGGGGAATGAGGTTCCAGTGCCTAAGATATCCAAGACCACGGGGATGGGCCTACAAATGATGGCGGGGAAGGGAGCCTTACCAGGAAAAGGATTGGGCAGACATCTCCAAGGAGAAGTTCGAGTGCCGATGCTAAAAGAGGAAAGAGATCGTTTTGGCTTGGGTTTCAGGCCAGTTCCTAAACAAAAGAAGAGAGAAATAGAAAAGAAGCAGGAAAGAAGAAGAGCACGTCTGTATGGAGAAGAAATCCAGTGGGAATCGATGACATTCCCCCATATATCCCCAGACCTTTGTATCTGGAGGGATAATTTACCCTGAGAGAGGGTTATTGGAAGGTCCTCACATCAATGCCATACACGAGGAGAGAATTGAACAAAGAAACCTGTTGGGTATTCGTCCTTATGAACCTGGAAGCATTTTGAACTATTAGACAGCAGAGGAACTTGCTGTAATTTTTAGAGATTATACAAAGTAATATTCAGAACGCTCTTGTTGTTTTTTAGCATAGGAACAATAAGATTTCTTTTGTGAAATAGGCTCATGTTCAGACATTGTTGTTTTAATAAAATACATATTTGATAATCAACTTGAGCAAATATTCTTCCATTTTTTTTATTCTTTTGACTTTTTAATTTCATTCCAAATTTTTTATTTCTCATTCATATCATGTGAATATTTGTCCTCGAATTCATTTGTTCTTTTTACATTCTTTGATGCCCCTCACAGGTCCCTAGATATCAATGACATGAGCAATGATACTACAGATCTAGAGGTCCATTTTGAGCAAGACATGTGTTTAGAGGAATTCAGGATTTTGAAGGTGACCGAGATTGTGACTTATCTCCAGATTTGTTAAGAATGGTAAAGTAAGAGGAGAAACAAATTTTACCACATGAAGAGGAGGTAAAGAACATAGCCTTAGAGGAGGGAAAGGTTGTGAAAATTGGGACACGCATAGCCGAAGAGACAAAATAAGATCTTTTTGAATTGCTATGGAATTTAAAGATGTCTTTGTATGGTCATACCAAGATATGCCTGGTCTAAATACTGATATTGTAGTGCATTGCCTTCCCATAAGAGAAGAGTGCAAGCCAGTTCAACAAAAGTTACGAAGAATGATGCCTGACGTGGTGTTGAAAATAAAGGAGGAAGTTAAGAAACAGTTTGATGCTGGATTTTTACAGGTGGTCAAATACTCAGAGTGGGTTACAAATATTGTTCCTGTTCCTAAGAAGGATGGAAAGGTGCGGATGTGTGTGGAATATAGGGACTTAAATAAAGCCAGCCCAAAGGACAATTTCCCTTTGCCTCATATTGACACGTTGGTGGATAATACAGCGGGATACTCATTGTTTTCTTTCATGGATGGTTTTTCAGGATATAATCAGATTAAGATACACCCTGATGGTATGGAGAAAACTACCTTCATAACATTGTGGGGTACCTTTTGTTATAAGGTAATGCCATTCGGACTAAAGAATGCTGGGGCAACATATCTAAGGGCCATGGTAACTTTATTCCTTGACATGATGCATAAAGATATTGAAGTATATGTTGATGACATGATTGTCAAATCTCGGTCAGAGAAATTACTGGGTTTTGTGGTCGGTAAGAGAGGAATCGATGTTGACTCAAACAAGGTCAAAGCAATACAAGAATTGCCTCCACCACGTATTCAGAAGGAAGTTCGTGGTTTTCTTGGAAGGTTAAATTACATTGCTCGGTTTATTTCACAATTAACTGAGAAATGTGATCCCATATTTCGTCTTCTCAAGAAACATAACCAAGGTGTATGGAACGATGAATGCCAGAGAGCTTTTGACAAAGTCAAACAATATTTGTCAAATGCACCAGTACTATCTCCGCTTTATCCAGATAGACCATTGATACTGTATTTGTCAATATTCAATAACTCCATAGGATGTGTGCTTGGCAATATACTATCTCAGTAAAAAGTTCACTAATTGTGAAATGAGATATTCGTCGATCGATAAATTGTGTTGCGCCCTGATTTGGACAACTCGAAGGTTGAGGCAGTACATGCTATATCATACAACCTGATTAATTTCGAAGCTTGATCCATTAAAGTTTATGATGGAGTCAACTGCTTTGAATGGAAGGATGTCAAGGTGGCAGATTTTGCTGTCTGAATTTGATATAGTTTATGTGAACTAAAAGGCTATAAAAGGAAGCGCAGTAGCAGAATTTCTGGCTAGCAGAGCTTTAGAGGATTATGAACCTTTGAGCTTTGATTTCCCCAATGAAGAGTTGATGTATGTGACAAATACAGAAGAATGTTCGTGGAAGCTAAACTTTGATGAAGCATCGAATGCTGTGGAAAATAGAATTGAGGAAATCTTGATATCCCCTAGTGGTGACCATTACCTATTCACATGCAAACTAGATTTTGATTGTACAAATAACATGGAAGAATATGAAGCATGCATCATGGGAATTCGAGCAGCCGTAGAGTGTAAGATCAGAGTGCTAGAAGTATATGGAGATTCTGCCCTAGTAATCTACCAGCTTAAAGGAGAGTGGGAGACAAGAGATCTCAAATTAATTGATTACCAAAAAATAGTTTTGGGATTAATTGAGGAGTTCGATGACATCACTTTTAATTATCTCCCACGTGATGAAAACCAAATGGCGGATGCTTTGGCAACCTTGGCCTCTATGATCAAAGTAAATAGATCAGAGGATATGAGACCTATTTAGATGAGTATTTTCGAAGTTCCAGCTCATTGTTATAATCTAGAAGAGGAGCAAAAAGATGATTATCCTTGGTATCATGATGTATTGCGATATGTAAAAAACCGTGAATACCCGGAGCATACAACTGAGAATGAGAAAAGGACATTATGAAGATTGGTCTCTGACTATGTTTTAGATGGGGATATCTTATATAAAAAGAGAAAAGATCAAATATTGTTGAGATGCGTTGATGCTGTTGAAGCTAAAAAAATCCTAGAGGAAGTTCATGAGAGCGTTTGTGGAACACATGCTAATGGATTCACGATGGCCAAACATATAATTAGATTTGAATATTATTGGTCCACCATGGAAGGAGATTGTATCAGCTATGCCAAGAGATGTCATAAATGCCAGATTTATGGGGACAAAATTCATGTGCCTCTGTCACCTTTGCATGTTATGACTTCCCCTGGCCTTTTTCCATGTGGGGCATGGATGTTATTGGACCAATCTCACCAAAAGCTTTGAATAGTCATTGACTCATCTTCGCGGTAATTGACTACTTCACAAAATGGGTAGAGACTGCTTCATATGCTAGTGTCACTAAGTCAGCAGTTAGTCGGTTCCTGAGAAAGGAGATCATTTGTCGATATTGAATGCCCGAGAAGATCATATCAGATAACGCACTAAACTTGAATAACAGCACGATAGCAGAGGTTTGTAGTCAATTCAACATCAAACACCACAACTCATATCCATATCGTCCAAAAATGAATTGGGGCAGTGGAAGCGGCCAATAAAAATATCAAGAAGATAATAGGGAAGATGACTGAGACTTATAAGAATTGGCATGAGAAACTACCATTTGCACTCTATGCTTATCGGACGTCTGTCAGAACCTCTACTAGGGCAACGCCTTTCTCGTTGGTCTATGGGATGGAGGCAGTTCTACCTATTGAAGTGGAAATACCCTCTCTTCGAGTTTTGTCAGAAATAAAGTTAGATGAGGCTGAATGGATCCAGGCTCGGTATGATCAGTTGAATTTAATTGAAGAAATGAGGCTAAGGGCTATTCGTCACGGTCAGATGTACCAAAAATGAATGATGGGAGCCTACGATAAAAAAGTTCACCCAAGAGAATTTCATGAGGGAGACCTTGTACTGAAAAAGATCCTTCCTATACAAAAGGATTTCAGAGGAAAATGAATGCCGAATTGGGAAGGACCATATGTCGTGAAGAAAGCTTTCTCTGGTGGCGCACTGATTCTAACTGAAATGGATGGGAAAAGCTTACCCAATCCTATGAACTCGGATTTAGTCAAAAAGTATTTTGCTTGAAGAGGAGAAGAGGCCAAGGTGAAAACCCGCAAAGGGCGCTTTGAGTTTCTAAAAAAAAGGAGAGGCCAAGGCGAAAACCCGTAAAGGGCGCCTTGAGACCAAAGGAGTTTTGAGTTGAAAACCCGAAAAGGGCGGCTCAAATTCTGAATAGACACGTAGTAATCTTGCTATACCTGAATCAACAAAAATGAAGTATGTTGCATATCGGGGCATCAACAAAGTACTTTGGGTCTTCTAAACACATGTTAAGCTCAAAACAGTCTTCGTGAAGTTTGTATATAGAAGCCCAATCTGCGATATCTAGGGCATCTGATCTTTGTCCTATTCATTTTACTATCTTCAAATTCTTTTTCTTCTCAAAGATATGTTCCTAACTAATTTTCTTTTTATTTTTGATAATTCATTTAACTCTCTTTGAAATCAATTTATTTGTTATCCATTATTCACAAACATGTTACATTGAAATATTGATTGACGAACTAATAATTTCATAAAAGAAGTTCTACATATTACTATGGAAATTTCTAGATAAAACAAGGAACCAAAATAGGACAATTGTTTAAAATTTCCATGGGCATAGATTGGAAATATTTGAGAAAGAAGAGTCTGGATAGAGATTATTTCTCTGAATTCTTTGTCCAAATGATAATACAAAATAATGATGTGATATCATCAAGTCATAACATTCGGGGAATGGTGTGACAAACTGAGTTGATGAAATTCCGAACCCCTGAATTGTGGTGGAATGGGTTGAATTTGAAATAAATCCTATACCCTATAAACTGCAGATGAGATGGATTGAAAACAGTTTCAATTCCTATCGTGGTAGGATGGTCCAAGCCTTGTGTCCTCAAAGTTTCAAGTGAAGGTGATTCTAAAATTACAGTGGGGCAAACTTGTTGAGCAGAACATGATTGATGTTCCGGGAGGAACAAGGATGAAGAATAAATGAGTGATGACACCTAGAGTAGGGATCATACTCATAACATTTTTCATATATCATAGCAAATCTCATTAGAAGCATTTGATTCATTCCGATCATTGCATCCTAATCCTTAAAAAGGAATCAGTTTCATGACATGTTACATTCATGTCGCTCATAACACATGTAGCTAGAAGCATTTGATTCATTCTGATCATAGCATCTTAATCACGTGACATAAACATATGGAACCGAGTCTACAGGACATATCCCTCAGTAGACAGTGTAGCAATATCGGTGAATTTGCAGATCTTATCTCCCTAAGTAGTAGTGGAGCAGATCAAATTTGGCGAATCTTATCTTCCCGAGGTAGCAGGGGAGCAGATTTTAGCCACCAGCTTTATCTCCCTGAGGTAGCAAGGGAGCAAGTTAAAGTTCGTAGTCTTATCTTCTTGAGGTAGCAAGGAAGCAGACTAAAGATTGCAGATTTTGTCTCCCTGAAGTTGCAGTGGAGCAAATCGAAGACGGTGAATCTTATCTTCCTGAGGTAGTAGGGAAGCAGATTTTAGCCACTAGGCTTATCTCTCCGAGGTAGCAAGGGAGCAGGCTGAATAATGTAGTCTTATCTTCCTGATGTAGCAAAGAAGCAGACTAAAGATTGTAGATTTTGTCTCCCTGAAGTTGCAGTAGAGCAAATCGAAGACGGTGAATCTTATCTTCCCGAGGTAGCAGGGAAGCAGATTTTAGCCACCAGCCTTATCTCCCTGAGGTAGCAAGGGAGCAGGCTAAATATTGTAGTCTTATCTCCCTGAAGTTGCAGTGGAGTAGACTGAAGACAGCCGATCTCATCTTCCTGAAGTTGTAGGAAGCAGATCAAAAACACTTTCAACCTTGTCTCTCTGAAGTTGCAGCGGAATAGGCTGAAGATAACAGATCTTGTCTTCCTGAAGTTGCAGTGAAGCAGATCGAAGATAGCAGATCTGGCATTCTTGAAGTTGTAAAAAGCAGATTGAAGCCATCATACTTATTAAAATCAAGATGAAGTTCCAATACCATTGAAGTTGCAGTGGAGCTGGAAGCCATTTGCAGAAGACGAGGGCCAAGAGGTCAAGATTCGGCAAGACCGGGCAAAATTGGTCCCTTTATAGTATTTGCTCTATTCTCGTTTCACGACAATGAGCAAAGAAGGGCAGCTGCAATAGCCTATTTTGCCCGGGCCCATACAGAGTCCAAAAACAGAAAATAAATAATAAAAATAAATAAACAATGTTTTTTAAACAGTCTAATACAAACCCGAAAAACAATTAAACAGCCCAAAACAGATTACATAACCCACTAAACCCAACACCTAAACTGCCTACCCAGACCCAATACCCCAAAACAGACCCTGACTTGAACTACCCAGACCCAAAACACTCGCGGCCCAAAAAGGCCCAATGCCTAAACAAGTCTCAGAGACCTAGGGTTTCTGAGGAAACCCTAGGCGCCGCAACAACCCAGCCCCTTGCGCCGTAGCACCCCAGCCCCTTGCGCCGTAGCACCCCAGCCCCTTGCGCAGCAATCAGCTCCTCGCGCCCACCTTCGGTCACGCCGCGATCCGCGCGCAAATCCTGCACCACCTGAGATCTTCATCGATTGCCTGCAAAAAGGAAAGAAGTAGTAGCAAATATAGACATAATATGTTTCCTTTTTTATTTTCGGGTTATAAAAACCCCAAGAACTTGTAACGAACACACGGAAGAGAATACAGAGAACATACAAAAAAGATACAGAAATAAAAAGAACAAATTTTTTGCAACACAGAAGTGGTTTTTTATCTCGCATTCTTTTTATTTTTTTTATTCATGCATGCATATTTTTATATAAAAAATACATAAATAGATAAAAGGAGCTTTACCTTTTTGTTTAGCGCCGAAGAGATGAAATTTCTAACCTCCGACCGCCATATGCGGTGGCGCGTGTAGAGGCGCGTGTGACGGCCCTCCATCGGAGCCTTGGCCGAAGGCTGAAGGCCAGAGAGAATTTGAGGGGGGAGTGTCTCTTTTTTTTTTTTTTTAAATTCAATGTTTAAAATGAATTTTTTAGTTTCTTTTTACTTATATAGTAATAAGAAAACAACGTCGTTTTTATTTAATCAAATAAGCATAAAATGACGTTGTTTAGGGCTGGGGATCCGCGCGTTGACCCGAAAACCCGGGGAGGATCCGCGTGTTTTTTGATAAATGGTCTAATTGCCATTTTAGTCCTTCCTCAAATTTTTTATTTTTAATTTCGTTTAATTTATTTTTTTTAATTTTAATTCGGCTCTAAATGTTTGCTTATATTTCAATTTAGTCCCTTGGGCCACTAAAGGGCTGGTAATAGAACGATGCCGTTTAGGAGATGGTGTATAATTGCCTAATAGGTCCCTGCATTTTGGCGCACATTCCAGTATCATCCTTTTCGCATTTTAACTTTAAATTTTCTTTATATTTTTTTAATTTAATCCTTACTCATTTTTGTTATTTTTAATTATTATATATTAAATTATTATTTTTCAATATTATTTATATATTGTGTATTATTTTAAAGATTTATATATTAAGTATTATATTATATTTTTTTTTATACATTATTATATTATATTTATACATTATTATATTATATATATATAACTTTTAAATTATTTTATCCTTAATGTTGCATGTAATTTTATATATATCGTTTATTTTTAAATATATAGTTTTATATGAATTAGATTATTATAAATATGTTTTTTTTTGTTTATTTCAAAATATATTTTATTTATAAATATATAACCTTTATTTATTTATTTATTTGGTATATGTTATTGCATGCAAGGTTTAATATGGCATGAGAAATTTTCATACTTATTTAGTATTCTTTTTATGTTATTTTGTTATTTATTGCTTTATATATATTCTATTTGTCCATACTCTTTCATTAATTTATGATTGTTTTAGTGTAGGTATTTTTATTAGTCATATTTTATATTATTATTTTCTTTATTGTCTATATTAATATGAAATATTAGCATATCATGATTGTTTTTAGTATTTATGTTTGATGATGTATTAATGCAATATTTTCATATGGATCATCGATTAGAATAAAATACATTTTGCAAAATTACGATATTTTATCTAAAGTTTTTTTTTATAAGGCAATGTTTTGTATTTAGAAATTCGGGAAATAGTGCCCTAACGTGTTGGATTTCGATTTTCCGTTTGACTAAATAACTAAATATCCCTTTAATAAAATTTTGTAAATCATGAGATGATTTTAGTTACGAGGGTTTAAAAATATCATGTCCTAACGTGCTGGATGTGATGTTTGTATTCTTTCGGAACAAAGAAATCTCAAATTTTAACTCAAATTGTTTAGTTTTTTATGAAATCATACTTTAAGTTTTTTTTTAATTTTCAACATTAGGACATGATTTTATTGATTAGGTACCAATTTTTGGGCGTTATGAGGGTGCTAACCCTTCCTCATACGTAACCGACTCCCGAACCAGTTTTCTTATTTTTCGTGGACCAAAATCGAATGTTTTGAAATAAAATGTTTTACAAGGTAATCCAATCACACCTAAATAAAAAGGACTGGCGGCGACTCCATTTCCGTTTTTTCTTAGTTGACCCTGTTTTTTAAAAACTCTAAAAATGGTTTTGAAAAATATCATCCAAGGTCATCATAACAATATTAATAAAAAGGCTTATTATATAAAAAAAAACATCAACGATTGAAAAAATCATGAAGATCAGTGTCATAAGGTTTTCTCCATTGAAGCATCAAAACCTTATTTATTTCAACGACCTACCCCTTATTCAACGACTACCTTAAGACAGATAAATGTTTCATCTAACATGGATGCATTGCAAAACTAACAAACAAAATCGAAATTTGGAATGCTCATTGCCTAAGAAATGACAAGAAGATTTACAATTTCCTTTGTCAAATGGTGGAAGATCCGGGAAAGGATCCCACTAGTTACCCAGTTTTGTTGCCTTCTCCTTTTAGACTGAATAGGGAGTATCCACCACCATATGCACATGAGGAAGAGGATGAAGATGTTGGGTTTGGTAGTACTTGAATTTTTGCTTACAAATGTAAAGGCTGATGATGGGTTTCTATGGATGGTGTGTAAGAGTATGCCCAAAGATCAATCATGAGATGGTTGTAATAACATACTTAATTTACCATGTTTATTAATATAAAGCGTTGTCATTATTATTTCAGTTTTTCTTTCTGTGTGTATAGATAAACTGTTTTATAATAATGTCCTGAGAATAATATGATTATTCTTAAAAGATCCTTAGTCGAGTATTATTGTTGACTAGGACAATAATAATGCATTAAGACTAACATGTAGTTGATTGATGATAAAGAGTTGTCATTGATATGGAGTGTCAAAATCAATGCATGAATATGTGTGTTAGAGAACAACATATTGGATTGACCCGCTATGAGTATGTTTCTTGGATTATTATGTAATTGTCACAACATTACTCATAGTGATTAATATGTATATGATCCTCAGACTTGAGATCATTATTATCCCAGCATCGTGAGTTGTATATTTTGATACAGTCAAACGTACACCGTAACAGGTTGTTCTATAAAGGCTGATGTTGGATATACCACAATCTATGTAGAGGGATATGGTTGATCAATAAAGGATAAGTCCCTCCTACATAATAGGAGTAATATCTTAGGCCACTTGATTGAGTGAGACTAGAAATGCATGGCCATGCTCAAATAAGTTGATATGAGATGTCATACTAATTTGTATATCATAGTCTACTCAAGATATCAAGAAACATGGGATGGATTATGCAAGTGTGACTATCCCATGACTTGTATCCGTTCCAGAGATAAAGGACTTAAGGATTAATGCATGAAAGGTTAATCACGAAAGGTTATGTCGAATCATGACTTCTTGTAACTTAGGTAGCAATGATGCATTGCTAGATGCCACTCATTGTCTGTGACAATAGAATCGTTCTAGTATTATTGCTAACGTTGCAAGAACCTACAGGGTCACACCCTATGGTTGAAATGAACAGAATAAAATATAGTTGGTATTGTGCTTGGTTGTCACATAAATTAAATTAATTAAAGAATTAATTTAATTGGGCAATCAAATATTGAACATATTATATGTACAAGGATGTTGTACACATAATGATAACATAATTTTATTAATATATGAATTTGATTCATATATAAATTTAAATAAATATAGTTTACCGGAATCCTTATTATAATTAATGTAATTGTAATTTTCAGATATAATTAATGTAATTATAATTTTCGATTAAAAACTTTATTGTATTTATTTAATCTTGTAATACATTCAAGACATACCAATTATAAAAGGCCCAATTAAGAGGATACCTATTATAAAAGGCCCAATGAGAAAGGCACCCATTATAAAAGGTATTAAAAGGAGACAAAACTAAATATGAAAACCCTAAGTGATTGCTTGTTAGGTCTAGCAGCCGTCAAGCAAATAAGCCTCCAAAACAGTTTTGGAGATTTCTTCCATTCATAGTCAAACCGGGTGGATTACGTAGAGGCCGACATCGGAAAAGGTTGAGGCTTGATTCGACAGTAGATCAAAACTCTTGTTGCCAAGGCGTCGCTGTCTACTCAGATTGAAGTTTTGGTAATTTCGAAACCTTTATTTCACCCCGATTCGTTCCTCACACATGGATCCATGATTTGGATCGCCGGATCTAATTTTATTCTGCTGCGCCATGGGGTACCGGCGTTCCAACATGGTGCACTTTTTGGCGTGTTTCCCTTTGTAAATTATTGATGTTAATTTTAGTACTTTAATTATGGATGTTAATTCTTAGTACTTTTGATCTTAGTTCTTATTCCAATTTTTCTTTCTTTTTAAATATGGATTACATAATATAAATTAATATTTTTTTTTTGTTATGTAAAGTCAGTAAAGTGTAACAGATGGAATTCTAATTCAAAAGGAAGAAAGACTTGTGTTTTCTTCATACAACCATTAATAAAGTCATTGATATGGCTAGAAAGTTATTAAGGGGAAGGAATAATGAAATCAAGTATTGTGAACCAATACCAAGTTTTAACAATTACTAAAGTTTCTATATCTTTACCAAATTTCTAATATAATATCAATATCTTAGATACTTTACCAAGCCTATACCAAGGTTTAGAAGTTACCAAAATTTTAACGATCTACAAATATTTTTTAGAATTTACCAAAATTTGTAAGCATTTACCAAGTTTTCTAAGATTTTATCTATATTTCCGAAATTTCTCAAACTATACAAAGTTTTAACAATGACCAAAATTTTTAAGTATTTACCAGAATTTAGCAATATTTCCAAAATTCCTTAACCTATACCAAGTCTTAACAATTACCAAAATTTCTATGACTTTACCAAATAATCCAATGATTTACCAAAATTTCTAAAATTTTACCAAAATATCTAACGATTTACTAGAATTTCTAATGAATTTATCAATATTTATAAGCTTATACCAAAAGTCTTATAGATTACCACAATTTCTATTACTTTACCAAAAATCTAAAGGATTACCAAATTATCTAAGATTTTACCAATATTTCTAAGGATTTACCAAATTATATAAAACTTTACCTAAATTTCTAACGATTTACCATTATTTTTAAGACTTTACCAAAATATTTAATGATTTACCAAAAATTCTGACACTTTACCATACTTTACAAATATTTCTATTGTTTATCAAAACCTCTAAGATTTTACCAATGTTTACAAAATTCCTCAACCTATACTAAGTCTTACCAATTACCAAAATTTCTATAACTTTACCAAAATATTTAACGATTTATCAAAATTTCTTAGACTTTACCCAAATATCTAAAACTTTACCAAAATTTCTTAGGATCTACCAAAATATCTAACGATTTACAAGAATTTCTAAGTTCTAACAATTTACCAATATTTCTAAGCATATACCAAAATTTCTAAAATTTCTCTGTCTACGCAAGTCTTAAAAATTACTAAAATTTCTAAGACTTCACCAATATTTGTAACTATTTACCCAAATTTCTAACACTAAAATATCTAAGAGTTTACAAATATTTTCAAAATTTCTAAGCACATACCAAGTCTTAACAAATTACCAGAATTTCTATGACTATACCAAAATATCTACCATCTACCACAAGTTCTAAAATTTTTATCAAAATATTTAAAACTATACCATACTTTCTTAAGTTTTACCAAAATATCTTATATTTTAGCATAATTTCTAACAATTTACCAATATTTCTAAAATTTCTAAGTTTATACCAAAGTCTTATAAATACAACAATTTTTATAACTTTACCTAAATATCTAACAATTTACCGTAATTTTCTAATGATTGCAAATATTTAAGGCTATACCAATATTTCTAATCATTTGCCAAAATTTCTAAGCCTATACAAACTCTTAAAATTTACCAAAACTTATATAACTTTACCAAAATATCTAATAATTAACCAAAGTTTCTAAGACTTTACTAATAATTTTAATTATTTACCAAAATTTCTAAGTCTATACCATGCCTTAACCGTTATCAAAATATCTAACGATTTATCAAAATTTATATGGATTCATCAAAATATTTAACTATATACAAAAATTTCTAACAACTTACCACTATTTCTAGTACTTTATCAATATTTTTAACGATTTATCGAAATTTGTAATAATTTACTATTATTTATAAGGATTTATCAAAAATTTTAAGACTATACAAAATATTTTTCCAAAATTATAAATGATTTATCAATATTTATAAGAATTTACATTTATAAAGATTTATCAATATTTATATGAATTTATTAAAATTCTTAAAATAATATTTTTTATAACCGATAACCTACAAACTTTTCCTAAGCTTTTTATATAGAAGGCAATAGTAGAAATGCCAAACAAAGCAAGAGCAGTTTTGGGGTCTCTTTCAAATGTTACCACCAGACAACCCACGGTATCTGATTTAGGGTTTATTTTTGGAGCTCAAGGAAACCACCCTTTGTCAGCTATGTATCAAAATTGCTTGTAACAGCCCAAACCCGGCCCAAACACTAAAACCGGATCTGGTATGTCACTAAGAAAAATTTTGGAAAACATGTCATATTTTCAAAAAAGCCCAAATATATTTTATATAGAATATGCCTTTGTAAAATAAAACCCAAACTTAATTACATGCCTTAGTTTAATTAAAATAAAAATTTATATAACTAAAAGTAATAAAAGCCCATAATAAAACAAAATATAAACTAGTGGCCCATGGCCTTATTACATCGAAGTTTAAAATCCATTAATTAAAAAAAATAAAATAATAACTTGAGTCTTTTTGCTAAATCCACATATTCTGCTGCATGGCCACCTTGCGTTCCTCTCCAGCCCGGTCCGAAGCACTAGGTATCACCTGAAATGTTAATTAAAAGGGTGACTCGCGACACTCAGTGTGCAACCCTCATGCACCACTAGATTTTTGGGCCTTAAGCCCATTAAGCAAAATAAACAATTTAATACTCATAACAAACATTAATAACAAATAATATGCAAGACCCAACCCGTTTGCCTAGGTTTCCATCCGCTACACGCCCCCGTACCAACCGTTCACACAATTGGGGATTTCTACAATCGCCCCACATCGCTACACACCATGATGGCAGTCTTGCTGCTCATCCACGTATGATGGTCGAAGCCCTTATAACATATAATGGCCGAAGCCCATATAATATTTAATGGCCGAAGCCCGTATAACAGTTCACGGCATTAGCCGCTACATCAGATCACGGTAAAAACCGCTACACATATAACGTATAACTTCCTCCTTTCATCAACCCATCCCATGCAATCACATACAAGCATTTTACTTATAACATTTAAACAGATTATTTACTAACCTGGGATCCGCTTTTACCCTCCTTGGGCTTTCATCAATAAACCGAGATGTTGGCAATTATCAAAACATATATAAATCTTATGATCATGCATTTTATGATTAGATCTAGATGGTGGGGAAGTATTACACACCTGTTATCGCGAAAATCTATTATCCTTAACGTAGAACCTTATTTGTCGAATCCCGAAAATCCCTAAGAAACGTCACCTCCCTACCTTCGGCTTTTCCACCAAATCGGCTTTAATGGAACAGATTCGGCTTCTAGGGATAAAGAGTATAATCGACAGGGCCTTGGAAATAATGATTTGGATTAGGAGCTTGATAAAAATAAAGGAATCACAGAAAAAGGAGAAATCCCGAAACTCACCGGAATAAAGAGGAGTATACGGCTTACGGTGCACCTTCGGGAAACAGAGATCTCACTTGTAGATTCGACTTTGAGAAGAGAAGAGGGGAAAGTAAACTGTGTTTGGAGAGTTGCTGCAAAGAAAAGGTTTTGAGAGAAATGAAGAAGAGAAGTTCGGCTAGGTGAGGAAGAAGAGAGAAAAATTGAAAGAAAGGATGATCACTTGGCTTATATAGATTTCGGCAATACACTCCCCCTCCCAGAGTTGGATTTTCGGCCAACTCTGCTGTCATCTGATAACTTTTATCTTTCTTGTTATCTTAATCCCTTATCTCCTCAAAAATAGCCCTTATCTTTCTCTTCCTTTATCTTCCTATTTATCAAGAAAATAAAAGAATTAAAATCCCTATTTTGTAGCTAATGTGCTGTCCACTCCTAGGGCTCCTAAGTGCCGAATTTTTGACCCAAAAACTTGGGCTCTCAGTAGCCCTTACTTGGCCCAAACTCCTCCCCCCTTATGACACCACCTTATGCCCACTTAAAGCTCCTCAAATTTTTGGGCCACAAGCCCAGCTTGTCACTTAATTAACTATCTACTTAAATTATGAGCTAACACCATTTATTAGCCACCTAACCCAAATTTTTAAAGCCCAAAATATCACTTAAATTACCCAGAACATTAATTTAAACCCTAATCCAAATATTTAATCAGGGCCTCAATTCAACCTCAAATTCTTAAATTACAAATTAATCAAGTACCACATATAAATGCGCAGGCCTATATTTAGGATATTACAGTGCTTGCAGGCACCCTTTCATTTTTGGGTTATTTTTATTTGATTTTTGCTTGGATATTAGTATTTTTCATCAAAATAATATAAAAATATCTATTCCTATATTTTATTATAACAAATAAGATAATAAAAATGCATGTTAATAAATATCTTATTTCTAAAATAATATTTGAAGGAAAAACAAAGGGCAAATTACCAAATAATACCCTTTTTTTTTTAAAATTTACGGAAAATGATATTTTTTTTCAATTATTTACCAGAATGGGCCATTTTCCCCGAAAGCGCATCCACGTCAGCGTGATGTCAGGGTATGGTAGGAAAACGCGTCCCTCGGGGAGCGTTTTTGCCACATTAGCAGAAAACGCGTCCTTGAGGGCGCGCTTTGCTGATGTAGCAAAAACGTTCCCCTAGCGACGCGTTTTATCCCGTGTTTTTTTTCCAAAAAAAAACTATTTTCGAATTAAATTTTCAAAAAAAGGTCATTTTTTAGATATTATAAAAATAGACCAATTTTTTTTTAAAAATTTACGAGAAAAAAACCTCTATAAAGGCTCAAAGTGACAACACCATATTTTTTAAGGTGTCACCAATTAATATAGAAATATAATTTACAAAGCAAATCTTTATATAGACCCAAAGTCTCATTTCTTTTGTTTTCTTGAGCAACGTGGGATGTAAAATATGTGTATATATAGACTCATGAATAGTTTTGTAGCTTGTTCCTAAACAATTTGAGGTTCCTTCCTCTTTTAACTAACAACATGAGATTAAATGCTACACTATATTTGATATTTTTTTTACAAAAAATTTAAACTCTAAGTAAAAAAAATCAAAGTTTAAATTTTTTGTAAAAAAAATATCAAATATAGTGTAGCATTTATCTCATGTTGTTAGTTAAAAGAGGAATGAATCCCACATTGTTTAGGAACAAGCTACAAAACTATTCATGAGTCTATATATACACATATCTCACATCCCACGTTGCTCAAGAAAACAAGGGAAATGAGACTTTGGGTCTATATAAAGATTTGCTTTGTAAGTTATATTTCAATATTAATTGGTGACACCTTAAAAAAATAGTGTTGTTACTTTGAGCCTTTATAAAGGTTTATTCTCGTAAATTTTTAAAAAGTTTGGTCTATTTTTATAATATTTTAAAAATGACTTTTTTTAAAAAATTTAATTCGAGAATAATTTTTTTGGAAAAAAAACACGGGCTAAAATGCGTCCTTGAGGGAGCGTTTTTGCCACATCAGCAAAGCACGCCCTCAAGGACGCATTTTCTGCTGATGTGGCAAAAATGCTCCCCCAGGGACGCATTTTCCTGCCACATACCCTGACATCGAGCTGACGTGGACGTGCTTTCGTAAAAAATGGTCCATTCAAGTAAATAATTAAAAAAAATATCTTTTTCTGTAAATTTTGAAAAAAAGGGCATTATTTGGTAATTTGCCCAAAAACAAAGGTTAGGCATCATGACATTGCTTCACCAATGGGATTAACTTGACCCCACCTGAGACCCAACTCTTCTTTTCCCTTTTAAAATTGTGGAAATCAAAATTTATAAAAAGATAACTAATGCATTAATTCTATTTTTATTTATTTCATCTTCATTAATATTTCAAATTAATGTCACTAACATTTTTGGTTTAGGTATATTTATTTACCATAAATATGAGCTGTGAAAGGGTTCAGTTTAGCAGCCTAATATATTGTTTTTCCGTTTACATTGCATCATCCACTTTAGGGTCACATCGGGTAATGCTATTGTGGGTGTCTTAGTGAGAGGTTGGGAACGAGAGCGGATATTTGGGTATAGTCGTAATTTAGGTGTCAGTTCAGTTTTAGAAGCGGAACTTCAAGTGATTGTTGATGGGTTCAATACGTTTTGGGAGGAAGGTGTGTGTCCGACTAATAATTAAAAGCGATAGTAAATCAACGGTTGGTTTAATTCATGGGACTCATAGGGTGGGACTACAAGAGCTGAGTTTGAGAATTTGCAATTGGATGGAGAGGAACTGACAAGGTAAGATTCGATATGTGCCATGAACCACAAATGCCGACTCTATAACTAGAGTGGTTGGGTGGTGCAAGATGTAATGATTCGGCATTATAATTCAACTTCCTTTTATAACTTAAAAAAAGAAATTTATTATGATTTATTGAATTATCAGTAAAGTGTAAAGATAATATATAGCTAAAATAATTAACATTTTTGTTTTAGTTAGCCAAAGTCAAACATGAATTCAAGTTAGTATTCCTTTTAAAAAAAACATAAAATCAAATGACACCTCATTAAGGTAAAAGTTGAGGTGGTGATGGTTAAGCAGTGATTAGAAAAAGATTTTCAGAATTTTGTATACAAATTCATATTAGCCCGGCTGAATTATATAACCCATTTCATTATTTACATAAAACTTATTAGTTTTATTCTTAAAATTTCAGTTAGCCAATTTGAAGTAAAAATAACCTAATCCTCAACTTTGAGTTAATTTATGTATATATATTTTATTTTATATGATGTTTTTATTTTTTTAATATTTTACTATATCCCTATATCTCTTGACTTTGATTATAAAACTTAAAAACTTCACTAACATTG
The DNA here is from genome assembly GCA_005393395.2 of Gossypium australe. Lineage (NCBI taxonomy): Eukaryota > Viridiplantae > Streptophyta > Magnoliopsida > Malvales > Malvaceae > Gossypium > Gossypium australe. Next base: position 62,835,393 of record CM016614.1, on the reverse strand, counting down.
TATTAAATAATTTCTTTTAATTATTTACAAATATTAAATGCGAAATTATTTAGTACAATGCTTGTGGAGTTTTAGCAGGGTCAAGAGGTTGAAAAGTGTTATAGTAAAATATTAAAAAATAAATATTTTAAAAAAGAGACATGTGTCAAATTTTCATGTCTACTTGCAGAATAAAAAAAATATGTTAGTGTATCAAATACGATCCCATATTAAATAAGTTCTTTTATTTTAGTGGTCTTTCATTTGATATAAAGATAATTTAAAAAAGGCATAATAATTTTTTTGGCCCTCCAACTTTAAAAAAAAAAAAAGTTATTTAGCTTTCAATTTAATTTTCCGCCACTTTTAGCCATTGAACTTGTATTTTTTGTCAAATTACCTAAAAATAGATGGAAAAGTTAGCGTTTGTTAACTTTGCTAACATGACATACATGTGGATTGCCACGAGAATGACATGTCAATATTTAATTAAAATTTTAAAACTTTAAAATATTAAAAAAATATTTTTTATATTTTTAATAATTTTAATTTTTAAAAATAAGTTATATATTTGAATTTTTTAAAATTTAAAAATTAATTAAATGATGCCGTGTTATTTACTTAACAATCCATGAGTATGACATGTTAATAAAGTTAAGAAATTAACTTTTTTATCCATTGCAAGATGTTTTGACAAAAAAAATACAAATTTAAAAATAAAAAAATTAAATAAAGGACTAAAATAATTATTTTATAAAATTACAAGTACTAAATAAATCATTATGCCATTAAAAAAAAATAACAACAATCATAAATGTTACCCATCTTTTTCAAATAGATAAAACTGCTTCCTTTTTGCTCGTCATGTACCAAAGCCACTTGTCCTAGAAAATTTAAGCTTTTGGTAGTTATTCTTTGTTACATAGCTTTTGATAATTTGTTGAACATAAATTTCTGGTTTGTTGGCACATTTTCCATTGATAAAATTTTTAGTATAATGTTTAAAATATTTTATTTTAAAATTCATTGAATAATACATAGAAGTAGACTGATAATAAAGTTGTATCTAAATATTATTAAACATCTTTAAATTTATAATTTTTTAATTTTTTATATAAAAATAATATAAATTAACTATTTTTGTGAATTCATATGCAATGTGTTGGTCATGGTTTTTAAATAATTTACTTGTAAGCCTCACTGTCTCACACCTCAACTCCATGATATACGTATGTTCAAAATATATTACATGAAGAAGTGTTTATCACTTATTTTGTCACACCTAAAATGTGAGACAAAATATTTTATTTTAAATTTATTTCAAAATTTATTCAATAACAAATATAGGTGGAGTGATAATTAATTTGTAATTTAATATTATTAAATATTTGTTCGATCCTTAAATTTGTAATTATTAATTTTTTTTATTTAAAGATGATATATAAGTATGAAAATTAACACACAATTTTTGTAATAATCTTAATAAGAAAAAACTATTTATGTGAAATCATATGTAATGTGTTGGTCATCATCAAATACTAGATATTGAAAAATCACACTTCGAACACAAGATTTAATCTCAATAAACATTCATATAACACCCCTCACTTGTCCCGATGCACAATAAAAGTATGATGTGCTACTCGAGCACTTTGACGCTTTTACCAAAAACTTTCTTTTATAAAATAGTCATTTCGAAACATTTGGATGTTGGTTAACAGGGGCGAAGCCAGGGGGTTGGCATGGGCCCCAGCCCCCTAAAATGTAAAATTGCTATTTAGACTCTTAGAATTTTTAAAAAATTTTAAATTAGTAAAGGTAAAATTGTACTTTGGCCTCCCCTAAAATTATAAAAATTCGATTTAATCCTTTACAAATTGTAAAGATATAAACTATAAAAAATTAAAATTTTATCCGACCCCCCTAAAAAATTGTTCTGGCTTTGCCCCTGTTGGTCAAATTAGATTAACTAATTTAAAAAAAATTCCATGTTATTAAAAACCATTTTGGGTCTTTGGAAATATATATGGACATTGCCAAATCATAAAACAAGTGGCTAGAGTTTTTAGGCTTAAAATTGAGATTGTTCGGGTTGAGAGAAATAGGAGTTTCGCTAAAGCTTAAAAATATTTTTATAAAATTACTAATCCAAATTTTGGATAATTAAAAGACTTTAGAGACAATTTAATCATTTTGAAGTTGTTTGGGGGTGGTCGAAGGTGTCAGAGAACTAAAATGGACTCTGAAAAGTCAAAACAACTCAAAACAGTGCAATGGCTAGGACTAGGGGCACTTATTGTGTAACGACCCAAAATCCGTGGGCACCGGAAAAGTGTGTTATCGAGCCTCCGTCTTAGTAAATCGAGTTAGTAAATAATTATTAGGAGTAATTATGAGTCTAATAGTGTGTTTAATTGGATTTTTATTTAGTGAATTTAGCTTGATTTAAAGTAATTAGGAAAAATGATCAAATTGAATAAGGGGTAAAAGTTGAGTTATAGATTGAAAGAAAATAAAAGGGACTAAAATGGGAATTAAGCCATTAACAAAGAATGAGGCGGCAAATGCATAAAAATCATTATTAAGGTTTTATATTAGATATATTATTATTATTATTATTATTATTATTATTATTATTATGAAATAAATCAAAATAAAGATAAATGTATGGTGATTAAATTATACAAGTGTAATGCATATATTTATACATTTATAATAAATTTATTTAATTACTTTTTACTTAAGTAAATAGATTTTTATTATATTAAATATTAAAATATATAAAATAAATAAATTAAATTAAATGGTGACAAGTGTAAGGTGATGATGAATCCAAGTGTACTAAATAAAATATATACATTTGTAATTTATATATGTATTTACTTAATATCAAAGTAAATAGATATTTATTATTTTTATTAAAATAAAAAGATAGTTATTAATTAAATAATTATTTATAAGATTTTTATGAAATAATTAAATAAAATCATGACAAATGTATGGTATTGATCATGTACAAATGTAGAAAAGTAAATGTATACATTTGTATTATATTATTAATTATATGATAGATATTTATAATAATTAAATTATAATATATTAAGTTAATAAAATAAATAAAACAAATGAAATAATAAAAAAAGAAACAAAAGAATCAAAAGAAAAAGAAAAAATAAAGGAGAAAGAACAAAAGCTTTCGAAACAAGGGAAAGGAAAGAAAGAAAGAAAAAGAAAAAGAAAAAACTAAGGTTTTAAAGCTTGAAGTTTAATTGGTAAGTTTAATCAAGTCATTTTCTTATAAATTTGATGTTTTTGGAATCCTAGAGTGAAATACTCTTGGATTTAAGTTGAAATTTTGAAAGTTAATAGATTTTTGAGTAGGGTTTATGTTGAACAAATGATGGAATTGGGGGTTTATTTGATAGAAATTTTGATTAGAATTGAATAAAGGATTGAATTGTAAACTAAGCTATAAGTTTTGAGTTTTAGGGATTAAACTGAAATAAATTCGGAATTATGAAAATATGATAAAAATTAGATAGTTAAATGTGAGTTTGGCAAGAAATTGAGTAGCAAAAAGGTATGAATTGAGGTATGAATTGAGAAAGAAAAATATATAGGTTTAGTTAGGATTAAATTGGAATTAAAGTAAAAGTTAAATAAAAATTTCAGCAATTAAATTGTGTTGTGTTAATGATTGTGAAATTATTTTAATTGTTCGTAGCTAATATCGAGCCTGAAGCATTGGCCCAAAAAGGAAAAGAAAAGATCGTCGAGGATTAAATCCGAAGAGAATTCTGGTTTGTATCATTATAATTCAAGCTTTATTATTATTATGTGTTTAATTTTCTAATTATGTGTGGTAAGTATATTAAGGTAAGTGTTTAGTAAAATGATAAATTTATGATTGGGTACTGAATATTGTTTTGTGTACTGTACTGAACTATGAAATTACTGAAGTAATGAATTACTGTAATACTGTGAAACTGATTGAAATAAGGAATTATAATTGATACTGAACTGAGATGGAAATTGTACTGAAAAGTGAATTAAATACCCTATTAACTAGTCAGGCTAGTCGGATATAGTTGGCATGCCATAGGATATGGAAGCGTACGGGTTTTTACCAGCCTACTGATCAGGCACTTATGTGCCAACTACTGTTACTGTTACCGTTACTGTTACCTATTCGATACTTTGTGTGTTGAATACTGTTACTGTTACTATTACTGCTATCGTTACTGATTACTGTTTAAGTATTGTGTACCGTTAAGGCACAATGTGCCGTACTGGTGTGTTGGTTGGAATCCGTGTATCCGCTGAGTCCTAGTCAAGTTAATAGGGACAATTGAGATAAATTTACTGATAAAACTAAATTTAAATGATATGGCATATGTGAAAGATGAGAATTGAAATAAAGAATTAAGAATGATATATATATATATATATATATACATATATATAATTAAATGATAACAAAAAAAGATTAAATTGTTCATTAAGTGAAGATAATTGTAATGTAAAAGTATGTGTGTGATTTAATGTATTTAATTATAAATTGAATTATAGTGATACCACTGAGTATATGCATACTCAGCGTACGGTTCTAGAAGTCAAGTACTGAATCAACATCCAAGCCAGACCCGACTTCAGTAAACTTTTGGTGATGTATATTTTCTTTTGGTAATGTGGCATGTACATAGGATGTGTATAAAGGTTATTATGTTTTGAATATATATATGGTTAAAAATGCTAGTATTATAAGTCTAAGAATTATAATAAAAGAAGTTTATCTATTTTAATTTGATTAGTACATTGATAAATTTAAATTGATATTATATTGATTGAGTTTGATTAGAAGGTATTTAGTATAGAAAATGAATATGTGAAATGAATTGGTTGAATTGGTTATGTTTGAAATGAATATGTTTTTAATTGCAGGGAGTTTTATGTGAAAATAAGCAGAAATGCTGTCGAAATTTATAAAAAAAAAAGAAAAAAAATTTGGAATACTTAAACGAATCCCGTTTCTCTTTTAATACATACTTTAAACTTCGAGAGTTTATTATAGGGACTTAGTTATTAAATTATACTATGAATATTATTTTATTTGTGAATTATTCGTAAGTTGTCTGATATGTCCGGTAATGCCTCGTAACCTTATTCCGGCGACGATTTGGGGTTAGGGGGTGTTACATGTTGTGGTACAAGTCCTCAGTTGTGCCCATATAAGTCTCTGTTATTATAGATGAGAGCATTCTATTTGACTTCTTTTAATACCTTAAAGGTCAAGTACCAATACCAAGATCCTTAGTGTAACAACCCGTTTTTAAATGGTATCAAAAATGACAATTTTAGAACCCCATTTTTTGATAATTGAGCCAATAAGTTTTATTAATTAATATTTACAAGTATATTATAGTATTAAATTAAATTTTGGTCCAATAATTTTTATTGAACGGTTAATAATTATGGTACAAGGACTAAATCGTATTAATAGTAAAAGTTTAAACCGCTAAGGATTTTAATTGGTTGAGGGCCAGTGGTACAATTAAACCTATTTTAGTTAGTGGGTAGTGGATAATAGTGCCATCATCCACCTACTTTGGCTTAATGAGGATTTGTAACAGACCAATTTTGACCCTAATCGGAACGGTGGTTTCGGAACCACGAATCCGAGTCTGAGAGTTATATTTTTTTTTATATTATGTTTTGTGTCTGTTATGTGTGATTTAGTAAGTGTGAAAATCTCGTGGAAAATCTTAGCCATCTAAGTGTTTAAATTGCTAAAGGTCTAAATTGCAAGGTGAACCAAAGTAGTGGGCATTAATAAAAAGGGGGCTAAGTAAATTGTCCATTAAACATGGGGATTTGCATGTCAAATTCCCCATTTTTAAACAAGGTGGACGGCAAGCATGCATTTCATGTTCTTTTTTTTTATTTTGTATGATATTTAGGCATTATTATATTAAAAGCATGCCAAGAATATATGCTTTTTAATTATATATATTGATTTTAGTGATTTTATAAGAAAAGCATGCTATATTTTATGTTAAAAAGATAAAAACAAAAAGGAAAATAATTCTCCCTTCATTCATTCCCTTCTTGCCCGATTCTTACCTTGAAGAGAAGAGAAGAACTTCATTCTCCCCCATTCGGCCCTTGCATGCAATAGGATAGGTAAGAATTGAACTTGATTTTAAAAACCTACCTTGATATGGCTTAAATTCTTGGTCATTTTTCTTTTGAAACAAGCAAAAGTTGTTAATATTGCTATGATGAGATTCGGCCATGGGTGCTAATGTTGTGGTTTGTTGTGTTAATAAGTTAGATAGTATGAGAAGAAATGGCATGAACTTGTAAGAAGATTTTGTTGATTTGGCTTGAAGATACCTTCAAAGTTGGCCGAAAATGGGATGGATATTCATGAAAATTTCTTCTTGTGTTTTGATGTTAGGCCATCCTCTTATAATGAAATTAACCATAGAAGATTTTTGTATGTGATGTTAAATTATTAGGTGGACTAAGTCTAAGACTTGATTACTTGAAGTAATTAGTGCAAGGGGTAAAATGGATGGAAGGAAGAGTTATAAAGAATCCTAAGAACCTAAGGGCCATTCGGCCATGTAGAAAAGATCCATATAGGTTGAATTGGATTAGTTAAATGCATGAATTTGGTGTGGTTATTCAGCTTGTTGCTTGGTTGTATGTTGAGGAAAATGCATGGGTATTGAATTGGCATATTCGGCCATAAGAGAGAATGAAATTTGAGCTATTGTATTCGGCTATACATGTATACTTATAAAGTGAATGTATGGCCATAGGTAAGAAGATAAATTTTAAACTAAAGTACATTAAAGTGATAGAAGGAAGGGTTATAGAGGATCCTAGAGACCTAAGGGCCATTCGGCCATGGAAAAGAAATCCAAATGAGTTGAAATTACATTGTGGTGTGAAATCGATTAAATTGAAAAAGTTAAATGCTTGAATTTGGGGTGGTTATTGTTTAAACTAAATGTATGAAGTAAGGATTCGGTTCCTAGTTTTCTTGAATTAAATTGTGTGTAAATTGTTTTGAGTTGAGTAAAAAGGGATAGGGTGAATATGAACAAAATTTATTTAACATTTTTAGATCGGGAACAAAAAGAGAAGAAACAAGATCGAGGAAAAGCAAAGATTATCGAGTAGCTAATTTGCACGGCTTATCGACAACCGAGGTAAGTCCTTTATCTAAAATATGTTAATAAGTTAAGCACAAATTTAGTGAATGACAAGCTGTGGAATTTTAACGTACAAATTCATGATATAGTCGGGGATAACTGTATAGTATTGAAGTGAATTTATTGGGCTAATGCAAATGAATAAGTAAGTTCTTGAGCAATCTAGTGTTTTGAGGTTAATTACAAAATCTAATGAATGATAGAATTTGTATGAGTTGGGGTAAAACCATGAGTTGGCCGAATGTGATGATGATGGATTAGGTTGAATTTCAAATGTATTTAACTAAATGTGAATAAACGCATATGCTTTGATATGTGACAGTGAAATGTGAAAAGTATGTAAAGTTATTTTTGACATTCGGGCTTTATGCCTAGCAGGCCTTGTGCCAGTGACATAATCGGGCTTTATGCCTAGCAGGCCTTGTGCCGGTGACATAATCGGGCTTTATGCCTAGCAGGCTTCGTGCCGGTGACATAATCGGGCTTTACGCCTAGCAGGCCTCGTGCCGGTGTTAATTATCGGGCTTTACGCCTAGCAGGCCTTGTGCCGGTGTTACTTTTCAGGCTTTTACGTCTAGCAGGCTTGATGCCGGTGATGTATTTTACCAAAGAGCAATTTAATCTTTGTCAAGACAATTTAGAGCTAAATTGTCAAGAATATGGTTCGGGTAAGTATGTGAGGTATGCTATGTTTAATATTACTTGGGCCAAATTAATATTGATGGATGTAATCTGACAGAAGTCGAGCTTAAAACGCGCCATTATGGAACAATTAGTTTTCATGTATAAACGTTAAGAAAGTAGGTTATCGAATTATTAGTATTTGGCTTTGTGTAAACTATTCACTTAATTGCCTATGTGAAATGCCATATGTGGATTGTTTTCTTTTCATAAATAATTAAATGTTCTATTATCATGAGTTAGGACTTACTAAGCTAGTAAGCTTAATTATGTGAGATGTTTCCTCTGTTTTATAGATTAGGGGGCAAGCCACAAGCTCATCGGGATTTTCGGAAGGTCGCTCACACTATCAACCTACAATTTGGGGTACTACTTCGTTTTGGTTTGCTTGAAGGCATGTATAGGATAGACTTGGTCCTTGTTTGATGATTTTAAGGTCCATGTATGTAATAGCCATGCGAATATGGCTAAATTTTCAGTTAACTACGTTGTTGTGTTTGAAATGTAAGTTAGTTTATGATGGCAATGTCTATGCATTATTAATCAAAGTTAATCGTTTTTATTAAGGAAATGGTTGTATATGAATTGAATCCTTGAATTTGGGATGTCGGTAGGTTCAGTTAGAAGCTAGTTTATTTTTTTTTTATGAAATACAACAAAATAGTTTATAGTGGCAGCAGTGACGTGAGTTAGAAAAATCACCAAAAATAGGGTATATTGAATTTGGAGGTGAGTGAGTTATGAAATTGAACCTTAGTGTGTCTATTTTTATACGAAAGAAACAGAATAGGCAAAAGATTTATATATTATGAGATAATTAAGTTTAAACGAGACCTGCTCTGAATGAATTCGTGAGTCACTGTCCTGTTTTGGAAATATTGTCAAAAATTGTACAAAAATAATTAGGAATCATGATTTATATGTGTAGAACCCTAAATGAATCTATTTTTCATTGGTATAAACAAGAACACCATAGGAAAATTGTGCAATCAGATAACTGCAGTTTTATAGGGACAGGTCAGAACTGTCCAGCAGTGTAATAAGGGTAACTTTGAAGAATAAACTGTACTAATTGGCCACATGAAAAATTCTAGAAAAATTATGGCGAATAGATATATGAGTCTAGTTTCAAGGAAAATTTACGGATCTGAATTTCGAGTTTTGTAACTCGAGTTATAGCCAAATTAGTTGGCACGACACAGTTTGACAGCTTTAAAATTTTTATGTTTTGAACTTGTAGTCAAGTCAGGTAATGCCTCTTACTTAATTCCGGCAATGGTCTCGAGTAAGGGGTGTTACAGGATTATTTGGCTTAATGAGGATTATGTTAAGATTAATTAAGATAGTTAATTAAACATGTTTAATTAAGGGCTAAACTTAGTATAAATACTAAATAGAATTAAAAAAAATGAGCATAGTGCTCTCTTCTTCATCCATACGAAAGGGAGATAAGAAAACTAGGCTTTTCCAATTTTCCAAGCTTTTATCTTCATTTTGGTAAGTGATTTCTAGTTTATTTCTTGTAATTTTTTATATTTTTGAAATATCTGGAGTTTGATTTAGCTAACCCGGGGATTAGATCATAAAAATGTTAAAGTTTTAAAAATTTACCTTTGATGCATTCTTCAATATTTTCTAGTTATTTGGTTAGATATGAAAAAAAAGACTAATTTGTAAAGTAAAAAATTGTTAGTTTTGAACATAGGGACTAAAGTGTAATCATTTTGAATTTAGTATGAATTTTATGTAAATATAGGTATTAGAGGGTTATATAAGGATGAAATTGAGATTAGTTTCGAAATCAAAACTCAAATTTGAAAGTTATGGCATTTTCGGTTTTAGGGACTTAATTGTATAAAATGCAAAATGCAAAACTTGAGGGATTATTCGATAAATGAAATTGAACTGTCAAATAACTTCAATTTGCTGTCAAATGATGTTGAATTGATTATTGAATTAAATTATTATTTAGATCGAGATTTAAACCAATCTGAGGATATTCAATAAAAATAGGAAATTGCATATTAGTCCCTAACATCTCATCGATTGCTATTTTTCCAAGTAAGTTCAAATGATGTAATTATTTTTAAATTCTCATGAAATTTATATTAAGAACTCATGTATGTTTTGTTGGATTTTGAGTTATTTGTAATTTTGTACAAAGTGGTGAGATTTGGATTAAATTGAAAAAAGGTTAAATATGAACTTACATGATGAGAATTACTCTGATGAAACTTTGTAAATGTATCTTACAGTGGTTATTGGTTGATTTTTGATGATTCCGAGATCCAACATTTATTATGGACTCGAAGGTACATGTGACACAAGTTTAGTTCGAAGAAGTAACCTAATGTTGTTTTATAGGTTTAGTTCGAACAAGTAACCTAATGTTTAGCTCGGACGGGTAACCTGACACAAGTGGATATGTTTAGCTCGGACGAACACCATATGTGTATTGAACAATTTGAAATATGTATATTGATCCTAAGTAGTGAATGGAGAATTTAAGGACAATTATTGAGTATATTTTCATACGATTGAATTGTGGTTAAATTGAGTATAGATGATATGGAATTTATGCTTATATTTGAAATGTTATGTGATCAAGTATGGTACAAACTTACCTTGATGTTGTTGTGTTATGCCATGTTAGGTGGACTTGATTTTACATAATGTTTACTATATCTATTTCATGGTTAAGGTAAGTTAATTTTTTATATCGTATGAGCTTACTAAGTATTCTCAATGCTAATTCCATTGTATCTGCTTTCCCTGTAGATTTTTGGATGTTTGAAACGTGTCGGTCGGACCAACGAGAAGCACAAACCATAAGTTTCCTGATTTGGTAAACTCTTGATTGATTTGAACTTGGTTATATGTGGCATGTACATAGGAGTTTCAAGTGGTTGCAATGTTAAGTATGTAGTATAATTGATGTTTGAATACCGGTGACAACTTTTGGATGTGATGAAATGTTTATGTTCAATGTTTTGGTATTTGGTATTTCGGTATGCAGATATGGATGAACATGTTCAATAGGTTATTTCATATAAGTTACTAGTGACATGAATTGAATGTATGGCTTGAAAGAGATTCAATAATTGAATTGGTTGAAGTAGTTCTTATAATCTTGTTGTGTTTTGGTGTCAAATGTGGCATTTTGGTTTTATGAATTGGTTATGTAACACCCCTTATACGTATTCAACGACGGAATAGGGTACGAGGAATTATTAGGCTTATATGCAAACAATCACACCACATCGAGACTTGAATTTCTACTCCAAATTAAAACTTTTGGAATCACCTTTTTAAACAAGCGTACGAGGCCTAATTCACGGTTTAGGAATGGTTCGGGATCATATCGAGCTCTTTGGAAGCTCTCAGGAAGACCTTAGAAAACTTCCTTCAACAATCCACACACCCGTGTGGAATTATTTCTCAATTTGAACGTACAGGGGTTTTCACACGGCCGGACACACGCCCGTGTCACTGGCCCGTGTGCCAAAACCTTGGCATTCTGTTTCTGACGTCATCATCCCATAAATATCACACGGCCTAGGCACACGCTCATGTCCTTCGACCTTACGGCGAATTAAATTCCAAATTCAGATGCAGACTTCACATGGCCTGGGCACACGCCCAAGACCATGGCTGTGCCTTCCACACGGCTGAGACACAAGGACGTGTCTCTGCCCGTGTGTTTACTACTGAGCATACTGACTTGTAAAATTAACTTGCAAGGGACACACGACCTAACCACACACCCATGAGGCTGACCGTGTACGGCCTAGACACACACTCGTGTGGACAAGAATAAGGTTATTTTCCAAGCTCTTTTATCACCCTAACTCATACTAATATAAATCACATTCAACCATCACCCCATTCATGCATACTTTAGCCAAGCAACCCAATCATGCACCATACACATTCATGAATAACCTCAACTTTTCATAGATTAATAATATTGAGCCATGAACTACGATCTATACAAAAGAATTCACCTTTAAAAGAGCCAACACACTTGGCCAAAACAACAAGACATTTCACTATGTCTAGCACCTATACATTTCATATTCAAAATGCTAAGTCTAAATATACCAAGATGTGCTGATAGTGTGGGTGATCTTTTGATTATCATCGTATCCCGAGCTGGCTTTTTGACACTATAAAACAAGGGAAAAGAAAAGGAGTAAGGTTTAAGCTTGGTAAGTCTACATGTAAACAATAAGCATCATATCATATGCTAAGCAATCACAAACATTACATATTAGGTAAGAACAATTCACATTTTCATAATCATTCTTACTCATCTCATCTCTTGCCATCTTCCAACCATATAACATATATATTGCTCACATTTAATTGCACATATACCCTGTACTCATCACCACAAAGCCATATGAAATATTTACTTAGACAAGTTTATCGATGAACCCTTCGGAATAATAGTAGGTACCCGATGGTTTCGCACATAGCCCACCATTAATCAATAATAGGGTGGTATCGCACATAACACACCAACAAGAATAATTACGGTGGTTTCGCACATAGCCCACCAAATGATAATGTAAATGATGGTATCGCACACAGCCCATCGTGAATAAATAATAAGGTGGTATTGCACACAGCCCACCAAATAATATTTATGGATATTTATCCTTACTTACATTTCTATTTAGAGGTTCATACGAGAGTTAATCATTATCTATCATTTTCAATCAATCTCACCAACAAGTAATTTCATCCATACAATACATCAATAAGTAACGACATATGTACTAAAGATGTATCGTTTACACATAAACTTACCTTGGTGCAAAATGTGTTAATCGACGGTTTAGTTCGTAACCTTACCTTTTCCCCAGTCAAGGTTTTTTCCGCGCTCATTTAATCACTACTTAACTCCTAACACATCAAAATTTCTACTTAGGCAAAAATGACCATTTTGCCCTTATACTTTGGCAAAATTATGATTTTACCCCTAGGCTAGTAAATCGTTTCTCATCACATTTTCTCCTTAAACAAGCCTAGCTGAACATTTATTTCTGTTATAACAACTCACAAAACCAATTATTTCATGCATTTATTACTCAATTACAACCTTTACAAATAAGTCCCATTTAGGTGTTTTAAAAAAAACCTTTCACAAAAGTTATTCCTTAACCCACCAACATACATTTTCTTCGATAAAAACTCAGCAAACAACATAAACACTCTCATGGAAAATCCCTAAACTTTCAACCATTTTACAAAATAGTCCCCTCATTAGCTAGCTTAAGCTTTAGGGGTTCCAAAAGTACAAAAATTATTAAGAAAGACCTCTAAAATCACTTACTTGTAAAGGAATAGCTTGGCTAAAAGTTTGAACTCCAAAAACCTCTATTTTCTCTTCAAATTTCAGTGGAAGAAGAAATGGGAATAGTAAAAGATGACATCTTCTTTATTTATCTTATTTTATTCATTTTAGTCACCTATTATCAACAAATTTTTGACCAATTTAATGCCTTTGTCTCCCTTATCCGGTCATCACCTTTAGGGTGGTCTAATTGCACTTTAAAGTCCTCAAATTTAATATTCCATAGCTATTAGACACTCCTAGCTTGTAAAATAGAACTTTCGCACTTTATGCGATTTAGTCATTTTTTGCAATTAAGCATACAATCGCTAAAATTAAAGCACCAAAATTTTCATGTATCCTTATAATCATGCTATAACACATAAAATAATATTAAAATAATTTTCTCCAACCTCGAATTAGTGGTCCCGAAACCACTATTCTGACTAGCCCCAAAATTGGGCTGTTACAACTCTCCCCATTTAGAGATTTTCGTCCCCGAAAATCTTACCGGTAAAAAGGTTTGGGTACTATTCTCTCATGGCTTCTTCCGATTCCCACGTAGCCTCTTCTACACTATGTTTTTGCCATAACACTTTCACTAAGGCTATACTTTTATTCCTCAACTGTTTAACCTCTCGAGCCATAATCTTAATTGGTTCCTCTTCATAAGTCATGTCTGATCGTATCTCAATTTCGGTCGGAGGGATCACATGCGAAGGATTGAAACGATGTCGCCGCAACATCGACACATGAAACACGTTGTGTATTCTCTATAACTCTGCCGGTAAAGTCAACCGGTAAGCTACTGGCCCAATCCTTTCAACAACCTTACACAGCCCTATGAATCGTGGACTCAATTTTCCCTTTCAACCAAATCTTAATATTTTCTTCCACGGGGATACTTTCAAGAATACTTTATCGCCCACTTGAAACTTGATTTATTTTCTTATTAAATCCACGTATGACTTTTGTCAATCTGAAGCAAGTTTCAGACTATCACGGATCATTTTCACATTCTCATCGGTCTCTTTAACTAGATCAATCCTGTGAATTTGCTTCTCACTAAGCTCGGTCCAATACAAGGGATTCCGACACTTGCGACCATATAAAGCTTCGTACGGGGCTATCTGTATACTCGACTGATAACTATTTTTGTAGGCAAACTCAACCAATGGTAGATATTTTTCCCAACTTCCTTCAAACTCTAACACACAGCATCGGAGCATATCCTCAAGAATCTGGATTACTCTTTTCGACTGGCCGTCGGTCTGAGGATGGAACGTGGTAGTAAAATTCAATTTTGTACCCAAGGCTTCCTGCAGCATTTTCCAAAACCTCGAAATAAATCTTGGATCTCTATCCGAGATAATAGATATAGGCACCCCATGTAATCTTACTACCTCGGCAATGTATAACTCGACCAACTTATCAAGTGAGTAATCCACACGTACCGGTATAAGGTGAGCTGATTTCGTTAATCTATCCACAATAACCCACATAACATATTTCTTTCTCGGAGTCATAGGTAACCCCGTTACGAAATCCATTGTGATTAGATCCCACTTCCACTCGAGATCATCACTGGCTGAAGTAATCCCAAAGGTACTTGATGCTCGGCTTTCACTTGTTGGCAAATCAAACACTTAGTAACAAACTCGGAGATGTCTCTTTTTATAACCGACCACCAATACAACTTCCTCAAATCATTGTACATTTTTGTGCTGCCTGGATGTACTGACAAGCAACCACTGTATGCTTCATGTAAAATTTTCTGGATTAACTTATCATCCTTAGGTACACAAACTCTATCACGAAACATCAAACAATCATCTGAACCAACCCAAAAATCAGAGTTATTCCCCGATTCACACTGAGCTCTCTTAACTTGTATCCCACTATCATTTTTTTTGAGCTTCACATATCTGTTGAAGAAATAATTATCTAGCCCTCAACTCGGCCAATATAGCACCATCATCAGACAATGCTAAACTCGTACTCATGGCTCTCAAAGTATACAGGGTCTTTCTGCTCAAAGCATCCGCAACCATATTCGCTTTCCCCGGGTGGTCATCGATTATTAGCTCATAATCCTTCAGTAATTCAAGCTACCGTCGTTGTCCCAAATTCAAATCCTTTTGGTCCATCAAGTATTTCAAACTCTTATGGTCAGTAAAGTTTCGACACCTTTCACCAGACAAATAATGACGCCAAATCTTCAAAGCGAAAACAATCATTGCCAACTTCAAATCGTGAGTCGGATAATTCTTCTCATGTCGTTTTAGCTATCTCGAGGCATAAGCTACCACTTTACTCTCCTGCATCAACACACAGCGAAGACCATTTAATGACGCATCACTGTAGACTACAAACTCATTTTCTGATTCAGGTTGTACTAAAACCGACGCCTCAGTCAACAATGCTTTCAATTTCTCTAAACTCTGTTGGCATTTCTCAGTCCATTCAAATTTAACATCTTTATGTAACAGTTTCGTCATCGGGGTAGCAATCATGGAGAATCTTTTTACGAAACCTCTGTAGTAACCCACTAAACCCAAAAAGCTCCTAATCTCTGACACGTTCCTCGGTGGTTTCCACTCCACAATAGTCGAGATCTTATTCAGATCAACTCTAATTCCATCACCCGACACAATGTGTCCTAAAAATCTGACCTCTCGGAGCCAAAACTCACTCTTGCTAAATTTAGCATACAACTGATTGTCTCTTAGAGTCTGCAACACAGTTCTCAGATGTTCTGCGTGTTCACTCTCATCCCAGGAATAAATTAGTATATCGTCAATAAAAACAACTACGAACTTATCCAGATACTGCTGGAAGATCCAATTCATTAAATCCATAAAGATCATAGGAGAATTTGTTAAGCCAAATGACATGACAAGAAACTCATAATGGCCATACCTCGTCTGAAATGCAGGCACATCTTGCTCCTTAACCCTCAACTCATAATAGCCAGACCTTAAGTCTATCTTAGAAAATACCGTAGTTCCCTTCAGTTGGTCGAACAAGTCATCTATCCTTGGCAAAGGATACTTATTCTTCACTGTTACCTGGTTGAGTTGTCTGTAGTCTATACACAGTCTCATCGACCCATCTTTCTTCTTCAAAAAAAGTACAGGAGCACCTTACGGTGAATAGCTCGGTCTTGCAAAACCCTTATCTATTAACTCTTGCAACTGAACATTCAATTCTTTCAACTCCAATGGCGCCATCCTATACGGGGCAACCGAAATATGTGCGGTACCCGGAGCTAACTCAATACCAAACTCAACCTCTCTAACTGGAGGCAATCCAGGTAACTCTTCCGGGAATACGTCTAGATACTTGCACACCACAGGTACTGATTCAATCTTTACCTCTGACTCTTGAGTATTCAGCACAAAGGCGAGATAGGACTCATGCCCTTTTCTCATGTATTTCTCAGCTACCATAGATGAAATCACTACTGGTAAACTTTTCGATTTGCCTGATTCAGCCCGAATGATCAATAAACTTACTACCACAGTTTACTAAAACATTATGAGCAGTCAACCAATCCATACCAAGAATCAGGTCAAATTCATCAAACGACAACAACATGAGATTTACCGGAAAACATTAACCTCTAACTGTCAAAGGACAACTCCTACACACCTTGTCAACTAGCACATGTTTGCCTAACAGTTTGACACTTCTACTACAAATTTCGTAAGCTCAACAATCATACTCATGCTAGATGTCAATTTCATGCAAATATAATAATGGGTAGACCCTGGATCAATCAAAGCAACAACAGAGATATCATGGAGAGAAAAAGTACCCGTTATCATATCCGGAGATGATGCCTCTTCATGAGCGCGAATGGCATAAGTCCTTGCAGGTGCTCAACCCTCTGATCTCACAACAGAGTCCCTAGGCGCACCTCTACTACTAGTCTCACCTCCCAGGTTCTTTTGTGGTATACCCCTCGAAGGTACATTGCTTGCCCTTACTTCTTGGTTTCTATCCTTCTCATCCCTCTCTGGACAATTCTGAATGAAATGGTCGGGTGAACCACACTTGTAGCAATTACGGTTGTTTCCCCAACACTCCCTAGTATGTTGCCTACCACAATTCGGACACTCCAGTTTATTTGACTTTGTATTGCCCCCGCTTGCCTCGAGGTGGCTTGAACTCTCGAGCCCAAATATGTTTTACCTTGATCTCGGTGTGAATACCCGACTGAAGCAGTCGTCCGAGGGTTCATTTCCTTGGATCTCTTGGATTGAGTTTGGAACAATTTACTTACTGGCCTCTTCCTTGCATATCGAGCCTCAATCATGACTTTTCTCTTTTCCTTATTCAATTCTTCAGCCTTGTAAGCTCTATCGACCAAAACCACAAATTCCTTCAATTCCAAAATCCCAACCAGCAATCTGATATCCCCATTCAGCCTATCCTCGAACCTCTTGCACAAAATAGCTTCCGTAGACACACACTCTTGCGCATACTTGCTAAGCCTAACAAACTCACGCTCTCTCAGCTACCATAGACGAAATCACTACTGGTAAGCTTTTCGATTTACCTGATTCAACTCGAATGATCAATAAACTTACTACCACAGTTTACTAAAACATTATGAGCAGTCAACCAATCCATACCAAGAATCAGGTCAAATTCATCAAACGGCAACAACATGAGATTTTTCGGAAAACACTGACATCTAACTATCAAAGGACAACTCCTACACACCTTGTCAACTAGCACATGTTTGCCTAATAGTTTGACACTTTTACTACAAATTTAGTAGGCTCAACAATCATACTCATGCTAGATGCCAATTTCATGGAAATATAATAATGGGTAGACCCTGGATCAATCAAAGCAACAACAGAGATATCATGGAGAGAAAAAGTGCCTGTTATCATATTCGGAGATGATGCCTCTTCACGAGCGTGAGTGGCATAAGTCCTTGCAGGTGCTCAACCCTCCGATTTCACAACAGAGTCCCTAGGTGCACCTCTGCTACTAGTCTCACCTCCCAGGTTCTTTTGTGGTCTACCCCTCGAAGGTACATTGCTTGCCCTTACTTCTTGGTTTCTATCATTCTCATCCCTCTCTGGACAATTCTGAATGAAATGGTCGGGTGAACCACACTTGTAGCAATTACGGTTGTTTCCCTAATACTCCCTAGTATGTTGCCTACCACAATTTAGACACTCCAGTTTATTTGACTTTGTATTGCCCACGCTTGCCTCGAGGTGGCTTGAACTCTCGAGCCCAAATATGTTTTACATCGATCTCAGTGTGAATACCCAACTGAAGCAGTCGTCCGAGGGTTCATTTCCTTGGACCTCTTGGATTGAGTTTGGAATAATTTACTCACTGGCCTCTTCCTTGCATATCGGGCCTCAATCATGACTTTTCTCTTTTCCTTATTCAATTCTTCAACCTTGCAAGCTCTATCAACCAAAACCACAAATTCCTTCAATTCCAAAATCCCAACCAGCAATCTGATATCCCCATTCAGCCTATCCTCGAACCTCTTGCACAAAATAGCTTCTATAGACACACACTCTTGCGCATACTTGCTAAGCCTAACAAACTCGCGCTCTTACTCTGCCACAGTCATTTTGCCTTGCTTCAATTCAAGGAACTCTTTCCATTTTTGATCTACAAATCTCTGACTTATGTACTTCTTTCAGAACTCTTCTAAGAAGAGGTCCCATGTCACTCTCTCTCTTGGAACTACCAACGTCAACGTTTTCCACCAACGATATGCCGAGTCCTTCAGCAATGACACAACACATTTTAAGCTCTCCTCAGACGTGCAAGAGAGTTCATCGAATACCCGCATAGAGTTCTCGAGCTAGAACTCTGCTCTGTCAGGGTCATCATCTATATTAGCTCTAAATTCCTTGACCCTTTGTTTTCGAATCTTATCGACCGGGGGTTTGGTCATTCTCACCAAATCTATACCTTGAGGAGCCACGGAGACTGGCTGAGGTATAGGTGGGGGTGGAGGAGGTTGAGCATTAGGGTTTGCTAGTACAAATTTAGTGTACCAGTTACTCATTATGTGGAGAAAGGCTTCTCGAGCCTCTTCTCCTTAACCTAAAGTCTCGGGTCTACTTTTTACAGGCACGGTCCCTTGCGCGGGAGCCAGCGCGTTACTAGCAGCGTCATCAGTAGTAGCTCGGTCGGGATCCATTTACTATACGAAAACTCAATTTAATATTTTCAGGAGTCACCACACTATCAATATATGTTCATGGCATGTATAGCTAGACTCTTACACACGCTACGGTAGTCCGAGAACTGACGAAATGGTACCACCAAATGTAACACCCCTTACCCGTATTTAACGCCGGAATAGGGTACGAGGTATTACTAGGCTTATACGCAAACAATCACACCACATCGAGACTTGAATTTCTACTCCAAATTAAAACTTTTGGTATCACCTTTTTAAACAAGCCTACAAGGCCTAATTCATGGTCTAGGAATGGTTCGGGATCAAATCGAGCTCTTTGGAAGCTCTCAAGAAGACCTTAGAAAATTTTTCTTAAACAATCCACACGTCCGTGTGACATATCACACGCCCGTGTGAAATTATTTCTCAATTCGAACATCCAAGGGTTTTCACGTGACCGGACATACGCCTCTGTCCCTCACACGACCTCGACACGCCCGTGTCTTAGCCCGTGTGCCAAAACCTTGGCATTTTGTATCTGACGTCATCATCCCATAAATATCACACGGCCTAGGCATACGCCCGTGTCCTTCGACCGTGTGGCAAATTAAATTCCAAATTCTGGTGCAGACTTCACACGGCCTAGGCACACGCCTAAGACCATGGACGTGACTTCCACACGGCTGACACACAGCCGTGTCTCTGCCCGTGTGTTTACTACTGAGCATACTGACTTGTAAAACTAACATGCAGGGGACACACGACCTAACCACACACCCATGAGGCTGACCGTGTGTTAAAACGGCCTAGACACACACCCGTGTGGACAAGAACAAGGCTATTTGCCAAGCTTTTTTATCACCCTAACTCATACAAATATAAATCACATTCAACCATCACCCCATTCATGCATACTTTAACCAAGCAACCCAATCATGCACCATACACATTCATGAATAACCTCAACTTTTCATAGATTAATAATATTGAGCCATCAACTATGGCCTCTACAAAGGAATTCATCTTTAAAAGAGCCAACACACTTGGCCAAAACAACAAGACATTTCACTAAGTCTAGCCCATATACATGCCATACTCAAAATGCTAAGCTTAAATATACCAAGATGTGCTGATAGTGTGGGTGATCTTCTGATTATCTTCGTATCTCGAGCTGGCTCTTTGACACTATAGAATAAGGGAAAAGAAAGGGAGTAAGCTTTAAGCTTAGTAAGTCTACATGTAAACAATAAGCATCATATCATATGCTAAGCAATCACAAACATTACATATTATGTAAGAACAATTCACATTTTCATAATAATGCTTACTCATTTCATCTCTTACCACCTTCCAACCATATAACATATATATTGCTTACATTTACTTGCACATATACCCTGCACTCATCACCACAAAGCCACATGAAATATTTACTTAGACAAGTTTCTCGATGAACCCTTCGGAATAATACTAGGTACCCGGTGGTTTCGCACACAGCCCATCATTAATCAATAATAGGGTGGTATCGCACATAGCCCACCAACAAGAATAATTACGGTGGTTTCGCACATAGCCCATCAAATGATAATATAAACGATGGTATCGCACACAACCCATCGTGAATAAATAATAAGGTGGTATCGCACACAACCCACCAATAATGATAATTACGGTGGTATTGCACACAGCCCACCAAATAATATTTACGGATATTTATCCGTACTTACATTTCTATTTCGATGTTCATACGAGACTTACTCATTATTTATCATTTTCAATACATCAATAGGTAACAACATATGTACTAAAGATGTATCGTTTACACATAAACTTACCTCGGTGCAAAATGTGTTAATCGAAGATTTAGTCCGTAACCTTGCCTTTTCCCCGGTCAAGATTGTTTCCGCGCTCTTCTTGATTTATAATAATAAAATTTACTCATTTAATCACTACTTAACTCATGACACATCAAAATTTCTACTTAGGCAAAAATGACCATTTTGCCCTTATAGTTTGTCAAAATTATGATTTTGCCCCTAAGCTCGTAAATCGTTTCTCATCACATTTTCTCATTAAACAAGCCTAGTTGAACATTTATTTCTGTTATAACAACTCACAAAACCAATTATTTCATGCACTTATTACTCAATTACAACCTTTACAAATAAGTCTCATTTAGGTGTTTTAGAAAAAAACCTTTCACAAAAGTTATTCCTTAACCCATCAACATTCATTTTCTTCCATAAAAACTCAGCAAACAACATAAACACTCTCATGGAAAATCCCTAAACTTTCAACCATTTTACAAAATAGTCCCCCCATTAGCTAGCTTAAGCTTTAGAGGTTCCAAAAGTACAAAAATTATCAAGAAAAACCTCTAAAATCACTTACTTGTAAAGGAATAGCTTGGCTGAAAGTTTGAACTCCAAAAACCTCTATTTGCTCTTCAAATTTCGGTGGAAGAAGAAATGGGAATAGTAAAAGATGACATCTTCTTTATTTATCTTATTTTATTGATTTTAGTCACCTACTATCACCAAATTTTTCACCAATTTAATGCCTTTGTCTCCCTCAGCCGATCATCACCTTTAGGGTGTCTAATTACACTTTAAAGACCTCAAATTTAATATTCCATAGCTATTAGACACTCCTAGCTTGTAAAATAGAACCTTCACACTTTATGCGATTTAGTCTTTTTTTTTGCAATTAAGTGTACAATCGCTAAAATTAAAGCACCAAAATTTTCACGCATCCTTATAATCATGCTATAAATAATAAAATAATATTAAAATAATTTTATCCTACCTCAGATTAGTGGTCCTGAAACCACTGTTCCGACTAGCCCCAAAATCGGGCTGTTACAGGTTAGGTGATTAAATGTCAAGTTTTTGTATGGAAATGGTATGGTTTGAACAGGTTTATAATGTCAAAAAATGCATTTTTTGGTCACATTTAAGAGTTGGTTTTGAAGTACCGAATGGCCTATTTTGCACCACACGGCCTGCCACATAGCCATGTGACGAACACGAGCTAATGGCACGGCCGTGCGAGTATTGTAGAAATGTTTAAAATTTAACCATATAGTCGTGTGACTATTGGAATAAAAAATTGAATGTTTTACCACACGACTTCTATAATACCCTTCACTCGGTTCGGTTACCGGACTCGAGCTATGGAGTGTTATAGTCAAAGCCGAAACATAACACATTCAATTCACATTGATTAATTCAAAAAAAATATAGAATTACTTCATAAATAAATAATTAACATTCAAATTAAACATGAGTCACACAATTATAGTCAATTCAATGCATAATCATTAAATATAACTTTTCTCGGGCCTTATTTGAGCTTATATATGCTTTAATATCAAACTAGAATTTAACCAGGACTAATTTGTAACATTTCCAAAATTACAAATAAATTAAATCATAAATAAATCCTTCAAATAATCAATAATTTCATAAACATTCAAATTTATGATATACAATTAAATTTGAGTCTTATTCAAGCTTACGAAAGCTCTTAAGTTGACCCAAACACAAATAAGGATCAAATTGAAACATTTTCTAAAGATAAAGGTAATAATGTAAAACAGGGGTCACACGGCCGTGTAACCAAGTCGTGTAATTCACTATGATAGAGTGATCCAAAATACCAATTTCACCAAAAGACACAGGGCCGTGTAAGAAATGAGAATTGCGCGACTCGAATGACTCCTACATTACAGTGGTCACATGACCACGTTACCAGTTCGTGTGTGACACACGGCCATGTGCCAGCCCTTGTGGTACAAAATGTGCCATTTAACTACCCAATTCATGTCAACACAAACCAATGACTCAAATGGTGCATATTTGGCCATCCAAACTTGCACAAAACCAACTATTACTTATATCAATACATGCATTTAGCCAACTACTAAACCATTCAACCATACTACATGTAATGATCACATTGTCAAGCTTAACGACTTAAGTATTCATCAACTACTCAAACAAGACACTTCCATCTTTTTAACGTTTCGAACTTAACCAAGACATGTCATATATCAAATTCCTAATCACCTAGCCAATATGTCTCATTGGCACCATTTCACAACAATGTTATAAGCATAACAAATCATTCAACTAATTTGGTACAAATCTATACCATTCCTATCACATTAATCCAACTCTTTTTCACCTTTAAATTAACCATCAGAGAGTTTCAAATATAACGTATCACAATGCCAACAAACATACTTAAAAACATCATAGTAAAGCATCCAAAACCAATCACATTCTTACTTCAAACATATGAATACCTCAATTACTTAACATATAGAATTCAAACTCTTATTACATATCATATATAAATCCAAAATAGGCATATTATATAGACCATATCATTACAACTCAAAATAAACACATTTTCACATCAAAACCTATATACATGCCACATAATCGGGTCTGGAACATTTTAAAAGTCTACCGAGACTAAATCTGAATAGTGGGAGCCTTGGGGATAATACGATAGACATGTTCTACAAATGCCAACTACAAAAAACATAAAATGAAACAGAGTAAGCATTAAAGATGCTCAGTAAGTTCATAGGTTTAAAACAATGTAAATTACCTTAATTCTCATATTACAAACAAAGTAACTAACTAAGGATTTTTCTTGTGACCATAATTCACAACAATAAGTGAGATCATCAGAAGCAAGTCTCAAAGCAATTCAATTTGTATAGTGCCATTCAACTCAATTTAATGTCATTTAATCAGTATCCTCAAATATTTATATACTTCAGTTACATTATTCAATCATCATAAAACACATCAGTTTGAAACACATATCATCATTTTAGTCATTTAACACTTTCAATTTATACAATTCAATCCAAATCAATAATATTTCGTCGAAACCTTTGAGCAGAAACAACATTTCCAATGTTCCAATTTCAAATAACCAATTCCAATCACAAATATACAATATTAAACAATAAGTTTCTTTTAACTTTAACCGTGTAACCCAATGAATTATGATGAACATATATGGATACGCAAGTAACCACCCAAAACACACCTGATTGCTCAAACGAGCTCTACCATCCATAAACACACCTAGCCACTAAGTGTCAAGCCCGTAGGCTTCACATCCCTCTAGAAACAAACCTAGGCACTGAGTGCTAAGCCTGTAGGCTTCACATCCCTCCAGAACACACTTGAACCTCTGTAGAGATAAACTCGGTAGTCTGCAACAAATGTTGGATTCTAGTACCATCAGTGGATTTCTCATACATCTATATCACATCTCATATAAATCTCATACATCGCACGAATAACACTATTGGTATGCCAATTGTATCTTATCCTATTGTTCATTTGGGCACGATTTACATATCAATATCATTTATAAGAATTCATTCCATTCTTCACATTTTGTACTGTGCCAACCACAATTCAAAATATAATCACATATCATCAATTTAGTCGACTTGATGTCAAAATAATATATATAAATTTTAAAAATATAACATCACCATGTATATATAATAACTCATGTAATAAATTTTACATTCAATCAACATTGTATATTTATCCGTATTTTTCACAAATCAGACATTTTCCGTTATAGTCATATTTATGCCATTAGTCATTGAAATTACATATAAAAATAATTAGTAAGTACAATAACACAAATCAAGAAAAATAAAAAAAATACAGTAAGTTCCATATGAACTTACCTGGAAAGCGGCAACTACAAAGTTTCAGGGACTAATTTGCAAATTATCCTATTTCTCACTTAACCTCTGATTTATTTAAATCTCGATCTATGATAATTCATTGCCAATTATTAGTTCCAATTACCTTATAACATCCTATTCAAGGCATATGATAAATTAATTTTATTTTATACAATTTACCTAAAGTTTTGCATCATATTCAATTTAGTCTCTAAAAGTAGAACTATAATAATTTCGACATTTAAGCCCCATTTTTTTCCGATTTCAATTTCATCCCTATACAACCCTCTAAATTCAATAATTATAGACGTTTCATGTCAATTTTGAAAAAAAATATTTTTTAGTCCCTAAGCTCAAAACTAACAAATTCTCCTTACAAGTTAGTCCCAATTCTTATCTAGACTTCAAAATCTACCATTTAACATTCAAAAAGTTTCAAGAACAACAATGTCAACTTTTAAAATCTTTGATAGTTTTACGATTTAATACTTGGGATAGTTAAATTAAGCTACAACAATATAAAAAACATAAAATTTACGAAAAATAGGTTTTGATTACATTACCATGCAATGGCTAAAAGCTTTGTAATGAAAAAAAAATAGCTTCCTTTTCTTAGGTTGAGCATACAGTAGAGAGAAATGAGAGAAAAATGATGATGGCCACTTTAGCTGTTATGTTTTATCATTATTATTATTATTATTATTATTATTATTATTATTATTATTATTATTATTAATTCTAATATAATTTTAAACCAATTTTTTTAAAAATGGCCACCAATCATCCACCATTTTGCAAAATGGTTAATTTACCTTTTAATCTTTAGGTATGTAACAGCTCACCAGACGAAGTCTTTGTATCGAGTATTGTTTGGCATATTGTTGGTAACAAGCGTAGATAAGTGTAAGTAAGTGTTTGTTTTGGATAAGTATAGATTTGTGAGTGTTAGACCAATTGGCGAACTCTTAGTTTTGGAGAGATCTGTGGTTTCGCAGACTCTTTAGTTAAGTATACTCCACCCCAGATGCTTTGGCAAAGTAGTCAAGTTCGCAGTTGGTTAGATTTGTTTATTATTTTAGTAAATTAATCTAGTTAGTTAAGTTGAGATTTAGTTAGAATGGAACTAAGCTACTGTAGATGAAAAGACTTAAATTATGATAAGCGCATTTAATCACAAGAATCAAGCCTGTTAGTGGAATTATTTGATTCTTTCACTAAACCTTGTCTCCATGCTTAAGTATATAAGGGTAGCAATGACTTCTCTGAAAATCTTTGCATCTTTTTTGTTTTCTTCTTTCTTCTTGATTTTATTTGAACTCTTTGAAAAATTAAGTCCAAACAAACTCTCCGAATTTGGGTTCGTTGTATTCAATTAACTTATACACTTGTACCAGCTCACTGGTAATTACTGATGAGCCCTAGGTTATCCTCAGAGTTATTTACGTGTTTTTAGTTTTGCATGCATAAATGTTAAAATGGTGTGTAAGGGATGAAACTTCCTGATTCTGAATTAAGTGTTGATGATTCTTGTATGCATGTTTAGATTTGATAGATCAGTAATCTGATATGTTTAATTATCTTTATTTTTAGCTTAATAAGCTATTGAAGGTCCGAGTGGTAAAGGCAATTACCTGCTTTATAGACTTTGTTATAATTTTTGGTGAGCTTCTTTTTACTTCCTTGTGTTGTGGTATTCTTTATTTTATAAGTGTATAAGGTAAATATTATTTCTTTGTAAAGGATGAAAGGTGTATGTAAGTGAATAATGGTTGTCTAGAGTCGTTAGTTTAAGTTCAATATGTCTGTGATATGAAGTATGGACTATCTTTCATGTTTAAGCTACTACCAACTTCTTTTGATATGAATGAATGATATGGTGTAAACTGATACGTGGAGATAGAGGTGTGGAGATATGTTTATGTAGCCTTCGGTAGGACAGGTATATTGCAAACTAGATTGGTAGAACATGATAAAACATGCTATACTGGGTGAAAATGATATAATGAGTTATGGTGAAGAATGTATATGAATGAGACTGTAAGTTATGTATCTTGCTCTGAAATCTAGGTACGTGGCTGGTATGAGTCTTTCTAAGTTCTATATATGCCATTGGACGTACACTATGTTAATGTGTGAATTATTTTTTAAAGGTTTAGTTGTGTAGGTAACTTTCTTACTTAAGATCTTTTTTGAACTCATTAAGTTCATACAAACTTACTCTATTACCTTTTCCTTCTCAGGCTTGTTGATTGAAGGAAGATTTTTTTGAAGGACTACGCCAGAGTGCTGATGCTATTGTGAGATAGATGTTTTGTTTGTATTATGCATGAAGCATGAGGGTGAAATCTAAGTGCATTTTTTAGAAGAACTTGTACCAAGAACTTGTACAAAGAACTTTTATTTGTTAAGACTTTGTTTTTATGAAATCTTAGGAAATTTCAAGCTTTGGATATTAAGTATTATATGTTGTTTAATAAAGTTACTATACTTGAGTTTACACGCCATAAGAGTTAAACATTATATTTAACCCAATAATGGTTTATTTCAAACATTGAAGTTTTACAAAGCTTTTTCCAGAACTGGTTTTGAAATTAAGATGATTTCTAAGTAATGACACGTCATACTCGGATTCTTTTAAAGGATTAGGTTTGGTGTGTTACAAGTTAATTAAACTTCATAATAATTAACTTTTACAATTTTTATGATTTAGTCATTGTACCTTAATTAGTCACTAAACCATCGAAGTTACTTATCCAAAATCTAGTTTGACTATATAATAACTCCGTGGATATTTAATAAAAATATTCACAAACTCAGTTTACAAAAACGAGATCTCGATACCTCATTTTCGAAAACCACTGACTTTAAAGTAAAAGCACTTGTACTTTAATTATCTATCCAATTATCAAATCTATCAAATAAAAATTTAATATAACACTAATATTGAATCGTAAATATTAATATTTACGAACTCACTCGTCGAATTTGGGGTCGCAAAACCAGTATTTTTGACACCACTGAAAATGGATTGTTACAACTTCAGAGAGTTACACGCCTTGGGCACACGACCGTGTAACCCTTATTTTGCATAATTGCCCTACTTTTTGAATTTTTTTAATTTGATTCTTATTTGTGTTCGGGTCAACTTAAGAGCTTTCATAAGCTCGATTGAGAATTAGTTGATAAATCATATTATTTATGAGTTATGAAATGTTTTATTGTTTAACTGAATTTTTAAAGCCAAAATTGAATGTGAATTACTCCTATAGCAATTGCAGCATTCCGTAACTCGGGTCCGACGATCAGGCCTGGTGAAGGGTGTTACATTTAGTTGTATCAAAGCTATGATTTAGTTGATTGTAGGACTGAATGTAGCATACATCGAGCCTAGAAATACATGCCACAATAACCTGTGATAGTGTGATGCTTTCTGATCCGATCCTTGTTTTTTTGTATAGATATAGAATGTCGGTCGAGTCTAATCACGCCATACCTGGTGAGGTAGATAGTAATGTAACACCCCTAACCTGTATCCATTGACTGAATAGAGTTACGGGGCATTACTGGAATTTTTAGAACATTTACAGGCATGTCATGTTAATCACTATTCATTAACTGAGATAATTCGTAACGTCCCTTAAATGGACCCTCGAGGCCTAATACAAGCATTAGAATCGAGTGGGGACTTAATCGGAAACTCTAAGATTTTTTTCGTGACATTTCAAAAATTTTAAAAGGTGCAGTGCTCACACGCCCGTGTGGTCCAAGGGAGATGACCGTGTGACCCTTAGACACGCCCGTGCCTCAGGTCGTATTGTATTTAGGTTGCTCTCTGACTTGCGCCATACGACCATGCCACATGCCCGTGTGCTAGGCCGTGTGGTTAATTAATTCCTTTTGAATTAGGTGCAGGTTTCACACGGCCAAGAAACACGCCCGTGCTCAAGGCTGTCTCCCACACGGCAGGGACACAAGGCATAATTTGATTAACTACTTAATACATGTGTAGCTACCATAGTATAACATTACAAATAGATCAAATCAAACCATTACTAGCCATTCCAATGGCTAGATTACAAGCATCATTTACATTTACATTGTAATACCCCAAACCCGGCCCATGCGTTAAAGGCCAGATCTGACATGTCACAAGAGAAAAATACATTTAAGTCCATTTCATTCGTACGTTAATAGTTTTGTTAAAAATCAAGAAAACAAGTTTTGATTTAAAATAATTGACAATATAATACTAACTTTGGAAGTTGATTGATAAATCGATAAATTAGAAGTAATGATTTACAATACAGTGACTTTTGAAAAATATTGATGAAAATTTGAGAGAAACTTTCCGGGTTAACCATATTTATATAAGTTTATAAAAAAAATCCATTTGTGTAACCGTTTTAGAAAACCTTTATTTAAGTTTTTAGAAAAATCTCATTTAAAGCAATTTGAGCAAAATATAAGTACGTCAAACATAAAGGAAAATAAAATAATCTAGAGGCCTTATTACAACATTTATCTCAAAATAGTAAAGAAATAAAGTGAACGAAAAAGGAATCTAAAGTCCAAATAAAACCATTTCCGAAGTATGGCCTCCACTGAGTCATCTATGGCCCAAGTCCTCGTCACTGAGCATTACCTGCAAGGGTTAAGGAAACGGGGTGAGTTACTAGAACTCAGTGTATAATCCCCTTACCGTCGTCCACTGGGCCTGAACCCATTTAGCAATATTTTATGCCAAAGCCCCTTTTACATAGCAATAATATATCAAATAATCAAATGAATTGTAATGCAGCCCAACCCAACCTAATAATCCATCCGCTAAACACCACCCGTACCATCCCATCACACCTGTGGGGATCAAGTCAACCCACCCCGCCAAACACACCAATCGCAGGCATTTTGCCATTTATAACATATTTTGATGGTGGCCACCAAAATCATAGTGAATCATATTAACAAACATTTTTGTGGCAATGCCACCGAAATCACTTCTCTTCAACATTTTCCCATCCCATGCAAAATTATGTAAATGCAACATACGTAATAAATTATGATATTTACAAATATAAACAACAATCATTAATTCAGAGATTCATTACAAAAATGTTGCCCATTAACACTTTGCAAATCGACCCATTAGGGCAATCTATCAAATCGGCCTATTAGGGTAATCTATCAAATCGACCCATTAGGGTAATCTATCAAATCGGCCCATTAGGGGCATTTTCGTAATTTTCACAGTGTTAATACCGATTTTGAAAAATTTATCAAAATAGTGTAATTTAGGCCAATTTCCTGGTTTACGCCATATTACGATTTTAATCATAACGATTTATTTCCAATATGATATCGAATCTTAAAGCCCACGGAAAAACGGTGTGAGATTACACACTTGATTACGGTAAGTACTAGGACTTCATGATCGTCGACACCCAAAATATCATAACACTCGCTTAATCGACATACGTGATTTATTAATCAAACTCTAAAATAAACGATCTAAAGTGTTTACCCTTGAAATCATGAACGACCATGATTTGTCGATTCTCCCCGGATGATGGTCCACAACCTGACGGAAAATCCCGAACCGCCGATACTGCCCTTCGTTTGAATTTAGGAGTAGTGATTGCAAATCCGTTCCTTTTGCGATCTCCAAATGCTTTCCCTTTCGATCCGATATCGCTTGCCTCCATTGAATAAAATCTTAGTCAAAATAACATTATGTTGATATGAAATGATTGACTAAGGAAAAAGGTTGGCTTACCACTAGAATCATATGATCACAAGTCGATAGATCAAGCGATTAAGTCCCTAAAAATATAATCGATTAGTCCTAATCACAATTACCCTGATAATGACTTACCTTATTGATATTGGATCTAATTTTCACCATTTGGAAAAGGGCTAGGAAGATACACGACCACCCATTTAGAACACTACGAAAAGAGAGGGTGATTAAAATATGAATGAGTGGAAGTTAATACCATTTCGGTTAAGATCAAAATTTACAACCAAATAGTGATAAATACCTATTCGGCTAGAAGAAAAATATAAACATAGAAAAGGATTCACTTACCGATTTAATCGAAGGAAAGAGTGTTAACCCAAATGAGAAAGAAGTTATGATGGAGTGATTTTGAATTGAGAGGTTCGGCTATGGAGGAAAATAACCAAGAATTGTTTCGGTTATGAGAGTATAGATTAGAGAAGAAGAAAGAAGAGTAGAGAATGAGTGCTTAACTAGTTCCGGTTAAGAGAAGATGAATGAAAATAAAAGCAAATAATTTGGTCACAATGGTTTGGTACTTTCGGTAAACAAGAAAGAAATGAAGAAAAATATGCTCACTAACGGCTTGTAGTTTCGGCACAAAGAAGAAGTTTGGAGAAAAGACACAAAATAGTGCAAAAAGGGATTTTGGCCTAACAAGTACCAAAATTTCTACCAAAAGGCAAAGGAAATTCGGCTACCCTCTCCCTATACCAAAATCGTGTAAACCATGACAATAAGGTAAAAAATTTGGCCAACCAAACTTTCCAAAACAACACCCATGAAAAAGGCCACATGTCCCCCTATCTTGCCTTTTTCTTTTGATTCGTTTCCTTACCTTCATCCTTTCCTTGTTTCTTTAGCCATCATACCATAGTTAAAAAGTCCACACTTGCCTTAAATACTACCTTGGCTGACACTTGGGGAAAGAACACAAAAAAATAGTCAAAATATTTGTACGAAGTGGGATTCGAACCTCTTCCCTCAAAGCTTTCATGTGGCGCCATATCCCTTTTACCATAAGCTCCTTTATGCTAGCAAATTACTCACCTATTTCCATAAGCCTTGATGCCACTTACTATCTCTCCTTAATAGGCTTAAACACAAAATTTTTACTAGGGCCCAAATAAACTCCGAGCCTTCTTAGAACCTTTAAACATACACAATTAATATTTTAAACTAGCATAACGCAAGAAATAATGCAACACATAAAATTCCAAATTTTAGGATGTTACAATTCTACCTCCCTTAAAGAAAATTTCGGCCTCGAAATTTACCTGATTAAAAGAGGTGAGGTTATTGCTGCCGAATCGCGTCCTCAGGCTCCCATGTAGCTTCCTCTGATCTGTGATTACGCCATTATACTTTGACTAATGGTACCAACTTCCTTCTTAGCACCTTAACGTCCCGATCTAAAATCTGTACTGGCTCCTCATCAAAAGACAAGTCAGATCTTAACTCAACTTCCTCCACTGGTACAACATGAGATGGATCCGAACGATAACGGCTTAACATAGAGACATGGAATACACTATGTATCTGACTTAACTTCGGAGGTAACTCAAGCTGATAAGCCACTGGCCCAACACGCTTCAATACACGGTATGGTCCGATGAACCTAGGGCTCAACTTGCCCTTCCGTCCAAATCTAAAGATCTTCTTCCATGGTGAGACCTTTAAAAAGACCTGATCTCCTACCGCAAACTCTATATCCTTACGCTTCCGATCCGCATACGATTTTTGTCTATCTTAAGCTTCCTTTAACCGTGCCCGAATTACCTTTACTTTTTCCTCCGTCTCTGATATCAGCTCAGGACCCAATAACTGTCGCTCCCCCAGTTCAGTCCAACAAGTAGGAGTACGACACCTACTACCATACAACGCCTCGTAGGGTGCCATCTGGGTGCTGGATTGATAGCTGTTGTTGTATGCAAACTCTGCCAACGGTAGGAAGTCCTCCCTACTACCCCTGAAGTCGATCACACAGCCTCTTAAAATATCTTCTAGAATCTGAATCACTCTCTCTGACTGGCCATCTGACTGCGGATGAAATGCCGTGCTGAAATTTAACCTTGTTCCCAAAGCTTCATGTAAAGCCTTCCAAAACCATGATGTAAACCTAGGGTCCCTGTCTGATATAATAGACACTGGTACCCCGTGCAATCTCACGACCTCTGCTACATACAACTTGGCCAACTTCTGCAATGAGTAATCTGTACGAACAGATAGGAAATGAGCAGTCTTTGTCAACTGATCCACTATTACCCAAACGAAATCTTTCTTAGTAGGCGTTAAGGGTAACCCACTAACAAAGTCCATCATTATCCTTTCCCATTTCCATAATGGGATTTTCACCGGTTGAAGCAATCCCGACAGTAATTGATGTTCCGCCTTCACTTGCTAACATGTTAAGCACCTACTCACGAACTCAGTAACCTCCCGTTTCAACCCTGGCCACCAATACTACTCATGGAGGTCTCGGTACATCTTATTTCCCCTGGGGTGCATAGCATATGGGCTACTATGCGCCTCACACAGAATCATTTGTCTCAATTCTGAATCTTGGGGCATACAAATTCTTCCGCGGAAACACAATACTCCATCACTATTCAATCCAAAATCCCCTATCACACCACCTTCCACTTGCTGAAGTAAGGAACCCAACCTTTCATCTAATAACTGCTTTTCCTTAATCTGGCTTACCCACGCAGGCTTCACCTGAAGTTCGGCTAGCAGACTACCATCTTTATACAGGCTAAGATGAGCCTCGATTGAGAAGTAATAATCTTTCAACAATTCTATCCACCTCCGTTGTCTTAAGTTCAACTCCTTCTGGGTAAGGAGGTACTTCAGACTCTTATGATTCGTGTAGATAATCGACTTCTCACCGTACAGATAGTGTCTCCAAATCTTCAGAGTAAACACTACTGTAGCTAACTCCAAATCATGAGTGTGATAGTTCACTTCGTGCGGCCTTAATTGACGAGATGCATAAGCCACCACCTTTCCCCCTTGCATCAACACACATCCCAATCCCGTATGTGACATATCACAATAAACAATAAACTCTTTTCCAGCCTCAGTTTGAATCAATACTGGCGCTTCTGTCAGAATCTTCTTCAATTTCTGAAAGCATTCTTGCTGCTGATCTGACCACACAAATGGTACTCCCTTACGCAACAGCTTAGTTAGGGGTGCAGCAATCAACGAAAACCCCTCAACGAACCCCCTGTAATAACCAACCAACCCTAGAAAACTCTGAATTTCGGCTACTGTCTTTGGTGGTTTCCAGTCCAACACAGCCTCGACCTTTTGGGGATCAACTCTAATTCCTTCGGCAGACACAACATGCCCCAAAAAGGTCACTTCCTTCAGCCAAAATTCACACTTATTGAATTTGGCATAAAGTTGCTTCTCCCTTAATATCTGCAATACTACCCGCAGATGCGAATCATGCTATTCTTCATTCTTCGAGTACACCAAGATGTCATCTATGAACACCACCACAAACCGATCTAAATAGGGTTGGAAGACCCGGTTCATCATGTCCATAAATGCAGTTGGTGCATTTGTCAACCCAAATGGCATCACCAAGAATTCATAATGCCCATAACGAGTTCGAAACGCAGTCTTATGAATATTCACCTCCTTGACCTTAAGTTGGTGATAACCCGATCTCAAATCTATCTTCGAGAAAACTGAAGCTCCTTGCAGTTGATCAAACAGATCGTTGATTCTCGGCAATGGATACCTGTTCTTGATCGTTAACTTATTCAACTATCTATAATTGATGTACATACGCATCGACCCATCCTTCTTCTTGACGAACAAGACCGGCGCTCCCCACGGTGACACACTCAGTCAAATGAATCCGCAATCCAACAACTCCTGAATTTGAGCCTTAAGCTCCGCTAACTCCTTCGGCGCCATTCTATAAGGAGCAATGGACACCGGAGCCATTCCTGGCAACAGCTCAATGCCAAACTCTACCTCTCGATCTGGAGGCAATCCTGGAAGTTCCTCGAGAAAGACGTTCGAAAACTCTTTCATCGTTCTAACACTTTCCACCGATAATTCCTTGGCTTCCAAAGCACTAATGAAAGCTAGGAATGCTCCACACCCCTTTAGCACCAACTTTTATGCCTTTAAAGTAGATACCACATTAGATAGATAGTTTCTTCTTTCACCCATCATAATCACTTCCTTATCCTCTGAAGTTCTTAGTATTATCCGCTTTGCAACACAATCCAAGTTCGCATGGTGTTTCACCAACCAGTCCATGCCCAAAATAAGGTTGAACTCGCCGAATGGCAGTTCCGTCAAATCCGCCAAAAATATTTTCCCCTAAATTTATAACGGCACATTCCTAAACAACTTATTTACTATCACTGACTATCCTAAAGGACTGTTTCTCTAGCAGTAATCTCAGATTTAATGCTCAGATTTCCAGATACAGCACAAGCAACATATGAATGGGTGGATCTGGTATCTATCAAAGCAGTAACAGGTACATCAGATATGAAGAACGTACCGGTTATTACATCAGGTGCATTGCCATCCTCTCGACGCCTGACCGCATAGACCAACCCTGGCTGTCTCACCTCCGGGTTACCCCTATTACCAGTACCTCTATCCGGTGCACCCTGACCTCGTCCTATGCCATTACCACCTTGACATAGCCCACGGCCTCTCGGTGGCTACTGAGCGCCTCTAACTGGCTGTGCATCATAGTTACGAACATCCTGAGTCTGAGTAGTCTGTCGAGGGCAATCTCTAAGCTGATGGTCCTTGGAACCACATTTGAAACAACTACCGGTTCTCTTCCAACATTCACTCGGGTGTCGTTTTCCATAATCCGCACATGGCTATAACTGATTGCTAACAGCTGGTACTCTAGCTCGAGCTGGCTCCTCATTCCTGGGCCTCTTCTAAAACCCTCTAACAGGACCTGAGTACCCGAGTCTCTCTCGATCCTGCCCCTAACCTTGTCTCAATTTTGCCGCTCCGAGTGTCTAACCTCTTCAGCAATCTTAGCTTTCTCCACTAATGCGGCAAAATTCCTCTCCTTCTGTGGGGCTATCAGTACCCGCAACTCATCACGCAACCCGTCCTCAAAATGCACGCAACGTTCGTAGTCAGTCGGTACTATACCTCGGGCATACTGACTCAGACATAGAAATTCTGCCTCGTAAACTGCCACAGATTTACCTCATTGAACCAGATTTAGGAATTCCTTCCTTCTGGCATCCACATAACTAGCACAACATACTTTCCTTGAAATGAGGTTTTAAAGAATTCCCAGGTAATGCGATCAGCCTGAGTGCCTTCCTGAACAGTGAGCCACCACTGATACGCCTCGTCTCTCAACAATGACACAGCTCCTTTCAGTTTTTGCTTGTCGGTGCAATCCAAATCGTCCATGATCCGCTCCACCGCCTCAAGCCAGTACTTTGCTACATTTGCGGCTACACCCGAGATACCCCTAAATACCACAGCTCCATTCGATCTGAGTCACTCCGATATTGACCCACGAGCTACTATCCCAGTTCTTGCCCTAGCAACCCTTTCCAGAACTCGCAACATTGCTTGGGACAGAGCATCGTCCTCTCTTATACAATCGTGTCACCCAGCTTCAGCCACAGGTGATGCGGGTGCGTCCATTTCTGGCATATGTCCTGACGCCTCAGACACAACTCTAGCGTCTTGGCCTCTACCACGGCCACGTCTACCGCGCCCGCGCCCACGCCCTCTAGCGCTCATATTAACTAATTCAATTTAATCTGATTAAAAGTTTTATGAATCAGTATGCTATTCCAGTGTTTATTAAACAATATTTTATGAAGTATAGAAAGTAAAGTTGTTTTCGCAGAAACGCATCCTATAGTCTCAATCTCTATAGTTTCAGCTCCTAAGGCTAAAAGTTCTAGAGTATTCCTACAGTCATATCACAATAATCATAAAATGATAACATATACTTACTTGACTTGGTGCCGGATACCTGTGGTGCCATACTTCCTTTAAAACATGTATGTTTAAAATTTAAACAGCTTTGAAAATGTTTTTGAACCCAAACCACAGCCGAGTTTTGCAACCGGGCTCTGATACCATAAAATATAACACCCCAAACTCGGCCCATGCTTTAAGGCCAAATCTGACATGTCACAAGAGAAAAATACATTTAAGTCCATTTCATTCGTACGTAAATAGTTTTGTTAAAAATCAAGAAAACAAGTTTTGATTTAAAATAACTGACAATATAATACCAATTTCGAAGGTTGATTGATAAATCGATAAATTAGAAGCAATGATTTACAAAACCGTGACTTTTGAAAAATATTGATGAAAATTTGAGAGAAACTTTCCGGGTTAACCATATTTATATAAGTTTATAATAAAAATCCATTTGTGTATCCGTCTTAGAAATTCTTTATTTAAGTTTTTAGAAAAATCTCATTTAAAACAATTTGAGTAAAATATAAGTACGTCAAACATAAAGGAAAATAAAATAATCCAGAGGCCTTATTACAACATTTATCTCAAAATAGTAAAGAAATAAAGTGAACGAAAAAGGAATCTAAAGTCCAAATAAAACCATTTCTGAAGTATGGCCTCCACCGAGTCATCCATGGCCCAAGTCCTCGTCATTGAGCATTACCTGCAAGGGTTAAGGAAACAGGGTGAGTTACTAGAACTCAGTGTATAATCCCCTTACCGTCGTCCACTGGGCCTGAACCCATTTAACAATATTTTGGGCCAAAGCCCCTTTTACATAGCAATAATATATCAAATAATCAAATGAATTGTAATGCAGCCCAACCCAACCTAATAATCCATCCGCTACACACCACCCGTACCATCCCATCACACCTGTGGGGATCAAGTCAACCCACCCCGCCAAACACACCAATCGCAGGCATTTTGCCATTTATAACATATTTTGATGGTGGCCACCAGAATCATAGTGAATCATATTAACAAACTTTTTTGTGGCAGTGCCACCGGAATCACTTCTCTTCAACATTTTCCCATCCATGCAAAATTATGTAAATGCAACATACGTAGTAAATCATGATATTTTCAAATATAAACAACAATCATTAATTCAGAGATTCATTACAAAAATTCGGCCCATTAACACTTTGCAATCGGCCCATTAGGGCAATCTATCAAATCGGCCCATTAGGGTAATCTATCAAATCGGCCCATTAGGGGCATTTTCGTAATTCGGCCCATTAGGGGCATTTTCGTAATTTTTACAGTATTAATACCGATTTTGACAAATTTATCAAAATAGTGTAATTTAGGCCAATTTCTGGGTTTACGCCATATTACGATTTTAATCATAACGATTTATTTCCACTATGATATCGAATCTTAAAACCCACGAAAAAACGGTGTGAGATTACACACCTGATTACGGTAAGTACTAGGCCTTCTTGATCGTCGACACCTAAAATATCATAACACTCGCTTAATCAACATACGTGATTTATTAATCAAACTCGAAAATAAACGATCTAAAGTGTTTACCCTTGAAATCGTGAACAACCACGATTTGTCGATTCTCCCCGGATGATGGTCCACAACCTGGTGGAAAATCCCGAACTGCCGATACTGCCCTTCGCTTACCACTAGAATCGTACGATCACAAGTCAATAGATCAAGCGATTAAGTCCCTAAAAATATAATCAATTAGTCCCAATCACAATTATCCCGATAACGACTTAAACGAATCAAGAACGATTTCAAATAATCCATGATAACTCCTTACCTTATTGATATTGGATCTAATTTTCACCATTTGGAAAAGGGCTAGGAAGATACACGACCACCCACTTAGAACACTACGAAAAGAGAGGGTTATTAAAATATGAATGAGTGGAAGTTAATACCATTTCGGTTAAGATCAAAATTTACAACCGAATAGTGATAAATACCTATTCGGCTAGAAGAAAAATATAAACATAGAAAAGAATTCACCTACCGATTTAATCAAAGGAAAGAGTGTTAACCCAAATGAGAAAGAAGTTATGATGGAGTGATTTTGAATTGAGAGGTTCAGCTATGGAGGAAAATAACCAAGAATTGTTTCGGTTATGAGAGTATAGATTAGAGAAGAAGAAAGAAGTGTGGAGAATGAGTGTTTAACTAGTTTCGATTAAGAGAAGATGAGTGAAAATAAAAGCAAATAATTTGGTCACAATGGTTTGGTACTTTCGGTAAACAAGAAAGAAATGAAGAAAAATATCATCAGTAATGGCTTGTAGTTTCGGCACAAAGAAGAAGAAGTTTGGAGAAAAGACACAAAATAATGCAAAAAGGGATTTTGGCCTAACAAGCACCAAAATTTCTACCAAAAGGCAAAGGAAATTCGGCTACCCTCTCCCTATACCAAAACCGTGTAAACCATGACAATAAGGTCAAAAATTTGGCCAACCAAACTTTCCAAAACAACACCCATGAAAAAGGCCACATGTCCCCCTATCTTGCCTTTTTCTTTTGATTGCTTTCCTTACCTTCATCCTTTCCTTGTTTCTTTAGCCATCATACCATAGTTAAAAAGTCCACACTTGCCTTAAATACTACCTTGGCCGACACTGGAGAATGAACATAAAAAAATAGTCAAAATAGTTGTACGAAGTGGGATTCAAACCTCTTCCCTCAAAGCTTTCATGTGGCACCATATCCCTTTTACCATAAGCTCCTTTATGCTAGCAAATTACTCACCTATTTCCATAAGCCTTGATGCCACTTACTATCTCTCCTTAATAGGCTTAAACACAATTTTTACTAGGGCCCAAATAAACCCCGAGCCTTCTTAGAACCTCTAAACATACACAATTAATATTTTAAACTAGCTTAACGCAAGAAATAATGCAACACATAAAATTCCAAATTTTAGGATGTTACACACATGCCAATATAGCCAATATAACCTATACATGCCATTACAACAATAATTTATTTACCATACTGTACCAGCATAGGCTGATGGATAGTGTGAGTGATCTCTGCTGAGTTTCCAATCTAACGAGCTTCTAATTTACTGTAAAACAGGGGAAAATAAAACGGGGTAAGCATTTTATGCTTAGTAAGTTCGTATAACATGGTACTTCACTTACCATTCATTCTATTTTAAGGTAACTATGTAAGGCGTATTCAATCAATTTGACCTCAAGCCCTACACATATTCTCATTGCCCTTGTTAGTCATGTATTCCATAATAACATCAAAACATATATGGGCTCACAACAATCAAGTTTCCATGCACATATGCTTTCTACAACATATATTCATTAAACATGTATAATTCATCTTATTATTACAAGTATAATTTCATAATAGTTCACTTTGTAATACCCAAACCCGACCAGAACGCTACGACCGAATTTGGTGCGTCACAGGGATGAAAACATTTTGTAAAAACCAGTTTCGTCGTTGCAATATGGAATGTGTTGTTTGTAGTTTGTAGAAAAAAAGTTTGTATGGAGCAGGTTGAAGAAAAATAGTTTGGGCCTTAGTTTCGAAAAACAAAGTTGCGATGCCGTTAATGTTGTGAGTTACCCATTGGTAAGATTTTTCAAAATCCTGAAAATTTATTAAGGTTGTAAAAACGTTCATTTTATAAATCTTTCCTTTTTAACCATGCTTTAGTGTTTATCACAAATCCAAAGGCATTTGTCAAAAATAAATAGTACCAAAATAAAACTTAGATGGCCTTATTACATAACCGAAAACCAAACGATAATGCAAAATAAAATCCGAAATTTAACCATTAAAATAAAATCAAATCTTTGAGCATAGCCACCTCGAGTCCATCCCGGCTCCATATCCGCGTTCTAGGGATTATCTACAAAATGTAAAAGAAGGGGTGAGTCACCAAGACTCAGTGCATAAATCCCCATCCCGAAGATAATAAACTCAGACACCCATTCATATCCAATATGCGTGCCATGCAGCCCAAAACCTAACCATCTGAAACTTCCGGTTCTACCCCATGTGGTACCAAACCACTGGTGGTGCCAAACCACTAGTGACCCAAAGTCACAAAGATCATATATGTGGTACCAAACCCCTGGTGATGCCAAACCACTGGTGGTGCCAAACCACTGGTGACACAAAGTCACAGATATCGCATATGTGGTACCAAACCACTGGTGGTACCAAACCACTGTTGACCCAAAGTCACAAATATCGCATATGTGGTACCAAACCACTGGTGGTGCCAAACCACTGGTGACACAAAGTCACAAATATCAAGTCTTCCCCCTCCTCTCATCATAACCATTTTATGAACATACTGTTCAATGTAAAATAATCATGCTTAACATCCACAAATAATGTAACATGGCATATGCAGATTTAACAGAGGCAATTAATGTTAGCCAACTAGATGGACTTACCTGGAGTCCTTGCTTTTACCCACAAGGGTAACATATCCATTTCCACAGTCATTTCGGCTTTTAAAGACATACATGGTATTAACATATTTACATACGAAGTGTGTAAGAGTTACACACCTGATTACTCACAAGACTACGCTTTCTACGCTGACACTGTTGTTAATCGACACTACCGCTATCTGTCTATTCTTCTGTTCCGATGCTGGTCCACACCCAGGTGGCCAATCACGAACCGCAGATACAGCCCTCTTCTTGAATTTAGGGGCTGGGTTTACCGATCCAACCCCTCCTTCTGCTTGACTGGCATTAGAGTCCATAATACACCTTGGTCACTAAATCGGGTTAAAGCAGTGAAACAAAATGCAAATAACTGAAACCCGAAGTTAGAACCCTTACCTAAATCGACACAACCTGAGGTTCTAAGTTTGACTCACAAACCACAAAACCCAAAAGTTCACACAAGATGGCGTCAACACAACCCCTGCATTCGGCCAGGCATCAAACAAAATTGGATCTCTGCCTTCGACATTAGCGCAATAAGAGATGATTGAGAGGCAGGAACACTTACCCCAATACCAGCAAAACCGATTGAGAATGGTGGGGATCAGATAGCGACACTCTACTATCACAAAACCCGAAGGAAACGATTATGAGTGCCAAAGGAATTCAGCTTCTAGTTGAATAAGAACTGTTCAACACGAATGCCAAATTCCGGCTTTCCTTTACCACTGAAATCGATATAAAGAGAAAAGAAATAGAGAGGTGTGAATGCTAGAAAGATTCGGCCACAAGAACAAAAGAGAAGAAAAGAGAGAGCAATGCGATCTTACCCGATTATGGATTGAGATTTCGGCTTTGAGGACCAAAGGAGAGAAGTAGTTTTCGGCACCAGAGAAGATTAAGAGGAAACACATAAAGAAGAAAGGAGAATATAGACAAGGGATATTAGGCTATTGCGCAGAGGTTGAAGACGATAAGGGAGTTAGGGGGTTTTCAGTTTTGGAGATAAAAGAAAAAGAAGAAGAAAAAGAGATGAGAAACGGCTATGGGGGAAGAAAGTATGATCAAAGAGATATTCGGCTTTTACAAAAAAAAAAAAGAAAAGAAAGTGAAGAACCAATAGGGGTTTCGGCAATTGACAAAAGATGAGAGAAGGGTTTAAATGCCAAGTGATTTTCAGCACAAAAGAGGATAAGAGAAACACTTAAGCAAAAATGTGAAGCACACATACCCAAATGCCGAAAATATCACCCAAGGCTAACCCAATTTTGGTACACCATCCCACACTCCCAAAACCGAATGCTCCAACACCCCTTAGCCATTACAAGATTCGGCTACACACACACCAACCCAATCCCTTCTTTTTCTCCCCCTTTTCCTCCTGATTCTCCATTCAAACACATTTGAATGTTTCAAACTTCCTACATCCTCTCTTCTCCATCAACTCAAATGTGTTGACTCCTTCAACACCTATCCATCACAGTCCATCCTGAGCACAACTCCTCCCTAACCTTGGCGTAAAAAAGAAATGCACAAAGAGGGATTCTTGCAGCTCGAACCAAGGCCTTCCAACACACATGAGGCGTCACTCCCTTGCCTTCTAAGTGGCGCCTCCTTACCATTTTACCAAGGCTCTTCTTGTGTCAAATCTAGCTACCAATTATTCTTAACACCTAACTCCTTCAGCTCTCCCTTCTAGAAGCCCAAAAATAAAATTCTTGCCAAGGCTCTAGCCTATCCCTGGCTTAAGCCTAGACCCTAAAACACCCTAAATAAGCACAACAGCCCTACTGTCTACATGCAACAAGTAAAATGCAAAGACCCCGATTTAAGGAGGTTACAATTCTACCCCACTTAAAAATAATTTCGGCCTCGAAATTACCTGATCAAAAGAGTTGAGGGTATTGCCGCCGCATCACATCCTCAGGCTCCCACGTGGCCTCCTCCGAACCATGATTCCACCATAGAACCTTCACCAAGGGAACTGACTTTCTACGCAAGACCTTGACATCCCGATCCAGAATTTGCACTGGTTCCTCTTCAAAAGACAGATCCGGGCTCACCTCAATCTCCTCCACTGGCACAACATGCGACGGATCGGAACGATAGCGTCTAAGTATGGAAACATGAAACACGTCATGGATCTGACTCAATTCTGCTGGTAACTCGAGCTGATACGCTACTGGTCCCACACGCTTCAACACCTTGTAAGGCCCGATAAACCTAGGGCTCAGCTTGCCCTTCCGACCAAATGTCAACACCTTCTTCCATGTCGACACCTTCAAGAAAACTTCGTCACCCACTGCAAACTCTATATCCTTCCGCTTGAGATCGGCATAAGACTTCTGCCTGTCCGAAGCTTCTTTCAGACGAGCTCGAATCAACTTAACCTTATCCTCTATCTCAGCAACCAACTCAGGACCCAACCGCTGACGCTCACCCAACTCTGTCCAACACGTAGGGGTTCGACACCTCCGCCCATAAAGCGCTTCATACGGTGCCATCTTAATACTTGCCTGGTAACTATTGTTATATGCGAACTCCGCCAACGGTAGAAATTCCTCCCAACTACCGCTGAAATCCAAGACACAACCCCTCAACATATCCTCTAAAATTTGAATTACCCTTTCTGATTACCCATCTGACTGCGGATGAAACGCCGTACTGAAATCCAGCTTAGTACCTAATGCCTGATGCAATGCTTTCCTAAACCTTGATGTGAACCTAGGGTCCCTATCCGAGATAATCGACACCGGCACTCCATGCAATCTTACGATCTCTGCCACATACAACTTAGCCAACCTTTGGAGTGAGTAGTCAATTCGAACCGGTATAAAATGAGCCGATTTCGTCAAACGGTCCACAATCACCCAAACTGAATCCTTTTTAGTAGGCGTGAGGGGTAGCCCACTGACGAAATCCATCGTAATCCTTTCCCATTTCCACTGCGGAATCCTTATCGGCTGCAACAGACCCGAAGGTACCTGATGTTCGGCCTTGACCTGCTGACACGTCAAACACTTACCCACAAATTCCGTTACTTCTTGCTTCAGACCCGACCACCAAAACTGCTCTCGCAAATCTTGGTACATCTTACTACCTCTAGGATGCATAACGTACGGACTGCTATGTGCCTCCTGAAGAATCTTTTCCCTCAACTCCACATCCCTCGGCATGCAGACCTTACCTTGAAAACACAACACACCCTCACCGCTTAAACTATACCTCTCTAATCCACCATTCTGCACTTGC
Source organism: Gossypium australe (assembly GCA_005393395.2). Taxonomy (NCBI): domain Eukaryota; kingdom Viridiplantae; phylum Streptophyta; class Magnoliopsida; order Malvales; family Malvaceae; genus Gossypium; species Gossypium australe. The sequence goes on along the minus strand of CM016614.1, from coordinate 62,790,850 downwards.
AAACGTTGAGCACTTAAGACTTCATCGACCAATTGCTTTTCCTTAACCTGATTAACCCATATCGGCTTCACCTGCAGTTCCGCTAACAAACTTCCGTCATCATACAAACTAAGGTGCGCAAACATCACTCTTAAGTCTGACATCACCTTACGGCTCAGCGCGTCTGCCACCACGTTGGCCTTCCCCGGGTGATACTCAATCGAGCAGTCGTAGTCCTTCAACAACTCGATCCACCTCCTTTGCCTCAAATTCAACTCCTTCTGAGTAAGGAGATATTTCAAGCTCTTGTGATCCGTGTAGACGATAGACTTCTCCCTATACAAGTAATGCCTCCAAATCTTCAAGGCGAAAACTACTGCAGCCAACTCCAAGTCATGCGTCGGATAATTCACCTCGTGAGGTCTCAGCTGACGAGAAGTGTACGCCACCACTTTCCCTTCTTGCATCAGCACACATCCTAACCCAGTATGCGACGCATCACAGTAAACCGTAAACTCTTTCCCCGCTTCAGGCTAAATCAAAACCGGAGCTTCTGTTAAAATATTCTTTAACTTCTCAAAACTCTCTTGTTGCTTGTTTGACCACACAAACGGAACCCCTTTCCTTAGCAACTTGGTTAACGGTGCTGCAATCAAAGAAAAACCTTCCACGAACCTTCTATAATATCCTGCCAAACCTAGAAAACTCTGAATCTCTGCCACAGACTTAGGTGGTTTCTACTCCAACACCGCTTCAATCTTCCGAGGGTCCACCCTAATCCCCTCAGCAGACACCACATGACCTAAAAAAGTTACTTCCTTCAACCAGAACTCACACTTACTAAACTTTGCGAACAGTTGCTTCTCCCTCAACATCCGCAGAACCACACGGAGATGCTCATCATGCTCTTCCTCAGACTTCGAGTACACTAGAATATCATCTATTAACACCACGACGAATCGATCCAAATACGGCTGAAAAACCCAATTCATCATATCCATGAACGCTGCTGGTGCGTTGGTCAATCCAAACGGCATTACCAAAAACTCGTAGTGACCGTAGCTAGTACGAAACGCCGTCTTGTGGATATCGGCCTCTTTTACCTTAAGCTGATTGAACAGGTCGTCAATCCTCGGCAATGGATACTTATTCTTTATCGTCAACTTATTCAGCTGGCGGTAATCTATACACATCCGCATTGTTCCATCCTTCTTCTTGACAAAAAGCACAGGCGCTCCCCAAGGCGATACACTCGGCTGGATAAAACCCCGATCCAGCAATTCCTGAATCTGCAGTTTCACTCCACCAACTTCTTTGGCGCCATCCTATATGGGGCAATAGACACTGGTGCGGTTCCCGGTAGCAGATCTATACCAAACTCAACATCGCGATCTGGTGGCAAACCCGAAAGCTCCTCAAGAAATACATCGATAAATTCCTTTACTGTTCGGACATCTCTCACAGTTGAGTCCTTGACCTCCAAAGCACAAACATGAACCATAAACGCCTCACATCCTTTCCTCACTATCCTCTCGGCATTCAAAGCAGATACCACATTGGATAGGTAATTTCTTCTATCACCTATCATCACCACCTCTTCACCCTCGACAGATCTCAACACCATGCGCTTAGCCGCACAGTCCAAGCTTGACTGATACTTCACTAGCCAGTCCATTCCTAAGATCAAGTCGAACTCCCCAAATGGCAGTTCTATCAGATCAGCCATAAACACTACCCCTTGGAGTTCTAGGGGTACATCCCTATACAGTTTGTTTACTTCTACAGAGTGACCTAGAGGGCTAATCACAGTCATCTTCCTAGGAGAAACCTCATAAGCTAAGTTCAAAGTTCCCACTATACTACTAGCAACATATGAGTGCGTCGAACCAACATTAATTAAAGCAGTATACGGTAATCCAAAAATTAAGAATATATCGGTTATGACGTCCAGTGCGTCGCCCTTCTCTCAACGTCTTGCTGCATAGACTAACCCAGGTTGTCTTGCATCCGCACTCCTAGCACCTCGGCCCGGTGTTCCACGACCTCGACCAGAACCATTACCTCCCCTGGCTGAACCACGACCCCTCTGTGGTTGCTGTCCACCGTTTCTGAACTGAGCACGCCCCTGACCCTCAGATTGCATCCTAGCTAACTTACGTGGACAATCCTTTACTCGGTGATCCATCGACCCACACTCAAAACACCCTCTGTTACCTGTCCAACACTCCCCCAATGGGACTTCCCGCATCATGCATACCGTGATGGCCCTTGAGTAATAGTAGAAGACTGTGCAGCTTGACTCAGTCTGCCAAATCTAGCCCTCTTCTGAAGATTCCCAGCAGACCTTGATGACCCAAAACTCCTCTTGTTTCTATTTCGATCTAGATTTTGCCTCGTCGATTCCTTCGCCCCCTCGGCTATCTTAGCCTTCTCCACGAGAACGGCAAACTCCCCCTCTCACTGTGGAGCGATCAACAGCCTCAGCTCATCTCTCAGGCAGTCCTCAAACCTGACACAGCGCTCGTGTTCCGTAGCCACGATACCCCAAGCATAACGGCTCAACCTTAAGAATTCTGCCTCATACTCCGATACTAACTTACTCCCCTGAACCAGATTCAAAAATGCCTTCCGCTGTGCATCTATATAACTGGATCCAACATACTTCCTCTGATAAGCTGTTTTAAAGAAATCCCAAGTGACATCACCAGCCGTTACACCATCCTTGACCGTGAGCCACCACTAGTAAGACTCATCCCGAAGAAGAGACACTATCCCCTTCAACTTCTCCTCAGCCGTAAAGTCTAAGTCGTCCATTATGCGCTCAGTCGCCTCAAGCCAGTACTTCGCTGTGCTGGGAGCTACACCAGATACACCCCTAAATACCTCCGCTCCATTAGCTCGGAGTCGTTCAGACACAGATTTTCAAGCCCCCGTACTTCCACCTGCTCCAGCTACTCTCTCCAGAACCCGCAGCATTGCCTGTGACACTGCATCATCACCACCCGTCTGATCCTGAAATGCAGCGCCCCCAGCTGGCGGCGGTGGTACCTCATTCTCTGACCCGTGACCAGACCCTACTGGTTCAGACACAGTCATCCTACCCCTACCACGTCCACGCGTATCACGACCACGTCCTCGAGTGCTCATGACTAGCGTTCATGAATTAATCTGATTAAGGAATTTTATGAGTTAGCTTTCTTCCACTGGTTATTACGGAACAGTCTTATGAACAATTTATTATAGTAGTTGTTCTCGCAAGTTCTCATAATCCTATAGGCTTCAGTCTCTAAAGTCGATTCCTACTACTAGCATTTATTTCATAACCATAAAAGTAGTAGTTAGGGAACTTACCGTTGCGGATTAGTGCCAGAGACTCAGGTACCATGCTTTCCCCAAAGCATGAGTTTTTTTTAAAACATTTTGGGCCTCAGGCCCACGGCCGAGCTTTTGAACCTAGGCTCTGATACCATAATTGTAATACCCCAAACCCGGCCAGAACGCTACGACCGAATTTGGTGTATCACAGGGATGAAAACATTTTGTAAAAACCAGTTTCGTCGTTGCAATATGGAATGTGTTGTTTGTAATTTGTAGAAAACAAGTTTTTATGGAGCAGGTTGAAGAAAAATAGTTTGGGCCTTAGTTTCGAAAAACAAAGTTGCCATGCCGTTAATGTTGTGAGTTACCCGTTGGTAAGATTTTTCAAAATCCCAAAAATTTATTAAGGTTGTAAAAACGTTCATTTTATAAATCTTTCCTTTTTAACCATGCTTTAGTGTTTATCACAAATCCAAAGGCATTTGTCAAAAATAAATAGTACCAAAATAAAACTTAGATGGCCTTATTATATAACCGAAAACCAAACTATAATGCAAAATAAAATCCGAAATTTAACCATTAAAATAAAATCAACTCTTTGAGCATGGCCACCTCGAGTCTATCCTGGCTCCATATCCGCGATCTAGGGATTATCTGCAAAATGTAAAAGAAGGGGTGAGTCACCAAGACTCAGTGCATAAATCCCCATCCCGAAGATAATAAACTCAGACACCCATTAATATGCAATATGCGTGCCATGCAGCCCAAAACCTAACCATCTGAAACTTCCGATTCTACCCCATGTGGTACCAAACCACTGGTGGTGCCAAACCACTGGTGACCCAAAGTCACAAAGATCATATATGTGGTACCAAACCACTGGTGGTGCCAAACCACTGGTGACACAAAGTCACAGATATTGCATATGTGGTACCAAACCACTGGTGGTGCCAAACCACTGGTGACCCAAAGTCACAAATATCGCATATGTGGTACCAAACCACTGGTGGTGCCAAACCACTGGTGACACAAAGTCACAAATATCAAGTCTTCCCCCTCCTCTCATCATAACCATTTTATGAACATGCTGTTCAATGTAAAATAATCAAGCTTAACATCCACAAATAATATAACATGGCATATGCAGATTTAACAGAGGCAATTAACGTTAGCCAACTAGATGGACTTACCCGGAGTCCTTGCTTTTACCTACAAGGGTAACATATCCATTTCCACAGTCATTTTGGCTTTTAAAGACATACATGGTATTAACATATTTACATACGAAGTGTGTAAGAGTTACACACCTGATTACTCGCAAGACTACGCTTTCTACGTCGACACTGTCGTTAACCGACACTACCGTTATCTGTCTATTCTTCTGTTCCGATGCTGGTCCACACCCAGGTGGCCAATCACGAACCGCAGATACAACCCTCTTCTTGAATTTAGGGGCTGGGTTTACCGATCCAACCCCTCCTTCTGCTTGACTGGCATTAGAGTCTATAATACACCTTGGTCACTAAATCGGGTTAAAGCAGTGAAACTAAATGCAAATAACTAAAACCCGAAGTTAGAACCCTTACCTAAATCGACACAACCTGAGGTTCTAAGTTTGACTCACAAACCACAAATCCCGAAAGTTCACACAAGATGGCGTCAACACACCCCCTGCATTCGGCCAAGCATCAAACAGAATTGGATCTCTGCCTTCGACATTAGCGCAATAAGAGATGATTGAGAGGCAGGAGCACTTACCCTAATACCAGCAAAACCGATTGAGAATGGTGGGGATCAGATAGCGACACTCTGCTGTCACAAAACTCGAAGGAAACAATTATGAGTGCCAAAGGAATTCGACTTCTAGTTGAATAAGAACTGTTCAACACGAAGGCCCAATCTCGGCTTTTCTTTACCACAGAAATCGATATAAAGAGAAAAGAAATAGAGAGGTGTGAATGCTAGAAAGATTCGGCCACAAGAACAAAAGAGAAGAAAAGAGAGAGCAATACGATCTTACCCGATTATGGATTGCGATTTCGGCTTTGAGGACCAAAGGAGAGAAATAGTTTTCGGCACCAGAGAAGATTAAGAGGAAACGCATAAAGAAGAAAGGAGAATATAGACAAGGGATATTCGGCTATTGTGCAGAGGTTGAAGACGATAAGGGAGTTAGGGGGTTTTCGATTTTAGAGATAAAAGAAAAAGAAGAAGAAAAAGAGATGAGAAACGGCTATGGGAGAAAAAAGTCTGATCAAAGAGATATTCGGCTTTTACAAATAAAAAAAAGAGAGTGAAGAACCAATAGGGGTTCGGCAATTGACAAAAGATGAGAGAAGGGTTGAAATGCCAAGTGATTTTCGGCACAAAAGAGGATAAGAGAAACACTTAAGCAAAAATGTGAAGCACACACACCCAAAATGCCAAAAATATCACCCAAGGTTGACCCAATTTCGGCACACCATCCCACACTCCCAAAACCGAATGCTCCAACACCCCTTAGCCACTACAAGATTCGGCTACACACATACACCAACCCAAACCCTTCTTTTTCTCCCCCTTTTCCTCCTGATCCTCTATTCAAAGACATTTGAATGTTTCAAACTTCCTACATCCTCTCTTCTCCATCAACTCAAATGTGTTGACTCCTTCAACACTTATCCATCACAGTCCATCCTGAGCACAACTCCTCCCTAGCCTTGGCGTAAAAAAGAAATGCACAAAGAGGGATTCTTGCAGCTCGAACCAAGGCCTTCCAGCACACATGAGGCGTCACTCCCTTGCCTTCTAAGTGGTGCCTCCTTGCCACTTTACCAAGGCTCCTCTTGTGTCAAATCTAGCTACCAATTATTCTTAACACCTAACTCCTTCAGCTCTCCCTTCTAGAAGCCCAAAAATAAAATTCTTGCCAAGGCTCTAGCCTATCCCTAGCTTAAGCCTAGACCCTAAAACACCCTAAATAAGCACAACAGCCCTACTGTCTACATGCAACAAGTAAAATGCAAAGACCCCGATTTAAGGATGTTACACACTTTGAGTTCATATCATTTCACACCAGATCTTTACTCATTTCACTTGGAATATTAAGGTCACAATTAGTACACTCAAGGTGTAGAAGTCTATAATCGAGAATGCACATATATTCATCAAATAAAGTCCATGTACAAATAACATCATTTCATGTTTTCAAATATCATTTTTCATGTAACATCATTTTCTTGTATTTCAGACGGATATGTATAATAACTCATTTCTTATACATATCTTCTCATATCAAGATTTCTACCCGTTGAATTTATCTGAAATATCGATGGTTACTCAGGTAGTACACTCGAGGTGTACAAATCAGGATCTGTCAACTCATATTCAGTGGTACCCATAAGGTACTATCTCATAGAGTACACTCTCGAGCCACAGATGTATAGAACAGGATTACCAGTCCAGGCTAAATCATTTTTATGACATATGCTCTAAGGAGCTTGATTTGGATTACCTGTTCGGGCTAAATTCAATTCATAATATATACTCGAGAGGACTCACATAAGGATTACCCGTCCGAGCTAAATCCTTTTTGTAATGAAGTCATTAGGATTGCTCGTTCGAGCATAATCTATTCTACAACAAATGCAGAACCTCATTCATTTCGGCAATTACATTTATCCTTCGATTTTCATTTATTCAAACTGGATTTAAACATTTTTCTAACATTATCGAGCATGTGATTATTTCATGCATCCAAAACATTCATATAATTCAAATAAACACATTTCACATCCATTTCAAGTATATAAGTAACATTTTCATCGTTTGAGCCTTTATCATCTATCGGGCATTATCATTTAAATTAGACATTTTTAATTATCGGGCTTGATTGGATATGTAATCATTTAACGTATTTATGACGTTTATACAATTTACTTAAACATAATTAATGCAAGCATGTAAATAAACACAATTTAGTTACATGAACTTACCTCGACAATGTTCGTGTATGTAAAATCTACAAATTCGACATTTTCTTCTTTCCTCGTTCTAGCTCCGAATTTGGTCTATCCAGATCTATACAAGTAAATTTAACATTAATTTACCATATTTCACATTCAAGTGGACTCAATTTTCATCCTAAGCAAAATTATGATTTTGCCCCTAACTTTTTTCATAAATTCCATTTTCATCCCTAGGCTCAGAAAATGAAACTTGTGCAAATTACTCCCTATTCCAAGCCTAACCAAAGCCCCATTACAAAATTTACAGCATATGTATTCATAAAATTTCAGAATTTTTCCTTCAATTTCACAAGTTTACATTTTAGTCCCTAAATCATGTTTTCATCAAAAATCACTTTGTAAAAGTTGTTTATCTATCAATAATCTTTCATTTTCTACCATAAATTTCTAATTTCCAGCATATGCATCCATGAACCATTTTTCATACTTTGATAACTTTTCAAATTAATCCCCCAAATAGATAGTTTAAACTATCCCGATTCCAAAAATATAAAAATCATTAAAAACAAGACTTGATTTCATACCTTATTGAGCTTGAAAAGTTTTCATCCTCTTTCCTAGGGTTTCCATGGAAATATTTGAGGAAGATGATATGAAAATGTTTTCTTTTTCATTTAATTAAATTGTCATTTAATAACTTTTCATCTTTTCAATTTAGTCCTTAGCCTTTTTTAATTTTTCCATGGATGAGTCATACCAAAATATCTACATACTTTCTTTAATATAAGGACCTTTAGTTTTGAATTCCGTAGCTATTTAATCCTTATAGCTACTAGAATTCAACTTTTTCATTTTATACGATTTAGTCCTTCTCGTAGTTAAGCAGTAAATCGATAAAATTATCTTTTAAAAAATTTCACATAATATTTCTATTATATTATGGACCATATAATAAAATAAAAATAAATTTTATTTTTGGCTCGGATTTGTGGTCCCAAAACCACTATTCCGATTTCACCAAAAAATGAGATGTTACAAGTAACATTTCGGCTTTCGAGTAGGGAGCAAGTCATAGCATACTCGTTTCCCAAATTTCTGGAAGTGAGGATTGTGGTGCCTTCTTCCAAATGATGAAAGAATGGTATAGATGAAGGTTTGGATCAAAGTGGAGCTAATAAGATAAAAGCTAAAATTATGGATTAGTCCCTAAAGAATCCACTCATTTTTGGGTTTTGAATAGGTAAGTTCACATGGAACTTACTAACTCATCTGGTGTGGTATGTATACTTGTATTTAATTGGATGTATATATATCTATGGTTGAGTATATATGTAACATTCTAAATTAGGGGTTGTTTGTAATTTAATTAATTTCCCATGTGTGTGCTTGAAGAATTAAATACTATGATCATTTGGCATGTTTTAGGGTCTAGAAATAACCCCGAGCTAGGCTTGACTTAGTATTAAAAATTTCTTTTTAAGTACCTAAAAGGAGGGAGCTAGGTGAGATAGGGCTTAAATAAAATTTTGGGCGAAATATGACAAAGAATGGGCTTGGTACAATTGGCTTGGTGCGCCTAAGGGTGATGCAAGGGAGGTCTTGGGTTCGATTCTTAGGAGTTACAAGGGGGAAATGTTTTTTTTCTTTTGGGTCTTTGGGACGTTAAAGTGAAGAGGGCTTTAAAGAAATTTCGGGCAAAGTTTGAGCATGAAAGTCCAGGTGGTTGGAGTGGCTTGGAGCGCCACTAAGAGTCTGGAGGTGGCGATGAGCGAGGGAGCATGGGTTCGAGCTGCCAGGTATGCGTCTTGGGAGTTTATTTTCTTTTGCATTAAAGAGGGGATTGGCCTAGGAAGGCTTTATAAATAAATGTTGTGGTTTTATGACATGAAAGTCAAATGGGAAAGATGGCAAGGGGCGTTGTAGGGGGCTGCGTTAGTGTGGTCTGGTGTTCGAATCAAGGGAGCTGCAATTTGGTTTTTATTTTTTTTTTGAAGGCTGGCGTGCATGGGAAGGGGAGTAATGGCGTGATTTTGGACTCTTAAGGTGATAAGGATAAACATTATTTTTTTCCCTTTAATTTTTCGGCTGGAAGTGTGGTGATATTATAGTATATTTTATTTTATTTGTTTTGAAGAGGTGCTAAGGATAATTGTTAGTTTATTTTATTATTCTCTTTAGATTGAGAGGATAAAAGATAAGTGGGATGTTAGCAGGGGATAATTGATTTTTTTTATTCATTTGAATATGTGGCAAGGAGTTAAAATAGGAGTTTTATTTGGGAGTTGATAAAAAGATAAAGTGGCCGAATGGGGGGACTCTCCAGCTTGGGGAATTTTCGGCTTTGAAGTTTTTAAGGTGGGAGTGCCGAATAGTGCAGTATATTTAGAGAGTGGCCATCTTTTGTTAGTTCTTTTTCTTTTTAATTGTTTTCATTGTGCCGAATTTTCTTAAGGCACCTAGTCATCTTTTATTTTTTTTTCTTTTTCCTTTGCAATAGCCGAACCTTGATTATTATTTTAATCAACCATAGCCGAACCCCCTTCTCCCTATTTGGTGTAGTTTTGGCCGAACATCAAAGCAAAGGTGGTCTCCTCTAGTCTTTTCTCCAATCGGTTTATAAAGGTGGGTAAAGGCCGAATGCCTTTTTATTTTGTTTCTCTTGTTCTTTGTCGACTTCTAAAGGAGTAAGAGCCGATTTTGGTATTTGAGAGCAAGGTGTTAATTATTCTTGTTGGAATCAATTTTATCTAGGTACTCCGGGATTTTTGAAGTAAGCAATCCAAGCCTCTTTCCATTAAACAAGCGATCTTGGTAAGTGGTGGTAAGAAAGTAAGTGAGTTATTTATTTGGTATTCGGAAGCCGAAGGCTATTGTTATGAATGTTGATGATTGCCGATTGTAGGGAGGAAGCAGAATCGCATATCGTGTGTTGTAGTTAGTACTCAAAGGCGTTTAGGTAAGGTTTCGGATTCAAGCATTAACCCTTTGGATTTAGTTGGTTTGGCCGAATAGGCCATGGCACTAACCTTGTGTTTGGCCGTTTATAGGGCAAGGAAATCTAGTGTGGCCGATTTGATTCTTCGGGATTTAGGGCTGTCGTTGGCATCAGGTGTGTACATACACACTTTACAACTATTAATGTGCTAAGTGTTTTGTGTATGTTAAATCGGATTGTGTAGATTCAGATTTAATACCATAAAGGTATAAGCAAGGATTCAGGTAAGTCCTTGACAATATGAGTTTACTATTTGATGCTTTTGGGAAGCATGACATATTTGGTATATGTGAAATATGCAATTATGGCCAATGATAAATCCTGTGCATGTTGCTAAATAAGCATGTTAGCATGAATTCTGTTATATGCATATCATTGATTGATGCGGGTTGATGAGAGGAGGGGGAAGTGATATTCGTGTCGACGGACACCAGTGGTTTGGTACCACATTTCGTGACTTCGGTCACCAGAGGTTTGGCACCTCCAGAGGTTTGGCACCTCATAGCGTCTCGTCCCCGTGGCTTAGCACCACAGTGGGTTGGCCCCACAAATGACATTATGGGATTGACGCCAGTGATTTGGTATCACACGATGGGTTGGCCCCATCATCTGATTTGTGACTTCGGGTTACCAGTGGTTTGGCACCACAATATTGATGGATATCGTGACTATATGTCACCAGTGGTTTGGTACCACACGGGGTAGAGTAAGGTGTTTTGGATGGCTAGGTTGGGTGCATATTAAACTTGTGCATGTTGACTTGTTATAAATTGTGTATGATGTTGCATTAAACCGGGGGAAGGGTTACACATTGAGTCTTGGTGACTCACCTTCTCTTTTAACTTTTCAGGTGACTCATAGATCGCGGATGAGGAGCCGGATGGACTCGAGGTGGCCATGCAGTGGAATTTCGGTTTAAATGAACTTGAGTTATTTTCATTTTATTTTCAGTTTTAACTGTTCAAATTGTAATAAGGCCTCCTAATATTTCGTTCGCTTATTTTACTTATTTTTCTGATGAATAGTTTTAACTGCATAATGATTTTAAAATGACTACACAAGTTTTCTTAAATTTAACGTAAATGTTTTTCTTGTGCCATTGGGTACCTCGCTAAAATTGGTAACAACATAACTTAATGAAATTTTGACAACGAAGCTAAATGATGTTTTCTTCGTGCACCTCACACTTTGAAACAAGACCATATTTTATTAGAAATAAAGGTTTTCTCAAAAATTGAACCGGCAAAATAAGAATGATTTTCAAAACGATCTCCTCTGTAACATACCAAATTCGGTCGTAATGTTTGGGCCGGGTTTGGGGTGTTACAAAATTGGTATCAGAGCCCAGTTCAAAGCTCGGCTGTGGGGGCCCAAGGCCCAAAATGTTTTGGTAGGCCTTTTTGAATTATTTTTGGGTTTTGAACAGCCTGGCACCGAGTCTCCGGCACCAATCCGCCCAGGTAAGTACCTCTAACTTCTGTGTGGATTATTATCTGTAGAAGGGTAGGTATGGAACGTAGATAGCATGATTAAATGGATGAACACTAGGACTAGTTTACCCTAACAAAACACATAAGACTTTAAGTTCCTAATTAAACCAACCTACGACCAAGCCGCCGAGTTAGGGTGTGGTAACCCTGGTGCGCATGTCTAGGATTGGATCCGGAAGAGCTTGGTACTTAAGCAGTCCTCGTGACTCACCTCCTCTTCAAAGGAATCCTACCTGGTGCGTAGCTTCGGTTCACCCTAACCAAGAGGACTCGGTCATAGGCTAAACACACTAACTAAAACCCGAAAGGGATTAACCCTGTTTTATGAATGCTCTAAGTTTTAAAAAAAAATCATTAAAGTACTCCTTTTAATAATAGCAAAAATTTATTTCTGAAAATTTTCAAAATATTTTTGACTTGCAAAAATTACCAAAATGCCCCTGGTGGCAAAAATTACGAAAATACCCTTGGTTTCTAAAATTTCCATATTACCCCAATTTTAATAAAATTTTCTTACTTTACAAAAGTATCCAACATTCTGTATTTCAAAATAATACCCTAACTTTGGAAATTTACAAAATTACCCCTGATTGACAAAATTACCAAAATACCCCTGGTTTTCAAAATTCTGCCATACCTTCAAACTGAGAATTTTTTGAGAATACTTCTCAGTTTTAGAAATTACAAAATGTTTTGATTTACTAAAGTTTTCAAAATTTCTTCGGTTTATTACAAAAAAATACCCCTGTAGGAAAATGACGAAAATACCCCTGGGATAGAAACGGACAGAAATGTCCAAAGAGTGAGTGTGTATGAAAGGTATTAGGGAATGGATGTGCTTTTCTGTGTGAACTAGGATAGAGGACTTAAAACCTTGATTGATCGAAAGAATCCCTATTAAACTTTCTTCATAAAAGTTCTTCGTGGATAATCAGTGAAACAGTTACTAATTCATAAAAATTTCTTAATCAGATTAAAGCGCCGTAGTTAGAAATGAGTTCTAGAGGACGTGGCCGACGTGGACGCGGTAGGGGCAGGATGACCGTGTTAGAACCCGTAGGGTCGGGTTAGGGATCTGAGAACTAGGTACCACCGCCACCACCACCCCCAACTTTTGGAGCCGAGGAGCAGGATCAGACGGGTGATGACGCAGTGTCTCAAGTGATGCTGCGGGTTCTGGAAAGGGTAGCTGGAATGGGTGGAGGTGGAGGAGCTCGGAAGTCGGTACCTGAAAGACTTCGAGCTAACGGAGCTGAGGTGTTCCGGGGTGTATCGGGTGTGGCACCCAGCACAGCAGAATACTGGTTGGAATCGACGGAAAGGGTTATGGATGATCTCGATCTGATGAGTGAGGAGAAGCTGAAAGGAGCAGTGTCGCTTCTAAAGGATGAGTCATATCAGTGGTGGCTCACGGTTCGAGATGGTGCTACGGCAGATGATATTACTTGGGAGTACTTCAAAGATGCTTATCAGAAGAAGTATGTGGGCACCAGTTACACTGATGCGCAGAGGAAAGCTTTTCTGGGGTTGGTACAAGGAAATAAGTCAGTATCGGAATATGAAGCGGAATTTGTGAGGCTGAGCCGCTATGCTCGAGGAATTGTGTCAACCGAGCATGATCGTTGTGTCCGCTTTGAAGACGGGCTTAGAGATGAGCTAAGGTTGCTGATTGCTCTACAACAGGAGCATGAGTTTGCTGTCTTGGTAGAAAAGGCTAAGGTAGCCGAAGGGGTCAAGGAGTCCGTAAGACAGAATCATGAAAGGAACAAACAGAAAAGAGGCTTTGGATCGCCTGGATCGGGCAGTAATGTGCAGAAGAAGGCTAGACTTGGGGAATCAGAAGGAGTTGCAAAGTCTGCTCAGTGGCCACCTCAGTGTGCTAGATGCGGGAAATCCCACTCGGGAGAATGTTTGGCTGGAAGTAGAGGGTGCTTTGAGTGTGGATCAATGGAGCACCGGGTAAGGGATTGTCCGCGGAAGTTGGCTAGGACTCAAGCTGAGGATCAAGGACGTGGTCAATTTAGGAGGGATGGCCAGCAACCACAGAGGGGTCGAGGTGCAGCTAGAGGTAAGGGTAATGGTAACGGGCGTGGACGAGGTGCTGAAGGAGCAGAGGCGAGGCAACCAAGGTTGGTTTATGCAGTTGGCTGTCGTAAGGAGGAAGATGTGCCAGATGTGACAACGGGTAAGTTTCTTATTTCCGGAATACCCTCAATTGTCTTATTTGTGGTTAAGTTAGTTCGTTCTTATGTTGCTAGTGAAGTGTGGGGAAATTTGATTATGAACTTAGAGAATGTGTCTAGAAAGTAGGATAGTTCTTTAAGATCAGAGTGCACAGCAGTAGCGTAGTGTGATGAGTTAAGGATGCACGATTGAACGATAGTAAGTAATTTCGAGGACGAAATTATTTTTAAGGGGGGTAGAATTGTAACATCCTAAATTAGGGGTTGTTTGTAATTTAATTAATTTCCCATGTGTGTGCTTGAAGAATTAAATACTATGATCATTTGGCATGTTTTAGGGTCTAGAAATAACCCCGAGCTAGGCTTGACTTAGTATTAAAAATTTCTTTTTAAGTACCTAAAAGGAGGGAGCTAGGTGAGATAGGGCTTAAATAAAATTTTGGGCGAAATATTACAAAGAATGGGCTTGGTACAATTGGCTTGGTGCGCCTAAGGGTGATGCAAGGGAGGTCTTGGGTTCGATTCTTAGGAGTTACAAGGGGGAAATGTTTTTTTTCTTTTGGGTCTTTGGGGCGTTAAAGTGAAGAGGGCTTTAAAGAAATTTCGGGCAAGGTTTAAGCATGAAAGTCCAGGTGGTTGGAGTGGCTTGGAGCGCCACCAAGAGTCTGGAGGTGGCGATGAGCGAGGGAGCATGGGTTCGAGCTGCCAGATATGCGTCTTGGGAGTTTATTTTCTTTTGCATTAAAGAGGGGATCGGCCTAGGAAGGCTTTATAAATAAATGTTGTGGTTTTATGACATGAAAGTCAAATGGGAAAGATGGCAAGGGGCGTTGTAGGGGGCTGCGTTAGTGTGGTCTGGTGTTCGAATCACGGGAGCTGCAATTTGGTTTTTATTTTTTTTTGAAGGCTGGCGTGCATGGGAAGGGGAGTAATGGCGTGATTTTGGACTCTTAAGGTGATAAGGATAAACATTATTTTTTCCCCTTTAATTTTTCGGCTGGAAGTGTGGTGATATTATAGTATATTTTATTTTATTTGTTTTGAAGAGGTGCTAAGGATAATTGTTAGTTTATTTTATTATTCTCTTTAGATTGAGAGGATAAAAGATAAGTGGGATGTTAGCAGAGGATAATTGATGTTTTTTTATTCATTTGAATATGTGGCAAGGAGTTAAAATAGGAGTTTTATTTGGGAGTTGATAAAAAGATAAAGTGGCCGAATGGGGGGACTCTCCAGCTTGGGGAATTTTCGGCTTTGAAGTTTTTAAGGTGGGAGTGCCGAATAGTGCAGTATATTTAGAGAGTGGCCATCTTTTGTTAGTTCTTTTTCTTTTTAATTGTTTTCATTGTGTCGAATTTTCTTAAGGCACCTAGTCATCTTTTATTTTTTTTCTTTTTCCTTTGCAATAGCCGAACCTTGATTATTATTTTAATCAACCATAGCCGAACCCCCTTCTCCCTATTTGGTGTAGTTTTGGCCGAACATCAAAGCAAAGGTGGTCTCCTCTAGTCTTTTCTCCAATCGGTTTATAAAGGTGGGTAAAGGCCGAATGCCTTTTTATTTTGTTTCTCTTGTTCTTTGTCGACTTCTAAAGGAGTAAGAGCCGATTTTGGTATTTGAGAGCAAGGTGTTAATTATTCTTGTTGGAATCAATTTTATCTAGGTACTTCGGGATTTTTGAAGTAAGCAATCCAAGCCTCTTTCCATTAAACAAGCGATCTTGGTAAGTGGTGGTAAGAAAGTAAGTGAGTTATTTATTTGGTATTCGGAAGCCGAAGGCTATTGTTATGAATGTTGATGATTGCCGATTGTAGGGAGGAAGTAGAATCGCATATCGTGTGTTGTAGTTAGTACTCAAAGGCGTTTAGGTAAGGTTTCGGATTCAAGCATTAACCCTTTGGATTTAGTTGGTTTGGCCGAATAGGCCATGGCACTAACCTTGTGTTTGGCCGATTATAGGGCAAGGAAATCTAGTGTGGCCGATTTGATTCTTCGGGATTTAGGTCTGTCGTTGGCATCAGGTGTGTACATACACACTTTACAACTATTAATGTGCTAAGTGTTTTGTGTATGTTAAATCAGATTGTGTAGATTCAGATTTAATACCATAAAGGTATAAGCAATGATTCAGGTAAGTCCTTGACAATATGAGTTTACTATTTGATGCTTTTGGGAAGCATGACATATTTGGTATATGTGAAATATGCAATTATGGCCAATGATAAATCCTGTGCATGTTGCTAAATAAGCATGTTAGCATGAATTCTGTTATATGTATATCATTGATTGATGTGGGTTGATGAGAGGAGGGGGAAGTGATATTCGTGTCGACGGACACCAGTGGTTTGGTACCACATTTCGTGACTTCGGTCACCAGAGGTTTGGCACCTCCAGAGGTTTGGCACCTCATAGCGTCTCGTCCCCGTGGCTTAGCACCACAGTGGGTTGGCCCCACAAATGACATTATGGGATTGACGCCAGTGATTTGGTATCACACGATGGGTTGGCCCCATCATCTGATTTGTGACTTCGGGACACCAGTGGTTTGGCACCACAATATTGATGGATATCGCGACTATACGTCACCAGTGGTTTGGCACCACCAGTGGTTTGGTACCACACGGGGTAGAGTAAGGTGTTTTGGATGGCTAGGTTGGGTGCATATTAAACTTGTGCATGTTGACTTGTTATAAATTGTGTATGATGTTGCATTAAACCGGGGGAAGGGTTACACATTGAGTCTTGGTGACTCACCTTCTCCTTTAACTTTTCAGGTGACTCATAGATCGCGGATGAGGAGCCGGATGGACTCGAGGTGGCCATGCAGTGGAATTTCGGTTTAAATGAACTTGAGTTATTTTCATTTTATTTTCGGTTTTAACTGTTCAAATTGTAATAAGGCCTCCTAATATTTCGTTCGCTTATTTTACTTATTTTTCTGATGAATAGTTTTAACTGCATAATGATTTTAAAATGACTACACAAGTTTTCTTAAACTTAACGTAAATGTTTTTCTTGTGCCATCGGGTACCTCGCTAAAATTGGTAACAACATAACTTAATGAAATTTTGACAACGAAGCTAAATGATGTTTTCTTCGTGCACCTCAAACTTTGAAACAAGACCATATTTTATTAGAAATAAAGGTTTTCTCAAAAATTGAACCGGCAAAATAAGAATGATTTTCAAAACGTTCTCCTCTGTAACATACCAAATTCGGTCGTAATGTTTGGGCCGGGTTTGGGGTGTTACAATATAATGATATACTAATAGTTTGGCACATATGGCTAGGAAAGATTAAATAGAAACATGTGGCTAACTACAGGGTATAAATGTATGAAAATGATTGATTACAGGTATGATACTGAAATATATGTAATTGATGCCCATGTGAACTTTGTAAAAGCTTAGGATACGATTACCTTTCTAATAGGGTCATATGTATGCTTAATTAGAGATTTTACATATTATAATGAGATCTATCATTTGTTGTAGATTCTCGGGTTATTAACGAGATCTAGTCTTGTTGCATATTCTCAAGTTATTTAACGAGATCTAGCCTTGTTTCTGATTCTCGGGTAATATGTAACATAGGTTTAACCCAAACGGGCAACTTGATGAAATTGCAGCTTAGACGAGCAAATTAATTCACTCGTGTATCTGAGTCTATTTTACTAGAGTTCCATAAAGTGATATATATTATAATTTAAATGGAAAGGTTTGAAAATGTATTGAGTATGAAATGGTTTATGTTTATATCATGATATGTGCCAAGGATAGCCAAATTGTATGTCAAAATGATTGGGAGTTGTTATACTTATAAGTGATCAAGGTAAGCCTAGTAATTCCATTTGAACTTACTAAACATTTGTATGCTTACTCTAGTTGTTTCTCCTCTTGTAGATTATCAACTCGTAGAACTTGCCAAGCCGGATTAGCGTGAAGCACTCACTATCAAAAGACGGTAGAATTATGTTCGATTAAGTCTAAAATTTGGTGGCATGTATATAGGGGCACCTTTGTGTAAAAATGTTCATTTTGAATCGTTGATTATATTTCAATGGTGAACATGATTGATTTTGTGTAATGAGATTTCCTTGTGACTTGGTTGATGCATGATATTGATCGTGTTTGATACTAGTATGAGTAATGCTATACTATTGTATGATTTGGTGTGTTAAAGGTTATAAAGTGAGGTAATTAAAGTAGCTAAGTTGATGTATGGTTGGAAATGGTACGATTTAATGTCATGCTTGAAATACATAATAAGTGATTTGATTGTTTTGGTTCTTATGAAGGCCTTATAGATTCTTGATGCACAAAATGTTTAGATATGTATGTGTTGGACTTGAATAAGCATATTTGCCATGGTTAGGTGCGTAAATGGTTGATTGAACTTAAATACAGAAAATGTAATGTATTTTTTGTTAAATATTTTATTCCAAGAGCTATAGAGTTGTTTTCGCATGTTTTGTTATGTTTTTGTGTAGGTGGAATTGGCATAAGAATGGATGTGATGAAACGTTTTGGTTGGAAAAAATTGAATAGGCACCAAAAGTGCGTTTTTCTAAAAACAGGGGCAATGTCGCAACCATGAGTCTCCAATGCCACAACGTAGACTGACAGTTAGTGGCGTCATGACGTAACTCAATAAGTTGACAATGTCGTAATGTAGAAATTATGATGTCGCGTCGTCTGCTTGAGATTTTGAAAACTTCACAATTTGGTCCTAATTTAACCTTGGGTTAGTAATAGAGCTTTTATAAGCTCGTATAGGAACCATAAATAATTGTATAACATATAATGAATGTGAAACACACATTATTGCATGTGTAAATAATTGTATGATGTGCAATTGATTATAGTTGCTCTGACAATGTGTGTAACTTCCTATAGCTTGGACCCGA
The DNA here is from genome assembly GCA_005393395.2 of Gossypium australe. NCBI lineage: Eukaryota > Viridiplantae > Streptophyta > Magnoliopsida > Malvales > Malvaceae > Gossypium > Gossypium australe. The sequence continues at coordinate 62,772,032 of CM016614.1, read as the reverse complement.
CGATTTGGTTGGGCAAGGGGTGTTACATTTAGAGCATGAGAATGCAAATATGACTCATCTACTTCACTAGGGGAAGTGAAAGACCATTGATATGGAGCCTTAAGTGTATTATATTCATTTGTATACTTGTATTTTTTTGAACAGACTAGTTTGACAAGATTATCCATGAGTTGCATTAATATTCTTTGTATATTTTTCTCAATGGTTTTTGCACACAAATCAAAATGGAAGCATATATTACATCACTAGTTATATAATGTTTAACTAATTTTAAGCGGTATTATTTGGTCAAATCGTAATACTGAAAGACAACTTGTAGTAGTAGATGAACCTAAACATGTCCTTAGTCTAATTGTAAATGAGCAAACTATCAAGTCCAATTGGGGAGATGCTTTGTCTTGGGCATCAGAGTGAATGACTCCTAGAAGATAAAGACATAGATGTGACTGACTTGATTGATAGTACCTCAGATAGGACCTAAGTAGAATAGATCTTGAATCCATTTATGGATTTATTCACTTGTTACGTTCATAGTGTGGCATACCTTAATCCTGAGTGGATGATGGACTATGTATGCATGACTTGTATACTTTAATGTAAGTAAAAGCCTGAGTTCAAATAGATAAGAAATTGAAAGTTGGTGCGTTGGGTATGCGACTTCTGCAATTTATAGTATCATTCACAATAGTGGGATTCATAGCCCAAGAAATGAATAAATGATATCCTCTCATTGGCATTACATGATAGATGAAAAGTAAACGTGGTTGGGAGTAATTTGTCTTTATGATGAATGACTTAATTACTATTTGATAGTAATTGACTTTCATGAAGGAAGATGTAATAGTTATCATGAGATAAAATAGGATCATGTTGGGAGAAAGGATTTATCCCAAAGATATTAAGGATATATTATAAGGGTAACAGACTTATGACTAGGTCATTTGACGAGCGCCGATCTAGTAGTTTTCATAATGGTATGTAATTGGGGAGAGCTCAGCTATGATACTATAGTGGAATGACTTCGTGACTAAATGAGTTTATAACTAATTGGAAAAAAGTTGGAAATTAATTATAAATCATTTAAGCCCTAATTACATATGTCCAATCGGTCTCTCTGCTAGCTTGTTGAAAAAAAATGATTTGCAAGTAGAATCAAATGAACAAAAATGAGTACAAATGATAAAGTTAGAGAAAGGAGTTACATTAAAAAATGAATGCGGTTTCTCCCTAAGTATATAATTGACCTGAGAATTAATTTAAGTTTTCCTAATTATTATTTAAGTAAATAATTGAAGTTCGAAAATGAAATTAAATTAATTTGTCATTATGAACACGTTGAATATCGAAATTAAATATATTTTCTCATAGATTCTTCAACGATAAAGTTTTCATGACTTTAATAGAATTAAAATTGCATTAAGAAAATTATTTAATTGGAAAATTAATTTAATAAACAATATTTATTTTGGGAAATACAAAGACATGTACTAGGTTAGATTAAATTATAAAGTGTTAGGTTAAATGTCACATCTCGAAAACCTTGTTAGTAGAATTGGGTATTAGATTGTGGGCTTGAGAGAAAATTTGGGTTTAATATCATAGGAATTAAGATATGATAAAAGAAATAATTAAATAATAATGATAATGATAAAATAATTGGATTATTTGTATAGGTTAGCAGAGGCTAAATTGATACAATTGTTAAATTAAATGTTAAATGTGTAAATTAAAACTAGTCGTTAAAAAGGGAGCTATTGAAACAAGGGAGAAATAGGAGAGGACTTAGAGGGTATGTAACACTCGTTACCCGTATTCAACGTCGGAATAGGGCTCGAGGCATTATTGGACTTATAACACAAGCATTCATGCAATTTTAAGTCACAAATTTGCGTCCAAATTAAAACCATTCATATTCAGTCATAAAGTCCCTTATACGAGCCTATGAGGCCCAAAACATGTATTGGAAGTGGTTCGAGACTAAATCGAGAACTTTAGAAAATTTTTTAAAAAGTTAGAAAATTTTTCATGTTACAGGGCTCACACGCACGTGTGGTCTAAGGGACACGCCCGTTGATCGCTGCAATCAGAGCCTTAAATATTTATAAAAGAATGATCAAACCTGGAGACTAACTCTGACAATGATATTAAGGCAAGTGTACCTATCGAACAGTAGTATAGCTTAGGCAAGACCGGTTATCGAACCCAAAGGAACTAAAAGTGTTAATACTCACTTTCTTTTTATTGTTTAGCCTTAAAGTTAGAGTGAAGATTACTTTTTAACTAAATTGACGACAGCTAAACTAAGGACACAAAGAAAAAAAGACGAATTGGAAAATAACCTTGAGGAAAAACTTAGTTGATTTAGATGATACCCTCGGGAAGAATCCACCTAGACTTCTCTTATTATCTAACCTTTTAATTATATGATTTCTTTTACTTAGCTTGATCCGTGAGACTCCCTAACCTATATTAAACCCTCTCTCGAAGCGAATAACGTCTAACCCTAGGTTAATTAGTGGAACTCTCGTTCGCTTATAATAACCCCCTAGGACAGCAGTAAATCGATCAATGGACTACCATATTAGGTTTCACCCTAATCCGGCAAAATCTCGTAACCCTATCTCTAGGCGTTCGATCAACTCCGCTTAATTATGTTAGATATTCTCTTAGGCAGGGTCTATTCCTCCTCCACCTAAGCACATTAGATTTGGATTAAGCAACATAATTAAGAACAAACTAAGTAATTCATCATATAACTTAAAAATCAAATATTAAAATCCATCTAGGTTTCATCCCCTTCAGGTATCTGAGGGGTTTAGTTCATAATGATAGACAAAACATCGCAAGAGAAAAGATAAAACAAAACATAGGGAAAATCCTAAAACCCCTGAAGGAATCGAAGGAGAATTCTGCCGTCTTGAGTATAACTTCGGCTTCTTGGGATGGATCAACTGACTATCCTCGCGTTATTCCATAACTTTGACCTTCTCGGCTTGGCTCATTGGCCTCGCTTTCGCTCCCTTAAACATGTGATACTTGGGGCTTATTTATAGGCTCTTGGAATGCGATTCTTTCTCCCTAAGTATCCTTTTCTGACTAAAATTGCTCTTTCCAGCGTCAGAGGCACGGCCATGTCACATGCCTGTGTGAGTCGAGACCTGGCCGTGTTTGGATTTCTCTTGAGGCACGGCCGTGTGTGACGGGGTTGAGGCCGTGCTCTAGGTGTTCGTCGAGGCACGGCTGTGTGTGCTTTGGATCAGGCCGTGTCGATTTCGTGTTAAGGCCCATTTACTCTGTTTTAGTCCCGTTTTGTGTTCTTTTCATCCTCGGGTGCTTTCTTGGGTATAAGACATGAAAAGAAAGGATTAAAAACACCTTTTTATATAAAACAAGGGATAAATTATCCAAAAGCATATTAAATGTGGGTCTAAAATATGTTACTTTTACGGTTTATCACCCGTGTGACCCCAGGACATGCCCGTGCTTCAGACCGTGTTCAAATTAGGGTGCTCTCTCACTTGTGCCACACGGTCGTGCCACACAGCCGTGTGCTAGGCCGTGTAGCACACACGACTAAGACACACGCCCGTGTCTCTGCCCGTGTGCTCAATTCTGGACATCCTGTTTTTCAAAATTAAGGTGCAGGGGTTACACGGCCGGAATACCTACCCGTGGGGCAGACCGTGTGTCACACACGACCTAGAAAGACGTTCGTGTGCCTACCGGTGTGGACAAAAACAAGGCTATTGTAACACCTCTAACCCGTATCCGTCGCCGAAATAGATTATGAGGCATTACCGGAAAATATTTAACTTTCATACATTCAAATAGATCATTAATATCATATTCAAAGGCAACATTTATTTTACATTATATAATATCAAAACCAAAAATAAACATGATAATATCATTTTTCTTACAAGCATCATTTATTCAAACTAAAATAATTACCACATCTCACATAATAGTCTATTTTTTATCTCAATAGCCGATTACATTTATTTTAATATGTAATATATCCAATACATATCATATAATAATAAAATACATAAAATCACACCTGAGCGCCAACTATTCAAACAAATTATAAACATATACTACTATCATTACCGAACTTTAATGACTATGACTGTCTCATGAAAGAACATACCACAAAAACATATAAATTTACTTTAACTAAGTTTAGTCAAATATACCCATGCAATTTAAACTGAATCAAATTACTATATCAATGCCATATTTAATCAACTCAATAATATAATCAACTCTTACAATTTAAACTGAATCAAATTACTATATCAATGCCATATTTAATCTCAGCTTAAACATTCTATAATAATATGTATTTAAACTGACTTCCACCTTGGCCGGATACTCAATAAATTAAATCTCTCAAATTTTCACTCAACTATTAAAGTAACATATCATTACACATTCGACATACTTTCACTCATTTACATAAGATCAAAAGACAAGAAATAATTTCATATATTTACCTCTCTTATTTGGCTAAATACATAATATCATATATAACACCACATATTATACATTAACTATAAAGCCAAATGTATATGATTACACATATGCACACAGTGAAGAATCATTTCACTTGAATTCAATATACTTAATCATAGGACCGAATTCTCATATTAAACTCACATATACTTATCATTAATATTATCCATGATTTAACATAAAATTTCAAAATATTTACTTACCTTATTTTTCATAGATATCAAGATAATACATACCTGTCCATTTAGCTTGAATAACATACTCAATTACCATATCAGCATAAATCTTTAAAACACAAACTTATACATAATCACCGGCATAAAGCCTGCTAGGCATATAGCCTGATATCTTTCACCGGCACAAAGCTTGCTAGGCATTTAGCCAGATATTATACACCGGCACAAAGCTTGCTAAGCATAAAGCCTGATTCCTTTCACTAGCACAATGCTTGCTAGGCCCAAAGCATGGTCAAATAGCAAAACAAGCCATTGATAAACACAAGCCAATACATTGGCTACAATCACAATGACACATTTAACCAAATGAATAAGCCCCTATACATGCCATAGACTCAAAATACTTGAGTTCACTTATACCCAAAATGACAGCTTGATAGTGTGATAGGATCTCCGGCGAACTCCAACCCGAGCTAGCTTAATAACCCTAAAAGATATGGGAAGGAAATGGGGGAAAGCTATATTATATAGCTTAGTAAGTTCATATGCAATAATACAAAACATTATTCATACACTTGACATACAAATAATTTAACAATTATTAACATAATTGTCATTAAAATTTCATAAACACAACTTACTAAATCTCAATCTTACCAACAGCTCCTCATATAAATAACATAACATATTTCAACATAAATGTCATTAACTTCATGAATATAATTTACTCAATCACATTCTTGCCTATAGCTCATCACATGAATATCATAACATATATCAACATGAATGTCATTAAAACTTCATAAGTATAATTTACTCAATCACATTCTTGCCTATAACTCATCACATGAATATCGTAACATATATCAACATAATTGTCATATACTAATAGCTCATTATATGAACTACATAACACATTTCAACATAAATGTCATTTAAGCTTCATAAGTACAACTTACTCAATCACAATCATATCACTTGTTCATCATATACTGAGCTCATTTTTCTTTGAGTTTTATGTACATACTTGTACCATCACATAACATATTCACATACTTTTTCATATTTGACATAACCGTTGAATTTCTCGTTGAACCACTTGGAATACTAAAGGATACTTGGGGATCTTGTACACATAGTACCATACCAATGCCATATCCTAGATATGGTCTTACATGTAATCTTGTATCGATGCCAATAGCCTAGATATGGTCTTACACAAAGTCTCATATTAATGCCATATCCTAGATATGGTCTTACACGAAGTCTCATAACGATGCCATATCCCAGATATGGTCTTACACGTAATCTCAGTAACCCTAATGTCATGACATTTGTATCCTAGCTATTCCTAAGGTTCAACCAGGATTTCTCGCTTGTCGAAACTTTGACTAATACTTCCATAGAGTTAATCACAATTCATACAAATTTAAAGCATTTAAAACATAGATAAAATAATGCATTTTTTACATACGAACTTACCTCGACATAAAAATGACGAAAAAGGCTAAATCGTCAAATACTCGTTTTCCCCCGTTCTAGGTCCAAACCTCATTTTTCTTTATCTATAATATTAAATTTAACTTATTCAATCATTATAATATTAAAATTAACCCAAAATCACATTATGGAAAAATTAAATTTTGCCCCTAAAGTTTGACATTTTTACAATTTAGTCCCTAGGCTCGTAAAATGATTTTCATTCAAAATCTTCAATACCCATGCCTAGCTGAACCTTATACATGCTCATAACAGCCCAAAATTTTCATTTATTCACACTTTTACTACATATGTTACAACTTTTACAAATAAGTCCTTTCAGGCATTTTTACCAAAAATCACTTAGCAAAAGTCATTTATCATACACTAAACATGCATTTTCTACCATTAGAAATCAAAATACACAAACATACATCCTGGGTAAAATTTTAGACCTTGACGTCTCTTCAAATTGATGGTAGAAATAGAAAGATCAAGTTACAACGACTTCAAAAATGTAAAGAGCGTTAAAAACGGGGCTAGAATGGACTTACAATCAAGCTTGAAAGTGGCCAAACCCTAGCTATGGCTTCCCCTTGTGAATTTCGGCCATGAGGAAGAAGATGGACAAAAATTGGCTTTTAATTTGGCTTTTTAATTCATTCAATTACCAAATTACCAAAATCCCCTTAATGAAAAACTTTGAAAACATACCAAACCATGTCTATTTTTGTCCACCAAATTGACCAATGGTCTAATTACCATTTAAGGACCTCTAATTTAAAATCTCATAGCAATTGGACACCTCCAACATATAGAATTTAAGTTTTGCACTTTTTGCAATTTAGTCCTTTTAACTAAATTGAGTGCCCAAACGTAAAAAATTTTGAACGAATTTTTCACGAAATCGTTCTGTAAAATTGTAGACCATAAAAATATAATAGAAATGAATTTTACCGAGTTGGATTTGTGGTCACAAAACCACAGTTTTGGCTAGACCTAAATCAGGCTATTATAGGGTAAATAATCCAATTTAAAAAAATTTAGTTGGCTATAAAAAACCACCTACCGTCCAACTTTCCCTCCATGCTTTCTTCATTTTAAAATTTTGTTGGATCTAGATTGTATGTTTTTTCTCTCAAAATTTATGCATCTTTTAGATTTTCTTGGCATCCAAACACGCTTTACTTCTTCAACTTTGCAAGAAAATTACTCTTTCTTCTCCAATTTCTCACCTAAACTTAGCTCGTTTTTCTCAATTGGTACAAGTTTGTGGGGGATTTTGAATTAGAGGTAAATATATTGTTTTCTTGAGTATTAAGCTTTTATTTAGTGTTTTTAATTCAAATTTTTATAAATCTAGGCAAGTAAAGTAAAGGTCCATGATTTTAAAGCATCAAGTAGCATAAACATGGTGGAACAAGTAATAAAGAGCTAAGTGATGATATGGAAAAAAATTTTAGTAGGTGTTGGTAGGATTAAGAGGTTTGTAAATTTTGATTTAGTAAAATCTTGAAACAAATTCATGAATTAAATTAGGATTTAGTATAGGAATTAAGTAGAGTTAAATTATGGCTAGGTAATCTGTAAAAAACAAGGGCTAAGTGAGCTACTGTAGGAACACAAAGAGAGTTATGCTGGATTTTTTTTAAATGCTTAGTAACCTATGTATTTTCTTGCAAAGCTGAAAATATTGGTGGAGCCTCAACAAATCGAGATAAAGGCAAGCAACGAGCTGTCTAGTTCAGCAAGCCGTGGTGAGCCACAGATGAGTGCATTTGTGTGTTGTGTTTTAGCATGAATTGCGAGACCTAGAGAGTCAAAGTAAGGCCTGTAACCTTCACTTATGATATGCGAACCTTGACTTTTTCCTGGTGCAAACCCTTGCAATTTTGTTAGAATTGTTGGGTATGTGTGCTATGCGATTTTAATGGTTCCAAGTGCATGAACTTAAAACATGTGCATGTAGTTATAGGAATAAAATATTCAAGCCTTAGTTGAAAACCATGAACTTGACGTGACAAGGGTGAGTGGTGTATTTAAAATTTGCGTGTGTGTGAGAGCATATTTTTAATTGTGAGCTGTTGTACTAAATAAGTATGTATATATATGTGTATATGGTCTTATAATGTTTGCTAAAATTTGACGTGACAAGGGTTACTAAATAGGTATGTATATATAATATATGTGTATATGAGTTTTGTAATGCTTGCAAATGGATATAAAATATATATTTATAATGTGAAATCTTTTAACATGCAAATTTTATTAGTAATTCACATTTATGAATGCACGAACCAGTATGTGGATTGATAAACCATAATATGTACATATTTTAATCCAACATTTGGCATACTTTTGGATGATTTATCCCCTGATATGTGGAATTTGATGCTCCTAATCCTTTAATTTCATGTTTTATACTTAGGAGAGATTAGGAGGAAGAAAAGAATGAGAAACGGGCCAAAAACAGAGAAAATGGGCCAAAGTATGAAATTCGCACGGCCTGTAGGTCGCCACACAACCGTGCCTCTTTAGTAGACCCGAACACGGCCTGGGCTCGATTTACACGGGCGTGTGCCACGGGCGTGTCCTTGCCGTGACCTGTTTTAATTCCATTCGGATTAGGATACTTAGGGGCAAAGAAAGACATTCCGAAAGCCTATATAAATACCCTAAGTGTGACCTAAAAGGTTTGTGTCGGGGGGAGGCCGAAGAGGCAAAGCCAGAAAGGACCGAATTGTGGGATTTACTCGAAGACAGCCAGTTGATCCATCTCAAGAAGCCGGAATCATACTCAAGACGGAAGATCTTCCCATCAATTTCCTTCAGGGGTTTTAGGGTTTTTCGTATGTTTTGTTTTATACTTTCTTCTGAGATGTATTCTTTTATAAATATGAACTAAACCCCTCAAATACCTGAGGGGGATGAAACCTAAGAGGAAACTTGTTATTTTTTTTCTGAACTATATGATAAATACTTGATTTGTTCTTAATTATGTGTTCTTAGTTCTTGCTTTGATATTTCAGGATATTGATTCAAGTATTAATGTGCTTAGGCAGTGGAGTTTAAGAGTAGATCTAGCATAGTTAAGCGGAGTTGATCGCATTCCTAGAGATAGGACGACGAAAATCTGCCGGATTAGGGTCAAACCTAATATGGGAGTCCATAGATTGAGTTAATGCAATTCTAGGGGTTTTAATTAGAAAGAGATTTCAATTAATTAACCTAGGGTTAGACGTTAGTAGCCTCAAGAGAGGTATTAATATAAATTAGGGAATCCTACGGATCAAGTCAAGTGAATAAATAGTCTGGTTCAGAGTTAAATAACAAGTGAAGTCTAGGTGGAATCTTCCTCGGGCATTGTCTTAATCAATTGGTTTTCCCAAAAGTATTTCCCCAATTCATTATCTGTGTCTTAGCATCTTTAGCTTAGTAATTAGTTAGTTTTAGATTAAACAACAATTCCCTTAATTCTTAGGCTAAATAATAAAAAGATAGTAATTACTAATATTCTTGGTCCTTGAGGATACGATATTTCTAGTCTCGCCATAGCTATACTACCAAACGGTAGGTGCGCTTGCCTTATTCGTTGTCATAGTTAGTTTCTAGGATCGATCATTCATTATAAAAGACTTGCAGACACGATCAAGTTTTTGGCGCCGTTGCCGAGGACTAAGATATTAGGAACACTTGATTTTTATTACTTTAGCCACTATTTTTTTATTTATTTGCAATTAATTTTTTATTTTCACTTTTCTAATTTTTCCTTTCTTTCCTTTGCTTCTGATAGGTTTTTCTAGTTTATGACTAGAAGGAACCCGTCAGGACCCTTGATTTTTGATAGCGACTTAAAAGGTACCGTTCGCAGAAACATAAGAGAAATAAGGCGAAGCTTACAATACATAGAAGAAGAGAAAGAGGACGATACGGATACTACTGCAGAAATGGCTGATAACAATCCGCTACCTCCTGTGGTTGCCGCAAACCCGGTGAATCAAAATCCTGTTCCGCGTACTATGTATGATTATGCTAAACCTAATTTAATAGGAACTGAGACAAGTATTGTTAGACATGCTATTGCTGCAAATAATTTTGAACTGAAACCTAACACAATTCAGATGATACAGTAATTTGTTCAGTTTGATGGTTTGCAGGATGAAGGTCCAAATAATCACTTGGCAAATTTCCTCGAATTTTGTGATACTTTCAAAATAAATGGCGTTTCTAATGATGCCATTCATTTTCGATTGTTTCCCATTGAGGAACAAAGTTAAACAGTGGTTGAACTCGTTACCACGAGGATCAATCACTACATGGGAATAGATGACCGAAAATTTTTTGTTAAAATATTTTCCATGGCTAAAATGGCTAAGTTGAGGAATGATATTTCTTCTTTTGTGCAGATGGATTTAGAGACACTTTACGATGCATGGGAGAGATACAAGGATTTATTGAGAAGGTGCCCACACCATGGGTTACCCTTGTGGCTACAGGTCCAAACCTTTTACAGCGGTGTGAACCCTTCAACCAGGCTGTTGATTGATTCAGCCGCTGGCGGAACCCTGAATAACAAAACACCTGAGGCTGCCTACGAATTCATTGAAGAGATGTCACTGAATAACTATTAGTGGCAATTCACGAGGACAAAGCCAACAAAAGCCGCCAGTGTTTTCAACCTTGACCCAGTGACCATGCTATCAAACCAGGTAGAACTGTTAAGTATGAAAATTGATGGTTTATGTGGTTCTTTGCAGGTACATCCAGTTATGCAGTGCGATATGAATAGAGATGGAATGAGCAATACAGAATATCCACATTACAACCTGAGCGCTAAAAACGAACAAGTTCACTATATGGGTAACAATTTTAGACCTCAAAATAACCCTTATTGTAACGACCCAAATTTGGGCCTAGTAGAATTGGGCCTTGGGCAGGGGAGCATTTAAAATTTTTGAGAACGAGAGAATGGCACTAATGCAAGTTGGACCTATTAGGTGAGTGATTTTGGAAGGTTAAGGGGCTTCTATGAAGTCCCGAGATCAAACTTAGGCTTTAGGAAAATTTTGGTTTTAGGTGACAAAAACCCTGGGAGTTAGTAAGTAGGCTTTAAGAATAAAATGTGGAGAAAAATGACACAAAAAGGAATTGTGGTCTAGTGGCAAGGCGTCATTAATGGTGTAAGGGAGAGCTTGGGTTCAAGTCTTGGCGCTTGCATTTCATTTTGATTTCTTTTTTTAAAGGAACTTAGACTTTGGCCATAGACTTATATTTAGTTGCGCATGTTTCAAGACAACAAGCAGCTAGTTGGTAAAGTAGCTAGCGACGTGGATTATGTTACAAGGGAGCCTGAGTTTGAATCCCATTGCAAGCAAAAAGGGATATTTATTTTGCTAAGTTGGGACAGCCAGAGTTTGTGTTGGAATTAAACTCTGCTGAAGGAGGGATCCCACATCGGGAAGCTAGCAAGAGGGAAGGTGAGAAGTTGGCTTTAAATATAACAAGCTATGAGGAGAGTAAGCATACCTGGGTTGGCGTTTGGGCATAGGAGTGGTCAGAGCGCGAATTAGCAGCTTTAGATTCCTATCAGGTGTGTATTTCGCACTACTCTAGCTGTAGAGCGGCAAATGCCGAAATGCCGGTCACACGGCAATGGTAGCCACACGAGCGTGCGAGAGCACGTGTGGGGGCTTCGACGCGATAGTTGAGGCCATCATGAGTGTTCTTGTGGGTTTAGGCTATTTGGGCCGAAATGGGCCATGTGGGGCCAATGGGCCCATGGGCCCATATGAATAAATTGTATGATTGTGTAGTAGATATTGAACTGGTCTATGTGAATCTCATATTATGGCTAGATTTGGGCTAAATGGGCCACACAAACGTGTTGGCCTATTTGGGCCGAGAATGGGCCCTAGGCCCATTCGCATCGTTATCTCTGTTTAGAATACCCTTGGTTTAGAATTACGGGAATACCCTTGGTTTACAAATTACTGTAATACCCTTGGTTTACAAATTACTGAAATACCCTTAGTTTACAAAATTACCGAAATACCTCAGATTAGAAAATTACTAAAAATACCCTTAATTTGTGAAATTCCAAAATACCCCTGGAGGGTAAAATTTTTGAAATACCCCTGGAGGGTAAAATTATCGAAATACTCCTGGAGGATAAGATGACCATTATGCCCCTGAATGGCAGAATGACTGAAATGCCCCTACATATTTTATGATTATTTTTGTATGCGATTTATGGTTGTATGCATTCATGTGATATTATGCTGCATGGGGGATGGGATTATTGATACGGAGGAAGTTCTGTTGGGATCGCATGGTCGCTTGACGACTGTGGATCCACCGATGGCTTTAAGCCGATTATATAATTGGCAGCTCTGCTGCAATATTGGTTAGTGTCACAATCGGTGCTACATAAGGAGTGTAGGGATGGGTGGGTCGATTAAATCCCTACCGGAGTGCAGGGTTGGACAGGAGACGGAGTGCAGGGTTGGTATGGGTATTAATGCATTGCATTCACTTGTTCTGTTATTGAGATGGGCTTAGGCCCAGATAGAAGTGATCTGTGACTTTTGTTATGGGCTAAGGCCCTACCGAGGCTATTTTGGGCTACGGCCCAATTGCCACCGTTACTGTAACGGGCTTAGGCCCAGATTGATTTGAGGCATGTTTTTTTGGACTGATGAGGGTTGTACGCACTGAGTTTTCGTAAACTCACCCCCTCTTTTTATTAAATGTTTCAGGTAATCTTCAGTAGGCAGTTCAACGTACTGGAGGACTCGGAGGTGGCCACACTACGAGCAGCTTGAATTTTAGTATTCTATTCCACTTTATTTACACTGTTTTCTTATTAGGTTGTAATAAGGCCTCTCTTAAATTCTGGTTTTTAATTTGGGATTTTTAGTTTATTATGATTTAAATTTGCTAAAGGTTGAACACGATTTTTCCCAAAACGATAACTGTTTTCTAAACACTACGTTTCTGCAACTCAATTTTTGGATAACACGTCTTCGTAAATCATTGTTTTAAATGAAGCTTCCGCAGCAACAAGGTTTTGAAATTAATAACTTTTAATGAACGTTGATTAATTAAACAAGCGCAAATAGAGACTTTAGTTTTTAAATATCAAGAAGGGTTTTCAATAAACTCACGATTTTCGAAAAACACCTCAATGTGACACCCCAGATTCGGGCCTAACTTCTAGGCCGGGTTTGGGGTGTTACACTTATAGTAACACTTACAATCCAGGTTGGAGGAACCACCCCAATTTTTCATGGGGTGGTCAAGGAAATCAAAGACAACAACCCCTCCCAAGTTTCCAACAGCAATCCTACCCACAAGAAAAGAAGCCAAACCTTCAAGATATGCTAGCAAAGTTTATTTCAGCATCAGAAACTCATTTTCAAAATACCAAGACGATGTTGAATAATCAGCAAACATTAATTCAAGAGCTTAAAAATTGATTAGGGCAGCTAACAAAGTTAGTTTCTGAAAGGCAACTAGGTCGCTTACCTAATAATACCGAACCTAAACCACAAGAGCAAGTGAAGGCAGGAGGCAAGTGAAGTTGGTGAGCCGTATGATGGGCAACTATCTCCTGCGGTTCGGAGAGGACTCAGCTGTTAGTTAGTACCCCCTTGGTTTCGGGGTGGACCCTTTCACTCTATTTTATTATATACGCTTAGCGAAAAGAATGTTTTTTGATACACCTAGGACATGGATTCTATATGAACCAATGGATCGTAACAAGTCGTTACTACTAGCAATGACTTCCTCTTTCATTACTTCATCCTTTCTATATCCCTCTCCTTTGTTCTCAGTTACTCATCAAATGGCACTCAGTTCATATCTTTAAGTTCGATCATTGACAAGGTTCAAAGAAAGGGTGGGAAGGTATTGACTGAAGAAGAAAAGAAGATGCCACAAGAAACTAATAAGGAAAAAGATGAGAATGTAACACCGTACGTGAAGAATATAAGCCACTGATCCTATATCTGGCAAAGTTGAAGAAAGATCGCTTAGACGCACAATACGGAAAATTTCTTGAAGTTTTTAAACAATTACATATCAACTTACCTTTTGTTGAAGCTATCTCACAAATGCCGACGTACGCAAAATTCCTTAAAGAGCTTCTAACAAATAAAAGGAAGTTTGAAGAGATATCAATCGTGGAACTATAAACTACCAACCAAATTGAAAGATCCAAGAAGTTTCACTATTCCCTGTTTAATTGGTAGTTTAAATATTGAGAAAGCACTAGCTGATTTAGGTGCCAGTATTAATTTAATGCCTTATAAAATGTTTAAGCAGCTTAGTCTTGGGGAACCAAAACCCACTAGGATGAGTATTCAATTAGCTGATAGATCTATTAAATATCCTAGGGGAATTATTGAAGATATTCTGGTAAAAGTTGATAATTTTATATTCCCTGTTGATTTTGTTGTGCTTGACATGAATGAGGACGTTGAGGTACCTTTAATTTTGGGACGCCCCTTTTTAGCTACTACTAGGGCTATTATTGATGTAGGTGATGGTAAACTTGCGCTAAGGGTAGGCGGCGAGGAAATCATTTTTCAAATTTACGATGCTATGCGATTTTCTAGAGAGCAAGATGATTCCTGTTATTTTATTGACGCCATTGATCATTTTATTCAAGATTCTTTGCAGTAAATCATACATGACGACACATTGGAACTGTGTCTCACTCAAGGCGAGGGGGTAGATGGTGATACCAATTAATTGAATTCTAATACATCTTCTCTTAGACAAAAGAAAGACGAGGGCATTGAAATAAACGACGAACTAAAACAGAAACCCTCTATTGAAGAACCACCTAAATTGGAATTGATATAGTTACCAAAACACTTAGAATATGCATTCCTCGGGGATAATTCTACGCTACCAGTAATCATCTCTTCAGAACTATTACCCAAAGAGAAAGACGAGTTGTTGCTGGTACTAAAGAAACATAAAAGAGCCATAGCTTGGAAAATTTCTGACATTAAAGGGATAAGTCCATCGTTTTGCACCCACAAAATTTTAATGGAAGATGAATATAAACCATGTGTGGAACCTCAAAGATGATTGAATCCCAACATGAAATAAGTTGTTAAAGCTGAGGTAATTAAACTTCTAGATGCTGGAATTATTTATCCTATTTCTTACAATACTTGGGTGAGTCCTGTGCAGGTTGTTCCAAAGAAAGGAGGCATGACTGTCGTAGTAACGAAAATAATGAATTGATTCCTACAAGAACGGTCACGGATTGGAGAGTATGTATTGACTATAGGAAGTTGAATGACGCCACGAGAAAGGATCACTTCCCTTTACCATTTATTGATCAGATGTTAGAAAGATTATTTGGGCATATGTACTACTGCTTCCTAGACGGACTCTCTGGCTACTTCCAAATCCCAATAGCTCCTGAGGATCAAGAAAAGACAACGTTTACATGTCCATACGGTACGTTTGCTTATCATAGAATGCCTTTTGGATTATGTAATGCTCCTGCTACTTTTCAGCGCTGCATGCTAGCCATCTTTGATGAACTCGTGGAAGATATTATGGATGTATTTATGGATGATTTTTTGGTATTTGGTAATTCTTTCTATCTTTGCCTTAAAAATTTAAAATGAGTTCTAATGAGATGTGAGGAAACGACCTTGTGCTTAATTGGGAAAAGTGTCACTTAATGGTTCGAGAGGGGATTGTGTTAGGCTACAAAATTTCTAGTAAAGGGATTGAGGTTGATAAAGCAAAAGTTGAAACCATAGAAAAATTACCTCCTCCTAGTTCAGTTAAGGCTATTCAAAGCTTTTTAGGACATGTTGGATTTTATAGAAGATTTATGAAGGATTTTTCGAAAATAGCTAAGCCTTTAACAAAACTACTAGAAAAAGATGTGCCTTTCGATTTCGATCAGGAATGTTTAGATGCATTTAATAACCTTAAAAATAAATTGATAAATGCTCCAATTATAATTGCACCTAATTGAAATTTGCCCTTCGAACTATTGTGTGATGCGAGTGACTTTGCAGTAGGTGCAGTTTTAGGACAACGAAGAGATAAGCACTTTCAACCGATCTATTATGCTAGCAAAACATTGACTGTCGCACAAGAAAATTACACCACCATAGAAAAAGAATTGCTAGCCGTGGTTTTTGCATTTGATAAATTTAGACAATATTTGATATTATCTAAAGTTGTCATTTACACTGACCATTCAGCTCTTCGTTATCTTTTAACTAAATCTGATGTAAAACCTCGACTCACAAGATGAATTTTACTCCTACAGGAATTTGATTTGGAAATTCAAGATAAGAAAGGAGCTAAAAATCTTGCAGCAGATCATCTTTCTAGGATTGAAAATCCACATATCGAAGAACTGGATGAAGATGAGATAAATGACTCGTTTCCTAAAGAACAACTATTTGCTATATCTAACTCCGAGGTACTTTGGTTTGCAGACATTGCAAATTACTTAGCTGCTAACATCTTACCAAAAAGGTTAACACATCATCAAAAGAAGCGATTCTCTGCTGATGCGAAAAACTATTTTTGGGAGGATCCTTTCCTTTTCCGTATATGTGCAGATCAAGTAATTCGGAGATGTGTTACAAAGACAGAAGCAAGCAAAATCTTAGAACATTGCCATTCAGGACCTTCAGGAGGACATTACAGCGGGATCAGGACAGCACATAAAACACTCGAATCAGGTTTTTATTGGCCTACCTTGTTCAAAGATGCTAACATGTATGTTGCTTCGTGTGATAGATGTCAGAGAACAGGTAATATCTCTAAACGCGATGAAATGCCTCAAACACACATGCTATCATGTGAAATTTTTGATGTATGGGGTATTGATTTTATGGGCCCATTTCCTAGCTCATTTGGGAATAAATACATCTTAGTAGCAGTGGACTATATGTCAAAATGGGTGGAAGCTCAAGCTTTACCTACTAATGATGCAAGAATGGTAGTGAGATTCCTTAAGAAACTCTTCTCTCTATTTGGAACACCCAGAGCAATTATTAGTGATAGGGGTACTCATTTTTGTAATACTCAATTTGACAAAGTCTTAAAGAAATATGGAGTACACCATAGAACAACTACCCCTTATCACCCTCAAACCAGTGGACAAGTGGAAGTAGCAAATCGAGAACTTAAGCGTATTCTCCAGAAAACAATTGAATCAAACAGGAAAGATTGGGCATTAAAAGTATATGATGCTTTATGGGCCTATAGAACAGCGTTTAAAACACCCATAGGAACATCCCCATACAAACTTGTCTACGGAAAAATTTTTCATATACCATTTGAATTAGAGCACAAAGCTTTTTGGGCTATAAAATTTTTAAATTACGATCTTAAACCTGCAGCTGAGAAGAGAATGATGCAGCTGAACGAGCTAGGTGAATGGCGGGCTAATGCCTATGAAAACTCATGTCTATATAAGGAGGCAATAAAGCGATGCCATGATGCTCGTTTAAAGCAACCGAAACAATTCAAAGTAGGAGATTTAGTCCTACTATACAATTCAAGGCTGAAATTGTTTCCTGGCAAGCTAAAATCAAGGTGGCCAGGTCCATTCGTAAGCAAAACTATTTTCCCTACGGCACAATTGAGGTAACTCATCCGACTCATGGCACATTCAAGCTAAATGGTCAGCGACTGAAAATTTATAATGGTGAAGATTTTAGGGATATGAGAGAGGAGCTTCGGCTCCGTGAACCTTCATTTAGGAATGAAAACAGGGTAACTCAAGCTTAAGACTTTAAACGAGCGCTTCTCGGGAGGCAACCCGAGCACTAATATCACTAACATCCATATTTTTGGTTTTAGCATCTAACTACGAACTAACCATTTTAACAGACGCAGGATTTCTTATCCGTACGACATAGCACACGGGCGTGGCTGTGGCCGTGTGGACACCACGGAGAGAAACATAGGCATGGATGAGGTCGTGCGAGTCAAGGAAGAAAAACTTTTCCCCAACACGGGATGCGACAGAAAAACCACGATCGTGCGATGTAGCCGTGGTCGATTCTGATTAAATAACATTGGCTTGCGACACGCCCGTGCCTCGAGGCCGTGGTCGAAACTGTCAAAGTCACACGGGCGTGAGACACGCCCGTGTCTTGAAATCGTGGCCGAGTCTGTCAAATTAACACGAGAGTGGAGCATATAACAAGGGCGTGGGAGAAGAGAACAAAGCTCGACACGGCCGTGCGGGACAACATGCCCAC
This sequence comes from Gossypium australe, assembly GCA_005393395.2. Lineage (NCBI taxonomy): Eukaryota > Viridiplantae > Streptophyta > Magnoliopsida > Malvales > Malvaceae > Gossypium > Gossypium australe. The sequence continues at coordinate 62,753,605 of CM016614.1, read as the reverse complement.
AGCACACGAGCGTGGGCCACAAACCAAACGTGCTAAAACCCCCAATTTTCGAAAAGCAGGGGCTACAAATGAGTAACACGGGTGTGTGCCACACCCGTGTAACCTATTTCCTATATAAACCTCTCATTATTCATCTTCTCTTCCCAAAATCTTTCTCCCCAAACCCTCACCGTTTCCCCTCTCTCCCCTACTAAATCTGGCCACCATCATCAACCACCCCTCAATCTTACTCTCTCTCCTCCCCTTTCCCTTCTCTATCTCCCCCTTTCCCTCTCCACACACACCAGACCACGCCCGTGCAACCACATCCACAACCGTGAAAACTCCAGCCCTACAGGCTACGCCTGTGTACCACCATCTTGACCGTGCCACCTCATTCAACACATCCATCGATTCCCCTTCTCCACCATTGATTATCTATTCATTGAACTTTTATTTATTTTCTGTTTATATTTTCATATTTTATTTAGTTTAATAGTTCATTATCTTAGTTTTACCAATATATCAAACTTACTTCGAATTTGAACTAATATTTACACTCTACAATAGGATTATACTAGGATAGAACACATGTCTAGGCTGGCAATAACACTTAAATTGTTGACTATCTTTTATTTTGTAGAAACATAATGTCTTCTTCTCGTGGCAAGAAAACTGCAGTCCCTGTTTCGAAAAACCGAAAGGGGCCCAGTTCATCATCGGCAAGAGCACCTACCGAAGTGCGACACCCATTCTTACATTTTCCTCCGGGAACCCAAGAAGAATATTTCCAAATTCTACGAGCACGGCCTATCAGTACAGGTAGATGCATTGACTGGGCCGCCCTAGAGCAAGTACAACTTACTGATGCTGTTCGAGCCCTACTGTTCACCGACCCTTGGGAGCAGTTCCTTGGTATTGTTGAACCTACATACCTCGAACTAACATTAGAGCTTTGCTCTACTTTTCATTTACAGGAGGTGATGACATACCACGACGACCAAGGCACTATACAGTTCCGACTAGGAGGATTGGTTCGCGAAATGAGTTTTCCTGCATTCAGATTGGCTCTAGGTCTTTACACTAACCAATTCGTAGAAGAGGAAGACCTCTTCAAACTTCACCGCCACATCCACTATTCACCTTCCAAGTGTTGGCAGGCCTTAGCTCCGGGTTCAGCAACATATGATCCTAGTCACTCCAAGGCGACTGCTCTTCCCCCATCATTGAGGTACCTCCATGCCTTCCTCGCACATACATTAACAGGAAGGCGCAAAAGCACTGGCGCCGTTAATACCCACGACGCCTATTTTCTGTGGAACATGGCGCAAGGCCACGTGTTCGACCTTGCCTACTTCATCCCTCTTGCCATCAAGCATCAAATGGAGCGGCATCGTAAGGGGGTCATTTCCATGAGACCTTATGTAACACGCCTCGCGAGGCACTTTGGTCTCCTCAACACCGCGGCACAATCATCCTCACTCACCTTGATGGGTAGATGTCTCCACAGGGCATCCAGACTATGCTACACATGAGAATGATCCAGCGTTGCCGTGGGACCGATCCTCCCTAATATCTTCTAGCCGATACCACTGAGGAGGAGGATCTTGAGGACATTACTGATGATGTTCCCCCACCACACAAGGTGCCACCACCGAGACATTACCCAGTTCATGCGACAACTTCTCTATCAAGCATATCTGAGAGCTTGACACGATTCGAGCAGCAAAGTTTCCAACGTTTCGACCACATCGACACCACCCTCTACCAGATATGTCAGCATCTTCACATTTCATCGCCGCCTCCACCTCGCGACCCTGCCAATGACGAGGACCTTTGAGTCCTTTTATTCTCTTTATTTTTATTTTTCTTTTCGTTTTTCTTTATTTTTATTTTACTTTCTTTTATTATCAAACTTTTTACCTTTATTGTTTAAAACTTGTGTTGGTATAGTTTAATTTCTTTTATCTCTGACTGTCTAACTCTCGAGTATCTATAACAACATAATACTCCATGAAAAATTAACTGATGACTTCGCAGTTTAAAAAGATTCAATGTGCCACTTAAGGAATGAACACATAACTAGAGTATTCTCCACCACCTTCACCTATGCCTAGTCATCATGTTCATCATTGATCATCCTCCAAGGATTTCATCCATAATTAAGGAAGTTTCACCTCTTTCCCTCTCTTATGACTTTCTTACTAATCATTATCTATCTTTGTACATTGAAGACAATGTATGTCTTAGGTGTGGGGGGTCAACTATTGCATTATTCTCAAATTCCTGAATTGTCTTGTTCTTAAGTAATTTTCTCATGTTACTATTAGAATGAAATTTCCTTTGATTCATGATTTTTATCGATATGTTTTGGATTAAGTCATTGATAATTGTGTAGTGATGATTTAAACTTTAGGAGACTAGAGAATCAAGCATGATGAGTCTATTTTCAAAAATTAAAATTTTGTTAGGTTGTCTACCTGAACCTAATTATTACCTTGAAGTTTGAAATTTACAAGGTTGATATCAAAAACCCATAATTTTTGTGAGATTTTGAGCCTTTTAGAGCATATATTCTTTTCTTGCTCACCTTATTAATTATGAGTGTGTCAACATTGATTTGTTATTCTAGAACTTGCTTCGATTATACATGTCAAGACCACATCATTGATTTGATATACAAAGATGATAAAGGCACTTAGGATTTAACCCACTTACTCCATTAAAAGCTTGCCCTCACAATTAACCCCTAGTGAACCCCTTTGATCTTAACAAACCATTTATTAACTCACCCACTAATATTAACCCAAAACCCATCTTGTATTTGTTATCACCATTTCTCTTGACTACTCTTATATCGAGATTTGATTTGATCAGTTGCCTAACTTCATTCTTTATTTCAATTGTTAAAATCTATTTACTTGATTTGTTCTTAAATTTTTTTTCGAAGTATATTCATTATTGAGCTTATACGTTTAAATTCCACATCTTGAGAAGAAGCTCGTGTTATGAAATTTTAGTTGATGTAAGTATTCGAGTCTTAGTTCATCTTTCTAAGTTAGGTAATTTGTCAATTCAATCTCGATTCTAACCCTTTAATTCAGCCTTTATCCACACATTTAACCCAATCCCCATTACAACCCTTTAAAGACCTTCTGATCTCTGTATCATTTCACTATATAGTGGTGGAGATTTGATTTTCATGCAAGCCTATGGGATTAACTTTTCATGTTCGACTGTTGAGTGCTTAATTTTGAACCCTAAACACTTTGAGTGATTTGAGTGAATCTTTAGTGAGGATGTCAACCCTTGTCGATTTTGGATAAAGGCAGTTATTTAGGTAAGGGGAAACACCTATGTTTTCGTATCATAAAAACTATGACTTTGATTGTTTGAAATTTTAGAACCCTTTTGGTTAAACTATCAATGTATGAATTACCTATGAATTATGATGAAACACTATTGATGAATATTATGAATTGAGAAAGTTCATTTTAATTGTGAGTTGAGAATTTTGCTTGAGGACAAGCAAATGCTTAAGTGTGGGGGTATTTGATAAACCAAAATATGTATATATTTTAATCCCATATTTGACATACTTTTGAATGATTTATCCCCTGATTTGTGGAATTTGATGCTCCTAATCCTTTAATTTCATGTTTTATACTTAGGAGAGCATAGGAGGATGAAAAGAACGAGAAACGGGCCAAAACAGAGAAATGGGCCAAAGTACGAAATTCACACGGCCTGGAGTTTGCCACACGGCAGTGCCTCTTTAACAGACCAGAGCACGGCCTGGGCTCGATTTACACGGGCGTGTGCCACGGGCGTGTCCCAGCCGTGACCTGTTTTAATTCCATTCAGATTAGGATAATTAGGGGCAAAGAAAGACATTCCGAAAGCCTATATAAACACCCTAAGTGTGACCTAAAAGGTGTGTGTCGGGGGGAGGCCGAAGAGGCGAAGCCAGAGAGGGCCGGATTGTGGGATTTACTCGAAGACAGCCAGTTGATCCATCTCAAGAAGCCAGAATCATACTCAAGACGGAAGATCTTCCCTTCAATTTCCTTCAGGGGGTTTTAGGGTTTTTCTTATGTTTTGTTTTATACTTTCTTCTGAGATGTACTCTTTTATAAATATGAACTAAACCCCTCAAATACCTGAGGGGGATGAAACCTAAGACGAATCTTGTTATTGTTTTCTGAACTATATGATAAATACTTGATTTGTTCTTAATTATGTGTTCTTAATTCTTTCTTTGATATTTCAGGATACTGATTCAAGTATTGATGTGCTTAGGCAGTGGAGCAAAAGTCCCTGTTTAAGAGTAGATCTAGCATAGTTAAGCGGAGTTGATCGCACTCCTAGAGATAAGACGACGAAAATCTACCGGATTAGGGTCAAACCTAATATGAGAGTCCATAGATTGAGTTAATGCAATTCTAGGGGTTTTAATTAGAAAGAGATTTCAATTAATTAACCTAGGGTTAGACTTTAGTAGCCTCAAGAGAGGTATTAATATAAATTAGGGAATCCTACGGATCAAGTCAAGTGAATAAATCGTCTGGTTCAGAGTTAAATAACAAATGAAGTCTAGGTGGATTCTTCCTCGGGTGTTGTCTTAATCAATTGGTTTTCCCAAAAGTATTTCCCCAATTCATTCTCTATGACTTAGCATCTTTAGCTTAGTAATTAGTTAGTTTTAGATTAAACAACAATTCCCTTAATTCTTAGGCTAAATAATAAAAACGATAGTAATTACTAATACTCTTGGTCCTTGAGGATATGATATTTCCGGTCTTACCATAGCTATACTACCAAATGATAGGTGCGCTTGCCTTATTCGTTGTCATAGTTAGTTTCTAGGCTCGATCATTCATTATATAAGGCTTTCAAACAGGATCATGGATTATGAGCTCTACGATAATGTAAGCTTTGATTAGTGAAAAATTATATTTTCGTGAAATGCTAGGTGCGAGCCAATTATATTGTGTAATAAAATATTGTAACCTACCTAACCTAGCCTAGACGGTAGACCCGAATTCAGAAGATTACATTAACCACCAAATTGGCTCGGTATTTATCAAAATCAATTTTCCTTTTTTAAAACTCAAGTTCATACAGGTGATTTATATATATTGTAGTTTAACTTATTAGGAATAGCAACGTAAATAAAACATAAGAAGATTTGATAAAACAATTCAGTTTAAACAAATATTAACCTAAATAACCTAACTTTATAACCTATACTTGAATGAGATGCACCTAACAACTAAATTAAAACCAAATCCCAAACCACAATTCATAATAAAAGAAAATGGAAATAGCTCAACCTCTCAAGGAATTAAAAACAATATTAACGGAAAAAAATGGAACACAAACCGAGACCCTCTGAGTGTCGTGTCCGCATCCTAGTCTAAAGGATTATTTGTAAAGATGGAAATTAGGGGGAGAGAGCTTTGGAAGCTCAATATGAGTTCCTTTACAATAAACCAAATCATACATCTATATTTTTAAACAATAAATACACATCGTACATCATCATCAAGATTAACAATCGGTTATAAATATTTATCAATCTCAACACGGTAAATCGATGTTACTATCTTAGTCAAGCAATAATAATATACTCAACCATAGGCAATCAACTGAACAATTTCAAAGTTGTTCATACCGTTCACGAAAGACATATGTATAAAAATCTATTCAATCATTTCATCAAGTAAATTCAGTCTTGTATGCATAAGTTAACAAATATGCCATAAAAAATCAGTTTAAAAATCGATAGTCCTACCCCCAACGACAAGCGCTCCAAAACTGGGAGTTCCAATTTGTGGACTTAATACCACATTATAATTCAGGTAGTTGAAAATAAAAGATGTCGCAACTGTGGAAACACAACCATCTTGTAGATAAGAGCTGTTGGAGGGACTGTGAGAGCACAACGGAAACGTTGCATTTAGGATCTGCTATAACTATGGGTACACAACGTGGCCATTGCAGTTAGAATTTGTTGTAATTGTGAATACACAACGTATGATTAAATGCAGATGAACTGCCAATTCTTCCTCCGATCATATCAACCTAACCCATAAAAAGCAGTATAAATACATTCCAAGTCAATCAATTTATATATTGTTTACATTTAATCTCTTGACCAATCAATGAAAATCATGAATCATTTAGGCATCCAATTTTGCAAACAATTAGGGCATTTAGATTATTCCATCAAGTATCCATAAAATACAAGTAACATTATTCAAGCAATCAATCAAGAGTAATTCAATTAATAAATTCAATCATCCATATACCTCGTTGTTTTATTCCTAATTCAGGACCTAATTACATAATCTAGTTCTCTAAATGCCATTAGAAACCTAATCAGGGATTGATTTGAATGAAATAATTGAATTTAAGACAAAACTGTAATTCTTGAGTTTCAGAGGCCACACTTCAACACCCTAAACTTGGCCTAGACGTCTAGACCAAGGCTAGAGAGTTACATTGTCGATATTAGGAAAACCACATTGACAAACACATTTAAAATGAAACCATTCAACATATTATAATTATCATAGCAATTAACTATCTGTTTAATCTTCCCAAACATTATAATATCGTAGAAAGTTGAAATTACTAATAGTAAAGTTAAAAGGAAAGATAAATGGATTGACTGAGCTCCCGCAGCACCGACCCGTTCAAGTCTGAGAGCCACCTCAATTCCAATCAGCAACAAAATGAGTTGTGAACCCAGTGCATAAGAGACATCCATTCAATTAAAGCATATTTGTAAGATAATTCCTAAATCCCAAGATTCAGTTAGATGACAGAAGTAATTCTAGTTTCAGATATAGAACAAATCTGATACATATATAGTTATTCCTACCTTCATCTGCTCCACACCATCTCTGTCCATCCCAACACACCATTAAGGGATTTTAATGCCAAACCGTCCCTATACACTATAAAGTGTCTGTTCGACACGTTTACTAAGACGCAGACTAGCTGCTAGATTGAATTGTGCCAGAGCTCTAGATTCACACACACACACATATATAACGTGGCTTAGCAACTGATTCTCTGTAGATCACTTCCTCCTTTACAAATATCCCAACCCATGCAAATGCATATTACAAATATCAAACACATGTGTTCAGTCATTCTGACTCAATTCATAAATAGTTAATACATATCAGTAAAATTAATAGTCATCACCGTATATATGTACTTATACAATTCATATCTCAGTCCCAGAGCATCAGATAGTCCTCATACAATCAAATTCAGAACATAAATACATGGTGGAGGTCATGCTCGTGCTAGACAACACTTACGGTCTCAAAAACAAGTTTCTGGTCTTATTTATATGCCATACAGCTTGGCACACGCTGGTATGCTTGCCCGTGTGGCTCACATGGCCTAACACTCGCCCGTGTGGTTCTAAATCGTATACAGTGAGTTACACGACCTAAACACACACCTGTGTCCCTGGCCCATGTGGTCCTTATTCTCAACTCAATGAGTTACATGGCCTAGACACACGCCCGTGTCCCTTGTTCGTGTAGCTCAAATTCGATGAACAATAAGTTACACGGCCAGCCACATAGCTTGGCACACTGTTGTGTGGCGTTGAAAACTTTATTTTCTTTCGACCGAGATTTGCAAAAATAGGGGTTTTCGGTACACACCTATAGAGGTTTTGAAGCGATAACAACTTAGAGAGTCTCCGAAGCTTTAAACAACCATCCAATCACTCAAGCAACCTAATTTAGTGACAATGATGCATAATTATGCACATAAAATTATGTCGAAAACTTCGACATAAACCTTTCAACAGAATCGACACTTACCGAAAGATTAACTACGATTACTCGAATTAACTTGTCGAGGCTCGTTACTTCCAACACCTATTCCTAAAATAAGGAAACCAACATCATTTAAAGAAGAGAATTTATCCATTAGCGCAAACTATCAACGACATGACACCGTCGTTTCTTAAAACTTTAAACATATTAACACAGTTGACATCACAGAAGGCATACTTACCCAAACCATACAATAGATCAGAATGAGAAGTCCAACGATCAACAACAACATGTTCAAGTGATATATAAAAAAAGAAAGAAGAGGAGAAAGAAAAGAGAAGGGAAAGAAGAAGAAAAATGTAAAGAGGAAAAGATAAACGTTTAAATATATTTTGTCTTAACCACCAACGAGGTTTTCGACAACAAGCAAAATATTTCCTAACGTATACGATGGAACTCAAACATAGGACCAGACAGGATACAAATGCTTAGCCAGTGAACTACTAGGCTCATTCTTGACACAGGTTTACATAGAATTAAATTTAACTATGTAACGCATGGATAGGGGTTGTTTTAAAATAATAAAACTTCTAACGTGTGGACAAAATAAAACCATTCCTAGCTTCAATTCTCACCCCAAATCACACCCATGATTTGCACTTGCATCACACACCCAAATACTAACCATTTCAAGCATTCATATCAATAAAATTCTATCATTCAACATGGTATACCATTATATGCATACATGTTTATTATCTTATCTTGGTTTAGTCCATATGTTAGACATAGTTTGGTCAACTACTTAACATATATGTGTATAACATAATATGACATTACAAGTATATCAAAACAATCATTACTAGCCATTCCTATGGCTAGATTACAAGCATCGTTTATGTTTACATGCCAATATGGCCAACATATCCTATACATGCCATTACAATCGCAATTGAATTACCATACTATACCGACATGGGCCGATGGATAGTGTTAGTGATCTCCGCTAAGCTTCCAATCGAACGAGCTTCTGATTACTCTAAAACAGGGGGAAATAAAACGGGGTAAGCATTTCATGCTTGGTAAGTTTGTATAACATGGTACTTAACTTACCATTCATCCTATTTTGAGGTACTTATGTAAGGCATATTCAATCAATTTGACCTCAAGCCCTACACACATCCTCGTTGCCCTTGTTAGTCATATAATTCATAACAACATCAAGACATGTATGAGCTCAACAACAATTAAGTTTCCAAGCACATATGCTTTCCATAACATGTATTCATTTATCATGTATAAATCATCTCTTATTATAACAAGTATAGTTTCATAATAGTTCGTTTCAAGTTCAACTTATTTCATGTCAGGACCTTACTCGTATTTTTCGAATATGGAGGTCACAAAAGTAGTAGTACACCCAAGGTGTACGAGTCTATAATAAGGATGAACTTATATTCATCAATCAAACTCTAAGTACAAATATTATCGTATCATATTTCCATGTATCAATTGTCACATATCATCATTTTTGTGTATTTCAGGTAGATACATGTAATAACTCATTTATTATTCATATCTTTTCATGTTAAGAGTTTTACCCGTTAAATCTTTCTGGAATATCGATGGATACACCGGTAGTACACTCGAGGTGTACAATTCAGAATCCGTTTCATGTCCATTAATACCCATAAGGTATAATTTCAAAGACTGCACTCAATCCATACATGTATACAACAGGATTACCAGTCCAAGCTAAATCCTTTTTATGACATATACTCTAAAGAGATTGATCTGGATTACCCCGTCTGGGCTAAATCCAATCAATAACATATGCTTGAGAGGACTTATATCAGGATTACCTGTCCGGGCTAAATCCTTTTAGCAATGAGGTCAATAAGATTACTCGATCGAGCTAAATCCCTCAGCAACAAATGCAGGGCCTCATTCGTTTCGAGAAATTACATATCCATCAAATTTTCCATTATTCAAACGGGATTTAAAATTTTTCAAGCATTATCAGGCATGTAATCAATCTCACACATTTATGCATTCATGCAAATTCAAATGTTCACATTCAACTCAAGCATAAAATTTACATTTTTATCTCTTATCATTTATCGAACATTATTGTTGATCGGGAAAATTTCATTTATCAACTTTGACGAATATGTGATCATTTCACATAATTAAGGCATTTATACAATCCAAAAACACAACATTTAATTCAAGCATAAAAATATATATATAATTTAGTTACACGAACTTACCTCGATAATGTTCGTGTACGTAAATCTACTAATCCGACATTTTCCTCTTTTCCTTGTTCTAACTCCGAATTTGGTCTATCCGGATCTATACGAGTAAATTTAACATTAATTTATCATATTTTTCATTCATGTGGAATTAATTTTCATCCTAGGAAAAATTACTTTTTTGCCCCTAACTTTTCCATAAATTCTATTTTTGTCCCTAGGCTCGGAAAATGAAACTTGTGCAAATTACTCCCTATTCCAAGCCTAACCAAAGCCCCATTACAAATTTTGCAGCACATGTATTCATAAAATTTTAGAATTTTTCATCAAATTTTACAACTTTTCATTTTAGTCCCTAAATCATGTTTTCATCAAAAATCACTTTGTAATTAACTATCAATAATCTTTCATTTTCTACCATAAATTTCTAATTTTCAGCAAATGCATCCATGACTCATTTTCATACTTTGATTACTTTTCAAATTAATCCCCAAATAGAGAGATTAAGCTATCCTGATTCAAAAAATATCAAAATTACTAAAAACAGGACAAGGAAACTTACCCAAATTAGCCATGAAAGTCTTTTCTCTCTCCCCTAGGGTTTCCATGTTTAGATGAGAAAATATTATTTTTATTTTCTTTTCATCTTTTTAATCATGTAATAAATTTTTATCTTTCCAATTTAGTCCCTAGCCTTTTTCTCATTTTCGATGGATGAATCATCCAAAAATATCTACATACTTTTTAGTAATGGTATAATTACCATATAAGGAACTTAAGTTTTGAATTCCATAGCTATTTGATCCTTCTAGCTACTAGAATCCAACTTTTGCATTTTATGCGATTTGGTCCTTATCGTAATTAAACACATAATCGGTAAAATTTTCTTTTCAAAATTTTCACATGACATTTCTAGTATAATATGGATCATATAATAAAATAAAATTAAATTTTATTTTTCGGCTCAGATTTGTGGTCTCAAGACCATTGTTCCGGTTTCATCGAAATTGGGCTGTTACATTTCTTCATCAATACCTTAACGTCACAGTGCAGAATCTGAATAGGTTCATTGTCAAAAGTTAGGTCCGATCGCAACTCGATTTCATCGACAAGGACAATGTGCGACAGATCAGACTGATGCTGTCTTAGCATTGAGACGTGGAACGCATCGTGAATTTGCTCTGACTCCGACGGTAATTCAAGTTGATACGCAACAGGCCCGACCCATTTTAGAATGCGATAAGGCCCAATGAACCTCAGGCTCAACTTGCCCTTTTGTCCAAATCGGAGAACCTTTTTCCACGGTGACACTTTCTAGAACACCTGATCACCTACAAAAACCTTAATGTCCTTTCTCCTTAAATCGGTATAAGATTTCTGTCTATCAGATGCAGCTTTAAGATGGTCACGGATCAACTTGACTGTACTCTCAGTTTGAAAAACTAACTTAAGGCTCAAAACTCAACATTCACTTAACTCGGTCCAACATAGAGGTGTACGACACCTACGACCATACAAGGCCTCGTAGGGTGCCATCTGAATCTAGACTAGAAGATGTTATTTTACACAAACTCAGCAAATGGTAGGTAATCTTCCCAACTACCTCGAAAATCTATTACACAACCCCGAAGCATATCCTCTAGGATCTGAATAACTCGCTCAAATTGTCCGTCGGTCTGAGGGTGATACGTAGTACTAAAATTGAGTTTGGTGCCTAAAGCTTCATAAAGCTTCTTCTAAAACCAAGACGTAAAGTGCATATCTATATCAGAGATAATTGAGTCTGGAATCCTGTGCAATCTCACAATTTTGGAAATATATAGCTTGGCTAACTTCTGCAATGAATAATCTGTTCTAATAGGAATGAAATGAGCAGATTTGGTTAACCGATCAACGATGAACCAAATTGAATCTTTCTTAGTAGGGGTTAAAGGTAACCTACTAACAAAATCCATCATTACACACTCCCACTTCCACTGAGGAATCTTAACTGGCTTAAGCAAACCTAAGGGCAACTGATGTTCGACCTTAACCTTTTCGCATGTTAGACAGTGGGACACAAAAGCAACCACTTCTCGTTTCAGTCCGGGCCACCAATAGAGTTCTCGGAGGTCCGGATACATTTTATTTCCATTAGGATGCATAGCATAAGGGCTACCATGCACCTCCTGCAAGATCGATTGCCTCAACTCCTTATCATTAGGCACACAAATTCGAGCCTTGAAGCACAGAACTTTGTCGCTGTTCAAGCTAAAATCTAAAGTTTCACTCGAACCAATTTGTTATAGTCGCCGCACCAAAGACTAATTGCTTAATGTTTTAACACGAATTTGCTCGACCAAGTTAGGTTAACCTGCAACTCAGCTAACAATTCACCGTCCTTAACAAAACTCAGACGAGCTAACATCGCTATCAAGTCAGACATCGCCCTACGGTTAAGAGCATTAGCTACCACATTAGCTTTACCTGGATGATACTCTATTGTGCAGTCATAATCCTTAAGTAACTCAGCCCATCTACGCTGTCAAGGATTTAACTCCTTTTAAGTTAACAGATATTTGAGGCTCTTGTGATCGGTGTAAATAATACACCTCTCGCCATACAAATAGTGCCTCCAGGTCTTTAGAGCAAACACGACGGCAGCCAGCTCAAGATCATTTGTTGGGTAGTTATCCTCGTGTGTCTTAAGCAGTCGCGACGTGTAAGCAACCACTTTACCGTATTGCATTAGAACACATCCTAGCCTGAAGTGCGACGCATCACTGTATACCAAAAACTTCTGACCTGATTCTGGTTGAACTAAAATAGAAGCTTGTGTCAGAACAAACTTGAGCTTATTGAACGCAAAAATGGAGCATTGTTACGCAGTAGCTTTGTCAGAGGTGAAGCAATCAGAGAGAATTCCTCGGCGAACCTTCAGTAATAACCGGTTAAGCCCAGGAAACTACGAGGCTCAAGTATGGTTTTTGGTTGCTTCCACTCAACTATAGCTTTTATTTTCTTGGGATCAGCTCGGATCCCTTTCGCAATTACCACATGGCCAAGAAAAAAACTTTTTGTAACCAAAATTCGCACTTACTAAACTTAGCATACAGCTATTTTTCTTGGAGCATCTGGAGTACGATACAAAGGTGAGTATCATGCTCAGACTCAAGATGTTGTTGATAAAGAATAGTATAGATTGGTCCAAATATAGTTGGAACACCCGGTACATTAAGTCCATGAACGGCGCCGGGGCATTCGTTAACCCAAAAGGCATCACCAGGAACTCGTAGTGTCCATAACTAGTCCTGAAGGCAGTTTTGTACAAATCAGTCTCTTTAACGTTGAGATGATGGTAACCGGAATGCAGATCAATCTTAGAGAGAATAGATGCCCCACGAAATTGGTCAAACAAGTCATTAATCCTCAATAGCGGGCACTTATTCTTGACTGTCAACTTGTTCAACTGTAGATAATCTATGCACATTCTCATTGATCTATTTTTCTTCTTAGTAAACAACTTCGGTGCCCTCCACAGAGATACACTCGGTCAAATGAACACTGGAGCTGTGGTTTTAGCTCGGTAAGCTTCTTCGGTGCCATGTGGTAGGATGCAATGGACACTGGAGTAGTACCTAGTAACAAATCAATACCGAACTCCACCTCTCTATCTGGAGGTACTCCGAGTAGTTCCTCGGGAAACACATCTTGGAATTCCCTCATAGTATGGATATCTCCCACAAAAAACTTTGCAGAGATAGAATCGGATACGAAGGCAAGGTATGCCTCGCACCCTTTTCGGACTAATTTGTCAGCCACAAGAGCAGAGATTACATTGGAGAGGTAATCTTGACTCTTACCAACCATAACAACCTCATCATTCTCATCCGTTCTTAGAGTGGCTCTCTTAGTTGTGCAATCTAGACTGACCCGATACTCTATGAGCCAATCCATTCCCAAAATAAAATCAAATTTATTAAAAGGTAACTCTATTAGATCAACCGGGAATACTATACAGTGGATCTTTAAGGGTACCCGTCGGTATACTCTATCAACCCGAACTGACTGACCCAAAGTACTAATCACAAAAAACTCTCTAGCAGTATTTTCAGCAGGTATACCTAGATTTGTAGAAACAACACTAGCTATATATGAGTGAGTAGATCCAATATCAATGAGAGCATATTACGGAACAGAATGAATAAAGAATATACTTGCTATGACGTCGGCATCACCACTATCCTCGCGGCGTTTCACTGCATAAACCAGTGCCGACTGTTGAGTCTTAGTCTGACCTGCACCTTTACCCAGTGCTCTCTGTCCTCTCCCTGAACCATTACCCCCTCTACCAGTATCAATACCCCTAGGTGGTTGCTGAACCACTCTTGGAGGCTGAACAAAGCCCGGAACCGGAGTCTGTGCTGCAATTGGCAGCTGATCTGGTTGACGGGGACAGTCTCTAGCCTGATGGTCTATCAGCCCACAATAGAGGCATGCTCCTAACTTCCTCCAGCACTCGCCCGGATGGCGCTTCCCACAATCATTACAGAGCTGAATTTCGGTTACTACAGCTGGTGTTTTGGGCTTTAGGGTTCTATGAAATCTTGCCCATTTCTTAGGGCGCTGTCCAGAACTAGAGGGACCCGAATCCCTCTTAATCTTACTCAGATCCCTCTCACGTTCACGTCACTCACACTGATTGCACTTCACCTCTTCCACAATTTTTTCCTTATCCATCAAAACCGCAAAAAAATGCTTCCTCTAAGGTGCTATTAGAAACTGCAGATCATATTGTAACCCTTCCTCAAATCTCACACACTTATTATAGTCAGACGCTACCAGAGCCTGCGCATACCTATTCAGTCACAGAAACTCGGCTTCATATTCAACCACAGATCGGTCACCCTAAACTAGACTAATAAACAGCGAGCCTCCACATACCTCGCCCCCACATACTTGCTCTAGAAGGTGTTCTTAAAATAATCTCAGTTATCCTATTTGGGTTGGGCCCCTTGCTCAACCATCAACCACCATTGATAAGCCTCATCCCTAGGTGGGGACATATCAATGTCAGTCATGATACGCTCGGTGGCCTCAAGCCAATACTCAGCAACTGTAGGTACGATTCCAATGACAGCCTTGAACAATTTAGCTCCATTCGACCGGAGTCGTTCAATAACTGAATCGCGGCCTCCTGTTCCAGAATAGGTCCCGACGACCCTCTCCAATACCCGCCCTGGGATAGTGCGTCGTCCCCAGCTATCGTAGTCTAGGACTCCGTCTTAGCAGTAGGAGTACCAACTGTCTTGTTGGTCTCTAGGTTGGGCATACTACCCATAGAGGATGACTCCGCTCGAGCTCCTCCTCTACGTCCTCGATGCCCACTATTTCCACGCCTACGACTACCGCGAGAACTCATAATAGCAATCTATCTACAATGTCAGAGTGCACAGGTTAGTTCATGCTTTCAATAGAATGATCTCACTAGTTCACATCAAAGCATTTAACCAGATAAGAGTTTATGTAATATAGTGTTTTCAGTACATGTTTGACGTTCGAGGCTTAGTCATTTAATAGTATATCAGTTTGTAGATTAACTTAAATATCATATTTTCATTTAACCACTCTTTATCACATATTATGAGCCCAAACACAGTCCGAGTGGTGGCAAACTTGGCTATGATACCACTAAATGTAACACCCAAAACCCAGCCTAGACATCCAGACCAAGTCTAGAGAGTTACATTGTCGGTATTAGGAAAACCACATTTACAAACGTAGTCAAAATGAAACCATTCAACATATTATAATTATCATAGCAATTAACTATCTATTTAATCTTCTCAAACATTATAATATCGTAGAAAGCTAAAATTACTAATAGTAAAGTTAAAAGAAAGGATAAACGGATTGGTCGAGCTCTCGCAGCGCCAACCTGTTCAAGCCTGAGAGCCACTTGAATTTCAATCGACAAAAAAAATGAGTTATAAACCCACTGCATAAGAGACGTTTATTTAATTAAAGCACATTTATAAGATAATTCCTGAATCCCAAGATTCAGTTAGATGACAGAAGCAATTCCAATTTCAAATATAGAACAAATCAGATACATATGTAGTTATCCTACCCCCATCCGCTACACACTATCTTTGTCCATCCCAACACACTGTTAAGGGCATTTAATGCCCAACCATCCCTACACACCATAAAGTGTTTGTTTGACACATTTATTGAAACGCAGACTAGCTGCTAGATCGAATTGCGACAGAGCGCTAGATTCACACACACACACGAACATATATAACGTGGCTTAGCCACTAATTCATTACAGATCGCGTCCTCCTTTACAAATATCCCAACCCATGCAAATGCATATTACAGATATGAACAACATGTGTTCAGTCATTCTGACTCAATTCATAAATAGTTAATACAAATTGATAAAATTAATAGTCGTTACCGTATATATGTATTTATACAATTCATATCTTAGTCCCAGAGTATCAGATAGTCATCATACAATCAAATTCAGATCATAAATATATGGTGGAGGTCAGTGCTCGTGTTAAACAACACTCATGATCTCAGAAACAAGTTTTGGGTCCTATTTATATGCCACACGGCCTGGCACACGCTTGTGTGCTTGGCCGTGTCGCCTGCCCATATGGTTCTAAATAGTAAATTGTGAGTCACACGGCTTGGACACATGCCCGTGTCCTTGGTCTATATGGTATCTAAAAGCAACAATGGGTCACATGCCTTGGGCACACGACCATGTCTTTGGCCTATGTGGTCCTTATTCTCAATTCAGTCAGTTACATAGCCTAGACACACGCCCATGTCCTTTGCTCGTGTGAACCCTGCACTAACATGGCTACACATGACCTGGACACACACTTGTGTCCTTTGACCATGTGGCTCAAATTCGATGAATAGAGAGTTAAACGGTCCGGCACAGGGCCTGTGGCTCACACGGCCTACCACATGACTGTGTGGCTCACACAGCCGTTTGGCACACGATCGTGTGACCTCGATAGCCTCATTTTTCAATGTTTGAAATTCAAAAAAGTAGGGGGTTTTTGTATGCACCTGAAGAGGTGTTGAAGCGATAACAAATTAGAGAGTTTCTGAAGCCTAAAACAACCATCCAATCACTTAATCAACCAAATTTAGTGACAATGATTAACAATTTTAGACAGAAACTTATGTTGAAAACTTCGACATAAAACTTTCAACGGAATCGAAACTTATCGAAAGATTAATTGTGATTACTCGAATTAAATTTCTGAGGTTCATTACTTCCAACACCTATTCCTAAAATAAGGAAACCAACATCGTTTAACGACGAGAATTTATCCATTAGCATAAACTATCAACAACACGACATCGTCATTTCTTAAAAATGTTAATAGATTAGCACAATTGACATCATAGAAGACGTACTTACTCGACCCGTACAATAGATCAGAATGAGAAGTCCAACCATCAACAACGACACGCTCAAACGATATATCAAAAAAAAAAAGGTGAAAGAAGAGGAAAATGAAAAGAGAAGGGAAAGAAGAAGAAAAACATAAACAGGAAAAGAGAAACGTTTAAAAATATTATCTTAACCATAAATGAGTTTTTCGACAAGAAAAATATTTCTGAATGCATACGATGGAACTCGAACATGGGACTAGACATGATACAGATGCTTAACCAGTGAACCAATAGGTTTATTCTAGATATAGATTTATACTAGATTAAACTTAACTATGTAATATATGGATAAAAGGTTGTTTTAAAATATTAAAACTTCTAATGATGCGACTTGAACTCCAGACCTTAAACACAAAACCAAAGTATAGAACCACAGACACAGTGATTTAATTACTGTAGAATTTTGCATTTAAACACTCAAAATTTGGGGCGTTACACACATAGCTGTGTGACTGGACCGTTTGTGATGCCCTAAGCAATGTGCGAAATGAAGGTGTGAAGGACTATTGAGGGACATGGTCGTGTGTGAGGCCGTGTATCCACACGGGCTAGCTACATGCTCGTGCGGTAGGCCTTGTGCGACTGGGTAGTTTTAAATTTTGACTCGATTTTTTTGTAAAATAAGGCACACTTGTCTTCTAGGGTCTCGTACAATATCCCTCACTTCCAAGTATGATCCATATTACTGACATTGGTTGATCTTGATAGAATTTAATGTTTGATGGTTTCGAATTCCAATGGTTGATTGATAAATGATTTGATTTAAACGTTGGTTTCCCCCCTCTCCTTGCTTCTTTTCTTTTTTCTTTTCTTTCCCTTTTCTTTGAGTTTCTTTCCTTTCTTTTTGTTAATTCTTGAGTACTGCCAAATTATTTTATACGTATTATTACTCCTAGATTGTAATCTATTCGCATTTAGTTTCGTGGTTCTTGATTAGGCGAAGGGTGTGAAAATTGAATTTCTCCAGTGGAGTAGTTCTTATTTCGAACATTAGTTTTGAGTAGATTTGGAGTGTGTTATTTATGGTAAATCAGAATCAACATCAGGTATGTGATTCTAACTTGAAACATCGATTAGAACTTGGAAATACTCAAAAATAGGGGTTTACGAAAGTGCTCTGTGCACACGATTGTGTGTCAGGCCGTGTGCGAGGTTGTTTGGAGCACACGAGCATATGTGATTAAATGGGCAATTTGGGTAGGTCGTGTGGGGCACACGAGCATGTGTGATCACATGGTTAGGTTAGGTAGGCCATGTGGGCCACACGGGCTAGCCATTTAGGCTGTGTGTGCTCATTTGCCAGAAATTTTTACTTAGGCCCGTTTGAGTAAAAAATTCATAGTTAAACCTTCCGTAGAATCTGTTTGGCTTAAATAAGACACGGAATGTGAGAAATGTTCATAAGTGATAGTATGTGGCATGGTTAAGGTATGTGAAAAAGTATGTACAATCTGTGTTCGGATAACTTTGAAAGCATAATTATGTGTAAAAACATGACATCTGTATGTAAAATAATTGTTAGTATAAGCAATATGTTATGTTATGATCTGTACGTGTGTTATTATTATTTTTCATGTGCATTGGGGTGGGTTTTGATGATGGAGGAAGTGTTTTTAGGTAGTATTACAGCAATTTTGGTGGTTAAACTGCAATTTATGTTTGGCGACTCAGTTGTACCATTATGAGTGGCATACCACCACGATCCGGTGTGATTGGATAGATGGACTCATGTAGTCCTATTAGTGTAATTGGTTGGATGAAGTTGGTGTGTAGCGGATGAGGGTAGGATTTGTTCTTATATGATATGATATATGTTCTGGAAATATGACATTCTGATTTGATATATGTTTCTGGTAATGTGTCATTCTGATTTGATATTTGTATATGTGAACATTATAAGTAAAATTATGTGTTGGTATTTACATTTGTGTATGTTATAAGGAAATTCTATTTTGTGGGTCGAGTCACACACTGGGCTTTTAGTTCACTCGTTTGTTTAATACATTTCAGGTGAACTACAAACTTAGGACCAGACAGCGTGCGGGAGCTCGGTTTGTTTACCTGTTAAATATATAAGTTGGTTTATGTTTTTAATTATTTTGGACTGTAAATTTGTTTTGGGCTTTGTTCTTTGGTTTTTGTGTTGTTTGTTAGATTTTGGTATTTTAATGTTAAATTGCAAAATCGTATGATTTACCAAACTAAAAATTGGGTTTTCAAAATTAAAACTCTTGAAATTTCCGCTGCAAAGATTAAGTAATCACTTAAGTGTTTTTTTTTGTAAATAATTAAATGGTTTATAATGAATGTTCGCCTTAGTTTCAGAAATGATCTGCCAACATTAGTACTTTTAAAACACACAATTTTGAATTCAAATTCTAGGTTTTAAATAATTATTTTCGGACTTTGGTTTTTTTTTAATATTTTGAGAGTTTACCAATTTTTTATGCTTTCGAAACACGCACAGGGTTTGATTAAAACAAAATCTTTTAAACAAGTTGAGTAATTCATCAATGTTCGGTCATAACTTCTAGGCTGGGTTTGGGGTGTTACAGTTTCAAGAACTGAATTTCCAGTAAGGTTTTGAGAGAAGTTTTCAAAAAAGGGTTTGTAGAGAAAATTGAGAGTAAATAAGGAGAATGGGGTTTCAATTTGGTTAGAGTTGAATTAAAACTCCTCACATGGTTAGGAAACAGACATAATGTTTGAGTTAAGGAAAAGTTCAAGGGTTGTTTGCTAAATGGCCCATTTTGGTCAAATTTCATATAGTAAAAATGGAGGAGATGGTGTGGAAAGAACCTAAAAACAAAGGTTAATGGTGTGATGCTTGGCCATTGGGCTATTGCCCATTTATTGGACATATTTTACCACATTTATTTCTTATACTAGATTAGCTTTCATCCTTAGTTGCTTAAAAATAAAAAGGAAAAGAAAAGTAAACAATGGATGTAACACCTCTAACCCATACCCGTTGCCGGAATAGGGTTACAGAGCATTACCGGGGTTTACAGATCAATCAGAAAAAAATTTCAAATGTTTCATTACATATCAATATTCATAATAAAACCAATGAAAATAATATATATTGTCCCTTAAACGAGCCCTTAAGACTCGAAATACATATTAGAAACAAGTCGGGACTAAATCGAAAACTCAGAGAATTTTTTAGAAATATTTAAAATTTTCAACACTGCAAGGGTCATACGACCGTGTGACTCACACGGTCAAGAGACACGCCCGTGTCTCAGGTCGTGTAGGCATTCGAAATAGGGATACATGGCCGTGTCCAACCCGTGTCCGTGCCCGTGTAACTCTCTGACTTGGGTCACACAGCCGAGCCACATGCCCGTGTGCTAGGCCGTGTGAGCATACTGACTTGCACAAATTAAAAGATACAAGGGATACACGGTCGTGTTGCCTGACACACGGCTGAGACACACGCCCGTGTCTCTACCCGTGTGGATGAAAATAGGCTATTTTTTAAGCAACATTTCTCACCCAAATTGGCATCAACCTAGCCTCAACAAAATGCACATCAACAAGCCATGACAAGGCATTCAAATCAAGCTAAAAATCAATTCTTAAACATTTATTATCACCACATACAACTAATAAACCATTAGGCACCTCAAATGACAACCTAAAAAATGTCAATCAAGTATCCAATCTTACCTAATTAGTTTATCTAACCAAGTTACCAAAGTTCACTATAACTCAATTACATACATACATATATCTCACATACTAACATCACAAAATACCATAATCTCATACCAATATGTAAGTTGACTATATAAACATAATATTTACATAAGCTAAACTTTGACCAAGGTCGTACAAAAGCCTATACATGCCATATAAACCATATTTAATATTTCAAAAACTACCGAGATAAGCTGGATAGTGCGACTTGAGTGCTGATCCAATCGTCCAACCTTCCGAAAATCTACAATGACATTAAACAATACAAATAAGCTTAGTAAGTTTGACGCATTTAACAAAAATCTTACTGAACTAATTATAATAAATCAAATAATAAAATCATTCACGACAACTCCCTGTCAATCACAACTTCAATTGATAAATACATTCGTTTTCAGTTCAATACAAAAATAAAAAACATGTCTTTCAAATTCAATAAATATATCACTTTACCAAGACTTTCCCAAATTGAAGAACGACTTACGGATATGAGTATACCGTCAACAGAAGCTCATAAGAGCTGGCTTCCCAAATACGCCAATAAAAGCTCGAAAGCTGAACAAAAGCTCATAAGAGCTGAACAGAAACTCATAAGAGTTGAAAAGAAGCTCGAAAGAGCTAAATAGAGTGTAAAACACGATATCTTATGAGCTTAATTTACCGATATCTTCCTCCAATATCGTCATACGCCAAATCATGAATGCACTCAAATCTCACGTTCAATTCAAATCGAATATCCAATTCAATATTGTAATTCGAACAATAAATTATTTCCAACAATAAAATATATGCTTAATACCAATCATCAATTTATACAAATATTAAAATTTAACCGTACGAACTTACCTGGATTGAATTGTAGTAATTGTCGAAGTTTAGGGACTATTCTACTATTTTTCCTCTTTCACGTGTATCTACGGAATCTTGATCTAAAATATAAAATTACTAATTCATTAGTATAAATTCCACTTTCAATTCACTTCACAATTAATACTGTAACACCCCTAACCCGTATTCGACACCTGAACTGGGTACGATGCATTGTCGTACTTAACTTGCTCAAACATACCACATCGATCCATAAAAAATTCATTTCATATTAAAACTTGCACACGGAAGGATTCGAGACTAAACCAGAAACTTTTGAACACTTAGAAATTTTTTACACAAAACAGGGCCACACGCCCATGTGAAATGGAACACGCCCGTGTGGACAGGCCATGTAGTCACACACACCCATGTCCCTAGTCCATGTGGATTTTATTTTTCCTTTCAAACCTATAGGGGTTTTCACACTGCTAGACACACGCCTGTGTTCGTGGCCCATGTCCCTCACACGGCCTTGACACACCCATGTCTTAGCCTATGTGCAAAAACCTTGACATTCTGTTTTTGACGTCATCACGCCATAAATGTCACACAGCCAAGGCACACGCCCGTGAATTAAATTCCTAATTCAGGTGCAGACTTTACACGGCCTGTTAACACGCCCGTGTGTCTACTCATGTGGACAATTATAAGGCAATCTACCAAGCCAATTGCCACCCTACCAAGCAACCACACTTATACCATTTCGTTTTAACACTCGACATGATCATAAGGCACTCCTAATGCCCAAAACCAAGACATCCCTACATAGGTTTGCACTACATTCATCATGCATATTTTTACTCAATTATCATCCCAAACACACAAGCATGCATTTCATGAACTTCATCATCATTGAATATATAAACTTGTCAAGTATTGGCCAATTTCCAATGGCCATTTACAAAATGAATTGAATGACTTTAATAGCCACACATTAATAGCCATTTACAATTACGACTAATTCTAAATCATGGGTCCGGTAATTCTTCTCGTACGACTTTAATTGTCTAGAGGCATATGCTATCACCTTGCCTTCTTGCATGAGTACACAGCTCAATCCTTTTAAGGATGCATCACTGTAAACCACAAATTCTTTTCCCGGCTCAGGTTGTACTAAAACTAGAGCCTCAGTCAACAATGCCTTCAATTTCTCAAAACTTTACTGGCACTTTTCTGTCCACTCAAACTTCACATCTTTTTGCAATAGTCTCGTCATCGCGGTAGCTATCATAGAAAATCCCTTGACAAATCGTCTGTAATAGCCGGCTAGGCCCAGAAAACTCCTAACCTCGGTTACGTTCCTTGGTTGGTTTCCAATCCACAATTGCTGAGATCTTACTCGGGTCGACTCTGATTCCATCTCCCGAGAAAATGTGCCCTAAAAATCCGACTTCTTTAAGCCCAAATTCATTTTTACTAAACTTGGCATATAATTGATTTTCTCGTAAAATTTGCAAAACCGTCCTTAAGTGCTCGGCATGCTCGTTCTCATCACGAGAGTAAATCAATATGTTATCACTAAATACTACAACAAATTTGTCCAAATATGGCCTAAAGATGTGGTTCATCAAATCCATAAACACTGCAGGGGCGTTGGTTAAACCGAAAGGCATGACTAAAAATTCATAGTGTCCATACCTTGTCCGAAATGTTGTTTTCGACACATTCGAGTATTTGACTCTTAACTGATAATATTTAGACCTCAAGTGTATCTTGGAAAACATCGTGGCTCCCTTCAATTGATCAAACAAATAATAGATTCTTGGCAACAGGTACTTGTTCTTCACAGTCACCTTATTAAGCTATCGATAATCTATACATAACCTCATGGAACCATCTTTCTTCTTCACAAATAATACGGAAGCACCTCACGGAGAATAACTCGGTGTTGCGAAGCCTTTATCCGTTAACTCTTGTAACTGTGCCTTCAATTCTTTCAACTCAGTTGGGGCCATTCTATACGAAGCAATCGATATAGGCGCAGTACTAGGGGCTAACTCAATGCCAAATTCAATCTCTCTAACCGGAGGCAACCCTGGCAATTCTTCTTATAATACATCTGGATACTCACATACTATCAACACTGATTCAATTCTTAACTCAGTTTCTTTGGCATTCATAACAAAAGCAAGATAAGCTTCGTATCCCTTTCTTACATATTTCTGGGCAGACATATGAGAAACCATTACAGGCGATCTTTCTTGCTCATCTGATTCAACATGAAGAATATCCCCATTTTCACATTTTAAATCAATAAATTTCCTTCCACAATTCTGATACGAGCACGCCCGGGGCACCAACATTTTGCAAAGTGACGAAGCTCGAATCAAATGCCCCAAGTGTTGAAAAAGTTGATTTGCACCTTGGTGCATTTCCAATTGAACCGGATTAGTCCATTTGGGTTCAATTTGAGCTCAATAAATTGAACATCTTAATTTATTTAATTAATTTTCTACAGCAAACTAATTTGTCAAAATATTTTATTTTGTGTCTAAATTAATTTTTCTTAGATTAATTCAACTTGTCCATTTAGTTACATGTTTTAGTTAATTTTAATGCAAGAATTAAATGTGCAGCAAAATTTTAAGTTTCCAGCCAAATTAATTTGATTGTGGCTGTTGCTTTTAAAAGTATTTGTGGCTGCCGAAATTATTGTAATCCAAGCTGATTAATTGTGGTTTTAAAGTCCAGCAATTTTCGGCAATTAAAGAAGCAAGCATGCCGCATTTGATTCAACCCCTTGCTACAGCTGAATAAATACATGAACAAGGCATGGGCGGCACGTTCGTGGAGTTGCTAGTGGCCTTTCACTCTCCCCCATGGATGAATAAACAATTTGAATAGAGCCATGCCTCCATATTGGAATATGTCCATGCGTGGGAACACTTAAGGGAATATGGGTGGAAAATTAAATAATCCATGATGGGCAAGTGCATTTTGGCAGCAAGAGAATGCAAATGGAAGGCACCACGTGAATTAAATAATTGAAGGGCTCTTCATGGCTTTGATGAAGCATTGGACGGCAAAATGGGAAGCATGAAGTAGAAGCTTGGCCGAGTTTTAAGAGGAATGTTTTGGAAGCATGGGATAAAATAATTTTTATGGATATATGAGGCATGCGTGGAGACAGCACTATGTTGGATCATTGTTTATTCAACATGGTTTAAATTGAAGCAATTTGAAGATAGCCATGAACGGTAATTGGGAGGCTATGATGGATTGAGCATAGAAACCATGGTGAGACGGCACAAGGAGAACAAGCCAAATGCCTTCATGAAATTATTCTATTCTTCAAGGCATGGGACGGCACAAGCTTAAAGGAGCATGGAGAATAAACAATGAAGAACAAAGCATGGTGGCTGAATTCATGACTACCACTTCAAGGAATCTTCATTTATTTATTATTTATGTTGACTACATGGAAACACATGGGATGGCATAAAGAATATGGAGCATAGGCTGACTTCTTCTCCTAGGCGTAAAATGTGCATGTGGCTTGGAATAAATAATTAGCATGTGTGTGTGGCTTAGAAGGATAACCACGTTGGACGGTAATTAGAATTAATGGGCAAATGTGTTGCCAACAAATAATGAATTGGTGATGAGCGGCTAATGCCAAATTTTACTGCGTGTTTTATGGGACGAATTCAATAAAAAATATTCAAGTGGAGGTCAGCATGAAGAAGTCTTAGAAGCTACGAAAGGTCGTTCCGCCAGGCTATGAATTAAGTTATAAATACCTTCTTAAATTCCATTTGGATATAGAATTTTGATGAGTGAAATTTTATGAACTTTGTTCATTTGAGTGAGTTTATCTCCTCTTCGTTTTCGTACAAGTTTCGCTAGACTTATCAAGCTTACTTGTGGCGTCTTCGACTTGTTTGAACTTATCACCAAATTTCGTTTGGTGTGGCGTTCATCAACCTATCTTCATCTATCCACCTTAACGATATAAGAAACGGGTTGACACTGTTATATAGTGTTGAATCTTTCTTAAGTTAAGTTCGTATTTCCATTTCCATCATCGATTCCATTTATCCACCTTAAACATTATAGAACCCGGGGTGACACTCTTTAGTGTTGAATCACTTCTTGTTTAAGTTTTTTTATCCATCTCCATTAAATTATCCTTTTATCTATTTTATTTTTGTTTTGTTCCACCAAACCGAACCATCCCCTATTTTATTCACTTAAGCTTCCGCAAACTCATTTATATTTTTCGATTATTTTCCAAAGGCTTGATTCCTTCTCGTAGACGAGTGGGCAACCCGCATACGTTTCGACTCATCCCGAGCCGGTTCATATCAAATTCACTATCACATAATGAGTAATCAATCAATCCATCCCAAGGGTGACATTGAATTCATAAAACGACAATAACATTAGATTAGCCAGAAAATAATGACCTCTAATCATCAAAGGGCAACCTTTGCATATTCTATCGACTAACACACATTTGCCTTGGGGATTTGACACTTTTATCACCAATTTCGTAGACTCTACAAGATGTTCATGCTAGAGACTAATTTCATATAAAAATACGAGTGGGTAGATCCCAGATCAATTAAAGCTATAACATGAGTATCATAGAGAGAAAATGTACTCGTGATCACGTCGGGAGAGGACGCCTCTTCGCGAGCGCGAATGGCATATGTTCTCACTG
The DNA here is from genome assembly GCA_005393395.2 of Gossypium australe. Classification (NCBI taxonomy): domain Eukaryota; kingdom Viridiplantae; phylum Streptophyta; class Magnoliopsida; order Malvales; family Malvaceae; genus Gossypium; species Gossypium australe. The sequence continues at coordinate 62,726,867 of CM016614.1, read as the reverse complement.
TTGCTCTACCCTCAGATCTTGCAGTCTACTCTCTAGGTATATTCTTATTACTCGTTCCACTTCCCAGATTTCTCTGTGGTCTCCCTCCAGTAGTATTTCCCGATCTTGCACTCTAAAATTTCTCTTTCTCACCCATCTCGGTGCAATCTCTAATAAAATGGTATGGGGATCCACACTTGAAACAAGCTCTCTCGCTTGCTTGACACTCCCCGGGGTGACGTCTGCCACACTGTGGACATTTTGGTCTACTTGGTCGAGAATTGCCAACACTAGCAACCGAAGTGGTCTGAGCTTTAAATCCCGAGTACTGTTTACCCTTACTTCTTTTTGAAAATCCAACCGAAGTGGCCGATCGGGTAGTAAACTCTCTTGATTTCTTGGATAAAGATTGAAATTATTTGCCCAACTGTCTCTTCCTCGAGTCACGAGACTCGATTTCAGCTATTCTTTTCTTTTTGACTAGTTCTTCGGTCTTATAGGCTCTATCTGCTAACACAACAAATTCCTTTAGTTCTAGGACACCAACAAATAAACAGACATCCTCATTTAACCTATCCTCGAACCTTTTGCACATAATGGGTTCTGTCGATATGCACTTCTGAGTGTATTTACTAAGTCTTACGAACTTACGCTCATATTCGGTCACTGTCATTCGACCTTGCTTTAGCTCCAAGAATTCCTTTCTTTTCTGGTCAATGAACCTTTGACTAATATACTTCTTCTGAAACTCTTCTTGGAAGAATTCTCAATTAACTTTCTCCCTTGGTACAACCGGCACAAGGGTGCTCCACCACTAATAAGCTGAATCTCTCAAGAGATATACCACACATTTCATGCACTCTTCAGGCGTGCAAGACAACTCATCGAATACCCGAATGGTATTCTCAAGCTAGAATTTCGCCCTCTCCGGATCATAATCTTTACTAGCTCAAAATTCCTCAGCTTATTGTTTCCGGATTCTATTGACCGGAGGCCTTTCTCTTTTTTCTACCTCTACCACTTGGGGAGCTGTAGGGGTAGGCTGAGGAATAGATGGGGGTGGAGGGGGTTGAGCATTAGGATTTGCTCGAACAAATTCAGTGTACCATTTGCTCATCATATGGATGAAAGAATTCTCGAGCCAATTTTCCTTGACACAAAGTCTCGGGTCTACTTTCTACTAGAACGGTCCCTTGCGCGGGAGTCAGCACATTACTTGCAGCATCATCGGACGCAGTTCGATCGGAATCTATATACTATATCAAAATGCAATTTAAATCGTCAGGAGTCGTCACACTATCATTATGTAAATACTCTTACGTATGGCATGTATGGCTAGACTCATACTTATGCTATGTTAGTCCAAGAATTGACTAAATCGTAGTTCTGATACCACTAAATGTAACACCCCTAACACGTGTTCGACACCTGAACCAGGTACGAGGCATTACCATACTTAACTTGCTCAAACATACCATATCGATCCATAAAAATTTTATTTCATATTAAAACTTTTCATTCAAGACCTTAACGTCCTTATTATAGATTTACGAGACCCTAAACTTGCACACAGAAGGATTCGGGACTAAACCGGAGACTTTTGAACACTTAGAAAATTTTTACACAAAATAGGGCCACACGCTCGTATGGTGATTGCTATTTTGTCGAGTTTTAAAATTATATGAATGATAATGATCGAACCTGGAAATTAACTCTGACAATGATTTAAGGCAAATGCACCTATTGAATAGTAATATAGCTTAGGCAAGACCGGATTGTCGAACCAAAAGGAACTAAAAGTACTAATACTAACTTTCTTTTTATTATCTAGCCTAAAATAAGTGAAGTTGTTATCTAATCTAAATTTAACTAACTACTAAGCTAAAGACTCAAGACAAAAAGAACGAATTGGGGGAAATACTGTTGGGAAAACTTAGTTGATTACGACGATACCCAAGGAAGAATCCACCTAGACTTCACTTGTTATCTAACACTGAACCAGACGATTTCTTCACTTGACTTGATCCATAAGATTCCCTAAGTTATATTAAACCCTCTCTCGAGGCGAATAACGTCTAACCCTAGGTTGATTAATTAAAATCTCTTTCTAATTAAAACCCCTAGAATCGCATTAACTCGATCTATGGATTCCCATATTAGGTTTCACCCTAATCCGGAAAAATCTCGTCACCCTATCTCTAGGCGCGCGATCAACTCTACTTAATTATGCTAGATCTACTCTTAAGCAGGGACTTTTGCTCCTCCACCTAAGCACATCCAACTTGTAACACCCCAAACCCGGTCTATTCACCACGACCGAATTTGGTATGTTACGGGGAAAATGTATTTGAGGGGTTTAGGTTTTTCGTTTAAAAAGTTTGATAAAGCAGTTTGATAAGTTCTGTACTTGCAGAAATCTTGGGCATGATTGTTTAAAAACTCCTATTTCATTTTGAAAACGGGTAACTTTGAAAAACTTAATTAGTTGTGAAGTTTAAACAGGTTTATTTCATTTAGAATTAAAGTCATTCTGATTATGACTAACACATTTTGGCTTAGTAGGAAAATCAAGTTTAAGTTAGAAATACATTTGAGTTCTCTTTATTCCAAAACTTAGTATGATACCCGGTGGTATAGTTTAAAATATCGCTTTGTAGTTCTGAAATCGTTGTCTTTCCAAGTTTAAGCAAATTTTAACCCCATTAATTTGTTAAGGCATATTAAAAATCAACTTTAAGCAAAAACATAGCAAAGCATAATTTTAAAGGCCATTTACAACCAAAATAAAACCAAATAGTAATAAATAGACTAAAGTACCAACTTTTATAAAAGTCTGAGCAATTCCTTATTTAGGCATGGCATGAGCACCTTGAGTCCATCTCGGCTCCATGTCCGCGTCTAAGAGTCACCTGAAAAGTCAAAGGAGAGGGTGAGTCGCAAGACTCAGTGCATAAATCCCACTCCCGATAATACAACATGCTAACACACATCATATCATAGCAACATAATTAATGCACCCCGATCCTAACCATCCATATCACCTTTTTACCCCGTGTGGTACCAAACCACTGGTGGTGCCAAACCACTGGTGACCCAAAGTCACGATATCCATAAGTGTGGTGCCAAACCACTGGTGACCCAAAGTCACGAATAATCCAATGATGGGGCCAACCCATCGTGTGATACCAAATCACTAGCGACAATCCCGTAACTCTCAAGTGGGGCCAACCCACGGTGGTGTCAAACCACAGGGACGAGTCGCAATGAGGTGCCAAACCTTTGGTGTCCCAAAGACACAAACGTGGTACCAAATCACTGGTGACCGATGTCACGAATCCGATGATGGGGCCAACCCATCGTGTGATACCAAATCACTAGCGTCAATCCCGTATAATCAACCGTGGGGCCAACCCACCGTGGTACTAAGCCACTGGGACGAGACGCTGAGGTGCCAAACCTCTGGTGACCCAAAGTCACAAAATATCATCTGTGGTACCAAACCACTGGAGGTGCCAAACCTCTGGTGTCCCAAAGACACAGTGTCCCAAAGGCACGGATATCATACTCACCCTCCTCTCAATCACCCAACAACATATCATACTAATGCAAATGGCATAAATCATACAATCATGCTAACATGCTCAAAATAGCATCTCATAGTATTTACATCATAAAACATGTTATCACATATATCACTACAGATCTCGTAATGAAACGGACTTACCCGTATCCTTGCTTATACCCGATCGGGTACCAAATCCATCAATCATATTGTTTCACTTTAATAAGTAATCAGGTTATTAATCATATTACTAAACAGAAGTGTGTTAGTTTACACACCTGGTAGATCACAAGTTAGCCCCCAAACAACTCGACTAAATCCCTCGACCACCTCGACAATCTTGATCCTAAAAACAATCGGCCACAACATAGATTAGCCTTCTACACCATTCGGCTAAGACCAAATAACCAAAAGGTTTAACTTTAATCCCTTACCTTGCTACGTTTGGTTTCCTACCAAACCCGAACCAACAATGGTTCCACTTCCAACAATCGGCTACACCTTAAAAAAAAAGAACGGTTAATACTTTGTGTCCTTAGGCTTAATCGAAACCAAAAGATTAATCTAACAATAATAAACCAAACACTTACCCTTTACTTACCAATCGGTTACAAAGAAGGAAAACTCCTCTTGATTACCTCCAATATCCAAAGACCCTATACGAGATGATTAAACCGGTGATTAACTCCTTTCAACCATAATCAACATAGACTTAACCAACCCGAAATCAACATAATACTAGAGAGAAAAGAGGAATGGCCATTCGGCCAATAACTTACCCCAACACCAACCACCCAAAAAAATTCGGCCACAAGAAACCCCTAGGAGAAAAGGGAAATTCGGCTAAGATGCAAACAAAAGCAAAGAAGATTCGGCCTTGAGTGTTAGACACTCCTATGTTTGGCTTTGAATGGAAAAGGGGAGAAAAGAAAATGTGAGATGAGAAATGGAGTTTCGGCAAAAGGGGGTAATTGAGAAAAGAACGTAAAAGATGAACTAGAAGGAGGGTGCTTTCGGTTTGAAAGAAAGAGATTGAAGATGCGTTTTTAGAAAATAGAGTTTCAGCTAGCAAGAGAAGAAATGGGAAAAGTGCATTCGGCCACACCCAACACAAGAGAAGCAAAGCAAATTCGGCAAGAAAACACTTGGACTTTCGATTTGAGAAAAAGAAAACAAAGAAATGTGAAGAAGTTCTATTGACATTCGGCTAACCAATAAAACCAAAAAGAGACTTTAGCTTACCAAAAAGAAGACCGAAAATGTACCAAAAATGCAAAAGTACATTCGGCATCCCCCCTCTCCCACACTAAGCCGTCCACCCCCCCAAACTTCTCCTAAAATTCGGCCACAATCTCCCTAAACACTCCAAGCCTTACATTCAATAAGCTTGACCAAGTCTTCCTCCTAAACTCACTCTCCACCCACCATTTGAACGGTTTGACCCAGTCCATGGTAGAGTTTGAACCACCAACAACTCTTCCCTCCTTTGCCGTCAAAATGGAAGCCAAAATGGGGAATTTCGCAGCTTGAACTCAGGACCTCTCTCACCTGTGAATGACGCCAACCACAAGCCTCCAAGTGACGCATGCCTTGCCACTATGCTAGCTCCTCTTTTGTGCTAAATTTCACTAAATAAAATATAAAAACCCCAGCTCCCTAAGCTCCTTTCACCTAAGGCATAAAAGCTAAAATTTTCCTACCTACTCAGGCATACCCCTAGCCTACAATTAAGCCCCTAAGACACCAAAACAGCAACATAGCAAGCCATTAACATGCAAATTATGTCACAACAAAATAGCCCCTAACCCGGGATATTACAGTTCTACCCCCTTTAAAATAATTTCGACCCTGAAATTACCTGATCAGAAGAGTTGCGGGTATTGCTGTTTCATCATATCCTCGGGTTCCCACGTAGCTTCTTCCACGCCATGATTCCGCCAAAGTACCTTCACCAAAGGCACAGACTTCCTACGCAAAATCTTCACATCCCGATCAAGAATCTGCACAGGTTCTTCCTCCATGGTCAAATCTGGATTTACCTCGATCCCCTCCACAGCTACTACGTGCGATGGATCTGAACGATAACGCCGAAGCATCGAAACGTGAAATACGTCGTGAATCTGACTTAGCTCTGCTGGCAACTCAAGCTGATACGCTACTGGTCCCACTCGTCTCAGTACCTTATACGGCCCAATAAACCGCGGACTTAGCTTGCCCTTCCTTCCGAACCTCAACACCTTCTTCCATGGCGAGACCTTCAAGAAGACCTTATCCCCCACAGCAAACTCTATATCTCTCCGCTTAAGATCAGCATAAGACTTCTGCTGATCCGAAGCTTCCTTCAATCTAGCTTGAATCAATTTAACCTTGTCTTCTGTCTCAGCAACCAACTCGGGTCCCAACAACTGACGTTCACCCAACTCCGTCCAACACGTAGGTGAGTGACACTTTTTACCATACAACGCCTCATACGGTGCCATCTTGATGCTCACCTGATAACTGTTGTTGTAGGCAAACTCAGCCAATGGCAGAAACTCCTCCCAACTACCTCTGAAATCCAGAACACAACCTCTCAGCATATCCTCCAAGATCTGAATAACCCTTTCTGATTGTCCGTCAGACTGTGGGTGAAAAGCAGTGCTGAAATCCAAACGCGTACCCAAAGCCTGATGCAACGCTTTCCAGAACCTTGACATAAATCTGGGATCCCTATCCGAGATGATCGAAACTGGCACACCGTGCAACCTTACTATCTCTGAAACATACAGCTTCGCTAACTTCTGGAGTGAGTAGTCAACCCTCACCGGAATGAAATGAGCTGATTTAGTCAGTCGGTCCACAACTACCCAAACTAAATCCTTCTTGCTTGGCGTAAGCGGTAACCCACTGACGAAATCCATGGTTATCCTTTCCCACTTCCACTGAGGAATCTTCACTGGCTGAAGCAACCCTGACGGCAACTGATGTTCAGCCTTGACCTGCTGACATGTCAGACACTTACCCACAAACTCAGTCACTTCTCTTTTCAGGCCAGGCCACCAAAACTGCTCTCTGAGATCCCTATACATCTTACTACCTCTAGGATGCATAGCATATGGACTGCTATGTGCGTCCTGAAGAATCTTCTGCCTCAGCTCAACATCTTTAGGCATACAAGCTTTACCTTGGAAACACAGAACCTCATCACTAGACAAACTGTAACCTTCTAAATCACCATTCTGCACTTGTAACCTTCGCGCACTCAGAACCTCATCCTCTAACTGTTTCTCTTTAATCTGCTCAACCCAAGTAGGCTTAACCTGCAACTCCGCTAGAATACTTCCGTCATCATACAAGCTCAAATGGGCAAACATTGCTCTTAAGTCCGAAACAACCTTACGGCTCAACGCGTCTGCCACCACGTTAGCCTTGCCCGAATGATACTCAATCGAACAGTCATAATCTTTCAGCAACTCGACCCATCTGTGCTGCCTCAAATTCAAATCCCTCTGAGTCAAAAGGTACTTCAGACTCTTATGATCTGTGTAGACTATCGATCTCTCTCCGTACAAGTAGTGCCTCCAAATCTTTAGAGCGAAGACTACAGCTGCTAGCTCCAAATCGTGCGTCGGATAGTTGACCTCATGTGGCCTCGGCTGCCGAGATGCGTAAGCCACAACCTTACCTTCCTGCATCAGCACACAACCCAAACCCGTACGTGATGCATCGCAGTACACTGTGAATTCCTTACCAGCCTCAGGTTGAATTAAAACAGGAGCTTCTGTCAAAATCTTCTTAAGCTTATCGAAACTCTCCTGCTGTTTCTCAGTCCAAACAAACGGAACTTCTTTCCTCAACAACTTGGTCATCGGCGCTGCAATCAACGAGAAACCTTCTACAAACCTTCGGTAGTATCCAGCCAAGCCCAGAAAACTCCGAATCTCAGCCACTGACTTCGGCGGCTTCCAGTCCAAAACTGCCTCAATCTTCCAAGGATCCACTCTAATCCCCTCAGCCGACACTACATGACCCAAGAAAGTCACTTCTCTAAGCCAAAACTCGCACTTACTAAACTTAGCATAGAGCTGCTTCTCCCTCAAAATATGCAGCACCACTTGCAAATGCGCATCATGTTCTTCTTCTGTCCTTGAATACACCAAGATTCGTCTATGAAAACCACAACGAATTGATCCAGATACTACTGAAACACCCTATTCATCATATCCATGAATGCTGCCGGCGCGTTAGTCAACCCGAACGGCAGTACCAGAAATTCGTAGTGCCCATACCGAGTCCGAAACGCTGTCTTATGGATATCGGCCTCCTTTACCTTCAACTGGTGATACCCAGACCTCAAATCAATCTTAGAGAATACCGCTGCACCCTTCAGCTGATCAAACAAGTCATCTATCCGTGGCAACGGATACTTGTTTTTAATCGTCAGCTTATTCAACTGGCGGTAGTCTATGCACATCCGCATCGTACCATCTTTCTTCTTGACAAAGAGTACCGGCGCACCCCACGGCGAAACACTTGGCTTGATAAAGCCTCGGTCCAACAACTACTGGATCTGAGCCTTAAGCTCCACTAGCTCCTTTGGCGCCATCCTATATGGAGCAATAGACACTGGCACAGTTCCGGGTAACAGATCTATCCCGAACTCTACTTCACGATCCGGCGGCAAACCCGGAAGCTCCTCTGGAAACACATCAGCAAATTCCTTAACTGTTCGAACCTTTTCTACAGCAAACTCTTTAGCCTCCAAGGCATACACATGAACCACATACGCTTCACAGCCCTTCCTGACCATCTACTCAGCTTTCAGAGCAGACACCACATTAGATAAGTAATCCCTCCTATTACCTATCATAGCCACTTCATTACCCTCAGACGTCTTAAGAACCATGTGCTTAGCCGCGCAATCCAACCTCGCCTGGTACTTGACCAACCAGTCCATCCCAAGAATCAGATCGAACTCCCCAAACGGCAGTTCCATCAGATCAGCAGCAAACACTACCCCTTGGAGTTCTAGGGGTACATCTCTAAACAGCTTATCTACTACTACAGAGTGACCTAGAGGGCTAATCACAGTCATCCGCCTAGAAGATATCTCAGAGTCTAAGTCCATGGTCTCTACTATACTACTAGCAACATAAGAGTGTGTCGAACCTACATCAATCAAAGCAGTAAATGGAGAACCAAAGATCAAGAACGTACCGGTTATGACGTCCGGTGCGTCGCCCTCCTCTCGGCGCCTCGCTGCATACACTAACCCAGGCTGTCTGGCCTCAGAACTACCCGCACCTCTGCCCGGTGCTCCACAGCCCCGTCCAGAACCATTACCTCTGCCATTACCACGGCCCCTCTACGGTGGCGGTCCATTATTCCTGAACTGAGTACGGCCCTGACTCTCAGACTAAATCCTAGCCAACTTACGCGAACAGTCCCTCACACGGTGATCTAGAGAACCACACTCAAAGCACCCTTTTCCACCGGTCCAGCAGCCTCCCCAATGATATTTCCCACAGTGATTACACCGCGGCGGTCCCTGACTAGCAGCAACAAACCTACCAGACTAATTCGGCCCACTCTGCTTAGCCCTTTTCTGAGGGTTACCCGATGATCCAGAAGACCCAAAGCTCCTCTTAAGTCTGCTCCTGTCCATGCCCTGCCTCACTGACTCCTTAACACCCTCGGCTACCTTGGCCTTCTCAACTAGCACAGCAATCTCACGCTCTTGCTGAGGAGCAATCAGCAACCTCAGCTCGTCCCTCAGACCATCCTCAAAACGAACACACCTCTCGTGTTCAGTAGCCACAATGCCCCTAGCATACCGACTCAGCTTCAAGAACTCAGCCTCGTACTCTGAAACAGACTTACTCCCCTGAACAAGCCTCAGAAATGCTTTTCGTTGCGCGTCGATATAGCTAGCCCCAATGTACTTTCTTCTGAAATGCAGCCCTGAAATAATCCCATGTCAGATCCTCTGCTGCCACACTGTCCCGAACCGTGAGCCACCACTGGTATGACTCATCCCGAAGAAGTGATACTATGCCCTTCAGCTTCTCTTCAGCAGTCAAGTCCAGATCATCCATGATCCGCTCAGTTGCCTCCAGCCAATACTCAGCAGTGCTGGGAGCAACACCAGAAACACCCCGAAAGAATTCGGCCCTGTTTGCTCAGAGTCGCTCAGGCACAGATTTCCTAACTCCTGCGCCTCCTCCTACTCCAGCTACCCTTTCTAACACTCGCAGCATCGCCTGCGACACTGCGTCATCCCCAGTCTGATCTTGAAACTCACCACCTCCAGCTGGTGGCAGTACCGGCATCTCATTTCCTGACCCCTGACCAGATCCTACGGGCTCAGAAACTGTCATCCTACCACGACCTCGTCCACGACCACGTCCACCTCGAGCACTCATGACTAAATTTTCTACGTATCTGATTTAAGAGTTTTATGCATCAGTATTTATTCCACTGTTTTAAAGCAAAGTCTTATGAATATTTAAGAAGCTTTGTTTTCGCGAGTTCACAGAGTCCTATCAGTTTCAATCTCTAAAGTAATACACTATTAATCATCAAATCACATTACATCCAACAAATCACAAGCAATAATAAGGGGTACTTACCTGGGCGAACTGGTGCCGGAGACTCGGTGTCATGCCTTTCAAACCATGCTTTCAAAACATACCACTTAAAACAGACTTTTGAAAACATTTTGGGCCTCAGGCCCACAGCCGAGCTTTTGAACATAGCTCTGATACCACAATTGTAACACCCCAAACCCGGTCTATACACCACGACCGAATTTGGTATGTTACGGGGAAAATGTATTTGAGGGGTTTAGGTTTTTCGTTTAAAAAGTTTGATAAAGCAGTTTGATAAGTTCTGTACTTGCAGAAATCTTGGGCAAGATTGTTTAAAAACTCCTATTTCATTTTGAAAACGGGTAACTTTGAAAAACTTAATTAGTTGTGAAGTTTAAACAGGTTTATTTCATTTAGAATTAAAGTCATTCTGATTATGACTAACACATTTTGGCTTAGTAGGAAAATCAAGTTTAAGTTAGAAATACATTTGAGTTCTCTTTATTCCAAAACTTAGTATGATACCCGATGGTATAGTTTAAAATATCGCTTTGTAGTTTTGAAATCGTTGTCTTTCCAAGTTTAAGCAAATTTTAACCCCATTAATTTGTTAAGGCATATTAAAAATCAACTTTAAGCAAAAACATAGCAAAGCATAATTTTAAAGGCCATTTACAACCAAAATAAAACCAAATAGTAATAAATAGACTAAAGTACCAACTTTTATAAAAGTCTGAGCAATTCCTTATTTAGGCATGGCATGAGCACCTCGAGTCCATCCCGGCTCCATGTCCGCATCTAAGAGTCACCTGAAAAGTCAAAGGAGAGGGTGAGTCGCAAGACTCAGTGCATAAATCCCACTCCCGATAATACAACATGCTAACACACATCATATCATAGCAACATAATTAATGCACCCCGATCCTAACCATCCATATCACCTTTCTACCCCGTGTGGTACCAAACCACTGGTGGTGCCAAACCACTGGTGACCCAAAGTCACGATATCCATAAGTGTGGTGCCAAACCACTGGTGACCCAAAGACACAGTGTCCCAAAGACACGGATATCATACTCACCCTCCTCTCAATCACCCAACAACATATCATACTAATGCAAATGGCATAAATCATACAATCATGCTAACATGCTCAAAATAGCATCTCATAGTATTTACATCATAAAACATGTTATCACATATATCACTACAGATCTCGTAATGAAACGGACTTACCCGTATCTGTGCTTATACCCCATCGGGTACTAAATCCATCAATCATATTGTTTCACTTTAATAAGTAATCAGGTTATTAATCATATTACTAAACAGAAGTGTGTTAGTTTACACACCTGGTAGATCACAAGTTAGCCCCCAAACAACTCGACTAAATCCCTCGACCACCTCGACAATCTTGATCCTAAAAACAATCGGCCACAACATAAATTAGCCTTCTACACCATTCGGCTAAGACCAAATAACCAAAGGGTTTAACTTTAATCCCTTAGCTTGCTACGTTTGGTTTCCTACCAAACCCGAACCAACAATGGTTCCACTTCCAACAATCGGCTACACCTAAAAAAAAAAGAACGGTTAATACTTTGTGTCCTTAGGCTTAATCGAAACCAAAAGATTAATCTAACAATAATAAACCAAACACTTACCCTTTACTTACCAATCGGTTACAAAGAAGGAAAACTCCTCTTGATTACCTCCAATATCCAAAGACCCTATACGAGATGATTAAACCGGTGATTAACTCCTTTCAACCACAATCAACATAGACTTAACCAACCCGAAATCAACATAATACTAGAGAGAAAAGAGGAATGGCCATTCGGCCAATAACTTACCCCAACACCAACCACCCAAAAAAATTCGGCCACAAGAAACCCCTAGGAGAAAAGGGAAATTCGGCTAAGATGCAAACAAAAGCAAAGAAGATTCGGCCTTGAGTGTTAGACACTCCTATGTTTGGCTTTGAATGGAAAAGGAGAGAAAAGAAAATGTGAGATGAGAAATGGAGTTTCGGCAAAAGGGGGTAATTGAGAAAAGAACGTAAAAGATGAACTAGAAGGAGGGTGCTTTCGGTTTGAAAGAAAGAGATTGAAGATGTGTTTTTAGAAAATAGAGTTTCGGCTAGCAAGAGAAGAAATGGGAAAAGTGCATTCGGCCACACCCAACACAAGAGAAGCAAAGCAAATTCGGCAAGAAAACACTTGGACTTTCGATTTGAGAAAAAGAAAACAAAGAAATGTGAAGAAGTTCTATTGACATTCGGCTAACCAATAAAACCAAAAAGAGACTTTAGCTTACCAAAAAGAAGACCGAAAATGTACCAAAAATGCAAAAGTACATTCGGCCTCCCCCCTCTCCCACACTAAGCCGTCCACCCCCCCAAACTTCTCCTAAAATTCGGCCACAATCCCCCCAAACACTCCAAGCCTTACATTCAATATGCTTGATCAAGTCTTCCTCCTAAACTCACTCTCTACCCACCATTTGGACGGTTTGACCCAGTCCATGGTAGAGTTTGAACCACCAACAACTCTTCCCTCCTTTGCCGTCAAAATGGAAGCCAAAATTGGGAATTTCGCAGCTTGAACTCAGGACCTCTCTCACCTGTGAATGACGCCAACCACAAGCCTCCAAGTGACGCATGCCTTGCCACTATGCTAGCTCCTCTTTTGTGCTAAATTTCACCAAATAAAATATAAAAACCCCAGCTCCCTAAGCTCCTTTCACCTAAGGCATAAAAGCTAAAATTTTCCTACCTACTCAGGCATACCCCTAGCCTACAATTAAGCCCCTAAGACACCAAAACAGCAACATAGCAAGCCATTAACATGCAAATTATGTCACAACAAAATAGCCCCTAACCGGGGATATTACACAACTTGAATCAATATCCCGGAAATATTAACACAAGAATTAAGCACACATAATTAAGAACAAATCAAGTATTTATCATATAGTTCAGAAAACAATAACAAGATCCATCTTAGGTTTCATCCCCTTCAGATTAGTTCATAATAATAAAAGAAAACATCTCAGAAGAAAAGATAAAACAAAACATAAGAAATCCCTATAACTCCCTAAAGGAATTGAAGGAAAGATCCGCCGTCTTGAGTAGAATTCTGGCTTCTTGAGATGGATCAACTAGCTCTCTTCGAGTGATTCCCACAAATCTAACCTTTTCATCTTGGCTCCTTGGCCTAGCTAACCGCCTGTTCCAGCTTCTGGCGAACTCCTCTTCAAGTTGCCCCCTTGGGTGTTTATATAGATTTTGAGATGCCTTACTTGGTCCCTAAGTATCCTAATTCAAGTAAAATTCCTACTAGGGTGTTTGAATAGGCTTTGGAATGTGTTTTTTTGCCTCCAAGTATCCAAATTCGAGTAAAACTCCTCTTGGCCGAGGCAGAGACACGCCCATGGCACACGCTCGTGTAAGTCGTGGCTAGGCCGTGTTCAAACCTGTTGAATGTGGGACGGCTGTGTGGACTTGGGCCCAGGCCGTGTGGATTTCGTGATATGGCCCATTTACTCCGTTTTGCTCCCTTTTTTCCATTCTTTTCGTCATTGGGTGCTCTCTTGAGTATAAAACATGAAAACAAAGGATTAAGAGCACCAAATTACACAATTCAGGGCTTAAATCATCCAAAAGCATGCTAAATGTGGGATTAAAATATGTTACTTTTACGATTTATCACATACCCCCAAACTTAAGCTTTTGCTTGTCCTCAAGAAAAATTCTCAACTTACAATTAAAACAAACTTCCTCGATTCATAATATTCATCAATAATGTTTCATCATAATTCAAAGATAATTCATACATGGATAATTCAACTCAAAGAGTCGTAAAGATTCAAACAGTCAAAGTCATAGTTTTTATAGTATGAAAACATAGGTGTTTCCTCTTACCTGAATAATTACTTTAGATTCAAAATCGACAAGAATTGACATCCTCACTAAAGATTCACTCAAATCACTCGAAGTGTTTAAGGTTCAGAATTAAGCACTCAAAAGTCAAATATGAAGAGTTAATGTAACATCCCGAAGTTGGGCCTAGTAGGATTGGGCCCAATGGGCCTTAGGAGTAGTAGCGTTTAAAATTTTTGGGAGAACAGAAGATCGGCTTTAGTACAAGTTGGACTTATTAGATAAGTGATTTTGGAAGGTTAGAGGGCTTCTATGAAGTCTCGGGATCGAACATTAGCTTTGGGGAAATTTTGGTTTTAGGCGAAAAAAACCCTAGAAGTTGGCAGGTAGGCCTTAAGAATAAAAAGTGGAGGAAAATGACACAAGTGGAGTGTGTGGTGTAGTGGCAAAGTGACGCCACATAAAAGACAAGGGAATGACGCCACAAGGAAGGAAGGAGGTCCAAGGTTCAAGTCTTGGCTTTTGCATTTTAGTTTCTTTTACTTGGATCTTAGAATTTGGGCCATAGTTTATATTTAGTTGCGCATGGTTTAAGGCACAAGAAGAGGTTGTGGCCAAGTGGTTAGCGGTGTGGATTATGTTGCAAGGGAGCCTGGGTTCGAATCTCATGAGAAGCAAGGGAGTATTTATTTTGTGGATTGGACGGCAAGAGTTTCAGTTGGATTTAAACTCTACTGACGGAGGGATCCCACATCGAAAAGATACAAAGAAGGAAGGTGAGAAGCTAGCTATATATAGAGCATTCTATGATAGGAGGAAGGATACCTGGTTGGCGTTGGGCAAAGGACTGCTCGTAGCGCGGTTTAGCAGCTTCAGATTCCTATCAGGTGTGTACTTCTCTACTCTAGTTGTAGAGCGGCAAATGCCGAAGTGCCGATCACGGCAATAGTAGCCACACGAGCGTGCGAGCGTACGTGTGGGGCTTCGACGCCATAGTTGAGGACATCAGTAGTATTCTTGTGGGTTGGGGCTGCTTGGGCCGCGATGGGCCGGAGTGGGTCCAATGGGCCCGTGGGCCCAATTGAGCAAAATTGTATGATGATGTAGTATATAGTGAACTAGACTAGGTGGAACTTATATACGTGGCTAGATTTATGTTAGGTGGGCCACACGAGTGTGTGGGCCCGAATGGGCCAGAATTGGGTTTGAGGCCCAATAGTTCGGCAAAGACAGAATTGGTAGTCGAGTCGCTCGGGGCGACATTGGGCCTTCGGAAAGGCCATTCCAGGTACAAAATTACTGAAATACCCTTAGTGGGTAAATTACCAAAATACCCCAAGAAGGTAAATTACTGTTATACCCTTAGAGGTTGATTGGCTTGATTATGTCGTATTTGTTATTCTGATTATGATAGTAATTCGTTTCATACGTTATCTGTGATATATGATTTGCATACATGTCATACTGCATACGAATTATTATGTCATATTGCATGGGTATGATGAGAGGAGGGGGAAGATATGATTCTAGACTGTCACCAGTGGTTTTGACCACACAGTGGGTTGGCCCCGCTTTCTATATTATTTTTGTGACTAAGTCTCGGTGGTTTTGACCACCAATGGTTTTGACCACACGGGGTAGATTTGGGAGTTTCGGATGGATAGGATGGATGGGTTGCATGACATGCATATTTGCACATGGATCTGTGTATGAGCTTAACATACTTTGGATGGAGATTTACACACTGAGTCTCGATGACTCACCCCTTAGTTAATTTTACAGGTAATCGTTAGATCGCGGATTTAGGAGCTGAGGCAGACTCGTGAAGGCCATACATTATTTTCTCGTAAACTTGTTCCCTTATTTCAACTTATTTTTAATTCGGGATTTTAAGTTGTAATAAGGCCACTTTAACTGTATTTTTGGTATTTTATCTGGTTTAGCTTTTAATATGATTGCTGTCTATTGTTATCAAATGTTCAATACGGGAGTGTCCTAAACCCTTAATAACCGTTTTCCAAAATGTTAACAAAAGGATATTAAGCGAATAAATATTTAAACTCGAAATTTTTAACAAATGCGCAGTTTTTAAACAACCCTTTTATGTGACATGCCAGATCCGGTCGTAAGGTTTAGGCCGGGTTTGGGCTGTTACAGTTAATCCCATAAGCTTGCATGAAAATCAAATCTCCACCACTATAAAATGAGATGATACACAAATCAAAAGGTCTTTAACAGGGTTGTAATGGGGCTTGGGTTAAAAGTGTGGATAAAGGCTGAATTAGAAGGTTAGAATCGAGATTGACCTGACAATTTACCTAACTAGAAAAATGAACTCATCCTAAATAATTACATCAATTGGAAACTAATAATACTACCATTGATAATACTCTAATACGAGCCTCTTCTTCAATAATTGGAATTTAATGCATAAGCTCACCTAATCACAAAGCTAATAATGAATATACTTCATTTTTTTTAGAACAAGTCAAATAATAGGAAAGAACTTTTACAACTGAAATATAGAACATAATTAGGCAACTATTCAAAATCAAATCTCGATAAAAAGGGAGTCAAGGAGGATGGTGATAACAAATACAAAGGGTTTTGGGTTAATATTAGTGGGTGAGTCAATAAAAAGGGTTTGTTAAGATCAACGGGGTTCACTAGGGGTTAATTATGAAGGTAGGCTTTTAGTGGAGTAAGTGGGTTAAAACCTAGGTGCCTTTATCATCTAGGTATATCAAATTATAGGTGTGGTCTCGACATGTATAATCGATGCAAGTTCTAGAATAACAAATCAATGTTGACACACTCATAATCAATAAAGTGAGCATAAAAAAATGTATGCTCTATAAGGCTCAAAAGCTCACAGAAATTATGGGATTTGATATCAACCTCATAAATTTCAAATTTCAAGGTAACATTCAGATTCAGGTAGACAACCTAAAAAAAATTTTAAATTTTGAAAAATAGACTTATCATGCTTGATTCTCTAGTATCCTTCAAATTTAATCATTAATGCACAATTATCAATGACTTAATCCAAAACATATCAATAAAATTCATAAATCAAAGGAAATTTCATTCTAATCGTAATATGAGAAATACTTTTCGAACAAGGCATAATTCTGGGATTTTCAAATAATACTATAGTTAACCCCCTACACTTAAGATGTGCATTGCCCTAAATGTACAAAGATAATATCAAAATAATCATAAAATCATAAGATGGGTAGAGAAGTGAGACTTCCTGAATTTTGGATGAAGTCAATGAAAAGAAATCGGATAGGATTTGAGGTGAACATGGGGAAGCGTCTCGAACCGTTTGAAATTGAGTCTCGAAACAGCCGTCCCGATTTTATTGTATCCTAAGCTAAATCTAAATGGTACGAATAATAAAAATAAAAAAATAAAGAAAATAAAAATAAAAATAAATAATGGAAAATGAAAGAAGAAAGATAACGGGAAAAGGAAGGGAAGAAGGGGGTTCAATAGAAATTATGGATCTGGTAGTTGGCCCCGCCCTTGTATCTTCCTGTGGTGGCCACACGGCCACGGACGTGTGGTATGGAAATCTATACTTTGGTTAGTTTATAGTTAGGTGCTAAAAGGAAAAACAAAAGTAAAAAATAAAAAATGTAAAAATTAATGGGGTTAGTGCTCGGGTTGCCTCCCGAGAAGCGCTCGTTTATAGACTTAAGCTAGACTTTACCTCTCATTCGTATGGCCATGGTGGTTTGAGGAGGTGAAAATCCTTTCTCATGCGATCAATTTGGTTATTGATATAAAATTTAAGTCGAGTAGTGTTTACCTTAATGGTGCTGATTTTGGGACTAGTTACCTTGACTATTCCATCTGGGGAGATTTTGAGTACTTGATCTCCTATCTTAAGCTAGCTTGTCCCATCATTAAGTTCGTCATGGAGTCGCCTCATTTTTTCTTCGTGTGTTTTTAGTTTCTCTTTAAGGTGTGCCTTCTATTCGTCTAGTTCATCGATCCACAGCCTTCGTTGCTCATAAATTTCTTCTTTATCGCCACGAGGTCTAGGATCTAGCATTTGCGAAAGAGCTTCAATGTAACACCCCAAACCCGATCTATGCGTTAAGACCAGATTTGACATGTCACACGAAATGATCATATGTAAAGTCTCTTAAAGGTCTGTAGAAAACGGATTTTATAATAAAGATTTTAAAAAGGTGTTTATTGAAAACCGAGGTTGATTGTTATATTTATTAATTTAAGACGTAAAAGTTTATAAATTTGAAAAAAAATACTTGATTCAATATTCCGAGAAATGTAAAAGAGTTCAAAAGAAATTTTGAAAACAAGATTTTTAAGAGTTGTTACAGAAAAATGTTACCGAGTTAAAATTTACTAAGAATGAAATCCTTTTCGTACGTTTATTTAAGAAAATGTTTATTTCTATTTTTAGAAAAGAAAACCCATTTAAGTATTTAAAACGTAATATAAATCCATCCACAAGTAAAACATCTATAAAAATTTAACCAGAGGCCTTATTACATCACAACTTAAAAGCAAATAATAAAAAGTACTTAAAAGAAATCCGAAGTTTAATTAACCCATTATTCATAGTATGGCCTCCACTGAGTCGTCCCCGACCCAAGCCTCCGTCACTGATCATTACCTGCAAAGGGTAAAGAAAACGGGGTGAGTTACTTAGAACTCAGTGTGTAACTCACTTACCATAGTCCACTGGGCCAAAACCATTTAAGCATTTATTTGGGCCTGAGCCCATTACAAATATAACAATTTAACATGTATAGAATGCATGTGATATGCAATTCCCAAAACCTAACCTAAGTTTCCATCCGCTACACACAACCCGTACCAACCAGCACACCTGTGGGGAGCTTTAGTCACCCACCCCGCCAACACACCAAACTGGGCATTTAGCCATATATCAAACTGGGCACGAAGCCATATTTCAAACTGGGCACGAAGCCATATATTAAATTGGGCACGAAGCCATATATCAAACTGGGCATGAAGCCATATATTAAACTGGGCACGAAGCCATATATCAAACTGGGCACAAAGCCATCAGAATTTTGTAGCAAAGCTACCAGAACTTCTCTTCATCAGAAAGCCCAACCCGTGCAATCATGTATATAATATGCATAACAATCCATTCATATAATTATTCCAACATAAGGCTCATTATAAAAGTTATTACAAACTGGCCCATTTCACATTTTGGCCCACATAATCTCATATCACATTTGGCCCGTTTGGCAATTATCACGTATGGCCCATTTATCAAAATCACATATGGCCCATTTATCAAATATCACATATGGCCCATTAAGTCACTTTTATCGATTTAGCCCATTAAGGGCAATTTCGTAATTCTCATAATCTTGATACCAATTTCAGAGTTTTTACCATTAAAGTGTTAAAATATACCATTTTACCCGATTTCACCAACTTGGTGATTTTAATCTATCTATTATTACGATGTGGTTATCTAACCCGCGAGATATGGTGTGAGATTACGCACCTAATTACGGTGAGCACTACACTTTCCTGATCATCAACACCTAAAAACATTATAACGCTCGATTAGAACACTAACACTTAAAATAAATCTATATTAAGGTAAGCGGTCAAGATTTTTACCCTCGAAATCTCGAATAACTACTATTTGTCGGTTCTCCCCGGTTGACGGTTCACAACCCGTTGGAAAATCCCGAACAGCTAATGGCTCAGAACTACGAACAACCTCGAATAACTGGTTTTCACCGGATGAGGGTCCACAACCTGGTGGAAAATCGCGGATTGCCGAAACAGCCCTTCGCTTGAATCTAGAGGGAATAGCGAATCCGCCCCTCTTCCGATCACTATTCACCACCCTTTTTAACCCTATCTTGTTTGCCACGAAATCCTTACGTTCAAAGGATGAAAATCAAGTGATAACGTTCCTTAAAACTTTGGACCGAATCCTAACGATTCACGATGATTTCGGACACTCCAAATTTCGGCCTTCCACTAAGTTTCAAGCGATCAAAGTGTGAGAAGAAAAGAATGAAATGGTTTGAGAAGAAGATAATTGTTGTAAAATATTCGGCTATGAAGAGAAAAATTTGAAGGAGATGGTGTTAGCAACATTCGGCCATTGAGGAAAAGAAAAGGGAGAAAATGTTGAATAAATTTTGTAAGAAGAATGAGATGAAATAAAGGTATAGGACAATTAGGTGTTTCGGTTTTGGTTCATTTCAAGAATAGAAGATGAAAAAAGAGAGAGGTTTGAGGCTAGTGAGCATTCGACAATGGAGGAAGAAAAGAAAAGAAAAAATGGCCTTCAAGGTTTTGGTGTTTTCGGCACTAGGGGAAATGACTTGAGAGAATAGGCAAATTTAGACCAAAATGGTCAAAATGGAATGACCAAAAGAAAAACAAAAGATGCTTACCTAATGCTCAATGTGCATTCGGCTAGGGAGAGAAAAGATGAAGAGAAAATGTTTTGAGAGAAAGCAAAAATGACCCAAAAGAAATGTGCCCAACAAGCACCTATCCTTACTCAAAAGTCTTCAAAAAAAATTCGGCCACCCCCTAGCCCCTAAAACCGTCCAAGTACATGGACACCAAAGTCAAAGTTTGGCCATTCCAAACTTTCCAAAATACATTCCTTAAAATGTGCCTTGTGTTCCCCCTACATACCATAACCTCATGATTCCCTACCTTAAGTTCAATTCTTGCCTTAATCCATTAGCCACCTTGCCATAAACTAAAAGTCCAACTTTCCAAAAAATAAAGCTTGGCCGACACATGCTAGATGAGTGCAAAAAAATTAAAAATTCTCATGCATAACAAAGGATTCGAACCTCTTCTCTCTAAGTATGCTTATGGCGCCAACTCCTCTTTACTAATTGCTCACTTATGCTAACTTTTGCCACTTAATTTCCTTAAACATCAGGGTTACTTGTTCCACTTCAATAAAGTACTATTTACCAAAATTTATTCCAAAATCCAATTAAATCCCGAACCTTCTCAGGACTATTTTAACACACATATAGGATAAATAAACTAGCTAAGCACCAAAATAATGCAACATATAAAAATTCAAATTTTAGGATGTTACAATTCTACCCCCCTAAAAGAAAATTTCGTCCTCGAAATTTACCTGGTTAAAAGAGGTGAGGGTATTGTTGCCGAATTGCATCCTCTGGCTCCCACGTAGCTTCCTCCGCTCCGTGATTACGCCATAGAACCTTAACCAACGGTACTGACTTCTTTCTTAGCACCTTAACATCACGATCTAAAATTTTCACTGGTTCCTCCTCGAAAGACAAGTCAGGCCTTAACTCAACCTCCTCTACTGGTACTATATGAGACGGATCCGATCGGTAATGCCTTAACATTGAGACGTGAACAACGCTATGAATTTGACTCAGTTCCGGAGGTAATTCAAGTTGATAAGCCACTGGTCCTACACGCTTCAACACACGATACGGTCCGATGAACCTAGGGCTCAACTTGCCCTTCCTTCCAAGCCTAAAGATCTTTTTCTAAGGTGAGACCTTTAAAAAGATCTGATCTCCCAGCAAACTCAATATCCTTACGCTTCAGATCCTTATACGATTTTTGTCTATCTGAAGCTTCCTTTAACCGAGCCTGAATTACCTTTACCTTTTCTTCCGTTTCTGATATCAGCTCAGGACTCAATAACTGTCGTTCGCCCAATTCAGTCCAACAAGTAGGAGTACGACACCTACGGCCATACAATGCCTCGCAGGGTGCCATCTGAATGCTGGACTGATAGCTATTGTTATACGCAAACTCTGCCAACGGAAGAAAATCCTCCCAACTACCTCTGAAGTCAATCACACAACCCCTTAACATGTCTTCCAAAATCTGGAGTACTCTTTCCGACTGTCCATCTAACTGAGGGTGAAAAGCCGTGCTGAAGTTTAACTTTGTTCCCAAAGCCTCATGCAAAGCTTTCCAAAACCGTGATGTAAACTTAGGGTCCCTGTCCGAAATAATAGACACTGGTACCCCATGCAACCTCACGATCTCCGCTATGTACAACTTAGCCAACTTCTGCAGTGAATAATCCGTACGAACAGGTAGAAAATGAGAAGTCTTCGTTAACCGATCCACTATTACCTAGACGGGATCTTTCTTAGCAGGTGATAAGGGTAACCCACTAACAAAGTCCATCGTTATCCGTTCCCATTTCCTTAAAGGAATCTTCACTGGTTGTAATAATCCCGACGGCAATTGGTGTTCTGCCTTAACTTGCTGACACGTCAGGCACTTACTCACAAAATCCGTAACTTCCCGTTTCATCCCTGGCCACCAATACTGATCATGAATGCCTCGATACATTTTATTTCCTCCGGGGTGCATAGCATAAGGGCTACTATGCGCCTCTCGCAGAATCATTTGTCTCAAATCCGAATCCATGGGCAGACAAACTCTTCCATGATAACACAACACTCCATCCTTACTCATTCCAAAATCCCCTATTACACCGCTTTCAACTTGTTGAACTAAGAGACCAACTTTTCATCTGATAATTGCTTCTCCTTAATTTGACCCAACCACACAGGCTTCACCTGAAGTTCGGCTAGAAGACTACCATCTTCATACAGACTGAGATGAGCAAACATCGCTCTCAAATCCAATATTACCTTACGACTCAACGCGTCTGCTACCACATTAGCCTTTCGAGGATGATACTCGATTGAGAAGTCATAATCCTTTAACAGCTCCACCCACCTTCGTTGTCTTAAGTTCAACTCCTTTTGGGTAAGGAGGTACTTAAGACTCGTCTGGTCTGTATAAATGATCGACTTCTCACCATAGAGATAATGCCTCCAAATTTTTAAAGCAAAAACCACCGCAGCCAACTCCAAATCATGGGTAGGATAGTTGACTTCGTGCGGCCTCAACTGACGAGATGCATAAGCTACCACTTTTCCACCTTGCATCAACACACATCCTAAGCCCGTGTGTGACGCATCGCAGTAAACAATGAACTCTTTTCCAGCCTCAGGTTGAATCAGTACTGGCGCTTCTGTCAAAATCTTCTTCAATTTCTCGAAACTCTCTTGTTCTTTATCTGCCCACACAAACGGTTCTCCCTTTCGCAATAGTTTAGTTAGGGGTGCAACGATCAATGAAAACCCCTCAATAAAGCATCTATAATAGCCAGCCAAACCTAGGAAACTCCGAATTTCAGCCACAGACTTTGGTGGTTTCCAATTCAACACAGCCTCTACCTTCCGAGGATCAACTCTGATTCCTTCAGCCGACACAACATGTCCCAAGAAAGTCACTTCTTTCAGCCAAAATTCACACTTACTGAATTTGGCATAAAGTTGCTTTTCTCGCAGTATTTGCAATACTATGCGCAAATGTGAGTCATGCTCTTCTTCATTCCTCGAGTATACTAAGATATCCTCTATGAACACCACTACAAACCGGTCTAAGTAGGGTTGAAAGACTCGGTTCATCATGTCCATAAATGCAGTTGGTGCATTGGTCAAACCAAACGGCATCACCAAAAACTTATAACGTCCATAACGAATTCGGAATGTCGTCTTATGAATATATGCCTCCTTAACCTTGAGTTGATGATAACCCGTCTCAAATCTATTTTGGAGAAAACTGAAGCTCTTCTCAACTGATCAAACAGGTCATCGATTCTCGGCAATGGATACCTATTCTTGATTGTCAATTTATTCAACTGCCTATAATCAATGCACATACGCATCGACCCCTCCTTCCTTTTGACGAACAAAACTGGTGCTCCCCACGGAGACACGCTCGGTCGAATAAATCCCCGATCTAACAATTCTTGTATTTGAGCTTTAAGCTCCGCTAACTCCTTCGGCGCCATTCTATAAGGAGCAATGAACACCTTCCACTGATAATTCCTTGGCATCCAAAGCACTAATGAAGGCTAGGAACGCTCCATACCCTTTTCGCACCAACTTTTCTGCCTTTAAAGCAGATACCACATTTGCTAAATAATTTCTCCGTTCGCCAATCATCACAACTTCCTTATCTTCCAAGGTCCTTATCGACATCCGCTTTGCAGCACA
This sequence comes from Gossypium australe, assembly GCA_005393395.2. Taxonomy (NCBI): domain Eukaryota; kingdom Viridiplantae; phylum Streptophyta; class Magnoliopsida; order Malvales; family Malvaceae; genus Gossypium; species Gossypium australe. The sequence goes on along the minus strand of CM016614.1, from coordinate 62,702,809 downwards.
ATCCAAATGCCCACGGTGCTTCACCAACCAATCCATGCCCAAAATAAGGTCGAACTCACTGAAAGGCAGTTCCATCAAATCTGCCAAAAATACTTCTCTTTGAATTTCTAAAGGCACGTCTCTATACAATTTATTCACGATCACAGACTGTCCTAAAGGACTAATTACCGTCATCTCTCTATCGGTAATCTCAGATCTAATATTCAGATTTCCTGATATAGCACTAGCAACATACGAGTGGGTAGACCCGATATCTATCAAAGCAGTAACAGGTACATCAAAGATGAAGAACGTACCGGTTATCACATCAGGTGCATCGCCGTCCTCCCGACGCCTGACCGCATAGACTAACCCTGGTTGTCTCGCCTCCGCGTTACCTCTGAAGCCATTATCTCTACCCGGTGCACCTTGACCTCGTCTAGCGCCATTACCACCACGACCTGGTCCACGGCCCATCGGTGGCTGCTGAGCGCCTCTAGCTGATTGTGCATCAGGGTTACGAGCTTCTTGAGTCAGAGCAGTCCGTCGAGGACAATTCTTAAGCTGGTGGTCCTTAGAACCACATTTAAAACAACCACCGGTTCTCTTCCAGCATTCCCCGGGGTGTCGTCTTCCACAGTCAGCACACAGTTGAATCTGATTGGTAGCCGTAGGTGCTCTAACTAGAGCTGGCTCATCATTCCTGGGCCTCTTTTGGAACCTTTTAACAGAACCCGAATACTTAAAGTCCCTCTTGCCTCTGCCTCTTTCTCAGTTCTAACGTTCCGAATTCTTAGCCTCTTCAGCGATCTTGGCTTTCTCCACAAGCGTGGCAAAAGTCCTTACTTGTTGTGGGGCTATCAGTATCCGCAACTCATCATTCAGCCCATCCTCAAAACGTACACAACGCTCATGATCAGTTGGCACTATCATCCGAGCATAACGAATCAAGCGTAGAAATTCTGCCTCGTAAGCTGCCACCGTCTTATTTCCTTGAACCAGATTCAAGAATTCCTTCCTCCGGGCATCCACATAACTTGCCCCGACATACTTTCCTTGGAAAGCAGCTTTGAAGGAATCCCAAGTAACATGTTCAGCCTGAGTGCCTTCTCAAACAGTAAGCCACCATTGATACGCCTCGTCCCTCAACAAGGACACAACTCCTCTCAGTTTCTGCTCGGTGGTACACTCCAAATCATCCATGATCCGCTCCACAGCCTCGAGCCAATACTCTGTTACATTTGGAGCTACACCCGAGACACCCCTAAAAACCTCGGTACCACTTGATTTTAGTCGTTCTATATTGATCCACGACCTGCTGGCCCAGTTCTAACCCCAGCAACCCTTTCTAGGACTCGCAACATTGCTTGGGTCAAAGCAATGTCCTCTCTCATATAGTCATGGGATCCATTTTCTGACACAGGTGATGCCGGTGCATCCATTTCCGGCATATGTCCCGATGCCTCAGACACGGCTCTAGCACCCCGGCCTCTACCACAGCCACGTCCACCACGTCCACGTCCTCTAGCGCTCATATTGACTAATTTGGTTTAATCTGATTACAAGTTTTATGAATTAGAATACTATTTCAATGTTTATTAACAATTTTATGAGATATAAGAGATAGAGTTTGTTTTCGCATACACGTCCTATAGTCTCAATCTCTATAGTTCCAACACCTAAAACTAAAAGTTCTAGAGTGTTCCTATGATCATATCACAATAATAATTATTCAGTATACGAATACTTACTTGACTTGGTGTCGGATGCTCGTGGTGCCATACTACCTTTAACACATAAATTGTATAAATTCAAAACAGTTTTAAACAAAAATTGTTGTTGAACCCAAACCACAGCCGAGTTTTGAAACTGGCTCTGATACCATAAAATGTAACACCCCAAAACCCGACCCATGCGTTAAGACCAGAATTGACATGTCACACGAAATGATCATATGTAAAGTCTCTTAAAGGTTTGTAGAAAACGAATTTTATAATAAAGATTTTAAAAAGGTGTTTATTGAAAACCGAGGTTGATTGTTATATTTATTAATTTAAGACGTAAGAGTTTATAAATTTGAAAAAAAAATAGTTGATTCAATATTCCGAGAAATGTAAAAGAGTTCAAAAGAAATTTCGAAAACAAGATTTTTAAAAGAGTTGTTACAGAAAAATGTTACCGAGTTAAAATTTACTAAGAATGAAATCCTTTTCGTACGTTTATTTAAGAAACACGTTTATTTCTATTTTTAGAAAAGAAAACCCATTTAAGTATTTAAAACATAATATAAATCCATCCACAAGTAAAACATCCATAAAAATTTAACCAGAGGCCTTATTACATCACAATTTAAAAGCAAATAATAAAAAGTACTTAAAAGAAATCTGAAGTTTAATTAACCCATTATTCGTAGTATAGCCTCCACTGAGTCATCCCCGGCCCAAGCCTCCTTCACTGATCATTACCTGCAAAGGGTAAAGAAAACGGGGTGAGTTACTTAGAACTCAATATGTAACTCACTTACCGTAGTCCACTGGGCCAAAACCATTTAAGCATTTATTTGGGCCTGAGCCCATTACAAATATAACAATTTAACATGTATAGAATGCATGTGATATGCAATTCCCAAAACCAAACCTAAGTTTCCATCTGCTACACACCACCCGTACCAACCAGCACACCTGTGGGGAGCTTTAGTCACCCACCCCGCCAACACACAAAACTGGGCATTTAGCCATATATCAAACTGGGCACGAAGCCATATTTCAAACTAGGCACGAAGCCATATTTCAAACTGGGCACGAAGCCATATATTAAACTGGGCACGAAGCCATATATCAAACTGGGTACGAAGCCATATATTAAACTGGGCACGAAGCCATATATCAAACTGGGCACAAAGCCATCAGAATTTTGTAGCAAAGCTACCAGAACTTCTCTTCATCAGAAAGCCCAACCCATGCAATCATGTCTATAATATGCATAACAATCCATTCATATAATTATTCCAACATAAGGCTCATTATAAAAGTTATTACAAACTAGCCCATTTCACATTTTGGCCCACATAATCTCATATCACATTTGGCCCATTTGGCAATTATCACGTATGGCCCATTTATCAAAATCACATATGGCCCATTTATCAAATATCACATATGGCCCATCTATCAAATATCACATATGGCCCATCTATCAAATATCACAAATGGCCCATTAAGTCACTTTTATCGATTTAGCCCATTAAGGGCAATTTCGTAATTCTCATAATCTTGATACCAATTTCATAGTTTTAACCATTAAAGTGTTAAAATATACCATTTTACCCGATTTCACCAACTTTGTGATTTTAATCTAGCTATTATTACAATGTGGTTATCTAACCCGCGAGATATGGTGTGAGATTACACACCTGATTACGATGAGCACTACAGTTTCCTGATCGTCAACACCTAAAAACGTTATAACATTCGATTAGAACACTAACACTTAAAATAAATCTATGTTAAGGTAAGCGGTCAAGGTTTTACCCTCGGAATCTCGAATAACTATTATTTGTCGGTTCTTCCCGGTTGACGGTTCACAACCCATTGGAAATTCCCGAACAGCTAATGGCTCAGAACTACGAACAACCTCGAATAACTGGTTTTCACCGGATGAGGGTCCACAACCCGGTGGAAAATCTCAGATTGCCAAAATAGCCCTTCGCTTGAATCTAGAGGGAAGAGCGAATCCACCCCTCTTCCGATCACTATTCACCACCCTTTTTGACCCTATCTTGTTTGCTAAGAAATCCTTACGTTCAAAGGATGAAAATCAAGCGATAGCGTTCCTTAAAACTTTGGACCGGATCCTAGCGATTCACGATGATTTCGGACACTCCAAATTTCGGCCTTCCACTATGTTTCGAGCGATCAAAGTGTGAGAAGAAAAGAATGAAATAGTTTGAGAAGAAGATAAGTGTTGTACAATATTCGGCTATGAAGAGAAAATTTTGAAGGAGATGGTGTTAGCAACATTTGGCCATGGAGGAAAAGAAAAGGGAGAAAATGTTGAATAAATTTTGTAAGAAGAAGGAGATGAAATAAAGGTATAGGACAATTAGGTGTTTCAGTTTTGGTTCATTTCAAGAATAGAAGATGAACAAAGAGAGAGGTTTGAGGCTAGAGAGCATTCGGCAATGGAGGAAGAAAAGAAAAGAGAAAATGGCCTTCAAGGTTTTGGTGTTTTCGGCACTAGGGGAAATGACTTGAGAGAATAGGCAAATTTAGACCAAAATGGTCAAAATGGAATGACTAAAAGAAAAAAAAAAGATGCTTACCTAATGCTCAATGTGCATTCGGCTAGGGAGAGAAAAGATGAAGAGAAAATGTTTTGAGAGAAAGCAAAAATGACCAAAAAGAAATGTGCCCAACAAGCACCTATCCTTTCTCAAAAGTCTTCAAAAAAATTCGGCCACCCCCCTAGCCCCTAAAACCGTCCAAGTACATGGACACCAAAGTCAAAGTTTGGCCATTCCAAACTTTCCAAAACACATTCCTTAAAATGTGCCTTGTGTTCCCCCTACATACCATAACCTCATGATTCCCTACCTTAAGTTCAATTCTTGCCTTAATCCATTGGCCACCTTGCCATAAACTAAAAGTCCAACTTTCCAAAAAATAAAGCTTGGCCGACACATGCTAGATGAGTGCAAAAAAATTAAAAATTCTCATGCATAACAAGGGATTCGAACCTCTTCCCTCTAAGTATGCTTATGGCGCCAACTCCTCTTTACTAATTGCTTACTTATGCTAACTTTTGCCACTTAATTTCCTTAAACATCAAGGTTACTTGTTCCACTTCAATAAAGTACTATTTACCAAAATTTATTCCAAAATCTAATTAAATCCCGAACCTTCTCAGGACTATTTTAACACACACATAGGATAAATAAACTAGCTGAGCACCAAAATAATGCAACATATAAAAATTCAAATTTTAGGATGTTACATTCAAGAAACGGCAAGTTAATATGAAATTTCTTTGGAAATTTAAGAGACTTACCGAATTGTTCCTCTGTGTGGTCTTTCTTTATCGTATTAGGGTATGGCACAAGAGTTTGGTACTCTGTAATTACCGGGTTTGGTAAATCCTGGCTTACCTCAACCTTACCTTCACTTACCACAAGCTCTTGCCTTGGGTCAGATTCTACTAACCTTTCACTGTCATGAGCTGTTACCACTTGAATTTGCTCTTTTGGGTTAGTTTCAGTGTTGCTTGGCAAGCTTTCTTGTGGTTGTTCTAAGATCAGCTTAGCAGGCTGACCTAACTAATCCTCGATCGCTTGAATCGATGCTTCTTGTTTCAATTCTATATTTCGGTGGCGTGTTTCTGTGTTTGCTATGAATTTTACCAGCATCTCTTCAAGGTTCGACTTATCCTCCTGTTGGTGAGGTGGTTGTTGAAAATTTGGATGCAGTTCCTATCTTTGGCTACTTTGATCATCCCATGAGAAATTGGGATGGTACCTCTAACCTGCATTATAAGTGTTATCGTAAAAATTATTTTGAGGTCTAGCATAGTTACCCATATAGTTGACTTGTTTGCTTTCCATGCCATGTCCGTAGGGTGGGTACTCGGGATTTGCCATGCCTCCGTTTGTTTCCCACTGCATAACTGGATATACCTGTGAGGAACCACATAAAATGTCAATTTTCTTACTTAAAAGCTCTATCTGATTTGATAGCATGGCTACTGGGTCGAGGTTGTAGATATCGACTACTTTTGTTGGCTTTGTCCTCAGAACTTGCCACTGATAGTTATTTAGTGCCATCTCCTCTATCTGCCAAAATCAAATAAAAGAAAATTTAGCAAAGTAAAAAAAATAAAAATAAAAATAAAAAATAATAATGAAAATAAATTGCAATAAAAAAATGGCTAAAGTAATAAAAATAGAGCTTTCTTAATATTTTAGTTCCCCGGCAACGGCGCCAAAAACTTAATCGTTGTTTTGTCGAGTTTTAAATTTATATGAATGAGAATGATCGAACCTAGAAACTAACTCTGACAACGATTTAAGGCAAGTGCACCTATCGAACAGTAGTATAGCTTAGGCAAGATCGAATTGTCAAACCCAAAGGAACTAAACTTTCTTTTTATTATCTAGCCTAAAATAAGTGAAGTTGTTATCTAATCTAAATTTAACTAACTACTAAGCTAAAGACTCAAGAAAAAAAGAACGAATTGGGGGAAATACTGTTGGGAAAACTCAGCTGATTACGACGATACCTTAGGAAGAATCCACCTAGACTTCACTTGTTATCTAACACTGAACGAGACGATTTCTTCACTTGACTTGATTCGTAAGATTCCCTAAGTTATATTAAACCCTCTCTCGAGGCGAATAACGTCTAACCCTAAGTTGATTAATTGAAATCTCTTTCTAATTAAAACCCCTAGAATCGCATTAACTCGATCTATGGATTCCCACATTAGGTTTCACCCTAATCCGACAAAATCTCGTCACCCTATCTCTAGGCGCGCGATCAACTCCGCTTAATTATGCTAGATCTACTCTTAAGCAGGGACTTTTTCTCCTCAACCTAAGCACATCATACTTCAACCAATATCCTGGAAATATTAACACAAGAATTAAGCACACATAATTAAGAACAAATCAAGTATTTATCATATAGTTCAGAAAACAATAACAAGATCCGTCTTAGGTTTCATCCCCTTCAGGTATCTGAAGGGTTTAGTTCATAATAATAAAAGAAAACATTTCAGAAGAAAAGATAAAACAAAACATAAGAAATCCCTAAAACCCCCTGAAGGAATTAAAGCAGAGATCCACCATCTTGAGTAGAATTCTGGCTTCTTGAGATGGATCAACTGGCTCTCTTCTAGTGATTCCCACAAATCTAACCTTTTCGGCTTAGCTCCTTGGCCTAGCTCAGCGCCCCCTTTCAGGTTGCACTTTAGGGGGTTTATATAGGCTCTTGGAATGCGTTTCTTTGGCCCTAAGTATCTTTTTCCGATTAAAATTTCTCTTTGCCACGACAGGGACACGGCCATGTCACACGCCCATGTGAATGGTCTTTAAGCCGTGTTCGAATTTCTTTAATGAGGCACGGCCATGTGGTCTTGGGCCCAGGCCATGTGGATTTCGCCATATGGCCCATTTACTCCGTTTGGGCTTGTTTTACGTTCTTTTCATCCTTGGGTGCTTTCCTGAGTATAAGACATGAAAAGAAAGGATTAAAAGCACCTTTTTACATGAATCAAGGAATAAATCATCCGAAAATATGCTAAATGTGTGATTAAAATATGTTACTTTTAGGGTTTATCAGTTATAGACACGGACTTGTGCTCAGCCGTGTGAAATAAGTCAATGTCGACAACGGGTGTCGAACACGGGCATGTCTTAGGGGCATACGGCGTGTCCCTTGGACAACACGGGCGCGTTGCCCCTGTTTAGGCAAAATTTTTCAAGGAGCGCAAAAGTTTCCGGTTGAATCCCGAAACCTTCCGGAAGTATGTTTAAGGAATCATAGGCCCATGAAATGTATGTTATTAGTAAGAAAGAAAAGTTTTTAGATGGAATGAAATTTTATAGCCTGATAATACAAGTTCAAGTAAAGTTAAGTACAGTAACGCCTCGTATCTTGTTCCGGTGTCAGACATGGGTAAGGGGTGTTACAATGTCCATGGTCGTGCCTCCCAAACGGCTGAGACACACGGCCATGTCTTTGCCTGTGTGTTTACTACTGAGCATACTGACTCGTAAACCTAACATGCAAGGGGACACACAACATCTCAACACGCCCATGGGGCTGACCGTGTGTCACACACGGCCTAGACACACGCTTGTGTATCTACCCGTGTGGACAATTGTAAGGCTCTCTACCAAGTCATTTGCCACCCTACAAGCAACCACACTTATACCAAATCAATTCAACCTATATCATGACCATAAGGCACTTCCAAGAACCCAAAATCAAGACATCTATACAAACATGCACTTCATGAATTTCATCTTCATTTATAAATATGAGCTTGTCAAGTATTGGCCAATTTCCAATGACCATTTACAAAATGAATTGAACATCATTAATAGCCAACACATTGGCTAACAAATATGACATAACAAAATAACCAAGTCCTATACATGCCATACTTAAAATAAGTCTAACTTTGCTATACCAAGAAGAAGTTGATAGTGTGATTTTCGAACTTCGACGTTCCACGAATTCTTGAGCTAACTTGGAAATACTACAAGGAAAAGGAAAATGAGGGGGGTAAGCATAAAGCTTAGTAAGTTTGCATGAAATAAATAACAACATAAGGCTCATAATGTCATCCATCCATGGCATTGAATAAAACACAAAGCCTTAGGCACATTGCCATAACTTACTCATGCTTACTCTTACCAATTACATATCATATCACGAATCGTAAACTTTTCTCATGAATTACTCACATGTACCTGTATCACTTCATCACACAGCTTTAGCATTAATCTCATCTCTATTACAAGCTTAACTATTACCTATTTGAATCACTTGGGATACTCGAAAATACATAATCATCATCATTTACATAAATACGACGCCAATGCCATATCCTAGATATGGTTTTACATGGGGTCACCTCTAGATGCCGATGCCATATCCCCGATATGGTCTTATACGGGATCTCATATCGATTGTCGATGCCATATCTCGGATATGGTCTTATACGATTCTCATATTCGATGCCAATGCCAGATCCCAGATATGGTCTTATACGGGACCTTACCCTTTTCAAATAAAGAAAACATCTCAGAAGAAAAGATAAAACAAAACATAAGAAATCCCTAAAACTCCCTGAAGGAATTGAAGGAGAGATCTGCCGTCTTGATAGAATTTCGGCTTCTTTAGATGGATCAACTAGCTCTCTTCGAGTGATTCCCACAAATCTGACCTTTTCAGCTTGGCTCATTGGCCTAGCTAACCGCCTGTTCCGGCTTCTACCGAACTCTTCTTCAAGTTGCCCTCTTGGGTGATTATATAGACTTTGAGATGCCTTACTTGGTCCCTAAGTATGCTAATTCAAGTAGAATTCCTAGTAGGGTGTTTGAATAGGCTTTGGAATGTGTTTCTTTGCCTCAAAGTATCCAAATCTGAGTAAAACTCCTCTTGGCTGCGGCAGGGACACGCCCATGGCACACGCCTGTGTAAGTCGTGGCCAGGCCATGTTCGAACCTGTTGAATGTGGCATGGCCATGTGGACTTGGGCCCAGGCCGTGTGGATTTCGTGATATGGCCCATTTACTCCGTTTTCGGCCCGTTTTCCATTCTTTTCCTCATTGGGTGCTCTCCTGAGTATAAAACATGAAAACAAAGGATTAAGAGCACCAAATTACACAATTTAGGGCTTACATCATCCAAAAGTATGCTAAATATGGGATTAAAATATGTTACATTTACGGTTTATCATATGGGCAGGCCCTGTAGTCACACAAGCCGATGTTCCTAGTCCGTGTGGATTTTATTTTTCCTTTCAAACCTATATGGGTTTTCACACGGCCGGACACTCGCTCGTGTCCATGGCCCGTGTCCCGCACACGGCCTTGACACGCCCGTGTCTTAGCCCATGTGTAAAAACCTTGACATTCTATTTCTGACGTCATCACGCCATAAATGTCACACGGCCAAGGCACACGCCCGTGAATTAAATTCCTAATTTAGGTGCAGACTTTGCACGGCCTATCAACACGCCCATGGGGCTGACCGTGTGTCACACTCGGCCTAGACACACGCCCTTATGTCTACCTGTGTGGACAATTGTAAGGCTATCTACTAAGCTAATTGCCACCCTACCAAGCACCCACACTTATACCATTTCGTTTTAACACTCTACAAGATCATAAGGCACTCCTAATGCCCAAAATCAAGACATCCCTACATAGGTTTACACTACATTCATCATGCATATTCTTTACTCAATTATCATCCCAAACACACAAACATGCACTTCATGAACTTAATCACCATTGAATATATAAACTTGTCACGTATTGGCCAATTTTTAATGGCCATTTACAAAATGAATTGAATGACATTAATAGCCACACATTGGCTAACAAACATGGCATAACACAAAATAACCAAGTTCCTATACATGCCATACTCAAAATTAATCAAACTTTGCTATACCAAAGAGAAGTTGATAGTTTGATTCCAAACTCTGACGTCCTACGATCCTCAAGTTAGGTTGGGGATACTACAAGGAAAAGGGAAATGAGAGGGGTAAGCATAAAGCTTAGTAAGTTTGCATGAAATAAATAGCAACATAAAGGCTCATAATGTCATCCATCTATTGCATTGAATAAAGAAAAACTCAAAGTCTCAAGCACATTGCCAAAACTTACTCATGCTTACTCTTACCTATTACATGTCACATATCGTAAACATTACTCGTGAATTACTCACGTGTACCTGTAACACTTCATCACATAGCTTTAGCACTAATTTCATCTCTATTATAAGCTTAACTATTTATCCCATTAAATCACTTGGAATACTCGAGGATACATAATCATCATCATTCACATAAATTTGACGCCAATGCCATATCCCAGATATGGTCTTATACGGGGTCTCATATTGATGTCGATGACATATCTCAGATATGGTCTTATACGAGATCGTATATCGATGCCATGTCCCAGACGTGGTCTTTCATGATTTTCATATTCGATGCCGATGTCATATCCCAGATATGGTCTTATATAGGATCTCAATTCGGTGCCGAAGCCATGTCCCAGACATGGTCTTATACGGGACCTTACCAATCTCATGTCTTGATGATGGTATCCTCTCACTTCTTAAGGTCCAACCAAGACTTCAACATCATAAATTTTCATCATTTTCTCATTGAACATCATTACTCAATTTCATAGGAATAATATACATCTTCACGAATATCAAATATTTTAAAACTTAATAACATGATGTTGAATTTATTACACACAAACTTTCCTCAGTACCAAAATATGCCAATTTGTCGATCTAGTCCGAAACCTTGCCTTTTCCTCGGTTAAGGTTAATTCCTCCTTCTTCTTGATTTATAATAAAAAATTCATTCATTTAATTACCAAATTAATCAATACATTTCAATAATCACACTTTGGCAAAATTACCATTTTGCCCTTAGACGTTCACAAAATTACGATTTTACCCCTAAGCTCGTAAATCGATTCTAATCAAATTTTCTCCTTTAACAAGCCTAGTTGAACATTTATTACTCTTATAGAAACTCCCAATACTCATTATTTCACACATTTAACACTTATTTTACAACCTTTACAAAAAGGTCCTTTTAGGTGTTTTCATGGAAACACCTTTCACAAAAGTTGTTTATTTAACAACTAAGACTCATTTTCTTCCATAAAATTTCACAAATCAACACTAATGATCTCATGGAAAAACCTTAGTTTTTTAACCATTTGCAAAATAGTCCCCTCATTAGCTAGCTCAAGCTACAAGGGTATCAAAAGTACAAAAATTATCAAAGAATGACCATTAAAACACTTACTTGCAAGGAGAAATGCTTGACTGAAATTTTTGAGCTCTCAACCCCTATTTTGCTGCTAATTTTCAGTGGAGAAGATGGAGAGAAAAGATGATATTTTTCTGTTCTTTATTTTATGTTAAAAAATCAATTTAGTCACCAAATTTTCACCTAACCAATTGACAAAGTCTTTGCTTTGTCCCTATGGCCGTCCACCACCCTAAAGAAGGCCTAATTCCACATTAGGGACCTCCAATTAGTATTCATTAACTATTTGACAGCTCTAGCTTGTAAAATAAAACTTTTGAACTTTATGCGATTTAGTCCTATTTCGCAATTAAGCATGCAATCGCTAAAATTAATGCACCAAAATTTTCATGCAGTCATATAATCATGCTATAACACATAAAATAAAATAAAAATAATTTTCTTCAATCTTGGATTAGTGGTCCCGAAACCACTGTTCCGACTAGCCCCTAAATCGGGCTGTTACAAATACCCTTTTATTTTTTTCAAATTTACACAATTACCCTAAATTTTTATAGTTTTTGCAATTTAATCCTTTAATTAATTAATCTATCAAATTAACTAATTTTCCTCAATCAATAATTTATTCAAATATTCTAAGCCATTATACAGCCCGTAATAAACCAAAAATTCACTATCAAACCCTATCAATATTTAACAAAATCACTTTATAAAATCATCATAGAACACAATCAAGGCTCTAAAATCTATGTTATTTATCAAAAACATCTAATATTCTTCAATGTTAACTTCCAATATTTTTAATAGAATAAAAAACTAAGGTAAGATTTAGTTAGACCTAATTGTAACAATCTGAAAAACATAAAAATTACAAGAAACTAGTAAGAATTGAACTCGCATGAAGCAAAAGTATGAAAAACCAGCTTAAGCTCTCTCATATGGCTGTTTTTGGCAGAAAATTAGAGAAGAAATGTCTAGAAAACCTTTAAATTCAATTTGTTTTATTTTTAATTTCATCAAAATTACCATTTTGCCATTGAATCATTTTATTTTATTATTTTTCCTTCATATGCCGTCTCACCTTTTAATTTTGGTTTATTTATTAATTAAGCCATTTAATCACTTAAATATTATAATTAGCAAGTTTTGCACCTTTTTCAATTTATTCCTTTTTAATTAATTAGTTATCGAAACGTTAAAATTTTTCAACAAAACTTTAATAAAACCTTAATGACACTCCGTAAATATTTATAAAAATATTTACGGCTTGGTTTGTAGAAACGAGGTCCCGATACCTCACTTTCTAAAACCACTTGACCTAGAGTTTTACCACTCGAACATAAGTCATTATAAAACATAAATTACTAATTGAAAAAAAATTTTAAAACCTTATTTGACTCATAATATGAAATAATAATATTTATGAGCTTACTCGTCAGATTTGGTGGCCTCAAACCACTGTTTTTGACACCACTAAAAAATTGGCTATTACAACTCTCCCCTCTTAGGAAATTTCGTCCTCGAAATTTGTGACCTGGAAATAGATTTGGATATTGTGATCTCATTGATTCTTTGGTTTGCTAGGTAGCTTCTTTCGAACCATGACAATGCCATAATACTATTACTAACGGAACTTGTTTATTCCACAATTCTTTGACTCCCCGGGCTAAAATTTTCATTGGTTCCTTTGAATACGTTAAATTTGTATGTAGCTCAATCTCACTATGAGGAATCACATGCGAAGGATCATGTAACAACCCTTACCTGTATTCAACGCTAAAACCGGGTACGAGGCATTACCAGACTTAACGCACTTTAACATACAACTTTGGGCTATCAAATTTCATTTCCAATATAAAATCTTTCATTCACATTCATAACATTCTTATTATGGGCCTACGAGGCCTTACACATGTAAACGGAGGGCCTCGGAATCAAACCGGGATCTTTTGTATACTTAGAAAAATTTTGCCTTAATAGGGCCACATGCCTGTGTGAAATGGGACACTCTCGTGCGGGCAGGCTGTGTGATCACACACGCCCATGTCCCTAGCCCGGGTGGAATTTATTTTCAATTCGAACCTATAAGGGTTTTCACACGGCCGGACACACGCCTGTGTCCTTGACCCGTGTCCTCCACACGGCCTAGACACGCCCGTGTCCTCACTAGTGTGTGAAAACTTGGGTATTCTATTTGTGACGTCAGCAACCAAATAAGGGGCACACGGCCTAGGCACATGCCCATGTGTCTAGCCCGTGGTTGACACTGACTTGCAACATAACATGTAGGGGACACACGACCTGGTCACACACCCATGGGATTGACCGTGCGTCACACACGGCCTAGACACACGCCCGTGTGCCTACCCGTGTAGACAGGAACAAGGCTATTTGCCAAGATCTTTTTATCACCCTCACTCATACAACCTTAATCACATTCAACCATTTACCAAGCAACTCAATCATGTATCATACACATCCATGAATAACCTCATCTTTTCATATATTAACAACAATAAGCCATCAACTATGGCTATTTACAAAGGTTCTTCTTTTAAGAAGCCAACACACTTGGCAAAAATATCAAGACATATCACTAAGCCTAGCCTTTATACATGCCATACACGAAATGCTAAGTCTAGATATACCAAGATGAGCTGATAGTGTGGATGATCTTCAAATTTTCTTCGTATCCTGAACCGGCTCTTTGACACTATAAAACAAGGGAAAAAGAAAGGGATTAAGCTTTAAGCTTAGTAAGTTTACATGTAAACAATAAGCATCATCACATATGCTAATCAATCAATAACATCACATACAAGGCAAGAAAAATTCACATTTCCATAATTATGCTTACTCATCTCATCTTTTACCACATTCCAAGCACATAACAATTATATTGCTCACAGTTACTTGTACACATCCCCTGCACTCACCACCACAAAGCAACATGAAACATTTACTTATACCATTTCTCGATGAACCCCTCAGAATAATACTATGTACTCGATGGTTTCGCACATAGCCCACCGTTAATCAATAATAGGGTGGTATTGCACATAGCCCACCAACAAGAGTAATTAAGGTGGTTTCGCACATAGCCCACAAAATGATAATATAAACGATGGTATCACACACAACCCATCGTGAATAAGTAATAAGGTGGTATCGCACACAGCCCACCAATTAATCATTACGGATATTTTTCCTCGCTTACATATCTATTTCGAAGTTCATACGAGAACTACTCGCTATCTATCAATTTTAATCAATCCCAATCGTAATTGATCTCATTCATACAATGCACCAATAAATAACAACATGTATTAAAGATGTATCATTTACACATAAACTTACCTCAGTGCAAAATGTGTTAATCGATGACTTAATCCGTAACCTTGCCTTTTCCCTGATCAAGGTTGTTTCCACGCCCCTCTTGATCTATAATAATAATATTTACTCATTTAATCACTTTATAATTCATGATACATCAAAATTTCTACTTACGCAAACATGACCATTTTGCCCTTATACTTTGGTAAAATTACTATTTTTCCCCTAGGCTCGTAAATTATTTTTCATCACATTTTCTCATTAACCAAGCCTAGCTGAACATTTATTTCTCTTACAACAACTCACAAAACCAATTATTTCATGCATTTATTACTAAATTACAACTTTTACAACTATGTCCATTTTAGGTGTTTTCATGGTAACACATTTCACAAAAGTTGTTCCTTAACTCACTAACATTCATTTTCTTCCTTAAAAACTCAACAAACAACACAAACAATCTCATGGTAAGTCCCTAAACTTTCAACCATCTTGCAAATTAGTCTCATAATTAGCTAGCTTAAGCTTTGGGGGTTCTAAAAGTACAAAAATTATCAAATAAAACCACCAAAATCACTTACTTTCAAGGGTGAGAAGTTGCTAAAATTTTTTGGCTTCCAAAACCCTTCCTTAGCTGATATTTTCGGTGGGAAGGAGATGAATAAAATGGGTGATATCATCCTTTCTTTATTTTATTTATTTCCTTCAATTTCATCCACCTAACCCAACCACTTGACTAATTTTGACTTCATTTTGTCCCCTATGGCCGGCCACCTACTCTGTATGGGTCTAATTTCACTTTAAGGACCTCCAATTTGATATTCTATGGCTATTAAACACCCCTAGCTTGAAAAATAGAACTTTCGCACTTTATGCAATTTAGTCCTTTTTCACAATTAAGCATTCAATCGCTAAAATTAAAGCACCAAAATTCTCATGCATCCTTATAATCATGCTATAACACGTAAAATAATTTTCTTCAACTTCGGATTAGTGGTCCCAAAACCACTGTTCCGACTAGCCCCAAAATTGGGCTATTAAGATCATATATGTACTGTTTAAGCATCGATACGTGGAACACATTATGGATTTTTTTGAGTTCAGAGAGCAAAGCTAATCTATAAGCTATAGGGCCAATTTTTTCAACAATTTCATACGGTCCGATAAATGTCGGACTCAGCTTTCCCTTTTTGCCGAACCATAGCACTTTCTTCCACGGAGAGACTTTTAAGAATACCCGATCACCAATAGTAAATTCTATATCTTTTCTTTTCAGATCCGCATACGATTTTTGACGATCAGGTACAGCTTTCAAACTATTTTGAATAATTCGAACTTTATCCTCAATTTCTCAGATCAAATCAATTCCTACCATTTTGGATTCACTCAGATCAGACCAATAAAATAGTGTTTTACATTTTTGTAACACCCCAAACCCGGTCAATACACCACGACCGAATCTGGTATGTCACGGGGAAAATCGTATTTGAGAGGATAGGTTTCCGTTTAAAAAGTTTGATAAAAACACTTTGTTATATTTTGTACTTGTAGAAATCTTGGGCATGATCGTTTAAAAACCGATGGTGCATTTGAAAATCCGGAAAATTTTGAAAACTTAATTGAATCCATAAGTAAAGAAATTGATATCATTTAGAAATCCAAATACTTCCTTTTTGTTGCTTAAAAACAATTTGAACTTAGTGAGAAAATGGATTCGAGTTTGGAAAACATTGGAGTTTCATTCATCTTAAATTACAGTTGTGATACCCGATGGTGAAGTTTAAAACATTTCGCTTTGTAGTTTGAAAACCTTATCTTTCCAAGTTTTAGTCAAATTTTAACCCAATAGTTTGTTAAGGCATATTTGAGAACAATATCTAAGCACAAACATAACAAAACATAAGTTTAAAAGGCCTTTTACAATCCCAACAAAACCAAATAAAAGTAAACGTAATAAAGTACCAAGTTTTAAAAATCAGCGCAACCCCAAATTTTATTCATGGCATGAGCACCTCGAGTCCACCCCGGCTCCATGTCCGCAACTAAGTGTCACCTGAAAAGATAAGGGAGAAGGTGAGTCGCAAGACTCAGTGCATAAATCCCCCTCCCGATAATGCAACATACTAACACACATCATAACAAAGCAATATAATTAATGCACCCGATCCTAACCATCCATATCACCTTTTCTACCCCGTGTGGTACCAAACCACTGGTGGTGCCAAACCACTGGTGACCCAAAGTCACGATATCCATCAATGTGGTGCCAAACCACTGGTGACCCAAAGTCACGAATAATCCATCTATGGGGCCAACCCACGTGTGATACCAAATCACTGGCGACGATCCCGTATCTCAAAAGTGGGGCCAACCCACGGTGGTGTTAAACCACAGGGATAAGTCGCTATGAGGTGCCAAACCTCTGGTGTCCCAAAGACACAAGTGTGATACCAAATCACTGGTGACCGCAGTCACGAATCAAATGATGGGGCCAACCCATCGTGTGATACCAAATCACTGGCGTCAATCTCGTAATATCAACCGTGGGGCCAACCCACTGTGGTGCTAAGCCACTGGGACGAGACGCTGAGGTGCCAAACCTCTGGTGACCCAAAGTCACAATAATCAATCTGTGGTACCAAACCACTGGAGGTGCCAAACCTCTGGTGTCCCAAAGACACGGATATCATATTCCCCCTCCTCTCATATCACCCAATAACATATCATACTAACGCAAATCGTGCAAATCATGCAATCATGCTCACATGCTTAATATGGCATCTCATAATACATACACCATAAATCATGACATCATATATCACTACAGATCTTGTAATGAAACGGACTTACCCGAATCCGTACCCATACCCCATTGGGTATTATATCAGTCAACCATACAGTTTCACTTTACACAATCAGGTTATTAAACATATTACTAAGTAAAAAGTGTGTTAGTTTACACACCTGTTAACACGCAAGCTTAATCCCAAAGAACCGATCTAAACCCCTCGATTACCTTGCTCCTAGAATTGGCCAAACATAGATTAGCACTTATACCATTCGGCCAAAACCAAATAAATCAAGAGGGTTAACGCTTAACCCTTACCTTACACTTGATTCGGTTTCCTACCAAATCCCGAACCAACCGATGGTTCTTCTTTAAGCTAACGGCACACCTATTAAGAAGAAAGATTAATCCCTTGAATTTTGACTTAACGAAACTAGAAGAATAGACTAATAACATCCACTCTTATCACCACTTACCAAACGATCAATCAACGATGACTGCTTCACTTGGTTGCCACCAAAATCCAAAGGCTCTATAAAGAAATCGGTTATCAAAGCAAAAGCCAAACCAAAATTGATAAAGAACAAGGGAGAAGAGAAATGGCCATCCGGCCAAGCACTTACCTAACTCCAATCGATTGAAAACAAGCACCCAACAAGATCAACACCTTTCTAGGATTCGGCCAAAATGGAAACAAAAAGAAGAAGGGAAGATTCGGCCAACACTTTAGACAAGAAGGAAAAAGAGGATTCAGCCAAGGTGTTTAACACACCTATGTTCGACTTTGAGTGGAAAGAAAAGGGAGAGTAGAAACGAGAAGAAGAAATAGAAGTTGCGGCAATAAGGTTTGAGAGAAGAACAAGAAGGTTTGAAGGGACAAGTTGGTATGGTTTCGGCACAAAAGAAATGAGAAAGACAAAGGGAGAATTTGGTTTAGAAGGCAAGGTAAGTTTCGGCAAGAGTGTTTTCAAGAAAAGAAAGAAGCAGAGAAGAGAGGGTACTAGTTTCAATT
Source organism: Gossypium australe (assembly GCA_005393395.2). Lineage (NCBI taxonomy): Eukaryota > Viridiplantae > Streptophyta > Magnoliopsida > Malvales > Malvaceae > Gossypium > Gossypium australe. The sequence goes on along the minus strand of CM016614.1, from coordinate 62,684,174 downwards.
TACACAAATGAAGAGGAAATAAGTGATGGAAAAGGACATTCGGCCACACACCAAATCAAGAGAAGCAAAGAAATTTTCGGCAAGAAGATGCTTGGACTTTCAGTTTCAAGAAAACACAAGAGAAACTTACTTGAAAATTCGGTTTTGGTATGACAAAAGAAGAAGTTTGCTTGACACCAAAAGTGACCGAAAATGCACAAAATGCCAAGTGCATTTCGGCACTATCCCCCTAACTTACTCACCAAACCGGCCACTCCCCCCAAAATCTCTCCAATATTCGGCCACCACTCCCCAAACACTCACAACCACCCATTCAAACACTTTGAACAAGTCTCCCTCCTAAATTCGCTCTCCACCCACCATTCAAGTGGTTTGACCTGGTCTATGGCAGAGTTTGAACTGCCAACAACTTCTCCTCCTCCATGCCGTCAAAAGGGAAGCAAAAAGTGGGCATTCTGCAGCTTGAACACAGGACCTCTCCCTGCAAGTGGCGTCACACACACAAGCCTCAAGTGGCGCCTATCCTGCCACTCCACCAGCTCCTTTCTTGTGCTAACATTCACCAAATAAAACCTTTAAACCCCAGCTTCCTCAGCTCCTCCCACCTAAGCCTAAAAACTAAAGATTTTTCCTACCACTCAGGCTTACACCTAGCTTACAACTAAGCCCCTAAAACATCAAAACAACAACATAGCACACCAGACACATGCAAACAAAGCCATAACAAAATAGCCCCTATCCCAGGATATTACAGTTCTACCCCCCTTAAAATAATTTCGCCCTCGAAATTACCTGATCAGAAGAGTTGAGGGTATTACTGTCTCATCATATCCTCGGGTTCCCACGTAGCTTCTTCCACGCCATGATTCCGCCATAGCACCTTAACCAAAGGCACAGACTTCCTACGCAGAACCTTCACATCCCGATCTAGAATCTGCACAAGTTCTTCCTCCATGGTCAAATTTGGATTTACCTCGATCTCTTCCACTGCTACGACATGCGATGGATCTGAACGATAACGCCGAAGCATCGAAATGTGAAAAACGTCGTGAATCTGACTTAACTCTGCTGGCAACTCAAGCTGACAAGCTACCGGTCCCACTCGTCTCAGTACCTTATACGGCCCAATAAACCTCGGACTTAGCTTGCCTTTCCTTCCGAACCTCAACACTTTCTTCCATGGCGAGACCTTCAGAAACACTTGATCCCCCACAGCAAACTCTATATCTCTCCGCTTAAGATCGGCATAAGACTTCTGCCGGTCCGAAGCTTCCTTCAATCAAGCCTGAATCAACTTAACCTTGTCTTCGGTCTCTGCAACCAACTCGGGTCCCAACAACTGACGTTCACCTAACTCCGTCCAACAAGTAGGTGAGCGACACTTCCTACCATACAACGCCTCGTATGGTGCCATCTTGATGCTCGCTTGGTAACTATTGTTGTAGGCAAACTCAGCTAATGGCAGAAACTCCTCCCAACTACCTCTGAAGTCCAGAACACAACCTCTCAGCATATCCTCTAAGATCTGTATAACCCTTTCCGACTGCCCATCAGACTGCGGGTTAAAAGCCGTGCTGAAATCCAAACGCGTACCCAGAGCCTGATGCAATGCTTTCCAGAACCTTGACGTAAATCGGGATCCCTATCCGAGATGATCGATACTGGCACACCGTGCAGCCTCACTATCTCTGACACATACAGCTTTGCCAACCTCTGAAGTGAGTAGTCAACCCTCACCGGAATGAAATGAGTTGATTTAGTCAGTCGATCCACAATTACCCAAACTGAATCTTTCTTGCTTGGCGTAAGTGGTAATCCACTGACGAAATCCATGGTTATCCTTTCCCACTTCCACTGAGGAATCTTCACTGGCTGAAGCAACCCTAACGGCAACTGATGTTCAGCCTTGACCTGCTGACATGTCAGACACTTCCCTACAAACTCTGTCACTTCTCTTTTCAGACCTGGCCACCAAAACTGCTCTCTGAGACCCCTATACATCTTGCTACCTCTATGATGCATAGCATAAGGGCTGCTATGTGCGTCCTGAAGAATCTTCTGCCTCAGCTCAACATCCTTGGGCATACAAGCTTTACCTTGAAAACACAGCACCCCGTCACTAGACAAACTGTAACCTTCCAAACCACTATCCTGTACCTGCAACCTCTGCGCACTCAAAACCTCATCCTCTAACTGTTTCTCCCTAACCTGCTCAAGCCAAGTAGGCTTAACCTGCAACTCTGCCAGAATACTTCCGTCGTCATACAAACTTAAATGGGAAAACATCGCTCTTAAGTCCGAAACAACCTTACGGCTCAACGCGTCTGCCACCACGTTAGCCTTGCCCGGATGATACTCAATCGAACAGTCGTAGTCCTTTAGCAACTCAATCCATCTGCGCTGCCTCAAATTCAAATCCTTCTGAGTCAAAAGGTACTTCAGACTCTTATGATCTGTGTAGACTATCGATCTCTCTCCGTACAAGTAATGCCTCCAAATCTTCAAAGCAAAGACTACAGCCGCTAACTCCAATTCATGCGTCGGATAATTGACCTCATGTGGCCTCAGCTGCCGAGATGCGTAAGCCACAACCTTACCTTCCTGCATCAGCACACAACCCAAACCCGAATGTGATGCATCGTAATATACTGTGAATTCCTTACCAGCCTCAGGTTGAATTAGAACCGGAGCCTCAATCAAAATCTTCTTAAGCTTATCGAAACTCTCCTGCTGTTTCTCAGTCCAAACAAATGGAATCCCTTTCCTTAACAACTTGGTCATCGGCGCCGCGATCAACGAAAAACCCTCGACAAACCTTCGGTAGTATCCTGCCAAACCCAAAAAACTCCGAATCTCAGCCACTGACTTAAGCGGCTTCCAATCCAAAACTGCCTCAATCTTCCGAGGATCCACTCTAATCCCCTCAGCTGACACTACATGACCCAAGAAAGTCACTTCTCTAAGCCAGAACTCGCACTTACTAAACTTAGCATACAGCTGCTTCTCCCTCAAAATCTGCAGCACCACTCGCAAATGCGCATCATGCTCTTCTTCTGTCCTTGAGTACACCAAGATGTCGTCTATAAAAACCACGACGAACTGATCCAAGTACTGCTGAAACACCCTATTCATCATATCCATGAATGCTGCCGGAGCGTTAGTCAACCCGAACGACATTACCGAAATTCGTAGTGCCCATACCGAGTACGAAACGCCGTCTTGTGGATATCCCTTCCTTCACCTTTAACTGGTGATACCCAGATCTCAAATCAATCTTCGAGAATACCGCTGCACCCTTCAGCTGATCAAACAAGTCATCTATCCGTGGCAACGGATACTTGTTTTTAATTGTCAGCTTATTCAACTGGCGGTAGTCTATACACATCCGCATCGTCCCATCTTTCTTCTTAACAAAGAGTACTGGCGCTCCCCAAGGCGAAACACTCGGCCTGATAAAACCTCGATCCAACAACTCCTGGATCTGAGCCTTAAGCTCCACTAACTCCTTTGGCGCCATCCTATACGGAGCAATAGACACTGGCGCAGTTCCGGGTAACAGATCTATCCCGAACTCTACCTCACGATCCGATGGCAAACCCGGAAGCTCCTCTAGAAACACATCAGCAAATTCCTTAACTGTCCGAACCTTTTCTACAACAGACTCTTTAGCCTCCAAGGCATACACATGAACCACATACGCTTCACAGCCCTTTCTGACCATCTTCTCAGCCTTCAGAGCAGATACCACATTGGATAAGTAATCTCTTCTATTGCCTATCATGACCACCTCATCACTCTCAGCCGTCTTAAGAACCATGCGCTTAGCCGCGCAATCCAACCTCGCCTTGTACTTAACCAACCAGTCCATTCCAAGAATCAGATCGAACTCCCCAAATGGCAGTTCCATCAGATCGGCCACAAACACTACCCCTTGGAGTTCTAGGGGTACGTCTCTATACAGCTTATCTACCACTACAGAGTGACCTAAAGGGCTAATTACTGTCATCTGCCTAGAAGTAGTTTTAGAGTCTAAGTCCATGGTCTCTACTATACTACTAGCAACGTAAGAATGCGTCGAACCCACATCAATCAAAGCAGTAAATAGAGAACCAAAGATCAAGAACGTACCGGTTATGACGTCCGGTGCGTCGTCCTCCTCTCGGCGCCTCGCTGCATACACTAACCCAGGCTGTCTTGCCTCAGAACTACCCGCACCTCTGCCCGGTGCTCCACGGCCCCGACTAGAACCATTACCTCCTCTGTCATTACCACGACCCCTCTGCGGTGGTGGTCCATTATTCCTGAACTGAATACGGCCCTGACTCTCGGACTGAATCCTAGCCAACTTACGCGGACAGTCCCTCACACGGTGATCCAATGAGCCACACTCAAAACACCCTTTTCCACCGGTCCAGCATCCTCCCCAATGAGATTTCCCACAACGGTTACACTGTGGCGGTCCCTGATTAGCAGCAACAAACCTACCAGACTGATTCGGGCCACTCTGTCTAGCTCTTTTCTGAGAATTACCTGACGACCCAGAAGATCCAAAACTCCTCTTATGTCTGTTCTTATCCATGCCTTGCCTCACAGACTCTTTAACTCCCTCGGCTACTTTAGCCTTCTCTACCAGGACAACAAACTCACGCTCCTGCTGTGGAGCAATCAGCAACCTTAATTCATCTCTTAGACCATCCTCGAAATGAACACACCTCTCGTGTTCAGTAGCCACAATGCCCCTAGCATACCGACTCAGCCTCAAGAACTCTGCCTCGTACTCTGACACAGACTTACTCCCCTGAACAAGCCTTAGAAATGCTTTCCGTTGCACATCGATGTAGCTGGCTCCAATGTACTTTTTCTGATAAGCAGCTTTGAAATAATCCCAAGTAAGATCCTCTGCTGCAGCACTGTCCCGAACCGTGAGCCACCACTGGTATGACTCATCCCGAAGAAGCGATACTATACCTTTCAGCTTCTCCTCAGCAGTCAGGTCTAGATCATCCATAACCCGCTCTGTCGCCTCTAGCCAATACTCAGCCGTGCTGGGAGCAACACCAGAAACACCTCGAAATACCTCAGCCCCGTTTGCCCGGAGTCGCTCAGGCACAGATTTCCTAGCTCCTGCGCCTCCACCTACCCCAGCTACCCTTTCCAAAACCCGCAGCATCGCCTGCGACACTGCGTCATCCCCAGTCTGATCTTGAAACTCACTACCTCCAGCTGGTGGTGGTACTGGTATCTCATTCTCTGACCCTTGACCAGATCCTACGGGTTCAGAAACTGTCATCCTACCACGACCGCGTCCACGACCACGTCCACCTCGAGCACTCATGACTAAAATCTCTACGTATCTGATTTAGGAGTTTTATGCATCAGTACTTATTCCACTGTTTTAAAAGAAAAGTCTTATGAATATTAAAGAAGCTTTGTTTTCGCGAGTTCACGGAGTCCTATCAGTTTCAGTTTCTAAAGTAATCCACTACTACTAGTCATCCAATCACATCATATCCAAAAATCACCAACAATAGTAAGGGGTACTTACCTGGGCGGATAAGTGCCGGAGACTCGGTGCCATGCCTTTTCCAACCACATATTTAAAAAAAAACTCTTAAAACAACTTTTCAAAACATTTTGGGCCTCGGGCCCACAGCCGAGCCTTTGAACTTGGCTCTGATACCACAATTGTAACACCCCAAACCCGGTCAATACACCACGACCGAATCTGGTATGTTACGGGGAAAATCGTATTTGAGAGGATAGGTTTCCGTTTAAAAAGTTTGATAAAAACACTTTGCTATATTTTGTACTTGTAGAAATCTTGGGCATGATCGTTTAAAAACCGATGGTGCATTTGAAAATCCGGAAAATTTTGAAAACTTAATTGAATCCATAAGTAAAGAAATTGATATCATTTAGAAATCCAAATACTTCCTTTTTGTTGCTTAAAAACAATTTGAACTTAGTGAGAAAATGGATTCGAGTTTGGAAAACATTGGAGTTTCATTCATCTTAAATTACAGTTGTGATACCCGATGGTGAAGTTTAAAACATTTCGCTTTGTAGTTTGAAAACCTTATCTTTCCAAGTTTTAGTCAAATTTTAACCCAATAGTTTGTTAAGGCATATTTGAGAACAATATCTAAGCACAAACATAACAAAACATAAGTTTAAAAGGCCTTTTACAATCCCAACAAAACCAAATAAAAGTAAACGTAATAAAGTACCAAGTTTTAAAAATCAGCGCAACCCCAAATTTTATTCATGGCATGAGCACCTCGAGTCCACCCCGGCTCCATGTCCGCAACTAAGTGTCACCTAAAAAGATAAGGGAGAAGGTGAGTCGCAAGACTCAGTGCATAAATCCCCCTCCCGATAATGCTACATACTAACACACATCATAACAAAGCAATATAATTAATGCACCCGATCCTAACCATCCATATCACCTTTTCTACCCCGTGTGGTACCAAACCACTGGTGGTGCCAAACCACTGGTGACCCAAAGTCACGATATCCATCAATGTGGTGCCAAACCACTGGTGACCCAAAGTCACGAATAATCCATCTATGGGGCCAACCTACGTGTGATACCAAATCACTGGCGACGATCCCGTATCTCAAAAGTGGGGCCAACCCACGGTGGTGTTAAACCACAGGGATAAGTCGCTATGAGGTGCCAAACCTCTGGTGTCCCAAAGACACAAGTGTGATACCAAATCACTGGTGACCGCAGTCACGAATCAAATGATGGGGCCAACCCATCGTGTGATACCAAATCACTGGCGTCAATCCCGTAATATCAACCGTGGGGCCAACCCACTGTGGTGCTAAGCCACTGGGACGAGACGCTGAGGTGCCAAACCTCTGGTGACCCAAAGTCACAATAATCAATCTGTGGTACCAAACCACTGGAGGTGCCAAACCTCTGGTGTCCCAAAGACACGGATATCATATTCCCCCTCCTCTCATATCACCCAATAACATATCATACTAATGCAAATCGTGCAAATCATGCAATCATGCTCACATGCTTAATATGGCATCTCATAATACATACACCATAAATCATGACATCATATATAACTACAGATCTCGTAATGAAACGGACTTACCCGAATCCGTACCCATACCCCATTGGGTATTATATCAGTCAACCATACTGTTTCACTTTACACAATCAGGTTATTAAACATATTACTAAGTAAAAAGTGTGTTAGTTTACACACCTGTTAACACGCAAGCTTAATCCCAAAGAACCGGTCTAAACCCCTCGACTACCTTGCTCCTAGAATCGGCCAAACATAGATTAGCACTTATACCATTCGGCCAAAACCAAATAAATCAAGAGGGTTAACGCTTAACCCTTACCTTACACTTGTTTCGGTTTCCTACCAAATCCCAAACCAACCGATGGTTCTTCTTTAAGCTAACGGCACACCTATTAAGAAGAAAGTTTAATCCCTTGAATTTTGACTTAACGAAACTAGAAGAATAGACTAATAACATCCACTCTTATCACCACTTACCAAACGATCAATCAACGATGACTGCTTCACTTGGTTGCCACCAAAATCCAAAGGCTCTATAAAGAAATCGGTTATCAAAGCAAAAGGTTAACCCCCTTTCAACACACCAAAATCGGCACTAAGCCAAACTAAAATTGATAAAGAACAAGGGAGAAGAGAAATAGCCATCCGGCCAAGCACTTACCTAACTCCAATCGATTGAAAACAAGCACCCAACAAGATCAACACCTTTCTAGGATTCGGCCAAAATGCAAACAAAAAGAAGAAGGGAAGATTCGGCCAACACTTTAGACAAGAAGGAAAAAGAGGATTCGGCCAAGGTGTTTAACACACCTATGTTTGACTTTGAGTGGAAAGAAAAGGGAGAGTAGAAACGAGAAGAAGAAATAGAAGTTGCGGCAATAAGGTTTGAGAGAAGAACAAGAAGGTTTGAAGGGACAAGTTGGTATGGTTTCGGCACAAAAGAAATGAGAAAGACAAAGGGAGAATTTGGTTTAGAAGGCAAGGTAAGTTTCGGCAAGAGTGTTTTCAAGAAAAGAAAGAAGCAGAGAAGAGAGGGTACTAGTTTCGGTTTACACAAATGAAGAGGAAATAAGTGATGGAAAAGGACATTCGGCCACACACCAAATCAAGAGAAGCAAAGAAATTTTCGGCAAGAAGATGCTTGGACTTTCGGTTTCAAGAAAACACAAGAGAAACTTACTTGAAAATTCGGCTTTGGTATGACAAAAGAAGAAGTTTGCTTGGCACCAAAAGTGACCGAAAATGCACAAAATGCCAAGTGCATTTCGGCACTATCCCCCTAACTTACTCACCAAACCGGCCACTCCCCTCAAAACCTCTCCAATATTCGGCCACCACTCCCCAAACACTCACAACCACCCATTCAAACACTTTGAACAAGTCTCCCTCCTAAATTCGCTCTCCACCCACCATTCAAGTGGTTTGACCTGGTCTATGGCAGAGTTTGAACTGCCAACAACTTCTCCTCCTCCATGCTGTCAAAAGGGAAGCAAAAAGTGGGCATTCTGCAGCTTGAACACAGGACCTCTCCCTGCAAGTGGCGTCACACACACAAGCCTCAAGTGGCGCCTATCCTGCCACTCCACCAGCTCCTTTCTTATGCTAACATTCACCAAATAAAACCTTTAAACCCCAGCTTCCTCAGCTTCTCCCACCTAAGCCTAAAAACTAAAGATTTTTCCTACCACTCAGGCTTACACCTAGCTTACAACTAAGCCCCTAAAACATCAAAACAACAACATAGCACACCAGACACATGCAAACAAAGCCATAACAAAATAGCCCCTATCCCGGGATATTACAATTTTCTCACGCAGAGAGGTTCAAATGGTGCCATTTTTATACTAGATTATTATATGCAAATTCAGCTAACGGTAGATACTTTTCTAGCTACCTTCAAATTCAAGTATACAACATCTCAACATAACTTCCAAAATCTGGATCACTCGTTCTAATTACCCTTTAGTCTGTGGGTGAAATGCTATGCTAAAATTAAGCTTCGTGCCTAGAGCCTCATGAAGTTTGCTCCAAAACCTCGATGTAAATCTCGTATCTCGATCTGAAATAATAGATGTCGGAACTCCATTTAATCTTTCAATCTTAGATATATAGTTTCGCTAATCTCTTAAGTGTAAAGTCTATTCTGACTGGAATAAAATGTGTCGATTTAGTCAATCTATCAACAATCAACCAAATCGAATCTTTCTTTCTCAGAGTTACAGGTAAGCCAGATAAAAAATTCATCGTGACTCGCTCCTATTTCCATTCAGGAATCATAACAGGTTGTAGTAAGCCTGTCGGTACCTGATGTTTTGCTTTCACCTACTGACAGATCAAACATTTAGCTACAAATTCACAAATTTCTCATTTTATACCCAGCCACCAACACATCGGTTTCAAATCGCAATACATCTTCGTGCTGCTCGGATGAATAGAGTACGTGCTACTGTGAGCTTCTAAAAGAATATCATTTTTCAAATCTAAATCATTCAAAACACAAATTCTATCACGATAACGTAATGTACCACTATCATCAATTCTGTACTCTGAACTCAAATTATTCTGAGCCATCTGTCGTTTCAACACCAACTTTGGATCGTCATCTTACAATTCCTGAATTAGTTGTAGAAACAAAGGTTTCATTCTCAACTCCGCTAATATGGAACCATCATCATTAAAAGCTAAATGAGCATTCAATGCTTGAAGTGCAAACAATGACGACTTTTGACTAAGTGCAACTGCAACTACATTAGCCTTTCTAGGATGGTAATCAATAACCAAATCATAATATTTCAATAACTCTAACCACCACCTCTGTCTCAAATTCAATTTTTTCCGAGTCTTCAAATACTTTAAACTTTTGTGATCTGTAAGCACATGACATTTCTCACCTTATAAATAATGTCTCCCAATATTCAAAGTAAATACTATCGCCGCCAACTCGAGATCATGTGTAGGATAAATTTTCTCATGTGACTTTAATTGTCGAGAAGCATAGGCTACTACCTTTCCTAACTACATCAATACACAACCCAAACCATTATGAGATGCATCACTATAAACAACATACGCTACTCCAGATTCAGGCTAAGTTAAGATTGGAGCTTCCGTCAACATTTCTTCAATTGATCAAAACTCTATTGGCACTTATCGGACCAAACAAACTAAACTTTTTTCTATAATAATCTGGTCATCAGCGAAGCAATAATTGAAATTTTTTTAACAAAATGTCGGTAGTAACTTGTTAAACCCAGAAGACTTCTCACTTCTAAGACATTTTTCGAAGTTTTCCAATTTATCACAGTAGAAACTTTACTTGGATCAACTCGAACCCCATCAGCTGATACTATGTGACCCAAAAATCCAACCTTACGAAGCCAAAATTCACATTTACTAAATTTTGCGTACAACTGTTTTTCTTTCAAAGTCTGTAGTAAAATCCTTAGATGTTGTGCATGCTCGGATTCTGTCTTAGAATAGATTAGTTTATCGTCAATAAACACAACAACAAATCTATCCAAATGAGGTTGAAAAATCCTATTTATTAAATCCATAAATGTAGCAGGAGCATTAGTCAAACCAAATGGCATTACCAAAAACTCATAATGACTGTAACGAGTTCTTAAAGCAATCTTTGGCACATCACAGTCTTTAACCTTCAATTAATACCCAGATCTGAGATCTATCTTCGAAAATGCTGCGACACCCTTCAATTGATCAAAAAAATCATCAATATGTGGCAAAGGGTATTTATTTTTTATCGTGAATCTGTTCAACTGTCTGTAGTCAATACACAATATCAAGAAACTGTCTTTCTTTTTCACAAACAAAATAGGTGCACCCTAAGGAGACATGCTCGGTCTTTCTTTTTCAATTGATCAAAAAAATATCAATACGTGACAAACAACTGTTTGGTACCATACGGTACGGTGATATTGACATGGGTGCAGTTCTAAGAATCAAATCAATCACAAATTCAACTTCACGATCAAGAGGTAAACTCGACAATTCTTCAGAAAATACATCAACGAAATCACTAACAACTGGCAACTGATCTAACTTTGATTCTGAATCTCGAGTATCAAGGATATATGCTAGAAATGCTTCGCTACATTTTCATATCAATCTATGAGTAGAAAAAGTTGAAATAATTCTAACGACATCTTTCGGATCCTCAGACTCAACCGAAATCATTTCTCCAATTTAACATTTCAAATCGATCCGTTTCTATCTATAGTTTACCACAACATCATGTAAAGATAACCAATCCATACCCAGAATAACATCTAATTCCCAAAAGGGTAACAACATCAAATCAACAGGGAATTCATAGCCCTTAACTTCCAATGGAAAATTATGAAACACTAAATTAACTATCGCACTTTGACCTAGTGGGTTAGTAACTTGAATATCATAATCAATAGATTCAATAGGCAACTTCTTTTCCGTTACTAATGCAGTGCAAATATAAGAATGAGTTGACCCGGGGTCAATCAATACATATACAGTAACATCAAAGAGATAGAATATACCAGCAATCACATTTGGAGCAGTAGCTTTCTCTTTAGCTCGAATGGCATAGGTGCGAGCAGGTGCTTTAGCCTCTAACCGGACAACAGTATCTTTCATTCCCGAACGAGTAGTCCTTATAGCACTATTTTGACCCGAATGTCTACTTTTCTGAGAGGTAGACATTTGCTTTTCTTTCTGATCTTCATCCTCTTTTGGAATTTTAAGATAATTACGAATAAAATGATTAATTGATCCACATTTATAACAGGCTCCCATTTTTCCTCTATACTCACCAAGGTGATATTTCCCGTAATATCTACATTTGGGCTTCGGAGCATTTTGTACATTACCTACATTATCAGTTGGTCTAGTAGATACTCTGAAATCATGTTGAATCGTCTTGTTTTTATTCGAGTGTTCAGGCACTGAGGTAGCTCGACTAAAATCATCTTTAGTCTTTTTCGCCGATGATGCCGAAAATGACTTGGAAGAACCTCTCTTGTAAAATTCTCAAATCTGTCTATGTCGTTGTATCTTACGGTTGTACACTTATTCCATTTTCTTTGCATGACCAGACAAGACAACAAATTCTCGTATTTCATTACCTTCGATCATCATTCGAATTTCATCATTCAGACCATCTTCAAACCGGATACACATTTATTCTTCAGTCGGCATAATTTCTCGAGCATATTTACTGAGATACATAAATTCTCTCTCATATTCAACTACTGATCTATTTCCCTGATGTAACTCAAGAAATTCTCTCTTTTTCTTGTCCAAATACCTTTACTGACATATTTCTTTTTAAACTCGGCCTAGAAACATTCCTAGGAAATTTTCTCCTTTGGTACCACAACTACTATTGTTGACCACCAGCTATTTGCTTCCTCTGTGATAATGAAACAACACATTTAAGAAAATCATCAGGAGAGCAAGCCATTTCTTCGAAAACCCTTATATATTTTGAAGTCAATACTCAGCTTTGACTGGATCATCTTCTGATCTGCCTCAAAATTCTTCAGCACTACACTTTCTAAGTTTCTTGATCGGAGTACGTCTATTAGGTTCAATCACTGAAAAAGGTGGAGGTGCAACCGAAGGTACAATAAGTGGTACAGTAGGGGTGGAGGTTGCTGAGCCGTATTTTTTCTGGCATAAACCCACTGAACCACTGGTTCATATACCCAAAGAACATATTTTTAAGTTCACATTCCTGAGCCAAAGGAATCGAGGCATTACTACTCGTACCATGTTTAGAATTTAGTACTTTACTGTTAACCTCATCATTATCAGCACGATGAGATCCATCTGACTTCTTTATAATCTATAAGAAAACAAAGGTTAGATTGGATCATACACATTACACTATCACATATTTATATGGCATGTATTTCTAGACATTTTGCACGCTACGTTCAGTCTAAGAATCGACTAAACCGTAGCTTTGATACCGCTAAATGTAACACCCCTAACCTGTATCTGTCATCGAAACAGGGTTACAGAGCATTACTGGGGTTTACGGATCAATCAGACAGAAATTTCAAATGTTTCATTACATATCAATATTCATAATAAAACCAATCAAAATCATTTATATTGTCCCTTAAACGAGCCCTCAAGACTCGAAATACATATTAGAAAAAAGTCAAAACTAAATCAGAAACTCAGCGAATTTTTTAGAAATTTTTAAAATTTTCAACATTGCGGGGGTCACACGGCGGTGTGACTCACGTGGTCAGGAGACACGCCCGTGTCTTAGGCCGTGCGGGCATTCAAAATAGGGACACACGGTCGTGTCCATCCCGTGTCCGTGTGTAATAGCCCGATTTAGGGCCTAGTCAGAATAGTGGTTACGAGACCACAAATCCAAAGTAGAAGTATATGTTTTATGGTTTTTATGAGGTTTATGACATGTTTGCGTGGTTGTGTGAAAATTTCATGAAGAAATTTTATGATTTAATGATCAATTTATGTTTTAGGACTAAATTGCAAAAATTGAAAAATATGAGATTCTAGAAGTTTTAAATATGAGATAGCATTAGAAAATTTATTAGAGGTCCCTATTTAGTAATTAGACCATTATATCTCATGATGGATAAAAATGGACATGGAAAGGAAAAATCTCAAGGAAGGGCCTTAAGGGTATTTTGGTCATATGGTTAATAAATTAATAAAAAGGGAAAAAGAAGTCAAAATTGGTGTCCATCTTCTTCCCTAAGTGCCAAAAATTGAAGAGAAGACATAGCTAGGATTTTGTTCATTTTCAAGCTCAAAGTAAGTGCATCCTAGCCCCGTTTTTAATGTTCTTTACATTTTTGAGATCCTCGTAGCTCGATTTAGCTATTTCTAGCCATATTTTAAGGTAGAGTTCATGTTAAAAAACTTACCCATGTATGACATGCATGTATTTCAATGTTTAATGGAGGAATATGGAAGTTTGATGTGTGATGAACATCTTTCTCTAAGTGATTTTTCATGGAAACACCTAAAAAGGACCTATTTGTAAAGGTGATAAAATGTATAGTAAAATCAGTTTTGAAGGAAAATGTGAGCTATTATAAGCTTAAGATAGGTTTAGCTAGGCTTGGGTAACCAAGAAAATGAGTACATTTCATCATACGAGCCTAGTGACCATTTTGTAAATATGTGAAAGTTTAGGAGCAAAATTATAATTTTTCCAAAGTATGATTCATGGGCTGTTTTAGTCAATGTGATAATTAAATAAGTGAAATTTGTCACTATAGATCAAGAAACACGAAGTCCGGACCTAAACCGAAGAAATAACAAGGTGGTGGACTAAATTGAACAACTATACATATTTTGGTACCGAGATAAGTTTGTGTGTAATAAATCAACATTATGTTATTATGTATTTAAATACTTAATATTACATGATATGTATATTCTTTTTATGAAATTGGTTAATGAGGTCTCGATAAAAAAAATATGATGAAGTTTTACTATATCGAAGTCCCGGTTGAACCTTAGGAATAGAAAGGATACCCTTGTCATGACATTAGATTAATAAGGTCCCGTATAAGACCATATTTGGGATATGGCCTCGGCACTGAATTGAGATCCCGTGTAAGACTATATCTAGAATATGACATTGGCATCGAATAGTGACTTCGTGTAAAACCACGTCTGGGACCAGGCTTCGATATGAAATCATGTAAGACCATGTTTGGGACATGGCATCGACATACAATATCGTGTAAGACCATAACTGGGATATGGCATTGACATCGATATGAGATCCCGTATAAGACCATATTTGGGATATGGCATTGGCATTTTACTATGTGTATGACAATTTCTGAGTATCCTTCAATATTCCAAGTGGTTCAACGGGGTAGAGAATTAAAGTTTATATTAAAGATGGAAAAAGGGCTAAAGTTATGTGATGGAGTGATACAGGTACATATGCAAAACTCATGAGAAATGAGTCCGGTATGTGATTTATGGTTGGTAAGAGTGAGCATGAGTAAGCCATGTCAATGTGCTTGAGAATTTTGTGTTATTTCTTAATGTAATGTGTGGATGTTATCACAAGATTTTTATGTTGCTATCTATTACATGCAAACTTACTAAGCTTTATGCTTACTCTCTCTTTTCCATTTTCTTGTAGTATCACCAAGCTAGCTCGGGGATCGTAGGACGTTGGAGCTCGATTCACACTATCAAGCTATTCTTTTGGGTATAGTAAAGTTTGATTATTTTGGGTATGGCATGTATAGGAACTTGGTCCTTTTGTTATATGTCATATTGGTTAGCCAATGTGTTGGCTATTAATGTTACTCATTTCATTTTGTAAATGGCCATTGAAATTGGCCAATTCTAGTTAAGTTATATCTATTCAATGATGATGAAATTCATGAAGTGCAAGCTTGTGCAATTGAATGAGTAATGTGTGAAGTATATGCATGATGAACGCAGTGTGAAATTAAGGTGTGGCTGTTTTAATTGTAGATATTAGAGGTGCATTATTTTTTTGCTGTGTTGCTAGAAATGGTATAATTGAGGTTGCTTTCCAGGGTGGCAAATGGCTTAGTGAATAGCCTTATATTTGTCCACATGGGTAGACACACGGGCTTGTGTCTAGGCCATGTGTGACACACAGTCAGCCCCGTGGGCGTGTTGATAGGCCTTGTGTCTCCTGCATTTAAATTTAGCAAAACAGAATACCCAGTAGTAAACACACGGGCAGAGACACGGTCGTGTGTCTCAGCCGTGTGAAGGACACGGCCTCAGGACATGGGCGTGTGCCTAGGCAGTGTGAAGTCTACACATTAATTGCGAGAATTAAATTCGCCACATAGCCTAGCACACGGGTGTGTGACTCGGCCGTATGAACCTAAATGTCTGCTGACGTCATAAACAGGATGTCAAGGTTTTTACACACAGGTTAAGGCACGGGTGTGTCATGGCCGTGTGAGGGACACCGGCCATAGGCATGGGCGTGTGCCAAGCCGTGTGAAAACCCCTGTAGATTCGAAATGAAAAATAAAATTTGCACGAACTAGGGACACTGACGTGTGTGATCACACGGCCTGCCCACACGGGCGTGTTGGCGTGTGGCCTTCTTTTGAACAAAAACTTTCTAAGGGTTAGTAAGCTTCCGGTTCAGCCCCGAACCACTCTATACGTATGTTTTGGGTCTCGTAGGCCCATAATAGGGACGTTATGAACACGAATGAAAATTTTTAAGTTGGAATGAAAATTTATGGCCCGATTTTGTATGATTAAGTATGTTAAGTCTAGTAATGCCTTGAATCCGGTTCCGGCGTTGAATAGGAGTAAGGGGTGTTACACCGTGCCCGTGTAATTCTCTAACTTGGGTCACACAGCCGAGCCACACGCTCGTGTGCTAGGCCGTGTTAGCATATTGACTTGCACAAATTAAAAGATACAGGGGACACACAGTCGTATTGCATGGCTGTGTGTCAAACACGACTGAGACACAAGCCCGTGTCTCTACCTGTGTGGACGAAAATAGTTCATTTTCTAAGCTACATTTTTCACCCAAATTGACATCAACCTAGCCTCAACAAAATGCACATCAACAAGCCATAACAAGGCTTTCAAATCAAGCTAAAAATCAAGTTTTAAACATGTATTATCACCACATACAACTAATAAACCATTAGCCACCTCAAATGACAACCTAAAAAATGTCAATCTAGTATCCAACCTTACCTAATTAGGTTATCTAACCAAGTTACCAAAGTTCACTATAACTCAATTACATACATACATATATCTCACATACTAACATCACAATTATACCATAATCTCATACCAATATGTAAGTTGATTATATAAACATAATATTATTTATAATATTTACATAAGCTAAACTTTGACCAAGGTTGTACAAAAGCCTATACATGTCATATAAACCGTATTTAATGTTTTAAAAACTACCAAGATAAGTTGGATAGTGTGACTTGAGTGCTGATCCGTTCGTCCAATGTAACAGTCCGGTTTAGACCCTAGTCGGAACAGTGGTTTCGGGACCACAAATCCGAGTCAGTAAAATATTTTAATATTATTTTCTATGTCTTTGATATGTAACTAAGCATGTGTGAAGGTCTTGTATGAAAATTTGATAATTTGTGTGTTTAATTTGAAAAAATGGTTAAAGTGCATTAAATGCAAAATTTGTATGCTATTTGTTAAGGCACCTATGTGTTGTGGCTTTTAAAGGTGGAGGCCTTATGAGGCAATTAGACCACTATTAAGTTAGTGGATGGATAAAGGACATTAATGCCCTTAATGTTTATATGTATATATGTTTAATAAAAGGTTAATTTTGTAAATGAATTAATAATGTTAATTCTTAATAAAACAAAAGAAATAGATAGTGGAATGGTTCATTCATCTTAGCCGAATTTTTGCATGAACAAAGAAAAGAAAAAATAATGTTTTAAAGCTAGCTATATTCGAGCCATTGTCTAAGCTTGATTGAAGGTATGTTTTGCTTCGGTTTTTTATAATTTCTATGTTTTTGTAATCGTTGCTTCGTCTACTTCAAAACCCATTAACACCCCTAACCCGAGACTGTCGTCGGAATAGGGTTAAGAGGCGTTACCGAACAACCACAATAATCCATATCCATTCCATGACACATAGTCTATCATCAATCATACATACTCAAATACGAACATACAGTCCCTCATATAGGTCTACGAGACCTAAATCAAGTGTTAGAAAGGGGACGAGACTAAACCGAACACTAATGAAAGTTTTCAAAGTTTTAATATTCTTCAATACTGTTGAGGTCACACGCCAGTGCAATCAGGCCGTGTGCCTCACACAATCACCAGACACACCCATGTGTCCAGGCCGTGCCAAAACAGAGCATGTATTCTGACTTCTTCACACGACCACCAGGCACGCCCGTGTGCTAAGGCTGTGTACTTTTAGGCAATATACTGACTTATTCACACGGCTACTGGGCACGTCCGTCTACCATGGCCGTCCATACTTGAGCTAGTTACTGACTTTATCCCACGGTCACTAGGCACGCCCGTGTTCCATAATCGTGTAGGCAAAACAGGCCAATTGCAAGGCCAATTTGCCACCTACACAAGGGTTTACCAACAAGCTTTAAAACAATACCAATCCATGCTTTTAAATGCACTCAAACATACCATTTCATGCACTTAATAACCATCAACATTATCATCTACTTCCATGCCTAATATCATCACAAAAAAATCCATTCAAACTAACAATGGTATATCTCAAAATATACATATATCAAACATTAGATAATTCATGCTATAATTCATCTTTAAACCACACCTTTCATCAACCACAAAGTCTTGAAATATACCACAATCATAGTTCATTCATAAAATTCTACATCATTCAACTTCCTAGCCAATTCACATGGCAAGGATTAAACATCTCAAGACATATCTTAACTTCTAGCCTATACATGCCATATTTCAACTATATACATCTTTTCAGAGGTACCAAAATAGATTGTTGATAGTGTGACAGAGATGCTGACGATTCCCGGATCCGAGCTAGCTTTACTGACACTATAAAACAGAGAAACAATCACACAGTAAGCTTTCAATAGCTTAGTAAGTACGTAACATAATACAATATACTGAAACAAGTTATCACATAGATTAATTCACAATCACGTATATATACCATACCATCCACAGATAATATGTTCAATCAACCTTCCATAACTCATTCATAGTTTCATCAACCACATAGGTTCCGAAAGTACCTTAGCCAACACTTAATTGTCGATTACAATTTCTACTCGATACTCACTATTTCATTTCAATTAACTTTCATCCCTTCTTCAATTCATTCGCACACTTAGTGCCCAAATAGTTAGCCAAAGCTAAATTAGCATCGCACACATAGTGCATCCATATCAAACCGATCTTAAATCGGTATCGCACACACAGTGCCAACCACAAAGCCGAAGCTTATATTATTCCGCACACACAGTGCTAACTGATAAACCGTAATTATAATATATTTCAATTCCACATTTAGCTTGTTTTTGGATGATTTATTCCTCAATTTATGTAAAAAAGTGCTCTTAATCCTTTCTTTTAATGTCTTATACCCAGGAAAGCACCCGAGGATGAAAAGAACATAAAACGGGCCCAAAACGGAATAAATGGGTCATATCACGAAATCGACACGGCCTAGCCCAAAGAGCACACGACCGTGCCTTGTCAAGCATCTAGAACAGGGCCTCACCCCCGATCTACACGGCCGTGCCTCAACTTAGAAATCTGAACACGGCTTGAAGACGAGTCACACGGGCGTGTGACATGGCCGTGCCCTTGTTGTGGCTTTAGACAATTTCTGTCAGAAAAGGATACTTAAGGAGAAAGAATCGCATTCCAAGAGCCTATAAATAACCCCCTAAGTACCACCTCTGAGGGGGCAGTTAGCAAGGCCAAGGAGCCAAGCCGAGAAGGTCAGATTTGTGGGAATCACTCGAAGTTAGCCAGTTGATCCATCCCAAGAAGCCGGAAGTCTACTCAAGACGGCGGATTTCTCCTTCAATTCCTTCAGGGAGTTTTAGGGATTTCTTATGTTTTGTTTTATCTTTTCTCTTGAGATGTTTTCTTTATTTGTTATGAACTAAACCCCTCAGATACCTGAAGGGGATGAAACCTAGATGAACCTTGTTATTGTTTTCTGAATTATATGATAAATATTTAGTTTGTTCTTAATTATGTGTGCTTAATCCAAAATTTGATGTGCTTAGGTGGAGGAGGAATAGACCCTGCTTAAGAGTAGATCTAGCATAATTAAGCAGAGTTGATCACACGCCTAGAGATAGGGTGATGAGATTTTGCCGGATTAGGGTGAAACCTAATATGGGAGTCCATAGATCGATTTACTGCTATTCTAGGGGGTTATTATAAGAGAACGAGAGTTCCACTACTTAACCTAGGGTTAGACGTTATTCGCCTCGAGAGAGGGTTTAATATACGTTAGGGAGTCCTACGGATCAAACTAAGTGAATAAATTGTATGGTTCAGTGTTAGATAACAAGTGAAGTCTAGGTGGATTCTTCCTGAGGGTATCGTCGTGATCAACTGAGTTTTTCTTCTAGTTATCTCCCAATTCGTTCTTTTTGTCTTTGTGTCTTTAGCTTAGTAGTCGTTAATTTAGATTAGATCAACTTCACTTTATTTTAGGCTAAATAATAAAAAGAAAGTTAGTATTAGTACTTTTAGTTCCTTTGGGTTCGATAATCCGGTCTTGCCTAAGCTATACTACTGTTCGATAGGTACACTTGCCTTTAATCGTTGTCAGAGTTAGTTTCCAGGTTTGATCATTCGTTTTATAAATTTTAAAGCTCTGGTTTCAGCGATCACTAACCTTTCCGATTTCATTTCCAAATACACACACTTAGTGTCACATAACCCAAGCCCTCACATAGCATTTACATTTCAATATTATCATACCATTCATTTCACAACATAAAACATAACTAGATATATGTATTATGTCCGAACTTACCTCGGACATCGAACTATCGAAACGGTCGATTAATCGAGCACTTTATCTTTGCCTCGATCTCGATCCGAACCTCTCCTTTCTTGGTCTATACACATTCAAATTCAATCCATTCAATCACCAAATCATTCATTTTAGTCCAAACACACATATTTAGGGCATTTTATAAAATAGCCCTCACATTTTCACATTTCGACACTTTAGTCCTTAATTCACAAAATCATCAAATCCACATAATTTCCTTTTACATAAGCTTAGACGAATTTCCCTTGTGTTCATACAAGCCCACACATTTCATTTATTTCACATTTTAGCCCCTCAATTTATATTTTCTCAATTTAGCCCAAAAACACACAAATTCATCAAATCTTCAAAGACAAACTATCTTAATCAAAAACTATCTTAATCAAACACATATCTTTCATATTTCACTATCAACTAGCACATAGCTCAAGCATTCATCAATGGCTCATCACAAAAACATCATCAATTCACAAAATTATGACATGGGCTTGATAGTAGACTAAGCAACAATCTCAAAAACATAAAAATCATGAAAAACCTATCAAAAACATACTTTAAATTAAGCTTGGAACTAGCCGAAACTTAGAAAACCATGGATGCTTTCTTTTCTTCAACACATCCGGCCAACAAAGATGAATAATGGCCTATTTCCATGCTTTTTGTTTTATGAAATTATGACTTAATTATTTATTTCCCATTTTACTCATTTATTTATCATATAAGACAAAATAACAATAAGGTTATTAAGTCATTTAACCATCCACTAACTTAATAATGGGTTATTTACCTCATAAGGCCTCCACATTACAAAGACAACAACAATTTAAACACTCAACAATCAGCACACAGCATTTACACTTTATGCAATTAAGTCATTTTTCCATAATTTAACACACAGTCGATAAAATTACCACACAAAATTTTCACACAGACTATATTACGTAGAATCAACTCCAAAGATAACATTAAAATATTATTTTGAGCTCGAATTTGTGGTCTCCAAACCATTGTTCTGACTAGGGTCTAAACTGGGCTGTTACAACTCTCCCCCCTTAGGGATTTTCGTCCCCGAAAATCTTACCAAGGAATAGGTGTGGATATTGCTCTCTCATAATGTTCTCAAGCTCCCACGTAGCTTCTTTAATTCCATGCTTGTTCCACAACACTTTCACTGAGGAAATTTTTTTATTCCTCAATTCTTTGGTCTCTCGTGCTAAAATTCGAATCGGTTCTTCACTATACGACAAATCTGACTGAATTTCAACCTCGGTAGGAGCGATCACATGAGACGGATTAGATCTATACCGTTGAAGCATCGACACATGAAACACATTATGAATCCTTTCTAACTCAGATGGTAACATCAATCTATACGCAACTGGCTCAACACGCTCGATAATCTCATATGGTTTGATGAACCTCGGGCTTAACTTGCCTTTTCTGTCAAATCGAAGTATTTTCTTCCGCGGAGACACTTTCAAAAACACTTTATCACCAACTTCAAATTCAATATCTTTTCATTTCAAGTCCGCATACGACTTCTGACGATCTGAGGCCGCTTTCAAACTATCACGAATCTTTCACTTTCTGTTTAGTTTCTTTAATAAGATCAACCCTGTGAATCTTATTCTCACTCAGCTCGGTCCAATATAATGGAGTTCGACATTTTCTCCATAAAGAGCCTCATACGGTGCCATTTTGATACTAGTTTGAAAACTATTATTATACGCAAATTCAATCAACGGCAGATGTTTTTCCCACGTATTCTCAAACTCAAGTACACAACACCTCAACATATCTTCAAGAACTTGAATGATTCGCTCGGATTGTCCATCCGTTTGCTGGTGAAATGCAGTGCTAAAATGCAATTTTGTGCCAAAGATTCTTGCAATCTTTTCCAAAATCGCGAAGTAAATCTCGGATCTCCATCAGATACAATAGATAGTGGCACCCCGTGCAATCTCACAATCTCAGTAATATACAATTCAGCCAATCTATCGAGTGAATAATCTCAGTAATATACAATTCAGCCAATCTATCGAGTGAATAATCCGTTCTCACCGGAACAAAATGAGATGATTTCGTCAATCTGTCAACTATCACCCAGATTGCATCTTTCTTTCCCAGAGATAAAGGCAACCCCGACACAAAGTCCATCGTAATTCTCTCCTATTTCCACTCAGGAATCATGATCGGTTGTAACAAACCGGACGGAACCTGATGTTCAGCTTTAACTTGCTGACAAATTAAACATTTCGACACAAAGTCAGAGATGTCTCGTTCCATACCATGCCACCAATAAAAATGTTCTAAATCATTGTACATTTTCGTACTTCCCGGGTGAACAGTTAAATGACTATTGTGAGCTTCATTTAAAATCATCGAAATCAACTCTGAATTTCTTGGAACACAAATCCGATTTCTAAATCTCAGACAATCATCACTATCAACTCGATACTCTGAATCAACATTCAATTCACCCTGAGTTCGTTTAGCTATCCTTTCAACATCACTTTCCTGGGCATCACAAATCTAACGTACAAACATTGGCTTTGATTTCCACTGCCAAGACCGCATTATCATCACGCAGATCTTTCGGCGCATTCATTGCTAGCAAAACACATATAGACTTTCGACTCAAAGCATCGGCTATAACATTAGCTTTACCAGAATGATAATCAATTACCAGTTCGTAATCTTTCAACAATTCTAACCATCTTCTCTATCGCAAATTCAATTCTTTCTGAGTCATCAAGTACTTCAAACTTTTATAATCAGTATAAATGTGAATTTCTCCCCAAATAAATAGTGACGCCAAATCTTCAATGCGAACACAATTGTGGCCAATTCAAGGTCGTGCATCGGGTAGTTCTTTTCATGCGGCTTTAGCTGCCTCGAAGCATAAGCAATAACTTTGCCTTCTTGCATCAGCACACATCCCAAACCATTCAATGATGCATCACTGTAAACTATGAATTCTATACCCGATTCAGGCTGAACTAACACTGGAGCTTTCATCAACAACGCTTTCAACTGCTCAAAACTATGATGGCACTTTTCTGACCACTCGAATTTAACATCTTTCTGAAGCAATCTCGTCAACGAAGTCACAATCATCGAGAAGCCTTTCACAAACCGTCTATAATATCCCGCTAGTCCTAGAAAACTACGGACTTCAAACACATTTCTCGGAGGCTTCCACTCTAAAATAGCAGAGATTTTACTCGAATCAACTCGTATCCCCGCAGCTGACATAATATGCCCTAGAAAACCACCCTCACGCAACCAAAATTCACATTTGCTAAACTTAGCACACAATTGATTCTCACGTAGAGTCTGTAGCACAATTCACAAATGCTCGGCATGTTGTGTCTCATCACATGTATAGATCAAAATATCATCAATGAACACTACAACAAAACAATCCAAATACGGTCTAAATATCCGATTCATCAGATCCATAAATACTGCAGGAGCATTTGTTAATCCAAAAGGCATCATGATCGTGTATGTCAGAGTCTTAAAAATTTATAAAAAGAATGATCGAGCCTGAAAACTAACTGTGCCAACGATTGAGGCAAGTGCACCTATCGAACAGTAGTATAGCTGTGGCAAGACCGGATTATCGAACCCAAAGGAACCAAAATTACTAATACTAACTTTCTTTTTATTATTTAGCCTAAGAATTAAAAGATTTGTTATCTAATCTAAAGCTAACTAACTACTAAGCTAAAGATGCAAAGACAAAGAGAAGGAATTGGGGAAATACTTGTTAAAAAAAACCAATTGATTAAGACAATACCCGAGGAAGAATCCACCTAGACTTCACTTGTTATCTAACTCTGAACTAGACGATTTATTCACTTGACTTGATCCGTAGGATTCCCTAATTTATATTAATACCTCTTTCGAGGCTACCAATGTCTAACCCTAGGTTGATTAGTTGAAATCTCTTTCTAATTAAAACCCCTAGAATTGCATTAACTCGATCTATGGACTCCCATATTAGGTTTGACCCTAATTCGGCAGATTTTTGTCATCCTATTTTTAGGGTTGCGATCAACTCCGCTTAACTATGCTAGATCTACTCTTAAATAGGGGCTTTTGCTCCACTGCCTAAGCACATCAATACTTGACTCAATATCCTGGAATATCAAAACAAGAATTAAGAACACATAGTTAAGAACAAATCAAGTATTTATCATATAGTTCAGAAAACAATAACAAGATCCGTCTTAGGTTTCATCCTCCTCAGGTATCTGAGGGTTTAGTTCATAATCATAAAAGAATACATCTCAAAAGAAAAGATAAAATAAAACATAAGAAAACCCTAAAACCCCCTGAAGGAATTGAAGGAGAGATCCTCTGTCTTGAGTATAACTCCGGCTTCTTGAGATGAATCAATTGGCTTTCTTCGAGTGAATCCCACAAGTCTGGCCTCTCTGGCTCGGCTCCTTGGCCTAGATGGACGCCTCATTAGACTCCCTCTGAAGGTTGGCCTCTAGGGTGTTTATATAGGCTTTTGGAATGACTTTCTTTGCCTCTAAGTACGCTAATCCGAATGAAACTCTTCTTTGTCACGACAGGGACACGCCCATGGCACATGCCCGTATGAATCGTGGCCAGGCTGTGTTCGGGTCTGTAAAGGTGGCACGGCCGTGTGGCTTGGGCCCAGGCCGTGTTGATTTCGTGAGATGGCCCATTTACTCTGTTTTAGGCCTGTTTCTTGTTCTTTTCATCCTCCGGTGCTTTCCTAAGTATAAAACATGAAATTAAAGGATTAAGAGCACCAAATTCCACAATACAAGGCTTAAATCATCCAAAAGTGTGCTAAATGTGGGATTAAAATATGTTCATATTACGGTTTATCAAATACCCCCACACTTAAGTATTTGCTTGTCCTCAAGCAAAATTCTTAACTCACAATTAAAATGAACTTCTTTGATTCATAATATTCCTCAGTAATGTTTCATCATAATTCAAAGATAATTCATACATTGATAACTTAAATAGAGGAATCCTAAAGATTCAAACAATCAAAGTCATAGTTTTTGTAGCATGAAAATATAGGTGTTTCCCCTTACCTAAATAATCACCTTTAATTCAAAATCGTCAAAAGTTGACATCCTCACTAAAGATTCACTCAAATCACTCAAAGTGTTTAAGGTTCAAAATTTAGCACTCAAAAGTCGAACATGAAAAGTTAATCCCATAAGCTTGCCTGAAAATCAAATCTCCACCACTGTAAAATGAGATGATACACAAATCAAAAGGTCTTTAAAAAGGGTTATAATGGGGCTCGGGTTAAAGGTGTGGATAAAGGCTGAATTAGAGAGTTAGAATCGAGATTGAATTGACAATTTACCTAACTAGAAAAATGAATTGATCCTAGATAATTACATCAACTAAAAACTTGTAATGCTAATAATACGAGCTTTTTCTTTAAGATGTAAAATTTAAACATGTAAGCTCACTTAATTATAGAACTAATAATGAATATACTTTGATTTCCTTTTTTTTAAAGAACAAATCAAGTCATAATAAAGGATGATTTTAACTACTAAAATAAAGATTATAGTTAGGCAACTGATAATCAAATCTCGATATAAGGGTGGTCAAAAGGAATGGTGATAACAAATACAGGCCGGGTTTTGGGTTAATATTAGTGGATGAGTTAATAAAAACGGTTGTTATGATCAAAGGGGTTCACTAGGGGTTAATTATGAAGGTAGGCTTTTAGTGGAGTAAGTGGGTTAAATCCTAAGTGTCTTTATCATCTCTGTATATCAAATCAATAATGTGGTCTTGACATGTATAATCGAAGCAAGTTCTAGAATAACATATCAATGTTGACACGCTCATAATCAAAAAGTGAGCACGAAAGAATGTATGCTCTAAAAGGCTCAAAATCTCACGAAAATTATGGGTTTTTGATATCAGCCTTGTAAATTTCAAACTTCAAGGTAATAACTAGATTCAGGTAGACAACCTAACAAATTTTAATTTTAAAATAGACTCATCATGCTTGATTCTCTAGTCTCTTAAAATTTAAATCATCATTGCACAATTATCAATGACTTAATTTGAAACATAAAAATAAAAATCATAAATCAAAAGAAATTTCGTTCTAATCATAATATGGGAAAATTACTTAAGAACAAGGTATAATTCAAGGCATAATTCAGGGATTTGAGAATAATGCAGAAAGTTAGGCACTTTCTCGAAATAGATATTTTCCCCCACACTTAAGATGTACATTGCCCTCAATGTACAAAGATATATATGAAATTTAAGAGATAGGGAGAGGTGAAACTTCCTGAATTTGGATGACTTCCTTGAGTTGGGAGTGTCGTGGTGTGGTGGCTGCCGACAATCTCTGCGCTAGATGAAGAAATTGAGAAGCTCGTGAAGAATTAGCCAGGAAATAATGATAGTAAATCAAAATATACTAAATATATATTTAAAGACAAGAAAGAGAAAGAGAAAGAAAGTAGAAAGTAAAATAAAATTAAAAGAAAAGATTAACGGACTGAAGAGTCCTTATTTTTAGATGGTTCGCGAGGTGGGTGTGATTTCTAAGGCTGTGGTGGGGTGGCTATGGTCGTGGTGTGGTGATTCCCTAGCAGCCTTTAGAACCTAAATCAAAGAAAACAAAATAAAATGGATAAAACTAAGTAAAATAAAAATAACGAAACAGAAAATAAAGGAGAAGGGAAACTAAGAACAAAAGTTAAATGGACTCAAAGGTCATTATCCTGTTGAATTAATGAAACAGTCGGCATGAACTTATGTAGATCGGTCTCACAGAGGGAGACTGTGCTAGGATCCTTCCGTTTCTTCGACATGGATGTGGTTAGATCTAAAGTTAGAGTGAATGAAGAGAAATGAGAATGAAAAAGAAGGGAAGTGTGAAGGAAGAAGAAGGGTGGGAAGTAGGTAAGAAGGAGAGAGGAGTGGTTTAAATAGATTTTTCATGTCTGGTACATCCCCACACCCGTGTACCGTGGGTGTGTCGAGTCACACGACCGTGTCGTATGGTCGTGTTATACTTCGTTCATTTCTCCCACGCCCATATGCAGGTCACCACACTCGTGTTGTTGAAACAGTGTCGGCCACGGCCGCATCGTACGGTCGTGGTGTTCAGTTGGGGTCCGTGGCTTGAAGATATTTTTCGTCCTATGTCGTACTATCTCTGCCATGTCAGTACGTACATCTGTAGCCTCCACACGGCCGGCCACGGCCACGGCCGTGTGCAAGGCCGTGTGGTAGGGAAATCTGCACTTGGTTAGTTTATAGTTAGGTGCTAAAAAGGAAAAGTAAAAGTAAAAATAAAAATATGAAAATTAATGGGGTTAGTGCTCGAGTTGCCTCTCGAGAAGCGCTCGTTTATAGTCTTAAGCTAGACTTACCTCTCATTCACACATTCATGGTGGTTTGAGGAGTTGAAAGTCCTTCTTCATGTTATTAGTCCTATTATCAGTATATAGTTCAAGTCGAGCAGCGTTTACTTTAAAAGTGCCGAATATAGGATTACTTACCTCGACTGTTCCGTATGGGAAAACATTGATTACCCTAAAAGAGATTTGTTTGTTTGTATTAGGGTTAGGAGGAGGTATTCGAGGGTCTTTCTTATCTAACAATACCTAATCTCCGACCTTAAATTCGTTTGTCCCTTGGAGTGGCTTTGGTTCTGCTTCGTGTATCCCTAATTTCTCTTTGAAGTGTGTCTTCCACTCGTCTAGTTCATCGATCTGAAGCCTTCATTCCTCATGAGTTATTTGCTCGTTGGCATGAGATCTAGGATCTAGCTCAATTGTGTAGTTCCGTGAAAAGAAGGTTTAACCGAATGGTTATTAACAGAATTTATGTTCTCACCTTGACTACTCGATGTCCTAGCTGAGTTGAGAGCTTAAAGATTGATTGGTTTATTACCTACACAAAGTATGAGTTCACCTGCGCTGACATCAATTTTAGTCCTAGCAGTTGCTAAAAAAGGGCCTTCCTAGAATTAAGGGGATACTATTGTCCTCATCCATGTCTAAAATGACAAAGTCTACTGGGAATACGAATTTTTCAATTTTCACTAGCACATCTTCAATTATACCTCTAGGAATTCTAATAGTTTTATCAGCTAATTGAATGCTCATCCTAGTTTGTTTGGGTTTCCCTAGACCTAGTTGTTTAAACAATTTATAAGGCATAACATTGATGCTTGCCCCTAAATCAGCTAAAGCATTATCAATAGATAAACTACCAATTAAGCATGGAATTGTATAACTCCCTGGATCTTTTAATTTTCGTGGTAGTTTGTTTTGCAACATCGCTGAGCATACTGCGTTTAGTTCCACATGCGATTCCTCGTCCAACTTCCACTTGTTTGTTAGAAAATCTTTTAAAAATTTCTTGAATCTGGCATTTGCGAAAGAGCTTCAAGAAGCGGCAAGTTAATATGTAATTTCTTTAAAAGTTTAAGAAACTTACTAAATTGTCCGTCTATGTTGTCCGTCTTTATCGTATCAGGATAAGGTATACGAGGTTGGTACTCCTTAATTACCGGTTTTGGCTTCTCATGACTTACCTCGATCTTACCTTTACTTACCACAGATTCTTGCCTTGGCTCAGGTTCAGATTCTACTAATCCTTCACTATTTTGAGCTGTTATGGCTTGAAGTTTCTCCTTTAGGTTAGGCTCAGTGTTACTTGGCAAGCTACCTTGTGGTCGTTCGGAGATCAGCTTAGCGAGTTGCCTTAACTGGTTTTCGATCCTTTTAATAGATGCTTGTTGATTTTTAAGTGTTGCCTCGGTGTTTTGGAAATGAGTTTCTGACACCGCGATGAATGTTGTCAGCATCTCTTTAAGGTTCGGCTTCTTCTCCTGTGGGTAGGGCTGTTGTTGGAAGTTTGGAGGGGGTTGTTGTCTCTGATTTCCTTGACCACCCCATGAAAAATTGGGGTGGATCCTCCAACCTGGATTATAATTATTACTATAAGGGTTATTTTGAGATCTGAAATTGTTACCCATATAGTTCATTTGTTCGCTTTCCATTCCATGTCCATAGGGTGGGTACTCAAGATTCGCCACACCTCCACTTGTTTCGCACTGCATTACCAGATGTACCTGCAAGGAAATACATAAACCATCAACCTTTTCATTTAACGTTTCTACCTAATTTGATAGCATGGATACTACGTCGAGGTTGAAAACACTGGCTGCTTTTGTTGTCTTTGTCCTTGTGACTTGCCACTGATAGTTATTCAGTGACATCTCTTCAATGAATTTATAGGCAGCCTCAGGTGTTTTATTATTCAAGGTTCCGCCGGCGGCTGAATCGATCAATTTCCTAATTGAGGGGTTTACCCCATTGTAGAAAGTTTGGACCTGTAGCCACAAGGGTAATCTGTGGTGAGGGCACCTTCTCAATAGATCCTTGTATCTCTCTCATGCGTCGTAAAGTGTCTCTAAATCCAATTGCACAAAAGAAGAGATATCATTCCTCAACTTGGCCATTTTAGCCGGTGGAAAATATTTCAATAAAAATTTTTTGGTCATTTGATCCCATGTAGTGATTGATCCTCGTGGAAGAGAATGCAACCACTGTTTGGCTTTATTTCTCAAAGAAAAGGGAAATAAACGAAAACGGATGGCATCATCAGAAACGCCATTTATTTTGAAGGTATCACAGAATTCTAGAAAATTCGCTAAGTGTGTGTTAGGATCCTCATCCTGCAAACCATCAAACTGAACAAACTGTTTATCATTTGTATAATGTTAGGTTTCAGTTCAAAATTATTTGCAGCAATAGTAGGCCTAACAATACTTGACTCAGTTCCTGTTAAATTAGGTTTAGCATAACCATACATAGTTCGAGGAGCATGATGTTCGGCCACCTCTGGAGGTAGCGGATTATTCTCAGCCATCTCTTCGGTGGTATTGATTTCGTGCTCTTCTTCTATGTAGTTTAAGCTTTGCCTTATTTCTCTACGATTTCTGCGAACAGTACCTTTAATACCGCTATCGTAAATCAGGGGTCCTGTCGGGTTCCTTTTAGTCATAAACTAGATGTAGCTGCCAGAAGCAAAGAAGAAAATTTAGAAAAATAAAAATAAAATTTAATTGCAAAAATAAAATAAATATAATATGGCTAAAGTAATAAAAATTAAGCGTTCTTAATATTTCAGTTCCCTGGCAACGGCGCCAAAAACTTGATCGTGTATGTCAGAGTCTTAAAAATTTATAAAAAGAATGATCGAGCCTGAAAACTAACTGTGACAACGATTGAGGCAAGTGCACCTATCGAACAGTAGTATAGGTGTGGCAAGACCGGATTGTCGAACCCAAAGGAACCAAAAGTACTAATACTAACTTTCTTTTTATTATTTAGCCTAAAAATTAAAAGAATTTGTTATCTAATCTAAAACTAACTAACTACTAAGCTAAAGATGCAAAGAAAAAGAGAATGAATTAGGGAAATACTTGTGAAAAAAACCAATTGATTAAGATAATACCCGAGGAAGAATCCACCTAGACTTCACTTGTTATCTAACTCTGAACCAGACGATTTATTCACTTGACTTGATCCGTAGGATTCCCTAATTTATATTAATACCTCTTTCGAGGCTACTAACATCTAACCCTAGGTTGATTAATTGAAATCACTTTCTAATTAAAACCCCTAGATTTGCATTAACTCGATCTATGGACTCCCATGTTAGGTTTGACCCTAATCTGATAGATTTTCGTCATCCTATTTCTAGGGTTGCGATCAACTCTGCTTAACTATGCTAGATCTATTCTTCAACAGGGACTTTTGCTCCACTGCCTAAGCACATCAATACTTGAATCAATATCCTAGAATATCAAAACAAGAATTAAGAACACATAGTTAAGAACAAATCAAGTATTTATCATATAGTTCAGAAAACAATAACAAGATCCGTCTTAGGTTTCATCCCCCTCAGGTATCTGAGGGTTTAGTTCATAATCATAAAAGAATACATCTCAAAAGAAAAGATAAAACAAAACATAAGAAAACCCTAAAATCCCCTGAAGGAATTGAAGGAGAGATCCTCTGTCTTGAGTATAACTCCGACTTCTTGAGATGAATCAACTGGCTTTCTTTAAGTGAATCCCACAATTCTGGCCTCTCTGGCTCGGCCCCTTAGCCTAGCTGGACGCCTCACCGGACTCCCTCTGAAGGTTGGCCTCTAGGGTGTTTATATAGGCTTTTGGAATGGCTTTCTTTGCCTCTAAGTACCCTAAATCGAATGAAACTCTTCTTTGTCACGACATGGACACGCCCATGGCACACGCCCGTGTGAATCGTGGCCAGGTCGTTTTTGGGTCTGTTAAGGTGGCACGACAGTGTGGCTTGGGCGCAGGCCGTGTTGATTTCATGATATGGCCCATTTACTCCATTTTAGGCCCATTTCTTGTTCTTTTCATCCTTCGGTGCTTTCCTAAGTATAAAACATGAAATTAAAGGATTAAGAGAACCAAATTCCACAATTCAAGGCTTAAATCATCCAAAAGTATGCTAAATATGGGATTAAAATGTGTTCATATTACGGTTTATCAAATCACTAAGAATTTGAAATGTTCGTACCTTGTTCTGAAAGTAGTTTTCGGCACATCGGATTCTTTATTTGTCAATCGATTGTAGCCCGATCTCAAATCTATCTTCGAAAACACTGTAGCTCCTCTCAACTGATCAAACAGATCATCAATATGTGGCAACAGATATTTGTTCTTTATCGTCACTTTGTTCAATTGTCGATAATCAATACAAATTCTCATAGTACCATCTTTCTTTCTCACAAATAACACAGAAGCACCCCAGGGCGAAAAACTTGGTCTAGCAAACCCTTTATCAGCTAACTCTTGCAACTGTGACTTTAACTCTTTTAATTATGTCAGTGCCATTCTATAAGAGTTATTGAGATAGGAGTAGTTCCCGACACTAACTCAATACCAAATTCAACTTCCCGAATCGGAGGTAATCCCAGTAGTTCTTCAGGAAACACATCTGAAAACTCACTAACCACAGGCACAGATTCAACTTTCTTTTCTGACACTTTTGTATCAATCACATATGCCAAATAAGCTTCGCAACCCTTTCTCACATAGTTCAAAGCTTTCATTGCAGATACAATAGCGGGTAACCCTTTCAAATCACTGGATTCAATTCGAACTACCTTATCGCTCTGACTTCTCAATTTAATACTTTTTCTTTTACAATTCACAATAGCATTATGCAGAGTAAGACAATCCATACCCAGGATTATATCAAATTTATCAAAGGGTATCAACATCAAATAAACCGGGAAGCATATATCTCGAAACATCAATGGGAAATTCTTGCACACCTTATCCACCAAGACACATTTGCTAAGGGATTCGATACTATAACCATAATTTCAGAAGACTCAACAGGTAGAGTCTTATTCAATACTAGATTTACACACACATAGGAATGAGTTGAACCCAAATCTATTAATGCAATCACATCAGTATCTCATGGTGATATTGTGAATTTTGATTTGATAGATTTTATTAATTAGTCAATTAGTCAATGTCACAATGGTTCATATCGAATATTAGTGGTTTTGGGAAATGAGGTTTCAGGACCTCGTTTTCATAAATTGAACTCGTAAATATTTAATAATTGAATTATTGTTGAATCAAATTCTGGTCCAATAATTTTAATGTTTGATTGGTCAATTATGAAAAATGATTAAATCGTAAAAACCGTAAAAGTTAATCGGTATCAGTTATTATTTGTTAAAAGGAATAATTAACATTTATTTAAGGTTCTATATGGCAATTAATCCATTTTTACCTTAGTGGTAGGTTAATGTATATGATAATTGAATATTAGTTAAATTAAAGTTTAAATAAATAAATTAAAACGTTAAAACATAAAAAGAATGAAGTCATCTTCTTTATTTCTTTTTGTCCACACCAAACAACCATTTTTGGAGCTTCTCATTTTCGACCAACAATCCTTCTTGCATGGTAATGTTTTCTAAGCCCGTTTTTTGTAATTTTTATATTTTTGATATCGTTGCAACTAGGTCCAACTAACACGTATCTCTGTTTTCAAAATTGTTAAAGATTTCTAAAGTTACCATTAATGTTAATTTAAGTTTTTGAATGTTTATGCTAGATTTTTAAGCTTAGAAATGAAATGAGATTAATTTGTTAAGTAAATTTTATTAACTTTATAGTTTAGGGACTAAATTATGAATATATGAAAATTGGTATGAAATTTTTGTAAATTGTGATAACAGGAGGCTGTATAAGAACATAATTGAAGTGGATTTAAAATTTGTAGTTAAAATTCGAATGATATGATAAGTTTGATTTTAGGGTCTAAATTGAATAAAATGCAAAACTGTAGGGAGCAACCGAAAAATGAAATTGAGTTGATAAATGTTTATAATTAGATTAAATAAGAGGGTTTGAATTGAATTATTGAATTTATCATAAATTGGACCAAATTGAAGATAATTAGGGAAATGGTAAAATTTGTTGATTAGTCCCTAAAGAGTTGTTTGTTTGCTGTCATGACCAGGTAAGTTCATGCAGTATGTTTATGTTAAATTGTTATTTATTTAGAATTATAATTTTAATTATGTGTAATTGAAATTTTAATTGTTTGCGATTCGGTACAAAAGGGTGAGATAGAGAATTAAATTGAATAAGATGAATTGCAAATTGAAATAATTATCGAATTGACCTTAAAGTGGACAAAAATTGGATATGTTATCTAATGATGAGATGTAATAAGCTGAATTGATTCGATTTAGACAGGTTGATAGTGACAATGGTTGAATTGAATATATGTGAAAGTATGATATAATGTTGTAATTGTGAAATTGAATCATTATGGTTATGTGTTGTGCTATTATAGTTGAGAATTAATTGTTTGGTTAATGAAATTTGTAATGAAATTGAAAAGTTGTTATTCTATTAACTGTTCGGGTAGAGTTGGATATAGTTGGCATGCCATAGGATAAGAAGAGTTCAAGTAACTTATTTTTCAATTATACCGATCAGTGCTGGGCACATCTATTTGTCAGTTACACCGACCAGTGCAGGGCGCATCTTATTATTTTTGGATTTATCCGATAAGCACTGGGTGTCAAACTGGTGTGTTGGTTGGATCCGTGTATCCATTCAAGTCCAAGTTAGGTTAATAGGGACATAAAATGTAAAATTTGATAAATGATATATAAATTAGATTGATAATGTGATTCAATAAGATAAAGATGGTTTGCAAAATATATATTGATATCATGTGAAAGATCATGCAAATCGAATTTACGAGCCGAATGGCCATTATGAATATATGATGAATTGAACGATGTAATTCGGAAAATGATATACCGATATGATCATATAATATGAAATAAATAGAAATATAATATCAACGATACCAATATGTGAATATAATATATTGTTTGGATTGATATCATTGAGGTTTTAGTTGCATTCATAACTTGAAATGTTGATTGATTTTTTTTCAATGATATTGATTGCTTATTTCATGAGATTGGTGTTAAATTGAATTGAAGTGTTGAATGCTCGAACTACTATATGAATTGGTTATGGGATAAACTCACCTTGTTGATTTAGGGTTGCCATGTTTAGGTGAAACTGTCAAGTTGAATAACTTATTATATAAATTCATAAATTGAGGTAAGTCGTTTTAATTCCTATGAACTTACTAAGCATTGTATATGCTTACTCCTTTGTTTTTCTTTTTCCTATAGATTTCTAACTTGTGGAACAAGTCAAGCGGATCTTTCGAAGCTCAAGCTGTCCTGATTTGGTTCGGAAGACTTTTGAACCTATTAATGCTTGATTATGTATGGCATGTACTTAGAGAGTCTTATGTTTGGGAAAATATTCTATTTTGAGTCAGTTTGGCATTTGAATACCATTAGTATATGTATATATATGTGTGTGATGAAAATGTTCATGAAAATGATATCTGGGTAAGTAGTTTGGCTTGTATGATTGTTTGTTTAAATGATGACTAGGTAATGTACCAATGAATAGGTGTGTAAAGGTAATATAAGTGCTTAAGTTATGCTTGAAATGATTTTGGTAATAATGGTGCATATTTAAGAAGTTAAGTTTAATGTTGTTTTAATGGTTATATGATATTTGATTAGATGGTAGTGAAAGTGTCATTAAAGGTTTAACGAATTGGTATATATGTATGCCCTTTTGGTTATTCTTAAAAAGGTTGAACTTGTTGTGGGGCCTTGAAGGCATATTGGTAATAATGAATGTGATAAATTAGTTGATTTTGAATTGTGAATTGAGGTGCCAATTGTGGCATATTGGTTAGGCACTTAGGATGATTGTTATAAATGATGATTTTGGTTTGATTTGGATGTTTTTGAATAGTTTGAATGTGGTTTCATAGGGTTGGTTGTTGCTTAAGTGAGTTAAGGTAGAAATCTTGCATTGAAAGGTAATTCCAGGTACACACAGCCTGATAGGCAGCCTGACACACGGCTTGGCGCACGGCCATGTGTAATACATGGGCATATGGCACAGTCGTGTGGTCTGTAAGTTTTTAGATGATTTAAGTGCACACAACCACAATATGTTACATGGTCCAGTGACACGATTGTGTGACAAAATTTTCAATATTTACACTTTTGTCCCAGATGGCCATGGTGAGGGTACACAGTCATTCATACGACCATGTGACTCTAACACCACACAACATCAGTCTGTAGCACGGTTTGCCTACACGACCGTGTGACCCATCCCACACGGGTGTAGCTCTCATACACGGTCAAAGGACACGGTCGTGTGACCCCTGATTACAAGTTTTTCCTACCTTTTTGTTTTTATTTCAAAATGATCCCTGATTGATACTAGGTTGATTTTAAGCTTTCGTAAGCTTGATATAAACTTGAAATTGATTGTATTACATACTATATTTGCCAATACGTGATGAATGAATATTTATTTTAGATTTTGAATTATAAATTGTATGCAATTGTTTGGTTCTTGCTCATAGCATCCTATTGCTCGGGTTCGATGATTGAACTGGGTAAGGGATGTTACATTTAGTGGTATTAGATATACAAGTTCAGTCGATTCTAGGACTAAACATAGTGTGTATTGAGTCTAGAAATACATGCCACAATAACCTGTGATAGTGTGATGTCTTAAGATCCGAATTGACTCTGTTTTTATATATATTGATGGCTGAATTAAATCTTGCCATATTTGGTAAGTTAATAGTAATGTTCGTGATTTGGATCAAAGAATTGTTATAGAGTTCTCATCTGCAAGTGTTAGGGAATAAGGCGAGATATGCCTTATTCTAATTGTTAAACTAGTTATTCACCCAACACTTGGGAGTTACCCTTTTAGCTCCACAATATCTAAGACAACCTCTACCCTCAATTGAGCCTTCTGTAGCACCCTATTATCCTCAAAACTCAAATATGGTAAATGTTAATCGACCGCAATTGGTGAAATTTGTAATTGAGGAATAGAAGAATTTCGTGTTTAAAATTCT
Organism: Gossypium australe; assembly: GCA_005393395.2. Taxonomy (NCBI): domain Eukaryota; kingdom Viridiplantae; phylum Streptophyta; class Magnoliopsida; order Malvales; family Malvaceae; genus Gossypium; species Gossypium australe. The sequence continues at coordinate 62,647,024 of CM016614.1, read as the reverse complement.
TTGTGTTATTAGAGAAGGAAGAAACGTATTAGTGATGAGTAAACCTGACATTAGTGATACAAAAAACCCCAGATGTGCATCTGTGTTGAATGAAACTTGAACGAGGGACATCTAAATAATTGTTAGGGCATTAGATTTAAAAGAATTTGTTGTACTGACTGAGGGAGAGATGATTAATATATGAAATGAAAAAGATTGAGCCAAGTCAAAAAGTCGAGACACTGAAAAACACAGCATGATCAAATATTCCCTTACTCTTCATCTAAGAAGACTAGAGATTTAAGAAGTTAGTACTTCGCCCTACAGGAAATCTGAGGAAAGATATGTCTAAACAAATTTATGTAAGACCTCAGTCTACATTAGTGGCAAGTACAGGTAGTGTCTGGAACATGAATAAACTGGTTTGTGAAAATTGCGGAAAAAAATCATTTGAGGAAATACAAAGTGAGAATAGGAACTTGTTTTGGATGCGACTTCACCGAGCGCTTGATTAAGGATTGCCTGATAAAATCAAATGATATTAGTGATTAGACTGTTAAATAGATGTCAATTTTTGTAGAGAAGTAAGAAACTGAGAATTAATAATAATGTTGGAACCAATCAATGTGGGACTACAGATACGATGTTGAAATCAGAAGCTCGTGCACCAGTCAGAGCTTATGATGTCCAAGCTTAAGAAGAGGCTACAATTCCTGAATCCATAGCTGATCAATATTATCCTTTGTATAGACTGGTTAACACTGCATGAAGTTATATTCAATCGTAGACAAAAAAATAATGCTAATGAAATGTCAAAAGAGTGGAATGATAAATATGAAGATAGAAAAATCTGAATTTTCGACCAATATCATATCAACAATATTAGCCCAAGTATTGATCGAAAAGGGTTGTAAATTGTATTCAACTACATTTTAGATACCAAAGTACTGAAATCAAAGATAGAACAAGTTTCATCAGAAATTGTTATTGAAGTAACATTCAAAACTGCTCCAATTTTGATTGCACTGTACAGAATGGTACAGAGTTACCATAAAGAATAAGTATACGTTACTCCGTATAGCTGACTCTTTTGATTAGTAAAAAGGAGCTACCGAATTTTAATAAGGTTGACTTTCAATCAGATTGTTGTCAGCTTTGAGTTATAATTCAGATGTATTGAAGATTTCTTTCCAAACCTGATTTAAACAATATGAGATTCTGATAGCACCGTTGGGATTATCGATCGTTCAGTGGCTTTATAGATCTAATGGACAGAATTTGCTTGTTGTATCTGAACTAAATTGTTTCTATGTTATCAATGATGTTCAATTTATGTGAGGAATGAAATTGAACATCATCAAAATCAGAAAGTAGTGATACATATATTACGAGAGAAATGATTATATGTAAAGATTTGTAAATATGAGTTCTGTTGATAATAGTTAAAGATATTTGAGTTACTCCGAACTTGTGATAAATGTGATTTAGGGAATCTCCAGGAAATAATATAGAAGTGCAAAGCTTTTTTGGATTTATTTGATGTTACAAATTGTTAAATTAAGCTTTATTTGACAAAATGTTTTGATATAACAAATTGAAGTGTTTTTGAATAAAAGTTAAAATTGATAAAATGATTCTTCAAATTGAAGTCTAATAGATAAAATTTTGAATATCTACTTGAACTCTTAGAAAATTTTTGAAACAACTTTAAAATCAAGTTAAAATGATTTTAACCAATTTCAAAGTCTTTTAACAAATGAAACTACTTTTCAAACAAGTTAGAATTGCTTCAGGCTAAAAAGTATAGATACCCTTCAAGACAATGATCCCAAATTGGCATTTTGTTTTTCAGAAAACCAATTAAGTATCGATCCGGTATTGATACCTTTTTGTAAGGTATCGATAAAATTGTTATGGTATCGATATTTAAACTTAAAAGGTCACTGAATTTAGCATTTATTGCAAGAAGTATCAATAACTCTTTATCTGGTATCGGTACTCGCTGTTGCAGGTGTATTAAATGCTCTGGTTTTCACATCCCCAGCGATTCTATTAACTACCACAACAACCTCAATGGTTAGAAATCAACTAGGGGGCATAAATACCAGCTTCTAAAAATCCTATAATAACAAGAAAGCATATTCATGTGACGACCCGAATTTGGGCCTAGTAGAATTTGATCCATTGGGCCTAAGGCGTGGGAGCCTTTAAAATTTTTGAGAACATGAGAACGACATTTATGCAAGTTGGACCTATTAGGTGAGTGATTTTGGAAGGTTAGGGGGCTTCTATGAAGTCCCGGGGTCAAACTTGGGCTTTAGGAAAATTTTGGCTTTAGGTGAATAAAACCCTGGGAGTTAGTAGGTAGGCTTTCAGAATAAAATGTAGAGAAAAATGACAAAAAGGAGTTGTGGTCTAGTGGAAAATGGCGCCACATAAGAAACAAGGGAATGACGCCACAAGGAAGCAAGGGGTGCAGGGTTCAAGTCTTGGTGCTTGCATTTTGATTGTCTTTTTAAATGGACTTTAGACTTTGGCCATAGACTTATATTTAGTTGAGCATGTTTTAAGACAACAATGAGTTAGTTGGTAAAGTGGCTAGCGGCGTGGATTATGCTACGGGGATCCTGGGTTCGAATCTCATGACAAGCAAGGGAGTATTTATTTTGCGGATTGGACGGCCAGAGTTTGTGTTGGATTTAAACTCTACTGAAGAAGGGATCCCACATGGAGTGTAGGGCTGGTACGGGTGGAGTGTAGCGGATGGATTATTAGGTTTGGGTTGGGCTGCATACTCTATTTGCATATCTGTTATGAGATCTGTTATTGATTTGGGCTAGGCCCAATTGATTCTGTGATGGGTTGTGACCCAAATGACATTGTAGTGGGCTTGGCCGACGTATGCATTGATCTGTACTGTACTGTTACTGTTAAAGGGCTTTGGCCCAGACTATTTCAGTTTCTATTTCTATATACTGACTGTTACTCTAGAAAGGGGATTACACACTAAGTTTTCATAAACTCACCCCATTTTTAACTGTGCAGGTAATCCCCAGCCTTAGACAGTTCAGAGCTGCGAGGGACTCGGAGAAGACCACACACTGCTTACGTTTTCCGTTTTGATTATCTACTTTGAAATATTTTGATTTGGGTTGTAATAAGGCCATTTAAAGTTTTCGCACTTTAAATTTTAGATCGGTGTTATTTTAACTAATATCTGTTAGAAGGAAATCACAGCTTTCCGAAATATTAACTGTTTTGAAACAACATTACGTTTTTGCAACATTTTTTAAAATGGTTTTATGATTTAATTTTTCGTAAATCAATTACTTTCAAGATTGGCTTCCGCAACTCAAAAAAAATGTTTTGGGAATAAAACTAACGTAACTGAGATTTTACTTAAGCTTTTAAACAAGAAGGGTTTTCAATGAAAACATGGTTTTCGAAAAACACTTCAATGTGACACGCCAGATTCGGGCCTAACTTCTAGGTCGGGTTTGGGGTGTTACAATTCAAGCAAAAATCATCAATCAAACAACCTTTGTACTCAATACTTCCATAATTCTCTTGTACACACTTGTGAGCTCTCATTGGCTTTCTTTTGCTCAAGTGTTTTCTTGTCTATTTGTGCTTAATTGGCAAACATCCTGATCGTGTTAGGATTATCTCTTTGTTTGTTTTTTTTTTTCTTTGAGAGGTTTATCTTACGACTTGAGGTAGAAATCTTAAGAGGGTTGTAAGGTTAAACCTTGTCTTCAAAGGTTGAACAAATTAGTGAATTTGGGAAAATCATTAGTTGTGAAAAGTTAAGGTAGTGAAGTAGAAAAATTGGGGCCGAACCACTCTAATATTTGTGTTCATTGTATAATTTTGTTTCCTTGCTTCCACCAAAATTTTTAAAGGCCAATTCACCCCCTCTTGGCAATTTTGGTTTGATTAACTGTAACACCCCAAACCAGGTCTACGCGTTAAGACGAGATTTGGTTTGTCACACAGATCGACATCCATTTAATTCTCTAATGATTTAGGTAAAACAGTTCTATAAAACCTTTTGAAAGTGAAGTAAATAAAAATTAAAAAAAATGATTTAAAATCGATGAATTGAGAAATACTAGTTTGAAATCTTATCATTTAGTATTTAATTATCAAAAACCTTTAAGTAGTTTTTAAAGAGTTCAGAAGAATTTGAAATCAAGAATCGTTAAAGTATCTCAACTATTTTAAAACAAATTTTTAAGAAAACCTTATAGAATTAACATAAGCCCATATTAAGTGTCTTAAAAACAAAATTAAATCCATCCACACATAAAAATCCATAAAAAATATTAATAAAGGCCTTATTACATCATACCCAAAATAGTAATTAAAAGAAATCACTTAATAAAAGTTCATAGTTTATAAAACCCATGTCCGCAGTGTGGCCTCCACGAAGTCATCCTCGGCCCAAGCCTCCGTCAATTGCCATTACCTGAGATGGATAATTAAACAGAGTGAGTTACTCAGAACTCAGTGTGTAACTCACTTACCGCATTCTTTGGGCCAGATCATCAAGACATTATTTTGGGCTTGAGCCCATTTACGGATTTAACAATATAATAAATGAAATGCATGTAAAATGAAATTTCCCAACCAAACCTAATTTCCATCCGCTACACACCTCCCGTACCAACCAACACACCTGTGGGGATCAAGTCAACCCACCCCGCCAACACACCAATCGTAGGCATAAAGCCATTTTAAATAATATTGTGGTGCACCACCGAACTAGATTGTGACAAAGTCACCGAACTAGAGGCATTAAGCCATTAAAAATTTGTGGCAGAGCCACCGAACTAGATTTTTGGCAACAGGCCTTTCTTCTCTTCATCAAATATACCAACCCATGCTAACATGTATGCATAACAATAAATATATATATCCATATGATAATTTAACAGAAAACCCATAATACATGTAAGTCTATATTTCAAGTTTTTATTATGGCCCACAAGACAAAATAGCAATTAGCCCAATTTAACGATCTAGCAGTTTTTCGGCCCAATTTAACGATCTAGCAGTTTTTCGGCCCAATTTAACAATCTAGCAGTTTTTCGGCCCAATTTAACGATCTAGCAGTTTTTTTCGGCCCAATTTAACGATCTAGCAGTTTTTCGGCCCAATTTAACAATCTAGCAGTTTTTCGGCCCAATTTAACGATCTAGCAGTTTTTCGGCCCAATTTAACAATCTAGCAGTTTTTCGGCCCAATTTAATAATCTTGTAGTTTTTCATGCATTTACACAAAAGTGTTAATTACTACATATTTTTCTGATTTTGCCCTCTTTACGATTTTATCCCAATACTTACGGTTTAGTATCTAACCCGAGAGATTAGTGTGAAGTTACACACCTAGTTACTGTGAGAACTAGACTTTCCCGCTCGGCGATACCTAAACATTTATCATGCTTGATTAGCACACTAATACTTATAAAACTATACTAATGATAAGCGATCTAGATCCTTACCCTCGGAATCTCAAACAACAACTATTTGCGATTTCTCTCCGATTGATGGTTCATAACCCGATGAAGAACCACGAACAAACAATGGCTCGGGGGTACGTACGACTTCAAATAATCGATTTTCACCGGCAGAGGGTCCACAACCCGATGGAAAGTCTCGGATTCCTGACGCAGCCCTTCGTTTGAAATTTGAGGGTATAGCAGAACCACCCCTCTTCCAAACACTATTTACCGCTCTTTTCGAACCTATTTTGTTTGCCCCAAAATCTTACGTTCACGGAAAAATAATAATCGAGCGATAGAGTCCCCTAAAACGAAATCGATTAGTAGTCCATCTAAAACGATATAACAAGTAATATACAAATCCTTACCTTAACACTTCAATTCAATTTTCTAACGAGTCACGAAGATTATGAATACCCCAAGTTCGGCCTTCTTTGACACTATAAAGATGAATAGGATTGTTTAAAGAAAAAAATAAGCAGTATTATTTTCGATCAAAAGACCCTCTAAACAGTATGCATATTCGGCTAGAAAATAAAGAAATGAAAAGGGTTCTTACCACTTGGCTTGAAAGAATGATTATGAAGAGAGAAATATGTGAGAAGATGGTTCAGCTAAGAAAACAATTTTGATGGAAATGATGCTAGCAACATTCGGCCATGGAGAAAAGTAGAAAAGAGAAAATGTGTTTCGGTTTTCAAGGATGTAAAAGAAACAAAGGGAGGGATTTGGGGCAAAAGAGCATTCGGCCCAAGAGTAGAAAAGAAAGAGATGAAAAATGGCCTTAGTGCTATGGTGATTTCGGCACTAGAGAGGAAGAGCTTGAGAGAATAGGCAAAAATTGAGGCCAAATGGTCAAAAATAATGACCAAAAGAAGAAAACAAGAATGCTCACAATGCACCAATTGCATTCGGTTTAGGGAGAGAAAATGAGAAGAAAGTTTTTTGGAAAGAAACCCCAAAAATGACCAAACATGCTACCATCCTTACCTATGCTACCAAAATATTCGGCCATCCCCCCTTAGACCAAAAAACCGTCCATGTTCATGGACAAATTGACCATTCAAAGCTTCCAAAACAAAGCCCTTGATTCATGCCTTATGTCCCCTTATCATACCAAAATTTCTTGATTCCATACCTTAAGTTAGTACTTACCTTATTCCCTTAGTCTACTTTCCATAAATGAAAAAGTCCATCCTTACCATAAGTATTGCTTGGCCGACACTTGCCATACAAGTGCAAAAATAAAAGTCATCTAATTGCTATCCAAGGGATTCGAACATCTCCCCTCATGCAATTACTCATGCGCCAACACCGCCTTGCCAATTACTCATCTTATGCTAATTTTAGACACTTAAATTAACTTAAGTATCAGGGTCACTTGATCCACTTCAGTAAATTCTCAATACTAAAAATTATTCTATACCCGAATAATTCTATGCCCTTTTCAAGGCTATAATAAACACGAAAAAGAAGAAAAGAAATTTTTTATTCATAAGCTAAACACCAAAATATACAATATATCGATACTCGGATTTTTAGGGTGTTACATTAACCGAGCTTATAATTGATATCAAAACTAGTCTCTAAAAGATGATCTAACAACCAAAAGAAGATCCTTGAGGTATGTAACACCAATACTCGGTCCGATTGTTGGACCCAAGTTAAGAGATGCTAAGAAAAAATCCAAAACAATCACATGCAATTTAAAACATTTAATGACCATATAAATACACACATTAATTATTAAAAATAAACACGAAACTAAATAGAGCTTCTAAATACAATAGATTAGATTCGAGCATGAAAAAAGATTAAACTGTAAATTTTTTCAAAACTTTGAACTAAGTATCGATACCAAAGAAATAAGTATCAATACTTTTGTAATAGGTATCGATATCAAAATCAATATCGATACCATTTTGGCATTTTATAATTTGAAAACACTGTTCATCTTGCGGTAGGGAGCAATGGACACCCGAGTTGTACCCGGTAGAAACTCGATACCAAACTCGACCTCCCTATCCAAAGGCAAACCCAAAAACTCCTCGAGAAAGACATTCGGAAATTCCCTAACGGTCCGAATATCCCCAACAAGTGAACCTACTGAAGCCGAATCAGGCAAAAAAGCCAGAAAAGCTTCATACCCTTCTTGAACTAACTTTTTGGCCATAAGAGCAGAGATCACATTAGATAAGTAATCTCATCGCTCGCCGATCATAACAACCTCCAAATCATCCTCTGCCCTCAGAGTTATCGTCTTAGTGGCACAATCTAATTTGACTTAATGCTCCACAAGCTAGTCTATGCTCATTATCAGATCAAACTTTCTGATTGAAAATTCCATTAAATTTGCTGGAAACATAACACCTTGGATCTCCAATGGTACTTTTCTATGGACCTTATCAACTCGTACTGACTGACCCAGTAGAATAATCACAAAAACCTCACCAAAAGTGCTCTCAACAGGAATACCTAAGTTCACAGAGACAAAACTAGCTATATAAGAATGTAACACCCCAAAACCTGACCTAGAAGTTTAAACCGAATCCTAGAGGTTACATTGATCACTAAGTGTTCTGAAACATTTCTAGTTTAACAAAATGGAATATAAAACAATACTTAAGTTACATAAAAATACTCAGAAAATAAAGTCCCAAAATTACAAAATATCCAAACCAAATAAAGCTTAAGTGCATGTAGCATAAAATTTGTACCACAATTTTCAAAACCATTTATTTAAAACTCAGAACTAAAGAAAATACTTTATTAGCTCATTCAAAAACATGTCCCTCCGAGACCTCCGTCATGCCAAGTCCAGCTACAGATATCGAGAGTACCTGAAAAGGGAAAAACTTAGGGGTGAGCTACACGAGCTTAGTGTGAGTTCGAAAACGACAAAAAAATGATAGTTAAGTGTGACAATCAATACTATCACAATGGCAACCTGATATACGAATAGTCATCATAAACAATCAAAAGTATCAGTACTGAAACACATTGATCTATATACAGTTAAACTCACAATGAGACAAACAGACAGAATGCATCGATATGAAACCGACCCATCTAGCCAAACACCTCTCTGACCCCCATTCACACTACATATGAGCTAATCAAGCTCAACCAACCATGCACACCACATAGGACCTCGAAAGGCCCATCCAACCCTATATACCACGTATGTGGACTAGGCCACTCAAATGATAATATGCAGCAAAGCTAACATATGCGTAGTACAGTGTGGTAAACCGCTATACAGATGAGTTGCAGTTAAAACTGCCAAATCTGGATAGATCAGACTTCTTTCTCTTTGCAACCAAACCCAAAATTTATGCTAATATATGTATACAGACAGATTTTCAGATTCAAAGAGCACGACTTACAGGCAGTCACACACACACCAAAGCTTATATACAATCGATCAAATACTGAATTCCATGCGATTGCAAAATGCACACAATTTGGAATCAGACATACAAAAATAGAGTACCGAATCGGAAATGATTGTACACATTTACAGGCTCAATACCAAATTTCCTAAGGTCCTATCATCGGAAAAGGTTTTATTTCACAAAGCACATTACAAATATATTTGATCAAAACAAAAGTTTAACACTACGTTTACAAATAATCACACGATCCTAAGTCATATCGGAGTCCCTAACACTCATACAGATGCACCAACAAGCGTTGGACGACACAAGAAAAAGAACGGATCAAGTTATGCTACAAAACAAAAATGTACGTAATAGAGTGCTTCGGTCGTGTGAGAGTCAACACGTCCATGCAGAGGGACACACGCCCGTGTGAAAGGTGGCACACGGCTGTGTGACTAGGGCACATGGCCGTGTGACCCAGGGACATGGCCGTGTGAATAGGCCTTGTAACTCTTTGTCTATTAGTGCTAAAATAAGGTATAGTGCAGACACGGTCGTGTGCCCACGAGACACGCCCGTCTGAAAAATAACAAAGAAATACCTAAATCCCCAAAATTAGCCACACGGTCGTATAGCCAGGTCGTGTGGCACCAAAAATTTGCCCGGACACCCTAATTACCAAAAGCACATGGATATGTGAACCACCCACGTGTGGCCACCTGTGTGGCCACGAAACCACACCGGAACTAGCTGTAAAATGTGCCTTTGATGCTGAAACGATCCCCTACCCTCGATAACTCAAAAATATATAAAAAAACACATATAATTTCAAGCCATTCCACGATAATCAACCTTTCAATTGGTCAATTTTAAAAGCACACACACAACGTTGAATTTCACAGAAACAAGTCGAAAATTTGATAACGAAAAGGAAGGGTTTCCAAACACCCACACGAAATTACCTAGAATTTCACAGAATTGAATCAAAAATTTGAAAATAAATTTAAAGAGGTTCAAACCCATACCTTAATTCACGATAAAACCCCAAACGATCAGTGAACCACACCGCCCTCTACTTGATACTCAATGGTATCTCCCTCTAAAACCCGAAACGATTGAAGATGATGAAATCGCAACAAAGCAAAAAGGAAATTCGTGAGAGAAGAGGAAGAGCAAAGAGAAAGAGGAACATGCAGAGAAACTTTGGAAAACCACTACGTGAAAACCTTCTATTTCCTCAAAAATAAAAATAAAATAAAATAAATAAAAACAAATAAAAATAAATGTCTAACCTTTTAAAACAAAACAAAGCTAAATAAAAAATAATTCCCTCAAAACACACATGTAAACTCAAACCTGAGACCCCAAACTAAACTAACACACAACCCACCACCAGACGAATAGGCCCATTCTGACACTAAAACGTGGAAACATGCATAATTGGTCGAGCTACGCACTGACCCTAATCACAGAACTCAAAACTTCTAGCCCCAAAATTCGGGATGTTATAAAGAATGTGTTGATCCTAGGTCTATCAAAGCAATATAAGGAACATTATGAATGAAGAACATACCGATGATGACACCCGTAACTTCTCTATCCTCACGATGTCTAGCCGTATATACCAGTGCAGGCTGCCTTATCTCAGTCTGATTAGCACCTCTACCTAGTGTTCTCTGACCTCTCCCCATACCATTACCACCTCTAGCTGGACCACGGCCCCTAGGTCGCTGCTGAACTACCCGCTAAGGCTGAACTAAACCCGGAGCTGGAGCTTGCACATAATCAGACTGATGTGGATAATTCCTGATGCGGTGCCCTATCGACCCACATCGCAGACAAGCTTCTAACCTCCTTCAGCATTCACTCGGATGGCATCTACTACAATACCTACATGACTGAACCACAGTAGGAGCAACTGGAACCTCAATTCTCGGAGGCCCATCAGGTCTGGCCCGTTTCTTAGGCTTCTATACAGAACTAAAGAGCTCTGAATCCCTCTTATTCTTACCTCTCTCACGGTCCCTATTTTCATGCTCAACGCGCTTAACCTCCTCAGCAATTCTCACCTTGTCCACCAAGACGGAAAAAAATCGCTCCCTATGTGGAGCTATCAAAACCCTGAGGTTATCCCTCAACTCTTTCTCAAAGCGGATACACTTATCATAGTCGTTTGACACCAACCCACGAGCATATCTGCTTAGTCTCATAAATTCAGCCTCATACCCGGCCACAGTCCTATTCCCCTGAGTAAGGCTCATAAACTCGTGTCTATGAGCATCCACATATCTTGCACCTACATAATTTCTTTGAAAAGCACTCTAAAAAATTCCACAATATATCTGATCTAGGTGAGTACCCTCCTCAATCGTCAATCACCACTTATATGCCTCATCGCGAAGCAAGGATACTGCACCCTTCAATTTCTGCTTAGGGGTGCAGTTGATATTATTCATAATCCTCTCTATGGCCTCCAACCAATATTCAGCCACAATCGAGGCAACTCTAGTGACACCCCTAAATAATTCAGTACTGTTGGACCAGAGTCGTTCAGTTACCGACCCACGGCTCCCAGATCCAGAGTGCGCCCAACGACTCTCCAAAACTCTCAGCATGGCTTGGGACAATAAATTTTCCCCAACCGAGCAAATTTAAAACCCGGTCTTAGCAGTAGGTTTAGCTGGTGTCTCACTTGTATCTAAATTGGGCATGCTGGCCATCAAGGACGACTTAGCTGGAGCCCTTCTTCAACGCCCATCGTGCCCACGAGTACTGCGTCCATGTGATCCACGATTACTCATCGTATATATATTATCTACATTACGAGTTTTATGTATTAGTTCCAGTATTTATTTAACAGATATTTTTTACTTAAAAAGTTATCAGAAGAATTTATAGAGATGTTTCAATCTCTAACTATAAAAATACAATTCTAATCATTTCAGAATTTTCCTAAACTAAAGATTATCTAAGTCAAAAGTATTTACAGGATGGTGCCGGAGACTCGGTATTTCACAGAATTATTTTTCAAATTAATACAGAAATAAAATTTACTCGAAAAACAGTTTTTACAAAATTTTGAACCCAAAATTTTACAGGTCGAGTTTTGCATCCTAACTCTAATACCACCAAATGTAACATCTCAAACCCGACCTAGACGTTATGGCTAGATCTAGAGATGTTATTGCATGTTAATTCGAAAACCCATAATTTGTTTGTTATGAGAAAACATTGTTAGCTCTTATTACGTAAAAACTCGATTTGTTTGTAAGCATATCTTCCTTAACCATTTTAACAAACATGTTGTTTATATACATATTTAAATATTTCATAAGCATTTGAGTTTGTAGCAGAAAAATCTTATTTGAGTTTAGTTTTGAAACCTGGTTTGTTATAGTGAAATCAAACATTTTGCAGATCAAAATTTAAGCCCACCAAAATGGTAAAATAGTTAAAATTAGAAAATAAAGTCCATAAATTTAAACAATCTCAAAAACGTCTCAAACAGTCCATCTAAATCAAAATACTATAAACCAAACCATTTTGCATATTTTAACAAAAGTACTTAACGAAGCTCCCGTCGCATCGATCTGTCCTAAGTCTGATGGTTACTTGAAAGCAACAAACAAATCGAGAAAGAGTTTCGAAAGTCAATGTGTAACATATAGTATAATCAACAAACAATATTTTAGATCACCGACAAACATTTTTCTTAACTAATAAAGTATCATAAAATGTCAAATGCAGAAATATAATCCTACCCCATCCGCTACACACCATTTCCGACCATCCCAACACACCATATAGGGTATAAAACATACATCTAACCCTACACACCGCTTAGTGTCGATATGACACTTTTCAAAATATATGTAGTTCTAGATTAATAGGCGAATAATCGCCATTTACAGAAATAGATGTGGCTGTGCTACCAGTTACAACAGATAATTAAACTGCCCACACTTTCTCCAATACAAAAATCCCACCCTAATGCACACGCAGAAAATAACAGAATATACATGTCATACATGCTCTCATAACAGATATGAATCAGACTTACCTTAAATACAGCTCATGTTGTGCATATATCATATTTATCATACAACACATATCAATATTTTTATGCTAACAGAACATCAGAAATCATATTTTAAAGCTTAATTGATGCCATATGGACCCTATGAATTGCCTACGTGCGACCGGAACAATGCTTACGACCCTAGGGTAAAATTCAAAATTTTGGGCCCACACGGCTTGATACACGGTCACACACACGTTCGTGTGGCCCACACGCCCAACTAGCCCAGACCGTGTGTCTCACACGGTCCAACACACGGCCTGGCACACGGTCACACACATACTCATGTGGCCCACATGGCCCAATTAGCCTAAACTGTATGTCTCATACGATCCAACATACAGCCGTGTGGCATTGACAATTTAGATTTTTGGCTTTCATCGTTCGATGTTTTCTCAGGTTTTCGTTACACACTTGATCTAATTTTTACTAGTAATCAACTGCGAGATTTTAGAACGTAAAAACGTCATTTAACACATTTAATCAATAACGATTCCTCAATTATTACCAAGTAACTCCCATAATCACAATGCAAATAATGACATTACTAAGTCAAAAATTGAACACTAGGGCGTTTGAAAAACTTACCCAATCGACTGCAACAACTCCTAATGCAATTAATTCGCAGGAGGGGAATTTCGATTTCCATTATCGTTACCTAACAACAAAAATTATTTGCAAGATTAAACTCATTCTCTTCATACAAATCGAAATAGAAGCTTAACCAAATAAGGATAATTCTCCTCACCAACAAGGAAAGAATAAATAAATAAATTCACTACCTATGTAACACCCCAAAATATAGGGTCTTTAATTTTTCATGTTCTGACCAAATTGCTTATTTGCTTCAAAGGCTAAGTGTTTTGGGGATTTTAGGAAGCCTGGGTTCAAGTATAGCCTTTGGCAAAATTTTGATTTTTGCTCTTTTGGAAACCTGGATATTAGCTTAAAGGGCATATATATTAAGTGTGCTTGGCTTGTAACACAATGAGTCTACTAGTAAGGTGGCAAGTGGCGTATGGAGTGTTCTAGTGGTTTGAGGTTCGAATCCCATGGCATGCAATAAGGAGGTTTTATTTTATGTCTCTGTGGCGAAAGAGGTAGAGTTAGATTCAAACTCTGCAAAGGTGGTTGGAGACTTGGTCATCAAATTTGAATGGATTTGAATGGGAGGCTGAGAGCAAATCAAGGAGAAAACGGTGGAGAGGTTGAAGGAGTTGGGATGTGAAGGAGTCATAGACGAATTTGGGAGAGCTTGAGTAGGGGGATTTCGGTTAAGGGGATTTCATTTGTGCATTTTTGGCATTTGAGGTGAGTGTAGAAGCCGAATTTCCCTTTTGGTATTTTGGGATTTTCTTTTATTGCATTTCGGGTTTTGCTCTCTGTGGCGTCTCGTGCATCATTTTTGACCATTCGGGTCTTTCTCTCTTCAACTTTCTTTTTCTCTCAACTGTTATTCACTTTTTCCAAACACAATACAAATTGCCAATTGTCGAATTCTCCATTGAAGCCTTACTTTCTTCTCCACATCTTTCTCTCTGCCGAATTGGTAGTCTTCTCTTTTACTTCTATTTCTTTTTCTTTTCCCGAATTTCGTCTTCCTTTCTCTGTTAGGACGAATACTCATACTCTCTCCCTCTCAAATCTCTTTTTTCTTCTTGGTTCGGGTCGAATTCTTGGCTGACTACTGCCGAAATGCGTTTGCTTATTAGTATTGGTAAGGGGGTACTACAACCACTTTATTATTTCATTCATAGTTAGATTTCTTATGGCTTTATTAACAAGCTTCGATTTTCCCTTCTTTTTCTCTTGGGGCCAAATGCATGGTTGACTTCTAAAAACTTTTGATCTGTCGAATCGTGTTAGGAGGGGAAATCGCACTTGATCAGTAGGGAGGCGCTAGTATCGGTTAGTTCTGGCAAGGTGAGTGGTTGTGGTTTAAGTTAATAAAGCTAGTGGATTAAGAGTATGCATTAACCTTATTGGTTGTAAATCTGATACGATATTTTGGTTGATTATTGGATTCGGAGAGCGTGCATCTTGGCTAGTTTCGCAAACAGGTGTGTAATTGTACACCCAATGTTGTTTCTGTCAAAATGACGGATGAAGGTGTGTATTCACACCCATGTTTAATTGTGAATCGGCAAAAGCTGAAAAGCCGAAACTTCGGCATCTGAGGGCTCACGAGCATATGAATGCATATAGGGACAAATCGAGCCACAATTGTTGGTGATAGACCGTAGAGTCCGCCACGAACGTTCTCGTGGGCTTAGGTTATAACGGGCCTCGTAGGGCCGAAATGGGCCATGTGGACCCAATAGGCTCATAGGCCCCACAAGGACGAAATCCACGGTAAGTGGTAATAAGGGATTAGGCTGCGAGGTTTGCGTAGCCATGACGAAATGGGGCTGAACGGGCCACACGAGCGTGTGGGACCACTTGGGCCCAATTACACTGTTTTGGCCATATAAGTTATTCGAGTCGTTCGAGATGACAATAGGCCTTTGGAAAGGTCGTAAACTGTACCGAAATACTCCTAATGAGTAAATTGATTGAAATACCCTTGTAGGGTAGAATTACCGAAATACCCTCGTAGGGTAGAATTACTGAAATACCCTCGAAGGGTAGAATTACTGAAATACCCTCGTGGGGTAGAATTATCGAAATACCCTCGAAGGGTAGAATTACCAAAATACCCTCGTGGGGTAGAATTACCGGAATACCCTCGAAGGGTAGAATTACCGAAATACCCTCAGGGGTAGAATTACTAAAATACCCTCGATGGGTAGAATTACCGAAATACCTTCGTGGGGCAGAATTACCGAAATACACTCGAAGGGTAGAACTATCGAAATACCCTTGTAAAGTAGAATTACTGAAATACCCCTGAGGGGTGAAGTTACTGTTTTACCCCTAACCGATGAAATGACCATTATACCCCTAGTAGTAGTTTAGTTGATGTGTGTATGATATCTGTCGAAACCTTTTTTTCATTTAGAAAACAGGGATCGACTAAAAACAGAAATGGAGTCGCCACCGATCCTTTATTTAAGATGTGATCGGGTCACCTTGAGATGGATTATTTTAATAAAACATTTTAGATTTATTAAAACAATAATTTTGGTCTACGAAATCTAAGAAAATAGGTTCGGAAGTCGGTTACATGCGAGGAAGGATTAGCACCCTCACAACGTCCAAAATTGGTACCAAACTGATTAATTGATGTCCTAATGTCAAAAATTTGAAACGATTTTAGAATACGATTCCGTTTTAAAAAAATTAAAAAGTTTTAAATAACTCGAATTGGATATTGAGATTCTCTTGTTCCGAAAGAATAAAATATCACATCCAACACGATAGGATATGACGTTTCAAACCCTCGATGCCAAGATCCTCTCATGATTTCCAAAATTCATGCGTTGAGATTTTTATAAGGATATTCAATTATTCGGATAAACGAAAAACTGAAACCCAGCACGATAGGGCACGATTCCCCAAGTTTCCAAACATGGAATATTGCCTTATTTTTTTGAAAACAGGGACAAAATTTTAAAAAGGATATTTGGTTATTTGGTCAAACGGAAAATCGAAACCCAGCACGATAAGGCACGATTCCTCGAAATTCCAAACACACAAATATTGCCTTATTTTAAAAACATGGACATAATTTTAAAAGGTTATTTGGTTATTTGGTCAAACGAAAAAAATTGAAATCCAGCACGATAGGGCACGATTTCTCGAATTTCCAAACACACAAATATTGCTTTATTTTGAAATACGCTATTTTAGAATTGACTCCAAATGTTTTTATTCGATCACTATTCGATAATGAAAAGTAAAATTATAATATCGAGCGTAGAATAATAATGTGGCAAAAATAACATACAAAGGGACAACATCACATGAAAATACCAAGAAACCAAATTAATACACATACGATGGCAATACACATATACTTTACAAATATTAACATTCAAAATCCATAAATTGAAAAGACAATTTTCTTAAAAAGAATCTCAAACAAATTGACACAATTCACAGGCGACAAATATGTAGAAGAAAATGAATAACATAAAATAACAACCATTTGCCACCGATGTTAAACGAATTGTCAGTTATATACAAAAGTTTTGAAGTTGCATGTAAAAGTGTGAAATATGTTAATAAACAAAAAGAGAGATAATTAATAAAAAGGATTCACAAATAAATATTATATACAGAGAAAATCCAAGTGAATTATACAAAGTAATACATGTATTAATCTAAATAAATAGCATTCATAAAAAAATAAAGAACCAATATGAATAATATAGAAAATGATATATAAAGGTGTGGAAAATATATAAAAAAATTATGATAAAATAAAAGAAAACAATTATAAAAGATTTATTAATTATATACTATATAATAAAATAAGATCTTTAAGAGAATTTAAAAATAATAAACATAATAGATTAAAAATATATATGCATAAAATAATGTGAAATCAATGATATACACATAGTATAAAAAATAATTTTAATATAAATTATGCGTATATGTATATAAAATATATAAGTATTCAAATTAAATATCATACAAATTCTTGAAACCTAGAAATATATATAAAGTGACCTTCAAGATAAATAAGTTATAAAATAAAACAACAAAGAATATTTATAAATGAAAGTCAAAACAATCAAATTAAAATAGTGTAAAATCAATAAAAGAATTCAACATAATATATTAAAATAATCAAAGTAATGAATGATTAAAATAACTCAATTGAAATAAGAAACAAAATCAAAAGTATAATTTTTAAACAAATAAAAACAGAATTAAGGACTTAAATAAAATGCGCATAAATGAACGAGGACTAGAAAAACAATATTTCTATTCGCGAAAATGCTGCGTACGGATTGGACCGAATTAGAACAGTGCGCGATTTACAGAGATCAATTTTAAAAAATAAAGAAAATGCATAACGGATCTAATCATATAGCGATGTAGAAAAGGAGGACTGATTGCGCAAGTATCCCATCAACGCAAAAACATGCGGATCCCATGGGTGTTGGATCGGGTCAAGTCGGGACGATCCATGCGACACCGTTTTAGAGCCACTGAAACAGGCCTAAACGATGTCGTTTTGTTCGCTTCAATAAAGCTAAAAAAACCTAATTCTAAGTTACCTAGTCCCTTAAAACAGAAAGAAAAAAAACCTAAACACTCCTAACCCCTCCCTTAATCAGCTGCCTCAAAAACCCATCGTCAAGGGCCATTCGACTGTCAGGCGCTTCAAAAATTGGCGAAGGCATCAGATGAACATCGGGCATACCCCTTTTTGCATTTATGCTCGGAAGCGTTTCACTCCCAAATCCCCATTCCGGCTTCGATTTCGATGAAGCGAATAGAGATCTAGTGACGGCGATAAGCGGGTAGATATTTCTTTCTTTTCTCTCTTTGTATGCAATAGATTAAAAAAAAGGAAGATCAATCCAGTCGAAATAATAGAATAGGAAATTTTAAAGAAACTCAGAATCGGAAATCACCTTTTCAGAAAAACTTTTTGATTTCTCTGTATTTTCTGTATATATTCTGTATGCGTAAAATTGTAACCTTACAATCGTTTTTTTTGCTTTCTTTTTATAACTAAGAAGAAGAAAATAAAAGAAAATCAAAATACAATTTTTTGTTTTCCTTTTTTGCTGTCATTTCTCTACTATTCGTTTGCAGGTACGAAAGGCGGACGTGGCGTATGGAGGCTCGCTGGCGGTACGGAGGCTGCGTGGAGGCGCGCGTAGGGGCACACGTGCGACGCTGTTAGCTCATTGAAACCTTAGCGTTTCGATCCATCCAAAATTCTTTGGGCCATTTGGGCCGTTCTAAAAATCAGGCCATTCGGTTTAGGTCTGTTTAGAAAACATTTGGGCTGGTAATTTTAGGTTTTGTGTAATAGGCTAGGTTTGGGCCAGTTTGTTTATTTGGGCCTATTTTTTGTAATCTAGACTGTTTTTATTCATGGACATTGGACTGTTAATTTTTGGTGTTTTATTGCAATTTATTTTGGTATGGGCCCGGGCATAAATTGGGTCTTACACTATCTATATGACTGTTTATGAATATGACATACTGCATACACGTAATATTTATGACACGAGATTCTGTATTGGGGTTGGGATTCTGATTTGGAGGAAGTATTGTGCTAGTGGCTCTACCATATTTTTACTGTTCTAGTGGCTTTGCCACGTATTCTGATTTTAGTGGCTTGGCCATGTTTACTGTTATTAGCAGCTATGCTGCGATATAGGTGTGTTGGCTGGGTGGGTCGACTTAGTCCCCACGTGGTGTGTTGGTTGGTACGGGTGGTGTGTTGGCTGGTTTGGGTTGGGTTGCATTTCTGCTCTGTACTAATATTATTTGGGCTTAATCCCACACTATTACTGTATAGGGCTAAGGCCCAGACTGTACAGCTACTGAATAAGGCTCAGGCCCAATCTGCACTACATATACTATTTATTGTTTACTGTTTGTCTGTTGGGGGATTACACACTGAGTTCTCGTAACTCACCCTTTTTCTTTTAACTGTACAGGTAATCCCCAGCCTTAGATGGTTTGGAGCTGCGAGGAACTCGGAGGTGGCCACATGTCCGCGAGTGTTTAAATTTATATCTAGTTTTTTTATATTATATTTTGGGGTTGATATTTTGTAATAAGGCCATTTGAGATTTTTACTTTTATTTGGTTTTAACTTTTTACTTTGACCTGCTAGATTAGGAAACACGAGTTTTCAAAATAATAACTATTTTCAAAGGGAATCACGTATTTCAAATTTAAATGGTTTAAAATTAAAAAAGCTTCCGCGTTTTTTTTTTTAATCCAGATTAATAAATTTGTAATATATGATATGATCCACAAGTGATTAATAGGTTTTGACTTTACAACCCCAACGTTTGCAATAGCAATTAGTTTTAAAAAGGATTTAAAACTTTAGTAATGAATTTTCATCGATAAGACCGGTTTTTAAATCAACACTTCGATGTGACACGTCAGATTCGATTGTAATGTCTAAGCCAGGTTTAGGGTGTTACAACCTAAACATTCATCACAAGCACTTACTAAAAGACCACAAACCTGATTGCACAGTGGATGGGGATTGAAATTGAAACAAATACACAAAAGAGAAAAAAATACGATGGGCAGGATGGAAAAATTAAAAGGCAATAGATAAAGAATAGGGTGTAAGGGAGAATCGTGGGAAAAACAAGAAGAAAAGAAAGAAATAAAAATAATATGAAAATAAAATAAAGAAAATAAAGAATAAAGAATGTGGGAACGTGCCAAAACTGTTTGCTTTTGGAAAATTAAAAAGAATAAAACAAACAAATAAAAGTAATACCAAATGGTAAAATCCAACCAACTGATTTGATTCTGATAACTCAACCACGTGAGTAGCACAGACTAAATAATAGAAAAAATATTTTCACTCACACTTTTAGGGATTCAAACACATTACCAGAGGGTAAGTTAACACCTTATCACTGAACTAGCAGGCTTATTCTGACACAAATTGACAAAAATCATATTTAAGCCCAACGAATAGAGATAGGCCTAGGAACAAAAATAATTGAATTTCCCAAAAGAGACATTTGAACCCAAGACCTCCAACACACAAACTTGGCATTTAACCACTAAGATAGATACTAATTAGTGACAGAATTTAACAAATAGAAACTTAGATTTTTGGGGTGTTACATTAAGGGTGTTTCCGTCCGCACAACCATATTTAATGTGATAGGGTTTAGTTAGTAGATTTAGGATTTTAATTTAAGTTTTATTTTTTTCCTTAAAAATAATTTTATTTCTTATTTTCGACTTGCATTCTATTTGAGTTCAAGTCTTCGTTGTTAAGTATTTTCATAATTTTCCTTTATGTTTCTCTTGCAAATGACACTATCTCGCTAGCTGTTAAAGTATCTCGCAGATCTCAGCACATCCAATTTATGAAACGAATCAAATGGTAATTGAATCGATGAGGGGCTAAGTCCTTTATGGAGATTACCGAGCGAATGTGGGAGTGATTAACGGAAGGATGAGGGCTTCCCATACAAATTAGTTGGTATAAATTTATGTGTGCTTAAACCTTAGGATTGACAATCCTAGAAGTAATCTAGGCTAAACGAGGTTGAAAGATAAGTTTACTGAGTAAATCGTAATTTATCTCGATTAAGAACGTGAGGTCAAAAGATAAGTGAGTGTTGATCAATTAATTAATTAGTAGAGACCGAAAGGTAATATTAGTTAGTTAATAACTAATTCACTAAAACAAACTCGAGTTCTGATGTTAATTACAACCACTAAAGCGAGTAAATCTTTTCTTAGTTAATTGAGATTTCCTTCGTTGATTTATTTATTTCTAGTTATTTTATTTTATTTTATTTCATAATACTAATTTTAATACTCTTATTTATCATAGTTTTTATTTTATTTTCTGCAATTAGTAGGATAAATAGGAAAATTAATAATTATAGATACAATTTTTTTACTTTATTTTATTTTTGCTTTTTTTAAAAATTTTGTTTACTAACTTCTTATTATTTGTCTCTAATTTCAATTTATGACTCGAAGTGGAAGCACTCCAATCGAGCCACATCTTGATTCAGAGAGATTTCTAAGACGCAATTGTCAATTAATGCAAAACGATCCACCCATGGTAGCTGACTTATCTCGGGAAAATCCACATTTTTTCGATCCACCTGAACCACAAGTCCAAATTTGTGGAGAGCTACTGATGGCTAAAAGGACGTTACGTGATTATGGCTAAAAGGATGAAGCAGCATTGAACGACCGACGATTAATGCCAATAATTTTGAGATCAAAATTGCTACAATTTAGATAATCCAAAACACCTTGCAGTTCCGAGGGAATATGACGAAGGATCCAAACAAGCACCTAATGTCACATCCCAAAATCTAGCCTAGTAGTTTCGGGTTAGTGGACCGAGTTTGGTCGACTTGGCCTTGGATTAGTTTTCAAAAGTTAGAGCCAAAATTAGGTTCAAAAATTCAGAATTTAGTCATAGGAATATATTTTCGCTAAAATGGATTTCACAAAATAAAATCAATTTTAAAAAGAATCGAAAAAAAGATTTTTAACTAGAAAAAGGGATTGATTTGTAAAAGGAAAAGGGGATTGATTTGTAAAAGGGTTAAATTTGGGAGTAGCCCAAAATAAATTATATCAATTTTTAAAACAACCTATTTTTTCCCAATACTCTACAAACCACGCACCCTTCTTCCCTCCCCATTTTCGTCATTGAAAAAAATCTTAAACACAAAATCCACATAATTTCTCTCTAAATAACTTAGCCCTTGTGATTTTCACATCTCCCAAATACCAAAATCTCTTTTAAATTTAAAGAAAATTGTTAAAAAACAACATCAATCCCTTCATACATTTTCCAAACAATTTTTCACAAAATTCAATCTTCGGTTCATTTTTCTTCTCAGTCAAGGTAAGGTTCTAATTCCCTCTTGGATTTTTTTATTTAATTTAACCCTTCAAATCAAGTTTTGATCCATTATAAAAAGAATTTTACGTTTTAGTCGAAATTGAGATCAATAATGGCAGAATTCGAGTTTTCAAACTAAACTGTTGTTTCTAAGTGTTTTTAGGCTTGCTATGATGAGATTAGAATGTTTCTAAACTTACTTTAATCAATCATTAAGAGATTTGAAAGATTTAACAATTTTTTGTTTGAAGTGTTCATGAACGTCGAATTTTCTAGAAAATTTAAATCTAAATTTCTAGGTGTTGTCATGGTTAAGATCTATTCTAAAGTGAATAATTAGATGTTTAGAATTGATTTTAAGCAATAGAAACAAGTTTGGATCAATAAATCAAAGTTTCGACTAAAATAGTCGAAATTTTTGCTTTAAAAATGAGTTAGGTTGAATTTTTGTTTTGTTTGATTTCTGATGTGTTTTTGGTTATTAATGATTGTACGTATTGTATGTATTATGTTTGTGAAGTTATGAAACCGTTGGAGCTCTCTACGAGCAAGGAAAAAGGTAAGGTGAAGCTTGTTTAAGCTTTTGGCTAGCAAGCGAAAATGAGATCAGTGAGTTGCTGCTGATACACTTGATCCATAGTGTTAATTGAGAGTTTAGGATTAGCCTAAACCCCTATCCTAAGTTCTGACTATAAGCATTTCCTATACATTTTTCCTTGTTGTGAAATCATGTCTAAGTAAGATGAGTTGTGATATATGATGCTAATACAACAGGTAATATGAGGAAATACATGAATGTGATATGTAGTTTACTAATTTTAATGCACACATATAAGATCTAATATATGATAGCTTAGTGAGCAATATTGTGGCACTTGAAGTGCAATTAAATGTGTATCCGATAAGCATGTATTGTGTAAGAGATTGTGATGTGAAACTGATGAGCATGAACACAGGTTATGTGTATTAAAACAATAAATAAATATTTGTAATTGTGGATATTTTGGCCTTGATATCCCTTGAAACGATTGGATATAGTTAGGCATGCTATAGGATTGTAAAAACTAAACTTTGTGTTTTTTGATTTGGGTGCTGAGGCCCCGGGACAGGCTAGAGATGTAACATCCTAGATTAGGGGTTATGTGTTCGTGCGTAATTCATGAGATAGTGGGCTCAGTGGGTGTGTTGGATGTGTTCTGAGGAGTTTTAGGAACCCTAAGATGTAAGGAAATGTATGGAAATGTAAGGAAATGTAAGGAAATGTATGGAAATGTAAGGAAATGTCTTGTCTTGGAAATGTAAGGAAATGATTTAGAAATGATTCAAAAGAGGAAAGTAAACATTTCAGGAAACTTGGAAATGTAAGGAAATGTTAAGTTTAAAGGAGGCAAACGAAAATTTTTGGAAACTTGGAAATGTAAAGAAATGTCAAGTTTTAAGTTTTAAAAAGAGGAAATTAAGGCAATGTGGCCTTAAGAAAATTAGTAGGAGGAATTTGACACACAATCAGGCTTGGAAAAGTGGCCTGAAGATGCCACTTAAGGCCCAGGTGGGTGACGCCACAAGCAGGTATTTGGGTCAGGGTTCGAGTCACTTGGGAAGCAAATAAAAGAAGTTTTATTTTTGCTTCCAGAAGCAGAGAGGTGGACGGCATTAAGGCTCTTAAAAGAGGAGTTTTATTCTCTTTAAATTTCGGCTAAATAGGGGATAAATAAAGGATTTATTTATCATTATTTTCAAGAGATAATTGTTGGATTAAATTCTTTTAATAAAGTGATAATTAAAAGGATAAAGCTATCAAATAGCAGAGTAGTGGCCAAGTAAGGGACTCTAGCCTAGTAATTTTGGCTATAAAAGGAAGAGTAAGGCTATTCTTCATTCATTCTTTTCTCTTCAAGAAAACCTCTACCGAAATTCTCTAAAGTTTCTTCTCTTCTCTCTGCCGAATTCTCTCTACCATTATTCTCTTTTTCTCTTTTCTTTCCTTCTTCTATTACAAGCACAATCAAAAGCTGAAGATACCAATAGCCCTAGTCGATTTCTCACTAAGCCTCAAGAGCCGAAATTGTTATCCACATCAAAGCCATAGCCGAATACTGCTAAGGGTTCAAGCAAAAGTTCCATCAAATTCTTCAGTAAGGGTAAGATTAGGTTAGATTCTTATTCTATTTCTTTTAAGGCTGTTGAAATTAAGATTCTAATACCCTTAATATCTGTTGCCGAAGAGATCTTTCGAGATTTACTAAGTGTCGACTACAAGGAAGGAGAAGTTCTTTTCCCGAAGGTATACCATAAGCCGCGTGTTCCCTAGTTATTCGGTGAGTTTCGGGATTTAAAATCCACAAGGTAAGTGTCTATAGCATTCGGCCAAGGCCTATTTTAGTAGTTAGATCTATTATTATGTGTTTTAAGCCGAAAACTAACAGATTCAAGGGATTTAGTGAGTAGCCGATTTCAAAGGAGAAGAATACAAGTTTTCGAGATTTGACTATAGTCAATTCGACAACAAGGTAGGTTTTAAGAATACAAATCCTACTAGGATGTGGTTTTATAGGCTTTATGCTAACATACTAAGGTTACCAAATGTAGGAATTGAGATCTAAAGCAATAGATCGGTTTTTTCGGGATTTTAAAGAATTCGTTAAGCAAATCAGGTGTGTACCCCACACTAACTTTTAATATGTTATATGGCATATATTTAATATATAAATGTATAAGAATGTGAATGTGGCTAAAATACCCTAATGTGGTACAATGTACTCAGGTACGTTTCCTACTCCTGCTAGGATTACGAAATATGTTATATTTTAACATGTGAAAAGTGACATGAATGTGAATTCAAGTATGATATGCATGACATGAATAATATGGGGCATTCGGGTTATATGAGAAAGGGGAAGTGAACGTGGTGACTTCGGTCTCACTATCTGAATGTGGTGGCTTCGGTCACATTATCGGAATGTGGTAACTTCGGTTACATTATCTGAATGTGGTAACTTCAGTTACATTATCTGAATGTGGTGTCTCATGATACAATAATCTGGTGGCTATGCCACGAATCTTATATGGGCGATGAGCACGTCGACTGCAGCGACTGCCTTCGATGGTGTGTAGCGGAAGGAGGGTCGACTTAGTAGTCCCCACGGTGTGCAGGTTGGTACGGGGATATGTAGCGGATGACATCTAGGTTTGGGTATGGGTTGCATCATTATTTTATCTGTATATGAATGTGCATGTGATACGTTATGGTATGCCTGATTTATTAAATTTTAGTGTTGTGTACACATTGAGTCTGTTGACTCACCCCGTTGTGGGAACATTTTTCAGGTGATGAACAGTGATGGACCGGGACGGCAGAACTTGTGGTGGCCATGCTCAGCTTGAAGTTTTATTCAATATGGACATTTTATTTTATTTAAGTACTTAAGAATTTTATTTTGGGATTATTTGATGTAATAAGGCCATAAGGCCATAGTTGAATTTCTTTATTTCTTTTTACTTTATTTATTATGTTTACAAATTTTTATTTATGGATCAACAAATTTATTTTAAAATAAACTCTAAGTATTTTGTCACCTGAAATAAATGGATTTCAATATAAGATAAATTGGTTTTCAACACAAGCCCAACCCAAAACATTATTTTCTTTAAAATTGCACAAGTTTTTCCTAAGGAACAAAAGAACTTTGAATCGGTTTACTTGAGGAACATACCCAATCTGGTCAAAACTTGTGGGCCGGGTTTGGGGTGTTTCAATTTGGTATCAGAGCCCAGTTTTAAACTCTCGGCCTGTGGTTTAAGGCCCAAGACGTTTTCAAATCGAGCCCGAATGAGTTTTATGGAAATATTTTAAAAATAAGCAGGTTTTCTGGCATGGCACCTAAGTCTCCGACCCGCAGTCCACCAGGTAAGTACCCCTAACCTTTGGGTGATTTATATTGTGATCTGTAGAAGGGTAGAAATAGAATGGAACGTAGATTAGTATGATAGGTACTTGAACTATAAGGCTAGCTTACCCCAACAGTTACATAAGACTTAAATGCTTAATAAAACAAACCTGTGTCTAAGTCGCCGAGTTAGGGTGTGGTAACCATTGTGCGCATGTCTAGGATTGGATCCGGAAGAGCCTGGTATTTAAGCAGTCCTAGTGACTCCCCTCCTCTTCGCAGGAATCCTACCTGGTGCGTAGCTTCGGTTCACCCTAACCAAGAGGACTCAGTCACAGGCTAAACCCAATAACTAAAACCCGAAAGGGATTAGCCACATTTTTATGGAAACCCTAGTTTTAAAACTCTTAAAATCACCCTCTTAATTTGTAAAAACTATCTCTAAAAAAAAAATTCCGAAAAATTTCTTGATTTACAAAATTACTAAAATACCACTGGTGGTAAATTACAAAAATGCCCTTGGTTTATGAAATTTCCAAAATACCCACAGTTCTTATTCAAAAAAAAATTCATTACTTTATAACAAGTCCAAAAACTCTACTTCTGCAAAATATTAAAATACTCCAACTTGGAAAATTTACGAAATTGCCCCTAACTTACAAAATTACCAAAATGACCCTGATTTCCAAAATTTTTGCAACATCACCGACTTGGAAAACAAATGCTCAAAAAGAACCCTCAAGTTTTGCAAATGTTGAAATACCCTTGATTTATTAAGCTTTACAAATTTACTCTGATTTATTACCAAAATACCCCCGAGTTTCAAAATTTACCGAAATACCCCTGTAATTTAAAAATTTCCGAAATACCCCGGGAATGCAAAATTACCAAAATACCCTTATTGACAAAATCACCAAGGAACCTTATTTTGACAAATTACGAAAATACCCCTGTAGGGCAAATTACGAAAATACCCCTAGGTAGTGGAAAAACAGCAACAATGAAAACTACAACATTTCTCTGAATGAACGAAAGTTCATAATTGATTGATGAATGTATGAATGAAAAGACTGTATGCATGTATGAATACGAAAGAACCACTCCTAAAATTCTTTTCATAAAACTTCTTCGCGGGTAATCAGTGGAATAAAGGCTAATTCATAAAACTTCTTAATCAGATTAAATTGTGAAGTAGACATGAGTTCTAGGGGACGTGAACTTAAAGATTGTGCCTAGAAAGTATGATGGTTCTATTAAGATCAGAGTGCGCAGCGTAAGCATAGTGCGGTGAGAAGGATTGTACGACTGTTAATAAGTAATTTCGAGGACGAAATTATTTTAAGGAGGGTAGAACTGTAACATCCTAGATTAGGGGTTATGCGTTCGTGCGTAATTCATGAGATAGTGGGCTCAGTGGGTGTGTTGGATGTGTTCTGAGGAGTTTTAGGAACCCTAAGATGTAAGGAAATGTATGGAAATGTAAGGAAATGTATGGAAATGTAAGGAAATGTCTTGTCTTGGAAATGTAAGGAAATGATTTAGAAATGATTCAAAAGAGGAAAGTAAACATTTCGGGAAACTTGGAAATGTAAGGAAATGTTAAGTTTAAAGGAGGCAAACGAAAATTTTTGGAAACTTGGAAATGTAAAGAAATGTCAAGTTTTAAGGTTTAAAAAGAGGAAATTAAGGCAATGTGGCCTTAAGAAAATTAGTAGGAGGAATTTGACACACAATCAGGCTTGGAAAAGTGGCCTGAAGATGCCACTTAAGGCCCAGGTGGGTGACGCCACAAGCAGGTATTTGGGCCAAGGTTCGAGTCACTTGGGAAGCAAATAAAAGAAGTTTTATTTTTGCTTCCAGAAACAGAGAGGTGGACGGCATTAAGGCTCTTAAAAGAGGAGTTTTATTCTCTTTAAATTTCGGCTAAATAGGGGATAAATAAAGGATTTATTTATCATTATTTTCAAGAGATAATTGTTGGATTAAATTCTTTTAATAAAGTGATAATTAAAAGGATAAAGCTATCAAATAGAAGAGTGGTGGCCAAGTAAGGGACTCTAGCCTAGTAATTTTGCCTATAAAAGGAAGAGTAAGACTATTCTTCATTCATTCTTTTCTCTTCAAGAAAACCTCTACCGAAATTCTCTAAAGTTTCTTCTCTTCTCTCTGCCGAATTCTCTCTGCCATTATTCTCTTTTTCTCTTTTCTTTCCTTCTTCTATTACAAACACAATCAAAAGCCGAAGATACCAATAGCCCTAGTCGATTTCTCACTAAGCCTCAAGAGCCAAAATTGTTATCCACATCAAAGCCATAGCCGAATACTGCTAAGGGTTCAAGCAAGAGTTGCATCAAATTCTTCAGTAAGGGTAAGATTAGGTTAGATTCTCATTCTATTTCTTTTAAGGCTGTTGAAATTAAGATTCTAATACCCTTAATATCTGTTGCTGAAGAGATCTTTTGAGATTTACTAAGTGTCGACTACAAGAAAGGAGAAGTTCTTTTCTCGAAGGTACACCATAAGCCGCGTGTTCCCTAGTTATTCGGTGAGTTTCGGGATTTAAAATCCACAAGGTAAGTGTCTATAGCATTCGGCCAAGGCCTATTTTAGTAGTTAGATCTATTATTACGTGTTTTAAGCCGAAAACTAACAGATTCAAGGGATCTAGTGAGTAGCCGATTTCAAAGGAGAAGAATACAAGTTTTTGGGATTTGACTATAGTCAATTCGACAACAAGGTAGGTTTTAAGAATACAAATCCTACTAGGATTTGGTTTTATAGGCTTTATGCTAACATACTAAGGTTACCAAATGTAGGAATTGAGATCTAAAGCAATAGATCGGTTTTTTCGGGATTTCAAAGAATTCGTTAAGCAAATCAGGTGTGTACCCCACACTAACTTTTAATATGTTATATGGCATATATTTAATATATAAATGTATAAGAATGTGAATGTGGCTAAAATACCCTAATGTGGTACAAAGTACTCAGGTACGTTTCCTACTCCTGCTAGGATTACGAAATATGTTATATTTTAACATGTGAAAAGTGACATGAATGTGAATTCAAGTATGATATGCATGACATGAATAATATGGGGCATTCGGGTTATATGAGAAAGGGGAAGTGAACGTGGTGACTTCGGTCTCACTATCTGAATGTGGTGGCTTCGGTCACATTATCTGAATGTGGTAACTTCGGTTACATTATCTGAATGTGGTAACTTCGGTTATATTATCTGAATGTGGTGTCTCATGATACAATAATCTGGTGGCTATGCCACGAATCTTACATGGGCGATGAGCACATCGACTGCAGCGACTGCCTTCGATGGTGTGTAGCAGAAGGAGGGTCGACTTAGTAGTCCCCACGGTGTGCAGGTTGGTACGGGGATATGTAGCGGATGGCATCTAGGTTTGGGTATGGGTTGCATCATTATTTTATCTGTATATGAATGTGCATGTGATACGTTATGGTATGCCTGATTTATTAAATTTTAGTGTTGTGTACACATTGAGTCTGTTGACTCACCCCGTTGTGGGAACATTTTTCAGGTGATGAACAGTGATGGACCGGGACGGCAGAACTTGTGGTGGCCATGCTCAGCTTGAAGTTTTATTCAATATGGACATTTTATTTTATTTAAGTACTTAAGAATTTTATTTTGGGATTATTTGATGTAATAAGGCCATAAGGCCATAGTTGAATTTCTTTATTTCTTTTTACTTTTATTTATTATGTTTACAAATTATTATTTATGGATCAACAAATTTATTTTAAAATAAACTCTAAGTATTTTGTCACCTGAAATAAATGGATTTCAATATAAGATAAATTGGTTTTCAACACAAGCCCAACCCAAAACATTATTTTCTTTAAAGTTGCACAAGTTTTTCCTAAGGAACAAAAGAACTTTGAATCGGTTTACTTGAGGAACATACCAAATCTGGTCAAAGCTCGTGGGCCGGGTTTGGGGTGTTTCAAGAGAGATAAGAGAATATAAAGTTAAGCTCCATTCACCGAGACATGCTGGTGTGTTAGAGAGTGTTTAGATTAATGTTACACTTTTGGGACATGTTAGACTCTCCAAGTCCATTTATCTAATGTGTGGTGATTGAGTCTACTTATATGTTTCGTAACCTCAAGCTATCAAATTATCATTATGTGAGTTATATATGAATTTTGTCGTGTGTGAATACATGTGAAAGAATATGCTAAACTTGTGAGATAATGAAGCATGAAAATGTTTTTTTACTTTGATGAAAAAGAGGTTGTGAATGTGCCTTAGTATGCTCTTGCTTAACTTATGTTATTATGTATTCTTAGTAATACTTCTGGACATTCATTGAGCTTGAAAAAGATCACACTCTTTTCCCAAAATTTGCAGGCTAGTAGTGCAGCCAAGGAGCAAACAGTGGGAAAGTGTGGTGATCCATCCAAGGTATAACGTTTAAGTAGGTGTTTTTGTAGTTTGGACTCTTTCAATAAAGGCAATGTGGGTTATTATTATCTTGGGACTAGACTCATGGCCTATTGATTTTATTTTTAGACTATGATTGTGGATATTTTGATGCTTGAGGATGAGATTGAAAATGCATGTTATGTTTTCTTGATGAATATGTAATAATGTGGCATGTATAATGGTTTAAAAGTTTTAATAGGCTTAAACAATATTCTGGAAGTTCGAGCATATTTAAAATGACCAAATGGTTCAAAATGGACATTTAGGATCCTTAGTAAACCTTGATATGTTGGTTTGATATGTTGAGTAGTGATTTCTTAGAGTAAAAGTATGGTTGCTAGCATGATCATTACATGGTATGTCAAATTTTGCTATGATATGTAATGGTGTATGTAAGCATGTTCCAATTGATGTATGAATGTATTATGACTTGATCGAATAGATTTTAGGCCTCTAATGCACAAAATGATAAGTGGGGAAGTGTCCAAACGTCGGTTTGCCAAATTGCAGGCCTGTTTGCTGCAGAATTACAAGGCATGTCGAGATGACGTTCGAATGTCGTCAGGTCATGAGTTTTGCATCGGGACATCAATATCGCATCGTCAGGACCCTTCAAGGCACGTTGCGATGTGAAGCATTGCGTCATCCAAACGTGGCGTCTGTGCTCTAAAGGCCAATTTTTTGAGCTTTGCAAATTAGTCCTTAGATTTTGGTGATGAAATTAGAGTCCAAAATGTTTACAAAATGCTTTAAAAATTCACATACCAAAGTCCTAGATGTTTAATTTCATAAATCTACTGATGATTTTGTAATTTGATTATTTTTAATATTATGAAAACATTTCAATTTAGCCCCTAAGATACTTGTTTTTAAAGTTAACTAAGAATTGCTAATCGGACTAAACTAATTCTTCAGTAAATGTTTCTAAAAAGATGTTGGAATTAAAATGTACCTTTAAATCGATGTTACACGTGTTTTTGCGTAAGTTTGACATTAAATGATTATTTTACCCCTATGCCTCATTTGAGTAAATTTTGATAGAAAAAGCATGTAACTAGGTTTCAATTTTTTTATTTCTGTCTTTATATGAGTTGGGTGCGAGCATGAGACTTCAGCTGTAGACTGTAAAAGAAAATGAATAATTGTATGTGAAAATGTCATGTGGAGTTTCGGGTCACTTTGGTGACTAATGTGATGTTCCAATTCTGGTCGGACCGTCCTAGTCAAGTTTGGTGCGCCACAGCTAAAATAGTTCCTCCAGTTGTATGACGCTTTCAAGTACAACGGGGTAACCGATGATGCCATTCGTCTTTGGTTATTCTCTTTTTCCTTATCTAATAATGCTGCTGATTGCTTAGACTTATTCAAACCAGGTTCCGTAACCACGTGAAACGATATTGTGGGAAAATTTATGCACAAAATTTTCCCAATAAGCCAAACCATCCAGCTCAGGTGCGATATTGTGAATTTTAAGCAATTCAAAGGTGAAAATTTGTACGAGGCTTGGGATCGATTTAAGTCACTATTGAGGAACTATCCCTATCACAGAATGCAAGAATGACTCAAATTGCAAATATTCTACAATGGTTTGGATTGAAATTTGAGTCCAGATTGGATGGCACATTCCAAGGAGCCCTGATGATCCACACAAATGAGCGATCCTGTCAAATAATTGACAACATGGCGATGAACTCATATATGTGGCCCAACAGGAGGTTTACGTACAACTCGAAACCATCAACAATGAAAGCTACTCAAAAGGTTGATGCATACCAAATAATTTTGAAGAAGTTGAACCGTTTGGAAGTAGCAACTAAACCAACCATGATGGAGCCAGCTCAAAGCTGTGGACAAAATTCGATAAAACAACCGGATGAGGTGAATTATGTGGACAATAGGGATGGAAATCCTTATATGAACACGTACAATTCCAGTTGGAAGGATCACCCAAACTAAAGGTGGGGAAGTAACCAATGAGGTGGAAACTTAGTGCAAAACTGAACAATTCCTCTGTATCAACCTCCACACTTGCAATGATCTTAGGAAAGATCCATGAGGAATGACCACACTCTATGTGGTCAACAAATATATCAAATAGAGGGAGAAATAGAGTCAATGAAGATGAATATCCAATAGGTACAGTCTAAGTGTACCTTAACCCGTAACACATTAATTGATCTAAAGGACCAAATGAGCCGGATGATGGAGATGATGAGTAACATTCAAAGGAAAATTGGTATTGGAATTCCGAGCAACACGGAGAATTATCCCCAGAAGGATGGGAAAGAAATTGTGAATGCCATTGCTTTGCAATCAAGTAAGACACTTGACAACAGTTGTGCTCCCATCCAAAAAGATGAGGATGTACAAAAGCCTATCAATAAACCCCTGGATGAAACCAAACTTGAAGAACTGGTTGAGCAAGTAGTTGGACCGGTAGTTCAGCCGGTGATCTTGAATCCTGTAACCACAAAGATAAGATTCTCGTCGAGGATTCAGGATAAAAAAAAAAGAGGGATGAGGTAGAATTTGTAAGTTTTGTTAACTTATTTAAGTCCCTTAATGTTAATTTGCCACTTTTAGAATTGATAGATAAAATACCAAAATATTTCAAGTACTTGAAAAAAATTATGTCGAGGCATAAAAAGCTGAAAAAAGGTGAGCAAATTAACATAGACACCTCTTGTAGTGCTATCATGCTAAGAAAATACCCCCGAAATTAAGAGATTCGGGTAGTTTTACAATTCCTATAGTGATAGGGGATTGATATTTTAGCAAAGCCCTTTGTGATTTAAGGGCCAACATCAATTTAATGCCCCTATCAACCTATGTGAAACTCGGATTAGGGGAGTTGAAAAACACGTTGATAACATTGCAATTAGTTAAAGTGTTAGTTAAAGTGATAACACGTTGATAACTTGAGGATATGTTAGTTAAAGTGAGGAATTTCATAATCCCAATCGATTTTGTAGTCCTTGACTTTGAAGAAGATCAAGATACCCTATACTGTTGGGTAGGTCATTTTTTGCCACGTCTAGATTAACCATCGACCTTGAAAGAAATAAGTTAACCATGAAAATTGATGGTGAAATAGAAGTGTTCAAATGCATCCATGATTCCCAATACAAGGGATTAGAAAAAAAAATAGGGAATGAATGTTTTGCATTATTTTACACAACCCCTAACAACATTGATCGAAGGTATTTTTTTAGTCTAATGTGTATAATAAAGCATGGCTCAAGGGAACAAGACAAGTGGAAAGACTCGGAATTAATAAATCCCCATTGGACGGATTACGATGATAGACAAAGACGAAAGAATTGATGACTGATAGTAACAGGTCACCAGATGAGTTCGGTAGTCATATTTAAATTTTTATCGTTGAACTTTATTATTCCTATAATTATTGTAACTTTGTGTATTTTGGATTTTGAGGATTATAATTGTGGATATTTAATTTTAGTAAGGGTAGAAAGTAGGTTAGTTAGGAGCTAAGGTGACCATAGAAGTGTCTTTAAGTGATTACGCATAACCAAAATAGTCTTATACGTCTTAGAATACCGATTTTACACTCCCAAGTATGTGTCGTGACATAGGTTCCCCTGTGTTGCGACACAGAACTTCAAAATAAAATATTTTGATAACTCCAGTACGCATCGTAACACATGACTCCCTGTGTTGTGACACTGAACTTCAAAACACCAGAATAAGAAAACCCCAAGTCGTGTCACCACACACATAGTCCCGTGACGCGACATAGCATTTTGAGCAAAAAATCTAGGATATTAGGGTTGCGTATCCGACACACACACCCCTGTGTCGTGATACAACATCAATTTTTTGCAATTTCTAGCTCGCCTTTGTGCACGGCCTATCAGATTTCCTATATATACCAGATGATTTCAACCCTAATAAGTCACTTTTAAAACATCCAAAAGATCACTCAATAGCCCTAGAGCCACCACACCTCTTCTACCATCGCTGTTACTTTGAGTTTTCACATCCAAATATCTATTTTTTTCTTAGACACTTCTCTTCCCTTTACTTGTCAGTTTGTTTCCTTTGTTTTCTCTCCTCTTTTTGCAGGTATACCACATCGGAGAATAACCCAACATGAATAACTTCGTAAATCAAGGTTAGACATTCCAATCTCATTCTCTATTACATGTTTGGGCACTGTTTTATTATATTTGTTCAATTAAATTTGGTTACATGACACCCCTCAATGCAAGACGAACCCAAGAGGCATCAATGGATTTCAAAACTAACTATTTTGACAACTCGAAAGTCGAATGGTATTACTTGCAAATGAATGGTCGCACATTCATTCAAGAATAGGGGTTCGATCCTTCGTTAACCAATTGCGACACCATTTGGGAGTTGGTGGATCTTCACCCTTGGTGTAATTTTTGCTCGACCCTGAACAAACCAACGGTCGACGTAATTGTTTATGAGTTTTACACCTCATTAAAGGATAGGGAAATTCACAAACTCTCGAGTGGTAACCTTAACTATGTAACGGTTCGGGGTAAATAGGTATGGGTCACACCTCGAGAAATTTGTTCATGTTATGATGCTTCGTATTATGCCTCTGATTTCTTCGGTTTTGTGATTTAACTATGTATAGGGGCATTTATATGGATGCCATTTGTTATGAGCGAAGGTATTTCCCAAACCTAGTGACAGCATTGTGAGCGAAGGTTTCATGTCACCTATCGAGCAATTTGTTATGCCGTTGAAAAGCATTCTTGGCAACAATATGTACAACCAATTCGTCGACCTTCAAGAAATTGAAGCCAACATCCAGAAGAATGTTTCCGACTCAAGAAATATTGTAAAGCACCGTTTCGATTGTAAATGGTATGTACCTAGAGTTTAAGTCGGTTTTGTATCGAAAGTGATCAAACTTGGAACTTAGTTGTTTAATGTCATTTCAAAGTATCGTTTTGGTATGTTTTGTATCATATGCTATTGAAAATGTGTTGTTTGGTTGTGATTGAGGTTATACATGTTAATACAAGTCTTTAAAACTTGTTCCAAATTGGTCCATTTTGGAATCAGTGAGTCACTTCATGACGAGAAACAGAGCAAAGTCCATGTGGCGATGTCGTTATTTCAAGGCCATGATAAGTACTAAATAGAGAGTTGCGTCGTGACGAGGAACACTCGTCGTCGCAACATTAGCCCAAAATTTTGAACTTCTTACAATTTTGTCCTATTGCAACCTCGGGTTAGGAAAAGACCTTTCGTAAGCTCGTATAAGACCCGAAAATGATTTTGTATCGTTTTATACATTTATTTAGTTACATTTAAATGTTTAATGATGTAAATGAATGTAATTTGACTATAGTTGCTTCAGCAACGAATGTGGCACCTTATAACTCGGACCCGACAATCGGGTCAGGTATCAGCGTGTTGCACTTTTATTTAAAACAATTTTTATTAATATAAATTTATTAAAGAATACTATTCGTAAATTAAATGCAAGAATTTTCTTATTCAATCAGACTTTCATAATATCTTTTAATTGTTTTACACATATATGATATCTTGTAAAAGTACCACAAAACCCTCTATACTATACTGTGGATTGCATTTTAGCCCATCTACTGAAAAAAAATGGGAAAATTAGCCCCTATACGTTAGATGAGTGAGCAAAACAACCCTTCCATTAAAATTGCACCATTAAATGTTTGTTTTGGTGTTTATATACAAGGTATAATAACTAATTTAGCCTCAACCTTTACACATTTATTCAGTTTGACCCTACTCTTTTATTGGAAGTAAATTGGAAATTTTTGAAACCAATAAGGCTAAAGGGTCAAAAAGACCTTAGTAACAAATTGAAAAAAAATATCAGTTAAGCCCTTTTAAAATTTAAAAATAATTAAAAACATAAAAGTTATAAAAATTTTAAAATTATAACATTTTTATTATAAAAAATAATACTAAGCCAATAAAAGAGTATTGGTCAAAAAAAATTTCTTAAATCTTGTAACCATTAAATTTTAATGGATCTGTGTTATTATTTTTTAATAAAAAATTTATATTTTGAATTTTTTTCTAAATTTGGTTTATATTTTTTATTTTTAATAATTTTTAAATTTTAAAAGGGCTTAATTGATTTTTTTTTAATTTGTTACTAAGACCTTTCTGACCATTTAGCCTTATTAGTTTAAAAAATTCCTACTTTACTTCTAATAAAATAGTATGGGTCAAATTGAATAAATGTGTAAAAGTTGAGTATATAAACAACAAAACAAACATTTAGCGACGCAATTTTAACGAAGGGTTGTTTTGCTCACTCATCTAACATAAAAGGACTAATTTATCTATTTTTTCAGTACAGGGGCTAAAATGCAATCCACGATATAGTAAAGAGAATTTTGTAGTACTTTTACCATGATATATTGCTATCTTGAATATCTATTTAGACGGTAAAATTACAAATATTGTTTCTTTCTTTTTTTTTCTTTGAGAACTGGCATCCATTAATGAAGGGGTTGGCTTAACTCTGACAACACAAACAGACCAAAAGCACATGAAAAGACAAAAGAAAGCAGAAAAACCACACAAAACAGGGAAGCTAAAGCACACAGGAAAACCAAAAACCAAAAGAGAAAAACACAACAAACCCCAGAGCATAAACACCAAACGAATACCAGCTAAACCTTTCCTCTTCTCCTCAAAAACCCAATGTAGCCAAAATGAAGAGGAAAACCAACTTTGAAAAAACCAAAATCGGAGATTCAAAGAACCTTCTCCAAAACTTCAAAGCCTAAAAAACCCCTCAGCACTGACGATTCCAATCCGACCAGTCCTCTGCCACCAGACTTTTGACGAAAGATGGTGCCTCTTCAACCCAAAAACATGGTGAAAGGCGTCGTCGCCCCTCCAAAGCCAAAGTATGAGCCGCCCAATTAACATTTCTCGAAAAAACCGGTAAGTCACTTTGTCCAGATATTCCTCAAGTCTCCGAGTATTCTGAGAAATAGGTTTAAGTATGGATCTGTTTTCCAAAACTATTGTTAGCTTCTTAATAATCGTAAGGGAATCCCCCTCCAATATAACCATCCTAAAACCCATATCAATCGCAAAAAGGAGAGCTCGTTCACAGGCCCTGGCTTCTGTGACAAACGCATCTGCAACGCCACCATAAGGGTAAGTACATGCACCCATAATTAAACCCACTTCATTACGGGCTAGAACAGCCACAGTAGAGGTATTAGAATCGCTCTTAAAAGATGCATCAAAATTTAGTTTAATAAACCCAGATTTTGGAGGCCGCCACAACTCAGTTGCAGTAGTTGTTGGGTGAGCCACTGAAAGTTTACTCAAACTCAACTCACGGTCATAACCCTACACAAAACCCACCAGATCCTGCTGAGAAAATTTCAGACCTTCATGAATCACTTTATTTCATTTAAACCAAAAGGCCCAGAAAGAAATAACTAACAATTTTCTGGTATCCTCATCAACTGTTATAAAAGTGTTCACTAACTGATTTTTGCCATCTGAGGTATGTAAGTTGCAATCAAACGGAAGATTCAGAGACTGCCACAGTTTCCGAATACACCACAGGACCGCAATAAGTGACCAGATTCCTATGGCGCCTCCTTACAAAGAGGGCAAACATTAACAACTTGCAATCTTCATTTGAGCAAGTTACTGAAATGAGGCACATAATATTTAATTAGTCGTCATATATGGATCTTTAGTTTAGAAGGGGTCTATAAATCCCAAAGCAATTTGTAGAAATTTTTTTAATTGGCTGTAAGTACTAGGTTGTAACCAAAGTGTTGGCTGTTTGCTGTAATTAAGACTCGATACCCACTCTTCACCAAGTAGTCCCCTGTAGCATCGTGACTCCAGACCAACACATCCTGCACTTCGGAGGTTGCAAGGGGAATGTTGAAAATGCGAGTAGCTTGCTCATGTTCAACAATCCAACAAATTATTTCCTTATTCCAAGTACCTGAGTTAACATCAATTAATTGGTTCACTGTAGTCCAATTAGTATTTATACACTAAAGTGAAACTCTACTATTACCAGGGCCAAGCAACCAAGAACCATTCCAGATATTCACCGCTTCACCACTACCAATACGCCAAAGCAAACCGTCTGAAATCAGCTCTCGGGCACTGCATAAGCTTCTCCAGGTAAAAGAAGGGTAAGAACCAATTCTAGCTGACATAATATCTGAAGATGGATAATAATGGGCTTTAAATACTTTTGCAAAAAGGCAATCGGGTGACGAGAGCAAGCGCCAAACTTGCTTAGCTAACAAAGCTTTGTTGAACAAAAAAGGTCTTGAAAACCCATCCCACCTTCAGTTTTAGGGGCACAAAGTTCACACCAAACACTCCAATGAATACCCCTAACCGATTTGCTATTAGACCACCAAAATTTGTTCAAAATAACTTCTAACTTATGACACAAATTTTTCAATAGAGCAAAACATTGCATAAGATAGACAGGAATTGCTTGTAAAACTGCCTTAATGAACACTTTCTTACCTCCCATCGAAAGATACCGAAGACTCCAACTTTCAATCCTCCGTCTGAACCTATCTGCAAAATTTGCAAAGGCCCATCTCTTCTTTCTCCCAACCATCATTGGCAAGCCCAAGTATTTCTCCGGGTTGGTAGCCACCCTAACTTCCAGAATGTTGGTGACTGCATCCCTCTCAACTTGACCCACACTTGCTCCAAAATAAATAAGCGATTTATCGAAATTAACCTGTTTCCCTGAGACCAATTCATATTCCTTGATTATATTACGAACTACATGTGCTCCATCCACCAGGCATCACTAAAGAGGATGCAATCATCAACGAACAGTAAATGATTAATCGCGAATTTGTTCCTTCCAATCGGAGCACCCCGCATCAGACTTTTATGTTTGGCCTTATTCAGCAATAAAGAAAGACCTTCATCGCAAATTAAGAAGAGATAAGGACTAAGTGGGTCATCTTGCCTCAACCCCCGTGATGGAGAGAAACCATCGCTAATACCCTCGTTAATACCCACCGTATATGTAATCGAATAGACACACCGCATGATGAGAACAACCCAATCGAAATGGAAGCCCAATTTCAGCATTATGCCCGCCAGAAAATCCCATTCAACTAGATCATACGATTTACTCATATCGAGTTTCAACGCAAAATTACCTCATTTACACCTCTTTCTCATCTTAAGTGAGTGTAAGACCTCATAAACAATTAAAACATTATCCGAAATGTGTCTCCCTGGAATAAAAGCCCCTTAAGCTTCGCCTATAATATCCGGGATCTAGGGGTTATGCGTTTTAACTTGAATGTATGTGGTAGCGTGCCTATGTGTGGTTTGAGTGTGTTTGGGGGTTTTGGGAACCTTGGAATATAGGTAGGTGACTTAGAAAAATAATGGATGTTTAAGTCTTAAAGGGGAACTGGGCAAGTGAGGCCTTAAGAAAAATTTGTATGAGGATTTAATCACAAGAATTCAGTTGGCAAAGTGGTAAGGAGGCGCCACTTAGGGCCTTATGAAGTGACGCTACAAGCAGTGTGAGGGGGGCTTAGGTTCGAATCCCATGGTTGGCAATAAGGTGACTTTTATTTTTGCATTTGTATGGCATGTGTTGGTCAAACTTTAATTAAGGTAAGGTTGGACTTTTTCATTTATGGTTAGTAGACTTAAGGTTATGGTAAGCATGAATAAGGGATAGAATTGCTTGATTGTGGGGATAGAATTTCTTAAACTTTGGGAAAGTAGAGGATTACAAGTCATGTATCAAGGTGGATGTTTTGGAAATTATTTCATGGCCATTTTGACCATGAACTTGGACGGTTTTATGGATTAGGGGGTGGCCAAAATTTTGAAGGCTTTTGGATGAGTTAGAAGTTAGTTGTGCACATCTTTCTTTTAGTCATTTTGTGTCACACAAAGCATTTCTCTCTAATATTCCTCCTCTTAGCCGAATGTATATTAGACAAAAGGTAAACCTTTTTCTTTTCTTTTGGTCATTTGAGTTTTGACCATTTCGGTTTTGAGTTGTCCTTTTTCTCCAAATCATATCTTCTTTTCTCTCTTCTTTGTGACCGAAACCAAATAGCCATTTTAGACCATTTCTTTTCAACTCTTCTTTTCTCTTCATAACTCTCAATAGCCGAACCTCTATTGAACCTCCCCAAATTTCTTTGTTTCACTTTTCTTCTTCAAAGCCTAAAATATCATAGGCCGGAATCTGCTCCAATCGATTCTCTATGGTGGGTAAGAGATTTCTTTTAATCATTTTTCTTCTATCTCTCTTGGTTGTCGAAAGTTAAAGATCTAACTCCATTCTCTCTGTTATGGCCGAACCCATGAAAGGTGATATCGGGATTTCTGTAGGCTAACGTTAAAGGAGTAGAGATCTTTCGGGATTGGAGTGATCAAGGTAAGCAAGGAATATTGTGGGGCCGAAGGCCATTTCATGTGTTCTTTTGGGTTGAGCCGAATCTAACATAGTTGTGTAGGAGGAGTTCAACAAATCGCAAGGTGCAAATTGTGTAGGCTACGGGGTTCGAGTTTAGGCGACTTTTGCTTATAAGATGTGTAGTTATCGCACTACTCTCTTGTTGTTTGTATGTGTTGTTATATATATGTGTATATGATATGTGTGGTGGCCGGAAATATGGCTAAGATGGTGACTACCCATGGTGGGTAATCGGTTAATCAGGTCAGTATTTAATGATATTAATCTACCTGTGATTTATGTGTAAAATTGTGGTAAGCATGCGATGTATACTCATCTTAAAATTGTTTTGTCATGATATATATATATATATATGCATGGGGATTGGGATATGACTATTGAAGGACAGGGTGTACATTTATGTACCTGGTCTGATGTTAGCCTTGAGCTACATTGGCGCTTGATGTTGGCTATGTGCTTCATCAAGGTGGGGTGTTGGCTATGTGCCACATCGTGGGCGGATGATAGCTGTGT
The DNA here is from genome assembly GCA_005393395.2 of Gossypium australe. Lineage (NCBI taxonomy): Eukaryota > Viridiplantae > Streptophyta > Magnoliopsida > Malvales > Malvaceae > Gossypium > Gossypium australe. The sequence continues at coordinate 62,605,276 of CM016614.1, read as the reverse complement.
GCATCACCGTGGATTGAGGATGACCTTGAGTTACCTCGTGGATACAGATATGTGGGGTCACTTAGGTGATCGGTGGCTAAGCCACGGCCTTGGGCAGCAGGTCTGCCAAGGAGGTGTGTAGCGGTTGAAGGGCGATTTAGTAATCCCCTGGTGTGTGCGGCAGGTACGGGGGTGTGTAGCGGATGGACTCTAGGTTGGGTTGGGATTCATTTTGCATGATTACGTATGTGGACTGTGTGGATGTGGGCCAAGCCCATTTGTGGAGGCATGTGGAATAATTACACACTGAGTCGGTTTGACTCACCCTATTTTTCCAAAAACAATGCAGGTGATACATGATTCTTGGACCGGGCTGGAGCAGTTACGAGGTGGCCATACAGAAGATGTTTATTTGTTTTATGCACTTTAAATTTTTAGTACTTTTGAGTAAATCTTTATTGTAATAAGGCCACTTAAAGTATTTGGGAACTTTTTATGGTTTGAAGTTAAATTGTTATTGTACTAATAACTGGAAATGATTTTTGGAACCTATTTATATCTTAAAAACTTATATTAAAGTTTTGAATCCGGAAATTTGTAACAACATAATTTTTACTTAAGAATTTTAAATGTACAATGTTTTATAAATGACGAAAAATTATTATGTTTTCACTCTTATGACAAATTCTTTTCAAACTTTTTCCTCAGTAGCATTCTAAATTTGGTCGTGGTGTTTGGGCCGGGTTTGGGGTGTTACATCGCCAATACAAAATCCCAGCGTAACACTCATCCTATTCACCAAAACTTTCGAAATGATCTTATAAATCACATTACACAAGCTTATAGGTCGAAATTGAGACACGTTCTTCTGTTTCTCAACTTTAGGGATTAATACTATGTGTTTTATTGATTTCACCCATATCAATCTCTTCATTTAAAATAGAAAAATAGTAATTAGAGATGTCAGCCCCTACGAGATGCCAATACCTTTGATAAAACATAGCTGGGAAACCGTCAATTCCTGGAGCCTTTAGAGGCACCATGGTCTTCACCACTTGCCAAATTTCGTCCTCCATAAAAGGCTTAAGCAGCTCATCATTCATGCTTTTAGTGATCCTTTGCTCAACTAAACCAAGCAGCTTATCATCTCCTCCAGCTTCAGAAGCTATAAAAAGATCACCAAATGCTTTAAAGCGACCTGCAACATCTCCGCTGTTTGTGAAACCCACCTCTCATTTTCATCTTCCAGCCCCATAATCCGATTACGATTATAACGAGAAGTGGCAACTTTGTAAAATAAGCTAGTGTTTCTATCACCATTTTGCAACCAGTTCACCCGCACACGTTGTTCCCAAAAAAATTCCTCTTTGTCAGCTTCCAAATTCAACCCTAACTGCACCTCCATAATTTCTGTCAAAATCGCATCAGTAGGAACCTGGTCATAGAGATCAAACAAACATTTCTCCAAATCCACTCTATGTCTTTTTTGTTCGTATGTCCTTGAGCGACTCCAGAACTGAAATCGTCGCCCCGTTGTAGCTAACTTATCAGGGACACTAGCAATAGAATCTTCCCAAGCTTGTCTAACGATCACTTCAAAAGATTAATCAAAATACCATTTTGCTTCAAAGCGAAAAAGATTGGCCCCAGTGGACTCACTGCGTCGCAAATTATCGATCATATTCAAGAGGACAAGACAATGGTCTGAAAATAAATGGCTTAGATGCGTAATTGAAGAATTAGGAAAAAGAGTCATCCAACTCAGGCTCGCAACGTCCCTATCAAGCCTCTCCCGGATATTGGTGGACCGAAATCTTCCTCTTTCCCATGTAAACCACCGACCAACAAACCCCAGATCATTGAGACTACAATCATGAAATATATAAAAGTTAATGGCATAAATTTTGAAAAAGATTGTGCTTTTTATAAAGGTATATAATCATAATTAATTTAAAATATATCAATTGTTGGCAATTACTTAATTTCATCTACATGTAGAGTATTTTAAATGTTATTTATACTATTAATAAAATCTCTGATTGAGTTGGTGTCACGATTCCAGTGGACTACAACTTGATTAGGAAAATTACAAAAATGACATTTCATATTTAAAATAATTTATATTATTTGAGGTTACTTTAATCTTTTAATTAAAAAAACATGCATATGATGAAATTAGAACCCATAACAATTACATAGAAAAAATTTTAAAATTTCCACTCAACCAATGCTTTATTTTGATTTATTTATATATTTTAATTTTATTATGCACGTTTTATTACCTTCATCAATTATATATCTATGTTCAAAATCTGTGGTTTCCACACGTATACGTGTGTGGTAAGACTTCTAGCATCTATTGTATTTATACATTTTAACTTATATAAAATTCAAAATCTCAATCAAAATTTTATTTATAAAATACAACAAAACTCGTGCATCCTCGAGATAAGAAAACTAGTATATCTATATAACTATATATCAAATCAATTTGGACCTTCCTTGTGCCTTTTTTTTTTTTCATTTTAGAGAATTGGTTAAATTTCATCTTTGGTTCCTCTAATATTTAAATTTGAGATTTAATCTATATTTTATTTTTTGATATAATATGTTCCCTATATTTTTATAATTTATTAATTAGTTCAAATAGTTAATATTATCAACTTTTATATTAAAACATTATATGGTTATATATAATTTGGATACATTAAGAGTCCTAGAGGCTGAAATGTGGCTTCCTATTTCTTTTATGTCAGTTCTTACATTTTTTTGGTAGTATTAGAAAAATAGTTAAATTTTAGTTTTGAACCATCTATTATGCTTGAATTTGATATTTAAATGCTACACTTTAATTTCTAATGTAATTTGGACGCTGTATATGTAATTAGTTAGTGTAAATAGTTTGAATTTTTCAATTAAAACATTACATGATTATAATAATTTGAATAACTTGGGTCTTAGAGACGGATACATAGCTTTTATTTTTTTAGGTTTGTCTTTTTCTTTATATATATATATATATATATATATATATATATTATAAAACATTTATCAAACTTCAATTTTAACTCTTATACTATGTTGAAACTTGAAATTTAATCTATATACTTTTTTTTTGACATAATTTGATCATTCTACTTTTATAATGTTATTAGTTAGTCTAAATATTTAAAATTAACTATTTTAATCAAAATATTGACGTCAATCTTTTTTAGGAACACTATTCCAATAAAAAAATTATTTTATCATGACGAGTTCAAATAAATGTTTTTAAGAAAAAAATCTATATAAACATATTTAATAATTTTTTTATTGTTACATGACTACCAAATGATATTTTTAATTTCAAAGTGTTATACTAGTGAATTTAATAAAAGAATTTTAATAATAATAATAATACTAATAATAATAATAATTGAATCTAAATTTTTAAATTCAAAAATAAATAATTTAATTTTTGGAAATAAAAATAAAAATAAAATATATTTTAACTTTGAAATTTGAATATGCAAATAAATAATAAATCCAAGTTTATATAAGATACCTATTAAGCTGATTATAAAATGTATTTGAAGTTGTGACGTAGTAGAATTTGGTTGCTCCACGTCACAGTCTCTTTGAAACCGCATCCACATATGACGTAGTAGAATTTTTTTTTTGGGAAAAACCAAGTTTTAGTACAAAGTGGGGACCAACTAGTGTGGGAAAAATGTCTGAAGTCTGTTCTATTCCTTTGCCACTTTCCGGTGCCGGAGATGAAAGGGTTTCTCATTTTGGCGAGGATCAGACCACCAAAAAAGTGAGATTCAAGAATGGTGAAACATCTTGTGATATGGTTGTGGACCTTGATATACCGTCAGCATCTCCGTGGAAGGATAAGCTTTTGGGTGGTGGTCTTGTTCAGTCGGTGAGGGATCATAATGCTCCTTCCTTGGGTAAAGACAGTGGAAGTGATGGAGACTTTGACCTGTTAGTCGATGATGTGCAAACAAATATTATCAACGGGGTTCCAGCTATCAATTTTTCAGAGTGGATTAAAGAAATTCTATTTAAAGAAATGCAATTAACTGTGGTTATCAAACTTTCAGGGCGAAGCATTGGCTATAATACTTTACATAATCGTATAATTAGTCTGTGGAAACCTATTTCCTCTTTTCATCTCATGGACATTGAGAATGGGTATTACCTGGTTAGATTTTTGAATAGGGATGACTATGATCGTATTTTGTCACAGGGACCTTGGATCATTTTTGGCCAATATCTCACTGTTCAGCCTTGGACCAAGGAGTTTAGCCCATTGCAACCATACCTTAGTGTTGTCTTGGCTTGGATTCGGCTGTTGGGACTCCCAGGATTTATGTTCCGCCGACAAATCGTGGAGGCTATTGGGGGACTCATAGGAAAGGTTGTAAGTTAGATTTTCAGACGGATAATCGTACTAGAGGCCACTTTGCTCATCTTGCTGTCTTCATCAATCTAGAAAAGCCCTTGGTTTTCCAAGTTTTGGTTGATGGCACCATCCAGCGAGTGGAGTATGAGGCTCTCCCAACCGTGTGTTTCGGCTGTGGTAAATATGGCTATGTCAAAGACCTTTGCCCGTTGGTGGTGGAGGATCGGACCCCTGAATGCCCATCTGAAGTGGTTAATGTTGAATCGGTTTCCGCTGTCAGTGGAACTGTCGAAGGAGCGGGGCTGGATTTTGGTCCCTGGATGCTGGTCGAGCGAAGATCCCGACGAGGTCAAAGGAGTGCTCGCGGCAATGGTGGAACTAATGATGGTGTGAAATCTCGCAAAACACCGTTGGGCTTCCGATTCTCGGCATTAAAAGAGGTGGGAAAATCTAGCGTTTATTACGCTAAATCTGCTGGTGGGTTTGTGTCAATGAGTGAGGCAGTCACTAATGCTAGAGGAGAGGAGGATTTAAATGATAGGGTTGGAAATAAGTTTTTAAGGGACATGGAGGTTGGTGCGGGTACGGGCATCAAGCCCAATTTGGAGAATGGGGCCATCTTGAGGTTTGCTGTGGTTGGTAGGGATATTGAAAAGTTGGGCCAGACGAGTAACGGGCTTGCTATGGAGAGTGTTCAACCTGATTTTTTGGGTATTAGGGAGGGCAATGCTTCTTTGGGCCAGCATGCTAACAAGAAGAATGGGAAAATGTTGGAAAAAAAGGCTGTTACTTGGCAGTGACGGTAAACAAGATTTTAATGATTTTATTTTTATTTCAAATTTAATTTTTGATGCTGCAGGGCCTTCACAATTTTTATCTTCGGGAAAAGGAAAGGGTTTGGACATTGAAAATCGTGGTGATCTATCCACTGGATTTCGAGGGGATTTAAGTGCTTTGGGAAACGGAGCCTGGGTTTAGCACTTCCCTAATTGCTTCGTAACTCACCTCCCTAAAATAAAATATGATCATAGGCCTCTTCTTTTGTCCTTAAATCCGGAGATTATTATTTCCAATGGTAGGCTTTTTCGCTTCTTGGTAGGATGGGCTGAAACCTTGATTTTGGAAATTTTGTGGAAGATAAATGGGGCTTTTCTAGTAATATATCTGAAACGTTAAGAACTTTCACTCAGATCTTAAGAAGTGGAATAAGTCAGTCTATGGCCACATTACCTCTAGCAAGAAGTTTCTTGTTAAAGAGCTTACCAAAATTCAGAGGATTATGGATTTCTCGGGCTCTAATCATTTAGCTTAGGTGGAGTTAAAGATTCGACAGAAATTGGAGAATGTTCTTAGAGATGAAGAACTCCTTTAGAAACAGAAGGCCCACTGTGATTGGCTTCATTTTGGAGATTGCAATACAAAATTCTTTCATGCTCATACGTTGTGAAAAAGAAAGAATAGCTGCATCACTATGATCCACAATGATTATGAAGATTGGTTGTATGATTTAGAAGCTGTTGAAGCTGAGGCTAATAACTTTTTTTCAAAATTTGTATGGGGAGCATCCTGGTCCTATGAGAAGTTTACCTCCGAGTAAATTTCCTCGTCTTGATCAAGATGACGTATCTTTTCTAGGGAAGCAGATTACTAATGAGGAAATCAAAGTGGCTCTCTTTGATATGGCTCCTCTCAAAGTGCCTGGCAGTGATGGCTTCCATGCACTTTTTTTCAAAAAAACAATGGAATGTTGTTGGGGTAATAGTTTGCAATTAGATTAGAAGTATTTTCAATGGGGGCAATATTGACGCTGAGCTGAACAATACCCTTTTGGTACTCATTCCTAAGGTTGCTAGCCCTGAGGAATTTACCCAGTACCGTCCGATTAGTCTCTACACTGTCCTCTACAAACTTGTGATGAAGGTTATTACAAATCGTTTCAAGGTCATTTTTCCGAAGATTATTGGACCAGAGCAGGCTGGATTCATTGTAGGTAGGAATATCACTAATAATGTCATTATTGCCCAAGAGGTTATTCACACGACGCGGAGTCAACCTAAAAGAAAGTGGATGACTAATAAGATAGACTTGGAGAAAGCATATGACAGAGTACGATGGGACTGCATTAAAGCTTCTTTTCATGCATCCGATATTCCTAACTTTCTCATTAATGTTATTATGTCTACTATTTCTAACTCTACAATGCAGGTTTTGTGGAACGGAGTTCCTCTGTTAAAATTCAGGCCAGTTAGAGGAATTTGACAAGGATGCCTGCTCTCCCCTTATCTTTTTGTTTTATGCATAGATTGGCTTGGCCAAGCAATTCATTCGGCTATATCAGAGGGTATTTAGCACCCCATTTAACTTTCCTGGCCTCCTATCTTGCATTTACTTTTTGTAGACGATTTAGTTATTTTTAGTAAAGCTGATTTGAAACATCGTGGGATTATAAAAGACATTCTGGGAAGCTTCTGTGACTTTTCTGGGCACAAAATTAATGCTAGGAAAACGAATATTTTCTTCTCTAAAGGAGTAGATGCAACTGTGGCGGACTCAATTAGTTCTCTGTTTGGTTTCCAAAAAGTCCTGAATCTCGGTCATTATCTTGGAGTTTCACTTTTTCATCAGAGGGTGACCAATAGTACTTTGCATTTTGATATTGAAAAAGTTAGAAGTAAACTCCAAAGTTGGGATGCAAAAAGACTATTTACTGCTGGCCGCGTCACTTTGGCCCAGTCTGTCCTCATGTCTATTCCTACTTACTTCATGAAGCCCATGATGGTTCCTAGAAAAGTTTGCGATGATATTGATAGTATGGTGAAGCAATTCATTTAGGGTTCTTCTGAGACTAAAAAGAAGATGTCTCTAGTTGGATGGGATTCGATTTGCTAACCTAAGTGTTGTGGAGGTCTTGGCTTACGGAAACTACGAGACCAGAATGTCGCATTTTTATTAAAGCTAGGATATAGTATTGTGACGGACAAGGAGGCTCTCTAGGTTCGGGTAATTAAGGCTAAATACCATTTGAGTGATACTCTTCTTGTCTCTATTAGGCAAACAAGAGGTTCATTTCTTTGGAGTACTCTCACTAAAATTTGGTCGTTGCTTTGAGAAAACTTATGTTCGTCTGTTGGGAATGAGTGCCAAATCCATTGTTGGGAAGATGAGTGGATTCGTAGTGTGGGGCAACTGATCAGGTTTATCCAAGCAAATGTCAATATTGACTCTGGGTGCCGTATTAGTGATATGGTCAAGGAGGATGGTTTGTAGAACCTTGATTTTTTCAGACTTTGGCTCCTGGAGGAGGTGATCGAGTTGATTATGGGCATTCCCCTCCTATTTCATCTGAGAGACCAGACAAAATCATTTGGAGTCATACTTCATCTGGACATTTTTCAGTTAAGAGTGCCTATAAGATTTGTAAGGGGGATACTTGGAACTCTAAGGATGAAAAATGGAAGAGCGTTTGGAAGATACCAGAACCTCAACGAGTTCGTTTCTTCATTTGGTTGGTTCTTAAGCAGCGTCTCCTTAGTAATGTCGAAAGGGTTAAAAGAGGGTTAGCTGTTGATCTTTCTTGTTCGATATGTGGATTCCATTCTGAAGATATTCTTCATATTCTCAGAGATTATAATGCAGTGAAGGATGTGTGGAGCCAGGTTTTAACAGGTAATTGTTTAACGAATTTTTTTCCCTTAACTTATAGGATTGGATTCTTTCTAATGTGCAGGATGCTTCTGTGGTCTCAGGTGAAGAAACGAGATGGGCATATCTTTTTGGAATACTGGTTTGGCGCCTCTGGAAGAACCGTAATCTTATTATCTTCCAAGGTCACGGTTGGAGCACGAGAGAGGTTGTCAACAATTCATATTGCTGGGCTAATCAATGTTTTTCACCATCAAGAGCAGGTCCAAGTAGAGTTTTGAGTCTTCCTTTGGTTGAGCATGCTCATAGCTCTATGATTTTTCTTAACACTGATGGGATAGTACGCTTGGATAACGGAAAGGCGTATGCTGGGGGTTGCGAGGGATATGAATGGGTAATGGCTCTTTGGTTTTAATCGCTATCTGGAAAGTGCTCGATTTTCGATGCTGAACTTTGAGCCATTTTTGAAGGACTTAAGCTTGTTCAACGAAGAGGGCATGATTGTGTAACAATTCTCTCGGATTGCCGGGACGTTGTTCGGGCTATTCAAGATAGTTCTACAATAACATCGAACTCTGCTTTGATTCGGCGAATCCAGAGTATACTGGCGCATGAGAATTTATGGGCACTACATTATATTCACAGGGAGCAAAATGGAGTAGCTAGTTATATGGCATAAGAAGCTTTATCTTCTAGAATTGATCTGCAATTCTTTGAGTCTCCACCTATTATGATTTGACATTCCTTAGTTTTGGACCAGTCTAGCGACTATTTCTCAAAATTTCTTGAATGTAATTAATTAGCCTTTTTGTTTTTTTTTTTAACAAAAGAAAAAAAAAAAACAAAAGGAGAAGCAAAAGTTAATGACGCAACGCAAGGGAGGAATAGCGAATATGCCAAAGTAGCGCGAAGAATCTGAGCCTCAGACTCCAAATTCCAAAACAATGGTTTTGCCCATCTTCACGTATTTCCGGGACCGAATCAAACCCAGCAGGCAGCAGGCAGCAGGCAGCAGGCAGCAGACAAAGAGAGAGAGAGTGTGTGTGTTTCTCACTTACCTTAAATTATATTAACAATTTTTTAAAATGACGGTTTCAATAGTTTATAACATTCCATCCCCCTCCTCGTCTTCCCTATCTTCTTTTTCTTGTTCATCTTCTTGCTTCTTAAGCATTGCCTCCTCCTCTATTCCCTTTTCAAACCCTAAAAAACCAATACAACTTTCTTTTTCTCATACCTCTGCTTCTCTCTCGGGTATGCCTTATTGTTTCAATTGTTGAGATCTTGTTGCATGAATGGTGTGAGTTATAAGAATTGTTTGCTCTTTATTTTTGTTATTGCAGATATGGATGTAATAAGCAGTCCTGGATTATACCCTTTGCACCGTTGTAAAACTCTGCATCTGGTTTGTCAATGATCTTTGCTAAGATTGGATTTTAAAATGATAAGCCGATCTGGGTTTTAACCAAGAATTCTGTTTTTCTTTTTTTAATGCAGGTGAGGCATGCTCAAGGGGTTCACAATGTAGAAGGGGAAAGGGATCACGCCGCTTATTTATCTGAAAGCCTTTTCGATGCCCATCTCACACCTCTTGGTTGGCAACAGGTTTGTATGAATGCAATGGAAAGCCATTGGTTATAGATATGGTTTTGTCAACAAAATTGTGTGCAAAATCTAGCAATTGGGTTTATTTGGTATTTACTAGAAAATCTGAATTTGTGTTTGTTTCTTTGGTAATACTGTAGTGGCCAGTGGACTGAATTATGATATGTTTCATCGTATTTGTACAAATGATATACAGGTTGATAATCTGCGCAAGCATGTTCATGAAACTGGGCTTTCTAAGAAAATCGAGTTGGTCATTGTTTCCCCTTTGCTCAGGTATATAACTTTTCAATTCTTTTGTATCTCATCATTTTTATTTTGTTTTCGACACCTTTTCATTTCATTTCATTTCATCTCATCTCCTTTACTTTTTTTTTTACTAGTATTACTTTTAGAAAAAGAAACTTTTTGGCATCATTTTTTTTCTAAGTTTGCCTTATATAGTGGTTTTATTTATTTATTTATTTTTTTTATCTTTTACAAAAGAGACTGTAACCTAAGATTGGTGAGTGGTTGCAGATGCTAGGATTTGAATCCTAGACCTGCTTGATACCATCTCTAAGGCTAAGCTAAATGAACCAACTATGCTAAGCCCTGGATCATATATGTATATATATTTATGTTTGGTGGTGTTTGCCTAGCTTTCTTCTTCCTATCCACTTTTACAGTTTCCTCTTTCCATCCTTTTACTTTTTCGTTCAACCAAGCACACCCTTGTTTATGCATGAATTGATTAGGATTAAGTGTACAACTTCACAGAACAAGTTAAATATAAAACCACAATCTTCTTTTGCAACTTGAAGGCCAGAAAAAAAAGAGAAAAGCAGCACTTATCCATAGGAAACTGAAAACAACTAATTAAATCCATTTAGGAATTGTAGTTAATATGTTTAGTTCTGAATGTTCATTGCCAGGAAAATGGAAACATCCATGCTGCTTTTATTAATGAATGGATACTTTGGTTTTAAATTTTAGTTTTTATAAAAGTTCTCATGCAATAGCTGTTGGGGAATTATGGATTTTAGAAACTTTTGCATTATAGGACTATGCAAACTGCAGTGGGAGTCTTTGGTAGTGAAGGGTATACAGATGGGATAGATGTACCTCCATTGATGGTGGAAAATGCAGGTGAAAGTAACCGTCCTGCAATTTCAAGTTTGAATTGCCCGCCATTTGTAGCTGTTGAACTTTGTCGAGAACATTTGGTATGTACTTGAACTTCTAATATAGCTAGCTAAATCTCGTTATGGATCTTTTGGATTTTCATTTATTTATAACAAAACAATGAAATCAATTCTGGTGATATATGATAGACATCATATGAAAGATTTTATTTAAAACTGAATATGTTTTCTGGTGTACAATGAATATAAATAGTCAAATTCATGCACACATGGCCTGGAAATGAACAGATCCGAATTTGGTGCTATAATGAATATGCAGAACTCATTTTCAGTGTGTGGAGATTCCTCCCTTTTTGTCTGATAAAAGCTTGCAATGCTAATAAATTTTTTGTTTTTGATATTAACATTGATATTCAACAGCCACTAATGTTCTTGATCAGACCCCAAATCTTTGCTTTTGGAATAACTGATGCATTCAAATTATCTAGTGTGGATTTTGTACTGGATTCAATTTTTTTTCTCCTTTTCAATTTGGATTTTGGATCCTCCCAATGTTTAATTTTTTTGTTTGTATCCTATAGAATTTCCTATTTCCTATCAGTTATCTACTCCCAAAGTTTATAAAATCCTGCAAACTATCTGTGAAATATGCATGGACACTTTGTCATATGCATTAGAATGTGCCTAGTATTTGTCAGACTCAACATATATGTCAAGATGGGAATAAATTACTTGGGTGTGAGTATTGGATTCGGGTATATGCTCAACATGAGTATGTTCAATTTTTATCCAAGTTTTTCATGTATTTGAATGGTTCTTAACGGCATATATCCCCATTCCAATGTTTGGATATATACCGAACATGGGTACTTAGAGAAAATTGAAGAGTTGGAGCCACACAACTCTTTAAGATTATGATGGAGTACAATATTTAATGGTTTAGGCGTATCAGTATAAATTCTGGAAATTGAATGGTTTTAACACCTAGGTTCCAACCCCCTTCATGTTTTGGGGACTTGACAACCCCAGCAATTTTCAGTTCACCGGTAAATATCTGTCGTCTGTTTTAACTGCTTCCATGGCAACTGCCACTTTAACCTAAGAAATTCTGAATTTGAAGAAGAATGGACATGGCAGAAGCTAGCGCGTTTAATGTAATAGACAACCATAAGTTGGTAAATATATGTGCACTTAAGAGTTGGTTTATTGGGTAGAATTTGTAGCTAATATTGCTTACCTTGATTTTCTTCATTGTTCTTGTTGATTTTCTCATACTGTGCCTTTCTCATCTTATTTCATTTGTTTTTCCCCATTGAACCAAAGGGAGTCCATCCATGTGATAGAAGAAAAAGCATCAGCGAGTATCGGCCTGTCTTTCCTGCAATTGATTTTTCTCTGGCAAGTAGTTTGTCTTATGAACTTAATGATTCTCATTCACTTTGCCTAAATATCAAAATTTGTTATAATTGCAAATCCAATATAGTTTAATTGGTAGAATTATTGTTTCATTTTGTCCTTTAGATAGCAAGCGATGAGGATAATTTGTGGGAAGCTAACAGTAGAGAAAAGAATGAAGAAGTAGCAGTCAGAGGAATGAAATTTATGAACTGGTAAGTGACTTATTTGTATCTGCTTTATAAACTTTACTTTTATTCTGATCAGCATAACTATACAATCCTGGAAATGGGTGATTATGTTACCCAAACTCTTTACTTCCCCTAAAATACCGATGTCCCACATGTTTAGAGATGGATATAAGAGTATGATCCTCCAAATATATATACATAGATATAATTTCAGAAAAAATGAGTATACCCTTATCAGATGCATACATTTGACACACTTCTGAATCTGGGTAACATAGATGGCTAGATTGTTTTTGAATTAGGGTTGCACTGTCCAATTAGTAGAACATATACTCCAACCATTTTTTTTTACTTTATCCATCTATATTTGCTACAGGTTGTGGACAAGAAAAGAGAGGGAAATTGCCATTGTTACTCACAGTGGCTTCTTGTACCATACCTTGAGTGTTTTTGGCAATGATTGTCACCCATCTGTGAAGAGTGAAATATGCACACAGTGAGTTCCGCAAAATTTCAGTCGTTAATTAACCGCTATGAACAACTCTTACTTTGATAGTTTTGTCTATATTCTGTTAAATCTTTTCATAACAAGTCAGATGAAAATGTTTCTTGATAGATCGATCTAGTTATCTTTGAAAGTTGAAATTACTGATAATCCAGAATCTTGTGCCTCTATATAATGGATCGCATTTCTCCTGGACCACATAGCATAGTTTTATGGGCAGATTTTCTCTGTTAACTAGTATGAATCTGAGCTTTCCAGTAGAGTTGATTTAAAAACTTAGATTTATGCGGACTAATAAGAAAGTTCGGTATGATCTGTTGTAGCTTTGCAAATTGCGAGCTTCGATCCGTAGTTATTGTTGATAGAAGGTAAGTATGACATTATAAAACCTTGAAATTGAAGCCATTTGCTTAATCCTGTACAATTGTTGGAAACCTTTTTTCTTTGTGTTTGTTGCAGTATGATGGGATCAGATCCTGCAACAACACACTATCCTGGAAAAATCCCTAGTGGGCTTGATCTTCCCAGTGATGTTGCTGATGAGAAGCTCTCGAATGATGGAGAAGGCAAGTAGTTATTAATCCGCCGGAATCCGAGTTTGATATCCATAGTATGATCCTTCTGCAAATTTTTGTCATAATTGTTACCTCACAAAGACTGTACGTAGGTTATGTTGCTTGGACTTTTCAATTTTTGAAAGCATTCATGCTCGAGATTTGTTTGGATATGAGTAAGGTAGTATAATCCTCTAAATATATATGAAAAAACTTAGAGATGATTAAGCATACTTGTAGTGGACACAGATATATGAAAAAACTTGGAGATAATTAAGCATACTTGTAGTGGACACATACCCAGTATTTAATGCTCTCGAGTCCAGGTAACATAATATGTAGGGGTAAACTTTAAGAGTGTAAATACTTGGATAGAAAAGTGGAGGATGGGAGGGAGGGATAAGGGGAAAGAAAATAAAATTTGAGTGTGTTTAGTAGGGAAGAAAAGTGAGAGGAATAAAAATAGTTGAAGTGATATAAAAATTAATTCTTTCAAATTGGAATGATGTGAAAAGGGAAAATAAGAGAAATGTATGGTAGTTAAAATTATGTATTTTTTAAATGTTTTATTTTCTTTCTTTTTACTTTTTTAACTTTATCAAGTATTGAAGGTAATTTTTCTTTTTCTTTTTTATCTTTCCTATCAAGTACATCTTTAGAAAGAAAAATTATATTTTTCATTTTTTTATCCCTTAAATTTTTTATCTTTTTTAATTTTCTTTTTACTCTATCAAGTTTCAAGTATGCCAGATGACTGAGATCATAGTGGCAGTTATTTGTAGTTATCAATTCTTTATAAAATAGAAACATAAATTCCTACATCAGGTTGAGAGTTTTCTTCTTCCTTTTTGATTTTTTTAAAGTAAAATTTAGCTCTTAAATTTTTAAAAATAATCAAATTTAACCATCAACCTTTTGAAAGAGTCGAAGTGGTTTATTTGATACTAATTTTTCTAAAAAGAATTATGATCTTTTATATTTTTTAATTTTGATTTGATTTTTTTATTTTTATAATTTTTGAATTACTTGTTGACGTTAAATATAAAACAAAATAATATTATGTGAACATGTATTACCATGTGAATTGTCAAGCCAACAATATTAAATATTAATATCTTAGTCACTATTTCCATTAAAAAAAAGTGATCTAACTCTTTTTGAAATGTTTTAAGGGTCATAAGACCAAATTGACAATATATATATATATATATATATATATATATATTAAAAAGTAAATTTATCATTATGCCTTATTATTATAACAACATATACTATGGAAGTTACACTACATATGCTATGGAAGTTACACTGTTTTAAAAGTATATGGTATCGAACTCTTATGGTTTAGGGTTGTGGTGCTATTTTTCCTACAAGTTTCTCCATTCAATTATTCCGAAAGTGGTCCTTTGTTAAGTAAACACAATTACAAAAATGATATTCCTTCTACTTCTAGACCTTCAATAGTTTGCAGACTTACTACGAATATCCTATAATGCCGGAGCTAGAAGGAAAATGTGGTGTTCAGGAGTCGAGGATACTGAAGCTTAGGAACTGGTTTAGGTCCTAACGAAGTTTCGTAGATAATAAAAAAGCAGTTGAAATTGAGCAGATATGTGAGAGTTGAGGTGTGAGCATTGTTCTCTTTTGTTTGGGGAAGTCTACAAATTCCATAAAAGAAGTTTACGACCTATAAGAAGTTGAAAACATTTAAAAATCATTTCATAGGTGTTTGAAGGCATTAGAAATATGGTGGCTTAAAATGATCAAACTAGATTTTTTTATAGTTGCTATGGTCAACATATCGATGCATCTACTGTAACAATTTAGCTACTAATTTGGTTGCATTGATACCTTTAGTGGTTGCTCCGATTCATGTTCCACTTGTACCGATACTCCCAGTAGAGGTACTGATATAAGGTCCCATGGAGCTGGAAATTGGCTATTGGTTTCATTGTGTCGATACCAGCAAAGGGAAATACCAAGATCTTGATGTAGGGGACAAAATAAGCTCCAATACTTTTTCAAAATCCCACTAAACCACACAGAGAACTCATACACTAATCAATTTAAAGCTTTAAGAACTTTTGAAAAATCAAACTCAAATTTAACCATACATTCACATTCATGAAACCATCATGCTCATTCCGTAGATGATGTACACCCAAAGATTGTAATGCATTCATGCATCTCCGATTGAATCATTCACTTAACCATGACCATAAGTTCAAGAAATCATCAATTCAAAAATCTCAAAAGAAACATTTAAAACATCCATTATTAGACTTTCAAGTTATGTGAAATTAGATATATACAACATGACTGACCCCAAAGTAGATGTCACTAAGAGTCAGTACCACATATGCATAGTTTTATACTCTGTCTAGCAATAGTGTCAATGTGATCCAAGAAGATGGCTGGCTTTAGGGGCGAAATTAGAAATTTTTTTGTAAGGGGGCGAATTTAAGTTGTATAATTTTATAAGAATTAAGATGTAATTTCACTATTTTTCTTTATAATTTTTGAAAGATTAAATTGAAATTTTATTATTTTAGGGAGTCAAAGTGTAATTTTAGTATGTATTAATTTTAAAACTTTATAAAATTTAAAGGGCCAAAACATGAATTTACTATTTTAGGGGATGGAGTCTTTGCCAGCCTCTATACTACCGCCCCTGGTTGGCTTCATGAACTCTCTTCAATATATATGCGCAAAAGCAATGTTGCATTAGGCATAAATACCAGTAACCAGTAAGATATCATGAAAATAAACCCACTTATCTTATTACCAAGTATGAGGTTTAAGCAGTTGAACTAATTTAGTGAATACAATATTGTTAAATGACAATATGATACGAGTCTCAAGCCCATGGACATGATGAGTTAGTTTCTCACAAAGCCCAATCACAAGATCTAAATTCAAGCGGTTGAAGTAAAAAAAAAAAAACACTCAATTTATTTGTTCAAGGCTTTATCATGAGAAAATTTCGAGAAGAAAAGTTGAGATCCAAGATGATGGATTTTGGAGTTCAATACAGAACAAGGATGAATTAGATGGGATTAATTCTGTTCGTGTATTTAAAATCTCAATCCATGATAGCAAGTTCATGTGGAAGATGGTAATAAGCTTAGGTGTTATACTTCAAGTACCCCGATCAAGCCCACACTCCTACCCATGTTATAATTGTTGGAAAAAAATCTAGTGCGAAAATAGTTTTCTTGCACAGTGGAAAATAAAAATTTTGAAAACCGACCCGATTTGTGATATTTATAACAATAAACCCTAAACTGAATTCGCACTTGTGTTTTCGGATAGGCCGATCCTTGTTATTCCTGTCTTTCAACCAAATGAACTACTCCAAGCGTGGATTCAAACAATTCGAATCAAAACATAGAACTAGAAATAATTTTCTTTCCTTTAGTGTGAAAACGAAAAATCTCTTCTCAAATAAAATTGACAGAATTGTTATTTCGAAAAATAGATTCAAATAGTTAAGAATTAATTCTCTCTATTTTCGGGTAGACTAACAACATCTTTTAATTGTTGTGTTCTAAGCCCTACCAGTGTCATGTGAGAGAGAAGGTAGAACCCTTATTAAATTGTAGAAGTTTATTTAATTAGAAAAAAGACCTAGTCTAACTAGAAGTATAGGTGGCGGCAAACCTAGTTAATATTACTAGGTTTTGCTGTCCACCTCTTTAACAAGAGGGGATTTTGGGTATTTTCTATATCTAGTCCAATTATAAGTACTTTCTGGACTTTTAACCCAATACTTTATAATTCGATCCAATCCGATATTCTTTTTTTCTATTTTTCAAAATGAACATCTCAATATATTTCTAATTAAAATTTTTTCTCAACCGAATTCTAATTCCATTAAAATTATTACGACTTTACTGTAAAAGAATTTATGAAAACAATATATTTAATTTTTCTATATTTAACGGTTTTCATTTTCAAACTTCATTTAATTTGAAATATATAAATTCATTTTTCAGGTTATTTTCATTTTGGAGAAAACCACATTTATTTTCAAATGATTCAATTTCTCTATTTTCATTTTTATTTTGGTGAAAATCATAATCATTTTCAAATGATTCCAATATTCTATTTTTATTTTCATTTTGAAAAAAATCATAATCATTTCCAAATTATTTCTCATTTCTCCATTTTTACCATTTTTCATTTCTATTCATTTGATTCAATATGCAATTTATTTTTGGTTTGAACGAACTGGCGAAGGGATTGATTGGAGGTATGCAATTAAGGCTTAAATGATTTATAATTAAGTTTTAGCTTTTTATCTATTAATTATAGACTCATTTAGTCACAGAATTATTCCACTATAGTATAATGACTAAACTATCCCTATTGGCATACCATTACTAAAGCAACTCGATCAGTACTCGTCCAATGGCCTTGTCATAAGTGTGTTACTCTCATAGGATATCCTTAATCTCTTTTGGATAACATTCATTCTCCCAATATGATCCTATTTTATCTCATGCTAACCATTACATTTTTCTTCATGAAGATTCAATTATTATTAAATAGTAATTAAGTCATTTATCATAAATACGAATGACTTGTGACCACGTTCATTTTTCATCAATCATGTAAGACTAATGAGAGAATATCATTTACCCAAGTCTCAGACTATGAATTTCACTGTTTTGAATGACACTACATACTATAGAAGTCGTGTACCCAATGCACCAACTTTCGATTTCTTATCTATTTGAACTCAGACTTTTACTTACATCGAAGTATACCAGTCACGCATATATAGTCCGTCAGCCACTCAAGATTTAGGTATATTACACCATGAATGTCACAAGTGAATAAATCTATTAATGGATTTAGGATCTATTCTTCTTGAGTCCAGTCTGATGTACAATCAGTCACATCTATGTCGCTACCTTCTGGGAGTCATTCGCTCCGATGCCTAAGACAAAATATCTCTCCAATTGGACTTGATAGACAACATATTAATCTTTCAATCAATTTGCTCAATTTCGATGAGAGTAAGGACACATTTAGGTTCATCTATTAAGACAAGCTATTTTTCTATATTACGATCCGGTCATGTAATACTGTTTAGTATTAATTTAAATGTTAGACAATCAATTAGCTAATATTTGTCTCCATTTTGTTTTGCGTGCAAAAATCTCATCAGGATAATTATACTAAGTATATTATTGTAACCAATGAATTTGTTTTATTATTTGGTCTGTTCGAAAAATTATAAATTTACAAACGAATATACTACACTCAGGACATCAGATCCAACAATAATCAATTGACTTATGGTGCATTTTTGAAAGGGATCTAGGCATTTTTGGGTCAATATTTTTGCATATTGATCGAAGATCTATCTCTTAGTTTTGCATTATATTTTGAATCACTTGATTTCGAGTTCGAGAACTCAAGTTATGATTATTTTAGTGAAAATTGTGTGAGTACAATATCTAGATGAGTCTATTACTGAAATTAAGAGTTACAGGCTTTTAATTCGAGTTTAAATCATATTAGGTTCAATTTTTAGGCTTAATTTTTATTATATACAAATCTAATATTGTATTTATTAAGTTTTATTATTTTATCATTTATTTATTCTGAAGTTTGAACTTTTTTAGAAATTTTATGTCAATAAGAAAGTTTAATGTAATATTGTCTCTTGTTTAGATTAATTAGATTTTTGGTATATTTAAGGGTTTTATTTGGATGTACTTAGCTAGTCTATATAAAAGTTTTTTCATTGTACACAAATCAATCAATTAATTCAATAACTTCTCTCTTTAAGTTAATAATTCTCTTTGAGTTTTTTTTTCGAGAATTTCTCTTAAATTTTCTTTCAGAAGAGTTTTAACAATCTTCATATTTTGGAGATCATCTTCAAACTTTTTCTTATCAAGTTTTCTTTCTATCTATCTTTTTCATATTAAGTTAATTAGAGTCGTTATGAACTCATATAGTTTTCAAGGTTCCTTAGGAATTCTACACGTCATTTTTCGTCTTTTCCATCTATCTTGTTTCGTTTCTTTTTTATTATGTTATATTCTTATTTAATTGTTTCTAATATTTTATTTCAATTCCTTGTTCTTTCTCTATCATAATTATTTGTTTTAATTGCTACCTTTTTTTATTCTTAAATTTGACTTGGATTTGTTTGCATTTCAAGATGTATCAAACTTCAAGTTTTCCTTCATTCATCTGGAGCCCTAGGCCAAATCCGTGACTTGGACAAACATGCGATCCTATTCCATATCTACGCATCCTTATTATTTGGTATCAATTTATTGGGCGTCTTTTGTATTGTTTATAAATTTATTTCTAGTAAAATAGCCTCAAAATAGTTTTTTATTTAGAAAAATTTTGGAAAAAGAATATGTTTCAGTGGGTAAACAATTTCCAAACGATTTGAAACTTTACATAATAATTCTTGGCACTCTCTTAGAATATTCAAAACAAATTCTCACAAAAAAGTGATAGAAAAAGGAAAAATAGAAAAATAAAAAAAATTATTTTGTGGGTGAAATTTTGTGTCAAAACTTTCTGTATCAAATATGCATCATTTGAGGAGGCTCCAGTTTAAATTTTTTAATTTTTTTGAAATCAGGAACACCTCGAACAGAGTTTGTCAAGCTGTTTTACAATTTTCGGGTTTTCATCAATTTTCATTGACTCTTAACCTTAGTGTTCATTTGTTTTTTTTCTTTTTATTGTTCCTTTACGCATTCTAACACTTTATTATTTCTTATGTTGGTGGGTTAAAGCACATTGCACATTCCTTCTTCTGTGCAACACAATTTTTTTTGTGTCTTGTCAATTTTGGATTCCTAGTGTCATTAGGTTTGCTATGCTAGATTGATTCTTACCCATTATAAACACTTTTAAAAGATTCACAAGACTGATTCTTACCTCATTGAGAGTAATTTTATTTTTGAGTGCATAATAGTGAGGTTTGCTTAATATTTCTTGAGTGTTATGTTCTTTTCAGGATTTCACAAGTATTCATGATACTATGATCAAAAAGTTGAAAAGGGATCAGAAGGTTAAAGATGCTCAAGATCAACAATGAGATAATATTCTAGACACAATTAGCAAAAAGTTGACTCGTCTAAGTACCCAAATTGAGTGTTTGACTCATAATTGGGGTGATGATGATAGTGTTAAGGTTGAACAGCTTTGTGCTTATGGAAATAATCCTAGTCATGTCCTTTGTGTTAATGATGAGACTTTGGTTAATAATGACCATGAGCTGCCTTTTTTAGCTAAACCAAATTTCTTTATTTCACAATTTCGTGGAAAGAATGATCCAGAGGCTTATTATGATGGGAATGTTGGGCATAATTAGTATGTCAATTCAAGAGGAAATGACCAAACGAAAGGAGGAATATGATTGATCTCTCACCTGTTGTGTAATGTTATTGGTGTAGTTCAAATAATTATTAGAGTTTCTGATATCCAATTCAATATCTAACTAGAGAAGAAAGTAAGTATGACTTTATACTTTTTGTTGGCTTTTACTCTAGTGAAAAAGAGATTTATGATGGTGAACTTTGTGAACCAAAAAAACATGATTGTGAGAATTTTTTCCTCGAACCTATGAATTTAAATGAGATAGAAACATCATGTTTTCTCACTAAGATGTATTGTACTGAATTGAATATTCAAATATTTTGAAGGGATATAGGAAGTGAGAAAAAAATCATGTGAAAAGACAGAGAGAAAAGATACCTTGAATGATAAAAGTTTACTTGATGGTTTACTTTTGGTGGGTGAAAATACATGAGGTAAATTTGGAGAGTTTTCAAGTGGGAAAAGAAAATGAAAAGCAAGAAAATACCCATGCAAAAGTGAGGAATGATTATGTGTGAACTAACTATAACTCGAATTTGTTTAGTGGTGTTTCTTCGTCATATGATTTCAAGGGTTCATTGACGAGCTTTCAATTACATTACTCTATCATCGGTAGACGATTTTACTTGTGGGAGAGAGGTAAGTTGAACATTGATAATTCTCCACAAGTGCTACAAGGTAAGAAAGATAAGGAAACATTAGAAATTGAATTAAAAAGGCATACCTTGAATGTGTTTTTATAAGTATGCTACTGATTTTGTTTTTAAAATATTTCCTTACTATATACTTTCTTACATTAAACCTTGGTCTGAAAGTTTCATTATGGGTATATCTAGGTTTGTAAGTGATACTTTTGTTGCATGTGATAGATTTATTAAAAAAATTTATGCATTTGCCGACAAAATTATCTAACTTAAATCTTAAAAAATGAATTTACACATAATAATCTTAACCTTCTTGATTTTGATTGTTATGTGAAATTGTTGACTCATTGTTGGAAATAAGTTATTTTTTACTTGAATGCCCATGTACCTAACTTTTTTTTTTTTAGTGTTGATAACTTGCTTTTAAAAGAGACGTACTTGATCGAAGTTGATTCTAAAGATCAAAGTTATGTCTTTGATCTTGGAGATAGTTTTGATGTATAAGAAAGATTATATAAGTGTTTTTTAGATTTTATTGTTATTAATTCTGATCCCTTTTCTTTTTATGTAGCTAAAGATTCGAGGACAAATCTTCTTGAGGAAGGGAGAATGATACGAGTCTCAAGGCCCAATTTCAGGTCCATGGATATGATAGGCTTAGTTCCCCTCAAGGCTCAATCATGAAATCTAAATTCAAGCATTTGAAGTAAAAAAAAATCAACTTATTCATTAAGACTTTATCACGAAAACATTTCGAGAATAAAAGTTGAAGATATGAGACGATGAACTTTAAAATTCAATATTGAGCGAGGATGAATTAGAAGGTACCAATTTTTTCTTGAACTTAAAATCTCAATCCATGATGACAAGCCCATGTGGAAAATGTTAACAAGCTTAGGTGTTACACTTCAATGACCCCAATCAAGCCCACAAGCCTAGCCATTTAAAATTAGTTGACTTGTAGTACATTTTTAGATGGGATCTAAGCATTTCTAAGTCAATATGTTTGCATATCAACCAAAGATCTGTCTCTTAGCTTTGCACTTTATTTTGAATCATCGATTTCAAATTCATTAACTCAAGTTATGATCGTTTTAATGAATGCTGCGTGAGTAGAATTTTTAGATGAAATTAATACAGAAATTTATACAGAAATTAAGAGTTTCGGGCTTTTAATTTGAGTTTAAATCATATTGGGTTCGATTTTTAAGCTTAATTTTTATTATATATGAGTTCAATATTGTATTTATTAAGTTTTATTATTTTATTATTTATTTATTCAGATTAATGGATTTTTTAGGAGTTTTATATCAACAAAAAAGTTTAATTTAAAACTGCTTCTTGTTTAGATTATTTAGATTTTCAGTATATTTGATAGCTTTATTTGGATGTAATCAGCTAGCTTTATTGTACTCTTTATTGTACACAATTCAATCAATTAATCCAACAACTTCTCCCTTTGAGATAATAAAATGACTAATTTACCTAAAAAGGCCCATTTCCAAGCATATTTACGGAAATGGGTCGATTACACCATTATTTATCGGAAAGGGCCATCTTTTACAAAACGCGCCTACGTGGCCGCATTTAAGGGAGAAAATGCCAACAAAGCACGCCCTTGGAGAAGCGTTTTTCGCCACGTCAGCAAAATGCACGAAAAACGCTCCCCCAAGGGCGCGCTTTGCTGGCATTTTTTTCAAACCCAACGGCTAATTTTTTTTTACCATTGGGGGGTCCAACAGTAAAAAAGAAGTATAAAAATCCCCCCTCCTATTATTTCACACATAATTTCTTCACAATTTAGCAAAAAATCTCTATAATTTTTTCCTAAAGCTCTCAAATTTCTCATTAAATTTCTCAAAGCTCTTTATAATTAGTTATTTACTTTAATTTTTTCTAAATTAGTATTACTTTTTTATAATTTCAAAAATATTTGATCGTGTTAGAAATAACCGGGGAATTAATTCATCTCGATCATAAATATATCTCTGTTGAACAAATGGAAATGGTAACGGTTTATTTTATTCTGAATATTATTTAATATTTTTTCATTTATGTAATTTTAATTAAATTTAATTTTTGAATATTATTTAATATTTTTTATTTATGTAATTTTAATTAATTTATATTTTATAATTTTTTATAACAGTCTGTAGATTGGGTGTTACAATGTTATATTCGTAATATGTCTGGTCCGCAATCACCGTTGATAGAAAATTACTCGAGGGAAGCGGGTTTTTGGCACGCGGCCACTATAGGCTGGGGTGCAAGTTGGACCCGAAACTCATCAGCGCATTAATAGAGAGGTGGAGACCGGAGACCCACACATTCCATCTTCCATGCGGAGAGTGTACTATCTGTAAAAGCCCGGTTTAGGGGCTAGTCGAAACAGTGGTCCGGAACCACTAATCCAAAGTTAGAAAAAAAATATTTTCATGATATTTTATGAGTTAGAGCATGATTATATAAGTGCATGAAAATTTTGGTGCTTTAATTTTAGCGATTTCATGCTTAATCGCGAAAAAGGACTAAATCGCATTAAGTGCGAAAGTTCTAGTTTATAAGCTAAAGGTGCCTAATAGTCATATAGTATTAATTTGAGGTCTTTAAAGGACAATTAGCCCCTTTGTTAATGGTTGGCCGGCCATAGGGGACAATGGGAGTCAAAATTGGTCAAAGTTGTTGAAGTTAAGTGGACAATTTGACTTGTATTAATAAAATAAGGAAGGAAAAAGATATCATCTTTTTCTCTCTTCTTCACCACCGAAAATAGCAAGCAAAATAGGGGTTTTGAAAGCTCAAAATTTCAGCAAACTCTTCTCTATACAAGTAAGTGATTTTGATGGTTTTAGTTGATAATTTTTGTACTTTTGGAACCCCCAAAGCTTAAGCTAGCTAATGAGGGGACTAATTTGCAATATGGTTGAAAGTCTAGGGACTTTCCATGAGAGACTTTATGTTTTTTACTGAATTTTTATGGAAGAAAATGAATGTTAGGGAGATGAGAAACAACTTTTGTGAAAGGTGTTACTATGAAAACACCTAAATGGACCTTTTTGTAAAGGTATAAAGTTTGTAGTAAATGTGTGAAATGTTGGGTTTTGATGATAGTCATAAGAGGAATAAATGTTCACCTAGGCTTGTTTAAGGTAAAAATTTGATTAGAATTAATTTCCGAGCCTAGGGGTAAAATGGTCATTTTGTCAAAGTCTAAGGGCAAAATAATAATTTTGCCAAAGCATGATTATTGAAATGCATTTATTAATGTGATGATTAAAATGAGCTAATTTGCTATTATAGAGCAAGAAGAACCAAGAATCAACCTCGAATGGGGAAAAAACAAAATATCGGACTAGACCGACAATCTAGCCTATTTTGAAAACGAGGTAAGTTTGTATGTGATAAATTGAACATCATGCTAGTATGTTTGAGAATGTTTGATATTATAATGATGTATAATATTTCTATGAAATTGAATGATGGTGTTGAATGAGAAAAATGATGAAAGTTGTAAAGTTGAAGTCCTAGTTAGACTATAATAAATGTGAGAGGTCTATCATTGAGACATGAGATGGATAAAGTCCCGTGTAAGACCATGTCTGGGACATGGCCTTGGCACCGAATTGAGATCCCGTATAAGACCATATCTTGGATATGGCATTGATATTGAATATGAAAATCGTATAAGACCATATCCGGGATATGGCATCGATAATTAATATGAGTCCCCGTATAAGACCATATCTGGGATATGGCATCAACACTCAGAGATGAC
Source organism: Gossypium australe (assembly GCA_005393395.2). Taxonomy (NCBI): domain Eukaryota; kingdom Viridiplantae; phylum Streptophyta; class Magnoliopsida; order Malvales; family Malvaceae; genus Gossypium; species Gossypium australe. The sequence goes on along the minus strand of CM016614.1, from coordinate 62,580,113 downwards.
CTCATGTAAGACCACATCTGGGATGTGGCATTGACTTCGTAATTGTATGAATGATGAAGAACATGTATCTTTGAGTATCCCAAATGATTTAGTGGGATAAATAAAAAATGAGATTAGTGCTAAAGCTATGTGATTGAGCTAACATATGTACTCGTGAGTAATTCACGAAGAACATTTATGATATGTGGCATGGTGTGTGCTAGATAAGAGCAAGTATGAGTAAGTATGGCAAGGAGCCTATGACTTTGTGTGTAATTATTTAATGCCATGGATGAATAATGTCATGAGCTTATTGTTGCTATTTATTTCCATGCAAACTTACTAAGCTTTATGCTTACCCCTTTCATTGCCCTTTTCCTTGTAGTATTACCAAGTTAGCTCGAGAATTTGCGGACATCGGAGTTGAAGATTACACTATCGACCACTTTTTGGTATAGCCAAATTAGACTTATTTTGAATATGGCATGTATAGGACTTGAATGTTTTGGTTATGCCATATTTGCAAGCCAAATGTGTTGGCTACTATGGTTGTTTCAATTCATTTTGTAAATGGTCATTAAAGTTGGGCCAATACTTGACTAGTTCTTATATATATATATAAATTTATTCATTGATGATGAATCATGAAGTTTATGCTTGTGTGGATGCTTGATTTGAGTTGGTATAAGTATGGTTGCTATGTAGGGTGGCATTTGGCTTGGAATATAGCCTTTTAATGTCCACATGGGTAGACACACAGGCGTGTGTCTAGGCCATGTGTGACACACGATCAGTCCCATGGGCGTGTTGATCGGCCGTGTGTCCCCTTGTGAGCTAGGTTTACAAGTCAGTATGCTCAATAGTAAACACACGGGCAAAGACACGGCCATGTGTCTCAGCCGTGTGGGAGGCACGACCTTAGACATGGGAATGTGCCCAAGCCGTGTGAGGTCTGCACCTGAAGTAAGGAATTTAATTCGATACACGCCCTAAAGACATGGGCGTGTGCCTTGGCTGTGTGACTTTAGAGAGAGGTGATGATGTCACAAATAGAATACCCAAGTTTTTACACATGGGTAAGGACACGGGCGTGTCTAGGCCGTGTGGAGCACACGGGCCAAGAACATGGGCGTGTGTTCGGTCGTGTAAAAACCCATGTAGGTTCAAAATGAAAATAAATTCCACAAGGGTTAGGGACATGGGCGTGTTTGACCACACGGGCATGTCCCATTTCACACGGGCGTGTGGCCCCTGTTTAGGTAAAAAAGATTTAACTGCACAAAAGTTTCCGGTTGGGTTCTGAAACCCTCTGTATGCATGTTTAAGGCCTCATAGGTTCTTAATGAGAATGTTTTGATAGTGAAAAAGATTTTTTAAGTTGGACTGAAATTTTATAGACTAAAGTTGTATGACCAAGTGAGTTAAGTCTGGTAATGCCTCGTGCCAGGTTCTGACATAGGATACGGGTAAGGGGTGTTACACTATAACTTTGGAGGGCTTCCAGTTACAATTAGCATTGCCTGTGGATGGGGCCACACTCACTAGGTCCATTCAATCTGCTGAATGGGGAGCCATATGCTACGATCTTTTGGGTGCGATTCTGGATAATATTTATGGAGATCGGATCGAGATGGGTTGGTTACGAGACACATTCCCCGAGCCGGGGAATAATTCGACTGAAGTAGAAAGAATACTATATGCTCGGGCATATTAGAGGTTATCTGATACTGGACTTGTCACGAAACCTCGTACATCTCAGGTGGCTGCTAAAACTCGTTGATTTTAAAGCAGCTGGCGAACTTAGTTGGGGGTCTACCGTGTTGGCAACATTGCACCGGGAGATGTGTGGGGCGATGGCACCAAATAAAGCCAAAATTGGAGGTTGCCTATCACTACTACAATCATGGTCTTGGTTTCGCTTTCCATTTTTACGTCCTCGAGTGAACCACCCATATACTTTGCCATTCATAACGAGGTAAAATTTTTATTTGATTTTACAATTATTCCATAGATTTAAAATAAAATTGTATGCTGAAAATTTATTTAATTAGGTGGAACCATCTGGCGAGTTATGTTGGAATACCTACCGCTCTTGAAGATATACGGCTTCTATTAGACCAACGGTCGGAAGCACAAGTAAGTATTAAATAAAATATATATACATACAATAGTCGTTTCATATTTAGTATTTAGTATTATGTATATAACTAATATTTTTATCCCGTTCATATAGATTCAATGAACACCATACGAGGATCCGGCAATACGTGCTGTAATTTCGGAAGAATTCTTTCAAAATCTGAACATTTGGCATGTTAAGGTCCTATTGGTCAATTATGCTATTGTCGAGATGCACCAGACGGATAGAATGTTACGAAAATTTAGATTCCGGCAACTGATTCCTGAGGAACCTGAGGTACTCAATGACCAACACAGAATCGACTTACGGCAAATGAATACGAATTGGCCAGTATTCTGGTTAGAATATATCGAAATTTTGGAAAACCGGTATGATCATATACCTGATCGTGAATTGATCATCGTCCCAGAGTTAGCGTGAACCCCGGATTACATGCCATGGTTTAGGATCCATGGCAAGCCATATTTACTGTCAGAAGAGTAGAGGCGTCGGCAAATCCATGTGGAAAGGGAACGACGGGGCCCTTTAAATCCAAGGAGAAGAGATGGCGGCACGGCCCATCAACAGCGCCTATAAAATCACCGGGTTCAATGCCTTAATCGACGATACCCACATCACAACCCCTTCAAATTATGCCAGGTGCGTATCCTAGCCCTTATATGTATCCTAACCATTATATGTTTTCTTTTCCCAGTCCTATGTGTAACAGCCCGATTTAGAGGCTAGCCGGAACAGTGATCTCAAGATCACTAATCCGAGGTTAGAGAAAATTATTTTCATGTTATTTTATGAGTTATAACATGTTTATAAGGGTGCATGAAAGTTTTGGTGCTTTAATTTTGGCGATTTCATGCTTACTCGCGAAAAAGGACTAAATCGCATAAAGTGTGAAAGTTCTATTGTAATTGCTGGAGGTGCCAAATAGCTATGGATTATTAATTGGAGGTCCCAAATGTGCAATTTGGCCTTGTTTAAGTGAGTTGGCCGGCCATAGTATGCATAGGGGATAAGAGCATTTAATTTGGTCAATAGTTGGTGGTATTAGTTGGTAAAATGAATAAAATAAGATGGTATAAGCAAAAGTTATCATCTTTTTATTTAGCCTTATTCTCCAACTGAAAATATCAATAAAGGGAGGGCTTTGAGAGCTTGAAAATTTTAGCAACTCATTTTCTCTTCAAGTGATTTTGATGGTTTTAGTTGATAATTTTTGTACTTTTGGAGTCCCCAAAGCTTAAGCTAGCTAATGAGGGGACTAATTTGCATTATAGTTGAAAGTCTAGGGACTTGCCATGAGAGAATTTATGTTGGTTGCTGAGTTTTTTTTTGGAAGAAAATGAATGTTGGGAAGATGAGAAACAACTTTTGTGAATGGTGTTGTCATGAAAACACCTAATTAGGACCAAGATGCAAATGCTATAGTTTGTTCATTAATGCATGAAATAGTTGGAACTGTGGATAGTTGTAAGAGGATTAAATGTTTAGCTAGGCTTGTTTAATTAGAAAATGTTATGAAAAGTGGTTTACGAGCCTAGGGGCAAAATCGTAATTTTGCCAAAGTATAAGGGCAAAATAGTCATTTTTGCCTAAGTGTAGATTATGATGTATTATGATTTATAAGTGATTAAATGAGTAAATTCTATTGTTCTAGATAAAAGAAAACGAAATGCGGACCTAGAACGGGAGAAAAGAGAAATGTGGGCAAATAAATTTCCTTTTTACCCTTTTCGGTATCGATGTAAGTTCGTGTGTAAATGTTGCATTTATGTGCGGGATAATTATTATTCCAATGTTTTATGGGATACATATTCACTCTATGATTGTATTAAATATGTTTTGACGAGAAGTCAAGAGAATTGAATCTAAAAATAGTGGGAATGCAAATAGTAAGATATGGTGATAATTAAGGTTCTGTATAAGACCATATTTAGAATATGGCCTCGGTGTGAGATATTAAACAAGACCATGTCAGGGACATGGCACCGATATGATATTTCATGTAAGACCCTATTGGGGGCATGATGTCGATGTGAGATTATATGTATGAGATTCAAAAGTGTTATTTAACAATTTGAGTGATTCAACAGATATGTTGAAAATGAGAAAGTATGCGGTTGTGCCATGAGAGGTACAGGTATGTGTTAGAACTAAATTGAGGTGGATTTGGTATGTGATGAACCTTTAGTGGGTCATGTGTAGATGATGCATCCTAATTGCATATGTTGTATTTATAAATGTATTGCGTGAAAGCAAATGATTATTGTAGAAATCTAAGTAAGAATGATAGATTATGAGGACGTTCCAGGATGACATTTGAAATAGAAAATCCATATGGATAAATATCCATGAATGTATAATAACGGTGGGCTATGTGCGATACCACCTTATTAATTGTTAATGATGGGTTGTGTGCGATACCATCAACAATGTCATTAATGGCGGGCTGTGTGCGTTACCAGCTTATTATTTGTTACCGATGGGTTGCGTGCGATACCATCGAGCTTAGTATCAAATGGTGGCCTATGTGTGATACCACCTTATTAGAGATTGATGGTGAGCTAAGTGCGAAACCACCGAGTGAATGGTAGTATGAATGGTATATTAAGAAGTTACGATGTGTTGTATCATATGACTATGTGATGTTAAGTGCAGGGGTATGAGTAAAAGAATGTGAGCATTAGGCTCGAGATATGGTTAGAACGTGGTAAGAGACAGAATGAGTAAGCATTGAATGAATTGGTAACCATGAGTTTAAGAGTAAAACTCATTAAAATACCTTGTAACTGAGCGTAGTCAATGAATATCAATAATTGATTATTGTTTGCAGATGAACTTACTAAGCATTATTGCTTACTCCTTTTTCCTTTCCTATCTCTTATAGGTTAACTTAACTAGCTCGAGTTTGAGACAGTCGGAGATGTTTTCACACTATCGAGCAGACACTTGGTATGAGGTTTTAAGTCCTTATGAGTGATGGCATGTATAGGAATCTTATTTTAGTTTAGTTTAAGTCATTGTTAATGCACCAAACATGTTGGCCTAAACGAGTTATGAGACGATTGTGTATAGCCATAGATGATGGCTTAAGTAGATTGAAATTGTATATGAAATAGTTCTCCCTCGTGTATAGGATGAAGACTTCATTTTTTTTTATGAATCAAATGTGTTAATTCAAGTATCATAATTGATGATTTGAGAATGTTGTGTGATGGTGTATAAATGTATGCAAGTGAGGGTGGCTAAAGAGCTTGGCAAATAGCCTCGTTTTTGTCCACATGGGTAGGCACACGGGCATGTGTCTTGACCGTGTGTGACACACGGTCAGCCCATGGGCGTATGCCCAAGCCGTGTGAAGTCTGCACCTTGAATTTGGAAATTGAATCGCCACACGGTTGATGCACACGGGCGTTCCCAGGCCTTGTGGATTAATCAGAGGTGACCACGGGCCAGCCATATGGGCGTGTATGTAGGCCGTGTGATTCAAGTCAGTGTAAACCACGGGTGTCGAACACGGGCATGTGAGATGACACACGGACATGTCATTTCCCCCACGGGCGTGTGGCCCCTGTTTAGGTGAAACTCTTCTAAGTGGTTGAAAAGTTTCGGTTTGGTTTCGTGACATCCCGATCGGGTGTAAAGGGTCTCGTTGACCCATGATAGGGATGTTACGATGGTGAATGAAAAGTTTAAAATTGGAGAAAATTTTTATAGCCTAAAGTGGAATGATCAAGCAAGTCAAGTCTGGTAATGCCTCGTGCCCGGTTTCGGTGTAGAATCTGGGTAAAGGGTGTTACATTTAGTGGTATCAGATGTATGGTTTAGTCGGTTCTCGGACTAACCTAGCGTGAGTAAGAGTCTAGCTATACATGCCATAGGTGGACCGTGATAGTGTGATTTCTCCTGGCTCTAACGAAATTGTTTTGTTAAGACAGAGATGATTCCCAACCGAGCTAAATCCAATAAGGTTGGAAGTGATAATGAGGTAATTGAAATGCGCTTATACATTTTTGAAATTTAGAGAGGTATGAATAGAAGGTTATGACGTGTGGGTGTTAAGTTATGAAATGAGATAATTCTAAGTTGAGGATTGGAATGAGAATTAGAAAGTGATAAGCTTATCTATATTGGTTTGATATGCATACGATGTTATATACTCAACCTATTGGGTTAAGTGCATATAGTGAGTAAATTTACCCAGAGAAAGGGATATGTGTGTATGTACAACTGTTTGAATGATGTATGATCAATATGTTCACATAGTTGAATCTCGTGTGTGACTGTTAAAATAGAGGATGTATAATATTTTGTTTTATGACTCTGTTATGAAGCCACGCATATTATAGTGTGGGAGTTAAACTGAGAAGTTTGACTAAGTAGAATGCAGGAGATGAGTACGGTCGTTTAATGATAAATTGATGAATAAGACCATGGTTGGACCATGAGAATACATGTGATTTCATATAAGACCATGGCTGGGGCATGGTATTGGCAATGATACATGATCTCGTGTAAGACCATATCCGGGATATGGCGTTGGCATCGAATAGCGATCCCGTGTGAGACCACGTCTGGGACCTAGCTTCGGTAATGAATAGTGATTTCGTGTAAGACCATATTTGGGATATGGCGTCGACATTGATATAAGATCTCGTGCAAGACCATATCTAGGATATGGAATCGGCATCGACATGAGTATTCATGTAAGACCGTATCGGGGATATGGCATTGGTATCGATATGAGAAATCGTGTAAGACCATAGCTAGGCTATGGCATCGTGGCGACATGTAAGATTATAGCTGGGATATAATGTTGTGATACGAGTAAGACCGTGGTTGGACTATGGCAACCAAGTAAATGACGTACTCAAACCCGTAAGACATTCTCTAAATTGATAAGTGATGGTAAGAGAAATTAGAGTTTAATGTTGAGTACTTGAGTAGACACTAATGTGGAACTTGAGTAAGTGAAGTCACTGTTCGAAATTATGGGTGATAGAAACAATTGTAGCATGAGTAAACGTGAAAACTCACTTGGAGTGAGTTGTGTGACTACGATGATATTTCATTAATGAAGAATGTTAAATCATATGTATGTAGTCACGAGAGTCAAGTTAGGGGCTCTACTACCTCACCCCTTGCCATTGTCGAATCATGATGAGGTGTTTATAAGAGTCAAGTTGAGTAAGTTCATGGGTATGGAATGAAAGAGATCAGTAGCGAAATGATTAGTAATGTACATAGAGATAAAGATAGTCAGAAGGTGAGAACAATTTTGGGAAGAAGACTCGAATGTTTTAAAGATCGTACTGGTTATACAAATTTATGAGCAAAGAGGAAGTTGGCCTCGGCTATTTGACTCAATTGAGTAGGAAGCCTGAGGTGTGTACTTATTGAGATCTTCCCGAATTGATGTTCACTAATGAAAGGAATAGTTAAGGAGTTTTGATGACAGAAATGGTTAGAGAAACAATATTCGAATTGCGAAAGTGTTTGATCATGACAATCATGGTTGTATGGATCATAATGATCTCTTTGAGTATTACGTATTAGTATCTGTTGCCTTTCAGGGGTGATGTAGTTGTTCTTTTCATGAATCGTGATCATGGTTATCTTTAAAGAGTATGTTCTTTGAGTTGTGATAGTTATATCTACCATGATTGTGCTTTTGATTTGATCATAGAAAGGTGATAATTCTAGTATAAGAAGTGAAATTACAAGGTTCACGTTGTGTGATGGCTTTTCGGGCAAGCCGAATAGAGTTAATGCACTTGAGTGAGATGTCCCTGCTATCTTGGGATAAGACGATAGTAATGGTTTTAAATTAGCACATCAAGAGAAACTCAAATGAAAGTGTGTTTGAAATATATTCTCAGTGTGGAGAAATGAGTAGATTGATGTATTGAGATATGATTCGAGTTATGTGTATATTTATGCATGAATCAATAAGGAGAATGAAATTTTATGTGTACATGAGTAAGGAGCATGATACAGAGGTATGCTCATTGAAATACTTTAACTGTGATGGTTAAGTTGAAAGTCATTAAAGGTGCTATTAACTGAAAGTTTTAGTATTGAGTTCTGTATGAATAGAGGAAAAAAAAAAGAGTTTGAAAGTTTGTATGTGATTAATGCAACATTCATGTTAGCATAATTGAGAATGCTTGATATTATATTGAAGCATGATATTCTATTAAATAGAGTAATTGATATTGAATATGATGTTGAAGTCCTAGTGAACTACAATGAATATGAAAAGGCTATCATCGAGATATGAAATAGATAAAGTCCCATATAAGACCACGTCCAGGACATGGCCTCGGCACCGAGTTGAGATCCCGTATAAGACCATATCTGGGATATGACTTCGATAATGAATATGAGAATCATATAAGACCTTATCCGAGATATGGCATCGATACTTGATGTGAAAGCCCATATAAGACCTTATCCGGGATATGGCATTGGCATTTAGAAGTGACTACATGTAAGACCACCTCAGGGATGTGGCATTGTCTTTATACCTACATTAATGACGATGAATATGCGTCTCTGACTATCCCTAGTGATTAATGGGATAAGTCAGTGAGTTTAGAAGTAGAAATGAGAATTGTACCAAGTCATGTGAATGAGTGAATACGGGTACTCGTGAACGAGTCACGAAGAAACGAGTACGATGTGTGGCACGGTATGTGCTAAATAAGGGCAATTATAAGTAAGAATGGCAAGAAGCCTATGACTTGTGTAAGGAGTTAATGCCATGGATGGTATTTTAAATAAACTTTGGGCGAGTTTGACTAAGATGTTAAGATTTAGGTCGAATATGATTTCCATTGTTGATGTTACCTTGAGGTAGAAATTGTATGTTGATGAATTCAGAAATTATACTGAAGGTTTTGGTATGAGACTTAGTAATAGCATGTCTACTCGTGCAAGACTAAGAAAAAGTGCAGTTGTATGCATAAATGTTTTGACAATTGAGTACATTTCACGATATGATTGAGTTTATGGTTAGAAGTAATCGACCACTAAAAGCTGAATTTTCAAAGTGTGCAAGTCAGGACTATTACAGTCGGTGAATATCCTAGTGATATGCGATAAAGATCCGAATGATCATTTTGGCATTTGCTGAGTCCACAATTGTAAGATTACTGAGATATGTGCCCGGGAGGAAGAGTAATCTAGGTCTCAAGTTGTGCTTTGACCTTGTGTACTTCAGCTTAAAGGTTGTTGGCGAGAGAAACTTGAGGATAAGTCGATTTGGGATTTTGAAGAGTTGATGGAAACGTTTCAGGAATGTTAAAAGCAACTTCTCCTGGTAAGATTTTTGGGGACGAAAATCCCTAAGGGGGAGAATTGTAACAGCCCGATTTAGGGGCTAGTGGAACAGTGATCTTGATATCACTAATCCGAGGTTAGAGAAAATTATTTTCATGTTATTTTATGAGTTATAACATGTTTATAAGGGTGCATGAAAATTTTGGTGCTTTAATTTTGGCGATTTCATGCTTACTCGCGAAAAAGGAATAAATCGCATAAAGTGCAAAAGTTTATTTTAATTGCTAGAGGCGCCAAATAGCTATGGATTATTAATTGGAGGTCCCAAATGTGCAATTTGGCCTTGTTTAAGTGAGTTGGCCGGCCATAGTATGCTTAGGGGACAAGAGCATTTAATTTGGTCAATAGTTGGTGGTATTAGTTGGTAAAATGAATAAAATAAGATGATATAAGCAAAAGTTATCATCTTTTTATTTAGCCTTATTCTCCAACCGAAAATATCAACAAAGGGAGGGCTTTGAGAGCTTGAAAATTTCATCAACTCATTTTCTCTTCAAGTAAGTGATTTTGATGGTTTTAGTTGATAATTTTTGTACTTATGGAGTCCCCAAAGCTTAAGCTAGCTAATGAGGGGACTAATTTGCATTATAGTTGAAAGTCTAGAGACTTGCCATGAGAGAATTTATGTTGGTTGTTGAGTTCTTTTTGGAAGGAAATGAATGTTGGGAAGATGAGAAACAACTTTTGTGAAAGGTGTTGTCATGAAAACACCTAATTAGGACCAAGATGCAAATGTTATAGTTTGTTCATTAATGCATGAAATAGTTGGAATTATGGATAGTTGTAAGAGGATTAAATGTTCAGCTAGGCTTGTTTAATAAGAAAATGTTATGAAAAGTGATTTACGAGCCTAGGGGCAAAATCGTAATTTTGCCAAAGTATAAGGGCAAAATAGTCATTTTTGCCTAAGTGTAGATTATGATGTATTATGATTTATAAGTGATTAAATGAGTAAATTCTATTGTTCTAGATCAAAGAAAACGAGTTTCGGACCTAGAACGGGAGAAAAGAGAAATGTGGGCAAATAGATTTCCTTTTTACCCTTTTCGGTATCGAGGTAAGTTCGTGTGCAAATGTTGCATTTATGTGCAGGATAATTATTATTCCAATGTTGTATGGGATGTATATTCACTCTATGATTGTATTAAATATGTTTTGACGAGATTCAAGAGAATTGAATTTAAAAATAGTGGGAATGCAAATAGTAAGATATGATGATAATAAGGTTCCGTATAAGACCATATTTGGAATATGGCCTCGGTGTGAGATATTGAACAAGACCATGTCAAGGACATGGCATCGATATGATATTTCATGTAAGACCCTATCGGGGGCATGATGCCGATGTGAGATTATATGTATGAGATTCAAAAGTGTTATTTAACAATTTGAGTGATTCAACAGATATGTTGAAAATGAGAAAGTATGCGGTTGTGCCATGAGAGGTACAGGTATGTGTTAGAACTAAATTGAGGTGGATTTGGTATGTGACGAATCTTTAGTGGGTCATGTGTAGATGATGCATCCTAATTGCATATGTTGTATTTATAAATGTATTGCGTGAAAGCAAATGATTATTGTAGAAATCTAAGTAAGAATGATAGTGTATGAGGACGTTCCAGGATGACATTTGAAATAGGAAATCCATATGGATAAATATTCATGAATGTATAATAATCGTGGGCTTTGTGCGATACCACCTTATTAATTGTTAATGATGGGCTGTGTGCGATACCATCAACAATGTCATTAATGGTGGGCTGTGTACGTTACCACCTTATTATTTGTTACCGATGGGCTGCGTGCGATACCATCGAGCTTAGTATCAAATGGTGGGCTATGTGTGATACCACCTTATTAGAGATTGATGGTGAGCTAAGTACGAAACCACCAAGTGAATGGTAGTATGAATAGTATATTAAGAAGTTACAATGTGTTGTATCATGTGACTATGTGATGTTAAGTGCAGGGGTATGAGTAAAAGAATGTGAGCATTAGAATCGAGATATGGTTAGAACGTGGTAAGAGACGGAATGAGTGAGCATTATGAGTGATTGAATTGGTAACCATGAGTTTAATAGTAATACTCATTAAAATACCTTGTAACTGAGCATAGTCAATGAATATCAATAATTGATTATTGTTTGCATATGAACTTACTAAGCATTATTGCTTACTCCTTTTTCCTTTCTCATCTCTTATAGGTTAACTTAACTAGCTCGAGTTGGAGACAGCCGGAGATGTTTTCACACTATCAAGAAGACACTTGGTATGAGGTTTTAAGTCCTTATGAGTGATGGCATGTATAGGGATCTTATTTTAGTTTAGTTTAAGTCATTGTTAATGTGCCCAACGTGTTGGCCTAAACGACCTATGAGACAATTGTGTATAGCCATAGATGATGGCTTAAGTAGATTGAAATTGTATATGAAATAGTTCTCCCTCGTGTATTGGACAAAGACTTCATTTTTTTTATGAATCAAATGTGTTAATTCAAGTATCATAATTGATGATTTGAGAATGTTGTGTGATGGTGTATAAATGTATGCAAGTGAGGGTGGCTAAAGGGCTTGGCAAATAACTTCATTTATGTCCACATGGGTAGGCGCACGGGTGTGTGCCCAGGCCGTGTGAAGTTTGCACCTTGAATTTGGAAATTGAATCGCCACACGATTAATGCACACGGGCGTGCCTAGGCCGTGTGGATTAATCAGAGGTGACCATGGGCCAGCCATATGGGCGTGTGTCCAGGCCGTGTGATTCAAGTCAGTGTCGACCACGGGTGTTGAACATGGGCATGTGAGATGACACACGGCGTGTCATTTTCCCCACGGGCGTGTGGCCCCTGTTTAGGTGAATTTTCTAAGTGTTTAAAAAGTTCCAGTTTGGAGAATGAAAAGTGGCCCATGATAGGGATGTTACGATGGTGAATGAAAAGTTTAAAATTGGAGAAAATATTTATGGCCTAAAGTGGAATGATCAAGCAAGTCAAGTCCGGTAATGCCTCGTGCTCGGTTCCGGCGTAGAATCCGGGTAAGGGGTGTTACATTATGCCAGGTTGGAATGCATGGCCTGGTGCATCTCCTTTCCCGATGACTCCGACTCAACCGATGATTTATAGGCCATCGTCGCCGGAGGGATCGCACGAGGCACCGTCGGTGAGCTCATCTCATTACCATTCCCCATCACCTCATGGGATTCAAACACCTCCGCCGTGGGTGATGCAAACACCTCCACATTCTTTATTCTACTAGGGTGGGTCATCCTCCCAACACCCACAACCGGAGCAACCACAACCCCTGCCGGAGCAACGAAAGAGGAATCCAGCGCGTAATCATCGTACACCCCCATGTGGCATTGATTCCGAACAGTATATACATTGATTTTTTTAATATATTTGTAGAAGTTGTTTCTATATTGTTTCATTTAATAAAATATAAGTTGTTTTTAATATTTTAATAGTAAATTAATTTTATATTTTTAATCAAATATAAGTTCTTCTGAATAAGGGGGAATAGAAATAATGCAACATCGTTTCATTACAGCAATTATCAAATATTTCGGTTTGCACATGATCGAATTGTATGACCTGGGTTCCTTCACCATCCACACAACTTCTGTTGGTTCGTTCTTTCCCGGATATCTATATTATTACATATTCTACTCAAGCAAGGTCGACCTTTTGGTTTGCAATGCAATTCTCTATCCAGTAACAACTTAAACGGAGTAAGCGATACAGGCGACCACTTACGTTCATCTGGGACTAGTGGGAATACGTGTCTCCACACATTGTATATGTATTTTATTTTGTACACTTTGTCGACATATCTCATGGGATCCAGATGGAGATTCTGACAAGCTGCAATTGCATGAGCGCATGGATAACGAAGTGCGTCAAACGTCCCACAGTCGCAAGTCCTATTTATTAGGTGTACACGATATTGCTCGTCAGTAATACATTGGCTCGGCCTGTCAAACTCTGTCGCATGAAACCATAGGTTGTCGCGATCGTGACACACAGTGTGCATCGTGTTGGCCCGCGCCTTCGCATTTTTAATTTCTTGTAATACCTTTTGTAACCATACATGGCCTCCCTGCATTTGGCCTTTATAACTCGCTGCTCGTTTTGGAAATAGTGCCGCGAAACGAAAATATGTCTCTCACACAACCAAGCTTATTGGAAAATGACGCTTTCCTTTTAGAACAGAATTAATGCATTCAGCCAGGTTTGTGGTCATATGACCATATCGTAGGCTGCCATCGTATGCTTGTGTCCACTATTCAGAAGGTATGTTACAGAGGTAGTCTGTACCTTGATCGTTAACTGAACGCAAAATTACCAACATCTCATCAAAACGGTCCTTATTGATCTAATACCCTGCCAATATAAGTTGATAACGAAAATTACATACCAATATTCCATTTAGAATAAATTGAATATTACAACTGAAAGTATATTAATAGAGATTAAATACCCATGTTGGTCACTTGCTTTCGTTCAGTCGTAGACCGATATTGCCTGTAGTAGTTGGATGCAACGTGCCTTAGACAATACCGATGGTGTGTACGATTCCATAGGCTTTCATGTCGCTCAATTGCGGCTAGTATTCCAGTGCCCCTTTCTAATATAACACAGATATCAGGTTGGGGGCATACATGCCACCTTAACCTAGAAAGAAAGAAATCTCAGTCATCAGCTGACTCCCCTGGTGTTATTACAAATGCAATTGGAAGGATTCTCCCACTGCCATCCTGTGCCACAGCTAGCAATAGCCGATGGGTATATCTACCATGCATAAAGGTACCATCAATTTATACCAATGGCTTGCAGTACAAAAATGCGTCCCGACATTGCTTAACGCTCAAGAACAGACGTTTGAACACCTGGCATCCACAGAGCAATCAGTCGTTGTAGTACGCAGGGACCGTTTCAAGGTATGTTATGCAACCTGGGACATACCTCTCTAACATCTGACACCACTGCCACACCTCATTATATGAAGCGTCCCACCTACTATGCATCTTTTCCAATGCCTTTTGCTTAGCTATCCAAGCCTTGCAGTAAGAAGGCGTGTACCTCAATTGGCTACGAATATTGGCAATTATGCATGACACAGAATGTAACACCCCTAACCCGTATCCGACGTTGGAGTAGGGTTATGAGGTATTACCGATCAATTCACATCATTTAACTTACAATACTCATACATTTATACATTCATACTCACATACCATTCAACACAATCACATGGTCCCTTATAAAAGCCTACGAGGCCTTAAACATGCTTTAGAAGTGGTTCGAGACTAAATCGATAACATACAAAATTCTTGGAAAACTTAGAAATTTTTCAATCATTCAGGGGTCACACGCCCATGTGCCTCACACAGCTTCAGACACACCTGTGTCACAGGCTGTGTGGAAACATGGCATACATACTGACTTGGGTCACACGGCTGACTACACGCCCGTGTGTCTAGCCCATGTGCCCTTCGAATTGGCCTCACACGCCCGTGTGCCAGGCCGTGTACTAGGCTGTGCCAAACCTGTAGGGTATACTAACGTATGCAACATGGCCAAGTCACACGCCCGTGTGCTGGGCCATGTGCCATTTAGGGGGTATACTGACTTGTGCCACACGACTGATCACATACCCATGTGTGAGGCCGTGTGGAACATACTGACTTCATTTAATTTCAATACCAGGGGACATACAGCCGTGTAACATGACCGTGTGTTACACACGGCTGAGACACACTCCTGTGTCTCTGCCCGTGTAGACAAAAATAGGCTATTTACCAAGCCATTTTGCCACCCCAAATTACCATCCACATACATAACTCACATGGCACATAATAATAGCATAATTGGACATTCCAAGCAACCAAATCAAGATCAAAATATGCTTTCCCAATATCAACAATGCAAGCATCTAAATACCAAATTAGGCCATTCAAATTCATACCAAAAACTCATCATCATAATTCATCAATGTGGCTACCATCAAATATGCATTATTTGCCTTATTTCACTAGCATATCAATACTTAAATGCTACTATTTGATATCATAATACCTATCATCAACAAGCATCACTATTTCATTCATCAACTCATAACATAAGCCATTTGCACAATTATAAACACAACTCAATCAACCAAACATGGATTTTCATAAGCCAACTCAAATGGCTACATCATTCACCAAAATGACTCAAGCCTATACATGCCATATACCAAATATACACAATTCAAAAGTACCAAATAGATATTCGATAGTGCGATGATGTTCCCGACGACTCCCGGATCCGAGCTAGCCTTTATTCACTATAAAACATAGAAAAATAACACAAAGCAAGCTTCATAGCTTAGTAAGCTCGTATGTGAATAACTTAATTCATCAAATAAATACAAATCAACAAATTTTACATAACATCGCCATATACACATTAACTACAAACCTTTCTCATGTCTCAAAACATGATCAAATACCATCTCATCGAACTTTCTCTATTTAATACTCGAATAGGTTATGTACGTACCTGTATTGCCTCGTACTAACCTCTTTCTGAACCACATCATTTTTTTATCTATTGAACCATTCAGAATAGAAGTTGAATACTTAAAGATCTCAATCGATAAGTACCTATACCATGGCCCAAAGCCAAATCAAGGTAACTTATCCCGGAGTACGTATACCATGCCCTCTAGCTAAATCAAGGTAACTCCTTTTTGAAATACCTATACCATGGTCCGTAGCCAAATCAAGGTATCACTTGCTCTTGTAGTGTCAATATCGTGGCCCGAAGCTAACACAATAACCTAATGGCATGTCACTGGCATCCTAAACTATTCCTAAGGTTCAACTGGGAATTTACACTTGTCGATTTCATCATCGAACATATCCATAGAGTCGTATTTATAATTCAAACATTATCCGTATCTCATAAGCATAGTTTATGCGATATCAAAGCATTTAACATATATTTATATTGAAATTACCACATACGAACTTACCTCATATTTGGAATTGACGGATCAGATCGACTACTCGATAACCTTGCTTTTCCCCTGATCTAAATTAGAATTCTTTCTTTCTTGATCTATAAGTATTCAAAATTAACAAATTTAATCATCTACTCATTCAATTTAGTCCAAAAATACACATTTGGGCATTTTTACACATTAGCCCTTAAACTTTCGCATTTAATCAATCTAGTCCCTATTTCACAAATATACAAAATTCACACAATTCAACTTAACTCAAGCTTGGCCGAATTCCCTAGCAGCCCAAAAATTTCATTTATTTCACATTTCAACCACTCAATTTGCATATTTCACAATTTAATCCCTTTTTGAAATTTTTGTCAAAAATCACTTTAAAAAACTAGTTTAACTATTAACAAACTTTCATAATCTATCATAATTCATCAAATTACTCAAGCATTCAACAATGGAAACTTGTTAAACCTTTAACAGTTTCAAAATCTAAGGTATGGGTTAGCTAGAATACGAAGCAACGATATCAAAAACGTAAAAATCATCAAAAACCGAGCTCAAAACACTTACCAATTAAGCTAGGAATTGGTCGAACCCTAAATGCTCTCCCATGGCTTTAATTCCGGTTAAAAGATGAGAATGAATGCCTTTAATTTGGTTTTTTTATTTATTATACTTAAAATAACCAAATTACTATATTAACCTTTAATATAAACTATTAAAATTCATTTATGCATGTCCATCTTTGTCCACTCACCCTTATAATGGTCTATTTACAGCATAAGGACCTTAACTTTAAGGTTCTATAGCTATTAGACACTTTTAGTTAATAGAACACAAGTTTTACACCTTATGCGATTTAGTCCTTTTTCTCTAATTAACCATCCAAACGATAAAATTAGCTCACGAAATTTTCACACATATCAAATAACATGCTGAAAATGCCAAAAACAATATTAAAATAATTTTCTGACATCAGATTTGTCGTTCCAAAATCGTTGTTCCGATTTAGCTAAAATTGGGCTATTACACAGAAGTCTTGGGATCTGCCTTCAACATTGGTAGTATTAAGCTAGCTATCATGCCTGAATCCATCTTGGGATGATCTTGTGAAACACCTGTCAACAAAGTACGTTAAATAATGCAACATTAAGTAATAACATTATTATTTAAAACCTTACACACTCAGTGATACTGTTTCGGCAACACAGGTATGTGGACCTTTGTACTTTTTTATCTCCCACAAGCCCGGCTTTTTACTAAAAGAAGCCATGATTTTCCATGAACATGTACCGTCTTACACTACACACTTGGCCTCAAACTTCTCAGATTTGGATTTAGCCACATTGTAGTTAACCCTGTGGTTGATGTTATGTTGTTTCAAAGCAGCAAGAAAACTATCCTTATTGGAAAACTCCTTACCAACTTCCAATTCATCCGAATCCAATGTCAAACTTGTACAGTCATGCCTTTTGTGTGGTAGATCTGGAAACTCCAACGCATCATCTGCTGATATATCAAAATTATGCATGTGGACTGGAGGCAAGTACGCCCTGAATCGCAGATCTTTTTCTTCTTCATCTAAACCCCCTTCAACGTCTTCAGGTTTAGATGGAACAGGCTTTGGTTCAAAAAATAATGCAACTTCTACACCATCGGGGTCGGGCTCTCGAGGTGGATCCACATCGGACTCTTCATCCAACACACCATCTTCTACAATGTACGAGGTCCCTTCGCCAGTGGACGTCGTAGGGATTACATCATCCCTTCTTGTGGATGTTTCATAACATCCCCAATCAGATGTGGATTGCCAACCACTAGAAGTTGATGTCATTCCCCAATACGTATTTCCAACATCGAACATCGACCCACCGATGTGCATGTCCCATCCACTAACCGAGTGTCGTGCAGGAGTTGTGTTTTCCATACTGTCACCAAACACGAGTGCTTCCGTGTTCTGTCTCTCACTAACGGAGTGTCAGCTAGGGGTTGTGTATTCCTCTCGTACAGCAGTTGATGTTGAAGTCTCAAATGTTTCATTTGGCGATGAAAATTGAACATATAACTCAAGATAGGGTGATCTGTTAGCGAGATGAGTCTGCACCACCGCCTCAAAGCTACGAACACCTTTGATATCAAATGAGTCATATGTCACGGGATTAGTCGAAGCACAAAACTGATACTTAATAGAAGAAACCCTACTTGGCGTCGTTCCAAAGATTTTACGCCTAATTCTTTTACGAAATTCTGTAAAATCTATACTCTGGTTAAAAACCATTTGTGTTGTGTTTTTGATAAAAAAAAACAATGCCGTTCTCGGTGTCACGGACCTCATCATCATAGTAAATAACAACACTAATACGTTCACTCATCTTCAATTTCTATTCTACTTAGCCTCTCTATTTTTTCTTGCTATAACTTATGCAACTTGAAAAAGAAATTTGCCTCGTTTATAGCCTAAGGCCAATCATGAACTACTGTAGAAAAAGAGCGTCCATGTGAGAGCTTTTTTCTGTAATTTTGCTGACAGTGCATCCTGCTTGAAGCGTTTTTTACACTATTTGTTCAGAAACGTCTTTTCAAAATTATTTTTTTAGGAACTACTGTAGAAAAAAAGCGTCCACGTATGGTGTCCATTGAAACTATATGAACGTGATAAAAATATTAGTTATATACATAATACTAAATACTAAATACTAAATATGAAACGGCTATTTTATGTATATATATATATTTTATTTAATACTTACTTGAGCTTCCGACCGTTGGTCTAATAGAAGTCGTATATCTTCAAGAGCAGTAGGTATTCCAACATAACTCGCCGAATGGTTCCGCCTAATTAAATAAATTTTTAACATACAATTTTATTTTAAATCTATGTAATACTTGTAAAATCAAATAAACATTTTACCTCATTATGAGTGGGAATGTATATGGATGGTTCACTCGAGGACGTAAAAATAAAAAGCGAAATCGAGCCCATAATTGTAGTAGTGATAGGAAACCTCTGATTTTGGCTTTATTTAGTGGCGTCGCCCCGCACATCTTCCGGTACAATGTTGCCAACATGGTAGACCCCCAACTAAATTCGTCAGCTGCTTTAAAATCAACGAGTTTTAGTAGCCACATTAGATGTATGGTGTTTCTTGGCAAGTCTGACATCAAATAACCTCCAATCATATCAAGGATGAATGCCCAAATATATCGTATTATTTCTACTTCAGTCGAATCATTCCCCGACTCTAGGAATGTGTCTCGTAACTAGCCCATCTCAATCCAACCTCCGTAACTATTATCTAGAATCACACCCAAAAGATCGTAGCATACGACTCCCCAATTAGCAGATTGAATGGACCAGGTGAGTGTGGACCCATCCACCGGCAATCCCAATTGTAACTGCACGTGCTCTAAAGTGATGATACATTCTCCGCATGAAAGATAGAATGTGTGCATCTCGGGTCTCCACCTTTCTATTAACGCGCTGATGAGTTTCAGGTCCAACTTGCACCCCCGGCCTATAGTGGCGACGTGCCAAAAACTCGCTTCCCTCAAGTAATTTTCTATCAACAGTGATGGAAGACCAGACATATTACGAATATAACATTGTAACACGTGATCTACAGGCTATTATAAAAAATTATAAAATACAAATTGATTAAAATTACATAAATGAAAAAATATTAAATAATATTCAAAAATTAAAATTAACCCTTACCATTTTCATTTGTTCGATGGAGATATGTTTATGATTGAGACGAATTAATTCTCCGGCCATTGCTAAGATGATCAAATATTTTTGAAATTATAAAAAAATAATACTAATTTAGAAAGAAAATTAAAGGAAATAATTAATTAAAGAGAGCTTTGAGAAATTTAGGGAGAAATTTGAGAGTTTTTTTGCTAAATTTTGAAGAAATTTTGTGTGAAATAATAGGAGGGGAGGGTTTTATACTTTTTTTTACCATTGGACCCCTCAATGGTAAAAAAAATTAGCTGTTTGGGGACAAAAACACGGAGCAAAACGCGCCCCTGGGGGAGCGTTTTTGCCACGTCAACAAAGCGCGTCCACGTTAGCACGTTTTGTGCTGACATGGCAAAAACGCTCCCCCAGGGACGTGATTTGCTAGAAATTTCACCCTAAAACACTCCTAAGTAGACGTGTTTTGCCAAAATCAGCCCTTTCCAATAAATAATGCAGAAATTGGCCCATTTTCGTAAATATACTTAGAAATGGGCCTTTATAGGTAAATTGGTCAAAATTATCTTTTCCAGTGTTGTCAATTTGTTAAGTGATAACATGATAACTGACATAACAGATGATGTAATCGTTGGTGTGACAGATGATTTGAAATTTTATGTGAAAAATGAGAATATGATAAATGAGTGCGATTTTTTATTAGGGACTTAATTGATTTTTTAATTATTTTATGAGGATTATTTGAGCACTTGCACTAAATTTTTCTTAAATTATCTAGAATTTTTTTTAAAAAAAATAAAAATCTATTTTTTAAAGATTCTAAAAATTTAAGCTCAATAAAAACATTTTTTAGAATTATGAAAAATTTAAATTTTTCTAAAAATATCTATTTTAAAAAAGTCTAAGAAATTTTAAATATATAACAAAATTTAAAAAATTTTAAAAAACAATTAATAGATTTAATAACTTAAATGTATTTAAATCTTTTTTATACAATAGATTACTCTTCCAACACTGGTATAAAAAATTTCTTTTTATGTTTACTGAGTATTAGTTTGGTTGGCACTAACATTGTCTTCACAGCAGGATGATATGTGTTCAAGCGTGATGAATTTTTTTTTCTCTTATTTACGGGTGAGAAGAGATTGTGGATAATTTTAAACATTGTATCAAAAAATATTTTTTTTAATGAATGTAAATAACATAAAAAAATAAAACATATTTTCAAAAACACAAATATAGGGGATATTTCACTATATTAGTTTACTTGGATTTTAACTTTTAAGGAAATAACCGAGGATATGTTTAGTGCACAAACTAACATCCATGATCACCTAAAAAAACTTCTAAAAAGACTTACCATCATTTAAAAGTGCACCAAACAATAAGAAAAATCATTTACTTGGTCTAAATTTATTATTAAATTTTTATATAATTTTAAAAGTTCTATTTTTCCATTATTATAGACTTTTTTTTTATTTTATTTGGAAATTTTTATAAGTTTTTAGATATTTTCAAAATTTTGTATACTTTTTTATCAATAATTTTTTTATAATTATTGGCTTAACTGCTTAAAAAGCTCTTATAAAATAATTAAAAATTCAATTAAGCCCCTAACCAAGTATCACACTCATGGGCCATATCATCATTTTCGACTAGGATGCAATAGAGAGGGGTGAGGGTGGATGTTACTAAACCCACCATCGTTCTATAATTGGCGCGCTCTACTCCACCACCTGGCCCGCTCCACTATAGATGTACAATATTAAAAATCATTACCACTTCCATAGATGTTGGATGCATCCGTCCTTACTCCACCTCACCTCACATCACCTCACCCACCCTGATTCATTTCAATTTAATTTTGGCTACTTATTTTTAATGTATTCAATATTTTTTTAAAATCAAGTAAATATTTAAATATAATTGTTTAGAAAAATATTTAAACATAAAATATATAGATTTTTTTCTATATTCCATTATGATATTTTTACCCTTTTAATAGTTATATATATACAAAGATAAAATGAAAATTTTATACAGTGATGTGGGATAAGGCTGGACAAACAATTACTATAACCGCTCCATACCCACTATTGAAAAGAAAAAAAACCCTTCCCACCCACCCCACATCCATTTTTTTAAAAAGGTTTCCTCCATTCATAGGAGATCAGTTTAGAATTCACTGTCACGATAATCACCACATCAATTGTCATGCCATCATTTAATAGGCCATCAAAGGCTCCGACGAAAATGTTAATTTCATGGGCTTAATTAATTACTAATTTTTGTTTAAATCTTAATAAATTTTTATCAAGACTTATTTAATTTTTTAAAGTTATTTTACAAAGACTTTTCTTTTTTTTTTGCATTTAAGCCCAAAATAAAATGTAAAAAAGAAAAAGAAAAAACCAAATACTTACCCGTTGAAGGGGAAGTTGATGCGAGAAAAAGTGTTTGAGGGTTTGAAAGGATATGATGGAATAAGGGTTAGAAGGTGAAAAAAACTTGAGGGTTTTAAGGGATAGAATGAAATGAGGGTTTGAAGGGTTTAAATATTTTCTAAACTAATATAAAACTAACATATAAACAAAATAATTCTAAATTGATAAATTAATTAAATTTAATATTAACTATAAATATGTACTAAGGAAAGAAATTGAAAAAACAATAACTATTTTGTTGAGGGATACCATTTTAGTTAAAAAAGAATTTATTATATTTTTTAATGGGTCATAAAATATTAATGGGTTTGGATTGGAACAAAAATTAAGGTAGTCAATACTGTATTAGTGTATATATTTTTTTTTTTACCAAAACTAGTATTTAATAATATAGGTCTATTTATTTTTTAAGTTTGTTTAGCACGTATTCTGTTGTGTAGCATGCTTTTCTTTTATGTTTTGTTCGAGGTTTCGTTGGTGAGGTGTGATGGAGACTGTAGTGGTGAATCTGTCTTTAAGAGTGGAGGAGGAGGATACTCTTCAATTGAGAGCGGAATTGGTGGAAAAAAAATTTACGTATGACTATTGTTTTATAGGTTGTTTCTTAACTTCTAGTGTGGTGAATGTTCAGGCAATGTGTTCTACTTTGGCAAATGTTTCGCATCTTATTGGAGGTGTTTCTTTTGTGGATCTGGAAGATGGCCGATTCTTATTTCAATTTTATTTGGAAGTGGATACTGAAAGGATGTAAGGGATGGTCCGTGGACGTTTAATTCTCATCTCTTAATTATTTATAGATTGAGAGAGGGGGAGAACCCGATGAGAATTTATTTTTGGTGGATTTTTGGGTGTTGATTCACGATATTCCATTTGGCTTTATGTCAGAGTATATAGCGCGACAATTGGGGAACTTCATAAGGGCTTTCCTCTAGTATGACATGATAGCTATTCAATCAGGAAGTAAGCGGATTATGCATATTCGGGGTGAAAATAGATGTCTGACAACTACTAAGAAGCGGGAAAAAATTTGTTCTGCCAAATGGCGATAGTGCCTATGTGCGCTTCAAGTATGAGAAATTATCGTTGTTTTGTTTTTTATGTGGAAAACTAGGTCATGGTGAGAGTTTTTGTTTGTTACAAGCTACAATTCTGAAACAGGATGTTGTATTTCAGTGGGATCTATCATTGTGTGAGCCACCGTGTAGGGTTGCAGTTTGGAAGAGTAAATGGCTTGTGGAAGATGGGAATGAGGATGGCACAAAGTTGGGAAGATTTCTGAATATGGCAGGAGGAATTAGAAAGAATTCTTACAAATCGTTTCCCATGGATCATGGCCTAATGGGGGGTATGCTTTCAAATGCCACCCATAATAATCTGGTTAGTGATCGGGTTGTGGGCCCAGTTGGCGGGCCAGAAATTGGGCTTCATGTGAACACAATGATTGAAACTATGGATGAAGAAATAAGTGATAGAAAAAGGGAAGATATTCTTGTTCATCAAATAGAAAGGTATAAATGTCCTCAAACTAAAGTGACTTTTTTGGAAGGGGATTTTCAGATAGCTTGCGAGAAGCTGGGGAACTAATTCTCCGACTCTTGATAATATGAGATCAACAGGCCTTGCAAAGTAGGCCAACCGAACACAATGAAACTCTTAACCTGGAAAGTCCGGGGATTGGGGAGACCTCGGATAGTTCAATGTCTCTAGCATGCACTGAGAGAAATAAATCCCTCTGTAGTCTTTTTGATTGAGACGAAACTGAATGTGTCACATATGGATACAGTAAGAAGAAAATGTGGATTTAGGGATGGTATAGATGTTGATTCGGATGAGAGAAGTGGTAGTTTGTCTCTGGGATGGAAAGAATCATGTAAGGTTACTTTACGATCTTTTTCAAGGAGACATATTGATGTTTTGTTAGAGGACAAATGGAAGGGTCAATCGTAGAGATGCATAGGATTTTATGGAGCCTCGAAAGAGATATTGCAAGAGGATTCATGGAATCTAATTCGCCAACTTAATGATATGTCAAATGTTTCGTGGCTACTTATTGGTGATTTTAGTAAGATACTTTATTTGTTTGAGAAGAGAGGAGGCTTACCACAAAGAGAACACCAGATACAAGGTTATCAATCAATATTGGATGATTGTAGTGTGTCTGATTTAGGTTATCGAGGACAATGGTTCACGTGGGAGAGAGGTAATTTTTAGGAAATAACATTAGAGAGCGATTGGATCGGGGTGTCGCAAATGATGGGTGGATGGCATATTTCACAAATTATAGCTTGGTTCACCTACCTCTTTCTTTTTCTAACCACTGTCCTCTGTTGGTAAATACAGATAGAGGGGGTGTAAACCGGCGCGTAGCGCATTTTAAATGTAATAGCTCAATTGTCACTGGTGACGAAAAAATGGTTAGAGATCACAAATTTCTGTCATATCAACTTGTAAATATTATTTTTAGATCATTAGAATCGTATTAAAATTTGGTTAAGAAATTTTAACGTTTTGATAATTAATTTAAGAAAAAGGACTGAACTGAAAAAGGTGCAAAAGTTAGTAATTAGTTTAATTAAATGAATAAATAGCTTATTACATGAGAATTAGTCCCTAATAGTTAGTGTTAGACGGTATATTAATGGAAAATAATAAAATAATGTGAAATGGATGAAAATTTTGTAAATTAATGAAAGTTTAATTAAAAGTAAACAAAATTAAAGAATGAATAAGCAAAATCAATTTCATTTTCTTCTTCAAATAGCTGATATCCATATCTAGGGGAGGAAAAAGCTTTGTTTTGCTTATTTCTTTGCATGTAAGTCCATTTTGATTCTGTTTCTTGTAATTTTTATATTTTTGAGATCATTGCAACTAGGTCCAGCTAGCCCGCACCTTCGTTTTTTATTCTGTTAAAAAATTTGGAAGTTTTCGTTGTTTAATATTGGATGTTTTTTATGAATACCATTTATTTGGAGCTTTGATTGTGTTGTTTGATGATTTTGTAAAGTGATTTTTATTAGATTTTGATTTTAGGATTAAATTGTAAAAATGTCAAAATATTAGGGTTTGATAGTGAATTTAATATTCATTAAGGACTATTTAAGGGCCTAGTATATTTGGATAGAATTTTTATTTGAGAAAAATAGTCAATTTGATGAATTTCAGGTTAAGGGACTAAATTGTAAAAATTGTAAAAGTTTGGGGTAATTGTGTAAATTCAAAAAATTAAAGGGTATTAATTGTAAAGTGGATTGAAATGTGACATGTAAGCTGATAATTGAGAAATTTTATATTTTAGATCAAGATCCAGTAGATATTCATGGAAAAGGAAAAACTACAAAATAGACCCTAAACTTCAGCAACTACTGTAATTCAGTCCAGGTAAGTTTGTACGGTTAAAATTTAACATCTATATGAATTGTTGAATGGTATAACATGATATAAAATACATATATTCAATTGTTGATAATGAATTATTATTTGAAATATGTTATCGAATTTGATTGCTCAAATTGGATTGAATGTGGGATAGATTACAGTTGTGATATGGTAAGTTGTAGGGGATTAGAATGGAGATGGTTTGGAGGGATGTATATATTTATTTCCCGGGTAAACCGAGGTTCAGAATTTGTTACGAATTCTCCTGTTATACTATCTGTTTAGTGTATTTCGGTTGGATTAGCTCTTGTGAGCATTGACGTGTCACGGTTGGATTAACTCTTATGAGCATTGGCGTGTTACGGTTGGACTAACTCTTATGAGCACTGGCGTGTTTCGGTTGGATTAGCTTTTATGAGCATCGGTGTGTTATGGTTGGACTGACGATGCACTCTTATCTGTAAGTCGTTCTTCGAATGGAAAATCTCGGTAAGGTAATCTGTTTAATGAATTTGAAGGATTTGGTATATATTTGAGTATTGATCTGAACATATGTAAATTTATCGGTTGAAATTATGGATGACAGGGAATTCTCATGGTTGATTGTTATTGTTTGAATTGTCAGTAAGATTTATTGTTTAATACGTCGAACTTACTAAGATTAATTGAGCTTACTTGTGTTATTTAATGTTCTTGTAGATACTCAGAAGGTTGGATGATCAAATCGGCACTCAAGTTATACTATCCAACTCAATTCTATAGTTTTTAGAACGTTTATTTCAGATTATATGGCATATATAGGCTTTTTTGTTGGAATTATTAATGTTTTGGACTATGTAAATATTATGGATGATCTTTTGTGTCAATGGCCAACTTATATAATACATGAGAATAAGATATTGTTTCTGTACTAATATGAATGATATGTGTTAAGGAAATGTTGTGATTGAGGTACCTTTGATAGGTATATTGGATAGGTATTAGCTTGAATGAATTGATAAGTTGAATTGATATTTATTTTGATGTATAATTATATATATTTGTGGTACCAATGAGGGTACATTGGTTAGGCACATAATAGGTCGATTTTGGTATGTTTTTGGCTCGATTAATGTCATTTTGAATAGGTATTTTGGTTGGTTATTTAGGGTCCAAGTAAGCTTGAAATGGGAAACTTGTGGTTTAAGGTTCATTTTAGGTCCACACGACCTGAGACACGGGCGTGTGTCTCATCCGTGTGTCCCCTGAAGGTTAAAAGCATGCAAGTCAGGCAGTTACACGGCCTGGCACACTGGCGTATGGGGATACTTCGAGGGTTACACGGCCTGGCACATGGGCTTGTGGCTTGGCCATGTGACCCAAGTTAGAGAGTTACACGAGCATGGACACGGGCTGGGACACGATTGTGTGTCCCTATTTCAAATGTTACACAGGCTAGGACACGGCTGTATGTCCCTATTTCGAATGTTACACGGCCTGAGACACGGGCGTGTGTATTAGCCATGTGAGGCACACGGCCGTGTGTCCCCTGCAGTCTTGTAACACCCCTCACCCATATTCAACGCCAGAATAGGGTTTCAAAGCATTACTGGACTTATAACACAATATTCAAACATTTCACATACATTTCTCAAATTCATAGCAAACATCATTTACTTCAATCACATTGTCCCTAATATGAGCCTATAAGGCTCTAAACATGCTTTAGGAGCAGTTTGGGACTAAACCGATAAGTTTGGAAATTATTAGAACTCTTAAAAAATTTTCTCAAGAACAGGGGACACACGGCCAAAGACACGCTCGTGTCACAGGCCGTGTGGACACTCGAAATGGGAGCACATGGCCGAGTCCCAGCCCGTGTCTGACCCCATGTAACTCTCTGACTTGGGTCACACAGCCAACACACACGCCCGTGTGCCCTAAAAATAGCCATACACGCCCGTATGCCAGGCCGTGTGCTACATTGTGCCAAACTTGTAGGGTATACTGACCTATACCACATGGCCAAGTCACACGCCCGTGTATGATCCATGTGGAGCATACTGACTTGATTTCTAATTCAACACCAGGGGACACACGGCCGTGTACGTGATCGTGTATCACACACAGCTAAGACAAAAATAGGCTATTTGCCAAGCCATTTTGCCACCCAACTTGCACAAACCTATACCAAATCAAATTGCACAATTCATGGCTTAAAATAGGCATATAAGTTAACCAATTCAAACATATTTCATGCAAACTCTATACTCCTCTCTATACCCACAAATCAGAAAACATGCTATATCACTTATACCAAATTCAGATTTATAATTCAACTAATTATACACTTCTAAACATACATCAATATGCACTAAAATCATAAACATGTAACTACTCTAATATCAACCATTTAATATCCACATTGCAAACCATACATACACTCTTATATACATAACCAAACCAACCAAATTAAGCCAACTCTCATGGCTTTATATACAAACCAAAACATAAGCATTTACAAGTCAATTCAAATGGCACAACTCATTACCAAACTATATAACAAAATGACCATCATCCTATACAAGCCATATAACCATAACATAAACTTAAAAGTACCAAAATGATAGTTGGATAGTGTGACGTAGACTCCGACGATCCCCGAATCCGAGCTAGCTTTAAAATCACTCTAAAACATGGAAAAATAAACAAAGTAAGCTTTATAGCTTAGTAAGCTAGTATGAAATAAACTCAATCTTAACACAAATATACAACTATAAAATTTGAACATATCAACATGTAATTCATTTAACTAGCAAACCTTTCACATTTTCAATCATAATCTTGTGTATGAACTTCACAACTTCTTTGACTTAAACTTATACAATTTAGGTATGTACCTGTACCATCTTGTATCAATCTCATATTCAACCACATTTTTCATTTACTTGTTAAACCATTTGGAATACTATCGGATACATGGGAAACTCACACCCGAAGTGCCAAATATATAGCCGAAGCTATCTCAATCACATATCACATATATGCTCACCATCGAGCTATCA
Source organism: Gossypium australe (assembly GCA_005393395.2). Lineage (NCBI taxonomy): Eukaryota > Viridiplantae > Streptophyta > Magnoliopsida > Malvales > Malvaceae > Gossypium > Gossypium australe. The sequence continues at coordinate 62,551,101 of CM016614.1, read as the reverse complement.
ACGAGCCTGCTCACACAAGCTATGGGTCAAGACATAGCTACACAGTATACTTAGCCACTGGTAGGACGTATAAGACCAGCACCCGGATCACATAATCACAATAATCCCCTAATGACATGTCACTAGTATCCAAATCTATTCCTAAGGTTCAACCGGGATTTCACACTTGTCGAATCGTCGTCGAATCATTGTCGAACATGTCTGTAGTCTCGTATTCACAATTTATGCAATATCAAAATATTAAAAACATAATTATAATAATGCTTATTACATACGAACTTACCTCGAATGTAAAAACGGCTAAACTGGTCAATTAGTCGAGAACTTTGTTTTTCCCTCAATCTAGATCCAAGTTTCACTTTTCTTGATCTATATGTAATTAAAATTAACTTATTTAATTATCTCTCTATTCATTTTTTCCAAAATTCACATTAAGGCACTTTTACACATTTGCCCGTAATGTTTCACATTTTTACAATTTAGTCCTTATTTCATAAAATTACAAATTCATGCAATTAGGTCCCTACCCATGCTAGCCGAATTTCTCTTATTACCAAAGCAGCCCATATTTTTCATTTATTTCACATTTTAACAATGAATTTTACACTTTTCACAAATTAATCCCTAATTTGCATTTTCATTAAAATCACTTAACAAAACTTGTATAACTATCATCAAACATTCATAATCTATCATTAAGCATCAAAATACTCATGTATTCATCAATGGAAACATCTAAAATCTTTAACATTTTTGCAAAATATTCCCTGGGCTAGATAGACTAAGCTGCAACGATCTCAAAAACATAGAAATCATTAAAAATGAGACAAAAATTATACCTTAATGAGCAAAATAGCATAGCCGAATGAAGAACATAAAAATGGCTTCTTCTAGCCCCAATAATCAGTTTAAGAAGATGATATGAGAACCTAATTTGGTTTTTTTTTTAAGTTTAATTACAAATTTACAAATATAACCTTAATGACAAACCATTTAAATCATCCATTCTATGCCCATAAATGTCCACTTACTAAAACAATGGTCTAATTACCACATAAGGACCTATAATTTAAGATTCCATAACTATTAGGTGCCTTTAGCTAATAGAACTCCACTTTTAAACTTTACGCGATTTAGTCCTTTTTATCAAATTAAACAATCAAACAATCAAATTTTGTAACGGAAATTTCACACAATCATATTTTCATGCCATAAAAATTAAAATAATAAAATAATTATTTCAACTTCATATTTGTGGTCTCGAAACCGTTGTTCTGATTTGACTAAAAACAGGCTGTTACAACTCTCTTCCATTAGGGATTTTCGTCCCCGAAAATCTTTCCAGTGAACAAGTTAGGGTATTGTTTTCTCATAGCTTCCTCGGGCTCCCACGTAGCTTCTTCAACCCTATGACGTTGCCAAAGTACTTTCACTAAAGTTATGCTTTTTTTTCTAACTATTTAATCTCTCGAGCTAAAATTCTGATAAGTTCTTCGTTGTATATCATGTCGAGTTGAATTTCAATCTCTGCCAAAGAAATTACATATGATGGATCCGATCTATATCGACGCAACATCGACACAAGAAACACATTATGGATTTTCTCTAACTCAGTCGCTAAAGCTAGCCGATATGCCACTGGCCCTATTCTTTTGATGATCTCATACGGCCCGATGAAACGCGACTCAATTTACCTTTACAACCAAATCGAAGTATTTTCTTCCATGGAAAAACTCTTAGAAATACTTTGTCGCCGATCTGAAATTCAATGTCTTTTTGTTTCAAATCCGCATATGATTTCTATCGATCTGAAGCTGCTTTTAGACTGTAGCGAATTACTTTCACTTTTTCTTCAGTCTCTCGGATCAAATCAACCTCGTGAAACTTTCTCTCACTCAGCTCGGTCCAATGTAATGGAGTTCGACATTTGCAACCATACAAAGCTTCATACGGTGCCATCTTTATACTCGATTGAAAGCTGTTGTTATACACAAATTCAACCAACGACAAAAATCTCTCCTAGTTATCTTCGAATTCTAACACACAACAGCAAAACATATCTTCGAGAATTTGTATTACTCTCTAGACTGGCCACTAGTTTGCAGATGAAATGTTGTACTAAAATTTAACCTCGTTCCTAGAGCTTCTTGCAATTTTTTCCAAAATCGCGATGTAAACCTCGGATCTCTTTCCAAAATAATCGAAACTGGCACCCCGTGTAATCTAACGATCTCAGAGATATACAATTCAGCTAATTTATCAAGTGAATAGCCTGTACGTACCGGAATGAAATGCGCAGACTTTGTTAGTCGATCAACAACAACCCAAATAGCATTTTTCTTTTTCGGAGACAAAGGCAAACCGATACGAAATCCATCGTAACTCTATCCCATTTCCACTCTATATCATCATCGGTTGTAGCAATCCCGAAGGCACTTTGATGTTTGGCTTTGATTTGTTGACAAACTAAACATTTCGATACAAACTCTGAAATGTCTCATTTCATACCTGACCACCAATACAACTGTTTCAAATCATTGTACATTTTGGTACTCCCCGGGTGAACAGATAAACAACCACTGTGTGCTTCATGCAAAATTTTCTGAATGAGCTCGGAATTCTTTGGTACACAGATTCTACCTCGGAACATTAAATAATCATCGGATCCGATATGAAAGTCAGAATCACTAGTTGACTCACATTACATTCTTTTGACTTACAATTCATTATCATATTTCCGAGCTTAGCAAATTTGCTGTAGAAACACTGATTTAGCTTTCAACTCTACTAGAATCGAACCATCATTAGGTAAGATTAACTAAGTATTCACCGCTCTCAAAGCAAACAGAGATTTTCTACTCAAAGCATCTGCAACTACATTTGCTTTTCCCGGATGATAATCAATCACTAACTCATAGTCTTTAAGTAACTCAAGCCATCTTTGTTGTTGCAAATTTAGATCTTTCTGGGTCATTAAATACTTCAAGCTTTTGTGGTCGATAAAGATATGACACTTCTCGCCATATAGATAATGTCACCAAATCTTCAATGCAAATACAATAGCGACCAACTCTAAATCATGAGTCGGATAATTCTTTTTATGCGACTTTAACTGTCTAGAGGCATAAGCTATAACTTTTCCTTCTTGTATCAAAACGCAACCCAAACCATTCAATGACACGTCGCTGTATATCACAAACTCTTTACCCGACTCCAATTTAACCAAAACTGGTGCCTCAGTTAACAATGCTTTCAATTGATCAAAACTCTGTTGACATTTCTCGGATCACTCGAATTTCACATCTTTCTGTAGCAATCTAGTCATCGGTGTAGCAATCATCGAAAACCCCAAAAAACTTCTAATGTCAGATACATTTCTCGATGGTTTCCAGTCAACAACTGCAGAAATCTTACTCGGATCTTATACCTTACGCTGAAACAATGTGACCTAAAAATTCGACTTCTCTGAGCCAAAACTCACATTTACTGAGAGTTTCTTATCTCTCAAGGTTTGCAGCACAATCCTCAAATGCTTGGCATGCTCAGACTCATCTTGTGAATAGATCAAAATGTCGTCAATGAACACAACAACGAATCTGTCTAAATTCGTTGTAAAAATTTGATTCATCAAATCCATAAAGACTACAGGAGCATTAGTCAATCCGAAAGGCATAACAAGAAATTCATAATGTCTGTACCTCGTTCTGAATGCAGTTTTCGGTACATCTGAATCTTTCACTCGCAACTAATAATAGCCAGATCTCAAATCAATCTTCGAAAACAATGTTGCCCCTTTCAACTGATCAAACAAATCATCTATTCTTGGTAACAGATACTTATTCTTTATTGTAACTTTGCTGAGCTGTCGATAGTCGATACACATTCTCATCGATCCGTCTTTCTTCTTTATGAATAACACTGGCGCACCTCAGGGTGAAAAACTAGGTCATGCAAAACCTCTATCCGTTAATTCTTGCAACTGGGATTTCAATTCTTTCAATTCTGTCGGAGCCATTCTATACGGAGCTATTGATATTGGTGAAGTTCCTGGTACTAACTCAATAGCAAATTCAACCTCTCTTATAAGTGGTAACATCGGTAATTCTTTTGGAAACACATCCGGATACTCACAGACAACTGGCACTGATTCAATCTTTGATTCAGACACTTTTGTATCTAAAACATAAGCAAGATAAGCTTCGCAACCTTTTCTCAAATATTTCTGAGCTGACATAGACGAAATCACAATAGGAATTCACTCAATTCATCTGATTCAATTTGAATGATTTTATTGTTCTGACATTTCAATTCAATAGTCTTTTGTCTACAATTCACTACAGCATCATGCAACGTCAACCAATCCATACCCAGAATTACATCGAATTCATAAAAAGGTAATAACATCAAATCAACTGGAAAACAGTAACCTCGAGTTATTAAAGGATGGTTCTTGCAAACTTTATCAACTAAAACAAACTTGCCTAAGGGGTTCGATACTTTAATCACAAACTTAGTAGATTCAACAGGCAATTTCTTACTAGACACTAAATTCTCACAAACATATGAATGAGTCGATCCAGGATCAATCAATGCAAAAACATTAGTGTCGTAAAGAGAAAATGTACCCGTGATAACATCTGGTGATGACGCGTCTTCGTGAGCGCGAATAACGAAAGCTCTGGCAAATGCTCTAGCCTCAGATTCCTTATCCAAATCTTTTGTCGCGCCTCTACTACTGGTCACATTTCCCACATTTCTCGTTGGCCTCCCTCTATTAGCTGTGTTACTCAGTCTTGCATTCTGAATCTTATCTTTCTCAACTAACTCTAGGCAATCATGTATGAAATGATCTTGTGAACCACATTTGAAACAAGCCCAGTTATTCATTCTACATTCACCAGGATGTCGTCTTCCGCATTGCTGACATTCAGGTCTATAATTTCTCACATTGCCAACACTCGATACCGATATAGCTTGAGTTTTAAGACTTGAGTATTGTTTTCCACGATCTCTGTTCGAATACCCGATTGAAGCATTTGGTCAAGTGTATGAATCTCTCAATTTCTTTGACGAAGATTGGTACGGTTTATTCATCAATCTTTTTCTTGAGTCTTTTGCCTCTGAATCTGCTTTTCTCTTTTCTTTGCTAAGCTCCTCGACTTTGCAAGCTCTATCAACCAAGCCAACAAATTCTTTTAAGCTTTAGAATTCCAACCAGAAGTTTAATATCCTCATTCAACCCATCAACGAACCGTTTGCACATCATTTCTTCAGAAGAAACGTACTCTCAGGCATACTTACTCAATCTTACGAATTCTCTTTCATACTCTATCACAGTTAATCGGCCCTGTTCCAATTCTAGAAAATCTTTGTGCTTTTGATCAAGAAACTGCTGACTTATATATTTCTTCCAGAAGTTAGTCTGAAAGAATTCTCAGATCACTCTTTCTCTCGGTACCACTGATACCAAAGTATTCCACCATTGATACGTTGTGTCCCTCAATAATGAAATGGCACATTTTAAACACTCAGCTGGCGTGCACGAAAGCTTATCGAATGTTTGAATAGTGTTTTCAAGCCAAAACTCGGCTTTCTCATGATCATCTTCAACAGTAGCTCTAAACTCTTCGGCCTAGTACTTCCGAATCTTATCAACTCGTGGCTTATTTAGTCCTAGAAGTTCCACACTTTGAGGAGCTACGGGAACATGTTGAGGATTAGGTGGAGGTGGAGGTTGTTGAGCAACTAGATTTTTCCAAACAAACTCTGTGAACCATTCATTAATCATTTGGAAAAAGGCTTCTTTAACCTCTCCTTCGTGACTACTCGATACATTTCTAGATTCAGACGGCGCTGCCCCTTATCTAACAGCCCGTTTTTAGGTCAAATCAGAATAGTGGTTTTGGGACCACAAATATGAGGCCAAAATATTTATTTTATTATTTTATTAAAGTTTACAGCATGAGAGAATTATTGTCTGAAAGTTTCATAAAGAAATTTTACTGTTGGAATGGTTAATTCGAGTAAAAGGACTAAATCGCGTAAAGCGTAGAACTTGTGTTCTATTAGCTAAAATTGTCTAATAGCTATAGAACCTTAAAGTTAAGGTCCTTATGTTGAAATTAGACCATTAACATGATAGTGGATGATAGTGGCTTGGTAAATTTGAAATTATTAATGTTCATTAATGCTATTTTTGTAATTTGATTATTAAAGGTTATTTTTAATAAAACAAATGAAATTATTCTAAATAAAACAAATGAAATTATTCTGTCATTCATCTTCTTGGCTGAAACTTAGGGTTGGAGAAATCCATTTATATGCTTTCAATTTTGGCACACTTCTAGCTTGATTAAGGTATAGTTTTAGCTTGGTTTTTAATGATTTCTACGTTTTTGAGATTGCTGCTTCGTATTCTAACTAGCCCGTACCTTCGATTTTGAAACTGTTAAAGATTTATCATGTTTCCATTGTTGAATGCTTGAGTAATTTTATGGTTGATGATGGATTTTGAATAATTGTTGATAGTTAAACTAGTTTTGTAAAGTGATTTTTTGACAAAAATGTCAAAAAGGGATTAATTTGTGAAATTGTAAAATTATGTGGGTAAAAGTGTGAATAAATTGTAAATATGGGCTGTTAGTAACATGTAGTATATTCGGCTAGCATGAAATTGTACTAAATTGCATGAATTTTCAATTTTATGTGATAAAGACTAAATTGTAAAAATGTGAAAGTTTAGGGGTAAATGTGTAAAATAGCCCTAATATGTGTTTTGGACTAAATTGAATAAATGGTTGTTTAAATAAGTTAATTTTGAATATATTTAGATTAAGAAAAGATGAATCCGGAATTGGATCCGAGGAAAGGCAAGATTATCGTGTAATTAACTCATTTCGTCGTTTTCATAATCGAGGTAAGTTCGTATAATTGGAATCGAACTTTAAATACTTGTATTTATTTGAAATGTATGTATATAATTGAGTAATTGATATACTTGGAATACAAATGCTTAATTGATATAGATTGATGATTACCGAGCCCATTTGAACCAAATGAATTTGTAGGATACGAGTGACATGTCACTAGGGTTACCGTTTTGGTCGAGCTCCTGCATTTGTTGCAGACTCACCACAGCTTGTATGAGCTTACTGATATATCAGCTCGTTAGAGCTTAATATTTTCAGCTTGTTAGAGCTTACCGTTTCAGCTTAATAGAGCTTACTGTCCATCAGCTCAGGAGGAGCTTACTGATCATAGCTCGCAAGAGCGGAAATGATAATGAATTGACAGATTACTGATGTATATCACTCGAGTATCCTTTGAAGTTCTAACGGATTCAACGGGCATAAATATTATTTATACAAATGAGTACTTTTATTGAATGAATTATTGATTATATGATTGAGAGTGAAATATTGAATATGATGTACATGATATATGAACTTGGTATGATACAATGTATTGAGTATTGAATTGAGAGAATGGATGATTTCATGTATTTATATGACTAACTTGTTGATGAATGCTTGTATTAGGCATTTGGAGATTGAATTGAGTTTACCTTATTTATTGTTTTGATATTGTAAAATTGGTAAGTTTAATTCTGAATTTTACCGGCTTACTAAGCTATAAAGCTTACTCTGTTTCTTTTCCATGTATTATAGAGGTTCGATAGCTCGCTCGATTTGGATAAAGTCAGAGTTACGCATCACACTATCCAGTTGTCGATTGGTACTTATGAATTTGTAGATATATGTAAATATGGCATGTATAGGCTAGTTTTAAGATGATAGTTACGGTTACTTGAACTAGTAATTTTGGTAGATGTTATGGTATAATTTTAAGCCATGTGATTTGGCTTAATTTGGTATAATATTTTAGTTGTGCTTAAGTATTCAAATATGGTATGTTTTGGCTAGTAATAGATGGAATGGAAATATGCAAATGTTATTTTGATATGTGGTTAGTATGTGAATGGAAAATGCATGTTATTTATTAGGCATTTGAATGCTATGTTGAAATGGTATTAAATGTGTATGAAATGTCATGGATTGGCTTCCAATTGAGCTGTGAAGTGTTGTTATTTATGCTTGTATATGCATGTAAAAATAGGGTGGCAAAATGGCTTTATAAATGGCCTATTTTTGTCCACACAGGCAGAGACACGGGCGTGTGTCTCAGCCATGTGCGACAAACGGTTATGTTGCACGGCCGTGTGTCCCCGGGTGTTGGAATTAAATTCAAGTCAGTATGCTCCACACAGTCTCACACACGAGCGTGTGACTGGTCGTGTCGTACAAGTCAGTATACCCCCTAAATGGCACACAGCCTAGCACACGGGCGTGTGACTTGGCCGTGTTGCATAAGTCACTATACCCTACAGGTTTGGCACGGCCTAGTACATGGCCTGGCACATGGGCGTGCGTGGCCATTTCGAAGGGCACACGAGTCAGACACACGGGCATGTGGTCGGCCGTGTGACCTAAGTTAGTATGTATGCCCTATTTTCACACGGCCTAAGACACGGGCATGTTTGGAGCCGTGTGAGGTACACGACCTGTTCACACGGGCGTGTGACCCCTGTATGGAGGAAAATTTTTCTATGTTTTCCAAAAATTTCGTATGTTATTGGTTTAGTCCCGAATCACTTCTAAAGCATGTTTAAGGCCTCGTAGGCTCTTATAAGGGACAAATTGAATTGTGTTTAATGGTATTTGTAAGACCCCTAGACTCGGCCGAGACGTTATGGCTGAATCCGAGAATGTCACATCAAAGGCATAATTCAAAACGATTTTTGCTAAGTTAAAATTTAAGTCCTAAAAGCCCAAATTCCTTAAATCTTGTAAGTTAGATTGGAAGCCCATGTTTTTAAGTTATAGCCATTTCGAAAACCATGTTTAGACTTAAAAAAATATTTATTAAAGTTTAATAATCTAACAGTTGAAACATTAATAACAAAACTCAAAAGCTAAAGTCGAATCAGAGAATACATGGCCTTATTACAATCCAACAGAAACAAAGTAATTAAAATTAAGTCTTTCAAACTTAAAAACTACTTGCAGTGTGGCCACCTCCGAGTCCTCTCCCATGTCGAGCCGTCTACTGAGGGTCACTTGAAACATTTAATAAAAAAGGGGTGAGTTTCGAAACTCAGTGTGTACGACCCTTGGTAACTAATCAACATGAAAATATCACATTGGGCCTAAGCCCTATCAAATTTAGTGGTCTTTGGCCTTAGCCCGTAATGACCTCACATCACATCAGTATCACATGAATGCAATGCACCCACCCCCAAATCCAGCCCTGCATTCCATTTCCCTTCCAACCCTACACTCCTATGGGGATATAAATATCAACCCACCCATCTCTACACTTCAAAGGTAGCACCAGCAGCGGCACTACTCAAACATTGCAGCAAAGCTGCTATAATGGGCTTAAAGCCACCGGTGGATCCACGGTCGTCGAGCGACTATGCGATCCTCAAATCTTCCTCTGTATCATCAAAACCCACCCAAATGCAACATATATTTCATGAATGCAACATACACAATTTCACACATTAAGCACTCAGGGCTATTTTAGTCATTTCACTACCCAGAGGTATTTTCGTAATTCTACCGTACATGGGTATTTAGGTAATTTTGCAAAATAGTGGTATTTTGGAAATTTTATAAATCAGGGATATTTTGGTAATTCTGCAAATCAAGGGTATTCTAGTAATTTTATAAATCGAGGGTATTTTAGTAATTTTGTAAATCTAATGATATTTTGGAAATTTTCAAATTAAGGGTATTTTGGTAATTTTTCAAATCAGGAGTATTTTGGTCCCTCTCGGGTTTTAGTTATGAACTTTGGCCCATTAACAAGTCCTTGCGGCTAAAGTGAACAGACACTACGCACCAGGTAGGATTCCAGAGAAGATGAGGTGGGCCACTTGGACTGCTTAAGTACCAAGCTCTCCTTAGATCCAATCCTAGACATGTATATGTTCGTTGCCACATTCTAACCTAGTGACTTGTCCACAGACATGTTTAATTATTAGATTAAGTCTTATGCGGTTTAAGAGTTGTTCAGAACTAGGCCTAAAGTCCATTAAACCCTAGCATGCTTGTCTATGTCCCCATAAAGCCCATCAAGCCCATTTCACGTTCATATAGCCCATTAAGCCCAAATAACATCTTTATGGCCCATTAGGCCCAGATCTCATTCATATGGCCTATTAGGCCCAAAACAATTCCAGATCATGTAACACGCATGACTAACTCAATTCATATAACCAAATCAATCAATTTCATCAATCTTAGCCTTAGGGCCAACCGGGCCCATTTAGCCACTTTCGGCTTTTCGGAATTGCCGATATCATGTGTGTGTAGTGTTTGTACACACCTGGTTACTGCGACGTGTTATACTATCCTTGGTCTTGAACCTACAACCAACCAACCTTCAATCAATCACCCATACTTAATCAAAATATTTACCGAAAGCCGAAGCCTTACCGTAACCTTACCGCGTGCCACCGGGTTCTGATAGCCCTTCCTTAGCTACAAATCATGAGTATCCCCTAGATCTGCACTCACACATACACCATCAAACTTCGAGTGACTCATAATCCACTCAAGTCACCCCTATAGATCATACTCACATTCGGCCATTTACTTAAACCATAATCGAGTTGAGTACACTTACACTTTGCTAACGATCCTTACCACGCTTGCAATCTCTGAACCTTACCATTGTTAATACAAGATTAACAACAATGAGAAGTTAGATAGCCCTTCGGCTTTTAACAAAACACACTAAGGGGTTAACTAAATACTTACCGAATCCACTTTTGATCCTGCGGCCTAGATAGCTACTGAATGAGATTCGGCTTTTAACCTTGATCGATAGTAGATAACAATCGATTTGTGATGGAGCAAAATAACAAAGATTCAGCACTAATAGGGATTTCGGTAAGAGAAGATGATGATACTTCGGCAATAAAAGAGTTTGGCTATGAGAGAATTCGGCAAAAAGGGATTCGGCTATAGGAGATTTTGGCAACAAGGCAAGGTATTTTTGGTTGTGGAAAAATAAGGTTTCGGCAAGGAAAAGAAAAAGAATGGAAAATTTGGCATTACCTAGGACCCCAAGTTCGCCAAACCCATATTTATATAGCCTATAACCGAAACTTAGCCACCCCTAAAGTCCAATTCGACACAATTTCATCCACTGCTCATCTCCTAATTTTTCTCCATGATATCTCTCTTATCCTTCTCCTAAATTCTCTTTACTGATCACTTCTCCTTAGCGTCCCTCTACATGCCACTTCCAGCCTTCTAGAAGCCTAAAATTAAACTCCAAAATAAAGCTAAGCTAGCACTCGAACCTCAGACCTTCCTGCATGCATATGTTGCCACCTCTCTACACCTTAGTGGCGTCACTTAGCCACTTCACCACAGGCTTCTTTTGCCATTTTTCACTTATTTTTATTTAAAATTCCACTACTCACAACCCTGATTCCTTAATTAATTAAATTAAGAATCCTTCACCACAAAACTCGAACCCAGAGCTTCTCCAACACACCTAGACACTCCAAATTCACTAAACCTTTAAAGTCGTCATGTCATTTGTCATTTTCTTGCTCACTTAAAAATTTTATGAGACCCAAAGCCCAATAGGCCCAATTCTTCTAGGCCCAAATTCGGGGCGTTACAATTCTACCTCCTTAAAGAAATTTCGTCCTTGAAATTTCCAACTAACTACTAAACATACCGCTCAAGTCACTCCACTATGCTTTCGCTGTGTACTCTGATTTAATAACACATATTGTACGCATATAGTTTCTATACCCAAAAATATCGCATCCACACAAAACATACCCGACTTAATGGTGATTGAACAATCTCGAGCCTTATGCTCCTCAGACTTGCATCTGAAACAAGCTCCTGACTTCCTCCAGCATTTACCCGGATGATGCCTTCTGCAATATTCGCAAGCCTGAAAGTTTGGACGTACCTTAACATGCTTCATAGAATGAGACTGTTGCCCTATATAACTGTGATCTCCTTTTTTTCTTAAAGTCCACGCACCTAACCCGAAGTGTTTCACCAATTTTTTTAACCTCCTCTAGTACCTCCCTAACTAGCTGAGTCAGCACATCAGCCTTACCGTAACCTTACCGTGTGCCACCTGGTTCTAATAGCCCTTCCTTAGCTACAAATCACGAGTATCCCCTAGCTCTGCACTCACACATACACCATCAAACTTCTAGTGACTCATAATCCACACAAGTCACCCCCCATAGATCATACTCACATTGTAACATCCTGGAATTAGGGGCTCTGCATTTGTTATGTTTTCTGTGTGTTTGGTATGTTATGTCTGTTAACTGGGTATGCTTGGGGGCCCCGGAAAGGCTCGGGGTTAAGCTTGAGTCTCGGTGAAAATTTTATTTTTAGACACTTTAGGGGAGAGCTAGCTGAGGCAGGCCTTAAGGGTAATTACTTGTGTTTGTTGACACAAGAAGTGGTGTGGTAAAGTGGCTAGGATACGCCACTTAAGTTGCAGGGAAGTGGTGTCACAAGGAAGCAGCAGAAGGAAGGGGTTCGAGTCGCATCGACAGCATTCAGAAGCTTTATTTTTGCGCTTAGGGAGCTAAGGTGGTGGTTTCGGCAAGGACTCTTCAAGGTTGTTGGTAGAATGAGTCAAAGAGTTTGAATGAGTGGCCATGAGGTGATGGTGGGGTTTGAATGGGTCAAATCGGTTCAAATTGTTGGAGGGGAGTGAAAGTAGGAGAAAAGTATGGGTTTTGATGTTGGTGGAGTGGTGGCCGAATGTGGGAAGTTTGAAGTGGGGGGAGAGAATTCGGTTTTGGTTCTCTCTTTTCTTTTGAGCATATTCGGTCATTAATGGGGGTGTTGAGTGTCGACTTTTGGCAAGTCTTCTTGAGCTCTCTTTTATTCTTTTTCTTTCTTCTTTTCATTTGTTTTCCATTTTTCTCCAAAGCCGAAACCATCTTCCCTTTCTTTTGTATTTTGGTAACTTTGGTACATTTCTTCTCTACCAAAACTGTAACACCCTTTGCTTCTTTTCTCTCCTTGTTTCTCTAGGTAATAGCCGAACCTTGTTTCTATTCTGACTTCTTCTTTTCTCTTCTCTAATCACTTTCTTGTTGCAAACCGATTTCTCTCCTACTCCCAAACTCTTCTCTTTTCTCTATTTGATAACCGCCACTTATTCTTCTAGCCTTCTCAATCGGCCTCTCCTTGTTATTTTGGTAAGAGTTTCTTCTTCCTATTTTTCTGTTCATTTCTTTCTCTTGTTGGATGTTAAACCGAAGGTGCTGACTCGGTTCCTTGGGGCATTAGCCGACTGTAGGGGGCTCATTCTCGTATTCTTTTCTTTATCTAGCCAGCGTTTGGAAGGGCATTGGGACTCATTCGGTTTCACAAGCCAACCTTCTAAGTGTTCGGTTTCCGTTGATTAAGGTAAAGTATTCTCTTTGGTTCTCTTCATCTCCTTTATTTATTATTCAACAAACTGACTACCCATCCTTCCGTAACGTGTTCTCTCATATCTCATGGCTAGTAGCCAAATATCTGGAAGAGAAGTGCTAAGACTTCTTAGGTTGCCAAAAGTTCTTTTTCCAAGAAGTCTTGCTTATTCGCGTTAGTAACGAAGGTAAGGAGTTACCCTCTGATTCTATTCGCTTGGTCATTCATTGTTTATTCGCCGCCTTAGTCTGATAACATTGTTAGATAACCATTGTTTCCATTATAGTATTGTACTGATCAAAGATTCTCCATGGATGCGAGTGCTAGCCAATTTAAGGAAGGGAGTGTATCCATAGCCTCCGCTCCAAAGTTCAAAAGGCGTGCTGTGTCTGCGGTTTGGGACTATCTGTCGGGTTGTGGTAGAGAGCCTACGTCTATCTGGGATAGACAAATAGCCGTCGTCCATGCTAGTGAAAGCGTCGACATAGAGAGTCTAGTCTTACATGTTATCAGGTGTGTACTTCTCACACACTCTGTGTATTAATTATGTTATTAATTGTGTTGGCTGAAAGCCAAAACGACTGTATTGACAGTCGAGATACCCTTGGGGGTAAGGTTGGAGACACCGGGTAAGTTCCACTATGATTTTATGTTCGGAATATGTGTATGTATGATTTAATTGACAGTGTGCATTCAAAGCATGATCATTCATCTCGGTATGTTAACATGTGCATGGACTTGGGATGTGATATGAAACGGGAAGTGCTATTTAGGGATTGTCATAGTGGTTTGGTACCACAGTGGGTTGGCCCCATATACATGATTCAGTGACTATGTCTCAGTGGTTTGGTACCACAGTGGATTGGCCCCACATATATATATTCGGGATTGTCACAGTGGTTTGGTACCACAGTGGGTTGGCCTTACACATATTATTAGTGACTTTGTCATAGTGATCTGGTATCACAGTGGTCTAGAACCACAGTGGCTTGGTGCCACGGGCGTTTGGTTGATTCGGTGATATAGAGGCTGGAAAAGTAGGTTGGGCTGGGCTGCATTGCATACATGATTGATGTGTTGGATTATATGGGCTAAGGCCCAACTGGCATCTGTAGGCTTAGAGCCCAAACATCGTTCATTGGGGATTACACACTAAGTCTCGGTGACTCACCCCTCTGCTTAATTTTGTAGGTAATCCTTAGATCGCGGATTGGAAGCCGAGGCGGACTCAAGGTGGCCATGCAGTGTTTTTAGTAATTTCGTTCACTATATATTTTAAATTTCACTATTGAGTTTGGATTTCGGTATTGAAATAAGGCCACTTTAACTTTAATTTGTTTTTTTATAAAGATGATTTAGTATGCTTAATAAACTATAAAAGTTGGAGTTTTTCTAAGACTAAAAGCTTTGAACAAATGGTTTTCAAATGGCTATTGAAAGATGGTAACGAGTAACAAATTACTTCAGAGTTTTCACTTAGAACCCGCAACTTCATTTTTAATTTGACAAATTTATCGAATTTTTCTTAAATTCGATTTTCAACAAATGAACCCGACTTCGTAATGCGATCTAAGCTAAACAATTACTTTAAATTTCCTCTAAAGGTACAATAATGATACGCAAGGTTTTTCCAACTCGTGATTTTTAGTTAATTTTCCAAAATTTTCTTTCCTGTAACAGACCAGATTCGGTCGTGGCATTTTGACCGGGTTCGGGGTGTTACACACATTCAGCCATTTACTTAAACCATAATCGAGTTGAGTACACTTACACTTTGCTAACGACCCTTACCACGCTTGCGATCTCTGAACCTTACCCTTGTTAATACAAGATTAGTGACAATGAGAAGTTAGATAGCCCTTCGGCTTTTAACAAAACACACTAAGGGGTTAACTGAATACTTACGGAATCCACTTTTGATCCTGCAGCCTAGATAGCTACTGAACGAGATTCGGCTTTTAACCTTGACTAATAGTAGATAACAATCGATTTGTGATGGAGGAAAACAACAAAGATTCAGAACTAATAGGGATTTCGGCAAGAGAAGATGATGATACTTTGGCAATAAAAGACTTTAGCTATGAGAGAATTCGGCTAAAAGGGATTCAGCTATAGGAGATTTCGGCAACAAGGCAAGGTATTTTCGATTATGGAAAAATAAGGTTTCGGTAAGGAAAAGAAAAAGAATGGAAAATTTGGCATTACCTAGGACCCTAGATTCGGCACACCCACATTTATATAGCCTATAGCAGAAACTTAGCCACCCTAAAGTCCAATTCGACACCATTTCATCCACTACTCATCTCCTAATTTTTCTCCATGATATCTCCCTTATCCTTCTCCTAAATTCTCTCTACTGATCACTTCTCCTTAGAGTCCCTCTACACGCCACTTCCAGCCTTCTAGATGCCTAAAATTAAACTCCAAAATAAAGCTAAGCTAGCACTCGAACCTCAGACCTTCCTGCATGCATATGTCGCCACCTCTCTACACCTTAGTGGCGTCACTTAGCCACTTCACCACAGGCTTCTTTGTGCCATTTTTCATTTATTTTTATTTAAAAGTCCACTACTCATAACCCTGATTCGTTAATTAATTAAATTAAGAATCCTTCACCACAAAACTTGAACCCAGAGCTTCTCCAACACACCTAGACACTCCAAATTCATTAAACCTTTAAAGCCGTCATGTCATTTGTCATTTTTTTTGTCACTTAAAAATAATGTGAGACCCAAAGCCCAATAGGCCCAATTCTTCTAGGCCCGAATTCGGGGCGTTACAGTATTTGAGTATGAATGCATAAATGTTTGAGTATTGTATGTTAAATTATGTGTATTGATCGGTAATACCTCGTAACTCTACTCCGACGATAAATACGGGTTAGGGGTGTTACACCTTGAGCGAGAGTTGGCGTATTACTCTCTACATCGTCAGCTATAGCTCGATTGGGGTCCATTTGCTATACGAAAACACAGTCTAAATTGTCAGGAGTCATCACACTGTCACAGGATACATATGGCATGTATAGCTCGACTCTCACACATGCTACATTAGTCCTAGAATCGACTAAACCGTAGCTCTGATACCAATAAATGTAACACCTTTCACTTGTATTCAACGCCAGAATAGGGTTTCAGAGCATTACCAAACTTATAACATAATATTTAAACATTTCACATACATTTCTCAAATTCATAGTAAATATCATTTACTTCAATCACATTGTCCCTAACAAGGCTCTAAACATGCTTTAGGAGTGGTTCAAGACTAAATCGATAACTTTGGAAATTCTTAGAACTCTTAGAAAATTTTCTCAAGAACAGGGGACACACGCCCGTGTGGCCCGACTGTGTGTCTCACACGGCCAAAGACACCCCCATGTCACAAGCTATGTGGGCATTTGAAATAGGAGCACATGGTCGTGTCCTAGCCTGTGTCTGACCCTGTGTAACTCTCTGCCTTGGGTCACATGGCCAACACACATGCTCGTGTGCCCTAAAAATGGCCATACACGCCCGTATGCCAGGCCGTGTGCTAGGCCGTGCCAAACCTGTAGGGTATACTGACTTATAGCACATGGCCAAGTCACACGCCCGTGTGTGAGGCCGTGTGGAGCATATTGACTTGATTTTTAATTCAACACTAGGGGACACACGGCCATGTATGTGACCGTGTATCACACACGAGTGAGACAAAAATAGGCTATTTGCCAAGCCATTTTGCCACCCAACTTGTACAAACCTATACAAAATCAAATTGCACAATTCATGGCTTAAAATAGGCATATAAATTAACCAATTCAAACATATTTCATGCACATTCTATACTCCTATTCTCTATACCCACAAATCACAAAACATGTTATATCATTTATACCAAATTCACATTTATAATTCAACTAATTATACACTTCTAAACATACATCATTATGCACTAAAATCATAAACATGTAACTACTCTAATATCAACCATGTAATATCCACATAGCAAACCATGCATACACTCTTATATACATAACCGAACCAACAAAATTAAGCCAACTCTCATGGCTTTATATACAAACCAAAAAATAAGCATTTACAAGCCAATTCAAATGGCACAACTCATTACCAAACTACATAACAAAATGACCATAATCCTATACATGCCATATAACCATAACATAAACTTAAAAGTACCAAAATGATAGTTGGATAGTGTGACATAGTCTCTGACGGTCCCCGAATTTGAGCTAGCTTTAAAATCACTCTAAAACATGTAAAAATAAACAAAGTAAGCTTTATAGCTTAGTTAGCCCATATGAAATAAACTCAATCTTAACACAAATATACAACTATTAAATTTGAACATATCAACATGTAATTCATTTAACTAGCAAACCTTTCACATTTTCAATCATAATCTTGTGTATGAACTTCACAACTTCTTCGATTTAAACTTATACAATTCAAGTATGTACCTGTACCGTCTCGTATCAATCTCATATTCAACCACATCTTTCATTTACTTGTTGAACCATTTGGAATACTATCGGATACATGGGAAACTAGCACCTGATGTAACACCCCAAACCCGGCCTAGACATTACGATCGGATCCGGCATGTCACATAGAGAGGTTAGTTGAAAATGTTTGCAACTCTTTTGAAAACTCCAAGTTTCGCTGTTTATTTGTAAAAAAAACCCCCAATTTACTTAATGTTTCTTTTATAAAGTTATTATTAATTTGAAAACTGCCTTTGTTAAGAAAATCGAATTTGAATATTTGCGGAAACGTGATATTTTAGAAAACGAATATTAATGATTTAAGAAAACCCCGTATTTATCCGTTTAACAGTTATATTGAAAATTTATTGAAAAATAACCCAATGGCCTTATTACAAAATATTAACCCAAAATAAATAATCTCAATATAAAGCAAAACGTAAATTTACTAGGTTCACGATGTATGGCCGCCATCGAGTCCCCCACGGCTCCAAGTCCTCTATCGCTGGGAATTACCAGCAAGGTTAGGGAAAAGAAGTGAGTTACGAGAACTCAGTGTGCAATCCCTTAAACGGTCTATAACTGGGCCTTAGCCCTTACGGTAACAAATTTGGGCCCAAGCCCTATAATCCTAGTAATGTAATGATGAAATACAGATAATGTAATGCCACCCAACCCAATCCAACCACATACACCCCCGTACCAACCAATCGTCACCTGTGGGGATCAAGTCAACCCACCCCGCCAATCGCACCAGTAATGCAGTCAAGCTGCTAATCACAATATTTATGGCTGAGCCACCGGAGTTATAATACATATATATATATATATATATATATATGTGTGGCATAGCCATTAAAACAATATGTGGCAAAGCCACCGGGCTACACTACTCTTCAATCATTATCCCGCCTCATACAATATGATAACATGCAATATATCAACATATAAAAGTGTAATAAAATCATACACACGATACTTAACCATAATAAAGGGTATTACGATCATTTTACCCATTAAGGGTATTTCGATAATTTACCCTCCAATGGTATTTTGGTAATTTCGCAACCCAGGAGTATTTCAGTAATTTCACAACCCAAGGGTAGTAATTTCGCAACCCAAGGATATTTTAGTAATTTTGCAACCCAAAGGTATTTTAGTAATTTTGCATATAACGGCCTTTCCAAAGGCCTACTGTCGCCTTGAGCGACTCGGGACCATTTGTAAGTCTCTACAAAACTATTGGGCCTAAAATCCTTTTTAGGCCCAAATGGGCCCACACGCTCGTGTAGCCCAAAACGCGTGGTTTCGATTACAGGTTTGCAGATTTCACATTCGGTTTTGTCATTTAACAATTTTCCATCAATTTCGCCCATGTGGGTCGAATAGCCCGTTGGGCCTGTTAAGCCCGTTTCGGCTCGGCTAGGCCTGTTACAGCCCCAGCTTCGTGAGTGTGCTCGTGACACTTTCCGCGACTTACTGTCATTACTCAATTTTCGATCTACCACTACGAGCGCTTGCACATTCGTGTGGGTAAAGATGCCGGTTTCTGGTTTTTCGGCTTTTGGCCGATTCGCAAAATATCATATGCATTCATACAAAGAGGGTGTGATATTACACACCTGATATTTGCGTTGCTTGAATTCCCAAAATCCTGTACCTATGATTCAGTATATTCTAAACGATTGTTAAACATCCAGCTAAAACATATCTAAGTTGAATTCAAATAGCTACAAACACCACTTACCACCAAAAAGATCTCCTTCAATAGTGTGACAAGATTCGGCTTAGCCTCTCTCTTGGCTAGAGCAACCGATTACCTACTCTGGTCGGCGTTCAAGGAGGGTGTTAGCATCTACCACATTCGGCACTAGGGAGAGATTTAATAAAGACAAGTGTTACCTACCCTTAGATTCGGCAACAGCAGCCCCTTTGAGGAAGAGAAGTTTAACCACTCACAGTCCTCAGAGACAACGATTACTAGGAAGAAGAAGAAGAAGTTAGAAATACGTAAAGAATAAAAGAACATGGTTCGGCCTACCCCAAAACGCTGGCTTAGTACAGTGAAGAGAGGAGTATCACAACACGAGAAATAGATGAGAAGAGATTCGACAGTTGATTCCAGATAAAATCAGCCTTGATCACAAAAGAGATGGGATTAGGAGAGAACAAAAGAGAAACAAAAAAAAAGACACAAAGATGATTAGAGAAAGAATAAACCATACCTTAAGTCAAGAATGAGTGGAATGGGAAGAAGAATTTCGGCACTATCAGTAAAACTAAGAAACTCACAATTCGGCTATAGCAAGAAAAAGTTTAGGAGAAGAAGTCGGCCAATACTGCTTAGGCAAACAACAAGTGAAGAAAATGCTTTGAAGAAAAAAAGAGAAGAAAAGAATAAGGGGTGTGTTGTGTTTTCGGTAAAGAAAAAGTGGAGCAAGATAACCAAAAATGCAAAAGAAAAGAAAGATTTCTAAATGAGTTTTGGTTTTACTCTCTCCCCAAATGACCGAAATTTCCCTTTCAAAAGACCCTTAGTCGAAACACTCCCCTCCCCTGTTGACACTCTCCCACACACGGCACAACTCCCTCACACATACCACATTCGGCCAACCACCCCCACACTCTCAAATCCCTTGATTCTCCCCTCAATGTGCTCTACAATTCACTCTCCATCACCTATTCAAACATTTTGACCAAGTCCTCTCTCTCTCCTGCAGAGTTTGGTCTTCACTCAGCTACCACCCCTTCTTGAGCACAAAAATAAAACTCCTTTTTGCAGCATGTGGGATTCGAACACTCTCCCCCCCATGCTCCCTTGTGACGCCACCCACTAGGCCACCTTGCTTCTTGTGTTAACAAGATACAACCAATTAAACTTAGGTCCTACCTCCATTAGCTCACCCCACTAAAGTGCCCAAAAACCAAACTTTCACTAGGGCCTAGGCTCAAACCCGAGCCTCCCCAGGACCCCCAACCACACCTAATCAATAAGCTAAGCGAGCTAAACGTATGCAACAGTGCAAAAGTGCCAGACCCCAATTTTAGGATGTTACACCCGAAGTGCCACATATATAGCCAAAGCTATCTCAATCACATATCACATATCACATATATGCTCACTCTCGAGCTATCAACGGGCCTGCTTACACAAGCTGTGGGTCAAGACATAGCTACACGGTGCTGCTCACACAAGCTGTCAAGTAACCGCAACACATGCCGGTATACTCAGCCACCGGTAGGACGTACAAGACTAGCACCCGGATCACATAATCATAATAATCTCCTAATGACATGTCACTAGTATCCAAATCTATTCCTAAGGTTCAACCGGGATTTCACACTTGCCGAATCGTCGTCGAATCATTGTCGAACATGTCTGTAGTCTCGCATTCACAATTTATGCAATATCAAAACATTAAAAACATAATTATAATAATGCTTATTACATACGAACTTACCTCGGATGTAAAAACGGCTAAACTGGTCAATTAGTCGAGAACTTTGTTTTCCCTCAATCTAGATCCAAGTTTCACTTTTCTTGATCTATATGTAATTAAAATTAACTTATTTAATTATCTCTTTATTCATTTTTTCCAAAATTCACATTAAGGCACTTTTACACATTTGCCCGTAATGTTTCACATTTTTACAATTTAGTTCTTATTTCATAAAATTACAAATTCATGCAATTAGGTCCCTACCCATGCTAGCCGAATTTCTCTTATTACCAAAACAGCCCATATTTTTCATTTATTTCACATTTTAACCATGAATTTTACACTTTTCACAAATTAATCTCTAATTTGCATTTTCATTAAAAATCACTTAACAAAACTTGTATAACTATCATCAAACATTCATAATCTATAAAATACTCATGTATTCATCAATGGAAACGTCTAAAATCTTTAACAATTTTGCAAAATAGTCCCTGGGCTAGATAGATTAAACTGCAACGATCTCAAAAACATAGAAATCATTAAAAGCGAGACAAAAATCGTACCTTAATGAGCAAAATAGCATACCGAATGAAGAACATAAAAATGGATTCTTCTAGCCCCAATAATCGGTTTAAGAAGATGATATGAGAACTTAATTTGGTTTTGTTTTATTTATTTTAAGTTTAATTACAAATTTACAAATATAACCTTAATGATAAACCATTTAAATCATCCATTCTATGCCCATAAATGTCCACTTACTAAAAAAAATGGTCTAATTACCACATAAGGACCTCTAATTTAACATTCCATAGCTATTAGGTGCCTTTAACTAATAGAACTCCACTTTTACACTTTATGCGATTTAGTCCTTTTTATCAAATTAAACAATCAAACGATCAAATTTCTTAAGGAAAATTTCACACAATTATATTTTCATGTCATAAAAATTAAAATAATAATAAAATAATTATTTTGACTTCAGATTTGTGGTCCCGAAACCACTGTTCTGATTTGACTAAAAATGGACTGTTACAAGTTTAAATTTTCTAACTTTTTCTTGAAATTTCCAAATGCTTCTAATTTAGTCCCGGATTGTTTCTATTGTATTTTAGGGCCTTGAGGGCTCGATTAAGGGACGTTATGAATGTGTTTGAGTGTAATTAGATTATGTTTGTGTTGATATATGAATTGAATGGTTTACTGTTCTGTTTGTACAGTAATGCTTAGTAACCCTATTCCAGCGACGAATACGGGTTAGGGGTGTTATATTAAATTTGAGGCGGTTTGGATAATAGAGGAGTCTGTGAGAGTGAGGTTCAGAGATTATGGAATTCGACTTTGGGATTGGTTCCACATAGACTACGATTAGTGGGTATTAGGCTTGAAAAATGGTTTGATTCATTAAGGAGAACTAGGGATTTGATGAAGAATGAGCTTCGAAAAGATTACAACAATTAAACAATTCTTATCCAACTAATGAGGTTTTGGAGGATATCGTGAATGTGAAACTAACACTGAATATGGAAGCTGACAAGGAGGAAATTTATTGGGAGTAGTGTGTGAGGGCGAATTGGTTAAAAATTGGGACAGAAATACCTCATTCTTCCATTATATTGCATCACAACGACGAAGACGAAATCGAGTGGTTAATCTGGAGGATGAAGATGGTACTCTGTAGGAGGATAACGTGGAGTTTTTAAATATTGCTCAAAACTACTTTCACTCACTTTTCACTTCGAATGGTTCAAGAGGTGCAGATGAGGTGTTAAGGGTGTAACGGCTTGCATAAATTCAGAGACGAATGAGAATTTAAGGAGAGAGTTCACCGTGGACGAGGCATGTATTGCTGTTAAATCGATGAGCCCATTGAAGGCATCGGGGGAAGATAGGCTAGATGCGATCTTTTACCAATGTTTTTGGCATATTGTAGGTGAGTAAATGGTCGAATACTGCATCAAAACTTTGGCCGGTGAGCATGATATTTCGAAGATAAATGGTTCTAGGATAGTCTTAATTCCAAAGGTTAGTAATCCTTTGCATATGAACTAATTCGGACCAATAAGTTTATGCAATATACTGTATAAAGTTATTTCAAAAATGCTAGTGAATAAGCTACAATCGGTGATCCATTTTTGTATTTACGAAGCCCAAAGTGCTTTTGTGCTTGGGAGGCTTATTTCAAATAATATCTTGGTGACTTATGAGTTATTGCACTTTCTAAAGCACAAGAGATTGGGAAGATCGGGACTGTTCGCGCTAAAGTTGGATATGAGCAAGGCTTATGACAGGGTTGAATAGTCGTTTCTGAGGGCGATGCTTGTTAAATTGGGTTTTTCTGATTTTTGGATCCAAATGGTAGTGACGTGTGTTGAATGGGTGTCTTACCCTGTCGTGATAAATGGTGAGGTGGGAAAGCAATTTAGCTCAACCCGAGGCTTACAACAAGGTGGTCCCCTCAGCCCTTTGATAAGCTATAAAAAACATATTTTAATCCCATTCTTAATGCATTTTGGATTATTGATTATGCAAATTAGTGAATTTAATGCTCCTAATCCTTTAAAGCCATGTTTTCATACTTAGGAGAGCATTTAGGAGTGAAATGAGCGAAAAGCCAAGCTAAAATCAGAGAAATAGAGCTATTTTCAGGAGCCACACGGCCTGGGTATTTCCGCACAAACTGGACACACG
The DNA here is from genome assembly GCA_005393395.2 of Gossypium australe. Classification (NCBI taxonomy): domain Eukaryota; kingdom Viridiplantae; phylum Streptophyta; class Magnoliopsida; order Malvales; family Malvaceae; genus Gossypium; species Gossypium australe. The sequence goes on along the minus strand of CM016614.1, from coordinate 62,527,006 downwards.
CCCGTGTGCCAGCCCATGTTGATTTCGCACATTGCTTCCCAAATACTCGGAAAAATCCAATTTTTAGGTTTTCTGAGCATTCTAACGTCTATAAATACCCATTAGAAGAATACATAATGGGGAAATCAGAGAAGATCGAAGAAAACTGTAACACCCCAAACCCGGTCAACACACCACGACCGAATCTGGCATGTCACAGAGGAAAACGTTTTGAAGAAAATCGAGTTACCGATTAAATTTTTGAGGAAAACTCTTTGTTACTCTATGTTTGTAAAAATTCGATGCATGATTAGTTAAAAACCAATAGCTTACTTTGAAATCTCGGGAATAAATTTTTAAAAAAAACTTATTTGTCGATCCATAGGTTAGAAAACCTTTATGTAATTTTAAAAGAAACCCAAATGATTAATTTGAAAACCGTTTCTATTTGAGTTGTCGAAAACAATTAAGTTGTCATTTATTATCAAGTGATTTGTATTACCCGATGGTAAAGTTTTTGAAAACCTTTGCGTTTTGTAGTTTAGAAAACCTTGCGCTCATATTATTAAATTAATCAAGTAATTTACTTAACCATATTCGTAGTCAAATCCAAAACATATGAATAATTCAAAACATAATTTAAAAGGCCTTATTACAAATCCAAATAAAAAATGAAAACCGAATTTAAATAAAGTACCCAAACCAAAGTCCGTGTAAAATCGAATTTCACTTGCATGGGCCACCTCGAGTCCACCCGGCTCCTCATCCGCGATCTACGAATCACCTGAAAAGATAAGGGAGAAGGTGAGTTACTAAGACTCAGTGCATAAATCCTTCCCCCGATTAATGCAACATACTTACACAATTCATAACCGAGTAATGTAAATAATGCACCCAACCTAGCCATCCATAACTCCTTTTCTACCCCGTGTGGTACCAAACGAGTGGTGGTGCCAAACCACTGGTGACCCAAAGTCACGATATCCAATAATGTGGTGCCAAACCACTGGTGACACAAAGTCACGAATAATCCATCTGTGGGGCCAACCCACCTGTGATACCAAATCACTGGCGACGATCCCGATATGTCAACTGTGGGGCCAACCCACTGTTGTGCTAAGCCACTGGGACAAGTCGCTATGAGGTGCCAAACCTCTGGTGACCCAAAGTCACGAAATAACAATAATCCAAGTGTGGGGCCAACCCACGTGTGATACCAAATCACTGGCAACGATCCCGATATGTCAACTGTGGGGCCAACCCACTGTGGTACTAAGCCACTGGGACGAGTCGCTATGAGGTGCCAAACCTCTGGTGTCCCAAAGACACGAAATAATCTGTGGTACCAAACCACTGGAGGTGCCAAACCTCTGGTGTCCCAAAGACACGGATATCAAATCCTTCCCCCTCCTCTCATATCACCCAACAGTGCAATTATTATGCAAATCATGCCATCATGCTTTATTATGAATCATATAGAAATATATATCACATATCATGGTAATAAGTATCATACAGCAAAACATATCGAAATGAACTTACCCGAATCCTTGCTCATACCCTTACGGTATCATAACGAGAATCTCATACTTTTCGGCTTTTAATCAAGATTAAGTTATTAACAAATACCAAGTTATAAAGTGTGTAAGTTACACACCTGTCACTAGCGAAATCACTAAATCCCGAAGACCCGATCTACCGCACTAGATCTCCTTGTCCTACATTCGGCCAATACTTAGATTAATAACATAGACCAGTCGGCCATACCACTAAATCGCAAAGGGTGAAATAATGTATAACTAACACAATCCTTACCCTTGACTTACCAAAATCGATTGCTAGAGAAATAGGGTTAAATCGATTGCTTCCCAAAGTCCCGAAGAGCCTAAAAGAAATAAGTTCCTATGGTTAAAACCTTACTAACAAATGCCCAAAATTTGGCTTTTGCCTACATGAGTAACGATAGAGAGAAAAGAGAAGGAAAATTCGGCCAAGACACTTACCTATCTTCCAAAACCGATTATAGATGAACCCAAAGAAAATCTACCCTTGTTGATATTCGGCCAAGACAAAACAAAAAGAAATAAAGAAGATTCGGTTATGGTGGATAGAAGACAATCAAATGAATTTGGCTAGAGTGGAGAAAGAGAAAGGAAAAGAAAAGTGAAAATAGGAGAAGGAGGATTCGGCAATAGAAGAAAGAAGAGAATGGAGAGAAGAAAATAGAATGGGAGAGGGATGCTTTCAACTTTGAGTAAAAGTGGAAGAAAGAAAAGAGAATTGGGGAGGAGGAATATTCGGCCAACCACTAAAGAAGAAAAAGATGAAGGGGAGAGGGTTGGTTTTCGGCTACAAAGAAAATAAAATATGAGAGAGGCTCAAATGGAGATTCGGCCAAATGCCTAAGAGAAAATTCGGCAAACTACTATGGACATTCGGCTTTTGGTTCACTTTGGTGCACTAGGGAGAAATTTGCAAAACTCAAAGGGTTTTCGGTTATGACACAAAACAAAGAATGAAGGCCAAAACTAAAACAAAAACTCACCTTATTGCCAAGGACACATTCGGCTAGGGAGAGTGTTTTTAGAGAGAAAAGAAAATAATGCTCAAATGCTAAGGGAATTTTTTACTAACAAAACTACCAACCTACCAAGCCTATTCTTGTGCTAAAATTCCCCACGAATTACACTTAACCCTTAGCTCCTTCAGCTCCCTCTAACTAAAGCTTAAAAACAAAAATTTTCCTACAGCTCGGGCCTACCCTTGGCTTATTCCTAAACCCTAGAACATCACAATTAACAACACGATAATCCCTACTCATGCAAAACAATACCATCACAAATAACCCCTAATTCAGGATATTACAATTCTACCCTCCTTAAAGAAATTTCGTCCTCGAAATTTCCAACTAACTAACAGTCGTGCATCCTCACTCACCACACTACGCTCTTGCTGCGCACTCTGATCTTAATAAAACTAACATACTTTCTATGAACAGTCTCAAAGTTCACACTCAAAGTTCTAGATACTTCACTAGCAATACAGGAATGAGTTGACCCTATATCTAACAAGGCAATAAAGGGTATTTCGGAAATAAGGAACGTACCCGTTATCACATCTGGCACATCTTCCTCCTCACGACGCCTGACTGCATAAACTAACCCTGGCTGTCTCGCATCTACACCCTCAGCACCTCTGCCTGATGCTCTACGACCTCGGCCAGAACCATTACCTCCTCTACCGTTACCACGACCCCTCTGCGGTGGCAGTCCTTCATTTCTGATTTGAGCACGACCCTGACCCTCAGACTGATTCCTGGCTAGCTTACGTGGACAATCCCTCACACGATGATCCAGCGAGCCACATTCAAAGCATCCTTTGCCAACGGTCCAACATTCTCCCCAATGAGATTTCCCATATTGATTACACTGTGCTGGTCCCTGATTAGCAGCCACAAGCCTCCCCGCCTGATTCGACCCACCATGCCTAGCTCTCTTCTGAGAATCTTCGGCCGACCCAGATGATCCAAAACCTCTCTTATGTTTATTCCTATCCATATTCTGCCTCACAGATTCCTTTATCCCCTCGGCTATCTTAGCCTTTTCTACCAGAACAGCAAACTCACGCTCCTGCTGTGGAGCAATCAACAATCTCAGCTCATCCCTCAGTCCGTCCTCGAACCTGACACATCGCTCGTGTTCCGTAGCCACGATACCTCTAGCATACCGGCTCAATCTTAAAAATTCTGCCTCGTACTCCGATATAGACTTACTCCCTTGAACCAGCCTCAGAAATGCCTTCCGCTGCGCATCAATGTAGCTAGACCCAACATATTTCTTCTGATACGCTGCCTTAAAATAGTCCCAAGTGAGATCTCCACTGCAGCACTATCTCGCACCGTGAGCCACCACTGGTACGACTCATCCCGAAGAAGCGACACTATCCCTTTCAGCTTTTCCTCAGCAGTCAGATCCAAGTCACCCATAATTCGCTCCGTCACCTCTAACCAATACTCAGCCGTACTGGGAGCCACACCAGAAACACCTCGAAATACCTTAGCTCCATTGGCTCGGAGTCGCTCAGGTACGGATTTCCGAGCTCCCGCGCCTCCACCTACTCCAGCTACCCTCGCAAGAACTCGCAGCATCGCCTGAGACACTGCGTCATCCCCCGTCTGATCCTGGAACTCACCACCTATAGCTGGTGGTGCTGCTGGTATCTCATTTTCCGACCCCTGACCAGACCTCACTGGCTCAGACACAGCCATCCTACCCCGACAGCGTCCACGCGTAATACAACCCCGACCTCGAGTGCTCATGACTAAAGTCTTGACTTAACTAATTTAAAAGTTTTATGCTTTAGTCATTATTCCACTATCTTTAAAGCACAGTTTTATGAATAATTCTTATTAAAGAGTTTTGTTTTCGCGAGTCCATAGTCTCCTATAAATTTCAGTCTCTAAAGTAGTCCACTATCACTAGTCATTCAAAGTTTATAACATCCAAAAATCACAACCAAAGGCTAGGGGTACTTACCTGGGCGGATCGGTGCCGGAGACTCGGTGCCATGCATTTCAAATAATTTCAAACAAAAACATTTTAAGACCATACTTTAAAACACTTTGGGCCTCGAGCCCACAGCCGAGCCTTTGAACTTGGCTCTGATACCAATTTGTAACACCCCAAACCCGGTCAACACGCACGAACGAATCTGGCATGTCACAGAGGAAAATGTTTTGAAGAAAATCGAGTTACCGATTAAATTTTAGAAGGCAGGTGCATAATTAGTTAAAAACTGAAAGTTTACTTTGAAATCCCGAAAATAAATCTTAAAAAAACTTAGTTGCCGATTTTGTAATTTTAAAAGAAACCCAAATGATTAATTTGAAAACCGTTTCTATTTGAAATTTGGAAACCTAAGTGTGGAAACCATTTGAGTTGTCGAAAACAATTAAGTTGTTAAATATTATCAAGTGATTTATATTACCCGATGGTAAAGTTTTGAAAACCGTTGTGTTTTATAGTTTAGAAAACTTTGCACTCATTTTATTAATTTAATCATGTAGTTTATTTAGCCATGTTTAAAACAAGTCTAAAGCATATAAATAATCCAAAAACATAATTTGTAAGGCCTTATTACAAATCCAAATAAAGATGAAAAATCGAATTTAAATAAAATAAAGTACCCAAACCAAAGTTCGTGTAAAACCGAATTTCTATTGCATGGGCCACCTTGAGTCCACCCGGCTCCTCATCCGCGATCTACGAATCACCTGAAAAGATAAGAGAGAAGGTGAGTCACCAAGACTCAGTGCATAATCCCCCTCCCGGTTAATACCACATACTTACACAAATTATAACCAAGCAATATATGTAATGCACCCAAACCTAGCCATCCGTAACTCCTTTTCTACCCCGTGTGATACCAAACCACTGGTGGTGCCAAACCACTGGTGACCTAAAGTCACGATATCCAATAATGTGGTGCCAAACCACTGGTGACCCAAGTCACGAATAATCCATTTGTGGGGCCAACCCACGTTGTGATACCAAATCACTGGCGACAATCCCAATATATCAAATGTGGGGCCAACCCACTGTGGTGCTAAGCCACTGGGACGAGTCACTATCACTAGTCATTCAAAGTTTATAACATCCAAAAATCATAACCAAAGGCTAGGGGTACTTACCTGGGCGGATCGGTGCCGGAGACTCGGTGCCATGCTTTTCAAATAATTTCAAACAAAAACATTTTAAGACCATACTTTAAAACATTTTGGGCCTCGAGCCCACAGCCGAGCCTTTGAACTTGGCTCTGATACCATAATTGTAACACCCCAAACTCGGTCAACACACCACGACCGAATCTGGCATGTCACAGAGGAAAACGTTTTGAAGAAAATCGAGTTACGAATTAAATTTTTGAGGAAAACTCTTTGTTACTCTATGTTTGTAAAAATTCGATGCATGATTAGTTAAAAACCAATAGCTTACTTTGAAATCTCGGGAATAAATTTTTAAAAAAACTTATTTGTCGATCCATAGGTTAGAAAACCTTTATGTAATTTTAAAAGAAACCCAAATGATTAATTTGAAAACCGTTTCTATTTGAGTTGTCGAAAACGATTAAGTTGTCATTTATTATCAAGTGATTTGTATTACCCGATGGTAAAGTTTTTGAAAACCTTTGCGTTTTGTAGTTTAGAAAACCTTGCGCTCATATTATTAAATTAATCAAGTAATTTACTTAACCATATTCGTAGTCAAATCCAAAACATATGAATAATTCAAAACATAATTTAAAAGGCCTTATTACAAATCCAAATAAAAAATGAAAACCAAATTTAAATAAAGTACCCAAACCAAAGTCCGTGTAAAACCGAATTTCAATTGCATGGGCCACCTCGAGTCCACCCGGCTCCTCATCCGCGATCTACGAATCACCTGAAAAGATAAGGGAGAAGGTGAGTCACCAAGACTCAGTGCATAAATCCTTCCCCCGATTAATGCAACATACTTACACAATTCATAACCGAGTAATGTAAATAATGCACCCAACCTAGCCATCTATAACTCCTTTTCTACCCCGTGTGGTACCAAACGAGTGGTGGTGCCAAACCACTGGTGACCCAAAGTCACGATATCCAATAATGTGGTGCCAACCCACGTGTGATACCAAATCACTGGCGACGATCCCGATATGTCAACTGTGGGGCCAACCCACTGTGGTGCTAAGCCACTGGGACAAGTCGCTATGAGGTGCCAAACCTCTGGTGACCCAAAGTCACGAAATAACAATAATCCAAGTGTGGGGCCAACCCACGTGTGATACCAAATCACTGGCGACGATCCCGATATGTCAACTGTGGGGCCAACCCACTGTGGTACTAAGCCACTGGGACGAGTCGCTATGAGGTGCCAAACCTCTGGTGTCCCAAAGACACGAAATAATCTGTGGTACCAAACCACTGGAGGTGCCAAACCTCTGGTGTCCCAAAGACACGGATATCAAATGAAACACCCCAAACCCGGCCCACGAGCCTTGACCGGATTTGGTATGTTCCTCGAAGAAACCGGTTCAAAATTCTTTTGTTACTTAGGAAAAACTTGTGTGTTTTGAAAGAAAATTTGTTTTGGGTTGGGTTTGAGTTGAAAGCGAGTTTATTTTATATTGAAAACCCATTTACTTCAGGTGACAAAATAATTAGAGTTTATTTTAAATTAATATTGACTTAATCTTTGATAATTGAAATTTCGTAACATAGTAAATAAAACAGAAATAAAATAATTCACTATGGCCTTATACATCAAAATAATTCCCAAAAATTAAATTAAAGTACTTAATAAAATAAAAATCCAAATTAATTAAATTCCTTGCTGTGCATGGCCACCTTTGAGCTCCTGCCGACCCGGTCCATTACTGATCGTAACCTGAAAAAGGTTCCCACAATGGGGTGAGTCAAACAGACTCAATGTGTACACAAACACTAAGTCTTAACAAATTCAGGCATGTCAAGTCATACATATTCATATCAAAATATACAATTAATGATGCAACCCAAAACCCAAACCTATTAAGCCATCCGCTACACTCCCCCGTACCAACCTGTACACCGTGGGGACTACTAAGTCGACCCTCCTTCCGCTACACTCCATCGAAGGCAGTTGCTGCAGTCGACGTGCTCATCGCCCATATAAAGTTCGTGGCATAGCCACCAGATTCAGATAATTGTGTCATGAGACACCACATTCAGATAATGTAACCGAAGTTACCACATTCAGATAATGTGACCGAAGTCACCACATTCAGATAGTGAGACCGAAGTCGTCACATTCAGATAGTGAGACCGAAGTCACCACATTCACTTCCCCTTCAAAATAAAACCCATATGCCCCATATAATAGTAATATGCATAAATATGCCAGAGTTCACATTCTTATTCTTATTCTCATGTTACAATTAATATATTTCATAATCCTAGTAGGAGTAGGAAACATACCTAAGTACTTTGTAGCATGGTACTTAGCCATATTTTCACATTCTTAATAATACATTTAATTTAAAACATAGCCATGAACATATTAAAACTTAGGGTAGGGTACACACCTGATTCGCTTAGGGTTTCCAACCCAAATCCCGAAAAGCTTGATCTAATGCCTTAGATCTTAGATCTCTACATTTATTCAATCATTCAATACTTAGTAAAGAGCCATTCGGACATAAATCCAAATCCTAGTAGGATTAGTACACTAAAACTTACCTTATTGCCGATTGACTTAAGAATCAAGTCTCGAAACTTTGTATCCTTCTTTCTTGAAATCGGCAATCACTAGATTACTTGAATAGATTAGTTTTGGCTCTTGAATAATTAATAAAACACATCTATATACCAAACATGGCCTTGGCCGAATACTACAAACACTTACCTTGTAGATTTCAAATCCCGAAACTCACCGAATAACTAGGGAACACGCGGCCTATGGTGTACCTTCGAGAAAAGAACTTCTCCTTCAAAGCTTCGGCAACCATGAACATTAATGGGATTAGCCCTAGATTTCGATAAGTCTAAAAGTAGAAAGAATGGAAACTAAATTTAGTCTTACCCTTACTGAAGAAATCGACAAAACCTTTGCTTGAAGCCCCTCAAACATTCGGCTATGAAGATTAGGAGACTAGTCGACTATGGCCTAGATGGAACTTATTTTCGGTTTCAATAGAAAAGTATGGGATTTGGGAAGGATCGACAATGGTGGACTTGGGGAGAAGAAGATTTCGGCTTTGGCAAAAATAAAAGAGAAAGAAGAATAGTTTGCTAGGGAATTTTCAGCAGAGGTTTCCTTGAAGAGAAAAGAATGAATGAAGAATAGCCTTACTCTTCCTTTTATAGCCGAAATTACTAGGCTAGAGTCCCTTACTTGGCCACCACTCTTCTAATTGATAGCTTTATCCTTTTAATTATCACAAAATAAAAGAATTAATCCAACAATTATCTCTTAGAAATTATCCAAAACAAAATCCTTTATTTATCTCCTATTTAGACGAAATTTAAAGAGAATAAAACTCCTCTTTTAGAAGCCTTGTGCCGTCCACCTCTCTGCTTCTGGAAGCAAAAATAAAACTTCTTTATTTGCTCCCCAAGTGACTCGAACCCTGGCCCAAATACACAAGCTTGTGGCGTCACTTTGCTGGGCTTTTAGGTGATGTCTTCAAGCCACTTTGACAAGCCTGGTTGTGTGTCAAATTCCTTCTATAAATTTTCTTAAGGCCACCTTGCCTTAATTTCCTCTTTTTAAACTTTAAAACTTGACATTTCCTTACATTTCCAAGTTTCCAAAAATTTTCGTTTGCCTCCTTTAAACTTAACATTTCCTTACATTTCCTTACATTTCCAAGTTTCCCAAAATGTTTACTTTCCTCTTTTGAATCATTTCCAAATCATTTCCTTACATTTCTTAGTTTCCAGAAATGTTCACTTTCCTCTTTTAAACTTAACATTTCCATACATTTTCAGGACATTTCCCTACATTTCCAAGACAAGACATTTCCTTACATTTCCTTACATTTCCTTGCATTTCCTTACATTTCCTTACATTTCCTTACATTTCCTTACATTTCCTTACATTTCCATACATTTCCTTATTTCTAGAATTCACATAACACCTTCATAATTCATAAAACATGCCATTTTACCACATGGTTCCTTGTGTCATGCTTCACACGGAGTTTCTTTTAAAAACCCTTAATACACTTCCAACACTGCCAAAACCTACTAACTCATGAATTAGGCACGAACGCATAACCCCTAATCTAGGATGTTACATCAAATCCTTCCCCCTCCTCTCATATCACCCAACAGTGCAATTATTATGCAAATCATGCCATCATGCTTTATTATGAATCATATAGAAATATATATCACATATCATGGTAATAAGTATCATATAGCAAAACATATCGAAACGGACTTACCCAAATCCTTGCTCATACCCTTACGGTATCATAACGAGAATCTCATAGTTTTCGGCTTTTAATCAAGATTAAGTTATTAACAAATACCAAGTTATAAAGTGTGTAAGTTACACACTTGTCACTAGCGAAATCACTAAATCCCGAAGGCCCGATCTACCGCACTAGATCTCCTTGTCCTACATTCGGCCAATACTTAGATTAATAACATAGACCAGTCGGCCATACCACTAAATCCCAAAGGGTGAAATAACGTATAACTAACACAATCCTTACCCTTAACTTACCAAAATCGATTGCTAGATAAATGGGGTTAAATCGATTGCTTCCCAAAGTCCCGAAGAGCCTAAAAGAAATAAGTTCCTATGGTTAAAACCTTACTAACAAATGCCCAAAATTTGGCTTTTGCCTACATGAGTAACGATAGAGAGAAAATAGAAGGAAAATTCGGCCAAGACACTTACCTATCTTCCAAAACCGATTATAGATGAACCCAAAGAAAATCTACCCTTGTTGATATTCGGCCAAGACAAAACAAAAAGAAATAAAGAAGATTCGGCTATGGTGGATAGAAGACAGTCAAATGAATTTGGCTAGAGTGGAGAAAGAGAAAGGAAAAGAAAAGTGAAAATAGGAGAAGGAGGATTCGGCAATAGAAGAAAGAAGAGAATGGAGAGAAGAAAATAGAATGGGAGAGGGATGCTTTCAACTTTGAGTAAAAGTGGAAGAAAGAAAAGAGAATTGGGGAGGAGGAAGATTCGGCCAACCACTAAAGAAGAAAAAGATGAAGGGGAGAGGGTTGGTTTTCGGCTACAAAGAAAATAAAATATGAGAGAGGCTCAAATGGAGATTCGGTCAAATGCCTAAGAGAAAATTCGGCAAACAACTATGGACATTCGGCTTTTGGTTCACTTTGGTGCACTAGAGAGAAATTTGCAAAACTCAAAGGGTTTTCGGTTATGACACAAAACAAAGAATGAAGGCCAAAACTAAAACAAAAACTCACCTTATTGCCAAGAACACATTCGGCTAGGGAGAGTGTTTTTGGAGAGAAAAGAAAATAATGCTCAAATGCTAAGGGAATTTTTTACTAACAAAACTACCAACCTACCAAGCCTATTCTTGTGCTAAAATTCCCCACGAATTACACTTAACCCTTAGCTCCTTCAGCTCCCTCTAACTAAAGCTTAAAAACAAAAATTTTCCTACAGCTCGGGCCTACCCTTGGCTTATTCCTAAACCCTAGAACATCACAATTAACAACACGACAATCCCTACTCATGCAAAATAATACCATCACAAATAACCCCTAATTCAGGATATTACAAAAACACTTGAAGAACACCATCGGAATCAACTAGGAAGCGGATCGCCATCAAGATCAAAGATCTCTTTTTAATTTCTTTCAAAGTTTTATTAAGTTTCTTTATGTCTTGTGGTTATTCTGACTTTGAGATGTTTCTATTCAGGATTATGAACTAATTCCCTAGATACCTAGGGAGGATGAAACCTGTAATGAATTTTTTTTATTTAGTTTTTATTTTACGCGATAAATATTTGATTCTTGTTCTCAATTATGTATGCTTATTTCTTGTTTTAATATTTTCGAGATATTAATTCATGTTTAATGTGCTTATTTCAGTGGAGCAAAAGTCTCTGTTTAAGAGTAGATCTAGCATAATTGAGTGGAGTTGCATGCAATCCTAAAAATAGGATGACATAAATCTACCGAATTAGAGTCAAATCTAATAAGGGAATCTATAGATCGAGTTAATGCGACGATAGGGGTTTTAATTAGAAAGAGATTTCAATTAATCAACCTAAAGTCAATTGTTCTTACTCTCGAAAGAGATATTAACATAATTTAGGGATTTCTATGGATTAAGACACAAGTGAATAAATCGTTTAATTCAGATTCATAATAATAGGTAAAGTCTAGGTGGATTCTTTCCTGTGTATTGTCTATCTCATTGGTTAATATTCGATTATTTCTTGGATTCATTCTCTGTTGCGTTCTCAGTTAAATTAGTTTAGTAAATTCAAATTAAAACACATCTCTCCAAATTGTCGGCTAAATAATAGAAAAAATCGAAATTACTAATACTTCTAGTCCTCGTGGGTACGATATTCTCTACTCACAATAGCTATTCTATTGTTCAATAGATGCACTTGCCTTTGTCGTATTTATAGTTAGTTTAGTGACCATCACCCTTATTTATTTCTAATATGTAGTGAGGGTCTCTTGGATTTACTTCGGAGGGTGGTATATGATGGACGGTTAAAAAGGGTTCGTATTAACAAGTATGCTCCGGTTGTCACCCATTTGCTCTTTGCAGATGATATCATTATTTTTGGAGAGGTTTCATTAAGGGGCGAGAATGAAATAAAAAATATTTAGGAGAAATATGCTTCTTGTTCAGGGCAGGTGATCAATTATGATAAATTAGGGACATTTTTTAGCGCGAATGTGTCCCATGAAGATATAGTAGGTTTCTGTCATGCATTTGGTGTACACTCTATTGAAATCCTAGAGAGGTGCCTATGCCTTCCTTCGATAGTGGGGAGAAATAAAAGAATGGCTTTTAAAGGACTAAAGGAGAAGTGTTTTAATAGGTTGAACAGTTGGGGTTCTAAAAATTTATCGATAAGTGGATGGGAGATACTTATAAAGTCGGTGTTGCAAGTGATCCCGATGTATGCCATGTCGTGTTTTTTACTGCCTCGATCTTTCTGTAGCGAGCTAGAAGCTTTAATGGCTCGTTTTTGGTGGCAGAAGTCGGGTGGTCGAAAAGGAATACACTGGTGTTCGTGGCAGATGTTATGTGATTTAAAGGAGGATGGGGGTATAGGTTTTAAGGACTTGGCTAAATTTAATATAGCTCTCTTGGCGAAGCAGAGTTAGTGGCTACTTGATAATCCAGGCTCGCTCTGGCTCGGTTGATTCAAATATTATCCAAATTCAAATTTCCTTGACTCTAACCTAGGTACAAACCCATCAATGACTTGGAAAAGTATTTAGAGTGCAAAAGGGTTACTGCCATCTTGGCTTAAGTGGAGAATTGGATCGGGGCAAATGATATCAATTTGGAATGATTATTTGTTGCTTGGTACAGAGGTGGTGAAGGTACATCGGAGAGGGTTCCAATTGTTGACCGGGTATGTGACCTACTTCTTCCAAATTCGAATTGTCGGAATAAGGTCCATTTTTAGCGAAGATGAGACTAATGCTATTTTGGGGATCTCGTTGCCAAAAAACGTACTGATGGATTAACAAGTTTGGTACGGAGAACATACAGGGGAGTATTTGGTACGTAGTGGGTATAGAGCCTTATTACAATCTCGCAACTTGAATATGTCTGAACGAATTGTTTTTTAAGCAGTTATGGAGATTGAGTTGCGCGTCAAAAATTAAAATTATGACTTGGAAGTTTGCTCTCAATTATGTTCCTACTTTGCAAAATCTATATTGCAAAAGTATTGTGAATAATCAGGTCTGCCCATGCTGTCATCAGTACATTGAAACGACTCTACATGTTAGTCGAGATTGCCTTTTCGCAAGGCAAGTCCGGCAAGGAATGGGCTTCCAGTGGCCTGCTACAATGGCTGATATGGATTTCATGGAATGGTTGCGTTGGATATTCAAACATACAAGTAAGGACAATAAAGAATTTGCAGCAATTACAAATTGGGCGTTGTGCTTTGCCTGAAATAAATTAGTCTATGAAAGAGTAGTGCAGCAGATTAATGATGTGATTAGCTTTATTAAGGGGTATGGGAGAGAATTTCGAGCTATGAACGAAGTCATAAGGTATCCCGTCCAGTAGCTACTTCTCGCTGGGCTCCCCCTCCACTAGCGTGGGTCAAGATCAATGTGGACACAGGTTATTCAGGCCCAACAAATAGAGCTATTTCAAGATTCATTATGAGAGATGAGTCGGGGAATACTATGGGTTCAAGTTACTGATTTCATACTTGGGTTTCTTCGGTGGCCGTGGCTGAGGCGGTGGCAAGTCTTGCATGGTCTCAAATTTGCCCATGATATGGGTTTTTGCCGCGTCATTTTGGAGAGTGATTCGCGTACGGTAATAAGGAAGTTGCAGGAAACAATTGATGATATTTTGTTATAAGGTCATTCACCTAGGATGTGAAAGCTCTGTCAAGAGGTTTTGAGAACTGTTGCTACAAGTTCATGCCCAGAGTTTGTAACACTGCGGCCCATGCAGTGGCGGTTAGTAGCCGGAGTGGAACGACCGATTGCTTTTGGGTTGAAGACGCTCCTCTGGAAGTGCGTGAAATAGCAACTGCGGATCGTCGATGGCTAGACCCTCCGTAATTTTTGGTGATTTTGGCTTTCAGGGATTGAGATTCATACGATAATGGGATTAGGGTCCCCTCAATCTCCCTTCCTACTTTATCTGTTATCTGTAGGGAGGATTTGGTCGCTTTGGGTTTTCTGTGAAGTCGGGGTCTGGGCTATTTTTTTGTTAAGGTTTTAGGTTCTTTTTGTTGTTGTTGTTGGGTTTTTTTATTTGGATTTTGCTGTGTTGGTGATTTATTGTCTTATTTGTTTGTTCTGTTTCCTTAGATATTTTTTAGGCTTTTATTTTGCGAAGTGAACCATTTTAAAAAAATAATATAGGTCTATTTTGTGGTACCATTTTAAATTTATTGATGTTTTAAAAAAATTAATATATGTATATAAAAATATTTATAAATATCAAATCAATAAGATTTAATGAATTTCAAATAAAAAATGTCATCAGTCATATAAAATATTGATGAATAAATTTTACAAATATAAAATATACTCGTAAATCATTTTTTTTGTTAGATATACATATATATATTTTTTTATCTCTCAAATTTAAAGTTAAATGGTAAAAGAATAATTTATCTTCTACTTTCACGACCTTATTTATGTATCAGTTGAGAATATAGGTGGGTATAAAAAATTAATATTTTGATTTATTATTGAAACAATGCACATCAACCAAACAAATAAAAATTGATGGGAGTATTGGCATGTAGGAGGAAACTTCTTTGTTTCAGTTTGTTAAGCTTTGAAGGACTATATTTGTTATGGTCTCTTTTAGTGATATAGTGACAGATTTTTCCAGAGAAGAGAAGGCACATTTTCTTTTTAGTTTTTATTTGTGGTAGAAATTAAGGATTTAGATTTTCGTGCATCAACATGACGGAAACTTTTTTTATTTTTTATAAAGGAGGGATATTAAATTGGTTATATATATATATATATATATATATATATATTTAAAATAATTATACAAATCAATTGGATTAAATTGGAGGTTGTTAATTTTCCATGGTCAATTCTGAAAATATAATATATACAGTGTTCAACCTTGCACAGCTTTGAGGAGAGATATATTTGGATTGACAAAATTCTGAAATTTAAAATTACTCTCTTTTTTTACAGGAAAAAAAATTAAAATAAATTTATAAATTAATGTGGGTGAATTATTTAAAACTGTTTGTGTAACTATCTCAAAGTCAAGCCAAAATGCATAACGAGTGAAATAAAAATGATTATATGTTTTTTCTTTTTAATGTGTTTGGAATTAATAAAATAATTTAATGAAAATGTAATTATTAATGTTTCTTGAGAGGTCAAGATTATGTTTTATATTTATTTAAGGGAGTTAAAATATAATTTCACCATGGTATATTTTTATAGCTTTTAGAAAGATTAAATTGAAATTTTATTATTTTTGGAGGAGATAAATTATAATTTCATTGTGCATTAACTTATAAATTTATAAAATTTAGGGGCCTAAAACAAAAGTTTTCAACTGGTGCCCTCCTTTTGCCCCTGTTGGCTGGAAAATGTAATTATATTATAATTTATTTAAGTCATATTTAGTAGTATAAATTAGAGTAGTCTATAGGTCGCGTCAAGGCTCGCTTGAAAAATGGAAGAGTTTAGGCAAAAATATATGTCTGAAAAATGGGCTTGAGCAAAAAATAATGTCTTTTTAGAAAATGGACCGAGTCTCGAGTAAGATTTTTTTAGCCTGAGCCCAGCCCGACCTGAATTTGCAATATAAAAAAACTCTATTGTTTTGCTGCTACTGGTTTTCCATGTTTTGCTGTTGTTTTCCCACTTTTTACCGTTGTTTTACTGTCATTTTACTATTATGTTACTACTATTTTGTTATTAATGTTTGGATATTGTATAACACTTTTATTGTTAATTTTATTATTACTTTAGAGGTATTTGATTATTAAGTTGCACTTATTTTAGTGTTATTCAAATATAAAAATTATATTTAATTTAATATTGTTATTTGGACCGAACTTAAACAAAAATTTAGATCCATTTTTCAGGCTCGACTCGAACCTAACTCAGCCCAAAGACAACTCTAATATAAATTATAATTACATAACTTTAAATCTTAAAAAGTAACATTAGTTATTATAAAAATTAACAAGAAAAATACATATAGGTATATTTTTAAAAGTAAAATATATGCCCTAAAGTTAAATTATTATTATTATTATTGTGTGAAAATACATATAGGTATATTTGACTTCAATTTTATAGCTTGGGAATAGCCTTCAATGGTACTATCCTATATATAATAACCTAAAAACTTACCTTCCATTTCCATATATTCATCTTTTTTGGTTTGTTTATCTTCCTTTGACATTCCTCTGTTTTTCACAATTGCAAAAATGGAAGCAATTGCAGCACTCCACCTTGGCCGTTCTAAACGTCTTCATCTGTTGTGTGTCCTTTTCTTCTCTTCTCTCTTCATTTTCATTCTTGTTTACTTTTTCCCAGGAAAAAATCATGCCACCAAACTAACAGAAAAGAGTGTTCCTAAATTTTATCTAATCCAAATTAGGTGAAGTTTTAGACAATCTAGCAGTGTAAACTTGATGGAATCAAACAATGATATCTATAAACTTTCCGGTTTCAATTTGTTTATTACCATTGGTAGTGTTATTCAAAGCTGTTTGATGAAATACGTAAGTGAAAAAATAAAAAATAAAAAACATTCAGGTGAGGCATGCACAAGGAAGGCACAATCTAGAAGCCGAGAAGAGCCGAGACCCATTGACATCATTTGAATATTTTGATGCTGAACTCTCTTCTCTAGGCTGGCAACAGGTTATTGATTCACACAGCGTTCAATTTATTCTTCATTTTTTCGTATCTTTGGGTTATTTTACAATCCATAAGGTGTTTTTTAACAGGTTTATGATAAACGTAAACATGTTTGTTCAAGTGGATTGCTTGAGAGGGTTGAAGTAGTGATTTCTTCCCCTATGTCAAGGTACGAAGTTCTCTCAATCTTTTGATTAAAATTTCGATTCTATGCTTTCAAGAGATGATCTGAATGACCCCCCTCCCCCATATGTGTTAGGACACTACAAACAGCTGTGGGAATTTTTCATGGTGAAGATGAAACATCATTTGAGGTTGCAAAAGTAAAGAGTGAGGATGAAACATCATCAATAACTTTCAATCCACCACCAATTATAGCATATGAACTTTGCCGAGAAAGATTGGTATGTTTTTTAGAACTACAGAATAGATATATTAGGCAAGGATCACATGCCTTGTGTCGTGGACTTACGCAACACTTCAAACACGTAATATGCATTCATTATTGGAAGAGATTATCAAGCGGGGAAAAATATAATGGAGGGTTTTGTACTCAAAGTTAGATGACATTTTGTTCCTTTTACTTAAAAAATAGATAAAGTAGTCTCTATACTATGATTAAAGAGTAAACTAATCCTTTCAGTTAAAATTTTCATCAATGTCTAGCGTTAAAAACTAACATTGTTGAAAGAATAACCAGATAATTATATGTGACATACCACATGTATCTCATTTTGACCTATATGGATTAATTTTTAACAATAAAAATTGATCGAATTCTTAATAGAAAAATCAGGTTGCTTTTCAATCTATTGTATAGAGATTAATTTATCTAATTTTAAATAAACAAAACAAAATATAATCCACCTCTTAATACAAACATCTACATACTTTTATATTGAGGGGGCCTGATTTTCTTATTGGCATTTACCCTAACAAAATATCTGTATCCACCCGTTAATCCAGTGTTGGACCATGTCGTCATCCCTTCACATGGAGTATGACTCTTTGGTCACTATCGAAGGAAATAAAGGAAGAAAAAAACACAATAGAAGACGTAATGGAAAGAAAAAACACATTCGGTTTAACCGTTTCAAGAAAGTATATATTTAACCAAATTTTATTTTTATTTTTTTAAAATTTATTTGTTACACTATTAAATTATTTTAAAAGGTTAGATTTGCGATATAGTAAAATATTTTAAATATATATAAACGTGAGAAATTTATAATTCTATTTATAAAATTAAAAAAATATATTACCAATATATCAAATAATATTTTTTATATGAAATTAATAGTTAAATAAGCTCTAACCTAGTTTCTCCAAGCAATCGTTTTCTAATTGACTATATCTAATATGTTTGCAAAGACTAGGAATTTTGCGATGAGTTGAAATAATATTATAAGATTGTAAGTAAAATTTAAAAAAGAAATTGTTGAATTTCTTTAATTGAATATTAATTTTTAAGATGAACAAAAAATATAATTATTCGATTCAATTAAATAGTCAAGATTTTTGCTTGCACTTTTAAATAAGGCTTGAGTTGAAATGGCAAAGTTGGGTGTCTTAAGTTCAAATATCACTAATTATTATTTTTGGATTTAGTCATTTTTCAAATGGTTATTCTTTGATTGATTCATAACATGAATTTAATGAAGAACTTAAATATAGTATAGATATAGATTAGATAATTTAATTTAATATAATTTTTAAATAGAAGGACTTTTTAATCAATTTTTAATTAAATTAGTGTTTAATTGATTGATGAATAAACTTAGTGTTAAGTTTAAATATAATATAAACGTGTATATATATAATAGAGAAAAGTTATAAAAAAATTAACTTAAAAGGAAAAAGTGTAAATTTATCCCTTTATTTCCCTCCTACCATTCCATACATAGGGCAGGAAATAAAAGAAAGAAAAGGTACTTTAGTTTTGATCATTTTCATTTGTTTTTGCTTAAATTTTGGTATAAACAAACATATATAGAGATGTTGAGTATTGTTGTGACATGTAGGGAAAATATGAATGTGATAAAAGAGGAAGCATCAGCCAATACCGGTCTCGTTTTCCCAAAGTTGATTTTTCATTGGCAAGTAGTCATTTGCCCTTTGGTTGCTGCATTTAGAATTGCTTAGATGTTCCATTGATGTTACTACTTTCAGTAATTTAATAATCCCTTAATTACATGTTTCTTTTCTTTAATTAATGTCATTAACCAAGGGTTACTTTTCCTAAACTAATTTACCACTACTGCTGTAATGTTCAGGTTGAAAATGAGGATGACATTTTGTGGAAAGCAGGTGAAATAGAAACCCATGAAGAAGTGGGAGCTAGGGCAATGAAGTTCTTCCAATGGTGAGTTTTTTTTATTTCTATTATTTTTTTAAATTCAATGAAAGCTAAAATGGATAAATTTGGGTAATTAATTATATAAATGTTGTAGGTTGTGGGAAAGGACAGAAGAGGAGATAGCAGTGGTGAGCCATGGAGTGTTCTTGGAGCAGGCAATGATTCAACTTATTAACAATAATGTGTGTGATTACTGTCGAAACCGTCCCATGACTTGAAAAGGCGGGAATCGACCTTGGGTTTTGAAAATGAAAACGAAACACGGGAGTCGCCACCAATCCTTTTTTGCTAGGTGTGATCGGGTCACCTCGAAAAGTGGTTGTTTTAGATAAACCATTTGATTTGTCAAAACAACAATTTTGGTCTACGAGAAGTCAGAAAACGAGTTCGGGAGTCGATTACGTGCGAGGAAGGGTTAGCACCCTCGTCACGCCCAAAATTGGTACCGATTTGATCAATTAATGTCCCCATGTCGAAAGTTGAAAATTTTAAAGAAATTTAAAAATCCGACCTCTTTTGGAAATATTTGAGTTTTCTTAAATTCAATCAAGATTTTCTCGTTTCAAAGGAATAAAATATCATATCCAATACTTTAGGACACGATAGTTTAAGTCCTCGATCCTAAGATCATCTCATAGCTTTCCGGAATTGCAACTCGAGACATTCTCGTTTCCAAGGGATTAAAATATCACATCCAATACTTTAGGACACGATAATTTAAATCCTCGAATCGGAGATCATCCCATAGTTTTTCGAATTGAAAATTAGGATCTTCTTGTTCCAAAAGAATAAAATATCACATACAATACTTTAGGACTCGATATTTTAAATCTTCGAATCCAAGATATCCCGTAGTTTTCTCGAATTGAAAATCAAAATCTTCTTGTTCCAAAAGAATAAAATATCACACCCAATACTTTAGGACACGATAGTTTAAATCCTTGAATCCAAGACCATATCAAAACCATCGATTTACATAAAATGACGCAAACGAAAATAATCATAAAATATCAAAAAAAAAAAAACAAAGAAATAAAATAAAAGTATTAAAAATAAAGCGAGAAATTTTAAAAAGAAACAATGTCAAAAATGATAGAATTAGTAACAACGAGGATAATAAACATCATAATATAAATACTATAATAATAATAATAATAATAATAATAATAATAATAATAATAATAGTAATATAATGATAATACAAAAAAATAAAAGTGATACAAAATATGTACAACATAATGATATAGTAATAACAATAGTAATAGTAATTAATATAGTAATAATAGTGAGGTAATAATAATACAAAGTATGTACAATATAATAATAATAAATAATAATAATATTTATACATGAAAATAATACAAATACTAGTACTAATAATAATAATAATAATAGTAATGGAAATAATAATAGTATAGTAATGATAATAATAATAATAATACTAGTAATAATAGTACTATAATAATGATGATAATAATAACCCTATTTATACATGAAAATAATACAAATACTAATACTAATAATAATAATAATAATAGTAGTAGATAATAACAGTATAATAACAACAATAA
Source organism: Gossypium australe (assembly GCA_005393395.2). Taxonomy (NCBI): domain Eukaryota; kingdom Viridiplantae; phylum Streptophyta; class Magnoliopsida; order Malvales; family Malvaceae; genus Gossypium; species Gossypium australe. The sequence goes on along the minus strand of CM016614.1, from coordinate 62,506,005 downwards.
CAATATATAAAAATAACTAAATAATAAAAATGGGGCGAACTAAATTGAACTTAAAATAGAAATAAGGGTCAGATTTATACAAAATAAATAATAAGGATTAAACTGAAACGCGTGCCAAACGGTGAGGGACGAGGAATGCAATTCTTCCGATTCGTTAAACGCAGCACTTAATGCGGGACTAAGGTGAACACGAGATGAAAATAGAAGGCAAATTTGAGAATAAGGAAAACTCGATTGTAAAAAGATATGAAAGGATGGAGGGGCTAAAAGTGCAATTAGCCCCTCCAATGAAAACACGCAGATCCCCTATCCCTCGGGTCGGGTTCGGGTTGGCCTCCCCAAAACGACGCCGTTTTGGCGTCTGGGGAGGCTATTCAAAACGGCGCCGTTCCTGCTTATTATAAAAGCAAAAGTTCCTTGCTCATCCCCCATTTGCTTCGTGTTTCTTCAAAAAAAAGAGGGGAAGCTTCTTTTTTTCTCTGGGTTTTGCCCAGAAGCCAACCACGGGGTCACCGCCGGCGCCGGCGCCGGCCACCGCGTGCGGTGGCCGGAATTCGCAAAAAGGTGAGCCTTTTTTTTATTTTTGATATTATATTTAAACTTATATAAAAAAAGGGAAATAAACGATGCGCGTTTATGTGCGTATATTGTTTCGAAAATAAAAGAAATAAAATAGAATAAGACCTTCTAACTTCGTTTCTTGCTTTCTTCGACTATCTGTGGTAAATTTGTATTAATCTCTGATTGTGAGTGTTTGCGACCTTTTTTGATTGAAAGTTTTCTTTTTTCTGTGTTGTTTTGAATCTGTTTTTGCTTTTTTTCCAAAAAAGGGTCCGAATACATTCTTTTTTCCGAGGCTTTATAGCCAAATAGCAGTAAGTAAAATAAATAAATAAGTGCTATTTTTGCTTGTGGTCTTGCTGTTCTTTTGTCCTCTTTTGCAGGTATGGCGATGGCAGAGGCGTGCGAAGGTCGTTGGTGGCCGATCGTGGCTGGTGGCATGCTGTAGTGCGCATGGGCGTGGTGGGTTGCGGCGCTACCTCTCATGCTTAGGGATTAGGGTTTTCTGAAAACCCTAAAAATGTAGGCCTTTTGGGCCTATTTGTGATTGGGCCGTTTCTTTTTATTTTTGATTTGGGCCCGGACAATTTGGGCCGTTTACAATTACCCTTTAATAAATGATAATCCACGGTCCGTCTCATTTCCTTTTTCCTCCTTTTGAATTTCACTTTTATAATAATACTAATACTCTCTTCAATCTATTTAAATAATTTCTATTTAAATAATTTATCTAAATAAACACTTAATGTTTTAATTTATTCTTAAATAAGCGCTCATTTTTTTAATCTTTAACGAATATCCAAATCATCTTTAAATTTTAATTTATGCTTAAATCAATATTTCACTTGAAATTAGGGTTTATGTAAAGAGAAATCTATTTAGGTGTAAAAATAAGTATGAGGCGAACAATTTCTTAATTTAGTGACAAAAGTATTAGGTTGTAAGAATGAGTATATTTGGATTCAGTATCAAGCAACTTAACCCTACCTCAATTATAAATAATAAAAACTATAATTAAAATCAGATAGTAATTCAAGTAAAATGATTAAAATTATAAAATATTAATTCAAAGTTTGATCTTGTAATTTAAAGTTTCTTAGGACAAGTTTATATAAAATACACTTATAGAATTCACTCATGAAACTTTTGATCTGCTCAAACATGCGTAATTTGATCCCCTATTGGTTAGGTATTCACCTATATCAAGAATAGTTTGTGTTCAAGTTCATATTGTACAAAAAACAAAAAATTTAATTGAATTGGTGTCATCCTCAATCAAGACACAATTTTAAATTATCAAAAGCTCATTATTTTCATAAAACGAAAATATATTTTGAGAGCATTTTTAATTTTACATACAATTTAAAATTTAAAAAATTATATATAAACAATAAGATTTAAACTTAAAATCTCGAAAACTCTATTCCCTTAATTTTATCAATCTTGAAATCTAGTATATATATTATGTATGAAATGATTTCATCAATCTTTCGTTTTTATACATATGAATATGATTTTTTCAAATGATCAATTGTTTTAAAAAATTAAGTTGATTGAAATATTCAAAATGATATTTTTTAGTTTTAATATGGTCTTTCTATATGCAAATTCAATAAATGATCTATGTATGTAAACCCAAACCTCAAAGAAATGTGTAAGATGAAAAATACTTTGACCTAATAATGCACAAAAATGGTATGGTGGCAAATGATTTATGATGTTTAATCTTTATTGATATTAGATTTTGGATTTAAATTAATGTTGTTTGAATTAGATCAAATCGGTCGATCAGATTGGAAATCGGTTGGGATATTGTTTTAGAGAAGAGTTTTGAATCGATTGATTTAAAAATCGATACGGACTGGTTGAACTGAATGAAAAACTGATTGAACCTAACAGTTGAATTAGTTGTATCGAGTTTTTTTATTTATTATTATTATTTAAATTTTTAATAATTTTTTAATCGAATCGATTAGATCGACAAACCGATAATCTGACTTGTTCGACTATTAATTTAATTTAAAAAATATTGATTGAAATTGGATGACCCCTTTCTAAATTCTAAACCATGTCAACAACTCACAGCACAACAAGTGAAAAAACACTTAACAAAGAAAATTTTGAAACAAAAGGCTTTACTATCATGTTAAATTAAGCCATTAATAATTTATTTTAAATAAAAATCAATTATTATGGTTACCACCTTAGATTTTAGTTTGGTTGATTAGTTGTTTGTGTCAAATTTAAAAGTTAAAAGTTAAAATATGCTTTTAAGTTATTGTACACTTTGTACATTTAGAAATTAATTCTCTATATTTATTTTCAGATAATTAGTCCCTTTCCTTTTCGGATTTAAAAATTTAAGTTCAATTGTTATTAGCACTTATATTCTTCTATTAAATATGAAGTTATGTAAAAAATTAAATCTCAAATTTAAAAAAATTAAAATTTGATAATTGTCCTATGATGTTTAAAAAAAAACACAAACTTTAAAAAAAAAAAAATGGAAACCACCGGTCGGTCAGCCTCAAAACTTTTTAAGGCATTCAAATTATACATTAATTATTTAGAGTAATTAATAATATTAGGAACAAATTATGTAACATTGAATTTCAAATTTAAATATAAGAATCTGAATTAAAATTTAATTATTTAAAATGAAAAAAAAGTGCATCCACTCCCAAGGGCGAAGCCAGAACAATTTTTTAGGGGGCCGGATGAAATTTTAATTTTTTATAGTTTATATTTTTATAATTTGTAAAGGATTAAATTGAATTTTTATAATTTTAGGGGGGCAAAGTGCAATTTTACTTTTACTAATTTAAAATTTTTAAAAAATTCTAAGAGCCTAAATAGCAATTTTACATTTTAGGGGGGCCGGGGCCCATGCCAGTCCCCCTGCCTTCGCCCCTGTCCACTCCACCTATCATCAACAAACAAAGGAACTTCTTTTATATGAGAAAAGATTGTATGAAAAAATGACATTACATCATCTGTATCCCCTTTCCAATAGTTTTATGCCACATCACTATTTCTTTCTTAAAAAAATCAAACAAATGAAAATTTTAAAATTAAAGATAAAATTACTGATGTAGGATAAAACTATTAAAAACGGATAATATTTCTATTTCATACAATATTTCTCTTAAAATTTCATGGGTTGTACCATTAACTTGCTCATTATTATTGATTATTGACTAATCAAAAGGATTGTTGAATAGTAGTTGTTGCAGATTTGGCAATTGCGAAATCCGTTGGGTGTCCATTTCGTATGGAAGGTAGGAAAAAAGAATCCATAAAAGGATTGGATTATAATATTTAAATCCAAATTGAATATGTTTTTTTAAAAAAATTGCAGTTTAGTGGAATTGAAAACCAAAATTTAGTAAGAATAAGAATCCCTCATAAAGACAAAAATGTTTGAGTGGAGGAACACTTTTTTTTTCTACCAATGAAAACACCTAATTTTGTGTTGTATCCTTTTTCTTATCAATGGACTTTATAAAAACCCTCCATTAGTCATATGTTGCATTTGGGGTGCCCATGCCTATTCTTCTTTCATCAACAAAACAAAACCCAAATTTACCATCTCAATCAAAGAGAAAGGTTACAACTTTGATTGAAAAACAAGTAAAATTTTTGGAATTTTCTCCAATAAAATTAAAATTATTAATACAAAATTTATTAAAATGTATAAAAAATATTTAGTGATTTTTTTGGAAAGTTCAACATCTAATAACTGGACCATGAGATTCGTAATTACTGATTTTTATAAAAAAATAAATAAATAAAATCATCCTACTTATGCTATCAATCCTGGATTATTGTTTCTTCACTATCTCTAATACACCATTAATTAATTATTAGGTAGAAATTCAATGAAACATTGATATGTTTTACATAAATTAACATATATATATATATATATATATATATATATATATATATAGTTTCACCACTCCTTGGTTATCATTGAGAAAAAGAAAACTAGAGATGGGTTTCACAGAGAAGCAAGAGGGGTTGGTGAAAGAATCATGGGAGGTTTTGAGGCAAGATATTCCTCATTTCAGCTTGCGTTTCTTTTCACTGTAAGTCCTTTAATTCCCCCACTTCTTTTTATGAATTCTTCGAAATGTCGTCTGTGACTGCACTTCAACAGAAGTCATTGTTGTTTGTTGATTCAACCAAACGAACGAGGCTAACTCTTTTAAGAGAAATCTTCGGAATTTCTTTTTCACTGAGTATAAACAATATATATTTGTTGTTTAAACTAAGAGAGGAAATTAAGGGATAAAAATTTGTGTTATTTAGGATATTGGAGATAGCACCAGGTGCAAAGAACATGTTCAGTTTCTTGAGGGAGTCGGAGGAGATCCCTCAAAATAATCCAAAGCTCAAAGCTCATGCTGTTAAGGTTTTCAAGATGGTCGGTCCATTTTATTTTATTCATTTAATATATATATCCTTACTTATATAGTTCGAAATTAAAATACTTAAACAATTGTTGTTGAAGATATGTGAGTCAGCCATCCAACTGAGAGAGAAAGGGGAAGTGGTAGTGCCTGGTACTACTTTGAAGTATTTGGGCACTGTCCATGTCAAGAGTGGTGTCAAATACCCCCATTTTGAGGTACATTTTTATTTTAATTTTAGAAAATTAAATTAGATTTGGATGCAGTGGTTGATTAAAAAAATTAAGGAATGATGTTAATGCAGGTGGTGAAAGAGGCACTTTTAAAGACAATTGAAGAAGCAATTGGAGAAAAGAAATGGAATGAAGAGATCAATAATGCTTGGGGTGAAGCTTATGATCAATTGGTTGAAGCTATTAAGGCTGAGATGAAGAACCACCATGATGAAACTACTTAATTACCCTTTTACTTCCTTCAAATTTAATGTGGTTTGCTAATATTTATACAATGAATAAATATAGACTGTCAGTCTTTCGACCTCTCATCAAAATGAGAGCTCCATGGGATATATTAATGTCACTTGATTCGACAACGATTTTGCAATTTTTCAAATCCAACATGCTTAAGGAGATGAGGTTTTTCTCTAAATCAGGTACATGCTTGACATCTGACAATGTCATCATCCAAACTTTCCATAAACCGAAATTTGTGTAGCCATTGAGCTTCTTGATATCGAACTTTGATACTAGTTTGTTGGGGATCAACCTATATATGCAATGAGAAAATAAAAGTAAAAGTAGAGAAAATCAAACACACAAATATTTATGTGAAAAAACTCCTCCAAAGAAGAGGACAAAAAACCACAAGCAAATGAGACTTCACTAAACGAGCAAAAATCGAAAGAGTATAAGATGGAGATAATATCAACAAATAACCCAAAATCCCGAATGAACAAAGCATTCTAGTTAAAACCCAAAATTTTCCAAAACTCTCTCAATCTCAAAGATGATGAAGACCTAGTTTAATCAAAGTTTAATTAGGAAACAATAACAGAGTTTAGCCAGGAGAAGAAAACCCGATTGAATTGGGGAACATGTCGCAACATCGCATACTCCTTGTGGAGACGTCGTTCTTCGTGTCATCGGGATGCGACCAATCTTCTCACCGGGACGTTATGGTTTGAATTAGTTTAAAACATTCATTTATTAGGTCGTGTATACTTAGGATTCACCTTATTATTGATAGTGTTGTTTTAAAAAAAAACGTTTGTTCGTCGCTTTACTTTGTAAAAACTTGATGTTAACTAATGCAGCGAAAAAACCATTATTCATGTCATTTTGGAAATCCAGTCACCTTATCGATTTATCTTTTTTTTTTCAAAAATAGTTTCTTTGCGATGTAGCGAAAATCAGGGAACAATGTCAAATTTTAATTAAGCCCGATATCATACATTTTCCAGTTATTATACTTGAGTAATCCATGCATGCAAAAATCCCCAAATGAAAAGTTACCAAGCCACAAACTAGAAAATAATTAAAAATTACAGACCAAAACCAATAGAGACTTATTAATGATACTTATTAAAAAATAGTCTGAGGTCCAATGTGATTCTCCGTATGCCGGGTCCGATCCTAGTTTCAAGGTTTACCTGAAAAGTTAAACATTATGAGGATGAGCTTATGAAAGCTCAGTGTGAGTCGAACAGTTATTTAGGCAGTCACAAATATCAAATATAGTGAAACATATTAGCATTAACAGAAGAACACATAACCATCATTGGAGTTTATATCATTACATAGCCATTATCGATTCAATGTCAAAAGGTATATGAGCATGGGTCAACATTCATTCGAGTAACAATCATTAATTTCGATACCATTCAATACAATACAACACAATACAATACAATACAATACAATACAATACAATACAATACAATACAATACAATACAATACAATACAATACAATACAATACAATACAATACAATACAATACAATACAATACAATACAATACGTAGCATAAATCAACAACATTCGAGTATGTCGTGAGCATGAAAAAAGGTTCCTACCTATACCATCCACTACACACCATGAGTTCCCTAGAATCCGTTTGCCTAACTCTAACGAATGCGAGCATAACTCGATGTGGTAAAACCACCGAATGAAAATAATGCAGTAAAACTACCAAATAACAAATAATGTGATATAATCGCCAATCCTCTCGGTACTTAAAATGCAGTGCACTAACTACGAATAAATGCAGACTTAATATGCTACTGATACTCCACGAAACTCCTCCATCAACCATAAAATATCCCATCCCAATGCACATGCAATATATCATACAATCTTATACATAACCATAATTTAATGCTTTTCACATTTAATTGACATGTTCAACATGCCTTCAATAATTGAATACTTTCAGTGAATGGAATCAATGTTCCAACTTTCAAATTACCATTAAGATGGTATCATTCAACATTACACAATTTTACATACTTTTACGAATTTCTAATGTACATGTATAACAACCTTTCCAATATAACATAGCAATTTTTTCATGCATAAACTCATATTTCAGCAGATCATGCTATACAGACAACCAATCTCATACCAAATAATACAATCATACATCACAATATCAATCATGTAATTACACTGTCAAACTAGCAACTTTGCTAACACATTAATGTTTTAGGGCTTGTAATGTACCTGGTTCGGCCACTTACAAAATTAATTATTTGGATATTAAGTCAATCCAATCAGCAAGCTAAATCATCAAATATATCACAAAAATTAACATTTTTAATTAATTTTTTTAGAACCCACATTTTATCTTTCGCTTTTTCACAGCACATTAGTAAATATTCCGATTTTCCTTAATGAACCTTAAAACGAACCTAAGTCCAAAAATCAATATAAATTCAATTAATTCACCTCTTAAATAGCCCCTAAAGTGCCTATGGGTTCAAACCAATCGTCACAATTATCACTTTTTTACGAATCCAACTAGTTAGATTTCTTACACTATTTTGATGTGAATCGTACGTGCGAACGTCTTTCGGCTTTACTGTTGACTTGAGGCGTTCGAGTCAACACCTAACACATTTACATATTGGAAAATAGGTATCCAATATTGATTAAAATTATTCATTTAATCAATCTATAACCTTTACCCAATAGCCATGTCGAAACAACAAATGTAACACCCTGAATTTGGGCTTAGAATAAATGGGTTTTGTGTGTCGAGAGAATGGATTTTGGCTTCGGAAAAAAAATGATTGCATGTTTAGTTTAATTTTTAGGTGATTTAGGAAGGGTTGGTGGTGTTGGAAAAGTCCTAGGCTCGATCTAAGGCTTTAGCAAAAATTTGTTTTTTTTACCCTTAAGAGAGGTTGGTGTTTTTAGTAAAAAGGCTTTTAAAATATTTTTGGGGTTAAAAGATAGCACAAGGAAGTAGGTGATATGGTGGCTTGGAACGTTTTGAATAAGCTGGTGGTCAAAGGTTCAAGTCTTGGACTTGGCAATAATTTTTATTGCGCATAAGTTAGTATGAAGGCTAGAGTTTAAGCCTTATAATTAGTTGTTGCTGATTTATAACACAAAGAAACGGCTGGCCCAGTGGCAAAGGCATTAGGAGCAGGAGGGGGAGCAAGGTTCTAGTCGTGGTGATGTTGTTTTTTTTTTTAAGTAAACCTAGAGCGTGAATTAATTGGGGGGAAATATGACTCAAATAAAATAAGCGGCGCAGTGGCAAGGGACGTGTGTCATAATGAAGTGGTTGGAGGTTCAAAGCTGGGTGTTGGCTAATGTTTTTTAGATTTCTTTGGTGATTCGGTTGCTGGTAAATAGGCTTTAAAAGAAGTTGAGAATGGAACATGTCACAAGCAGAGTTGTGGTGCAGTGGTGAGAAGCGTGTGGTGGTGCTTGAAGGTCTCAGGTTCGAATTGCCTTGTGCACATATACTTGCTATTTTGCTGCTGGCGTGGGAAAGGTGTTTGGAGTGGGCTGAAACACCAAAGGAAGGCTACTGTTCGGGGAAAGCAATTTGAATGTAATTCAAATTGGATTTTTGGCTAAATAAAGGAATTTTTGGATGGGGATGAAGATAAAATCTGGAGAAAATAAAGGAATTTAATTGGTGATAAGTTTGAGTCGATTGGGGAGTGTAGGTTTATTTTATTTATCTATTTATTTATTTATTTATTTTAGTATATATATGGGTACCGTATGGGTAAGTAGGGCATTTGCTGCTTTTGTGTGCTTTAGTTGAATAATTAGGGGAAAACTCCTTCCAATCTCCCAATTCTTTTTAGTTTTTTTTCCCTTTGGCAGATACCCGAGTAATCACAATTTCTTTCTTTTTCCAAACAAAAGCGCCTAGACATAATTCTCCTTCCCTCCCACAATATTTCTTCATTGCCGAAATTACCATCATCCTTCCTTACCGAATCTCTACTCTTGCCAAACCCTTATTGTTGTTTCTCCACCTCAATCTTTTGTTATCTACTCCTAGTCGCGTGGAAGTCGAATCTTGTTCAGTAGATATCTAAGCCGTAGGGTCAGAGGAGAATTTCGGTAAGAGCTTAGTTGAATTTTTAATGGGTTTTATTAAAAGTCGAAGGGCTATCTAACCCCTCTTTGCCGTTACTAATAAGGGTGAGGTTCAGTAATCGCAAGCGCGGTAGGTAAGGATTGTTATCAAGGCAGTAAGTATTCTCGATTCAGTTAGAATTTTAATAAATGACCGAATCTATTGTGGCTCATATGGGTGACTTATGATTAATATGGGTCACTTGGTTTTGACTATATTGGTATTTGGGTGCAGATCTAGAGGATAATCGCCAATAGTAGCAAAGGAAAGGCTACTAGAACGTGAGGTACACGGTAAGGTTATGGTGAGGTTTCGGTTTTTAGTTAGTGTATGTTAAAGCTTTGGTTAATCGCGAGTAATGTCGATTGTAGGTTCGTGACTAAGGGTTGTGCAACACGCGAGGTTATCAGGTGTGGACAAACACTACACACACGATATCGGCAATGCCGAAAGGCGAAAAGCCGAAAGTGGCCAAATGGGCCTGGTGGGCCCTGAGGCTAAGTTTGATGAAATGGCTTGGTTTGTTAAACGTATTGAGTTAGTCACGCATAATACACGAATTGGATTTGTTTTGGGCCTAGTAGGCCATATGATAAGATTTGGGCCTAATGGGCCATAATGTTGTAGTTTGGGTTTGATGGGCTTCATGGGGACATAGACAAATATGCTAGGGTTTATGGACCTTAGGCCTAGTTTGAACAACTCTTAAATTCCATAAGACTTAATTTAATTAAACATGTCTGTGAACAAGTCGATGGGTTGGAGTGTGGCAACAGACGTACGCATGTCTAGGATTGGATCTAGGGAGAGCTTGGTACTTAAGCGGCCCTAGTGGCCCACCTCCTCTTTTCTGGAATCCTACCTGGTGCGTAGTGTCTGTTCACTTTAGCCGCGAGGACTTGTTGATGGGCCAAAGTTCATAGCTAAAACCTGAAAGGGACCAAATACCCCCGGTTTGCAAAATTACCTAAGTACCCCTAATTTGTAAAATTATCGAAATACCCCTGGTTTATAAAATTACCGAAATACCCCTGATTAGTGAAATTATTGAAATACCCTTATTTTACTAAATTACCAAAATACCCCTGTTTAGAAAAATTACCAAAATACCCCTGTTTAGCAAAATTACCAAGATACCACTATTTTGAAAAATTACCAAAATACCCCTGTAGGGTAGAATTACGAAAATACCCCTGGGTAGTGAAATAACGAAAATACCCCTACATGACGAATATGAGTTTATGGATGTTACTTGTGTGTTTGTTGCATTCATATGATATTCTGCTTAGGATGCATATGGGTGGGAATTATGGTACGGAGGAAGATTTGAGGACGCATGGCCGTATGGTATGGATCCAGGATCGCATGGCCGTATGGTATGGATCCGAGGAAGGCTTTAAGCCCAATATATGTGATTAAGCAGCTATGCTGCAATGTTCGGTAGTACCGCAACCGGGCTACCCTTGGTGTGTAGCGGAGGGGTGGGTCGAGCTAGAATTCCCCACAGGAGTCATAAGGTTGGAAGGGAAATGGTGTGTAGCGGATGGACTTTTGGTGTGGGTTTTGCATTATCTGGTTGTATATGATACGATATGGTATGATATGAGGTCATTGTGGGCTAAGCCAAAGACCACCGATTTTGATAGGGCTTAGGCCCTATGTGAATATTTGAATGTTGATCTGCTTGCTAAGGGTTGTACACACTGAGTTTCGAAACTCACACCCTTAATTTTAATGTTTCAGGTGATCCTGAATAACTGGCTCGACGTGGGAGAGGACTCGGAGATGGCCACACTACAAGATGTCTGAATTTTCATTTATTTGTTTCTAAATACCTGTTTTTCTTTACTTAATTTTCAGTGGATGTAATAAGGCCTTGTACTCTGTTTTGACTTCAGATTTATGTTTTGGGTTTTGAGATTAATTGTTTATTTAAATATTAAACCTAAGTAAGCTCTTATGTTCAAACTTGGTTTCCGAAATACTTAAAATAATAAAATTGATTTTTTTTTACTTAATAAGACTCATTGAATTTTGGGCTTTTGGGCCTTAAACTTTTAATTAGCAAGATTGTTTTGAGTTGTGCCTTTAATGTGACATTCCAGATTCAGGCCTAACTTCTAGGCCGGGTTTGGGGTGTTACAACAAACTAGCTTGCATTTAATCGCACTTACGCTTCTAGATTTGTGAGATTCGAATGGCCAATTGATCAAGAACATTTTTTCCTAATTGTTATGTGATTAGAGGCTGATTAGGAGGGTTCAAGAACTCAAATTAATATTGGAAATAGATGGGCAAGAATTTAGAAACAAAACAGCCCCCTTTCTTACACCTAGGCGCACACACCACCCCCCATTGTGGCCAAATTCGGGCCTGATTCAAGAACAATTTTAAGATCCTTTTAAAAGTTGGAAAAATACCTTTAAAATATTTAAAATTATCCTAAATTCTAGATCTGGAAATTTAGGTTTTTAATTAACAAGATTAATCAAGAAATTGAAGGAAAAAAAGACCTTACACAAGCTAATTGAAAGGGGTGACAATGGCACTTTCTTGGCAATGTTGAAATTGATCTTGGAGGTTCAAGATTTCAGATTTGGGGCTGATTCAGTTGGGGAAAAATGTGAACAGTGTCACTAACACAGATAAACTACCATATAATCAAATTTAGGAATTGAAACCATATATGTGATATGGCCAAAACTCTCGAAATCATATAGGCATGATTAACATGCAAATCACATACGTAATCAAGGTACCAAATTTTCACATTCTATTTTCATACGAATATCACATATGTCGTATAACACATAACATGAGAATGAGATGTAAATATTTTTCCCAATATTAGCAAACATCTGTAATAACCAAATTTGCCCGGCCCGTTAAAAAATAAACCCAATAAATAAAACAAAAATAGAAATAAAACCAAAAATCCAAAAAAAAATCAGTCCATAATGTCCATTTACCAAATTACAAAAAAACCCCAATAAAGTCCAACAGCCTTTTTTTTAAAAATGTCCAAAGTCCATTACAAAAACGGAGCCCAATTACAATGTCATTTACAAAAGCTCAGAGCCCAATTAATACAAGCAACAGCCCAGAAGTCATTAACCCAATAAACCTAGCCCAACTAACCCATTAGCCCAAATCCTATCCTACTAACCAACCCAAATCCTATCCTACTAACCAACCCAAATCATTAGAAGATGAAAAGGTAAAACAGCAGCAGCAGTCCCCAGGCGTCGACCCTCCGCATGCCTCCTGGCCTCCCCGCGTCCCCCACACGCACACCTCGCCTCGTTTTGGCCACCACGCGCGTTGGTTCCCATACCCACGCCCCTGACGGTTGAAGCCCGCAGCCCCCCATATGCGCACCACGAGCACCCTCCCGCGCCTCGATCAAACACCAACGCACGCCTCGCCCATACCCTACTAAGAAGGAATCAATGCAACAACAATACCAGGAGAAAAGAGATTGTTTTTTATTATCGCTATTCGGCTATAAAGCCAGGGAACAACAATGTACAGGGGCCTTTTTTTTTTGGAGGGAGGGAGAATCAATCAAGAGAATACAAAATTTCAATCAAAAAAATTGGCTTTTACGAACAAGAGAAATAAAAACGAAGAAAACTTCAAGGTTGAATATGTTTTTCCCTTTTTGATTTCGTCTTGTTACTGTTGATTTCTGTCTGTTTTTATTCATTATCTTCAAAAACTTTTGAAATGAAATAACAAGAGGAAAAAGGGACGAATCTGAGAATCGATCAAAAATCAAAACATAGGAAGATTAAAAGGAAAGTTACCTGAACCCTCGGACGAGCCGGAAAGCCTATTCCATCGTCGTGATCGGATTCGAAGACGGCGTTTCAAGGGCGTCTCGAATCAGAGGCTGGGTGCCTCTGTTGCGCAAAGTTGGCCGCTGTATGATGGGGGTGCGACGAACAGCGCGATGGGTGGCCGAAAGGGTAGATCGATCGTCGATCGAAAGAAGAGAAGAATGGCCGTCGTTTTGGTATTCTTTTTCGAAAAGGAGAAGTCTGCTGTTGTTGAGAAAATTAAGGCTAAAAGATGTTAAAATTTTTGAGGGTTTTAATAACAAAACAAAACGACGCCGTTTGCTAAGGGGAATCTACCCATATCCCTAAAAAGGGATAATTGCGCATTTAGTCCCCCTTCTTCAATGCCCGTCGGCCGAGCCCCCCCATCTACATTCCTCTTTTATTTTTTTAAAATCTTACCTTAATATTCACATTGTGTTTCAATCAGATCCTCGTCTGCCCCCTTTTTAGATATTTACGATTCCAGCCCTCGTCGTTTTAACCAGATTTTAATTTAATCTCCAACTAGTTTTTTTTTTTAAAAAAAATTATTATAGACTTATTTACTCTTTACTCTGTTTATTTATTTTTTTTATTTTTATTACTATTGTTTATTTCGAATTTATATATATATTACCCTTAATAAACTATATATGTTGTATATCTTAATTCTTTTATACCATCTTAAAATTGTTTCGCATATATTACTTACCTTTTATTTATGTATTCTTGACCCCAAGTCATTTCATTAATTCCTTTAAATTGTTTTGTGCGTCATTACTTCTAAAACTGTTTGATTCGTCGTTCTTTTATTGTTAATGATTGATATTTAAATCGTGTAAATCATGTGATTATCGTTTTGCATGCATTATGATTTGTTTATTCGCATTTCATATTATTGATATCATTATCATCATCACTATTGTTCATATTATTGCTCCATTATTATCATTATTATTCATGTAGATTAATATCTTAGATTAACGGTTCCGATACTAGTTTTGTGTATTATATGTATCATGCCAAATTCATGTCATATATATTTGTTAAATTTCGTTGAGCGTAACCTAAAAACTTTTCACAAATTTCATTCAAAAATAAAGTGTTTTTTTTAAAAGTAAGGTGATATTCTATGTTTGGAAACCCGAGAGATCGCACCCTATGTGTTGGGTTTCGGTGCTCTCGCTTCACCAAAGATCGAATATCCCTTTGATGGTTTTATGCATGAGTCTCGGGGATTAAATGATGACCTTGGATTCGGACATTAAAATTGTCGTGTCCTATGTACTGGATGTGATATTTTATTCTCTCGGAACGAGGAAATCATAAAGTTCAATTCGAGAAAATTCAAATATTACCAAAAGAGATCTAATTTTTAAACTCTTTCGAAATTTTCAAACTTCGACATGGGGACATTAAATAATCAATTTGGTACCGATTTTGGGCGTTGCGAGGGTGCTAATCCTTCCTCGCACGTAACCGGCTCCCGAACCTGTTTTCTCAAACACTCGCAGACCAAAAGCTCTGTTTTAATAAACTAAACGTTTTTATTAAAACAAGGTGATCCGATCGCACCTAAATAAAGATCGGTGGCGACTCCCTATTTTAAAAGGTCGATTCCCGTTTTGTCAAAAAAATTTGTTACGACAGTTTGGCGGCTCCACTGAGGACTTTGAGAGTCAGGCCATGAATTGATTGATTTTTGTCCTTTTGACCGAAAATTTGGAAAATTGTTTTGAAAAATCTTGCTTCTCTTTGATGCATTTACTTGTGCTATAGTGTCGAGTCTCATGAAATACTTTGGCATTGCATTGCATGACCATTGCGGTCACACCCTTAAGTGGGAGTGATAAGCTACTCTTTCGTGAGGTTTTTACCTCCGTGCAAGATAGTGGATCGCTTTCGAGATACATCCGTACCTATGTCTTCGTGAGATTTTTATCTCCGTGCAGCCATAGGGAAATGTATTCCCCTGAATCGAACTCGGTCCGTATGAGCCTATAATGGGTGAGGATCGAGGAATCTGCTGGTTCAGGTACCCTTGCTTTAGAACCAAACCACATATAGAGAGACCTAAGAGCCCATTGTAGATAGAGCCGTGTAAACCCTAGTTGTTACCATAAATAGGGGTTCGATTATTTCCTACTCGTTTTAAGTTCTTTTTGTACATGATACTAACTTGTTATGTTTGGCTTTTATTGCATGGAATTTCATCTTAAAAGGTGTTGATTCACACTTGGTTTCTAGATAGATAAGCTGAACATGGAAAGGGGGTTTCTCGATAGAGTAGAGGATAATGCGGCTGTTCAAACATGGTCCGAAAGGGTACAGCGAGAAAAAGGAGACAGCCTGACTGTGGGATATGAATCAGAGTTGTGGGACTTCACTCGCATCAGTGTGACTCAAAACAACCTACGAGAATTGAAGGAAATATGGGATTCATGGGGCAACGAGGTCAAACAACTATTCTACTATAATTACGGTGATTTGCCCTATCTGCTTGATATCAAGGTAGACGAGTATCTACTCCGAGCCATTACCCAGTTTTGGAACCCAGCTTACAGTTGCTTTACTTTTGGAAAAGTGGATTTGGTGCCTACCATAGAAGAGTACACAGCTTTGTTTCGATGCTCGAGAATTCAAACCGATAAGGCGTATTCAAGGTTTGCTAATGTGCCACTGTTCTCAAAAAAGCTAATGAACATCACAGGGATGAGCGAGCAATGGATTACAGCCCGGATCAAACAAAAAGGAGATTATAAGTGCATTCCTTGGAAACATTTGAAGGATCTGATCTTAGCACATCCTGATGAGAAAAAGAGGGTCGATGTCTTCGCTTTAAGCATCTATGGTTTGGTCATCTTCCCCAAGGCGCTGGGGCATGTAGAGGAAGCGGTCTCCGACTTATTTGATAAACTTGACAAGGGAGTCACACCCGTCCCTGCAATCTTAGCCGAAACTTTCAGATCCTTGAGTGCTTGCCGAAGAGCGGGCGAAGGGAGGTTCATGGGATGTGCACAACTGTTGCTATCATGGTTCCATTGCCATTTCTGGAAAATAGAAAAGGTCTCATGCAAAGTCTATTTTAAAGATTATTCTCCTCTAAAGAAATTAGCGGATACACCAAGGCGGGACGACCTATCAGGAGAGAAATGGATAGCGATCCTCCAAAATTTGCAAGTGGAAGATGTAGAATGGAAGACTCCATGGATGATCCCTGACGAGATCTTGTATCGGTGCGGAGAGTTTTACTGGGTCCCTTTGCTCGGGATATGGAGAGCTGTTGGGTATGCCCCATTGCTAGTGATGAGGCAGTATCGATCAAGGCAATTCATACCGGCGACACATGGATTAGCCCAGTGCGAGTTTTCGTACAAGGACGATAATTATAAGAAGAGAGTTCGTGAGATATCAGATGCATGGACTCAAGCCCGGAAAATGAAGAGACTCGCCATAAGGCCAATGATTACTCCCAAGTACGATCGATGGTGGGCCAAAAGAATCAACGACAACGTCCCAAGGCCAGCCCAAGGAAATGCTCGACCAATAAAAGAGTAGTTGCAAGTAATCTCGTCTAAATTAGAGATTATCAAGCAAGATTTCGAGAGAAAGAGCCGGGAATTGGGTAAGAGGATAGAGTAGCTAGAAGAAGAAAAGATACAGTTGGGGTTAGATGTTGACATCCACAAGTTCGAGGCCGAGAAATTGAAAAAAGGAAAAAATAAGGCCGAAGAGGACCTGGATAGTTTTAAAACAGACTACAAGAAGCTGCGCATGTCCATCAGAACCGCTGGTCTAGGTAAGACATCAGAGCAATGACGGCAGGAGATTGAAGAAGGAAAATCCAGAGCCAATCAGTGGGAAAAGAAGTTCCGAGATGCTCGAGTACGGGAGGACGCCTTGAGAAAGAGCCTGTTGGAAAGCCAAAGCGAAAGGGAGAAGTTACGCGCCCGAATAGCAGAACTAGAAAAGTCGTTGCATCTGCACCGTAGCCGCAACTCGGTAATCGAATTAAGAGCTAGCCATAACAAGATTCAGGAGATGAAAGGGAGGATAGGAGAGCTCGAGACTGCATTACAAGATAGTAAAATTCGAGTTGAGCTCCTTGAGGCGAACAATGAGCATTGGAAGGAGCAGTTCCGCCATTCTCAGGGACAGATCAGAGATAGAGACTATGTGATGGGTGAAGCTGTGGTTCAAGTCTGAGAGGTGGCCGACCATCTACAAACTTTGGCTACTCAAGCTGATGTATTGAGTCTACAATATGAGTCAGCGTCGGATCGAGGCCAAAAATTAGCTTGGCTTCTTAGGAAAGTTAAGGATTTAGGCATTAGGGTGAAATCGTAAATGTAATCGTCCGTTCTATGAAAGGAAATTCATTTTCTAGTAAAGTTTATCTAATGAAATTGAATCAAATCAACACCTTTGTGCATTCATATCATGCATTTGCATTACATGGCATACATTAGTATCATATCACCTTAATTATTCACTGAGGCTAAAATCGTATAATCCGCAGTTGCGACACCACAAATCTGGAATCAAATCATCCTTATAGGACCCGACTAAGAACTAGAATTATGGATGCGGAACTCAGTGAAAGAATTAAAAGAATGGAAAGGATCCAGGGACAGTTGCAAGAACAATTGGCCAAGTCGCAGCAAGAGACAAGGGACTTGATGGTGAAATCCAGGGAAGAATCACTTGAGCAGAAGGACCAGATGGTCAAGCTAATGGAGATGGTGACGACTCTGGTTAAAGGAAAAGGACCTGTACAGAGTCCTGAAATTACAGAACCCCACTCGAGAGTTAATCAGAGTCCATTCCACCCCCCAGGATTCACTCCACCTCATGGAGAATGGCCTCAAAGGGAATTTGCGGGCCCAGAACAACCATCTGTACCCCCACCTATCCATCTAGGGCAAGGAGTATTCATGTCAAACCACGGAGCTAACCCTGCAGACCCAATTGTCCCGGATTTGGATGATCCGGTAGAACTAGCTAAGTTAAGGATGAAGGATCAGGATGCCCAGGACAAGTATAAGAGTCTGGAAGAAAGACTCAGGGTGATAGAGGGTACTAGAGCCCCTTCTGCAATGAGCGCCAAAGAGCTCAGTCTAGTTTCCAATCTGGTCCTGCCTCCAAAATTTAAAGCGCCAGACTTTGAAAAATATGATGGAACAAGGTGTCCAAAGGCGCACCTTATCATGTTTTGTCGAAAAATGGCTGGATATGTGAACGAAGACAAATTATTAATACACTACTTTCAAGATAGCTTGACTGGGTCGGCCCTCCGATGGTATAATCAGCTCGGTAGAGAGAGGATCCAATCATGGAATGACTTAGCTTTAGCGTTCTGTGAGCAGTACAAGCACGTCTCCGACATGGCACCCGATTGGCTAACGCTACAGATGATGGAGAAGAAACCAGCAGAGACTTTCAGACAATATACTCAAAGGTGGAGGGACGTCTCAGTTCAAGTAGAACCCCTACTGACCAAAACTGAGATAACAGTTCTCTTTATTAACACTTTAAAAGCGCCATTCTATGACAAGCTAGTAGGAAATGCCACAAAGGACTTCGCCGATGTCGTAATATTCGGGGAACTCATTGAAAATGGCATCAAGAGCGGAAGGATGGAAGGTTCTGAAAGCTCGAAGAGGCCAGTACCTATAAAGAAGAAAGAGCCTGAAACCCATATGGTGGGGACTGGGGGCCATTACGCTTCTAATTCATACTCAACCCAATCACATCCCTGATATCGCCCACCTCCAAATTTCTATCTCCCTCCCCAAAACCTTTATTATCAAACACCTCCTTCTTACCCTGTCTACAACACGAATAACCAACGGCCATTCACTGTGTTCCCACCTAATAACACGCCCGCTCTAAGCCTACCCAAACACGAACAAAAGTCGGTGAGACCCAATCTTGAAAAACCTCGACTCACCCCTATCCCCGTGTCATACGGAGAACTGTGCCCAAAATTGTTGGAAAAACAATTAATATCCCCGCATTATATGGCACCTTTGAAACCGCCATACCCGAAGTGGTACGATCCCAATACTAGTTGCATGTATCATGGGGGAAACCAAGGGCACTCCACGGAAAATTGTATAGCCTTCAAAAGGAGGGTGCAGGATCTCATAGATGCAAGAATTTTGCGATTTGACGGTACTGGTAATGTGGCGGGAAACCCGCTCCCTAACCATATCGAAGGAAATGTAAGCGCAGTGATAAAGGAAGACACGCGGCGAGCTAAGAGCTGCGTCTCTGAAATAAAAATACCCTTGCGAAAGGTCTGGAAGGTGATGATGGAACATGGTTTGCTTAGTCATTCCCATGGAAGCTTCGAAGAAGAAAGTATGGAAGGTCAAAGTTGTTGTGTCTTTCATGGTATCGAAGGGCACAACATCCAGTCTTGCGAAGAATTCAGGAAGCTACTCCAAGACATGATGAACAACAAGGAAGTCGAGATCCTTGATAAGATAGATGAGGCCGAGGAAAAGGACATATGCGCCTCTGAGGGTCAATCATGAGGCCCCCTTATAGTGCCGATCGACCTTTAGTGATCTACTACGAAGCAAAGAAGGAAGAGGTGAAACCAAAGATGATAGTCCAAGTACATTCTCATTTCCCTTACACGGACGATAAGGCGATGCCATGGAAATACGATGTTAACATTGTCGCACCGGAAAAGCTAAAGGCTGTGGCTGGAGATATCGGTAGAGTAGGACACTTTACTCGCAGCGGGAGGTGCTATTCCCCTGAAAAGGCTGAACCAAAGAAAGAAGCTGCCGACTTGAATCAGAAAGGCAAGGCACCAATGCGTGAGGCTGAGGTGGATGTTGAAGTACGGTCGAAACTGGACTTTAAAAGACCTGTGAATGTGGAGGAAGCTCATGAATTCTTGAAGTTCATCAAGCATAGCGAATACAGCATCGTAGAGCAGTTAAACAAACAACCGGCAAAAATCTCGGTGTTATCCCTATTGTTGAACTCAGAGTCACATCGGAACGCCTTGCTAAAAGTACTCAATCAAGCTTACGTAGAAAGCAATGTATCTGTAGAAAAACTTGACAGATGGGTGAACAATCTAAATGCAGACAATTTCATCTCATTTAGTGATGATGAGATACCATCGAACGGTAGGGGCTTGGTGAAGGCATTACATATTACGACCAGTTGCAAGGGTTACATAGTGCCGAATGTGCTCATCGACAATGGATCCGCCCTCAATGTCATGCCTTTGGCCACACTCTCCAAGATGCCAGTTGATATGTCCTATCTAAGGCCTTGTCATTCTGCGGTAAGGGCATTTGACGGGACACGGCGAGAGGTTATGGGAAAGATTGAAATCCCCCTAGAAGTGGGCCCATGCACGTATAACGTAGAATTCTAGGTCATGGACATTACCCCGTCGTATAATTGCCTTTTAGGGAGGCCTTGGATCCACTCTACTGGGGCAGTCCCTTCATCTCTCCACCAAAAGGTGAAGTTCATCATGGATAACCATTTGGTCACGGTCGATGGTGAAGAAGACATCGTTGCGTCTATTTCTGCTGTCACACCTTACATCGAAGTGAGCAAAGATGTAATAGAATGTTCCTTCCGATCCCTCGAATTTGTTAATGCTACATTCGTGGCTGAGGGAAACAAGATTCTCACACCTAGATTATCGAGGAATGCCAAGATGGGGATCAAACTGACAGTTGGAAAGGGAGCCCAAGCAAGGAAAGGTTTAGGAAGATACCAACAAGGGTTAGCCAGAGCACTAAAGCCGATACACCACAAAGCCCGATACGGTTTAGGGTTCAAGCCGGATGTGCGACAACGGAAGAAACAGCTGCAGAAAGATCAAGAAAAGAAGATTGCAAGAGCTTCAGGTCGGGAAGTGGAATGGGAGCCCATAACTTATCCGCCCTTGTCAAAAATGTTTACATCTGCAGGAATGATGTACCCAGAAGAAGACAATGCACGAAACACGCTACTGTTAATTGAAAGAGATTTTCATAGCTTCAGTATAAACGTCATCGACAAAGCGGATGATACAAAGAAAGATATCTCAATGATACGCCCTGGTCCGCCTGGATTTGTGTTGAGCAATTGGACTGCTGAGGACCTTCTTGTAGTTTCTAGGGTTCCTCCAAAGTAATCCTTAATGTCCACCCCTTTTATACCCCAAGTTATTGGGAAAACTGTTACAAGAGTTTATGTCTGCAATTTATCTTTTAAATGAACTTCAATAGAGATGCATTTATGTTATGGTCTCTTCATTCTCATTGGCTTCATATTTATTCCCTCTTCTTATAATTTGTGCCTACGTATATTGCATATCATGCCACGGTGCTATGTTTGTGTGTCTCAACACCTTGATATTCCTCTATAGTTTCTTTTCCATTTATCTTTCAGGTGCTCAGATATCGACGATGTGGACAATCCCGTTACAAGTCCTAGAATCGATTTCGAGCAAGCTGTTTGTTTAAGAGAATTCGAAGCTGAGGAAAACGCTGAAGATTATGTCTCGTCCCCCGACTTGCTAAGAATGATAGAGAAAGAAGACAAACAGATACTACCCCATCAAGAACCTGTTGAGACAGTGAATTTGGGAAACGAAGAAAGGAGGCAAGAAGTGAAAGTTGGGACCTCCATGTCAGGGGACACCAAACATGATTTGATCGCTTTGCTTCATGAATACAAAGATGTATTCGCATGGTCGTATCAGGACATGCCAGGTTTGAATGAAGATGTAGTGGTCCATAGGCTCCCATTGAAACCAGAATGCAAGCCTGTTCAACAGAAGTTAAGGCGGATGAGGCCTGAAATGCTCTTAAAGATAAAGGAAGAAGTCAAGAAGCAGTTTGATGCCGGTTTCCTACAAGTCTCCAAGTATCCAGAATGGGTGGCTAATATAGTACTGGTACCCAAGAAAGACGGTAAAGTGCGAATGTGCGTGGATTATCGGGATCTGAATCGAGCAAGCCCTAAAGATAATTTCCCGTTGCCACACATCGATACATTGGTAGATAACACGGCAAAGCACTCATTTTTCTCCTTCATGGATGGATTTTTGGGTTACAATCAAATCAAAATGGCTCCCGAGGATATGGAGAAAATGACATTCACGACAATATGGGGAACATTCTGCTACAAGGTAATGCCATTTGGGCTAAAGAATGCCGGGGCAACATACCAGAGAGCCATGGTAGCACTGTTTCATGACATGATGCACAAGGAAATAGAAGTCTATGTAGACGATATGATCACCAAATCTCGAGGGGAAAGAGAGCATGTTGGGAATCTCAAGAAGTTGTTTGAAAGACTGAGAAAATTCCAGCTGAAGCTTAATCCAGCCAAGTGCACATTTGGAGCAACCTCAGGGAAATTTCTGGGCTTCATCGTCAGTGAGAGAGGTATTGAAGTTGATCCGGACAAGATAAAGGCCATACAAGAGTTGCAACCTCCGCGCACACAAAAGGAAGTTAGAGGATTCCTAGGGAGGCTAAACTACATTGCTCGGTTTATCGCTCAACTTACCAACCAATACGACCCAATTTTTCGACTCCTCCGAAAGCACAATCCTGGAAAATGGGATGAGGAGTGCCAAATGGCTTTCGATAAGATAAAACAATATTTGTCTAGCCCCCCGGTGTTAGTACCGCCAAC
The DNA here is from genome assembly GCA_005393395.2 of Gossypium australe. Lineage (NCBI taxonomy): Eukaryota > Viridiplantae > Streptophyta > Magnoliopsida > Malvales > Malvaceae > Gossypium > Gossypium australe. The sequence continues at coordinate 62,482,946 of CM016614.1, read as the reverse complement.
TCCCAGGAGACCCTTAATATTGTATCTGACGGTATTCGATAACTCCTTAGGTTGTGTACTGGGGTAGCACGACGAGTCAGGGAAGAGAGAAAGGGCAATCTACTACCTCAGCAAGAAATTCACCGAGTATGAAGCTAAGTACCCGTCGATTGAAAAATTCTGTTGTGCTTTGGTCTGGGTAGCTCGAAGGCTCAGGCAATATATGTTGTATCATACGACATGGTTGATTTCAAAGCTGGACCCAATAAAGTACATGATGGAATCACCTGCACTCTCAGGAAGAATGGCACGATGGCAGATCCTACTATCAGAGTACGACATCACCTATGTGAGTCAAAAGTCGATAAAAGGGAGCGCGATAGCCGACTTCTTGGCAACTCGAACGACAGAAGAGTATGAGCCGTTGAGATTTGATTTCTTTGACGAAGACTTAATGTGCTTTACAGAAAAAGAATATGAGTCATCAAAGGAGAAATCATGGAAGATGAGCTTTGATGGTGCCTCAAACGCATTGGGGCATGGGATTAGAGCAGTCTTAGTGTCACCAGAAGGGAATCATTACCCATTCACCGCCAGATTAAATTTCTTCTGTACTAATAACATAACAGAATATGAGGCTTGCATCTTGGGACTCCGAGCAGCTATTGGACGAGGCATTGAAATCTTAGAGGTATACGGAGATTCAGCGCTGGTGATTTACCAAATCCGTGGAGATTGGGAGGCGAGAGATTCGAAGTTGGTCAAATATCGCGATCTCGTGGCAGAACTGATCAAAGAATTCGAGGAAGTAACTTTTAACTACTTTCCACGAGAAGAAAACCAATTGGCTGATGCCTTAGCCACTTTGGCTTCAATGTTCAAAGCAAACCGAGAAGCAAAAATAATGCCTCTCCGGATGAGCATACACGAGGCTCCTGCACATTATTTTAGCATCGAAAAAGAGACTGACGGACAGCCATGGTTCCATGATATCTTAGAATATGTCAAGAATCAAAGATATCCTGAGAAAGCAAATGAGAACGACAAAAGAACAATCAGGAGAATGGCAGCAGGATTTGTTCTTGATGGGAACATCCTATACAAAAAGGGAAAAGATCAGGTGCTCCTGAGATGCGTGGATGATATCGAAGCCAGAAAGATACTTGAAGAGGTCCATGAAGGAATTTGTGGAACACATGCCAATGGTTTCACGATGGCTAGGAAGATCATGAGACTCGGTTACTACTAGTTGACGATGGAAAGCGACTGCATTAGTCACGCACGAAAGTGTCACAAATGTCAAATTTACGGCGATAAAATTCATGCAGCACATTCACCTCTTCATGTCATGACTTCTCCGTGGCCTTTCTCTATGTGGCGCATGGATGTTATAGGGCCAATTTCCCCAAAAGCTTCTAATGGACATCGATTCATTTTCGTGGTCATAGATTATTTCACAAAGTGGGTGGAAGCTGCTTCATTTGCTAATGTGACAAAGACCGCGGTTTGCAAGTTCTTAAAAAAGGGGATTATATGTCGATACGGTTTGCCGGAGAGAATCATTACTGATAACGCCTTGAATCTGAACAACAAGATGATGAAAGAAGTGTGCGAGCAATTTCAAATAAAGCATCATAATTCCTCACCCTATCGTCCAAAGATGAACGGGGCGGTAGAAGCTGCTAACAAAAATATTAAGAAGATTATCGGGAAAATGACCGAGACGTATAAAGACTGGCACGAGAAGCTACCATTTGCTCTATATGCATATCGCACATGTGTGAGGACCTCTACGGGGGAAACCCCTTTCTCTCTGGTCTATGGAATGGAAGCTGTGCTGCCCATTGAAGTGGAGATCCCCTCCCTGCGAGTCTTAATGGAGTCAAAATGAGAAGAATCGGAATGGGTTCGAGCTAGATATGACCAACTAAATCTGATCGAAGAAAAGCGCTTGAAAGCCATCTGTCATGGACAGATGTACCAGAAGAGAATGATCACAGCCCATGACAAGAAGGTACGACCAAGGGAATTTCGTGAAAGGGAACTCGTGCTGAGAAAGATTCTCCCAATTCAAAAGGACTTTCGAGGAAAATGGGCACCGAATTTGGAAGGGCCATACGTCGTGAAGAGAGCGTTCTCAGGCGGAGCTTTGATTCTCACTGAAATGGATGGGAAGGAGTTACCAAATCCTGTAAACTCAGATGCCGTGAACAAATACTACGCCTAAAAAAAAAGGGACGAAAACCCGAGAAGGGCGTCTTGATAAACAAAATTGGGATGAAAACCTGAAAGGGCATTCTAATGAAGGGGATTCGGACATAAAGAGCATTGGCGACCTGAACAGGAAGTCAAATGGCGAGATTATAACAAGCAGACTCGGAAGCTCAGAATCTTCTACGCAAGAAGCTTCACTCGAAGAGATTCAGGATGAAGGAACATGGAGAAGTTCATGCGTTGGATATCTAGAGCATTTGTGACAATTGAGTCTGCTTTCCTTTTTATAATGTTTCCTTTACCAAATCATTCTTTGTCATTTTTCTTTGCTTGTTGCTTTGAAATAAATATGAATGTAAGGTATTTCTTTCGTACCTATCTGGCCATTCTCATGCATCTCGTGTTTGGTTCATTTAAATGGTAAATAGTGAAATTACATACTCTAAACAAAAAGAACGTTGAGCATTACCTGGATGAGAATCTGGTAAATACAAGAGTCTCAAGGCAAGGACAAAAGTTCAATGGTGTTGAGAAATATGAGAAGTGCAGACTACTCGAAAAACTCGAGGACGAGTACAAAACCTGAAAGAAAAGTCAAGAATCGAAGCAATGAATACGAGTCATCATGAAAGTCACAACGAGAGATACAGGACAAACAAGCCCAGGGCGCATGGCATAATCATGTAGGCATAGGAGCATTTAAGACAGACACGTGCATATCATGATAACATCATGCATGACACATACAGGTACATCAGTAAAACAAGAAGCTCTGACGATAACTGTACCAAACCAAGGAGAAAAGATATATCTGAGCTCTACCCGATGATACATTTTAATTTCTGTTTTTTCAATTACGGTTAAAATCAACTCATAATGCGAGAAGTGAGTTGGGCCTCGGGTTACGCACGCTGAGGTAGTTTTAATTTTTGTCTTTAAATTTCTGTTAAAATCAACTCATAATGCAAGAAGTGAGTTGGGCCTCGGGTTACGCACGCTGAGGTATTCTCTGTTTTTCATTTTCTGTTCAAAAATCAACTCATAATGCGAGAAGTGAGTTGGGCCTCGGGTTACGCACGCTGAGGTACTTTTAATTTCTGTATTTCAATTTTTGTTCAAAAGTCAACTCATAATGCGAAAGGTGAGTTGGGCCTCGGGTCACACACGCTGAGGTATTATCAATTTCTATGTTTCAATTTCTGTCTTTTAATTTCCGTTAAAATCAACTCCTAATGCGAAAAGTGAGTTGGGCCTCGGGTTACGCACGCTGAGGTATTTGTAATTTCTGTCTTTCAAATTCTGTTGGCAAAAATCAACTCCTCAGGTCACACGCTGAGGTATTTTAATTTCTATTTTTCGATTTCGTTTCGTCTTCAAATAAAAAAAAAGGGTCAATCCTTATTGCAAGAATAAGGAAGCAGTTCGAAAAGTTCAGGTTTTATTTCCTCCAAGTCCAAATGGAACAGTTGATAGATCGAAGCTACAAATCTCTTTGTGTCGTGAAGTCATAGTGGAGCGAGCGGAAAAATAAACAAGATTGAGTAAAAGTGAATTGAAGCTACGGGTCATCTCGCGAAAGCAGTGGCAGAATGGATCAAAGCAATAGGGTTTGAAGATGTTTGGGGAAGACGAGGACCAATAAGTCGAGGTTCGACCAAGGCCGGGCAAAATTGGTTCTTCTATTATCTTTGCTCTATTCTCGTTCCACGACAATGAGCAAAGAGGGGCAGCTGTAATAACCAAATTTGCCCGGCCCGTTAAAAAATAAACCCAAGAAATAAAACAAAAATAGAAATAAAACCAAAAATCCAAAAAAAAAATCAGTCCATAATGTCCATTTACCAAATTACAAAAAAACCCCAATAAAGTCCAACAGCCTTTTTTTTAAAAATGTCCAAAGTCTATTACAAAAACGGAGCCCAATTACAATGTCCATTTACAAAAGCTCAGAGCCCAATTAATACAAGCAACAGCCCAGAAGTCATTAACCCAATAAACCTAGCCCAACTAACCCATTAGCCCAAATCCTATCCTACTAACCAACCCAAATCCTATCCTACTAACCAGCCCAAATCATTAGAAGATGAAAAGGTAAAACAGCAGCAGCAGTCCCCAGGCGTCGACCCTCCGCATGCCTCCTGGCCTCCCCGCGTCCCCCACACGCACACCTCGCCTCGTTTTGGCCACCACGCGCGTTGGTTCCCGTACCCACGCCCCTGACGGTTGAAGCCCGCAGCCCTCCATATGCGCACCACGAGCACCCTCCCGCGCCTCGATCAAACACCAACGCACGCCTCGCCCATACCCTGCTAAGAAGGAATCAACGCAACAGCAATACCAGGAGAAAAGAGATTGTTTTTTATTATCGTTATTCGGCTATAAAGCCAGGGAACAACAATGTACAGGGGCCTTTTTTTTTTGGAGGGAGGGAGAATCAATCAAGAGAATACAAAATTTCAATCAAAAAAACTGGCTTTTACGAACAAGAGAAATAAAAACGAAGAAAACTTCAAGATTGAATATGTTTTTCCATTTTTGATTTCGTCTTGTTACTGTTGATTTCTGTCTGTTTTTATTCATTATCTTCAAAAACTTTTGAAACAAAATAACAAGAGGAAAAAGGGACGAATCTGAGAATCGATCAAAAATCAAAACATAGGAAGATTAAAAGGAACGTTACCTGAACCCTCGGATGCGCCGGAAAGCCCATTCCATCGTCGTGATCGGATTCGAAGACGGCGTTTCAAGGGCGTCTCGAATCAGAGGCTGGGTGCCTCTGTTGCGCAACGTTGGCCGCCTTATGATGGGGGTGCGACGAACGGCGCGATGGGCGGCCGAAAGGGTAGATCGATCGTCGATCGAAAGGAGAGAAGAATGGCTGTCGTTTTGGTATTCTTTTTCGAAAAGGAGAAGTCTGCTGTTGTTGAGAAAATTAAGGCTAAAAGATGTTAAAATTTTTGAGGGTTTTAATAACAAAACAAAACGACGCCGTTTGCTAAGGGGAATCTGCCCATATCCCTAAAAAGGGATAATTGCGCATTTAGTCCCCCTTCTTCAATGCCCGTCGGCCGAGCCCCCATCTGCATTCCTCTTTTATTTTTTTAAAATCTTACCTTAATATTCACATTGTGTTTCAATCAGATCCTCGTCTGCCCCCTTTTTAGATATTTACGATTCCAGCCCTCGTCGTTTTAACCAGATTTTAATTTAATCTCCAACTAGTTTTTTTTAAAAAAAAAATTATTATAGACTTATTTACTCTTTACTCTGTTTATTTATTTTTTTTATTTTTATTACTATTGTTTATTTCGAATTTATATATATTACCCTTAATAAACTATATATGTTGTATATCTTAATTCTTTTATACCATCTTAAAATTGTTTCGCATATATTACTTACCTTTTATTTATGTATTCTTGACCCCAAGTCATTTCATTAATTCCTTTAAATTGTTTTGTGCGTCATTTCTTCTAAAACTGTTTGATTCGTCGTTCTTTTATTGTTAATGATTGATATTTAAATTGTGTAAATCATGTGATTATCGTTTTGCATGCATTATGATGTGTTTATTCGCATTTCATTTTATTGATATCATTATCATCATCACTATTGTTCATATTATTGCTCCATTATTATCATTATTATTCATGTAGATTAATATCTTAGATTAACGGTTCCGATACTAGTTTTGTGTATTATATGTATCATACCAAATTCATGTCATATATATTTGTTAAATTTCGTTGAGCGTAACCTAAAAACTTTTCACAAATTTCATTCAAAAATAAAGTGTTTTTCTTAAAAGTAAGTCTATGTTTGGAAACCCGAGAGATCGTACCCTATGTGTTGGGTTTCGGTGCTCTCGCTTCACCAAAGATCGAATATCCCTTTGATGGTTTTATGCATTAGTCTCGGGGATTAAATGATGACCTTGGATTCGGACATTAAAATCGTCGTGTCCTATGTACTGGATGTGATATTTTATTCTCTCGGAACGAGGAAATCATAAAGTTCAATTCGAGAAAATTCAAATATTACCAAAAGAGATCTAATTTTTAAACTCTTTCAAAATTTTCAAACTTCGACATGGGGACATTAAATAATCAATTTGGTACCGATTTTGGGCGTTGCGAGGGTGCTAATCCTTCCTCGCACGTAACCGGCTCCCGAACCTGTTTTCTCAAACACTCGCAGACCAAAAGCTCTGTTTTAATAAACTAAACGTTTTTATTAAAACAAGGTGATCCGATCGCACCTAAATAAAGATCGGTGGCGACTCCCTATTTTAAAAGGCCGATTCCCGTTTTGTCAAAAAAAAAAATGGTTACGACAACATCAATATCACACAACATACTTTTCACAAATATATAGTTTGGGACAAATAGTTACTTGATAAAAATCCATAGGGATTGCTTATCTCACTTTATGAATACATATAGTATCCTCATCAAACTACGTAATTTTAATAGCAATATTTAAATCAATTAATCATAATAGTCTTAATATATTTAATGTTAAATCCCACACTTGATTTGTAGATCCGATGTGAAACACTCCCTATGAACGCTCTCACTTAAATCTAGCCCCAAAAGACTTATCTAATAAAATAAAAAATGAATAAAAGTTAGTATTTTCCATGAGCGTCATACATAAAATAGCTTAAGTCTCATCACTTTACTTACCCCATAATCTAACACTTGGATCAATGATTTCATCTCAAACACCAGGGATTTCCCAGATTGTTATTAAGCCCTTCAATAACATAAGAATCAAGTATTAATACATGTGGAGAAATAAATCTTAATGACCACTACACCATTCATTTAAGAAAGGAAGTAAAGGGAAGAGAATGATTTCAATATTACTCTTATACTTACACTACTTGGTTAAGAAGATCTATCAGAAGATCACTAGACTAATGAATCTAAAAAGAAAGAAACATTAAAATGAACGGTTTAATTTTGATCAATAGAGAAATATGGATGATTAAGAAGAAAAAGGAAGAAAAATAGAGAAATTTCAACCACCGGGGATGGAGCTATGGTGGCGAAGTTGGTCCGACAACAAGAAGGGCGACGGTTTAACAGAGGGTGCAGTGAAAAAAAATAGCTAAAGGGGTTTGGACACTAACAAAGGTGGAGAAGAAAAGAAAAAAGAAAGGGTGGAGGAGGAAAGATAAATCGTGGTGGCGCGAGATGGTTGTCATGGTGGAGGAGACGACATTTGGGGAGGCGTTTGGAGAGAAAATGAGAGGGGAGAGATGGTTGGTGGTGGTTCGACAGTGAGGAACTGGTGGTGCACAACTAGGAAGGGTGGATGAAAAAGTAGAAAAAAGGGAAAAGGGGGAGGTTGAGAGTTAAACAAAATAGAAAAAATGAGAGGAAATGGAGAGGAGAATAGGAGGTTGGATGGCAAAAATAGTCAACCTAGTCTAGGTTTAATGTACCTTGCACAAGGTAAAAATAGAAAAAAAAAAGGTAAGAGAGGGAGATAAGGGAGTAAAAAGGGGATCATGTTTCATCCTCATAAGGTAAGTTTGACTCATAAAGATGGAAAAATATCTCCTATGTATGGCATGTATAAGTGGACAATAAGGGTGTTTTAACATATGGGAATTTCACCAAAAAATTAATTAAAAAGATATTAAAGTGGAGACTTAAACCTAGGACCTCTAGGATATTAATTAAACACTTAACCACTTGGCCACTTTCTTCCTTATTTCCAATGTAGCAACAAAATAAATAAAACTATGGGATGTGACACTCCATCCCTATTTTACTTGGTCCTCGAAATGTTCTTCTAGTACCCAATCCACATTAAATCAAAAGGGAAAGTATATTTGGTTTTGAAACCCTCTTTTACCTCCCATTGTATCAATCATCAACGGGCAGTGGTCTGATATACTATGTGATAGGTGACGAGCCGAGTAACATGGGAATCGGGTCCACCATTTTGAATTTGCCAGTCCTTTGTCAAGTCTCTCCCTTATATTATTCTCTTCAAGCTTTCCTCTCTCCAAAGTGAACCATTATCCCACAAAACCCAAATCGTTCAGGTCGCAATCTTCAGGAGCTTCTCTAAAAGCTAACATTTGACGTTTTTCTCTTAGACACCCTCATTTTTTTACAAACGAAAACATTACTTCATTACAGTCTCTCATCACTAACCAAGGCCTTTAACTTTCTCCCTTTAATTGTTTTAAAAGGTTCCATGACTCCTTTATCAAGTTTTCGACTGGAGAACCATAGAACCCTGTAAATCTCCAACTTTCTTCCTCCCTATCTTCACTACCTATCATGTATATGTGATGTTTTGAAAAGTTGTTAAGTGTGACTGAAATCTCTTCTTTCCAACCTAGCAATAGGCCTCCTCTCGAACCATCTGCGCCAACATCAATTCCATTTGAAAAACCCACACTTTCGTCTTATTCTATTCATTCTCCTTGAACTAACTTTTTTGTCTATGAGAAACAAAAGTTGCGGCTGAACTTGTCTCAAGCTGTTCTTAAGATGCTTCACTATTCATGGCTGCCCCAAACCACGAATATTCCAACTTAGGATTTTCATTGCGACCGGTCGGTCTGCTTGCCAGCGACCACCGATAAATCAGTAGATGAATCTGTCTCTATTAGGTTAATGTTATTGATCTCTCCTCCTTGGATTTTTCTTTGTCTTTTTTTTCGTCAATATTACTGATTGGATTATCTTCTTGCTCAAAATTTGTCTCTTTTTTCTATCTAAAATCCCTTCTAGCCCTTAATTTGTAAGTCTCTTCTAACTCCCTTCTGTTCATGTCAAATAAATCTCTTTTTCCTCTAAAACTATTCAACTGCTTATCGCTTGACTTTTGCCTTCCAACCTCGCATCCTCCCATACCTTTCTCCCTACGAACCCATTCTTTCGGCTTCTCCCTTAACTATCTACTTGGCATTGGATCAACCCCTTTTTTTTGGGGGGGAGCTCTTAGAGAGATATCCCATTCATACTCTCCCTCTTGTGCTCCTACCGAAATACGTAAAGGGCAAAAGTTTTCACCATGGCCTAGTCTCCCGCAGATGAAACAAAATAAAGAAAGTCTTTCATATTGGAATGTTGCAAACGCTATTTTGTTCTGACCATGTATAATCCTCTTCTTTCTTTTCAAAGGGCATCAAACATCCATCCTCACTTCAATGCGCAAAGACTTTTTGATTCCTCTTGTAATAATCGTTGTATCATAGTCAATGAAATCACCTATAAAGTTTCTAAGCTGCTTTGCCATTCATTCAGACATACAACCTAAAGGTAGATTATGAATTTGCACCCAGAAGTATGTGTGAAAAATAGGGATTTGAACTGGATTTTCTCCCTTTTCCAATCTGTGGAACAGAATTAAATGCCTATTGAAAGGCCAAGGAATTTCGTCTTCAACTCTCTTTAAATGATCTTAACATTTATTATCTTAACATAGTATCAATCATCAACAGAATTAAATGATCTTAACATTTATTATCTTTTAATTTTTAAAAATCATAAATTTATTAAAATCATTATCTCTTAAAATTACAATTCAATATTTAAATCATAATTATTTTTAGATTTAATTATCCACCAGTAACCCTATAGATGCTATTTGTCGCGAAAAGTTCAACTTACAACTTTCATTTTAAAACGCATCTTTTTTAGGTATAAAAATAATTTAGTCTCTAACGTTTATTTATTTGATTATTTTGACCCTTATTTTTTTATTCATTTTAGCTTTCAACTTTTAAAATTTAGTCAAATTATTTGTTTTTGGGTAGAAAAACTGACTGAACTATTAAAATTTTAAAAAAGGAGATACATAATACCTAAAGTTTCACGAGAAAAATCGAACCCAATAAGTTAGGACAAGATTTTTCTCGAAATTCCCCAAATATCACATATCATCATATTTTAGAAACCATTTGAAATAAATTTAGAAAAGGGAGATACGTAATGCCTAAAGTTTCACGAGAAAAATCGAACCCAATAAGTTAGGACAAGATTATTCTCGAAATTCTCCAAATATCACATATCACCATACTTTGAAAATCATTTGAAATAAATGGTATCGATTCAAAATATGTTTTTATAAAAGCTATGATTTGGATAAGGTATTACAACATATATTAAAATAAATAACAAATTATAAATAATAAAAAAATAATCTACAAATCATACTAACAAGGAATGATAAAATAACAATATAATGAACTATGCTAAACAATAGTAAACAATCTAAAGCAAATAAAATATATAATGGTAATAATAAAAAAATATATAAACAAAAAAATAATACTTTTTATATAAAATAACACAAATTTAAGATAAAAGGTACCTATAATAAAATTTAATAATATATATATATATATATATATATAAATGATAGCAGTAAAAATAATTAATAAATAGTATAAAGTATTTTAGTAAAACATGTATAAAACTACATAAATAATATAAATAAAATATGTTAGATAATATATATAATTTAAAAATAAGGATTTTAGGAATATATGATATAATCTAATACTATATAATGCATAAAAAAGATAATATATTAATAATACATAATAAAAAAATAATATTAAATCATATAAAATGAATATTAATAATTAAATATATAGTAGATTAGTATATATAAAAAATATATAAACTTATACTATTAATACATTAATATACAAATAATAAAATATTTAATATGACAAAACATTTAATATAATAAAAAAATTAAAATTAAAAAAAAAGAAATTTAGGAATAAATAAAGATAAGGGGTTAAACAGCAATTAAACAGATTAAAAGAATTAAATCAAAAACATGCGTTAAAACCTAGGGACTAATGTAGCAATTAAACCTTTTTACGAAACGGCGTCGTTCCGATTTTCCTTTAAAACGGACCGAGGGACTAAATTGGAACCAAAACAAACCCTAGGGCTAATTTTAAAATAAATAAAAAAAAGTGAATTGGACTAATTTAAAAACAATAAAATTGCGGAAGGACTAAACGGGCAAATAGACCATTTTAAGAAAACGCGCGGATCTTGAGGGTCAAAAACGGTGTCGTTTTAAATTAATTATAAAAATAAAAAAACTGTTCAAAAAAAACATTAGCACCCCATTTTTAAAAAAAATCAGAATCCTCTCCAGCCTTCTGCCTCCGTCAAGGACTCCGATGGGGCACCTCCGCACGCACAAGTACACGAGCCGTCGTTCGTGGCGGCGCTCAGGTAATAACTTTATTCCTCTCTATTTATTGTTTTATATGTAATACATATATACAGATCGAAGGAGAAAAAAATAATAATAAAAAGGAAGAAATAAAAAAAAGAACTGAAATCACCTAAAAAAATATTGCTTTCTCTGTTTATTTGCGTGTCTTTGTTTTCGGAAAAATCCCCCACTTTACTACAAGTTTATTACAGGCTTTTATAGCCTTTCGAGTATGAAAAATAAAAAGAAACAACATATTTTCCATGTTTGTTGTCCTGTTTCTTTCCTTTTGCAGGTGAGCGACGAGGGATCCGGCAGTGGTGCGGGATTCGGGCGCGAATCGCGTGGATTGCGGCGTGGAGCTGATTGTGGCGCAAAACAGGGGCTGCTTGCTGGCTTTTGCGGTGTGAGGGAAAGGGGTGCTGCGGCGCAGTGGAAACCTAGGGTTTCCTGCGTCCGCAAGCTATTGTGGGCCAATTGGGCCAGCTTCTGTTGGGTTAGGTTTTGGGCCGTGGATGTAATTGGGTAATAGGGTAGTCTGTTTGGTTTTGTTAATGGGCTTGTATTTGGACTGTTAAAACTGGACTTTGATTTTTTATTCTATTTTCTGGGCCCGGGCAAAAATGGACATTTACAATTATAATTAAAAATTTTATCAATACATTTATATATAAATCCTAATGGCATAATTAGATAACTTCACATCATTATATATCGTGTATTCTTCTTCAATCTAAAATTTTTATTCTGAAAGGCACACAAATTCCTTTTTACTTAGAGAAAGATTTTATTTTATTTTTATTGTTGATAATTTATTTTCAAAATTTTACTTGCAATAAAATCATTTAAATTTATTTATAATATCAATCATAAAATTAAATTTATATAAAATTATAAAAAAAATATTTTTTGATTAATACATACAATCAAACTCGTGTATCATCGAGTAAGAAAACTATAAATAAAATATTTGAATAAGCTCAGTATAACTATGGCATTAAAACAATAAAAAGTAGTTGAAAAGGTGACAAGTGCCTCATTTATATATATAAATTTTTTATTTTACTATACCAATAAAACACATTTCACACCTTTAATCCCCTTATGGAGTTTAAAAACTTCACAACTTATGTATAAGATAAATTTCACTAAAAACTACAATAAAACAAAAAAAGTTATAAATAATTATTTGATATACTAGTGGCGGAGTTTTTTAACTCCAATAGCAAGATTAAGAAATCAACATGTGTACTTTGTTGATATATTTAAAAAAAAGAAGGACATATGACATTTTCTTAATCTTGCTTGTAAGAATTAAAAAAATTCCATAAATAAAATTAAAAGAGTGACATATAACCATATATATATTTCATATCTTATACTTGCATGTCATCCCTACTAACTCTGCTTGTAAAATTTAAAAACTCAACTGACAAAATAAATTTATATATATATATATATATATATATATATATATATATATTTAAATATTCAATAAAACACTATCCACTACCCTCAATAACTTCTTCACTCTTTTTTAAGATAACTCCCCATTTAGGTTCATGTATCACCTAAGTGAATGCACATGTTTATTTTGTTTGAGATGTTTTATTTTGTTTGAGATGTTTTGATATCTAATAATTATATTAAATTTTGATTAAATTTGAACTAAATTGAAAACATGTTTAACTTTGAAATACAATAACAATCCATAGAAAAAAATTGAGCTCTCTTAAATAGTTAAACTGCCTAAGATGATCTTCAAATATTATTTGTCGAAACTATTTTTTTGAAAAACGGAGGTCGACTTGGTTTTGAAAATGAAAATAAAATAAGGAGTCGCCACCAATCTTTTTTGATGAGGTGTGATCGGGTCACCTCGTAATTCGGTCATTTTAATAATAAAATTAATTTATTAAAACAACAGTTTTAGTCTACGAAATTTAGAAAACGGGTTCGGAGTCGGTTACGTGCGAGGAAGGATTAACACCCTCGTCACGCCCAAACTTGGCACCTAATTGATTATTTAATGTCTTAATGTCGAAAGTTAAAAAAGAAGATTAAAAATACGATTTCTTTTAAGAATATTTGAATTTACTCGAATTGAATATTAGGATTCTCTTGCTCCGAAGGAATAAAATATCACATCCAGCACGTTAGGATACGATAATTTAAATTCTCGAATCCAAGATCATCTCATGATTCCCGAGACTCATGCATTGAAAATATCAAAAGGATATTCGATTATTTGGCCAAGCGAAAAAACCGAAACCCAGCACGTTAGGGCACGATTTCTCAGATTTCCAAACATAGAATATTGCCTTATTCTTTAGAAATCTTTTCCCGAGGTAATAAAATGTCACATCAAATACGTTAGGATACAACATCTCGAATTCTCGAGAATAAGCATTTTATTTAAAAACCATGAGTTCGTTGTGAAAAGGATATTTGGTTATTTAGATTAAACAAGAAAAATCGAAACCAACATTAGGGTACGATATCTCGAATTTCTAAATAAGGAATATTACCTTTTACGAAAAGAAACAATTTTGTATCGGATAAACGTATAACAATAAAATATAAAGACAAATTATAATACTAACATGCACAGTAGAAAAATAGTGAATGCGATAATGTAAATGACAAAGACAAGAATAAAATGGAACAAAGAAATAAAACAAACGAAATATCAACATAAAAAATAATAGATAAAACTAAATGAATAATAATAAAGAACGGTGTATGTGACAAAGTTAACTAATCCGATGACGATAACAATAATAAAAATGCGATAATACTAAACCAAAGAATAATAACAATAACACAATTTATAATAATAATAATAGAAGAAATAATAATATAAAATAGAACTAATAGTAATAATAATAATCATGATAAAGTAGTAGTAGAAATAAAATGATAAAATGAGAAGTAATAATAACAAATAATAACGATGGTATTATAAAGAAAAATAAAATAATAATAATGGTAATGATAACAACAGTTGATAAATGAAATGATAATAAAATATATAAATATATAAAATAGTAATATAATAATAGTAATAACGGTAATAATAATAATAATATAATCGTGATAATAATAATAGTACAAGAATAATATCAAAAAAGAGTAATGATATTAAAATGAAAAATAAAATAATAAGAATAGTAATGAAAATTGAACAATAGTTGCGATAATGATCAAATAATAAAAATAAAAAAATGGTAATAACAAATAATGATAAAGAATAATATATTATTAACAACAAAAATATTAAAGACAATAATAACAAAATGAAAATAATAATAATAATAAAATGATAATGAAAATAATAAGAATAATACTAGAAATAAAAAGAATAAAATGATAGTAAAAATAATACTAATAATATTAATAATATAATAATAGTAAAAAATAAACAGTTAATAGTAATAAGAATAAAATATTAGATAATAGTAATAATAATAAAAATTGCAAAATGACTAAAAATGGGCTAAATTGAATTTAAAACGGAAATTTAGGGCTAATTCGAAATAAATAAAAAGAAGATGGACCCCATTATATGCGCGAATAATATGGAGGGACCCAAAGGGAAATTTTCCCCACACTCTCAAAACGCAGCGTGTAATGCGGGGCTAAAATGAAAACCGGAGTAAAATTAAAGGGACGAATTAAAAGAAAGCAAGAGATGTGACAGGACCCAATCGAGAAGGAGCAAAAAGCGGAAGGACCACGGGCATAAATATCCCAGGCCAATGAAAACACGCGGATCCTTCCGGTTACGGGCCGGATTCAGGTCGGGTACTCCATACGACGTCGTTTTGGGGAGAATTCAGAACTCGCCGAAACGACGCCATTTCAACCTTCTATAAAAGCCATTTTTTTTTGTTTCAAAAATCACTTTAAAACCCAATCTAAAAAAAAAAGAAAAGGCTCTCTAAATCATTCTCTCGACTGCGGAATCCAGCAGGAGCTCCGGTGCCGGTAGCCACCGTCCGTGCCGCCATGCACGGCAGCCGAAGCTCCAAAATCCCTCATTTCCGATGATTTAAAAGGTAAAACTCCCCATTTTTATTCTTTTAGCCATATTCTTTGCTGTAAAGTATAATAAAAGTGAAAAAAATAAACAACAAGTATTAAAAGGAATCACCTTTTGTTTTCGAATCTGTTTCTATGTTAGAACGTTTGTATCTAATATTGGTGTTTCAAAAATGTTTTTGGTTGTATTTCCTTACAAGTTTCCCCCATAGTACATTTGATTTTTTTGATGGCTTTATATAGCCAATTACACATTGATTTCTCTGTTTCTTTGCAGGTTCTTGGGCGGTGTTGCAGGCGTGGTAGTCGGCAGGAGCAGCAAAGAGGTCGGCGGCGCACAGCTTTTAGGGTTTCCTGTTTGCCTTGCTTTTTTTGGGGGGGTTGTTAGGTTAGTAGGTTGATTGGGTTTTGGTAATTGGGTTGGGTATGTTATTTGGTTATAATGGGTTTTAATTTGGTTTGTCAAATGGGCTGGTTATGGGCATGTTTGGGTTAATTAATGGTTTTGTTGTAATTGGGCTTTTAGTCTGTATTGGGCCCCGGGCAAAATTTGGGCTCTACAGCTGCCCCTCTTTGCTTGTTGTCGTGTAACGAAAACGAAGCAAAGACTTTAAAAGGACCAATTTTACCCGGTTTTGCTGAGTCTCGACTTCTTTGGTGCTCTTTTTCTTCAGGTAGTCTTGTTCTAGTCCACCGCATGTTGTTGCCTTGATCCACTCCACCGCTACTTCAGAGAGATAGGACCTGTAGCTTTAATCCACTCCACTGTAACTTCAGGGAGAGAGGATTAATATGATCTACTTTACTGCAACTTCAGAGAGATAAGATATGATGTCTTCGATCTGCTCCTGCAACTTCAGGATTGCCAGATCTGCTATCTTCAATCTGCTCCACTGCAAACTCAGGGAGACAAGACCTGATGTCTTCGATCTGCTCCTGCAACTTCAGGATTGCCAGATCTGCTGTCTTCAGTCTGCTCCACTGCAAACTCAGGGAGACAAGATCTGATATCTTCAATCTGCTCCTGCAACTTTAGGAATGCTAGATCTGCTATCTTCAATCTGCTCCTGCAACTTCAAGAATGCCAGATCTTCTATCTTCAATGCCAGATCTACTATCTTCAATCTGCTCCCGCAATTTTAGGAATGCCATATCTGCTATCTTCAATCTGCTCCCGCAACTTCAGGAATGCCAGATTTGCTATCTTCAATCTGCTCCTGCAACTTCAGGAATGCCAGATATACTATCTTTAGTCTGCTCCTGCAACTTCAGGAATGCCAGATCTGCTATCTTCAATCTGCTCCTACAGCTTCAGGAATGCCAGATATACTATCTTTAGTCTGCTCCTGCAACTTCAGGAATGCCAGATCTGCTATCTTCGATCTGCTCCTGCAACTTCAGGAATGCCAGACCTGCTATCTTCGATCTGTTCCTGCAACTTCAGGAATGCCAGGCCTGCTATCTTCAATCTGCTCCTGCAACTTCAGAAATGCCAGACCTGCTATCTTCAATCTGCTCCTGCAACTTCAAGAATGCCAGACCTATTATATTCGATCTGCTCCTGCAACTTCAGGAATGCCAAATCTGCTATCTTCAATCTGCTCCACCGCAAACTCAAGGAGACAAGATCTGATGTCTTCGATCTACCTTACTACACTGTCCTCTTGAGGACAGAACCTGTAGAATGGGTACATGCTTATGCCTAATGATTAGGATGCCATGATTGAGATGAGTCAAATGCTCCTATTTAGACATGCTATGATATATAAATACGAAAATATTATAAGAATGATTCCTAGTTCAGGTGTCATCACTCATTGTTTATCAGGGCTTTATCACTGACGTATTGTGATATCATCTTGTTCAGCTGGTATTCTCAACAGAAAACCTGAGAAAACAATTATACTTTGTTCAACAGATTTGCCCCACTGTAACTTCAGGGTTCATCTCATTGTGACTTAAGGGTATAGGATCTGAGTCTTTTCCAATCCATCCTACGGCAACTCAAGGGTATAGAATTTATTTCATCTTCAATCCAACCAGCTGCAAATCAAATATATAGAATCTGTAACTTGTTCCATCAACTGATCACTCCCTGGGTGACCTTAACCAAATGTGTATGCATGATATTTGCATGGATGCCAAATACCATTTTTCTCGAGAATGATTCCCCTTTTTCACTCGGGTTAACATTGCCCATTTTTCGTCAAGATTGTATCATTGACGTAATATCTTGTCATCTTGTTCAATCACCATTTTTAACAAAAATCCAGAGAAATAGTCTCAGTTTAGACTCTTTCTCCACTAATATTTCTATCCCTTAGACTTGATGAGTTTTAAACAATAGTTTTGTTTCAAGTTTTTGTATTATTCAGAAGCTTCCAGAGTAATATGCGAAACTCCTTTTATGAAAGTATTATTAGTCCACCAATCGTTATTTCAATGCAAAATGCTTGAAAAAGATTGTAACAATGGACAAGAAGGAAATTGATTGGAAGCATAGCTCGAAACAAACAAGTTAATCAAAGCTAGCAAATGCAATCAAGAAGAAAATTTATTAGTAGTGTATTTTGAAAATAATAAGATAATCACAAATAACAAATTTAAAATGGGTAAAATGGAAACTAGGTGCCCCGGATATCGCAGCCTGAGCTTCTCTGTTCAAACTTCTTGAGGACCATTTTGAGCTCAATATGTGTTTAGGAGATCCGGAGTACTTTGTCGATGCCCCAAGACGTAACATTCTTCTTCATTGTTAATTCAAGCGTAGCAAGAGTACTGTATGCCCCACTTTCAAACAAAATTTGAGCCGCCCTTTTTGGGTTTTCAACTCAAATACCCTCTGGTCTCAAAGTGCCCTTTGCGGGTTTTCGCCTTAGCCTCTCCTTTTTCTTTCTTCTTTCTTTCTTTTCCTTTTTGAGTTTTTTTATGTTTTTTTAATCTGAATTCACCGGATTGGGCAAGTCCTTGCCATCCATCTCGGTCAATATCCATGCTTTTCCAAAACAGGCATTCTCTACTATATAAGGTCCTTCCCAGTTTGGCATCCACTTTCCTTTGAAGTCATTTTGTATGGGAAGGATCTTTTCCAAAACTAGGCCTCCTTCATGAAATTCTCTAGGGCGAACCTTCTTGTTACAGGCCCATATCATTTGCTTTTGGTACACTTGACCATGAAGATGGCCTTTAGCCTCTCTTCTTCGATTAAGTCCAACTAATCATATTGGGATTTGATCCATTCTGCTTCATTCCGACTTCAACTCTGATAAAACTCATATAGAAGGAATCTTAACCTCTATGGGCAAAATTGTCTCTATTCCATAAATAAATAAGAAATGTGTTACCCCGGTGAGGGTCCTAGCCAACGTTCAAGAAGCATAGAGGGTAAATGGTAACTTCTCTATACTAATTTTTACAAATCTCAGTCATTTTTCAAAGAATTTGAATGGTTTTTTTGGCTGCCTTTGCTGCATTGATATGGTGTCTGATCTTTGAACAGACTATAAATCTTTGACATTGTGCAATTATGCATTGTTAAACATGATCCTTTTTGGTATTCTTTGTTGGCATCTGATTTTTTTTTTGACATTGAGAGTGGGGTTTGATGACTGTCGACATTATAAGATTGGCATAAGAAGCGGCTTTCACCCTTTTGGTGAAGTAACCAACAACCATGAATATGAATCGATGTTGGCTAAAAGCCTTTGAGGAGATTGGCTTGATAATGTCCATACCCTACATTTAGGGAATCTGTGAGGAAATAGAGGAGGCGCATAAGTCATTATTCATCCATCTGGTATTTATGGCATAACTGATGCAATTCCCCTTTCTCGGTAAACTAGTAGCTCGAACCTCTTGATTAGCCTGGCCGTTGTAGAACATGGGTTCTTTAAACACCAATCTTAACAGCATACCCACGTTTCAATAGCCTGGTGTGCCTTGATATGATTGTGCGAAAACATCTTTAAATTCTTGGAGATAACTCAATGATGCCTTGCCTTATTCCTACGGTGAGCTAAGCTTCCATCTTCATCTCATTCGTTAGCTCGTAGTGTCCGCTAACACTTCGTAAGGTAGGATCTACCATTCTTAATAAGTAGGAAATAAGTTACAATCTCTGTCACCTTCCAAGTCCTTAGATCCCTCTAGACACATATCTCACTAGAAAGGGAGTCAGTAACAACGTCGCTCATGTCATTGATATCTGGGGACCCATTGTGAGCATGAAGGTAAATTCCAGAGAATAAATGATTCCACGAATGATTATTTATGAATGAAGAATGAAGGGATATTCAAAAGAATTTATAGTATGAAAAAAAAATATTTGTTCAAAAAAGATGCATTTTACTGAAATAGTAATTCTGGACACAAGCCTATTTCACAAAAGAAATCTTATTGCTTCTAGGCTTAAAGCAACAAGTGCGTTTTGTATATTACTCTAAATTAGCTCTAAAATACAGGGATCCCTTCCACAGTCCCATTGTTTAAAATCTTCCCAAGTACGTAAAGGCAGAAGCTTGGAAAAATATGTCGTTAATGTTTAAATTCCCCAACGTTCCCACCGGGACTTTGATCTCTTCAATTTGTTATCGATCAGGCCTTGCGCTAGGGCCCTGAGCTCGATGCTTTCTCAGATCTCCTACCCCTATCTATCATGGAACTTACAATGTTTACCCCTTTAACAGAAAGATTGGGTAATAGAATTTCTACACCAGAGGGATCATCGAATTTTACAATGCCCATTTTGATGAATCTTTCGACTAATTTCTTGAAAGTAGTGCAGT
The DNA here is from genome assembly GCA_005393395.2 of Gossypium australe. Classification (NCBI taxonomy): domain Eukaryota; kingdom Viridiplantae; phylum Streptophyta; class Magnoliopsida; order Malvales; family Malvaceae; genus Gossypium; species Gossypium australe. Next base: position 62,462,718 of record CM016614.1, on the reverse strand, counting down.
TTTCCATCGAGTGCCCCATAATTCCAGCATGGTATTCGCATTGGGCATTCACATCGTACCATTTAGGGTATGGAGGCTGTATTGGTTCCACGTAAAAAAGGGGATACAATATGCATATCAAATAAGCTCTGGTATAACTTCCTATACGTCATTGGAATAGGTGTGAACTGGGGTTTCTCTGAGTTCGGTCTTGAATTGGGTTCTTGCCTTGGGGAAACCTGATGGCTGGTAGTTACCGTCCTTGGCCAGCTTACTGTAATCGGCTTTGAATGGCCCTTGTTATACCTTCTCATACTATTCGCTTTATTTTCCTTTCTCTTTGGGGCTTTTAAAGTCCACTCTCCTTTTCCTTTTGTTTCTGCCAATACAATCGGTTTGGCTCGATCATCCTCCGAGTTAAAAGCTGAACCCCCGAGAAGTTCAACAGGGCCGAAGTATCAGTCTGACATTGGGGTCCAATAATGACGGGTACCCCATGCAAATACGTGTCTGGTTGAGTCGGGACACTTATTAGGGAATAAACGATGTCTTCATCATCATCCACACTGTTGACTACTGGGTCACTCCTTTTTTTCAAGCCTTCTGGCTAGTAACTAGATTAATTGGCTCATCACATTCATTTGATCTCGCACATCCTGTTGGATTTTGGTCAATTGCTCTTGCATCTGTATTTGCATTTTCTCTATTCTTTCCAACCTTTGTTCCATGTCTTCTATATTAATTGAAATAATTTCACCTAATTAGGGTCTTTTTACAAATTTTAATGCATGTGATATGATGTAATGTTAATGCATGAAATGCAATGCAAATGCATGGAATGAATGCAGAAAGAAAGAGAGACGTTGATTATGAATTCAATTCCATTAGAAGAACTTTTCTAGAAAATAAAATTCTTTACATAAAATGGAGTGCATATACGGCTTTGTCCTCATAGTCCAGGTGAAAACACCAATCCTTTTCTTCATATTCAGTTGTTATGGTCGTGTCCCGTAAACTTTCCCAATAGATGCCTCTTCTAGCTCCTTATTGTTTGGTCCGGGCCGTACCTCTTCACTCACTTATCCTCCGCGTTCATAAGCTTCTTTAAGAAAATTGAGACATGATGACTCTCGAATAATCCTTGTCGGCTTGAATCCTTGGGCAAAGTCTTGTATTCTTCTACGGACTATCAGCCCTCTCTCGTTGTTTACTTGAACTATGTTCGAACGACCGTATTATAACCCACTTTATCAAGTAACCCATCTCCTTATGACAAACTCTTCTATTTAGCAATCGAATATAAATCAACACCTCCTTTCTAAGATGATTCGGTGTGATGCAGTGCAATGTAATCATAAACCAAACAAAACATGTTAGCTCAGGAGAAATAAACAAAATAGAGTACCTATCCGGGTGACTACTAGGGGTTTGGAATGGTTCTACCTAAGGTGGGCACTTAAGACTCACTATATGGTTCAGTTCTAAAGTAAAGGTACCCAAATCTGCAGATTCCTCGATCCTCACCCATTATAGGCTCATATGGACCAAGTTCAGTTCAGGGGAATACATTTCCCTATGGCCATGCGGAGATGAAAATCTCACGAGGCACATAGGTACGGATGTATCCCGAAAGCAATCCACTAGCCCATGCGGAGGTGAAAACCTCACGAAGCCATAATTTCTTGCTCCTACTTAAAAGGGTAAAAACCGGATGATTATGCAATATGATGCGCGAAAGTGAACTAAGTGTGATGAAAATGACATTCAATCAAAATAAAACAAAACAAGTCAGTATTTTACACACAGCTTAAAACAAGCAAGAAATAAAGCACCTACTCGGGTAACCATGATAAACCGTAAAAGTAACATATTTTAATCCCACATTTAGCATACTTTTGGATGATTTATCCTTTGATTTATGTAAAAAGGTGCTCTTAATCATTTCTTTTCATATTTTATACTCAGGAAAGCACCCAAGGATAAAAAGAACGAGAAACGAGCTTAAAACAGACCAAATTGGGCCAAGAGAGAAATCGACACGGCCTGGCCCAAAGACCACACGGCCGTGCCTCATTAAAAGCCCGAACACGGCCTGGCCACGATTCACACGGGCGTGTGCCATGGCCGTGTCTCTATCTCTGGAAAGAGCAATTTCATTCGGGAAAAGATACTTGGAGGCAAAGAAACACATTCCAAAGCCTATTCAAACACCCTAGTAGGAATTCTACTTAAATTAGGATACTTATGGGCCAAGTAAGGCATCACAAAGTCTATATAAACACCTTAGGGGACAACTTGAAATGGGAGTTCGGCAGAAGCCGAAGGAGCGAAAGCGAGGCCAAGGAGCCAAGCCGAGAAGGTCGGAGTTAGGGAATAACGCGAGGATAGCAGTTGATCCATCCCAAGAAGTCAGAGTTATATTCAAGACGGTGGAATTCTCCTTCGATTCTTTCAGGGGGTTTTAGGGTTTTCCTATGTTTTGTTTTATCTTTTCTCTTGCGATGTTTTCTTTATTCATTATGAACTAAACCCCTCAGATACCTGAAGGGGATGAAACCTAAATGAATTTTATTATTTGATTTTTAAGTTATATGATAAATTACTTAGTTTGTTCTTAATTATGTTGCTTAATCCAAATCTAATGTGCTTAGGTGGCGGAGGAATAGACCCTGCCTAAGAGAAGATCTAACATAATTAAGTGGAGTTGATCGAACGCCTAGAGATAGGGTTATGAGATTTTGCCGGATTAGGGTGAAACCTAATATGGGAGTCCATTGATCGGTTTACTGTTGTCCTAGGGGGTTATTATAAGCGAACGAGAGTTCCACTAATTAACCTAGGGTTAGACGTTATTCACTTCGAGAGAGGGTTTAATATAGGTTAGGGAGTCTCAAGAATCAAGCTAAGTAAAAGAAATCATATAATTAAAAGGTTAGATAATAAGAGAAGTCTAGGTGGATTCTTCCCGAGGGTATCATCTAAATCAACTGAGTTTTTCCTCAAGGTTATTTTCCAATTCGTCTTTTTGTCTTTGTGTCCTTAGTTTAGCTGTCGTCGATTTAGTTAAAAAGTAATCTTCACTCTAACTTTAAGGCTAAATAATAAAAAGAAAGTGAGTATTAATACTTTTAGTTCCTTTGGGTTCGATAACCGGTCTTGCCTAAGCTATACTACTATTCGATACGTATACTTGCCTTAATATTGTTGTCAGAGTTAGTCTCCAGGTTTGATCATTCTTTTATAAATATTTAAAGCTCTGATTTGCAGCGATCAAACCACTAGGGTTTGGCGTGGCTCTACCTAAGGTGGGCTCTTAGGGTTCACTATATGTGGTTTGGTTCTAAAGAGAGGTACCCGAACTAGCAGATTCCTCGATCCTCACCCATTATAGGCTCATGCAGACCGAGTTCAATTCAGGGGAATACATTTCCCTATGGCTTCACGGAGATGAAAATCTCACGAAGACATAGGTACGGATGTATCCCGAAAGCGATCCACTATCCTGCACAGAGGTGAAAACCTCACGAAGGAGTAGCTTCTCACTCCCACTTAAAAGGGTAAAACCAAAATAGTCCCTATGCAATATGATGCGAGACTCAAACCACAGTAATTATGAAATAACAATACAAACAAATGCAATAATAGGATTGTAATTTTTCAAATCAGATTTTCAATTTTTGACAACGAGAAAGAAAATAATCAATTTTACGGCTAGACTCTCTCATGTCTCTAGTGGAGTTACCAAGCTGTCGAAACCATTTTTTTGAAAAACGGAGGTCGACTTGGTTTTGAAAACGAAAATAAAACAGGGAGTCGCCACCAATCTTTTTTGATGAGGTGTGATCGAGTCACCTCGTAATTCGGTCATTTTAATAATAAATTTAATTTATTAAAATAACAATTTTGGTCTACGAAATTTAGAAAACGGGTTCGGAGTCAGTTACGTGCGAGGAAGGATTAGCACCCTCGTCACACCCAAACTTGGTACCTAATTGATTATTTAATGTCTTAATGTCGAAAGTTGAAATTTGAAAAAGAAAGATCAAAAATACGATTTCTTTTAAGAATATTTGAATTTACTCGAATTGAATATTAGGATTCTCTTGCTCCGAAGGAATAAAATATCACATCCAGCACACTAGGATACGATAATTTAAATCCTCGAATCCAAGATCATCTCATGATTCCCGAGACTCATGCATTGAAAATATCAAAAGGATATTCGATTATTTGGTCAAGCGAAAAACCGAAACCCAACACGTTAGGGCACGATTTCTCGGATTTCCAAACATAGAATATTGCCTTATTCTTTAGAAATCTTTTCCCAAGGTAATAAAATGTCACATCTAATACGTTAGGATACAACATCTCGAATTCTCGAGAATAAGCTTTTTATTTAAAAATCATGAGTTCGTTGTGAAAAGGATATTCGGTTATTTAGATTAAACAAGAAAAATCGAAACCCAATACGTTAGGGTATGATATCTCGAATTTCTAAATAAGGAATATTACCTTTTACGAAAAGAAACAATTTTGTATCGGATAAAAGTATAACAATAAAATATAAAGACAAATTATAATACTAACATGCACAGTAGAATAATAGTGAATGCGATAATGTAAATGACAAAGACAAGAATAAAATGGAACAAAGAAATAAACAAATGAAATATCAACATAAAAAATAATAGATAAAACTAAATGAATAATAATAAAGAACGGTGTATGTGACAAAGTTAACTAATCCGATGACGATAACAATAATAAAAATGAGATAATACTAAACCAAAGAATAATAACAATAACACAATTTATAATAATAATAATAGAAGAAATAATAATATAAAATAGTAATAATAGTAATAATAATAACAATCATGATAAAGTAGCAGTAGAAATAAAATGATAAAATGAGAAGTAATAATAACAAAATAATAACGATGGTATTATAAAGAAAAATAAAATAATAATAATGGTAATGATAACAACAGTTGATAAATGAAATGATAATAAAATATATAAATATATAAAATAATAATATAATAATAGTAATAACGGTAATAATAATAATATAATTGTGATAATAATAGTACAAGAATAATATCAAAAAAGAGTAATGATATTAAAATGAAAATAAAATAATAAGAATAGTAATGAAAATAGAACAATAGTTGTGATAATGATCAAATAATAAAAATAAAATTAATGGTAATAACAAATAATGATAAAGAATAATATATTATTAACAACAAAAATATTAAAGACAATAATAATAATAAAATGAAAATAATAATAATAATAAAATGATAATGAAAAATAAGAATGATACTAGAAATAAAAAGAATAAAATGATAGTAATAATAATACTAATAATATTAATAATATAATAGTAAAAAATAAACAGTTAATAGTAATAAGAATAAAAATATTGATAATAGTAATAATAATAAAAATTGCAAAATGACTAAAAATGGGCTAAATTGAATAGAAAACAGAAATTTAGGGCTAATTCGAAATAAATAAAAAGAAGATGGACCCCATTATATGCGCGAATAATATGGAGGGACCCAAAGGGAAATTTTTCCCGCCCTCTCAAAACGCAGCGTTTAATGCGGGACTAAAATGAAAATCGGAGTAAAATTAAAGGGGCGAATTCAAAGAAAGCAAGAGATGGGACAGGACCCAATCGAGAAGGATAAAAAAGTAGAAGGACCACAGGCATAAATATCCCAGGCCAATGAAAACATGCGGATCCTTCCGGATACGGGCCGGATTCGGGTCAGGTACTCCATACGACGTCGTTTTGGGGAGAATTCAAAACTCACCGAAACGGCGCCGTTTCAACCTTCTATAAAAGCCATTTTTTTTTGTTTCAAAAATCACTTTAAACCCCAATCTAAAAAAAGAAAAGGCTATCTGAAGCATTCTCTTGACTGCGGAATTCGGCAGGAGCTCCGGCGCCGGTAGCCACTGTCGCACCTCCATGCACGGCGGCTGAAGCTCCAAAATCCCTTATTTCCGATGATTTAAAAGGTAGAACTCCCCATTTTATTCTTTTAGCCATATTCTTTGCTGTAAAGTAGAATAAAAATGAAAAAAAAATAAACAAGTATTAAAAGGAATCACCTTTTGTTTTCGAATATGTTTCTATGTTAGAACGTTTGTATCTAATATTGGTGTTTTAAAAATGTTTTTGGTTGTATTTTCTTACAAGTCCCCCCCAGTACATTTGATTTTTTTGATGGCTTTATATAGCCATTTACACATTGATTTCTCTGTTTCTTTGCAGGTTCTTGGGCGGTGGACGTGACAAGGGCGGTGCTGCAGGCGTGGCAGTTGGTAGGAACAGCAGAGAGGTCGGCGGCACACAACTTTTAGGGTTTCTTGTTTGCTTTGCTTTTTTGTTTTTTGGGTTTGTTAAGTTAGTAAGTTGATTGGGTTTTGGTAATTGGGCTTGGGTATGTTATTTGGTTATAATGGGTTTTGATTTGGTTTGTCAAATGGGCTGGTTATGGGCATGTTTGGGTTAATTAATGGTTTTGTTGTAATTGAGCGTTTAGTCTGTATTGGGCCCCGGGCAAAATTTGGGCTCTACAATTATTTTATCATAACTTTTATGTAAAATATTCTTTTAATAAGGTGAGAAGGCGTTTCAACGGAAAAATGATAAAACGATTCTAATTCTACTACTCACTCAACAGTGGGTTGTTGTTTTTGGAATTATTTTATTTTTGGCCATAGACTATGAAAACTTACTTCTTAGTCAGCTGAAATCAGATATTAAACAACAGAACTAAAGGGCAAGAAAATGCAGAGCTTGGGTTGATATGGACCATTAGTGAAGTCCACTTGCAATGTTGATTAAGTTTTGTGGCAGAGTGGAAATCTCATATTCCAATGTTGTCCTGCTTGAATATATACATATTTGGAGAAAACCGGCAATGCCATATATGCTTTTGGGTCCAACACCACTTTTAAATTCCATGTTTTTCAATCAAATGAAAAAGCTATAGAAAAGGTACTTTTGTTGATCTCAAACCACCTTTATATTCACAACTATCTTAATTAATTTCAAGTTATGAGTATAATTTTGTTAATAATGTAAACTTTAAAATTCGATTTTGACTTATGAAAAATTTCTACTTCTATTTTTTCCAACTACTTATTTAGTATTTTAAACTAACCTTTGAATCAAATAATGAGACGACTACCATTTAATTTCTTAAACTTTCTTATATTCCCACCATAATGGATTTATGCTCGGAAAACCCTAAAAGACTATTACCATGTAAGATGATTAGTTACCTATCTCTTATGAAGTATTTCATTTATTGAATATAAAATTATTTTTGATAATAAGATTATAAGAGTGTAAGAATCGGCACATTATCAATATGTTATATTTCTATGTTTGATTCATTTGGATGATAAGATTTTATTGTTTAGTTGACTAAATATATGATTATTTTAAAGTACATTTTACTAAATTTTCGTTTATTATAAATAAATGTGAAAAAATTTATTAAACTAGACTAAAAATGAAAGTGCAATATTAAATGTAATATAATAGACCAATGTTAAGTTTCTCTAATTACTGCTATTACTAGTAATGATGGACAAAATCCAATTATAATTGAAAATTAACTTCAAAATATATATGGAAAGCATGAAGAGTATGATTCATTAGTCATTGTAATCATTTTGTTTTGGTTTAACAAAAATGAATTAAAGTTATTAAGAATTGGGTAAAATTATCACAAATGACACATTAACAAGTAACCCAAATTTAGTAGTATTTGGATTACTCATATATTATTAAATTTTGGTACTATTGGTAAGGATAATTATTTAGTATATAGGTTGAGAATTTTTTGTAGAACCCAATTATTGCCCAGGGCCCAATAACAACACCGAAGCCCAAACCAACAACAACAAAAAAATAAAAAATAACAGTCCATTGCATTACAAACCCAAACCAAATACCAAGCCCAATTACCCTAGCCCACTAAACAAAAGAAAAAAACAAAACCCTAAGGGCCACTTGCCCCTCTGCACCGCCGAACCTGCCCCTGACATGTCTGGCGCGCCAGCAGTCCCGTCCACTGCCACAGCGCACGCTCAGCACCGCCCAAGCTCCTGCAGGCATTAAACAAGAGGCGACAGAAAGCAAACAAATTGTAAAGAATTTCAGGCTATAAAAGCCAATTAGATTTCTTTGTAAAATCTCCTTCCTTTTTTTTCTTTCAACTAAAAACAAGAACAGACTCGCTAAATACCAGTATTTAGATCCTTTTTATTATCAATATAAGACAGAAAGAGATTAAAACAATAGAGCAACAAATCGAAGAACCGCAACACAGATTAAACAAGAAGGTATAAAAAACGCAAAAAGAGCCATTAAAATCAAAGGAAACAGAGGCTAAAGGTGATTTTTTTTTATTCGAAATATATTTTATTTATTATTTATTTTTTCTTTCCTTCGACGTGTATATATGCTATTATAATAAAAAAAGAAATAATAAAAAAAACACAAAAAAATCATACCTTTTCGGGCTCCGACCGCCGTGCACGGTGGCGCCGGCGACGGAACCCGCGGCGAACGACGACCGGAGCGATGCCGGAGAGCAGAACCTTGCAGAGAAAAAAGAGAGAATCAAAATTTTTTTTTTAAGCAAGCAGGTCAAATGATTTTTTTTTCTGATTTTAGGGCCTTAAATAGCCCCACAAAACGACGTCGTTTTGGGGCTAGCCTTTAATGCCCAAAACAACGTCGTTTCACCCCTTTCTGATCCGATCTGACCCGACCCGCCTCAGGATCCGCGTGTTTTTTGGCCAAGGGGTTTATTGTGCTTTCGGCCCTTTCGCATTTTTTAGATTTTAAAATCAAGTTTTCTGTTATTGCAATTTGTCCTAAAAATTTTACGCGATTGTAATTCGGTCTTTTTTTTAAACGCTGCGTTTTACTATTTGGGGAAAATTGCGCTCCTCGTCCCCAGCATTTCGCGCGCATTGCTCTTTCGTCCTTTTATTGTTCATAATGTCTAAATTGGCCCCTTTATTTCTGTTTTAAATTCAATTTGGCCCGTTTATTATATTATTTTGCAATTATTATTTATTATTGCTATTATGCTATCATTGTTTTATTATTATTATTATTGCCTTGGTATTACTACTTAATATCCTTACTATTACTATTATTATATTATAATATATATTCTTGCTTATTCTTTTGCATATATAATATTATTTATTGATTACTATTACTATTACCATTATTATTATTATCATTATCATCTTATCTTTCGTTTTATTTTTCATTACTATTCATACATTACATATTATTAGTGTTAGTTGTATTTTCATTGTCATTATTCTATTATTATTATTATTATACTACTACTACTATTATTATTTTTACTATTGCTATTATCATTATTATTATTGTTTGTATGTATATTATTATTACTATTATATCTATGCACATATATACTACTATTGCTATCAATAATATTTTATTTATTGCTTGTTGTTTTCATTATTATATCTATTTCATCATTGCATTATCACTATTGCTATTAGTATCATTCTATTTTCATATATATATATATATATATATATATTTCACTTATTTTTACCGTCATTTTTCTTATATATATATATATATACATATCCCACATTACTACTATCATTATATTATTTTTTTTCTTATACGCATATATTTTACCTATTTTTATATATTACCACCATTATTATTATCATTATTTTCTATCATCGCCAATACATATACACCATTGTCACGATACTTTTCTGTCACCATTACTTATATTCTCATCATCATCTCACTATTTTTCGACATCTCAATCTTTATAACAACCAATATTTCCGTATTAGCAATTCGAGCGAATCGAGCCCTAACTTACTGGGTTCTGATTTTTCTCGTTTAATTTAAACAACGAAATATCCCTTTCAAAATCACAAATTCTAGTTTTAAATCGACATTCTGTATTAGCAATTCGAGTGAGTCGAGCCCTAACTTACTGGGTTCCGATTTCTTCTCGTTTAAAACTAAACAACGGGATGTCCCTTTTGAAATCGCAAATTAAATTTTAAAACAAAACACTTAATCTCGGATATTCGAAATGTCGCGCCTTAACTTCTGGACTCGACATCTAGATACTTCGGATAAGTTTCTTTTCCTATTAAAATAGGGGCAATATTCCCAATTTGGACCTTCAAGAAAACGAGCCTTAACTTACTGCATTCTGATTTCTCGTTTGACAAATGACGGGAGATCCTCTTCAAATATAAAACTAAGTTTTAAAAGGCGAGCTTAGTTTCGGGAGTCTAAAGTATTGCACCCTAACTTACTGGACATGATGCTTTATCTCTTCGAAACTAAGAGAGTCTTAACGTCCATTCCAATTCCTTCAAGTTTTGGAAATAAAAGTATCTATTTTCAAATCATTTCAAAGTTTTCACCAATAGGACATCGATCAATCAGTTTGGTACCAATTTTGGGCGTGTCGAGGGTGCTAATCCTTCCTCGCACGTAATTGACTTTCGAACCCATTTTTCTCAAATTTTTGTAGACTAAAAGCATCGTTTTAATAAACTGAGACGTTTTATAAAACAAAGGTGATCCGATCACACCTAAATAAATATCGGTGGTGACTCCCTTTCTTTTCGTTTTCAAAAACCGAGTCGACCGCGTCGTTTACTGTTTTATCAAAAAATGGTTACGACAGCTTGGCGACTCCACTGGGGACCTCGAGAGTCAAGCCATAGATTGATTGATTCTTGTCCTTTTGATTAAAATTGGAAAATGGTTTCAAAAAAATCATGCTTCTTTTAATGCACTTTCAATATTGGGTCTCATAAATACTTTGGCATTGCATTGCATAACCGTTGTGGTCACACCCTTTAAGTGGGAGCGAGAAGCTATGCCTTTGTGAGGTTTTCACCTCCGCATGGGCTAGTGGACTGCTTTCGGGATACATCCGTACCTATGTCTTCGTGAAGTTTTCACTTCCGCATGGCCATAGGGAAATGTATTCCCCTGAACCAAACTCGGTCCGTATGAGCCTATAATGGGTGAGGATCGAGGAATCTGCTGGTTCGGGTACCTCAACTATAGAACTGAACCGCATATAGTGAACCCTAGGAGCCCACCTTAGGTAGAACTACGTCAAACCTTAGTGGTCACCTAGGTAGGTGTTTGTTCTTTTTCACTGGCTTTATATTTTGCGATACTAACTCGTTGTGTTTTATTTTTGTGCATATCATCTCATTTCTTTAGAGGTATCGATTCACGGTCAGTTTCTAAGTTAGAAAGCTGGTTATGGAAAATGGGTTCCTTGATAAAGTGGAAGACAATGCAGTCGTTCGTATATAGTTAGAACCTAGGCAGTTAGAAGGGCTTGGATCCATTTGAGCAAAAGGAAATGGGGCAGTGCTAAAATCTCAGCCACCTGTGCTTCCTGATGTTGTTCTGATCAAAGCTAATTTGGAAGTGAAGAAGATTGTACGACATTTTATGACCAGGCATGGTTTTGGAACTAAAAGATAGAAAGTAATTATACTCACCAATCACTTCAAAGCGAGCGGGAAGGGTACAGATAGACACTTCTACCATTACAGCGTTTCTCTTTCATGAGAAGATGATCACCCTGTAAACGGTAAGGGTGTTGGAAGGAAAGTGATTGGCAGAGTGTAAGAGACCTGTGACAACAAATTGGCTGGAAAAGACTTTGCTTACGACGGGGAGAAAAGTTCATTTACTGTTGATGCTCTTCCAAATAACAAGCATGAGTTTACAGTTGTATTTGAGGATGTTACATCTAACAGAAGCAACGGTAATGCAAGACCTGATGACTCAAATGGGCAAAACAGGAAAAAATTAAACGGCCTTATCGGTCAAATCAGCTTTGTTGCAAAAACACCCATGCAAGCAACTCAAAATGCTCGGTGCAGACAGGAGTCTGAAAAATCTCAAGAAGCACTGGGGGTAATGGATGTCATTTTAAGGTAACACGTTACGAAACAGGGGTACTTACTTGTTTGCCAATCTTTTAAGATAATCGGAACAACCTCACAGACATTGGAGGAGGTGCCCTTGGCTATAGGGGTTTCTATTCAAATTTCATAGCCACTCAAGGAGGTCTTTCCTTAAATGTTGATGATAATTCCCTGGACTGGACCATGGCTAAACAAAGCCTTAAGAACCGGAGGATAAAAGTCAATCCATCCAATCATGAGTACAAGATCACATGGATTGAGCGAGCAGTTGTGCAAAGATCAGTTGTTTTCATTGAAGCAGAAAAGTATGAAGAATGTCAATGGTGAAGCTGAGAATCCAGGGATTACTGTCTATAATTATTTTCGACCATCACAACATACAGTCGCGCTTCTTTGCAGAATTGCCATGCTTTAATGTTGGAGAGCCGAAATGCCCTACCTATATTCCTTTGGAGCTCCATTCCTTGATGTATTTGCAATTAACAAAGTGCTAACTAGAGACCTTCTGTGGTTAAGACAGAAGTCTCAGGAAAGATTGAAAGTCTTATCCAATGCTTCACAGGGGAGCAACCATAGTACCGAGCCGATGCTGTATTCTTGTGGTGTTTCTATCAGCACTAATTTCACCCAAGTCGAAGGTCGCATTCTGTCAGTACCAAGGGGCAATGATGGAAATTTCTTTCTGAAGAATGGGCGTTGGATTTAGTAGAACCATCTAGGATGGAAAGATAAGTTGTTTTGAACTTCTTGGCTCATCGTTGTGATCCAAACAACATTGTAAGGGATTTGGTTCGTGTGAAGAAGTGAAAGGAATTTGTATTGACCCCATTTGATAGATCCAAAGAGACGAACCAGAATAGATGACTTTCACCTGTGGTTAGAATGGGAAAAGCTATTGAACAGGTACAATCTAAAATGTCTAGAGCTCCGCAATTCCTTCTTCGTCTAGAAAAACTCTAATCTTTATGAGCCATAGAAGCGGAAGAATCCCTCAGAGTATGACGCTAGCTAGAGTAAATGAGCAATACTTTTTTGGAAAATTGATGCTAAGCTGGGACAGTCTCTTCACTACCCTCGAAACTGTAACTCTGCAATCGAGTTGAAGTTAAGGAAATAAAGTATAGGATCGAAGAGTTAAAATTAGCATTTGCGAACTGCGAATCAAGCTTCTAGAGACAAGAGAGGAGTGTTGGAAAGAAGAACTTCATCATTCTTATGATCATCAAGTTAAAGAGTCGAGATTACCTCATGAGGGAAGTTATAGTTCAGATTCAAGAGGTAGCTGGTCATCTACAGATTTTGGCATTACAGGTGGATATGTTAAGTATAAAATATGGGCTACAGTCTGATCATAGTCAAGATCTAGCTCCATTGCTTTGGAAATCAAAACCTTTAGGACTTAGGACGAAAGCATATAGTAGTCCATTTTATGTAAAAGAATTTGTTTTCTAATAAAGTTTTCTAAAATGAAGTTGATCAGAATCGATACCTCTTTGCATTCATACATTCGCACTACATTGCATTCGCATTACATTGCATTCATTTGTATTAGGCTTTTAGAAAAGGACCCTAATTAGTAAAATGTTTCAGTTAACCTGGAAAATATGGAACAAAGGTTGGTGAGGATAGAGCAAATGCAAATGTAGATACAAGAGCAATTGACCAAAATTCAACAAAAAATGCGGGAACAAATGCTAGACTTCCAAAAGAACATGATGGGCCAGCTAATCCAGTTATTAGCCGGAGGACTTGAAAAAAGGAGTGACCCAGTATGCAGATGATGATGAAGACATTGTTTATTCCCCAATAAGTGCCCGACTCAACCAGGCGTGCATTCCCGTGGGGTACCTATCATTATTGGATCTCAATATAGGATTGATACCTCAGTACTGCTGAACTCTCTAATGGGCCCCGATAATGATCAAGTCAATCGTGTTGTTATTGGCCTACCAGAGGCAAAGAAAAAGGGAGAGGGGGCTTCAAAAGCCCTGAAGAGGAAAGACATGGATGTGGATAACACGAGTGGGTATACCAAGGTTCACCCGAAGCCGTTTACAATAAACCAGCCAAAGAGGGCAGTCACCAGTCACCCGGTCCCCCCAAAGCAAAAACCCAATCCAAGATCGAGTTCAGACAAGCTTGAGTTTACTCCTATTCCCATGACGTATAGAGAGTTATACCAGAACTTATTTGATATGCATGTTGTAGCTCCTTGTTATATAAAACTACTGCAACCTCCATACCCAGAATGGTATAACCTAAATGTCCAGTACGAGTATCACGCGGGGGTTATAGGGCATTCGATAGAAAATTACATAGCTTTCAAGAAGTTGGTGGAAAAATTCATCAAAATGGGTATTGTGGAGATAGATGATGTGCCAAAAGCAGAAGCATGAACCTGGGAGCGTTTTGAGCAATGAGACTGCGGAAGAAATTCCTGTAGTATTTAGGAGCTTACCTGGAGTAATGTACGAAATATACTTGTTGCTTTAAGCCTAAAAGCAATAAGATCTCTTTTGTGGAATAGGCTCATGCTCAAAATTACTATTTCAGTAAAATGCATCTTTTTGAACAAATATTTTTCTTTTTATTCTATACATTCTGTTGAATATTCTTTTATTCTTTATTCATAAATAACCATTCTTAGAATCATTTATTCTTTGGAAGTTACTTTCATACCTACAATGGGTCCCAGATATCAATGACATGAGCGACGCTGTTACTGACTCCCTTTCTAGTGGGATATGTGTTTAGAGGGATCTAAGGACTTGGAAGATGACAGAGATTGCAACTTATTTCCTAACTTGTTAAAAGTGGTAGATCTTACCTTACGAAGTGACAACGGACACTACGAGCTAATGAGGGAGATGAAAATGGAAGATTAGCCCACTGCGGGAATAAGGCAAGGCATCATTGAGTTATCTTCAAGAATTCAAAGATGTTATCATATGATCACCAAGACACACCTAGGCTACTGAAACGTGGGTATGCTGTTAAGATTGATGTTTAAAGAACCCATGTTAATGGTTCTACAACGGACAGGAGATTCACAGATTCCCTATATGTGGGGCATGGACGTTATCAAGCCAATCTCCTCAAAACCTTTTAGCCAACCTCGAATCATATTCATGGTCATTGGTTACCTCACTGAAAGGGAGAAGGTCGCTTCATATGCCAAAGTTACAAAGTCAGCAGTTATTAAATTCAAATTTCAAAAAAAAAAAAGAAGAAGAAGAAGAAAAAGAAGAAGAAGAAGTGTGTGGCAATAAGGAATGCCAGAAAGAAACGTGTTTAACGTAATGGCACAAATTTACTGTCTGTTCAAAGATCAGACACCATATCGGTGCAGCAAGGGCAGCCAAAAACCATTCAAAATTTTTGAAAAATGACTGAGACTTGTAAAGGTTGGCATAGAGAAGTTACCATTTTCCCTCTAGGTTTCTTTAACATTGGCCAAGGCTTTCACCGGCGCATCTTTCCCATTGGTTTGTGAAAGGGAAACAATTGTTGGAAGATAAGATTCTTTTTCCCCAAGCTTTGATTTGATTGGATGAAGCAGAATGTATACAGTAAGCTTGATTGAAAGTACTCATGGTCGAATGTACCAAAAATGGATGATATGGGCTTATGACAAAAATGTTCGCTCAAGAGAATTTCAGGAGAAGGACTTGGCATTAAGAAGGATTCTTCTTACCCAAAAGGACTCCATAGGATAAGTAAATGCCATATACAACAAAGAAGGCTTGTTCTGGGGAAACATGGATACTAATCAAGATGGATGGCAAGGACCTGCCCAATCTGGTGAGTTCAGATTCAACAAAAAAGTTTTCCAAAAAAAAAACAAAAAAAAAAACAAAAAAAACAAAAAAAGCGACAAAAGGAAAAAGGAGAGGCCGAGGTGAAAACCCACAAAGGGCGCCTTGAGATCAAAGGGGATTTAAGTTGAAAACCCGAGAAGGGCAACTCAAATTTTGATCGAAAGTAGGGCATACAGCAGTCTTGCTACGCTTGAACTAACAATGAAGAAGTATGTTAAGTCTTGGGGCATCGACAAAGTACTCCGGATCCCCTAAACACATATTGAGCTTAAAATGGTCCTCAAGAAGTTTGAACAGAGAAGCTCAGGCTGCGATATCTGGGGCACCTAGTTTCCATTTTACCCATTTTTTGTTATTTGTGGTTATTTTCCTTGCGAAATACACTACCAATAAATTTCCTCTGATTGTATTTGTTATCTTTGCTTAACTTGTTTGTTTCGAGCTATCCTCGTAATCAATTTCCTTCTTGTCTATTGTTTTAATCTTTTTCAAGCATTGCATAGAAATAACAATTAATGGACTAACGACACTTTCACAAAAGGAATTTTGCATACTACTCTGGAAACTTCTAAATAGTATAGGAATCTGAAACAGGACTATTACTTAAAGCTCCTCGAGTTTAAAGGATAGAAATAATGGTGGAGGAAAAGTCTGAACCGAAGCTATCCCTTTGGATTTTGTCAAAAAATGATGATCAAACAAAATGACGAGATATTACGTCAGTAATACCATCTCAACGAAAAAGGGCAATGTTAACCCATGTGTAAGTGGGGAATCATTCGCGTGAAAATGATATTTTGTATCCGTGCAAGGATTACGCATGCACACTTGGTCACGACCCCCAGGAATGGTAAGGTGCAGCAGACCAAATCGTTTACAAATTCTATACCCCTGAGTCATAGTGGGATAGATTGAAGACGACACAAATTCTATATCCTTAAGTCGCAATAGGATGGTCGGAAGAAGGTAAGCCTTAAATTCCTATAGGTGTCGTGGAGTGGACCTTGAAGTTACATTAGGACAAGTTATTTAAGCAAAATATGATTGTTTCTTTGAGTTTCTGGAAAAGGTACTAGCAAGAGCGAGATAGCAGCGTCGTGCGACTCTGGTGGATGGCGAGCGGTGACAACCCTAAACATTAAAAAGGGGTCGTTTCATTTTCATACATCATTAGGAGCGTTTCGATCATCGCATCCTGATCCTTATACATTTTTAACAATGAATCATAATCATGACATTCTGCATTCATGCAAATGTCCTCCATAATATCATTTAGTTGGAAGCATTCGATTTATTACGATCATTGCATCTTAATCATTGTGAAAAAATCATTCTTGTGACATTCTGCATTCATGTAAATGTCATCCATAGCACATATAGTTAGGAGCATTTGAGTCATTCCGATCATAACATCCGCATCATTTGCATAAGCATAAGCACATAAAATTAATTCTACAGGACAGATTCCTCAAAGAACGGTGCATCAATATCAAAATTCTGATTTTGTTCCCTAGTAGAGCAGACTGAAGATTGAAGTCTTCCTGAAGATAGTAGGGAAGCAAATTGGATAGTTTAGATTTTGTTCCCTAGTGGAGCAGGCTGAAGATTGAAGTCTTCCTGAAGATAGTAAGGAAGCGAGGTGGAAAGTTCATATTTTATTTCCTCGACGTTCTAGTGGAGTAGGTTGAGATTAAAAATCCCGTCTCCCTGAGTTAACAATGAGGATCAATCATTATTTCTTTGAATTTTCAGTAGAGAAGATGGAGATTACAAATCTCTTCTCCCTGAATTCTTATCCTGAAGTTGCAGGAAGAAGATCGAAGACATCAGTCTGGTGATCCCTGAGTTTGTAGGGATCAGATTGAAGATAGCAGATTTGACATTCCTGAAGTTGCAGGAAGTAGATCGAAGACATCAGTCTGGTGATCCTTGAGTTTGCAGGGATCAGATTGAAAATAGCAGATTTGACATTCCTGAAGTTGCAGGAAGCAGATCAAAGACATCAGTCTGGTGATCCCTGATTTTGCAGGGATCAGATTGAAGATAGCAGATTTGACATTCCTGAAGTTGCAGGAAGCAGATCGAATACATCAGTCTGGTGATCCCTGAGTTTACAGGGATCAGATTGAAGATAGCAGATTTGACATTCCTGAAGTTGCAGGAAACAGATCGAATACATCAGTCTGGTGATCCTTGAGTTTGCAGGGATCAGATTGAAGATAGAAGATTTAACATTCCTGAAGTTGCAGGAAGTAGATCGAATACATCAGTCTGGTGATCCCTGAGTTTGCAAGGATCAGATTGAAGATAGCAGATTTGACATTCCTGAAGTTGCAGGAAGCAGATTGAAGACATCAGTCTGGTGATCCCTGAGTTTGTAGGAATCAGATTGAAGATAGCAGATTTGACATTCCTAAAGTTACAGGAAGCAGATCGAATACATCAGTCTGGTGATCCCTGAGTTTGCAGGGATCAGATTGAAGATAGCAGATTTGACATTCCTGAAGTTGCAGGAAGTAGATCGAAGACATCAGTCTGGTGATCCCTGAGTTTGCAGGGATCAGATTGAAGATAGCAGATTTGACATTCCTGAAGTTGCAGGAAGCAGATCGAAGATATCAGTCTAGTGATCCCTGAGTTTGCAGGGATCAGATTGAAGATAGCTGATTTGACATTCCTGAAGCTTCAGGAAGCAGATCGAAGACATCAGTCTGGTGATCCCTGAGTTTGCGGGAATTAGATTGAAATAACAGAGTCGGTGATTCCTGATGATTGCAGGAGCAGATCGAAGATACAAGTCTTATCTCCATAAAGGCGCAACAGAATAAATTGGAGCTACAAGTTCTATCTCTTTGAAGCAGCGGTGGAGGGGATCAAAGCGACAAGATGCGGTGGACAGGAATGAAGCTACCTGTGGAAGAGCACCCAAGAAGTCAAGACTCAAAAAGACCGGGCAAAATTGGTCCTTTGAAAGTCTTTGCTCCATTTCCGTTACACGACAATGAGCAAAGAGGGGCAGCTGTAGAACCCAATTATTGCCCGGGGCCCAATAACAACACTGGAGCCCAAACCAACAACAATAAAAAAATAAAAAATAACAGTCCATTGCATTACAAACCCAAACCAAATACCAAGCCCAATTACCCTAGCCCACTAAACAAAAGAAAAAGACAAAACCCTAAGGGCCACTTGCCCCTTTGCATCGCCGAACCTGCCCCTGACATGTCTGGAGCCGCCAGCAGTCCTGTCCACCGCCACAACGCACGCTCAGCACCGCCCAAGCTCCTGCAGGCATTAAACAAGAGTTGACAGAAAGCAAACAAGTTGTAAAGAATTTCAGGCTATAAAAGCCAATTAGATTTCTTTGTAAAATCTCCTTCCTTTTTTTTCTTTCGACTAAAAACAAGAACAGACTCGCTAAATACCAGTATTTTGATCCTTTTTATTATTAATATAAGACAGAGAGAGATTAAAACAATAGAGCAACAAATCGGAGAATCGCAACACAGATTAAACAAGAAGGCATAAAAAACGCAAAAGAGCCATTAAAATCAAAGGAAACAGAGGCTAAAGGTGATTTTTTTATTCGAAATGTATTTTATTTATTTTTTCTTTTTTCTTTCCTTCGACGTGTATATATGCTATTATAATAAAAAAGAAATAATAAAAAAAACAAAAAAATCATACCTTTTTGGGCTTCGACCGCCGTGCACGGCGGTGCCAGCAACCGAGCCCGCGGCAGACGACGACCGGAGCGATGCCGGAGAGGAGAACCTTGCAGAGGAAAAAGAGAGAATCAGAAATTTTTTTTAAGCAAGCAGGTCAAATGATTTTTTTTTTCTGATTTTAGGGCTTTAAATAGCCCTACAAAACGGCGTCGTTTTGGGGCTGGCCTTTAATGCCCAAAACGACGTCGTTTCACCCCTTTCCCACCCGATCCGACCCGACCCGCCTCAGGATCTGCATGTTTTTTGGCCATGGGGTTTATTGTGCTTTCGACCCTTGTAACACCCCAAACCCGGCCTAGACGTTACGACCAGATCTGGCATGTCACATGAAAGGAATGTCCAAAAAAAACTGTGCGTTCGTTAAAAAGTCCGTATTCTTTTTGAAACTCTGCGTTTTGTGGTTTGTTTATAAAAGCCGATTCATTTCAATGCCCATTTTACAAAGTTGTTATTAATTTGAATAAAAT
Source organism: Gossypium australe (assembly GCA_005393395.2). Taxonomy (NCBI): domain Eukaryota; kingdom Viridiplantae; phylum Streptophyta; class Magnoliopsida; order Malvales; family Malvaceae; genus Gossypium; species Gossypium australe. The sequence continues at coordinate 62,442,711 of CM016614.1, read as the reverse complement.
TGTATTTGTTGTGAAAATCGAGCTTAAGTAATTTTGAATAAAAAACGGTTTATTATCATTTTAGGAAAATCCCATATTGAACATTTAATAATAAACAGTAACCAAATTGAAAGCTAAAACCAAATAAAATACCAAAGGCCTTATTACATAACAAAATCCCAAAATTAAAAGTAGGTTTAAATAAAAGAACCGAGTTTACAAGAAAACATTGCAGGGCCACCACAAGTTTGCCTCGGCTCCCAAATCTGCGATCTACTGATTACCTGAAACATTTAAAAAGAGGGGGTGAGTTTATGAAAACTCAGTGTACAATTCCCCTTACGAGTGATAACTGGGCCTAAGCCCACAAAAGCAGATTGGGCCTTAGCTCTCACAATAACATACTTGGCCGAAGCACACGTAAATCGAATCAGGCCGTAGCCCTAACATCATAGTATAGCAGATAACACATGCCAAATGATGCAAAACCCAATCCCAGCCTAAATTTCCATCCGCTACACACCACCTGTGCCTGCCAATCACACCAGTGGGGATTACTAAATCGACCCTCCACTCGCTACACACCCTCGAAGGCAGTCGCTGCAGTCAACTGCACATCGCCCTTATAACGTGGCATAGCCACCAGATAATGTGACAGAGTCACCGGATTCATAATATGTGACATAAGTCACCGGATTCATAATATGTGACATAGGTCACAGGATAATGTGGTAAAACCACCGGAACACTTCTCCTTTTCATTATCATATCCCCAACCCCATGCAAACATAATAATTCGTGTATGCAGTATGTCATGTATGCAAAACATATATCAAATATAAGAATAACATGAATTACCATCATAATCAGATAGACATAAAACAACAAAATCAAGCTAATCAACCTCTAAGGGTATAATCGTAATTTTACCTACCAAGGGTATTTTCGTAATTTACCCACTAAGGGTATTTTCATAAATTCGCACTTGCAATGGCCTTTCTAAAGGCCTAATGTCGCCACCAGCGACTCAACTACCATTTCGGGTCCTTATCGGACTATTGGGCCTAAAACTCAATTTCGGCCCATTCGGGCCCACACGCTCGTGTGGCCCACCTAGCACAAATCTAGCCACGTATATAAGTTCCACCTAGTCTAGTTCAACATATACTAAACAATCATACAATTTACTCATTTGGGCCCACGAGCCCATTGGGCCCACTTCGGCCCATCGTGGCCCAAGCAGCCCAACCCACAAGAATACTACTGATGGCCTCAACTATCGCGTCGAAGCCCCACACGTGCGCTAGCACGCTCGTGTGGCTACTATTGCCGTGACCGGTACTTCGGCATTTGCCGCTCTACAACTAAAGTAGAGAAGTACACACCTGATAGGACTATGGTGCTAAACCGCGTTGCGACCACTCCTGTGCCCAAACGCCCACCAAGGTATGTTAACCCTCCTCCTGGAATGCTCTTTATATAGCTAGCTCTTCACCTTCATTCTTTGTGTCTTTCCGATGTGGGATCCCTTTGCCAGTAGAGTTTAAATTCAACTGAAACTCTTGCCATCCAATCCACAAAATAAATACTCCATTGCTTCTCATGAGATTCGAACCCAGGCTCCCTTGTAACGTAATCCATGCTGCTAACCACTTAGCCACAAGCTCCTCTTGTGTCTTAAACCATGCGCAACTAAATATAAACTATGACCCAAATTCTAAGATCCAAGTAAAAAGAAACCAAAATGCAAAAGCCAAGACTTGAACCTTGGACCTCCTTCCTTCCTTGTGGCGTCACTCCCTTGCTCCCTAAGTGGCGTCACTTTGCCACTACACTGCACACTCCACTTGTGTCATTTTCCTCCACTTTTTATTCTTAAGGCCTACCTGCCAACTTCCAGGGTTTTTTTCCGCCTAAAACCAAAATTTCCCTAAAGCCTAAATTTGATCCCGGGACTTCCTAGAAGCCCTCTAATCTTCCAAAATCACTTACCTAATAAGTCTAACTTGCATTAATACCGTTCTCTAAAATTTTAAACGCTACTACGCTTAAGGCCCATTGGGCTCAATCCTACTAGGCCCAATTTCAGGATGTTACAAATCTACCCTCCTTAAAGAAATTTCGTCCTCGAAATTTCCAACTAACTAACAGTCGTACATCCTAACTTACAAACTACGCCCACGCTGCGCACTCTGATTCTAATAACACTAATACCCTTTCTAACTAAATCTTGGAACCCTTTCACATAAGCAACTATCTAATACCGGAGCAAACAGATATTTTCCCACATACATACAACTCCTATATTCAAGCATCACATCCACACATCACAGAATAAATACAATCATTCAGCACATAATAGAATATAGTAAAAAGGAAACTTACGGATTTGGTGCCGGAGACTCGGGTGCCATACTTCCAGAAAACAGATATATATTTTTCTAAACCATTTTCCAAACCATCCTTTGAAAATATTTTTGAACCCAAACCCACATCCGAGTTTTTAAACCTAGGCTCTGATACCATAATTGTAACACCCCAAACCCGGCCTAGAAGTTACGACCGGATCTGGCATGTCACATGAAAGGAATGTCTAAAATAAATTGTGCGTTCGTTAAAAAGTTCGTATTCTTTTTGAAACTCCGCGTTTTGTGGTTTGTTTATAAAAGCCGATTCATTTCAATGCCCATTTTACAAAGTTGTTATTAATTTGAATAAAATTGTATTTGTTGTGAAAATCGAGCTTAAGTAATTTTGAATAAAAAACGGTTTATTATCATTTTAGGAAAATCCTATATTGAACATTTAATAATAAACAGTAACCAAATTGAAAGCTAAAACCAAATAAAATACCAAAGGCCTTATTACATAACAAAATCCCAAAATTAAAAGTAGGTTTAAATAAAAGAACCGAGTTTACGAGAAAACATTGCAGGGCCACCACAAGTCTGCCTCGGCTCCCAAATCCGCGATTTACTGATTACCTGAAACATTTAAAAAGAGGGGGTGAGTTTACGAAAACTCAGTGTGCAATTCCACTTACGAGTGATAACTGGGCCTAAGCCCACAAAAGCAGTTTGGGCCTTAGCCCTCACAATAACATACTTGGCCGAAGCACACATAAATCGAATCAGGCCGTAGCCCTAACATCACAGTATAGCAGATAACACATGCCAAATGATGCAAAACCCAATCCCAGCCTAAATTTCCATCCGCTACACACCACCCGTACCTGCCAATCACACTAGTGGGGATTACTAAATCGACCCTCCATCCGCTACACACCCTCGAAGGCAGTCGCTGCAGTCAATTGCACATCGCCCTTATAACGTGGCATAGCCACCAGATAATGTGACAGAGTCACCGGATTCATAATATGTGACATAAGTCACCGGATTCATAATATGTGACATAAGTCACCGGATAATGTGGTAAAACCACCGGAACACTTCTCCTTTTCATTATCATATCCCCAACCCCATGCAAACATAATAATTCGTGTATGCAGTATGTCATGTATGCAAAACATATATCAAATATAAGAATAACATGAATTACCATCATAATCAGATAGACATAAAATAACAAAATCAAGCTAATCAACCTCTAAGGGTATAATCGTAATTTTACCTACCAAGGGTATTTTCGTAATTTACCCACCAAGGGTATTTTCGTAAATTCACACCTGCAATGGCCTTTCCGAAGGCCTAATGTCGCCACCAGCGACTCAGCTACCATTTCCGGTCCTTATCGAACTATTGGGCCTAAAACCCGATTTTGGCCCATTCGGGCCCACACGCTCGTGTGGCCCACCTAGCACAAATCTAGCCACGTATATAAGTTCCACCTAGTCTAGTTCAACATATACTAAACAATCATACAATTTACTCATTTGGGCCCACGGGCCCATTAGGCCCACTTTGGCCATCGTGGCCCAAGCAGCCCAACCCACAAGAATACTACTGATGGCCTCAACTATCACGTCGAAGCCCCACACGTGTGCTCGCACGCTCGTGTGGCTACTATTGCCGTGACCGGCACTTCGGCATTTGCCGCTCTACAACTAAAGTAGAGAAGTACACACTTGATAGGACTCTGGTGCTAAACCGCGCTGCGACCACTCCTGTGCCCAAACGCCCACCAAGGTATGTTAACCCTCCTCCTGGAATGCTCTTTATATAGCTAGCTCTTCACCTTCATTCTTTGTGTCTTTCCGATGTGGGATCCCTTTGCCAGTAGAGTTTAAATTCAACTGAAACTTTTGTCGTCCAATCCGCAAAATAAATACTCCATTGCTTCTCATGAGATTCGAACCCAGGCTCCCTTGTAACATAATCCATGCCGCTAACCACTTAGCCACAAGCTCCTCTTATGTCTTAAACCATGCGCAACTAAATATAAACTATGGCCCAAATTCTAAGATCCAAGTAAAAAGAAACCAAAATGCAAAAGCCAAGACTTGAACCTTAGACCTCCTTCCTTCCTTGTGGCGTCACTCCCTTGCTCCCTAAGTGGCGTCACTTTGCCACTACACCACACACTCCACTTGTGTCATTTTCCTCCACTTTTTATTCTTAAGGCCTACCTGCCAACTTCCAGGGTTTTTTTCCGCCTAAAACCAAAATTTCCCTAAAGCCTAAATTTGATCCCGGGACTTCCTAGAAGCCCTCTAATCTTCCAAAATCACTTACCTAATAAGTCTAACTTGCATTAATACCGTTCTCTAAAATTTTAAACGCTACTATGCTTAAGGCCCATTGGGCTCAATCCTACTAGGCCCAATTTCAGGATGTTACTGCCCTTCCGCATTTTTTAGATTTTAAAATCAAGTTTTCTGTTATTGCAATTTTTGTCCTAAAAATTTTACGCGATTGTAATTCGGTCTTTTTTTTAAACGCTGCGTTTTACTATTTGGGGAAAATTGCGTTCCTCGTCCCCAGCATTTCGCGCGCATTGCTTTTTCGTCCTTTTATTGTTCATAATGTCTAAATTGGCCCATTTATTTATGTTTTAAATTCAATTTGGCCCGTTTATTATATTATTTTGCAATTATTATTTATTATTGCTATTATGCTATCATTGTTTTATTATTATTATTATTATTGCCTTGGTATTACTACTTAATATCCTTACTATTACTATTATTATATTATAATATATATTCTTGCTTATTCTTTTGCATATATAATATTATTTATTAATTACTATTACCATTATTATTATTATCATTATCATCTTATCTTTCGTTTTATTTTTCATTACTATTCATACATTACATATTATTAGTGTTACTTGTATTTTCATTGTCATTATTCTATTATTATTATTATTATACTATTATTATTATTATTATTTTTACTATTGCTATTATCATTATTATTATTGTTTGTATGTATATTATTGTTACTATTATATCTATGCACATATATACTACTATTGCTATCAATAATATTTTATTTATTGCTTGTTGTTTTCATTATTATATCTATTTCATCATTGCATTATCACTATTGTTATTAGTATCATTCGATTTTCATATATATATTTCACTTATTTTTATTACCGTCATTTTTCTTATATATATATATATATATATACATATCCCGCATTACTACTATCATTATATTATTTTTTTTCTTATACGCATATATTTTACCTATTTTTATATATTACCACCATTATTATTATCATTATTTTCTATCATCGCCAATACATATACACCATTGTCACGATACTTTCCTGTCACCATTACTTATATTCTCATCGTCATCTCACTATTTTTCGACATCTCAATCTTTATAACGACCAATATTTCTGTATTAGCAATTCGGGCGAATCGAGCCCTAACTTACTGGGTTCTGATTTTTCTCGTTTAATTTAAACAACGGAATATCCCTTTCAAAATCACAAATTCTAGTTTTAAATCGACATTCTGTATTAGCAATTCGAGTGAGTCGAGCCCTAACTTACTGGGTTCCGGTTTCTTCTTGTTTAAAGCTAAACAACGGGATGTCTCTTTTGAAATCGCAATTTAAATTTTAAAACAAAACACTTAATCTCGGATATTCGAAATGTCGCGCCTTAACTTACTGGACTCGACATCTAGATACTTCAGATAAGTTTCTTTTCCTATTAAAATAGGGGCAATATTCCCAATTTGGACCTTCAAGAAAACGAGCCTTAACTTACTGGGTTTTGATTTCTCGTTTGACAAATGACGGGAGATCCTCTTCAAATATAAAACTAAGTTTTAAAAGGCGAGCTTAGTTTCGGGAGTCTTAAGTATTGCGCCCTAACTTATTGGACATGATGCTTTATCTCTTCGAAACTAAGAGAGTCTTAACGTCCCTTCCAATTCCTTCAAGTTTTGGAAATAAAAGTATCTATTTTCAAATCATTTCAAAGTTTTCACCAATAGGACATCGATCAATCAGTTTGGTACCAATTTCGGGCGTGTCGAGAGTGCTAATCCTTCCTCACACGTAATTGACTTCCGAACCCATTTTTCTCAAATTTTCGTAGACCAAAAGCATCGTTTTAATAAACCGAGACGTTTTATTAAAACAAAGGTGATCCGATCACACCCAAATAAAGATCGGTGGCGACTCCCTTCCTTTTCGTTTTCAAAAACCAAGTCGACCGCGTCGTTTACTGTTTTATCGAAAAATAGTTACGACATTTTTTTTAAATTTTATAAGTATAGTTGAGATTTTGTTATTTAAATAAATAAAACATGTGATAAAATTTTAATCTAATTTATGTAATTAAAAAATTCTATCGATTGTGTACTAAATAATTACAGATATTTAGTAATATCATATTTAATTATTATAAGTACATTAGCAATGGATAGTAATAATTCCATAAGCAAAGTTAAAATTGTGAAAAATATTCAGGAGTGAAACTTTAGAGGGTCAATAAAATTGAAAGTTATTGGGATTCAAAACATGAATATTATATTTAAAAAATCCTTGAATTGAATGATAATTAGCACATTTCAACTAAGCCCTTGTCTTCTCCCTACATTCACCCTTGCAAATGTCCCATTTATTCTTTTAGATTTTAAAATATACCTTAAGTGACATTTGTTAGGATTAAAACATTGGTTGTAAATTTTTGGTAAAATTAATATTGTAACACTCTATATTTGATTCGGTCTTCAGGTTCGAGTTATGAAATGTTATATTGATTGCTGAAGTAGTTACAATTTATTATTATTTTATATTAATTTTGTAAATATTTTTATTTTATATTTACGGATTTGGTTTATGAAAATGGGGTTCTGAAATTGTATTTTCAAACACTATTAAAATTCAAGTAGTTCCAATTATAAAGGCTCATGTACTAGGAGACATATTGCATTTTTGTTTTATTTACTCAAAAAATAGGTAAACTAATCTTTATATATTAAATTAAAGAACAAATTGATCTTTTCTATTTAAAATTTCATCCACTTGTACGTTAAAATTTTGTAACTAAACAATAACATGAACAAAAATAAATAAATTTTTTAACATGAAAAAAAAAGTTAGGAAAATAAATTAGCGTAGTAAATAAAGAAGAGGCACGTGGGCATCTTAAAAAGGCGGCGATAGATGTATGTTTTTTGGAGAAGGTAACCCATTAAGGTCGAAATCAGGTTTGGAGAGGAAGACTACACCAATATTCAACAACCAACCAAATCTGCATTGGATTTCTTTTGCTTTTGGTTAAAAAGTTTTTAATTAACTTTTCCTTTAGGAAATGAGTTTATATTTGATGGAGGGATAATGTCCAATGCTTTCTACATGCGACGGGTGGAATTGGTGCCTCCCTTTTCCACTTGGCATCGCTTTTTTTATTCTCTTTTAAGACGATATCTAATATAATGGTTAAATATCAATTATGATCCCTTTATTTTTTACATTATATAAACTGCCAAATTTTAATTTCAGTCTCTCTACTATGCTTAAAAAATCTATATAACTATAGAAATAAAGAAGTCCAAAGGCTTATCTATCGGACACACGTCACCCTTTTTTTTCTTTTGTAAGTTTATACATAATGGTAAATTTTCAGTTTTAAACCTTATATTATTCTCAAAGTTATGATTTAATCTTTATACTTTAATTTATATATATATATATATATATATATATATATAAAAGGTTAAGTACACACCTAAAATCCAACTTTTTTTTTCCATATAATATAATGGTAAAATTTTAGTTTTGGTCCTTTTATTATGTTCATATTTGAAATTTAATATTTATATTTTAATTTGACATAATTCTGTAATTTACTTTATGTAATGGATGTTGGAAAGTTTAATTTAAGGAATCTTTGATTTTGATTTATGGAATGGGTTAAAAACAACAAAGATATTTTGTACAGATGAAACAAAAGCATAAAACATTAAACATTGCAAAACATTGTAATTCATTAATTAATTAAGGCCAAACTGTTTACAAAAAAACAAGATCATATCTCCTATATGACTTGTAACTACATATGCTTAGAAGGCCAAATTGTTTCCAAAGTTACCTACAATTCAGTACAATTGAACTCAGTTGAATTGTAGTCAATTTTTTTTTTTTAAAAAGAATGTAGCTATCTGCCTAAGTTTAGAAGTTAGTAGCAATAATAGACAAATTTACACAATAAGCTAAAAACAGTTAACAAAATAAACTTCCATCTTGCAATTTTGGTTCACTAGTATTGGGAAAAGCTTGATCCATAAGGTGTTATCAATGGGTCTGAGACAAATGACTCTTGAGTAGAAGGCATCCATCTTGTAACAGTCCGGTTTATACCCTAGTCGGAACAGTGGTTTTGGGACCACAAATCCGAGTCTGAATAATATTTTTAATATTATTTTCTGTGCCTTTAATAGGTGATTAAACATGTGTTAAATTTCCATAAGTTAATTTGTCCGTCTATATGCTTAATGTGAAAAAAAAGATTAAATTGCATTAAATGCAAAACTAGCATGCTAGTTGTTAAAGTACCTATGTGTTGTGGCTTTTAAAAGAGGAGGCCTTATGAGGCAATTAAACCACTATTTAGTTAGTGGATGAGCAAAGGACAAATATGCCCTTAATATATGTTTATTTTAATTATTTGTTGAAGGGATAATTTTGTAAATAGGTAAATAATATGATAATACATAAAAGAAACAATTGAAAGATGATAGTTATCATCTTATTTTAACCAAAATTAGCAAAGAAAAGGAATGAATAAACCAAGCTAGGTTTCGGCCATACATAAGCAAAATTAAGGCATGTTTTGACTTCGGATTTTGATGATTTTTATGTTTTTGAGATCGTTGCTTAATCTACTATCAAGCCCATTTTGTAATTTGAAGAGTTGATGATGTTCATGAGATGTACCATTGATGAAATGGTGAGATTTGTGATAAGTTTAGGTGTTAAATGAAAGATATGTGTTAAATGAACATGTTTTGTTCTTGAATTTTAGATGAATTTAGCCAATCAGGGCTAAATTGTGAAAATAGTATTTTGCGGGATTAAATTGTGAATTTGATGAAATGTTTGGACTTATAGGAGATACATGAGCATTTGGCTAAGCATGGATATATGATGATTTTGTATATTTGATGTTTTGTGGAAAATGGACTAAATTGATAAAATGTGCAAATGTGAGGGTTAAGTTGCAAATAGCCCTAAATATGTGTTTTGGATTGAATTGAATGATTTGATGAATGAATCAGTTAAATCTGTATATGTATAGATCAAGAACCGAAGAGAACGGATTTAGATCAGGGAAAGTCGAAAATTATTGAATAGCCGTACGTTTCCGTTAAACCAAACTCGAGGTAAGTCGATATACAAATAAATGTATTTGCTATGAATTATTTGAGTATATATGATATTTGAATTGCTATGACTATCCATTAAGATGGAATGTATGTGAAATACGAGTTACGAATAAGTCGCCAGGTTGATAATGTCCGAGAAGTCCCGATTGAACCTAGGAATAGATAGGATAGTATATGTCATGACATAGGTGTCTGTTATGTGATATCATGTAAGACCACGTCTGGGACATTGGCATTGATTCGAGATTTCGTGTAAGACCACGTCTGGGACGTTGGCATCGATAAGAGGTTTACGTGTAAGACCATGTCTGGGACATTGGTCTCGTATTGATTCGTGTAAGACCCTGTCTGGGACAGTGGAATCGATATTTGATTACATGTAAGACCACGTTTAGGGCGTTGGCATTGTACGATTATTCCGAGCACTCTGGGTGTCCTATTAGATTCTGAACAGTTCAACGGGCAAATCTGAGATACAAACGACTATGTAATTTATATATCTGTTTCAGGTACGTTTGATATGTACACTAATTGTGTATAAAAGGTATGTGCTTATATGTACTTACTAAGATAAATATGTGCAAAGAAAGGATGGAACGAGATGTGAAGATATGCTTAAATGATCTATATGCTTATGTGATACTTAAGTTGAGAAATGTGTTAAGATATGGCTAGGTAAATGAGCCAAATACTATATGTGTTGTATATGCTATGAGAACCATTATTGTCATTGTATAAATATGGCTATGTGCATTTTATGTTAAGTTTATTTGTATATGGCTTGCTAAGCTTTTGGAAAGCTTACTTTGTGTGTGTTTGCTTTGTTTTTTTAGATCGTTAAAACTACTGAAGGCTCGGGACTATTGAGGATCGTCATCACACTACCTAGCTCAGTTTGGTACCTTTTGGATATGTATATAGTTAAATATGGCATGTATAGGCTAGTCATTTTTGATTATGTTGAAATGTGTATAAATAGCCATGAGATGTGGCTAGATTAATGTTGGTAGTAAGCATGAATGAATATGTTATATGTTGCAAGTGTTGGTATGGCTTGATAGCAAATGAAATGGTCAAGGCTATGGTAAGCATATGAATGCATTATGAGTATGTTTGAATGATCAAAGAAATGGTTATAAGAAAGGTAAATGTGGATGAATCATGCTTGAATATTTGTATGTGTTTTAGTTATGTAAAATTGGCATGAATGGAAATGAAATTGAATGTGGAGACTTGTTGATTTTTGGCATGTCTTTGATTGTCAATAGTGTATGATATGAATTGGTATATTGTTTGTAGGTATGCCCCTTATGTGGGTGGCATTATGGCATTGCAAATGGCCTGTTTTGCCTACACGGTTGTGGCACACGGGCGTGCCTGGTAGTCGTGTGAATAAGTCAGTAACTAGCCTAACTTTACACGACCATGATACACAGGCATGCCTGATAGCCGTGTGGTTAAATCAGTAACTAGCCTAATGTTACACGGCTATGGCACATGGGCGTGCCTGATGGCCGTGTGGATAAGTCAGTATACATGCTCTGATTTGGCATGGCCAGGACACATAGGGGTGTCTAGTAGTCGTGGGAGGCACACGGCCTGCCCACACGGGCGTGTGACCTCTGTAACATAGAGATGTTTTAAATTTCTGAGAACTTTCATATGTGTTCGGTTTAGTCCCGACCCTATTCTAAATCATGATTGGTCTCGTTGACCTATAAAAGGGACACTTTGATTATGATTGATGAATTGTATTACTAAATGTCTGTAAAAGTTTCTGATCTGTTCGGTAATGCCTTTAACCCTAATCCAGTGATGGATACGGGTTAGGGGTGTTACACATCTAACAATGGGTGGTTGTCCAGCTGGTTTCCTCTTGAATGGAAGCTTTTCTCTTAGGGTAACTTCTTGATGAGTTGGTAGCATATATTGGTTACGAACACCAATTGTGTGTCTTGGGACCTACATGAACAAGTCAAGTCATTCATCAAACATATTGCATATGAAAAGTAAAGTAATGAAGCTAAGTGTTCAAGGCAAATAACTTACTAGAGGGTTTTGGCCGACTTCCCCTCTGCAGCTCGTTTTATTGTGACCAAATTTCTTGCATTTACTGCACTTCATTTGCACCCCTTTCTTGGTCAACTTTGTTTTCGTTTGTGGTTCATCAGGTTCTTTCCTTCTGATCTTAGTAGGTTTACCAGATGGCCTTCTTATTGGAGGAGGCAATATTGACAACAAGTCCGACAGAGGCTGCCATTGGTGAGGACACCTTATTGCCTAATGAAGTTGGAGTAGATGGCAAGCTGGGTTTTCTTAACGTAATAGTTATCTACATAAGTTTCAAGGTTATAATCTTTTAGATGAATGACAACCACCACATGATTGGAAGGGATGCTAGTGGTCTCCTATTTCCTACAGGAGCAAGAATGTTCAACTAGGTCCACCACATGTTGGGTGCCCGGACCACATTCAACTTGATACCCAGGGGCGAAGCCAGAATAATCTTTTAGGGGGGCCGAATGAAATTTTAATTTTTTATAGTTTATATCTTTATAATTTTTAAAGAATTAAATCAAATTTTTATAATTTTAGGGGGGCCAAAGTACAATTTTACCTTTACTAAATTAAAATTTTTAAAAAAATTTAAAGGTTTGAATAATAATTTTACATTTTAGGGGGGCCCGAGTCCTATGCCAGCCCCCTCTAGATTCGCCACTATTGATACCTTTCTTTGCTAGCATGTGATGGGAAACAACTAAAAATAGTTTAACATATCAAGAGCAGAGACAGACAATTCAACATTTTCTAGATATTGGCAGAATAAAGGCATACATGGAGCAATCATATTAAAAAAATAATCTATTTACCTCATTGAATCTTTGATATTGGAAGCCAAGTTTTTCTTGATCTTTGGACACAAGTTTCTTTTAAAATTTTTAGCTTCTTCTTTTTTGTTGACAATCAGCAACATAATTTTAATCCTAATTGTTTCCATCATGGTCAAAATGGGCTTTCGTCTTGTTCCAAATATCATTTTGTGTAAGTAGTAGAAAGGAATATCAATTACAAAAACACAAAACAATTCACAAATAAAAAATAAACTGCATATAAAATTTTTTTCATAGGGGTTTACCTTGTTAAAGCATTCACAAAGATTATTCACCAGCATGTCAGACTTGCTCCTTCATGAGAAGTGGGACCTTGACTAGTGAGCAAGGTTCTTTCCCTTCAACCAATCATAAGCATCTTCATTGATATTTTTGTAACAACCCGATTTTGGGGCTAGTCGGAATAATGGTTTCGGGACCACTAATTCGAGATTGAAGAAAATTATTTTCATAATATTTTAGCATGATAGTAAGGTTGCATAGAAATTTTGGTGCTTTAATTTTAGTAATTGTGTGCTTAATTGTGAAAAAGGACTAAATTGCATTAAATGCGAAAGTATTGTTTTATAAGATAAAGGTGTCTAATAGCTGTAGATTTTAATTGGAGGTCCTTAATATGCAAATAGACCTTTCTAAAGTTAATATTTGGTCATAGGGGACAAAGAATTAAATGTTCAAAGCATCAGGTGAGATTTTGGTGGTAATTTGTCTAGTAAATAAAATAAGGAGAAGAACATATATCATCTTTTCCCCTTCTTCTCACCATCGAAATTTCCAAAGAAAAACACCATGGGAGCTTGAAAATTTTCAGCAACTCCTTATCTCTACAAGTAAGTGATCCTAGTGGGTTTTATTGAGAATTTTTGTACTTTTAGAGTCCCCAAAGCTTAAGCTAGCTAATGAGGGGACTAATTTGCAATATGGTTGAAAGTCTAGGGACTTTCCATGAGAGAGTTTATGTTGTTTGCTGAGTTTTTATGGAAGAAAATGAATGATAGTGAGTTAAGGTACAACTTTTGTGAAAAGTGTTAGCATGAAAACACCTAAATAGGACTTGAATGCAAAGGTTGAAAATGTGTAATAAATGCATGAAATAATTGGAATTATGAGTAGTTGTAAGATTAATAAATGTTCAGCTAGGCTTGTTTAATGAGAAAATGCGATGAAAAATGATTTATGAGCCTAGGGGCAAAATTGTAATTTTTGCCAAAGTACAAGGGCAAAATGGTCATTTTTGCCTAAGTAGAGATTATGATGTATTATGATCATGAAATGATTGAATGAATGAAGTTTTGTAGTTATAGATCAAGAAGAGCGCGAAATTAACCTTGACCGAGGAAAGGGCAAGGTTTTAGATTAAACCGCAAATTAACGCATTTTGCACTGAAGTAAGTTCATGTGTAAACGATGTATCTTAAATACACATGTTATTGTTTATTGGGGTATTGTGTCATTGAGGTCATTTATGGTTTAAATGAATTGGACTTGTTAGAATATGAATGTTGAAATAGATATGTAAGTGTAGAATATGATCCATAATAAACTATGGTGGGCTGTGTGCGATACCACCTTAATTATTCTTGTTGGTGCGCTATGTGCGATACCACCTTAATATTTGTTCACGATGGGCTGTGTGCGATACCATCATTTATGTTATCAATTGGTGGGCTATGTGCGATACCACCGTAAATATTCTTGTTGGTGGGTTATGTGTGTTACCACCCTGTTTAAGACAAATGGTGGGCTAAGTGTGAAACCACCGAGTGTTTGATATTTCTAAGAGTGACTTATCCTGAAATTGTGTTGTGTTGTTTCATGTGGTCTTGTGGTGATAAGTGCAGGGATGTATGTTAAATAATAAGAGCATTTGGTTGTGATATGGTTGGAATGTGGTAAGAAAGAATGAGTAAGCATGATCTTGGATTGTTGGATGCTTTTACTTATTATGAAATGCTATTTATTGATTAGCACATGTTATGATATTTATTGTTTACATGTAAAATTACTAAGCTTTAAAGCTTACTCCCTTTCTTTTCCCCTTGTTTTATAGAGTCAAAAGAGCCGGGTCGGGATACGAAGATAATTGGAAGATCACCCACACTATCAGCTCATCTTAGTATATTTTTGAATTAGCATTCTGAGTATGGCATGTATAGGGGCTAGGCTAGGTGAAATGTTTATTATTTTGGCCAAGTGTGCATTGGCTCCTTATAGATGAATTCTTTTGTACATGGCCATAGTTAATGGCTCAGTACTATTAATTAATGAAAATATGAGGTTATTCTTGATCGTGTAGGGTATATGATTGGGTTGTTTGGTTATGAATTATGCTGGAATGAATTAAGGTGATGAAAGAGCTTGGCGAATAGCCTTGTTCTTGTCCACACGGGTAGGCACACGGGCGTGTGTCTAGGCTGTGTGTGACACATGGTCAGTCCCATGGGTGTGTGACCAGGCCGTGTGTCCCCTGCATGTTAGTTTTACAAGTCAGTAATCTTTGTAGTAAACACACGGGTAGAGACACGGCCGTGTGTCTCAACTGTGTGGAAGGCACGGCCAAAGACATGGGCGTGTGCCCAAGCCGTGTGGAGTCTGCACTTTGAAATTGGAATTTAATTCGACACACGATCTAAGGACACGGGCGTGTGCCCTGGCCATGTGACCTTAGTGAGGTGATGACGTCATAAACAGAATGCCAAGGTTTTGGCACACGGGCTAAGACACGGGCGTGTCGAGGTCGTGTGAGAGACACGGGCCAGGGACATGAGCATGTGTTCGGCCATGTGAAATAAGTTAGTGTTGACCACGGGTGAGGGACATGGGCGTGTGTGACCACACGGCCTGTCCACACGGGCGTGTCCCGTTTCACACGGGCGTGTGACCCTTGTTTAGGTAAAATTTTTCTAATTGTGAAAAATTTTTCGAATTATCTCCGAAACCTTCCAGAAGCATGTTTAGGGCCTCGTAGGCCCATTATAAGGATGTTAGAGGTGTGTATGGAAAATTTTTAATTTGGAATGAAATTTGATAGCCCAAAGTTGTATGACCATGTGTGTTAAGTACGGTAACGCCTCGTATCCGGTTCCAGCGTAAATACGGTTAAGGGGTGTTACAATCCCTTTGAGTGCTTACCCTAGCAGCTTTCCAAAGCAAGTCTTTCAAAGCCTTTATTTAGAAAGAAACTTTCTTGAAATTTTGATGTAAGTGTCTAACACAGTTTCTTGTTTCTGCATCAGGAAACAACAAACATATTGTTTCTACAAGTCCTTACAAACAGAACAGAAATAATTTAATTTTTTGACATTTTGGCAAAAATAGAAAAAGCAAACAAATTGTGTTTTACCTTCTACTTGTTAAACATGAAAGATATCCGATATGACCTCACAATTTCTAAGTCCAATAAGAGCAACTCTAAGAACCAGCACCATGATGCTTCATTTTCACTTTCAACCACAACATATGCAATAAAATAGATGTCAATATTTGCATCTATCCCAACAGCTTCCAGCAGGTAACCACTAAAGTAGCCCTTAAAGAAACATGTAACGTCCTGCACATGTTCTAGCTTTATAGTTTTTAAAAAAGCTTTGTTATTTTGTTTATTCATTTTCTTCCACAAAGTTGCCGCCCAAATGTTGTATCAAAAACTCATGCGTCCAAATGCTTGCAAATTTGGCTTGGAGAGATCCAGGTGTATTGGCCGAATATTCCTTCAAAGTGCAGCCCATTAATTGCTATTCATGCCGTCCTAAGCATGCCATCATCCCTTGTCTCCTTAATAATTAAATCAATCCCAAGTGGCCATTGCCGTCAATAGTAAAACAAAATATAGGAAGTCTTCAATTTCAGCCACTTGCACTCCATGTTGGTTGATTTTAAAATTAAGCCACTATGCAATCCATGTTTTGTTTGCTGCCCATCTCCAATTATTTATTCCTTCTAATTGCTACATTGTTGTACAAGGTAAGACAAAATTTTGAAACTTTTAACTCCTTAATTTCAGCCACCTAAACGTCCACTCACCCATACCATCCAAGTGTTCCATTAAATTATTTTATTTTTTTCTTCTTGTTTGTTTTGTCTTTAGTTCCATTTTATCCCACAAAAGTATGAGCATTTATTTTTCAGCTTCCATACATCATGTGCCGTCCCAACCATGCTTTTTTTTCCTTTGTTTCTTTATTAAATAATTTAATTCAATCTCTGGTGACCATTCTCCCCAATTTCATCTTAAGTTCATCTAAGCAACGTTGGTGCCTTCTTCTTTTTCTCTAAATTTTCCTTCTTGCCGACTCCTCAAATTTGAGTGTGCATATTCTCATCTTTTCTTTCATCTTTTATTTTCTTTCAACCTTCGTTTAAGCAATCGTGTTATAAAGAAGGCCGAACTCGGAGTATTCGTTATCATAGTGACTAGCTAGAAATCGAGTCGAAGTGTTAAGGTAAGGAGTTCTTCTTGGATTTCGTTATATCTCTACTCGGCTATGTTGCAAATCGGATCGAAGTTTCGACTAATCGATTATTTTTTTTAAGGGACAAAGTCACTCGATATTCTCTATTTGTTAATCCTTCGGAAATAGTGAGTGTCGTAGGTGCCGACGATCAAAAAGGTTTAGTCCTTACCGTAATCAGGTGTGTAATCCCTTACTTTCCGAATACATGTTTGAAATGGGGTGTGTAATCTCATACCTCTCTAAATGTTTGCATGAAATGTTTTGTGATTCGGTCGAAAGACTGAAAAGCTGCAAACCAGCATCTATGGCCACTCGGGCGTACGTATGTTCGAAGTGCTAACCATATTTTGTAACAAAACAGTTTTGGTTAGCAGCAGTGACGTGATTTTGAAAAATCATCAAAAATAGTGGAACTTGAATTAGAAAGTGGAAGATTGAAAGATAATTGAGTCTATTTTCTTATAAAGAAAACCAAGCAAGCAAAGGATTAGTATATTTTGAAATTTTCAGATTTTTGTGAGACTGGTTCAGAGTGATTTTGAGATCCCCTGTTCTAACTTGGAAAAATCACTATAAATTGTAGAAAAATAATTACGGGACATGGTTTATATTATTAGAATCCTTAATGAGTATATTTTTATTTGGAGCAAACTAAAACATTATTTGAGTTCTGTACAATGAGATATCAGAGATGTTGTGAAGAGAGGTCAGAACTGTCAAACAGTGAAACAAGGGAAATTTTAATGAATAAACTGTACTAAATGGCTAAGCCAAAAATTCTGGAAAATTTTCAGTAAGAAGATATATGAGTCTAGTTTCAGTGAAAAATTACGGATCTAAATTTCGAGTTTCCTAACTCGAGTTATAGTCAATTTAGTCAACATAACGCAGATGGACAGTTTCGATTTTTATGCCTCAAATTAGTAATTAAGCCTAGGTTGCGAAAATTTCCATCATACCCTTAGAGGGTAAATTACCAAATTACCCTTAGTGGGTACAATTACCGAATTATAAAAACGCCCTTACGGGCTGAATTACGAAAATGCCCCTAATGGGCTGAATTACTAAATGTCCCTATGGACCAAATTACGAAAATACCCTTAATGGGCCAATTTGATAATTTGCTTAATGGGCCAATTTGGTAAATTGCTATATGGGCCAACTTGATAATTTGCTTAATGGGCCAATTTGGTAAATTGCTATATGGGCCAACTTGATAATTTGCTTAATGGGCCAATTTGGTAAATTGCTATATGGGCCAACTTGATAATTTGCTTAATGGGCCAATTTGATAAATTGCTATATGAGCCAATTTGATAATTTGCTATATGGGCCAAATGTGTTATTTGATAAATAGGTCATATTGATATGTGACAAATGGGCCAAAACTGCTAGATCGATATATATGGGCCAAAACTGCTAGATCGATATATATTTGGGCCAAAATTGCTAGATCGTTAAATGGGCTAAATTGCTATTTTGACTAACGGGCCAAATTGATAACTTGTAATATGGGTTTTCTGTTGAAATTTACCTTATGAATATACTGTTATGCATTATATATATATATACATGACTGCATAGGTTGGAATAATTGACGAAGAGAAGAAAGGCCTGTTGCCAAAATCTAGTTCGGTGGCTTTGCTACAAATATTTTAAATGGCTTAATGCCTCTAGTTCGGTGACTTTGTCACAATCTAGTTCGGTGGCTCTGCCACAAATATTATAATTGGCTTAATGCCTGCTATTGGTGTGTTGGCGGGGTGGGTTGACTTGATCCCCACAGGTGTGTTGGTTGGTACGGGCGGTGTGTAGCGGATGGAAATTAGGTTTGGTTGGGAATTGCATATCACATGCATTTTTATATTTGATTTATATAATGCACTTTTGTAAATGGGCTCAAGCCCAAATATATGTTTATATGGTTATGGCCCAGTAGACACGGTAAGTGTGTTACACACTGAGTTCTAAGTAACTCACCCCTTTTTCTTACCCTTCTCAGGTAATGACAATTGATGGAGGTTTGGGCCGGGGATGACTTCGTGTGGAGGCCATACTACGAATGATGAGTAAAAAAAAACTTTGAACTTCTTTTAAGTATTTTTTTTATCTAAGTACTATTTCAATTGCGATGTAATAAGGCCTCTGGTATTATTTTTATGGATTTTTATTCGTGGATGGATTTTAATATGTTTTAGTTACTTAAATGGGGCTGTTTAATTCTTATAAATGTTTTCTTAAACTTACGTATAAAAAGGGTTTTTCTTAAATAACACGTACTCGTAAAATTCCCGTGAAAACTCTTTTATAAATTTATTTCAACCAATTATTTAAGTTTTTAACCAATTATTTCTCTGAAAATCAAATTGTAAACTCTCATGTTTTAAAGTCATGGTTTTCAAATAAATCTCGATTTTTGATAAACTCTGTCTTCAAAATCGTTTTGAAAAATTGTTTTCATTAAAAGCATTGATGACTGGACGTAAGTTCGAATTGTGTGGCATGCCAAGTCTGGTCTTAACGCATAGGCCGGGTTTGGGATGTTACGTTTTGTGGTATCAGAGCTCAGTTTCCAAAACTCGACTGTGGTTTGGGTTAAAAAAAATCGTTTAAAACTGTTTAAATTTCTAGATTTTATGTGTTAAAGGTAGTATGGCACCACGAGCAGCCGGCACCAAGTCAAGTAAGTATTTATATATTAAATATTTATTATTGTGATATGACCATAGGAACACTCTAGAACTTCTAGTTTTAGGTGTTGAAAATGGTATACATTGAGATTATAGGAAGTGATTGCGAAAACAATTTTACCTCTTATATCTCATAAAATATCGTTAATAAATGCTGAAATAGTGTACTGATTCATAAAACTTGTAATCAGATTAAACCGTTAATAAATGGTATACGTGGACGTGGTAGACGTGGCCGTGGTAGAGGCCGAGGTGCTAGGGTGGCGTCTGAAGCGTCGGGTCTTATGCCGGAAATGGATGCACCTGTGTCACCTAGGAGTGAGACTGGATCTCATGATCATACGAGAGAGGATAATGCTTTGACTCAAGCAATGTTGCGATTCCTAGAAAGGGTCACTAGGGTTAGAACTGGTCCAGCAATTCGTGGATCAATCTCGGAACGACTTAAATCAAGTGGTGCCGAGGTTTTTAGAGGTGTTTCTGGTGTAGCTCCGAATGTTGCGGAATATTGGCTCGAGGCTGTAGAGCAGATTATGGATGATATGGAGTGCACTGTTGAGCAGAAACTGAGCTGTATCCTTGCTAAGGGATGAAGCGTATCAATGGTGGCTTACGGTTCGAGAAGGCACTGAGGCTGCATTGATTACTTGGGATTTCTTCAAAGCTGCTTTCCAAGGGAAGTACGTCGGGACAAGTTATGTAGATGACCGGAGGAAGGAATTCCTAAATTTGGTTCAAGGAAATAAGACGGTGGCAGCCTACGAGGCGGAATTTCTTCGCTTGAGCCGTTATGCTCGCACAATAGTGTCGACTGATCATGAGCACTGTGTACGCTTTGAAGATGGGCTGAATGATGAGTTGCGGGTACTGATAGCCCCACAACAAGTACGGACTTTTTCCTCGCTTGTGGAGAAAGCCAAGATAGCCGAAGAGGCTAAGAAATCAGAACGCCAGAACCGGGAAAGAGTTAGAGGCAAGAGGGATATTAAGTACACGGGCTCTGCTAAAAGGTTCCAGAAGAGGCCCCGAAATGATGAGCCAGCTCAAGCTAGAGCACCTGTGACTACTAATCAGAATCGAGATTGTACTGAATGTGGGAAGCGACATCCCGGGGAATGCTGGAGGAAAACTGGTGCCTGCTATAAATGTGGTTCCAAAGATCATCAGTATAAGAATTGCCCTCGACGAACTGATACGACTTCAGAAGCTCGTAACCCTGATGCTCAGACAGCTAGAGGCACTCAGCAGCCACCGAGAGGCCGTGGACCAGGTCGTGGTGGTCATGGTGTTGGACGTGGTCAAGGTGCACCGGGTCGAGGAAATGGCTTTAGAGGTAACGCGGAGGCAAGACAGCCGGGGTTGGTCTATGCGATTAGGCGTCGGGAAGATGGCGATGCACCTGATGTGATAACTGGTACGTTCTTCATCTTTGATGTACCTGTTACTGCTTTGACAGATATCGGGTCTACCCACTCGTATGTTGCTAGTGCCATATCTGGAAACCTGAATATTAGATCTGAGATTACCGATAGAGAGATGACGGTACTTAGTCCTTTAGGACAATCGGTAATTGTGAATAAACTGTTTAGAGACGTGCCCTTAGAAATCCAAAGAGAAATATTTCTGGTGGATTTGATGGAATTGCCTTTTGGCGAGTTCGATCTTATTTTGGGAATGGATTGGTTGGTGAAGCACCGGGCGCAATTGGATTGTGCTGAAAAGCGAATGTTGATAAGGACTGTGGATGATGAGGAGGTAGTTATGATTGGTGAGCGAAGGAACTTTTTGGCAAATGTGGTATCCGCTTTGAAGGCAGAAAAGATGGTGCGGAAAGGGTATGGAGCATTCCTAGCCTTCATTAGTGCTTCGGATGCCAAGGAATTATCAGTGGAAGGTGTGAAAACGGTGAAGGAATTTCCAGATGTCTTTCCCGAAGAACTTCCGGGTCTACCTCCAGATCGAGAAGTAGAGTTTGGTATTGAGCTTTTGCCCAGAACGGCTCCGGTGTCCATTACTCCTTATAGAATGGCACCGAAGGAGTTAGCGGAGCTTAAAACTCAAATTCAAGAATTGTTAGATCAGGGATTTATCCGACCGAGTATGTCTCTGTGGGGAGCACCGATTTTGTTCGTCAAGAAGAAGGATGGGTCGATGCGTATGTGCATTGATTATAGGCAGTTAAATAAATTGACAATCAAGAATAGGTATCCATTGCCGAGAATCAATGACCTGTTTGATCAATTGAGAGGAGCTTCAGTTTTCTCCAAGATTGATTTGAGATCGGGTTATCATCAACTCAAGGTTAAAGAGGCGGATATTCATAAGACGACATTCCGAACTCGTTATAGACATTATGAGTTTTTGGTTATGCCGTTTGGTTTGACCAATGCACCAGCTGCATTTATGGACATGATGAATCGAGTCTTTCAACCCTATCTAGACCAGTTCGTAGTAGTGTTCATAGATGATATCTTGGTATATTCGAGGAATGAAGAAGAGCATGACTCACATTTGCGCATTGTGTTGCAGATTTTGCGGGATAAGCAACTTTATGCCAAATTCAGTAAATGCGAATTTTGGTTGAAGGAAGTGACTTTCTTGGGGCATGTGGTGTCAGCCGAAGGAATAAGAGTTGATCCTCGGAAGGTAGAGGCTGTGTTGGAATGGAAACCACCGAGGTCAGTGGTTGAAATTCGAAGTTTCCTAGGGTTGGCTGGTTATTACCGGCGTTTTGTTGAGGGGTTTTCATTGATTGCGGCACCCCTAACTAAGTTGTTGCGAAAAGGAATACCGTATGTGTGGACCGATAAACAACAAGAAAGTTTCGAGAAACTGAAGAAGATTTTGACGGAAGCGCCAGTACTGATTCAACCTGAGGCTGGAAAAGAGTTTACCGTTTATTGTGATGCGTCACATACGGGTTTAGGATGTGTGTTGATGCAAAGTGGGAAAGTGGTGGCGTATGCTTCTCGTCAGTTGAGGCCGCATGAAGTCAACTATCCTACTCATGACTTGGAGTTGGCTACGGTGGTGTTTGCTTTAAAGATTTGGAGGCACTATCTCTATGGTGAGAAGTCGATCATTTATACGGACCATAAGAGTCTTAAGTACCTCCTTACCCAAAAGGAGTTAAACCTGAGACAACGGAGATGGGTGGAATTGTTAAAAGATTATGACTTCTCAATCGAGTACCATCCTGGAAAGGCTAACCTGGTGGCAGACGCGTTGAGTCGTAAGGTAGTATCGGAGTTGAGAGCAATGTTTGCTCATCTCAGTTTGTTTGAGGATGGCAGTCTACTAGCGGAACTTCAGGTGAAACCTCTGTGGTTGGAGCAAATCAAGGAAACACAGTTATCAGATGAAAAGTTGGGTCCTTTAATGCAACAAGTTGAAAGTGGTATAATAGGGGATTTTGGATTGAACAAGGATGGCGTGCTATGTTTTTGTGGAAGAGTTTGTATGCCCATGGATTCGGGTTTGAGACAAATGATTCTACGGGAGGCGCATAGTAGTCCTTATGCTATGCACCCCGGAGGAAATAAGATGTATCGGGATCTTCGTGAACAGTATTGGTGGCCAGGGTTGAAACGAGAGGTTACTGAATTTGTGGGGAAATGCTTGACTTGTCAACAAGTGAAGGCGGAACATCAATTACCATCGGGATTATTACAACCGGTAAAGATTCCTCTATGGAAATGGGAACGGATAACGATGGATTTTGTTAGTGGGTTACCCTTAACACCTACTAAGAAAGATTCTATTTGGGTGGTAGTTGATCGATTAACGAAGACTGCTCATTTTCTACCAGTTCGTACAGATTACTCGCTGCGGAAATTGGCTAAGCTGTATGTATCTGAGATCGTGAGGTTGCATGGGGTACCAGTGTCTATCATATCGGATAGGGATCCCAGGTTTACATCACGGTTTTGGAAAGCTTTACATGAGGCTTTGGGAACAAAGTTAAACTTTAGTACGGCTTTTCATCCTCAGTTAGATGGTCAGTCAGAAAGAGTAATTCAGATTTTGGAAGACATGTTACGTGGTTGTGTAATCGACTTCAGAGGTAGTTGGGAGGATTTCCTACCGTTGGCAGAGTTTGCGTATAATAACAGTTACCAATCTAGTATTCAAATGGCACCTTATAAAGCTTTATATGGTCGTAGGTGTCGTACCCCTACTTGTTGGACTGAATTGGGGGAGCGACAGTTGTTGGGTCTTGAGTTGATATCTGAGACAGAAGAAAAGGTAAAGGTGATTCGAGCACGGTTAAAGGAAGCTTCGGATCGACAAAAGTCGTATACGGATCTGAAGCGTAAGGATATTGAGTTTGCTGTGGGGGAGCAGGTCTTTCTGAAGGTCTCACCTTGGAAGAAAATTTTCAGATTTGGAAGGAAGGGCAAGTTGAGCCCTAGGTTCATCGGACCATATCGTGTGATGAAGCGTGTTGGCCCAGTGGCCTATCAGATTGAATTACCTCCGGAGTTGAGTCAAATTCATAATGTTTTCCATGTTTCCATGCTGAGGCGCTATAGATCGGATCCGTCTCACATAGTACCGGTAGAAGAAGTGGAGTTGAGATCAGACTTGTCTTTCGAGGAGGAACCAGTAGAAATCTTAAACCGAGATGTTAAGGTGCTAAGAAAGAAAACTGTGCCATTGGTCAAGGTTTTATGGCATAATCACAGAGCGGAGGAAGCTACGTGGGAGCCTGAGGATGCAATTCGGCAACAATATCCTCACCTCTTCTAATCAGGTAAATTTCGAGGACGAAATTTTCTTTAAGGGGGTAGCACTGTAACATCCTGCACATGTTCTAGCTTTATAGTTTTTAAAAAAGCTTTGTTATTTTGTTTATTCATTTTCTTCCACAAAGTTGCCGCCCAAATGTTGTATCAAAAACTCATGCGTCCAAATGCTTGCAAATTCGGCTTGGAGAGATCCAGGTGTATTGGCCGAATATTCCTTCAAAGTGCAGCCCATTAATTGCTATTCATGCCGTCCTAAGCATGCCATCATCCCTTGTCTCCTTAATAATTAAATCAATCCCAAGTGGCCATTGCCGTCAATAGTAAAACAAAATATAGGAAGTCTTCAATTTCAGCCACTTGCACTCCATGTTGGTTGATTTTAAAATTAAGCCACTATGCAATCCATGTTTTGTTTGCTGCCCATCTCCAATTATTTATTCCTTCTAATTGCTACATTGCTGTACAAGGTAAGACAAAATTTTGAAACTTTTAACTCCTTAATTTCAGCCACCTAAACGTCCACTCACCCATACCATCCAAGTGCTCCATTAAATTATTTTATTTTTTTCTTCTTGTTTGTTTTGTCTTTAGTTCCATTTTATCCCACAAAAGTATGAGCATTTATTTTTCAGCTTCCATACATCATGTGCCGTCCCAACCATGCTCTTTTTTTTTTCCTTTGTTTCTTTATTAAATAATTTAATTCAATCTCTGGTGACCATTCTCCCCAATTTCATCTTAAGTTCATCTAAGCAACGTTGGTGCCTTCTTCTTTTTCTCTAAGTTTTCCTTCTTGCCGAATCCTCAAATTTGAGTGTGCATATTCTCATCTTTTCTTTCATCTTTTATTTTCTTTTATTTTGTTATATCTCTACTCGGCTATGTTGCAAATCGGATCGAAGTTTCGACTAATCGATTATTTTTTTTAAGGGACAAAGTCACTCGATATTCTCTATTTGTTAATCCTTCGGAAATAGTGAGTATCGTAGGTGCCGACGATCAAAAAGGTTTAGTCCTTACCGTAATCAGGTGTGTAATCCCTTACTTTCCGAATACATGTTTGAAATGGGGTGTGTAATCTCATACCTCTCTAAATGTTTGCATGAAATGTTCTGTGATTCGGTCGAAAGACTGAAAAGCTGCAAACCAGCATCTATGGCCACTCGGGCGTACGTATGTTCGAAGTGCTAACCATATTTTGTAACAAAACAGTTTTGGTTAGCAGCAGTGACATGATTTTGAAAAATCATGAAAAATAGTGGAAGTTGAATTTGAAAGTGGAAGAGATATGGATTGAAAGATAATTGAGTCTATTTTCTTATAAAGAAAACCAAGAAAGCAAAGGATTAGTATATTTTGAAATTTTCAGATTTTTGTGAGACTGGTTCAGAGTGATTTCGAGATCCCCTGTTCTAACTTGGAAAAATCACTATAAATTGTAGAAAAATAATTACGGGACATGGTTTATATTATTAGAATCCTTAATGAGTATATTTTTATTTGGAGCAAACTAAAACATTATTTGAGTTCTGTACAATGAGATATCAGAGATGTTGTGAAGAGAGGTCAGAACTGTCAAACAGTGAAACAAGGGAAACTTCAATGAATAAACTGTACTAAATGGATAAGGCAAAAATTCTGGAAAATTTTCAGTAAGAAGATATATGAGTCTAGTTTCAGGGAAAAATTACGGATCTAAATTTCGAGTTTCGTAACTCGAGTTATAGTCAATTTAGTCAACATAACGCAGATGGACAGTTTCGATTTTTATGCCTCAAATTAGTAATTAAGCCTAGGTTGCGAAAATTTCCATCATACCCTTAGAGGGTAAATTACCGAATTACCCTTAGTGGGTACGATTACCGAATTATAAAAACGCCCTTACGGGCCGAATTACGAAAATGCCCCTAATGGGCTGAATTACTAAATGTCCCTATGGACCAAATTACGAAAATACCCTTAATGGGCCAATTTGATAATTTGCTTAATGGGCCAATTTGGTAAATTGCTATATGGGCCAACTTGATAATTTCCTTAATGGGCCAATTTGGTAAATTGCTATATGGGCCAACTTGATAATTTGCTTAATGGGCCCATTTGGTAAATTGCTATATGGGCCAACTTGATAATTTGCTTAATGGGCCAATTTGATAAATTGCTATATGGGCCAATTTGATAATTTGCTATATGGGCCAAATGTGTTGTTTGATAAATAGGTCATATTGATATGTGACAAATGGGCCAAAACTGCTAGATCGATATATATGGGCCTAAACTGCTAGATCGATATATATATGGGCCAAAATTGCTAGATCGTTAAATGGGCTAAGTTGCTATTTTGACTAACGGGCCAAATTGATAACTTGTAATATGGGCTTTTTGTTGAAATTTACCTTATGAATATACTGTTATGCATTATATATATATACATGACTGCATGGGTTGGGATAATTGACGAAGAGAAGAAAGGCCTGTTGCCAAAATCTAGTTCGGTGGCTTTGCCACAAATATTTTAAATGGCTTAATGCCTCTAGTTCGGTGACTTTGTCACAATCTAGTTCGGTGGCTCTGCCACAAATATTATAATTGGCTTAATGCCTGCTATTGGTGTGTTGGCGAGGTGGGTTGACTTGATCCCCACAGGTGTGTTGGTTGGTACGGGCAGTGTGTAGCGGATGAAAATTAGGTTTGGTTGGGAATTGCATATCACATGCATTTTTATAATTGATTTATATAATGCACTTTTGTAAATGGGCTCAAACCCAAATATATGTTTATATGGTTATGGCCCAGTAGACACGGTAAGTGGGTTACACACTGAGTTCTAAGTAACTCACCCCTTTTTCTTACCCTTCTCAGGTAATGACAATTGATGGAGGTTTGGGCCGGGGATGACTTCGTGTGGAGGCAATACTACGAATGATGAGTAAAAAAAAAACTTTGAACTTCTTTTAAGTATTTTTTTTATCTCAGTACTATTTCAATTGTGATGTAATAAGGCCTCTGGTATTATTTTTTATGGATTTTTATCGTGGATGGATTTTAATATGTTTTAGTTACTTAAATGGGGCTGTTTAATTCTTATAAATGTTTTCTTAAACTTACGTATAAAAAGGGTTTTTCTTAAATATCACTTACTCGTAAAATTCCCGTGAAAACTCTTTTATAAATTTATTTCAACCAATTATTTAAGTTTTTAACCAATTATTTCTCTGAAAATCAAATTGTAAACTCTCATGTTTTAAAGTCATGGTTTTCAAATAAATCTCGATTTTTGATAAACTCTGTCTTCAAAATCGTTTTGAAAAATTGTTTTCATTAAAAGCATTGATGACTGGACGTAAGTTCGAATTGTGTGGCATGCCAAGTCTGGTCTTAACGCATAGGCCGGGTTTGGGGTGTTACAAAACAACCATTTGAACATATTATCAATCTACAACCAGCCTTGTACCCATCTTTGGATGCTTACATACAGATATACTAGATAACAAATTATTGTTGTTCCAGCATTTTGGGCCCGAAGCTCCAACAGATACTTATAAATCTTCTCATACCGTGCCTTATACGCTTTGTCAATTAATTCCAGTGCCTTAAGTTTAGCCCTCCTACATTTGGTTAGTGATACAAGGTAAAGGAAATATGTTTTAACTCTTGTTACAGTGATGTCAAAGAATAATTAGGATCAACATGCACTTTTCTTTATAATCTTGAGCTACCCTAGCCGAGTTTATATTCCCATTCTTAAAAATCTTAGAGCAAGTATGGTTTGAGTTTAAACTCCTAATTTGCCAAGTGTGGTAACTACGGTCAAGTGGGTTAATTCTAGAGGCTTATATGTACCATGAACAATGTGGTTTGCAGACGACCTTTAACTTCTTGTGATCATTTTTTGAGAACTTCACATAGTGATTATTGTAACGACCCGAAAGTCAATGGCATTGGAAAGTGTGGTTATGGAACCTCGTTTTCATAAATCGGACTCGTAAATATTTTTATTAAATATTTACAGAGTGATATTGGAAGTTAATTAAATTTCGGTCGGGTAATTTTGTTGAATTAGTACTTAATTATGGTACAGAGACTAAATCATAATAGTGTCAAAAGTTGAATTGTTACTGAATCTTTATGTAGTACTTAGCTAAGGGACTTATGAGGTAATGAAACCATTGATAATGATAGTGGATGGCAACCTGGGTTTTAAATGGTTAAAAATGTTATAAAAATATAATAAAAATAAAATAAGTGTAATAAAACATAGAATTTAAAGAAATAATAAGAGATGTTGGAAAGAAAGAGAAACAAAAATTCTCATTTTCTTTCATTTGGCCTAACTTAAAGGGATAAAAAAAAAGGGACAAACGACTAGGGCTCTAATTTTTTCAAGCTTCAATTTGGTCAGTTCAATTAAGTCCTTGTAATTTTTATGTTTTCGGAATCCTGAGAGCTTAAGCTAGCTGACCCATGTTGTATTTTTCGATACTATTAAAGTTTAAGGATGTTACCATTGTTGAATAGTTGAAGTTTTAGGAACCAATTTGATAGATTTTAAGTTTAGTATTAAAAAAAGGTCTAAATTGTAAAGTAAATTGATGATTTTGTGCAATAGGGACTAAATTGAAAAAAATGAAATTTATGGTAAAAATTAGAAATAGGAAGTTAAATTAACATTTGAAAGTTAAATTTGAAAGTTATATTACTCCCTATTTTAAGGACTAAATTGAATAAAATAAAAATTTTAAATAATTTAGATATTGAATGTGAATGTGGTTGAAAATTTATGAAATATCTTGTTTGTTTTAATCTGTAGCTAACGTCGATCGAGATTCCTCGAAAAAGAAAGGAAAAGACAAAGTCGTCGACAAATAGCTCGGAGTTTATGGTTCGTGTTTCTATAATCAGAACTAACTTGTAATTGCTGCATATTGACTTGTTTATACATGGTGATGTATTGGACTAAATCGAGATGTATTGGATTGATTTGAATTGAGTGATGATTATGAGGACTAAATGGAGTATAGTTGAAAAATGTGTGTATTTATATAAATGTGATAATTGAGTATATATTGAGATGATTATTGCTGTCATATATATTGAATACATGTATTCATGATGTAAATTGATGTGAATTGAAGTACTAGTTTTTAATAAAATATGTGATGAATACCCTATTAACTTGTAACAGCCTGTTTTCAGTGAAAACGAAACAGTGTTTTTGAGACCACAAATTTGAGTCAAAATATTTATTTTATTATTATTTTAGTGCCTACAGCATGTTAATAGAGTCATATGAAAATTTCGTTAAGAAATTTTATCGTTTGCATACCTAATTCGATAAAAAAGGACTAAATTGAAAAGGGTGCGAAACTTGAGTTCTTTAGGCTAAAGGTATTAAATAGCTATAGAATCAATGTGTAAGAGTCCTTATGTGGTTATTAAGCCATTTTAATTATGAGTGGACATTCTTGGACATGTATTTAATAATTTTAATTATTTATAATTAAGGTTAAAATAGTAAATTAATAAAATTAACTTAAAATTAAAGTGAAGTAAGATGGTATCATCTTCTTCAAGCTTTATTTCCACCGGAAATCAAAGAAAAAGAAAGCCATGGGAGCTTGAAGTTTCGACAAACAGTTTACCTTGTATTGGTATGATATTTTGTCCCATTTTTAATGATTTTTATGTTTTTGGAGTCGTTGTAACTTAATCTAGCTAGCCCAGGGACTAATTTGTGAAACTGTTAAAGTATTAGGGTTTTCACCATTGTTGATGTGTATGTGTTTTGAAGTTTAATGGTAGAAAATGATTGGTTGTTGTTAGATAAACAACATTTGTTAAGTGATTTTAAATTAAATTGCAAATTAGGGATTAAATTGAGAAATGTAATAAATTGTGTGGTAAAAGTGTGAATATGTGAAATATATGGGCTGCTATAAGTATGTTTAATATTTGGCTAGGCTTTGGTAGGGATAAAATGTAACATTCGGGATTTGGGGGTCTTGCATTTTATCTCGTATCTATGTGTTCTTGAGTGCTGCATGACTGTTTGAGTGTGTTTAGGGGTTTCGGGAAACCTTGGGGTTAGGTAGGAGCCTTAGTGAAAATTTCTGGTTTGGAGCCTTTAGGGGAGAGCTAGGGGAGCTAGGCTATTAAGGATTTAATTCTGTGGTTGTTGACACAAGGAGAAGAGTGGTGTAGTGGCAAGGAGGCGTCACTATTGGGGAGCATGGAGGTTGCGTCAGGAGGGAGTTACAAGGGGGAAGAGGTTCGAGCAACGTGGACAACATTTTGGAGTTTATTTTGCGTCTGGAGGGGTAGGAGATGGATTCGGCAAGGGCACTTGGAAGGGGATGTTTGAAAGGGTCAAATGTTTTGAATGGATGGTGGAGAGTAAGGCATGAAGTTTGAACCATTCAAACTTGTTTGAATGGGTGAAGGGGAGGAAATTTAGGAGAGAAAGAAGGGATGAGGAGAGAGTTTGGAGTGTTGGCCGAATTTGGGGTGCTAGGAAAGGGGATTTCCGGTCATGAAGGGGGGTGTGCCGAAATGGGGTGTTTAGTAGGGAGTGTGCTCATTTGTTTGAGTCTTTTTCTTCTTTAGTTTTCTTTGCCGAAAGTATCAATCAAGAGCCATTCTTTGTTTTCTTTTCATATGACCAAAAGCCAAAAGTGAGAGTGACCATTTGGTGCATTTTGTTCATTTTCCTTTTTTATATTTCTTTTCTAAAGTCGAACCATATCTCTCTCATTCTCTCTTTTTCTTTTCACTTTGATAGCCTTCTTCTCTTCCAAAAAGCCGAATAACCCTTCCTTGCATTAGAACCTTGGCCGAATTCTCCATCCATCACTACTCCTCTCTTTTTCATCTTTATTTGTTCTTCTATTTTGTTGGTTCCTTGAGCCTCATCTCTTGGCCGAATCATTCAAGGCGAAGTATCTTTTTAGTGGTAACTCTTCCATTTGTCAATTGCTTGAAGAAGCGCCGGCATTCATTTAGTGCCAACTCTCCCATTCGGTTGTTAGTAATAGTGGTGGTAAGGTTCTCTTCTCTTTAAAGTTTTCTTTCTTCTTTCTCTTTGGTTGCCAAAACCAAAAGCCTAACTTTGGTTCTTGAGTGTGGCCGAATCTATGAGGGCCTGATTTCGTGCCTATTATTTGTAGCCAGCGTGAGGGGCATCAGGGATCAGTAGAGTTCTATTATCCAAGGTAAGAAGGGTGCACTTTTGTTAAACCAAAGGCCACCTTGTTTGGACTGTAAGTGTTAGGCCAAATCTAACATGGTTTATGTAGGGATTTCGACAACCTTTAAGTTCAAGTGAATAGCCTTCGGGATTCTGTCGACTTTGGTAAGGGTGTTCTTTCAATCAAAGCATACTTTTGGTTCCGTTATAGTTTATTCAACGTTTTAACCGGGTCTTCTGACCAAGATCTTGTTTGATGGAATCGAGTACCAGTCAACTGAAGGGAGGGGTTGGACACGTAGTCCCTACCCCTAAGTTCAAGAAACGATCAGTTTCAGCGGTTCGGGATTGGCCACCGGGCTGTGGACCAGCGTCTGAAAAGGATAAGCAGATCGCTGTAATATCTTCGAGTGAGGACGTTAGGGAGATCGATAGTCTAGTTCTTCAGGTTTTCAAGTGTGTAATTATCACACTGTTTCCTTAGTTGTTTTAATTAAATGTATGTTCATGTGTGGTAGCCACGATAGTGGCTGTGGTGGTGTTGTTACCTACATTGGGTAATCCAGTAAACCAGGTTAGTATACTACCTATGTAACATCCCCAAACCCGGCCCATTCACTACGACCGAATCTGGTTATGTTAGTGCGAAAAGACGGTTGAAAAACTTTTGCCTTGGAATAAACATGGAAATATTCTAACTTTTGAGTATAGTGTTTATTGGGAAAAGTATAAGTAAATCTTTTGTCGTTATAAAATATTATAAAAACCCAAAATTTAACTTTAGCATATAAGCATGCTGTTTAAAATGAAATCATCCTTCACAAAGTATTTGATTTAAACAAACCATATTAAAATTAATAATAAAGTAATTCCTAAAATAAATGAACAACAAAAAGGCCTTATTACACCAATATTTAATAGATCTAATACTTAGTATAAATAAACTTAAAATATTTAAACTATTCTTTCTGCATGGGCCACCACGTGTCCTCTCCGATCCCGGTCCACTCTACGCGTCACCTGAAATGGTTAATTAAAAGAGTGAGTCCACTGACTCAGTGCATAATCACAACACATATTTCCATCCGTATGGGCTTGGCCCATACCCACACAGCCATCGAAACAAATCATGCAAGAATGCATCTCAGCCCAACCCATTGTCCAACCGTACACCAACCTTAGCAGACTCCCCGCCTAAGGCCGTGGCTAATCCACCGATCACATTGTGATCCATAACATCTTACCTTGGCAAGCTCGCTGCTCAAGGCCGTGGCTGAGCCACCGATCAACCCAAGTGATCCAATATCGTAATCTGTCTACGGTG
The DNA here is from genome assembly GCA_005393395.2 of Gossypium australe. Classification (NCBI taxonomy): domain Eukaryota; kingdom Viridiplantae; phylum Streptophyta; class Magnoliopsida; order Malvales; family Malvaceae; genus Gossypium; species Gossypium australe. The sequence goes on along the minus strand of CM016614.1, from coordinate 62,409,628 downwards.
ATGCACATAGCAATTAACCGCCGAGATGGGCACCGAGCCAACACCTCCCTTGAGGTAGCACACAGCAAATCCCCAAGCGCTAATGTAGCCGAAGCTATCATTAGACCACGTACACCTTGTGTACACTTCCTTCTTCATCGAATCAAGCCCAAACCCCATGCAACTATATATATATGCAACATGTTAAGCCATCATATCACATAAGTATATAAATATTTATACATACATAAATACATCACAAATAAACTTACCATCACCAGTTCTCATCACTTATGCCATTATAAACGGCTTCCACACATAATACACATGTAACAAGTTAGCAACCAAAACCACAGAAATAGTGCGATGATTACGCACCTTAATAGCTCAACAATCCAAACCCGAAACGCTACTCTATGCCTCAGCAAATGCTGCCTATACCAATCCCGAAAAGGTCTCCTGCGCTAGTCTCCTCTCCCCCCTACAAACGGCCTTATCATCATAACCTTAGGTTAAACGAATACTAAATACATAGCTTATTAAAACAAAGCCTTACCAAATCGATTGCTATGGAACCCGAAGAAGTCTATGCCAACATTCGGCCAATAACACTACCAAACTGAGGGAAGGAAAATTCGGCAAAGGGTGGTGGTGTAGATTCGGCTATCTATAAAATCAAGAAGTAGGGAATAGTGGTTTCGGCCAAAGAGAAGAGAAAGAAAGATGTGGGGATTCTTTCGGTTTTGAAGTGAAAAGGAAAGGAAATAGGGAGAACAAAGGATTTGGCAACTAAGCTTTGGAGAAAAGGGTTTCGGCAACCAAAGAAAATGTGAAGCACAATTTGACAAGGGAGAGAAAACAAATGATGAATGAATAATGAGCACCTCCCCTCCCCCTATTTATACTATACGGCCAAGCTCCAACCCCCCACAAAAGATCCTCAAAACTCTCCTAAAACCCCTCCCCTCCATCCATTCAAAAAGTTTGAATGGGTCAAACCTCTACTAGCCAAAATTTAAAAAAAAGATGACCAAGTCTTCTCCACCTTTTAAGCCTCCAAAAACCATCTAACACCTTACCAAGTTGACGCAAAAACCAAAGCCTTCCTGCTGCCCTTGCGAATCGATCCTAAGCCCCTTCCCCCTGCAAATGGCGTCACACACACAAGCCCTTAGTGGCGTCTCACCTGCCACTTTGCTGGCCCATCTTTTGTGACATAAACTCCCAAATAATTCTCTTAAGACACCCATCGCCAAGCTCCCCTTTTAACCCCTAAAACTAAAAATTTTCCAAAGCGTTCCACCACTACCTAGGGTTCTCCGGACCCCTAAAACTTACCCAACCACACCCTAGAGTGTGCCAACACCCGAGCTAAGCACCAAACGCCTAACCCCTAGAACCAGGGTGTTACAATTCTACCCTCCTTAAAATAATTTCGTCCCCGAAATTACTTGTCTAAACTAACAGTCCAATTCCTCCCACTACGCTATGGCTGCGCACTCTGATCTCCAAGAGCTAACATACTTTACGAGCAACAAAACAAACAGTCACCAAAACTGCCTCAACCACGTCCACGAGTACTGCAACCACGCCCCCTAGAACTCATATCTAGCGCCTCGATTCAGTCTGTTTAGAAAGTTTTATGCATTAGAAATTATTGTTTCACTGTTTTATCCACGAGAAATTTTATGCAATAAAGTTTCCGAGAGTATTTCTTTCGATCAATCAAAGTTTCCTTCCTACCCAGGGGTAATTTCGTCATTTACCTATAGAGGTATTTCGGTAATGACTCAAGGTCAATTTTGAAAATAGTTTTCCAACTTAAAGATATCTCAAAATTCACAAAATCTCAGGGGTCATATTGAGAAATTTTTTTTTCGAACCAGAGTATCACAAAAATTTTAGGAATCAGGGTTATTTCAGTAATTTTGGAAATCAGGGGCACTTTCGTAAATTCTCCAAAATCAGAATATCACAAAATTTTACAAAATAGGATTTTCTGATATTTGGCAAAATAGGAATATTTCAGTAAAAGTCAAAAGAAATCTGAAAATTTAGAAACCAGGGGCATATTGGTAATTTCATCAACCAGGGGTATTTTCGTAAATTTTCACAAACCAAGATATCTTAATATTTGAAAACTTGAGATTTTGATATTTTACCAAGTAAAAAGCATTTTATCAAAAAATTGAGGGTAAAACGGTAATTTTATAACACAGGGGCATTTTTGTAATTTTGCCACTAAGGCATTTTGGTAATTTTATAAATTGAGAAAACATCTTTCAAAATCTCATTTAGAGTTTTACAAACCAAAGGGGTAAATTTGACAAAATAAATTTTAAAACAGAAGGTTTTTTTTTAAAAAAAAAAATAGCAAGGCTAATTCCCTTTCGGGTTTTACTAACTGGTTTAGCCTATGAACAAGTCCTCTTGGTTAAAGTGAACCGTGGCTACACACCAGGTAGGATTCCTGCGAAGAGGAGGTGAGTCACGAGGACTGCTTAAGTACCTAGCTCTTCCGGATCCAATCCTAGACATGCGTACCAAGGTTACCACACCTTAGCTCGGCGACTTACTTCATAGGTTTGTTTAAGAGCTTTAAGTTTTATGCATGTGTTTGAGTAAACTAGTCCTAGGGTCCAATAGTCCTAACTTTCCAATCTACAAGCCCAAACTAAGCCCAAATCAATTCATACAAACAAATCAAATCAAGAAAGTCCGAAGTACTTACCTGGTGGACTTCGGGTCGGAGGTACAGGTGCCATGCCAGAATAAACCTGAAAAACTTTTATGAAAGCCCACTTTCCAAAAACCCATTTTGAAAACTGTTTCGGGCCCAAACCCTCAAAGCCGAGTTTTGAACCGGGCTCTGATACCAAACTGTAACATCCCCAAACCCGGCCCATTCACTACGACCGAATCTGGTTATGTTAGTGCGAAAAGACGGTTGAAAAACTTTTGCCTTGGAATAAACATGGAAATATTCTAACTTTTGAGTATAGTGTTTATTGGGAAAAGTATAAGTAAATCTTTTGTCGTTATAAAATATTATAAAAACCCAAAATTTAACTTTAGCATATAAGCATGCTGTTTAAAATGAAATCATCCTTCACAAAGTATTTGATTTAAACAAACCATATTAAAATTAATAATAAAGTAATTCCTAAAATAAATGAACAACAAAAAGGCCTTATTACACCAATATTTAATAGATCTAATACTTAGTATAAATAAACTTAAAATATTTAAACTATTCTTTCTGCATGGGCCACCACGTGTCCTCTCCGATCCCGGTCCACTCTACGCGTCACCTGAAATGGTTAATTAAAAGAGTGAGTCCACTGACTCAGTGCATAATCACAACACATATTTCCATCCGTATGGGCTTGGCCCATACCCACACAGCCATCGAAACAAATCATGCAAGAATGCATCTCAGCCCAACCCATTGTCCAACCGTACACCAACCTTAGCAGACTCCCCGCCTAAGGCCGTGGCTAATCCACCGATCACATTGTGATCCATAACATCTTACCTTGGCAAGCTCGCTGCTCAAGGCCGTGGCTGAGCCACCGATCAACCCAAGTGATCCAATATCGTAATCTGTCTACGGTGATGCACATAGCAATTAACCGCCGAGATGGGCACCGAGCCAACACCTCCCTTGAGGTAGCACACAGCAAATCCCCAAGCGCTAATGTAGCCGAAGCTATCATTAGACCACGTACACCTTGTGTACACTTCCTTCTTCATCGAATCAAGCCCAAACCCCATGCAACTATATATATATGCAACATGTTAAGCCATCATATCACATAAGTATATAAATATTTATACATACATAAATACATCACAAATAAACTTACCATCACCAGTTCTCATCACTTATGCCATTATAAACGGCTTCCACACATAATACACATGTAACAAGTTAGCAACCAAAACCACAGAAATAGTGCGATGATTACGCACCTTAATAGCTCAACAATCCAAACCCGAAACGCTACTCTATGCCTCAGCAAATGCTGCCTATACCAATCCCGAAAAGGTCTCCTGCGCTAGTCTCCTCTCCCCCCTACAAACGGCCTTATCATCATAACCTTAGGTTAAACGAATACTAAATACATAGCTTATTAAAACAAAGCCTTACCAAATCGATTGCTATGGAACCCGAAGAAGTCTATGCCAACATTCGGCCAATAACACTACCAAACTGAGGGAAGGAAAATTCGGCAAAGGGTGGTGGTGTAGATTCGGCTATCTATAAAATCAAGAAGTAGGGAATAGTGGTTTCGGCCAAAGAGAAGAGAAAGAAAGATGTGGGGATTCTTTCGGTTTTGAAGTGAAAAGGAAAGGAAATAGGGAGAACAAAGGATTTGGCAACTAAGCTTTGGAGAAAAGGGTTTCGGCAACCAAAGAAAATGTGAAGCACAATTTGACAAGGGAGAGAAAACAAATGATGAATGAATAATGAGCACCTCCCCTCCCCCTATTTATACTATACGGCCAAGCTCCAACCCCCCACAAAAGATCCTCAAAACTCTCCTAAAACCCCTCCCCTCCATCCATTCAAAAAGTTTGAATGGGTCAAACCTCTACTAGCCAAAATTTAAAAAAAAGATGACCAAGTCTTCTCCACCTTTTAAGCCTCCAAAAACCATCTAACACCTTACCAAGTTGACGCAAAAACCAAAGCCTTCCTGCTGCCCTTGCGAATCGATCCTAAGCCCCTTCCCCCTGCAAATGGCGTCACACACACAAGCCCTTAGTGGCGTCTCACCTGCCACTTTGCTGGCCCATCTTTTGTGACATAAACTCCCAAATAATTCTCTTAAGACACCCATCGCCAAGCTCCCCTTTTAACCCCTAAAACTAAAAATTTTCCAAAGCGTTCCACCACTACCTAGGGTTCTCCGGACCCCTAAAACTTACCCAACCACACCCTAGAGTGTGCCAACACCCGAGCTAAGCACCAAACGCCTAACCCCTAGAACCAGGGTGTTACAACCTACATCAAAGTTGAGGATAAATGATTGTGGATGCACGTAAGCATGTTATTTATGCATATCTGGATGTGTTCATTTTTTATTATATTGCCATTTATCATATTATGCTGCATGTGCATGGGGTTCGGGAAATAATGATCAAAGGGGAAGTGTATATATATGTGGGTGACTCTGTCACGGTTGATGATGACCTCGAGTCTCATCGTGGATATTTTTGATTCAATCACGTGGATCAGTGGCTAGACCACTTATGTGGGCTTTGAGCAGTGTGCCTGTCAACATAGACTGCCAAAGAGGTGTGTAGCGGATGGAGGGTCGATTGTAGAAATCCCCAGGTGTGTATGAGGTTGGATATACGGGTGGTGTGTAGCGGATGGATACTAGGCTGGGTTGGGTTATCATATTGCATTTTTGTGCGTGGTATATCGATTTGATGTGGAATTGGGGCCAAGCCCATTTGTGGATTTGTGTGAAATAATTGCACACTGGGTCTGGTGACTCACCTTGTTTTCAAAACAATGCAGGTAATTCATGACTCGTTGGACCGGGCTGGAGTGGATTCGAGGTGGCCATGCAGAAGCTGTTTTCGTTAACTCTATATATTTTGAACTGTTGGTTATTATTTGGGATATTTTACTATGTAATAAGGCCCCTTTAAATGTTTTGGGATATTTTGGTTTTGAGTCGGATTTGCTATCAGATAATTAATTAAAAAGTGACTTTAAAATGTTTACAACCTGAGAATCAAAATGAGGTTTTAAACATTCGGGTTATTTATAAACAATCGTTTTTCCGAAACTCCAGCGCAAATAACGAACCGAACTTTACACAACTTGGAAGTTTTCATTCGTCAGCAAGCTACTATTTTAAACGATAAACCCCTTTTTAAGCGGAAGGTGTATTTTTGAACTTAAAATTTATTTTCACCATCAAAACCGAATTTGTTTTCAACATTTTTCCAGTAACATTCCGGATTCGGCTGTGGTGTTTTGGGCTGGGTTTGGGGTGTTACATAAAATTGAATGAACGAGCTTAGGGACTAAATTGTAAAGAAGTCAAATGTTTAGGGGCAAAATAATAATTTTTCCATAACATGAAATTGGATTAAATTGAATAGAAAAAGTATTAAAGTGGTTAAATTTGATTACATATAGATCAAGAAAAGCTACGTTCAGAATTAGATCGGGGGAAAAACAAAGTAGTGGGTTGATCGCTTGATTTTCTCCGTATTAATTCGAGGTAAGTTCGTATGTTTAATAAGCATTAAATTATATGTGTTTGAATGCTTAATTGATATAATTGTGATGAAACAATACCACGAAAATTCTCAACGAGTTATCGGCAATGTATAAATCCGGGTTGAACCTTAGGAATAGATAGGATACGAATGACATGTCATTAGGGGTTACCGTGTTTTGGGTGCTAGTCCCGTACGTTCTACCGGTGGCTGAGTTTTCTGGCATGTGTTGCAGTTACTCATCAGCTTGTGTGAGCAGCACTGTGTAGTTACATCTTGACTGTCAGCTTGTGTGAGCAGACCCACTGATAGCTCGAGAGTCAGCATCTATATGAGATATGAGATAGAGATGGTTTCGACCATGCATTGGCACTTAGTGTATGAGATACACGAGTATCCGATATTATTCCAAGTGGTTCAATGGGCATAGTGATGTTATGGAAGTAGGTGAATTAAATATGAACCAGTACATGTATGTATGTGAATCATATTAGAATTGAATCTATAAGATTTGTGATTTCATATCTAACCTTGTGAATGAATATGTGATAGGTTTGTGGATCAAAATGAGTTATATTATGATATGTTTGATTACTTAAATTGTGTTTATATGGCAAGTTGAGTTTTATGCTATACGAACTTACTAAGCTTAATAGCTTACTCTGTTTACTTTTCCGTGTTTTATAGTTTTTTTTGAAGCTTGCTCGGATTGGAAGTTATCGGAGATCTTATCACACTATCCAGCAGTTGTTTTGGTACTTTTAGACTTAATGTATTTTGGTAATATGGCATGTATAGGTCATTTGGTTAATGAAAGCCTATATGTTTTGGTTATGTAATTAGTCTTTTAATAGGGCTTGATTTGGTATATGTTGGTATGTATACATATGTGTTTAGCCATGTGACTTGGCTTATCTTGATATATTTGATTATATAAATATGTATAAATGATCTTTTGGTATGTGATGTATAGTTGCTTGGTGAATGCCTTAATTTTTATTTGGTATTTTGAGTACCAAATGATTGAATTTGAGATGTGGTATGCATGTTGAATTAGGCACAAAGTCTATTAAGTGAGTTTGATCATTTAGGTATACTTTGGAGGCATATTTGGTATATTGTAAAGTGATTTTTGAAATGTGTTTATGAATATCATATTGTTGTGTTGATAGTACATGATATAGGCTTGATATTGGTTGGTTTTAAGTGCCCTTTTAGGCCTTGGTTGTATGTGCATTGTTGAACCTAGGTTGACATCACTTTGGGTGAGAAATGTGGCTTGGAACATAGCCTATTATAGTCCACACGGGCAGAGAACGGGTGTGTGTCTCAGCCGTGTGTCCCCTGATATTTATTTAGAAACCAAGTTAGTAGCTTATACGGCCTAGCACACGGCTTGGCGCATGGGCCTGTGAGGCCATTTCGAAGGGTACACGGGCTAGTCACATGGGCGTGTGGTTGGCCGTGTAACCCAAGTTAGTGAGTTACACGGGGTCGGACACGGGTTGTGACACAGCCATGTGATCCCATTTCGAATGTCCACATGGCTTGTGACACGGGTGTGTCTCTTGCCTATGTGAGACACACGACCTGGCCACACGGGCGTGTGTCCCCTGCACGTTAAAAATTTTCAATGTTTTTTTCAAAATTTCCTTGAGTTCTCAATTTAGTCTTGAATTTTATTTAATGCTTGTTTTGGGTCTCGAGGGCTCGTGTTAGGGACTATATGACTGAATTGATTGACTTTTGTTTGGATATGAGAAATGTATGAGAAATGTATGATTGCTTAAGTGATAAGTCTGGTAATGCTCCGTAACCTTATTTCGGCGACGGATATGGGTTAGGGGTGTTACATAACTGTTCAGGTAGAGTCAGATATAGTTGGCATGCCATAGGATAGGAAGAGTTCAGGGTTACTTTGACCACGAGTCGATGAGGCACTAGATGCTAATTTGCTTCAGGTATATCGATGATACACTAGGTTTCAAATATACTGATAGCATTGGGCGTAACTATTTGCTGTGGATTTATCCGTTGAGGCATTAGGTGCCAAATTGGTGTGGTGGTTGGATCCGTGTATCCGTCTGCATCGAAATTGTGTAAGTAGGGGGAATAAATGATAAAAAAGAAATGTTTATAATTAAAATGATGATGTTGAATAAGTTATCAAATTCAAGTGAATGAATATTCTATATGAAATGTGAAATTAATATTGAGATGACACATGGTTAGAAAATGGAAGTAATATGTGAAAAGTGTTGAAACAATGATATATATATATATATATATATATATATATATAAGTTCATTGACTTCATGAACTTGAAAATGAAAATGGAATGTGCTATCTTAAAATATCAATGATATGTGAAGTGGTTTTATCATGCTTTTATATCGATAAATTGTATTAGTTTTGATCCAAGAATGTGAGAAATGATTATATGGCATGTTAAATTGCATATCATCTTTCAGTTTTAACCTAAAATGATGTAACATCCTGAGATAGGGCCTTGAAGTTTCAATGAACTGGGGGTTCGCCAAAAGAGTATCATTAAGGAGTTTGCTAGAGATATAGTGAAGCAGAGTGTGCCAAAAGATGCGGTAAGGGGGTACGCCAAATTTACTGCAAGTTGTGTTCGCCAGTTGGTTTGGCGAGTTGGAGTTCGCTAGTCAAAGTTGAGTCAGACTTAAATTAGGAAATTAAGATACTGTGTATCAAAGAGATTTTCAGTGCACGTAACCTTCTTCTAAACCGACTAGAGTTTCCTAAGTCAAGTAGGGTATCTTAAGAATACTAAAATAGTTAGTGCCTATAAATACAACCCTTATTCCATTAAATTTCTCTCATCGATTATTCTGTTGTCAAGTCTCTGTTCAGAACCAAGTTTGTAGAAACAAAGGTAAGACACTGTCTTGTTAAGGTTGATTGTCCAGGAAGCTAGGTTCACTTGTATATTTGTGTATGTTCTGTTTGTTTAGTAATATGTGTATATTCATGTATGAATGTGGTGAACTAGACAGACCATGTACCAGCAATGATAAAGGCAAAGAAAAACTCGTTTTATATTCTTAGTTTTTCGATGACTGTTCTGGAATCACCACACGTATGTGTAAACGACTATGTTTTCAGAAAATTATGGTTTTAAAAGAGTGTCAAGGTTCGTTACTGTGTGTGAACTGCTATGTTTTCCAAGAACTTTGGGTTTTTAAATTAAGTCTCAAGAGTAAGCTTTTCTATAAAACTCTATTTTCAAGTTCTGAGACTCTGTTTTCAAGTTATGTTTTATGCGTGCTCCTATGTGAGTCTATGTTTTAAGACATGTTTCTAAAGTATGGTTTTATTAATTGTGTTTAAGAGCTTTTGTGCGATCTCTATATGAAAAAGTGCTTTTATGCGAGCTCCTTATGTGAGCTTATATGTTGGATATAATGGTTTGCCATAGGATTTTGAGTACTCATCTGCAAGTTTGTGATTTGGGCGTTAAGGCCCTGAGACATGTGCAGGGATAAGGGAATGTCGAGCTATGCTCCATTCACAGGGACATGTTGCTGTATAGGAGAGTGTTTAGCTTATCGCTACACTTATGGGACATGTTAAGGACTCTCTGAGTCATAAGTGAGGCGCTATAAGGAGATCCGCTTATCCAACAAAAGACAAGTGCAAGTGATTATGAACAAGTTTTTATGAAACTATAATTAACATCACTAGTATAAGAATAAGAACAAGTACAAGGACATATTATGTTCAGGAACAAGCCAAGTTTTTAAGTATGATTTTCAACAAGCACATTTGAATTTGTTTTAGAAACTTATTTGTTTTTCGACAAGCAGGTTCTACGAACTAGGTCTCTTACCTTTACGGTGAACCCAACATGTGAAATGATTTTCAGACCAAGTTCTCCTCTCTTTTAAACTCCGTATATTAGGCATACTATGATGTTTCTTGTATATTTATTGAGTTCTCAATGAACTCACCCACTACTCTCATTGTAACACCCCTAACCCATCTCCATCACCGAATTAGGGTTACAGAGTATTATCGTACAATCGTAAACATTTAATATCATAATATTTAAATAAATTAAACATATCATAATCCATTCAACCACATGCATTTTTCCCTAAATCAAGCCCTCGAGGCCCTAAAAATAGCTTAGAAGAAATTCGAGACTAATTTGAAACAAAACGAAAAGTTTATGAAAAAGTTGCAAAAATTTGAAACAGGGGTCACACAGCCGTGTGAAATCATCCAGGGCCGTGTCCTAGCCCGTATCCTCACTCGTGTAACTCACTGAGTAGCCCCACACGCCCGTGTGCCAGGCCGTGTGCTAGGCCGTATAACTGACTGACTTAGAACCCTAAGAAATCTCAAATGACACACGACTGTGTGTCTCACAAGGCCGTGCGACAGCCCGTGTCCCAAGCCATGTGAACCCAAAATTTTACCTAAAATCAAGCTATTTCATAACCAATTCATGCAAAACTAACCAATCCATTTGTGCACACTTTCAAGGGACATAAACATCATTCAAATACATATAGTCATACCATTTCAAACAACCTCAATTACTTAGCAAATATGTCATTCAAAGGCACTACAATTGCATCCAAACATCATTTACCTAAACATGTTAATATCGTCATTTCCAAACATAATAACCTAGTTCAAATATGAACTAAAACATGTCATAAGTAATCATTTTCAAGAAATCATCTGTAACACCCCTATACTCGGCCCAATCGTACGGACTCGGTATAAGACTATTACATTTGGTGCCAAAATGGTTTTGGCTAGATACTATTTAATTTAAACATTTATACATAGTATTTTAACTTACCAAACCACATTTGCAAATATACTTATAGTTTTGCTAATTCATTTCATATAGACCAAAATACTTCAAGTAACCCAAAATAGATAGAATTTCAAGAGTTTGCATTTTAGTCTCTAACACGTGGAAACACATTTGGTCTACCTATGTACATGCCATTTTAATTCAAAATATGATACCTACTCTTGAAGCTCTTGAGGATGTGATGAGATGAGAGATCTCCTAACCCGACTCTACCTCTTCGAGTGTAACTGTACCTACGCGTTAAAAATAAATGCATTAAGCCGGTAAAGGCTTAGTAAGCTCTACAAGAATAAATAGGTAAATGAATCATAACAAAATATTTTAAACTTATTCAATTAATACATATTTATACACATATAAGTTTCTTCAATTATGCCTTACTTTAATAAAATTTAACTTGCCTTTTTGTAAGTTATCAAACTTACCTTAACACATTGGTGATTCACTTTTGTTCACAACTCATATTTTTAGTCCAAAGTAGACTTTATAGAACACACCGTGTAACACCCTAACCCATATCTGTCATCAGAGTAGGGTTACGAGGTATTACCTATCAGTTCACAACATATAGCATACATTTATCAAACATAAAGCATTCATTCTCATAAATCATTCAACACAATTACATTGACCCTTAAAAGGGCCTACGATGCCTTAAACATGCTTTAGAAGTGGTTCGAGACTAAACTGATAACATATGAAAATTTTTGGAAACTTTGAAACATTTCAACCATACAGGGGTCACACGCCCGTGTGAACAAGCCGTGTGCCTCACATGGCTCCAAACACACCTGTGTCTCAGGCCGTGTGGAAACAAGGCATACATACTGACTTAGGTCACACAACCAACCACACGCCCGTGTGTCTAGCCCATAAGGCCTTCGAAGTGGCCACACACGCCCGTGTGCCAGGACGTGTGCTAGGCCGTGCCAAACCTGTAGGGTATACTGACTTATGCAACATGGCCAAGTCACACGCCCGTGTGCTAGGCTGTATGCCAGTTAGGGGGTATACTGACTTGTACCACACGGCTAGTCACACACCCGTGTGGAGCATACTGACTTTAATTCAATTTCAACACCAGGCGACACACGGTTGAGACACACACCCGTGTCTCAGCCCATGTGGACAAAAATAGGCCATTCGCAAGGCCAATTTGCCACCCCAACTTCAATGTATCTACACAAGGAAAAATGGTACCATTTCATCATACAATTAGGCAGCCAATATCATCAACCAAATGCACAATTCATACCATTATAATTTCATCTATTCCAATTCTCAAATCACTACCATTTACTTAGCCGAATACATGCCAAAACAATATCAAACAATATGGTTCATTTACCATAATTCACATAACCATTATAACTTCCATAATGTCTTGGTTACAATCGTGCCAAAACAAACCAAAATAAGCCATCACTCATGGCTATATATATATATATATATATATATATATATATAAACCAAAACATATACATTTACAAGCCATTTCGAATAGCCAAACACACATCAATATTAACATCATTTACAAGCTAAACCTCATGGCTATGATCACAACCAAAATACCACATCTAGCCTATACATGCCATATACCATAAATGTATAATTCAAAAGTACCAACATAGGTGTTTGATAGTGTAATGATGTTCCCAACGACTCCCGGATCCAAGCTAGCCTTGATTCACTATAAAACATAGAAAAATAACACGAAGTAAGCTTCATAGCTTAGTAAGTCGTATATGAATAACTTATTTCATCGAATAAATGTAAATAAACCAATTACACATGACAAAACCATATACACATTAACTACAAACCTTTCTCATGTCTCAAAACATGATCAAATACAAACTCATCGGACTTTCACTATTTAATACTCGAATAGGTTCTGTACATACCTGTATCACCTCGTACTAACCTCTTTCTCAACCACATCATTCGTTTACCCATCGAACAATTCGAAATAGAAATCGGATACTCAGGAGTCTCATATGATAAGTACCTATACCATGGCCCGTAGCCAAATCAAGGTAACTTATCCGAAGAACTATTATCATGGCCCGAAGCTAAATCATCCGATATGCATGGCCCAAAGACAAATCGGTAAAATATGCACCCAAAGTGCTAATATCATGGCCCGAAGCCAACTCAATGTATCACTTACTGACATGTCAATAGTATCCAAAACTATTCTTAAGGTTCAACCGGGCTTTCACACTTTTCGTCTCTATCATCGAATGCATCTGTAAAGTCGTTTTCACAATTCATACATTATCCATAATTTTGTTTTAAAAATTTATGCAATATTAGGGCATTTTAACATACATTTATAATGTAATCATCACATACGAACTTACCTCGTATTCGAAATTGACAGATTGGGTCGACTACTCGATAACCTTGCTTTTCCCCGATCTAAATCTGAATTCTTTCTTTCTTGATCTATATGAATTAAAAATTAACTTATTTATTCATCTACTCATTCAATTAATCCAAAAATACACATTTGGGCTGTAACATCCTAGAATTTGAAATTCATGTGCTGCATTATTTTGGTGCTAAGCTAGTTAGATTATTAATTTCGTATGTTAAGGAGGTCCTGAGAAGGCTCGAGATTTATTTGGATCTAGTAATTTTTTTTTTTGAAATTTAGCAATTCAAGGAGATAGAGTAAGTGACCTTAAAGCATATGGAAATAATTGAATAAATAGCTAGCATAAATAAGCTATTAGTAAACAGGCTATGGCGTCACTTGTAGTACCTTGAAGGAAGGAGTTCGAATCACTTTGTGTGCATTTTGACTTTTATTTCTTTTCTTTCATTCCTTAATGTGTCGGTCAAGGAGTATTTATGGCAAGGGTGGACTTCATTATTTTTGGTAAGGTGGCTAAAAGAATAAGGCAAGGTTGAAGTTGGGGAAAGGAATCAAGAGAAATAGGTAAGTAAGGGGGACAAGGGGCTTATTTTGTGGATGGTGTTTTGGAAAGTTTGGGTGGCCAAACTCTTATCCTAGGGGGATGAATGTGGACGGCTTGGAGATGGGATGATAGTAAATTTGGTGTTTGATGTTTTGGTAAAAACAAAAGTGTTAGTTTTGGGTCAAAATATCAATACCATCAATTGTATTTTTCTCTCAAAACTCCCTCTCCTAGCCGAATTTGGTCAATTGCAATAGGTAAAATTTTGGTTATTTTGGCCAATCCTTTATTGACAACTTTGGCATCATTTTTCTTTTCTTCCCAAACTTCTTTTCTTCTCCTTGCCGAATCCATGCAACCTTGAAGAGGCATATTCCATTTCTTTTCTTTCTTCTTGTCGAATGCATACAAACTTGGAGACCATTTCTTTGTTCATTCATCATCCTTGAAAATCGAAACTAATCCATCATATTTTCTAGTTCTTCTTCTTCTTTTCTTTTTGCAAAATCTTTCAAACATCACTTCCTCTCTAATATTTTTCACCATAGCCGAATATTGAGTCCACTATTTCTCTATAGCCGAATCTTCCATCCTTTTATTGATCTTTTTTTCATTCGGGTTGTCATTCACCTCTTGAACAATCGGTAAGAACTCTTTCAATTCTTTTCATTTTCTTCTCTGTTTTGCCGAATCTATATTTTGGCTTGGGAGGGTCCTTTTGACCGAAATCATCATCTATTTCTCTTTTAAACAAAACCCTTTCTTCTTCGTAGTGATATAGTGGAAGGTCGAACCATCATTCTTCCGAAGTCATCTCGCAATCGCTAGGATTCGGTTCAAAAATCTCTAAGGTGAGAGTTCTTCATGGATTTCATGATCATCCTTTATTAGTTAAGATGATTATCAGAATGGAAAGGAGTAACCGATTATATTATAGGGATTTATTCGTGGATCACTTAGATATTGTGGTAAGCCAACCTTACTCCTAAGATCAATTGTTCATAATAACGTAGTATTAGTTTGGACTAACATTTGTTTTCAATGGAGGCAAACAATATCGAATCAAAAGGGGTAGTGATTGGTGATCGAAAAAGGGCAGATTTACGATCCCTACTTTTAAATTCAAACGAAGGGCTGTTTCGGCGATTTGAGACTTTCCACCGGATTGTGGACCCTCATCCGATGAGAATAAACTATTCAAGGTTGTTCGCAATTCGGGACTTTCCACCGGGTTGTGGACCGTCAACTGAGGAAAACCGACAAATCGTAGTTGTTCGCGATCCCGAGGGTAAAATCTTAGATCGTTTGTTTTAGAGTAGATTTATTAAATAGTGAGTAATGACTAATCGAGCGTTATAATATTTTAGGTGTCGACGATCAGGAGAGCGTAGTGCTTACTGTAATCAGGTGTGTAATCTCACACTGTATTTCATGGGTTAGATATTTAAAACGTGTAAATGGTAAACCGCTTGATTAAAACACATTTTGGTGAAATTGGGCAAAATGGCATAGTTATCACTATTTTGGTAAAGATTATGAAATCGGTACTAAGACTGTGAAAATCACGAAAATACCCTTAATGGGCCATTTGATGTTTGCTATATGGGCCAAATTGAGATATTTGCCATATGGTCCAAATTGAGATATTTGCTATATGTGTAACATCCTAAATTTGGGCCTAGAATAAATGGGTTTTGTGTGTTCAGAAAATGGATTTTTGTCGATCGAAGAAAAAAAGGGAATAATGAATTAAGTGGGATTAAAAAAAATTATGATTTGCATGTTTAGTTTAATTTTTAGGTGATTTAAGAAGGGTTGGTAGTGTTGGAAAAGTCCTAGGCTCGATCAAGGGATTTAGCAAAAATTTTGTTTTACCCTTAAGAGTGGTTGGTGTTTTAGTTACAAGGCTTTTAAAATATTTTTGGGTTGAAGATAACCCAATGAAGTAGGTGGTCTGGTGGCTTGGGGCGTTCTCAATAAGCTGGAGGTCAAAGGTTCAAGTCTTGGGTATGGCAAAAATTTTTTATTTCGCATATGTTAGTATGAAGGCCAGAGTTTAGGACTTATAATTAGTTGGGGCTGTTTCATGACACAAGGAAACGCCTGGCCCAGTGGCAAAGGCGTTAGGAGAAGGAGGGGGGAGCAAGGTTCTAGTCGCGTTGTGCGCGAAATGTTGGGTTTTTTTAAGTAAACCTGGAGCACGGAATAAAGGTCGATAATTAATTGGGAATGAATTATGACTCAAATGAAACGGGCGGCGCAGTGGCAAAGGGAGTGTGACATAGTGAAGAGGTCAGAGGTTCGAAGCTGGGTGTTGGTTAATATTTTTAGATTTCTTTGGATGATTTGGTCGCTCGGAAAATAGGCTTTAAAAGAAGTTGACAATGGAATATACACAAGAATGGTTGTGGTGTAGTGGCTGGTAGCTTGTGGTGGTTCTTGCAGGTCTCAGGTTCGAGTTGCCTTGTGCGCAATAACTTGAAATTTTGCTGCTGGCGTGGGAAGGTGTTTGAAGTGGACCAAAACTCCAATTGATGGCTGCTGTTCGGGGGAAGCAATTTGAGTGTTATTCAAATTGGATTTTTGGCTAGTATTGGAATTTTTGGATGAGGATTGAAGATAAAATTTAGTGATAATAAAGGAATTTAATTGGTGATAAGTTTGAGTCGATTAGGGAGTGTAGGTTTATTCTATTTATTTATTTACTTATTTATTTTAGTATATATGGGTACCGAATTTTCCCTTTTTATTTGTAGAATTTTTAGTTATTAGGAAGGGCACTTTCAGTTTTTGATAGGTAAGTGCCGAAATTTCTATAAATAGGGGGGTTAGCTCATTAATTCCGGCATTTGAACCCTACTCTTTTCTTCTTTCCTTGTGCCGAAATTTGATGTATAGTTCTCTTCATCTTTTTTCTTTTCTCTGCCGAAACCTCCACTCTATTCTCCCTCTCAACTTTCTTTCTTTTCTTTTCCCTTTTTGGCCGAACTCTCTCACAACCTCTTCCTCATCTCTTTCAAATATTTTAGCCAAAATCTCTAAGCCTTCTCTTGATTTCTTTTTACTTTCTTTCTAAGCCAAAGCCGAAACACTCTATTCAGATCTTCTAAAAGCCGAAAACGCATCAGTTCATCTTTTCCGGGATTTTCATAAAAGCCGAAATCCTTAGATCTCATCTCCTGTGTTTGCCGAATTCTCTCTGTGGTATCTACTTGTGCCGAATTTCGAAGGAAACTGAAGGGGGATCCATTTGCCTAGATCTCTAAAGTCAGAGTT
This sequence comes from Gossypium australe, assembly GCA_005393395.2. Classification (NCBI taxonomy): domain Eukaryota; kingdom Viridiplantae; phylum Streptophyta; class Magnoliopsida; order Malvales; family Malvaceae; genus Gossypium; species Gossypium australe. The sequence goes on along the minus strand of CM016614.1, from coordinate 62,392,350 downwards.
CAGTAACACTCGAATCGTGTTACTTTCGGGATTTCAAGGTAAGGAGATCTATTGTTTTAGCATGTAAATTCGGGTATTTATTAACCTTGGCCAAATGTAGGGGAGGCCTAATCTTCGTATTCTTCCGGCTTTTGAGCAAAGTTATAGATTGAGGGTAGTAGATCCGGATAGCAAGGATTTTGACTAAGAGTGTAGTACTATGCGATATCAGGTGTGTAACTTCTCACACCATTTAGATTGTCTGCTAATATGTGTTATTAAATCTGCTTAATACTCTGTTAAATGCCGAAATCCCGGTATAACGGTTGAAAACCCGAGGAGGGTAAAAGCGAATCACCAGGTTAGTGATCTCTGTCATTCGTAAGTGAATGTTTCTGCTGATGATATGTTTTGTATGTATATCGATTTCTGTGATTGCACGGGGTTGGGTGATTGATGAAAGGGGAAGTGTTCTATTGTAGTGGCTTTTTGCCATGATCTGTTGTAGTGGCTATTTGCCATGATATGTTGTAGTGGCTTTTTGCCATGATCTGTTGTAGTGGCTATTGCCATGATCTGATGATGAGCAGCTAACTGCAGCATGACTGCCATCGATGGTGTGTAGCGGTGTGGGTTGATTGTAGAAATCCCCAATGGTGTGACTTGCAGGTAAGGGTGGTGTGTAGCAGATGGAAACCTAGGATTGGGTTGGGCTTTGCATAATTTCTATTATTTCATGTTTTGATACCTGTTCTGTGGGGATAAGGCCCAATCTGATGGTGCATCAGAATTGCACACTGAGTCTCGTGACTCACCCTATTATTTAACATCTTTCAGGTAGCACCTAGTGCATCGGACCGGGCTGGAGAGGAGCGCAAGGTGGCCATGCAAGAGATTATTTTGATTCAGCAGAAGACTTTACTTAGTTATTTATTTTTAACATTTTTAATTAATAGGTTTTAAATTTCGTTGTAATAAGGCCATGGGCCATTAGTTTTATATTTCCGGTTTTTAGGCTTTACCTTTAGACAACTGAATTATTCGATAAAAATTGAAACTAAGGCATGTACTAAATTTCGGTTTTTAATTCATGAAGGCATCTTATAAAATATATATCTTATATTAATTACCAAATTATTAAGTTTTCCGATATAAATGCTTAAACTCGACAAATGACTTCCAAAAATGCGACTTGTTTTACTAAAACTTCTTAGTGACATGCCAGATCCGGTCGTGGTGTTTGGGCCGGGTCTGGGGTGTTACAAATTGGTATCAGAGCCCGGTTCAAAACTCAGCTCTGGGGGTTTTTGGGCTCAAAACATTTTCTAAAGTTAGGTTTTTGAAACATGCATATTTATAAATGATACAGGTCTGTTAGCTCGGCATGGCACCTGCGTCTCCGGCCCAAGTCCGCTAGGTAAGTATTCTGAACCATTGTGTGATATATATATATATATATATATGTGTGTGTGTGTGTGTGTGTGTGGGCTTGATGGGCTATATGGGACGTAGATTATTTAGATTAGAACTTGATGGACTCTAGGCTTAGCTTAAACAACTCCTTAAATCTCATAAGACTTAACTTCACTAAACAAAACCCGTGAACAAGTCGCAAGACTAGGGTGTGGCAACAGGCATGCGCATGCCTAGGATTGGATCCGGAAGAGCCTGGTACTTAAGCAGTCCGAGTGACTCACCTCCTCTTCGCTGGAATCCTACCTGGTGCGTAGTGACTGGTCACCCTAGCCACGAGGATTTGTTGACGGGCCTAACTCTATAATTAAAACCCAAAAGGGACCAGCCACCTTATTTTTACAAAAAAAAAATTATTATTACTAAGATACCCATGATTTGCAAATATACCCCGATTTACAAAGTCAACAAAAATTTTCCTTAGAAAAAAAACTCACAAACACCTGAACACTACTATTTTCTTTGAAATCAAATTCTCCAAGTTACCCTGTTTTAAAAAAAAAAGAAAAAAAATCTTCTTAGTTTCGTTAATTTTTTTGAAAATACCCTTGATTTGTAAAATTTCCCAAAATATCCCTGATTTATAAAAATTACTAAATTGCCCCTAATTTGTAAAATGACCAAAGTACCCCTGATCTTAAAATTACCTACATACCCCCAGATTTCAAAATTTCTGAAATACCCCTAGATTGCAAAATTACCGAAATACCCTTAGACTTCAAAATTACCTAAATACCCCAGATTGCAAAATTACCAAAATACCCTTATTTCATGAAACCAACAAGGAACTCTATTTTGAAAATTACGAAAATACCTCTATAGGATAAAATTACAAAAATACCCCTGGGTAGTGGAATGACAAAAATACCCCTATGTGTTGAATGTGGGTGCATGGATATTGTCTGTATGTTGATTGTTGAATGTATGTGGCCTTTAGAATTATGAGGTAAACTTGAGACTGAAACTGTAGGTAGGTTCGAATTCGAAAGAATCACTCTTAAAATTTCTTTTCATAAGATTGTTCGTGGATAATCAGTGGAAAGAGTTAATAATTCATAAAATTTTTAATCAGATAAACGTGAATCTGAAGAATGAGTACAAGGGGTCGTGGACATCCGCCGCGTGGACGCGGTAAGGGTAGGATGACCTTGTCTGAGCCAGTAGGGTCTGGCCACGGGTCAGGAAACGAAATGCCGGATTCTCCAGCTGTGGAGGGAGAGTTACGGGATCAGGCGGCCAAAGATGATGTGGTATCTCAGGCGATGTTACGGGTACTCGAAAGAGTTGCTGGGGTAGGCACGGGTTCAGGAACTCGAAAATCGGTATCTGAAAGGCTCCGAGCCAACGGAGCGGAAGTGTTTAGGGGTGTTTCTGGTGTAGCCCCTAACACAGCTGAGTATTGGTTGGAAGCGACTGAGCGTATAATGGATGACTTAGATTTCATGGCGGAGGAGAAGTTGAAAGGGGTCGTGTCTCTTCTTTGAGACGAGGCCTACCAGTGGTGGCTCATGGTGAAGGAGGGTACTGCCGCAGATCGGATTGACTGGGACTTCTTTAAGGAGTCATTTCAGGGAAAGTATATTGGGGCTAGCTATGTGGGCGGCCAGAGGAAGGCATTTCTGAATTTGGTGCAGGGAAGTAAATCTGTGGCTGAATATGAGGCAGAGTTTCTGCGTTTGAGCCGCTACACTCGAGGAATGGTAGCAACTGAATATGAACGTTGTGTGCGGTTCGAGGATGGACTGCAGAATGAGTTAAGGGTTTTGATAGCACCGCAGCGAGAAAGAGATTTTGCTGTCCTGGTTGAGAACAGATAGCTGAGAAAGTGAAGCGGACTGAAAGACAAGAAAGGGATAAGGATAAGGATAGGAATAGGGATAAGAGGAATGTTGGGCCGTCGGGATCATCTGGAAATTTTCAAAAAAGGCCTAGGTCTGATGGGCTAGCTCGTGCTCCGACAACTGCTACTGAGGGTCAGAATCGATCATGTCCTTCATGTGGGAAGGCACATTATGGGGAGTGTAGAAGGAAAACCAGTGGATGCTTCAGGTGTGGATCCCTGGAGCATATGATAAAGGACTGTCCACAGAAGGATCAGGTACAGCCAGCTGGGCGAGGTTCTGATTAGGGTGGGAGAGGAAGTCAACAACCACCAAGGGGCCGTGGTCAAGTCAATGGTGGCAATGGCACAGGACATGGTCGTGGAGGTGCAGGTTATGCTGAGGCGAGGCAGCCAGCTTTGGTCTATGCAGCACGTTGCCAGGGGGAGAGGACACTTTGGACGCGAATACTGGTGCGTACTCTACCATAGTATTCTAGGTGTTTATTTTGGCTCTAGAATTAGAGTGCGCAGCGAAAGCATAGTGGTGAGACTTGGGTAGTACGATTAGTAGTTAGTTGGAAATTTCGAGGATGAAATTCCTTTAAGGAGGGTAGAACTGTAACATACTGAATTTGGGCCTAGAATAAATGGGTTTCGTGTGTTCAGAAAATGGATTTTTGTCGATCGAAAAGAAAAAGGGAATAATGAATTAAGTGGGATTAAAAAAAAAATTATGATTTGCATGTTTAGTTTAATTTTTAGGTGATTTACGAAGGGTTGGTAGTGTTGGAAAAGTCCTAGGCTCGATCAAGGGATTTAGCAAAAATTTTGTTTTACCCTTAAGAGTGATTGGTGTTTTAGTTAGAAGGCTTTTAAAATATTTTTGGGTTGAAAATAACCCAATGAAGTAGGTGGTCTGGTGGCTTGGGGCGTTCTCAATAAGCTGGAGGTCAAAGGTTCAAGTCTTGGGTATGGCAAAAATTTTTTATTTCACATATGTTAGTATGAAAGCCAGAGTTTAGGCCTTATAATTAGTTGGGGCTGTTTCATGACACAAGGAAACACCTGGCCCAGTGGCAAAGGTGTTAGGAGCAGGAGGGGGAGCAAGGTTCTAGTTGCGTTGTGCGTGAAATGTTGGGTTTTTTTTAAGTAAATCTGGAGCATGGAATAAAGGTTGATAATTAATTGGGAAGGAATTATGACTCAAATGAAACGGGCGACGCAGTGGCAAAGGGAGTGTGACATAGTGAAGAGGTCAGAGGTTTGAAGCTGGGTGTTGGTTAATATTTCTAGATTTCTTTGAATGATTTGATCGCTGGGAAAATAGCCTTTAAAAGAAGTTGACAACGGAATATATCACAAGAATGGTTGTGGTGCAGTGGCTGGTAGCGTGTGGTGGTTCCTGCAGGTCTCGGGTTCGAGTTGCCTTGTGCGCAATAACTTGAAATTTTGCTGCTGGCGTGGGAAGGTGTTTGAAGTGGACCAAAACACCAATTGATGGCTGCTGTTCGGGGGAAGCAATTTGAATGTTATTCAAATTGGATTTTTGGCTAGTAATGGAATTTTTGGATGAGGATTGAAGATAAAATTTAGTGATAACAAAGGAATTTAATTGGTGATAAGTTTGAGTCGATTAGGGAGTGTAGGTTTATTCTATTTATTTATTTATTTTAGTATATATGGGTACCGAATTTTCCCTTTTTATTTGTAGAATTTTTAGTTATTAGGAAGGGCACTTTCGGTTTTTGATAGGTAAGTGCTGAAATTTCTATAAATAGGGGGGTTAGCTCATTAATTCCGACATTTGAACCCTACTCTTTTCTTCTTTCCCTGTGCCGAAATTTGCTGTATAGTTCTCTTCATCTTTTTTCTTTTCTCTGTCGAAACCTCCACTCCATTCTCCCTTTCAACTTTCTTTCTTTTCTTTTCCCTTTTTGGCCGAACTCTCTAACAACCTCTTCCTCATCTCTTTCAAATATTTTAGCCAAAATCTCTAAGCCTTCTCTTGATTTCTTTTTACTTTCTTTCTAAGCCAAAGCCAAAACACTCTATTCAGATCTTCTAAAATCCGAAAACGCATCAGTTCGTCTTTTCCGGGATTTCCATAAAAGCCGAAAACCTTAGATCTCATCTCATGTGTTTGCCGAATTCTCTCTGTGGTATCTGCTTGTGCCGAATTTCGAAGGAAACTGAAGGGGGATCCATTTGCCTAGATCTCTAAAGTCAGAGTTCAGTAACACTCGAATCGTGTTACTTTCGGGATTTCAAGGTAAGGAGATCTATTGTTTTAGCATGTAAATTCGGGTATTTATTAACCTTGGCCAAATGTAGGGGAGGCCTAATCTTCGTATTCTTCTGGCTTTTGAGCCAAGTTATAGATTGAGGGTAGTAGATCCGGATAGCAAGGATTTTTACTAAGAGTGTAGTACTATGCGATATCAGGTGTGTAACTTCTCACACCATTTAGATTGCCTGCTAATATGTGTTATTAAATCTGCTTATACTCTGTTAAATGCCGAAATCCCAGCATAACAGTTGAAAACTCGAGGAGGATAAAAGCGAATCACCAAGTTAGTGATCTCTGTCATTCGTAAGTGAATGTTTCTGCTGATGATATGTTTTGTATGTATATCGATTTCTGTGATTGCACGGGGTTGGGTGATTGATGAAAGGGGAAGTGTTCTATTGTAGTGGCTTTTTGCCATGATCTGTTGTAGTGGCTATTTGCCATGATCTGTTGTAGTGGCTTTTTGCCATGATCTGTTGTAGTGGCTATTGCCATGATCTGACGATGAGCAGCTAACTGCAGCATGACTGCCATCGATGGTGTGTAGCGTTGTGGGTTGATTGTAGAAATCCCCAATGGTGTGACTGGCAGGTAAGGGTGGTGTGTAGCGGATGGAAACCTAGGATTGGGTTGGGCTTTGCATAATTTCTGTTATTTCATGTTTTAATATCTATTCTGTGGGGCTAAGGCCCAATCTGATGGTGCATGAGAGTTGCACACTGAGTCTCGTGACTCACCCTATTATTTAACATCTTTCAGGTAGCACCTAGTGCATCAGACCGAGCTGGAGAGGGGCGCAAGGTGGCCATGCAAGAGATTATTTTGATTCAGCAGAAGACTTTACTTAGTTATTTATTTTTAACATTTTTAATTAATGGGTTTTAAATTTCGTTGTAATAAGGCCACGGGCCATTTGTTTCATATCTCCAGTTTTTGGGCTTTACCTTCAGACACCTGAATTATTCGATAAAAATTAAAACTAAGGCATGTACTAAATTTCAGTTTTTAATTCATAAAGGCATCTTATAAAATATATATCTTATATTAATTACCAAACTATTAAGTTTTTCGGTATAACTGCTTAAACTCGACAAATGACTTCCAAAAATGCGACATGTTTTACTAAAACTTCTTAGTGACATGCTAGATCCGGTCGTGGTGTTTGGGCCGGGTCTGGGGTGTTACAATATGGGCCAAATTGAGATATTTGCTATATGGGCCAAATTGATAAATTGCTATATGGGCCATAAGATATTTGCTATACGGGCCGATTTGTAATAAATTGCGAAATGGGCCAAGATGATATTTTGCTTAATTGGCCAACTTGATAAATTGTTATAATGGGCCATGATGTTTGTAAGAAATATCTGAATAAATTGTTGTGAATGGCTATGCATTATATACATGATTTGCATGGGATGGGATAATGATGAAAAGAAGTTCTGGTAGCTGTGCTACATAATTCTGGTGGCTCTGCCACAATTATGAAAAATGGCAATGCCATGTAAATTCTGTTAATCTAGTGGCTTGTCCACAAATTTGATATAAACGGCTTAATGCCTACGTTTGGTGTGTTGGCGGGGTGGGTGACTAAAGCTCCCCACAGGTGTGTTGGTTGGTACGGGTGGTGTGTAGCGGATGGAAAATTAGGTTTGGTTTGGGAATTACATATCACATGCATATTATATATGGTTTCTTTTTTTTTTTTGTAAATGGGCTTTGGCCCAAATAAATGCTTAATTGGATTTTGGCCCAGTGGACAATGGTAAGTGGGTTACACACTGAGTTCTAGTAACTCACCCTGTTTTCCTTATCCTTTTCAGGTAATGATCAGTGATGGTGACTTGGGCTATGGATGACTCGGTGGGGGCCATACTACGAATAATGGTTATTTGAAATTTGGATTTCTTTTTAAGTACTTTTAATTTCTTGGTTAATTTAAGTTAAGTTGTAATAAGGCCTCTGGATAAATTTTTAATATTGTTTTATGTTTGATGGATTTTTAGAATTTACTTTAATTACTTCAAAGTGAGATTTTTCTAAAAACATAAATAGACGTTTTTCTCAAATGGATATGCAAAAAGGGGGTTTCGTAATAACTTTCATAAATATTTTTAACTCAGAAAATTTTCTCTTTAAAATGTTCATCAATTTTATTATCATCTTTCAAACTCTTTTAAATCCTCTCGAAATATTAATTAATTTTTTTTAAAAGTTTCGATTTATAAACTCTTACGTCTCAAATTGTTTGATTTATCAATCAACCTTAGTTTTCAATAAACTCCATGTCAAAGTTTTGAAAATATGTTTTACTTAGATCTTTAAAGGTCTAGATGTACATTTATTTCATGTGACATGTCAAATCTGGCCTTAATGCATAGACCGGGTTTGGGGTGTTACATTTTATGGTATCAGAGCCCGGTTCAAAACTCGACTGTGGTTGTAACATCCTAAATTAGGGGTTGTGCGTTTGGAGCATAACCCAAGTGTTAGTAGGCTTTAAGAGGGGTTTGGATGTGTTTTAGGGGTTCTTAAAGCTCGAGGATAAAAAGGGAGTGTTTTGGAAATTTTTGAAAATTTTAGGTTAAAAAGGGGAATCAGGCTATAGAGGCCTTAAGTATAATTTTAGTAGTTTTTGGACATGAAAGTCCAGGTGGTAGAGTGGTTAGAGGCGCTAGGGTACTTTAGGAGGGCAAGGGTTCGAGCTGCTTGTATCGCATTGGCAGTTTTGTTTTTTTGGCGCTGAAGGGAGCAAGGTAAGCAGGCTTTATAATTAATTGTTGTGGGTTTATGTCAACAAAGGACCAGTAGCATAGTGGCGTGAACGCTAGCAGCAAGAGAGAGCTTCGCGAGGACTCGCGTTCGAGTCGCGCTAGAAGCGCAGGGCGAGTTTTTATTTTTGGGTTCTTAGCGCTAGAGTAAAGGGAAGCTAACGGAGAAGGGCTTAGATGATAATCGTGATGGGTTTATGGCATGAAAGGAACAGTGGTCGAGTGGCTGGGGCGTGAAGAGTTCTTCTCCAGGTCTCGGTTTCGAGACCTGGGGGCAGCACCTGCATGGGTTTAATTTTTGCTTTTGGACAGGCGTGGGTAGTGGCTGCATGGGGCATGCACGCATGAAGCATGGTTGTCTTTCTTTTTATTATTATTTTATTTTATTATTTTTCTTGTTTTTATATTTCTGCTGCATAGTATGGGGCTTCATTCTTTTATTGTATTTATTATTTATTTTATTTGTTGGAGAAAGAGTTTTGAATCCGGTATTTTTATAACAAGCTTTAATTTTACTTAGAATATTTTAAGTCACGAAAATGTTTTATTAAACTCAACAAATTTTTTTTAACGACTTTTACTATTAAGTAAGAATATTTTTCGACAGTGTTCCGCAGTGGCATTCCAAATTCGGTCGGAGCGAATGGGCCGGGTTTAGGGTGTTACAGTGGTTTGGATTCAAAAATATTTTGCAAAGTTGTTTTGAATTGTAAAGTTAAAATGCATGTTTCAAAAAGGAAGTATGGCACCACGGGTATCCGGCACCAAGTCAAGTAATTATGTTATTGTATGATTATGATTGTTATGATATGACTATAGGAACACTCTAGGACTTTTAGTTTTAGGTGTTGAAACTATAGAGATTGAGACTATAGGACGCGTTTATGAAAACGACTTTACTTCTTATACCTCATAAGATATTGTTTAATAAATATCGAAATAGTATACTGATTCATAAGACTTTTAATCAGATTAAATCGAATTACTCAATATGAGAGCTAGATGACGTGGACGCAGTAGACGAGACTGTGGTAGAGGCCGAGGCGCTAGAGTTGCATTTGAAACATCGAGACATATACTGAAAATGGATGCACCTGCATCACCAGGGACTGAGACTGGATCACATGACCGTATGAGGGAGGACATTGCTTTGTCCCAAGCAATGTTGCGAGTCTTAGAAAGGGTTGCTGGGGCTAGAACTGGGCCAGCAGCTCGTGGATCAATTTCGGAACGGCTTAGATCAAGTGGTGTCGAAGTTTTTAGGGGTGTCTCGGGTGTGGCCCCAAATGTAGCGGAGCATTGGCTCGAGGCAGTGGAATGGATTATGGATGATTTGATGTGCACCACCGAGTAGAAATTGAGAGGAGCTGTGTCCTTGTTGAGAGACGAGGCATATCAATGGTGGCTTACTGTTCGGGAGGGCACTCAGACCGATCGCGTTACTTGGGATTTCTTCAAAATTGCATTCCAAGGAAAGTATGTCGGGGCTAGCTATGTGGATGCCCGAAGGAAGGAATTCCTTAATCTGGTTCAAGGAAGTAAGACCGTGGCAGCTTACGAAGCGGAATTTCTGCGTCTGAGTGGTTATGCCAGAGGTACTGTGCCAACTGACTATGAATGCTGTGTGCATTTTGAAGACGGGTTGAGTGATGAGTTGCGAGTATTGATAGCCCCACAACAAGAAAGGAATTTTGCCACACTGGTGGAGAAAGCGAAGATAGCCGAAGAGGCTAAGCACTCGGAGCGGTAAAACTGAGAAAGAGATAGAGGCAAGGGCAAGAGGGACTTTAAGTACTCGGGTCCTACTAAAAGGTTTCAGAAGAGGCCCAGGAATGATGAGCCAGCTCAAGCTAGAGCATCTGCTGCTACCAATCAGATACAACCATGTGCTGACTGTGGAAGATGACACCCTGGTGATGCTGGAAGAGAACCGGTGGTTGTTTCAAATGTGGTTCTGAGGACCATCAGCTTAAGAATTGTCCTCGACGGACTCCTCCGACTCAGGAAGCTCGTAACCATGACGCACAGCCAGTTAGAGGCACTCAGCAGCCACCGAGGGGCCGTAGACCAGGTCGAGGTGGTAATGGCGCAGGTCGAGGTCAAGGTGCACCAGGTAGAGGCAATGGCTTCAGGGGTAACACGGAGGTGAGACAGCCAGGGTTAGTTTATGCGGTCAGACGTCGAGAGGATGGCGATGCACCTGATGTGATAACCAATACGTTCTTCATATCTGATGTACCTGTTACTGCTTTGATAGATATCAGATCCACCCATTCGTATGTTGTTAGTGATGTAGTTGGGAATCTGAACATTAGATTTGAGATTACTGCTAAGGAGATGACAGTAATTAGTCATTTAGGACAATTTGTGATAGTAAATAAATTGTTTAGAAATGTACCCTTAGAAGTTCAAGGAGAAACATTTTTGGCGGATTTGATGGAACTACCTTTCGGCGAGTTCGACCTTGTTTTGGGCATGGATTGGTTGGTGAAACACCGTGCGAACTTAGATTGTGCTGCAAACCGGATGACGATAAGAACTTCGGAAGATAAAGAAGTAGTGATGATAGGTGAAAGGAGAAATTATCTATCAAATGTGGTATCTGCTTTAAAGGCAGAAAAGTTGGTGCAAAAAGGGTGTGGAGCATTCCTAGCCTTCATTAGTGCGTTCGATGTCAAGGAATTATCGGTGGAAGGCGTTATAACGGTAAGGGAGTTTTCAGACGTCTTTCTCGAAGAACTTTCTGGATTGCCTCCGGACCAGGAGGTAGAGTTTGGCATTGAGCTATTGCCAGGAACGGCTCCAGTGTCCATTGCTCCTTATAGAATGGCGCCGAAGGAGTTAGCGGAGCTTAAAGCTCAAATTTAGGAGTTGTTGGATCGGGGATTCATTCGATCGAGTGTGTTACCATAGGGAGCACCGGTCTTGTTCGTTAAGAAGAAGGATGGGTCGATGCGTATGTGCATCGATTATAGGCAGTTGAATAAGTTGACGATCAAGAATAGGTATCCATTGCCGAGAATCGATGATCTGTTTGACTAGTTGCGAGGAGCTTCGGTTTTCTCCAAGATAGATTTGAGATCGGGTTATCACCAACTTAAGGTCAAAGAGGCAGATATTCATAAGACGGCGTTTCAAACTCGTTATGGACATTATGAGTTCTTGGTGATGCCGTTTGGGTTGACCAATGCACCAGCTGCATTTATGGACATGATGAACCGGGTCTTCCAACCCTATTTAGACCAGTTTGTGGTGGTGTTCATAGATGACATCTTGGTATACTCGAAGAATGAAGAAGAGCATGATTCACATATGCGTATAGTATTGCAAATATTGAGGGAAAAGCAATTTTATGCCAAGTTCAATAAGTGTAAATTTTGGCTGAAGGAAGTGACTTTCTTGGGGCATGTTGTGTCGGCCGAAGGAATTAGAGTTGATCCCCGGAAAGTAGAGGCTGTGTTGGATTGGAAACCACCGAAGTCAGTGGCTGAAATTCGGAGTTTTCTAGGGTTGGCTGGTTACTACAGGCGTTTCGTTGAGGGGTTTTCGTTGATTGCTGCACCTCTAACTAAACTGTTACGCAAGGGAGTACCATATGTGTGGTCAGATCAGCAGCAAGAGAGTTTTGAGAAATTGAAGAAGATTCTGAAGGAAGCGCTAGTATTGATTCAACCTGAGGCTGGAAAAGAGTTTGTTGTTTACTGCGATGCGTCACACACGGGCTTGGGATGTGTGTTAATGCAAGGTGGAAAAGTGGTGGCTTATGCATCTCGTTAGTTAAGGCCGCACGAGGTGAATTATCCCACTCATGATTTGGAGTTGGCTGCAGTGGTGTTTGCTTTGAAAAGTTGGAGGCACTACCTGTACGGTGAGAAGTCGATTATTTATACGGATCATAAGAGTCTAAAGTACCTCCTTGCCCAAAAGGAGTTGAAGTTAAGATAGCGAAGGTGGATAGAACTGTTGAAGGATTATGACTTCTCAATCGAGTATCACCCCGGAAAGGCTAATGTGGTGGCAGACGTGTTGAGTTGTAAGGTGATATCAGATTTGAGAGCAATGTTCACTCATCTCAGTCTATATGAAGATGGTAGTCTGCTAGCCGAACTTCAGGTGAAGCCTGTGTGGTTAGGTCAGATTAAGGAAAAGCAGTCATCAGATGAAAAATTGGGTTCATTACTTCAGCAAGTGGAAGGTGGTGTGATAGGGGAATTTGGATTGAATAATGATGGAGTATTGTGTTTTCGCGGAAGAATTTGTATTCCCAAATATTCGGAATTGAGGCAAATGATTCTGCGTGAGGCGCATAGTAGCTCATATACTATGCACCCCGGGTGAAATAAAATGTATCGAGACCTCCGTGAATAGTATTGGTGGCCAGGGTTGAAACGGGAGGTTACTAAATTTGTGAGTAGGTGCTTGACATATCAGCAAGTGAAGGCGGAACATCAATTGTCGTCGGGATTGTTGCAACCGGTAAAAATTCCATTATGGAAATGGGAACGGATAACGATGGACTTCGTTAGTGGGCTACCCTTATTGCCTACTAAGAAAGACTCTGTCTGGGTAATAGTGGATCGGTTGACGAAGACTGCCCATTTTCTACCTGTTCGTACAGAGTACTCATTGCAGAAGTTGGCCAAGTTGTATGTAGCGGAGATCGTGAGGTTACATGGGGTACCAGTGTCTATTATATCGGACAGGGACCCTAGGTTTACATCACGATTTTGGAAAGTTTTACATGAAGCTTTGGGAACCAAGTTGAATTTCAGCACGGCATTTCGTCCTCAGTCAGATGGTCAGTCGGAGAGAGTAATTCAGATTCTGGAAGACATGCTAAGGGGTTGTGTGATTGACTTTAGGGGTAGTTGGGAAGATTTCCTACCATTGGCAGAGTTTGCGTATAACAATAGCTATCAATCCAGCATCCAGATGGCACCTTACGAGGCGTTGTATGGTCGTAGGTGTCGTACTCCTACTTATTGGACTGAATTGGGGGAACGACAGTTATTGGGTCCTGAGCTGATATCAGAGACAGAGGAAAAGGTAAAGGTAATTCGGGCACGGTTAAAGGAAGCCTCGGATAGACAAAAATCGTATGCGGATCTGAAGCGTAAGGATATTGAGTTTGCGGTATGAGATCAAGTCTTTCTAAAGGTCTCACCTTGGAAGAAGATCTTCAGGTTTGGAAGGAAGGGCAAGTTGAGCCCTAGGTTTATAGGACTGTACCGTGTGTTGAAGCGTGTAGGACCAGTGGCTTATCAGCTTGAGTTACCTCCGGAGTTGAGTCAGATACATAGTGTTTTCCATGTCTCAATGTTAAGGCGTTACCGATCGGATCCGTCTCATATAGTACCGGTAGAGGAAGTTGAGATAAGGTCTGACTTGTCGTTCGAGGAGGAGCCAGGGCAAATTTTAGATCGAGATGTTAAAGTGCTGAGAAGGAAGTCAGTACCGTTAGTCAAAGTTCTATGGCGTAATCACGGAGCGGAAGAAGCTACATGGGAGCCTGAGGACGCGATTCGACAGCAATATCCTCACCTCTTTTAACCAGGTAAATTTCGAGGACGAAATTTTCTTTAAGGGGGGTAGAATTGTAACATCCTAGAATTTGAATTTCATGTGTTGCATTATTTTTGTGCTAAGCTAGTTAGATTATTAATTTCGTATGTTGAGGAGATCCTGAGAAGGCTCGGGATTTATTTGGATCTAGTAAAATTTTTTTGAAATTTAGCAATTCAAGGAGATAGAGTAAGTGACCTTAAAGCATATGGAAATAATTGAATAAATAGCTAGCATAAATGAGCTATTAGTAAAGAGGCTATGGCGTCACTTGTAGTACCTTAAGGGAAGAAGTTCGAATCACTTTGTGTGGATTTTGACTTTTATTTTTTTTCTTTCCCTCCTTAATGTGTCAGTCAAGGAGTATTTATGGCAAGGGTGGACTTCATTATGTTTGGTAAGGTGGCTAAAAGAATAAGGCAAGGTTGAAGTTGGGGAAAGGAATCAAGAGAAATAGGTAAGTAAAGGGGACAAGGGGCTTATTTTGTGGATGGTGTTTTGGAAAGTTTGGGTGGCCAAACTCTTATCCTTGGGGGGGGGGGGATGAATGTGGACGGCTTAGAGATTGGATGATAGCAAATTTGGTGTTTGATGTTTTGGTAAAAACAAAAGTGTTAGTTTTGGGTCAAAATACCAATACCATCAATTGTATTTTTCTCTCAAAACTCCCTCTCCTAGCCGAATTTGGTCAATTGCAATTGGTAAAATTTTGGTTGTTTTGGCCAATCCTTTATTGACAACTTTGGCATCATTTTTCTTTTCTTCCCAAACTTCTTTTCTTCTCCTTGCCGAATCCATGCAACCTTGAAGAGGCATATTCCATTTCTTTTCTTTCTTATTGCCGAATGCATACAAACTTGGAGACCATTTCTTTGTTCATTCATCATCCTTGAAAACCGAAACTAATCCATCATATTTCTAGTTCTTCTTCTTTTTTTCTTTTTACAAAATCTTTCAAACATCACTTCCTCTCTAATATTTTTCACCATAGCCGAATATTGAGTCCACTATTTCTCTATAGCCGAATCTTCAATCCTTTTATTGATCTTTTTTTTCATTCGGGTTGTCATTTACTTCTTGAACAATCGGTAAGAACTCTTTCAATCTTTTCATTTTCTTCTCTCTTTTGCCGAATCTATATTTTGGTTTGGGAGGGTCCTTTTGACCGAAATCATCATCTATTTCTCTTTTAAACAAAACCCTTTCTTCTTCGTAGTGATATAGTGGAAGGCCGAACCATCATTCTTCCGAAGTCATCTCGCAATCGCTAGGATTCGGTTAAAAAATCTATAAGGTAAGAGTTCTTCACGGATTTCATGATCATCCTTTATTAGTTAAGATGATTATCAGAATGGAAAGGAGTAACTGATTATATTATAGGGATTTATTCGTGGATCACTCGGATTTTGTTGTAAGCCAACCTTACTCCTAAGATCAATCGTTCATAATAACATAGTATTAGTTTGGACTAACATTTGTTTTCAATGGAGGCAAACAATATCGAATCAAAAGGGGTAGTGATTGGTGATCGAAAAAGGAGCGGATTTACGATCCCTACTTCTAAATTCAAATGAAGGGCTATTTTGGTTATTCAAGACTTTCCACCGGGTTGTAGACCCTCATCCGGTGAGAATCAACTATTCAAGGTTGTTCACAAATGTGTGTCATCAGCGATTCAGGACTTTCCACCAGGTTGTGGACCGTCAACCGAGGAAAACCGACAAATCGTAGTTGTTCGCGATCCCGAGGGTAAAATCTTAGATCGCTTGTTTTAGAGTAGATTTATTAAATAGTGAGTAATGTCTAATCGAGCATTATAATATTTTAGGTGTCGTCGATCAGGAAAGCGTAGTGCTTACCGTAATCAGGTGTGTAATCTCACACCGTATTTCATGGGTTAGATATTTAAAACGTGTTAATGGTAAATCACTTGATTAAAGCACATTTTGGTGAAATTGGGTAAAATGGCATAGTTATCACTATTTTGGTAAAGATTATGAAATCGGCATTAAGACTGTGAAAATCACGAAAATACCCTTAATGGGCCATTTGATGTTTGCTATATGGGCCAAATTGAGATATTTGCCATATGGGCCAAATTGAGATATTTGCTATATGGGCCAAATTGAGATATTTGCTATATGGGCCAAATTGAGATATTTGCTATATGGGCCAAATTAAGATATTTGCTATATGGGCCAAATTGATAAATTGCTATATGGGCCATCAGATATTTACTATATGGGCCGATTTGTAATAAATTGCGAAATGGGCCAAGATGATATTTTGCTTAATTGGCCAACTTGATAAATTGTTATAATGGGCCATGATGTTTGTAAGAAATATCTGAATAAATTGTTGTGAATGGCTATGCATTATATACATGATTTGCATGGGATGGGATAATGATGAAGAGAAGTTCTGGTAGCTCTGCTACATAATTCTGGTGGCTCTGCCACAAATATGAAAAATGGCAATGCCATGTAAATTCTGTTAATCTAGTGGCTTGTCCACAAATTTGATATAAACGGCTTAATGCCTACGTTTGATGTGTCGGTGGGGTGGGTGACTAAAGCTCCCCATAGGTGTGCTGGTTGGTACGGGTGGTGTGTAGCGGATGGAAAATTAGGTTTGGTTTGGGAATTACATATCACATGCATATTATATATGGTTTCTTTTTTTTTTTGTAAATGGGCTTTGGCCCAAATACATGCTTAATTGGATTTTGGCCCACTGGACAATGGTAAGTGGGTTACACACTGAGTTCTAGTAACTCACCCTGTTTTCCTTATCCTTTTCAGGTAATGATCAGTGATGGTGACTTAGGCTATGGATGACTCGGTGGGGGCCATACTACGAATAATGGTTATTTGTAATTTGGATTTCTTTTTAAGTACTTTTAATTTCTAAGTTAATTTAAGTTAAGTTGTAATAAGGCCTATGGATAAATTTTTAATATTGTTTTATGTTTGATGGATTTTTAGAATTTACTTTAATTACTTCAAAGTGAGATTTTTCTAAAAACATAAATAGACGTTTTTCTCAAATGGATATGCAAAAAGGGGGTTTCGTAATAATTTTCATAAATATTTTTAACTCAGAAAATTTTCTCCTTAAAATGTTCATCAATTTTATTATCATCTTTCAAACTCTTTTAAATCCTCTCGAAATATGAATTAAATTTTTTTTTAAAAGTTTCGATTTATAAACTCTTACGTCTCAAATTGTTTGATTTATCAATCAACCTTAGTTTTCAATAAACTCCATGTCAAAGTTTTGAAAATATGTTTTACTTAGATCTTTAAAGGTCTAGATGTACATTTATTTCATGTGACATGTCAAATCTGGCCTTAACGCATAGACCGGGTTTGGGGTGTTACATGGGCATTTTTACACAGTAGCCCCTAAACTTTCGTATTTAATCAATTTAGTCCCTGTTTCACAAATACACAAAATTCACACAATTCAACAAAACCCATGTTTGGCCGAATTATATATAGGTCCCTAGCAATCCAAAACTTTCATTTATTTCACATTTCAACCACCCAATTTGCACATTTCACAATTTAATCCCTATTATGCATTTTCATCAAAAATCACTTAATAGAACATGTAAAACTATCATCAAGCTTTCATATTTCAACATTACACATCAAAGAACACATAGATTCAACAATGGCAACTCTCAAAATCTTTAACAGTTTCGAAATCTAAGGTACGGGCTAGCTAGATTAAGCTGCAACGATTACAAAAACATAGAAATCATTAAAAACCGAGCAAAAACTGTACCTTAATCAAGCTAGGAGTGTGATGAATCAAGAACCCTAAAATGGCTTCTTTTTCTTCAATAAATTTGGTGGAGAAGATGATATTAAGCTTAAAATTGATTTTGTTTTATTAAACATATGATAATTATGCTAATTACCGTAATAACCTTAATGAAAAACCATTTAAAACATCCATTAAATGTCCATATATGTCCATTCACCAATTTAATGGTCTAATTACAACATAAGGACCTTACCATTATGGTTCTATAGCTATTTGACACATTTAGGTAATAGAACAACACTTTTGCATTTTACGCGATTTAGTCCTTTTTATTGAATTAACCAACCAAACGATAAAATTAGCTCACGAAAATTTCACACATATCAAATAACATGCTGTAAATACCGAAAATAATATTAAAATAATTTTTTGACATCAGATTTATTGTTTTGAAACCACTGTTCTGATTTAGCTAAAACCGGGCTGTTACACACCAGATATATGGAACAAATACAGAGGTGCGTTATTATGCACTATTGAACAGAGAGCACTAATGTGCTAATAATCGGAGAGCGCACTAAGGTCCCTTAATGGCATGCCACTAATATCCTAGTAGTTCTAAATTTCATCTACTTGGGCATTAAAGCTGAATTTCATACACTTAAATACTTGACATAAATATTTCGAAAAAGATTTCTCATTTCTCATCATCTACAATTTAGTCCCCATTTCACAAATCACAAATATCACACCTTTTTCGCACACATACTTTTACCACAACATCATTACTTAGTGTTCAAACAATATACCATTTCATATTCTCCACCTATAATTTTCTTTACAAATTTCATAATTTCATAATCTAATTTTTTTATTTATTTACAAATTTAAATATATTTTACATTTCTATTCTAAGTAATTCCATACTACAATATAAGTATTTAAATAAAAATAATTTTAAAAAAATATCTTGTAGTACTTACAACAAAAAGGTTGAGATGATGTATCTTCTTCTTCCTTCACTCCTTAGCCTTCTCTTTCCCTTTTTCTTCAATTATGTCCTCTCCTTTCTTTTCAATTTCATATAAAACATATAACATTTATATGTTAAAAAAAACAATTAAGTGACTTAACTATACCATTTAATAAAAATAAACATGTATGGCATGATAATTTCATCATTTCTTACCTTAGCTCTTTGATTTTTATTGAGGAAATTTCAAAGAAAAATGAAAGTTTGAAGCTTGGATGGTTCAACTATGATGGAAGGACATGTAGGGAATTAAAAGAAAAGTTGGATGGAAGTTGGGGGGAGAAGAAGTAGTGACAGTTTGTGTTGAGAAAAGATTATGTATTTTCATCTTTTCTCCACTTTTCTACACCATTCCACTAAAATATCTCACCTTTTTAATTAAAATGGTCAAATTGCTACTAAGTCTTTAAGCCATCTATCTTTTTACTTTTACCCATCATCATTACACCTAATAAATATCCACTTGGCTAATTACCACTTTGTCCTTCCTCATTTTTCATATTTCCAAGTATGACTCATACAACACTTTGGTTAAATTTCTTTTTAATCCTTCAGTCATTTCCTCTACTATTATATATCTCCTAACTTAATATTTTTCCTACTTTGGCCACAACAATTTCGTTATTCTTTCAACTAAATCAATGTATCTATTTTAAAATTTCCTATCTAAAGAGTATTTTTTTTCTAATTTCTTATTGGATTTATATACTTCCTAATTTAATACTCAAAAGTCCTATTTATTATATTTCAAAAAAAAAAATTACACTAATTTTTGAATCGATCCATCACGTACCTAACCCCGAGTTAAAACATGGATGTTACATTATCAACATGCCAAGAGAACATTATAAATAAGAACTTTAAAGTAGCCAAAATAACATAACTTGGTAAGGCATCAAAGTGTACCAGACGAGCATAGCTTTCCAAAGCTTATACATGCCAAAACACCATTAACACATTCACCAAAATACCATTACAAATCACCCTATACATGCCATTATAAACCTTGACCAAAATACTCAAAAACTACCAAATTGATTGCTGGATAGTGTGATAGGTCTTCGACGAGCTTCCAACTAATCGAGCTTCCGAAAATCTATAAAACATAGGAAAATAACTATGTAAGCAACGAATACTTAGTAAGCTCGCATAAAATTTAAACATAAATCACCATTTCCAATATTACAATTCATAGATTAAACATAAACCATTACCAATGCCATGAGTTTAGTATAAGCCTATTCAAGTATCATCAAGCTCACATGTTAGTAGGTTCATCAACAACACATATAAACTCATTTATATCATAAATAGATTTTGTAAGATACATTACATACGCATCAACCCTTTCATAAAGTCATGAACATTTCCATTAAGTCACTTACCGTTCCATTCCTTTTCTTACCCGTTGAACCAGCTAGAGTTATATCAAATACTCGGGAAAGCTAACGCATAGTGTGCCTTTACATATAACCGTAACCTTTCCTTTACATCAATGTTCACAGGAGCTATGAAATGGGCCTGCTTACACAAGCTGTGGGTTGGAACGTAAACTACACGATGTTGCTCACACTAGCTGTGGAGCATCTGTAACAAATGTAGGACCTCAACCATCGGTAGGACATTCAATACCAGCACCCAAAATATGAAATCCATGATGACATGTCATTTGTATCCTAAGAAATCTTAAGGTTCAACCGGGACTTGTTATCCGTCAATTCATCATAGCATTAATATATTTATGTTCAAATTCAATTATACTTAAACAACATAATAAATAGTTAATTTTGCTAGCATTAGAATGATCATATTCATACAAACCTAGCTCGATAAATATAGTTGTAAAACAAAGCCGTTGATTAATCCCACACTTAGCTTTTCCTCGATTTTGATCCGTTTGGCTCGTTTCTTAATCTAAATAATAATTTTTATTCAATTAAACCATTCAAATAACTTAACATAATTAATTCAAGCCTATAATCCATTTCAAGGTGAACTTACAAAATTACCCCTAATATTTTAACATTTATGCAATTTAGTCCCTAAACCCAAAACTTGCAATTTCCCCATTTTTAACCATAATTCATGCTAGTCGATTTTTACCCAATAACAACCCATATTTATCCACAATTTACATTGTTTTCCTTGAATTTTACCATTTTTCATAAATCAGTCCCTAAACTTGAAAATCATAAAAAATTACTTAACAAAATACTTATATTTAACAACCAAGCTTAATAATCTATCAAAAAATTTCAAGAACATAAAAAATTCATCCATGTTAAAATTCTAAAAATTTAACGATTTAACAAATTGACCCTCGGACTAGCTAGATTAAGCTAATACAAGTCTAAAAACATAAAAATAATTAAAAACGTGATCAAAACACATACCATGCATAAAAAAATCAGCTTGGTTGAATGGTTTTCCCCACCTAACCATTGAATATAAAAGAAAGTATGAACAAGATCATTTTTATTAGGTTTATTTTAGTTTTAATTATTTAATTACTAATATAACCTTTAAATTTCATGAAATTTACCATGCAACCTATCCATGAATATTCACCAACTTCAAATGTGGTATAGTTACCATTCAAGTCCATTAGTTCACATTTTTATAGCCATTTAACCCATTTAACTAATAGAACTCAACTTTTGCAGCTTTTACAATTTAGTTCTTTTCAATTAATTAACTATATAGACATTAAAATTTCTTAACCAAATTTTAATATGAGCTTGTTTTTTTAGAAATGAGGTCCCGATACCTCATTTTCTATACCATTTGATTTTAGGGTCATACCACTTGAACCTAATTATTTGTTCAAATAACATAAATTGCTAATCCAAAATTTATTTTAATATTATATTTAACTCGTAAATGTTAGATAATAACATTTACAAACTTACTCGTCGAATTTGTGGCTCCGAAACCACTTTTTTGACACCACTAAAAATCGGGTTGTTACACACTTACTTTGCAGGTAAGTAGGTCGGGGATTGGCAGTGGCGAGGTAGATGTCCTGGGCGAGGCTAATTCTTGAACAGATATTTGCGAACCAAAGAAAAAAGGTGATGGGGTTGTTTGTGTGGGTTTAGTTTTATTATAGTTGCTATTGTTACGATTTCCTTAAAGTTTAATTTTATTTTTACGAAACCTTGAAGTAAACTATTGTTGTTAAATTCTTCTTTTTGGTACGAATAAAGTTTAATGTTCATTATTCCTCCTTTTATGCGTGCTATGTTGTATTCTTTTAATTTTACCAGAGTATGTTTTAATACTAAATGCAAGTCAATTGGATTGTGAAGTTGTAACATCCGGGATTTAGGGGCTGTGCATTTTGTATGTTTTCCGCTTATCGATATGCTATGCTTATTGTCAGGTTGTCTTTGGGGGCCCGGGAAGGCTTGGGGTTAAGCCGAAGCCTGGGTGGAATTTTAGTTTTGGGTATCTATGAGGGGATAGCAGATTAGGGTAGGACTTAAGGGATTTTAGTTCGCGTTTGGTGACACAAAGAAGTGCGGTGGAAGAGTGGCAAGGGAACGCCACACAGCATGCAAGGGAATGGCGCCACAGGTAGGAGGGAGGTGCAGGGTTCAAGGCACATTGGCAGCTTATGGGAGTCTCTTTTTGCGTCAGGAGGCTGATGAGGTGGCTTCCATTGGGACTCTTCAGGGTGGTTGGTAGATGGGGACTTGGAATTTAAAATAAGTGGCTAGGAGGTATTGGCAGAAATTTGAATTGGTCTTTTAATTCAAATGAGTGGATGGGAGGAAAAGTAGGAGCAAAAAGGAGAGTTGATGGCTTTTGGAGGTGTTGGCCGAATTTCAAAGTCCTAGTAAGGGGAGGAATCGGTTTGGTGTTGGCATGGGGTGAGTGTGCCGAAATTTGGTTAAGGTGCTAGTGTTTTGCGGTTTTCTTTTTCAGCATTTAGAGGTGTGTTTAGAATTCTCTCAAAATTCTTTTATTTTTCTCCTTTGCCGAAAGTTGCCTAAGCAATTCCATTTCTTTTTTTTCTTTTTCTTTTCTATCATAGCCGAAACTTAGAAGATCATTAGGGTCACTTTTGTTCATATTTTCTTCTCACTTTTAAAAGCTGAAACCACACTCTCATTTCCTCACATAGCCGAAACCTCCAAAGTTCAGCCTCTTTTCTCGAAGTTTCACCATAGCCGAATCATCATCTCAGGGTTGGTAAGTTCTCTGTTGTTTTCTTCTTTGCTATCTCTTTTATTTCTCATCTTTATTCTAAACCGAATCACTTCCTTAATATCTCGATGGTTTGTTCTTTTCTTTTCACCCTTTATTCCTAGAGGTCGAATCCCCTTTGTGCTATCTGCTTGTGCCGAATCTTGAAGAAAACTGAAGGTAAGGAGATAGGGTTTTTGTGTGGCCGTATGGTGGAGGGTGGACTTATGTCCCCTGTTTGGCCGAAAGGCCATTTCTTTTTAATCCATTCTCCATTAGCCGAATCTCATTTGGTTGTGGTGTAGGGTTCAATCAACATTTTAGCCAAGTCCGTTAACTCTGGAATTCAATCGATTTAGGTAAGACAATTTCTTTTAGTGGTTTTCTTAATCGATTCATTTTCTAAACTGTTATCTTAACCGAGTTGGGTGGACATTCAAATCATATCTCTCGTAGTGATTTATTGACCGAAGCTTTTGATGGATGCAAGCAATACGCAATTTGGCGAGGGAAGCAACCTTCGGGTTCGATCCCTAAGTTCAAGAAGAGGGTTGTGTCTGCTGTTCGTGATTGGCCACCTGGGTGTGGGCCAGCTTCTGAGCAGACTAGTAGGCAAATAGCCGTGATTTCAGCTAGTGATAGCAGCATCGTAGATAGCTTAGTTTTGCACGTAATCAGGTGTGTAACAACTCACACCATCTTTAATGCTATGTTAATATGATTATCGTATTCTTTTAAATACCGAAAGTTCGGCAAGGCTATTGTGACACCTGTGGAGGGTGTAAGCGAAACATCAGGTTAGTGACTTCTGTTCTGACAATGTAGGAGGTTATGATGAAATAATTCGATCCATGTTATGGGTATTCTGTACACGTTTGGTGTAATCTGTTACATTCATACATCTGTATGTTATGTTGCATGGGGTTGGGAATATGTGATGAAGGGGAAGTGCTGTAGTGGCTCTGCCACGATCTGTTGTTGTGGCTCTGCCACGATCTGTTGTAGTGGATCTGCCACGATCTATTCTGGTGACTATGTCACGATTCTGATTATGAGCAGCATGACTGCCATCGATGGTGTGTAGCGGTGAGGGTTGATTGTAGAAATCCCCATTGGTGTGATCGGTTGGTACGAGGGTGTGTAGCGGATGGAAACTTAGGCCGGGATTGGGTTTTGCATTACCATCTGTATGTGCATTATTTGCTATTCTGTTCTGTAGGGCTAAGGCCCAAATCTATGGTGCGTGAGTGTTGCACACTGAGTTCTATGACTCACCCAATTCTTTAACATTTTCAGGTAGCACGTAATGTAGTGGACCGGGTTAGAGATGAGCACGAGGTGGCCATGCATGGTTTTCGCATTTCAGTAAAGACTTCATTTATTTATTTTTAAATAACTGGTTGGGTATTTTACGTTGTAATAAGACCACTGATTGATGGGTTTAAATTTGGGATTTTTTTACGTTTTAGACACTCGAGTTAAGGAACCCAACGTAATAACTATATGTTTTAAAAAAAAAATACAAAGACAACAAAGTTTTCTTGCGACTATAGTATTAAGTAAATTTACCATCTTTTGTAACGCAAATTTTCATAACTTAAAAACGAATAACATGGCTTTTATATGGTCAATCATTTTGAGATAAAAATGGCAAATACACAGCTTGGTTAACATAAAATTACTAAGTTTTCTAAACAAACGTTAGACCCGAATTTTTTTTCGTGACAGTTTTTCTCAAGATCGCACTGTGTTTACAAAATCTGCTTAGTGGCATGCTAGATCCGGTCTTGGTGTATGGGCCGGGTTTGGGGTGTTACAATTTGGTATCAGAGCCTGGTTCAAAAGCTTGGCTTTGGGTTTTGGGTTCAAAACATCTTCTAAAAATGGTTTTAAAACATAGTAAAATGAAATATATGTCTTTTAGCATGGCTCCTACGTCTCCAGCCCAAGTCCGCCAGGTAAGTTTCTGATTAAGTTTGAAATTGTATGCGCTGTGTGGATATATTGCCATGGATGTTAGAACTAAGGAACTATACTTTAGAAATTGAAACTTTTAGGTTGTGTGTGTGAATCGTGGAAACTACTCGTAATTATATTCCATAAAATTTCTCTGTAATAAACAAGTGAATAATTGCTAATGCATAAAATTTCTAAATCAGATTAAGACGATACGGTAGAGATGAGTAGTAGATGACGTGGATGTAATGCGCGTGGACGTGGTAGGGGCAGGACGGCAGTGTCGAAACCAGTAGGGTCTGGTCATGGGTCAGAGAACGAAGTGTCGTTGCCGCCAGCCGCGGAAGCAGAGTATCGGGACCAAACGGGTGAAGACGATGCGGTGTCTCAAGCAATGCTACGGGTTTTGGAGAGAGTTGCTGGAGCAAGTTTGGGTGCTGGGGCTCGAAAATCTGTGTCTGAACGACTACGAGCCAATGGAGCGGAGATGTTCAGGGGCATTTCTGGCGTGGCCCCTAATACAGCTGAGTATTGGTTGGAGGCAAGTGAGCGCATAATGGACGATCTCGACTTTACGGTTGAGGAGAAGTTAAAAGGGGTGGTGTCTCTTCTCTGAGACGAGGCCTACCAGTGGTGGCTTACGGTGAAAGAGGGTACTCCAGCAGACCGGATCGACTAGGATTTCTTTAAGGTGTCATTTCAGGTGAAGTACGTCGGGGCCAGCTATGTGGATGCCCAGAGGAAGGCATTTTTGAATTTGGTACAAGGGAGCAAAATCGTGGATGAATACGAGGTGGAGTTTCTGCGTTTGAGCCGTTACGCTCGAGGAATGGTAGCGACTGACTATGAACGTTGTGTACGGTTCGAGGATAGACTGCGGAATGAGTTAAGGGTGTTGATAGCGTCGTAGCGGGAGAGAGACTTTGCTGTTCTGGTCGAGAAGGTTAAGATAGTTGAGGAGGTGAAGTGGACCGAAAGACAGGATAGGGATAAGGATCGTGGTAGGAATAAGAGGAATTTTGGGTCGTCAAGTTCATCTGGGGGTTTTCAGAAAAAACTTAGGTCTAGTGGGTCGGTTCGTGCTCCGACATTTGCTGCAGGGGGTCAGCATCGACCATGTGCTTTGTGTAGGAAGGTGCATTTTGGGGAGTGCAGAAGGAGAACCGGAGGATGTTTCAGGTGTGGGTCTATAGAGCATATGATTAAGGATTGTCCACAAGTGGATCAGGCACAGCCAGCAGGGTGAGATTATGATCAGGTCAGGAGAGGTGGTCAGCCATTGCCGAGGGGTCGTGGCCCAGCCAGATGAGGTAATGGTTTTGGTCGGGGCCGTGGAGCACCTGGTAAGGGTGCTAGTAACACTGATGCGAGACAGCCTGGGTTAGTCTATGCAGCTAGGCGTCAAGAGGAAAGCGACGCACCGGACGTCATAATCAGTACGTTTTTAATTTATGGTTCACCTTATACTGCTTTGATTGATATTGGTTCGACGCACTCTTATGTAGCTAGTGCTATAGCTGGGACTTTGAACTTAGACTATGAGACTTCTTCTAGGGAGATGACTATAGTGAGCCCTCTAGGACAAACTGTAATAGTGAACAAACTGTATAAGGATGTACCCCTGGAGGTTCAAGGGGTAGTTTTCCGGGCTGATATGATGGAACTACCGTTTGGGGAGTTCGATTTGATCTTAGGAATGGATTGGCTAGTGAAGTATCAAGCAAATCTGGACTGTGCAGCCAAGCGTATGGTGTTGAGAACCGTAGAGGGTTTAGAGGTGGTGGTGATAGGCGAGAGAAGGGATTACCTATCCAATGTGGTATCTGTATTGAAGGTCGAGAGAATGGTGAGAAAGGGATGTAAGGCATTCATGGTTCATGTTTGTGCTTTAGAGGCTAAAGAATCAGTTGTGGGGGATGTTCGAATGGTGAAAGAATTTACCGATGTGTTTCCAGAAGAGCTTCCGGGATTGCCTCCAGATCGCGAGGTGGAGTTTGGTATTAATCTTTTATCGTGAACAGCGCCAGTGTCTATTGCTCCGTATAGGATGGCGCCGAAGGAGTTAGTGGAGCTGAAAGCGCAAATTCAAGAGTTGTTGGACCGGGGTTTTATTCGACCAAGTGTATCGCCTTGAGGAGTACTCGTGCTTTTTTTTTAAGAAGAAGGACGGATCGATGCGAATGGGTATTGATTACCGTCAACTGAATAAGTTGACAATCAAGAACAAGTACCCGCTGCCGAGGATAGATGACTTGTTTGACCAGCTCAAAGAGGTTTCAGTCTTCTCCAAGATAGATTTGAGGTCGGGGTATCACCAGCTTAAGGTCAAGGAGGCGGATATTCATAAGACGACGTTTCGCACTCGCTATGGCCATTACGAATTCTTGGTGATGCCGCTGGATCGGTTCGTCATGGTGTTTATAGACGACATTCTGGTGTACTCGAAGTCGGAGGAGGAGCATGATTCGCATCTTCGTGTGGTTTTGCAAATTTTGAGGGAGAAGCAGTTGTTCGCAAAGTTTAGTAAGTGTGAGTTCTGGCTAAGGGAGGTAACCTTTTTGGGTCATGTGGTATCAGCTGAGGGGATCAGGGTGGACCCTCGGAAGGTTGAAGCTGTGTTGAACTGGAAACCACTTAAATCTGTGGCAGAGATTCGAAGTTTTCTTGGTTTAGCTGGGTATTACCGAAGATTTGTGGAGGGGTTCTCTCTAATTGCGGCACCGTTAACCAAGTTGTTAAGGAAAAGGGTTCCGTTTGTATGGTCAGACAAGCAGCAAGAAAGTTTTGAGAAGTTAAAGGGAATTCTGACAAAAGCTCCGGTCTTGATTCAGCCGGAGGCAGGAAAGAAGTTTACTGTCTATTGTGATGCGTCGTATACGGGATTAGGATGTGTGCTGATGCAAGAGGGGGAGGTATTAGCGTATGCTTCCCGACAGCTGAGGCCTCACGAAGTGAATTATCCGACGCATGATCTGGAGCTAGCTGCAGTAGTTTTCGCCCTGAAATTTTGGAGACATTACTTGTATGGGGAGAAGTCTATTGCCTACACGGATCACAAGTGTCTAAAATACCTCCTTACCTAGAAGGAGTTGAATCTAAGACAGAGAAGATGGATCGAGCTGTTAAAGGATTATGATTGCTCGATTGAGTACCATCCGGGTAAGGCTAACGTGGTGGCAGACGCGTTGAGCCGTAAAGTGATATCGGACTTGAGAGTAATGTTTGCCCATCTTAGTTTGTATGATGACGGGAGTTTGTTAGCAGAACTGCAAGTAAAGCCGACATGGGTGAATCAGGTTAAAAAGAAACAGTTGTTAGATGATGTCTGGAGCGCTCGACTTCTACAGGTACAGGATGGGGGTCTGGAGGATTACAGTTTGAATAACGATGGAGTTTTGTGTTTCGTGGGAAGGTCTGCATGCCGAAAGATGTGGAGTTGAGGTAGATGATACTTCAGGAAGCGCACATCAGTCCATACGCTATGCATTCTGGAGGTAGCAAGATGTACCGGGATTTGCGGGAACAGTTCTGGTGGCCGGGATTGAAGCGAGAAGTAACTGAATTTGTGAGCAAGTGTTTGACGTGTCAGCAGGTAAAGGCAGAGCATCAGTTGCCTTCGGGATTGTTGCAACCGGTGAAGAGTCTGCAGTGGAAGTGGGAATAGATCACGATAGATTTTGTTAGTGGGCTACCTCTTACACCTGCTAAGAAGGATTTGGTTTGGGTGATAGTTGACCGTTTGACAAAGTCTGCTCATTTCATACCAGTCCGGGTTGATTATTCTCTGCAAAGGTTGGCTAAGCTGTATGTGGTGGAGGTTGTAAGGTTGCATGGGGTACCAGTGTCTATCATCTCAGACAGGGATCCTAGATTCACTTCAAGGTTCTCGAAGGCGTTGCATCAAGCTTTGGGTATTAGGTTGGACTTCAATACAGCGTTTCATCCACAGTCCGATGGACAGTCGGAGAGAGTAATTCAGATCTTGGAGGATATGTTGAGGGGCTGTGTTCTGGACTTCAGGGGTAGTTGGGAGGAATTTCTACCATTGGCAGAATTCGCATATAACAACAGCTATTAATCGAGTATTCAGATGGCGCCGTATCGTACACCTACGTGTTGGACAGAGTTGAGTGAGCGTCAGTTGTTGGGTCTCGAGTTGGTTGCTGAAATGGAGGACAAGGTCAAGTTGATTCGAGCTCGATTGAAGGAAGCTTCGGACAGACAAAAGTCCTATGCTGATCTAAAGCGGAGAGATATTGAATTTGCGGTAGGTGACAGGGTTTTCTTAAAGGTGTCGCCATGGAAGAAAGTGCTAAGATTTGGTCGGAAAGGCAAGTTGAGTCCTAGGTTTATCGGGCCTTATCGGGTGTTGAAGCGAGTGGGACCAGTAGCCTATCAGCTCAAGTTACCTTCAGAACTGAGTCAGATCCATGACGTATTTCATGTTTCCATGCTTAGACGCTATCGTTCGGATCCATCTCATGTTGTGCCAGTAGAGGAAATTGATGTAAGTATAGACTTATCCTTTGAGGAGGAACCAGTGCAGATCTTGGATTGGGACGTCAAGGTATTGTGGAGGAAGTCCGTTCCGTTGGTGAATGTGTTATGGAGAAATCATGGTTCAGAGGAAGCGACGTGGGAACCAGAGGATGTGATGCGACAGCAGTATCCGCACCTCTTTTGATTAGGTAAATTTTGAGGCCAAAATTATTTTAAGGGGGGTAGAACTGTAACATCTGAGATTTAGGGGCTGTGCATTTTGTATGTTTTACGCTTATCGATATGCTATGCTTGTTGTCGGGTTGTCTTTGGGGGCCCGGGAAGGCTTGGGGTTAAGCCGAAGCCTGGGTGGAATTTTAGTTTTGGGTACCTATGAGGGGATAGCAGATTAGGGTAGAACTTAAGGGATTTTTTAGTTTGCGTTTGGTGACACAAAGAAGTGCGGTGGAAGAGTGGCAAGGGAATGCCACACAGCATGCAAGGGAATGACGCCACAGGTAGGAGGAAGGTGCAGGGTTCAAGGCACATTGGCAGCTTATGGGAGTCTCTTTTTGCGTCAGGAGGCTGAGGAGGTGGCTTCTATTGGGACTCTTCAGGGTGGTTGGTAGATGGGGACTTGGAATTTAAAATAAGTGGCTAGGAGGTATTGGCAGAAATTTGAATTGGTCTTCTAATTCAAATGAGTGGATGGGAGGAAAAGTAAGAGCAAAAAGTGGAGTTGATGGCTTTTGGAGGTGTTGGCCGAATTTCAAAGTCCTAGTAAGGGGAGGAATTGGTTTGGTGTTGGCATGGGGTGAGTGTGCCGAAATTCGGTTAAGGTGTTAGTGTTTTGCGGTTTTCTTTTTCGGCATTTAGAGGTGTGTTTAGAATTCTCTCAAAATTCTTTTATTTTTCTCCTTTGCCGAAAGTTGCCTAAGCAATTCCATTTCTTTTTTTTTCTTTTTCTTTTCTATCATAGCCAAAACTTAGAAGACCATTAGGGTCACTTTTGTTCATCTTTTCTTCTCACTTTCAAAAGCCGAAACCACACTCACATTTCCTCACATAGCCGAAACCTCCAAAGTTCAGCCTCTTTTCCCGAAGTTTCACCATAGTCGAATAATCATCTCAGGGTTGGTAAGTTCTCTGTCGTTTTCTTCTTTGCTATCTCTTTTCTTTCTCATCTTTATTCTAAACCGAATCACTTCGTTAATATCTCGATGGTTTGTTCTTTTCTTTTTATCCTTTATTCCTAGAGGTCGAATCCCTTCAGTGGTGTTTGCTTGTGCCGAATCTTGAAGAAAACTGAAGGTAAGGAGATAGGGTTTTTGTGTGGCCGTACGATGGAGGGTGGACTTATGTCCCCTGTTTGGCCGAAAGGCCACTTCTCTTTAGTTAATTCTCCATTAGCCGAATCTCATTTGGTTGTGGTGTAGGGGTTCAATCAACATTTTAGCCAAGTCCGTTAACTCCGGGATTCAATCGATTTAGGCAAAACAATTTCTTTTAGTGGTTTTGTTAATCGATTCATTTTCTAAATTGTTATCTTAACCGAGTTGGGTGGACATTCAAATCATATCTCTCGTAGTAATTTATTGACCGAAGCTTTTGATGGATGCAAGCAATACGCAGTTTGGCGAGGGAAGCAAACCTTCGAGTTCGATCCCTAAGTTCAAGAAGAGGGTTGTATCTGCTGTTCGTGATTGGCCACCTAGGTGTGGGCCAGCTTCTGAGCAGACTAGTAGGCAAATAGCTGTGATTTTAGCTAGTGATAGCAGCATCGTAGATAGCTTAGTTTTGCACGTAATCAGGTGTGTAACAACTCACACCATCTTTAATGCTATGTTAATATGATTATCATATTCTGTTAAATACTGAAAGTTCGGTAAGGCTATTGTGACACCTGTGGAGGGTGTAAGCGAAACATCAGGTTAGTGACTTCTGTTCTGACAAAGTAGGAGGTTATGATGAAATAATTCGATCCATGTTATGGGTATTCTATACACGCTTGTTGTAATCTGTTACATTCATACATCTGTATCTTATGTTGCATGGGGTTGGGAATATGTGATGAAGGGGAAGTGCTGTAGTGGCTCTGCCACGATCTATTGTTGTGGCTCTGCCACGATCTATTGTAGTGGCTCTGCCACGATCTGTTCTGGTGACTATGTAACGATTCTGATGATGAGCAGCATGACTGCCATCGATGGTGTGTAGCGGTGAGGGTTGATTGTAGAAATCCCCATTGGTGTGATCGGCTGGTACGGGGGTGTGTAGCGGATGGAAACTTAGGCCGGGATTGGGTTTTGCATTACCATCTGTATGTACATTATTTGCTATTCTGTTCTGCAGGGCTAAGGCCCAAATCTATGGTGCGTGAGTGTTGCACACTGAGTTCTATGACTCACCCAATTCTTTAACATTTTCAGGTAGCACGTAATGCAGTGGACCGGGTTGGAGATGAGCACGAGGTGGCCATGGTTTTCGCATTTCAGTAAAGACTTCATTTATTTATTTTTAAATAACTGGTTAGGTATTTTGCGTTTTAATAAGGCCACTGATTAATGGGTTTAAATTTGGGATTTTTTTTACGTTTTAGACACTCGAGTTAAGAAACCCAACGTAATAACTATATGTTTAAAAAAAAACACAAAGACAACAAAGTTTTCTTGTGACTATACTAATAAGTAAATTTACCATCTTTTGTAACGCAAATTTTCATAATTAAACGAATAACATGGGTTTTAAATGGTCATTCGTTTTGAGATAAAAATGGCGAATACACAGCTTGGTTAACATAAAATTCTAAGTTTTCTAAACAAACATTAGACCCGAATTTTTTTTTTGCGAAAGTTTTTCTCAGGATCGCACTGTGTTTACAAAATTTGCTTAGTGGCATGCCAGATCCGGTCGTGGTGTATGGGCCGAGTTTGGGGTGTTACAGAAGTATTGTTTCATGAAACCCTCCAATGTTTGCAAACCCTTAGAAGTGATAATCTTACTATTAAGTGAACCCTATAAAAAGCTTGAGAACCCTTGCATGAATGCCTCATTTTGTTGCGATGCCTGTTTGTATGCGAACTCATGATTTTTGTTTATGAGCAAACTTAGGTAGTATTCGAACCTCTGATGTTTTGTGAACCCGTGTTATTGTGAAAACTCATGCTTTATGTTGGTACCTTGTTATGCAAACCTATGCCGTAAGATATATGTGAACCTATACTGCTATGCGAACCTTAATAATAACTTTATGTACTTGTATTTATGGTTGAGTAAGCGTACCCTAAAATTCCTTATTTTTCTTTCATGCGAACCCTTAAGTTGTAGCTTAGATGACATGCAAACCTTACCTCTGTTTGTTTTTAAGCTCACATGTTTTACATTCTATGTAAGAGTTAATTTTGCTATTGTGTTATAACTTAGCACATTATATGTTGTATATACGTGTTTGTGTTGCAGGTTAGGTTGGGAGTTAATGGAGAGTCACTCCAGTGGCTAATGTAGCTCGCTAGATTCGGGTCAAACCAATTCGGTTGGGTTTGAAGTGTTACAAATGACTTATGCTTAATTCTTCTGATTATAGAAATACCATTGAGTTATACTCAGTGTACGATTTTTTTCTATACACAAGATAGGTACTTTATGATTCGATCGTCGACTCAACATCCAGTAGCAATCCCGAACTCAATCATTGGTGATGTTTTAAATTATGGTCATGACATGTACCTAAGGTTTCGTTTGGGCATATTATGTTTTATTTTGGATTCTTTTGGCATTTTGAGAGTTATGTATATGTATAAATGTATGTATGTTGGAATTGATAATAAAAATGGTATCTTATTGAGTATTTTAACTAGTATATTTGTTTGCTTAAATGGTCAAGGAATAGGTCTATAAAGGTGATTTATAATCTATTGTTATTCTTGAAATGATTTGGTAGGCTTGGTGTATAAAACATGAGGTTGAGTTGTGGAAAATTTGAGATTACATGAATGGCTATTTTCATGCCTTACTAGTTGATATTTGAGGAGCCATAGAAGGCTTATTGGAATGGTATGTATGTAATGTTATAGTTGATTTTGAATGGTTGATTGAGGTGTCAATTATGACATATTGGTTAGGCACTTAGGATGGTTGTTATAAATGATGTTTTTGGTATGATTTTGATGTTTTTGAATTGGTTGAGATATGGTTTGTTGTTGGCTTGTGGTATAAGGGAACTAGGGGTAGGAAACTTGCATTGAAAGGTATTTTTAGGTACACATGGCTTGTACCACTATATGTAACACCCCTAACCCGTCTCTATTGCCTGATTATGGTTAAAGAGTATTACGACACATATTGAATCAAATGACAGCTTAAAACCATTCAATTATTAAATTAAATACCAAATATTCAAAACCAATCATAATTCATAGCATATATATGATTACGGGCGTTATATTGAGCTTACGTAACCTAAAAATCAATTTGGGAACAACTAGGGACTTATTTGAAACAAAATAGGAAAATGTAGAAAAACTTGAAAACATGGGTTACACGGCCGTGTGACATAGCCCAGGTTGTGTGGCTCAATGACATGACCGTGTGGCCAAACCGTGTACAATTTAAAAATAGGGTCACATGGCCGTGTAACAACCTGAGACCGTGTGAGACAAACCCGCACCAAAATTAAATAGTCCACACAGCCGTGTGGTGTGACCGTGTGTGGCACAAAGTCATATGACATGTCTCAGGCCATGTATACCTAAAATGACTTCCAAAACAATGCCATTTCCTTAGGTGCCAAGCAAAATCAAAATCAACCATTCACATGCTTTCAAAACACATTCAAACAAGCTTAAAACATTCCAAAACATTCAACCTAAGTGCCTAACTAATATGCCCTCATTGGCACCACATTTCATACATCAATCTAATGTACATTCAAAGGTCACATTCAACTCATCCAAACATATCAACTCATCCATTCCATTCACATTCAATTCTACTATATTTCAACCACTTACAAGAACCATAAACCAAATGACCAAAGACATATACATATGGACATATTCAAGCAAAAATCAAAGATAGATACACAAGTGTACTAAAAACAAATTTAGACAACATCATTACGAAAAAAGAACTTAGAAGCTCCTATTACATGCCATTTATAACCCGACATCAAAATGACCAAAACATCTACCGAGATGAGGAATGGATAGTGTGTATGCTCCGACTTGATTCCAACCGGTCGAGATTTCTGATGATCTACAAAGAAAGAAAACAACAAACGTAAGCAAATCACTACTTAGTAAGCTCGTATATAATGAAAACTTAAACTTACCTGATTTGAACCATTTTGTACAATTCATGAATAATTTCAATAGCAAGCTTATGAGTTCATTCATTTCCTATACCTACAACAAATGTCAAAAGTTAGTGAGTTCACATATATACATGAAACTTGAGCATACTATAGCAAAAACATTCAAATAACATATTTACCAATCAATTCTTCCAACTCATATTCAAATGGAAAATTGCATTCCATTTTAATGTTCCTTGTCTAAGTTCTCCTTTTAATTTTTAATTCCATGTAGCTAATGCATATATTCTTTTCATTTTACATATATAAGAACTTAAAACATATCGTATCATATAATGTTTATAACTAAAAATTTAAATTCAATCATCCATCTCATGTTCATATCATATAACTCATTTAACATTCGATACATATTACCTGATAAAAAATTATTCAAGAATGCCATAGCGTCTTTCGGCCATGGTCTTATTTATTTCCGACATGATGCCATAGTATCTTTCAACTATGGTCTTATTCATTTCCGTTATGTTGCCATAGTGTCTTTCAGCTATGGTCTTATTCATTTCCGGTATAGTGTCATAGTATCTTTCAACTATGGTCTTATTCATTTTCGTTATAGTGCCATAGTGTCTTTTAACTATGGTCTTATTCATTTTCGGTATAGTGCCATATTGTCTTTCAACTATGGTCTTATTCATTTCCGGTATAGTGCCATAGTGTCTTTCAACTATGGTGTTATTCGTTTTTCAAGCCAATGAACACGATCCCCAC
This sequence comes from Gossypium australe, assembly GCA_005393395.2. Lineage (NCBI taxonomy): Eukaryota > Viridiplantae > Streptophyta > Magnoliopsida > Malvales > Malvaceae > Gossypium > Gossypium australe. The sequence continues at coordinate 62,356,947 of CM016614.1, read as the reverse complement.
ATACATAAATAGATATTAAATTACCAAAACAACAACTAATTAATTTAACCAATATACGAACTTACCTAGACAAAAACAATTGCGAAAACAAGGTCGACAACTAATCAGTTAATTTAGCTTTTCCATGATTCGCGTTTGATTGATTCATTTCTTGATCTAAATAATAATTTTATTCAATTAACCAATTAAAATATCATAAAATATTGAAATTCATATATTTTAACCTTAATCATCATTTTACACTTTTATCCCAAATTTTTACTTTTTATTCAATTTAGTCCCTAAATCTGAAACTTTCAATTAAATCAAAAATTAATCCAAAAAAGGCTAGCTGAATTTTTTAAAATTCCCATATAGCCCATATTCATCATATTTTACAATAATTTCATATAACTTTACTATATTAGCAATTTAGTCCTTTAATTTAAATATTAACCAAAATCACTTTACAAAATTGTCCTATTTAACTATCAAGCTTATAAATCTATCGCAAAACTTCAAAAACATCACCAATTCATTAGTGACATAATTCAAAGCATTTAATAATTTTAAATTTAGTCATTGGGTTGGCTAGATTAAGTTACAACGATGTCAAAAACATAATAATTACTAAAAACAGATGGAAAATTTACTTACATGCAATCATGCATGATTTGAGATGGCTAGTTACTTTACCATTTTACCCTTTTTAATTCAAGCATAATTTCAATTTTAATCATGCATGAATCGTCCATCTATAAAAAAGATGGCTAATTACCATATAAAACCATCTAATAATACCTATATATTCAATTGACACAATTAAACTTATAGCAATTAACTTTTGTAGCTTTTATGATTTAGTCCTTTTCACTTAATTAACTATCTAAATGTTAAAATTTCTGAATCAAATTTCAATATACCTATATTGTAACTTCATAAATATTCATTAGAAATATTTACGGGCTTAGTTTATAGAAACGAGGTCCTAAAACCTCATTTTCCAAAACCACTTGACTTTAGGAACAAATTGCTTGTACTTAACCATTTGTTCAATTAGCTAAAATGATCAAATTAAAATTTAATATAATACTATATTTGACTCTTAAATATTAAATAATAATATTTACAAACTCACTCGTTGGGTTTGTGGTCCGGAACCACTATTTCGGACATCATTGAAAAAAGGGGTTGTTACAGCTCTCTCCCCATTAGAAAATTTCGTCTTCGAAATTTCTCACCTTATAATAGTTTCAATTACTGTGTTCTCATTAATTTTTTGATTTTCCAAGTCAAATCTGTCCCAACTAGGTTGTTCTCGCGCAATTGGGCAAGATGATACAACACTGTAATATGTTCTCTTGATTATGAATTACTCGTTTTGATTATCTGTCTGTCTACACCATAGCTTCATGAATTTCAGATGCATATAACTCAACTAGCTTTCAAGTGAGTAACTTGTTCTAACCGAAATAAAATGAGCTGATTTTATTAGTTTGACAATAATAACCCAGATTGATTCTCCCTTTCTCAGCATGAAAGATTGTCCATATATGGAATCCATCATGACTTGTCTTCACATCCAATCAAAAATTATAACAAATATATTGGTACGACTCTGAAATTTCACATTTTATTCATGACCATCAATTACCTTATTTCAAGCCATTTCACATTTTGACACTACTTGACTGAAACAAATGCACACTGTTATAAGCATCTTGTAAGATGTCTCATATAAACTCAAAATTGTTCAGAACACAAATTCAATTTTGGAAATATAGGCTATTATCACAACCCATAATGGAATTAGTGATTTGATCATTCTGAATTTATTCCAGTTTAGCCAATAATTTTGAATATTTTCTTTGCATCTTACAAATCCTCTAAAGAATTAATGGTTTAAGTCTCAATTCTGTAATAATCAAACCAACATAATTTAAGATCATCTGAGTGAAGCATTACTATAATAATGAATTCGTTCTTAGACTTAGACTGAATTAATACCAGAAGTTCTCTGAATAAAGTTCTCAAGAACACTGTAACACCTTTCAGCTAATTGAATAAATCTTCAACACGAGGCAACGAATATTTATTTTTTTATCATGACTTGATTCAATTGCCGATAATGTACATACAATCCCATCGACCCATCTTTATTTTTCCCAAACGGAACAGGTGCGCTTCAAGGTGATACACTCGATCAGATAAAACCTATGTCGATTAATTCTTACAACTGAGTTTTTAATTCTTTTAATTTAGTTAAAGCCATCCTATACAGAGTAATAAAAATCAGAGTAGTCCCTGACACTAATTCTATAACAAACTTAACTTCTCATTTTGTCGGTAAACCCGACAATTCCTCGGAAAAAAAAACACTTGTAAACTCGTAAATTATCAGTACCTGATCAACTTTCATTTTCAATACTCTAGAATCCCAGACAAATGCATAAAAAATTATCAAATTTATCAAATTTAACATAAATCAATTCACTACTCCAACATCTCAAATCAAATTATCTTTACCAGCAATTCACTACAACATGTTGAGCAGTCAACCAATCCATTCCTAGAATAACGTCAAATTCATTAAAAGACAGTGACTTCAAATCAATAGAAAATTCATAGCCTTGAATTTTCAATGAATACTGTTTACAAACCAGATAAACTATAACACTTTGGCCTAAAAGGTTAATTATTTTAGCGACAATTGCATTTGACTGAACCGGTATACCCTTTTCCGTTACTAATATAATACACACATATATATCTATCTAGAGTCAATCAATACATATATTGTAACATTAAAGATAGAAAAGGTACCAGCCATAACATTAGGAGTTGAGGCTTCCTCGCGAGCTTGGATCGCATAAATTCTGGCAGAAGTTCTAACTTCAGATCGAAATGCTATGTCTTTTGTTCCTCTTCTAATGACTCTAGTTGTATCTCAAATTCCTAACCGTCTACCTCTCGTAGAAGGAGCAACAGATCTAACGTTTTGATTTAATTTCAAATCGACTCGATACAATAGTCTTTCTTATAATTATCTAAAGATTTGCAAATGAAATAGGACCCATCTTTCAATCTACACATCCCAGAATAATTCCATTCACAAGGGCTACATTCAAGTCTATTTACATCTCTAACATTACCTGCATTGGCTAATGAAGTCATTGATGATCTCACATTACTCTATTTTATTTTATCTCTGTCAAATAACATTGATGGCACTAAAAATAGCTACTCATTTCTTTCATTTTCTTCTATGGGGGGAGTATAAACTATTCTGGGTGTGTTACGTTTACTAAGGTCACAAATTTTGTTTCTTGTGAATGCAATTTGGTTCTATTTTTTAGGCTCAATCAAATAAACTATGAATTTACGAATGTACATTACACTGACAAACAACTTGATCTTGTTGTTCATTCCATCTTCAAAACGAATACACATTCTTTCCTCAGTTGGTACAATGTCACAAGCATATTGTAACAACCCAATTTTCAGTGTTGACGGAACATTGGTTTTGGGACCATAAATTTTTATCGTGTCGACTCGTGATTGTTATTTTGAGAATATTTATAAAGTCATTAGGGTTGTATTAAAATTTGGTTCGGAAATATTAACGTTTAGATAACTAATTAAAGAAAAAAAGACTAAATTGTAAAAGGTGCAAAACATAGAAAATATAGAATTGAAGTAATCAAATGGTTTAATTAATAATTGAAAAAGGGCTTAAGTGATAATTAAGCCCTAATTGACTTGGTCAGATGGTTAAAAAATAGAAAATAAAAAAGTAATGAAATTTTAATGGCAAATTTGTAATTTAGTGGAAATTAAAACAAAATTAAGTGAAAAACAAAACATTTTCTTTTTCGTTTGTTCATTCATGTCGAATAGCCATAGCTAGGGTGAATGAGCTTTAGTTTCTTATTTTCATTGCATGTAAGTGATTTTGATATTCAATTTTTGTAATTTTTATGTTTTTAAGATCGTTGCAATTAGGTCAAACTAGCCAGTACCTTTGTTTTTTATTTTGTTAAAATTTTTGGAAGTTTCCATTGATGAATATTGAATTTTTTGATGAATACCATTTATTTGAACCTTTGATTGTGTTGTTTGATAATTTTGTAAAGTGATTTTTGCTAGATTTGATTTTATGATTAAATTGTGAAAATGACATTTCTAGGGTTTGGAAGTGAATATAAGGTTCATTGGGGCTATTTAAGGGCCTAGTGAATTTGAATGAAATATTAACTTGAGTAAAATAGTTAATTTGATGAATTTGAGGTTAAGGGACTAAATTGCAAAACTGTAAAAGTTTGGGGTAATTGTGTAAATTCAAAAAGTAAAAGGGTATTAATTGTAAAATGAATTGGAATATGAAATGTATGCTAATAATTGAGGAATTTTACATTTTAGATCAAGATCTCGTAGATACTCATGGAAAAGGAAAAATAGCAGAATAGTCCCTAAACTTCTACAATTACTACAATTCAGTCCAGGAAAGTTCGTACGATGAAAATTTAACATCTATAATAATTGTTGGATAGTATAAGATGATATAAAATACATATATTCAGTTGTTTATAATGAATCATTATTTGAGATATGTTATTGAATTTGATTGCTCGGATTGGATTGAACGCGGAATAGAGTGCAGTCGTGATATGGTATGTTGTAAGGGATTGGAGTGGAGATGCTTTGGAGGGATGTATATATTTATTTCCTGAGTAAATCTAGGTTCAACATTTGTTGCGAACTCTCTTGTTTTACTCTTTGTTTGGTGTGTTTCGGTTGGATTAGCTCTTATGAGCATTGGCGTGTTACAGTTGGATTAGCTCTTATGAGCATTGGCATATTATGGTTGGACTAGCTCTGATGAGCACTGGCGTGTTTCGATTGGATTAGCTCTTATCAGCATCGGTGTGTTATGGTTGGAATGACGATGTAGTCTTATCCGTAAGTCGTTCTTCGAATGGAGAATCTCGGTAAGGTAATTTGTTTAATGAATTTGAAGGATTTGTTATATATTTGAGTATTGATTTGAACATATGTGAATTTATCGGTTGAAATTGTGGATGACAGGGAATTCTTATGGTTGATTGTTATTGTTTGAATTGTTGTATTTACTTCGGTAAAATTTATAGTTTAATACGTCAAACTTACTAAACCTCATTGAGCTTACCTGTGTTATTTAATATCCTTGTAGATACTTGAAAGGTTGAATGATCGGCTTGGCACTCAAGCCACACTATCCAGCTCAATTCTGTAGTTCTTGGAACGTTTATTTTAGATTATATGGCATGTATAGGCTTATGTGTTGCAATTATTAATGTTTTGGATTATGTAAATATTATGGATGATCTTTTGTGTAAATCGCCAACTTATATAATACATGAGAATGAGGTATAGTTTCTATGCTAATATGAATGATATGTGTTAGAGAAATATTGTGATTGGGGTACCTTTGGTAGGTATATTGGATAGGTATTAGCTTAAATGAATTGATAAGTTGGATTGATGTTTATTTTGATGTATAATTATATATATTTGTGGTACAAATGATGGTACATTGGTTAGGCACATAATAGGTTGATTTTGGTATGTTTTCTGCTCGATTAATGCCATTTTGAATAGGTATTTTGGTTGATATTTGGATATTTGGTAACCAAGTAAGCTTGAAATGGTAAACTTATGGTTTAAGGTTCATTTTAGGTCCACAAGTCCTGAGATATGGACCGGTGTCTCAGCTGTGTGTGACACACAGCCATACGACAAGGTCGTGTGTCCCCTATAAGTTAAAAGCATGCAAGTTAGAAAGCTACACGACCTAGCACACGACTTGGCACACGGGCGTGTGGAGCTACTTTGAGGTTTAGACGGCCTGGCACACGGGATTGTGGCTTGGCCGTGTGACCCAAGTCAGAGAGTTACATGAGCGTGGACACTAGCTGGGACATGGTCGTGTATCTCAACGGTGTGAGGCACACGGCCTGGGCACACGACCATGTGTCCCTTGCGGTTCAAATTTTCTAACTTTTTCTTGAAAATTTCCAAATGTTTCTGATTTAGTCCTAGATTGTTTCTATTGTATTTTTAGGGCCTCAAGGGCTCGATTAAGGGACATTATGAATGTGTTTGATTGTAATTAGATTATTTTTACATTTATGTATGAATTGAATGGTTTTCTATTTTGTTTGTACGGTAATGCTTTGTAACCCTATTCTGGCAACGGATACAGGTTAGGGGTGTTACATTTAGTGGTATCAGAGCCAGGTTTAGTTGGTTCTCAAACTGAACTTAGCATTTGAAATGTCTAGAATTACATGCCATATAAATTTGCGATAGTGTGACGTGTTTGATCTGATCTAACCTTTTTTTTCTTATCGACGGTAAGATGTCAAACGAATCTGATCGTGCTGACAATGATGAGGTTAATAGTAATGTACCGACTTCTGATCATGGGACGAGTAGTAATGTTTTGGATCCTCTAGCTCAGGAACATGAACTTAAAAATATGTTCCTTAAGTTTATGAACTAGTGGTTCAACGAGTTTATGCAAATGAATAATCCGGCTCAACGACCAATACCCCCTATTATACCACCTGCTATACCTCTGGTTGCACCTCCACCTCCTCTTGTGATTGAACCTGGTCAACGTATTCTAATAGAGAAGCTCAGAAAGTGTGGTGCCAAAGAATTCCGGGGTAGATCGGAAGATGATCTGGTTAAAGCTGGGTATTAGCTTTAGAATATCTTGCGAGTTTTCAAAGAAATACCTTGCCCTCCTGATGATTTTCTTTGATGTGTCGTTTTATTATTAAAAGAGGATGCGTACAGTTGGTGGTCTACAATAGTATCTGTGGTACCGAGGGAGAAAATTTTTTGGGAATTCTTTCAGACTGGGTTTAAAAAGAAATATGTCGGGAAATGTAACACCCCTTACCCGTATTCGACACGTGAACGGATATGAGGCATTACCGTACTTAACTAACTCAATCATACTACATCAATCCATAAAATCTTGTTTCAAAATAAAACCTTATATTCAAGACCATAATATCCTTATTATAGGTCTACGAGACCTTAAACCTATACTCGGGACGATTCGAATCAAACCGTAGACTTTTGGACACTTAGAAATATTTGACACAAAACAGGGCCACACGCCAGTGTGAAAGGTGGGACACGCTCGTGTGACATATCACATGCCCATGTCCACGTTTTATTGAGCCATATGAGATCACTGAGAGAATTAGGCCGGTAGCCTATCGGTTGGCTTTGCCGTCTGAGTTAGAGAAGATTCATGACGTGTTTCATGTGTCTATGTTGTGCCGATACCGTTCAGACCCTTCACATGTCATAGTATCGACAGAGGTAGTACAACCGGACTTGACTTATGGTGAAGAGCCGGTTAGAATTTTGGCGCGAGAGGTCAAGCAGTTAAGAAACAAAAGCATAGACCTAGTGAAAGTTCTATGGCAAAGACACGGGATAGAAGAGGCTACATGGGAGCTCGAGGAAACGATGAGAAACCAATACCCCAACTTTTTCACCGGTAAGATTTTTGGGGACGAAAATCCTTAAGGGGGAGAATTGTAATAGCCCGATTTAGGGGCTAGTCGGAACAATGATCTCGGGATCACTAATCTGAGGTTAGAGAAAATTATTTTCATGTTATTTTATGTGTTAGAGCATGATTTTATAATTACATGAAAATTCTGGTAATTTAATTTTAGCGATTTCTTGCTTAATCGCGAAAAATGACTAAATAGCATAAAGTGCGAAAGTTCTATTTTTCAAGGTTGAGGTACCTAATAGCTATAGAATGTAATTTGGAGGTCTTTAAAGTACAATTAGGCCATTTTGGAGTGTGATGGCTGGCCATATAGGAGCTAAGGGGACAAGATTTTTAATGTTGGTCTAATTTGGTGGGAATTAGGGGATAGAAATGAATAAAATAAGATGAACGAAAGATGTTATCATCTTTCACTCTTCATTCACCTTCATCCACCAAAAAATTAAGAGAAAAATAAGGGTTTTGAAGCTCAAAATTTCAGCCAACATATTCCCTAGCATGTAAGTGATTCTTGAGGTTTTTCTTAATGATTTTTGAACTTTTGGAGTCCTCAAAGCTTAAGCTAGCTAATGAGGGGACTAATTTTTGATATGGTTGAAAGTCTAAGGGTTTGCCATGAGAGTGTTTATGTTTTTAGCTGAGTTTTTATGGAAGATAATGAATGTTAGGGAGATGAGAAACAACTTTTGTGAAAGGTGTTAGCATGAAAACACCTAAATAGGACTTGAATGCAAAGATTTAAATTTGTGTCATAAATGCATGAAATAGTTGGAATTGTGAGTAGTTGTAAGAGAAATAAATGTTCATATAGGCTTGTTAAGTGAGAAAGTGAGTTGAAAAATGAATTTCGAGCCTAGGGGCAAAATGGTTATTTTGCCAAAGTCTAGGGGCAAAATAGTAATTTTGAAACACCCCAAACCCGGCCCACAAGCCCCGACCGGATCTGGTATGCTTCTTGAGAAAAACTCGTTTTGTCGTTTTGGAAAACATGTGATTTTGTGGTAAGAGAATAGATTTGAAGTACGATCTTGTTGAAAACAGGGTTGTGATTTAAGTTTGTATCTTATTAAATCGTTAACTTTATGTTTTTAGAAAATTTATTACTCAAAAGAAGAACCGAATTTAAAACTTATTATTAAGTTGAAAACCATAGGTATTTAGGTGTCAAAACAGTTTAATTCGGTTATCGAAAATATTTAATTATTTAGTTGAAGTTGAGCGTAGCAGAATAAAAATTTAAAACGTATAAATAAAACAGTTTATGGCGGCCTTATTACAAAAACATAACCCAAAATAAATCCCGAAATAATAAAAGAAAACATAGTAAGTTTAATTAAAAGAAAACCCATAAACTGAGTTGAGCAATGGCCACCACGTAGTTCTCGCTGACCCGGTCCATCACGCTAAGTATCACCTGAAAAAGATATCCCACAAGGGGTGAGTCAACAGACTCAATGTGTAACAATACACTAAAAACCCAATCGGTCATAGCAATAAAGCCCATTTAAATCATATTTAGCCATAAGCCCATAATATAGCAAATCAGATAATCACATGTACATATAAGATGAAATGCAATCCTGAACCCAACCTAGATATCCATTCGCTACACACCACCCGTACCTGCCAATCACACCGTGGGGATTACTAAATCAACCCTCCATCCGCTACACACCATCAAAGGCAGTTGCTGCAGTCAACTTGCACATCGCCCTTATAAATTGTGGCATGGCCACCAGAGAATTGTGACAGAGTCACCGGATTCATAATATGTGACCGAAGTCACCGGATTCATAATATGTGACCGAAGTCACCGGATTCATAATATTGTGACCGAAGTCACCGGATATTGTGGTAAAAACCACCGGAACACTTCCCCTTTATCAATATCACCCATATGCCCATGCAATAAACATATTATTTCGATATCATGCCATATACCCCAAAATCATAACGAAAACATACACATTTCATATTCATGCTTATAGCATTATTAACGAAGTATTAGGGGTTTAACGTACCTGAATATCATATACCACTGAATGGTAACCGCAATCATTATCAAACATATTTCTTAATAACACATGCAAATATTAATATTATCGATTTATTGGAAGTTTAGTGTAAGGCTACACACCTGATAACAGTGAGAACTATACTTTCCCGCTCGTCAATACCTAAATATTTATCACGCTTGATTAGAACACTAATACTTATAAAACTATACAAATGATAAGTAATCTAAATCCTTACCCTCGGAATCTCGAACAACAACTATATGCGATTTCTCTCTGATTGATGGTTCATAACCCGATGAAGAACCACGAACAAACAATGGCTCGGGGGTACGTACGACTTCAAATAATTGATTTTCGCCGGCAGAGGGTCCACAACCCGATGGAAAGTCTCGGATTCCCGACACAGCCCTTCGTTTGAAATTTGAGGGTATAGCAGAACCACCCCTCTTCCAAACACTATATACCGCTCTTTTCGAACCCATTCTTGATAGCCCCAAAATCTAACGTTCACGGAAAAATAATAATAATCGAGCGATAGAGTCCCCTAAAACGAAATCGATTAGTAGTCCATCTAAAACGATATAACAAGTAATATAAAAATCCTTACCTTAACACTTCGATTAAATTCCGAAAATTGTCACCTGCCTATGGTGTAGCATCCGGGTTTTAGGGGTTATGCATTTGGTGCATAATTCAAGTGTTGGTGAGCTTAGTGTATGTTTGGATGTGTTTTAGGGGTCCTGAGAACCCTGGGATGTAGGGGAATGCTTTGGAAAAATATTGGATTTTAAGTGAAAGAGGGGAAGCTAGGCTAAGGAGGCCTTAAGGGAATTTATGAGGGAATCTAGACATAAGAAATGCCTTGGTAAAGTGGCTGCAAGGCGCCACTTAGGGCCTTGGTGATTGACGCCTCAAGCAAAGGGGAAGGGAGGAGGTTCGAGTCTTGATGGCAGCAAAGTGAGTGGCTATTATTTTGCATTTTGGCGTTAAGGGAGAGGGGTAGTGATGGACGACTTTGGACTTTCAAATGGATAAGGATAAGTCTTGCTATTTCTTTTTAATGTCGGCTAGAAGAGTTGGATATAGGTGGGTTTATTTTATTTATTTTTAAATGGGAAGATAATGGATAATGTGATGGATTATTTTTAGTAGATATGAGATAAATGAGGTGATAAATTGTTGGTTTATTTTTATTTACTTTGAATATGTGTTAAAGAGATAAAATAGGAGAAAGTGTGGGGATGTGATAAGAGGATGAAGCTATGGCCGATTGTGGGACTCCTTGGGGGTGGTATAATCGGTTTTGAAGTGTGTAGTATAAATAGGGGTGCTCACCTTTTGGTAATTCTTTTCTCCATTTTAATTTCTTTGTGCCGAATTTCCTCACTTTCTTTACTTACTCTTTTCTTCTTTATTTTCTTTCAACCCCAATTCTACACCCTTTCTTGAATAGCCGAATATCCTTTGCCATTAAGAGTTATAGCCGAATGTTCCATCACCCTTTTTAAGGGCTTAGCCGAATCTTCAGTGGCCATATTTTCTCTTCTCTGTCGCAAGTTTTGGAAGCTGAAACCTCTTCTCTTTTGATCTTTTCAAGCAAACGATAGTGGTAAGTATTTCCTTTTAGTAATCGGTTTTCTTTTCTCTTCATGGTGGTGCCGAAATCAAGTGTAGGACCTTGATTTCTAGGGGTGGGCGAATGGTCTTTAAAGCTATAATATGTGTGTCTTTTATATGTAGCCAACGCTAAGGTGCAGTAAGGACTCTTTCGGGATTCGATTCTTTCAAGGTAAGCCAAGGTAGTATTCGGCCAAAGGCCATCTTCATGGATTTATGGTGTATAGCCGATTCTAACAATGGCATATATAGGATTTCGACAGTCTCAAGGAGGACGCAAGTATTTCGGGATTTGGTAAGCAATGTGAGGAAGTGTTGACATTCGGCCATGGGCCATATTTGGTATTTTAAGTGTGACCAATTTTGACTATAATGGTTTAGAGGCTAATTGTTTGTCGGCACCAGTGGGTGGCCGATTGCAAGGGGAACTCAGTGTGTGGATTCGGGATTTGGTAGGAGACCAAATCGGCATTAAGGGAGAAGGAAAAACCACTTTCCGGGATTGTGTTAGACTCAAGTAGCTAGGGATTTCGCTAATAGTAAGGTGTGTGATTAACCCACTGTTTTCCGGGTTTATGTTATGTTATGTTGTATGTGTTGTGTAAATGCTAATATGTGCAGTGGCGATTATGGATGGATACCCTTAAGGGGTATAACGGGAATCAGGTCAGTGATTAACTATTAAGAATGTGAATATGCTAATGAGAATATGATTGGGTGCCGAATAGCATGTGCATGCATTAATTTACTATGTTATGACATTATCATATGTTGCATGTGCATGGGATGGGATATGAATGTGACTATCGAAGGAAGGGTGTACATTTATGTACGTGGTCTGATGTAAGCCTTGTGCTACATTGACGCTTGATGTTAGCTATGTGCTTCATCAAGGGAGGTGTTGGCTAGGTGCCACATCTCGACAGATGATAGCTGTGTACATCACCGTGGATTGAGGATGACCTCGAGTCACCTCGTGGATATGGACATGTGGGGTCACTCAGGTGATCGGTGGCTTAGGCACAGCCTTGGGCAGCAGGTCTGCCAAGGTAAGATATGTGGGATCACTTAGTTGATCGGTGGATTAGCCACGGCCTTGGGCAGCAGGCCTGCCGAGGTAGGTGTAACGGATGGACTCTAGGCTGGGTTGGGTGCATTTGCTTTGCATAATCATGTGTAAAATGTGGATTGATGTGGAAATGGGCCAAGCCCAATATGTGATTATATGGGCCAAGGTCCAATTGTGGAAATGACATGAATAAGTTGCCTTACTATTTGAATTGTGATATGATATGTGGTGGTGGGCTAAGCCCACATGTGGGTGGGATTCAGTGGACTAATTACACACTGAGTCTGTTTGACTCACCCAAACTTTTACCAACATCGCAGGTGATGCATAAAGCTTGGACCGGGTTGGAGTGGATTTCAAAGGTGGCCATGCAGAAGTATTTTTATGCCATGCAGAAGATGATTTAATTGATTTACGTATTTTATATTATCAGTATTTTGGGGTTTATTTGATGTAATAAGGGCCACTTAAAGTATTTGGAAACTTTATTTATGGTTTTTGAAGTTCATATTATTATTGAGCTAATAGTGGTAAATATTTTTGAATCAATTCATATTATAACAACTTATATAAAAGTTTTAAATCCGATAATTTGTGACAATATAGTTTTACTTATAATTTTAAAAATACAACGTTTTACCAAAGGCGACAGATTTTTATATTTTCACTTTTAAGTCAAATTCTTCTCAAACGTTTTCCGCAGTGACATACCAGATCCGGTCAAGACTCGTGGACCGGGTTTGGGGTTGTTACAGTTTGGTATCAGAGCCAGGTTCAAAACTCGGCTTTGAGGGTTTTGGGTCCAAAAACATTTTTAAGGATGGGCTTTCCAAAGATTTGGGCTTTCATAAATTTTTCATGTTAAATCTGGCATGGCACCTGTATCTCCGACCCGAAGTCCACCAGGTAAGTACCTCTGACTATTGAAGTGATTTGTATGTTATGGGCATAATTGGGCTCGTAGATTGGAAGATTAGGGCTATTGAACCCTAAGGCTAGTGCACTCAAACACATGCATAAGACTTAAGAATAACCGAACAAACCTGTGAAGTAAGTCGCCGAGTTAAGGTGTGGCAACCATTGTGCGCATGTCTAGGAGTGGATTTGGTAAGAGCTTGGTATTTAAGCAGTCCTAGCGACTCACCTCCTCTTTACTCGAATCCTACCTGGTGCGTAGTAACGGTTCACCCTAACCAAGAGGACTTATTCACGGGCTAAACCGATAATTAAAACCCGAAAGGGACTAGCCATACTGTTTTTAAAATCCTCAAACTACCCTTTTTGATTGTTAGAAACCCATGTTGTAAAATATTTTCTGAAATATTTTTGATTTACGAAAAATTACTTAAATACCCCTGGTTGTGAAAATTACCAAAATGCCCTTGGTTTATAAAATTACCATACTACACTCGATTTCTACTGAAATATTCTTACTTTGCAAAAATATCCAAAACCCTATTTTGCGAAAACTCAAGATACCCTGATTTGGGAAAATTTACGAAAATGCCCCTGACTTCCAAAATTACCAAAATAACCCCGATTTCCGAAATTTCTGCAATACCATTGATTTGGTAGAATCTTCAAAATAACCTCGAGATTTGTACATTTTGGAATGCCTTTGATTTGTAAAGATTTTCAAATTGACCTCGGTTTATTACCAAAATACCCTTGTAGGATAAATGACGAAATTACCCCTGGGTTGGGAATGGACAAGGATGCCCATAGTAGCATGGTAAATGTTGTGGATGAATGGATGTGTCTCTATTGGTGTGGTTGAATATGAATGTGTGATTCTCTGAATTAGAATAGTGATCTTGAGCTGAAACTTTAGTTGATCGAAAGAACTACTTCTGAAAATTTCTTTTCATAAAATTATTCGCGCATAAACAAGTGGAACAAAAGTACTAATGCATAAAACTCTCTAATCTGATTAAATCGCGACGTTAGACATAAGTTCTAGAGGACGTGGTCGTCGTGGACGTGGTAGAGGTAGAATGTCGATATCGGAACCAGTAGGGTCTGGCCATGGGTCAGAAAACGATGTGCCCCACCACCAGCTGTGGGTGTTGTGCAGCAAGATCAAACGGGGGATGATGCTGTATCGCAGGCTATGCTGCGAGTTCTTGAGATGGTGGCTGGAGCAGGTGGAAATATGAGAGTTAGGAAGTCAGTACCCGAGCGACTCCGAGCCAATGGGGCTGAAGTGTTTCGTGGAGTATCTGGTGTGGCACCCAGTACGGCTGAGTATTGGTTGGAGGCGACCGAGAGAATTATGGATGAGCTAGATCTGACTGTTGAGGAGAAAGTGAAAGGAATGGTGGCGCTGCTTCGCGATGAGGCATATCAATGGTGGCTCACAGTTCGAGATGGTGCCACAGCTGAGGATCTTACTTGGGAATATGTTAAGGCGGCGTATCAGAAGAAGTATGTTGGTACTCATTACATTGATGCGCAGAGGAAGGCATTTCTAGGGCTGGTTTAAGGGAACAAGTCCGTGGCGGAGTACGAGGCTGAATTCCTAAGGTTAAGCCGATATGCTCGAGGAGTAGTGGCTACGGAGCATGAGCGATGTGTCCTATTTGAGGACGGATTAAGGGATGACCTGAGGTTATTGATAGCTCCGCAGCAGGAGCGAGAGTTCACCGTGTTGGTAGAAAAGGCTAAGGTAGCCGAGGGAATTAAGGATTCTGTGAGACAGAACAGAGATAAGGATAGGAACTGGGATAAGAGGAGTTTTGGACCGTCAGAATCATCTGAGAGCTTTCAGAAAAGATCGAGGATTGAAAATTCTGTTCGTGTTACTAAGCCAGCTACTAGAAATCTGGACTGTCCGTGTGCTCAGTGTGGAAGGTAACATGTTGGCGAGTGCTGGAACCGGGATCGAGAATGTTTTAGGTGTAAGTCTAAGTCTCATCTGATTAAAGACTGCCATTAGGATCCGAATAGGGCTCGGACAGCAGGCCAAGGTTATGTGCAGCCAGGCAGGAATGGTCAGCAAGCGACAAGGGGTCGTGGTCCGAACCATGGAGGAAATGGTTCCGGCCGAGGTCGTGGAACACCAAACAGAGATGCTGAAGGTGCAGATGTGAGGCAACCAAGGTTGGTTTACGCAGCCAGGCGTCGCGAGGAGGAAGATGTGACAGATGTGACAACGGGTATGTCCCTTAATCCTGGAATACCCTTTATTGCCTTGTTTGTTATAGAGCTAGTTCGTACTTGTGTTGCTAGTGAAGTGTATGGAACCTTGATTGTGAACGTAGGGAATGTGCCTAGAAAGTATGATAGTTCTTTAAGATCAGAGTGCGCAGCAGTAGCGTAATGTAGCGAGTTAGGATGTACGTTTGTTCGATAGTAAGTAATTTCGAGGACGAAATTATTTTTAAGGAGGGTAGAACTGTAGCATCCGGGTTTTAGGGGTTATGCATTTGGTGCATAATTCAAGTGTTGGTGAGCTTAGTGTATGTTTGGATGTGTTTTAGGGGTCCTGAGAACCCTGGGATGTAGGGGAATGCTTTGGAAAAATATTGGATTTTAAGTGAAAGAGGGGAAGCTAGGCTAAGGAGGCCTTAAGGGAATTTATGAGGAAATCTGGACATAAGAAATGCCTTGGTAAAGTGGCTGCAAGGCGCCACTTAGGGCCTTGGTGATTGACGCCTCAAGCAAGGGGGAAGGGAGGAGGTTCGAGTCTTGATGGCAGCAAAGTGGGTGGCTATTATTTTGCATTTTGGCGTTAAGGGAGAGGGGGAGTGATGGACGGCTTTGGACTTTCAAATGGATAAGGATAAGTCTTGCTATTTCTTTTTAATGTTGGCTAGAAGAGTTGGATATAGGTAGGTTTCTTTTATTTATTTTTAAATGGGAAGATAAGGGATAATGTGATGGATTATTTTTAGTAGATATGAGATAAATGAGGTGATAAATTGTTGATTTATTTTTATTTACTTTGAATATGTGTTAAAGAGATAAAATAGGAGAAAGTGTGGGGATGTGATAAGAGGATGAAGCTATGGCCGATTGTGGGACTCCTTGGGGGTGGTATAATCGGTTTTGAAGTGTGTAGTATAAATAGGGGTGCTCACCTTTTGGTAATTCTTTTCTCCATTTTAATTTCTTTGTGCCGAATTTCCTCACTTTCTTTACTTACTCTTTTCTTCTTTATTTTCTTTCAACCCCAATTCTACACCCTTTCTTGAATAGCTGAATATCCTTTGCCATTAAGAGTCATAGCCGAATGCTCCATCACCCTTTTTAAGGGCTTAGCCGAATCTTCAATGGCCATATTTTCTCTTCTCTGTCGCAAGTTTTGGAAGCCAAAACCTCTTCTCTTTTGATCTTTTCAAGCAAACGATAGTGGTAAGTATTTCCTTTTAGTAATTGGTTTTCTTTTCTCCTCATGGTGGTGCCGAAATCAAGTGTAGGACCTTGATTTCTAGGGGTGGGCGAATGGTCTTTAAAGCTATAATATGTGTGTCTTTTATATGTAGCCAACGCTAAGGTGTAGTAAGGACTCTTTCGGGATTCGATTCTTTCAAGGTAAGCCAAGGTAGTATTCGGCCAAAGGCCATCTTCATGGATTTATGGTGTATAGCCGATTCTAACAATGGCATATATAGGATTTCGACACTCTCAAGGAGCAAGCAAGTATTTCGGGATTTGGTAAGCAAGGTAAGGAAGTGTTGACATTCGGCCATGGGCCATATTTGGTATTTTAAGTGTGACCGATTTTGACTATGATGGTTTAGAGGCTAATTGTTTGTCGGTACCAGTGGGTGGCCGATTGCAAGGGGAACTCAGTGTGTGGATTCGGGATTTGGTAGGAGACCAAATCGGCATTAAGGGAGAAGGAAAAACCACGTTTCGGGATCGTGTTAGACTCAAGTAGCTAGGGATTTCGCTAATAGTAAGGTGTGTGATTAACCTACTGTTTTTCGGGTTTATGTTATGTTATGTTGTATGTGTTGAGTAAATGCTAATATGTGCAGTGGCGATTATGGATGGATACCCTTAAAGGGTATAACGGGAATCAGGTCAGTGATTAACTATTAAGAATGTGAATATGCTAATGAGAATGTGATTGGGTGCCGAATAGCATGTGCATGCATTAATTTACTATGTTATGACATTATCATATGTTGCATGTGCATGGGATGGGATATGAATGTGACTATCGAAGGAAGGGTGAACATTTATGTACGTGGTCTGATGTTAGCCTTGTGCTACATTGGCTCTTGATGTTAGCTATGTGCTTCATCAAGGGAGGTGTTGGCTAGGTGCTACATCTCGGCGGATGATAGCTGTGTGCATCACCGTGGATTGAGGATGACCTCGAGTCACCTCGTGGATATGGACATGTGGGGTCACTCAGGTGATCGGTGGCTTAGGCACGGCCTTGGGCAGCAGGTCTACCAAGGTAAGATATGTGGGATCACTTAGTTGATCGGTGGATTAGCCATGGCCTTGGGCAGCAGGTCTGCCAAGGTAGGTGTAACGGATGGACTCTAGGCTGGGTTGGGTGCATTTGCTTTGCATAATCATGTGTGAAATGTGGATTGATGTGGAAATGGGCCAAGCCCAATATGTGATTATATGGGCCAAGGTCCAATTGTGGAAATGACATGAATAAGTTGCCTTACTATTTGAATTGTGATATGATATGTGGTGGTGGGCTAAGCCCACATGTGGGTGGGATTCAGTGGACTAATTACACACTGAGTCTGTTTGACTCACCCAAACTTTTACCAACATCGCAGGTGATGCATAAAGCTTGGACCGGGTTGGAGTGGATTTCAAAGGTGGCCATGTAGAAGTATTTTTATGCCATGCAGAAGATGATTTAATTGATTACGTATTTTATATTATCATTATTTTGGGGTTTATTTGATGTAATAAGGGCCACTTAAAGTATTTGGAAACATAATTTATGGTTTTTGAAGTTTATATTATTATTGAGCTAATAGTGGTAAATATTTTTGAATCTATTCATATTATAACAACTTATATAAAAGTTTTAAATCCGATAATTTGTGACAATATAGTTTTACTTATAATTTTAAAAATACAACGTTTTACCAAAGGCGACAGATTTTTATATTTTCACTTTTAAGTCAAATTCTTCTCAAATGTTTTCCGCAGTGACATACCAGATCTGGTCAAGGCTCGTGGGCCGGGTTTGGGGGTGTTACATATGGAGTTTGTCGAAATCCTTGGATATTTAAATCCCGAATGATCTCCCCCTAAACGTCGGCTACAGAAGAACCCCGAAACTTTCCTTCATGATTCGGCCAAAGAAACTAGGAGGATTAGAGTCTTGATTTTCGACAATCAGAGAAAGATAAAGGAAAAAGAGATTAGCCTAGAAGAGATTCTTACCGAAAAAGAATGACCAAAACGCAAATGGTTAAATGTTCTTGGCTTTTGATGAAATATGAAAAGAAGAAATGAAGGGGATGGAGTGTGATGCGAGTTGGCTTGATGACAAGAGGGAGATTCGGCTTTAACAAAAAGAAGAAGAGAGAGATGGGAGGTTTAAGGTGTTGCGGCAATGGTGAACTTTTGGGAGAGAAAGATTCGACCTAAGCAAAATAGATAGAAAAGAAAAGAAACAAATGACCCTTATGGTCTTTTGAAGTTTCGGCCAAGGTGAAATAAAAGGGATGAGAGGTTCGGCCTAAACAAAATAAAGAGAAGGGAGAGATGATCAAAAAAGAGAGAGATGCATGAATGGTCACTTATTTGGTTTACGGTCTCAAAAGAAAAAGAACACAAAAGCTATCGAGAAAGAAATCGCACAAGGAATTGCCTAAACCTCACAATGCACATTCGGCCAAGAGGAAAAGATGAGAGAAAATAATTTGTTTTTGGAAGAGCAAAATGACCAAAATGAAAACTCTCTCAAGCTACTAACTTTTCCAAAACTAATCACCAAAATTCGGTTCCCCCCTTTTGTCCATAATGCCGTCCATGTTCATGGTCAAAATGGCCATGAAATAGTTTCCAAAACATCCACCTAGATACATGCCTTGTAATCCTCTACTTTCCCAAAGTTAAAGAAATTCTATCCCCACAATCTAGCAATTCTATCCCTTATTTCATGCTTACCACAACCTTAAGTCTTCTTGCCAAAAAAATGTCCATCTTATCCATAAATACATCTTGACCGACACTTAAGGAAAGCATGCAAAAATAAAAGTCACCTTATTGCCATCAATGGGATTCGAACCTCTTCCCTCATGCAGTAACTCATGCGCCAACTCCACTTTACTACTAGCTCATTTTATGCAGGCTATTTCCTCATAAATTTCCATATGTCTTGAAGCTACTTACCATCTCTCCTTAAAGTGCTAAAATACCAAATTTTTCCTAAAGCCCAATTAAACCTGAGACTTCATAAAAACCTCGTAACCTTCCAAATCCACTTAACTGATAAGTCCAATTTGCAAAAAAAAAAAAACACCATTCTCATATTCTTGAAGATTTTAAACACTCCTAAGCCCAAGGCCCAATCGGCCCACTCCTACTATGTAACAAACCGATTTTGACCCTAATCGGAACGGTGGTTTCGGGACCACGAATACGAGTCCGGGAAATATTTTTAACATTATATTTTGAGTCTATTATATGTGAATTAATGTGTGTGAAAGTTTCGTAGAAACTTTTTATCGTTTGAGTGCTTAATTTGATAAAAAGGACCTAATCGCGTAAAGTGAAAAAGTGGCAGACTAAAGTGAAATGCGCTTAGCTGATCATGGCTTTATAATATGAAGTATATAATGGGTAAATAACCCATTTTAGATGTTAGTGGCCGGCCATGGACAAATTTGTCCTTAAGTTAAAATGTTTAGTTATTTTTAATTATAAGGTTAGTTTAGTAATTTGGTATTTATTTATTATATGTTAAAATAACCAAGAAAAGAAAGCCATCATCTTTTCACTCATCCATGGCCGAATGTGGAGGAAGAAATAAGCTTTAGGTTCTTTGAAATTTTGGCACTTTGAAGCTAAAATTCAAGGTGAGTTTTTAGTTAGTTTTCGATAAATTTTACGTTTTTGAGATCGTTGCTTCGAACTGTAGTTGACCCATGTTAGAATTTTTGAAAATGAGCATGTATGAGGTTCGGCCATTGCTAGGTTCTTGTGATTTTTGGTGTTTTATGATTTTAGGTAAATGATATGTTAAAGATTAGTATATATTTGCATTGGAAATTTTAGTAAATTTGAGTATTTTGGGTTAATTTGTAAAAATAAAAATTTGAGAGGGATTAAATGAAAAATAGATGAAAGAAATGGACTTATATAGTCCTTATACATATTCGGCCCTTGAGTGTTGTATTGAAATTTTGTGTAATTTGAGTTTTATGCAAATAGGACTAAATTGTAAAAATGTGAAAACCTAGGGGTAAAATGGTAATTTGCCTATTTATGTGCTTAGGGACTAAATTGAAATGAAATGTACTTGAATGAGCTCAATTTTAATGTATTTAGATCAAGAACAAAGAAAAACGGATTTGGATCGGGGAAAGACGAAGGTTATTGAATAGTCGGTCTACGCGATCCGTCAACTGTCGAGGTAAATTCCTAAGCTGGATTATATTAAAGAACGTATTATGAATGTATTTAATGAAAATTTTTGATAAATTTGGGTATATTTTCATGTGATAGCCGAATGTAAAAATATTACATTGAATTGGATACGTTTTGTTATACAATGTTATAATAGTTTTAATTGTGAAAAGTGAATAAGCTTAGTTGAATTGGAAATGTGATAGAATTATGAAATTTAAGTGATAAGTGGTTATGATACTATTGAAATGTTCATTGAAATGTGGAAAATGTTGATATTTCGGGCTTTAAGCCTAGCAGGCCTAGTGCCGGTGACTTATTTCGGGCTCTGAGCCTAGCAGGCCTCGTGCCGGTGACATATTCGGGCTTATCGCCTAGCAGGCCTCGTGCCGGTGACACCTTCGAGCTTATTGCCTAGCAGGCTTAATGCCGGTGTTTTAAGTTACAGATTTTGAGTTACATAGGCCTGGGGTCAGTATGTGAAGTTCAGTTAAAAAGCTTAGAAGGTTCTATACCGGTGAATTTCTTGTTTGTACTTTATTTACGTAGTCAAGGCCTTTAAGCAATAAAGGTAAATTTATGTGTTGGAAATGAACTTGTTATTTCGGCCACAAGGTATGCATTTTATATGTTAATACTAAGTATACATGTGCTATGGTTGTGATGTTATAAATGCGGAATTTATATATATTATGTCAAGTGGTTAATAGACATGCGAAATTGAGTGTGATTAAAATGTTCATGCAAGTAAAGTTATGTTATTAAGTTATGTGAAGTGATGATGCCCTGTTATAAGCATTTGCAAATAAAGTATTAATGTTGATATCACGGATAGTTTATACTAGGTTTGGTTGGTTAAGAATTATAATAATGCTTGAGACTTGCTAAGCTAATGAGCTTACTCCGTTTTTGTTTAATTGTTCTGTTTGTTAGATTCTGGTCAAGATACAGGTTCAGAGGATCATCGTTGAAGTCCACCACACTATCAACTCTTTTGGTACTCCTTTAGTTTGCTTTATTTTAGATAAAGGCATGTATAGGAGAGAATACGTCCTTGTTTGAGTAGAAACCTTATTATTATATGTATTATAGCCAAACGAATATGGCTTACGTTCTATATTTGTTAATGTGGAGACTTATGGTTTAATGATCTAGTGATGCATATGAGTATATTATTATGATGCATGGATATTAGGAATTGTGTGTGGGTATATTCGGTTATAATCTAGGTGCATATCGTATATATATATATAGATATATATATATATATAGGTTGGTCATGGCATATATGTGTGATGTGTTTAGTTGTGTAATATTGATTATTAAATATGCATGTTTTGCTTGAATGTGAAAAAAAAATCAATCTCATGAGTTATGTATTCGGCAATACATGGTATTAAGTAGAAAATGTACTTGGATGTTATATTTGGTTTTGGATTGCATTTGTACATGACTAATAAACATTATATGCTTGGTTCGAATATGTCTTTTCTAATAACTTAAGTATACATTTTGTTTTTATGGATTATATTAAGACGATTTTAAATTGTTAGATCAAAGTATCACTTAATCATGTATATGAATGATTAAATGTCATGATTTCGTCTGATTTATTAAAGAAAATGTGATTATGCGTAAGATAGGTGTTACATGAAGTGAGTACACTATTAGTTGTTTTGTGCTTTCAAATGGTTTAAATTAAAATGGTCATATACGCATGGTCTTGTAAATAGAAAAGAAGTAGGTTTAGTCTTTATTAATTGTGCCAAGTTTATTTGCTCATAATGACCATTTCCAATACCGCATATGATGTTGGATATTAAACTTTGTGAAATGTTTTGTTTGGTCTATTAAGTTCATGTATATATTTATGAGAATAAGTGATTAATAGTTATTAAATATTCGAATGTCATTATAATGATAAGCTCATGATTTATGTATGTATTTTTAAGGCATTTTGTGTGACTTTAAGACATGTGTATTGACTTGAAAATATGGTATAGGTTTGAAATGAATTCGATTAAACTTTGAGATATGATTAGTATATTTGGTGTGATTAATAATTTAAGACTAATATTTAATTAGCAAAATGTTATATCTATATATGTAATTGTGAATAGGTTCTATGTGATTATGTGAATGTATGAAAGCTGTATTTTCTTTGAAAATGCCTCGTAACCCTAATCCAGCGACGAATATGGGTTAGGGGTGTTACATTTTATTGGTATCAGAGCTTACGGTTTAGTCGATTCTAGGACTACCGTAGCGCGTGAGGGTCTAGCTATACATGCCTTTATTGTATATTTGATAGTGTGGTGACTTCTGACATTCTGAATTGTGTTTTATATAGTAAATGGATACTGATCCTGAAAGAGCTGTAGCGGATGATGTAGAGAGTGTAGCGCCTGACCGTGCACACGGATCAGTGCGGTAGACTCTTGACCAGTTTCGGGTAGCCACGAGGGGGAGGCTAAACAAGCCTTCTATCAAATGATGAACGAGTGGTTTACCCAGTTTATTCAGACTAACCCGGCTGTACACCAACCTCCACCCCTGAATAATCCAACTCTGATACCTTCAGCACCCCGGATGATAGATCCGATGAGATCTAGTAGGCCTCCAGTTGATAAAATCAGGAAATTTAGGGCTGAAGAATTCAGGGCCAATGATGATGATGACGCAGAACGAGCCGAAATGTGGCTTGATAACACTATCTGGGTACTCGATGAGCTATCTTGTACTCCAGATGAATGCCTGAAGTGTGCTATATCTTTACTTCGGGACACTGCATATCACTGGTGGAATACACTAGTATCAGTGGTTCCGAAAGAAAAAGTGACGTGGGATTTCTTCCTGAATGAATTCCGCAAGAAATATATCAGCCAGAGGTTCATCGACCAGAAACGTAAAGAATTTCTTGAACTAAAACAGGGGCATATGACCGTGACTGAATATGAGCAAAAATTTGTCAGATTGAGCCGATATGCCGAGAGTGTGTATCAACTGAAGCCATTATGTGCAAGAGGTTCGAAGACGGTTTAAATGAAGATATAAAGTTGCTTGTTGGCATTCTTGAAATCAAAGAGTTTGTGACACTAGTCGAGCGAGCTTGCAAAGCTGAAGAGCTCGGGAAGGAGAAAAGAAAGGCTGAGATAGAAGCTAGAGACACTCGTAAGAGAACGTCGGGTAAGACTTTCCAATCCACATCTAAGAAGTTCAGAGATGACTTAACCGACATAAAGCTACTTCAGATTTACCTAGACGTGATCGACCTCCAGTGGGCTCACGAGCTACCTCGATGGCCAGCGTTGGTAACGCTCCACAGAATCGAGTTGAATGCAAGCACTGTGGGAAATGGCATTCTGGGAGTTGTAGATTCCATGATCGGTCTTGCTTTAAATGTGGATCGTCAGATAATTTTATTAGAGAATGTCCGATGTTAGCTGAGCAGAATACAGTTCAGAACATTAAGTCGAGCAACACGTCAGCGTGAGGCAAGCCACCCAGACATTCAGGCAATGTAGGTGGTAGTCAGAGAGGAACGAAGAACACTGCAGTTCGATCCGAGGCTAGAGCACCAGCTAGAGCTTATGCTGTACGAGCTAGAGAGGATGCTTCGTCCCCAGACGTTATTACTGGTACTTTCACACTTTATGATATTACTGTGATTGCATTGATTGATCCTGGTTCGACTCATTCATATGTGTGTGAAACTTTGGCATCCAGTAAGACTCTACCTGTTGAGTCTACTGAGTTTGTGATCCGTGTGTCCAACCCTTTGGGTCGCTGTGTACTTGTGGATAAAGTGTGTAAAAGTTGCCCATTGATGATTCGAGATTCTTGTTTCCCAGCTGAGCTAATGTTGTTGCCCTTCGACGAGTTTGATATAATTCTGGGAATGGATTGGCTAACTTTGTATGATGCAGTGGTGAATTGTAAAAGAAAGATCATTGATTTGAGATGCCAAAATGGTGAGATCATTCGAGTTGAATCCAATAATTTGGATGGGTTGCCTACAGTAATATCCTTGATGTTAGCCCGAAAGTATGTGAGAAAAGGGTGTGAAGCTTATTTGGCCTATGTATTGGATAATAAAGTGTCTGAAAAACAAATTGAATCGGTATCGGTTGTGTGTGAATACCCAGATGTGTTTCCTGAAGAATTACCGGGTTTACCACCAGTACGAGAGATTGAGTTTGGTATTGAGTTAGTACCAGGGACGACTTCGATCTCGATAACTCCGTATCGGATGGCACCTACTGAGTTAAAAGAGTTGAAAGCACAGTTGCAAGAGTTAACAGATAGGGGCTTTGCACGATCGAGCTTCTCTCCTTGGGGTGCACCAGTTCTTTTTGTGAAAAAGAAAGATGGAACGATGCGAATGTGTATTGATTATCGGCAACTGAATAAGGTAACCATAAAGAATAAGTACCCATTACCTCGGATTGATGACTTGTTTGATCAATTGAAAGGGGCTTCAGTATTTTCGAAGATAGATTTGAGATCGGGCTATTATCAGTTGCGAGTCAGAGATACGGATGTACCAAAGACTGCATTCCGGACGAGGTACGGACATTTTGAATTTCTGGTTATGCCTTTTGGACTCACTAATGCACCTGCTGTTTTTATAGATCTAATGAATCGAGTTTTCAGACAGTTTTTAGATCGGTTCGTAGTAGTGTTTATTGATGATATACTGATCTACTCCAAAGATGAAATCGAGCATGCCGAGCATCTGAGATTAGTGCTACAAACTTTGCGAAATCAGTAGTTGTATGCGAAGTTTAGAAAATGTGAGTTCTGGATGAAAGAGGTCAGTTTCTTGGGACATGTGGTTTCAGCATCAGGTATTCGAGTTGATCCGAACAAAATCTCAGCTATATTGGATTGGAAGCCACCGAAAAATGTTTCCGAGATTCGAAGTTTTCTGGGACTTGCGGGCTACTACAGACGGTTTGTGAAAGGTTTTTCTGTGATAGCTACACTTTGACAAAGTTATTATAGAAAGATGTCAAGTTCGAGTGGTCGAAAAATTGTCAGAAAAGTTTTGATCAGTTGAAAGCCCTATTGACGGAAGCTCCAGTGTTAGCTCAACCTGAATCGGGTAAAGAATTTGTTGTGTATTCTGATGCTTCCTTAAGTGGTTTGGGCTGCGTATTGATGCAGGAAGGCAAAGTAGTAGCCTACGCTTCGAGACAATTGAAGCCGTATGAAAGAAATTACCCGACGCATGATTTAGAGCTTGCAGCCATTGTGTTCGCACTGAAGATTTGGCGTCATTACTTATTCGGCGAGAAATGTCACGTTTACTCGGATCACAAAAGTTTGAAGTACTTGATGACTTAGAAAGACCTGAACTTAAGATAGCGCAGATGGTTAGAATTGCTAAAAGATTATGAATTGGTAATTGACTATCATCCGGGAAAAGCTAACGTTGTTGTAGATGCACTAAGTAGAAAATCATTGTTTGCTCTTCGTACGTTGAACGCACATATGGTTATGACAGGTGATGGTTCGATCATAGCTGAGATGAAGGCTAGACCGTTGTTTATTCAGCAAATTTGTGATGCACAGAAAGTTGACAAAGATATGATTTCTAGATGAGCACAGTGTGAAAATGATGCAGAGTCAGAATTTAAAATTGATAAAAATGGCTGTTTGAACTATAAAGGTAGATTGTGTGTTCCGAGAAATGCTGACTTGATTCAGGTGGTATTGAATGAAGCTCATAATAGTCAAATGTCGATACATCCGGGTAGCACAAAGATGTATAATGATTTGAAACAGTTCTATTGGTGGCTGGGTATGAAACGAGATATATCTGAGTTTGTTTCGAAATGCTTAGTTTGTCAGCAAGTAAAAGCTGAGCATCAAGTGTCATCCGGATTACTTCAGCCAATCATGGTTCCTGAATGGAAATGGGATAGAATTACAATGGATTTTGTATCCGGTCTCCCTATGACACCGAGTAAGAAAGATGCCGTTTGGGTTATAGTTGATAGACTGACCAAATCAGCTCATTTTGTGCCAGTTCGTATAGACTATTCACTCGATAAACTTGCTGAATTGTACGTATCACAGATTGTGAGATTGCATGGTGTACCGGGTTCCATTGTTTCAGACAGAGACCCGAGATTCACATTGCGGTTTTGGAAGAAGTTGCAAGATGCTTTAGGTACTAAACTTCATTTTAGTACAGCCTTTCATCCGCAGACCGACGGTCAGTCTGAGCGAACTATTTAGATACTTGAGAACATGTTGAGATGTTGCGTCCTCGAGTTTGAAGGTACATGGGAACGATACCTACCTTTGATTGAATTTGCTTACAATAATAGCTTTCAAACTAGTATCAAAATGGCGCCCTATGAAGCTTTGTATGGCCGTAAATGTCGAACACCGTTGTATTGGACTGAGCTCAGTGAAAACAAAATACACGGGGTTGATTTGATCAAAGAAACTGAACAAAAAGTGGCTGTGATCAGAGATACTTTGAAAGCTGCCTCAGACTGACAAAAGTCTTATGCTGATTTAAAACGTAAAGATGTTGAATTTCAAGTCGGAGATCGAGTATTCTTGAAGGTTTCTTTGTGGAAAAAAGTACTCCGATTTGGTCGGAAAGGCAAGCTTAGTCCGAGATTCATCGGACCTTATGAAATTATTGAACGTATTGGGCCTGTTGCTTATAGATTGAA
The DNA here is from genome assembly GCA_005393395.2 of Gossypium australe. Classification (NCBI taxonomy): domain Eukaryota; kingdom Viridiplantae; phylum Streptophyta; class Magnoliopsida; order Malvales; family Malvaceae; genus Gossypium; species Gossypium australe. Next base: position 62,329,434 of record CM016614.1, on the reverse strand, counting down.
GTTGCCCTCTGAGTTAGAAAAGATACATGACGTATTTCACATCTCGATGCTTCGAAAGTACAGATCAGATCCGTCTCATGTGATCACACCGTCAGAGATTGAAATTCGATCCGATTTGACATATGATGAAGAGCCGATCCGTATTTTAGCTCGGGAAATGAAAGAGTTGAGAAATAAGAGGATTCCATTAGTGAAAGTATTATGGAATACGCACGGAATTGAAGAGGCTACATGGGAGCCTGAGGTTTCAATGAGGCAACAATATCCGACTTTGTTTAACGGTAAGATTTTCGAGGACAAAAATCCTTAAGGGGGAGAGTTGTAACAAACCAATTTTGACCCTAATCGGAACCGTGGTTTCGGGACCACGAATCCGAGTCCGGGAAATATTTTTAACATTATATTTTGAGTCTATTATATGTGAATTAATGTGTGTGAAAGTTTTGTAGAAAATTTTTATCGTTTGAGTGCTTAATTTAATAAAAAGGACCTAATCGCGTAAAGTGAAAAAGTGGCAGACTAAAGTGAAATGTGCTTAGTTGATCATGGCTTTATATTATGAAGTATATAATGGGTAAATAACCCATTTTAGATGTTAGTGGCCGGCCATGGACAAGTTTGTCCTTAAGTTAAAATGTTTAGTTATTTTTAATTATAAGGTTAGTTTAGTAATTTGGTATTTATTTATTATATGTTAAAATAACCAAGAAAAGAAAGCCATCATCTTTTCACTCATCCATGGCCGAATGTGGATGAAGAAATAAGCTTTAGGTTCTTTGAAATTTCGGCACTTTGAAGCTAAAATTCAAGGTGAGTTTTTAGTTAGTTTTCGATAAATTTTACGTTTTTGAGATCGTTGCTTCGAACTGTAGTTGACCCATGTTAGAATTTTTGAAAATGAGCATGTATGAGGTTCGGCCATTTCTAGGTTCTTGTGATTTTTGGTGTTTTACGATTTTAGGTAAATGATATGTTAAAGATTAGTATATATTTGCATTGGAAATTTTAGTAAATTTGAGTATTTTGGGTTAATTTGTAAAAATAAAAATTTGAGAGGGCTTAAATGAAAAATAGATGAAAGAAATGGACTTATATAGTCCTTATACATATTCGGCCCTTGAGTGTTGTATTGAAATTTTGTGTAATTTGAGTTTTATGCAAATAGGACTAAATTGTAAAAATGTGAAAACCTAGGGGTAAAATGGTAATTTGCCTATTTATGTGCTTAGGGACTAAATTGAAATGAAATGTACTTGAATGAGCTCAATTTTAATGTATTTAGATCAAGAACAAAGAAAAACGGATTTGGATCGGGGAAAGACGAAGGTTATTGAATAGCCGGTCTACGCGGTCCGTCGACTGTCGAGGTAAGTTCCTAAGCTGGATTATATTAAAGAACGTATTATGAATGTATTTAATGAAAATTTTTGATAAATTTGGGTATATTTTCATGTGATAGCCGAATGTAAAAATATTACATTGAATTCGATACGTTTTGTTATACAATGTTATAATAGTTTTAATTGTGAAAAGTGAATAAGCTTAGTTGAATTGGAAATGTGATAGAATTATGAAATTTAAGTGATAAGTGGTTATGATACTATTGAAATGTTCATTGAAATGTGGAAAATGTTGATATTTCGGGCTTTAAGCCTAGCAGGCCTAGTGCCGGTGACTTATTTCGGGCTCTGAGCCTAGCAGGCCTCGTGCCGGTGACATATTCGGGCTTATCGCCTAGCAGGCCTCGTGCCGGTGACACCTTCGGGCTTATTGCCTAGCAGGCTTAATGCCGGTGTTTTAAGTTACAGATTTTGAGTTACATAGGCCTGGGGTCAGTATGTGAAGTTCAGTTAAAAAGCTTAGAAGGTTCTATACCGGTGAATTTCTTGTTTGTACTTTATTTACGTAGTCAAGGCCTTTAAGCAATAAAGGTAAATTTATGTTTTGGAAATGAACTTGTTATTTCAGCCACAAGGTATGCATTTTATATGTTAATACTAAGTATACATGTGCTATGGTTGTGATGTTATAAATACGAAATTTATATATATTATGTCAAGTGGTTAATAGACATGCGAAATTGAGTGTGATTAAAATGTTCATGCAAGTAAAGTTATGTTATTAAGTTATGTGAAGTGATGATGCCCTGTTATAAGTATTTGCAAATAAAGTATAAATGTTGATATCACGGATAGTTTATACTAGGTTTGGTTGGTTAAGAATTATAATAATGCTTGAGACTTGCTAAGCTAATGAGCTTACTCCGTTTTTGTTTAATTGTTCTGTTTGTTAGATTCTGGTCAAGCTACAGGTTCAGAGGATCATCGTTGAAGTCCACCACACTATCAACTCTTTTGGTACTCCTTTGGTTTGCTTTATTTTAGATAAAGGCATGTATAGGAGAGAATACGTCCTTGTTTGAGTAGAAACCTTATTATTATATGTATTATAGCCATACGAATATGGCTTATGTTCTATATTTATTAATGTGGAGACTTATGGTTTAATGATCTAGTGATGCATATGAGTATATTATTATGATGCATGGATATTAGGAATTGTGTGTGGGTATATTCGGTTATAATCTAGGTGCATATCGTATATATATATAGATATATATATAGGTTGGTCATGGCATATATGTGTGATGTTTTTAGTTGTGTAATATTGATTATTAAATATGCATGTTTTGCTTGAATGTGAAATAAAAAAAAAAAATCAATCTCATGGGTTATGTATTCGACAATACATGGTATTAAGTAGAAAATGTACTTGGATGTTATATTTGGTTTTGGATTGCATTTGTACATGACTAATAAACATTATATGCTTGGTTCGAATATGTCTTTTCTAATAACTTAAGTATACATTTTGTTTTTATGGATTATATTAAGACGATTTTAAATTGTTAGATCAAAGTATCACTTAATCATGTATATGAATGATTAAATGTCATGATTTCGTCTGATTTATTAAAGAAAATGTGATTATGCGTAAGATAGGTGTTACATGAAGTGAGTACACTATTAGTTGTTTTGTGCTTTCAAACGGTTTAAATTAAAATGGTCATATACGCATGGTCTTGTAAATAGAAAAGAAGTAGGTTTAGTCTTTATTAATTGTGCCAAGTTTATTTGTTCATAATGACCATTTCCAATACCGCATATGATGTTGGATATTAAACTTTGTGAAATGTTTTGTTTGGTCTATTAAGTTCATGTATATATTTATGAGAATAAGTGATTAATAGTTATTAAATATTCGAATGTCATTATAATGATAAGCTCATGATTTATGTATGTATTTTTAAGGCATTTTTTGTGACTTTAAGACATGTGTATTGACTTGAAAATATGGTATAGGTTTGAAATGAATTCGATTGAACTTTGAGATATGATTAGTATATTTAGTGTGATTAATAATTTAAGACTAATATTTAATTAGCAAAATGTTATATCTATATATGTAATTGTGAATAGGTTCTATGTGATTATGTGAATGTACGAAAGCTGTATTTTTTTTTGAAAATGCCTCGTAACCCTAATCCGGCGACGGATATGGGTTAGGGGTGTTACATACTAGGCCCAATTTCGGGATGTTACAATTCTACCCTCCTAAAAAAAATTTCGTCCTCGAAATTTCCAACCAACTACTAACACACTGCTCAAATCACACCACTATGCTTTCACTGCGCACTCTGCCCTTAAAAACTACAATATACTTTTTAACATAATCTTGAATCCTTTTTCACACAACCAAACATCTAACCACAATAGCAAACCGTTATCTACCACTTATACCAAAAATTTTCCTACATTCAGTCATCACATCCAACCAAAACATACCTGACTTGAGGGTGAGGAAACAATCCCGAGCCTTATGCTCCTTAGACCCGCATCTCAAGCATGCTCCTAACCTCCTCCAGTATTCTCCCGGATGACGCCTCTTGCAAAAATCACAAGCCGGATAATTTGGTTGTGCCTTGACATGTTTTACAGAACGAGATTGTGACCCTAGAGAACTGTGATCTCTTTTCTTCTTATAGTCCACAGACCCAACTCGAAGTGCTTCCGATTCCTTTAACCTCCTCCAATATTTCCTTAACTATCTGAGTCAGCTCATCAATCCCAACTCGATCATGAGACCCCGTCAGCCACTAGCGATGCTAACACCTCCTTTTCAGAAATATGCCTCGATGCCGAAGATCTAGCCCTAGTACCTCGGCCTTTACCACGTCCACGACGACCACGTCCCCTAGAACTCATGTCTACTTCGCGCCTTATCTGTTTTTACGAAAATTTTATGCATTAGAGTCTTTTCACTTTCTTGTTTAAAGAAAATTTTATGCAACAGAGTTTTAATTAGTGGTTTTTCCGTAGAAATACACATATACCTAGGGTCCATGTCTCTAAAGTATAGTTTCCTTAGGCTTATCAACTAAAGTATCATACATTAACATACTCACATCAATTTATCACAAAAGAACTTACCTGGCGGACCTGGGTCAAGAACTAGGGTGCCATGCTTCCATAAAAAAAAACCAGTTTAACCAAAACTTTTCACAAAAACTCATTTGGGCTCAAAAAAATTTTTTTTTAAAAACGTTGTGGGCTTCAAAACCCAAGGCTGAATGTTTAAAACTGGGCTCTGATACCAAGTTGAAACACCCCAAACCCAGCCCACAAGCCCCGACCTGATCTGGTATGCTTCTTGAGAAAAACTCGTTTTGTCGTTTTGGAGAACATGTGATTTTGTGGTAAGAGAATAGATTTGAAGTATGATCTTGTTGAAAACCGGGTTGTGATTTAAGTTTGTATCTTATTAAATCGTTAACTTTATGTTTTTAGAAAATTTATTACTCAAAAGAAGAACCGAATTTAAAACTTATTATTAAGTTGAAAACCATAGGTATTTAGGTGTCAAAACAGTTTAATTCGGTTATCGAAAATATTTAATTATTTAGTTGAAGTTGAGCGTAGCAGAATAAAAATTTAAAATGTATAAATAAAACAGTTTATGGCGGCCTTATTACAAAACATAACCCAAAATAAATCCCGAAATGATAAAAGAAAACCTAGTAAGTTTAATTAAAAGAAAACCCATATACTGAGTTGAGCAATGGCCACCACGTAGTTCTCGCTGACCCGGTCCATCACGCTAAGTATCACCTGAAAAAGATATCCCACGAGGGGTGAGTCAACAGACTCAATATGTAACAATACACTAACAACCCAATCGATCATAGCAATAAAGCCCATTTAAATCACATTTAGCCATAAGCCCATAATATAGCAAATCAGATAATCACATGTACATATAAGATGAAATGCAATCCTGAGCCCAACCTAGATATCCATCTGCTACACACCACCCGTACCTGCCAATCACACCGTGGGGATTACTAAATCAACCCTCCATCTGCTACACACCATCGAAGGCAGTTGCTGCAGTCAACTTGCACATCGCCCTTATAAATTGTGGCATGGCCACCAGATAATTGTGACAGAGTCACCGGATTCATAATATGTGACCGAAGTCACCGGATTCATAATATTGTGACCGAAGTCACCGGATATTGTGGTAAAAACCACCGGAACACTTCCCCTTTATCAACATCACCCATATGCCCATGCAATAAACATATTGTTTCGATATCATGCCATATACCCCAAAATCATAACGAAAACATACACATTTCATATTCATGCTTATAGCATTATTAACGAAGTATTAGGGGTTTAACGTACCTGAATATCATATACCACTGAATGGTACCCGCAATCATTATCAAACATATTTCTTAATAACACATGCAAATATTAATATTATCGATTTATTGGAAGTTTAGTGTAAGGCTACACACCTGATAACAGTGAGAACTATACTTTCCCGCTCGTCGATACCTAAATATTTATCACGCTTGATTAGAACACTAATACTTATAAAACTATACAAATGATAAGTAATCTAAATCCTTACCCTCGGAATCTCGAACAACAACTATATGCGATTTCTCTCCGATTGATGGTCCATAACCCGATGAAGAACCACGAACAAACAATGGCTCAGGGGTACGTACGACTTCAAATAATCGATTTTCGCCGGCAGAGGGTCCACAACCCGATGGAAAGTCTCGGATTCCCGACACAGCCCTTCTTTTGAAATTTGAGGGTATAGCAGAACCACCCCTCTTCCAAACACTATATACCGCTCTTTTCGAACCCATTCTTGATTGCTCCAAAATCTAACGTTGACGGAAAAATAATAATAATCGAGCGATAGAGTACCCTAAAACGAAATCGATTAGTAGTCCATCTAAAACGATATAACAAGTAATATAAAAATCCTAACCTTAACACTTCGATTAAATTCTGAAAATCGTCACTTGCCTATGGAGTTTGTCGAAATCCTTGGATATTTAAATCCCGAATGATCTCCCCCTAAACGTCGGCTACAGAAGAACCCCGAAACTGTCCTTCATGATTTGGACAAAGAAACTAGGAGGATTAGAGTCTTGATTTTCGACAATTAGAGAAAGATAAAGGAAAAAGAGATTAGCCTAGAAGAGATTCTTACCGAAAAAGAATGACCAAAACGCAAATGGTTAAATGTTCTTGGCTTTTGATGAAATATGAAAAGAAGAAATGAAGGGGATGGAGTGTGATGCGAGTTGGCTTGATGACAAGAGGGAGATTCGGCTTTAACAAAAAGAAGAAGAGAGAGATGGGAGGTTTAAGGTGTTGCGGCAATGGTGAACTTTTGGGAGAGAAAGATTCGACCTAAGCAAAATAGATAGAAAAGAAAAGAAACAAATGACCCTTATGGTCTTTTGAAGTTTCGGCCAAGGTGAAATAAAAGGGATGAGAGGTTCGGCCTAAACAAAATAAAGAGAAGGGAGAGATGATCAAAAAAGAGAGAGATGCATGAATGGTCACTTATTTGGTTTACGGTCTCAAAAGAAAAAGAACACAAAAGCTATCAAGAAAGAAATCGCACAAGGAATTGCCTAAACCTCACAATGCACATTCGGCCAAGAGGAATAGATGAGAGAAAATAGTTTGTTTTTGGAAGAGCAAAATGACCAAAATGAAAACTCTCTCAAGCTACTAACTTTTCCAAAACTAATCACCAAAATTCGGTTCCCCCCTTTTGTCCATAATGCCGTCCATGTTCATGGTCAAAATGGCCATGAAATAGTTTCCAAAACATCCACCTAGATACATGCCTTGTAATCCTCTACTTTCCCAAAGTTAAAGAAATTCTATCCCCACAATCTAGCAATCCTATCCCTTATTTCATGCTTACCATAACCTTAAGTCTTCTTACCAAAAAAAAATGTCCATCTTATCCATAAATACCTCTTGACCGACACTTAAGGAAAGCATGCAAAAATAAAAGTCACCTTATTGCCATCCATGGGATTCGAACCTCTTCCCTCATGCAATAACTCATGCGCCAACTCCACTTTACTACTAGCTCATTTTATGCAAGCTATTTACTCATAAATTTCCATATGTCTTGAAGCTACTTACCATCTCTCCTTAAAGTGCTAAAATACCAAATTTTTCCTAAAGCCCAATTAAACCCGAGACTTCATAAAAACCTCGTAACCTTCCAAATCCACTTAACTAATAAGTCTAATTTGCAAAAAAAAAAACACCATTCTGATATTCTTGAAGATTTTAAACACTCCTAAGCCCAAGGCCCAATCGGCCCAATCCTACTAGGCCCAATTTCGGGATGTTACAAATTTTGCCAAAGCATGATTATCGAAATGCTTTTATTAATGTGATGATTAAAATGAGCTAAATTGTTATTATAGATCAAGAAATACGAAGCCCAGATCGAAACCGAGGCAAGAACAAAGTCAAGGACTAAATTGTATATCTACATACATTTTGAATACCGAGGTAAGTTTGTATAAATTTTAATCTACATAATACTTTTATAATTAAATTACTTACTATGTCATACAATGTGCATTATTTTCATGAAGTTGATTGACAATGCCTAATAAGGAAATCAATGAGAATAAGTAAGTAAAAGTCCCGATTGAAAATTCGAAATGGCGAGGATACCTAAGTCACGACATGAGATAAGGAAAGTTCATGTAAGACCATGTCTGAGATATGGCCTCGGCATCAAGGAATGTAGGCCCCGTGTAAGACCATGTCTGGGACATGGCATCGGCACCGAACGTAGATCCTGTATAAGACCATGTCTGGGACATGGCATCAGCATCGAATAAGGAAAGTCTCGTGTAAGACCATGTCTGGGACATGGCATCGACACCATACGAGGAAGGTCCCATGTAAGTCCATGCCAAGGCATGGCATTGGTGAGTCCATAAGGTAAGGATACCACGTAAGATCATGTTAAGACATGGAAATGGTAAGTTTCCAAGGAAACATATAAGGAAGATCTCGTGTAAGACCATGTCTAGGACATGGCATCGACATCGAGCTAAGGAATCCCGTGTAAGACCATATCTGGGATATGGCATCGGTATCATAAGGTGATCCCATGCAAGACCATATCTGGGATATGGCATCGGCATCGAGACACATGTTTGACGAGATTAAGTATCCTCCAACATTCTGAGTAATTCAACGGGCAAAAGTGACAAGTATGAAAGAAGTAACAAGAAAGCTGAGTAAGCAAATTAATACAAGTTATTCAAGAATGATAAAGGATTCTACCTGAGTTAAGTAAGATAATGATTTGATATTCATATTTTATTAGCAAAAGTGCGAATCTATGTGATTAAGTGATATAGGTACCTTAATTTAATTACAAGTATGAAATTATAATATGGCAAGTGATGAGAAAGAGTAAGAAAGAGTAAGTAAGTTCAAGCACTTGAAATTTATGTTGCTTTAGTTTTAAGATGGATGAGTATATTTTTGAGTATGTATGTGGTTATATAAATTTCATGCAAACTTACTAAGCTAAGAGCTTACCCTTCTCTTTCCTTTTTTCCTTGTAGATTCGCCAAGTTAGCTCGGGGATCATAGAAGTCGGAGCTCGGATCACAATATCAGCCACTATTTTGGTATAGCAAATTTAATTAATTTTGAGTATGGCATAGGTGTTTGATCAATTTGCTCATGTCATATTGTGAGCTAAAGGCTTGGTTAGTAAGATTATGCATTCTTTTGTATATGGCCATTAGAAATTGGTCAATATTTGTTAAGTTATATACCTTTTCATGATGATAAGTTTATGCATTTAAGTTATTGTAATGGATGGAATAATTGAGTTGTTTGAGATAGTATAAGTGTGTTTATGTTTCAAGGTGGCAATTGGCTTGGAAAATAGCTTTATAATTGTCCACATGGGTAGACACACGGGCGTGTGTTTAGGTCGTGTGTGGCACACGGTCAGCCCTATGGGTGTGTTGATAGGCCGTGTGTCCCCTGCATTAAATTATGAAAATAAGATTCGTCACACGGGCCAGCACACGGGCGTGTGCCATGGCTGTGTGCCATTAAGGGTTTGGTGAGTCATAAATAGAGAGCTCTACAGGTTGGAGACACGGGCATGTCTAGGCCTTGTGAAGGACACGGGTTATTAATCGTTAGATTTCAGAGTTTTAAATTTATATGAATGAGAATGATTGAACCTAGAAACTAACTTTGACAACGATTGAGGCAAGTGCACCTATCGGACAGTAGTATAGCTTAGGCAAGACCAGATTGTCGAACCCAAAGGAACTAAAAGTACTAATACTAACTTTCTTTTCATTATATAGCCTAAAATAAGTGAAGTTGTTCTCTAATCTAAATTTAACTAACTACTAAGCTAAAGACTCAAGACAAAGTTAACAAATTGGGGAAATACTGTTGGAAAAACTCAGTTGATTTAGACGATACCCTTAGGAAGAATCCACCTAGACTTCACTTGTTTTCTAACACTGAACCAGACGATTTATTCACTTGACTTGATCTGTAAGATTCCCTAAGTTATATTAAACCCTCTCTCGAGGTGAATAACGTCTAACCCTAGGTTGATTAATTGAAATCTCTTTCTAATTAAAACCCCTAGAATTGCATTAACTTGATCTATGGATTCCCATATTAGGTTTCACCCTAATCCGGTAAAATCTCGTTACTCTATCTCTAGGCGCGCGATCAACTCCATTTAATTATGCTAGATCTACTCTTAAGCAGGGACTTTTGCTCCTCCACCTAAGCACATCATACTTGAATCAATATCCCAGAAATATTAACATAAGAATTAAGCACACATAATTAAGAACAAATCAAGTATTTATCATATAGTTCAGAAAACAATAACGAGATCCGTCTTAGGTTTCATCCCCTTCAGGTATCTGAAGGGTTTAGTTCATAATAATAAAAGAAAACATCTCAGAAGAAAAGATAAAACAAAACATAAGAAATCCCTTAAACCCCCTGAAGGAATTAAAGGAGAGATCCACCGTCTTGAGTAGAATTTCGGCTTCTTGAGATGGGTCAACTGGATCTTTTCGAGTGATTCCCACAAATCTGACCTTTTTGGCTTGGCTCCTTAGCCTAGCTCAGCGCCCCCTTTAAGGTTGCACTTTAGGGGGTTTATATAGGCTCTTGGAATGCGTTTCTTTGGCCCTAAGTATCCTTTCCGATTAAAATTTTTCTTTGCCACGACAGGGACACGGCCATGTCACACGCCCGTGTGAATGGTCTTTAAGCCGTGTTTGGATTTCTTTAATGAGGCATGGCCGTGTGAATCGGGATCAGGCCGTGTTCTAGTTGCTCAATGAGGCACGACCGTGTGGTCTTGGGCCCAGGCTGTGTGGATTTCGTGATATGGCCCATTTACTCTGTTTTGGGCCCGTTTTACGTTCTTTTCATCCTCGGGTGCTTTCTTGAGTATAAGACATGAAAAGAAAGGATTAAATTACATGAATCAAGGAATAAATCATCTGAAAATATGCTAAATGTGGGATTAAAATATGTTACTTTTACGGTTTATCACATACCCCCACACTTAAGCTTTGGTTGTCCTCAAGCAAAATTCGCTACTCACAATTAAAACGAACTTTCCATGATTCATAATTCCTATCAACAATGTCTCATCATAATTCATAGATAATTTATACATAGATGATCTAACTCGAAGAGTCCTAAAGATTGAAACAATATAAGTCATACATTTGTATTCACGAAAACATAGGTGTTTCCCCTTACCTGAATAATTACCCTTAATTCAAAACCTACAAGGACTGACATCCTCACAAAAGATTCACTCAAATCACTCAAAGTGTTTAAGGTTCAGGAAAAGAGCACTCAAAAGTCAAACCTGAAAAGTTAATCCCATAGGCTTGCCTGAAAATCAAATCTCCACCACTGTAAAATGAGATGATAAACAGATCAAAAGGTCTTTAACAGGGTTGTAACGGGGCTAGTGTTAAAGGTGTGGATAAAGGATGAATCAGAAGGTTAGAATCGAGACTGACCTGACAAGTTACCTATCTAATAATAAGTAACTACATTAACTGAAAAGTAATAATCCTAATAATATGAGTTTTTCTTTTGATAAATAGACTTTTAACTGTATAAGCTCACTTTTCATATTACTAATACTGAATATACTTCGAATTTTTTCTTTTTTTTTAAGAACGAATCAAGTAATAAAAGATAATTTAACTACTGAAATAATATAATTAGGTAACTAATCAAATCAAATCTCAATATAAGGGTAGTCAAAAGGAATGGTGATAACAAATACAAAGGGTTTTGGGGTAATATTAGTGGGTGAGTCAATAAAAAGGGTTGTTAGGATCAACGGGGTTCACTAGGGGTAATTTATGGAGGTAGGCTTTTTAGTGGAGTGAGTGGGTTAAAACCTAGGTGCCTTTATCATCTCGGTATATCAAATCATAGGTATGGTCTCAACATGTATAATCGAGGTAAGATCTAGAATACAAGTTCAATATTGACACACTCATAATCAATAAAGTGAGCATGAAAAAGAATATATGCTCTATAAGGCTCAAAATCTCACAAAAATTATGGGTGTTTTTGACATCAACCTTGTAAATTTGATATTTCAAGGTAACATTTAGATTCAGGTAAACAACTTAAAAAAAAATTTTAAATTTTGAAAAATAGACTTATCATGCTTGATTCTCTAGTATCCTTCAAATTTAATCATCAATGCACAATTATCAATGACTTAATCCAAAATAAATCAATAAAAATCATAAATCAAAGGAAATTTTATTCTAATCGTAATATGAGAAACTTACTTTTTGAACAAGGCATAATTCAGGGATTTTCAAATAATACTATAGTTAACCCCCCCACACTTAAGATGTACATTGCCCTCAATGTACAAAGATAGATAATATCAAAATAATCATAAAATCATAATATGGGTAGAGAAATGAAACTTCCTGAATTTTGGATGAAGTCAATGAAAAGAAACCGGATAGGATTTGAGGTGAACGTGGGGAAGCGTCTCGAATCGTTTTGAAATTGAGTCCTCGAAGCAGCTGTCCTGATTTTATTGTATCCTAAGCTAAATCTAAATGGTACAAATAATTAAATAAAATAAAATAAAATAAAAATAAAAATAAAAATAAAAATAAAAATAAAAATAAAAATAATGGAAAATAAAAGAAGAAAGATAACGGGAAAAGGAAGGGAAGAAGGGGGTTAAATAGAAATTATGGATCTGGTAGTTGGCCCCTCCCTTGTATCTTCCTGTGGTGGCCACACGGCCACGACCATGGCCGTGTGCAAGGCCGTGTGGTATGGAAATCTGTACTTTGGTTAGTTTATGGTTAGGTGGTAAAAGGAAAAATAAAAGTAAAAAATAAAAAATGTAAAAATTAATGGGGTTAGTGCTCGGGTTGCCTCCCGAGAAGCGCTCATTTATAGTCTTAAGCTAGACTTTACCTCTCATTCATATGGTCATGGTGGTTTGAGGAGGTGAAAATCCTTTCTCATGCGACCAATTCGGTTACTGATAAAAAATTTAAGTCGAGTAGTGTTTACCTTAAAGGTGCTGATTTTGGGACTAGTTACCTCTACTGTTCCATCTGGGGAGATTTTGAGTACCTGATCTCCTATCTTAAGCTGGCTTGTCCCATCATTAAGTTTGTCGTGGAGTCGCCTCGTTTTTGCTTCGTGTGTTTTTAGTTTCTCTTTGAAGTGTATCTTCCGTTCGTCTAGTTCATCGATCCACAGCCTTCGTTCCTCATAAATTTCTTCTTTATCGCCACGAGGTCTAGGATCTGGCATCTGCGAAAGAGCTTCAAGAAACGTCAAGTTAATATGAAATTTCTTTGGAAGTTTAAGAGACTTACCGAATTGTTCCTCTGTGTGGTCTTTCTTGATCGTATTAGGGTATTGCACAAGAGCTTGGTACTCTGTAATTACCAGGTTTGGGAAATCCTGGCTTACCTCAACCTTACCTTCATGTACCACAAGCTCTTGCCTTGGGTCAGATTCTACTAACCTTTCACTGTCATGAGCTGTTACGGCTTGAATTTGCTCTTTTGGGTTAGTTTCAGTGTTGCCTGGCAAGCTTTCTTGTGGTTGTTCTAAGATCAGCTTAGCAGGCTAACCTAACTGATCCTCGATCCCTTAAATCGATGCTTCTTGTTTCGTGTCTATATTGTGGTAGCGTGTTTCTGTGTTTGCTATGAATTTTGCCAGCATCTCTTCAAGGTTCGACTTATCTTCCTATTGGTGAGGTGGTTGTTGAAAATTTGGATTTTCTGTGGCTGCTATGAATTTTGCCAGCATCTCTTCAAGACTCGACTCCTCTTTGTATTGGTGAGGTGGTTGTTGAAAATTTGGAGGAAGTTCCTGCCTTTGGCTACTTTGATCATCCCACGAGAAATTGGGATGGTACCTCCAACCTGCATTATAAGTGTCACTATAAAAATTATTTTGATATCTAGAATAGTTACCCATATAGTGGACTTGTTCGTTCTCCATGCCATATCCGTAGGGTGGGTACTTAAGATTCGCCATGCCTCTTAGATTCGAGTCATATTGCATTACTGGGTATACCTGCGAGAGACTACACAAACCATCAATCTTTTTATTCATCATCTCTAGCTGGTTTTATAGCATGGTTATTGGGTCGAGGTTGTAGATATCGACTGCTTTTGTTGGCTTTGTCCTCATAACTTGCCACTGATAGTTATTTAGTGTCATCTCCTCTATCTGCCAAAATCAAATAAAAGAAAATTTAGCAAAGTAAAAAGATAAAAAAAATAATGAAAATAAATTGCAATAATAATAAAAAATGGCTGAAGTAATAAAAATTAAGCGTTCTTAATATTTTAGTTCACCGGCAACGGCGCCAAAAACTTGATCGTTAGATTTCAGAGTTTTAAATTTATATGAATGAGAATGATCGAACCTGGAAACTAATTCTGACAACGATTGAGGTAAGTGCACCTATCGAACAGTAGTATAACTTAGGCAAGACCGGATTGTCGAACCCAAAGGAACTAAAAGTACTAATACTAACTTTCTTTTTATTATCTAGCCTAAAATAAGTGAAGTTGTTATCTAATCTAAATTTAACTAACTACGAAGCTAAAGACTCAAGAAAAAAAGAACGAATTGTGGAAATACTATTGGAAAAACTCAGTTGATTCAGACAATACCCTTAGGAAGAATCCACCTAGACTTCACTTGTTATCTAACACTGAACCAGACTATTTATTCACTTGACTTGATCCGTAAGATTCCCTAGGTTATATTAAACCCTCTGTCGAGGCGAATAACGTCTAACCCTAGGTTGATTAATTGAAATCTCTTTCTAATTAAAACCCCTAGAATCACATTAACTCGATCTATGGATTCCCATATTAGGTTTCACCCTAATCCGGAAAAATCTCGTCACTCTATCTCTAGGCGCGCGATCAACTCCGCTTAATTATGCTAGATCTACTCTTAAGCAGGGACTTTTGCTCCTCCACCTAAGCACATCATACTTGAACCAATATCCCGGAAATATTAACACAAGAATTAAGCACACATAATTAAGAACAAATCAAGTATTTATCATATAGTTTAGAAAAGAATAACAAGATCCGTATTAGGTTTCATCCCTTTTAGGTATCTGAAGGGTTTAGTTCATAATAATAAAGAAAACATCTCAGAAGAAAAGATAAAACAAAACATAAGAAATCCCTAAAACCCCCCGAAGGAATTGAAGGAGAGATCTACCGTCTTGAGTAGAATTCTGGCTTCTTGAGATGGATCAACTGGCTCTGTTCGAGTGATTCCCACAAATCTGACCTTTTCGGTTTGGCTCCTTGGCCTAGCTCAGCTCCCCCTTTCAGGTTGCACTTTAGGGGGTTTATATAGGCTCTTGGAATGCATTTCTTTGGCCCTAAGTATCCTTTTCTGATTAAAATTTCTCCTTGCCACGACAGGGACACGACCATGTCACACGCTCATGTGAATGGTCTTTAAGCCGTGTTCGGATTTCTTTAATGAGGCACGACCGTGTGGTCTTGGGCCCAGGCCATGTGGATTTCGTGATATGGCCCATTTACTCTGTTTTGGGTCCGTTTTACATTCTTTTCATCCTCGAGCGCTTTCCTGAGTATAAGACATGAAAAGAAAGGGTTAAAAGCACATTTTTACATGAATCAAGGAATAAATCATCCGAAAATATGCTAAATGTGGGATTAAAATATGTTACTTTTACGGTTTATCAGTTATAGACACGAGCGTGTGCTCAGCTGTGTGAAATAAGTCAGTGTCGACAACGGGTGTGGAACACGGGCATGTCTTAGGGGCACACGAGCGTGTCCCTTGGACAACACGGACGCGTTGCCCCTGTTTAGGCAAAATTTTTCAAGGAGCGCAAAAGTTTCCGGTTGAATCCCGAAACCTTCCGGAAGTATGTTTAAGGCCTCGTAGGCCCATGAAATGTATGTTATTAGTAAGAAAGAAAAGTTTTTAGATGGAATGAAATTTTATAGCCTGATAATACAAGTTCAAGTAAAGTTAAGTACAGTAACGCCTTGTATCCTGTTCCGGTGTCAGACATGGGTAACGAGAGTTACAATGTCCATGGTCGTGCCTCCCACGCAGCTGAGACACACGGCCGTGTCTTTTTTCGTGTGTTTACTACTGAGCATACTGACTTGTAAACCTAACATGTAAGGGGACACACAACCTCTCAACACGCCCATGGGGCTAACCGTGTGTGACATACGGCCTAGACACACGCCTGTGTGTCTACCCATGTGGACAATTGTAAGGCTCTCTACCAAGTCGTTTGCCACCCTACAAGCAACCACACTTATACCAAATCAATTCAACCTATATCATGACCATAAGGCACTTCCAAGAACCCAAAATCAAGACATCCATACAAACATGCACTTCATGAATTTCATCTTCATTTATAAATATGAGCTTGTCAAGAATTGACCAATTTCCAATGACCATTTACAAAATGAATTGAACATCATTAATAACCAACACCTTGGCTAACAAATATGACATAATAAAATAATCAACTTTTGTACATGCCATACTCAAAATAAGTCTAACTTTGCTATACCAAGAAGAAGTTGATAGTGTGATTTTTGAACTTCGACGTTCCACGAATTCTCGAGCTAGCTTGGAAATACTACAAGGAAAAGGAAAATGAGGGGGTAAGTATAAAGCTTAGTAAGTTTGCATGAAATAAATAACAACATAAGGCTCATAATGTCATCCATCCGTGGCATTGAATAAAACACAAAGCCTTAGGCACATTGCCATAACTTACTCATGCTTACACCAATTACATATCATATCACAAATCGTAAACTTTTCTCGTGAATTACTCACATGTACCTGTATCACTTCATCACACAGCTTTAGCACTAATCTCATCTCTATTACAAGCTTAACTATTACGCATTTGAATCACTTGGGATAGTCGAAGATACATAATCATCATCATTTACATAAATACGACGCCAATGCCATATCCCAGATATGGTCTTACATGGGGTCACCTCTAGATGCTAATGCCATATCCCTGATATGGTCTTATACGGGATCTCATATTGATTGTCGATGCCATATCCCAGATATGGTCTTATACGATTCTCATATTCGATGCCGATGCAATATCCCAGATATGGTCTTATACGGGATCTTACCCTTCTCAAGTCTTGATGATATTATTCTCTCATTTATTAAAGTCCAACCGGGACTTCCACATCACAATCCTCATCATTTTCTCATTCAACATCATTACTCAAATTCATAGAAATATTATACAACATCACTAATATCAATCATTTAGAAACTTAATAACATGATGTTGAATTTATTGCACACAAACTTACCTCGATTTCAAAATAGGCCAATTTGTTGGTCTAGTCCAATACCTTGCCCTTTCCTAGGTCAAGGTTAATTCTTCATTCTTCTTTATCTATAATAGGAAATTAGCTTATTTAGTTATCACATTGATCAATGCATTTCAAAAATCATACTTTGGCAAAATTACCAGTTTGTCCTTAGACTTTCACAAAATGATCATTTTACCCCTAGGCTCGTAAATCAATTCTAATCAAATTTCTTCCTTTAACAAGCCTAGGTGAACATTTATTTCTCTTATAACAACCCTTAATACTCATTATTTCACACATTTAACACCTATTTTATAACCTTTGCAAAGAGGTTCTCTTAGATGTTTTCATGGACACACCTTTCATAAAAGTTGTTTATCTAACAAATAAGACTCATTTTCTTCCATAAAAATGAAGCAAACAACATAATTACTCACATGAAAAAACTCTAAGACTCATTTACTCCCTCTTTAGCTAGCTTAAGCTTCAGGGGTTCCAAAAGTACAAATATCATCAATGAAAGACACCAAAGTCACTTACTTGCAAGGAGAGAAGATTGCTGAAATTTTGAGCTCTCAAACCCCTTAGTTTGCTGCTAATTTTTGGTGGAGGAGAAAAGAAGAAAAGAAGAAATCTTTTCTTTTTTTATTTTATGGTTAAAAGTCAATTTAGTCACCAAATTTTCACCTAACCAATTGACAAAGTCTTTTCTTTGTCCCTATGGCCGGCCACCACCCTAAACAAGGCCTAGTTACACATTAGGGACCTCCAATTAATATTCCTTAACTATTTGACACCTTTAGCTTGTAAAATAGAACTTTTGCACTTTTTGTGATTTAGTCCTTTTTCGCAATTAAGCATGCAATTGCTAAAATTAAAACACCAAAATTCTCATGCACCTATATAATCATACTATAACACATAAATATTATAAAAATAATTTTCTTCAACCTCGGATTAGTGGTCCTGAAACCACTATTTCGACTAGCCCCTAAATCGGGCTGTTACAATTCTCTCCCCCTTAAGGATTTTCGTCTTCGAAAATCTTACCAGTGAAATGGTTGGGGTATTGGTTTCTCATAGACTCTTTGCCTTTGCCATTGCCATAATACGTTGCCATAATACTTTCACAAGAGATATACTTTTATTTCTCAACTGTTTGACTTCTTGTGCCAAAATCTTAACTAGCTCTTCGCCGTAAGTTATGTCCAGTCGGATCTCTACCTCTGATGGTACAATTACATATGAAGGGTCTGATCGGTAGCGACGTAACATAGATACGTGGAAGACATCATGAATCTTTTCCAACTCCGGTGGCAAAGCCAAACGATAAGCTACCGGCCCTATCCTCTCGGTAATCTCATAAGGTCCAATAAAACGCAGACTCAATTTTCCTTTTCGGCCAAATTTGAGGACTTTTCTCAATGGTGATACTTTCAGAAACACTCTATTACTGACTTGAAATTGGATCTCTTTCCGTTTTAAATCAGCGTAGGACTTTTATCTATCTGAGGCAGCTTTTAAACAATCACGTGTCACCTTTATCTTCTCTTCAGTTTCTCTGACTAAATCAACCTCGTGAATCTGATTCTCTAAAGTTCGGTCCAATACAAGGACATTCGACACTTACGCCCATATAATGCCTGTGACAGTCTGGTTTATACCCTAGTCGAAAAATTGGTTTGGGGACCACAAATTCGAGTCTGAATAATATTTTTAATATTATTTTATGTGTTGTTGATATGTGATTAAGCATGTGTTAAAATTTTCGTAAATTAATTTGTCTGTCTTTGTGATTAGTTTGAGAAAAAGGATTAAATTTTATAAGAGGCAAAAGAGACTTTCTATTTGATTAATGGTCAATTGATGTGGCTTTATTATTGTGAAGTCCTTAAAAGGCAAATAGCCCATTTTTAATTATAGTGGACAGCATTAAGTGTGGCTATGTATATTTATATGTTTAAATATTAAGTTAAAATTTATATTATACATTAATAAGTCATATTTTTATAAGGAAAACATTATAATAAAAGAAAGGAAGGCCATTATCATCATATTTTTGCCGAAAAACAAAAGAAAAAGAAAGAACAAAAGCATCAAGGGTTTTGACCATTTCAAGCTTAAATTTAGGTATGTTTCGGCTTTAGATTTTGATGATTTTTATGTTTTTGAGATTGTTGCTTAGTCTACTTTCAAGACCATATTGTAATTTGAAGAATTGATGATATTTGTGAGTTGTGCCATGGATGGATTAGTAAGCTTTATGATGAGTTTAGTTGTTAAATGAAAGATATGTGTTAGATGAACATATTTTGTTCTTGAATTTTTGGTGAATTTAGCTAAATAGAGCTAATTTGAGAAAAACGGTAATTTGAGGGACTAAATTGTAAATTTGATGGAAATTAGGGGCTTGTATGATATATATATGTATTTGGTTGAGCATGGTTAAATGATGATTTTTGTGAATTTGATGTTTTGAGAAAAATAGACTAAATTGTTAAGTTGTGCAAATGTGAGGGCTAAATTGCAAACTATCCTAAATATGTGTTTTTAGATTGAATTGGATGAGTTGGTGAATAAAAGGGTTAAATTTGAATATGTATAAATCCAGAGGCGAAGAAATCAGATTTAGATCGCGGGAAAGCGAAAGTAATTGAGTAGCCGTATCCATTCCTATTAAACCGAACTCGAGGTAAGTCATTATGCAAATAAACGTATTTGTATTGAGTTGTGTATGTTCATATGACTATTGATAACGATGAATGTTTATGAGATGATGTGTACATGTGTTCCGAGATAAGAACTACATAGTAGCAATGTTCGGGGAGTCCCCTATGAACCTAGGAATAGATAAGATTAGCTATGTCATGACATAGGGGTTTGTTCTGAGATATCATGTAAGACCACGTCTGGGAGGTCGGCGTTGATTTGATATTTCGTGTAAGATCATGTCTGCGACGTTGGCATCGATATGAGCTTTATGTGTAAGACCATGTCTGGGACATTGGCATCGTATTGATTTTTGTAAGACCCTGTCTGGGAAAGTGGCATCGATATTTGAGTACATGTAAGACTTCATCTGGGACGTTGGCATTGTACAATTATTTCGAGCTTCTGAGTATCCTATTAGATTCTGAACGGTTCAACGGGCAAGCGTGTGACATAAAATGTTATGTGAATGGTAAATCTGTTTCAGGTACGTAAATAAGTACACAAAGTGTGTATGGAAGGTAAGTATCAATATGAACTTACTAGAATGAATATGTACTATGAAACGATAAGATGATAGGTGAAGTTATGCTAGATGAGCTATGTGCATATGTAGTAATGAGTTGAAATATGTGATAAGTTATGGCTAAATAATTGAACCAAACTCTATGTAAGATGTATATGCAATGTGCATTTAAGTTAAGTTTATTTGTATATGAATTACTAAGCTTTTAAAAGTTTACTCTGCGTATGTGTTTGTTCTGTTTTATAGATCGTCAAAGCTACTGAAGGCTCGAGGACTGTCGAGGATCGTCATCACACTATTCACCTTGTTTTGGTACATTTTGGAAAAGTATATTGCTAGATATGGCATGTATAGGCCAGTTATTTATTCAAGTTGAGAGTTAAACTTAGCCATGTGATTTGGCTAGTTATGTGTGGGTAATATGTGTTAATAAGTATGAGATATGATGTATGCTTTGGTGTGGTTTGATAGCGTATGAAATGGTTATGTGTATGGTAAGTATATAGATGAAATTTAAGCTTATATGTTTGAACCAAGGGATGAGTTTCAAGAAAGGTAAGTACGGATGAAATATGCTTGAGTATACTTGATTTTTTGTTGTGTAAATTGGTATGAATGGAAATATATTTGAATGTAGAGATTGAATGGTTATCTTGATATGTTTTTGGTGTCTAATTTTGCATGGGTTGAATTGGTTACTTGCTTGTAGGTATGACCCTAATGTGGGTGGCATATTGGCCTAGCAAATGACCTATTTTGCCACACGGTTGTGGCACACGGGCGTGCCTATTGACCGTGGGACTAAGTTAGTAGTTATTTAAGAGTACACGGCCTTGGCACACGGGCGTTCCTGGTAGCCGTGTAGCCAAGTCAGGATCGACCACGGCTAAGGTACACGGGCGTGCTTTATGGCCGTGGAGTTAAGTCAGTTTTGACCACAGGTGTGTCTAGCAGTTGTGGGAGGCACACGGCCTCACCACACGAGCGTGTAACCCTTGAAACTTTGGAAAGTTTTAAATTTCCGAGAATTTCCATAAGTGTTCAGCCTAGTCCCGGCCTTACTCTAAAGCATGATTAAGGTCTCGTTGACCTATTTAAGGGACACTATGATTACGATTGATATATGATTTTCGTGTAATGTTTGCAAAAGTTTTCGATCTGTTCGATAATACCTTTAACCCTAGTCTGGTGACGGACACGGGTTACAATGCCTCATAAGGCGCCATCTTCAAAATCAATTGAAAGCTGTTATTATAGGTGAATTCCACCAACGGTAAGTATTTCTCCCAATTACCTTAGAATTCCAAAACACAACATCGATTCATGTCTTCAAGTATCTGAATTACTCTCTCTGATTGCCAGTCGGCTTGCGGATGGAAAGCTGTACTAAAGCTCAATTTTGTGCCTAAAGCCTCTTGCAACTTTTTTCAAAACCGTGACGTAAATCTCGGATCTCTATCCGAAATAATCAATAACAGTACTCCGTGAAGTCTTACTATTTCTTTCACATACACATCTACCAACTTATCAAGCGAGTATCAACCCGTACTGGTATAAAATGGGCTGACTTCGTGAGTCTATCGACCACGACCCATACGGCATCTTTCTTTTTCGACGTCAACAATAAACCCATCACGAAGTCCATAGTAATACGGTCCCATTTCCACTCGAGAACCATAATAGGCTGAAGTAGACCTGAAGGTACTTGGTGTTTAGCCTTCACTTGTTGACAAATTAGGCATCTCGATACAAACTCGGAAATGTCTTTCTTCATACTCGACCACCAATACCATTTCTTGAAGTCATTATACATCTTCGTGCTGCCTAGATGTACAGAAAAGCATCCACTATGTGCTTCATGCAAAATCTTCTGAATAAGTTCATCATCTCTGGGTACACAGACCCTATCTTGGAACATCAAACATCCATCAGAATTTATCTGAAAATCTGACTCAACATTTGACTCACATTGAACTCTTTTAGCTTGTAAATCATTGTCGCATTTCTGAGCTTCACAAATCTCTTAGAGAAACATAGTTTTAGCCCTCAACTCATCTAGAATAGATCCATCATCTGACAAAGCTATCCGTGTAGTCATGGCTCTCAGCGCAAACAAGGATTTCCTGCTTAAGGCATCGACGACCACGTTCGCCTTTCCCGGATGGTAGTCTATTACTAACTCGTAATCTTTTATCAACTCTAACCATCTCCATAGCCTGAGGTTCATCTCTTTTTGAGTCATCAAGTACTTTAAGCTCTTATTATCCGTCAACACCCGACATTTC
Organism: Gossypium australe; assembly: GCA_005393395.2. Classification (NCBI taxonomy): domain Eukaryota; kingdom Viridiplantae; phylum Streptophyta; class Magnoliopsida; order Malvales; family Malvaceae; genus Gossypium; species Gossypium australe. The sequence continues at coordinate 62,306,591 of CM016614.1, read as the reverse complement.
TCACCATACAAATGGTGTCTCCAAATCTTTAGTGCAAATACAATTGCAGCTAACTCCAAATCGTGGGTCAGGTGATTCTTCTCGTGCGGCTTTAATTGTCTAGAGGCATATGCTATCACCTTGCCCTCTTGCATGAGTACACAACCCAATCCATTCAAGGATGCATTGCTGCAGACTACAAATTCCTTTCCCAGCTCAGGTTGCACTAGAACGGAAGCCTCAGTCAACAATGCCTTTAGTTTCTCAAACTCTGATGACATTTTTCTATCCAATCAAACTTCACATCTTTTTGCAATAGCCTCGTCAACAGAGTAGCTATCATGGAAAACCCCTTGATAAATCATCTATAGTAGCTAGCTTGGCCCAGAAAACTCCTCACCTCAGTTACGTTCATTGGCAGTTTCCATTCAACAATCGTTGAAATCTTACTTGGGTCGACTTTAATTCCATCTTCCGAGACAATGTGCCCCAAAAATCCAACTTCCTTAAGCCAAAATTCACTTTTACTAAACTTAGCATACAATTGTTTATCTCTCAAAATCTACAGAACCATTCTCAAATGCTCGACATGCTCATTCTCATCCCGAGAGTATATCAATATATCATCGATAAATACTACAACAAATTTATCCAAATATGGCTGAAATATACAATTTATCAAATCCATGAAAACTGCAGGGGCATTGGTTAAACCGAAAGGCATGACCAAAAATTCATAGTGACCATACCTTGTCTGAAATGTGGTTTTCGGCATAATCGAGTCCTTGACTCTCAACTGATATTATCCAGACCTCAAGTCTATCTTGGAAAACACCGTGGCTCCCTTCAATTGATCAAACAAATCATCGATTCTTGGCAACGGGTACTTGTTCTTCATAGTTGCCTTATTGAGTTGTCGATAATCTATACATAACCTCATAGAACCATCTTTCTTCTTCTCAAATAGTACGGAAGCACCCCACGGAGAATAACTCAGTCTTGCGAAGCCTTTATCCGTTAACTTTTGTTACTGTGCCTTCAGTTCTTTTAGCTCAGTTGGAGCCATTCTGTATGGAGCAATAGAAATGGGGGCAGTACCAGGAACTAACTCAATCCCAAATTTGACTTCTCTAACCAGAGGTAGCCCTGACAATTCCTCTAGGAAAACGTCTGGATATTCACATACTATGGGCACTGATTCAATTCGTAACTCAGTCTCTCTAGCATTCATTACAAAGGCAATGTAAGCTTCATACCCCTTTCTTAAATATTTCTGAGTCAACAAGGAAGATATCACCACTGGCAATCTGTCTCGCTCATCTGATTCAACGCGAATAAGATTCCCACTTTCACGTTTCAACTCAATAAACTTCCTTCCACAATTCACTATCACATCATGAGCAGTTAATGATAATCCGTAAAAGCAACATATTTTAATCCCACATTTAGTATGCTTTTGGATGATTTAAGCCTCGATTGATATAAAAAGATGCTCTTAATCCTTTCTTTTCATGTCTTATACCCAGGAAAGCACCTGAGGACGAAAAGAACATAAAACAGGCCCAAAACAGAGTAAATGGGCCATATCACGAAATCCACCCGGCCTGGACTTAAGCCCACACGGCCGTGCCGCATTGATCATCTAGAACACGGCCTTACCCCCGAGTCACACGGTCGTGTCTCATTAAAGAAGTCCGAACACAGCTTGAAGACTAGTCACACGGGCGTGTGACATGGCCGTGTCCCTATCGTGACAAAAAGCAATTTCATTTGGATTTGGATACTTTGGGGCGAAGAAACACATTCCAAGAGCCTATATAAACCCCCTAAGTGTCACTTGAAATGAGGCAATTAGCTAGGCCAATAAGCCAAGCCGAAAAGGTCAGAATCTTGGGAATCACTTGAAGATAGCCAGTTGATCCATATCTAGAAGCCGGAATTCTACTCAAGATGGCGGATCTCTCATTCAATTCCTTCAGGGAATTTTAGGGATTTCTTATGTTTTGTTTTATCTTTTCTTCTGAGATGTTTTCTTTATTTGTTATGAACTAAACCCCTTAGATACCTGAAGGGGATGAAACCTAGATGAATCTTGTTATTATTTTCTGAACTATAAGATAAATACTTGATTTGTTCTTAATTATGTGCGCTTAATTCTTGTGTTAATGTTTCCGAGATATTGACTCAAGTCAGATGTTCTTAGGTGGAGGAGCAAAAGTCCCTACTTAAGAATAGATCTAGCATAATTAAAGCGAAGTCATTCGTGCGCCTAAAGATAGGGTGACGAGATTTTGCCAAATTAGGTTGAAACCTAATATGGGAATCCATAGATCGATTAACTGGTATTCTAGGGGGTTATTAAGTGATAAAGAGATTTTCTTTAATTAACCTAGGATTAGACGTTATTTGCCTTGAGAGAGATTAATACATTAGGGAGTCCTACGGATCAAGTCAAGTGAATAAATCATATGGTTCAGTGTTAGATAACAAGTGAAGTCTAGGTGGATTCTTCCTAAGGGTATCGTCTTAAATCAACTGAGTCTTCCCTCAAGTTATTTCCCAATTCATTCTTTTTGTCTTTGCGTCTTTAGCTTAGTAGTAGTTAAGTCTAAACAACTTCACTTATTTTAGGCTAGATAATAAAAAGAAGGTTAGTATTAGTACTTTTAGTTCCTTTGGGTTCGAAAATTCGGTCTTGCCTAAGCTATACTACTGTTCGATAGGTACACTTGCCTTTAATCGTTGTCAGAGTTAGTTTGCAGGTTCGATCATTCTCTTTATAAATTTTAAGACTCTGATCCCAGCGATCAAGTTTTTGGCGCCGTTGCCAGGGAACTAAAATATTAAGAAAGCTCTATTTTTATTACTTTAGCCATTATTTTTATTTTTTGCAATTTTATTTTATTTTTAGGTTAAATTTTGGTTTTTGCTAAATTATCTTTCTTTTCCAGCAGGTACCTCTAGTTTATGACTAGAAGGAACCCGAAAGGACCACTATTATACGACAGTGAAATTGAAGCTACCGTTCATAGGACTCGTAGAGAAATCAGGCGAGCCCTAAATTACACAGAGGAAGACCAAGAAGGCAGATCCAATCCTACTGAAAGGAACCACATGATGTGGGAGAAAATAATGCTCCACGTACTATGTTTGATTATGCTAAACCGCATTTAGTAGGAGCGGAATCGAGTATTGTTTGGCCTGCTATAGCTGCTAATAATTTTGAATTAAAGCCTAACACAATACAAATGATTCAACAATTTGTACAATTTGATGGTTAGCAGGATGAAGACCCAAACACTCATATAGCTAATTTTTTAGAGTTCTGTGATACCTTCAAAATAAATGGCGTTTCTGATGATGTCATACGTCTTCGGTTATTTCCCTTTTCATTGAGGAATAAAGCCAAACGGTGGTTAAACTCGTTACCACGAGGGTCAATCACTACATGGGAGCAAATGACCGAAATTTTTTTTTTGAAATATTTCCCACCGGCCAAAACGGCCAAGTTACGGAATGATATCTCTTCTTTTGTGCAGATGGATTTAGAGACATTATACGACGCATGGGAGAGATACAAAGATCTCTTGAGAAGGTGTCCACACCATGGTTTACCCTTATGGCTCCAGGTCCAAACTTTCTACAACGGTGTAAACCCTTCAACGAGGCAACTAATTGATTCAGCCGCCGGTGGAACCCTGAACAACAGAACTCCTGAAACAGCCTACGAGTTCATTGAAGAGATGTCACTGAATAACTATCAGTGGCAAGTTACAAGGACTAAACCGACAAAATCAGTTGGAGTTTACAACCTCGATGCAGTGACCACACTATCAACACAGATAGAGATGATAAATAAAAAACTTGATAGTTTGTGTTCTTCGCAGGTACACCCAGTCATGCAGTGCAACGCAAGTGGAACTGTGGTGAATCTTGAGTACCCACCCTACCAACCGGACCCAGAGAGCGAACAGATGAACTATATAGGTAATAATTTCAGATCCAATAATAATCCTTACAGTAATACTTACAATCCAGGTTGGAGGAACCACCCAAATTTATCATGGGGAGGTCAAGGAAATCAAGGAAATCAAAGACAACAACCTCCTCAAAATTTCCAAAATCAGCCATATCCACAAGAGAAAAAGCCAAACCTCGAAGAGATGCTGACAAAATTCATGGCAAGCATAGAAAATCGTCTCCAAGATACCGAGAAAACACTTAAAAGTCAACAAACATCGACTGAGGAGACCAAGAACCGAATCGGGGAACTTACTAAGTCAGTAGGGGAAGTCACTAAAGCAGTCGGACAACTTGCAAAGTTAATGTCCGAATGACCACAAGGACGTCTACCGAGTAACACTGAGATTAACCCAAAGGAGCAAATCCAAGCCATCACAACTCATAATAGCACTGGGGTAGACGAACCTAACCCAATACAAAAGAACGAGGTAGATGAAGGAAGAGTTGAGGCAACACAGGAAAAGCCAAAACCAGAAATCAAAGAATACCAACCTCGCATGCCTTACCCCGAAGCAATGAAAAGAGATGATACAGAAGAACAGTTTGGTAAGTTTCTTAAACTTTTAAAGAAATTACATATTAACTTACCTCTTCTTGAAGCTCTTTTTTCAGATGCCAGATTCGAGGAAATTTTTAAAACAGCTCTTGACTTGGCCAGTACAACAATCGATGAAGGTAAGAAAGTCAATTCAGTTGATAATCAATTTGTGCAACCTTCATCGCAGGAAACACTACAAGGATACAAACCTGAGCCGAATCACGAACCTAGCATCAACAAAGAAAAATTACATAAGGAACGAAGCCTTAAAGGTTGACAAATCAGAAGAGCAAGAAACACAAATCAAAGAGGAATAGGAACGAAAAGAAGTAAAACCTAAGGAGCCCCCAGAAGAGCTCATAGGAACATCGAATCACTTCAAAATAGGAGACCAGGTGCTGTTACACAAAGTCGACCCTCGCATCACCACATCAGACCTGAAAGTAAATGAATAAATTCCTCTAAAGGTACATAAAATCTTCCCACACAGAACAGTCGAGGTAAGCAATCCAACATTCGACACTTTTAAGGTAAACGCTTCTCGACTTAAATTTTATCAAGAAAGTAGAACTGTAAGCATGAGGGAAGATATTCAAACCTTTAAACCTCCCTGATTGTTTTTCAAATACAAGGAAAGTCTAGCTTAAGACTATAAACGAGCGCTTCTCGGGAGGCAACCCGAGCACTAACCCAATTTATTTTCACATTTTTCTTTCTTTCCTTCTTTCTTTTCTGAAAATTTAGTTTTAAACTAACACAAAAGTGCAGATTTCCAACCCACACAGCCTTACACACGGCCGTGGCCGTGTGGACCACTAGAATCCCCATACTGACATAGCAGAGGCAGTTCAAATCAAATCCCACCTAATTCTCGATGTCACGGATCCAACCACTCCCCCACGGGCACCGACAAAGTGGCACGACCGTGCCCTACGACCGTGTGAAGCTACTGACTTGCAAGCTATGGGCAGAACACGCCCGTGCCTTAAAACCGTGCCAACATACTGAATTATGCCCTACGAGCGTGGCTGGCTGAAAAACGGGCATGGAGAAACAACACGCCTAGACACACGGTCGTGCTAAGTGGTCATGTGCATCGACACACCCTCATACCACGGCCGTGGGAACGTACCAGATTTGAGCCTCTATTTAAACACCAACCCCCCTCCCCATTCTTCTACTTCCTACCTCTTTTCTTATTCCCTATCCTCAGATTTCCCCTCCATAACAAGTCTCTCCAACCCTTGAGCCACACCAAAGCCATGTCGAAGAAGCATAAGAAGGCAAGCATAGTCCCCTCAAAGGAGACCCTACACATAAGTTCATGTTGACCGCTTCATCCAAACACCAAGCCAAGGGTTTTTAAGACCATTTAGTTTCTATTTTTCTTTTCTCTTTTGCTTTAATTTCCTTCTCTTTGACAATCTTATGCTTAATCTAGTTTAATATATTTTAATTTTGTAGTGTTAGGCTGTAAAGGCTGCTTGGGAATCACTCCACTTCTGCCACCACCAGCACCTCCGTCACCTTAAAAGTCACACCCACCTTACGAACCATCTATCAATAAGGATTCTCAAGCCCTTTTATCTTCAAGTCTTAGTTTATTTTCCTTCTTAGTCTCCTTTCCTTCTTCTTTCTTGTTTTTAGTTAGATATTTCGTTTATTTTAAATGTGTCTTAATAAATCCTGGCTAACTATTTACGAGCTCCCCAATTTCTTCATCTAGCTCAGGATCGTCATCCAGACCGACTCCTCCAACTCCGGGATCTCATCCGTAATTCAGGAAGTTTCACCTCACCCTCTCTCTTAAATTTTATATCTGTCTTTGTACATTGAGGGCAATGTACATCTTAAGTGTGGGGGAGGGGTGAATATTTATTTAAAGAAAGGGCCTAACTTTCTGCATTATTCTCAAATCTGGCCTAACTTTCTTCATTATTCTCAAATCCCTGAATTTAGTCTTGTTTTTAAGTAATTTCCTCATATTACTAGTTAGGATGAAATTTCTGATGGTCTATGATTTTTATTGATATGATTTAAATTAAGTCATAGTTAATTGTGCATTGATGATTAAATTAGAAGAATATTAGAGAATCGAGCATGATAAGTCTTTTTTTTTTCAGAATTAAAATCTTTGCTAGGTTGTTGAGTTGAATTTGAATATTATCTGGAAGTTTGAAATTTACAAGGTTGATGTCAAAACACCCATAATTTTTGTGAGATTTTGAGCCTATTAGAGCAATATTCTTTTCCATGCTCACTTTATTGATTATGAGTGTGTCAACTATGAATTGTTATTCTAGAACTTGCCTCGATTATACATGTTGAGGCCACATCTATGATTTGATATACAGAGATGATAGGATTTAACCCACTCACTCCATTAAAAAGCCTACCTCCATAAATTAACCCCTAGTGAACTCCGTTGATCCTAACAACCCTTTTTATTGACTTACCAGCTAATATTAACCCAAAATCCCTTTGTATTTGTTATCACCATTCCTTTTGACTACCCTCATTTCGAGATTTGATTTGATGTGTTGCCTAGCTGTTATCTTTATTTTAAGTAATAGATACATTCCTTATTATGTAAACTTGATTTGTTCTTAAAAAAAAACCCCCCGAAGTATATTCAGTATTAGTTCTACTAAAAGAGCTTACATGTTGAAATTCCACATCTTGAGGAAAAAGCTCGTATTATTAATTTTCAATTGATGTAATTATTTAGGATTAGTTCAATTTTTTTTAGTTGTTAGGCAATTTGTCAGGTCAATCTCGATTCTAACCTTCTAATTCAGCCTTTATCCACACCTTTAACCCTAGCCTAGTCTAAACAACTTCACTTATTTTAGGCTAGATAATAAAAAGAAGGTTAGTATTAGTACTTTTAGTTCCTTTGGGTTCGACAATCCAGTCTTGCCTAAGCTATACTACTGTTCGATAGGTACACTTGCCTTTAATCATTGTCAGAGTTAGTTTGCAGGTTCGATCATTCTCTTTATAAATTTTAAGACTATGATTCCAGCGATCAGTTAACCAATCCATCCCAAGGATGACATCGAATTCATCAAATGGCAATAACATGAGATTAGCCAAAAATTATTGACCCCTAATCATCAAAGGGCAACCTTTGCATGCTCTATCGACCCATACACATTTGCCTAGGGGATTTGACACTCTTATCACAAATTCAGTAGACTCTACAGGAATGTTCATGCTAGAGACTAATTTCATACAAATATATGAGTGGGTAGATCCCAGATCAATTAAAGCTATAACATATGTATCATAGAGAGAAAATGTACTCGTGATCATGTCGGGGGAGGATGCCTCTTCGCGAGCGTGAATGACATATGTTCTTGCCGGTGCTCTACCCACAGCTCTTGTAGTCTGCACTCTAGATATGTTCTTACCACTCATTTCATTTCCCGGGTTTCTCTGAGTCCTTCCTCTAGTAGTACCTCCTGATCTTGCACTCTGAGGTTTCTCTTTCTAACCCGCATCGAGGCAATCTCTAATAAAATGGTCTAGGGATCCACACTTGAAACAAGCTTTCTCGTTTGCTCGGCACTCCCCGAGATGATGTCTGCCACACTGCGGGCATTCTGGTCTACTCGGTCGAGCGTTGCCAACACTAGCAACCTAAGTAGTTGAGCTTTAGACCCCGGGTATTGTTTACCCTTACTTCTACTTGAAAACCCAACTGAGGTGGTTGATCGAATGGTGAAATCTCTTGACTTCTTGGATGAGGATTGGAATGACTTGCCTAACTGCCTCTTCTTCGAGTCGTAAAACTCGATTTCAGCCTTTCTTTTCTCTTTAACCAGTTCCTTAGCTTTACAAGCTCTATCTACCAGCACTACTAATTCTTTTAGTTCAAGGACACCAACAAACAAACAGACATCTTCATTCAACCCATCCTCGAACCTTTTGCACATGATGGCTTCTATCTATACGCACTCTCGAGCGTATTTGCTAAGCCTTACAAACTCATGCTCATATTCAGTCACCGACATTCGTCTTTGCTTTAACTTCAAGAACTCTTTTGTTTTCTGGTCGACGAACCTTTGACTAATGTACTTCTTCTGGAATTCCTCTTGGAAGAATTCCCAGTTAACTCTTTCCTTGGTACCACCGACACAAGGGTGTTCCACCACTAATAAGCCAAATCTCTCAAGAGAGATACCACACACTTCATGCACTCTTTAGGTGTGCATGATAGCTCGTTGAATACTCTGATGGTATTCTCAAGCCAGAATTTCGCCCTCTCTGGATCATCATCTTTACTAGCCCAAAATTCCTTAACTCTTTGTTTTCGAATCTTATTGATCGGAGGGGGTTGAGCATTAGGATTTGCTCATATATACTCTGTGTACTAGTTGCTCATCATATAGAGAAAGGGTTCTCGAGCCTCTTCTCCCTGACCCAAAGTCTTGGCTCTACTCTCTACTGGCGTGGGCCCTTGCGTGGGAGTCGTCGCATTACTTGTAGCATCATCGGCTGCAGCTCAATTGAGATCCATTTACTATATAAAAACACAATTCAAATCATCAGGAGTCGTCACAGTATCATTATGCAAATACTCATACGTATGGAATGTATAGTTAGACTCATACTTACGTTACGCTAGTCAAAGAATCGAATAAACCGTAGCTCTGATACCACTAAATGTAACACCCCTTACTCGTATCCGACACGTGAACCGGGTATGAGACATTATCGTACTTAACTAGCTCAATCATACTACATCAATCCATAAAATTTTGTTTCAAAATAAAACCTTATATTCAAGACCATAATATCCTTATTATAGGTCTACGAGACCTTAAACTTGTACTTGAGACGATTCGAGATCAAACCGTAAACTTTTGGACACTTAAAAAAATTTGACACAATTAGAAAAATTTGACACAAAACAGGGCCACACGCCCGTGTGAAAGGTGGGACACGCCCGTGTGGCATATCACATTCCCATGTTCCACATCCGTGTGGATTTATTTTTCAATTTGAACCTACAAGGGTTTTCACACTGCCGAACACACTCCCGTGTCCTCGCCCGTGTGTGAAAACCTTGACATTCTATTTATGACATCATCATCTCTATAAGGCCACACGGCCAAGGCACACGCCCGTGTCCTTAGACCATGTGTCGAATTAAATTCCTAGTTTCAGGTGCAGACTTCACAAGGCCTGGGTACACGCCCATGTCCATGGTCGTGCCTCCCACATAGCTGAGGCACACGGCCGTGTCTTTTCCGTGTGTTTACTACTGAGCATACTGACTTGAAACCTAGCATGTAATGGGACACATGGCCTAGACATACGCCCATGTGTCTACCCGTGTGGACAATTGTAAAGCTCTCTACCAGGACGTTTTGCCACCCTACAAGCAACTACACTTATACCAAATCAATTCAACCTATATCATGACCATAAGACACTTCCAAGAACCCAAAATCAAGACATCTACACAAACATGCACTTCATGAATTTCATCTTCATTTATAAATATGAGCTTGTCAAGTATTGGTCAATTTTCAATGACCATTTACAAAATGAATTGAACATCATTAATAGCCAACACCTTGGCTAACAAATATGGCATAACAAAATAACCAAGTCCTATACATGCCGTACTCAAAATAAGTCTAACTTTGCAATACCAAGAAGAAGTTGATAATGTGATTTCTGAACTCCGACGTTTCCCGAATTCTCGTGCTAGCTTGGCAATACTATAAGGAAAAGGAAAATGAGGGGGGTAAGCATAAAGCTTAGTAAGTTTGCATGAAATAAATAACAACATAAGGCTCATAATGTCATCCATCCATGGCATTGAATAAAACACAAAGTCTTAGGCACATTGCCATAACTTACTCATGCTTACTCTTACCAATTACTCACATGTACCTGTATCATTTCATCACACAAATTTAGTACTAATCTTATCTCTATTACAAGCTTAACTATTACCCCCACTGAATCACTTGGGATAGTCGAAGATACTTTAGCTTGTAAAATAAAACTTTCACACTTTTTGCGATTTAATCATTTTTCGCAATTAAGCATGCAATTGCTAAAATTAAAGCACCAAAATTTTCATGCACCTATATAATCATGCTATAACACATAAAATAATATAAAAATAATTTTTTTCAACCTTAAATTATTGGTCCCGAAACCATTGTTCCGACTAGCCTCTAAATTGGGCTGTTACAGGAAAAGGTATCTAGATAAGAAAAAGAGAGAATTTCTTGCATTACGTCTGGAAAATAGATTGGTGGCTGAGAACGAAAGAGAATTTGTGTACCTCAGTAAATATGCCCGAGAAATTATGCCTACTGAATAAGAGATGTGTATCCGATTTGAAGATGGCCTGAATGATGAAATCTGAATGATGATCGGAGGTAATGAAATTCGAGAATTGGTTGTATTGTCTGATCGTGCACAAAAAATGGAAGAAGTGTTCAATCGTAAGATACAACGGGGTAGACGGATTTGAGAGTTTCACAAGAGAGATTCTTTTAAGTCGTTTTCTACATCATCAGCAAAGAAAACTAAAGAAGATTTTAGTCGAGCTACTTCAGTGTCTGAGCATCCGAACAAAAATAAATCGATCCAACATGATTTCAAAGCTCCTATTAAACCAATTGATAGTGTTGGAAGTGTACGAAATGCTTCGAAGTCCAATTGTAGACATTGTGGAAAATATCATCTTGGCGAGTGTAGGATTAAGTTGGGAGTCTATTACAGATGCGGGTCAATTGGTCACTTTCTCCAGTTTTTGTCCTAAAATGTTAAAAGAAAATTAAGAACAGAATGAAAAGCAAATGTCTACCTCTCAAAAAAGTAGACGTCTGGGCCAGAATAGTGCTGTTGGGACTACTCGTACGGGAGTAAAAGACACTATCATTTGGTCAGAGGCTAGAGCACCTACTCGCACTTACGCCATTTGAGCTAGAGAGGAAGCTCCTGCTCTTAATGCGATTGCTGGTATATTCTATCGCTTTGATGTTACTGTGTATGCATTGGTTGACCCTAGATAAACTCATTCTTATATTTGCACTGCATTAGTAACTGAAATGAAATTACTTGTTGAATCTACTGATTATGATATTCAAGTTACTAATCCACTAGGTCGGGGTGTGATAGTTAACTTAGTTTGTTGTAAAAGTCCACTGAAAGTTAAAGGCTGTCAATTCCCTACTAATTTAATGTTGTTACCCTTTTGGGAATTTGATGTTATTTTGGGTATGGATTGGCTATCATTGCATGATGCTGTAGTAAACTGTAGATAGAAATGGATTAATTTGAAATGTCAGACAAGAGAGATGATTTCAGTTGAGTCTGAGAGTTCGAAAGATGTTATTAGAATTATTTCAGCTTTTTCTGCTCAGAGATTGATACGTAAAGGTAGCAAGCATTTCTAGCATACATTCTTGATACCAGAGATTCAGAATCGGAGCTAGATCAGTTACATGTTGTTAGTGAGTTTATTGATGTATTTCCTGAAGAGTTGTTGGGTTTACCTCCTGATCGTGAAGTTGAGTTTGTGATTGATCTGGTTCCTAGAACTGCACCAATATCAATATCACCGTATTGTATGGCACCAGCTGAATTAAAAGAATTGAAAGCACAGCTGCAAGAGTTATTAGATAGAAGGTTTATTCGATCGAGCGTATCTCCCTAGGGTGCACCTATGTTGTTTGTGAAAAAAAAAGATGACTCTTTGAGATTGTGTATAAATTATAGACAGTTGAAAAAAGTCACAATTAAAAATAAGTATCCCTTACCACGTATCGACAATTTGTTTGATCAATTAAAAGGTGCCACAGTATTCTTGAAGATAGATCTCAGATCTGAATATTATCAATTGAAGGTTAATGACTGGGATGTGTTAAAGACTACTTTCAGAACTTGTTACGGTCATTATGAGTTTCTAGTAATGCTATTTGGTTTAACAAATGCCCCTGTTGCTCTTATGAATTTAATGAATCGGGTTTTTCAACCTCATTTGGATAGATTTGTTGTTGTGTTTATTGATGATATATTTATCTATTCCAAGACAAAATCCAAGCATGCTCAACATTTGAGAATTGTGTTACAAACTTTGAGAGAAAAATAGTTGTACGCAAAATTTAGTAAATGTGAATTCTAGCTTTGCGAGGTTAGATTTTTGGGTCACATAATATCAGCAGACGAGATCCGAGTTGATTCGAGTAAAGTTTTTGCTATGATGAATTGAAAAACTCCAAAAAATGTTTCAGAAGTGTAAATTTTTCTTAGTTTAACAGGTTATTATCGACATTTTGTTAAAAAAACTTCTCGATTATTGCTTCGTCGATGACCAGATTATTATAGAAAAATGTTGAGTTTGTTTAGTTTGATAAGTGCCAACAAAGTTTTGATCAATTGAAGAACATGTTGACGGAAGCTCCAATGTTGACTCAGCCTGAGTCTGGGGTAACATATGTTGTTTATAGTGATGTGTCTATCAATGGTTTGGGTTGTGTGCTGATGCAGGCGGGAAAAGTAGTAGCTTATGCTTCTTGCAATTAAAGCCGCATGAAAATAATTATCCCACTCATGATCTTGAATTGGCCGCGATTGTATTCGCTTTGAAGATTTGGAGACATTATTTATACGGCAAGAAATGTAACGTGTTTATAGATAAAAAAAAGTTTAAAATATCTGATGACTCAAAAGGAATTGAATTTGAGACAGAGATCTTGATTAGAGTAATTGAAAGGTTATGATCTGGTTATTGGTTATTATCCAGGAAAGTCTAATTTAGTTACGGATGCACTCAGTCGAAAGTCGTCATTGTTTTCACTTCGAGTGCTGACTGCTCGTTTAGCTTTGAATGAAGATGGTTCCATAGTGGCAGAGTTGAGAACTAAACCCTTGTATCTACAACAAATTCAAGAATTGCAAAATGAAGTTTTGAAGTTGATGTTGAAACGACAACTGGTTCAAAATAATTTGAGTATAGAGTACAGTGTTGAGGATAATGGTACATTGCGTTATTGTGATAGAATTTGCATTCCTAAAAATCTAGATTTGAAACATGATATTCTATCTAAAGCTCACACTAGTACATACTCTATTCATCCAGGTAGCATGAAAATGTATTGCGATTTGAAACAAATGTATTGGTGGTTGGGTATGAAATGTGAAATCTGTGAATTTGTAGCTAAATGTTTGATTTGTCAACAGGTAAAAGCAGTGCATCAGGTATCGTCGGGTTTACTACAACCTGTTATGATTCCTGAGGGAAAGTGGGAATGAGTCACGATGGGTTTTGTATCTGGTTTACCTATAAATCCGAGAAAGAAAGATTTGATCTGGGTGATTGTTGACAGATTGACTAAATCGGCACATTTTATTCTAGTCAGAACAGATTTCTCACTTGAGAGATTAGCGAAATTATATGTATCAGAGATTTTGAGATTACATAAAGTTCCGAAATCTATTATTTCTGATCGATATCCGAGATTTACATCAAGATTTTGGAGCAAAATGTAACATCCTGAATTTTTGGGTCTAGGCATTTAGTATAAGGATATGTTTTAATTTAGGTAATAGAGGTCCAAATTGGGCTCAGGCTTAGGTAGAGGCCTTGATTAAAATTATCTGTTTGGGCATTATAAAGTTAAAAGGTGGTAGTTGTGTTTAAAATATTAACGTGGGCTAGTGGCCCAACAATAGGTGGCACTGCAAGGGAATTTGAAGGTGGCGACATTAACAATTAAAGGGGCCCAAGTTTTGGCCGCAAGGAGCCCATGTTTTTGGGCCATTTTTGGCACTTAAAATGGAGCAAGGGGTGACGCCACACACAAGGAGTTAGGGGCCCAAAATTTAAGTTTTATAGAGCCTAAATCTTCTAATTTTAGTTAGCTAAATTCGGTATTAGGGTTAGCTGAGATGGACGGCTACAAGGCTCAAAAATAGGAGGATTTATATGGATCTTAAAATTGATAATTTAGAAGATAAAAAGGAGAAAAGATAGGAGCCTATCTACAAGGAAGGTGATGGCCGAAAATCCACCACTTAGAGGAGTAAAGAAATCGGCTATTGCATGGCAAAGGGGTGCCGAATTTTCCCTTTCATTTAGCTTGAATTTTAATTAATTAGGAAGGGCGTTTTCGGTTTTATACAAGAGGTGCCAAAATTTCTATAAATAGGGGGGATAGCTCCTTGATTTTGGCATTTAAAACCCTAATTCTCTCTTCTTTCTTTGTGCCAAATTCCTTAGCCTCTCCCTCTCCAGTTTTCTTTTCTTCAATTTCTTCAAAAGCCGAAACCTCTTCTCCATTCTTTTTCCCCCTTGAGCCGATTTCTCTAAAAAGCCGAAATCTCCATAGTTTTTCTTTATTCATCCTATTTGAGAGTTAGTTATATCTATTCCGGCATTTAAAACTTCTTTTGGCATTGCCGAATCCTCTCTCTAGTGCTAGCCGAACCTCCTGTGCTAAGGTAAGTGTTGACTTCTGATTAGTTCTCATGATCTATTCCCGGTTTTTGAAAGGCAAAAGCCGAAAAGCTAATAAGTTTAATGGTTCTATGTTGGGCGGCAATTCGGGATTTGAAGGAAGCTTGGTCAACTAGTTCTAAAAGCCGAAAATAGCTAGTCTCCAATTTCGGGATTTTAAGGTAAGGAGATTTTCCCTAGATTTCTACTAGATTTATTCATTTTATACAAGATCTTAACTTTATGATGAGGATTAACGATCAAATATGGTGATAGTACTTCTGATAAGGACTTGTGATGGAATTAAACATGGATCAGGCAAAGGTGAGAATCCCTAAGTTTAAGAAACGAGCAGTATCTGCCGTTCGAGATTGGCCACTTGGTTGTGGACCGGCTTCTGAACAACACCTTAGGCAGATAGCAGTTGTGTCGACTACGGATAGCGTCGACATAGAAAGCATCATTCTAACGGTAATCAGGTGTGTAGATCTCTAGCACACTACTAATCCTGTATGTATGTCTATTTAAATGTTATGGGCTAAAAAGCCGGAAAGAGGCTGTATCGACAGTCGAGTGAAACCCTAAAAGGGTTAAGCAAGGATGCCAGGTACGTAAACATAGAACTCTCTATGTGTATCGAAATATATGTAAGCCTGCATGATGTTTTATTTATGTGTGTATGCATGGGGAGGGATTTTGATATGATGCAGGGGAAGTGCATGACAGGTCACTTGGTGATCGGTGGTAAAAAACCCACAAATATAAATGCTAGGTCACATAGTGATCGGTGGCTATGCCATGTTTAATATTTCCTGAACATCAGGAATAGGCAGTTCGGCTGTCGTTATGGTGTGTAGCGGATGGAGGGTTGATTGTAGAAATCCCCAAGGTGTGATGGTTGGTACGGGTTGGTGTGTAGAGGATGGAATTCTAGGATGGGTTGATTTATTCATTAATTATTGTTTACCATGTGATTATGATTGATACCTTTATGTATGGGCCAGGGCCCATAATGTGTTTGTGGGCTCAAGTCGATGTGTGTTTTGAGATTTATACAATGAGTCTTGGTGACTCACGCTTTCCTTTTTCTCTACGCTTTCAGATGAGCAGTAGATCATGGACATGGGCAGTAGATCGTGGACATGGGAGCCAAGACGGACTCGAAGGGCCATCAAGTTTTGATTTCTCTATTTTTGATTATTTCGGTTTTTCTTAAGTTTATAGTTTTGGAAAATTTTTATGTAATAAGGCCCCCATAGATTATATTCATCTAAGTAGTTTCTTTATTTGTTTTCTTTTTTAAAGATGTTCTGCAACTTATGAAATTCTGTCAAAGGTTTTATTATATTTAATAATAACACAAAGATTTATTTTCAAAAAGTCACTTCTTTATTCAAATATTAACTAATTAACTTGTGCTTTCTAAAACTGTTAAACTGTTATGTGTTCCATAACATGCCAGATCTGGTCGAAATGCATGGGCCAGGTTTGGGGTGTTACATTTTGGTATCAGAGCCCAGTTCAAAACTCGGGCTGCGAAATGGGCTAGTAATGTTCCTCGAGAAAAATGATTCAAACTTGTTTATTTCTTTGGAAAACTTTAAGTGATTTTTGAGAAAAAATTTGATTTGGGTTCAAGTTGAAAACATCGTTATTTTCAAAGATTTCGTTTTGTTAAAACTTTATTGTTATATTTCAAAACTATAAGTTACCGATAAAAGTCGAGTCGTTAGAGTTTACTATTTATATTGAAAATCATTTATATTTAGGTGTCAAAACGTTTGAAGATTTATTTTAAAGAAAAGTTGCTTAAACTTTAATTTGGTAAAAACTCATACCATAATAAAATAGTTAAAATGCAGGCATAAACAGTTCATACTAGTGGCCTTATTACATCAAAACAAAACCCAAAATAAATTCAAAGTACTTAAAATAAAAAGTCCAAATAAAATAATCTCGTGCTGAGCATGGCCACCACAAGCTCCTGCCGACCCGGTCCATCACTGAGTGTCACCTGAAAAAAATATCCCACAACGGGGTGAGTCAACAGACTTAGTGTGTATAACCACCAACACTAAGTCCCAACAGTTTATGGCATATCAAATCATACATATACATATAGCACATATAAATAATTATGCATTCCCGAACCCAACCTAGATAACCATCCGCTACATATCACCCGTACCAACCATCACACCGTAGGGACTACTAAGTCGACCCTCCATCCGCTACACACCATCGAAGGCAGTCGCTGCAGACGACTTGCTCATCGCCCTTATAAAATCGTGGCATAGCCACCAGATAATATTTTGTGACATGAGTCACCACATTCAGATTACGTGACATAAGTCACCACATTCAGATATTGTGGTATAAAACCACCAGATCACTTCCCCATTTCAAATTCACCCATATGCCCCATGTCATACAAATATGCATAACCCATGTCATATTCCTTATTCACATTCTTATAGTTCCACATATGTGTCATAACAGATCATATTATACTCATAGTAGGAGTAGGTAAACGTACCTGAGTACTTTGTACCATTGCATGGTACCCTAACCATATCTTTCATATTCTTATTAACACATGCATTACAATAATACCATAAATCTATTAAGACTAAGGGTAGGGCTACACACCTGATTTACTTAACGAGTTCACTGAATCCCGAGAATCCCGATCTAATGCTTAGACCCTTAGTTCCTACATTCGGCCAACACTTAGTATTTTAGTAAAAAGACTATTCGGCTATAAGATCAAATCCCGAAGGATTTATCGCAACCAAAGTCTTACCTTGTTGTCGATATGATTACTAATCAAATCCCGAAACTCCGTGATATTCCTTCCTTCCAATCGGCCCACACTAGATCATTTAACAGGTTAGTTTCCGGCTTTTGAATAATTAATAGACAGATTGGAATCCCTAATTGTGGCCTTGGCTGAATACACATGTACACTTACTTGATGGATTTAAATCCCGAAAAGTATCCCTTGGTTGTGGTATCTATCGAAATACCTATAAACCTATGTTAGATCCAATTCTAACATTAAATCACAATAAGCAGCCCCTTGGCCGAATGTCACACAACTTACCTTGGATATTGCAATCCGGAAACCTCCTTATAGTCGACTATAATAAATCTCGAAAGAATCCTTCACAGTTTCGGCCAAAGACATCAAGGGGATTAGTACCTTGATTTCGGCTAAAAGAGAGATTGAAACTCAAATAGCAATTGATCTTACCCTTAATACTGTAGTCGACGGCACCTTCACTTGAATCCACAGAGATGTTCGGCTATGAAGACTAGGTAGTGGTCAGAAGGTTTCGGCTCTTGAGGTTTAATGGACAATCAGCTATGGTCTTTGAAGGACTTACCTTCGGCCTTTATGATATTGTGAGTAGAAGAGAATGAAGTGCAGAGGGATTCGGCCAAAGTGAAAGAAAAGAATGGGAGAATGGTATTCGGCTTTGACAAAATAAAAGAAGAAAAGAAGAGTTTCTTTCAGTTGAAGTCAATAGAGGAAAAGAATTTCGGCAGAGGCTTAATTGGAAAGAAAAGAAAGTAAATGGCCTTACCTTCCTTCCTTGGCCGAAAATACTACCAAAAGAGCCCCCCAATCGGCCAACTCTCCTTCCCCCTATCCAATCCCCTATTTTCTCTCCTCTTTATTCACTTAAAATAATCAAAAATAAATCTACATTTATCTCTTATCTTAGCCGAATTTTTGAAGGTATTTAACTTGATCAAATACTCATCCTTCAAGTGCCCCATTGCCGTCCACCTCTCTTGCTCCTTGCAGCAAAATAAAATTCTTTTATTTTCTTCCCATGTGACTCGAACCCAAGCCCTTGCACCTTGCATATGGCGTCACTTACTAGGCCTTAAGTGGCGCCTTGCAGCCACTTTAACAAGCCCAATTTCATGTCCAAATTCCCCTACTAATTTTCTTAAGGCCTTATCAGACTTAGCTTCCTCTTTTAAACTAAAAATTGAATAATTTCTAAGGCATTTGACTACACACTAAGGTTCACAAAATTCATAATACACATTCACAACACACCTAAGCATGCTATTTCATACAATTAAGCAATAATGCATAAGCCATAATCCAGGATATTACAGTTCTACCCCCCTTAAAATAATTTCGACCTCGAAATTACCTGGCTGAAATAAGTGAGGGTATTGCTGTCGCATTGCCTCTTCTGGCTCCCACGATGCTTCTTCCGATCCATGATTACGCCATAACACTTTGACTAGAGGAACTGACTTCCTCCGTAACACTTTCACATCTCGTTCCAAAATCTGAATCGGCTCCTCCTCGTAGGACAAATCTGGCCTTAGCTCCACCTCTTCAACCGGTACTACATGAGATGGATCCGATCGATAACGATGTAGCATGGAAACATGGAATACGTCGTGCATCTGCTTCAATTCTGAAGGCAACTCTAACTGGTATGCCACTGGTCCAACTCGCTTCAATACCCGATAAGGTCCTACAAACCTTGGACTTAACTTCCCTTTGCGACCAAATCTCATTACCTTCTTCCAAGGTGACACTCTAAGAAACACTTGATCTCCCACATCAAATTCTATTTCCTTTCGCTTGAGATCCGCGTACGACTTTTGCCTGTCAGATGCCTCCTTCAACAGTGCTCGAATCACACTAACCTTCTCTTCAGATTCCGCCACTAACTCTGGACCCAAAACTTGACATTCCCCTAACTCCGTCCAGCACGTAGGAGTGCGACACTTCCGTCCATACAATGCTTCATACGATGCCATTCGAATACTAGCTTGATAACTGTTGTTGTATGCAAATTCTGCTAACGGCAAATATTCTTCCCAACTTCCTCTGAAGTCTATCACACAACCTCTCAGCATATCCTCTAACACTTGGATTACTCATTCAGATTGCCCGTCCGACTGTGGATGAAAAGCCGTACTGAAGTCTAATCTGGTGCCTAAAGCCTGATGTAGTGCTTTCCAGAACCGAGACGTAAACCTTGGGTCCCTATCCGAAATGATCGATACCAGAACTCCATGCAACCTTACAATTTCTGCCACATACAGCCTCGCCAACTTCTGCAAGGAATAATCAACCCGCACTGGAATGAAATGCGCGGACTTTGTCAACCGATCCACTATCACCCATACTGAGTCCTTCTTAGTAGGCGTAAGGGGAAGCCTACTAACGAAGTCCATGGTAATTCTCTCCCACTTCCACTGCGGAATCTTTATTGGCTGAAGCAACCCTGACGGAACTTGGTGTTCAGCCTTAACTTGCTGACACATTAAGCACTTCCCTACGAATTCGGTAACTTCCTTCTTAAGACCAGGCCACCAAAACTGTTCCCTTATATCTCGGTACAACTTACTACCTCCAGGATGCATAGCATAAGGGCTACTATGCGATTCCTGAAGAATCCTCCGTCTAAGTTCTTCGTTCTTCGGCATACAGACCTTACCCTTGAAATACAATACTCCCTCGTCATTAATACCATAATCTTCCAACTCCCCACTCTGCACTTGCCGTAGCTGAGCACTTAGATCATCATCAACCAACTGTCCCTCTTTCACTTCATTCAACCATGTCGGCTTAACTTGTAGCTCTGCCAGCAGACTTCCGTCATCATACAAGCTCAGATGTGCAAACATCGCCCTCAGACCCGACACTACCTTCTGACTTAGGGCATCCGCCACTACATTCGCCTTGCCCAGGTGATACTCTATCGAACAATCATAGTCTTTCAATAATTCCACCCACCTTCGCTGTCTCAGGTTCAACTCCTTCTGAGTCAGTAGATACTTAAGGCTCTTGTGGTCTGTGTAGATTACTGACTTTTCTCCATAAAGATAATGCCTCCATACTTTAATGGCAAAGACCACTGCCGCCAATTCCAAATCATGCGTCGGGTAGTTAACCTCGTGTGGCCTTAATTGTCGAGATGCATAAGCGACTACTTTCCCGTCTTGCATCAGAACACATCCTAATCCTGTATGAGAAGTGTCACAATACACCACAAAATCCTTCCCTGCCTCCGACTGAATCAAAATCGGAGCTTCAGTCAAAACCTTCTTAAGCTTCTCAAAACTCTCCTGTTGCTTTTCTGTCCATTCGAAAGGTACTTCCTTTCTCAACAACTTCGTCAAAGGTGCGACTATTGATGAGAACCCTTCTACGAACCTTCTGTAGTAGCCTGCCAATCCCAAGAAACTACGAACCTCAGCCACCGACTTAGGTGGTTTCCAATCTAGCACTGCCTCAATCTTCCTAGGATCCACCCTTATTCCTTCTGCAGACACTACATGTCCTAGGAACGCAACTTCCTTAAGCCAAAATTCACACTTGCTGAATTTGGCATAGAGCTTCTTCTCCCTCAACACTTGCAACACAACCCGGAGATGCTCATCATGTTCTTCCTCCGACTTGGAGTACATTAGGATGTCGTCTATGAATACAACGACGAACCTATCCAAGTAGGGTTGAAAAATCCGGTTCATCATATCTATGAACGTAGCTGGGGCGTTCATCAATCCAAACGGCATTACCACGAGCTCAAAATGCCCATATCTTGTCCTGAAAGCTGTCTTATGGATATCCACTTCCTTCACCTTAAGCTGACGATATCCAGACCTTAGATCTATCTTTGAGAAAACCGCTGCCCCCTTAAGCTGATCGAACAAGTCGTCAATCCTTGGCAAAGGGTACTTGTTCTTGATAGTCAGCTTATTCAACTGACGATAATCTATGCACATACGCATAGTTCCATCATTCTTCTTCACAAACAAGACCGGTGCTCCCCATGGAGACACACTGGGTCGAATAAACCCACGATCAAGCAACTCTTGGATTTGAGCCTTGAGCTTAACCAACTCCTTGGGTGCCATTCTGTACGGGGTGATTGACACAGGAGCTGTACCAGGTAGCAAATCAATTCCAAACTCCACCTCCCTATCTGGGGGGTATTCCAGGTAACTCCTCCGGAAAGACATCCACAAATTCCCTTACGGTTCTAACTCCACTAACTCCCTCTTCCTTCGCATCCACCGCACTAACGAAAGCCAAGAATGCCTTGCATCCTTTCTGAACCATCTTATCAGCCTTTAGTGTTGAAACTACGTTAGACAAGTAGTTTCTTCTTTCTCCTATCATAACTACTTCCTCATCCTCGGTGGTCCTTAACTCCATTCGCTTAGCTGCACAATCTAATACAGCTCGATGCTCCACTAGCCAGTCCATGCCAAGTATGAGATCGAATTCTCCGAAGGGTAGTTCCATTAAGTCAGCCGGGAATACTGCTCCTTGAATCTCTAAAAGTACTTTCCGAAACATCTTATTCACCACTACAGTTTGACCTAGCGGGCTTACTACAGTCATCTCCCTATCAGATAATTCAGAGGCTATGCCTAGAGTTTCGACTACTCTACATGCAACATAAGAATGGGTAGAACCCACATCAATCAAAGCAAAGTAAGGCTTACCAAATATAAGGAACGTACCGGTTATGACGTCCGGCGCGTCTCCATCTTCCCTACGGCGAACAGCATATACCAGACCTGGCTGCCTTGCGCCTGTATTACCAACACCTCTGCCAGGTGTTCCTCTTCCTCTTCCAGTACCATTACCTCGGCCATTCGCACCTCGACCCCGCTGAGGCTGCTGTACACCTCTTCCAGCCTGATTAACACCCTGAGCTGCTGGTCGATTCCCATCCGATTTCATAGGACAGTCCTTAATCATATGATCCTTGGACCCATACTTGAAACATCCTCCTGTCTTCTTCCAACACTCTCCTAGGTGCTTCTTTCCACACTGGTCACAGGTACGATACTGCCCTCCTGTCGCAGCCTGCTGACCTCGCAGCCCATCAACTCTAGGCCTCTTTTGAATATTCCCAGAAGACCCTGACGGTCCAAATCCTCTCTTCTGCTTATTCCAGTCCGTGTTCTGCCTCACAGAGTCCTTAATTCCTTCGGCTACCTTAGCCTTCTCTACCAACACAGCAAACTCTCGCTCTTGTTGCGGAGCTATCAATAACCTCAGATCATCCCTCAGTCCGTCCTCAAACCGGACACACTGCTCATGCTCCGTAGCCACAATTCCTCGAGCATACCGGCTCAATCTTAGGAATTCAGCCTCGTACTCCGCCACGGACTTGTTCCCTTGAACCAGCCCCAGAAATGCCTTCCTCTGCGCATCTATATAATGAGTACCAACATACTTCTTCTGGTATGCCGCCCTAACATACTCCCAAGTGAGTTCCTCCGCCGTAGCACCATCCCGAACTGTGAGCCACCATTGATATGACTCATCGCGAAGAAGCGACACCATTCCTTTCACTTTCTCCTCAGCTGTCAGATCCAACTCATCCATAATTCGCTCGGTCGCCTCCAACCAATACTCAGCAGTACTGGGTGCCACACCAGATACGCCACGGAACACCTCAGCTCCATTGGCTCGGAGTCGCTCGGGTACAGATTTCCGAGCTCCTATATTTCCACATGCTCCAGCCACCATCTCAAGAACTCTCAGCACCGCCTGCGATACAGCATCATCCATCGTCTGATCTTGCTGCTCAACACCAACAACTGGTGGTGGGGGTGGTGGTGGTACCTCATTTTCAGACCCTTGACCCGACCTAACGGGTTCCGACACAGTCATTCTGCCTCGACCACGTCCTCGCACATTACGACCACATCCCCTAGAGCTCATGTCTACAATTGCGCTTTAATCTGATTTAAGAAATTTTATGTATTAGTATTTGTTCCACTGTTTATCCGCGAACAATTTTATGAAAAGAGCTTAATAGTAGTTCTTTCGATCAATCAAAGTTTTAGTTTCAAGTCCTCTATCCTAATTCAGAGAAATCACATTCATTCCATAGTGCCTACCATACACATTCATCATTCAAACATTTTTGTCTATTCCTATCCCAGGGGTATTTTCGTCATTTGTCCTATAAGGGTATTTTGGTACTAAATCGAGGTCCATTGGAAAATCTTAATAAGTCAAGGCACTCTGAAATTTTCAAAACTCTAGGATATTTTTGAAAATTTTCTCAAATCAAAGGTATGGCAGAAATTTTGGAAATCGGGGTCATTTTGGTAATTTTGGTAAACCAGGGGTAATTTGGTAAATTGTCCCAATCAGGGTATCTTGAATTTTTGCAAAATAGGGTTTTTGGATACTTTTGCAAAGTAAGAAAATTTCATTAGAATCGAGGGTAGTATGGTAATTTTAGAAACCCAGGGCATTTTTTTTGTAATTTTTCAACCAGGGGTATTTAGGTAATTTTGTAAATCGGGAATATTTCAGAAAAATTTTATAGAATAGTTTTTACAAATCAAAAGGGTAATTTGAGGATTTTAAAACTAGGGTTTTTATAAAAATACGGCTAGTCCCTTTCGGGTTTTAGTTATTGGGTTTAGCCCGTGAATAAATCCTCTTGGTTAGGGTGAACCGTCACTACACACCAGGTAGGATTCGAGTGGAGAGGAGGTGAGTCACTAGGACTGCTTAAATACCAAGCTCCCACCGAAACCAATCCTAGACATGCGCACAATGGTTGCCACACCCTAACTCGGCGACTTAGTCACAGGTTTGTTTAATTAGGCATTAAAGTTTTATGTAATTGTTGGGGTAAACTAGTCCTATAGTTCAAGTACTTAATATACTAATCTACGTTCCATTTATACCCTTCTACAAATCATACTATAAATCACACAATAGATAGGGGTACTTACCTGGTGGACTTCGGGTCGGAGACTTAGGTGCCATGCCAGAAAAACCTGCTCAATTCCAAAAAGATTTTCATAAAACTTATTTGGGCTCGATTTGAAAACATTGTGGGCTTTAAACCCAAGGCCGAGAGTTTTAAAACTGGGCTCTGATACCAAACTGAAACACCCTAAACCTGGCCTACGAGCCTCGACCAGGTCTGGTATGTTCCTCGAGAAAAATGATTCAAACTTGTTTATTTCTTTGGAAAACTTTAAATGATTTTTGAGAAAAAATTTGATTTGGGTTCAAGTTGAAAACATCGTTATTTTCAAAGATTTCGTTTTGTTAAAACTTTATTGTTATATTTCAAAACTATAAGTTACCGATAAAAGTCGAGTCGTTAGAGTTTACTATTTATATTGAAAATCATTTATATTTAGGTGTCAAAACGTTTGAAGATTTATTTTAAAGAAAAGTTGCTTAAACTTTAATTTGGTAAAAACTCATACCATAATAAAATAGTTAAAATGTAGGCATAAACAGTTCATACTAGTGGCCTTATTACATCAAAACAAAACCCAAAATAAATTCAAAGTACTTAAAATAAAAAGTCCAAATAAAATAATCTCGTGCTGAGCATGGCCACCACAAGCTCCTGCCGACCCGGTCCATCACTGAGTGTCACCTGAAAAAAATATCCCACAACGGGGTGAGTCAACAGACTCAGTGTGTATAACCACCAACACTAAGTCCCAACAGTTTATGGCATATCAAATCATACATATACATATAGCACATATAAATAATTATGCATTCCCGAACCCAACCTAGATAACCATCCGCTACATATCACCCGTACCAACCATCACACCGTGGGGACTATTAAGTCGACCCTCCATCTGCTACACACCATCGAAGGCAGTCGCTGCAGACGACTTGCTCATCGCCCTTATAAAATCGTGGCATAGCCACCAGATAATATTTTGTGACATGAGTCACCACATTCAGATTACGTGACATAAGTCACCACATTCAGATATTGTGGTATAAAACCACCAGATCACTTCCCCATTTCAAATTCACCCATATGCCCCATGTCATACAAATATGCATAACCCATGTCATATTCCTTATTCACATTCTTATAGTTTCACATATGTGTCATAACAGATCATATTATACTCATAGTAGGAGTAGGTAAACGTACCTGAGTACTTTGTACCATTGCATGGTACCCTAACCATATCTTTCATATTCTTATTAACACATGCATTACAATAATACCATAAATCTATTAAGACTAAGGGTAGGGCTACACACCTGATTTACTTAACGAGTTCACTGAATCCCGAGAATCCCAATCTAATGCTTAGACCCTTAGTTCCTACATTCGGCCAACACTTAGTATTTTAGTAAAAAGCCTATTCGGCTATAAGATCAAATCCCGAAGGATTTATCGCAACCAAAGTCTTACCTTGTTGTCGATATGATTACTAATCAAATCCCGAAACTCCGTGATATTCCTTCCTTCCAATCGGCCCACACTAGATCATTTAACAGGTTAGTTTCCGGCTTTTGAATAATTAATAGACAGATTGGAATCCCTAATTGTGGCCTTGGCCGAATACACATGTACACTTACTTGATGGATTTAAATCCTGAAAAGTATCCCTTGGTTGTGGTATCTATCGAAATACCTATAAACCTATGTTAGATCCAATTCTAACATTAAATCACAATAAGCAGCCCCTTGGCCGAATGTCACACAACTTACCTTGGATATTGCAATCCTGAAACCTCCTTATAGTCGACTATAATAAATCCCGAAAGAATCCTTCACAGTTTCGGCCAAAGACATTAAGGGGATTAGTACCTTGATTTCGGCTAAAAGAGAGATTGAAACTCAAATAGCAATTGATCTTACCCTTAATACTGTAGCCGACGGCACCTTCACTTGAATCCACAGAGATGTGCGGCTATGAAGACTAGGTAGTGGTCAGAAGGTTTCGGCTTTTGAGGTTTAATGGACAATCGGCTATGGTCTTTGAAGGACTTACCTTCGGCCTTTATGAGATTGTGAGTAGAAGAGAATGAAGTGCAGAGGGATTCGGCCAAAGTGAAAGAAAAGAATGGGAGAATGGTATTCGGCTTTGACAAAATAAAAGAAGAAAAGAAGAGTTGCTTTCAGTTGAAGTCAACAGAGAAAAAGAATTTTGGCAGAGGCTTAATTGGAAAGAAAAGAAAGTAAATGGCCTTACCTTCCTTCCTTGGCCGAAAATACTACCAAAAGAGCCCCCCAATCGGCCAACTCTCCTTCCCCTTATCCAATCCCCTATTTTCTCTCCTCTTTATTCACTTAAAATAATAAAAAATAAATCTACATTTATCTCTTATATTAGCCGAATTTTTGAAGGCATTTAACTTGATCAAATACTCATCCTTCAAGTGCCCCATTGCCGTCCACCTCTCTTGCTCCTTGCAGCAAAATAAAATTCTTTTATTTGCTTCCCGTGTGACTCGAACCCAAGCCCTTGCACCTTGCATATGGCGTCACTTACTAGGCCTTAAGTGGCGCCTTGCAGCCACTTTAACAAGCCCAATTTCATGTCTAAATTCCCCTACTAATTTTCTTAAGGCCTTATCAGACTTAGCTTCCTCTTTTAAACTAAAAATCGAATAATTTCTAAGGCATTTGACTACACACTAAGGTTCAAAAAATTCATAATACACATTCACAACACACCTAAGCATGCTATTTCATACAATTAAGCAATAATGCATAAGCCATAATCCAGGATCTTACATTGGAAAAAAAAGATTTCTAGAAGAAGATATGGCCTTCGAGTTTACCGGCACCCAATCCACGCAGGTAAGTATTCTAACTTTTGATGTGATATATGATGGGCTTGATGGGTTTAATGGACGTAGATTAGTATGATAGTATTAATGGACCATAGGCTTAGATAAACAACTCTTCAATTTCATAAGACTTAATTTCTCTGAACAAAACCCGTAAACGAGTCGCAAGACTAGGGTGTGGCAACAGGCATACGCATGTCTAGGATTGGATCCGGAAGAGCTTGGTATTTAAGCAGTCCTAGTGACTCACCTCCTCTTCACCGGAATCTTACCTGGTGCGTAGTGACTGTTCACTTTAGCCGAAGTAGGGTGTGGCAATGGGCATACGCATGTCTAGGAGTGGATTCAGGGAGAGCTTGGTACTTAAGCAGTCCTAGTGACTCACCTCCTCTTCGCTAGAATCTTACCTGGTGCGTAATGACTGTTCATCCTAGCTACGAGGACTTGTTGATGAGCTAAACCTTATCATTAAAACCCGAAAGGGACCAGCTACCCTATTTCACAATCAAATACCCCAAGTTTTGTAAAATTTCTAAAATACACCTGATTTGCGAAAATTTCCAGAATACCCAGAACTGTAAAACTGCCAAAATTTGTGAAATCACCAAAACACTCTGGTTGGCAAAATTTCTAAAATAACCTCGGTTTGTGAAAATTTCCAAAACAACCGTGATTTTATAAAATACCTATGTTTTAAAAATTTACCCAAAAATCTCAAGTTTACAATAGTAACTCGGATTATGAAACTGGATTTTCCAAAAGTACCCCTATTTGAAAAAAAAACAACAACATCAAAATATCCCTGGTTTGTAAAATTACCAAATTACCCCTGGTTTGTAGAATTAACGAAATACCCCCAGATTTCAAATACCCCGGGATTGTCAAATTATCGACATACCTCCGGATTGTCAAATTACCGAAATACCCCCAGATTTCAAAATTACCAAAATACCCTCGGATTGCAAAATTACCAAAATACCCTTATTTCACAAAATCACCAAAGAACCCTATTTTGAAAAATTACGAAAATACCCATATAGGAAAAAATTATGAAAATACCCTTGGGTAGTGAAACAACGAAAACACCCTTACGTGATGAATGTAAGTTCATGGATGTTATCTGTATGTTGATGATCGAATGTATGTGTTTACTAGAATTAGTGGATACGAACTTGAGACTGAATTGTGAATGCGAATTCGAAAGAACTACTCTAAAACTACTACTCATAAGACTGTTTGTGGTTAATTAGTGGAAGAAAACTAATAACTCATAAAATTTCTAATCAGATAAAAGCGAAGCGGTAGAATGAGTACAAGGGGTCGAGGACATCCGCCACGTGGTCGTGGTAGGGGTAGGATGACAGTGTTGGAACCGGTAGGGTCTGGTCATGGTTCTGGAAACGAGATGCTAGCTGCAGAGGAGGAATTTTAGGATCAGACTGCCGAAGATGATGTGGTATCTCAGGCAATGTTAAGGGTCTTAGAAAGGGTTGCTGGGGCTGGTATGGGCACAGGAGCCCGGAAATCTGTGCCGGAGCAGCTTAGGGCCAACGGGGCAGAAGTGTTTAGGGGAATTTCTGGTGTAGCCCCAAGTTCAACTGAGTATTGGTTGGAGGCGGTAGAACGCATAATGGATGATTTGGATTTCACGGAGGAGGAGAAGTTGAAAGGGGTTGTATCTCTCCTGCGGGATGAAGCATATCAATGGTGGCTTACAGTTAAGGATGGTGCTGTGGCTGACTGTATCACCTGGGATTTCTTTAAAACGACGTTTCAGAATAAGTACATTGGATCGAGTTATGTGGATGCGCAGCGCAGAGCATTTCTGAATTTGGTGCAAGGGAGTAGGTTAGTGGCTACGTATGAAGCTGAGTTCTTACGTCTTAGCCGATATGCCTGAGGAATGGTGGTCACGGAGCATGAACGTTGCGTCCAGTTCGAAGATGGCTTGAGGGATGATCTGCGTGTATTGATAGCACCACAGCGGGAGAGGGAATTTGCTGTGCTTGTGGAAAAAGCTAAGATAGCTGAGGAGGTAAAGCGGACGGAGAAACTAAATCGGGATAGAGATAGGGGTGGAAGTAAGAGGAATTTTGAATCGTCAGGGGCAGTTGGGCAAACTCAGAAAAGACCTAGGTTAGACGGGCCGAAACGGGATGAGAGACCTGCTGCTAGTCAGACACAGAAGTGTGCTCGATGTGGCAAATTTCATGCCGGTGAGTGTTGGGCAGGCACTGGGAAGTGTTTTAGGTGTGGATCTACGGACCACCAAGTTAGAAACTGTCCGCAGCAACGGGACAGTGAAGGGCCCACAGGTCAAGGCAATGCTCAGCCGGGTAGAGGTGGTCAACAACCACCAAAGGGCCGTGGTCAAGTCAATGGTGGCAATGGCACAGGACATGGTCGTGGAGGTGCAGGGTATGCTGAGGCGAGACAGCCAGCTTTGGTCTATGCAGCACGTCGCCAAGGGGATGAGGACGCTCTAGATGCGAATACCGGTGCGTACTCTACCATAGTATACTAAGTGTTTCCTTTGGCTTTAGAATTAGAGTGTGCAGCGAAAGCATAGTGGTGAGACTTGGGTAGTACGATTAATAGTTAGTTGGAAATTTCGAGGACGAAATTTCTTTAAGGGGGTAGAACTGTAACATCCTGAATTTTTGGGTCTATGTGTTTAGTATAAGGATATGTTTTAATTTAGGTAATAGGGGTCCAAATTGGGCTCAGGCTTAGGTAGAGGCCTTGATTAAAATTATCTATTTGGGTATTATAAAATAAAAAGGTGGTAGTTGTGTTTAAAATATTAACGTGGGCTAGTGGCCCAATAATAGGTGGCACTGCAAGGGAATTTGAAGGTGGCGTCATTAACAATTAAAGGGGCCCAAGTTTTGGCTGCAAGGAGCCCATGTTTTTGGGCCATTTTCGGCACTTAAAATGGAGCAAGGGGTGACACCACACACAAGGAGTTAGGGGTCCAAAATTTAAGTTTTATGGAGACCAAATCTTCTAATTTTAGTTAGCTAAATTCGACATTAGGGTTAGGTGAGATGGACGGCTACAAGGCTCAAAAATAGGAGGATTTATATGGATTTTAAAATTGTTAATTTAGAAGATAAAAAGGAGAAAATATAGGAGCCTATCTACAAGGAAGGTGATGGCCTAAAATCCACCACTTAGAGGAGTAAAGAAATCGGCTACTGCATGGCAAACGGGTGCTGAATTTTCCCTTTCATTTAGCTTGAATTTTAATTAATTAGGAATGGCGTTTTCGGTTTTATACAAGAGGTGCCGAAATTTCCATAAATAAGGGGGATAGCTCCTTGATTTTGGCATTTAAAACCCTAATTCTCTCTTCTTTCTTTGTGCCAAATTCCTTAGCCTCTCCCTCTCCAATTTTCTTTTCTTCAATTTCTTCAAAAGCCGAAACCTCTTCTCCATTCTTTTTCCCCCTTGAGCCGATTTCTCTAAAAAGCCGAAATCTATATAGTTTTTCTTTATTCATCCTATTTGAGAATTAGTTCTATCTATTCCGGCATTTAAAACTTCCTTTGGCATTGCCGAATCCTCTCTCTAGTGCTAGCCGAACCTCCTGTGCTAAGGTAAGTGTCGACTTCTGATTAGTTCTCATGATCTATCCCCGATTTTTGAAAGGCGAAAGCCGAAAAGCTAATAAGTTTAATGGTTCTATGTTGGGCGACAATTCAGGATTTGAAGGAAGCTTGGTCAACTAGATCTAAAAGCTGAAAATAGCTAGTCTCCAATTTCGGGATTTTAAGGTAAGGAGATTTTCCCTAGATTTATACTAGATTTATTCATTTTATACAAGATCTTAACTTTATGATGAGGATTAACGATAAAATATGGTGATAGTACTTCTGATAAGGACTTGTGATGGAATTAAACATGGATCAGGCAAAGGAGAGAATCCCTAAGTTTAAGAAACGAGCAGTATCTACCGTTCGGGATTGGCCACTTGGTTGTGGACCGGCTTCTGAACAACACCTTAGGCAGATAGCAGTTGTGTCGACTACGGATAGCGTCGACATAGAAAGCATCGTTCTAACGGTAATCAGGTGTGTAGATCTCTAACACACTACTAATCCTGTATGTATGTCTATTTAAATGTTATGGGCTAAAAAGCCAGAAAGAGGCTGTATAGACAGTCGAATGGAACCCTAAAAGGGTTAAGCAAGGATGCCAGGTACGTAAACATAGAACTCTCTATGTGTATCGAAATATATGTAAGTCTGCATGATGTTTTCTTTATGTGTATATGCATGGGGAGGAATTTTGATATGATGAAGGGGAAGTGCATGACAGGTCACTTGGTGATTGGTGGTAGAAAACCCACAAATATAAATGCTAGGTCACATAGTGATCGGTGGCTATGCCACGTTTAATATTTCTTGAACATCAGGAATAGGCAGTTCGGCTGTCGTTATGGTGTGTAGCGGATGGAGGGTTGATTGTAGAAATCCCCAAGGTGTGATGGTTGGTACAGATTGGTGTGTAGAGGATGGAATTCTAGGATGGGTTGATTTATTCATTAATTATTGTTTACCATGTGATTATGATTGATACATTTATGTATGGGCCAGGGCCCATAATGTGTTTGTGGGCTCAGGTCGATGTGTGTTTTGAGATTTATACACTGAGTCTTGGTGACTCACGCTTTCCTTTTTCTCTACGCTTTCAGATGAGCAGTAGATCGTGGACATGGGAGCCAAGACGGACTCGAGGGGCCATCAAGTTTTGATTTCTCTAGTTTTGATTATTTCGGTTTTTCTTAAGTTTATAGTTTTGGAAAATTTTTATGTAATAAGGCCCCCATAGATTATGTTTATCTAAGTAGTTTCTTTATTTTTTTTCTTTTTTAAAGATGTTCTGCAACTTATGAAATTGTGTCAAAGGTTTAATTATATTTAATAATAATACAAAGATTTATTTTAAAAAAGTCACTTCTTTATTCAAATATTAACTAATTAACTTGCGCTTTCTAAAACTATTAAAGTGTTATGTGTTCCATAACATGCCAGATCTGGTCGAAATGCATGGGCCGGGTTTGGGGTGTTACACAAAATTCATGAGGCTTTAGGCACTTAGCTTAATTTCAGCACAGCATGCCATCCTTAAACTGACGGGCAATAAGAACGAGTGATTCAGATTCTGGAAGATATGCTCAGTATATACTCGAATTTGAAGGTAACTGGGAAAATTACCTACAGTTAGCTGAATTCGCATATAATAACAGTTATCAATCCAGTATAAAAATGACCCCATTTGAAGCTCTTTAAAGGAGAAAGTGTAAAACATCGTTGTTGTAACATCCCGAAGTTGGGCCTAGTAGGATTGGGCCCAACGAGCCTTAGGAGTAGTTGCGTTTAAAATTTTTGGGAGAACAGGAGATCGACTTTAGTACAAGTTGGACTTATTAGATAAGTGGTTTTGGATGGTTAGAGGGCTTCTATTAAGTTCCGGGATCAAACATTAGCTTTGGGGAAATTTTGGTTTTATGCGAAAAAAAACCTGGAAGTTGGCAGGTAGGCCTTAAGAATAAAAAGTGGAGGAAAATGACACAAGTGGAGTGAGTGGTGTAGTAGCAAAGTGATGCCACATAAGAGACAAGGGGGTGACGCCATATGGAAGGAAGGAGGTCCAAGGTTCAAGTCTTGGCTTTTGCATTTTAGTTTCTTTTACTTGGATCTTAGAATTTGGGCCATAGTTTATATTTAGTTGCGCATGGTTTAAGGCAGAAGAAGAGCTTGTAGCCAAGTGGTTAGTGGCGTGGATTATGTTGCAAAGGAGCCTGGGTTCGAATCTCATGAGAAGCAAGGGAGTATTTATTTTGCGGATTGGACGGCAAGAGTTTCAGATGAATTTAAACTCTACTGACGAAGGGATCCCACATTGGAAAGATACAAAGAAGGAAGGTGAAGAGCTAGCTATATAAAGAGCATTCCAGGAGGAGAGTTATCATACCTGGTTGGCGTTGGGCAAAGGAGTGCTTGGAGCGCGGTTTAGCAGCTTTAGATTCCTATCAAGTGTGTAACTCTCTCTACTCTAGTTGTAGAGCGGCAAATGCCGAAGTGCCGGTTACGGCAATAGTAGCCACACGAGCATGCGAGCGCACGCGTGGGGCTTCGACGCGATAGTTGAGGCCATCAGCAATATTCTTGTGGGTTGGGGTTGCTTGGGCCGCGATGGGCCGAAGTGGGCCCAATGGGCCCGTGGGCCCAATTTAGCAAAATGTGTGATGGTATAGTATATAGTGAACTAGACTAGGTAGAACTTATATACGTGGCTAGATTTATGTTAGGTGGGCCACACGAGCGTGTGGGCCCGAATGGGCCGGAATCGAGTTTTAGGCCCAATAGTCCGGTAAAGACAGAATTGGTAGTCGAGTCGCTCCGGGCGACATTGGGCCTTCGGAAAGGCCATTCCAGGTATGAAATTACTGAAATACCCTTAGTGGGTAAATTACCAAAATACCCCTAGAAGGTAAATTACTGTTATACCCTTAGAGGTTGATTGGCTTGATTATGTCGTATTTGTTATTCTGATTATGATGGTAATTTGTTTCATACGTTATCTGTGATATATGATTTGCATACATGTCATACTACATACGAATTATTATGTCATATTGCTTGGGTATGATAAGAGGAGGGGGAAGATATGATTCTAGACTGTCACCAGTGGTTTTGACCACACAGTGGGTTGGCCCCGTTTTCTATATTATTTTTGTGACTAAGTCTCAGTGGTTTTGACCACCAGTGGTTTTGACCACACCGATATTATTTGTGACTACGGTCACCAGTGGTTTTGACCACATATTGCTATCTTTGTGACTCGTCCCAGTGGTTTGGTACCACAGTGGGTTGGCCCCACATATCGATATACGAGATTGTCATCAGTGGTTTTGACCACATTGTGGGTTGGCCCCACACATATTATTGTGGCTACGGTCACCAGTGGTTTTGACCACACCGATATTATTTGTGACTACGGTCACCAGTGGTTTTGACCACCAGTGGTTTTGACCACACGGGGTAGATTTGGGAGTTTCGAATGGATAGGATGGATGGGTTGCATGACATGCATATTTGCACATGGATCTGTGTATGAGCTTAACATACTTTGGATGAGGATTTACACACTGAGTCTCGATGACTCACCCCTTAGTTAATTTTGCAGGTAATCGTTAGATCGCGGATTTGGGAGCTGAGGCAGACTCGTGAAGGCCATACATTATTTTCTCGTAAACTTGCTCTCTTATTTCAACTTGTTTTTAATTCGGGATTTTAAGTTGTAATAAGGCCGCTTTAACTGTATTTTTGGTATTTTATCTGGTTTAGCTTTTAATATGATTGCTGCCTATTGTTATCAAATGTTCAATACGGGAATGTCCTAAACCCTTAATAACCGTTTTCCAAAATGTTAACAAAAAGATATCAAGCGAATAAATATTTAAACTCGAAATTTTTAACAAACGCGCAGTTTTTAAACAACCCTTTTATGTGACATGCCAGATCCGGTCGTAATGTTTAGGCCGGGTTTGGGGTGTTACAGTTGTATTGGTTTGAATTGAGCGAATCCAAAATGGTAGGAATTGATTTGATCTGAGAAACTAAAGAAAAATTTCAAATTATTTGAGATTTTTTGAAATCTGCATCTGATCATCAGAAATCATACGTAGATCTGGAAAGAAAAGATATAGAACTTGTGGTTGGCGATCAAGCATTCCTAAAAGTTTTTTGTGGAAGAAAATGTTGCGTTTTGGCAAGAAAGGAAAGCTGAGTCTAAGATTTATAGAACCGTACGAGATTGTTGAAAGAATCGACCCTATAGCTTATAGATTAAATTTGCTCTCTGAACCTGAGAAAATCCATAATGTATTTCATGTTTCAATGCTGAGACAGTACAGATTGAGCTACAACCAAATCTGACGTATTCGGAGGAACCAATGAGAATTTTAGCTCGAGAAGTCATAAAACTGCGGAATAAACGAGTACCATTAGTAAAAGTCTTGTGGCAACGTCATGGTATGGAAGAAGCTACCTGGGAAATCGAGGAATCAATAAAACTATAGTATCCGAATCTATTCTTAGGTAACAATTTCAAGGACGAAATTTCTTAAGGGGGGAGAGTTGTAACAGCCCGATTTTCAGCATTAACAGAACAGTGGTTTCGAGAACATAAATTTTTGTTGTGTCGACTCGTAATTATTATTTTTATAATTATGGAGTCATTAGAATCGTATTAAAATTTGGTTCGGAAATGTTAACGTTTAGATAACTAATTAAATAAAAAGGACTAAATTGTAAAAGGTACAAAATAGTAATTATAGCATTAAAGTAATCAAATGGTTATATTACTAATTGAGGAAGGACTTAAGTGATAATTAAGCCTTAATTGACTTGGTTAAACGGTTAAAAAATAGAAAATAAAAAATAATGAAATTTTAATGGCAAATTTGTAATTTAGTGGAAATTAAAACAAAATTAAGTGAAAAACAAAACATTTTCTTCTTCATTTCTTCATTCATGTCGGATAGCCATAGCTAGGGTGAATGAGCTTTAGTTTCTTATTTTCATTGCATGTAAGTGATTTTGATGTTCAATTCTTATAATTTTTATGTTTTTGAGATCGTCGCAACTAGGTCCAGCTAGCCTGTACCTTCATTTTTTATTCTATTAAAATTTTTTGAAGCTGCCATTGATGAATATTGAATGTTTTTTTTGAACACCATGTATTTGAACATTTGATTTTGTTGTTTGATAATTTTGTAAAGTGATATTTGTTAGATTTGGATTTTAGGACTAAATTGTGAAAATGACAAAATTCTAGAGTTGGAAGTGAATTTAAGGTTCACTAGGGGCTATTTAAGGGCCTAGTGTTTTTTATTGAAATATTGACTAGAGAAAAATAGTTAATTTGATGAATTTGAGGTTAAAGGACTAAATTGCAAAAAATTGTAAAAGTTTAGGGTAATTATGTAAATTTGGAAAACAAAAGGGTATTAATTATAAAATGTATTGGAATATGAAATGCATGCTAATAATTGAGGAATTTTACATTTTAGATCAAGATCCCATAGATACTTGTGGAAAAGGAAAAATAGTAAAATAGTCCCTAAACTTCTACAATTACCACAATTCAGTCCAGGTAAGTTCGTACGGTTAAAATTTAACATCTATAAGGATTTTCTAATAATATAAGATGATATAAAATACATATATTCACTTGTTGATAATGAATTATTATTTGAGATATGTTATTGAATTTGATTGCTCGAATTGGATTGAACGCGGAATAGAGTACAGTTGTGATATGGTATGTTGTAAGGGATTGGAGTGGAGATGGTTTGGAGGGATGTATATATTTATTTCCCGAGTAAAACGAGGTTCAAAATTTGTTGCGGACTCTCGTGTTATACTCTCTGTTTGACGTGTTTCAATTGGATTAGCTCTTATGAGCATTGGCGTGTTACGGTTGGACTAGCCCTTATGAGCATTGGCGTGTTTCGATTGGATTAGATATTATCAGCATCGGCGTGTTATGGTTGGATTGACGATGTACTCTTATCTGTAAGTCGTTCTTCGAATGGAAAATCTCAGTAAGGTAATTTGTTTAATGAATTTGAAGGATTTGTTATATATTTGAGTATTGATTTTAACATATTTGAATTTATCGGTTGAAATTATGGATGACAGGGAATTCTCATGGTTGATTGTTATTGTTTGAATTGTTTTATTTACTTCGGTAAGATTTATCCTTTAATACATCAAACTTACTAAACTTCATTGAGCTTACTTGTGTTATTTAATGTCCTTTTAGATACTCGGAAGGTTGGACGATCAAACCAGCACTCAAGTCACACTATCCGGTTTAATTCAGTAGTTTTTGGAACGCTTATTTTAGATTATATAGCATGTATAGGCTTATGTGTTGCAATTATTAATGTTTTGGATTATGTAAATATTATGGATGATCTTTTGTGGAGATCACCAACTTATATAATACATAAGTATGAGGTATAGTTTCTATGCTAATATAAATGATATGTGTTAGGGAAATGTTGTGATTGAGGTACCTTTGATAGGTATATTGGATAGGTATTAGCTTGAATGAATTGATAAGTTGAATTGATGTTTATTTTGATGTATAATTATATATATCTGTGGTACGAATGATGGTACATTGGTTAGGCACATAATAGGGTGATTTTGGTATGCTTTTGGCTCGATTAATGTCATTTTGAATAGGTATTTTGGCTGTATTTGAATTTCTTAGGATCCAAGTAAGCTTGAAATGGTAAACTTGTGGTTTAAGGCTCATTTTAGGTCCATACGGCCTGAGACACGAGCATGTATCTCAGCCATGTGTCCTTTGTAGGTTAAAAACATGCAAGTCAAGCAGTTACACGGCCTAGCACACGAGCGTGTGGGGCTACTTCGAGGGTTAGACGGCCTGGCACACGGGAATGTGGCTTTCCTGTGTGACCCAAGTCAGAGAGTTACACGGGCTGGGACACGACCGTGTGTCCCTATTTCGAATGTTACACGTCCTGAGACACGAGCGTGTGTCTCAGCCATGTGAGGCACACAGCCGTGTGTCCCTATTTTGAATGTTACACGGCCTTAGACACGGGCGTGTGTCTCAGCCGTGTGAGGCACACGACCGTGTGTCCCTTACAGTTTAAATTTTCTAACTTTTTCTTGAAAATTAAAAAATTACCGGATTGTTTCTATTTTATTTTTAGGGCTTCGAGGGTTCGATTAAGGGACATTATGAATGTGTTTGAATGTAATTAGAGTATGTTTGCATTGATGTATGAAATGAATGGTTTACTATTTTGTTTGTACGGTAATGCTCCGTAACCCTATTTTGACGATGAATACGGGTTAGGGGTGTTACACATATTTACAGAGTTAAAGAAATTCTCACTTGTATTCAGCAATTGATTTATTTCCTAGCTTCAACTCAAGAAATTCTTTTTTCTTGTTGTCTAAATATCATTTGCTAACATATTTCTTTCGGTATTCAATTCAAAAGAAATCTTAGTTAACCCATTCTTTTGATACATTTGAGTTAAAGTTGACCACTAGTAAAAAGCCTCCTCTTTTAACAGTGTTGAGTCACACCTCAGATAATCTTTGAAAGGACATAGCATTTCATCTAGAACCCTCTATGTATTTTCTAACCAAACTCAGCTCTGGTCGAATAGTCATTCACTTTACCACAAAACTCTTCGGCTCCGCACTTCTAGACTTTATCAATAGGAATTTTGTGAGTATTCAGCCCTATAGGGCTTTCAGGATGAGGGGGTAGAGTTTTTTGAGCCACAAAATTGGCTATCATAAAGTTGGTAAACTATTCTGACATCATATAGAAGAAGGTTCCACGGGCCTCACTTCCCTGGCCCTTAGAAACGGACACACTATGAGCAGCCTCATGCATCGAGGCTTGAACATTACTCTTTACTTCATTGAAATTAATTTGGTTAGATTCAGATGAAATATTTTATCAAAATGAAAATTTGAAACAATTCTAGTCAATAGACATCACACTATCACAGGTTATAAGATGGCATGTATTTCTAGACTCAATAGATGCTACGTTCAGTCTGAGAACCGACTAAACTGTAGCTCTGTACAACTAAATGTAACACCCTAACCCATCTCCATCATTGGATTCAGGTTATGGAGTATTACGACACTTATTGAATATTAGATTAAATACTAAATATTCAAAACCTATCATAATTCATAGCATATATACGATTACGAGCCTTATATCGAGCTTACGTAACCTAAAAATCAATTCAAGAACAAACAGGAACTTATTTGAAACAAAATAAAAAAAAATGTAGAAAAACTTGAAAACATGGGTAACACAACCGTGTGGCCAGGCCATGTGACATAGCCTAGGCCGTGTGGCTCAGAGACATGGCCATGTGGCCAAACCATATACAGTTCAAAAATAGGGTCACACGGCCGTGTCTTCAGGCCATGTAACAACTTGAGATTGTGTGAGACAAACCTGTTGGGTAATGTGCCCATAGTGTAGTAAACATGTAACTGTTTTCTATTCATTTGAACAATGAATAAATAAATTAAATTAAATTAAATTTACATTTCACTATCATGTCTTTTTTATTTATGTTTTTTATATTTTGTGTAACAGTCTGATTTATATCCTAGTCGAAATAATGGTTTCGGGACCACAAATTCGAGTTAAAAAAATATTTTAATATTATTTTCTGAGTCTACAGCATGTGAATTGGTATGTGTGAAATTTCTGTGATTTAATTTGATCGTTTGTGTGCTTTATTTTGCAAAAAGGACTAAATTGTAGAAAATGCAAAAGTAGCCTTCATTTAATTAAGTACTAAATTGATGTGT
The DNA here is from genome assembly GCA_005393395.2 of Gossypium australe. NCBI lineage: Eukaryota > Viridiplantae > Streptophyta > Magnoliopsida > Malvales > Malvaceae > Gossypium > Gossypium australe. The sequence goes on along the minus strand of CM016614.1, from coordinate 62,266,587 downwards.
CTTTATAATTAAGGGGTCCTTATGTTGTTATTATGCCATTAACTTGAAAGTGGACAATTATGGCCATCCATTATATGTTTATAAATGTTTTAAACTAATGTTAAAATTGGTATTTTGTAATTAATGTTAATATAATTAAAATAAAAACAATTTGATGGCCATTATCATCATCTTTTCACCGAATTTGAAAGAAAAAGAAAGGGTTTAAAGCTTAGTTTCATTCAGCCATTCGGCCATTGATAAGCTTAATTGAGGTATGATTTTTGATCTGTTTTCAATAATTTTTACGTTTTTATGATCGTTGCTTTATGTTCTATCAAGCCCATGCTTAAATTTTAGAAATTGTTGATGATTGTGTGGTGTGCCATTGTTGAATTTGTGAGCTTTGTGATGTTAAATGGTGAAATATGAAAGATATGTGTTGGATTAATATGTTTTGTATTGAGATTTTTGATGAATTTGAGTATTTTGGGCTAAATTGTGAAAATGAGAAATTGAGGGGGCTAAAATGTGAAATAAATGAAATATATGGGCTTATATGAGCTAAGGGAATATTCAGCCAAACATATGTATAAAGAAATTACGTGTATTTTGTGATTTTATGAAATAGGAACTAAAATGTCAAAAATGTGAAAATGTGAGGGCTAATTTGTAAAATGCCCTAAATATGTGTATATGGATTTAATTGAATGATTTGGTGAATAAAAAAGTTAAATTTGAATGTGTATAGATCAAGAACCAAAGAAAACTGAATTAGATCGGGGGAAATCGGAAGTAGTTGAATAGCCGTTCGTTTCCGTTCTTTCCCGTACGAGGTAAGTCTATATACAAATAAATGTGTTTGAATTGAATTATTATTGTTTATATGTAAATGAAATGTGATGAATGGCTATTGGAGCTAAATATGCGAAATGGGAGAAAATTCTGATAATGTGATGTCATCAGAAAGCCTCGTACGAACCATAGGAATAGTTAGGATACATATGTCATGACATAGGAGTACGATATGAGTTATCGTGTAAGACCATGTTTGGGATGTTGGCATCGATTTTTGATTTATGTGTAAGACCATGTCTGGGACATCGGCATCGTATTTGATTTCATGTAAGACCCTGTCTGGGACAGTGGCATCGATATTGATTACATGTAAGACCACGTTTAGGACGTTGGCATTGTTCAAGCTTTCCAAGCTATCTGAGTATCCTATTTGATTCCGAATGGTTCAACGGGCATTCCGAGAAATGAATGAGTATGCAAATGTGCAGCCGAATTTCGGTACGTATGTATGTATATAAAATTTGGAAATGGAAGATAAGTATGAATATGATCATTTGTTATGTGAGCTACATGAAAATGTGAAATGTTTATAAGCAAGTGATTATGAATAATTGAGTTAGATGAGAAATATGAATTTGCTATTGTGTTATGCCATAGCTCATATGAATGAAATAGTTTGTAATTGTTAATGTGATAAGTTTATTTGTATATGGCTTACTAAGCTTTTATAAGCTTACTTTGTGTGTGTTTCAATTTTTTTATCAATTATCGAAGCTATTGGAAGCTCGGGGATCGTCAAGGATCATCACCACACTATCAAACTATATTTTGGTGAAAATGTACATATTGAAGTATGGCATGTATAGGCTAGAGAACTTTGATTATGTTTTGAAATGTGTAAATATAGCCATGTGGTATGGCTTGATAATGAATGTGATTATAGAGTGAATTTAGTGCATGCTATGTGATGCAAAATTTGGTATGTTTTGATGTGCTCATGAATGGCCAAAAGAAATAGTCAATTTTGGTAAGTTTCATGTTGATTTGAGAAACGCTATGAATTGAAATGGAGTAATATGATGTATGAATCACATGTTTTTGATGTGAAGTTGGTACTTTGAATTGGAATGTTTGAGTTGGATTTGTATATGGAAATGAATGATGTTATTACAGGTCAATTTGTGAATGATTTGGTATGTTTTTGGTTGCCTTTGGGATATGAATTGATGCTTGATTGATGCTTGTAGGTATGACCCAAAATGGGTGGCAATTTGGCCTTGCAAATGGCCTATAATTGCCCACACGGTTGAGCACACGGGCTTGTGTCTCGATCGTGTCCTTCAATGTTTCAATTCAAAGCAAGTCAGACTTGCACACGGGCCAGACACACTGGCGTGTGACAGGCCGTGTGAATCAAGTCAGTATTGCACACAGGCCAGACACACGGGCGTGTGACAGGCCATGTGATTCAAGTCAGTTTTGCACACAGGCTGAGACATGGTCCAAGGTACGGCCATGTGAGGCACACGATCTAGCCACATGGGCATGTGCCCTGTTTTAATAGAAAAAATTTCTAAGTTTCGCAAAGTTTCCGTATGAGATCGGTTTGGTCCCGAACCCTCTCTAAAGCATGTTTAAGGTCTCATAGACTTTCTAAAGGGACTATATGTGTATGAATCATTATGAAATGATGTTGTATGATTGATATTGTGAAGTGAGAACAAAATGTTCCAATATGTCCAGTAATGCCTCTTAACCTTAGTCCAGCGACGTATACAGGTTAGGGGTGTTACATTTTGAATGCATAGCAAAATTGTAGATAAATTTAATTTAATATTAAATTAAATTAAATTCTTATCTTAATAGTATTTTATTAATTTAATATTAAAGTGGTTATCTTAATATTAAATTTAATTTAATGTTCATCTTATAGATAAATATTCTATTATTTTTATTAAGATTTAATATTAAATTTAATCTAATATTTATCTGGGTAAATATTATATCAATTTAATATTAAAGTGGTTAAGTTTAATCATAGTTGAACTCTCTAAACTCTCCATATGTAAAGAGAGCTTTGGGTTATTATTTAAACACACTTGAATTCAAGAGAAAGTTGTAGAGAGAAAATTCTCTAAAGAGATTATCCCATAAAATTTCTAGAGATTTTTTTATCTAATTTACAACTTGACCCAAAAGTTTAGAAAAATTAAAAAATTACCCCACTGATAATTTTTTTAAAAAACATTCTGATTCGAAGCGAGCCCACACTCAGCAGACGTGAGCTTGAGGATAGTAGAGAAGACTACTCGGTCGAAGCGCTCATCCTAGATGAATCGAAAAGGTAAAATTTTGATTAAGTGTTTATTACTTTAGATATCATAACCAATATCTTGTTTTAGAAAGTTTTTTAAAACTCTATTTTTCCCCTAATCTTATTTTCCTCTGCGTTTTCCAAACCCATTTTTTTTCCAACAAAACATGCACCAAAATTAAATAGTCCACATGACCACGTGGTGTGACCATGTGTGGCACACGACCATGTGACAGCTTGTGTCCCAAGTCGCGTTGTAACGCATAGGTTTGTGCAAGTGTATACAATCGTTATCAAGTAAGTAAAAGAGTTATTGTCTCCACAGGGGTTGTATTTGTTAATCAAATAATTGCAAAATTATGAATTTACAAGTTGGTAAAGAAAACACAACAATTTTGAAGTGATAGATGTTAAAATTAAATTAATTAACTAGATGCAAAGTAACATAAACGCAAATGAGATGAAATAAAATGTAGGGTAATAAGTAAGTAAAAGAGTTATCGTTTCCATAGGGACTATATCTGTTAATCAAATAATTACAAAATTATGAATTTACAAACTGGTAAAGAAAACACAACAATTTTGAAGTGATAGATGTTAAAATTAAATTAATTAACTAGATGCAAAGTAACATAAATGCAAATGAGATGAAATAAAATGTAGGGTAATAAGTAAGTAAAAGAGTTATCGTCTCCATAGGGACTGTATCTGTTAATCAAATAATTGCAAAATTATGAATTTACAAACTGGTAAAGAAAACACAACAATTTTGAAGTGATAGATGTTAAAATTAAATTAATTAACTAGATGCAAAGTAACATAAATGCAAATGAGATGAAATAAAATGTAGGGTAATAAGCAAGTAAAAGAGTTATCGTCTCCACAGGGACTGTATCTGTTAATCAAATAATTGCAAAATTATGAATTTACAAGCTGGTAAAGAAAACACAACAATTTTGAAGTGATAGATGTTAAAATTAAATTAATTAACTAGATGCAAAGTAGCCTAAATGCAAATGAGATGAAACAAAATGTAGGATAATGGTTTAGCAACAATTTCAGAAGTTCAACAGCAACAACATGAATAAGCTAGAACAATTATAACATTTAATTCATTTTCATCATGTTTAACAATGTTCGAAAAATATTCCATGGCAACTCGATCGTTCATTAACTAGGAATATCATATAAGTTCAACCGAATCTTATACTTAGAAAAATATGAATAAACCAATGTCATAATTTAACTAAGGATTCCTTAGAATTTATGTGAAGTAACAAGCATAGATTAGGTTTGTAATAATTTAACCACATAAACCTAAAGGTATGCGAGGTAATAAGTTCTTTTAGTCTATTATGAATCCCTAATTTATTCTAATTAGGATATAAATTACGCACGCACCTTCTAATTAAGCACGCACCTTCTAATTATTGTGTCTATTAGTTATCATCTTATTAGGATTGACTAATTAATTCTAATGCATTCAAACATATTTTAATGCATGAAATACATAATGATTTTAATTGGAAGCATGAACAACTGAGGCACAAAACAATATAAACATGAATTAAATGAATGATATCCAGTCATTGCAATTATTCTAGCTAAACAAAATTAAGTCATCATTGTCAATGAAAAAACATCACAACAATTTGATAACATGTTGAATAACTAAGAACAAAACTAAGTAATAAGAAAGAAGAAACTCTTGATGATTTTAGTGATTCTCCGAAGATCGATCGTGGTGGCTTCCTCTTATTCTTGTGATTGCTCTTTCACAAAATGCTCCTTAAGTTGGCGGACCAAGAGTGGTTTTCCTCAAGGGAAATGCTAGCTAAGGGAGGTGGAGAAATGAACAGCTTATGCATGGAAAAGAGGGAAGAAAAGATGAGAGAAGTGTGAGAGGAATGTGAATTGAGAGATGAATGAGGGATGCTTGAAATGGGAAATGAGGGTGGTATTTATAATAGAGGAATGGCTAAGGAGTTTGCTAAATATAACATGGAGATCCTTTGAAATGCTCCCTTGCTTGGTCGGCCATGAAATGTGGAGGAATAGGTTGGTGGTTGCTTGAAGGGTTGGACGGTTTCTTGGGTATTAATTGGGGGCTGATTTTTTTTTCACAAGTGCAAAGACCTTCAAATTAATTATCCTAAAGCTAACTTGGGCTGCTCTTGATGCCTTAGCTAAATTGGACTACTTTTGTAATATCCCGAATTATGGCTTGTGCATTTATGCTTAAATATATGAAATAGCATGCTTGAGTATGTTGTGAATGAGTATTATGAATTGTGTGAACTTTAGAAAATAGGAGAGTGCCTTAGAAATTTTTAGATTTTAAATCTAAAAGGGGAAGCTAAGTAGGGTGGCCTTAAGAGAAAATGTGGGGGAGATATATCACACAAATGGGCTTGGTAAAGTGGTTGTAAGGCGCCACTTAGGGCCTTAGTGTGTGACGCCATATGCTAGGGGGGAAAGGGCTTATGTTCAAGCCACAAGGGGAGCAATAAGGGGAACTTTTATTTTACTGCAAGGAGCAAAGGCGCCACTTAACAGCAGTTTAAGAAAATATGTAGGGGATTTATGACAAAAGTAGCAGCTTGGTAAAGTGGCTGCAAGGCGCCACTTAAAGCTCACACAAGTGACGCCACAAGCAGGTGCTAATGGGCCAGGGTTCGAGCTACAAGGGAAGCAAAATAAAAATTTTTATTTTGCAGCAGAGAAGAGTAGTAATGGACGGCATTAGAAGACTTAAAAATGAGTTTAAGATGTGCTTAAATTCCTAGGAAATTTCGGCTAAAGCATAAGATAAATAAGGATTTATTTTTAAATTATATTTTTTAGATGAAGAAGAGATAAATGTGGATTATTTTTATTATTTTAAATGAAGTGATAATCAGAAAATCAAGGAATAGCTAGTGTTTGAATGCTAGCCGAATTTAGGAGGGGAAGTAAATAAGGCATTCGGCCATACTAAGGGGGATTTGTGCCGAAAAATTCATTCTCTTCTCATCTTTTCTTTTGTGCCGAAATTCTCAAAGAAATCAGCTCGTGTCTTTTTTTTATTTTCTTCCTTTTTGCTATTCATCTCCATAGGCCGAATCTCATCAAACCTTTTTTCTTCTTCTTCTTCTTTCTCCAATTCAATCAAAAGACGAATCTTCCTAGTATTCTCCAAAGCCGAATCCCTCTGAGGTGTTAGGCAAGGTGCTGTCGAATTCTATAGAGAGGGTAAAGACCAAATGTCGTTTGATTTCCATTCTTTTCTTTTAGATTTGTCGAAATCTAGAACTAATCCCATCAATATTCTTGTTTGCCGAAATTTGGAAGGATCTCTCAGGATTTTCAGTGTGGTCAACCATAAGGAGGATTATTCGGGGTTTCAACATCCAAGGTATGTGATATTCGGCCATAGGCCATTCTTATGTGACTTAAAGATTAGAATTAAATCTAACCTATGCCTATAGGTATTTTGACACCTTCATAACCAAGTAGCACTTTTCGGGATTCGCAAGGTAAGTGAATCTGATATTCGGCCAAGGCTATAAACAATGATTTAGATCTATACTTTACTTATTCGAAAGTCGAAACTAACCCAGTCAATTGATCTAGTGTTAGCCGATTGCAAGGAAGAAACTCACAAAGTTTCGGGATTTGTTTAGGGATCAAAACGACAGCTAGGTAAGGATTCGTGACTTGATTATTTGGCCGAATGGCCTTTAGCTAAAATACTATATGTTGGCCGAATGTAGGGGCTAGGGATCTAGGACGCTAGATCGGGATTTTCAGGATTGCAGTAAACTTGCTAAGTGAATCAGGTGTGTACCCCACACTATCTCTTAATAGATGTATGGCAATATTTAGTATATATGTTATAATAATGTGAATGTGGCTAAGGTACCATGCAATGGTACAAAGTACTCAGGTACGTCAATTTACTACTACTGTAGTTATCTCATTATGAATATATGATATGGCACATATGAGAACCGTGACAAGAATGTGAAATAAGGCATGATATTGCATGATATGTATGACATGGGCATATGGGTGATTATGAAAGGGGAAGTGAATGTGGTGGTTTTATACCACGATATCTGAATGTGGTGTCACATGACACGAAATATTTTATCTGGTGGCTATGCCATAATATTTATAAGGGCGATGAGCACGTCGACTGCAGCGACTGCCTTCGATGGTGTGTAGCGGATGGAGGGTTGACTTAGTAGTCCCCACGGTGTGCAGGTTGGTACGGGTGATGTGTAGCGGATGGTAACTAGGCTTGGATTCGGGAATGCATCATTAATTGTAAATTATGATATGTATGTGTATGATTTGATATGCCTGAATCATTAGGACTTAGTGTTGGATGTACACATTGAGTCTGTTTGACTCACCCCGTTGTGGGATATTTTTCAGGTGATGATCAGTGATGGACCGGGTCGGTAGAAGCTTAGTGGTGGCCATGCTCAGCAAGGAATTTATTTTATTTGGACATTTTATTTTATTTAAGCACTAAAACTTATTTTGGGTTTGTTTTGATGTAATAAGGCCATAGTATGAACTATCTTATGCATGCACTTTAATTCCTTTATTACGATATGATTAATGTTAAACTAAAGTTAAAACCATTCTATAAAAACTAAATCTTTAAATGTTTTGACACTTAAACTCAGTTGATTCTTAACGTAAAAGTAAAAACTTTAAAACAAAAATCGGCATGTCTTTTTAATATAAAAGAAAAATTGTAATCAATCCCTGATTTCAAAATTAACTATGTTTTCAATATTAAACCCAAATCAACTTTTCTCCAAAATTACTCAAAGTTTTCCAAAGAACAAACGAATTTGAACTGTTTTTACTCGAGGAACATACCAGATCTGGTCGAGGCTCGTGGGCCAGGTTTGGGGTGTTTCAATTTGGTATCAGAGCCCAGTTTTAAACTCTTGGCCTTGGGTTTAAGGCCCAAAACGTTTTCAAAATTAAGCCCAAAAGAATTTTGTGAAAACTTTTGAGAAATAAGCAGGTTTTCTGGCATGGCACCTAAGTCTCCGACCCGAAGTCCACCAGGTAAGTACCCCTATCTCTTGTGTGATTTATGATATGTAGAAGGGTAGAAATGGAACGTAGATTAGCATGATAAGTATTTAAACCCTAGGACTAGTTACCCCAACAATTACATAAGACTTAAATGCCTAATTAAACAAACCTGTGACTAAGTCGCCGAGTTAGGGTGTGGCAACCATTGTGCGCATGTTTAGGATTGGTATTCGGTGGGAGCTTGGTATTTAAGCAGTCCTAGTGACTCACCTCCTCTCCACTCGAATCCTACCTGGTGCGTAGTGACGGTTCACCCTAACCAAGAGGACTTATTCACGGGCTAAACCCAATAACTAAAACCCGAAAGGGACTAGCCATGTTTTTATAAAAATCCTAGTATTAAAATCACTCAATTACCTTTTGATTGGTAAAAACTATTTTTATAAATTTTTCTAAAATATTTCCAATTTATGAAAATTTACAAAAAATACCCCTAGTGGTAAAATTACTAAAATGCCCTTGGTTTTTAAAATTTCCATATTACCTCCGATTTCAATAAAATTTTCTTACTTTGCAAAAGTATCCCTAAACCCTATTTTGCAAAAATTCAAGATACCCTGATTTGGAAATTTACCAAATTACCCCTGGTTTACGAAATTACCAAAATAACCCCGATTTCCAAAATTTCTGCAATACCTTGATTTGAAAAATCTTTCTTTCAAAAATACCCTGGAGTTTTGAAATTTCAAAATGCCCTGATTTATTAAGATTTTCAAATTGACCCCGATTTAATTACCAAAATACCCCTGTAGGATAAATGACGAAAATACCCCTGGGATAGGAATAGACAAAAAAATGTTCGAAGAGTGAATGCGTATGGGAGGTACTATGGAATGGATGTGTTTTCTGTGAATTAGGATAGGAAACTTGAAACTTTGATTGAACGAAAGAACTACTACTAAACTCTTTACACAAAACTTCTTCGCGGATAATCAGTGGAACAAATACTAATGCATAAAATTTCTTAATCAGATTAAAGCGCGACGTTAGATATGAGTTCTAGAGGACATGGCCGTCGTGGACGTGGTCGAGGCAGAATGACTGTGTCGGAACCCGTTAGATCGGGTCAAGGGTCTGACAATGAGTTACCACCGCCACCACCACCAGCTGTTGGTGTTGAGCGGCAAGATCAGACGGGGGATGATGCTGTATCGCAGGCTGTGCTGCGAGTTCTTGAGATGGTGGCTGGCGCAGGTGGGAATATGGGAGCTCAGAAATCTGTACCCGAGTGACTCCGAGCCAATGGGGCTGAAGTGTTTCGTGGAGTATCTGGTGTGGCACCCAGTACTGCTGAGTATTGGTTAGAGGCGACGGAACGAATTATGGATGAGTTGGATTTGACCCCTGAGGAGAAACTGAAAGGAATGGTGGCGCTGCTACGCGATGAAGCGTATCAATGGTGGCTCACAGTTCGGGATGGTGCCACAGCTGAGGATCTTACTTGGGAATATGTTAAGGCGGCGTATTAGAAGAAGTATGTCGGCACGCGTTACACTGATGCGTAGAGGAAGGCATTTCTGGGGCTGGTTCAAGGGAACAAGTCCGTAGCAGAGTACGAAGCTAAATTTCTGAGGTTGAGCCGGTATGCTCGAGGAGTAGTGGCTACGGAGCATGAGCGATGTGTCCGGTTTGAGGACGGACTAAGGGATGACCTGAGGTTGTTAATCGCTCCACATCAGGAGCGGGAGTTTCCTGCATTAGTAGAGAAAGCTAAGGTAGCCGAGGGAATCAAGGACTCAGTAAGGCAAAACTCTGATCGGAATAGACAGAAGAGAGGATTTGGGCCGTCAGGGTCATCTGGGAATGTGCAAAAGAGGCCTAGAGTTGATGGGCCGCGAGGTCAGCAAGCTGGTACTGGAGGGCAATATCGTACTTGTGATCAGTGTGGGAAGAAGTGCTTAGGGGAGTGTTGGAAGAAGACAGGAGGATGCTTTAAGTGTGGGTCCAAGGACCATATGATTAAGGACTGTCGTATGAAACCAGATGGGAATCGACCAGTAGCTCAGAATGTTAATCAGGCTGGTAGAGGTGGACAGCAGCCTCAGCAAGGTCGTGGTCTGAATGGCCGAGGTAACGGTGCTGGAAGAGGACGTGGAACACCTGGCAGAGGTGTTGGTAATACAGAGGCAAGGCAGCCGGGCTTGGTATATACAGTTTACCGTAGGGAAGATGGAGACGCGCCGGACGTCATAACCGGTACGTTCCTTATTTGTGGCAAGCCTTATTTTGCTTTGATTGATGTGGGCTCGACCCATTCGTATGTTGCATGTAGAGTAGTGGAAACTCTAGGCATAGCCTCTGAACTTTCTGATAGGGAGATGACTGTAGTAAGCCCACTAGGTCAAACTGTAGTGGTGAATAAGATGTTTCGGAAAGTACCTCTTGAGATTCAAGGAGTAGTATTCTCTGCCGACTTAATGGAACTACCTTTTGGAGAATTCGATCTCATACTTGGCATGGACTGGCTAGTGGAGCATCGAGCTATAGTAGATTGTGCAGCTAAGCGAATGGAGTTAAGGACGCCAGAGGATGAGGCGGTAATTATGATAGGAGAAAGAAGAAACTACTTGTCTAACGTAGTTTCTGCTCTAAAGGCTGATAAGATGGTTCAGAAAGGATGCAAGGCGTTCTTGGCCTTTGTTAGTGCGTTGGATGCAAAAGAGGAAGGTGTTAGTGGAGTTCGAACTGTAAGGGAGTTTGTGGATGTCTTTCCGGAGGAGTTACCTGGAATACCCCCGGATAGGGAGGTGGAGTTCGGAATTGACTTGCTACCTGGTACAGCTCCTGTGTCCATTGCTCCATACAGAATGGCACCCAAGGAGTTGGTTGAGCTCAAGGCTCAAATCCAAGAGTTGCTTTATCGTGGGTTTGTCCGACCCAGTGTGTCTCCATGGGGAGCACCGGTCTTGTTCTTGAAGAAGAAGGACAGAACTATGCGTATGTGCATAGACTATCGTCAGTTGAATAAGCTGACTATCAAGAACAAGTACCCTTTGCCGAGTATTGACGACTTGTTCGATCAGCTTAAGGGGGCAGCGGTTTTCTCGAAGATAGATCTAAGGTCTGGATATCATCAGCTTAAGGTGAAGGAAGGGGATATCCATAAGATAGCTTTTCGGACAAGGTATGGGCATTTTGAGTTTGTTGTAATGCCGTTTGAATTGACGAACACCCCAGCTGCGTTCATGGATATGATGAACCGGGTTTTTCAACCATACTTGGATAGGTTCGTTGTGGTGTTTATCGACGACATCTTGGTGTACTCCAAGTCTGAAGAGGAGCATGATGAGCATCTCCGAATAGTGTTGCAAGTGTTAAGAGAGAAGAAGCTCTATGCCAAATTCAGCAAGTGTGAATTTTGGCTTAAGGAAGTTGCGTTCTTAGGACATGTGGTGTCTGCAGAAGGAATAAGGGTGGATCCTAGAAAGATTGAGGCAGTGTTGGATTGGAAACCACCTAAGTCGGTGGCTGAGGTTCGTAGTTTCTTGGGTCTGGCGGGCTACTACAGAAGGTTCGTGGAAGGATTCTCATCGATAGCCGCGCCTTTGACAAAGTTGTTGAGAAAGGAAGTGCCTTTTGTATGGACAGAAAAGCAACAAGAGAGCTTTGAGAAGCTCAAGAGGGTCTTGACTGAAGCTCCAGTTTTGATTCAGCTGGAGGCAGGGAAGGATTTTGTGGTGTACTGTGACGCTTCTCATACCAGATTAGGATGTGTTCTGATGCAAGACGGGAAAGTAGTCGCTTATGCATCTCGGCAATTAAGGCCACACGAGGTTAACTACCCGACTCATGATTTGGAATTGGTGGCAGTGGTCTTTGCTCTTAAGGTGTGGAGGCACTATCTTTATGGAGAAAAGTCAGTAATCTACACAGACCACAAGAGTCTTAAGTATCTGTTGACTCAGAAGGAGTTGAACCTAAGACAGCGAAGGTGGGTTGAATTACTGAAGGACTACGATTGTTCGATAGAGTATCATCCGGGCAAGGCAAATGTAGTGGCTAATGCCCTAAGTCGGAAGGTTGTGTCGGATCTGAGGGCGATGTTCGCACATCTAAGCTTGTATGATGATGGAAGTCTGCTGGCAGAGCTGCAGGTTAAGTCGACGTGGTTGAATGAAGTGAGAGAGGGACAGTTGGTTGATGATGAGTTAAGTGCTAAGCTACAGCAAGTACAGAATGAAGAGTTGGAAGATTATGGTATTAATGACGAGGGAGTGTTGTGTTTCAAGGGTAAGGTCTGCATGCCAAAGAATGAGGAGTTAAGACAGAGAATTCTTCAAGAATGGCATAGTAGCCTTATGCTATGCATCCTGGAGGAAGTAAGTTGTACCGAGATTTAAGGGAACAGTTTTGGTGGCCTGGACTAAAGCGGGAAGTTACTGAATTTGTCGGCAAGTGCTTAACATGTTAGCAAGTTAAGGCTGAACACCAAGTTCCGTCAGGATTGCTTCAATCGATAATGATTCCGCAGTGGAAGTGGGAGCGAATTACCATGGACTTCGTTAGTAGGTTTCCCCTTACGCCTACTAAGAAGGACTCGGTATGGGTGATAGTAGATCGGTTGACTAAGTCCGCGCATTTCATTCCAGTAAGAGTTGATTATTCTTTGCAAAAGTTGGCGAAATTATATGTGGCAGAGATTGTAAGGTTACATGGAGTGCCGGTGTCAATTATTTTGGACAGGGACCCAAGGTTTACGTCTCGGTTTTAGAAAGCGCTACATCAGGCTTTAGGCACCAGATTGGATTTCAGTACGGCTTTTCATCCACAATCGGACGGGCAATCTGAACGAGTAATCCAAGTGTTAGAGGATATGCTGAGAGGTTGTGTGATAGACTTCAGAGGAAGTTGGGAAGAATATTTGCCTTTAGCGGAATTTGCGTACAACAACAGCTATCAAGCTAGCATTCGGATGGCACCATATGAAGCGTTGTATGGATGGAAGTTTTGCACTCCTACGTGTTGGACGGAATTAGGGGAACGTCGAGTTTTGGGTCCAGAGTTAGTGGCGGAATCTGAAGAGAAGGTTGAGATAATTTGAGCTCGGTTGAAGGAAGCATCTGATAGACAGAAGTCGTACGCGGATCTCAAGCGAAAAGAAATAGAATTTGATGTGGGAGATCAAGTGTTCCTTAAAGTTTCACCTTGGAAGAAGGTGATGAGATTTGGTCGAAAAGGGAAGTTAAGTCCAAGGTTTATAGGACCTTATCGGGTATTGAAGCGAGTTGGACCAGTGGCATACCAGTTGGAGTTGCCACCAGAACTGAAGTAGATGTACGACGTATTCCATGTTTCCATGATACGTCGTTATCGATCGGATCCATCTCATGTAGTTTCGGTTGAAGAGGTGGAGCTAAGGCCAGATTTGTCCTACGAGGAGGAACCGATTCAGATTCTGGAACAAGATGTGAAAGTGTTACGGAGGAAGTCAGTTCCTCTAGTCAAAGTGTTATGGAGAAATCATGGATCGGAAGAAGCTTCGTGGGAGCCGGAAGAAGCAATGCGACAGCAATACCCTCAATTATTTCAGCCAGGTAATTTCGAGGACGAAATTATTTTAAGGGGGTAGAACTGTAATATCCCGAATTATGGCTTGTGCATTTATGCTTAATTATATGAAATATCATGCTTGAGTATGTTGTGAATGAGTATTATGAATTGTGTGAACTTTAGAAAATAGGAGAGTGCCTTAGAAATTTTTAGATTTTAAATCTAAAAGGGGAAGCTAAGTAGGGTGGCCTTAAGAGAAAATGTGGGGGAGATATATCACACAAATGGGCTTGGTAAAGTGGTTGCAAGGTGCCACTTAGGGTCTTAGTGTGTGACGCCATATGCTAGGGGGGAAAGGGCTTGTGTTCGAGCCACAAGGGGAGCAATAAGGGGAATTTTTATTTTGCTGCAAGGAGCAAAGGCGCCACTTAACAGCAGTTTAAGAAAATATGTAGGGGATTTATGACAAAAGTAGCAGCTTGGTAAAGTGGCTGCAAGGCGCCACTTAAAGCTCACACAAGTGATGCCACAAGCAGGTGCTAATGGGCCAGGGTTCGAGCTACAAGGGAAGCAAAATAAAAAGTTTTATTTTGCAGCAGAGAAGAGTAGTAATGGACGGCATTAGAAGACTTAGGAATGAGTTTAAGATGTGCTTAAATTCCTAGGAAATTTCGGCTAAAGCATAAGATAAATAAGGATTTGTTTTTAAATTATATTTTTTAGATGAAGAAGAGATAAATGTGGATTATTTTTATTATTTTAAATGAAGTGATAAGGAGAAAATCAAGGAACAGCTAGTGTTTGAATGCTAGCCGAATTTAGGAGGGGAAGTAAGTAAGGCATTCGGCCATACTAAGGGGGATTTGTGCCGAAAAATTCATTCTCTTCTCATCTTTTCTTTTGTGCCGAAATTCTCAAAGAAATCAGCTCGTGTCTTTTTTTTTATTTTCTTCCTTTTTTCTATTCATCTCCATAGGCCGAATCTCATCAAACCTTTTTTCTTCTTCTTCTTCTTTCTTCAATTCAATCAAAAGACGAATCTCCCTAGTATTCTCCAAAGCCGAATCCCTCTGAGGTGTTAGGCAAGGTGCTGTCGAATTCTATAGAGAGGGTAAAGACCAAATGTCGTTTGATTTCCATTCTTTTCTTTTAGATTTGTCGAAATCTAGAACTAATCCCATCAATATTCTTGTTTGCCGAAATTTGGAAGGATCTCTCGGGATTTTCAGTGTGGTCAACCATAAGGAGGATTATTCGGGGTTTCAACATCCAAGGTAGGTTATGTGATATTCGGCCATAGGCCATTCTTATGTGACTTAAAGATTAGAATTAAATCTAACCTATGCCTATAGGTATTTTGACACCTTCATAACCAAGTAGCACTTTTCGGGATTCTCAAGGTAAGTGAATCTGATATTCGGCCAAGGCTATAAACAATGATTTAGATCTATACTTTACTTATTCGAAAGCCGAAACTAACCCAGTCAATTGATCTAGTGTTAGCCGATTGCAAGGAAGAAACTCACAAAGTTTCGGGATTTGTTTAGGGATCAAAACGACAGCAAGGTAAGGATTCGGGACTTGATTATTTGGCCGAATGGCCTTTAGCTAAAATACTGACGCTAGATCGGGATTTTCAGGATTGCAGTAAACTTGCTAAGTGAACCAGGTGTGTACCCCACACTATCTCTTAATAGATGTATGGCAATATTTAGTATATATGTTATAATAATGTGAATGTGGCTAAGGTACCATGCAATGGTACAAAGTACTCAGGTACGTCAATTTACTACTACTGTAGTTATCTCACTATGAATATATGATATGGCACATATGAGAACCGTGACAAGAATGTGAAATAAGGCATGATATTGCATGATATGTATGACATGGGCATATGGGTGATTATGAAAGGGGAAGTGAATGTGGTGGTTTTATACCACGATATCTGAATGTGGTGTCACATGACACGAAATATTTTATCTGGTGGCTATGCCATAATATTTATAAGGGCGATGAGCACGTCGACTGCAGCGACTGCCTTCGATGGTGTGTAGCGGATGGAGGGTTGACTTAGTAGTCCCCACGGTGTGCAGGTTGGTACGGGTGATGTGTAGCGGATGGTAACTAGGCTTGGATTTGGGAATGCATCATTAATTGTAAATTATGATATGTATGTGTATGATTTGATATGCCTGAATCATTAGGACTTAGTGTTGGATGTACACATTGAGTCTGTTTGACTCACCCCGTTGTGGGATATTTTTCAGGTGATGATCAGTGATGGACCGGGTCGGCAGAAGCTTAGTGGTGGCCATGCTCAGCAAGGAATTTATTTATTTGGACATTTTATTTTATTTAAGCACTAAAATTTATTTTGGGTTTGTTTTGATGTAATAAGGCCATAGTATGAACTATCTTATGCATGCACTTTAATTCCTTTATTACGATATGATTAATGTTAAACTAAAGTTAAAACCATTCTATAAAAACTAAATCTTTAAATGTTTTGACACTTAAACTCAGTTGATTCTTAGCGTAAGTAAAAACTTTAAAACAAAAATCGGCATGTCTTTTTAATATAAAAGCAAAATTGTAATCAATCCCTGATTTCAAAATTAACTATGTTTTCAATATTAAACCCAAATCAACTTTTCTCCAAAATTACTCAAAGTTTTCCAAAGAAAAAACGAATTTGAACTGTTTTTACTCGAGGAACATACCAGATCTGGTCGAGGCTCGTGAGCCGGGTTTGGGGTGTTTCAACTTTTCGCCCTACTTGGATGGTTTTGTGACCCAAATCACTGTCAGACTTGCTCTTCTCAACAAGACAACTTCAACTAGATCAAATTGACTTTTCTTGACGTAATTTGTTGTCTTTGCCGTCCAATTGTGGTGGAATATAACTCATGTCCCTGTATGATTTAAATAAGCTCTCACACTTATTAATTCAATGGTCCCACTGCAACAATTAAAGCACATAAATTACTATGTAACATTAGATAGTTAATTTATGCAAAATTTAATACATAAATCCATAAATTTACATACTTTACTAAAATTATGCCCATTGTCTCAATATGAACAAAAATCACCCAATTAAATATCCAAATATTCGGTATTAACATAAAATCTAAGTAAAAAGGTGATATAAAAAACTATAAAAAAATCTATAAAATTTAAAGTTTACACACCCCCAAACTTAATCCATTGCTCGTCCTGAGTAATGTTTCATGCAAAGCAAAATTTTAGGGTAATATTGTACAATATTTATATAGAATCAACTTTTCACATAATCATGTTGCAACAAATTTTATGCTCACGAACTCTTCTATAACAAACTTAACTTCTCGCTTTGGCAATAAACCCGACAATTCCTTGGAAAAAAACACATGTAAAATTGTAAACTGTTAGTACCTGATCAACTTTTATTTTCAATACTCTGGAATCTCGGACATATGCATAAAAATGTATCATAGCCTTTTCGAATCAATTTTATACAGATATAACTAAAATCATATTTGATTCACAATCAAATTTATCATATTTAACAGAAATCAATTCACCACTCTGACATCTCAAATCAAATTATTTCTATTGGAAATTACTATAGCGTCTTGAGTAGTCAGCCAATCCATTCCTAGAATAATGTCAAATTCATTAAAAGACAGCGACTTCAAATCAATAGAAAATTCATAGCCTTGAATTTTCAATGAATACTGTTTACAAACCAGATCAAATATAACACTTTGGCCCAAATGGTTCATTACTTTAGCAACAATTCCAGTTGACTTAACCAATATTACCCTTTTTCGTTACTAATATAATACACACACACATATATATATCTACCCAAATTCAATTAATGCATATGTTGTAACATTAAATATAGAAAGGTACTAGCCATAACATTAGGAGTTGAGGCCACATCGTGCGCTTGGACCACACAAATTCTGGCAGAAGTTCACGCTTCAAATCGAATTGCTATGTCTTTTGTTTCGCTTCTAATGACTCTAGTTTTGTCTCAAATTCCCGATTGTCTGACTTTCGTAGAAGTAACAACAGATCTGACATTCTGATTTCATTTCAAATAAATCGATATGACAATCTTTCTTATAATTATCTAGAGATTTGCAAATGAAATAGGACTCGTCTTTCAATCTATATATCCCAAAATGATTCCATCCACAAAAGCTACGTTCAAATCTATTTACATCTCTAGCGCTACCCACACTGGCTACTAAAGTCATCAATGATCTCACATTACTCTGTTTTATTTTATCCCTATCAAACAGCCCTGATGGAACTGAAAATGGCTACTCGATTCTTTCATTTTCTTTTGTGGGGGAGTAGAAACTATTCTGGGTGTGTTACGTTTACTAAGGTCACAAACTTTCATTTCTTTTTGTTTCTTGTAATTGCAATTTGCTTCCATTTTCTAGGCTCAATCAGATAAACAACGAATTTACGAATTTCCATTACACTAACAAACAACTTGATCTTGTTGTTCATTCCATCTTCAAAATGAATACACATTCTTTCATCAGTTGGTACAATCTCACAAGCATACTGGGATGGTTTTAAGCTTCCAATTTCCTCT
The DNA here is from genome assembly GCA_005393395.2 of Gossypium australe. NCBI lineage: Eukaryota > Viridiplantae > Streptophyta > Magnoliopsida > Malvales > Malvaceae > Gossypium > Gossypium australe. Next base: position 62,248,306 of record CM016614.1, on the reverse strand, counting down.
CTTTTTGTTTTTGTTTCAAATTGGTCGCTGTTTGATATTGGGATGGTTTTAAGCTTTCGTAAGCTCAATATAAACCCGAAATTGATTGAATTTCATGTTATACTTGATCATTTATTATGTAATGATATTTAATTGTGATTTTGATTTATATATTGTATGTAATTATTTTGTATTTGTTTGTAGCATCTTATTAATCGGGTTTAGCGATCGGACCGGATAAGGGGTGTTACATTTATTGGTATGAGTTATAGGTTTAGCTAATTCTCAGACTAAATCGAGCTCAGAATCAAGTCTAGAGCTACATGCCAAAGTTGAGTCAACTCTAAGTTGGGATTTGGATGCTGATTATGCTGGTTTTTTTTTTATAATTGAATCGAGTTTAAAGGTACATGCCTGTAACGCCCCGAATTTGGGCCTAGTAGAAATGGGCCTATTGGGCATTAGGCTTAGGAGCATTTAAAATTTTTGAAAACAAGAGAACGACACTAATGCAAGTTGAACCTATTAGGTGAGTGATTTTGGAAGGTTAGGGGGCTTCCATAAAGTCCCGGGATCAAACCTGGGCTTTAGGAAAATTTTGGTTTTAGGTGAGTAAAACATTGGGAGGTAGTAGGTAGGCTCTAAAAATAAAATATGGAGTAAAATGACACAAAAAGAGTTGTGGTCTAGTGGAAAATGGCGCCACATAGGAGATAAGGAAATGATGCCACACAAGGAAACAATGGGTCCAAGGTTCAAGTCTTGGAGCTTGCATTTCATTTTGATTTCTTTTTAAATGAACTTAGACTTTGGCCATAGACTTATATTTAGTTGCGCATGTTTTAAGACAAGAGGAGCTTGTGGCCTAGTGGCTAGCAACATGGATTAATTTACAAGGGAGCCTGAGTTCGAATCCCATTGCAAGAAAAAAGGGATATTTAATTGGCTAAGTTGGGATGGCCAGAGTTTGTGTTGGATTTAAACTCTGCTGAAGGAGGGATCCCACATCGGGAAGCTAACAAGAGGAAAGGTGAGAAGCTGGCTTTAAATAGAGTAATCTATGAGGAAAGTAAGCATACCTGGGTTGGCGTTTGGGCATAGGAGTGTTCGAAGCTCGGATCAACTTCAGATTCCTATCAGGTGTGTATTTCGCAGTACTCTAGCTGTAGAGCGGCAAATGCCGAATTGTCGGTCACACGGTAATGTAGCCACACGAGCGTGCGAGCGCACGTGAGGGGGCTTCGACGCAATAGTTGAGGCCAACATGAGTGTTCTTGTGGGTAAGGCTGTTTGGGCCTCGATGGGCCAAAATGGGCTCGTGGGCCCATATGAATAAGTTGTATGATTGTGTAGTAGATATTGGACTGGTCTATGTGAATCTCATATCTGTTGCTAGATTTGGGCTAAATAGGCCACACAGTGTATGGGCCCATTTGGGCCGAGAATGGGACTTAGGCCCATTCGCACCATTATCTCTGTTTAGAATACTTTGGTTTAACTGGGCAAATCGCAGTTGATCGCTCTAGTGCAGGTGACGGCGCTCATGATTATTTAGTACTCTACGCGATAAGGTGTGCATCCGTATACACTATTCTGATTGTTAATCGGTTGAAAAGCCGAAGGTGCGTATATTGTATTATCTTGACTATTGATCGGCGTTATGCTGAAGAGCTGAAATACCGGCGAGCGATGCCATACGAGCGTGCGATTGCGCGTGTGGTGAACTGAGCTCACGGAACTAGAATGGGCTTGTGCCGTAGTGGGTCACTTGGGCTTGGGCCACCATGAGCGAATTCATGGGCTTGGGCTGTAGTGGGTCACTTGGGCTGGAATGGGCCTCGATGCAAGTTAGACTATTAAATGGAAAGTGGATAGGCTTATCATGTTACGCACATGACTTAGGTGCTTTGGGCCGCGTAAGGCTGAAAGGGGGTCATGTGGGCCCAATGGGCTTGTGGGCCCACACAGATGAAATGTCTATGATGTGACAAGTTATTGATTTGGGCTGTGATGAGTGTGTGGGCCCACTTGGGCAAGGTAATGGGCCTTAGGCCCATTCTCACCGTTAAGTCAAATTAGGTTTCTTAAGTCACTCGAGGAGACTGTAGACCTTCTAGGAGGTCGTAAAATTACCGAAATACCCATGGTTTGCAAAATTATCGAAATACCCCTGATTTGTAAAATTACCAAAATACCCCTGAAGGGTAGGATTACCGAGATACCCTTAGAGGGTAAAATGACTATTTTGCCCTTGTAGGCAAATGACTGATTTAGACTGTGAATTTGACTGATTTGACTGTGATTGTATAAATATGTGTTTAACTGACTTGACTGTGGGCGTATGACTGATATGTTGTTAATATATGTTTAGATGACTGTTACTGAGCATGGCCATTTTGCATACATGTGTAATGATTGAGCATGACATACATGACATATTGCATGGGGCTAGGATTTGTATTTTGGAGGAAGTACTGTACTGGTGGCTATGCCACGTTTTATTGATTTAGTGGCTTTGCCACGTATACTGATTCTAGTTGCTCAACCACGTATACTGTTATTAGCAGCTTTGTTGCGTTGATATTAGTAGCTCGGCTGCGTTCTTGGTGTGTAGGGCTGAGTGGGTCGACCTGGTCCCCACATGGTGTGTAGGGTTGGTACGGGTGGTGTGTTGGCTGGACTGGGTTGGGATGCATCCTCATACTGTTGCATATTTGTTTATGAGATCTGTCACTGTACTGGACTTAGGCCACTTGTTCTGTTATTGGTTTGGGCTAGGCCCAATTGATACTGTTATGGGCTATGACCCAAATAATTTCGTAGTGGGCTTTGACCCACGTATGCTCTGATCTGTACTGTACTGTGACTGTTGAAAGGGCTTTGGACCAGACTGTTTAGGTTTCTGCTTCTATATACTGGCTATTACTCTGGTAAGGGATTACACACTAAGTTTTCATAAACTCACCCCATTTTTAACTGTGCAGGTAATCCTCAACCTTAGACGGGTCGGAGCTGCAAGGGACTCGGAGGTGACCACACGTCCGATTGGCTTTAAAATACACGTCCTATTTTTATTTTAGTTTAATTTGTTGGGTTATAAATTTTGTAATAAGGCCTTAAGATTTCTGAACTTTAATTTTTGGGATTTTATTGATTGTTTTATAATTGCTAGAAGTAGAACACGATTTATCGAAAACAACTATTGTTTTTTCAAAATATCACATTCCGTAACTATTTTAAATTAAGCTTTTCGCAACAAACAAGGTTTTAAAGGTAATAATGTTTTCCAAGAATGATTTCTAATAAAACATGTTTTGAAAATAAGCAAACGAAATCTGAGGTTTTGAATAGCAAAAAGTTTTAAGTTGTAAGAAGTGTTTCTAATGAAAGCATGGTTTTCGAAAAACTCTTCAGTGTGACACGCCAGATTCGAGCCTAACTTCAAGGCCGGGTTAGGGGTGTTACAATGCCACTCCATTGAGAATGAAATTAGGGTCGAATCGGTAGCACCAAGTGTTGATTTAGCTGGTGCTCGACAACCTAGGGTTGATAGAGATAGAAACGAGGGTCAAGGTGATTGACTATCCTTCGAGCTATAGTTGGTGTCTTTTAGAGGGTGGCAGGAGCTACTTCTATAGTAGTACCTGTGCCTGTTGATTGACGGGCCTCAGTTAAAGAATTACGAAGGTATGGTGCTACCAAATTTCTGGGTTTCAAAGGGGTTGATCCCTCAACTGCTGAAGTTTTCTTGGAATCAACTAAACGAATTCTACAACAACTTGAATGGACCCCACTTAAATGTGTAATCTTTGTTGTTTCTCTACTACAAGAAGAAACATATATGTGGTGGTAGACAGTTGCATGTCACATACTTGCTAGGTGAGCCGATTGAGAGTTCTTTCAAGCTGAATTTCAAAAAAAAGTAAGTCAAAGAGTTATACCTTGAGGATTGGAAGCAAGATTTTTTTTATTGTAACAAAATGAAATATCAATAGTTGATTACGAGCGTAAGTTTCTACGACGCAGTTGTAACATCCTAAAATTCGGGATTATGTATTTTACACTACTCCATGCGTTAGGCTAACTATGTATGTTAGTTGTGTGTGTTTGGGGGCCCTGGGAAGGCCTGGGGTCGAGTTGGGCCCTAGTAAAAATTTTAGTGATTGGGCACTTAAGGGGGAGAACGTAGGTGACGTCAAGGCATATGGGAAAAGATTGGTAAAATGTTAGCACAAGCTGGCGTGTGGCAAGGTGGCTGTGGCGTGAAATGGGCAGAGAGGAGAGCTTGGGTTTGAATCCCACCTGCTGCAGGTGAAGGTAGTAGAGTTTAGCTTGGACTCTGCAGGAGGAGTTGAAGACTCAGTCAAATGGGTTTGAATGGGTGATGGAGAGAAGTTTGAAGAGAAAATCAAGGAGCAAAATATGGGATTGAGGTGAGAAGGGGTGTTGGCCGAATTTGGGGAAGTGTTAGAGGGAAGAATTTCTGTCAAGAGAGGTCTTTTGGGGTGAATTGTGCATTCGGTTTTGGTAGGGTGTTCATGTGCCGAATTTTCTTAGGCTTTTTGTTGAGTTCTTGGCGTATTAGGAGGTTCTTTTTCTTTTTACCATTTGGTGCATCTCTTCTTGCCTAAAACCGTGACCACTAAGGAATTTCTTCTCTTTTCTTTCTCATCCTTCTCTTAGTCTTCTTCTTTCTCTTTGTTAGTTGACAAGCAATTGGTGACCGAATCCCTCTCTAGTCCTTTTTTCTCTACATAGCCAATTCTCTTCAACACTTAATCTTCTCTTTCTCTGCGCGTTTAGCACCTTCTTCCTTGGCTGAATCGGGTAAGTGGATTCATTCTCTTCCTCTCATCCTCTCTTCTTCATGGCAGAATGTTTGACCCTTATCATTCGGTTGGTTCATTTTATCTCTAAACCGAAACTCCATTTCCCTTACTCTTTCTTCTTGTGACGGCATCTTGTAGTTGTTTAAACGGAGTTGGCCGATTTACTCTTCTCAGTCCACTACAGCAAAACAGACTTTTAGCGGCGTTTTTAGTGGCGTTTTAAAGAAAAACGCCGCAAATATTATACATTAGCGGCGTTTGAAGGAAAACGCCACAAAAAAAATGAGCAGTAGCGGCGTTTATTCACAAAACGCTGCTAAAAAGGATAAATAGCGGCGTTTATTTGTAAAACGCTGCTAAAAGTCTGAGCATTAGCGGCGATTTTGTAAAAACGCCGCTAAAAGTCTGAGCATTAGCGGCGCTTTCGTTAAAATGCCGCTAAAAGTCTGAGTATTAGTGGCGCTTTCGTAAAAACGCCGCTAAAAGTCTGAGCATTAGCGGCGCTTTTGTAAAAACGCCGCTAAAAGTCTGAGCATTAGCGGTGCTTTTGTAAAAACGCTGCTAAAAGTCTGAGCATTAGCGGTGCTTTTGTAAAAACGCCGCTAAAAGTTTGACTGTTTTTAAATTTATATATTAAATAATTTCTTATATAATCGTAAAAGAGATATATTAATTTTAAAATATTAAATTAATTATCATTATAGTTTATGGTTTAGCATATATAGTTTAAGGTGTAAGGTTTAGGAGTTACTATTTTAATGTTTAGGGATTACGGTTTATGATTTGCGGTTTAAGGTTTAAGGGGGATGTGTTAGGGTTTCATGGGTTAAAAGTTAGGGTTGATGGGTTTAAAGGTAAATGGTTGAGGGTGTGGGGTTAATAGGCTAAGGATTTAGGGTTAGGGGTTAGGGTTCTATGTGTTATGATTTAGGGTTAGGTTAGGGTTTTGGCCGAGTTTATAGTTTAGGGTTTATTATTTTAGAGTATGGGGTTTTGGGTTTAGTGCTTAAACCATATCGAATAATAAGTTAGAGTCTTAGTGTTTAGGGATTTAAGTATTAGGGATTTTGATAAAATAGATAAAAATTATATTGTTTTAGGGTTTAGGTTTTAGATTAAGTTATTTCTTTAATTACTTCTGCAATGTAATATATATATGAGTTAAGGTGTATAATTTAGAGGTTATATGGTTTAGCGATTATATGGTTTAAGGGTTGTGGTTTAATGTTTAAGGGTTAATGTTTATAGGGTTTAAGGGTTAAAGTTTAATATCTAAGGGTTAATGGTTATGGTGTTTAAGGGTTAAAGGTTATGGGTTTAGGGTTCAAAGACTAGTGGTACAAAGGTAGGCGTTAGGGTTTTAATATATTAATATTATGATTATATATAGTTTAAATTATTTAATACATAAATAGATAAACTTTATATATATTAATGGTTTAGGTTTTAAGGTTTAATTGAGATTTATAAAATGATGAAATTATTTGAAATATTAAAAAATCAAGAAAAAATAAAACTCAAAAAATAAAAAGTTTATAAAAATAAAAAAAATGAAATACATGGAAATTGTCATACAAGTTGTTATGTTTAAAAAATTTAAAAAGTTTAAGTCGTCATTATTTCCTTTTACAAAATAACAGTTTAATTTTGTTTTTTCTTAAATTAATAATTTAAATTAAACTATTTAAAAAATTGAGGTGAACATTAACTAAAATAAAATAAGTATTAAAATGAAAATATTATACAAATTTAAATACATTACCTTTACCTGCCGACTAAAATATGTATATTACAAATAAAAATATTGAAGTACATAATAATATATTAATAGTAATTTTTTTTTAAATATCATAGTTTATTCACTACTACGATATACTTTATTTTTATTTGTTGATAGTTACAATAATAATCATATAATATATTTTCACATACAAATAAAAATCATCCAATAACAATTAAAAAATAAAAGGCACAAACAGAGAGCAATACGACGCCGTTTCATTTTGAATTTTTAGTGGCGTTTTAAAAAAAACGCCGTAAGAAATTATTATATGATTAAACGACACAGTTTTATATGTGTTATTAGTGGTGCTTTGTTCAAAACGACACAAAAATATATCAAGCAACTGCTAAACGGCGACGTTTCGTCTAAAAAAAACGTCGTTTTGTACTATGTTTTTAGTGGCGTTTTTTTATAAAAACGCTGCAAATAAGATGTCATTAGTGGCGTTTTATCATAAGCGCTGCAAATTTTCACTCACCTAACTTAAACTACGTCGTTTTTTTAGCCCCCAAATTTCAAGTCAGATTAATCCCCCGATTTTTTCAGCCTAAGTTCCTAAAATTTTCTCGCCCAAATTTCCCAATTTCCCCCAAGCTCTTCTTCCCCACTTCCCCAATTTCGTGATTGAGTCCGTATAGAAATTTTTGCTTCCTACTGTTTTGCTACTGTTTTGTTCTCTCCATCTTCCCCAAAAAGTCTGAGACCTTGAAGGAGAAACCTACAAGTTAAAATTTCTCTTCCTTGACCGTGAGAAGGCAAATCGGTGGTGAAAGGTAGGGTACGCCTTCATGTTTTCTGTTCTTATTCATTCTTTTTTATCATGTACATACACATATTTTTTTCTCCATCTTAAGGACTTTTTAATGTTTTAGGGTTGCCTATTTCTGATCCGTTCTTTTATGTAAATCCATGCATTACTGCTCGCAATTGAAGCATGCCCATTTGATTGACTGCAATTGCAACTGCAACGAACAAGGTACATTCCTCTTTCAGTTTTATATTATTTTAAACAATCGAAAAAAACTTCCCTTTACTGAAAACATTTCAAGAAACTGAGTTTTCACGTCTTTCACATATTTTTCTCCAACAATCAACAATGGTGTTCATTCTCTTAAACATACAAAAGGCCAAAATTGTAAACTCCAACCAATTCATCCCTATAGAACCCATTTAGGTTCAAGTAGTTGTAGTACCAAAATTAATAAAAGGTAACTTCTTGATTGTGAGTGGTGTGGATATGTTACTCCGCGAGTGAATAATATCTTTCAGCCAAGGGAGGGATGAAAGGCTTAGATCAAGCTTTGTTTAGATTAATAGGTCTATTTAGTAGATTGAAAAACATTTAGAGGTTAAAGTTTTAGGTTTAGTTTTAGACATTCTATATTTACTTAAAGGTGAAGCATTCATTGAGATATTTATTTCATTTTCCTTTAGTCCCTACTAGTAATTAGCCATTGTTGAGTTATCAAATCAACGTTTCTTTAAGAAGCTTAGAACATAAAATTGAATAGGTAAAACACTACACAAGCCACCACTTTAATTAAAATTTCTTTACCTTATGTAGAATGTTTTCTTTACCTCATTTGCTGCTCAACAAAATTAAATCATAAGTTATATGATTAAAAAAATAAAACATGTCAACTCAAAAACTTTGACTACACCAATATTGTTGTTTTATCTGCTGTTTCAACATGAGGTGAAACATAAATTTAAAATTAATATTGTTTTATGAATAAGGATGAATTAACTTATAATCATGAGATTGACATGTCTTTCATATTGAAAGAAGGCTTGACGATGCAATCTATAAGTAGCCATTAGTCCGAGACCAATGTTTTTTACTCAGGATTTATCATTTATATACAAATGGTTGAATAAAAAAGAGTTGGTTTGCTTTTCCCTACGGTTCAAATTAGAATATCAATTTGGTAGCTTGTTAAATTTGAATTACCAATTGGTTTTTGAACATGATTTAACACAAATTCATCTAAACTAATAAAATATTTAAATTTAAGCTTCATAGATAGTAAAACATACTTATTCGGCCTTTGGATGGCCATTGAAGGTGTGGTAGTTGGAATGAGAAAGAAATTATGTTGATTAATCCTCAGTTCACATGAATTCCAACTTTAATCTTTTAAATAACCTCTACAATAATGTAGAAAAATACATAATTTGTCATTTAATTGAAACAAGGTATCTGCATGGATGTTGTTGTTTACTTTGAGGGGGAAATTAGTTTCATTCTGTATTGAAATGGTCAATTAGCCATCATAATCATTGTTTGCTGAAATGATTGGAGGAAACTTTCTAAATTGGAGATGTTGGATCGTTTACAAACAAATGTATAATCCATGTAATGAATGCCCATGTTACTCAAATTGACCAAGCAGGCAAAGGATTTTATTACTCTCCAACTCCCAACCGTCTTAGCATTTATATATGAATAGATAATAAATTTAAGTTGTTCCTTGGGGGGCTTCAAATATTAATTTCCATGTCAATGTCCTTTTCTGTTGTGTCAGCAGTGTTCATGTCATAGTATACTTATGCATGTCCATGCTTCATAGATTTTATGTTTGCTTATGGCACACACAAACAATTGTATTTAATTACATGAAAATAGCTACTTTTTTTAAATGGACATGTGTCTCTTGACAGCAAACTGAACAAAATGAATAAGCAGTGTTGAGAGCAATCGTTTCACCTCTACATTTTCACCAACCAAGAATGTAAGTTAATTCACTTGTACTTTTGCTATTTATACCATTTTATTTTTTATTTATTTTATTATTTTCGATTATGAAAATAGTTTTATCTCCTTTTATATAAAATCAATAAAAACTGAATTATATTGAAATTTAAACATGTGGCAAAATGAATTTGAAGTAAAATTTCATTTGATTTTTATATTAAAATTTAACAAATTATTACATAAAAGTTCACCCTATGATCTAGTATATTTCAATGTTGAAGTGCAATTGTAACAACCCAAACCCGGCCCAAACACTATGGTCGAATCGGGATCGTTACGGGGAAAATCTTTTCGAAAACCATTTTGAAACCCATAAAGCTTTGTTGAAAACTTCTCGGATTTGATTATCTTGATAAATTCATACTTAGTGTTTATTTTTTTTAAAACCAATATTTAAGTCCACTACAAAACAAATTCCAACTGTGCCCGATGGCATTTTAAAATATTTTCGTGTTTAATTGGAAAACCATGTGAATTTAATTAAATTTTAATAATATAGTTTTAAGCAAAATATCCTACATATGAGAGAAATAACAAAAGTAAAGTTTAGGGAGGCCTTATTACATCCAAAATAAAATAAACCAATAATAAAAATAAAATAACTAAATTTGAACTTCAATTAGTTCAAGTCCACTGCATGGCCACCTCGAGTCATCCCGGCTCCACATCCGCAATCTAAGTGTCACCTGAAAATATAAAGGAGAAGGTGAGTCACCAAGACTCAGTATGTAACCCTTCCCCCAATTTAAAGCATTTTCATACACATCAAATAACAAATTAGTTATGCAAATCATCATGTGTCCCAACCTAGCCAGCCATACGCCACTGTCTACCCCGTTGTGGTACCAAACCACTGGTGGTGCCAAACCACTGGTGACATATAGTCACGATGTGCTACCAAAGCACTGGTGTCCGTAGACACGAATCGGGTGATGGGGCCAACCCATCGTGTGATACCAAATCACTGGCAGACGATCCCGTATCTCAAGTGGGGCCAACCCACGGTGGTGTTAACCACAGGGATAAGTCGCTATTGAGGTACCAAACCTCTGGAGGTACCAAACCTCTGGTGACCGTAGTCACAGTGTGTTACCAAAACACTGGTGCCCGTCGGCACATTATCACTGCCCCCTCCACTCATCAACCCACATAGTCAACAGTCACATATAGATTTATCATATGTATTATCACAACATGCTTCCCAAAAGCATAAAATAGCAATCATATGCACAGGTACTTACCTGGTTACCCCGTATACCGTTATGGTATTCAAGCCATTGCTACATACATCAAATTAGCAATCACATTACTTAGCATAATTTAATAAGTTAAATGGTGTGTATGTACACACCTGTCACCACGGTATTCTCAAATCCCGAAGAAAGTCAATCGGCCACACTCTAAGTCCTTGCCCCTATATTCGACCAACTATCAAGGTTAGTATTATGGCCTATTCGGCCAACCAAAACAAATCTAGAGGGGTTAGTTATGGTCCCGAATCCTTACCTTTGCTTTGCTACGAACCACGGCACTCGATACACAGGTCTGCTGTACCAAGTACTTAGTTAATCAATACTGTTAATAGCCTTTGGCTTAAACTAATACCAAATAACTAACTAAAACAGATCTTACCATCACTTACCCAAAAATCGAATTCTAGAGATCGGCTTTGAGTCGACTGCCTTACGCTTCTGAGCACCTAGAAGAAATCGGTTACTACTTGTTTTAGTAGTCTTATAATAATTGCCGAAATCGGCACCTTCCTTTGTAGAAATCGACAGAATATAGAGAGGAGAAAATCCATAGGTATTCGGCCAAACTTACCTTCACAATTGAGAGGAAATCCTGATGCCTTTAATGCCTCTGTGATATTCGGCCAAAGGGTGCTATTAGGGAGGAAGAGAACTTTCGGCCACTGAGATAGGGAATAGGTTCAATTGAAAAGAAAGAAAAATGAAGAGAAGTGGAGGGTGGGGAGTTTCGGCCAAAATATGAGAGAAGAGAGGGAGTTTGAAAGAAAGAAAGAAGCAGGGTGAAGTGTTTAGCCGAAATTGTGAAGACAAAAATATACTAAGGGGAATTCGGCTACTTGGAAAAAAGTCTAAAAGAAGAATCAAGGTGGTAGGGGGGGTTTATAAAGAATTCGGCACTCCCCCTCCCATTGCTTGCCGTCCACTCCTTTGCATAAGGAGTTCAAATTCGGCTCAATACCTAAAACTTCTCTTGGCCATACATTTGTATTAATTCAAAATTAATTTGAATTAATCTCCATTAATCAATTAATAATCAAATAATCTACTTAATATCCCAATAATATCCCTTTAAAATACTTGATTATCCCATGATAATTCATTTAAAATACATCCTTATTATCTCCATTTATCTCTTCATAATCCATAGAATTTAAGAAATTAAAAATGCTCATATTATCTCAAAAAAAAAATATATATATAAAGAGGGAAAAATCCTCCCTATGTGCCGTCCAACATAAATGAAAAAGAAGGGGGATTCATGTGACTCGAACACAAGCTCCCCTTACTCTCCTTGTGGCGTCACATGCAGCTCTTAAGTGGGCTTACTTTGCCACTTAGTCTAGGCTCATCTTATGTCCAAATTATACTAATTTATTCTTTTAACACCCTTCTGCTGAGGCTCCCTACCTTTTAAGTTAAAAACTGAATTTTTTTCCATTAAACCGAGCCAACTCAAAGCCTTAAATTGATCATTATTATTCCATAAATAATGACACAGCAGTTCATACATAAGAAAAATAATTTATTTCCAAATAGCCCCGTTTTTGGGATGTTACAGTTCTACCCCCTTAAAATAAATTTCGTCCCCGAAATTACTTAACTAGAAAAGGTGGGGGTATTGCTGCCTCATTACATCCTCAGGTTCCCACGTAGCTTCCTCCGTACCATGGTTCCGCCACAGCACCTTCACCAAGGGCACTGACTTCCTACGTAGAACCTTCACATCTCGGTCTAAGATCTGAACTGGTTCCTCCTCAAACGATAAATCCGGATTCACCTCGATCTCTGCCATTGGCACAACGTGCGATGGGTCTGACCGATACCGTCTCAGCATTGATACGTGGAAGACATCATGGATCTGACTCAGTTCTGCCGGCAACTCTAGCTGATAAGCTACTGGTCCCACTCGCTTAATCACCGTATATGGGCCAATGAACCTTGGGCTCAGCTTTCCTTTTCGCCCAAATCTCAACACCTTTTTCCAAGGCGACACTTTAAGAAAAACCTTGTCACCTACCTCATACTCCATCTCCTTGCGCTTCAAGTCAGCATAAGACTTTTGTCTATCCGATGCTTCTTTAAGACGATCCCGAATCGCCCTAACTTTGTCCTCAGTTTCTGCAACCAAATCTGGACCCAAGACTTGTCTTTCCTCTAACTCCGTCCAACATGTAGGAGTACGGCATTTCCGTCCATACAATGCTTCGTATGGTGCCATCTGGATACTCGCTTGATAGCTATTGTTGTAGGCAAATTCCGCTAATGGTAGAAATTCTTCCCAACTACCTCGGAACTCCAAGACACAACCTCTCAGCATATCCTCCAAAATCTGTATCACTCTCTCTGATTGTCCATCGGACTGTGGATGAAAGGCTGTACTGAAATCCAACCGTGTACCCAAAGCTTGATGCAATGCTTTCCAAAACCTCGACGTGAACCTCGAATCCCTATCCGAGATAATCGATACTGGCACACCATGCAATCTGACTATCTCAGCCACATATAACCTTGCTAGCTTCTGGAGTGAATAATCCATTCTTACAGGTACGAAGTGAGCTGACTTGGTTAACCGGTCCACAATCACCCAAACTGCGTCCTTCTTGCTGGGCGTAAGGGGTAGCCCACTAACGAAATCCATAGTGATCCGTTCCCACTTCCATTGAGGGATCTTTACCGGTTGAAGTAGCCCTGATGGCAACTGATGTTCAGCCTTAACCTGTTGACATGTCAAGCATCTTCCTACAAATTCCGTTACTTCACGCTTCAACCCAGGCCACCAAAACTGCTTCCGCAAATCCCCATACATCTTGTTTCCTCCCGGATGCATAGCATATGGGCTGCTATGAGCATCTTGGAGAATTTTCCGCCTCAACTCCACATCTTTTGGCATACATGCTCGCCCTTGAAAACATAGCACCCCATCACTAGATAGACTGTACCCTTCCAAACCACCATCCTGAACTTGCATTCTCTTAGCATTTAACCCTTCGTCCACTAACTGCTTGTCCTTAATCTCCTCGATCCATGTTGGCTTTACTTGAAGTTCCGCCAAGAGACTTCCATCATCATATAGGCTCAACCGAGCAAACATCGCTCTTAAGTCCGTCACAACCTTCCGGCTCAACGCACCAGCTACCACGTTAGCCTTGCCCGGGTGATACTCGATTGAACAATCGTAGTCCTTTAAAAGTTCAATCCACCGACGCTGTCTCAAGTTCAGATCCTTCTGAGTCAGAAGATACCTCAAACTCTTATGATCCGTGTAAACTATCGACTTCTCCCTATAGAGATAATGCCTCCATATCTTCAAAGCGAAGACAACTGCTGCTAACTCCAAGTCGTGCGTCGGGTAGTTAACCTCATGCGATCTTAACTGACGGGACGCATAGGCCACTACCTTCCCATCCTGCATCAACACACATCCCAAACTAGTATGGGATGCATCACAATAGACAATAAACAACCTTCCTGCTTCAGGCTGTACCAAAACCGGAGCTTCCGTCAAAATTTTCCTTAGCTTATCAAAGCTTTCTTGCTGCTTCTCCGTCCATACAAATGGAACACCTTTTTTTAGCAGCTTCGTCAATGGTGCAGCAATTAAAGAAAATCCTTCTACGAATCTCCGATAGTATCCCGCTAAACCCAGAAAACTTCGTATTTCAGCCACCGACCTAGGTGGTTTCCAATCCAATACTGCTTCTATCTTGCGAGGGTCTACTCTAATTCCTTCCGCCGACACTACGTGCCCTAAGAAAGCTACTTCCCTTAGCCAAAATTCGCACTTGCTGAATTTGGCATATAACTGCTTCTCCCTCAATACTTGTAGAACTATACGTAAGTGCTTATCATGCTCCTCCTCTGTCCTTGAGTAAACCAAGATGTCGTCTATAAATACCACGACAAATTGGTCCAAGTACTGCTGAAATACTCTATTCATTAAATCCATGAACGCCGCCGGTGCATTGGTCAACCCAAATGGCATTACGAGAAACTCGTAGTGCCCATACCGAGTTCGGAATGCCGTCTTGTGGACATCCACTTCCTTCACCCTTAATTGATGATAACCCGACCTAAGGTCAATCTTTGAAAATACCGCCGCTCCCTTCAATTGGTCAAATAAGTCATCGATCCGAGGCAACGGGTACTTGTTCTTGATTGTTAACTTGTTCAACTGACGGTAGTCGATGCACATCCGCATAGATCCGTCCTTCTTCTTGACAAATAACACGGGTGCTCCCCATGGAGATATGCTAGGTCGGATAAATCCTCTATCCAAGAGCTCCTGAATTTGAGCCTTCAGCTCCACCAATTCCTTTGGTGCCATTCGGTATGGTGCTATAGACACAGGTGCCGTTCCGGGTAGCAAGTCAATACCGAATTCAACTTCCCGATCTGGAGGCAGACCCGGAAGCTCTTCTGGGAACACATCAGCAAATTCCCCAACCGTTCGGACCCTTCCAACTACTGACTCCTTAGCTTCCAAAGCACAGATTCGAACCAAATACGCCTTACAACCTTTCTTGACCATCTTTTCCGCCTTCAATGCAGACACCACATTGGATAGGTAATTCCTTCTATCACCTATCATAACCACTTCACCACCTTCAGCCGTCTTAAGAACCATGCGCTTAGCTGCGCAATCCAAATTTGCCCGATACTTAACCAGCCAATCCATTCCAAGGATCAAATCGAACTCCCCGAATGGTAGTTCCATCAGATCGGCTACAAATACGACCCCTTGGAGTTCTAGGGGTACGTCTCTATAAAGTTTGTCTACGACTACAGAGTGTCCTAGAGGGCTTAATACCGTCATCTTCCTAGAAGTAATCTCAGAGTCTAGGTCCATAGTTCCTACCACACTACCAGCAATGTACGAGTGCGTCGAACCCACATCAATTAATGCAACATAAGGTAAACCAAATATTAGAAACGTACCGGTTATGACGTCCGGTGCGTCTCCCTCCTCGCGACGCCTCGCTGCATAGACTAAGCCAGGCTGCCTAGCCTCTGTGTTACCCGAACCTCTGCCCTGAATTCCACGACCTCGGTTGGAACCATTGTTTCCTCTGCCATTACCCCGACCCCTCTGTGGTGGTCCAACATTTCTACCCTCAGCGTGATTCTGATTTTCTGGCTGATCCTTAGCCGCCTTTTGAGGACAGTCCCTTACCCGATGCTCCAAAGACCCACACTCAAAACAACCTTTGTTACCGGTCCAACAACTCCCCCAATGGGTTTTTCCACAGCGGTTGCACTGAGTTGGCCTTTGATTAGTAGTCATGGGCCTTGCTGCCTGATTTGGCCCACCTGGCCTAGCCTTTTTCTGGACATTACCACCTGACCCAGCTGGCCCAAATCCTCTCTTCTGATTATTCCTACTATAATTTTGCCTCACAGCCTCCTTGATCCCCTCGGCCACCTTGGCCTTTTCCACTAGGGATGAGAACTCACGCACCTGCTGCGGAGCTATCAACAGCCTCAAATCATCTCGGAGTCCATCCTCAAAGCGGACACAGCGCTCGTGTTCGGTAGCCACGATGCCTCTAGCATACCTACTCAGTCTTAAAAACTCTGCTTCATATTCCGCTACTGACTTAGTCCCTTGCACTAACCCCAGGAAGGCTTTCCTCTGAGCATCTGTATAACTGGTGCCCACATATTTCTTCTGAAAGGCCGTCTTAAAGTAGTCCCACGTGAGATCATCAGCCGCGGCTCCATCCCGGACTGTCAGCCACCACTGGTACGCTTCATCCTTTAGAAGTGACACCGCCCCTTTCAGCTTTTCCTCCTCAGTCAGGTCGAGATCATCCATGACCCTTTCCGTAGATTCCAACCAATATTCTGCGGCACTGGGTGCCACTCCTGAGACACCACGGAATACCTCGGCCCCGTTAGACCGAATTCGCTCGGGAACAGACTTCCGAGCTCCCAAATTCCCACCAGCCCCAGCCACCATCTCCAAAACTCGCAAAACAGCTTGCGACACAGCCTCACCACCGGTCTGGTCCTGCTCCTCAGCCCTGAAAGTAGGAGGTGGTGGTGGCGGTGGTACCTCGTTTTCTGAACCTTGACCTGACCTGACGGGTTCAGACACCGTCATTCTACCCCTACCGCGTCCACGACGTCCACGTCCTCTAGAACTCATTCTATCTACTGCGCTTTAATCTGATTAAGAAAATTTTATGTGTTAGCATTTGTTTCACTTTCTTATTCGCGAAGACATTTTATGAGCAGAATTTAATTAGGGATTCTTTCGAGCAAACAAGGTTTCAGTCTTCTATCCTAGTTCACACAAAAAGTTCATGCATCCATTCCTTAATGCTTTCCATACCTATTCACTCTTCGGACATTTCTGCCCATTTCTAAACCAGGGGTATTTTCGTCATTTTCCCTACAGGGGTATTTTCGCAAATAAAGGAATTTTAAAACTTTAGTAAAGTAGGTCATTTTGAAATTCCCAAAACTGGAGGATATCTATGAAAATTTGTAAAATTGTAATCGTTTTGAAACCAGGGGTATTTTGGTAATTTTATCAATCAGGGGCAATTTTGTCATTTTGATAAATCAGGGATATTTTCGTCAGTTGTAAAACTTTGAGGGTCCTTTTTGAAAATTTTCCTTTTCAAATAGTGACGTTGGTAAAGTTTTCCAAAGATCAGGGTCATTTCGGTAATTTCCACAAATTGAGGGCGTTTTCGTAATTTTCCAAAATCAAAATATTTTATTGATGATTTTCAAAACTGAGTTTTTGAATATTTGCAAAATAGGTAAAATTTTGGGCAAAACCATTGAGTTGATATTTTATGAACTGAGGGCATTTTAGTAATTTTACACCTAAGGGTATTTTTGTAATTTTCCACAAATCAAATTTTTCGAGGAAAAAGTTGTAAAAATGATGTTCTCCGATTTGAAAGAGTTATTGCAAAAGTTTTGAAAACATTAGGGTTCTTGTTGTTTCGTTCCTTTCAAAACATGGCTAATTCCCTTTTCGGGTTTTAATCATAGTGTTTAGCCTATGACCGAGCCCTTATGGTCAGGGTGAACCAAAGCTACGCACCAGGCAGGATTCGAGTGAAGAGGAGGTGGGTCACGCGGACCGCTTAAATACCAAGCTTCCACTGAACCTTTCTAGACATGCGCATAGAGGTTGCCACACCACTGAGCCCTCTGAGTTAGGGTGAGCCGAAGCTACGCACCAGGTAGGATACCTGCGAAGAGGAGGTGAGTCACGAGGACTGCTTAAATACCAAGCTCTTCCGGATCCAATCCTAGACATGCGTACAGGGGTTACCACACCCTAGCTCACTGGCTAAGTCATAGATTGGTTTAGTTCTTTAATGTCTTATGTTGGGTTCATGTGTTCGAGTAATCTAATCCTAGGGTTCAAGTCCTATAAGTCTATCTACGTTCCATACTTCCTACCCTTCTACAGAATATAATTCACCAAGAGGTTCAGTGTAACACCCCAAACCCGGACAAGACACCACGTCCGAATCTGGTATGCTACGGGGAATTCGTTTTTGAAAAGTTAGACCTTCCGTTTAGAAAGCTGAGTGAAAACACAGTGTTTCTGAAAACAATTTGAGTAGTCTTGTTTGAAAAACAGTTGATGTATTTGAAACCCGGAGATTTTGAAAACTTAGCCAGAATTTGTAGTTAAAACGAGTTTAAACCATTTAAAACCTCAGTAGTTTCTTAGTGATACATAAAACATTTTTAACTTAGAAGAACTACAAGTTTGGATTGGAAACCAGTTGTTTTTGTTTATCAAGAGACCTGGTGTGATACCCGATGGTATAGTTTAAAACACATTGCGTTATAATTTTGAAAACATTATCTTTCCATGTTTTAGTAAAATTTATACCGACTTATTTTGTTAAGGCATATTAAATCTAATTAAAATATCAACCAATCTTAAAACATAAATTAAAGGCCTTTTACAGAACAAATTGAAACCCAATTTAAAGTAATAAGCTAAAGTACCAATAGTTATAGAGTCTGAGTAAAAACTTTATTCGGCATGGCATGTGCTTCCCGAGTCCATCCCGGCTCCAAGTCCGCGTCTACGAGTCACCTGAAATGTCAAAGGAGAGGGTGAGTCGAGTGACTCAGTGTGTAAATCCCGCTCCCGATAAAACAACATGCTAACACACAACATACATAGCAATATAGTCAATGCAACCCGATCCTAACCATCCGTATCACCTTTTCTACCCCGTGTGGTACCAAACCACTGGTGGTGCCAAACCACTGGTGACATATAGTCACAATGTGCTCCCAAAGCACTGGTGTCCCAAAGACACAATATCTGTCAATGTGCTACCAAAGCACTGGTGTCCCAAAGACACAATTGTGCTACCAAAGCACTGGTGACCGAAGTCACAAATCCAATGTTGATGGGGCCAACCCATCGTGTGTTACCAAAACACTAGCAGACGATCCCATATCTCAAGTGGGGCCAACCCACGGTGGTCAAACCACAGGGACAAGTCGCAATGAGGTGCCAAACCTCTGGTGTCCCAAAGACACAATGTGCTACCAAAGCACTGGTGACCGTAGTCACAAATCTGGTGATGGGGCCAACCCATCGTGTGTTACCAAAACACTGGCGTCAATCCCGTATCTCACAAGTGGGGCCAACCCACGGTGGTCAAACCACAGGGACGAGACGCTGAGGTACCAAACCTCTGGAGGTGCCAAACCTCTGGTGACCCAAAGTCACAAAGTGTGCTACCAAAGCACTGGTGCTCGTCAGCACAATATATCTCTGCTCCCTCCTCTCGTATCACCCATCAACATACCATGCTCATAAAATCATGCATATCATACAAATCATGCATCTCATGCTGATATGTCTAACCACATATCCCATATCACATATATCCATAGCCATGATATCATATAAATCATCAATAACTCATAATGATATTAGTAATAACTTACTCGAATCCAAGCTCATACCCAAATGGGTATCATATCAATCCATCAACTGCCATAATTTTAATAGGCATACAGGTGTATTAATAATATTACTAAATGTAAGTGTGTTAGTATACACACCTGATAAATCCGAGTCTAAAGATCCCTACGAATGACCCTGTGTCCCTTGATGACTAGCTCCTACAATCGGTCCAACATTAGGGGTTAGGCACTAAGCCCATTCGGCCAACACCATTAGACCAAAAGAGTTGTCGAATCACTCTTACCTTGCTATTGGTTTGATTCCTTATCAAACCCGAACCACAGCAATACTCTTTCCAACAATCGGCCACCCCTAACAAGAACAGTTAATCTTTTGTTACCTTTGCCTTAATCGAAACCAAAGAATTGAACTACTAATAACAATATCAATCACTTACTAATCAATTGACAGAAACAAAAACGGCTTCTCTTGCTTGCTTCCCCAATCCAAAGATCCTATAACGAAGAGATTAGAATCCATCCCAATTGACCATATTCGGCCCTTAATTACACCAAAACCGATTGAGAAAAGAAAGGAAAATAAATGACCATTCGGCCATGGACTTACCAATTTCAACCGATTGAAGCAAGGCCTCCAAGCACCACTGATATTCGGCCACTACCACTACTAGGAAAAAGGGATTCGGCCTAGGTGTTCCACACCCCTCTTTCGGCTTTGAGTACAAAGAAAAGAGAATATAGATGGGAAGAAATAAGGGTGGTATTCGGCTAACACCCAAAAAAAAATGGAAAAAGAAGGAATGAAGGTGTATTCGGTTTGCAAGAGAAGAAATGGAGATTACGGCACTAGGTTTTGAGAAAAATAGAAGAACATTTGAGGCAAGTTGATATGGTTTCGGCTAGCAAGAGAAGAGATGGAAAATGTTTTGGAGAGGTGGAGTTTCGGCTCAAGTGTTTTCAAGTGAAGAGAGAAAAAGAGAAAGTGAGGTGGAGAGAATACTAATTCGGCTTATACCAAATGAAGAGAAGAAGAAGATAGGGGAGAAAGCATTCGGCCAACAACACAAGGTGTAGAAAACGATTGCAAAAAAATTTGGCAATATGTCCTTGGACTTACGGTTTCAAAGAATAACAGGTGAGAACACTCTCTTTGATGGAAATCGGCTTACTAATGTCAAAAAAGAAAAGTAGCTTGACACTCCTCTCTTGACCGAAAATGTTCAAATGTGCCTAGGAAGATTTCGGCTACCAACTCCCCATGCCATGCCGTCCCTTACTCCAACCCCTACCAACCGGCCACCCCTCAACACTCCCCCAAAAATTCGGCCATATCCCACAAACAACTCCCATTCACTCATTTGAAATGAGTGGACCAAGTCACACTCCTAAAATCCCTCTCCACCTCTCATTTGAAAGTGGAGACCAAGTCATAGGAGGAATTCAAGTTGCTCCCAAACTCTTCCTCCATGCCGTCCAAAAAGAGTGCCAAAATGGCCACTCCGCAGCTCGAACACAAGGCCTCCACCCCCTGTGAATGACGCCACCTAGCTCCCAAGTAGCACCTTGCTCAACCACTTTGCCAACACTTTATTTGTGCTATAAAACCACGAAAATAATTCTTAAACCCCAGCTTCCTCAGCTCCCTTCACCTAATACCCAAAAACCAAAATTTTCTAATTTACTCAGGCATCCACCTAAGCTATAGCTAAGCCCCTAAGACATAAAAATAGCAACACAGCACACCACATACAGGCAATAACATGCACAACAAAATAACCCCCCCTAACCCGGGATATTACAGTTCTACCCCCCTTAAAAATAATTTCGGCCTCGAAATTACCTGGTCAAAAGAGTTGCGGGTATTGCTGTCTCATCATATCCTCGGGTTCCCACGTCGCTTCTTCTACGCCATGATTCTGCCAAAGTACCTTAACCAAAGGCACAGACTTCCTACGCAGAACCTTCACATCCCGATCAAGAATCTGCACAGGTTCCTCTTCCATAGTCAAGTCTGGATGTACCTCGATCTCTTCCACTGCTACTACATGCGACGGATCTGAACGATAACGTCGAAGCATCGATACATGGAAGACGTCGTGAATCTGACTAAGCTCTGCTGGCAACTCAAGCTGATACGCTACTGGTCCAACTCGTCTCAAAACCTTATACGGCCCAATAAACCTCGGACTTAGCTTACCTTTCTTCCCGAACCTCAGAACCTTCTTCCAAGGCGAGACCTTCAGAAAAACTCGATCCCCCACAGCAAACTCTATATCCCTCCGCTTAAGATCGGCATAAGACTTTTGCCGGTCCGAAGCTTCCTTCAATCGAGCTTGAATCACTTTAACCTTATCCTCAGTCTCAGCCACTAACTCAGGTCCCAACAACTGACGTTCACCTAACTCTGTCCAACATGTAGGTGAGCGACACTTCCTGCCATACAACGCCTCATACGGTGCCATCTTAATGCTCGCTTGGTAACTGTTGTTGTAGGCAAACTCAGCTAATGGTAGAAACTCCTCCCAACTACCCCTGAAATCCAAGACACAACCTCTCAGCATGTCTTCTAAGATCTGAATAACCCTTTCTGATTGTCCGTCAGACTGCGGGTGAAAAGCCGTGCTGAAATCCAAACGAGTACCCAGAGCCTGATGCAATGCCTTCCAGAACCTTGAAGTAAACCGGGGATCCCTATCCGAGATTATCGAAACTGGTACACCGTGCAACCTCACTATCTCTGAAACATACAGCTTCGCTAGCTTCTGAAGTGAGTAGTCAACCCTCACCGGAATAAAGTGAGCTGATTTAGTCAGACGATCCACCACTACCCAAACTGAATCCTTCTTGCTTGGCGTAAGCGGTAACCCACTGACAAAATCCATGGTTATCCTTTCCCACTTCCACTGAGGAATCTTCACAGGCTGAAGCAAACCCGACGGCAACTGGTGTTCAGCCTTGACCTGCTGACAAGTCAGACACTTCCCAACAAACTCTGTCACCTCTTTCTTCAACCCAGGCCACCAAAACTGCTCTCTCAGATCCTTATACATCTTGCTACCTCCAGGATGCATAGCATGAGGACTGCTATGTGCGTCCTGAAGAATCTTCTGCCTTAGCTCAACGTCCTTAGGCATACAAGCCTTACCTTGAAAACACAGAACTTCATCACTAGACAAGCTGTAACCCTCCAAACCACCATCCTGCACCTGCAACCTTCGCGCACTCAGAACCTCATCCAACAACTGTTTCTCTCTGATCTGCTCCACCCAAGTAGGCTTAACCTGCAGCTCTGCCAAAATACTCCCGTCGTCGTACAAACTTAAATGGGCAAACAATGCTCTTAAGTCCGAAACAACCTTACGGCTCAACGCGTCTGCCACCACGTTAGCCTTGCCCGGATGATACTCAATAGAACAGTCGTAGTCTTTCAGCAACTCAACCCACCTACGCTGCCTCAAATTCAAATCCTTCTGAGTCAGCAGATACTTCAGACTCTTGTGATCCGTGTAGACTATCGATCTCTCACCGTACAAGTAGTGCCTCCAAATCTTTAAGGCGAAAACTACAGCCGCTAGCTCCAAATCGTGCGTCGGATAGTTGACCTCATGTGGCCTCAGCTGCCTAGAAGCGTAAGCCACAACCTTACCTTCTTGCATCAGCACACAACCCAAACCCGTATGTGATGCATCGCAGTACACGGTATATTCCTTACCAGCCTCAGGTTGAATTAGAACCGGAGCCTCAGTCAAAATCTTCTTTAACTTGTCAAAGCTTTCCTGCTGTTTCTCAGCCCATACAAACGGAACCTCTTTCCTTAACAACTTAGTCATCGGCGCTGCTATCAACGAGAAACCCTCAACAAACCTTCGGTAGTATCCAGCCAAGCCCAGAAAACTACGAATCTCAGCCACTGACCTAGGTGGCTTCCAATCCAAAACTGCCTCAATCTTACGAGGATCTACTCGAATCCCCTCAGCCGACACTACATGACCCAAGAACGTCACTTCTCTAAGCCAGAACTCGCACTTACTGAGCTTAGCATAGAGTTGCTTTTCCCTCAGAATCTGCAGCACCACTCTCAAATGCTCATCATGCTCTTCCTCCGTCCTTGAGTACACTAAGATGTCGTCTATGAAAACCACGACGAACTGATCTAGATACTGCTGAAACACCCTATTCATCATATCCATAAACGCTGCCGGTGCGTTAGTCAACCCAAACGGCATTACCAGGAATTCGTAGTGCCCATACCGAGTCCGAAACGCTGTTTTATGGATATCCGCCTCCTTAACCTTCAACTGATGGTACCCAGACCTCAGATCAATCTTAGAGAATACCGCTGCACCCTTCAGCTGATCAAACAAATCATCTATCCGTGGCAACGGATACTTGTTTTTAATCGTCAGCTTCTTCAACTGGCGGTAGTCTATGCACATCCGCATTGTACCATCTTTCTTCTTAACAAAGAGAACCGGCGCACCCCACGGCGAAACACTTGGCCTGATAAAACCTCGATCCAATAACTCCTGGATCTGAGCCTTAAGCTCCACCAATTCCTTTGGTGCCATCCTATACGGAGCAATAGACACTGGCGCAGTCCCGGGTAACAAATCAATCCCGAACTCTACCTCTCGATCTGGCGGCAAACCCGGAAGCTCCTCAGGAAACACATCAGCAAACTCCTTAACAGTACGAACTTTCTCTACAGCAGACTCTTTAGCCTCCAAGGCATACACATGAACCACATACGCCTCGCAGCCCTTCCTGACCATCTTCTCAGCTTTCAGAGCAGATACCACATTCGATAAGTAATCTCTCCTATTACCTATCATTGCCACCTCAACACCATCAACCGTCTTAAGAACCATGCGCTTAGCCGCGCAATCCAACCCCGCTTGGTACTTGACCAACCAATCCATCCCAAGAATCAAATCGAACTCCCCAAACGGCAGTTCCATCAGATCCGCAGCAAACACTACACCTTGGAGTTCTAGGGGTACCTCTCTAAACAGTTTATCTACTATAACAGAGTGACCTAGAGGGCTAATCACAGTCATCTGCCTAGAAGATATCTCAGAGTCTAAGTCCATTGTCTCTACTATACTACTGGCAACATAAGAGTGCGTAGAACCCACATCAATCAAAGCAGTATAAGGAGTACCAAAAATCAAAAACGTACCGGTTATGACGTCCGGCGCGTCGCCCTCCTCTCGGCGCCTCGCAGCATATACCAATCCAGGCTGTCTAGCATCAGAACCACCCGCACCTCTGCCCGGTGCTCCACGGCCCCGACCAGATCCATTACCACCTCTGCCATTACCACGGCCCCTCTGCGGTGGCGGTCCATTACCTCTGAACTGATTACGGCCCTGACTCTCAGACTGAATCCTGGCCATCCTACGCGGACAGTCCCTAATGCGATGCTCCAGAGAACCACACTCGAAGCAACCTTTACCTCCAGTCCAGCAACCACCCCAATGAGATTTCCCACACTGGTTGCACTGCGGCGGTCCCTGTCTAGCAGCAACAAACCTAGCAGACTGATTCTGCCCACTCGGTCTAGCCCTCTTCTGCGGATTACCCGACGAACCAGAAGACCCAAAGCTCCTTTTAAGCCTACTCCTGTCCATGCTCTGTCTTACTGACTCCTTAACACCCTCAGCTACCTTAGCCTTCTCAACTAAGACAGCAAACTCGCGCTCCTGCTGAGGAGCAATCAGCAGCCTCAACTCGTCTCGCAGACCATCCTCGAAACGAACACACCTCTCATGCTCAGTGGCTACAATGCCCCTGGCATACCTACTCAGCTTCAGGAACTCAGCCTCGTACTCAGCAGCAGATTTACTCCCCTGAACAAGCCTCAGAAATGCCTTTCTCTGGGAGTCAATATAACTAGCCCCGATGTATTTCTTTTGATATGCAGCCCGAAAATAATCCCATGTCAAATCCTCTGCGGCCACACTATCCCGAACCGTGAGCCACCACTGATATGACTCATCTCGAAGAAGTGACACAATACCCTTCAGCTTCTCCTCGGCCGTCAAGTCCAGATCATCCATGATCCGCTCAGTTGCCTCCAGCCAATATTCAGCAGTGCTAGGAGCAACACCAGAAACACCTCGGAAGAATTCGGCCCCATTAGCCCGGAGTCGCTCAGGAACTGATTTCCTAACTCCTGCACCACCACTAGCCCCAGCTACCCTTTCCAACACTCGCAGCATCGCCTGTGACACTGCGTCGTCTCCGGTCTGATCTTGGAACTCACCACCTCCAGCTGGTGGCGGAACCGGTACCTCATTTTCTGAACCCTGCCCAGATCCTACGGGCTCAGAAACTGTCATTCTACCCCTACCTCTACCACGAGTATTACGACCACGTCCGCCTCGAGTGCTCATGTCTAATCTTTCTACGTATCTGGTTAAAGAATTTTATGCATCAGTGTTTATTCCACTTGTTTAACAGCAGTCTTATGAACATTAAAGAGGATTTGTTCTCGCGAGTTCACAGAATCCTATCAGTTTCAATCTCTAAGGTAGCATACTATGACTAATAATCAATCATACCACATCCAATCATTTCACAAAGAATAGTTCGGGGTACTTACCTGGGCGAACTGGTGCCGGAGACTCGGTGCCATGCCTTTCCAAAACCATACTTTCAAACAACCATTTAAACAGACTTTTGAAAACCATTTTGGGCCTCGGGCCCACAGCCGAGCCTTTGAACTTGGCTCTGATACCACAATTGTAACACCCCAAACCCGGACAAGACACCACGTCCGAATCTGGTATGCTACGGGGAATTCGTTTTTGAAAAGTTAGACCTTCCGTTTAGAAAGCTGAGTGAAAACACAGTGTTTCTGAAAACAATTTGAGTAGTCTTGTTTGAAAAACAGTTGATGTATTTGAAACCCGGAGATTTTGAAAACTTAGCCAGAATTTGTAGTTAAAACGAGTTTAAACCATTTAAAACCTCAGTAGTTTCTTAGTGATACATAAAACATTTTTAACTTAGAAGAACTACAAGTTTGGATTGGAAACCAGTTGTTTTTGTTTATCAAGAGACCTGGTGTGATACCCGATGGTATAGTTTAAAACACATTGCGTTATAATTTTGAAAACATTATCTTTCCATGTTTTAGTAAAATTTATACCGACTTATTTTGTTAAGGCATATTAAATCTAATTAAAATATCAACCAATCTTAAAACATAAATTAAAGGCCTTTTACAGAACAAATTGAAACCCAATTTAAAGTAATAAGCTAAAGTACCAATAGTTATAGAGTCTGAGTAAAAACTTTATTCGGCATGGCATGTGCTTCCCGAGTCCATCCCGGCTCCAAGTCCGCGTCTACGAGTCACCTGAAATGTCAAAGGAGAGGGTGAGTCGAGTGACTCAGTGTGTAAATCCCGCTCCCGATAAAACAACATGCTAACACACAACATACATAGCAATATAGTCAATGCAACCCGATCCTAACCATCCGTATCACCTTTTCTACCCCGTGTGGTACCAAACCACTGGTGGTGCCAAACCACTGGTGACATATAGTCACAATGTGCTCCCAAAGCACTGGTGTCCCAAAGACACAATATCTGTCAATGTGCTACCAAAGCACTGGTGTCCCAAAGACACAATTGTGCTACCAAAGCACTGGTGACCGAAGTCACAAATCCAATGTTGATGGGGCCAACCCATCGTGTGTTACCAAAACACTAGCAGACGATCCCATATCTCAAGTGGGGCCAACCCACGGTGGTCAAACCACAGGGACAAGTCGCAATGAGGTGCCAAACCTCTGGTGTCCCAAAGACACAATGTGCTACCAAAGCACTGGTGACCGTAGTCACAAATCTGGTGATGGGGCCAACCCATCGTGTGTTACCAAAACACTGGCGTCAATCCCGTATCTCACAAGTGGGGCCAACCCACGGTGGTCAAACCACAGGGACGAGACGCTGAGGTACCAAACCTCTGGAGGTGCCAAACCTCTGGTGACCCAAAGTCACAAAGTGTGCTACCAAAGCACTGGTGCTCGTCAGCACAATATATCTCTGCTCCCTCCTCTCGTATCACCCATCAACATACCATGCTCATAAAATCATGCATATCATACAAATCATGCATCTCATGCTGATATGTCTAACCACATATCCCATATCACATATATCCATAGCCATGATATCATATAAATCATCAATAACTCATAATGATATTAGTAATAACTTACCCGAATCCAAGCTCATACCCAAATGGGTATCATATCAATCCATCAACTGCCATAATTTTAATAGGCATACAGGTGTATTAATAATATTACTAAATGTAAGTGTGTTAGTATACACACCTGATAAATCCGAGTCTAAAGATCCCTACGAATGACCCTGTGTCCCTTGATGACTAGCTCCTACAATCGGTCCAACATTAGGGGTTAGGCACTAAGCCCATTCGGCCAACACCATTAGACCAAAAGAGTTGTCGAATCACTCTTACCTTGCTATTGGTTTGATTCCTTATCAAACCCGAACCACAGCAATACTCTTTCCAACAATCGGCCACCCCTAACAAGAACAGTTAATCTTTTGTTACCTTTGCCTTAATCGAAACCAAAGAATTGAACTACTAATAACAATATCAATCACTTACTAATCAATTGACAGAAACAAAAACGGCTTCTCTTGCTTGCTTCCCCAATCCAAAGATCCTATAACGAAGAGATTAGAATCCATCCCAATTGACCATATTCGGCCCTTAATTACACCAAAACCGATTGAGAAAAGAAAGGAAAATAAATGACCATTCGGCCATGGACTTACCAATTTCAACCGATTGAAGCAAGGCCTCCAAGCACCACTGATATTCGGCCACTACCACTACTAGGAAAAAGGGATTCGGCCTAGGTGTTCCACACCCCTCTTTCGGCTTTGAGTACAAAGAAAAGAGAATGTAGATGGGAAGAAATAAGGGTGGTATTCGGCTAACACCCCAAAAAAATGGAAAAAGAAGGAATGAAGGTGTATTCGGTTTGCAAGAGAAGAAATGGAGATTACGGCACTAGGTTTTGAGAAAAATAGAAGAACATTTGAGGCAAGTTGATATGGTTTCGGCTAGCAAGAGAAGAGATGGAAAATGTTTTGGAGAGGTGGAGTTTCGGCTCAAGTGTTTTCAAGTGAAGAGAGAAAAAGAGAAAGTGAGGTGGAGAGAATACTAATTCGGCTTATACCAAATGAAGAGAAGAAGAAGATAGGGGAGAAAGCATTCGGCCAACAACACAAGGTGTAGAAAACGATTGCAAAAAAATTTGGCAATATGTCCTTGGACTTACGGTTTCAAAGAATAACAGGTGAGAACACTCTCTTTGATGGAAATCGGCTTACTAATGTCAAAAAAAGAAAAGTAGCTTGACACTCCTCTCTTGACCGAAAATGTTCAAATGTGCCTAGGAAGATTTCGGCTACCAACTCCCCATGCCATGCCGTCCCTTACTCCAACCCCTACCAACCGGCCACCCCTCAACACTCCCCCAAAAATTCGGCCATATCCCACAAACAACTCCCATTCACTCATTTGAAATGAGTGGACCAAGTCACACTCCTAAAATCCCTCTCCACCTCTCATTTGAAAGTGGAGACCAAGTCATAGGAGGAATTCAAGTTGCTCCCAAACTCTTCCTCCATGCCGTCCAAAAAGAGTGCCAAAATGGCCACTCCGCAGCTCGAACACAAGGCCTCCACCCCCTGTGAATGACGCCACCTAGCTCCCAAGTAGCACCTTGCTCAACCACTTTGCCAACACTTTATTTGTGCTATAAAACCACGAAAATAATTCTTAAACCCCAGCTTCCTCAGCTCCCTTCACCTAATACCCAAAAACCAAAATTTTCTAATTTACTCAGGCATCCACCTAAGCTATAGCTAAGCCCCTAAGACATAAAAATAGCAACACAGCACACCACATACAGGCAATAACATGCACAACAAAATAACCCCCCCTAACCCGGGATATTACATTCAGAAGTACTTACCTGGGCGGATCGGTGCCGGAGACTCGGGCCATGCTGCTTACAACCCAAAAACAATTCAAAAAGGCCTACCAAAACATTTTTGGGCCTTGGGCCCCCACAGCCGAGCTTTGAACTGGGCTCTGATACCAACTTTGTAACAACCCAAACCCGGCCCAAACACTATGGTCGAATCGGGATCGTTACGGGGAAAATCTTTTCGAAAACCATTTTGAAACCCATAAAGCTTTGTTGAAAACTTCTCGGATTTGATTATCTTGATAAATTCATACTTAGTGTTTATTTTTTTTAAAACCAATATTTAAGTCCACTACAAAACAAATTCCAACTGTGCCCGATGGCATTTTAAAATATTTTCGTGTTTAATTGGAAAACCATGTGAATTTAATTAAATTTTAATAATATAGTTTTAAGCAAAATATCCTACATATGAGAGAAATAACAAAAGTAAAGTTTAGGGAGGCCTTATTACATCCAAAATAAAATAAACCAATAATAAAAATAAAATAACTAAATTTGAACTTCAATTAGTTCAAGTCCACTGCATGGCCACCTCGAGTCATCCCGGCTCCACATCCGCAATCTAAGTGTCACCTGAAAATATAAAGGAGAAGGTGAGTCACCAAGACTCAGTATGTAACCCTTCCCCCAATTTAAAGCATTTTCATACACATCAAATAACAAATTAGTTATGCAAATCATCATGTGTCCCAACCTAGCCAGCCATACGCCACTGTCTACCCCGTTGTGGTACCAAACCACTGGTGGTGCCAAACCACTGGTGACATATAGTCACGATGTGCTACCAAAGCACTGGTGTCCGTAGACACGAATCGGGTGATGGGGCCAACCCATCGTGTGATACCAAATCACTGGCAGACGATCCCGTATCTCAAGTGGGGCCAACCCACGGTGGTGTTAACCACAGGGATAAGTCGCTATTGAGGTACCAAACCTCTGGAGGTACCAAACCTCTGGTGACCGTAGTCACAGTGTGTTACCAAAACACTGGTGCCCGTCGGCACATTATCACTGCCCCCTCCACTCATCAACCCACATAGTCAACAGTCACATATAGATTTATCATATGTATTATCACAACATGCTTCCCAAAAGCATAAAATAGCAATCATATGCACAGGTACTTACCTGGTTACCCCGTATACCGTTATGGTATTCAAGCCATTGCTACATACATCAAATTAGCAATCACATTACTTAGCATAATTTAATAAGTTAAATGGTGTGTATGTACACACCTGTCACCACGGTATTCTCAAATCCCGAAGAAAGTCAATCGGCCACACTCTAAGTCCTTGCCCCTATATTCGACCAACTATCAAGGTTAGTATTATGGCCTATTCGGCCAACCAAAACAAATCTAGAGGGGTTAGTTATGGTCCCGAATCCTTACCTTTGCTTTGCTACGAACCACGGCACTCGATACACAGGTCTGCTGTACCAAGTACTTGGTTAATCAATACTGTTAATAGCCTTTGGCTTAAACTAATACCAAATAACTAACTAAAATAGATCTTACCATCACTTACCCAAAAATCGAATTCTAGAGATCGGCTTTGAGTCGACTGCCTTACGCTTCTGAGCACCTAGAAGAAATCGGTTACTACTTGTTTTAGTAGTCTTATAATAATTGCCGAAATCGGCACCTTCCTTTGTAGAAATCGACAGAATATAGAGAGGAGAAAATCCATAGGTATTCGGCCAAACTTACCTTCACAATTGAGAGGAAATCCTGATGCCTTTAATGCCTCTGTGATATTCGGCCAAAGGGTGCTATTAGGGAGGAAGAGAACTTTCGGCCACTGAGATAGGGAATAGGTTCAATTGAAAAGAAAGAAAAATGAAGAGAAGTGGAGGGTGGGGAGTTTCGGCCAAAATATGAGAGAAGAGAGGGAGTTTGAAAGAAAGAAAGAAGCAGGGTGAAGTGTTTAGCCGAAATTGTGAAGACAAAAATATACTAAGGGGAATTCGGCTACTTGGAAAAAGTCTAAAAGAAGAATCAAGGTGGTAGGGGGGGTTTATAAAGAATTCGGCACTCCCCCTCCCATTGCTTGCCGTCCACTCCTTTGCATAAGGAGTTCAAATTCGGCTCAATACCTAAAACTTCTCTTGGCCACACATTTGTATTAATTCAAAATTAATTTGAATTAATCTCCATTAATCAATTAATAATCAAATAATCTACTTAATATCCCAATAATATCCCTTTAAAATACTTGATTATCCCATGATAATTCATTTAAAACATCCTTATTATCTCCATTTATCTCTTCATAATCCATAGAATTTAAGAAATTAAAAATGCTCATATTATCTCTAAAAAATATATATAAAGAGGGAAAAATCCTCCCTATGTGCCGTCCAACATAAATGAAAAAGAAGGGGGATTCATGTGACTCGAACACAAGCTCCCCTTACTCTCCTTGTGGCGTCACATGCAGCTCTTAAGTGGGCTTACTTTGCCACTTAGTCTAGGCTCATCTTATGTCCAAATTATACTAATTTATTCTTTTAACACCCTTCTGCTGAGGCTCCCTACCTTTTAAGTTAAAAACTGAATTTTTTTCCATTAAACCGAGCCAACTCAAAGCCTTAAATTGATCATTATTATTCCATAAATAATGACACAGCAGTTCATACATAAGAAAAATAATTTATTTCCAAATAGCCCCGTTTTTGGGATGTTACAGCAATTGATGAGATGTGGCACATGTAGTTAAGGGCTGAAAAAGTTGGAGCAACATTAAGTTTAGAAATAGCCAATAGGCTTATAATGGGGTGCTGCAGTCGACCAATAGAAAGAACAAACACCTTGAATTAAATATACTCTCCCTTGATTGTATGGTTCTGAAATTGAAAGGGTCTCAATTTCATTCCAACATGATTGCTTTCAACATCCTTTGTGTCAGACAAATGCAAAAATATGAAATGGATTTGGATTAAATTTATGTAAAATTTGAAAAATGGAAAATGGTAGAGTACCATATGCCTTTCTCCACCTCTTGCAGTATATCGTATTTTTTGTTTTAAATATTTTAGACAACTCAAAACTCAATCACCCATTGCTTAGCTGGGTGATGTAACAGTGAAGCCAATACATATAAATCACCCTTTGCTCAGCACAACAGTAGTTGCTGGAATCGACTCTGCCATCCAATTTACAATTTGTAAGCATGTATACTTAATTTGCTAAATTTCTAAAAGGTATGTATATTCTTATGTTGTTTGTATTTCAGTTATTGCTTCATACTGTTCCTGTAACTGTCGGATTGGATTTGCTGGTAATAACTTAACAGGTATGAAATCAGTATTATTCTTATTTATATTCATTTTGCTGATTTATATTCGTTTGATAGAAAAACAATAGATATCCAATTGTTAGTGAAGATTTTTAATCTTTTGTATTTCTGACTGTAGCCTCTGTTTCTTGGTTAGAGTGGAGTAGACCATTTCTTCAAATTATTAAGGTACGTTTTAGTGCAAAATTCAGATCAGTAACAGTTATATCATGATGAATTTGTCCAAATTGCGGTTTATTATCTTGCTTGGTTGGTATATATGCTGTTTGTTCTATTGCTGTCCAAAAAAAAAGATTCAAAGTATATAGGCTGGAAACCTAATGGGTTGCCTTATATCTCACTGTAAGATATAACGGATCCTCCCCAGGTGTAACAATGCCATGTATGATGAATCTTAAAGAATTTCTATCTAAATTGCTGTTTATTATTGCTGGTTATTATTAATAATGTTTTCACAACCTCCAAATCGCTATCTAATCATGCCTCTTAGAATTTTTTACAAGCTCCCGTGTATTATTTTTTAAAATTTAAGGTACGGTACGATATAAAAAAATAACATAAACAAAATATAAAAGTTAATTGTTAAAATATGTTATAATTTTTTTATATTTTAAATTTAATTCTTATACTTTTTATTTGTTAAATTTATTGTTGTTAAATTTAAAAATGTAAAAATTACGTTTCTGATTAACTTTAATTTAACAAATAATAATAATAATAATAATAATAATAATAATAATAATAATAATAATAATAATAATAATAATAATAATGAGACCTAAATTTTAAAATTTGTAAAATAAAATGACTAAAATCATGCATATAAGATGATATAAAATGATAATATAAAGTTGAATTTTGCAAGTTAAGATAAGAGATTAACATAAATTTGGTATTTTAATAAATAATTTAACATAAATGTCATATTTTAATAAATATTTTGCAAGTTAAGAGGAGATTAACATATTTTAATACAAACCTGTCACTACATATATTATATATTATATAAATTATCATTACTTACATAAATTATAAATTAACAATTTAGCCGTGTAATTTATTGTCGACTTTAGACTTCAACAACTACGAAATGGATAGGACTTGGATGAATTTGTCAAGGGTAAGCAACGGCTATCGAAATGGAGTAGAAACTTTTCTGAATTTCGCATTTCAAAATGCAAGCCAAGAGAATATGATTCTTTGCCCGTGTAATAAGTGTTGCAATATCAATTGGCATTATCGTGAAGTTGTTTACGAACATCTAGCTATTGATGGCTTTGTCCGGGGGTACAAAAAATGGATTTTTCATGGAGAGTATACATCTAGTGGAGCATCCTCATCGATGAATCTAGGTTATCCTCATAGTGCTTACAATCAGAATGTTAGAGATGATAACATGGAAGGCATGTTGCGGGATGCTTTTAATATGCGCAGTGATGGTTTCGAGTCATTTCCACCTGACATGGGTGCAACCGATAATTATAATTTTGGTGGAAATACTTTCACCGAAGGGGGAAGAAGTGTACCTGATGAATAGCCAAATGAAGAAGCGGCAAGGTTCTACACGTTACTTGGTGAAATGAATGAAGAACTGTATGAGGGATCAAAATTTTCCAAACTGTCTTTCTGTATTCATCTTTTTCACTTGAAATGTTTGGGAGGATGGACCGAAAACTCATTGACAATGCTGTTAGAGTTTTTGCAAGAAATGTTCCCATTTGCAAAAATCCCTCAATCGTCCAAAGACATGAAGAAACTGATAAAGGATTTGGGCCTTGGCTACAACAAAATTCATAGTTGCCGAAATAACTGCATGTTGTATTGGGGCGACTGTATAAACCAACAGTGCTGTCATGTCTGCGGTCAATCCCATTGGATTAATAGAAACACAGAGGATGGTAACGAGGATGAACACGATACACAGTCAAGGAAGCAGTCGGTTAAGATTTTGCGGTATTTCCCGGTAATACCAAGGCTTCAAAGGCTTTTCATGTCGTCGAAGACAGCCGAGTCAATGATGTGGCACCATGATGGACGAACCGATGATGGATTGTTAAGGCATCCTGTAGATTCTTTAGCTTGGAAATCATTTGACTCAAAATTTCCAAGCTTTGCATGCGATCCTCAGAGTGTGAGGCTTGGGCTAGCATCTGATGGATTTAACCCTTACAAACTCATGAGCACAGCGTATAGTACTTGGCCGGTGGTGCTTGTTCCTTACAATTTACCTCCATGGGTTTGCATGAAACAATCATTTTTTATTTTATCTATGATTATACTGGAGAGAAAGGGCCCGGGAATGATATTGACATATATTTACAGCCACTTGTTGAGGAGTTAAAACAACTATGGGTTGGTGTTGACACATACGATGCAATGAGAAAAGAGAACTTTAACTTACGTGCAGCTTTGATGTGGACTATTAATGACTTCCCTGCTTATGCTAATTTATCTGGTTGGAGTACCAGGGGACGTTATGCTTGTCCTTGTTGTGCTGCGCAGACATGTTCGAAATGGTTATATAATGGGAAAAAGTTCTCTTACATGGGGCATCGTCGATGGTTACTGAAAAATCATAGATTTAGATATCAGAGTGCTCAATTTGACGGTACTGAAGAGTTCAGAGAAGCTCCTTCGCAGACCAGTGGATCTGAAATATTGTTCATGTTGAAAGATATGAATTTCATTTATGGGAAGATGAATCAACCGGCCAACCCGCAAAGAAATAGAAGATCAAGGGATGAGTCTGATGATGAATCTGACCAAGAGGATGATCCTAATGAGGCAGACTTGTGGAAAAAAAAGAAGTATTTTTTTTAGTTGCCTTATTGGGAGCATCAGATATTACGCCATAATCTTGATGTCATGCACATTGAGAAAAATGTCTGCGAGAACATCATTGGGACTATTTTAAATGTCGATGGAAAATCGAAAGACAATCTTCAGAGTCGACTTGATTTAGTCCACATGGGAATTCGGCGTGAGCTCCATCCCCAAGCACTTTCGAATATGAAATATCGGTTGCCGCCTGCTATTCTTTGAATGTCGAAGACGAAGAAAGAAGTGTTCTGTATGGTGTTGAAGGATATAAAGGTCCCGGATGCGTATGCATCAAATATATCTCAATGTGTGAGTCTTAAAGATCGAAGACTATATGGCTTAAAATCGCATGACTATCACATCTTGATGCAAGACTTACTGCCAGTTGCTATGCGGTGTTGTATGTCAAAAAAAATGACGTCTTGTGTAATTGAACTGTCCAATATAATGAAAGGCATTTGTGGCAAAGTTTTGGATGTTCAAGAACTTGAGACACTATAAGATCGAGCCGCACTGACTTTATGCAATCTAGAGAAGATCTTCCCGCCTTCTTTCTTCACAATTATGGTGCACTTGTTAATTCATCTCCCGCGTGAAGCAATACTTGGTGGACCCGTTTTTTATCGATGGATGTATCCCATTGAAAGGTCTTAATTTATTTGCAAATTAGTCATTCATTCACCTGAATGCCTTTTGTTGCAACTTTTGATAATGTTCTATATCGTGTTTAGGTTCCTATCCAAATTGAAGTCTTACTGCCGCAATAAACGTTATCCGAAACGATCAATTGCCGAAGGCTACTTGGCAGAGGAATGTATGACTTTCTGTTCAAGGCATTTGGAAGATGTTGAAACAAGAATGAACAGACCAAGTAGAAATGTTGGGCTCACAGATCATAACTTGGCCGAAACTTATGTAACACCCCAAACCCGGCCTAGAAGTTAAGCCCGAATTTGGCATGTCACATGGAAGTGTTTTTTAAAACCATCTTTGCAATTGTTAAAAACTTGTTTGAGAATAACAGCCTCTTTGTTAAAACCTAAAACACTTAAGCAATTATGTCTACGTGAAAACATAATTATCTTTAATAAACCTTTTTGGTTGTGAAAGCATATTTGAAATAAGCGATTTACGAAAAAGTGACGTTTGAAATAGAGTTGCAAAAACATCTTGAAACATTGCGGAAACGTTGATAAAATACAAGTATTTTTGAAAGATTGATTGATGAATCACAAATCAAGGAATTGAACTTTAAATCCGTGACTTTTGAAAATGTCGTTAATAATTCGAAAGAAAGTTCGAGTTAAATCATATTTGTAAAAGTTTATTTTGAAATCCATTTGTTAATCGATTTTGGAAAACCTTTATTTACGTTTTTTAAAAAAATTCTCGTTTTAAACAATTTAAGAAAAATAATAAAAACATCCCAATCATAAAGCAAAAATATAAATAGTTCAGAGGCCTTATTACAACTTAAACCAAAATAGCAAAATAATAAAATAAACGGAAATAGAAATTTAAAATTCAATAACACCATTTCTGAAGTATGGCCTCCATTGAGTCATCCATGGCCCAAGTCCACGTTACTGAGCATCACCTACAGGGATTAAGAAAAGAGGGGGTGAGTTACAAGAACTCAGTGTATAATCCCCTTACCCTCATCCACTGGGTCGGAACACACATAGCAATATTTTGGGCCTAAGCCCATTTACAATCATATCATAATATAATATATATAACATGCATGTGTTATGCAATTTCCCAACCAAACCTAGTTTTCCATCCGCTACACACCACCCGTACCAACCAACACACCTGTGGGGATCAAGTCAACCCACCCCGCCAACACACCAATTGCAGGCATAAAGCCATTTAAAATGTTTGTGGCAGAGCCACCCGAACTAGATTGTGGCAGAGCCACCAGATCTTCTCTTCAATTTTATCCCAACCCATGAAATCATGTATACATATACAAAGCATAACAATATTCATATAATAATTTCAACATAAGGCCCATACTACAAGTTGGCCCATTTCTCATTTTGGCCCATATGGTAATTTATCAAATCGGCTCCTTAAGCAATCTAGCAATTCGGCCCATTAAGCAACATGAGGCCCATATATCACTTTTTATCACACGACCCATATAGCAACATATCACATTTGGCCCATAAAGGGTATTTTCGTAATTCAGTCCATAGGAACATTTCGTAATTCGGCCCGTAAGGGCATTTTCGTAATTCAGTAATCGTACCCACTAAGGGTAATTCGGTAATTTACCCTCTAAGGGTTTGATGGTAATTTTCGCAACCTAGGCTTAATTACTAATTTGGGGCATAAAAATCGAAACTGTCCATCTGTGTCGTACTGACTAAACCGACTATAACTCGAGTTAGAAAACTCAAAATCTAAATCCGTAAATTTTCCTTGAAATTAGACTCATATATCTTTCTCCTATAATTTTTTCAGAATTTGTAGCTTAACCATTTAGTACAGTTTATTCCTTAAAGTTACCCTTGTTTCACTGTCCAATGATCCTGACCTCACTTAACTTAATCTCAAATATCTTACTGTACGCTTTTCATATATTTCTCCCACTTGTTTCTATTAAAAATAGGTTCACTACGGAATCCATACATATTAATTATAACTCTTAATTCACTTTTTACAATTTTATACGATTTTTCCAAGACAGAACAGAATACCCCGAAGTCATTCAGAACTAGTCTCACTAAAATTAACATATCTCAGAATATAATATTCCTTTTTCCTTCTCCGTTTCTTCCATATTAAAATAGACACAGTAAGCTTTAATCTGATATCTTACTCACTTTGTAATTCCTTTGATCAATTTTTTTGTGATTTTTCAAATACACGCCACTATTTCTGACCGAAACTGTTTTATTACAAAAACATGATTACCACTACGAGCATACGCACGTCCGAGTGATCACGGATGTCGGTTATCGATTTTCTTCGGTATTTCTACCAAATCATAGAATATTTCATGTAAACTTTCAGAGAGATGTGAGATTTACTCACCATTTCAAACATATATTCGGAAGGGTACGGGATTACACACCTTATTCGGAATCCGTAACACGATACTTTCCGCGGCACCTAAAGGTACAATCGGTCAACTATTAGTCCAAAACCCAATTTAAAACTTCAACCAAATATTGCGATTGATTAACAATCTATCACTTACCAACAATCCGAGTCTCTTATTACGAGGGATAGATCGAGCGATTTAGTCCCTAAAAATATAATCGATTAGTCACAACCACTATTTCGTTAAGCAAAATAACCGGTCAACGAAATAGATCCAAAAGAACCATGATGAATCCCTTACCTTAACGATATTAGTTCCGATTTCTAAGGATTGTACAATGGCTACGGGTGAGCCAAGGTTTTAGCCTTCCACTATCACTCGATTGATCAAAGGAGTGAATGTCAACACAAATGAAAAGAAATGATTAAAAGAATGGAGAAGGTGTATCAAGGTGTTTGGAATGTTTTGATCGACACTAAAAGAAATATGAACCAAAAAGAAATGTGAGTATTTTGGCAACAAAAAGAATGGTGAAAGATGGATTAAGGTTTCGGCCCCCAAGAAAAGAAATGAAGAAAGTGTGCTCACCAATGGCTTGTAAATTCAGCACAAAGCAAAAGAAATTTGGAGAGTATCAAATAGTGCAAAGAGAAAGGTTTTTGGCCTAACAAGCACCAAAAATTAAATCAAAAGGCAATGGAGAATTTCGGCTATCAAAGAAGGTGGAAAGAAAATGAGTTTGTGGTCAAACAAAAGAGAAAGAAATTGCACTATTGTGCTAATAGGTTTCGGCAAGGAGAGTTGCAAAATTGGGAGAGAATGACACAAAGTTGTCAAAGGAATTTTGGCCAAAACAAAGCTAAGTCTTTACCAAATGCCAAATAAAATTCAGCCACCTATCTACCTCAAAACCGTCGACATGCATCCCCCCTTAGGATAAGAGTTTGGCCTCCCATACTTTCCAAAACACCTCCCCCGATATTAGCCTATTGTCCCCCTTTCTTTCCTATTCCTCTTGATTCATTTCCCAAACTTTAACCTTGCCATATTGTTTTAGCCACCTTACCAAAATAATGAAGTCCACACTTACCAAAAATACTTCTTGGCCGACACATAAGGAAGGAAAGCAAAAATAATAGTCAAATTTGCAAACAATGGGATTTGAACCTCTTCCTTCAAGGTACATCACTTAATGCCATAACCTCTTTACCAATTACTCATCTTATGCTAACCATTTACTCATTTATTTCCATAAGCCTTGATGCCACTTATAATCTCTCCTTAATAGGCTTAATCACAAAATTTTACTAAGGCCCAACTCGAACCCGGAACTTCATAGAAACCTCGTAACCTTCCAAATTCACTTAACTAATAAGTCCAATTTGCAATAATTCCATTCTTTTGTTTCCAAAATTTTAAACACTCTTACGCCCAAGGCCCATTGGGCCCAGTCCTACTAGGCCCAATTTCGGGATGTTACAACTTATTTATTTCAAAGTTTCGGAGAACCGATCAGCAAAGTCAAAATTGCAGAATTAGATGATAGATTGTGGGTCCAAGCACATCGATACGTTCTTTTTCATTACGATTCAATGGAACCATTACGGAAGTAAGTTCTAGAATTTGATAAATACTCATCAATTATAATTTCTTTGTCTTCTAACAAAGTAACCATTTTTTCAACATAGTGAGTACAAACAAGTATTGAGAGCTCGTTCACGGTCCCGAAGATTACATCAACGAGAAATTAATAAGATGTTCACAGAATCATTTCATGAATGGTTAAGCCAAATGGCATTCAATTGAAGTTTTCATTGACAAGTAATAATGTTTTCGCACCACATTTATAATTACTCGATTTACTTTTGATTCAATAGGTTTGGAGTCGGAATGAAGTAAATGATGAAGTTAAATGGCTTTCACGAGGTCCAAACCGAATAGTGAAAAGATATAGTGCCTTCCTCATCAACGGATACAGATTTCATACAAGGTATCGCGAGAGGTTGAGGAGAACCCAAAATTGTGGAATTGTTGTTAATTCTTCAATTACGAGTTATTCTAGTGCTAGGGACAGTAATCTTGTCGAGGGGAATCTGGAGTATTATTACTGACATCATTGAGTTGGATTATTACGGCAAGTGGAAAGTTGTCTTGTTTCGAGGTGAATGGACTGATGTGAAAACGGCTCGCAGAATTAAAAACGATCAATATGGTTTTATAATGGTGAATTTCTCTCGATTGATTCACACCGAAGAACAACTGATAGACGAGCCGTATGTGTTTTCTTCTCAAGTGAAACAAGTTTTTTACTCGGAAGATCCAACTAATAAGGGTTGGTACATTGTACTTCGAAATACTCCTAGAGACTTGCTCGACATGGGCAGTGGAAGTAGAGATGACATCGTCGAAAGATCAGAAACTCTGCCTTTTCCAGAACAAAACTTAAATGAAAATATCCCTAGTACTAG
Organism: Gossypium australe; assembly: GCA_005393395.2. NCBI lineage: Eukaryota > Viridiplantae > Streptophyta > Magnoliopsida > Malvales > Malvaceae > Gossypium > Gossypium australe. Next base: position 62,207,102 of record CM016614.1, on the reverse strand, counting down.
TGCGCAATTTCAATGGGGTCGTCAGGACGTGGACGAAGATATTTACGAATTATGATGTAGTAAGATTTTACGATTTTTTTTATTTATATGTAATATTATAATTTTAATCATGGTCATTTTATGTAATTTAAATATTTTATATGTACCATTATTGTTGTTATTTGTTACTAATATTTCAACTATTTTATGTGTATTGCAGGGAAAATGAGTAGAAGAAGATTACGAGATTTAAATATTGTACAGAATACTGTAAATTCTGAAGAGCGCAATAGTGAACAGCAAACAATAGTTGGATCCTCTAATGTGCCTGATGTAACATCCCGAAATTGGGCCTAATAGGATTGGGCCCAATGGGCCTTGGGCGTAAGAGTGTTTAAAATTTTGAAAACAAAAGAACGGAATTATTGCAAATTGGACTTATTAGTAGAGTGAATTTGGAAGGTTACGAGGTTTCTATGAAGTTCCGGGTTCGAGTTGGGCCTTAGTAAAATTTTGCGATTAAGCCTATTAAGGAGAGATTGTAAGTGGCATCAAGGCTTATGGAAATAAATGAGTAAATGGTTAGCATAAGATGAGTAATTGGTAAAGAGGTTATGGCATTAAGTGATGTACCTTGAAGGAAGAGGTTCAAATCCCATTGTTTACAAATTTGACTATTTTTTTGCTTTCCTTCCTTATGTGTCGGCCAAGAAGTATTTTTGGTAAGTGTGGACTTCATTATTTTGGTAAGGTGGCTAAAAGAATATGGCAAGGTTAAAGTTTGGGAAAGGAATCAAGAGGAATAGGAAAGAAAGGGGGACAATAGGCTAATATCGGGGGAGGTGTTTTGGAAAGTATGGGTGGCCAAACTCTTATCCTAAGGGGGGATGCATGTGGACGGTTTTGAGGTAGATAGGTGGTTGAAAATTTTATTTGGCATTTGGTAAAGACTTAGCTTTGTTTTGGCCAAAATTCCTTTGACAACTTTGTGTCATTCTCTCCCAATTTTGCAACTCTCCTTGCCGAAACCTATTAGCACAATAGTGCATTTTCTTTCTCTTTTGTTTGACCACAAACTCATTTTCTTTCCACCTTCTTTGATAGCCAAAATTCTCCATTGCCTTTTGATTCAATTTTTGGTGCTTGTTAGGCCAAAAACCTTTCTCTTTGCACTATTTGGTACTCTCCAAATTTCTTTTGCTTTGTGCCGAATTTACAAGCCATTGGTGAGCACACTTTCTTCATTTCTTTTCTTGGGGGCTGAAACCTCAATCCATCTTTCACCATTCTTTTTGTTGCCAAAATACTCACATTTCTTTTTGGTTCATATTTCTTTTAGTGTCGATCGAAACATTCCAAACACCTTGATACACCTTCTCCATTCTTTTAATCATTTCTTCTCATTTGTGTTGACATTCACTCCTTTGATCAATCGAGTGATAGTGGAAGGCTGAAACATTGACTCATCTGTAGCCATTGTACAATCGTTAGAAATCGGAACTAATATCGTTAAGGTAAGGGATTCATCATGGTTCTTTTGGATCTATTTCGTTGACCGGTTACTTTGCTTAACGAAATAGTGGTTGTGACTAATCGATTATATTTTGAAGGACTAAATCGCTCGATCTATCCCTCATAATAAGAGACTCGGATTGTTGGTAAGTGATAGATTGTTAATCAATCGCAATATTTGGTTGAAGATGTAAATTGGGTTTTGGACTAATAGTTGACCGATTGTACCTTTAGGTGCCGCGGAGAGTATCGTGTTACGGATTCTGAATAAGGTGTGTAATCCCGTACCCTTCCGAATATATGTTTGAAATGGTGAGTAAATCTCACATCTCTTTGAAAGTTTACATGAAATATTCTGTGATTCGGTAGAAATACCGAAGAAAACCGATAACCGGCATCCGTGATCACTCGGACGTGCGTATGCTCGTAGTGGTAATCATGTTTTTGTAATAAAACAGTTTCGGTCAGAAATAGTGGCGTGTATTTGAAAAATCACAAAAAAATTGATCAAAGGAATTACTAAGTGAGTAAGATATCAGGTTAAAGCTTACTGTGTCTATTTTAATATGGAAGAAACGAAGAAGGAAAAAGGAATATTATATTGTGAGATATGTTAATTTTAGTGAGACTAGTTCTGAATGACTTAGGGTATTCTGTTCTGTCTTGGAAAAATCGTATAAAATTGTACAAAATGAATTAAGAGTTATAGTTGATATGTATGGATTCCTTTCAATAGAAACAAGTGGGAGAAGTATATGAAAAGCGTACAGTAAGATATTTGAGATTAAGTTAAGTGAGGTCAGAATCATTGGACAGCGAAACAAGGGGAACTTTAAGGAATAAAATGTAATAAATGGTTAAGCTAAAAATTCTGGAAAAATTATAGGAGAAAGATATATGAGTCTAGTTCCAAGGAAAATTTACAGATTTAGATTTTGAGTTTTCTAACTCGAGTTATAGTCGGTTTAGTCAGTACGACGTAGATGGACAGTTTCAATTTTTATGCCCCAAATTAGTAATTAAGCCTAGGTTGCAAAAATTACCATCATACCCTTAGAGGGTAAATTACCGAATTACCCTTAGAGGGTAAATTACCAAATTACCCTTAGTGGGTACGATTATTGAATTACAAAAATGCCCTTACGGGCCGAATTATGAAATGTTCCTATGGACCGAATTACGAAAATACCCTTAATGGGCCAAATGTGTGATAAAAAGTGATATATGGGCCTCATGTTGCTTAATGGGCCGAATTGCTAGATTGCTTAATGGGCCAAGTTGCTAGATTGATTAATTGGTCGAATTTGCTAGATTAATTAATTGGCCGAATTGCTAGATTGCTTAATGGGCCGAATTGCTAGATTGCTTAAGGAGCCGATTTGATAAATTACCATATGGGCCAAAATGAGAAATGGGCCAACTTGTAGTATGGGCCTTATGTTGAAATTATTATATGAATATTGTTATGCTTTGTATATGTATACATGATTTCATGGGTTGGGATAAAATTGAAGAGAAGATCTGGTGGCTCTGCCACAATCTAGTTCGGGTGGCTCAGCCACAAACATTTTAAATGGCTTTATGCCTGCGATTGGTGTGTTGGCGAGGTGGGTTGACTTGATCCCCACAGGTGTGTTGGTTGGTACGGGTGGTGTGTAGTGGATGGAAAACTAGGTTTGGTTGGGAAATTGCATAACACATGCATGTTATATATATATATATGATATTATGCTATGATTGTAAATGGGCTTAGGTCCAAAATATTGCTATGTGTGTTCCGACCTAGTGGATGAGGGTAAGGGGATTATACACTGAGTTCTTGTAACTCACCCCCTCTTTTCTTAATCCCTGTAGGTGATGCTCAGTAACGTGGACTTGGGCCATGGATGACTCGGTGGAGGCCATACTTCAGAAATGGTGTTATTGAATTTTAAATTTCTATTTCCGTTTATTTTATTATTTTGCTATTTTGGTTTAAGTTGTAATAAGGCCTCTGAACTATTTATATTTTTGCTTTATGGTTGGGATGTTTTTATTATTTTTCTTAAATTGTTTAAAACGAGAATTTTTTTAAAAAAACGTAAATAAATGTTTTCCAAAATCAATTAACAAATGGATTTCAAAATAAACTTTTACAAATATGATTTAACTCGAACTTTCTTTCGAATTATTAACGACATTTTCAAAAGTCATGGATTTAAAGTTCAATTCCTTGATTTGTGATTCATCAATCAATCTTTCAAAAATACTTGTATTTTATCAACGTTTCCGCAATGTTTCAAGATGTTTTTGCAACTCTATTTCAAACGTCACTTTTTCGTAAATCGCTTATTTCAAATATGCTTTCACAACCAAAAAGGTTTATTAAAGATAATTATGTTTTCACGTAGACATAATTGTTAAGTGTTTTAGGTTTTAACAAAGAGGCTGTAATTCTCAAACAAGTTTTTAACAATTGCAAAGATGGTTTTGAAAAACACTTCCATGTGACACGCCAAATTCGGGCTTAACTTCTAGGCTGGGTTTGGGGTGTTACACCTGACATAGATGATGAGCCTGCAGAGTTACAAAGTAAAATTAAATTATTTTACATGCATGTTGACTTTTTTTATTGATTTATTTTTCAATTTTAATATAACAATAATATATCATTGGTCAGCTGAGAGTGGTGGGATGCGCAGAGGTTGCAGACGTACGCTGCTTAAAGGTTTATACGAATTAAATTTCGGTGAGTGTGTGAAAGTAAGGAGAAACAGCCATGGCCAGCCTGTTGGCCCTGAAGCTCGAGTTCTAGCAGGCTATTTGGGTATTATTGCACGAAATGAAAATATGTTGCCTATCAATTATGAGTCATTGCATCACATGCCTGACGCAAACAAAAATCAAGCTCTGGAGAACATTAAGGTAACAAAACATGAATGTAATTTATAATACTTTGGTTGAAGTTTCATTTATATTTACTTTCTAAACTTATGTTTTTTTAGGAGAGGTACTTTGGAGGTCTCCGATGACTATATAAAGAAGACATTGGGAAAAAAATAGAGAGACAACAAAAGCATATTGAAAAAAGAATATTTTAAGAAAGAAATAAGCCTCGAGGATAAACTGCGAAATGTCTCACCGGGAATGTTGAGGTATCAATGGGAAGATGTGGTTAGATTCTGGAACTCAAAGAAAGGAGAGGTATTACCTAGTTCTAAACTCTTATAAATTTTTTCGTTTATAGTATTTACTATATACGTAATAATAATATCGTTATGTAGGACTGTGAGCGTGTCGGAACAAGCAGCAGGCAGAAACAAAAATTCACGCACACGGCAGGGTCGAGAAGTTTTGCTTTTGTAGCGGAGGCCGAGGTATTATAATTTATTAGTTCTGTCAAATATTAATGACTTTATACTATTAAAATATATTTCTACTACAACACGGTAGGAACTCTCCACCGGTCAAAAAGTTAGACGCGTTCAGCTTTTTGACATTACGCATAGGAAGAAGGATGGGTCTCCGATGACATCCGAAGCTGGAGAGATTATGGTATATTTACTTAATAAAATTTGATTTATTAAAAATGGATTTATAATGTTTACTTATAATAGTTTAATTCTTTGTTAGTAGTTTTAAATTAATAATGTTAAGTTATGTTGCATTCCTTCTTATTGTATATTTCGTTTATAACCTTTTGATTGATTTATTAGGAGAAACTAAAGGAGAAGAAGGCACATTATGAAGCGGCTGCTTTGAGTGATAGTTCTGTTCATCTTGAGGATGTCGATAATAGAATTATTATCGATGTTTTGGGTTTTGAAAGGTACGACTGCTTCGACGGATAGTTCTGTTAATCTTGAGTATATTTATAACAAAATTATCACTAATGTTTTGGGTGTTGAAAGGTACGGTCGGGTTCGACTTCAAGGATCTGGTGTTACCCTGATCCAATATTTTGGATCCGCAACAATACATGCCTTCCAGGAGTCAATCTCGTGCTGAAGTTCAGAGGCTAAAAGACCAGATAGCTCAGATGCAAGCGAGCACGGTTGAGCAAATTTCTCAACTTAGAGCGGAGGCAGTAGCGAGGGAGGCAGAGCAGAACAGGAAGTATGAAGAACTTCAGCTACAACTTCAGACTATGATGAAGATGTTCCAGCAGTCGCAGAGGCCGCCATCTTAGACATTTATGTTCTTATTGTAAGATGATCTTGAAATTGTTACATTTAACATTTTTGTAAGAATATTTTGTAAGATATCATATACCTTTTATTTATTTTAAAATATCATTTAGAATTAATGTAGTTGGTGTGATTTTTATGCTACATTTGTTGTTTGGGTTGGAATTATATACTATATTTGCTATCATTGGTTGGTTTTAGTGCAGGAGGGGTATGATATTGGATAAATTGAACATTGTAAATCTGTACAAGTTAGCGGCGTTTGCGGGGAAAGCGCCGCTAAAAGTCAAGGCTTTTAGCGGCATTTGTGGGCAAAAGCGCCGCTAAAAGTCAAGGCTTTTAGCGGCGTTTGTTGAAAAAGCACCGCTACAAGTCATGGCTTTTAGCGGCGTTTGTGATAAAAGCGCCGCTAAAAGTCATGCTTTTAGCGGCGTTTGTGTGAAAAGCGCCGCTAAAAGTCATGTTTTTAGCGGCGTTTTGTTGGGAAAGCGCCGCTAATAGTCATGACTTTTAGCGGCGTTTGTGGGAAAAGTGCCGCTAAAAGTCATGCTTTTAGCGACGTTTGTGGGAAAAGCGCCGCTAAAAGTCATGGCTTTCAGTGGTGTTTTTTTCTCATAAACGCCGCTAAATTTTGCGGCGCCTCTTTTAGCGGTGTTTTTTGTGGCACTTTTAAAAGCGCCGCAAAGACTATTAGTGGTGCTTAAAAACACCGCTAAAGGCCTAAAAAAACGCCGCTAAAAGTCCAAATTGCTGTAGTGGTCGATTCGTTTAATCAGGGTAAGGTGATTCTTTATCTTATTTCTTTTGTTTTGATCTTATGATTTCCATAAAAGAGATGGCTTTGTCACTTTCCCTTCTTTCTCAACTAATCTATTTTTCTTCATCTCTCATCATGCCATAGCCGAATCTGTCTGTGTTCGAATCTCTTTTGATCGAAGCCAAGTGTATTGAAGAGCAAAGAAATCCCTTCTCTGTTTTCTAATCGGTTTGGACTTCAGGAAACAGTGGTAAGAGCCGAAACCCCTTGTGTGCCGATCTCACTGTGGTACTTTACTTTTCGGGTTTTCCTTATGGATGCATTTGATAATCAGTTGAACGGGGTAACACTAGGGGAACCTAAGGAGAGTGGTCTCGTAACCCCTGTTCCCAAGTTCAAACGTAGGGCAGTGTCGGCAGTTCGGGATTTTCCATCAGGTTGTGGGCCAACTTCGGATCTGAATAGACAGATCGTAGTTGTTCGGGATAGTGAGGGGGACGTCCATCAAGAGAGCATAGTCCTTCGCGTAATCAGGTGTGTAATTCTCACACCTTCTTTCGTTTGTTTTGTAATAATTATATGCATTGTTTGGAGCCGAAATTTCGGTAATGGCTGTTGAGTTACCCTTGGGGGGTAAAATCAAAATACCAGGTTAGTTATTTTCTGACTATGCCATTTAAATACCTTAGCATGAATATACATATGCTCTGATTATTCTATGTATGCTAATATATGTTGCATCCATTTCACTATGATTGTATGTTGCATAGGAATGGGGATATGATGTTGTTGAAAGGGGCAGTGTAATTTGGTGGCTTTGCTACATATTTTTGGGTGACTTTGTCACATTATTCTGGTGGCATTACCACACATTTTGGTGATGTTGTGACATTATTTCGGTGGCTATGCCACATATTTCGGTGATGAACAGCTGACTGCAGCACGACTGCTATCGATGGTGTGTAGCGGTGAGGGTCGATTGTAGAAATCCCCACTGGTGAGTTTGGCAAGAATGGGTGGTGTGTAGCGGATGGATATCTAGGTTGGGTTGGGTTTGCATCATATTGCATACATTATGTGCTATACTGTGTTAATAGGGCTAAGGCCCAGTCTGATTCTGAATAGGCTTCGCCCAAGGTGGTTTTGTAAGGGCCAAGGCCCAGATGGTATTTGAATGGGCTCGGGCCCAGTTATGGATCATGTGGGGTGATTGCACACTGAGTCTTCTTGACTCACCCCTTCTACTTAAATTTTTGCAGGTAGTTCTTAGTCCAGTGGATATGGGCCGGAGTGGACTTCGTGGTGGCCATGCACAGTTTTAGTAAATTAAATTTTACTTATCTTTGAATTTTCTTTAATTTGGGATTCTGTTATGTAATAAGGCCACTAGTATTTTTTATTTGGATTTAAACGCTTTAATTTATGATTTAATTGGTATGGGGTTTTTCCTAATAAAATGTAAATGACTGTTTTCCAAAACTTAACAAATGAATTACAAACGATAATGGACAACACCTCGGGTTCACTTAAAGCGACAACAAGTGTTTTCAAAAATCACCTACCCACGATGGTGCAAGTTTGATTTTCACAACAAAAGTAGATTCTGAATTAAATACAAGTTTTCAAAATGAACACTGCATTTTCAAATGATCAACCAAACTTGAAGTTTAAACAAAAAAAAGAGTTTCTAATATTTTCAGATGATTGCGAAGTTTCATGTGACGCACCAGATCCGGTCATGGTGTTTAGGCTGGGTTTGGGGTGTTACAGCAATAAATATGCCTTAGAATTTGTAGTTTTCGAAGTTGAAAGTGGTAAACATTTCCTGTGTGGTTTGCGTAACGAACTTAGAGTTTATCTTGTATTGCATCAAATTTTAGAGTTTGTCCATTTAGTTGAGCGAGAAAAAATGGTGGATCAAGTTTTGGGCCTAGACAAGAAAATAGAGCCTTCACGAGTTGCTGAAAAATGAAGAGGGATTGTTAGTTGGCATCTGTTACTAAAACGAACTAGGGATTATTTTTGTAATTGAAGATAGAATTTAAAGTTTGATAAATCTGAAAAAAATTGATATCAGCAACGACATGTTTCAGCGGGTATGGTGCGAGGTCCAGCTCAAGATTTTGATGTACCAAATTGTGAGCACTGTGAAAAAAAGCATCGAAATGAATGCTTGAAGTTGTCACGAGCTTGTTTCCATTGTAGATCGCTAGAACATATTTTTTGTGAGTGCCTAAGAAGTGATAATGCTTCTCTTATCCCTATTTATAGGTCTGCACCTGCGACTAGGGTGGAGGGATTAATCATGGTAGTTCTATTCCGAGAGGTGGATCGAGAAAGGAGAGTGAAACTATTACTCATTAGTCAATGGCCAAAGCATCAAATCGAGCATATGTCGTACGGACTCATAAGGAGGGTGACTCTATCGATGTTGTAGTAGGTATTTTTCTACTATTTTCTATGTTTGTTTACGCTTTGATGGACCTTGGATCCTCACATTCTTATATTAATGTTGAACTGGTTAAATCGGGGTGTCTAAAATCTAAGACTTTGAAAGTAGCTATGGTTTTATCGAGTCTTTTTGGGGTAGTCAATATTAGTCGATCGTATGTGTAGACGGTGTCCATTAGAGATTCAAAATGTATCTTTTCCTGTCGACTTGTTGATTATTTAATTCGACGATTTTGATCTAATTTTGGGTTTGGATTGACTAACCGAGCATGGGGTAATATTGGACAGTCAAAAAAAAAAAATTTTGGTTTAGAGTTCGTATGGTAACATGATAGAGGTGAATGGTGTTAAAACAAGTCGTTCAACTCGTATCATTTCAGTAGTTCAAGCTAATAAACTTCTTAATCAAGGTTTTGAATAATTTCTACCTATGTTATTAACTCGAATGCTGGTGATAGTTAGATCAGCAAGATTCGAATTGTTTGTGAATTTCCTGATGTGTTTCCCGAGGAATTACCGGGATTATCACCAGATCAAGAAATTGAGTTCACAATTGAAGTTTTCCCTGATACAGCTTTAGTGTCAATTTCCCCTTATTGTATGGAATTGACAGAGCTAAAGGAATTGAAAGTTCAATTGCAATATTTACTGGACCACAGCTTTATATGCCCTAGTATATTGCACTGAAGAGCTCCAGTTTTGTTCGTTAAAAAGAAATATTGTTCGATGCAGCTTTGTATTGACTATCGACAACTAAATAAGTTAAAGATTAAGAATCGATACACCTACCTCGTATCAACAATTTATTTGATTAGTTAAAAGGAGCTTCAGCCTTTTCCAAGATTGATTTGAGATAAGGTTACTCTTAATTGAAAGTGAAAGATAATAACGTACCGAAAACGATGTTCTGTACGCATTATGGCCACTACAAATTTTTAATGATTCCATTCGAACTGAAAAATGCTCTAACGGCATTCATGGATCTCATGAACCATATTTTCTAGCCCTATATGGATCAGTTTGTGGTGGCTTTTATGTAACAACCCGATTCTGGGCCTAGTCGGAATAGTGGTTTCGGGACCACAAATCTGACAAGGGAAAAAATTATTTTTATTACATTTTTATTGTCTACAGTTTCACGAAATGATTTTGTGAAAATTTCGTTCGAAAATTTCAACGTTTGGGCACTCAATTTAGTCAAAAGGACTAAATTGTAAAAAGTGCAAAAGTTGAGTTCTACATGTTAGAGGTGTCAAATTGTTATGAAAATTTAAATTTGAGGTCCATAAATGGTAATTAGACCATTGGATAAGTTTTTTTTTTACAAAAATGGACATGAAATAGGTGAAATAGAATATTTTTAAGTTAGGGGTATTTTGGTCAATTAGTAATTAAAATGAATTAAAAACAAAATTAAAAGTCAATTTTTGTCCATCTTCAAGCTATGGCCAAAACTTGCATGGAGAAACCATGGCTAGGGTTTTTCAAGCTTCCAAGCTCGATTGTAAGTTCGTTCTAGCCCCGTAATGATTTTTACATTTTTGAAGTCCAACCATGGCTAGGGTTTTTCAAGCTTCCAAGCTCGATCGTAAGTCCGTTCTAGCCTCGTAATGATTTTTACGTTTTTAAAATCGTCGTAACAAGATCTATCTATTTCTACCAATATTTTGAGATATGGTTGAAGTCTAAGGTTTTGACCCATGATGAATATGTGTGTATTTTGATGTTTAAAGGTAGATTATGCATGTTTATGGTTAGAGAAACGACTTTTACTAAGTGATTTTCGGTAAAGATGCTAAAAAGGACTAATTTGGAAAAGTTATAAAATTTGTCATAAAAGTGTGAATTAGTGGAAATTGTGGGCTGTTGTAGTTATGAAAATGGTTCGGCTAGGCTTAAAATACAAAGAAGTTGAATGAAAATCGTTTTACGATCCTAGGGGAAAAAGTGTAAATATGTGAAACTTTAGGGGCAAAAATGTAATTTTGCCATAATATAATTTTTGGATCACATTGAATAATGTGACTAATAAATAGACTAAATGTGATATTATAGATCAAAGAAAATGAGGTTCGGACCTAGAATGGAGGAAAAGAAAGAATATGACGAATAAGTCCTTTTCACCGATTATGCTACCGAGGTAAGTTTGTATGTAAATAATGCATCGTTTTTACTTACGTTTTCATATTTTCATAAATGGTATGAATTGTGGCTGAATATTTGATGTAATTGACAAAATATCGACAAGTGAGAAATATCCCAGTTGAACCTTAGGAATAAAAATGGATACGAGTGACATGTTCACTAGAGACCTATGTGAAATCTAAGTGAAATAAGTGATCCGGGTGCTGGTCCGTACGTTCTACCGGTGGCTGAGTTATCCGGCATGTGTTACGGATACTCGACAGCTTGTGTAAGCAGCATCGTATAGTTTTGTCATAGCCGACAGCTTGTGTGAGCAGACCCAAGATTGTGAATATGTGAAACAGGTGCTGGTCTTATAAGTTCTACCAGTGGTTGGGTAATCTGGCATGTGTTGCGGATACCTGACAGCTTGTGTGAGCAGCACTGAGTAGTTACGAATGACCGGCAGCTTGTGTGAGCAGGCTCGCGAATGTGAATAGCTCAAGAACGAGCCTATTTGTGATAAGTGATGTGAAGTAGCTTTGGCTACAAGTGTGGCACTATGTGCAATATTCCGATGTGTTCAACGGGAAATTACAAAAATGTGAATTAATGTGGTTATGTGACGAATAAGTGCAGGTATGTACTTAAAGTTTACAAGCATTGACTTCATGACATTGTAAGTTCATGATTTCTACGAGAATGTCTTTGCGAACACTTTGTGATTATTGGACATTTGGTAAGAATGTAAATGAATAAGTCATATCTATGAGAATGATCTTATGATGACCTTGTGATTATAAGTATATACTTATGATATATAAAAATGTGGTAAATTTGATTGATGATCATATGTGAGGCTTTTAGGCCAAATTTAATTGAGACATGATATGTTTAAGTCTTGTTGTTGATGTATAGGTAAAATTGGCCAGTGAATGGCATGTAAATATTTGTTAATGGCTAGTTATGGATATGTTTCGGTGTTATGTATGTTTAAATGGAAATTAATACAAAGAAAACATGATAGAGTAAAATTAGCAATAAAACAGTTTGGACAGCAGTAGTTATATCAATTTGAAAAATCACTAAAAATGGTGTAAATTGAGTTAGAGGTTGAATAAGATATGAAATTAAATCTTATTGAGTCTATTTTCATATAAAAGAAACGGTGTAAGCAAATAAATTTCACATTCTGAGATATTTGAATTTTTGTAAGACAAAGTCAGAATGATTTCGGAATCCCCTGTTCTGACTTGAGAAAATCATTAAAAATTCTAAAACAAATTATTATGGGTTATAATTTACATGATTAAAATTATTAATGAGTCTATTTTCAAAATAAATAAACGGGAACATCATCTGAATCCTGTATGAAGAGATAATTAATTTTTTGTGAAGAAGGGTCGAAACTGTCAAACAGCAGAACAGGGGAGACTTTAATGAACAAACTGTACTTATTGGCTAAACCAAAAATTCTGAAAATTTTATGGTAAGAATATATGTGAGTCTAGTTTCAGGAAAAATTAGCGGACCTTAATTTGGAGTTCCATAGCTCAAGATATAAATAATTTAGTGACTGTGACTCGAGTAGACAGCTTGAGATGAACATGAATAAATAGTGGAACTATGTACAACAATGATTGTATTATCTTGAGAACATATTGTGAGGATTGGTAAAAACATATTAATTAATTGCTTATTATTTACATGCTAACTTAAAAAGCTATATAACTTACACCCCTTTCTTTCTTTTTCCTATAGTGTCACAGATGCTAGCTCGAGTTGGAGGTCATCAGAGATTCTATCACACTAAGAAGCTATGGATTGGTATCGATAATTTTTATTCTAGCTTTTTAAGTCTATGGCATGTATAGGGACTTGGTTATTTGTGTACATGTTATTATGAGTTGGCCTAGAATATTGGCCTATGCTAATTGAAGGTCATTGTTGTATAAGGTCATTTGATGTGGCCAATATTTGTTATGTTATAAGTCTATGATGAAGCATTACATGAATGTGCATGCTTGTTTGGGTTGGATGAGTGAATGTGTGATAATTATGTTGGCAAATACTAAATGTGAATGGTTGAGTAAGTTATATGCTATGATTAGTTAAGTGTGTATGTGGTTGTGCATGATGAATGTGATTTATAAATTGTGTGCGAATGCCATGATGTGGTTATTGGGATGCCTAAAAAATGCCATATGTGTGTTGGAAAACTTCATATAAGTGTGCAAGAGTTTTTGGCTGGAAAACGGCTTGGTAAAAAGCCTAACATTCATCCACACGGATGGCCATACGGCCTAGCACACAGGCGTGTGACTTGGCCGTGCGACCTTAAATGGTTGATGACGTCATAAACAGAGAGTTACACGGGTCGAGGACACGGGCGTGTGACCCTGTTTTGTGGTAAACTTTTCTAAGTATTTTAAAGTTCTCGGTTTAGTCTCGGACCACTTTCAAAGTATGTTTTGGGCCTCGTAGGCCCGTAATAGGGACAATATGATTATGAATGAAAAGTTTTAAATTTGGATGGAAATTTGTGACTCAGAAATGATTGTTTATATGTGATTAAGTCTGGTAATGCCTCGTACCCTATTTCGGTGACGGATACGGGTAAGGGGTGTTACATTTTATCAACGAAATTTTGATCTATTCAAAATCTGAAGTTAAGCATGAGCAACATCTCCGAATTCTTTTGCAAGTTTTTCAAGAGAAAAGCAATTGTACAAAAAGCTTAGTAAATGTGAATTTTGTTTACCCAAAGTGTTTTTGGCACATGTTATTTCAGTAGATGGGATTCGGGTTGGTCCGAAAATGATCGAGGCTATCTTATAATGGAAAGCAACGAGAAATCTGTCAGAAGTCCATAGTTTTCTCAGTTTGGTCGGTTATTACCGGAGATTTGTAAAAAGGTTTTTGAATATAGCTATGCTGATGACGAAATTGTTACAAAAGAATGTTCAATTTGTTTAGGATGATCAGTTGTAATATCCTGAAAATGGGCCTATGCATTTTTGATTTAATTGTATGAAATGACATGTCTTATGTGTTATGAATGTATTACGAACATTTTTTTTGGGAAACCTTGGAAATGTAAGAAAATGTCCTGGAAATGTAAGGAAATGTCTTGTCTTGGAAATGTAAGGAAATGTCCTGGAAATGTAAGGAAATGTCTTGTCTTGAAAATGTAAGGAAATGTCCTAGAAATGTAAGGAAATGTCTTGTCTTGGAAATGTAGGGAAATGTCTTGGAAATGTAAGGAAATGTTTTAGAAATGTTAAGTTAAAAGAAGGGAACTAAGGCAAGGTGGCCTTAAGAAAATTTACGGAGGAAATATGACATGAAATTGGGCTTGGTTAAGTGGTTTGAAGGCACCACTTAAGCCCTCTGGAAATGACGCCACAGGCCTTGTGCAAAGCTTAGGTTCAAGTAGCAAGGAGAGCATTCTTAAGAGTGTTTTGCGTCTGAGTTGGGCTTGTGGCCCAATTCGTTATTAAAGCTTAATGAACCTAAGGGAGGCGCCACTTAGGTGGATGATTTGGGCCTCACATGGCTACAAGGAGCCCAATTCCATAAGTTAAAATTCGGCACATCCATGATTAAGGGTTGGACGGCATCTAGCTAAGACTTTAAGTGATTTTTATTTAATAACTTAAAGAGGAAGCAATGGACGGCAATAGGGACTCTTAAGGGATGAGTTTAATTCCTTGTAAAATTCGGATAAACTAAGGATAATTGCTGAATTATTTTTACTAAGCGATAATTAAAGAGATAAAGCTATCAAAATAGAAGAGTGATGGCCAAGTAAGGGATTCTAAGTTAGTAATTTCGGCTACTAGAGGAAAAGAGGGTCATTCATTCTTTCTTTCAACTCTTCTCTTTGGCCGAATTTCCTTCTCCTCTCCTCTCCAAAATTTTCTTCTCAAGCCGAATTCTTCATAGCCTCAAAAGCCGAAAATAACCATAGCCCTAGTCGATTTCTTCATAGTTACAAAAGTCGAAATTGTGTTACATATCAGGGCCATAGCCGAATACTGCTAAGGGTTCAAGCAAGAGTTCCATCGAATTCTTCAGTAAGGGGTAAGATTAGGTTCGATTCTCATTCTATTTCTTTTAAGTCTGTCGAAATTAAGATTCTAATACCCTTAATATCTTGTTGCCGAAACTTTAAAGAGATCTTTCGGGATTTACTAAGTGTCGACTACAAGGAAGGAGAAGTTCTTTTCCTGAAGGTACACCATAGGCCGCATGTTCCCTAGTTATTCGGTGAGTTTCGAGATTTAAAATCCACAAGGTAAGTGTCTATAGAATTCGGCCAAGGCCATGTTTGGTAAATATATGTGTTCATTAATTATTCAAAAGTCGAAACTAATCTATTCAAGTAATCTAGTGATTGCCGATTTCAAGAAAGAAGGATACAAAGTTTCGGGACTTGATTCTTAAGTCAATCGGCAACAAGGTAAGTTTTAGTGTACTAATCCTACTAGGATTTGGATTTATGGCCGAATGGCTCTTTACTAAGTATTAAATGATTGATTAAATGTAGAGATCTAAGATCTAAGGCATTAGATCAAGCTTTTCGGGATTTGGATTGGAAACCTTAAGCGAATCAGGTGTGTACCCCACACTAAACCTTAATAGTTTTATGGCTTTAAATTATTGTATGTGAATATAAGAATGTGAAAATAAGGCTAAGGTACCATGCAATGGTACAAAGAACTCAAGTATGTTTTCCTACTCCTACTAGGAATATGTTAAATATCTGTTATGACACACATAAGAAATTATAAGAATGTGAAATAAGAATTTGGTATGTTAATGTATGATATGTATGTTATGGGGCATATGGGTTATATGAAAAGAGGAAGTGAATGTGGTGACCTAAGACCACGATATCTGAATGTGGTGACCTAAGACCACGATATTTGAATGTGGTGACCTAAGACCACGATATCTGAATGTGGTGTCTTTTGACACAAAATATGAATCTGGTGGCTATGCCACGAATTTTATAAGGGCAATGAGCACGTCGACTGCAGCGACTGCCTTCGATGGTGTGCAGCGGATGGAGGGTTGACTTAGTAGTCCCCACGGTGTGCAGGTTGGTACGGGTGATGTGTAGCGGATGGCATCTAGGTTTGGGTTCGGGTTGCATCATTATTTTCTATCTATTATATGAACATGTATGATAATGTATGCCGGAATTATTAAATTTTAGTGTTGGTTACACATTGAGTTTGTTTGACTCACCCCGTTGGGGAATATTTTCTTCCAGGTGACGATCAGTGATGGACCGGGCCGGCAGAAGCTTAGGGATGGCCATGCTCAGCAAGAAATTCATTTTTATTTGGACTATTTTATTTTAAGTATTTGAATTTAAATTTTGGGAATTATTTTAGTGTAATAAGGCCATAGTGAACTATTTTATTTCTGTTTTATTTACTATGTTACGAAATTTTAATTATTAAAGATTAAGTTAATTTAGTTTAAAATAGACTCTAAATATTTTATCACCTGAAATAAATGTGTTTTCAATATAAAATAAACTCGTTTTCAACTCAAGCCCAACCCAAAACAAATTTTCTTTCAAAACACACAAGTTTTTTCCTAAGTAATAAAAGAATTTGAACCCGTCTTTCCTAAGGAACATACCAAATCTGGTCAACGCTCGTGGGCCGGGTTTGGGGTGTTTCAGCTTGGTATCAGAGCCCAGTTTTAAACTCTCGGCCTTGGGTTTAAGGCCCAAAACGTTTTCGAAAAATTAAGCCCAAAAGAAATTTTATGAAAATTTTGTGAAAAGCAGGTTTTCTGGCATGGCACCTAAGTCTCCGACCCGAAGTCCACCAGGTAAGTACCCCTAACCTTTGTGTGATTCATATTGTGAACTGTAGAAGGGTAGAAATAGAATGGAACGTAGATTAGCATGATAAGTATTTGAACCCTAGGACTAGGTTACCCCAACAATTACATAAGACTTAATTGCCTAATTAAACAAACCTATGGTTAAGTCACCGAGTTAGGGTGTGGCAACCATTGTGCGCATGTCTAGGATTGGTATTCGGTGGGAGCTTGGTATTTAAGCAGTCCGCGTGACTCACCTTTTCTCCATTCGAATCCTACCTGGTGCGTAGCTTCGGTTCACCCTAACCAAGAGGACTTATTCATGGGCTAAACCCCTAACTAAAACCCGAAAGGGATTAGCCACATTTTCATGGAAACCCTAGTTTTAAAAATTCAACAAACTACTCTTTTGAACTGAGAGAATTGTTATTTTCGAAAAAAATTTTCTAAAAACTCCTAGTTTACAAAATTACTAAATTACCCCTAGTTGTAAAATTACAAAAATGCCCTTGGTTTAGAAAATGTCCAAACTACCCACGATTTAATTAAAATTTCCTTATTTTATAAAATATTCAAAAACTCTACTTCTGCGAAATATTAAAATTTACGAAATTGCCCCTAACTTACAAAATTACCAAAATGACCTTGGTTTTCAAAAATTTTGCAACATCACCGATTTGGAAAATAAATTTTCAAAAAAAAAGAACCCTCAAGTTTTATAAATTTTGAAATACCCCTGAATGATTAAACTTTACAAATTTATCCTAGTTTATTACAAAAATATTCCCGAGTTCCAAAATTACCGAAATACCCTCGGATTTCAAAATTTCCAAAAATACCCCGGGAATGCAAAATTACCAAAATACACTTATTGAAAAAATCCACAAGGAACCTTATTTTAAAAAAAAATTACAAAAATACCCCTGTAGGGCAAATTACAAAAATACCCCTGGGTAGTGGAAAAACAACAACAATGAAAACTACAACATTTCTCTGAATGAACGAAAGTTCATAATTGATTGATGAATGTATGAATGTAAAGACTGTGTGCATGTATGAATACGAAAGAACCACTCCTAAAATTCTTCTCATAAAACTTCTTCGCGGATAATCAGTGAAACAAGGACTAATCCATAAAATTTCTTAATCAGATTAAAGCGCAATCGTTAGAATGAGTTCTAGAGGACGTGGTCGAGGAAGAATGACCGTGTCGGAACCCTTTAGATCGGGTCAAGGATCTGATAATGAGATACCACCGCCACCACCACCCCCAGCTGTTGGTGTTGAGCAGCAAGCTCAGACGGGGGATGACGCTGTGTCGCAGGCTGTGTTGCGAGTTTTGGAAATGGTGGCTGGAGCAGGTGGAAATATGGGAGCTCGGAAATCTGTACCCGAGCGACTCCGAGCCAATGGGGCTGAGATGTTTCGATGAGTATCGGGTATGGCACCCAGTACGGCTGAATATTGGTTGGAGGCAACCGAGCGCATTATGGATGAGCTCGATCTGACCCCTGAGGAGAAGTTGAAAGGGATGGTGGCACTGCTACGCGATGAAGCGTATCAATGGTGGTTAATAGTTCGGGATGGCGCCACAGCTGAGGATCTGACCTGGGAGTATGTTAAGGAGGCATATCAGAAGAAATATGTTGGAACACGATATACTGATGAGCAAAGTAAAGCTTTTCTGGGGCTGGTTCAAGGGAACAAGTCTGTGGCAGAATACGAAGCTGAGTTTCTGTGGTTGAGCCGTTATGCTCGAGGAGTAGTGGCCACTGAACATGAGCGCTGTGTCCGGTTTGAGGACGGACTAAGGGATGACTTGAGGTTGTTAGTCGCTCCACATCAAGAGCGCGAGTTTTCTACGTTGGTGGAGAAAGCTAAAATAGCGGAAGGGATTAAGGACACGGTGAAGCAGAACACTGATCAGAATAACCAGAGAAGAGGATTTGGATCTTCTGGGAATACTCAGAAAAGGCCTAGAGTTGATGGGCCGCGAGGTCAGCAAGCTGGTACTGGAGGGCAATATCGTACTTGTGATCAGTGTGGGAAGAAACACTTAGGAGAGTGTTGGAAAAAGACTGGAGGATGCTTTAGATGTGGGTCCAAGGACCATATGATTAAGGACTGTCCAATGAGGCCGGAGGGGAATAAACCGGTGGCTCAGAATGTTAATCAAGCTGGTAGAGGTGGACAGCAGCCTCAGCGAGGTCGTGGCCCGAATGGCCGAGGTAATGGCGCTGGAAGAGGACGTGGAACACAGGGTAGAGGTGCTGCTAATACTGAGGCAATGCAGCCGGGCTTGGTTTATGCGGTTCACCGGAGGGAGGATGGAGACGCGCCGGACGTTATAACTGGTACATTCCTTATTTGTGGCAAGCCTTATTATGCCTTAATTGATGTGGGCTCAACCCATTCTTATGTTGCATGTAGTGTAGTCGAGACACTAGGCTTAGACTCTGAACTCTCTGATAGGCAGATGACTGTAGTAAGCCCATTAGGCCAAACTGTAGTGGTGGATAAGATCTTTCAGAGTGTACCTCTAGAGATTCAGGGAGTGAACTTTCGGGCTGACTTAATAGAACTACCCTTTGGGGAGTTTGAACTCATACTTGGTATGGATTGGTTAGTAGAACATCGAGCTGTGTTGCACTATGCAGCTAATCGAATGGAATTAAGGACCCCAGAGGGTGAAGTGGTCATTATGATAGGAGAAAGAAGAAACTACTTGTCCCATGTAGTTTCGGCACTAAAGGCTGATAAGATGGTTCGAAAAGGATGCAAGGCGTTCCTAGCCTTTGTTAGTGCGTTTGATGGAAAGAAAGAAGGTGCTAGTGGAGTTAGAACGGTAAGGGATTTTGAAGATGTGTTTCCAGAGGAATTACCAGGAATACCCCCAGATAGGGAGGTGGAGTTTGGAATTGACTTGCTGCCGGGAACAGCTCCTGTGTCAATTGCCCCGTATTGAATGGCACCAAAGGAGTTGATGGAGCTCAAGGCTCAAATCCAAGAATTGCTGGATCGTGGGTTTATCCGACCCAGTGTGTCTCCATGGGGAGCACCGGTCCTGTTCGTGAGGAAGAAGGACGGAACTATGCGTATGTGCATAGATTATCGTCAGTTGAACAAGTTGACCATCAAGAACAAGTATTCTTTGCCGAGGATTGACGACTTGTTCGATCAGCTTAAGGGAGCGGCAGTATTCTCCAAAATAGATCTAAGGTCAGGATATCATCAGTTGAAAGTAAAGGAGGCAGATATCCGTAAGACCGCCTTTAGGACAAGATACGGCCATTATGAGTTTGTGGTAATGCCGTTTGGATTGACGAACGCCCCAGCCGCGTTCATGGATATGATGAACCGGGTTTTTCAACCTTACTTGGATAGGTTCGTCGTTGTGTTCATCGATGATATCTTGGTGTACTCCAAGTCTGAAGAGGAGCATGATGAGCATCTCCGAGTTGTGCTACAAGTGTTGAGGGAGAAGAAGCTCTATGCCAAATTCAGCAAGTGTGAATTTTGGCTAAAGGAGGTTGCGTTTTTAGGTATGTGGTGTCTGCAGAAGGGATAAGGGTGGATCCTAGAAAGATTGAAGCAGTGCTAGATTGGAAACCACCTAGGTCAGTGGCGGAGATTTGCAGTTTCTTGGGATTAGCAGGTTACTACAGAAGGTTTGTGGAAGGGTTCTCGTCAATAGCCGCGCCTTTAACAAAGTTACTAAGGAAGGAAGTACCCTTTGTATGGACGGATAAGCAACAGGAGAACTTTGAAAAGCTCAAGAGGGTTTTAACTGAAGCTCCGGTTTTGATTCAGCCGGAGGCAGGAAAGGATTTCACGGTGTACTGTGACGCTTCTCATACAGGATTGGGGTGTGTTCTAATGCAAGATAGAAAAGTAGTCGCTTATGCGTCTCGACAGTTAAGGCCGCATGAGGTTAACTACCCAACCCATGATGTAATATCCCGAAATTGGGCCTAGTAGGATTGGGCCGATTGGACTTTGGGATTAGGAGAGTTTAAAACCTTTAAGAATAAGAAAATAGTGTTTTTGCAAATTGGATTTATTAGTTAAATGGATTTGGAAGGTTACGAGGTTTATATGAATTCTCGGGTTTATTTGGGTGCTTAGTATAGTTTTGTGAAGGCTTGGAATTATTAGCTAAGCTAGAATAATTTTAGTTTGAAGAATTTAATGAAGTGGATTAGGTGAACCTGACACTTAAGTTAATTTAAGTGTTAAAATCTAGCACATGAGGAGTTAGTGGCAAGGTGGTTAAGATGCATGAAGAGTTGCTTGAGGGAAGTGGTTCGAGTAGCATGATTAGCATTTTGAAGACTTTATTTTTATGTATCCTAGCATTAATGGACGGTCAAGCTCTAATTATGATAGGTTGGACTTTTGAATATTATGGCAAGTTGAATATTAGTTTAGGAAAGCTTGTAATTGGGGATAAGAATCTTAAGATTATGGTAGGATGGGGGGACAAAGGGCTTGGATGATGGAGAGTGTTTTGGAAATTATTCTATGGCTAATTGTCCATGAATATGGACGGTATGGGTGTCTAGGGGGATTGGCCGAATTTTTGGTTAGCTTTTGGTATGGTTTGGTGTTAGTTTTGGTAGAATTAGTGCTAGTTGAGCACATCTTTCTTTTGGGTCATTTTTGTGTTTCTCTCTAATTTGTTTACTCCTCTTAGCCGAGTGTTAGATTCGAGCAGTTCGAGATTTCACTAATAGGCAGGTGTGTGATTAACCCACCATTTTTCGGGTTTTTGTTATATCTGTATGTGTTGATTGTGTACTAACAAATGCAGTAAAAATTATGAGATGAATACCCTAAAAAAAAAGGGTATATCGATAATCAGGTTAGTGTTATCTGTTGATAAGAATGTAAAAGTGCCGATGTGAATGTAACTATGCCTATGGAAATATGATTGTCTGCCTTAATGACATGTGCGTGCATTTATTATTATGCCAATATTACATGTAGCATGTGCATGGGTTGGGATATGATATGAAAGAAGGTACGAGTGTACTTCGAGTACGTGGTTTGATGTTAGCCTTGAGCTACATCGTGGATTGACATTGAATAAGGTCACGTTGTGGATTAATTACGATTTAGTTCACGTGGCTTGATGAGTGGCTGTGTGCCTCATCGTGGTTGATATCGGCTATGTGCCATATCGTGGTTGATGAGTGACTATGTGTCCCATCGTGGTTTTGGTGTTAGCTACGACTACATCGTGGATTGGCGCTGACTGAGGTCGCGTTGTGGATTATTGTGCTTAATTGCACGTGGACGGCATTGATTGCCTTTTGGAGTAAAAAGGAGAGGGTGATTTGATAATCCCCTGGTGTGTGGTGGCTGGATTCGGGGGGGGTGAGTAGTGGATGAACCCTAGGTTGGGTTGGGTGCATTTTGCATAATTTTAATGGATATGTGGGTTAAGTGATTATATGGCCAAGGCCCAATTGTGGAAATGATGTGAGTAAGTTGTTCTACTATCTGAATTGTGATATGATATGTGGTTGTGGGCTAAGCCCACATGTGGGTGGTTTTTAGTGGACTGATTACACACTGAGTCTGTGTGACTCATCCAATTTTTCTCAAACCTTACAGGTGATGCATAAAGCTTGGACCGGGTTGGAGTAGATACGAGGTGGCCCATGCAGAAGTTATTTTCCTTATTTTATACAATTTTTTATTGTCAGTATTTTGGGGATTTATTTGATGTAATAAGGGCCACTTAAAGTATTTAAGGACTTTTATTATGTTTTAAGTTGGATTGTCGATTATATTATTATTTGAAAATGTTTTATTTTAAACAACTTAATTTTATTTGGAACTTTAATTATACAATGTTTTATTAGAGACAATAAATTTTCATGTTTTCACCTTTAAGTCAAGTATTTTTTTAAACTTTTTCATCAGTGGCATTTCAAATTCGGTCATAGCAAATGGGCCGGGTTTGGGGTGTTACAAATTGGTATCAGAGCCCGGTTCAAAACTAGGCTTTGAGGGTTTTGGGCCCAAAAACATTTTCTTACTATGGGCTTTTCAAAGATTTGGGCTTTCATAAATTTTTCAGGTTTGTTCTGGCATGGCACCTGTATCTCCGACCCGAAGTCCACCAGGTAAGTACCTCTATTTGTTGTGTGAATTATTATATGATTGGAATGTGGGCATAATTGGGCTCGTAGATTAGAATATTAGGGCTATTGAACCCTAGGACTAGTCTACTCAAACACAAGTGCATAAGACTTAAGGACTATCAAACAAACCTATGAGTAAGTCGCCGAGTTCGGGTGTGGCAACCATTGTGCGCATGTCTAGGATTGGTTTCAGTGGGAGCTTGGTATTTAAGTAGTCCTAGCAACTCACCTCCTCTCCACTCGAATCCTACCTGGTGCGTAGTAACGGTTCACCCTAACCAAGAGGACTTATTCACGGGCTAAACCCGATAACTAAAACCCGAAAGGGACTAGCCATACTGTTTTATAAAAACCTTAGTTTTTAAAATCACTACATTACCCCTTTTGATTTGTAGCAAAATTTATTTTGAAAATTTTTTCAAAAATGATTCCGATTTACAAAATTACCTAAATACCCCTGAGCGGTAAAATTACAAAAATGCCATTGGTTTCTAAAAGTTTCAATACTACCCTTGATTTTAATAAATTTTCTTACTTTGCAAAAGTATCTAAAAAAAAAACCTTATTTTGCGAAATATCAAGATGCCTTGGAAAATTTACGAAATTACCCCTGATTGACAAAATTACCAAAATAACCCTGATTTTCAAAATTTCTACCATGGTTCTGATTTGGGAAAATTTTCGAAATACCCTCGAGTTTTGGAAAATTTCAAAGTGCTTTGATTTATTAAAATTTTTGGAATTGACCCTGAATTATTACCAAAATACCCTTATAGGACGAATGATGAAGTTACCCCTGGGTTGGGAAGGACTGAAATGACCATAGAGGTGTAGTGAATGAATGTGTTTCTGCTTATGAATGTGAAGGTCACTCTCTGAACTAGAGTAGTGAACTTGAACTGAACCTTTGTGTGATCGAAAGAACTACTTCTAAATACTTTATTTCATAAAAATTGTTTGCTGTTAATAAGTGGAACAAAATTCTAATGCATAAAACTTCTTAATCGGATTAAATCGCGACGTTAGAAATGAATTCTAGGGGACGTGGTCGTCGTGGACATAGTAGAGGTAGAATAGCAGTATCGGAACCGGTAGGGTCTGGCCATGGGCCAAAAAATGAAGTACCGCTGCCAGCAGTGGGTGCGGAGGATCAAGATCAGACAGGAGGCGATGACGCAGTATCGCGGGCCATGTTGCGAGTGCTCGAGCGAGTGGCAGGAGCTAGTATAGGAAACGGAGCTCGAAAGTCAGTGTCGGAACGACTCAAGTTGAACGGGGCTGAAGTTTTTAGAGGAATGTCTGGAGTAGCTCCGAATGTGGCGGAGTATTGGATAGAAGCAGTCGAAAGAATAATGGACGATTTGGACTGTACCGATGAGGAAAAGCTGAAAGGTGCTGTTTCGTTGCTCCGGGACGAAGCTTATCGATGGTGGCTCACTTTCAGACAAGGTGTTCCGACAGATCGATTGGATTGGGATTATTTTAAGGTTAAATTTGAAGGAAAGTACGTTGGAGCCAGTTACTTGGACTCGCAAAGAAAGGCGTTTCTCAACTTGGTGCAAGGAAGTAAGTCGGTAGCAGAGTACGAAGCGGAATTTGTGCGGTTAAGTCAGTACGCCAAAGGGATCGTGACCACTGATTATGAAAGGTGTGTCCGGTTCGAAGATGGGTTACGAGATGAGTTGCGAATGTTGATTGCTCCGCAAAGAGAAAGGGACTTTGCTGTTCTAGTGGAAAAAGCTCGGATCACTGAAGAAGTTAAGAGGACTGTAAGGGAGACCCGAGAAAAGGATAGGAATTGGAACAAGAGGAGTTTTGGCCCAGCAAAATCGCCGGAAGACTTTCAGAAAAGACTGAGAGTCGAGAATTCTATACGTGCACCTGTACCAGTTGCTGAGAATCGGAATCGTTTATGTGCTTAGTGTGGGAGAACTCACACAGGAGAGTGTTGGGGTAATAGTAAGGAATGTTTCCGATGTGGATCTAAGGCTCATTTGGTTAAGAATTGTCCTCAGGCAACGAAGGTTCGTGGTCCAAACCATGGAGGGAATGGTTCTGGCCGAGGTCGTGGAACACCCAGTAGAGGTGCTGAAGGTTCGGATGTGGGACAACCAAGGATGTGATAGAGGGTAAGTTCCTTGTTTTGCTTTAGAGATAGCTCATTCTTGTGTTGCTAGTGAAGTGCTTGAAACCTTGGATGCGAACTTAGGAACTGTGCCTAGAAGATAAGATAGTTTTATTAAGATCAGAGTGCGCAGCATAAGCGTAGTGTGATGAGTAGGATTGCATGACTGTTAGTTAGTTGGAAATTTCGAGGACGTAATTTCTTTAAGGAGGGTAGAATTGTAATATCCCGAAATTGGGCCTAGTAGGATTGGACCGATTGGACTTTGGGATTAGGAGAGTTTAAAACCTTTAAGAATAAGAAAATAGTGTTTTTGCAAATTGGATTTATTAGTTAAATGGATTTGGAAGGTTACAAGGTTTATATGAATTCTCGGGTTTATTTGGGTGCTTAGTATAGTTTTGTGAAGGCTTGGAATTATTAGCTAAGCTAGAATAATTTTAGTTTGAAGAATTTAGTGAAGTGGATTAGGTGAACCTGACACTTAAGTTAATTTAAGTGTTAAAATCTAGCACATGAGGAGTTAGTGGCAAGGTGGTTAAGATGCATGAAGAGTTGCTTGAGGGAAGTGGTTCGAGTAGCATGATTAGCATTTTGAAGACTTTATTTTTATGTATCCTAGCATTAATGGACGGTCAAGCTCTAATTATGATAGGTTGGACTTTTGAATATTATGGCAAGTTGAATATTAGTTTAGGAAAGCTTGTAATTGGGGATAAGAATCTTAAGATTATGGTAGGATGGGGGACAAAGGGCTTGGATGATGGAGAGTGTTTTGGAAATTATTCTATGGCTAATTGTCCATGAATATGGACGGTATGGGTGTCTAGGGGGATTGGCCGAATTTTTGGTTAGCTTTTGGTATGGTTTGGTGTTAGTTTTGGTAGAATTAGTGCTAGTTGAGCACATCTTTCTTTTGGGTCATTTTTGTGTTTCTCTCTAATTTGTTTACTCCTCTTAGCCGAATGTATTTTGGTCATAAGGTAAACCTTTTGCTTCCTTTTCTTTTTAGCCATTTGAGTTTTGACTATTTTGTTTTTAATTGTTCTTTCTCCCCTCAAGTGCATTCCTTCTTTCTTTTCTTTTTGTGACCAAAACTACAAAACCATCAAAAGACCATTTCTTCTCTTTTTCCCTTATTGCCGAATGCACTTGGACTCAAAGTTCTTCCTTGATTCATCTTTTATTCTTGAGAACCCGAAACCCAAACTCCTCATTTCTATTCATCTTTTCCTCTTTGCTTTCCACAAGAGACTTTCAACATTATTTTTCTCCCTAATTTTTCACCATAGCCGAATTCTCTAAGCATTCAACTCCCTCCATTTTGGCGTGATCTCTCTTCATCATTCTTGTACCGAAACCTTTCTCTTTGGGGTCTTGGAGCCGATTCTTTGATGGTGCTTTAGGAGTGGTGAACAACGTGTGGTAGTAAGTATATTTTCTTCCTTAGCAATCGGTTTTATTTATTTCTTCATGGGTGTGCCGAAATCAATGGATTAAGTCTTGGTTTTAGGCATGGCCGATTGTTCATAGTGCCATAAGAAGGTGTTCTTTTGTGTGTAGCTTAAGGAAGGGAACTCAGAGTGTGATTCGGGATTTGGTAGGAGACCAAATCGGCATTTAGGGAGAAGGAAGAACCACGTTTCGAGATCGTGTTAGATTCGAGCAGTTCGGGATTTCACTAATAGGCAGGTGTGTGATTAACCCACCGTTTTCTGGGTTTTTGTTATATCTGTATGTGTTGATTGTGTACTAACAAATGCAGTAAAAATTATGAGATGAATACCCTAAAAAAAAAGGGGTATATCGATAATCAGGTTAGTGTTATCTGTTGATAAGAATGTGAAATTGCCGATGTGAATGTAACTATGCCTATGGAAATATGATTGTCTGCCTTAATGACATGTGCGTGCATTTATTATTATGCCAATATTACATGTAGCATGTGCATGGGTTGGGATATGTATGAAAGAAGGTACGGGTGTACTTCGAGTACGTGGTTTGATGTTAGCCTTGAGCTATATCGTGGATTGACATTGACTAAGGTCACGTTGTGGATTAATTGCGATTTAGTTCGCGTGGCTTGATGAGTGGCTTTGTGCCTCATCGTGGTTGATATCGGCTATGTGCCATATCGTGGTTGATGAGTGACTATGTGTCCCATCGTGATTTTGGTGTTAGCTACGGCTACATCGTGGATTGGCACTGACTGAGGTCACGTTGTGGATTATTGTGCTTAATTGCACGTGGACGGCATTGATTGCCTTTTGGAGTAAAAAGGAGAGGGTGATTTGATAATCCCCTGGTGTGTGGTGGCTGGATACGGGGGGTGAGTAGTGGATGAACCCTAGGTTGGGTTGGGTGCATTTTGCATAATTTTAATGGATATGTGGATTAAGTGATTATATGGGCCAAGGCCCAATTGTGGAAATGATGTGAGTAAGTTGTTCTACTATCTGAATTGTGATATGATATGTGGTTGTGGGCTAAGCCCACATGTGGGTGGTTTTTAGTGGACTGATTACACACTGAGTCTGTGTGACTCACCCAATTTTTCTCAAACCTTACAGGTGATGCATAAAGCTTGGACCGGGTTGGAGTGGATACGAGGTGGCCCATGCAGAAGTTATTTTCCTTATTTTATACAATTTTATATTGTCAGTATTTTGGGGATTTATTTGATGTAATAAGGGCCACTTAAAGTATTTAAGGACTTTTATTATGTTTTAAGTTGGATTGTCGATTATATTATTATTTGAAAATGTTTTATTTCAAACAACTTAATTTCATTTGGAACTTTAATTATACAATGTTTTATTAGAGACAATAAATTTTCATGTTTTCACCTTTAAGTCAAATATTTTTTTTTAAACATTTTTCCGCAGTGGCATTTCAAATTCGGTCATAGCAAATGGGCCGGGTTTGGGGTGTTACACATGACTTGGAATTGGCGGCAGTGGTCTTTGCTTTGAAGGTGTGGAGGCACTATCTTTATGGAGAAAAGTCGATAATCTACACAGACCACAAGAGCCTTAAGTATCTGTTGACTCAGAAGGAGTTGAACTTGAGGCAGCGAAGGTGGGTGGAGTTATTGAAGGATTATGATTGTTCGATAGAGTACCACCCGGGCAAGGCGAATGTGGTAGCAGATGCCTTAAGTCGGAAGGTTGTGTCGGATTTAAGGGCGATGTTCGCACACTTAAGTTTGTATGATGATGGAAGCCTGTTGGCAGAATTGCAAGTCAAACCAACATGGTTGAATGAGGTCAAGAGAAGTCAGTTGGTGGATGAGGATCTAAGTGCTAAGTTACAACAAATACAGAACAGAGAGTTAGAGGATTATGGTGTTAATGATGAGGGAGTATTGTGCTTCAAGGGAAAGGTCTGTATGCCGAAGGACGAAGAGTTAAGACAGAGGATTCTTCGGGAAGCGCATAGTAGCCCTTATGCTATGCATCCCAGAGGCACTAAGCTGTACAGAGATCTAAGGGAACAGTTTTGGTGGCCTGGACTTAAGAAAGAAGTTACAAAATTTGTTGGCAAATGCTTGACGTGTCAGCAAGTTAAGGCTGAACACCAAGTTCCGTCAGGATTGCTTCAGCCAATTATGATTCCCCAATGGAAGTGGGAGAGAATTACCATGGATTTCGTTAGTGGGTTTCCCCTTACGCCTACTAAGAAGGACTCGGTATGGGTTATAGTGGACAGATTGACTAAGTCCGCGCACTTTATTCCAGTGAGAGTCGATTATTCTCTACAGAAGTTGGCAAAGCTATATGTGGAGGAAATTGTGAGGTTGCATGGAGTGCCGGTGTCGATTATCTCAGATAGGGACCCAAGGTTTACTTCTCAGTTCTGGAAAGCGCTTCATCAAGCTTTAGGCACTAAGTTGGACTTCACTACGGCTTTTCATCCACAATCAGACGGGCAGTCTGAGCGGGTAATACAAGTGTTGGAGGATATGTTGAGAGGCTGTGTGATGGATTTCAGAGGAAGTTGGGAAGACTATTTGCCTCTAGCGGAATTCGCCTACAACAACAGCTATCAGGCTAGTATTCGGATGGCACCGTATGAAGCGTTGTATGGTCGGAAGTGTCGAACTCCTACGTGTTGGACGGAATTAGGAGAACGTCGAGTTTTGGGTCCAGAGTTAGTAGCAGAATCTGAAGGGAAGGTTGAGATAATCCGGGCACGGTTGAAGGAAGCTTCTGATAGACAAAAGTCGTATGCGGATCTCAAACGGAAGGAAATAGAATTTGATGTGGGAGATCAAGTATTCCTTAAGGTTTCGCCTTGGAAGAAGGTGATGGGATTTGGTCAGAAAGGGAAGTTAAGCCCAAGGTTCATAGGGCCATATCGAGTGTTGAAGCGAGTTGGACCAGTGGCATATCAGTTGGATTTGCCACCAGAGTTGAAGCAGATGCACGACGTATTTCATGTGTCCATGCTGCGTCGTTATCGTTCGGATCCATCTCATGTGGTTCCAGTTGAAGAAGTGGAGATAAGGCCGGATTGGTCCTACGAGGAAGAGCCGATTCAGATCCTAGAACGAGATGTGAAAGTATTACGGAGGAAGTCAGTTCCTTTAGTCAAAGTACTATGGAGAAATCATGGATCGGAAGAAGCTTCGTGGGAGCCAGAAGAGGCAATGCGACAGCAATACCCTCACCTATTTCAGTCAGGTAATTTCGAGGACGAAATTATTTTAATGGGGTAGAACTGTAATATCCTGAAAATGGGCCTATGCATTTTTGATTTAATTGTATGAAATGACATGTCTTATGTGTTATGAATGTATTACGAACATTTTTTTTTGGGAAACCTTGGAAATGTAAGGAAATGTCCTGGAAATGTAAGGAAATGTCTTGTCTTGGAAATGTAAGGAAATGTCCTGGAAATGTAAGGAAATGTCTTGTCTTGGAAATGTAAGGAAATGTCCTAGAAATGTAAGGAAATGTCTTGTCTTGGAAATGTAGGGAAATGTCTTGGAAATGTAAGGAAATGTTTTAGAAATGTTAAGTTAAAAGAAGGGAACTAAGGCAAGGTGGCCTTAAGAAAATTTATGGAGGAAATATGACATGAAATTGGGCTTGGTTAAGTGGCTTGAAGGCACCACTTAAGCCCTCTGGAAATGACGCCACAGGCCTTGTGCAAAGCTTAGGTTCGAGTAGCAAGGAGAGCATTCTTAAGAGTGTTTTGCGTCTGAGTTGGGCTTGTGGCCCAATTCGTTATTAAAGCTTAATGAACCTAAGGGAGGCGCCACTTAGGTGGATGATTTGGGCCTCACATGGCTACAAGGAGCCCAATTCCATAAGTTAAAATTCAGCACATCCATGATTAAGGGTTGGACGGCATCTAGCTAAGACTTTAAGTGATTTTTATTTAATAACTTAAAGAGGAAGCAATGGACGGCAATAGGGACTCTTAAGGGATGAGTTTAATTCCTTGTAAAATTCGGATAAACTAAGGATAATTGCTGAATTATTTTTACTAAGTGATAATTAAAGAGATAAAGCTATCAAAATAGAAGAGTGATGGCCAAGTAAGGGATTCTAAGTTAGTAATTTCGGCTACTAGAGGAAAAGAGGGCCATTCATTCTTTCTTTCAACTCTTCTCTTTGGCCGAATTTCCTTCTCCTCTCCTCTCCAAAATTTTCTTCTCAAGCCGAATTCTTCATAGCCTCAAAAGCCGAAAATAACCATAGCCCTAGCCGATTTCTTCATAGTTACAAAAGCCGAAATTATGTTACATATCAGGGCCATAGCCGAATACTGCTAAGGGTTCAAGCAAGAGTTCTATCGAATTCTTCAGTAAGGGGTAAGATTAGGTTCGATTCTCATTCTATTTCTTTTAAGTCTGTCGAAATTAAGATTCTAATACCCTTAATATCTTGTTGCCGAAACTTTGAAGAGATCTTTCGAAATTTACTAAGTGTCGACTACAAGGAAGGAGAAGTTCTTTTCCCGAAGGTACACCATAGGCCGCATGTTCCCTAGTTATTCGGTGAGTTTCGGGATTTAAAATCCACAAGGTAAGTGTCTATAGCATTCGGCCAAGGCCATGTTTGGTAAATATATGTGTTCATTAATTATTCAAAAGCCGAAACTAATCTATTCAAGTAATCTAGTGATTGCCGATTTCAAGAAAGAAGGATACAAAGTTTCGAGACTTGATTCTTAAGTCAATCGGCAACAAGGTAAGTTTTAGTGTACTAATCCTACTAGGATTTGGATTTATGGCCGAATGGCTCTTTACTAAGTATTAAATGATTGATTAAATGTAGAGATCTAAGATCTAAGGCATTAGATCAAGCTTTTCGGGATTTGGATTGGAAACCTTAAGCGAATCAGGTGTGTACCCCACACTAAACCTTAATAGTTTTATGGCTTTAAATTATTGTATGTGAATATAAGAATGTGAAAATAAGGCTAAGGTACCATGCAATGGTACAAAGAACTAAGGTATGTTTTCCTACTCCTACTAGAATATGTTAAATATCTGTTATGACACACATACGAAATTATAAGAATGTGAAATAAGAATTTGGTATGTTAATGTATGATATGTATGTTATGGGGCATATGGGTTATATGAAAAGGGGAAGTGAATGTGGTGACCTAAGACCACGATATCTGAATGTGGTGACCTAAGACCACGATATCTGAATGTGGTGTCTTTTGACACAAAATATGAATCTGGTGGCTATGCCACGAATTATATAAGGGCGATGAGCACGTCGACTGCAGCGACTGCCTTCGATGGTGTGTAGCGGATGGAGGGTTGACTTAGTAGTCCCCACGGTGTGCAGGTTGGTACGGGTGATGTGTAGCGGATGGCATCTAGGTTTGGGTTCGGGTTGCATCATTATTTTCTATCTGTTATATGAACATGTATGATAATGTATGCCGGAATTATTAAATTTTAGTGTTGGTTACACATTGAGTTTGTTTGACTCACCCCGTTGGGGAATATTTTCTTCCAGGTGACGATCAGTGATGGACCGGGCCGACAGAAGCTTAGGGATAACCATGCTCAGCAAGAAACTCATTTTTATTTGGACTATTTTATTTTAAGTATTTGAATTTAAATTTTGGGAATTATTTTGATGTAATAAGGCCATAGTGAACTATTTTATTTCTGTTTTATTTACTATGTTAAAGATTAAGTCAATTTAGTTTAAAATAGACTCTAAATATTTTATCACCTGAAATAAATGGGTTTTCAATATAAAATAAACTTGTTTTCAACTCAAGCCCAACCCAAAACAAATTTTCTTTCAAAACACACAAGTTTTTCCTAAGTAATAAAAGAATTTGAACCCGTCTTTCCTAAGGAACATACCAAATCTGGTCGAGGCTCGTGCGCCGGGTTTGGGGTGTTTCATCAGTGCCAAGAGAGTTTTGAGAAATTGAAGCAAATTTTGACTGAAGCACCGATCTTGACCTTGCCCGAATCGAGAAAAGACTTCACGGTTTATAGTGATGCTTCATTGAGTGGTCTCAGTTGTGTTTTGATGCAAGATAGGAAAGTGATTGCGTATGTGTCCCGCCAGTTAAAAACGCATGAATGCAATTATCGGATGCACGTTTTAGAGCTAGTCACTGTGGTTTTTCTTTAAAGATCGAAATACATTATTTGTATGGTGAAAAGTGTCATATTTACACCGATTACAAAAGTTTTAAATACCTCATAACCCAAAAAGAGTTGAATCTAAGATAGCGTCATTGGTTCGAACTTCTAAAAGATTACGATTGCATTATTGATTACTGTAACGCTCAGGTTTGTGCAAGTGTACGTAGTTGTTATCAAATAATAAAGTAAGTAAAAGAGTTATCATCTCCACAGGGACTGTGTATGTTAATCAATTAATTGCAAAATTAAAGTTAACAATTTGGTGATAAAAACACAATATTTTGAGTGATGATGTTTAAGCTAAATTAAATTATCCAAATGCAAGATGATCCCTAATGCAATTTAATCTAAATGCAAAGTATGAAATGAAATGTATGAGATGCGTTTAGCAGCAAAAACACAAAATTCAACAATCAATAACATGCATATGCTAGGATAATTACACTATTCAACTTATTTTATTTTCTCATTCTTAACAATGTTCGGAAAACATTCTACGGCAACTCGATCTTTCATGAGTTTGGAAACCAAATTAAGTCCTTTCAGAATCTTTTACTTAGTGAAATATGCATTTTATTGACCATATGAAACTAAGGATTTCTTAGAATTCATGTGAAGTAACAGGGACAGATCAGGTTTGAAACAATTTAATCACATAAATCTAAAAACTATGCAAGATAATGGAGCTCATCAAAGTTATTATGAACCTTTAATTTAGTCAGATCAGGATCTAAATTAAGCATGCACTTTTCAATTATTGTGTCCATTAGTCGTTGTCTGGTCAGGACCGCTCAGCTAATTCAAATCCATCCAATCACGTATGAATGAAATACATACCTAAGTTTAATTGAAAACATGATCAACTCAGGCACAAACACTATAAACATGATTTAAAAAAACTTCATTGAATAAATGCAATCATCCTAACCCAACAGATTTAATCTACCATCGTTGATCACAAGATCATAAAACACATTGCAAACATGATTAAATCAAAATAAAAAAGTAAAGGAAGAATAAACTCTATTCAAACTGGTAGTCTCGCGAACTCAGAATAAATATGTTTTCCTCTAATCCTCGTATTGCTCCTTTACTAATGGCTCCTCAAGGTAGCCGGCTAAGAGACAACCTTATCATGGTTTTGCTGGCTAAAGTGCTAGGCATGGAAAGAAGGAAGAAAATGATAGAATGAAAAAAATGAATGGATGACTAATGAATGAAGGAATGATGGATGGTTTTTAAGGATGAAGGGATGAATGAAAAGCTGAAAGGAGTGTGGTATTTGTACTTGAGATCGAACTAGAAATTATAACCATAATAGATATAATTACCTCCGACCAATGATTATCCTTTACAGATGAACCATGTTTGATAGATTAAACAATAAGAAAGATAAGAAAATCAAAATAATGAAATCCAAGATATGGAACTCTATTGAATTGTAACACCCCAAACCCGGCGCAGATGTTATGGCCAAATCTGGCGATGTCACATGCAATGGAATTTTGAAATCTAATTTATTATGATAAAACCGTGTTCATTTTATTACTTTTGTTGATTCCAAAAATGGCTTACTCATCTAGTCGATTGATTAAAACGTAATTCATTACGGAAGCTTTAGAAATAATTTATTTTATGAAAACTGAGTTAATTAAGTAAATCCGTCCATTTTTAAGAAACCCCTTTGTTTTCGAGAAAACCGTCTAGCAGTTATGAATCCATAAAAACAAAAAAATAAAAACCATATTTAAGCAAAAGTCCCAAAAATTCCGCGAGTTTCATCAGCATAAATCAATAATTGTAAAACATGATAAAAACCATGAAAGTCCAGAACCGTGGTTACCACCGAGTCCTCCGTCACACCTATCCGTCTAATGCTGGCGATTACCTGAACAGATTAAACAAAAAAAAGGATGAGTTTTTGCAAACTCAGTGTGTAATCCCCACAGAAAACATGCATACAACATAATATCAGAATACAGTCATATATTTACCATTCGGGTCTGAGCCCATTACAGAATCGATGTGGACCATAGCCCACTCAGATACAGAATAAGATACAATTTAGGGCTTCAGCCCATCATATATAATATGCAGAACAGAACAGAATATCAGAATCCTACCCACCAGCCTCTGCACACCATCTCCGACCAACCCTGCACACCATATGGGGATAAATCAACCCACCCATCCCTACACACCATGCTATATCGAAATGCAACACATAATCAGATAATTGCAGCTGAGCTGCCAGATAACAGGCTTAATAGCCTTTCAAATACTTCCTCCAATATCATCAACCCACCCCAATGTAATGCAGCATACAATCGATAACATGCTATAATGCAATTAACAGATCACACATTCAAATCAGTATACAAGCTAAGTGCACATGCTTAATACATATATCACATAATCGGATCACGTAATTAGGGGTCTAAGTAATGCTTACCGACCCTATAGTAGGTCCACAGTCAACTTGGGTGACCCGTGCAACCTTACAAATCAATTTAGAAAAATGGACTCGCACGCCCATGTGGCCTACCCGTGTGGCCTAGACGGCCCAAATTGGCCCTGGCCGTGTGGATCACACGGCCTGGCCCCAAATCCCACACGCCCATGTGGTTCTCCCGTGTGGGCCCACACGGCCCAATTGGTCGAGCCCGTGTCTCGCACATGGCCTCACCCAGCCATTACACGGCCGTGCCCTTTGCACACGGCCTGGCCTCGTCGATCACACGGCCGTGCTTTGGCTCATAGCCTTGAACACGACCTACCACATGGCCATGTGGCATCGACAGAAACATTTTTTTGGCTTTCGTCGATTCTTGTTTTCTGTGTTTCCGGGTACACATCTGGTAACAATTCGTTGCAAAAGTGATCCCGAGCAATCCTGAACCTATAATCGACATTACAAATCCCAGATTTAGCCTATAACCATGGTTAAAATGAATCCGTCATTCCAAGAATGAACCAAAACAACCACTTAACACTTACCTCCAAATCCTTGTGCGATTTCGACCGTCTGGCAGCCCTAGAGAAGCTTGCTCCACGTGTTTCTACATTGCCAAAACAGAACATAAACCCCCTATATGAACCTCAAAAAAGAGAAAAACTTGGAAACTCCCAACACTTACTAATTAACGACAGAAAGGAGAACAGGTTAGAAGAGCAATAATCGCAAGAGCCCAAGATAGAAAAGGAGAAAGGCGTCAAAAAAATTTGAAAACAGGATGATAGCCGAAATTTTGCAAAAGAGAGAAAACATAACCGAATGGAGGAGAATCTGATAACCCCCTAATCACTCCCCTTAATTCTCTCCACTAAACCCACTACTCAGTTTTTAAAACCAACTCAAACTCTTCTCCATCAAGCGAGCAAAAATAAAAGCATCCGAGCTCACGCAAGGACTCGAACACATGACCTCCACCATAATAACACACCACTTAACCACCAGACCAACAAACCCATTCTGATATCATTTTACCAATAATAACTTAAAAGCCTACCGACCCCAGTGAGAGTTTTATTCATAAAAATGCCAAAATTTACCCCAGTTGTGACTTGAACTTGGGACCTCACACACACACCCATAACACATAACCACTAAAGCAGGCAAATATTTGTGTTAATTAATTCCAGAAACACATATAGATATTTTGGTGCTCCAAAATCACATAAGCCGTTGTAATAACCAATTTGCCCGGGCCCAATACCCACATAAAGAACCGAGATAAACGTCCAAATGAAAGTCCGTTACAGAGCAAATTTGGAACCACATTAAAGACCAGGTTAAACCGAGCCCAATTGCAAAACCAAAAATTGGAAAATGCCATTAAACAGACCAAAAAATACAAGCCCCAAAAGCCCATTCACAACTCACCAAACCCAAACCTAGGCCCAATACCCATATGAAGAGCCCAAAAGCAAAACAAAATAAACAAGTAAATGAATAACCAAAATATAGTCCAAATGTCCATTTACATTTCTGAAATCCAACATAAAATGTCCAAAACAACACAAAATAAACTAAATGAAACACAGTCCATTTACAGAACAAACCCAGGGCCCAAATCTAACCCAAAGTAAGCCCAACTAGCCCAAATTAAATTAACCCAATTCCAGGCCCAATCACAATAGCCCACTGACCAAAAAAACAGAAACCCTAGGGTCTCTTCCCCACCAGCCGCCACCACACGCCACGTGTCGCTTCGAGTTCCCACGCGTTCTGTTCCCTGTTGCACGCCTCCGACACCCATCAGCACTCGCATCGGGCCAGCTCCCCACACCTTCCGATTTTTAGAGCTTCCCAACGCGCCCCTTTCCAGACCTCGACCGACACTCGACAGCGCCTCGCCCATGCCCTGCAAAACGCGTAGCAACGAAGACAGGAGACAAAAGGGTATGGAGCGAAATAGAAAACAAAAATGCTGTGTATTTGGCTATAAAGCCATTCAAAATCAAAGTGTAGAAGGGGGGCCCTTTTCAGATACTAAAAAATAAAGGAGAAAATCGAATAGGAAACATTTGTAAGCAGGGGGATTTTCCTTTTTCCATGGTTAGAGATCAAAATCTGGAAAGGAAAAGAACGAAAAGAGAACTCTTGTAGCCCTTTTTATTCAAATAGAAATTACAAGAACGCAAATCAGGAACCAAAAGGAAGTTCAAGGTTGATTTTCATTACGTTTTCCCTTTGTTACTTATTGTCGTTTACTATTATTATTAGTTTTTCTTCATTTCGAATCTCTGTAAATAAATAATAAGAAAGAGAAGAAAGGTCGAGCGTTTACCTTGGTCCCCCTCGTGGCCGGAGAAGTCTTCCAGCGGTACTAATGCGATGACTCACCGACAGGAGGTCCGAATCGGCCAAAATCGAAAAAGGGAGGAGACGGCGCTTCATTAGCCCTCGAGGGATGGGGGGGAGAGACCCTTCAAGCTCTATTTCTTTCTTTTCTTTACCAGAAACCCTAAATGAGCTAAAAAAAAAAAACATGTTTTCACTAATAATTGAAATGACGCCGTTTCAAGTGAGAAGGAGACCCGCGCGTCGACCCGGATCCGCCTCTGGGTCCGCGCGCTTTTGCTCCTGTGGAAATTTTGCGCACCTGGTCCCTCCCCTCGGTTTTAAGTTTTAATCAGGCCCCGATTCACTCCTTTATTTTAAATTTTGGTCTTTATTTTTACTTTTCTCTTGATTTAACCCTTTTTTACATCCTTTTATTAACTTCGTTATTTCTATCATTTTTCACATTAATGTTGTTATTATTAATGTTGCTCTCATTATTTTTATTATTGCACCATACTATTATTTTGTTGTACATATTTTGTATTATTATTATCTTATCATTATCATCACCATGCTATTTATTATTACTTCTACTAGTATCACTGTTGTTATTATACTAATATTGTATATATATATTTCGTATAATCGTGGTTATTATATTATCGCTATATTAATTATTATCATTACTATTCATTATCGTTATTAGTATTATTGGCGTTATTTATCTCAAAATCGCCCCTTTTATATAGTATCATATTATTTTTTATTCCTATTTTATATAGTATTATGTATTGGGCGTATTATTTCTAAAGTTCACTAATTTATTTATATCATCTGATCTATTTTATTCATATTGTTACGTGTTTTATTTAAAATCATCAAATACTATTTTTGTGTTGTACATCGTTTATGTCATGTACTTCTTGTTATTAATTGCCTAATCTCGCATGATATATGTTCGCATTTGTTGTTATTGTTTATTGTGCCTGTCTATACTCCATCACATATTTGTAATTGTTTTAACATAGGAATTATCATTTGTTGTAGTTCTTATTGTTATCTCTTGATACCTGTTTGAAACATTAGCATACTATAATTGTCTCCAAGAATGGTTTAGAATAAAAAATACATTCTTACAGAATTGTGTTTCATCCAAAAGTTTTCGAACTAAGGCAATATTCGATATTTGGGAAATTCGAGAGATCGTACCCTATGTGTTGGGTTTCGGTTCTTTCGTTTGGCTAAATATTTGAATATCCTGTTAACGTTTTTTTAAAGCATGAGTCTCGGGAATTAAGTGATGATCTTGGATTCGAAGATTAAAATCATCGTGTCCTGTGTACTGGATGTGATATTTTATTCTCTCGGAGCAAGAAAAATCATAATATTCAACTCAAGGAAACCAAAATATTTCAGGAAGAGATTAATTTTCAACTCCTTCAAAATTTTCGACGTTGGGACGTTAATTAGTCAATTTGGTACCAATTTTGGGCGTGCCGAGGGTGCTGATCCTTCCTCGTACGTAATCGACTCCCGAACCTATTTTCTTAAACGTTCATAGACCATAAACCCTGTTTTAGTAAACTAAAGTGTTTTATTAAAACAAAGGTGATCCGATCACACCTAATAAAAGATCGGTGGCGACTCCGTATTTTTAGTCGATTCCCGTTTTTTAAAAAATGGTTACGACAGCTTGGCGACTCCACTGGGGACGCTCGAGAGTCAGGCCGAAAATTGATTGATTTTTGTCCCTTCGGTTGAAAAGTTGGAAAAACGTTTTGAAGAATCATGTTTCTCTTCGATGCATTCGTTTGTGTTATACGGTCGAGTTTTGTGAAATATTTTGGCATTGCATTGCATGACTGCGGTCACACCCTTAAGTGGGAGTGAGAAGCTACTCTTTCGTGAGGTTTTTACCTCCGTGCAAGATAGTGGATCACTTTCGGGATACATCCGTACCTATGTCTTCGTGAGATCTTTATCTCCGTGCAGCCGTAGGGAAATGTATTCCCCTGAACTGAACTCGGTCTATATGAGCCTATAATGGGTGAGGATCGAGGAATCTGCTGGTTTAGTTACCCATACTCTAGAACCAAACCACATACAGAGAGACCTAAGAGCCCACCATAGGTAGAGTCACATCAAACCCTAGAGACCACCCGGATAGATGCTCTATTATTACTCCTGTGCTAACGCGTTTTCTTTTGTTTTGATTACACTGCATTGCATCATCATAGAAAGAAGGTGCTGATTAATATCCGATTGCTAAATAGAGGAGTTTTTCATAAGGAAATGAATTTCTTGATAAAGTGGATTGTAACACGGTTACCCAAAAATAGTCCAAGTAAACAACGAGAGAAGGTTGATAGTCCAACAGAAGAATACAAGATTCTGCTCGAAAATTCACCCCCAGACATTTTAAAGGAGATTATGAACGATCCCAGAAGATAGACAAGTGAAGAGATGTGGCCCGAACCAAGCTACAAGGAGCTAGAAGACGCCTCTACGAAGAAAGCGCACAAAATATGGCCATAAAATTCGGCCACGAAGGAAGGGATTGGTGTTCTGCTTGGACTATGAGGACAAAAACCATATATATAATCCGTTTTATGTAAAGAGCTTTATTTTCTAGGAAAGTTCTTCTAATGGAATTGAATTCATACGCAGCGTCTTTCTTTTTGCATTCATTTCATGCATTTTGCATTGCATTTCATGCATTTTGCATTGCATTTCATGCATTTTGCATTGCATTTCATGCACGCGCATGGCATCACATCACATCACGTAAACCATCAAAAGAGTCTAGTAAGTCGAATCTACGAAAAGAGGGGAAGAAAGGAAAAATCTGGAAACATTAGTAACCCTTGAGACTCACTACTCGGGTGGGAATGAAGTTACCCTTAGGACCGGCTGCCCGCCAATAAATAAGGAATTAATTTCGCAGATTGCGTAGTAAGCATAGAGTAAATGCTGTCTTCAAGCACATAAAATGGTCCTCTGATTCAATTGCAGACTCACTGTGGAGACTTGCCAACCTGTTAAGGAAATGCCCAGCAGACCAATGGATAACAACTACAGGAGGCAATTTGGAGAAGGCAGTAGGAGAGTCCATCAAACCATCAACAATCAACGAAGCCCAAATCACAGGCCAGGTCCATATAGAAGGGGAAGAATGCCATCGCCAATAAGAAGGCCCATCCCAGCAAATGTTGGAATCTCTAGTGCGGAAGCCATGTTCCATGACCATACTATCCACGCAAGAAGAACGGGCCCTATCCCCTTACCTGGATCAAGAACGATCAGTAATGACGAATTTAATCGACGGCAACAAGAAATGCTCAGCTACAGGCACGATATGCTAGTTAACGCAGTGGAATACCTCACCTCGTTTTCAGCCAGCTGTACAATCTGGTTGGAAAACTTTGATAACCTTGACAGCAGGAGGTGGTTACCAGAAGAACATGCCGTTCGAAGAGATTTCATGCTATGGGCACAAAATAGGATTGAAACAAGCATTGAGGACCTTATTTATGTAGGTCAACAAATGGGGTGGACCTTCTCTAACAATCAAGACGGAGGACCATACCAAAACTACACATTGAGGCAAACTTTCAGGAACAGGCAGATCCATGGGTCATGGAGGTCTGTCACACCGGAAGAGGCAGAAAGGAGTCGCAACAGCCAACTGCAGAGAAGGATAGAAGCTATCGTCATTACAAACGACAGTAGCACTGAAGGTAGCTCAGGATCAGAAGAAGAGCGGGGTCAAGATGGAGCACAACGACCTCACTCAAACAGAAATGATTAAAGAATGGGTTGTTGAAGACTCACCATGGAAAGATGGTTTGGGAAGCATGTTATCGACAGAAGTGATGATGCAATTAACGAGGCTTCAATAATATGCCCTGGCCCTCCCTGGTTCATTTTGAACAATGAGACTGCGAAGGAATCCATGTATTTTGGCTAATCTAGAGTAATGTCTAGAACACGCTTGTTGCTTTAAGCCTAAAGGCAATAAGAGTCCTTTTGTGAAATAGGCTTGTGTCCAGAATCGTTATTTTAATGAAATGCATCTTTCTAAGTAAATATTTTCATGCCTTACATTTTTATCATGCCCACATCATCTAAATAATCATCTTTAGAATAATTTATTCTCTAGATTTTCTATCTTTACGCCCACGATGGGTCCCCAAATATCCCCCACGATGGGTCCCCAGATATCCATGACATGAGCGACACTGTTACTGGCTTTCTTTTTAGCGAAATATGTGTCTAG
This sequence comes from Gossypium australe, assembly GCA_005393395.2. Lineage (NCBI taxonomy): Eukaryota > Viridiplantae > Streptophyta > Magnoliopsida > Malvales > Malvaceae > Gossypium > Gossypium australe. Next base: position 62,165,300 of record CM016614.1, on the reverse strand, counting down.
AGGGATCCAAGAACTTGGAAGATGACCAAGATTGCAACTTATTTCCGAACTTGTTAAGAATGACAGATCCTACCCTACAAAATGTCAGTGGACAACACGAGCCAACGAACGAGGCGAAGATGGAAGCTTAGCCTACCGCAGAAGTAAGGCAAGGAATCTTTAAAGTATCCCCAAGAGTCCAAAGGTGTCTTCGCATGGTCACGTTAGAACACGCCAGGATCACTAAGGCATGAGTATGCTGTCAAAGCTAAGGAAGTCACAGAAAAAGTCCATAAGGATATTTGAAGATCGCATGCTAATGGTTCTACCCCGACTAAGCCAATTAAGAGGTTCGAGCTACTGGTGTACCCAAAAAAAAAAAAAAAAAAAGAGAGAAAAACGAAAACTGCATCAAATCGAGGAGGGCAGAACTTATCCACACGAGGGACAGGGACGTTATCAAGCCAGTCTCCTCAAGAGCTTTAACCAACATTGATGTTTGTTCATGGTCACTAGGTTACCCCACCAAAAGGATAAAAATCGCTTCATATGCCAATATTACAAAGTCGATGGTCAAAAAAAAAAAAAAGAGGAAAAAAAAGAACAAGAGAAACAAAAAATTAGCAAAAGGCGAAGAAGATCATATCTAACCGCACAATGTCAAAAGTTCGCAGTCTCTTCAAAGATCAAGGGTCGTGTCAAAAAAGAAAAGGGGGACAACGAAACAACGATTGTTAGGAAGATGACCTAAACTTGCGAATGTTGGCATATAGAAGTTACGTTTACCCTTTTATGCTCACTAAACTTCGGCAAGGACCTCTACTGGGGCAACGCCTTCCTCATTAGGTTTCGCCTACTGAAGTCAAAATCCTCTTCGGGACACGGGCCTAGCCAAAATCGAAGGAGACGAAATGGATCCAATCCCGATGTGATCAAGCGAACTCGAAGAGAAAATGTCAAAAAGCTATCTGTCACAATCGGGCGACGCGAAAAGGATCGTCCCAGAAAATTTCATGATAAGGTTTTGTAGAAGATCATTCCCAGGAAGGACCTTAGGCAGTGAAGAAGGCCTGTTGTCCGAGATAGATGACAAGAACCTGCCCAATCCAGTAAAAAAAAAAAAAGGAAAAAAAGGAAAAAACAAAACAAAAAAAGAAAAAGAAGAAAAAGGAGAGGCCAAAGTGAAAACCCGCAAAGGGCGCTTTAAAACCAAAGGTGGGTTTGAGTCGAAAACCCGAAAAGGGCGGCTCAAATTTTGGGGCATACGGTGGTCTTGCTACGCTCGGAGTAACAATGAGGAAGAATGTTGCGCCTTGGGGCATCGACAAAGTACTCTGGATCCCCTTAACACATATCGAGTTTAGAAAGGTCCTCAAGAAGTTTGAACAGAGAAGCTCAAGCTGCGATATCTGGGGCACCTAGTTTCTTTGTTACCCATTTTTCTGTCATCTTTGTCTTTTCGAAATTCACTCTAAATAAACAGCCTTTTCATTTGCTGGCTTTGATTAACTTGTTAGATTCAAGCTGTACTCCCATTTCGTCCATCACTATGGTCCTTTTCGAGTATTTTGCATTGAAATAACGATTGTTGGACTAATAATACTTTCATGAAAGGAGTTTTGCATATTACTCTGGAAACCTCTAAACAATACAAGAGTCTGAAACAGTATTATTGCTTAAGATTCACCAGGATTAAGGGTTGAAAGTATCTGAGTCCAAATTAAGGCGATCGAGCAAAATGATAAGATGTCGCGTCAGTAACACAATCCTGACGGAAAATGGGCACTGTTAACCCAAAGAAATGACATTCTGCATTCAAGCGAACATCACGCATATACACCCGATCGGGTCACCTAATGGTCGATCGTTAGAGGGAAGCTGATACAGATCCTGTACCTTTGAGTAACAAGAGAGTGGGGCAGACTATATGTTTCAGAGTCACAGTAGGATGAATGGAGGACTTTCAAATCCTCTACCCCCTGTGCTAGTACCACCGACTCCCAGGAGACCGTTAACCCTGTACCTGACGGTGTTCGAAAATTCAATGGGTTGCGTACTGGAGCAACATGATGAGTCAGGGAGAAGAAAGAAGCCGTTCTATTACCTCAGTAAGAAGTTCATAGAGTATGAAGCCAAATATCCATCAATCAAAAAATTCTGTTGTGCTCTAGTTTGGGCAGCTCGAAGGCTTGGACAATATATGTTGTATCATACGACATGGCTAATCTCTAAGCTGGGACCCAATAAAGTAAATGATAGAATCCCCCGCACTCTCAGGAAGAATGGCACGATGGCAAATCTTACTATCAGAATACGACATCATTTACGTTAGCCAAAGTCAATAAAAGGAAGCGCAATAGCTGATTTCCTGGCAGCTCGAACGATGGAGGAATACGAGCCATTAAGATTTGATTTCCAAGACGAAGACTTGATGTGTATTACAGAAAAAGAATGCGAATCGTCGAAAGAAGAGTCATGGAAAATGAGTTTTGACGGGGCATCAAATGCATTAGGGCATGGGATCGGAGCGGTCTTGGTGTCACCGGAAGGGAATCATTATCCATTCACCGCCCGATTAAACTTCTTCTATACCAATAACATAGCGGAATACGAGGCTTGCGTCATGGGGCTCCGCGCAGCTATTGAACGAGGCATCAAAATCCTAAAGGTATCAGGAGATTCGGCATTGGTGATTTACCAGATCCGTGGAGATTGGGAAGTGAGAGACTCAAAGTTGGTCAAATATCATGATCTTGTTACGGGTTTAGTCAAAGAATTCGAGGAAGTAACCTTTAATTACTTCCCACGAGAGGAGAACCAATTGGCTGATGCTCTAGCCACCTTAGCTTCTATGTTCAAAGCGAATCGAGAAGCAGAAATAATGCCTCTCCAGATGAGCATATATGAAGCCCCGGCGCATTGTTTTAGCATTGAAAAAGAGGCGGACGGACGACCATGGTTCCATGATATCTTGGAATATGTCAAACATCAAAGGTACCCGGAGCAAGCAAACGAGAACGACAAAAGAACAATCAGAAAAATGGCAGCAGGATTTGTTCTTGATGGGGACATCTTATATAAAAGAGGAAGGGATCAAGTGCTTCTAAGATGCGTGGATGATGTCGAAGCCAGAAAAGTGCTCGAAGAGGTTCATGAAGGGACTTGTGGAACGCATGCCAACGGTTTCACTATGGCCAGGAAAATTATGAGACTCGGGTATTATTGGTTGACAATGGAAAATGACTGCATCAGCTACGCCCGAAAGTGTCACAAATGCCAAATTTACGGCGATAAAATTAACGCAGCACCATCGCCCCTCCACGTTATGACCTCTCCATGGCCTTTCTCCATGTGGGGCATGGATGTTATAGGGCCAATTTCCCCAAAAGCTTCTAATGGCCATCGATTCATCTTCGTGGTCATAGATTACTTCACAAAATGGGTTGAGGCCGCTTCGTTTGCAAACGTGACAAAGACCGCAGTTTGCAAGTTCTTGAAAAAGGAGATTATATGTCGATATGGATTACCTGAGAAAATCATCTCAGATAATGCCTTGAATCTGAACAACAAGATGATGAAGGAAGTGTGCGAACAGTTTCAAATAAAGCATCACAATTCCTCACCCTATCGCCCAAAGATGAATGGAGCCGTAGAAGCTGCCAACAAGAATATCAAAGGATTATTGGGAAGATGACTGAGACATATAAAGACTGGCATGAGAAGCTCCCGTTCGCTCTATACGCATATCGTACATGTGTGCGGACCTCCACGGGGGCAACTCCTTTCTCTCTGGTATATGGAATGGAAGCTGTACTACCCATCGAGGTGGAAATCCCTTCTTTACGAGTCTTAATGGAGTCAAAACTGGAGGAATCAGAATGGGTACAAGCTCGATACGACCAACTGAATCTGATTGAGGAAAAGCGCTTGAAAGCAATCTGTCATGGACAGATGTACCAAAAGAGAATGATCACGGCCCATGACAAGAAGGTACGGCCGAGGGAATTTCGCGAAGGAGAGCTCGTGTTGAGAAAGATCCTCCCAATACAAAAAGACTTCCGAGGAAAATGGGCACCGAATTGGGAAGGACCCTACGTCATAAGGAAGGCTTTCTCTGGCGGAGCTCTGATTCTCACAGAGATGGATGGGAAAGAGGCATCGAACCCAGTGAACTCAGATGCCGTAAAGAAGTACTACGCTTAAAAAAAAAAAATCAGGACGAAAACCCAAAAAGGGCGTCTCGATAATCGAAATTGGGATGAAAACCTGAAAAGGCGTCCTAACGAAGAGGATTCGCATGTAAAGAGCAAGAACGATTTGAACGGGAAGTCAAGGGGCGAAGTTACAATATTCGAAGCGGACTCGGAAGTACAAGGTAGGTCTTCTACGCAAGGAGCTTCACTCGAAGGGGTTCAGGATGAAGGAACATGGAGAAGTTCACGCGTTGGATATCTAGAGCATTAGTGACAATTGAATCCACTGTCTTTTTATGCCTTCTTTATCATTCCTTGACAATTTTCTTTCCTTATTGCTTCGAAATAAATACGAACTTAAAGCGTCCCTTTCACACCTACTTGGTCATTAGCATGCATCTTGTGTTTGATTCATTTAAATGGTAAATAGCGAAATTACGTACTCTAAACAAAAGAAACATTGAGCATTACCCAGATGAGAACCTGGTAAATACAAGAACCTCAAAGCAAGGACATATTTTGACAAGGGGACAAATGGTTAAGATATGAGAAGTACAGACCACTCGTGGAACTTAGGGACGAGTACAAAACCTGAAGCGAAAGTCAAGAATCGAAGCAGTGGACACGAGTCATCATGAAAGCCATAACAAGAGATACACGACAGACAAACCCAGAACGCATGGCATAATCATGTAGGCATAAGAACATTTAAGACAAACACATGCACATCATGATAACGTCACGCATAACATATACAGGTACACCGTCAAAACAAGAAGTTTAGACGATAACTGCAGCCTTACCGAACCAAGGAGAAAGAAGACATCCACCAGATACGCTTTAAATTCCTGTTCAAAAATCAACTCACAATGCGAGAAATGAGTTGGGCCTCGGGACAAGCCGAGGTATTTAAATTCTGTCTTTAAATTCCTGTTCAAAAATCAACTCATAATGCGAGAAATGAGTTGGGCCTCGGGACAAGCCGAGGTATTTAAATTCTGTCTTTAAATTTCTGTTCAAAAATCAACTCATAATGCGAGAAATGAGTTGGGCCTCGGGACAAGCCGAGGTATTTAAATTATGTCTTTAAATTTCCGTTCAAAAATCAACTCGTGATGCGAGAAATGAGTTGGGCCTCGGGACAAGCCGAGGTATTTAATTTCGTTCAAAAATCAACTCGTAATGCGAGAAATGAGTTGGGCCTCGGGACAAGCCGAGGTATTTAATTTCTGTCTTTAAATTTCCGTTCAAAAATCAACTCGTGATGCGAGAAATGAGTTGGGCCCCGGGACAAGCCGAGGTATTTAATTTCGTTCAAAAATCAACTCGTAATGCGAGAAATGAGTTGGGCCTCGGGACAAGCCGAGGTATTTAATTTCTGTCTTTAAATTTCCGTTCAAAAAAATCAACTCGTAATGCGAGAAATGAGTTGGGCCTTGGCACATGCCGAGGTATTTAATTTCTGTTTTTACTTTTCTTCTCAAAACATCAATTCATGTTGAGAGAGATGAGTTGGTGTATTGGTTCACGCGTTAAGGTATTTTTTTTCAATTTCCGTCTCCAAAAAAAAAAAAAAAACTCATGAGAGTGTTAGTTGAGCCTCGGGGCAAACGAGGAGGTACTCACAGAAGAAAGATTGAGGTCGCGTTGAGCAAATGTGACGAGGAAGTTCCAGTGGACAAAGAGGTTTGACCAAGGGCAAAATGAAGATCGAAGTTCCTTTGAAGATGCGGAGCAAGTTCGAGAATGAACAAAACTGAGAAAAAACGAATCGAAGTTACGGGTCATGTCACGCAGAAGCAGCATTGGAGTAGATCAAAGCAACAAGGCTGGAAGATGTTTGAGGAAGAAAGCACCCAAAGAATCTATACTTGGCCAAAACCGGGCAAAATTGGTTCTTCTTTTATCTTTGCTCTATTATCGTTTCACGACAGTGAGCAAAGAGGGGCAGCTGTAATAACCAATTTGCCCGGGCCCAATACCCACATAAAGAACCGAGATAAACGTCCAAATGAAAGTCCGTTACAGAGCAAATTTGGAACCACATTAAAGACCAGGTTAAACCGAGCCCAATTGCAAAACCAAAAATTGGAAAATGCCATTAAACAGACCAAAAAATACAAGCCCCAAAAGCCCATTCACAACTCACCAAACCCAAACCTAGGCCCAATACCCATATGAAGAGCCCAAAAGTAAAACAAAATAAACAAGTAAATGAATAACCAAAATATAGTCCAAATGTCCATTTACATTTCTGAAATCCAACATAAAATGTCCAAAACAACACAAAATAAACTAAATGAAACACAGTCCATTTACAGAACAAACCCAGGGCCCAAATCTAACCCAAAGTAAGCCCAACTAGCCCAAATTAAATTAACCCAATTCCAGGCCCAATCACAATAGCCCACTGACCAAAAAAACAGAAACCCTAGGGTCCCTTCCCCACCAGCCGCCACCACACGCCACGTGTCGCTTCGAGTTCCCACGCGTTCCGTTCCCTGTTGCACGCCTCCGACACCCATCAGCACTCGCATCGGGCCAGCTCCCCACACCTTCCGATTTTTAGAGCTTCCCAACGCGCCCCTTTCCAGACCTCGACCGACACCCGACAGCGCCTCGCCCATGCCCTGCAAAACGCGTAGCAACGAAGACAGGAGACAACAGGGTATGGAGCGAAATAGAAAACAAAAATGCTGTGTATTTGGCTATAAAGCCATTCAAAATCAAAGTGTAGAAGGGGGGCCCTTTTCAGATACTAAAAAATAAAGGAGAAAATCGAATAGGAAACATTTGTAAGCAGGGGGATTTTCCTTTTTCCATGGTTAGAGATCAAAATCTGGAAAGGAAAAGAACGAAAAGAGAACTCTTGTAGCCCTTTTTATTCAAATAGAAATTACAAGAACGCAAATCAGGAACCTATGGCCGAATATTAGCAACCACTTACCTTGCTAAATTGAAATCCCGAAAACTGTTACTTGTTCCTTGAGTAGTCGAAATCCCTTGAGTACTCGATCCCGAACGAATCCTTTAATGCTTCCTTCCCTTGGCTACATACAAAAGAACACATCACTATGGCCTTAATGGACATTCGGCCAACCTTAGTCCAAGGCCCAACTATAGATTCCGGCATACTTATGAAGAAGAACTCAAAACCGATTACCAAGGGAGAAAATACTTACCACCTATGGTTCTTAGGAGCAAATCGACAGGAGTAAGCCAGCCTTCGGGATTCAAGATCATTTCGGTAAGGATATTTAGTAAGTGTAAATTCGATTCGATATATTTAGATTAAGGTATTAGTGATTAACCATTTGATCTGATTAAGTATCGTTGATGGAGGCGAATACCAGTCAAGGAGGACAAGGGGTAGTCCCTATCCCTAAGTTTAAGAGGAGAGCAGTCTCTGCAGTTCGGGATTGGCCACCGGGGTGTGGGCCAGCGTCAGAACAGGAAAGTAGGCAGATAGCCGTAGTGTCGCTTAGTGATAGCATCGGGATCGAGAGCGTAGTACTTCAAGTTATCAGATGTGTAATTAACCCACCGTTTTCCGGGTATTTGTTATGTATGTGAAATTCGTATGTGTTATGTGTGTGCTAATTAGTGCAGTGGAATTTGTGATATGGATACCCCTAAGGGGTATGTCGACAATCAGGTAAGTACCAAATCTGATGAAATGTGGATGTTAATGTGTATATGTGATGATATGTCTAATAAACATGCTCATGCATCATTATATTATGTCACTATCGTATGTTGCATGTGCATTGGATGGGAAATGAATATGAAAGAAGGACAGGGTGTACTTCGAGTACGTGGTTTAGTGATGGCTACGAGCCTCACGAGAATTGATGAGTGGCTCTGTGCCTCATCGTGGTTGATATAGGCTATGTGCCATATCCTGGTTAATGATGGCTTTGTTCCCATCGTGGTTTTGATGATAGCTTCGAGCTACATCGTGGATTGGCGCTGACTGAGGTCGCGTTGTGGATTAATTGCGATTTAGTTCGCGTGGACGGCATTAATTGCCAAATTGGTGTGTAGAGGTTGGAGGGTGATTTAGTAATCCCCTGGTGTGTGGTGGCTGGATACGGGGGTGTGTAGAGGATGGACCCTAGGCGGGGTTGGGTGCATTTTGCATAAATCTGTATGATATGTGAATTAATGTGGAAATGGGCCAAGCCCAATATGTGATGTAGATTAATGTGAAAATGGGCCAAGCCCAATATGTGGACTCAAAAAGATAAATTGCCTTATCGTATAATGTGTGATGTGGATATGGGCCAAGCCCAATAAGTGAAAACATGTGAATAAGTTGCATTGATATCTGATATATGGGTAAATATGTGGTTTGATATGTGGGTGGAATTCAGTGGACTAATTGCACACTGAGTCTGTTTGGCTCACCCAAATTTTACCAACATCGCAAGTGATACGTGAATCTTGGACCGGGTTGGAGTGGATACGAGGTGGCCCATACAGAAGAAGTTTTACATGTTTTAAGTATTTTATATTTCCAGTATTTATGAATTATTATTGATTGTAATAAGGGCCTCCTAAAGTATTTAAGGATTTTTATTATGTTTTAAGTTGGATTGTCGTTTAAAAATTTCTATTTGGGAATGTTTTATTTTAGCAACTTATATCTTAAAAATTTATACTAAAGTTTTAAATCCGAATAATTGGTAACATCAAAGTTTTACTTAGAGTTTTAAATATGAAATGTTTTACCAACAACAACAGATTTTTATGTTTTCACTTCTAAGTCAAATTCTTTTCAAACGTTTTCCGCGGTGGCATTCTGAATTTGGCCGTGGCTCGTGGGCCGGGTTTGGGGTGTTACAATACCCCAAAGAGATCGTCGTAAGATTCTTGACTATAACTGTTACATTCAAGTATCTTTGCAATCCAAACATTATTCCACTAACTACTACAGTCATCAATAATCCCACATTATCCCATTTCACTAAAGAATCAATTCAAAATAAATTTCGGTTAATCCATTCTTTAGATACTATACCTGAATAAGTCGATTATTTGTGAATAACTTCTTCTTTAACGGTGACGTTGCACATCTCGAATGATCTTCAGAGAAATCTAATATTTCTTCTAGAATTCTCTTTATCTACTAACCAATCCTCGGCTCTGGTCGCATTATTATTCATTTAGCCATTGAACTATTCGTTTTCACACTTGTGAGCTTAATCAATATAATTCTTGTGAATTCCGTTGTATAAGACGCTATAGGTGGGGGTGAAGGTCGCAAAGCCTCAAAAATTGACTCTCATATATACACACATATAACATAACATTTATCATCAACATAATATTATGAAATTTTATTCATACCTTTATGAGTTCCGACTCATCATAAGCAACATTTTTACTCAGATACTTGAGTATCACTTTCAGCATTATCAGGATTAACTCAGTTGGAAAACATCTCTGTCTATAAGTAAAACAAATCTCTTCAGAGTTGGGAGATATCATACTATCACAGGTTATATAGTGGCATGTATTTCTAGACTTCACGCATGCTACGTTCAGTTTGAGAACCAACTAAACTGTAGCTTTGATAACAATAAATGTAACACCCTTAGCCTGTATTCAATGCCGGATTTGGGCTACGGAGTATTACAGGAGCATAACATCAAATACTGAACATTTTATTATTATAAACAAATCAGTATTGTAAATCATAGCAACATCAACCAAAATCATCATACAGTCCCTTTTATGAGCCCTCGAGGCCCTAAAAAGACATTGGAAATGAATCGGGACTAAATCAGAAACATATGGAATTTTTAGAAAACGATGAAAATTTTCAAACTGCAGGGGTCACAAAGCCATGTGACTCACACGGTTGAGAGGACGTTCGAAGTAGGGACACACGGCTGTGTCCCAGCCCATGTCCATACCCGTGTAACTTACTGACTTGGGTCACACGGCCAAGCCACACGCCCGTGTGCCAGGTCGTGTACCCTTCGAAATAACTCCATACACCTGTGTGCCAGGCCATGTGCTAGGCCATGTAACAACCTGACTTGCAATCCCTTTGAAAGCTACAGGGGACAGATGGCTGTATGTCACACATGGTTGAGACACACGTCCGTGTCTCTGCCCGTGTGGACGAAAAAATAGGCCATTTCCAAGCCATTTTTCTCACCCAATCTCACACCTCATGCATAAACCAATTGTACCTATAATCAAGCATTCAAAACACATTTTACATATGCATATTCATGCTTATAGAACATAGAAACTATCCATTCAACCAATATGCAAAAATGACACCTCAATTTCAACAATCAAACTTACCTAAACACCTAACCATTTCATTCATCAATTAAACTACCAATTGAACAACCTCAACATCACATTTTCCATGATATTCATATACCAAAAATAACTGCAACAAGCACAATTTTGGTCCATTTTTACATCCATCATACATCTTACCATTTTGACCTAAAACCAGCCACATTCAAACTACCAATTTTAGCCATTAACCACATCATAAACTACCTCAACCTATGCCAAACAACAATTCATAATAGACCATTATAAACATCATTTCATTTCCAGCATTTAACCACCACCACATCAAAATAACAACCACACATAAAACCATATATATTCATAATATCATACAAACTAGTTTATCATCCAAAATGACATATACACAAGCCACACATAACGGCTAAATTCATCAAACAAGACACCTATACATGCCATTATAACCATAACTCAAAATCATCAAAATCTACCAATTTAGCTGATGGATAGTGTGATGGACTTCTGACAAGCTTCCAACCCGAATGAGCTTCCAATAATCTGAAAAGTAAAAGAGAAACAACTACGTAAGCAATTAGTGCTTAGTAAGCAAGTATAAACATTAGTCATATCAATCCATTTCAAATATGAAATTTATACATATCTAGAGTAATCCTATACAAATACCGCAAGATTCATGAAACCATATTCTAATATAAAATTTATACATATCTAGAGTAATCCTATACCAATACAGAAAGATTCATGAAACCATATTCAACAACTCACCATTCCCTTTTTCATCATTTTTCACTTCAAATATGAGCTTACTATTTCATTACCTTTACACGCCCATTTCATATGCATAACACACAAGACATAACCATATCATCAGCCATAGCCACAAGCTAATGCATTTAAACATAGTTCTTTTGGAATATAGTTCTTTTGGAATTAATCACATGATAAACCATTTCATAAGAAATTACATAATTTAAACCTTACCACTCTTTCATAAACACAAGCATATTTCCATTTGGACACTTACCATTACAATGCATAACCTATAAATTAACATGGCATGATCCAACCAAAGCTTGGCCAAACCCTAATATTCACAGCAAACATATTAGCATACATGATACAAATCATAAGCACATTAGCATGAATAGTCATTTAATCTCAACATGTATCACTTGAATCTATTACTCATCTTATCTTACATAATTTCCATGTATCACCATATCAAGGATATTCATATAGTTTCATGTATTAATTCATATCGTTTTCTTTACCATTTCATTTGCATAACACATAAGACATAAACATAGCATCACTTAAATCATACTTTTCATAATCATGAATATTCTTACTTGAATCAACGATACATCATACCTTTCTATAATTATTGTAATGAAATTGATCAGAACCCTTACCGGTTCATCTCTTTTCATGCTTGTTGAACCACTTAGAATAATAACAGATACATGGGAAAGCTCACACAAAGTGTGCTAAACATATAGTCGTAGCTCACATGAGTTGTAAAATGGGTCTGCTCACACAAGTTATCAGTCAGAATGTAAGCTACACGATGTTGCTCACACAAGCTGTCGAGTATCCGCAACTAATGCCAGACCTCAGCTATCGGTAGGACATTCAAGACCAGCACCCGAAACATGGTAACCTGGTTTTGGTCACACAAGCTATTGGTCGGAACGTAGCTACACAGTGCTACTCACACAACCTGTCAAGTAACCGCAACACATGCCGAAAACTCAATCACCGATATGATGTTCAAGACCAGCACCCGAAACACGGTATTCTTAATGACATGTCATTTGTATCCTATATATTTCTAAGGTTCAAACGGGATTCGATAGTCGTCGTTTGTCGTTAAATTTCCCTCGTTTCATTATAAGATAAATTGTATAATAACATATATATATATATATATATATATATCGATTCATTTTCAATAAAATTCATATAATAACATTCAATTTAATAAAAAATATACATAGTACAGTTCATACGAACTTACTTGGCTAAATTGCATAAATCCAAAGTTCAGGGGCATTTTAGTAATTTTCTATTTTCTTTGATTTTCCACTCGATCTTGATCTAAATTAATAATTTTATTCAATATATTAATTTAGACAATAAAAAAATTCATATCATGCAATTTGTTTATTTTTGACAGTTTACAAAATTACTCCTAAATTTTTACTTTTATTTAATTTAGTCCCTGAGCCCAAAACATGCAAATTAACCATTTTTAATGCCAAATTATGACAGCCAAACATTTATGGCACCCATATCAACCCACATTTGCAAAAATTTCACCTCAAATCCTTGAAATTTTATTATTTTAAGAATTTAGTCCCTAATTGATAAATTCATTAAAAATCACTTAACAAAATACTTTTAATTTATCAATCAACATTCCAAATTCATCATTTAACTTCAAAAATCACAAGATACATCAATGGCAACATTCAAAATCTTTAATAGTTTCAAAATCGAAGGTATGGGCTAGCTGGACCTAGTTGCAACGATCTCAAAAATATAAAAATTATTAGAAACAGGGCTAAAGCGGACTAACATGCATACATGGAAGCTTAGCCGAAGCTTCAAGGTATATCCATGGCTTCATTCAGTTGGAAAACAAAAGAAAAAGGAACATGACAACCATTATTTTACTTATGTTTTGTTTAATTTAATTAATTTATCAAATTACCATTCAACCTTGGTTAATAATTAAATAAAACACCAATTCCATGACCATAATTGTCCATCACATAAATATATTGCATAATTACCATCAAAGGAAGGTTTAATTTCACAATTGGTCCTTCAATTAAATTAAACTCTAACTAAATAAACTTATTTACAATTTAATCCTTAACTAATTAGGACTAAAAGAACAATTAATCCAAAAGATAGTGGATTCAATCATGACACCACCGCTTGGAAACTTTGACCATGGTTTAATTATCATTTAAGTCTCTTTTCCTTTATTCAATTAACCATTTAATCACTCAAATCAAATAGTGATTAAATTTTACATCTTTTACAAATTAGTCTTTTTTAATTAATTAACCATCGAAACGTTAAAAATTTTCAATGAAACTTTAATACCACCTTAATGAAACTCTGTAAATATTTATAAAAATATTTATGGCTCGGTTTATAGAAACGAGGTCCCGATGCCTCATTTTCTAAAACCATTTAACCTCAGGGTCTTACCACTTGAACTTAATAAATCATTTATAAAATATAAATTATCAATAAAAAATCTTTTAAAAACCATATTTGACTTGAAAATATTAAATAATAATATTTACGAACTTACTCGTCGGAATTGGTGGCCCCGAAACCACTATTTCCAATACCATTGAAAAATGGGTTGTTACAGATATAGTTAAGGTGATCAGAGACAAATTGAGAGTAAATTTTGATAGATAGAAATCATATGCGGATCTGAAATGTTGAGATATTGAGTTTGTTGTGGATGGTAAAGTGTTTTTAAAGTTTTCTCTGTAGTAGAAACTTCTATGATTTGGTCGAAAGGGAAAGTTGAACCCTCAATTTATTGGACCTACGAAATCACCGAAAGGCTTGGACCTGTTGCCTATTGGTTGGCACTATCAAAGAGCTACAGAAAATACATGATGTTTTTCACGTGTCGATGCTCAAGAGATACCGCTCGAATTCATCTCACGTTATTTCGATGGAAGACATTGAAATTCAGCCTGAATTGTCGTATGAGGAAGAACCGATCGAAATCCTAGCTCATGATGTGAAAAAGTTAATAAATAAATGTGTTCTAGTCATGAAAGTATTGTGGCGTAGCCATAGGGTGGAAGAAGCGACTTGGGAATCGAAAGAGATGATGAAATCTTAGTATCCCCACCTCTTTTTAGGTAAATTTTGGGGATGAAGTTTCTTATGGAGGAGAATTATGATGACCAGATAGTCAACAGTATCGAAAAGTGTGGTTACGAAACCTCGTTTCCATAAACCAAACTCGTAAATATTTTATTAAAATATTTATGAAGTTATATTAGAAGTGAATTGAACTTCGGTCAGGTAATTTTTTTGAATTAGTGCTTAATTATGTTACAGGGACTAAATCAAAATAGTGTCAAAAGTTGAATTGTTAGTGAATATTTATGCAGTACTTAGCTAAGGGACTTATGCGGTAATCAAACCATTGATATAATGATAGTGGATGAAAACATGGGTTTTAAATGGTTAAAAATGTTATAAAAATATAATAAAAATAAAATAAGTATAGTAAAACATAAAATTTGAAGAAATAATAAGAGACTTTGGAAAGAAGGAGAAACTAAAATTCTCATTTTCTTTCATTTGGCCGAACGTAAAGGGAGAAGAAGTGGGACGAATGGCTAGGGCTCCAAAATTTTCAAGCTTCGTTTTTGTTAGTTTAATTTAGTAATTTTCTTGTATTTTTATGTTTTCGAAATCCCGAGAGCTTAAGCTAACTGATCCATGTCATATTTTTAGATATTGTTAAAGTTTGAGGATGTTACCATTGTTGAATAGTTGAAATTTTAGGGACCAAATTGATAGATTTTAAGTTTAGTATTGAATAATGACTAAATTGTAAAGTGAATTGATGATTTGGTGCAATAGGGACTAAATTGCATAAATCTTGAAATTTATTGTAGAAATGAGAAATGGAAAGTTAAATTAGGTCTATAGTGAAATCGTTATAAAAATTGGAGGCTAAATTTGAAAGTTATGTTAGTCCGAGTTTTAGGGACTAAATTGAATAATATGAAAATTTTAAATAATTTAGAAATTGAATGTGAAAATGGTTGAATATTTAGGAAATATCTTGTTTGTTTTAATCCATAGCTAAAGTCGACTCGGATTCCTCGAAAAAAGAATGGAAAAGACAAAGTCGTCGACGAATAGCTCAGAGTTTACGAGTTGTGTTTCTATAATTCGAACTAACTTGTAATTGCTACATATTGACTTGTTTATGCATGGTAAGAATTTAAGGTGAGATCCTTGTTAAATCGAGATGTATTGGATTGATTTGAATTGAGTGATGATTATGAGGACTAAATTGAGTATAGTTGAAAAATGTGTGTATTATATAAATTTGAAAATTGAGTATATATTATGATGATTATTTTTGTCGTATATATTGAATTCATGTATTAATGATGTAAATTGATGTGAATTAAAGTATTGGTTGATAATAAAATATGTAATGAATACCCTATTAATTGTTCGAGTAGAGTCAGATATAGTTGGCATGCCATAGGATAGGAAGAGTTCAGGGTTACTTCAACCACGAGTCGATAAGGCACTAGGTGCCAATTTGCTTCGGTTATACCAATTAGACATTGGGTTTCAAATATATTGGTAGCGTTGGGCACAACTATTTGCTTCAGATTTATCCGATGAGGCATCGGGTGCCAAACTGGTGTGTTGGTTGGATCCGTGTATCCGTCCGAGTCTGAGTCGTGTTAATAGGGGGAATAAATTATAAAAAATGAAATGTTTAGAATTGAAACTATGATGTTGAATAAGTCCTCAAATTCAAGTGAATGAATAATCTATATGAAATGTGAATTTGATATTGAGACGGCACATGGTTAGAAAATGGAAGTTATATTTGAAAAGTGTTGAAACAATTATATATATATATATATATAAGTTCATTGACTTCATGAACTTGAAAATAGCAATGGAATGTGCTATCATATGACTGAAAATATCAATGATATGTGAAGTGGTTTTATCATGTTTTTATATTGATAAATTGTATTAGTTTTGATCCAAGAATGTGAGAAATGATTATATGACATGTTAAATTGCATATCACCATTCACTTTTAAATTATTGTACTAAAATCACTTATGTTATGCTTATTGTTCATAATATAGAAATACCACTGAGTTATACTCAGCGTACGGTTTTGTTTCCTTGTGCAGGATAGGTACTTTACGATTCGATCGTCGACTCAGCATCCAGCGGCAATCCCAGACTCAACCGTTGGTGATGTTTTAAATTTTGGTCATGACATGTACCTAAAGTATCATTTGGGCATATAATGTTTTATTTAGATTTGGATTTGGATGGTTTTTGGCATAGTTGTGTAGTCTTTAGGATTTGGATGATTTTTTGTGCACATGGCCACAGTATGTTACACAGCCCAACGACACGACCATGTGACATATTGTTGAATATGTAACACCCCTTATTCGTATTCAATGCTGGAACAGGGTATGAGGCATTATCGGACATAAACACAAGCAAACATGCATTTCTGAGTCATAAATTTCCATCTAAATTAAAAACTTTTCATACACATTCATATCGTCCCTAAAACGAGCCTAAGAGGCTCAATACATGCTTTGGAAGTGGTTCGGGACTAAACCAAGAACTTTAGAAAATTTTACAAAACTTAGAAAATTTTTCATGTTATAGGGTTCACACGCCTGTGTGGTCCAAGGGACACGCCCGTGCTACAAGCCGTGTTCAAAATAGGGTGCTCTCTAACTTGTGCCACACGACCATGCCACACGCCTGTGTGCTAGGCTGTGTGGTCGATTCAATTTCCATAATTTTTCATAAAATAGGTGCAGACTTCACACGACCGAGACACACGCTCGTGTCTAAGGGTGTGTAGCACACACGGCAGAGACACACGCCCGTGTCACTGCCCGTGTGCTCAATTCTGGACATTCTGTTTTGCAACAATTAAGGTGTAGGGGACACAAGGCCGAAACACATGCCCTTGGGGCAGGCTGTGTGTCACACACGGCCTAGACACACACTCGTGTGTTTACCCATGTGGACAACAATAAGGCTATTTACCAAGCCATTTTGCCACCCTTACTTGTACATACATACACAACATCATATAACACCAATCCAAGCATATTACATACAACCAAGTCAGTCACAATCAAGACATCAACACATCATTCACATGCTACCATCTATCATACACAAACATCACATGCTTATCAACTCAAATCATGTAAATTCACACATCCATGAAAGGCATCATCATATAAATTGCTCATACCAATTGTAGCCAATTTTCAATAGCCTTATACAAAATGAATTTTCAACCAATATAAGCCAACACATTTGGCCAAATCAATTATAACACATAACAAAATGACCAAGTCCCCTGTAACATCCTAGATTAGGGGTTATGCGTTGTGCGTAATTCATGAGATAGTGGGCTCAGTGGGTGTGTTGGATGTGATCTGAGGAGTTTTAGGAACGCTAAGATGTATGGAAATGTATGGAAATGTAAGGAAATGCATGGAAATGTATGGAAATGTAAGGAAATGTATGGAAATGTATGGAAATGTAGGGAAATGTGTTGGAAATGTAAGGAAATGTCTTGTCTTGGAAATGTGAGGAAATGTCCTGGAAATGTAAGGAAATGATTTAAAAATGTTAAGTTCAAAAGAGGAAAGTGAACATTTTTGGAAACTAAGAAAGGTAAGGAAATGATTTGGAAATGATTCAAAAGAGGAAAGTGAACATTTCTGGAAACTTGGAAATGTAAGGAAATGTTAAGTTTAAAGGAGGCAAACAAAAATTTTTGGAAACTTGGAAATGTAAAGAAATGTCACGTTTTAAGGTTTAAAAAGAGGAAATTAAGGCAAGGTGGCCTTAAGAAAATTAGTAGGAGGAATTTGACACACAATCAGGCTTGGAAAAGTGGCCTGAAGATGTCACTTAAGGCCCAGGTGGGTGACGCCACAAGCAGGTATTTGGGCCAGGGTTCGAGTCACTTGGGAAGCAAATAAAAGAAGTTTTATTTTTGCTTCCAGAAGCAAAGAGGTGGACGGCATTAAGGCTCTTAAAAGAGGAGTTTTATTCTCTTTAAATTTCGGCTAAATAGGGGATAAATAAGGGATTTATTTATCATTATTTTCAAGAGTTAATAGTTGGATTAAATTCTTTTTATAAAGTGATAATTCAAGGGATAAAGCTATCAAAATAGAGGAGTGGTGGCCAAGTAAGGGACTCTAGCCTAGTAATTTCGGCTATAAAAGGAAGAGTAAGGCTATTCTTCATTCATTCTTTTCTCTTCAGGAAAATCTTTGCCGAAATTCTCTAAAGTTTCTCCTCTTCTCTCTGCCGAATTCTCTCTGCCATTATTCTCTTTTTCTCTTTTCTTTTCTTCTTCTATTACAAACACAATCAAAAGCCGAAGATATCAATAGCCCTAGCTGATTTCTCACTAAACCTCAAGAGCCGAAATTGTTATCCACATCAAAGCCATAGCCGAATACTGCTAAGGGTTCAAGCAAGAGTTCCATCGAGTTCTTCACTAAGGGTAAGATTAGGTTAGATTCTCATTCTATTTCTTTTAAGGTTGTCGAAATTAAGATTCTAATACCCTTAATATCTTGTTGCCGAAACTTTGAAGAGATCTTTCGGGATTTACTAAGTGTTGACTACAAGGAAGGAGAAGTTCTTTTCCCGAAGGTACACCATAGGCCGCGTGTTCCCTAGTTATTCGGTGAATTTAGGGATTTAAAATCCACAAGGTAAGTCATATTTAACATTCGGCTAAGGGTTATTTGTTATGAATAAATGTTAGAAATTGATCTAACATGAAGTTATAGGGATTTCGACAGACATATAAGGCAAAGAATACTTTCGGGATTTGGAAATTGCAAGGTAAGTTTTAGTGTACTAATCCTATTAGGATTTGGATTTATGGCTGAATAGTTCTTTACTAAGTAATAAATGATTGATTAAATGTAGAGATCTAAGATCCAAGGCATTAGATCAAGCTTTTCGGGATTTGGATTGGAAACCTTAAGCGAATCAGGTGTGTAATCCACACTAATTCTTAATATGTTTTATGGCAATATTTAATATGTGCATGTTTATAAGAATGTGAATATGGCTAAGGTACCCTAATGTGGTACAAGGTACTCAGGTACGTTTCCTACTCATACTAGGATTATATTTTAACATGTGAAAAGTGACATGAATGTGAATTTAAGTATGATATGCATGATATGAATAAAATGGGGCATTCGGGTTATATGAGAAAGGGGAAGTGAATGTGGTGACTTCGGTCTCACTATCTGAATGTGGTGACTTCGGTCACATTATCTGAATGTGGTAACTTTGGTTACATTATCTGAATGTGGTAACTTCGGTTACATTATCTGAATGTGGTGTCTCATGACACAATTATCTGGTGGCTATGCCACGAATTATATATGGGTGATGAGCACGTCGACTGCAGCGACTGCCTTCGATGGAGTGTAGCGAAAGGAGGGTTGACTTAGTAGTCCCCACGGTGTGCAGGTTGGTACGGGGATGTGTAGCGGATGGCATCTAGGTTTGGGTTCGGGATTGCATCATTATCTTGAATTATTATGTGAACATGATATGTATGGTATGTCTAAATCTATTAAATTTTAGTGTTGGTTGCACATTGAGTCTGTTTGACTCACCCCGTTGGGGAATATTTTTTTCAGGTGATGAGCAGTAATGGACCGGGTCGGCAGGAGCTTAGGGATGGCCATGCACAGCAAGAAATCTATGATTTGGACTTTTATTTTCTTTAAGTACTTTGGTTTTAAATTTGGGTTATATTTGATGTAATAAGGCCATAGTGAACTATTTTATTTCTATCTTATTGTTTAATTATGTTTACAAATTTTTATTAAGTTAAAGATTAAGTAATTTATTTTTGAATATACTCTATATGTTTTATCACTTAAAAATTAAAAAGGGTTTTCAATATAAAATCGAATTCGTTTTCAACTCAAGCCCAACCCAAGTTTTGGTGAATTTTGGGATTTAAAATCGCACAAGTTTTTCCCAAGAAGCAAAAGAATTTGAAACGGTTTACACCGAGGAACATACCAGATCTGGTCTAGGCTCGTGGGCCGGGTTTGGGGTGTTTCATCCCCTATATATGCCATAACTCAAAATGTAGAATTCATTGGTACCAAAATAATAGTTGATAGTGTGAATGGATCTCTGACGATCTCCAATCCCGAGCTAGCTTGGTGACACTATAAGACAAGGGAAAGAAAAGGGAGTAAGCTATATAGCTTAGTAAGTTCATATACAAATAATAAACAACATAAACCATACAATTTTCATATAAGTAACATACATATATCAACCAAAATTTCATTAAAACCTCATGAACATAACATACTCAATCACATTCTTACCAATAGTTCATCATATACTGAATTCATTTCCTTTGAGTTTTTCGTACATACCTGTACCAACTCGTAACATAATCACATACTTTCTCGTCTTTGTCATAACCATTGAACCACTTGGAATACTATCAGATACACGAAAATCTTTGCACATTAGTGCCACGTATGTAGCCAATGCTACCACAAATCTCATAACACATATAAGCTCACTCTCGAGCTATCCTCGGGCTTGCTCACACAAGCTGTTAGTCGAGACGTAGCTACGCGGTGCTGCTCACACAAGCTGTCAGGTATCCGTAACATATGTCGGTATACCCAGCCACCGGTAGGACGTACAGTACCAGTACCCGGGATACATAAATCACATAATCACATGGGTTCCTAGTGACATGTCACTTGTATCCTAATCTATTCAGAAGGTTCAACCGGGATTTCTCTCTTACAAGAACTTCATCGAATATGCTCATAGAATCAATCATACATTTCATGCAATATCAAAACATTAAAATACAAATATAATATTGCATTATTTACATACGAACTTACCTCAGTACAAAAATAGTAGAATTTGACCTAATCGTCAATTACTTTGTTTTTCCCCAATCTAGGTTCGTACCTCGTTTTTCTTGATCTATAATAACAAATTTAACTCATTCAATCATCACATTATTCAATTCATCCCAAAAATCATAGTATGGAAAAATTACATTTTTGCCCTTAAACTTTTGACATTTTCATTTTAGTCCCTAGGCTCGTAAATTGAAATATGTTCAATTTCTTTAATACACAAGCCTAGCCGAACTATTTTTATGCTCATACCAGCCCACATTTTTCATCACATCACACTTTTACTACATATTTTATAACTTTTACAAATAGGTCCTTTTTTACATTTTTACCGAAAATCACTTAGCAAAAGTTATTTATCCAACCTCAAACTTGTATAATCTACCATTAAACATCAAAATACACAACTACCTAACATGGTTCAAATCATAGACCTTAATCATACTTCAAATTAGTATTAAAAATAGGTAGATCGAGTTACAAGGATCTCAAAAACATAAAAATCATTAAAAACGGGGCTAGAACGGACTTACAATCGAGCTTGGAAACTTAAAAAACCCTAGCTATGTCTTCCTCTTGAAATTTTCGGCCAAGGGGTGAAAGATGAGCAAAAATTGGCTTTTAATTTGATTTTTAATTCATTTAATTAGCCAAATGACCAAAATGCCCCTAACTTAAAACATAAAAATTCTCTTACTTCATGTCCATTAACCAATGGTCTAATTACTATCTAAGGGCCTTCACTTTAAAGTTTCATAGCAATTAGACACCTCTAGCTTCTAGAACACACATTTTGCACTTTTTGCAATTTAGTCCTTTTAACTAAATTGAGTGCCCAAACGTCAAAATTTTCGAACGAAATTTTCATGAAATCATGAGACCATAAAAATATAGCAAAAAAAATTTTACTGCGTCAGATTTGTGGTCCCAAAACCACTTTTTCGACTAGACCCAAAATCGGGTTGTTACAGAATATTTGCACTTTTGAGCCACACTACATTAGGTTGTTACACGGCTTTCCCACACGACCACATGATCCACACCATACAACCTCAACCTTCCACACGATCAAGAAACACGACCATGTGACCCATGTTTACAATTTTTTCCTATATTTATGTTTTTGTTTCAAATTGATCCCTATTTAATACTGGGTTGGTTTTTGTCTTTGTTTCAAATTGACTCTCCTCATCGTTCATCCAAACACACCGTAAACCAACCATCACACCAACTAAAAACATGCTTAAACAAGTAATTTTAATCAAACAAGCCTAAATCATGCTTCAGCTAACATAGTACAACAAAATATAAGTAGGGGTAAAATCGTCAATTTACACATTGGAAGAAAAACTCATAATTCATGAAATTTGGTTTATTCAGTGTCTTGGGCATTTTATTTAAAACCATTTTTGAAAATTTCAGCATAAAATGACTTTTAAAACTCACTTAATTTCAAATCCAAATTTTAAGGACTAAAACATAAATTTTACAAAATATCCAGACAAACCATTTTAAGAAATTGAAATTATCATATTGAAATTCAATGTATAAAACCAAGTCATGTAAATTTTCAAAACATTTCGTGTTGTTTAAGGCATCCAATTTTATTTAATAAAAATCATGATACAAAACATGCCCTAAACATACTGGAAGTCTCATCGCAATCACACGACTTTCATGTCGCAACATCGACCCAGTACTGTGATATCCTATATGGCTTATTGCAATATCGACATGTAAATTTGCAGAAAAATTTCAACACTTACGTATCACACTTTGGTACTCAAATACACATACTAATTCAAAGTTTCATGCCATTTTCCCTAATTTAACATATCATATAACATACTTAAATCATATTAATCATGCTCAAACATACAAGGTTATACACTAACATGCTTTGGCAGCCAAATCAAACACCTGAGCTAGCATGCTTTTCTAAAGTCTCAATTTAATTTACTTAGCATACCAAATTTGTATATAAGGCAATTTAAAGTGCATAAATGGTACAAAACATACCAAAAGGTTATTTCGGGCTTACCTCAATGCTCAACAAGGCAAAGCACATGCATTTTACATGTTAAACAATAACAAGTACACAACACATTACTAATTCAACCAACAACATTCCTTCACAAAATCATCCATTAAAAACATTCATCCAAACCAATATTAAAAGTTTCAAAAACCATTTCAGTAGTCCATAACATCCATTTACATACCATTAACAATTTAGAAACTAAAACGTTTTAGGTTATTCCTTGATCTACCATAATTTCATATGGAAAACTAGCCTTTCCTAGTATGCTTAAGGAGCTTATTTTCAAGCAAAGTAGCATCTTTTTTTTTTTGTAGTTTTTCGTAATTTGTACATTTTAAGTTAATAAGTGTAAATGTCTCATTTTTACTCATTTTGTGACCCAATTGGGCCAATAGTGCCATTGAGGGGCCTAACATGTGGTTGAGTGGTGCAGGGAGGTGTTGGAGGTTGAAATAAGTGAAAATGGCACCAAAGAGAAAGGTATCGCAATATCCAAACCTTGGAATCACGATACCTCCAACAAGTTTGAAAATTGGAGACCACCCTTCAGTGGTATCGCGATATCCACATTGGGTATCACGATATCCACCCTTAAAGAAGAACCCCAAGTTCAAAACTAACTAGGTATCGCGATATCCTCTACTTGGTTATCACGATACTAATATCTTGAGGGGACAAAGTTAGTCAAAAAGTGTATTCTTTTTCCACCCAACATACCAATCACACAAGGCCCGTGTAGGGGCAAATTTGGCAACGAAATCTCATCAGCATTCAGCATAAAACAACCAATTGTGGCTGCGGAGAGAGGAGACACACATTAGTTTAGTTTTTAGCTTTAGCATCTCTAGGTTTTCTCTTAGTTTTTCTGCTACTTTTTTAGGGTTTTTATTTTCTCTTCTCCTTTCTTAGTTTTAGAGTTTATTTTTCTACATTTCCTTATTATTCTTAGTATTCTTAGTGTTAGTTAAGTAAGTTATCACTGTAGCTTAGGTTTATTTATACTTTTTGTAACAACCCATTTTCAATGGTGTCAGTAATAGTAGTCTTGGGACCACGATCTTGATAAGTGAGTTAGTATTTTATTATTTATTTAATATTTATGAGTATTTATTAAAGTTGTATTAAAATTTGGTTAAGGAATTTTAATGTTTAAGTAGCTAATTAAGTAAAAATGACTAAAGTGTAAGATGCAAAAGTTGATGTTTATTAGTAAATGTGTTAAATAGATATGAAAAGGAAACTTAATGGACTTAGTGGGTAATAATATCATATCTTAAGCTAGTTGATGTTTATGGATTGGTTTTGGTGTAATTTTGATTATTCATAAAGGATAATTTTGTAATTAGGTAAATTTGTAAATTAAAAACAATAGATGATAAAAGAATTGTCATATGTTTTTCCTTTTCTTTTGTTCAAAATTGAAACCTCCATAGTTAAAGGAGTGAAGCTTTCCGCCAAGCTATTTTGGTGTGCATGTGAGTGATTTTGATCCCATTTTTAATGATTTTTATATCTTTGTTATCGTTTTAGCTTAATTTAGCTAGTCTAGGGATCAATTTGTAAAATTGTTAAAATTTCAGGGACTTGCCATGAATGAATTGAAAGAGTTTTTGAAGTTAGTTGATAGATTATTAAGGTTGTAGTTAAATATAAGTATTTTGTTATTTAATTTTTGATAATTTTAATGTTTAGGGACCTATTTGAGAAAATAGAAAAATTCTATGAAAATAGGGTGAAATGATGAAAGTTATGGACTGTAATGTACCCTAGGAAAAATCGGCTAGCTTGGTTTTTCATTGCTTGTGGTTAATTTGAGAGTTTCGGGTTTAGGGGCTAAATTTTACAAAAGTTAAAATGTTAGGTAATTTTGTAAAATAATGATGGAATGGCTTAATTGTATAAAATTAATTATTTAAGTGCTGAAATAGAATTAATTGAATGAAATTACTATTTAGATCAAGAAACGCAACAACCAGATTTGAATTGAGGAAAATAAAAAGTACTGGAATAATTATCGACTCTGTTTTATAATCGTTTTAGTCGAGGTGAGTTTGTATAATGATTAAATTCATTAATTTATGTTTTAAATGTAATTTTAATGAGTATTATGCTATGTATAGTTTATATTAATACTTGTCAATATTTTAGTATAAGGGATTAACTTATGATGTTAACTAAATTGAATGTTATATCTGATAAATATACATTTCATGGAAGTATGTTTGAAAATGGTATAATGCAATGAAATTAAAGGATTTGATTATGTAAAATGGTGCCGTTTGAACCTTGTGAAGACTTAGGATACCAATGACATGTCATTAGAGATTATACAGTTTCGGGTGCTAGTTTTTGATGTACTACCAATGGTCGAGGTCCTGTATTTGTTGTGGATTCTGCACAGCTCGTGTGAACAGCATCATGTAGCTTAACAACCCGACCCATAGCTCATGTGAGCAGGCCCATTTCACAACTCGTCTAAGCATATACAGTTACATGATATAGTCACAACTCGTGTATGCACTTCCCAAGTATCCGATAATATTCTATTTGGTTCAATGGATAATTAATGTTTAAACCGAGTATATAAGGTTTATGTTATTATAAGATGAAATGGAAAATGTTGGTATTTGTACTTGAAATGGAAAGGATATTATTTGAACACATGATAGATGATATGTATATTGAATGCTTATTGAGTTATGTTTCACAAATTGGTTGGATTTATATGCTTATCTATACACCTACTAACCTTGTGAGGTGGTGTATTTAGGAAAGGAAACTTTGCTCATGATATAATGAAATTATACTTGGTATAATTGTATTATGTTCGGTAAGTTAAATTTTCATTTATATGAGCTTACTAAGCACTAGTTGCTTATGTAGTTGTTTCTTTGTTTTGTAGATCATTAGAAAGCTCGACCGGTTGGAATCTCGTCGGAGCACAATCACACTATCCACCCATCATTTTGTAGTTTTTGGTTTCTTTGGCAAATGGTTATGTAACATCCTAAAAAGGGCCTATGCATTTTCGGTTTAATTGTATGAAATGACATGTCTTATGTGTTATGAATATATTTTGAACATTTTTGGAAACCTGGAAATGTATGGAAATGTTAAGTTTAAAATAGGAAAGTGAACATTTTTGGAAACTAAGAAAGGTAAGGAAATGATTTGGAAATGATTCAAAAGAGGAAAGTGAACATTTCTGGAAACTTGGAAATGTAAGGAAATGTTAAGTTTAAAGGAGGCAAACGAAAATTTTTGGAAACTTGGAAATGTAAAGAAATGTCATGTTTTAAGGTTTAAAAAGAGGAAATTAAGGCAAGGTGGCCTTAAGAAAATTAGTAGGAGGAATTTGACACACAATCAGGCTTGGAAAAGTGGCCTGAAGATGTCACTTAAGGCCCAAGTGGGTGACGCCACAAGCAGGTATTTGGGCCAGGGTTCGAGTCACTTGGGAAGCAAATAAAAGAAGTTTTATTTTTGCTTCCAGAAGCAGAGAGGTAGACGGCATTAAGGCTCTTAAAAGAGGAGTTTTATTCTCTTTAAATTTCGGCTAAATAGGGGATAAATAAGGGATTTATTTATCATTAATTTCAAGGAGATAATAAGGGATTATTCTTTTAATAAAGTGATAATTCAAAGGATAAAGTTATCAAAATAGAAGAGTGGTGGCCAAGTAAGGGATTCTGAGTAGTAATTTCGGCTATAAGAGGGAAAAAATAGGGCTACTCATCAATTTTTCTTCCTCCTCTTCTCTCTGCCGAATTTCTTCTTGTTGTGGAGCATCCATCTTTTTCTTCTTTTTCTTTTAGCCTCCTAGCCGAATCCTTCTAAGCCAAATATTCCTCTCTTCTTTCATCTTTGAAACCGAATGCATAGAGGGCTCATAGCCAATTGTTCATCAAGTCTCTAAGCCGAATCTCTGAAGTGGTGTCAGGAAGGATCTGTCGATTTCAACATAAAGGGGTAAGGATCTATAGTCATACTTGTATTCCTTTCTTTTAAGTCGAAAGTTAGTCTAATCCCTCCTATATCTTGTTGATCAAAATATGGAAGGTGAATTCCGGGATTTCAAATCTAAGGTATTTCGGCATCTCCATTAATCAGGAAGAGAGTTTCGGGATTTAAAGATTTAAGGTAAGATATATGTATTCGGCCAAAGGCCATGTTTATGTTTTAATGTTAGATTAAATCTAACATATGGTTATAGGAATTTCGACAGCATTAAGGAAGCAAGGATTCAATTCGGGATTTAAGATTTGGAAGGTAAGCATCTATGTATATTCGGCTAAGGCCTAGATTAGTATCTAGATATGTTCTTTAAATGTTCAAAAGCCGAAAACTAACCAAGTTAATTGATTCAATGATGGCCGATTGAAGGAAGGAATAGCACAAAGTTTTCGGGATTTGGTTAACAGTGAAATCAGCATCAAAGGTAAGTTTTAAGAGTACAAATCCTACTAGGATTTGGTTTTATAGCCGAATAGGCTTTATGCTAATATATTAAGGTTGGCCGAATGTAGGGATTAAGATCTAGGGCAGTAGATCGGATTTTGAGACTTCAGTGAATTGCTAAGATAATCAGGTGTGTAATCCCCACTATCTTTTAATACATTTTATGACAATATTTAATATAAGTATGTATAAGAATGTGAATATGGCTAAGGTACCCTAATGTGGTACAAAGTACTCAGGTACGTTTCCTACTCCTACTAGGATTACGAAATATGTTATATTTAACATGTGAAAAGTGACATGGATGTGAATTTAAGTATGATATACATGATATGAATAATATGGGGCATTCGGGTTATATGAGAAAGGGGAAGTGAATGTGACGACTTCGGTCTCACTATCTGAATGTGGTGGCTTCGGTCACATTATCTGAATGTGGTAACTTCAGTTACATTATCTGAATGTGGTGTCTCATGACACAATTATTTAATCTGGTGGCTATGCCACGAATTTTATATGGGCGATGAGCACGTCGACTGCAGCGACTGCCTTCGATGGAGTGTAGCGGAAGGAGGGTTGACTTAGTAGTCCCCACGGTGTGCAGGTTGGTACGGGGATGTGTAGCGGATGGCATCTAGGTATGGGTTCGGGATTGCATCATTATCTTGAAATATTATGTGAACATGATTTGTATGGTATGCCTCAATCTATTAAATTTTAGTGTTGGTTACACATTGAGTCTGTTTGACTCACCTCGTTGTGGGACTATTTTCAGGTGACGATCAGTAAAGGACCGGGTTCGGCAGAAGCTTAGGGATGGCCATGCACAGCAAGAAATTTACGATTTGGACTCTTATTTTATTTTAAGTATTACAAATTTTAATTTTGGGAATATTTGATGTAATAAGGCCATAGTAGAATTTCTTTATTTTCTACTTTTATTTGTTATGACCGCGAACTATTATTAATTAATGGATAAAATAAATTATTTAAAATCAAACCCTAAATGTTTTGTCACCTAAAGATAAGGGATTTTTAATAAAATAAACCCGTTTTCAATTCAAGCCCAATTCAACAAAAATTTCTCTTTCAAAACACATAGTTTTTCCAAAGTAATAAGCAAATTTTGAACCGATTTCTTTCGAGGAACATACCAGATCCGGTCAAGGCTCGTGGGCCGGGTTTGGGGTGTTTCAGGTTATAAATGGCATGTAATAGGGTTTGAATGTTATCTTGGAAACTTGGTTTGTTTTGAGTTTGTGCCAAGCTTATTTGTGTCTTGATGTTCTTTCTTGATGGTTTGTAAAATAAGGTGTAATATGTGGTGTTGGACACTTATGCATGCCCTTTTGAAAGTAGGTAGTTTATGGTTGAGTGGTATGTTTTTGAAATAGTTATTTGGTATGTTTGATTTATGTTTAGTGAGTGAACTTGGAATGTTGAATTGGATCAAATTTGATGTGTGAATTATGGTGGTGCCTATTGATGGCATATTGGTTAAACCTAGGATTGAAGATTTTTGGCATGTTTTTATATTCTAAATGTGTTTTAATCATGTGAAAGTGTTTTGAATTGGCTTGGATTTGTGCCCAAGCAATTGGGTATGAATTGGCTTCCATTAGGGGTAATTTCTGAAGCACACGGCCGTGTGCCCCACATGGTCACACCACACGGACGTGTGTCAATTAAAAATTAAGTGCTGGTTGAACCACACAGTCATAGAGACTTGCACAGCCTGTTGACACAGCCATGTGACCTAACTTCGAATGCACACACGACCTGCGACATGACCATTTAACTCCATTTCAAATACCCACATGGGAGAATGCATGGGCTGGGACATGACTATGTGTCCCATACTTCGAATTGTACACGGCCTGGCCACACCACTTTGTAACCCTTGTTTTCAAAAATTTTCAATTTTTTTCAAATTTTCTATTTTGTTTCAAAATGATCCCTGAATGTTCCCAAGCTATATTTAGGGCCCTGTAGGTTCAGTTTAAGGTCCTAAGTGTATTTTTACTTTAAATAAACTGTGTTTTTAATATTATTATTATATTTTAATAATTTATTTTGTTTGAAGTTAAATGTTTCAAATTATTCTGTGATACTTTGTAACCCTAATCCGACAATAGAGACGAGTTAGGGGTGTTATACTTTCATTCCCTATACCTTGGTTGTAAGACATTTCTAGTTTTATTTTAATATATTTCAGTTTCTTTTACTTTAAATAAGCTAAAGTTTGTTCCTTTTGTATTTATTGCTTTAGATTTTCTTGTGGAATGCCTTTAGTTTCAAGTTCTTTAAGTTTTTTTTTTGCATAAAAATCCATACTTTATATTTTTTTTAAGCTTTAACTTAATGACTTTTTTTCTTTTCATTTTCATGTGCATTAGCTTTATTTTCAGCATGAGTAGCTAAACCTTAAAAGGGTTGGTTGATGAAGATGTGGGTAAGTTGATTTTTTGGATGATGGACTAAATCGTAATAAATTGGACTATATAGAATAGACATAAAAACTTAGGAATTAACTCCCCTAAGGGAATATCTAGACAAGTGAGATCGAGAGGTAATCTTGTTGTGTTCCAATTTATTAGTCCTGGATTAACCGGTGAGAGGTAATCTTGTTGTGCACCAATTTATTAGTCTCGGATTAACCGGTGAGATCGAGAGATAAACCGAATTAATTTGTCTAAGTTTGTAATGCCCCAAAATTTTGATTTTTGATTTCGTGTATGTGTGACACACAATGTCTATCTGCTTCGGTAGTTATGTGTTCTGGGTGTGTGTGAGAGGTCCCAAGTTCAAGCCTTACTTGGGCAAATTTTGGTATTTTTATAAATAAAGCCTTAACCTTGTGCAAAGGGCTTAAGTTTAAATGTTGGGTAAATTACATCAGAATAGACTTGCTGGTCTGGTGGTTAAGTGGTGTGTTATTATGGTGGAGGTCTTATGCTCAAATCCCTGCGCAGGCAAAGGTATTTTTTTTTTTTTGCTCAGATTTCGGGATAGAGTTGTGTAATAGGGGGATTCTGAGTAATGGATGTGAAGTGGAAATTAAGGGAGAAGATTAAGGGATTTTGGGGGTTATCGGGATTTTATTTTTTTTCCCATAATCGAATTTTGGCTCCCTTTTCCAAAAAAAAAAATTCTGCCGTCTATTCTTCTCCCTCTCTTCTTACCGATATTCTTTAAGTTTTTCCATCTTTCTCTTCTTGATTTTTACCTAATCCATTTATTTTCCTTCGTTTTCGCATGCGGTTAGTGCTCGCTAAGTTTTGGTAAGTGTTTCTCTTCGTTTCTGTCATGAATCGCAACGACTGGAGTGGTAATGTTTTTTCTCTGCGATTTGGGCTTAGGGGGAGGCTCGGACTGGTGAATTTAGTGTTCTCGTCTTAACAATAGTTAAATGGAGGGTTATCGTTGGCGGGAAATTGGGTTTTTGTTCGTTCTTGCTTGTCAATTCGCTTGTAAATCCGTTAAATTGATGTTGAGTATCTTGATTTTAGGCCTTGAAGTGCTCGGGAGTGATTAGGCATCAAAACGATACCAAGTGTGTATCCGAAACGTAGAAAACAGGGTTCAGCAAAAAGCCAAAATTGCTTGTTGTCAAGAAATAAGAGAAATAAGAGAAAATGATGCGAAAAATTGTAGAGAAAGGAAATAAGGGTGTTAAAAACTAGGAAATCAACATTTTGCACTAAAACAGTTTTGGAAAACAGCAGTAGTCTAAATTTGAAAAATCATAAAAAATAGTGTAAATTAAGTTAGAGGTTGAATAAAATATGAACTTAAATTTTATTGCGTCTAGTCTTTCATGGAAGAAACAGTGTAAATAATGGAATTGTAAATTATGAGTTATAATAAATTTTGTGAGACAAGGTCAGAATGATTTTGGGTTCGCCTATTCTGATTTTGGAAAATCATAAAAAATTGTAAAAAAAATAATTAGGGATTTAAATTTATAGGTTTAAATCCTTAATGAGTATATTTTTAAAAGAAACAAAAGGAAACATCATCTAAATTCCGTATTAAGAGATAAATAATTTTTAGTAAGGAAAGGTTGAAGCTGTCAAATAGCAGAATAGGGATAAATTTAAAGATTTTACTGTACTTATTTGATAAACTATAAATTCTGAAAATTTTATGGTAGAAAGGTATTTGAGTCTAGTTTCAAAAACATCAAGCGGATCTTAATTTGGGATTCTGTAGCTCAAGATATAAATAATTTAGTGATAATAACTCAAGTAGACAGCTTTGAATGAACATATAAGTAAATAGTAAAAATATATACGAGTATTGAGCTAGATGGGTTACTTTAAATATGGATCACACGGCCAAGGCCAATTTGGGTCGAGTGAGCCACACGGGTGTGGGCCCACACGGGTAGGTCACATGGGCGTGTGGGCCCATTTTTACTGAAATGTTTTTAAGGTTGCACGGGTCGCCCAAGTCGACTGTGAACCTATTGTAGGGTCAATAAGCGCTACTTAGACCCTTAAATGTGTAAAATTAATTGAATGATATCTGTACTGGGCATGTTAATATCTGAACTGAATATATGTACTGAAATTGCATAATAGCATGTCATCCATTGTATGTTGCATTGCATTGGGTTGAGGGTTGTTATTCGGAGGAAGTGTACTGAAAGGCTTTAAGCCTAATTGGTCGCTGAAATCAGAGTCTTAAAATTTATAAAGAGAATGATCGAACCTGCAAACTAACTCTGACAACGATTAAAGGCAAATGTACCTATCGAACAGTAGTATAGCTTAGGCAAGACCGGATTGTCGAACCCAAAGGAACTAAAAGTACTAATACTGACCTTCTTTTTATTATCTAGCCTAAAATAAGTGAAGATCTAACGACTACTAAGCTAAAGACGCAAAGACAAAAAGAATGAATTGGGAAATAACCTGAGAGAAAACTCAGTTGATTTAAGACGATACCCTCAGGAAGAATCTACCTAGACTTCACTTGTTATCTAACACTGAACCATACGATTTATTCACTTG
This sequence comes from Gossypium australe, assembly GCA_005393395.2. NCBI lineage: Eukaryota > Viridiplantae > Streptophyta > Magnoliopsida > Malvales > Malvaceae > Gossypium > Gossypium australe. Next base: position 62,132,569 of record CM016614.1, on the reverse strand, counting down.
ACTTGATCCGTAGAACTCCCTAATGTATATTAAACCCTCTCTTGAGGTGAATAACGTCTAACCCTAAGTTAATTAACGGAAATCTCTTTCTCACTTAATAACCCCCTAGAATAGCAATAAATCGATCTATGGATTCCCATATTAGGTTTCACCCTAATCCGGCAAAATCTCGTCACCCTATCTCTAGGCGCACGAACAAATCCGCTTTAATTATGCTAGATCTATTCTTAAACAGGGACTTTTGCTCCTCCACCTAAGAACATCTGACTTGAGTCAATATCCCAGAAACATTAACATAAGAATTAAGCACACATAATTAAGAACAAATCAAGTATTTATCTTATAGTTCAGAAAATACTAACAAGATTCATCTAGGTTTCATCCCCTTCAGGTATTTGAGGGGTTTAGTTCATAACAAATAAAGAAAACATCTTAGAAGAAAAGATAAAACAAAACATAAGAAATCCTTAAAACTCCCTAAAGGAATTAAAGGAGAGATCCGCCGTCTTGAGTAGAATTCCGACTTCTGGAGATGGATCAACTGGCAATCTTCGAGTGATTCCCACAATTCTGACCTTTTCGGCTTGGCTACTTGGCCTAGCTAACTGCCTCCTTTCAAGTAACACATTGGGGGTTTATATAGGCTCTTAGAATGTGTTTCTTCGCCCCAAAGTATCCAAATTAGAATGAAATTGCTTTTTGCCACGATAGGGACACGGCCATGTCACACGCCCGTGTGACTAGTCTTCAAGCCGTGTTCGGACTTCTTTAATGAGGCACGGCCGTGTGGCTCGGGGATAAGGCCGTGTTCTAGATGATCGATGTGGCACGGCCGTGTGGATTTCGTGATATGTCCCATTTACTCCGTTTTGGGCTCATTTTATGTTTTTTTCGTCCTCGGGTGTTTTCCTAGGTATAAGACATGAAAAGAAAGGATTAAGAGCACCTTTTTATATCAATCGAAGCTTAAATCATCCAAAAGCATACTAAATGTGGGATTAAAATATGTTGCTTTTACGGTTTATCAAATACCCCCACACTTAAGCTTTTGCTTGTCCTCAAGCAAAATTCTCAACTTACAATTAAAACAAACTTTCCATGATTCATAATTCCTATTACTAATAACTCATCATAATTCATAGATAATTTATACATGGATGAGTTAACTCGAAGAGTCCTAAAGATTCAAACAGTCAAAGTCATAATTTGTAGCATAAAAACGTAGGTGTTTCCCCTTATCTAAATAATTACCCTTGATTCAAAATCGACAAGGATTGACATCCTCACTAAAGATTCACTCAAATCACTCGAGGTGTTTAAGGTTCAAAATTAAGCTCTCAGAAGTCGAACCTGAAAAGTTAATCCCATAGGCTTGCCTGAAAATCAAATCTCCGCCATTGTAATATGAGATGATACACAAATCAAAAGGTCTTTAATAGGGTTGTAAGGGGCTAGGGTTAAAGGTGTGGATAAAGGCTGAATTAGAAGGTTAGAATCGAGACTGACCTGACAAATTGCCTAACTAAAAAAATTGAACTAATCCTAAATAATTACATCAATTGAAAACTAATAATACGAGCTTTTTCCTCAAGATGTGGAATTTCAACATGTAAGCTCACTTAGTAGAACTAATACTGAATATACTTCAGTTTTTTAAGAACAAATCAAGTTTACATAATAAGAAATGTATCTATTACTTTAAAATAAAGATAACAGCTAGGCAACACATCAAATCAAATCTCAATATGAGGGTAGTCAAAAGGAATGGTGATAACAAAACAAAGGGGTTTTGGGTTAAATATTAGCTGGTAAGTCAATAAAAAGGGTTGTTAGGATCAACGGGGTTCTCTAGGGGTTAATTTATGGAGGTAGGCTTTTTAGTGGAGTGAGTGAGTTAAATCCTAGGTGCCTTTATCATCTCGGTATATCAAATCATAAATATGGTCTTAACATGTATAATCGAGGCAAGTTCTAGCATAACAGTTCATAGTTGACACACTCATAATCAATAAAGTGAGCATGGAAAAGAATATATGCTCTAATAGGCTCAAAATCTCACAAAAATTATTGGTGTTTTGAAATCAACCTTGTAAATTTCAAACTTCCAGATAATATTCAGATTTAGGTAGACAACCTAGCAAAGATTTTAATTCTGAAAAAATAGACTTATCATGCTCGATCCTCTAATATTCTTCTAATTTAATCATCAATGCACAATTAACTATGACTTAATTTAAAACATATCAATAAAAATCATAGACCATCAGAAATTTCATTCTAATTAGTAATATGAGAAAATTACTTAAAAATAAGACTAAATTTAGGGATTTTGAGAATAATGAAGAAAGTTAGGCCGGATTTGAGAATAATGCAGAATGTTAGGCCTTTTCTTTAAATAAATATTTACCCCTCACACTTAAGATGTACATTGCCCTCAATGTACAAAGATAGATATAAAATTTAAGAGAGAGGGAGAGGTGAAACTTCCTGAATTATGGATGAGATCCCGGAGTTGGAGGAATCGGTCTGGATGACGATCCTGAGCTAGATGAAGAAATTGGGGAGCTCGTAAATAGTTAGTCAGGAGTTATTAAGACACATTTAAAATAAACGAAATATATAACTAAAATCAAGAAAGACAAAGAGAAGGAGACTAAGAAGGAAAATAAAAATAAAAGAAAAGGTGGCTGGACCGAAGAGTCCTTATTGATGGATGGTTCGCTAGGTGGGTGTGACCTCTAGGGCTGCTGAGGTGCTGGCGGTGGCGAAAGTGGTGTGATTCCCTAGCAGCCTGAAGAACCTAATACTAAGAAACTAAAACAAATTAAACTATATTAATCATAAGATAGTTAAAGAGAAGGAAATTGAAGCAAAAGAGAAGAAAAATAAAAACTAAATGGTCTCAAAGACCCTTGGCTTGTTATTTGGATGAAGCGACCGGCATGAGCTTATGTATAGGGGTCACCCTTGGTGAGATTATGCTTGGCTTCTTCCGCTTCTTCGGCATAGTTTTGGTGTAGCTCAAGAGTTATTTAGATTTGTTATGTAGAGGGAAATTTGAAAATAAAGGCTGAAAGAAACAAAAAAGAATTGAACAGTGGAAAGAATGGGGAAGGGAGGTTGGGTTTAAATAGAGGCTCAACTCTGACATTCTCCCACGCCCGTGGACCGAGGGTCACTGAGCACGGTCATTGAGCACGGCCATGTTCTACCCGTGTTTAGGAAAATTTTATCTTTTGTCGTGCACGGCTATAGGTACGCCCGTGTTTCATCCCCTGGCTTCCACATGGCCACGGGCACGCCCGTGTGCAAGGTCATGTTGCCCTAAACCTGTACTTCATTGATATGGAGTTAGATGCTTAAAAGTAAAATATTAGTAAATTAGTGCTCGGGTTGCCTCCCGAGAAACGCTCGTTTATAGTCTTAAGCTAGACTTACCCTGTTTTCATTTCTGAAAGAAGGTTCATGGAGCTGAAGCTCCTCTATCATATTCCTAAAATCTGCACCATTATAAATTTTTAGTCGGTGACCATTTACCTTGAATGTGCCCTTGGTGGGGTGAGTTACCTCGATTATGCCATACAGAAAAATTATTTTGATTATGAATGGGCCTGGCCATCTTGATTTCAACATCCCAGGGAATAGTTTAGGCCTTGAGTTGTATAGCAGGACCAAGTCCCCTACTTCGAATTGTTTTGATTTCTTGAGACGAGCATCATGGCGTCGTTTTGTTGCCTCATTGTATAGTTTTGAGTTCTCGTACGCCTCAGCTCTCCATTCCGCTAGCTCGTTCATCTGCATCATTTGTTTCTTTCCTGCAGTTTTAAGATCAAAATTTAAAAACTTTATGGCCCAAAAAGCTTTGTGTTCTAACTCAAATGGTAGATGACAGCTTTTCCCGTATACAAGTTTGTATGGGGATGTCCCTAGAGGGGTTTTAAATGCTGTTCTGTGGGCCCATAAGGCATCATCTACTTTTAATGCCTAATCTTTCCTGTTTGATTCAACCGTTTTTTTTAGGATGCGTTTAAGTTCCCAGTTTGCTACTTCAACTTGCCCACTGGTTTGAGGGTGATATGGGGTAGCTATCCTGTGGTGTACTCCATATTTTTTAAGGCTTTGTTAAATTAAGTATTACAGAAATGAGTGCCCCTATCACTAATGATAGCTCTAGCTGTTCGAAAACGAGAGAACAGTTTCTTGAGAAACTTAACTGTTACCCTAGCATCATTGGTAGATAAAGCTTCAGCTTCTACCCATTTTGACATGTAATCAACTGCCACTAGGATGTATTTATTTCCGAATGAACTAAGGAATGGTCCCATAAAATCAATACCCCATACATCAAATATTTCACATGATAACATATATGTTTGAGGCATTTCATCATGTTTAGAAATATTACATGTTCTTTGGCATTTATCACACGAGGTAACATACCTGTTGGCATCTTTAAATAGAGTGGGCCAATAAAAACCTGATTCGAGTATTTTATGTGCTGTCTTGATGCCACTATAGTGTCCTCCTGAAGGTCCTGAATGGCAATGTTCTAGGATTTTGCTTGCTTCTGCCTTTGTAACGCATCTTCGAATTACCTGATCTGCACATATGCGGAAAAGAAAGGGATCTCCCCAAAAATAGTTTTTCGCATCAACAAAGAATCGCTTCTTTTGGTGATGTGTTAGTCTTTTTGGTAATATGTTAGCAGCTAAATAATTTGTGATGTTTGCAAACCATGGTACTTCAGAATGTGTTATAGAAAAGAGTTGTTCTTTGGGAAACGAGTCGTTTATCTCACTTTCATCGAGCTCTTCGATATGTGGATTCTCAAGTCTGGAGAGGTGATCTACCACAAGATTCTCAGCTCCCTTCTTATCTTGTATTTCCAAATCAAACTCTTGTAAAAGTAAAATCCATCGTATGAGTCGAGGTTTTACATCAGGTTTGGTTAAAAGATAACGAAGAGCTGAATGGTCAGTGTAAACGACAACTTTAGACAATATTAGATACTGCTTAAATTTGTCAGAAGCAAAAACGACAGCTAGCAATTCTTTTTCCATGGTGGTGTAGTTTTCTTGTGCGGGTGTTAATGTTCTGCTAGCGTAGTAAATTGGCTAAAAATGCTTGTCTCTTCGTTGTCCCAAAACTGCACCTACTGCAAAATCACTTGCATCACACATTAGTTCAAAGGGTAAATTCCAGTCAGGTGCAATTATAATCGGAGCATTTATTAATTTATCCTTAAGGACATTAAATGCATCTAAACATTCCTGATTGAAATTGAAAGGAACATCTTTTTCTAGTAATTTTGTTAAAGGCTTAGCTATTTTAGAAAAATCTTTAATAAATCTTCTATAGAACCCTGCATGTCCTAAAAAGCTTCTAATAGCCTTAACTGAACTAGGGGGAGGTAATTTTTCTATGGTTTCAACCTTTGCTTTATCTACCTCAATCCCTTTACTAGAAATCTTATGTCCTAATACAATCCCTTCTCTAACCATAAAGTGACATTTTTCCCAGTTTAAAATAAGGTTTGTTTCCTCACATCTCATTAGAACTCGTTTTAAATTTTTAAGGCAAAGATGGAAAGAATTACCGAATACCGAGAAATCATCCATAAATACCTCCATAATGTCTTCGACAAGTTCGTCAAAGATTGCCAACATGCAACGCTGAAATGTAGCAGGAGCATTACATAATCCAAAAGGCATTCTACGATAAGCAAACATACCGTATGGGCATGTAAATGTTGTCTTCTCTTGATCTTCAGGAGCTATTGGGATTTGGAAGTAGCCGGAGAGTCCGTCCAAGAAATAGTAGTACATCTGCCTGGATAATCTTTCTAACATTTGATCTATGAAGGGTAGAGGGAAGTGATCTTTTCTAGTGGCATCATTCAACTACATCCTTTGTTTTGTTATCTTCGTGTGGTCTCTTTGGTTCGACTAACTCCTTTCCACTTCTTAGTGTGACTGCCTTTACTTATTCTATTTTTTTAGAAAGAATCTCTGCCCGTATTTCACAAATCATCTCAGTAAGTAGTCCAACTGACTTAGTGAGTTCCCCAATTGACTTAGTGAGTTTTAACTGTCTTCTCGGTATCTTGGAGACGATTTTCTGTTCTTTCCATGAATTTTGTCAGTATCTCTTCGAGGTTTTGCTTTTTCTCTTGTGGATATGGCTAATTTTGGAAATTTTGAGGAGGTTGTTGTCTTTGATTTCCTTGATTTCCTTGACCTCCCCATGAAAAATTTGGGTGGTTCCTCCAACCTGGATTGTAAGTATTACTATCAGGATTATTATTGGATCTGAAATTGTTACCTATATAGTTCATCTGTTCGCTCTCTGTGTCCGGTTGGTAGGGTGGGTACTCAAGATTCACCACTCACATTGCATGACTGGGTGTACCTGCGAAGAACACAAACTATCAAGCTTTTTATTTATCATCTCTATCTTTGTTGATAGTGTGGTCACTGCATCGAGGTTGTAAACTCCTGCTGATTTTGTCGGTTTAGTCCTTGTCACTTGCCACTGATAGTTATTCAGTGACATCTCTTCAATGAACTCGTAGGCTGCTTCAGGAGTTTTGTTGTTCAGAGTTCCACCGGCAGCTGAATCAATTAATTGCCTCGTTAAGGGGTTTACACCGTTATAGAAGGTTTGGACTTGTAGCCATAAGGGTAAACCATGGTGCGGACACCTTCTCAAGAGATCCTTGTATCTCTCTCATGCGTCGTATAATGTCTCTAAATCCATCTGCACAAAAGAAGAGATATCATTCTGTAATTTGGCTGGTGGGAAATATTTTAAAAGAAATTTTTCGGTCATTTGTTCCCATGTAGTGATTAACCCTCGTGGTAACGAGTTTAACCACTGTTTGGCTTTATTCCTTAATGAAAAGGGATATAACCGAAGGCGTATGGCATCATCAGAAACGCCATTTATTTTGAAGGTATCACAGAACTTGTAATATCCTGAAATAGGGGTTAATTGTGATTGTATTTTTTGCATGAGTTCGGATTGTCGTGTTGTTAAGTGAGATGTTCTAGAGTTTAGGAATAAGCCAAGGGTAGGCCCGAGCTGTAGGAAAATTTTTGTTTTTTAAGCTTTAGTTAGAGGGAGCTGAAGGAGCTAAGGGTTAAGTGTAATTCGTGGGGAATTTAAACACAAGATTGGGCTTGGTAAAGTGGCAAGGAGGCGCCACTTAGGGCCTTTAGAGGTGACGCCACAAGCAGTGTGTGGGGGCTTAGGTTCGAATCCCATGGATGTCATTAAGGATACTTTTATTTTTGCCTTTGTATGGCATGTGTTGGTCAAATTTTACTTATGGTAAAGATGGACATTTCATTTATGGATAGTAGACTAAGGAAAAAGGCAAGTGCTTATTTAAGGTAGGGAATCAAGGAGTTTTGGTAAGATAAGGGGACAAAAGGCTTGAAGTATGGGGTGATGTTTTGGAAATTTTTCTATGGCCATTTGACCATGAATGTAGACGGTTTAGGGGGCTAGGGGTTGGCTTAATTTTGAATGTGATTAGGAGGAAATAAGGAGGAAAAAGGTGGGATTTGATATGGGAATGAATGTTGGCCGGCCAAGGGAAGTCTTTGGTGACCATTTCGGTCATGTTGATGGAGGGGAGAAGCCGATTGTGCATAAGGTAGTGTTGGGCATTTTGTGCATTTTCCTTTTTGTTTTTTTTTTTGGTACCTAGCCGAATGTCCCTCTAAGTTCTTGAATTTTATTTTATTTCATTTCTTTTCTCCTTCTCAAAGTGTTTGGCAGAACCTACTACTCTTCCATCTCTCTCATTGTCTTTTCCATTTTCTTTTGCTCAAAGCCGAAAGTACCCATCTCTTCCCTTTCATCCTTTTCTTTTCTTCTCTCAAACTCTTGTGTCGAAATCCTCTCCACCTTCCTTTGCCGAATTCCCTCTCTTCCATTTTACTTTCTTTTTCTTCCTCTTTTCCACTCTAGCCGAATTCTATTTGTTGTCTTTAATCAACCATAGCCGAAACTCCCTTCATCACTCAACCATTTTGCCGAAATTTCCCATTCCCTTTTTGATTTGTCTTGACCGAATATCAACAAGGGTAAATATTCTTTGGTTTCTTCTCCAATCGGTTTTGAGAAGGGTAAGTAGTGTTGGCCGAATTTCTTTATTCCTTTTCTTTTCTCTCTGTCGATTTTCTTGTGAGCAAAGCCGAATTTTGGGCAATTGTTAGCAAGATTCTAACATTTCATAGGAATCGATTTCTCTTAGATTCTTCGAGACTTTGGAAGCAGTCGATCTAAGCCTCTATTCTCTGACAATCGATTTTGGGTAAGTCAAGTGGTAAGGATCTATGTTGGTTCATCATTCTTTAAGTGGTTGAAAAGCTGAAGGCTTTTGAGACTAAGGTTTGTTGTTGGCCGAATGGCCTATGTTATTGATCTAAGTGTTGGCCGAATGTAGGGCAATGAGATCTAGTGCAGTAGATCGGGTCTTCGGGATTTAGAACTTGCGTTAGTAACAGGTGTGTAACTTACACACTTTATAACTTGGTAATATATATATAACCTAATCATGATTAAAAGCCAAAAACTGTAAGATCTCGATATGATACCGTATGGGTATGAGCAAGGATTCGGGTAAGTCCGTTTCGATATGATTTGTTATATGATGCTTAATACCATGATATGTGATATATTTGCTTTATGATTCATAATAAAGCATGATGGCATGATTTGCATAATAACTGCACTGTTATGGGTGATATGAGAGGAGGGGGAATGATTTGATATCTGTGTCTTTGGGACACCAGAGGTTTGGCACGTCCAGTGGTTTGGTACCACAGATTATTTTGTGTCTTTGGGACACCAGAGGTTTGGCACCTCATAGCGACTTGTCCCAGTGGCTTAGCACGACAGTGGGTTGGCCCCACATTTGATATATCGGGATTGTCGCCAGTGATTTGGTATCACAACGTGGGTTGGCCCCACAATTGGATTATTCGTGACTTTGGGTCACCAGTGATTTGGCATCACACTTTTATTTGGATATCGTGACTTTGGGTCACCAGTGGTTTAGCACCACCAGTGGTTTGGTACCACACGGGGTAGAAATAGAGTTACGGATGGCTAGGTTTGGGTGCATTATATATATTGCTTGGTTATGATTTGTGTAAGCATGTTGAATTAACCGGGAGGGGGATTATGCACTGAGTCTTGGTGACTCACCTACTCCCTTATCTTTTCAGGTGATTCGTAGATCGCAGATGAGGAGCCGAATGGACTCGAGGTGGCCATGCAATAGAAATTCAGTTTTACACGGACTTTGGTTTGGGTACTTCATTTTATTTAAATTCGGTTTTCATTTTTATTTGGATTTGTAATAAGGCCTTTTAAATTATGTTTTGAATAATTCATATATTTTGGATTAGACTTCGAACATGGTTAAGTGAATTACTTGGTTAATTTAATAATATGAGCGCAAGGTTTTCTAAACTACAAAAACGCAAAGGTTTTCAAAACTTTACCATCGGGTAATGCAAATCACTTGATAATAAATGACAACTCAAATGTTTTCGACAACTTAAATGGTTTCAAAATTTAAGTTTCTACACTCAAATGCAAACGGTTTCCAAATTAATCATTCAGGTTTTCTTAAAAAGGACGTAGATGTTTTCTAACCTATGGATCGACAACTAAGTTTTAAAGATTTATTTCCGGGATTGCAAAGTAAACTATCGCTTTTTAACTAATCATGCACCTGATTTCTACAAGCAAAGATTAACAAAGAGTCTTCCACAAAATTTAATCGGTAACTTGATTTTTCTTCAAAATGTTTTCCCTCTGTAACATACCAGATTCGGTCGTGGTGTGTTGACAGGGTTTGGGGTGTTACAATTGTGGTATCAGAGCCAAGTTCAAAGGCTCGGCTGTGGGCCCAAGGCCCAAAATGTTTTAAAGTATGGTCTTAAAATGTTTTTGTTTGAAATTATTTGAAAGGCATGGCACCGAGTCTCCGGCACCAATCCGCCCAGGTAAGTACCCCTAGCCTTTGGTTGTGATTTTTGGATGTTATAAACTTTGAATGATTAGTGATAATGGACTACCTTAGAGACTAAAATTTATAGGACTCTATGGACTCACGAAAACAAAACTCTTTAATAAGAATTATTCATAAAACTGTGCTTTAAAGATAGTGGAATAATGACTAATGCATAAAACTTTTAAATCAGTTAAGTCGAGACTTTAGATATGAGCACTCGAGGTCGGGTCGTATTACGCGTGGACGCGGTCGGGGTAGGATGGCTGTGTCTGAGCCAGTGAGGTCTGGTCAGGGGTTGGAAAATGAGATACCAGCACCACTACCAGCTGTAGGTGGTGAGTTCCAGGATCAAACGGGGGATGACGCAGTGTATTAGGTGATGCTGCGAGTTCTTGAGAGGGTAGCTGGAGTAGGTGGAGGCGCGGGAGCTCTAAAATCTGTACCTGAGCGACTTCGAGCCAATGGAGCTGAGGTTTTTCGAGGTGTTTCTGGTGTGGCTCCCAGTACGGCTGAGTATTGGTTAGAGGCGACGGAGCGAATCATGGATGACTTGGATCTAACTGTTGAGGATAAGCTGAAAGGGATAGTGTCGCTTCTTCGGGATGAGTCATACCAGTGGTGGCTCACGGTGCGGGATAGTGCTGCAGTGGAAGATCTCACTTGGGACTATTTTAAGGCAGCGTATCAGAAGAAATATGTTAGGTCTAGCTACATTGATTCACAGCGGAAGGCATTTCTGAGGCTGGTTCAGGGGAGTAAGTCTGTATCGGAATATGAGGCAGAGCTCTTAAGGTTGAGCCGATATGCTAGAGGTATTGTGGCTACGGAGCACGAACGATGTGCCAGGTTCGAGGAGGGACTGAGGGATGAGCTGAGATTGCTGATTGCTCCACAGCAGGAGCGTGAGTTTGCTGTTCTGGTAGAAAAGGCTAAGGTAGCCGAAGGGGTTAAGGAGTCTGTGAGGCAGAATATGGATAGGAATAGACATAAGAGAAGCTTTGGATCATCTGGATCGGCCGGTAATTCTCAGAAAAGGGCTAGGCAGAGTGGGCCGAATCAATCTGGGAGGCCTGTTACTGCTAATCAGGGACCAGCACAGTGTAATCGGTGCGGGAAATCTCATTGGGGCGAATGTTGGACTGGTGGAAAAGGATGCTTTGAATGTGGCTCGCTGGATCATCGTGTGAGGGACTCTCCATGTAAGCTAGCCAGGAATCAGTCTGAGGGTCAAGGTCGTACTCAGTTCAGAAATGAGGGACCGCCACCGCAGAGGGGTCGTGGTAACGGTAGAGGAGGTAATGGTTCTGGTCGAGGCCGCGGAGCACCGGGCAGAGGTGCAGGCAACACTGAGGCAAGACAGCCTGGGTTAGTTTATGCAGCAAGGCGTCGGGAGGAGGGCGACGCACCGGATGTCATAACCGGTACGTTCTTAATCTTTGGTTTACCATATACTGCTTTGATAGATGTGGGTTCGACGCATTCGTATGTTGCTAGTAGAATAGTAGAGACCATGAACTTAGACTCTGAGACTACTTCTAGGGAGATGACAGTAATTAGCCCTCTAGGTCACTCTGTAGAAGTAAATAAGCTGTATAGGGATGTACCCCTAGAACTCCAAGGGGTAGTGTTTGTAGCTGATCTGATGGAACTGCCGTTTGGGGAGTTCGATCTGATTCTTGGGATGGACTAGTTGGTCAAGTATCAGGCAAGTTTGGATTGCGCTGCTAAGCACATGGTTTTGAAGACAGCTGAGGGTGACGAGGTGGTTATGATAGGTAATAGAAGAGATTATCTATCCAACGTGGTATCTGCGTTGAAAGCTAAGAAGATGGTCAGGAAGGCTGTGAAGCATTTATGGTTCATGTGTGTGCGTTGGAGGCTAAGGAGTCTACTGTAGGGAATGTTTGAACGGTAAAGGAGTATGCTGATGTATTTCCAGAAGAACTTCCAGGACTGCCTCCGGATCGTGAAGTTGAATTTGGCATAGATCTGTTACCCAGAACTGCGCCAGTGTCTGTCGCTCCGTATAGGATGGCGCCGAAGGAATTGGTGGAATTGAAGGCTCAGATTCAAGAGTTGTTGGACCGGGGTTTTATCCGACCAAGTGTTTCGCCTTGGGGAGCACCGGTACTCTTTGTCAAGAAGAAGGATGGTATGATGCGGATGTGTATAGACTATCGCCAGTTGAATAAACTGACGATCAAAAACAAGTATCCATTGCCGAGGATAGATGACTTGTTTGATCAGCTTAAGGGGGCAGCGGTTTTCTCCAAGATTGATTTAAGGTTTGGGTATCATCAGCTAAAGGTGAAAGAGGCTGATATCCATCAGACGGCATTTCGCACTCGGTATGGGCACTACGAGTTTCTGGTAATGCCGTTTGGGTTGACTAACGCGCCGGCAGCATTCATGGACATGATGAATCGGGTATTTCAGCAGTTTTTAGATCAGTTTGTCGTGGTATTTATAGACGATATCTTGGTATACTCAAAGTTAGAGGAGGAGGATGATGCGCATTTGCGAGTAGTGTTGCAGATTCTGAGGGAAAAGCAACTATATGCCAAATTTAGTAAGTGTGAGTTCTGGCTTAGGGGGGTGACTTTCTTGGGTCACGTGGTGTCAGCTGAGGGGATTAGAGTGGATCCTCGAAAGATTGAGGTAGTGTTAGATTGGAAGCCGCCTAAGTCAGTGGCTGAGATTTGGAGTTTTCTAGGTCTGACGGGGTATTACCGAAGATTTGTAGAGGGATTTTCTTTGATCGCAGCACCAATGACCAAGTTATTGAGGAAAGGAGTTCCATTTGTGTGGACTGAGAAGCAGCAAAGAAGTTTCGACAAGTTGAATAAGATTCTAACTGAAGCTCCGGTTTTGATTCAGCCTGAGGCAGGCAAGGAACTCATGGTTTACTGTGATGCATCACATACTGGCTTGGGATGTGTGCTGATGCAGGAAGGGAAGGTAGTGGCTTATGCATCTCGACAGTTGAGACCACATGAGGTTAACTATCCGATGCATGACTTGGAATTAGCTGCAGTGGTTTTCGCTTTGAAGATATGGAGACACTATTTGTATGGAGAGAAGTCGATAGTCTACACGGATCACAAGAGTCTAAAGTATCTTTTGACTCAGAAGGATTTGAACTTGCGGCAGCGCAGATGGATTGAGTTGTTGAAGGACTACGACTGTTCGATTGAGTATCATCCGGGCAAGGCTAACGTGGTGGCAGACGCGTTGGGCCGTAAGGTTGTATCAGACTTAAGATCGATGTTTGCTCGCCTTAGCTTGTATAACGATGGGAGTCTTTTGGCGGAATTGCAGGTTAAGCCGACTTGGGTTGAGCAAATTAGAGAGAAACAGTTAGAGGATGAGGGTTTGAACGGTCGGAGATTTCAGGTTCAGAATGGTGGTTTAGAGGATTACAGTTTGTCCAATGATGGAGTATTGTGTTTTCAAGGGAGAGCTTGTATGCCGAAGGATGTCGAGTTGAGGCAGAGAATTCTTCAGGACGCACATAGCAGCCCATACGCTGTGCATCCTGGAGGTAGCAAGATGTATCGGGATTTAAGAGAACAGTTTTGGTGGCCAGGTCTAAAGCGGGAGGTAACTGAGTTTGTGGGTAAATGTCTGATGTGTCAGCAGGTCAAGGCTGAACATCAGTTGCCGTCTGGGTTACTTCAGCCGGTGAAGATTCCACAGTGGAAGTGGGAAAGGATCACTATGGACTTTGTCAGTGGATTACCCCTTACACCTAGTAAGAAGGACTCAGTTTGGGTGATTGTGGATCGTCTGACTAAGTCAGCTCATTTCATTCCGATAAGGGTGGATTACTCGCTTCAGAAGTTAGCTAAGTTGTATATGGCGGAGATAGTGAGGTTGCACGGTGTGCCAGTGTCGATCATCTCGGACAGAGATCCTAGATTTACGTCAAGGTTTTGGAGAGCGTTACATCAGGCTTTGGGTACGCGGTTGGATTTCAGTACCGCATTTCATCCACAGTCTGACGGGCAGTCGAAAAGGGTTATACAGATTTTAGAGGATATGTTGAGAGGTTGTGTTTTGGACTTCAGAGGTAGCTGGGAAGAGTTTTTACCATTAGCTGAGTTCGCATACAACAATAGTTATCAGGCAAGCATTAAGATGGCACCATATGAGGCGTTGTATGGTAGAAAGTGTCGCACACCTACATGCTGGACAGAGTTAGGTGAGCATCAGATGTTAGGACCAGAGTTGGTTGCAAAGACTGAGGATAAGTTGAAGTTGATTCAAGCTCGGTTGAAGGAAGCTTCGGACAGGCAAAAGTCTTATGCCGATTTGAAGCGGAAAGATATAGAGTTTGCTGTGGGTGACAAGGTATTCTTGAAGGTCTCACCATGAAAGAAAGTATTAAGATTTGGGAGAAAAGGCAAGTTAAGTCCAAGGTTTATTGGGCCGTATAAGGTGTTGAGACGAGTGGGACCAGTAGCCTATCAGCTCGAGTTGCCAGCAGAGTTGAGTCAGATTCACGATGTGTTCCATGTCTCCATGCTTAGACGCTATCGTTCTGATCCATCGCATGTCGTGGCAGTGGAGGAAATAGAGGTGAGTCCAGATTTGACGGTGGAAGAGGAACCAGTGCAGATTCTGGATCGAGATGTGAAAGTGTTGCGCAAGAAGTCAGTTCCATTAGTGAAGGTATTATGGCGAAATCATGGCGTGGAAGAAGCTACGTGGGAACCGGAGGATGTGATGAGACAGCAGTATCCTCAACTCTTTTGACTAGGTAATTTCGAGGCCGAAATTATTTTAAGGGGGTGGAATTGTAATATCCTGAAATAGGGGTTAATTGTGATTGTATTGTTTTGCATGAGTTCGGATTGTCGTGTTGTTAAGTGAGATGTTCTAGGGTTTAGGAATAAGCCAAGGGTAGGCCCGAGCTGTAGGAAAATTTTTGTTTTTTAAGCTTTAGTTAGAGGGAGCTGAAGGAGCTAAGGGTTAAGTGTAATTCGTGGGGAATTTAAACATAAGATTGGGCTTGGTAAAGTGGCAAGGAGGCGCCACTTAAGGCCTTTAGAGGTGACGCCACAAGCAGTGTGTGGGGGCTTAGGTTCAATCCCATGGATGTCATTAAGGATACTTTTATTTTTGCTTTTGTATGGCATGTGTTGGTCAAATTTTACTTATGGTAAAGATGGACTTTTCATTTATGGATAGTAGACTAAGGAAAAAGGCAAGTGCTTATTTAAGGTAGGGAATCAAGGAGTTTTGGTAAGATAAGGGGACAAAAGGCTTGAAGTATGGGGTGATGTTTTGGAAATTTTTCTATGGCCATTTGACCATGAATGTAGACGGTTTAGGGGGCTAGGGGGTTGGCTTAATTTTGAATGTGATTAGGAGGAAATAAGGAGGAAAAAGGTGGGATTTGATATGGGAATGAATGTTGGCCAGCCAAGGGAAGTCTTTGGTGACCATTTCGGTCATGTTGATGGAGGGGAGAAACCGATTGTGCATAAGGTAGTGTTGGGCATTTTGTGCGTTTTCCTTTTTGTTTTTTTTTTTTGGTACCTAGCCGAATGTCCCTCTAAGTTCTTGAATTTTATTTTATTTCATTTCTTTTCTCCTTCTCAAAGTGTTTGGCCGAACCTACTACTCTTCCATCTCTCTCCTTGTCTTTTCCATTTTCTTTTGCTCAAAGCCGAAAATACCCATCTCTTCCCTTTCATCTTTTTCTTTTCTTCTCTCAAACTCTTGTGTCGAAATCCTCTCCACCTTCCTTTGCCGAATTCCCTCTCTTCCATTTTACTTTCTTTTTCTTCCTCTTTTCCACCCTAGCCGAATTTTATTTGTTGTCTTTAATCAACCATAGCCGAAACTCCCTTCATCACTCAACCATTTTGCCGAAATTTCCCATTCCCTTTTTGATTTGTCTTGACCGAATATCAACAAGGGTAAATATTCTTTGGTTTCTTCTCCAATCAGTTTTGAGAAGGGTAAGTAGTGTTGGCCGAATTTCTTTATTCCTTTTCTTTTCTCTCTGTCGATTTTCTTGTGAGCAAAGCCGAATTTTGGGCAATTGTTAGCAAGATTCTAACATTTCATAGGAATCGATTTCTCTTAGATTCTTTGAGACTTTGGAAGCAGTCGATCTAAGCCTCTATTCTCTGACAATCGATTTTGGGTAAGTCAAGTGGTAAGGATCTATGTTGGTTCATCATTCTTTAAGTGGTTGAAAAGCTGAAGGCTTTTGAGACTAAGGTTTGTTGTTGGCCGAATGGCCTATGTTATTGATCTAAGTGTTGGCCGAATGTAGGGCAAGGAGATCTAGTGCAGTAGATCGGGTCTTCGGGATTTAGAACTTGCATTAGTAACAGGTGTGTAACTTACACACTTTATAACTTGGTAATATATATATAACCTAATCATGATTAAAAGCCAAAAACTGTAAGATCTCGATATGATACCGTATGGGTATGAGCAAGGATTCGGGTAAGTCCGTTTCGATATGATTTGTTATATGATGCTTAATACCATGATATGTGATATATTTGCTTTATGATTCATAATAAAGCATGATGGCATGATTTGCATAATAACTGTACTGTTATGGGTGATATGAGAGGAGGGGGAAGGATTTGATATCCGTGTCTTTGGGACACCAGAGGTTTGGCACCTCATAGCGACTCGTCCCAATGGCTTAGCACCACAGTGGGTTGGCCCCACATTTGATATATCGGGATTGTCGCCAGTGATTTGGTATCACAATGTGGGTTGGCCCCACAATTGGATTATTCGTGACTTTGGGTCACCAGTGATTTGGCATCACACTTTTATTTGGATATCGTGACTTTGGGTCACCAATGGTTTGGCACCACCAGTGGTTTGGTACCACACGGGGTAGAAATGGAGTTACGGATGGCTAGGTTTGGGTGCATTATATATATTGCTTGGTTATGATTTGTGTAAGCATGTTGAATTAACCGGGAGGGGGATTCTGCACTGAGTCTTGGTGACTCACCTACTCCCTTATCTTTTCAGGTGATTCGTAGATCGCGGATGAGGAGCCGGATGGACTCGAGGTGGCCATGCAATAAAAATTCAGTTTTACACGGACTTTGGTTTGGGTACTTTATTTTATTTAAATTCGGTTTTCATTTTTATTTGGATTTGTAATAAGGCCTTTTAAATTATGTTTTGAATAATTCATATGTTTTGGATTAGACTTCGAACATGGTTAAGTAAATTACTTGGTTAATTTAATAATATGAGCGCAAGGTTTTCTAAACTACAAAAATGAAAAGGTTTTCAAAACTTTACCATCGGGTAATACAAATCACGTGATAATAAATGACAACTCAAATGTTTTCGACAACTTAAATGGTTTCAAAATTTAAGTTTTTACACTCAAATACAAACGGTTTCCAAATTAATCATTCAGGTTTTCTTAAAAAGGACGTATATGTTTAATAACCTATGGATCGACAACTAAGTTTTAAAGATTTATTTCCGGGATTTCAAAGTAAACTATCGGTTTTTAACTAACATGCACCTGATTTCTACAAGCAAAGATTAACAAAGAGTCTTCCACAAAATTTAATCGGTAACTTGATTTTTCTTCAAAATGTTTTCCCTCTGTAACATACCAGATTCAGTCGTGGTGTGTTGACCGGGTTTGGGGTGTTACAGAACTCTAAAAAATTAGCTATATGAGTGTTTGGTCTTCATCCTGCAAACCATCAAATTGAACAAATTTTTGAATCATTTGTATTGTGTTAGGCTTTAATTCAAAATTGTTAGCAGCTATAGCAGGCCTAACAATACTCGATTCTGCTCCTGTTAAATGCGATTTAGCATAATCAAACATAGTACGTGGAGTATTATTTTCTCCCACATCATGTGGTTCTGGATTATTCTCGTCCATCCCTTCAGTAGGATTGGATCTGCCTTCTTGGTCTTCCTCTGTGTAATTTAGGGCTCGCCTGATTTCTCTGCGAATCCTACGAACGGTAGCTTCAATTTCACTGTCATAAACTGGAGGTCCTCTCTGGTTCCTTCTAGTCATAAACTAGAGGTACCTACAAGAAAAGAAAGAGAATTTAACAAAAACCAAAATTTAACCTAAAAATAAAATAAAATTGCGAAGAATAAAAATAATGGCTAAAGTAATAAAAATAGAGGTTTCTTAATATTTTAGTTCCCCGGCAACGGCGCTAAAAACTTGATCGCTGAAATCAGAGTCTTAAAATTTATAAAGAGAATGATCGAACCTACAAACTAACTCTGACAACGATTAAAGGCAAGTGTACCTATCGAACAGTAGTATAGCTTAGGCAAGACCGGATTGTCGAACCCAAAGGAATTAAAAGTACTAATACTGACCTTCTTTTTATTATCTAGCCTAAAATAAGTGAAGTTGTTTAGATCTAACGACTACTAAGCTAAAGATGCAAAGACAAAAAGAATGAATCGGGAAATAACTTGAGGGAAAACTCAGTTGATTTAAGACGATACCCTCAGGAAGAATCTACCTAGACTGCACTTGTTATCTAACACTGAACCATAAGATTTATTCACTTGATTTGATCCGTAGGACTCCCTAATGTATATTAAACCCTCTCTCGAGGCGAATAATGTCTAACCCTAGGTTAATTAACAGAAATCTCTTTCTCACTTAATAACCTCTTAGAATAATAGTAAATCGATCTATGGATTCCCATATTAGGTTTCACCCTAATCCGTCAAAATCTCGTTACCCTATCTCTAGGCACGAACGACTCCACTTTAATTATGCTAGATCTATTCTTAAACAGGGACTTTTGCTCCTCCACCTAAGAACATCTGACTTGAGTCAATATCCCGGAAACATTAACACAAGAATTAAGCGCACATAATTAAGAACAAATCAAGTATTTATCTTATAGTTCAGAAAATAATAACAAGATTCATCTAGGTTTCATCCCCTTCAGGTATCTGAGGGGTTTAGTTCATAACAAATAAAGAAAACATCTCAGAAGAAAAGATAAAACAAAACATGAGAAATCCCTAAAACTCCCTGAAGGAAATGAAGGAGAGATCCACCGTCTTGAGTAGAATCTCGGCTTCTAGAGATGGATCAACTGGCCATCTTCGAGTGATTCCCACAATTCTGACCTTTTCGGCTTGGCTACTTGGCCTAGCTAACTGCCTCCTTTCAGGTAACACATAGGGGGTTTATGTAGGCTCTTGGAATGTGTTTCTTCGCCCCAAAGTATCCAAATCTGAATGAAATTGATTTTTTCCACGATAGGGACACAGCCATGTCACACGCCGTGTGACTAGTCTTCAAGCCGTGTTCGGACTTCTTAATAAGGCACGGCCGTGTAAATCGGGGATAAGGTCGTGTTCTAGATGATCAATGTGGCATGGCCTTGTGGGCTTAAGTCCAGGCCATGTGGATTTCATGGTATGGCCCATTTACTCCGTTTTGGGCCCGTTTTATGTTCTTTTCGTCCTCGGGTGCTTTCCTAGGTATAAGACATGAAAAAAAGTATTAAGAGCACCTTTTTATATCAATCGAGGCTTAAATCATCCAAAAGCATACTAAATGTGGGATTAAAATATGTTGCTTTTACGGTTTATCACTAATTTACTGGCAGCTCAGCTGCAAACTACTGTTTTGTGTTGCATTCGATACTATTTGGAGTGTAGGGATGGGTGGGTTGATTATATCCCCACATGGAGTGTAGGGTTGGATGGAGATGGTGTGTAGAGGCTGGTTTGGTAGGATTTTTCTACTGCATAACTGTTACTGCTACTGATACTGTGATGGGCTAAGGCCCTACTGCATTTTTAACACTATATTAAGATGGGCTAAGGCCCAAACTGTCACTGATACTGAAAAAGGCTTAGGCCCAAGACTGTTCAACTGTGCACTGTGAGTTTACACTCTGAGTTTACGTAAACTCACCCTTTTTGTTTAATGTGCACAGGTAATCCCCAGACTTAGACGGATCGGTGCGACGGAGGACTCAGCGGTGACCATAGTAATTTTTGGACTTCATGGTTTTCAATTTACGGTTTATAATTTGATTATTATTGATTATTTGGGTTTTTATTTATTTATTTTACTTTATGGATTTATACTTGCTGGTCGTAGGAAATTCGATTTTCAAAAAGTTAAAGTATTTCCTAAACACATGATCACCTAGACTGTTTTATTAAAGCTTCTGTAGCGAGGGATGTTTCAAAAAAGTGTTTAAAATGAATAAAGACGACTTCCTAAGTTCTAAAAAGGGTTTACTAAAGATAATAACATGGAATGTTTTCATCGAAACAACGAGGTTTCAAAAACACTATCGTGTGACATTGCCAGATACGACCATAAAGTCTAGGCCGAGTTTGAGGTGTTGCAAAGTTGGTAAAATTGACATCGAGAGATAAAATTGAGTCACTTAGTAATTTAAGTGATTTAAGTCCCTCATTTGAAGACTGGCAAACCACATTGAAATCAACCAAACACCGTTAATCATTTATTGGTTAATCTCATTGTTCTGTACTCTTTACAATTTGGTCCCTAGATTAGCATATTTAATTTTCTTGTAAAAATTTCTTGTTATGGTTCGCCGTATTATAAAATCATACCAGTTGCTGCTTAGACTCTATAGTGTACATTATTTATCACTCAATCGCCATCTCGTTCCGGTTTGACCCCTTGGAATACTTTGTTTTCCCTCGGAACTATAAATGCTACAACTGACCTGTACGCTTGGAGTAAAACTGCACTTTAAATTTTCTTTATAAAATCATTTGTTTTCAGCGTACGTGTGCATGCAGATAGTCCCCCATTTCCTTCTTAATTGAGTTTGAAACAATCAAACAAACTCAAATTGTTGCCTTGCTTTAGATCACTGGAAGACTCACTTCTCCTCCTCTTCTCAAGCTATTTTTCTACAAATTGTTCGTAAATAGCATGAGCTTTTTTAAGCTCAGTGAGTGCTCAATGATCTCAACTATTAAACACATTATCCATAGTTAAAAGAAGGCATACTATCTCAATCAATCATGGCAAGTTATCTAGCATATCTCATAGCATTCACATTGATATATTGGATAAGTAGATCTCCAAACACACCAGTTGACTCATAGAGTCCACCGCTATCTTCTTTAAGTGTAACATGAAGCAAACACTCTCCAAACACACCACACTATCTTAATGAATAAAGCTAAGCTCACATTACCTTATCTCTCCAACACTATCTTCAACCTCAATACCCAAATAATATCAATAAGTGGAGAGTACTCACAATCCTATGATATGCCAATGATACCCAATGATTTCTAAAGCTCACAATGCCAAAATATTCACTTATACACACACTTATTTTATGGTTTATGCACACTTTAACATATCATGTTCATATCACTTATCACATTCATATAATGCACTCCAAGTGCAAACATTTTGCTCAATGAGCCAAATACAATTTCATATTTAAAATTTTCTTATCATTGTTAATTGATTCTTAGCTCGATTGGCATGGGCATTATTGCCAACACCTAGACTTGTTTACCACAATTTGTAACGCCTCGATTTTTCTATAATTTCAGTTTTTGTAAAATTGACACAATTGTGTATCTGCTTCAATGGTTAAGTGTTCTGGGAATGTCTGAGAGGTCCCAAGTTCAAGTCTCAACTTGGGTAAATGTTGGTGCTTTATGAATAAAGCCCTATCTCTAGTCAGTAGGCTTATAAGTTAAAGTGTGTAAGTAATTAACAGAATGGGCCTGCTGGTCTGATGGTTAAGTGGAGTGTTGAAGTGTTAGTGGTCTTGTGTTCGAATCTTTGTACGAGAGAGGGAAATTATTTTGTTGCTCGTGTTGTGTAAGAGTTTGAGTTTTAGTTAAACTCTGATGATGGAGTGTTTGAAGGAGAGAATTAAGGAGTTGGGAGGGGGGAGTTATCAGAATCTGATCAGTGTTTCAATTAGGCAATATTTGGCTCTCTCTCCCTCTCTCCCTCTTATCCTTTCTTACCGATTTCCCCCTCCTTTGGGTGCTGAAAACTACCTTTCTCTTTTTGTTTCGCGTTCAATCAGGTTTTGTTGTGCAGCTGTCGCTGCCCTTGTTCGGTAAGTGGTTTTCTTTAAATATCTAGCATTATTTTGATTAAGCGATTAACGAAGGGATAGTCTTACTCACGCTAGGTACTGCTCGAAGGCTGTAATCGGGTTCTTGTGTTGCAAACAAACACTACTTATTGCTCGAAGGTAAGTTTTGTCGCTCGTTGGATGAGCATTCCGTTTTGGGTTTAGTTTGATTCGATCATTTCAGAGATTAATGAGTAACTTCGAGATTGCGTAAAAACTAAAAATAAACCAGGTGTGTACCTGGAAATGCAGAAAACGAAGTTTCTACGAAAGCCGAAAACCTCACTGTCGAAGCCACACGGGCGTGTGGTATGCCGTGTGCAAGACTGTTAGTCACCACAAGGCCGTGTAATCGACGAGCCACATCATGACACGGCCGTGTGACAGCTGGGCAAGGCCGTGTGCTACACACGGGCTCGAGCAATTGGGCTGTGTGGGCCAAACGAGCGTGTGGGCCAACACGAGAAAACCACACGAGCGTGTGGGATTCTACGCCAAGCCGTGTGATCCATATGACCAAGGCCAATTTGGCCGTGTGGGCCCACACGAGCGGGCCACATGGGCGTGTGAGTCCATTTTTTTTAAATTTGTAAGGTTGCACGGGTCGCCCAAGTCAACTGTGGACCTACCGTAGGGTCGGTAAGCAATACTTAGACCCCTAAATGAATGATCTGTTTGTCTGATTTCTGTACTAAGCATGTATATTGATCTGAATATATGAGTTTAAATTGCATAGTGACATGTCATTCTTGTATGTTTCATTGCATTGGGGTGGGTTGATTATGATTGGAGGAAGTATTTGAAAGGCTTTTAAGCATGTTATCTGGCAGCTCAGCTGTAAATTTCTGATTATGTGTCGCTTTCGGTACAACATGGTGTGTAGGGCTAGGTGGGTTGATTTTATCCCCACGTGGTGTGTAGGGTTGGACGGAGTTGGTGTGTAGAGGCTGGTAGGTTCTGTTTTCTGCATATTCTGTCTAAAATGGGCTAAGGCCCTGTAATATGTCTGATTCTGAATCTGAGTGGGCTATGGTCCACACCATTTCTGTAATGGGCTCAGGCCTGAAATGTGAGATTTTGTCTGTTATCTAATATCTCTGTGTGTATGTTTTCTGTGGGGATCAGACACTGAGTTTGCAAAAACTAACCCTTTTCTATTTGATCTGTTCAGGTAATCCCCAGCAGTAGACGGATCGGTGCAGCGGTGATCATAGTTCTGGATACTTATTTATGGTTTATTTTAATTTTGCTTTGGTTATATATGGGTAAATTTTATGTAATAAGGCCTTTCGAATTTTAGTTTAAAACTTGGGATTATTATTTTATAAACTACTAGTAGTAGGATAAGACGCGAGTTTTCAAAATAAATAAAGGTTTTATCAAAATAAGTATGACCTGGCAAATCCTTTTAAAAGCTTCCGCAATATATAAAGTTTTGAAAATGGATAATGAATAAATAAACGACACATTTTGAGGATTGCCTAAGATACATAAAAATGGTTTTAACGCAGTTACGTTTCCTAAAGCACTATCATGTGATATCGCTAGATTTGGCCATAACGTCCAGACCGGGTTTGGGGTGTTACATTTAGTGGTATCAGAGTCAGGTTGCAAAACTCGGGTGTGGATTTGGGTTTTTAACATGGTTTTTTTGAAATGATTTTTAAATGATTTAAAATATTTTGGACTGAGTATGTGGTACATCGAGTCTTCAGCGTCGATCCTGTAAGTGTTCTGAATTTTGTTTAAATTTGTCTGAAAATATTACTTGTATGCTTGAAATAGCCTTAGGTAGTATATTGTACTGAAAACACTCTAGGTAGTGTAAACTAGAAACTGTAGCAAAATTGAAGCAGTAAAACCTACGATTCGCGATAACGAACTCTAAACTTTTGATACTGATCTGCATAAAACATTTGTAATAAATATCGAAACTAAAACGAATGCATAAAATTGTTAATACAGATAAACTCTGAATTTACGATTAGCGTACGAGGTATCCGTGGACGGAGTACTAGAGGCTGTGGTAGAAGCCTTAGGGGAGCTCGAGCTGGGTCATCGGCATCTGAAAATCTACCCAATATGGATACGAGCGAGATGCCGATATCACCTGCTACAGAGACTGGGTCTCATGATCGTGGGGTTGGGGATGATGCACTATCTCGAGCCATGCTACAGATTTTAGAGAGGGTCGTTGGACCTAACACTAGATTTGAGGGTCGAGGGTCGGTTACAGAATGACTCTGGTCTAATGGGGTTGAATTATTTAGGGGTTTCACTGGAGTCGCCCCTAATGTGGCCGAATATTGGATAGAGGCCACGGAAAGAATCATGGACGATTTGGACTTTATTGCTGAGCAGAAGCTTCAAGGGGCTGTCTCTCTACTTTGCGATGAAGTGTATCAGTGGTGGCTGATGATTATGGAGGGCAATCAGCTTGACCGCTTGACTTGGGACTACTTTAAGACAACTTTCCAGAGTAAGTATGTGGGAGCCAGCTACATCGGTGCTAGGAGGCGTGAGTTTCTTAATTTCACCCAAGGGGATCGTTCAGTAGCCGAGTATGAGGCTGAGTCGTTATGCCCGGGGCATGGTGGTGACAGAGTATGAGCGTTGCATCCGGTTTGAGGGTAGACTCAGGGACAGTTTGCGAGTTCTGATAGCTCAGCAGAGGGAGCGTAAGTTTGCTGCACTGGTGGATAAGGTGAAGTTCGCCGAGGAGGTTAAGCGTGCTGAGTGCCAAAACTGCGAGAAAGGAAAAAATAAGAGGGAATCAGAGCCCTCAAATTCTATGATAAAGCCTAAGAAGAAGGCCAGGTCTGATGGGCCAGTAAGAGTTGGGCCTCCTGTTGCCCCTACTGGGGTGGCGCCTTGTGGGCACTGTTGTAGACGCCATCCGGGCAAGTGTTGGAGGACGACTGAGGCATGTTTGAGATGTAGGTCGACTAAGCACCGTGTTCAGGATTGTCCGTTAAGAACTGATCAGGTTCAAGCTACGGTTACTGGTGCGTGCAGCCGCAGAGGGTAGTTCAGTAGCCACCTAGGGGCCGAGGTCAGGCCAGGGGTGGTAATGGCATGGGCCGAGGATAGAGAGCACTGGGCAGAGGTGCTGGGTCGACTGAGGCAAGGCAGCCTGCACTGGTTTATGCTGCCCGTCGCCGTGAGGACCGAGATGCTCTAGACGTCATCACGGGTACATTTTTCATTTATAATGTACCTTGGCATTGATAGACATAGGCTCTACACACTCATATGTAGCGAGTGCTGTGTCTGAAACTTTGGGGATTCCGGTTGAGAGTTCTTCGAGCGAGTTAACTGTTGTGAGTCCTTTGGGGCAGTCTATCTGGGTTAGTAAACTATATAGAGACGTCCCGTTAGAGGTACAAGAGAAAGTATTTATGGCTGATTTGATGGAGCTTTCATTTGGAGAGTTCGATTTGATTCTGGGAATGGACTGGTTGGTCAAGCACCGAGTAAGCTTGGACTGCGCAATAAAAAGGGTTGTTTTGAGAACCAATGAGGATAACGAGGTAGTGGTGATCGGGGAATATCGGGACTATCTGACGGATGTGATTTCTGCATTGATGGCAGAGAAGTTTTTACGGAAAGGATGTGAGGAATTCTTAGTCTACATTAGTGTTTCTGATTCTAGCGACTCTTTGGTTAAGGACATTAGGACTGTAAGGGACTTTCCGGATGTTTTTCCTGAGGAATTATCGGGTCTGCCTTCGAGCCGAAAAGTGGAATTTGGGATTGAGCTCTTTCCTGGTACAGCTCCGGTGTCCATCGCCCCTTATAGAATGGCACCGAAAGAGCTTGTGGAGCTTAAGGCTCAGATTCAAGAGTTACTGGACCGTGGATTCATTCATCCCAGTGTGTCTCCATGGAAAGCACTGGTGTTGTTTGTAAAGTAGAAAAATGGGACAATGAGAATGTGTATCGACTACCGGAAGCTGAACAAGCTAACAATCAAGAACAAGTACCCACTACCAAGAATAGATGACCTATTTGACCAGTTCAGAGGGGCTTCTGTGTTCTCCAAGATTGATCTTTGATCTGGATACCATCAACTGAAGGTTAAGGAGACCGATGTGCATAAGATAGCATTTAGGACTCGGTATGGACACTACGAGTTCCTAGTGATGCCATTTTGACTGACGAATGCATCAGTAGCTTTTATGGATCTAATGAACCGAGTGTTCCAGCCCTATCTAGATGGGTTTGTGGTAGTCTTCATTAACGACATTCTGGTGTATTCGAAGACTAAGGACAAGCACGATGAGCATCTCAGTGTGGTGCTATAGACTCTTCGAGAGAAATAGTTGTATGCGAAGTTCAGTAAGTGTGAATTCTGGCTCCGAGAAGTAACCTTTTTGGGGCACGCAGTTTCTGCAGAGGGGATTCGTGTTGATCCTCGTAAGATTGAGGCTATGTTGGAGTGGAAACAGCCGAAGAATGTGTCTGAAATCTGTAGCTTTCTGGGGCTCGCGGGTTACTATTGACGCTTCGTAGAAGGGTTCTCTTTGATCGCAGCACCATTGACAAGCTTCTGCGTAAGGGAGTTCCCTTTGTCTGGACTGATAAGCAATAAGAAAGCTTTGAGAAACTCAAATATGTTCTGACTCAGGCTTCGGTTTTGATACAGCCTGAAACTGGGAAGGATTTCGTGGTATACAGTGATGCGCCACATGTGGGTCTAGGTTGCGTTCTGATGCAAGATGGTAGCTTATGCGTCTCGTCAGCTCAAGATGCATGAAGCTAATTATCTGACGCCTGATTTGGAGTTGGCAGCGGTAGTCTTCGCTCTGAAAATATGGAGGCATTATCTGTACTGGGAGAACTATACTATCTACACTGACCATAAAAGCCTCAGATACCTCCTAACTTAGAAAGAGTTAAACCTTAGGCAGCGTAAATGGGTTGAAATGCTTAAGGATTATGACTGCATCATCAAGTACCACCCTAGTAAGGCCAATATGGTGGCAGATGCTTTGAGCCGTAGGGTTATGACCGATCTGAGAGCGATGTTTGCTCAACTTAGTTTATTCGATGATGGGAGTTTGTTAGCAGAACTTCAAGTTAAGCCTACATGGATTGATCATATTAGAGGTAAATAGATGGGGGATAAGTCGCTTGAGTGGTGGTTCCGTCAGGTTGAGAATAGGGATACTACTGATTTTGGGATTAACAGTGATGGGATACTTTGTTTTCGCGGTCGGATCTGTGTACCAAATGATGAGGATTTGAGATAGTCAATTTTGAGGGAAGCGCATAGCAGCCCTTACACTATGCATCCCGGCGGGAATAAAATGTATCGAGATTTACGAGAGTTATACTGGTAGCCAGGGTTGAAGCGTGAGGTTATGGATTTCGTTGCTTACTGTCTGATTGTCAACAGGTTAAGGTTGAGCATCAGTTGCCTTCAGGGTTACTGCAGCTGGTAAAGATACCGATGTGGAAATTGAAGCGAGTAACTATAAACTTCGTTAGTGGGTTTCCTTTAACATCCACTAAGAAGGATTCTGTCTAGGCCGTCGTGGATCGATTGACCAAGTCTGCTCATTTCATTCCGGTCAGAACAGACTTTTCTCTTCAAAAGATGTCTAAACTTTATGTATCTGAAATAGTGAGACTACATGGGGTTCCTGTCTCGATCATCTCCAATAGGGATCCTCGCTTCACGCCTCGATTTTGGAAGAAGTTGCACGAAGCTATGGGTTCGAGGTTGGACTTTAGTACTGCTTTCTATCCTCAGTCAGATGGCAGCCGGAGAGGGTGATTCAAGTACTGGAGGATATGTTGAGGAGCTATGTTATAGATTTCTGAGGCAGTTGGGAGGAGTATTTACTGTTGGCAGAGTTCACCTATAACAACAGCTACCAGTCTAGCATCCAGATGGCACCTTACGAGGCCTTGTACGGTCGTAACGTGTTCTGGGTCCGGAATTGGTTTCTGATACTAAAGATAAGGTTCGATTGATTCGAGATCGCCTAAAAGCGGCATCTGATAGGTAGAAGTCCTATGCTGATCTGAAGAGAAAGGATATTGAGTATTCTGTGGGGGACCTAGTCTTTCTCAAGGTCTCGCCATGGAAAAAAGTTTTTAGGTTCGGCCGCAAGGGTAAGCTGAGCCCTCGGTTTATTAGGTCGTACCGTATTCTGAAACGAGTGGGACCAGTCACATATCAATTGGAGCTTCCTCCGGAGTTGGATCGCATTCATAATGTGTTCCACGTCTCAATGTTGAGACGCTACCGCTCTAATCCAACGCATGTTGTTCCTATTGACAACATTGAGGTTAGACCGGATCTGACATTTGAGGAGGAGCCGATTCAGAATCTAGAGCACGATATTAAGGTTCTGCGGAGGAAATATATCCTCTTAATGAAGGTGCTGTGGCGAAATCATAGCACTGAGGAGGCCACTTGGGAGCTAGAGGATTCGATGCGATAGTAGTATCCTCACATTTTCTGATCAGGTAAAATTTCGAGGATGAAATTTTCTTTTAGGGGGTAGAGTTGTAACGCCCCGGTTTTTCTGTAACTTCGGCTTTTGTAACATTGACACAATTGTGTATCTGCTTCAGTGGTTAAGTGTTCTGGGAGTGTCTGAGATGTCCCAAGTTCAAGTCTCAACTTGGGTAAATGTTGGTATCTTTATGAATAAAGCCCTATCTCTGGTCAGTAGGCTTATAAGTAAAAGTATGTAAGTAATTAACAGAATGGGCCTACTCATCTGGTGGTTAAGTGAAGTGTTGGAGTGTTGGTGGTCTTGTGTTCGAATCTCTGTGGGAGCGAGGGAAATTATTTTGCTGCTCGTGTTGTGTAAGAGTTTGAGTTTTGGTTAAACGCTGATGATGGAGTGTTTGAAGGAGATAATTAAGGAGTTGGGAGGGGGAGTTATCAGAATCTGATCAGTGTTTCAATTAGGCAATATTCGGCTCTGTCTCCCTCTCTCCCTCTTCTCTTTTCTTACTGATTCTCCCATCTCCTTTGGCTGCCGAAAACCCACCTTTCTCTTTTTGTTTCACGTTCAATTGGGTTCTGTTGTGCAGCTGTCGTTGCCCTTATTCAGTAAGTGGTTTTCTTTAAAGATCTAGGGTTATTTTGATTAAACGATTAACGAAGGGAAAGTTTTAGTCACGCTAGGTACTGCTCGAAGGTTGTAATTAGGTTCTTGTGTTGCAAACAAACACTACTTCTTGCTCGAAGGTAAGTTTGGTCGCTCGTTGGATGAGCATTCTGTTTCGGGTTTAGTTTGATTCCATCGTGTAAGAGATTAACGAGTAAAACGTGTTCAATTATACGTGCTAGTGACTTTGGGATTGCATAAAGTGTGAAAAAAAAACTAGGTGTGTACCCAGAAATGCAGAAAATGAGGTTTCGATGAAAGTCGAAAACCTCACTGTCGATGCCACATGGGCGTGTGGTCGCCCATGTGGTAGGCCGTGTGCAAGACTGTTAGTCACCACACGGCCGTGTGCAAAACTTTGTAAGGTTGCACGGGTCGCCCAAGTCTACTGTGGACCTACCGTAGGGTCGTTAAGCAATACTTAGACCCCTAAATGAATGATCTGTTTCTCTGATTTCTGTGCTAAGCATGTATACTGATCTGAATATATGAGTTTAAATTGCATAATGACATGTCATTCTTGTATCTTGCATTGTATTGGGGTGGGTTGATTATGATTGGAGGAAGTATCTGAAAGGCTTTTAAGCCTATTATCTGGTAGCTCAGCTGCAATTTAAGCCTATTATCTGGTAGCCCAGCTGCAATTTTCTGATTATGTGCCACTTTCGGTACAACATGGTGTGTAGGGCTGGGTGGGTTGATTTTATCCCCACATGGTGTCTAGGGTTGGACGGAGTTGGTGTGTAAAGGCTGATGTTTTCTGCATATTCTGTATGAAATGGGCTAAGGCCCTGTAATATGCCTGATTCTGAATCTGAGTGGGCTATGGTCCATACTGTTTCTGTAATGGGCTCAGACCCGAGCTGTGAGATTTTTTCTGTTATCTGATATCTCTGTGTGTATGTTTTCTGTGGGGATCACACACTGAGTTTGCGAAAACTCACCCTTTTCTATTTGATCTGTTCAGGTAATCCCCAACAGTAGACGAATCGGTGCAGCAGTGACCACAGTTCTGGATACTTATTTATGGTTTATTTTAATTTTACTTTGGTTATATTTTGGTAAATTTTAAGTAATAAGGCATTTCGGATTTTAGTTTAAAACTTGGGATTATTATTTTATAAATTGCTAGCAGTAGGACAAGACGCGAGTTTTCAAAATAAACAAAGGTTTTATCAAAATACGTACGACCTTGCAAATCCTTTTAAAAGCTTCCGCAACGTATTAGTTTTGAAAATGGATAATGAATAAATAAACGACACGTTTTGACGATAGCTAAGATACCTAAAAATAGTTTTAACGCAGTTACGTTTTCTAAAGCATTATCATGTGACATCGCCAGATTCAGCCGTAACGTCTAGGCCGAGTTTGGGGTGTTACACAATTAAGGTGAAGTAAGGTTAGGAACAACGATTCTTTTTAGGTAAATGATCTATCGTAATTCAGTGTTGTAGATTAAACTAATATTCGCACTTTAGGAGCTTGAAAGCAAGCATTTCCATTTGGTTTTAGTTATGTTTTCATAAGTTTTCACTAAGTTAATAAAATGTGCAAATTGATTCTTTTATTTACCTTAGGGGCAGAATAAGGACTAAGGGTGAGCTAATGACCTTTGTAAGTGTGTAAGAGACCATTAGGAGGTGAAATAAATAGACAACGATTGCTATGTCACAACACGAAATGATCAATGTCACAACATAGGAGTACAATGGAGAAAATCATGAAAATCCCTTTGATGTCGCGACACAGCCTAAGGGTGTCGTGACATTGACTTTGGACGGGAATTAAACATGAGCTAGGGAGCGTTTTGGTCTGCACAATCAAATTTAAAGCTCGAGAACATCAGCTAACGTAGGGTTAAGAACGACAGACACTTGAAATCTATAAATATGCTCCTTTGTCACATGTTATAGACACCAATTACTTAGTTTAGAATTTCTCTTTTAAATTTTTGTTTAGTTTTCTTTCTTCTTAGGTTTTAGGTTTAGTTTCAGTTTGTTCTTGTTTTATCTTGAGAGATTTAATTTGTGGAGATAATCAAACTCTATGGATTCATTTTCATCTTTAATACAAATTAGGCATTTTCTTAAACTTTACACTTCAATTCATTTATCATGTTTTGTCTTTACATCAATTCCATATTGTTTATGAAAGCCATGAGGAACTATTCCTTCTATGGGGGATTACCGAGTGGAGATATGATCTATTAACTGTTTTGTAGGGTTACTCAACGGATCAATTATTTTAGAAATAAAGAACTTAAAACCCTAGGCCTGACAACCCTAGGAGTCATCAAGGTGGGAATTAACTGAAAATTAGTATGGCCTATCCATGAACACCTTCACTCCAAGCCGGTCTAGACTATGAGATCAGAATATAAGTAGTCTTTGTCGACTCGTTATTTGAGTGGAAGATCAGAAGATCCTGTTGGGATAATGACTAGTTGATTGACGAGGAACCCAAAACGATAGTTAATAGGGACTACAGAAGTGAGCTAATCATCCATAATCATATTTTGATTTATTCTATATTTTGATCTCTTGAATTTTTATTTCCTTATCTTATTTTATTATCATAAAAATCTTAAAAACTCTCTTATATTTCACTATCGTACTATAACTAAATCAAAGTAATAATTAGACCTTTCGATGTTTAGGTTAGAATTGACCTAGTACTAGCCTCCCTTGGGTACGATCCTCAGAGTATTCACCCACTCCATTGTATCTATTTTACAACTGGACCCGTATACTTGCAGATATCACCTCATTGATATATCTTTCACAGCAGTATTCATGCTATGGACGTTAGTATGTTCGGAAGGAAATCAATAAATAGATCCACTTTGCAAGTTCGTTATTACAGGTAGTTCTTACAAATGGTCGAAAGATAAGTAGTCCTTGTTGACTCTTTATTTGAGTGGAAGATCAGAAGATCCTACAGGGATAGTGACTAGTTGATTGACGAGGAACCCGAAGTGACAGTTAATGGGGATTACCGAAGCGAGCTAATCATCCATAATCATATTTAGATTTATTCTATATTTTGATCTCTTGAATTTTTATATCCTTATGCTATTTATTTTATTATCATAAAAATCTTAAAAACTCCCTTATATTTCACTATCGTACTATAACCAAATCAAAGTAATAATTAGATCTTTAAGTGTTTAGGTTAATTGACCTAGTACTAGCCTCCCTTGGGTACGATCCTTGGAGTACTCACCCACTCCGTTGTAACTATATTACACTGGACCTATATACTTGCAAATATCGTCTCATCGATATATCTTTCAATGCAGTATTCACACTCTGGACGTTAGTACGTCTGGAGGCGATCAATAAATAGATCTATTTTGCAAGTTCGTTATTAGGGGTAATTCCTACAAATGATCAGACTAATGACGTATACAATACTTGAATTCTTGATGTAGATGCTACATAGTTGGTTCTCATCCTTCAAAGACTACAAGTGTAATAGGAGCATCCATCGACAAAAGGATCACCCTAAGATGATCATCTCATGGCTATTGAGAATGAATCAAATCAGATGGTTCTATTTCTAAATCTTTCTAACTTGCTCCTATGAAACCAAGGTCGAAAAGATTGAGAAAAATCAGTCATTCACAACCATTGATGAAGGATTCCTCAAAAAGTTAAGGATTAGTAAACCGTTTTAGAAATCGAATAGGTTCAATCTTATACATACACGAGGAAGGTAATAAAAAAAGAAGAAGATAAGTTCTTTACTTTTATCACTTAGAGTCGTGCAAGATGGAAGTCTCATGCACAGTTTTGAATGAGAGAAAGAAGTGAGGAATCCCCTTTTTAACTCTGACTCTCCCACTCCATTTGTTGCTTTTCTTTCTATTACTTTGAAATTAGTTGTTTCGGCTTCGGCTTCAGCCACTGGAATTTTCGATATTCCTTTTTATTTCTCATCAAACAAATGACATCTTCATCTGGAAATCCTAGCTATTCTTAGCATGATATTGGGGAATCTCATTGCTATTATTCATTCAAGCATGAAACGTATGCTTCCATATTCATCCATAGATCAAATCAGATATGTAATTATTGGAATAATTGTTGGAGACTCAAATGGTGGATATGCGAGCATGATAACTTATATGTTGTTCTATATCTCCATAAATCTGAGAAATTTTACTTGCATTGTATTATTTGGTCTACATATCAGAACCGATAACATTCGAGATTATGTAGGATTATACATAAAAGATCCTTTTTTGGCACTCTCTTTAACTCTATGTTTCTTATCTCTAGGAGGTTTTCCTCCACTAGTAGGTTTTTTTGGAAAACTCCATTTATTTTAATATGGATGACAGGTAGGCCTATATTTCTTAGTTTCAATAGGACTCCTTACAAGCATTGTTTCTATCTACTATTATCTAAAAATAATCCAGTTATTAATGACAGGATGAAACCAAGAAATAACCCCTCACATGCACAATTTTAGAAGATCCTCTTTAAGATCAAACAATTCCATCGAATTGAGTATGATTGTGTGTTTGAGGCATTGTGTCAAAAAGAGTAGATATGATCAGAACTTATAATAAGATTGTTTAAAAAAAAAATCTTTCCATTACAATAAAAACTTATCAATAGAATATCTAAATTCCTAATTATACATAAAAAATAACTTTATGAATACGGTGTATTTTTAATATTTACATTTATTTATAATATTATTAATAAGATTTATTAACAATTACAATTTGCAGAATAATTTGATACATATATAAAATACAGACAAATAACTAATGCGTTAGAGTATTAAAACTTTATATATTGGCAATTAATATTTTTTTAATATGCGTATATTAAAAATTTATTTTTATATGATATAAATTATATAATATAGAAAAAAAATAACATAATATAATATATTACAAGCTTAGAAGATGGATTGAATCGAGCTTGAGTCTTGAATGCTCGAGCTCAAGGTCAACCCTTTTCAGATCTAATAAATTTGTCAAAACCTTCACTATTTTCGGATAAGCTTTTAAATCTGGATGAATAGTCCAACCCTTAAACGAGTCTATTCTTTTTTTGTTACATATAATTAAGACGTGCTTTGAGGATTAATCTAATGTGAATTAAATGATATTTAAAAAATTGCAAAAATAATTAGAAGAATGTTTTATAGCCAATTTTTGTACGTAGGTACGTGAATTTGTTGGACGTAGACTTGTTTTGTATTTATATGTATAACAAGTATACAAATATTCATTAGCATCTATGCACATTCCTAAAACTCTTTTAAAAGCTTCAGGCCTTCCAAAATAATAGGTGGTTTTATTCTATGAATGAAAAGTTATTGTTTGGTTTGAAAATTCATACAAGCTAACAGGATGTGATTGTAATTTTAAAAATCAATATCGAAGGAGGTAATACAGTTAAGATATTAATCCAATGATAATAAAATTAAATATCAACTCACTAGGGTTTATCTTTTATGAATTTATATGAATTATAATCAAGTTGGATCAAATTAATGTATCATGATTATTGTTAGAGTTTTTTATCTAAATTCTTGTTAAAAAAAAACTGTGGCAAAATAGGGAGATCTGTGGGGGCGAAGGCCAAGGACCGAAGTACATTTCTTCTTTTTCATATTGATTAGAATAAGGTGTTTCAGCCTTACTACACTATTTTTATTTGGCATTGATTAGAATAAGGTTTTTCAACCTATAAATAGATGTAGCCTAAACTCTTCTTATATCATCCGAATTCGACATTAGTGAATTTTCTTCTCATCTGATCGTGGTTTTTCCCCCAAAAGGGTTTCCATGTAAAACCTGTGTGTTCTTATTTTTCTTTTCTTATTACTTTGCGATCATTCTATATTGCCATTAACGATGTTCAATTTTACAATTACTTAAATTCAGGAAGAGAAAATTTTTGCGTAAACTTAACTCCATCATCTAAAATGTAGCTTGAGTTGACAAAACAAAACTGAAAGATATAAAAACACACCAAATCCATGCATATTACATAATAAATAAATATAAAAAAAACGTTTACCTTTTACCAAATAGCTCAACCTATTTGGTATTTGGATTAGTTATGCTTGTGCATCTGGATAAAAAAAGGTCAACTCCTTAAAAGCCCCAAGAGAGATACATGATTTCTATTGAAACCCATTTTAATAAAAATAAAAAATTGTTGCTAATCTACTTTATGCCTATTTTGCCAGCATAAAAAGACCCCATTTTTTTATTTCTTTTGCAACAAATTAGTCAATAGTGGCATTGAGAATATGCACCAAATCAAGAGTATGAGTGGGATTAATATTCTTTACACATTTGATGGGATTGAATGCTTATCATGCCACATCATGCTAGTAGACAAGAGGACTTTTCCTGTAAATATCTTTCCAACAATAGACTCTGACAACCTTAAAGTCATTCTGAGCAATTACTTCTTCAAGCAACCAACCTATCCTCTTGTTCCTGTTTTGGCTCTCCACCTCTTTAGGTGAATGGCCTCCACAGAACCACCACTCTCCTCTCCTATCAAACTTTGTATCAACAATTGGTGCAGTGAGCATGGTTCGAAAATGTCTCAGATTCAGAAAGATACAACTCTTAACCCCTTTAACCTTGGCAACTCCAGTAACCTTGTCAATTCTTTTCAAGGGAATATAAAGGATCCTGCCAAGGTTGAACTTCTTTCGAACCAAAAACTTCCCTCCAACACTCAGATGACGAACAACCTAATTGTAACCCCTCTTAAGGCCTTCATACAACTCATGGCTTCCCTTAACATTCCCTTATCCACTGCTTTATCTAATCTTATTATTGTTACAGGTGTGCCACCAGCTACCCCATTCACTCAAATCTCGCCTAGCACTCTTGTTCTGGATTCTAGGGACCAAATCCTATAACTAGCACCACTAAGATTTTTTTCTCAACGTGCGGAATTGTTTGTTTCCTTGCGCAGGTAACGATTAGGTTCGACAAAGTTACAGTTGATTCTAGAACCCTTTTCTCAGCTCAGCAATGTTTGTATTGTTTTTATTGTCTTGTGTCCTATGTTGGCATGTACTTAGAGTTATAAGTTGTTATTTGAATTCTTTATGATAATTTGAATAGTTAACATTAGTAAAACTTTAATCTAAACTACGTGTGTGTGAGTAATGATCATAGGTTAATCTTGGTTAGTCAAAATATTATGTTCATGCGAGTATATAATGGTATGTGGTGGTTGTCATATCCTTATATGATTTAAGGTTTCTTTTGTATGTCTATATGATGAGCATGTTTTGAATTAATGAATGTCTTGGTCCAATTATTTTCTTAGGAAGAAATTTTTCTTGCAACTAATAATTCTTTATTATGTCTTAGGGTTACTAAGTTTGAAAGTGTTGTGGTATGTACTTCTTACGTCTCAAACTTGATTTTAAATTTGTATACTCGAAATTATTAATAATTACAATTTATTTATTTAGGTAATGGTTTGAGTTAGTCTAAGTTTCTCTAGTAATGTAATGTGACATTGTAACACCCCTAACCCATATCTATTGCCGGAACAGGGTTACGGAGCATTACTGAAGTTTTTCAAATCAAACGAACATAAAATTTTGAACTTTTCAAATCATATAAATAAACATATTAAAACCAGTTAAAATTATACATATTGTCCCATAAATGAGCCCTCAAGACCCAAAATACGCGCTAGAAACAAGTCGGGACTAAATAAAAAACTTATAGAATTTTTCAAAAACATTAAAATTTTCAACACTGCAGAGGTCACACGGCTAGGAGACATGCCTGTGTCTCATGCCGTGTGGACATTCAAAGTAGGGACACACGATCGTGTCCCAACCCATTTCTGTGCCCGTGTAACTCACTGACTTGGTCACACGGACAAGCCACATGCCTGTGTGCTAGGTTGTGTAACCTTCGGAATAACCTCACACTCCTATGCGCCAGGCCGTGTGCTAGGCCATGTAACAACCTAACTTGCAAATCTTCGAAAGCTACAGGGGACACACGACTGTGTCGCCTGGCTGTGTGTCACACACGGCTGAGACACACGCCCGTGTCTCTACCCGTGTTGACGAAAATATGCCATTTTACATGCCATTTTTCTCACCCAACTTGTCATGTATCTACAACCAAAAATGCACATATGTACAAGCCATAACAAGGCACCAAAATTATGCATAATCAAGTCATATACATAAGGTATAATATCATACAATCAATATGCCCATAGGTACCTCAAATGAAAACATTAAAACATATATAAACGTGTACACAATTTGGCCACATAAACCAACAATCCACTAAGCAATTTGCATTAATACATACCATTAAATTTCCTTACCAAAACACAATCTATTTAGTACCAAAATGCCATTTTATAATTAGTATCAATCATCCATATAAACCATACACAATAAGATACTAATTCACCACATATACAACATATCACAAGACACATATACCATATGCATATTTAGGCTTTCACTACACCTTCCAACAATAAAAAAAACAAGCCAAACAATGCCATTATAGAATCAGGATACCAAAACTCAACCAAATCAAAAGGCCTTTTCAATATTCAAACACATAGGCCAACATTAGCTAAAATACCTATACATGCCATTATAACTAAAATTAAACAACTAAATGTGCCAAAAGAGCCGATGGATAGTGTGATTTACCTTCGACAAGTTTCCAACCCGAACGAGCTTCCGATTCACTATAAGACACAGAGAATAACACAGAGTAAGCATTTAAGCTTAGTAAGTTCGTATAACAAATAATATAACTTACCATTTAGTCACACAATAGGTAAGTAAACATAGCATATCCCAATATAATTTGGCCAAATGCCTAAGCAGATATAACCATGTTAGCCAAGTAAATACATATATAAACCAATTAGCATGGATGAACACAAAAATTGATTAAGTTTCATATACATGTATCATCCAATTCAAGTTTTCATATACCATGTAACAACATTTCCATGTAATTCATATGTATCCCTATATAATTTGTATCGAACTCTTACCATTTCATATCAGACCATTTCCCTTTGAACCATTTAGAATACTATTGGATACCCGTGATAGCTCACACATAGTGTGCTGAATCATATAAATGTAATCCGTCAAATCTTGTACATGTATGTTTTCACGAGCTGTAAATCAGTATGCTCACATGAGCTGTGGGTCAGAACGTAGCTACACGATGCTGCTCACACAAGCTATGGAGTATCCACAACACATGCCAAACCTCAACCATCGATAGGACGTTCAGAACCAACACCCAAATCATGTAACCCTAATAACATGTCATTTGTATCCTATGAATTCCTAAGGTTCAAACGGGGCTCGGTAATCGTTGTACGTCGTTGGGTATGCAATCGGTATATATATAACATTTCATAACACATGAATAATTCAATTTAAAACATATAAACACGATTTAATTACACGAACTTACCTCGATGAGTATACGTAGATACGGAGGTGATTACTTCTCTTTGCTCCGATCTAAAGTCGTACGAGGTCTGTCTTGATCTATACGGATAAATTTAACTCAATTTAATATATAATTCATTAATTTAGCCCAAAATCATACTTTGGAAAAATTACTATTTTTCCCTATACTTTTAATTTATTTGCAATTTAGTCCCTGGCTCATAAAAATGGAAATTCATGAAATTCCACCACAACCCACTATGGCCGAATATCAATTAGGTCCATAGCATGCCCTATATTTCATTTATTTCACAATTTCACCATGTAAAATTTTCAATTTTTCAATTTAATCCCTAATTGATAATTTCATCAAAAATCTCTTTACAAAAGTTGTTTATCTAGCAACAACTATCCATTTTCTATCATCAAACATCAAAACTCATGTATATTCATCAATGGAAAAACACAGTTTCACAAATTAGTCCTCGTGCTAGTTAGATTAAGCTACAATGAACCCAGAAACATAGAATCCATTTAAAACGGGACAAAAATAACTTACAATGCAAGGAAAACATCCTAGGAGAAACCTTCTTCTTTGTTTGTCTATGGTGGCCAGATCTTTAGGTTAGAAAATGAAGAAGATAGCGTTTTAATTTCATGTTTTCTTTTATTAAATTAGTTTAATTTACTTAATTACAAAATTAACCTTTTAAAACAACCCAAATTACACATATGGCAAGCCATGTACATCCACTATCACTATTTATGGTCTAATTACCATTTAAGGAATCCTACTTTAAGGTTCTATAGCTATTTAATACTTTTAGCTACTAGAACTCAACTTTTGAACTTTACGCGATTAAGTCCTTTTTATCAAATTGAACATGTAAATGGTAAAATTTTTTAACGAAATTTTTATGCGATATTACTATCATGTTGTACATAATAAAATAATAATAAAATAACTTTTTTGACTTTGGATTTGTGGTCCCAAAACCACTGTTCTGATTTCATTGAAAACAGGCTATTACAACTCTCCCACTAAAAGAATTTTTGTCCCCGAAAATCTTACCAGAAAAGAGGTTCAGATATTGTTTTCTCATAGTTTCCTCGGGTTCCCAGGTGGCTTCCTTTATCCCGTGTCGTTTCCAAAGAACCTTTACTAAAGCTATGTCCTTATTTCTCAATTCTTTAACTTCTTGTGCCAAAATTATGATCGGTTCTTCACTGTACGACATATCAGGCTGAATCTCGACATCCGTTGAGGAGATAACACGTGAAACTTCAGATTGGTAACATTGTAACATTGACACGTGAAAGACATTATGAATGTTTTCTAATTCTGACAGTAAAGCTAATCGATACGCAACAAGCCCGATTCTTTCAATAATCTCATACGGCCCGATAAAATGCAGACTTATCTTTCCTTTGTAACTGAATCGAAGAACTTTCTTCCAATGCGATACTCTCAAAAATACTCTGTCACCAACTTGACATTCTATGTCTTTATGTTTAAGATCCGTATATGATTTCTGACGATCTGTAGCTACTTTCAAACTATCTCGGATCACTTTTACTTTTTCTTCAGTCTCATGAATCAAATCAATCCCGTGAATCTTTTTTCTCACTGAGCTCAATCCAGTATAATGGAGTTCGGCACTTACAGCCATACAAAGCTTCATATGGTGCTGATCACTGCAATCAGAGTTTTAAATTTAAAATGAATGAGATCGAGCTTGGAAACTAACTCTGAAAATGATTAAAGGCAACTGTACCTATCGAACAGTAGTATAGCTTAGGCAAGACCAGATTGTCGAACCCAAAGGAACTAAAAGTACTAATACTAACTTTCTTTTTATTATTTAGCCTAAAATAAAGTGGAGTTTCTTTAATCTAAATGAATGATTACTAAGCTAGAGACGTGAAGACAAAAAGAATGAATTGGAAAATAACTTGAAGAAAAACTCGGTTGATCACGACGATACCCTCAGGAAGAATCCACCTAGACTTCACTTGTTATCTAACACTGAATCATACGATTTATTCACTTAGTTTGATCCGTAGGACTCCCTAACGTATATTAAACCCTCTCTCGAGGCGAATAACGTCTAACCCTAGGTTAATTAACGAAAATCTCTTTCTCGAATAATAACCCCCTAGAATAGCAGTAAATCTATCCATGGATTCCCATATTAGGTTTCACCCTAATCCGGCAAAATCTCGTCACCCTATCTCTAGGCGTACGATCAACTCCGATTAATTATGCTAGATCTAATCTTAGGCAGTGTTTATTCCTCCTCCACCTAAGCACATCAAATTTGAATTAAGCACACATAATTAAGAACAAACTAAGTATTTATCATATAATTCAGAAATCAATAACAAGATTCATCTAGGTTTCATCCCCTTCAGGTATCTGAAGGGTTTAGTTCATAACAAATAAATAAAACATCTCAAGAGAAAAGATAAAACAAAACATAAGAAATCCCTAAAACTCCCTGAAGGAATTGAAGGAGAAATTCATTGTCTTGAGTAGAATTCCGGCTTCTTGGGATGGATCAACTGGCTAACTTCGAGTGATTCCCACAACTCTGACCTTTTCGGCTTGGCTCCTTAGCCTAGCTTCACCGCCCCCTCTAAAGTGGTACTTAGGGGGTTTATATAGGCTCTTGGAATGTGTTTCTTTGCCCTAAAGTATCCAAATCTGAATGAAATTACTCTTTGCCACGACAGGGACACGGCCATGTCACACACCCGTGTGACTAGTCTTTGGACCGTGTTCGGACTTCTTTAATGAGGCACGGCCGTGTGACTCGGGGGTAAGGCCGTGTTCTAGATTCTTGATAAGGCACGACCGTGTGATCTTTGGGCTAGGCCGTGCCGATTTCGTGATATGGCCCATTTACTCCATTTTGGGCCCGTTTTATGATCTTTTCATCCTCAAGTGCTTTCCTGGGTATAAAACATGAAAAGAAAGGATTAAGAGCACCTTTTTATATGAATCGAGGCTTAAATCATCCAAAAGTATACTAAATGTGGGATTAAAATATGTTACTATTACGGTTTATCAAATACCCCCACACTTAAGCTTTTGCTTGTCCTCAAGCAAAATTCTCAACTTACAATTAAGACAAACTTTCCATGATTCATAATTCCTATCAATAATGTCTCATTATAATTGATAGATAATTTATACATGGATAATTCAACTCAAAGAGTCTTAAAGATTCAAACAAGATAAGTCATACGTTTGTATCACGAAAATGTAGGTGTCTCCCTTTATTTAAATAATTATCTTTAGTTCAAAACCGGCAAGGATTGATATCCTCACAAAAGATTCACTCAAATCACTCTCAAGTGTTTTAAGGTTCAGGAAAAATAATCACTCATAAGTCGAACCTGAAAAGTTAATCCCATAGGCTTGCCTGAAAATCAAATCTCCACCACTGTAATATGAGATGATACACAAATCAAAAGGTCTTTAACAGGGTCGTAACGGGGCTAGGGTTAAAGGTGTGGATAAAGGCTGAATTAGAAGGTTAGAATCGAGACTGACTTAACGAATTGCCTAACTAACAAAATTTGAACTAATCCTAAATGATTACATTAATTGAAAACTAATAATACGAGCTTTTTCCCCAAGATGTGGAATTTTAACATGTAAGCTCTTTTAATTATAGAACTAGTAATGAAAATACTTTGATTTTTTTTAAGAACAAACTAATAATATTACATAATAACGAATGAATCTATTACTTAAAAATAACAGCTAGACAACACCTCAAATCTAATATCGATATAAGGGTAGTCAAAAGGACTGGTGATAACAAATACAAAGGGATTTTGGGTTAATATTAGCTGGTGAGTCGATAAAAAGGGTTGTTAGGATCAACGAGGTTTACTAGGGGTTAGTTGTTAAGGTAGGCTATTTAGTGGAGTGAGTGGGTTAAATCCTAGGTGCCTGTAACACCCCAAACCCGATCAATATGTTACGACCAAATCTGGATTGTTATAGGAAAAGTAGATTCGAAAATTTTTGGTAAAACATCGTGATTTGAGAAATTATTTAGTTTGGTGAATCCATGTTAAGGGCTGTTTTACAAAAGATCAGTTTGGTTATACATACTTTACCATTTCCTCATTAAGTTACTTAGGAGCTGAAAACGGGTTGATTATATCAAAACTGAACTTAGAAAATTTTTGAATGGTGATACTTGAAGTTGATATTGAGGTGTTGATCTTTGGAAACAATATTTGTAGTGTTGAGAAAAATCCCCAAGTTTTAATAATTTACAGCTTGTGATCCAATCGTTGAAATTTTGGGAAAACCTCTATTCACGTTTTTACGAAAACCCCGTTTTTCTATAATTCATAACATATATAAAATTAGCATTTAAACAAAACCCCAAATTAAAGTTAAAGCGGCCTTATTACAAATTAAAATCCCAAAATAGAAATAAGTTTAAAAATGAAGTACGAGTTTACTAAAGACTTCGCAACGCATGGCCACCTCGAGTCTGCCTCGGCTCTAAAACCCGCCATCTACTGATTACCTGCAAAATTAGCAAAGGGGTGAGTCATCGAGAATCAGTGTGTAAATCCCTGTGTAACGCAAACTGGGCCTTAGCCCACTCAGTACAGCATATGTCACATGTATGCAATGTAGCCCAACCCAGTTTAGCTCTCCATCCAAACATCCGTGGCATTATGCCACTGTGGTTCAAAACCACCGTGGTCCTAGACCACTCGTGACAAAGTCACTATTATATATTATCATGGGGCCAACCCACTGTGGTCTTAGACCACCGTGACGATCTCTGATAAATTACACATACGTGGGGCCAACCCACTGTGGTATTTAACCGCCGAGACAAGTCACTAATTAAAGCATTCGTAGTTTCAACCACCGTGGTACTTAGACCACTCGTGACAATGGTCACTGATTCTCCCATCTCCTTCCATTCAATCCCGAGCCCATGCTCTT
This sequence comes from Gossypium australe, assembly GCA_005393395.2. Classification (NCBI taxonomy): domain Eukaryota; kingdom Viridiplantae; phylum Streptophyta; class Magnoliopsida; order Malvales; family Malvaceae; genus Gossypium; species Gossypium australe. The sequence continues at coordinate 62,088,874 of CM016614.1, read as the reverse complement.
TACATGTGCAAAATGTGAATGCAACCATAATCACAATACGTAACAGATAACTAATCCATACATGCATAACATCGAACATACATACATGCATATAATCAGAAATATCATCATCGAGAACTTACCCGGTGTCTCCAACCTTACCCACAAAGGTATTTCGACTATCATCGTAGTCAATTCGGCTTTCAACCTTCACAGTTAATAACGTAAACAGTAAAGAAATGTGTGGGTAATACACACCTGATAACATGTAACACTAAGCTTTCTACGTCGATGCTTTCACTAGTAGGGACGACGGCTATTTGCCTATCCTAAGCAGACATTGGCTCTCTACCACAACCCGGTGAAAAATCCCAAACCTCTGACACAGCACGCTTCTTGAACTTAGGAGCCGAAACTATGGGTACACCCCCTCCTGAGCTTGATCGTTTCTTGTATCCATGAAATAGACTTGATCAGAGATCAAAGAGAACCTTTGATTGACTAATCAAGAGATTCGATTAAAATAGAATATAACAGAAAGAGTCCAAATACGCAAGAGTAAAGAACTCTTTACCTTAAGAATCCGAATGAAGAGATGAGATTCAAAAATCGGCTGATCCTCTGACTTTGGACTCAAATCATTTGGCTAAAGATGTTTCCTGGAATAAGCGTCCCACACGAGAGAAGAAGATAAAGAAAGAGGGGTTAACCAAAATATACACACCAAACCAATTAGCCATTCGGCTTTGGCTACCAAAAACTGAAAGAAGGGAAAAGAGACGAGCAACAGAATCTCTCCTTACCTTAACAACAAAGCCGATTGAAAAGACTTTCCGGGCCAAGATCCCTAGCCCCTTGCTTCGCGATATTCAGCTTAAAACAGAAAGATCGATTTCCACACAAGATGGTTCGACTATGGAGAAAGGTGTAGAAACGAGTACACAAAGAGAAAGAGATAAGAGGTAGATTTCGGCTTGAAGGAGAAGAAGTAGAGGAGAAAAGGGGTTTCGGCTTGACAAGAGAGGGGATGAGAGTTTTTTGATTGATGAAAGAAAAATAGAGAATAAAAGGGATGGGGTGAAAATTCGATTAGATGAGAAAGCAAGTGGTGAAAGAGATGAAGAAGAAAAGAAAAGATAGTAGAAGTGTGGGAGGTGGGCGATTCGGCTAATGGTGCAAGATAACTTAGTAGGGGAAACAATGAACGAACAAAGAAAATAGATAAGGGAAGGTTTAGAGAGGGTTCGACAAGATGGAAGAAAGGGTGAAGAAAATGCTAAGAGAACCGAAGGGAAGAACCTATAATGCACTAGGGAGGATTTCGGCACCACTACAAAATGAACCACCAAACTGAAATGCTTTTTGACCAAACACCAAAAATGTCGAAAAGAAAGACTCAAGGAACTATAGCATTCGCCACGCACACACAGAATAAGAGCTCTCGGTTTTGCTATTGCTCCACAATGCCCAAAATTTCCCTACCCACAAGCATCACATAGCCGTAACTCCCTTTCCCCCCATTCTCTAACTTTCGGCCAACACTCAACCACCAACCTTCCTCCTTGATTTCCTCCACCGAATGCTCCCCATCACCCATTCGAATAGTTTGACCAGTTCAAACTCCCCAAGCCCCTCATGACCACCCATTCAAACTCCTTTGACTCATTCAACCAACAACCTTGGAGAGTCCCTGCCGAATCCACCATCTTCCCATCCAAGTGCCAAAAATTAAAGCTCCAAAGTGAGGTTTGTGGGGATTTGAACCTCCTCCCTGCTGCTACTCCCTTGTGACACCACTTCCCTGCACTCTAAGTGGCGTCTCCTTGCCACTCTACCACTCATTTTCTTGTGTTAACAAAACACAAGCAATTTCCCTTAAGGCCTGCCTCTGTTAGCTCTCCCCTAAAGTGACTAAAAACAAAATTTTTACCAAGGCTCAAGTTCAACCCCGAGCCTTTTTGGGACCCTCAAACACACCAAATTAACAAACAGAGCATGGCAAACACACAGCAAACATTAAATGCAGAGCCCCCTAATTCCCAGGATGCTACAGTGCCTTTATCATCTCAGTATATCAAATCATCGGTGTGGTTTCAACATGTATAATCGAGGCAAGTTCTAGAATAACAGTTCAAAGTTGACATACTCATAATCAATAAGGTGAGCATGAAAAAGAATATATGCTCTATAGGGCTTAAAATCTCACAAAAATTATGGGTGTTTTGACATCAACATTGTAAATTTCAAATTTCAAGATAATATTCAGATTCAGTTAAACAACCTAGCAAAGATTTTAATTCCAAAAAATAGACTTATCATGCTTGATTCTCTAATATTCTTCTAATTTAATCATCAATGCACAATTAACTATGAATTAATCTAAAACAAAATCAATAAAAATCATAAACCATCAGAAATTTCATCCTAATTAGTAATATGAAAAATTTACTTAAAAACAAGACTAAATTCAGGAATTTGATATTAATGAAAAAAGTTTGGCCGGATTTGAGAATAATACAGAAAGTTAGGCCCTTCTTTAGATAAATATTTACCCCCCACACTTAAGATGTACATTGCCCTCAATGTACAAAGATAGATATAACATTTATGGGATAAATCAAAAGAGAAGAGGAAAGAGTACTCCCTGAATTTTGGATGGTGTCCCTGGAGGATGGTAGAGGTTGTGGTGTGTGATGACTCGTATAGTAGTGAATTGCTCCTAGTGATGTTTTTTGAAACTGCTAAGTCATCAGTTAGAAATCTCAGAGGCGTAATTAAAATATGTGAGGCATACTCGAAGATAATAAAAGTTTGCAATATATAAAGAACAAGTTCCAATTAAGATAAGTAACAATTAAAATAACTGGAAAATAAAAATAAGAAGAAAAATAAAAATAAAAATAAACAGAAAAGAGGAAAAAATTAGGTAAATAAAAGGACTCAGAGGTCCTCATCGTCGTTCGGATCCTGTGGTGGTGGTGGTGATGAGATATGGAGGTGATGGCATATTTGTTGGAGAGTGGCCTCTATCCCATCAAAGCGTCGAGTGTTTTCAACGAAATACTGCTCGAACTGGTCGAGGCGTGCAGAGTTATCTGCCCATGAGGTTGTTGCACGGGATGGCCGCTGGCTCGGAATCGGTGCCCCTTGTGATGGTGGTGGGACATCATCAGTAATGTCCTCGGGTTCCCCCTCGTCTGTGGGTGTCACTAATCGGTATTGAGGTGGGTCGGTCCCTCTACGATGTTTAATCATACTCATGTGTAGCATCGTCTGGATGCCCTGAGGTACCATATGCCCAATCATCGTGAGGGATGATCTCTGGGTGTCAGTGTTAAGGAGGCCGAAGTATCGAGCCAACCGTGTTATATATGGGCCCACTGATAAAATTATTTTCCTATGCGCCTCTGTTTGACGCTGCATTGCACTGGCGGTAAAGTATGCCAGGTCGAAAACGTGCCCTTCTGACATGCACTATAGGTAGTATACATCGTGTCGATTTACCACGCCGTTGCTCTCACGACGACTTGTAATGGTGTGAGCGAGAATGGCGTGGATGTACCTCAAATATGGGGCGAGATCTGTCGCTTTGGAGCGACTGGGGTCATAGACGTCAGTGATGGGGTGTAGGCTATGCCAGCAAGAGAGGGGAGTGCAGTGGAGCTGTCAGTTTAACTCGGAGAGTGGGTTTACTTCTATAAATTCTGGCGTATAGAGTCCGAGTGCCGAGTCGAATTGCGGTACGCTCAACCGACGTACCGTGCCACCTAAATGGAATTGGACTGTACCTGGGTCGTCGAATTGTGCCATCACTGTCTGCAAGGTGAAAGTGGCGCAGAACCCTAGTGTGAGCTCCAAGTATGTGGGCTCGATGTTGAGAAAAACTGCTCCCACGGGTCTATCAAGAGGAGGGCTCGAATTTCGGTTGTGAGGCCGATTTGTTCCAGCACGTCCCAATCGATGCACCTGCCGGTGTCGAGGGGTCTATCCCAAATTGTTTTGTAACGCTCTTCCTGAGCTTCCTGAGAAAATCGGAGGAATTTGTGTCGTAGGTCGGAAGAAGCACTTGCTGAGGATGATCCGGGCCCCTTTCTTTTCTTCGAGCTCGGGACTATTGTTTTCTTTCCTCTAGATGACGACATTACACCTGAAATTAGTAATCAAATATAAAGCCAGTTCTTTTGATCAATCCTCAACAAGACATATAGCAAAACTATTCCATACTTAAATCAAATGAAAGAAAAATTTGAGAAATTAGAATACTACAACATGTCTTTTATGAGAATTTATTTTTACAATAGTGATTATTTCAAACAAAGAAATATATTAATCATATTAATTCTAAAAATGCAAGAATTTATTCCTAAATATTTAAAAATTAAAAATTTAACACAAACTATTCATAAAAGTAAAACAATGGTTAGAGTATGATGAATTAATGAAGAGTGACCGGTAAAGTTTTGGGTTGAGAGGCGACGTGAATAGGTGGTGCACGATCGTGGAGTGGTGGCACACAGTGGTCTCACAATTTTTCTACAGGCACACGGCTGTGGCGTGGGCATGGGTTGCTGCAGCATGGTGGTGGTGAGGGCGTGTGGTGCGGTTTTTTTATTGGTTTTATGAAGGACAATGAAGTTTTGAGGGATTTTTAAGGGTAAGGAAGATGTGGTTGGCCGGATTTGGAAAAGGGGGCTGAGGGATCGATTAGGGTTTTCTTTGAAGGAGATAAGCGGCTAAGTTTTTCTTAAATAGGGGTCGTGCCACGGGCAAGGGCCATGCCCGTGCTTTATTTCAATTGGCCCGTGTTTTTTGAGATTTTGAATTTTAGGCGCGTTCAGGTGAGGTTGCCACGGCCGTGTTTCCTATGACACACCCGTGGTCTTCTTCACAAGGTCAATTGGAACGGGTGTGTTTCGCCCGTGCTTGGCAAGTCAGTATGTTGGCACGGCTGGGAGGCATGGGCATGTTTAGCCCGTGCCCAATAAGTCAGTAACCTCACACGGGTAGTTAGCACAGGCGTGGACTGGTATCTCAGCCCGTGTTGGGAAAAGAAACTCTTCTCTATTTGCGCACGGCTATTGGCACGCCCATGGTTCGTCCCCTGTCTTCCACACGGTCGCGGGCACGCCCGTGTGCAAGGCCGTGTGGTAAAACTTGTGCTTTTATTAGACTAATTTAGTTAGATGCTGAAACAGAATAAAAATAACAATAAAAATAAAATGTTAGTGAATTAGTGCTCGGGTTGCCTCCAGAGGAGCGCTCGTTTATATTCTTAAGCTAGACTTACCCTGTTTTCATTTCTAAAAGAAGGCTCACGGAGCTGAAGCTCCTCTCTCATATCCCTAAAATCTTCACCATTATAGATTTTGAGTCGGTGGCCATTTACCTTGAATGTGCCCTCAGTGGGGTGGGTTACCTCGACTGTGCCATATGGAAAAATTGTTTTGATCATGAATGGGCCTGACCACCTTGATTTCAGTTTCCCTAGAAATAATTTAAGCCTTAAGTTGTATAGCAGGACCAAGTCCCCTACTTTGAATTATTTCGATTTCTTTAGACGAGCATCGTGGAGTCGCTTTGTTGCCTCCTTGTACAGTTTCGAGTTTTCGTAGGCCTCAACTCTCCATTCGTCTAACTCGTTCATCTGCATCATTCTTTTCTTTCCTGCAGTTTCAAGATCGAAATTCAAAAACTTTATGGCCCAAAAAGCTTTGTGTTCTAATCGAATGGTAGATGACAGCTTTTCCCGTATACAAGTTTGTACGAGGATGTCCCTAGAGGTGTTTTAAATGTTGTTCTATAGGCCCATAAGGCATCATCTACTTTTAATGCCCAATCTTTTCTATTCGATTCAACCGTCTTTTCTAGGATGTGCTTCAGTTCTCGGTTTGCTACTTCAACTTGCCCACTAGTTTGAGGGTGATATGGGGTAGCTGTCCTGTGGTACACTCCGTATTTCTTTAGAACTTTTTCAAATTGAGTATTACAAAAATGAGTACCCCTATGACTAATGATGGCTCTAGGTGTCCCAAATCAAGAAAACAATTTCTTGAGAAATTTAACCACTACTCTAGCATCATTGGTAGGTAAAGCTTCTGCTTCTACCCATTTTGACATGTAATCAACTGCCACTAGGATATATTTGTTTCCAAATGAACTAGGGAATGGTCCCATAAAATCAATACCCCATACATCAAATATTTCACATGACAACATATATGTTTGAGGCATTTCATCACGTTTAGAAATATTACCTGTTCTTTGGCATTTGTCACACGAGGTAACATACCTGTTGGCATCTTTAAATAGAGTGGGCCATTAAAAACCTGATTCGAGTATTTTGTGTGCTGTCTTAATGCCACTGTAGTGTCCTCCTGAAGGTCCTGAATGGATATGTTCCAGGATTTTGTTTGCTTCTGCCTTTGTAACGCATCTTCGAATTACCCAATCTACACATATGCAGAAAAAAAAGGGATCTTCCCAAAAATAGTTTTTTGCATTAGCAAAGAATCGCTTCTTTTGGTGATGTGTTAGTCTTTTTGGCAGGATGTTAGCGGCTAAATAATTTGCAATATTTGCAAACCATGGTACCTCAGAATGTGTTATAGAATAGAGTTGTTTTTTGGGAAACAAGTCGTTTATTTCACTTTCGTTGAGCTCTTTGGCATGTGGATTTTCAAGTCTAGAGAGGTGATCCACTGCAAGATTCTCAGCTCCCTTCTTATCTTGTATCTCCAAGTCAAATTTCTGTAAGAGTAAAATCCATCGTATGAGTCAAGGTTTTGCATCAGATTTAGTTAAAAGATAACAAAGAGCTGATTGGTCAGTGTAAACAACAACTTTAGACAATATTAGATATTGCCTAAACTTGTCGAAAGCAAAAACTACAGCTAGCAATTCTTTCTCTGTGGTAGTGTAGTTTTCTTGTGCTGGTGTTAATGTTCTGCTGGCGTAGTAAATTGGCTGAAAATGCTTGCCTCTTCGTTGTCTCAAAACTGCACCTACTGCAAAATCACTTCCATCACACATTAGTTCAAAGGGTAAATTCCAATCAGGTGCAATTATAATTGGAGCATTTACTAGTTTATCCTTAAGAACATTAAATGCATCTAAACATTCCTGATTGAAATTGAAAGGAACATCTTTTTCTAGTAATTTTGTTAAAGGCTTAGCTATTTTAGAAAAATCTTTAATAAATCTTCTATAGAACCCTGCATGTCCTAAAAAGCTTCTAATAGCCTTAACTGAACTAGGGGGAGGTAATTTTTCTATGGTTTCAACCTTTGCTTTATCTACCTCAATCCCTTTACTAGAAATATTATGTCCTAACACAATTCCTTCTCTAACCATAAAGTGACATTTTTCCCAATTCAAAACAAGGTTTGTTTCCTCACATCTCCTTAGAACTCGTTTTATATTTTTAAGGCAAAGATGGAAAGAATTACCGAATACCAAGAAGTCATCCATAAATACCTCCATAATGTCTTCCACAAGTTCGTCAAAGATTGCCATCATGCAACGCTAAAAAGTAGCAGGAGCATTACATAATCCAAAAGGCATTCTACGATAAGCAAATGTATCGTATGAGCATGTAAATGTTGTCTTCTCTTGATCTTTTAGAGCTATTGGGATTTGGAAGTAGCTGGAAAGTCCATCCAAGAAGCAGTAGTACATATGCCCTAATAGTCTTTCTAACATTTGATCTATGAAAGGTAGAGGGAAGTGATCTTTTCTGGTGGCGTCGTTCAACTTCCTATAGTCTATACAGACTCTCCAACCTGTAACTGTTCTTGTAGGGATTAACTTATTCCTTTCATTGGGCACCACAGTCATCCCTCCCTTCTTTGGAACTACCTGCACAGGGCTTACCCAAGTACTGTCAGAAATAGGATAAATTATTCCTACATCTAGAAGTTTAATTACCTTGGCTTTGACCACTTCTTTCATGTTGGGGTTTAGCCGTCTCTGGGGCTGTACGCATGGCTTGTATTCTTCTTCCATTAAGATTTTGTGGGTGCAGAATGATGGGTTTATTCCTTTGATGTCGGAAATTTTCCAAGCTACGACCCGTTTATGTTCTCTTAGTAACTGTATCAACTCCTCTTTTTCCTTGGGTTTTAGTTCTGAAGAGATAATAACCGGTAGCGTAGAATTTTCCCCAAGAAATGCGTATTCCAAGTGTTTCGGCAATTATTTCAATTCCATATTGGGCGGCTCATCCATGGAGGTTTTCTGTTTTAATCCTTTAGTGTCTTCAATGCTTTCTTCTTTCATTTGTCTAAATGAAGATGTATTCAAATTCATCTCCTCGCCTTCATCTTCTTCCCCTCTTCTTGAGTCAGGCACAGTTCCATTGTGTCGTCATGGATGATTTCCTGTAATGAATTTTGAATGATATGATCAGTAGTATCAACAAAATAATAGGAATCATCTTGTTCTTTAGAATATCGCATGGCATCATAGATTTAAAAAATAATTTCCTCATCACCTATCCTTAATGCAAGTTTACCGTCACCTACATCGATAACAGCCCTAGCAGTAGCTAAAAAGGGACGCCCTAGAATTAAAGGAACATCAATGTCTTCATTCATGTCTAACACAACAAAATCAATAGGGAAAATAAATTTATCAATTTTCACCAAGACGTCTTCGATAACTCCTCTAGGATATTTAATAGATCTGTCAGCTAACTGAATACTCATCCTAGTGGGTTTTGGTTCCCTAAGATCTAGTTGTTTAAACATTTTGTAAGGCATTAAATTAATACTGGCACCTAGATCAGCTAATGCCTTCTTAATATTTAAGCTACCAATTAAACAAGGAATAGTAAAACTTCCTGGGTCTTTTAATTTGGTTGGTAACTTGTTTTGGAGGATGGCTGAGCATTCTTCATTAACTTCCACCATTAATACTTCTTCAAGCTTCCTTTTATTTGTCAGGAGTTCCTTTAAGAGTTTTGCGTACGCGGCATCTGTAAAATGGCTTCAACAAAAGGTAAGTTAATATGTATTTGTTTAAAAAGTTCAAGAAACTTACCGTATTGGGCATCTAATCTTTCTTTCTTCAACTTTGTTGGGTATGGGATTCGTGGGTTGCTTTCTTTGCGTACTAGATTTACGTCCTCAACTCCCTCATCCTTTGTTTTGTTATCTTTGTGTGGTCTCTTTGGTTCGACTAACTCTTTTCTACTTCTTAGCGTAACTGCTTTTACCTATTCTATTTCTTTCGAAAGAATCTCTGCCCGTATTTCTCCGACAACTGAAACACCCCAAACCCTGCCCACGAGCCTTGACCAGATCTGATATGTTCCTCGATGTAAACCGGTTCGAATTTCTTTTGTTACTTAGGAAAAACTTGTGTGTTTTGAAAGAAAGTTTGTTTTGGGTTGGGCTTGAGTTGAAAACGAGTTTATTTTATATTGAAAACCCATTTATTTTAGGTGACACAATTTTTAGAGTTTATTTTAAATTAAATTGAATTAATCTTTACTAATTAAGATTTCGTAACATAGTAAATAAAACAGAAAGAAAATAATTCCCTATGGCCTTATTACATCAAAATAATTCCCAAAAATAAATTAAAATGCTTAAATAGAATAAAAGTCCAAATAATAAAATTTTCCTTGCTGTGCATGGCCATCTTTAAGCTCCTGCCGACCCGGTCCATTCCTAATCGTCACTTGAAAAAGGTTCCCACAACGGGGTGAGTCAAACAGACTCAATGTGTAACCAACTCTATAACTTAACAATTCAGGCATACAATGTCATATCACATACTTATTCATATAACAGATATAAAGTAATGATGCAAACCCGAACCCAAACCTAGATAGCCATCCGCTACACTTCCCCGTACCAACCTGTACACCGTGGGGACTACTAAGTCAACCCTCCTTCCGCTACACTCCATCAAAGGCAGTCACTGCAGTTGACGTGCTCATCGCCCTTATAAAATTCGTGGTCTTAGGTCACCACTTTCAGATTTCATGGTCTTAGGTCACCACATTCAGATATCGTGGTCTTAGGTCACCACATTCAGATTTCGTGGTCTTAGGTCACCACATTCACTTCCCCTTTTCAATAATCCATATGCCCCATATCATACATAGTATGCATCAACATGCCAAATTTCATATTCTTGTCTTTATTCACATGTTGCATACAACATATTTCATAATCCTAGTGGGAGTAGGAAAACATACCTTAGTACTATGTACCATAACATGGTACTTAGCCATATTTTCACATTCTGAATAATACATTTAATTTAATCATAGCCATGAACATATCAAAACTTAGGATAGGGTACACACCTGATTTGCTTAGGGTTTCCAATCCAAATCCTGAAAAGCTTGATCTAATGCCTTAGATCTTAGATCTCTACATTTAATCAATTATTTAATACTTAGTAAAGAGCCATTCAGCCATAAATCCAAATCCTAGTAGGATTACGGGAACTCAAAACTTACCTTGTGGATTTTAAATCCCGAAACTCACCGAATAACTAGGGAACACGCGGCCTATGGTGTACCGTCGGGAAAAGAACTTCTCCTTCCCTGTAGTCGACACTTAGTAAATGCCGAAAGTATTCCTTGCCTTAGATGTCTGTCGAAATCCCTATAACTTCATGTTAGATTAATTTCTAACATTTATTCGCAACAAATAACCCTTAGCCGAATGTTAAATATGACTTACCTTAGATTCTTAAATCCCGAAATAGTTGACTTGTCTTATGAAGTTGTCGACAATGGCAGAAATCCCGAAGAGCCTTCTTTCCAAGTTTCGACTAACACAATAATGGGGTTAGATTTCCTAGTTTCGGCTTTTGGAATATTGAGAGGAGAAGAATGAAGAAGAAAAGAATAGTTGCTTAAGAGAATTCAGCAATGGTGAAATAAGGAGAAGGGAAATTCAGCAAGGCTTAGGAGAATTGAAGAGAAAAGAAAAGGGGTTGTAGAGAAAATTCGGTAGAGGTTATCAAGGAAGAGAAAATAATGCTGAATGGCCTCTCTTTTCCTTTTATAGCCGAATTTACTAGCTTAGAATCCCTTACTTGACCACCACTCTTCTATTTTGATAGCTTTATCACTTTAATTATCACCTAAAACTTAATCCAATAATTATCTCTTATCTCTTAATAAAAATATCAATAAAAATCCATCATTTATCCATCTATTTGCCGAATTTTAACAACAATAAAACACCTCCCTATATAGCCTTAATGCCGTCCACTTCTCTTGTTCCTGGCACCAAAATAAAATTATTTTATTTGCTCCCCAAGTGACTCGAACCCAAGCCCAATTGCACCTGCTTGTGGCGTCAACTCCAGAGCCCTAAGTGGCATCTCCAGGCCACTTTTCCAAGCCTGTTTGTGTGTCATATTTCACCCATAAATTTTCTTAAGGCCACCCTGCTTTACTTCCCTCTCTTAACCTCAGAACATAACTTTTCCTAAAACGTTTCCTTACATTTCCTTACATTTCCTTACATTTCCTTACATTTCCTTACATTTCCAAGTTTCCAAAAATGTTCGTTTGCCTCCTTTAAACTTAACATTTCTAAAGCATTTCCTTACATTTCCAAGACATTTCCCTACATTTCCAAGACAAGACATTTCCTTACATTTCCAGGACATTTCCTTACATTTCCAAGGTTCTAAAAATGCACACAACACATCCATATCACCATAAACATGCTATTTCATAAAATTCAGCAAAAATGCATAGGCCCATTTTCAGGATGTTACAGCAACGGTGCCAAAAACTTAATCGCTGAAATCAGAGTTTTAAATTTATAATGAATGAGATCGAACCTGGAAACTAACTCTAACAACGATTAAAGGCAAGTGTACCTATCGAACAGTAGTATAGCTTAGGCAAGACCGGATTGTCAAACCCAAAGGAACTAAAAGTACTAATACTAACTTTCTTTTTATTATTTAGCCTAAAATAAAGTGGAGTTTCTTTAATCTAAATTAATGATTACTAAGCTAAAGACGCGAAGACAAAAGGAATGAATTGGAAAATAACTTGAAGGAAAACTCGGTTGATCATGACGATACCCTCAGGAAGAATCCACCTAGACTTCACTTGTTATCTAACACTGAACCATACGATTTATTCACTTAGTTTGATCCGTAGGACTCCCTAACGTAAATTAAACCCTCTCTCGAGGCGAATAACGTCTAACCCTAGGTTAATTAATGGAAATCTCTTTCTCGAATAACCCCTAGAATAGCAGTAAATTGATCCATGGATTCCCATATTAGGTTTCACCCTAATCCGGCAAAATCTCGTCACCCTATCTCTAGGCGTGCGATCAACTCCGCTTAATTATGCTAGATCTAATCTTAGGCAGGGTCTATTCCTCTTCCACCTAAGTACATCAAATTTGAATTAAGCACACATAATTAAGAACAAACTAAGTATTTATCATATAATTCAGAAATCAATAACAAGATTCATCTAGGTTTCATCCCCTTCAAGTATCTGAAGGTTTAATTCATAATAAATAAATAAAACATCTCAAGAGAAAAGATAAAACAAAACATAAGAAATCCCTAAAACTCCCTGAAGAAATTGAAGGAGAAATCCGCCATCTTGAGTAGAATTCCGGCTTCTTGGGATGGATCAACTGGCTAACTTCGAGTGATTCCCACAACTCTGACCTTTTCGGCTTGGCTCCTTGGCCTAGCTTCACCGCCCTCTCTAAAGTGGTACTTAGGGGGTTTATATAGGCTCTTGGAATTTTTTTCTTCGCCCCAAAGTATCCAAATCCGAATGAAATTGCTCTTTGCCACGACAGGGACACGGCCATGTCACATGCCCGTGTAACTAGTCTTTGGACCGTGTTCGGACTTCTTTAATGAGGCACGACCATGTGACTCGGGGGTAAGGCCATGTTCTAAATACTTGATAAGGCACAGTTGTGTGATCTTTGGGCCAGGCCGTGTCGATTTCGTGATATGGCCCATTTGCTCCGTTTTGGGCCTGTTTTATGCTCTTTTCATCCTCAAGTGCTTTCCTGGGTATAAAACATTAAAAGAAAGGATTAAGAGCACCTTTTTATATGAATCGAGGCTTAAATCATCCAAAAGCATACTAAATGTGGGATTAAAATATGTTACTATTACGGTTGATCAGGTGCCATCTTTATGCTCGACTGAAAACTATTATTATACTCAAATTCAACCAACGCTAAATATTTCTCCCAGTTACCATCAAACTCTAATACACAGCAACGAAGCATATCCTCAAGAATTTGAACTACTCGCTTGAACTGACCATCGGTATGAAGATGAAATGCAGTACTAAAATGCAATCGCATACCTAAAGCTTCCTGTAACTTTCTCCAGAATCGTGATGTAAACCACGGATCTCTATCCGAAATGATAGAAATTGGTACCCCGTGTAATCTGACAATTTTAGAAACATATAACTCAGCTAACCTATCAAGGGAGAAGTCTGTACATACCAGAATAAATTGTGCTGACTTTTTCAATCGATCAACAACAAACCAAATGGCATCTTTCTTTCTCATAGATAGGGGTAAACCCGATACAAAATCTATAGTAACTCGATCCTATTTCCACTCCAGTATCATCACTAGTTGCAATAATCCAGAAGGTGCCTAATATTCAGCTTTAACATGCTGACATACTAAACATCTCGATACAAAGTAAAAAATCTCGCATTTCATTCCCGACCACCAATACATCTGTTTCAAGTCACCGTACATCTTATTACTTCCCGGATGAATAGACAAGCTACCATTATGACTTTCGTCCAAGATTCTTTGAATAAGCTCTGGATTATTCGGTACCCAAATTCTATCTCTGAACAATAAGCAATCATCAGGTCCTATTTGAAATTCTGAATCAGAAGTCAATTCACATTGTACCCATTTAGCTAGCAATTCATCATCACATTTCTGAGCTTCGCAAATTTGCTATAAAAACATCGGTCTAGCTTTTAACTCAGGCAAGTTTGAGCCATCATTAGATAATTTCAGTCGTGTGTTCATTTCTCACAGAGCAAATAAAGACTTTCTACTCAGAGCATTAGCAACTACATTCGCTTTTCCCGAATGATAATCAATAATCAACTCATAATCTTTTAACAACTCAAGCCATCTGCGCTATCTCAGATTCAAATATTTATACGACATTAGATACTTCAATCTCTTGTGATCGGGAAATATATGACATTTTTCGTCAAACAAATGGTGTCGCCAAATTTTCAACGCAAACACAATAGCTATCAATTCTAGGTCATGTGTCGGGTAATTCTTTTCGTGCGACTTTAACTGTCTGGAAGCATAAGCTATTACTTTGCCTTCCTGTATCAAAACACCACCTAAACCATTTAAAGTTGCATCACTGAAAATCACAAATTCTTTACCCGATTCAGGCTAAACCAAAATTAGTGCCTCGGTCAATAATGTTTTCAACTGATTGAAACTTTGTTGACATTTTTCGAACCATTCAACTTTCACATCTTTCTGATATAGTCATGTCATCGGTATAGTTATCATCGAGAACCCTTTGACGAATCTTCGGTAATAATCAGCTAGTTCTAGAAAACTTCTAACTTCGGATATGTTTCTTGGTGGTTTCCGGTCAACAACTGTCGAAATTTTACTCGGATCAAATCTGATGCCTTCAGCCGATACTATATGTCCCAAAAAATTGACTTCTCAGAGCCAAAACTCACATTTTCTAAATTTAGCAAAAATTTGTTCATCTCACAGGGTTTGCAACATAATTCTCAAATATTCAGCATGCTCGGACTCATCTCGTGAATATATAAAATGTCATCAATAAAACCCACAACGAATCTATCTAAATACGGTCTGAAGATTTTGTTCATCAAATCCATAAATATTGCAGGTGCATTAGTTAAACCAAACAACATTACAAAAAATTCATAGTGTCTATACTTGGTTTTGAATGCAGTTTTCAGTACATCCGAATCTTTCACTCGTAGTTGATAGTAGCCAGAACAAAGGTCAATCTTTGCGAATACTATGGCACCTTTCAACTGATCGAACAAATCATCAATTCGAGGCAATGGATATTTATTCTTGATTGTAACCTTGTTGAGCTGATGGTAGTCAATACACAATCTCATTGATCTATCCTTTTTCTTAATGAACAGAATCGGTACACCCCAAGGTGAAAAACTAGGTCGAGCAAAACCCCTATCTGTCAATTCTTGCAGTTGTGCTTTCAACTCAGTAGGAGTCATTCTGTAAGGTGCTATCGATATTGTTGATGTCCACGGTACTAATTCAATAGCAAAATCAACCTCTCTGATTAGTGGTAATCCAGGTAACTCCTCTGGAAAAACATCAGGATACTCATAAACCACTGGCACTGATTCAAGCTTCGATTCAGACACTTTATAATCCAAAACATAAGCAAGGTAATCATTGCAACCTTTTCTCACATATTTCTATACTGACATAGCTAAAATAACCATAGGTAACCCACTTGGTTTATCTAATTTAATACGAAGCATCTTACTGTTCTGACATTTCACTACAATAAGCTTTCGTCTACAATTTACAATAGTATCATGTAGAGTTAGCCAATCCATGCCCAAAATCACGTCAAGTTCATCAAATAGCATCAAATCAATCGAAAAAGTGTAACCCCGAGTCATTAAAGGACAATTCTTGCAAACTTTATCAACTAGCAAATACTGACCTAGGGGGTTCGACACTTTAACCACAAATTTAGTAGACTCAACAGGTAAACTCTTACTAGATACTAAATTCGTGCACACATACAAATAGGTTGATCCCGGATCAATCAAAGCAGTAACATCAGCATCAAAAATAAGAAAGTATCGGTAATAACATCTGGCACTGAAACATCTTCTCGTGTGCAAATAGTATAAGCCCTACCTGGTGATCATGCCTTGGATCTCACAGTCCTTCGTTACACCATGTCTACCACTCACACTTCTGGGATTATGAGGTGGTATACCTTTCGCAGCAGCATTGCTCAGCCTCGTAATCTGAACTTTTTCTTTCTCGGATTTCTCTAGGCAATCGCTAAGGTAGTGGTCGAGGGAACCACATCTGAAGCATGCTTTGTTCTTTAGCCGACACTCACCATAATGTGGTCTTTTACAGTGCTTGCACTCGGGCCAAACATCTCTGACACTACCCACACTTGCTACAGATGTAGCCTAAGGTTTAGGACCCGACCGTCGGTTGCCTCTATCTCTACTGGAGTACCCCCATTGAAGCTGTAGAGCGGTTGTAATATTCTTTAGATCTCTTTGATGCTGAGTGATATGACTTCCCAGTCGATCTCTTTCTCGAGTCTTTAGCTTTTAAATCAACATATCTTTTCTCTTTACTCAGCTCATCGGCTTTATGTGCTCAATCAACCAGTACAACAAATTCTTTCAGCCCAAGAATTCCAACTAGAAGCTTAATATATTCATTTAACCCTTCTTCGAATCTTTTGTACATAGCAGTCTCGATCGAAATACATTCCTAAGCATATTGACTCAGTCTGAAAAAATCTCGTTCGTACTCTGACACAGTCATATAGCCATGTTTGAGCTCAAGAAATTCTTTACTTTTTTTATCTAGAAATCTTTCACTAATGTATTCCTTTCGAAACTCGATTTGAAAGAATTCCCAGGTGATCCGCTCTCTTGGTACTACGGAAATCAACGTGTTCCACCATTAATAGGCTGAATCTTTCTGTAACACCCCTTACAAGTATCCGACGCTGGAACTGGGTACGAGGCATTACCGTACTTATCTTGCTCAAACATACATCATTGAGATATACAATTTCAGTTCGACCTAAAACTTCTCATTCATAACAATAGCGTATCTCTTATAGTTCTACAAGACCTTAAACATACATATGGAATAGTTCGGGACTAAACCGAAAACTTTTGAACACTTAGAAAATTTTTACTTAAAACAGGGCCACACGCCCGTGTGGTAAGGGACATGCCCGTGTGGGTAGACCGTGTGGTTACACACGCCCATGTCCCTAGTCCATGTGGATTTTCTTTTTCATTTCGAACCTACAGGGGTTTTCACACGGCCTGACACACGCCTATGTCCATAGCCAGTGTCCCTCACACGGCCACGACACGCCCGTGTCTTCACCCGTGTGTGAAAACCTTGACATTCTATTTATGATATCATCATCTCAATAAGGTCACACGGCCAGGGCACACGCCCGTGTCCTTAGACCATGTGGCGAATTAAATTCCTAATTTCAGGTGCAGACTTCACACGGCCTGGGCACACGCCCATGTTTTATTGACGTGTCTTCTACATGGTTGAGACACATGGCCGTGCCTCAGCCCCTGTGTTTACTATTGAGTATTCTGGCTTGCCAACCTAGCATGCAGGGGGACACACGGCCTACCAACACGCCCATGGGGCTGACCGTGTGTCACACACGGCCTAGACACACGCCCGTGTGGACAATTATAAGGCTATCTACCAAGCCAATTGCCACCCTACAAAGCAACCACACTTATACCAATTCAGTGCAACATACATCATGACCATAAGGCACTTCTAAGAACTCAAAATCAAGACATCCACACATAGGTTTACCCTACATTCATCATATGTATACTTTACTCATTACTCATCTCATCACACAAGCATGCACTTTATGAACTTCATCTTCATTGAATATATAAACTTATCAAGTATTGGCCAATTCCAATGACCATTTACAAAATGAATTTAATGACATTAATAGCCACACATTGGCTAACAAATATGACATATCACAAAATAACCAAGTTCCTATACATGCCATACTCAAAATTAATCAAACTTTGTTGTACCAAATAGAATTTGATAGTGTGATTCCGAACTCCGATGTCCTACGATGCCCGAGTTAGCTTGGCGATACTACAAGGAAGAGGGAAATGAGAGGGGTAAGCATAAAGCTTAGTAAGTTTACATGAAATAAATAGCAACATAAAGGCTTATAATGTCATCCATCCTTTGCATAAAAAAAAACACAAAGTCTCAAGCACATAGCCATAACTTACTCATGCTTATTCTTACCATTACATGTCACATATCGTAAACATTTTTTGTGAATTACTCACATGTACCTGTATCACTTCATCAAATAGCTTTAAAACTAATTTCATCTCTATTATAAGCTTAACTATTTATTTCGTTGAATCACTTGTAATACTTGAGGGTACACAATCATCATCATTCACATAAATATGACGCCAATGCAATATCCCAGATATGGTCTTACATGGGCCACATCTTGATACCGATGCCATATCCCCGATATGGTCTTATACGGGATTTCATATCGATGTCGATGCCATATCCCAAATATGGTCTTATATGATATCGTATATCGATGCCATGTCCTAAACATGCTCTTATACAATTTTCATATTCGATGACGATGCCATGTCCCAAATATGGTCTTATACGGGATCTCAATTCGGTGCCGAGGCCATGTCCCTGACATGGTCTTATACGGACCTTACCATTCTCATGTCTTGATGATGGTATCCTCTCACTTCTTAAGGTTCAACCGAGACTTCAACATCATAAATTTTCATCATTTTCTCATTGAACATCATAACTCAATTTCATAGAATTAATATTCATCTTCAAGAATATCAAACATTTTAAAACTTAATAACATGATGTTGAATTTATTACACACAAACTTACATCGATACCAAAATAGGTCAATTTGCAGATCTAGTTTGAAACCTTGCCTTTTCCTAGGTCAAGGTTAATTCCTCGTTCTTCTTGATCTATAATAACAAATTAGCTCATTTAATTACCACATTAATCAATACATTTCAATAATCCTACTTTAGCAAAATTACCATTTTGCCCTTAGGCTCGTAAATCGAATCTAATCAAATTTCCTCCTTTAACAAGCCTAGATGAACATTTATTACTCTTATAGCAACTCTCAATACTCATTATTTCACACATTTACCACCTATTTTACAACATTTACAAAAAGGTCTTTTTAGGTGTTTTCATGGAAACACCTTTCATAAAAGTTGTTTATTTAACAATTAAGATTTATTTTTTTCCATCAAATTCAGCAAACAACATAAATGCTCACATGGAAAAACCCTAGACTCTTAACCATTTTGCAAAATAGTCCCTTCATTAGCTAGATTATGCTACAAGGGTCTCAAAAGTACAAATATCATAAAAAATAATCATCAAAATGACTTACTTTCAAGGGTGAGAAGTTGCTAAAAATTTTTAAGCTTCCATGGCTATTTTTCTTGGGGAAAATTGGTGGAGAGAAATATGAGAAGAAAGGTGATATCACTTTTCCTTTATTCTATTCTATTTCATCAATTTAATCCACCTAATCCACCAACCTTGACCAATTTTGACAATTTTTGTCCCCTATGGCTGGCCAGCCCTATTTCTAAAGGTCTAATTGCACTTTAAGGACCTCCAATTAAGGTTCTATAGCTATTTAACACCTCTAGGTTATAAAATAAAACTTTCACACTTTATGCGATTTAGTCCATTTTTTTTTTGCAATTAAGCATGCAATCGCTAAATTAATGCACCAAAATTTTCATGCATTCATATAATCATGCTATAACTCATAAAATAATATTAAAATAATTTTCTCTAACCTCAGGTTAGTGGTTCCGAAACCACTGTTCTGACTAGCCCCTAAATCGGGCTGTTACACTTTCAACAAAAATACTGCACACATGACACATTCGACCAGTGAACAGGATAGTTCTTCAAAAACCCTAATTTTATTCTCTACCCAGAATTCTACTCTCTTGAGATCATATTCAGTAGTAGCTCTGAATTCTTCAGCCCCGTACTTTCAAATCTTATCAACAGGTGGCTTACTAACTCGTATAGGTTCCAAACCTTGAGGAATAACGGGAACCGATTGGGGAGCAGGAAGGGGTGGAGGTCGTTAAGAAGTCGGGTTTGTCTGTACGAACTCGGTAAACCATTCAATCATCATCTGGAAGAAGGCTTCTGATAGCACTAGAAAGAACATAGGTTTTCCCCTTACTTATTGGTTAAATTGTTCCCATTTAGTTATCCTTAGCGTACATTTTAGCATTTTCAGTTTAGTAAATTGCATTTTATAACTCAGTGAATCCTAGCCTATTTTATCCTTAATTTTGGTATCTTATTGCATTAATGTCACTGCATGAGTTAATTCCAGATTGCGTCCAGAATTGTCGCCGTACCTAACAGCTGCCTGCAATATCGCTGCAAGAGTTAACTCCAGATTGCATCCAGAATTATTGCCGCACCTAACAGCTATTTGGATAAGAACCAAAACCGCGTGAGCTGTCCAGTCTGGTATAACCAACCTATATGTATAAGGAAAGAAAATTTTTAAGGAAATGACACCTGTACTATTCGAGGAGGACATAAAAGGTGGACATGAAAAGAAAAAGGAAGCTTTTTTTCCGGATCATCATCTTCATCATCCAACCTTGAAGCTTGCCGCCATGGCAGCTTAAGCCTTCCACAGGTAAGCCAACGTGAAAACTAGATGCAGACTAGCTCTTCACGAGGAGACCTAAAAGCGAGACAAGAGGGAATAGAGAGATTCAGTCGAGTTGTCTAGGGATAGTATTCTTCATTCGATTCTTTCTTATTTCTTTCTAAATGCTGGTGATTACTCTCTGATTTTTGTTTGTATAGAAATACACATGAATTCTTGGTTAAATGTTATCTTATTAGATCTTTCTTTAATTGGTTAATCTTGGGGTTTGAATGTTTTTTAACATGGAAGTGTTATTGCAGTCACTGACATTGGAAAGTGCAGTGACAGTTTGAGCCAACAAGCATTACAACGGAAGTTGAGTGAGGATTAGAGGAATTTAGTCCACTTGTTCTTTATAGTTCCATATTGCCTCACCGGAAGGTGAGGTTAAAATGAATGTTTAAGTTTCAGATTAAATAGAGGAGTAACGTTAGGCAATATATACATTGAATTTTATTGCCTCGATAATCACCTATTGAATTTTATTGCCTCGATAATCACCTATACTTTTATACATTGTGAGCACTTAGTATTATGCTGAAGATTCATGTTGGGGATCCCAGTTTATCATTATCATATTTTATTTTATTTTTTTCAAGTTATTGCATCGACAACTATCCTCACAATTTATCTCGTTTATATCCAGTTATTGCACCAACATTAATAGACAAAAGACTACCATCCCTGTGGGATCGATATTCGACAGACTCACATCTATCTACTATACTTGCATCGATAGTGTACGCTTGCACATTATTGCTGTGACGTTAAATAGTCGATCAAGTTTTTGGCGTCGTTACCGGGGATGGCGTTTGTTTGATGTTTATTTTTTCTGTGTGTTTTTGCACTTCATTTTCCTTATATAATATTAGTATTCACTAACTAGTTTTTCTTTGTTGCTATTTCTTTAACTTCATTGTACGTGTTTTATGACCTAAAGAAATTTGGATTTTCTTGCCGATTTTGACCCAAAAATTGAAAGGACTGTTCGGAGTAGACTTCGAAAACAAAGAAATATGGCTTTACTAGGGAATAATGCAACCATAACTCCGATGCTACAACATAATGTTAATAACCCATTGTTGTTGCAAGATGCTCACATACAAAATAAGACTATACAAGATTTTGTAGTACCTTTCTTAGATGATTTACAACCAGAAGTTGTTAGGCTAGCAATCTAAGTTGGGAATTTTGAACTCAAGCCATTAATGTTTCAAATGCTAAATTCTAATGGACAATATGCTGGACGGCCATATGAAGATGTGAGAGAACATCTTAAATCCTTTTTATTGATCTGTGCTTCCTTCAGTCAACAAGGCGTTCTTTATGATGCCTTGAAGATGCAATTATTTCCTTATTTCTTACAAGGAAGAGCCCATACTTGTTTTTTTGGACTACCTACCGGATCAATTACTTCTTGGGATGCACTAGCAACACAATTTGTTTTGTGATTTAACCCGCCGACAATAAATGCAAGTCTTCGAAATAATATTACTGCCTATCATCAGCTGGATGACGAAAATCTTCACACCTCATGGGAACGTTATAAATCATTACTCTGATGTTGTCCCATGCACGACATTCAACCAGAAATGCAAATTGAGATTTTTTATAATGGTGTAACACCCCAAACCCGGCCCACGAGTCCTGACCGGATCTGGTATGTCACGGAGTAAAATAAGTTGAGTCACTTTGAAAACTCGGTGAAAACTGAGTAGAATTTGGCTGAAGTAGGAAAATAGGGCTTGAAAACTTAGTTGGCTTTTATAAACATAGTTGGGTTGATAGACCCTTTTGAAAACATTGATCATGTATCATTTTAAAATCATCAAAGTGATAGTTGACTTGGTAAATTTTGTTACCCGATGGTAACTTCTTGGAAAACCCGTTAAATTTTGTTAAGTTTGAAAAGGTTACTTTTAACCGGTTCAATTAATATTTATAAAATATAACATAGGTAAAATAAAACAGTGTAACAAACATCCAAAATAATAATAGCGGCCTTATTACAAATCCCAAAATAAAAGACTTAGAAAATAATTTAATCTCAACAATGGTAAGGTAAATCAAATCCAACGATAAGCATGGCCGCCTCGAGTCCATCCGGCTCCATCTCCGCGATCTACTCATCTGCAAAATGTTAAGGGAAAGGGGTGAGTCACCAAGACTCAGTGTGTAATCCCCCACCCGGTAAAGTAACTCATACACAAGTCATTAATAAACATGCACATGCAACCCAACCTAACCATCCATACTCCTTTTCTACCCCGTGTGGTCAAAACCACTGGTGGTCAAAACCACTGATGACTTAGAGTCACAAATCAGATGATGGGGCCAACCCATCGTGTGGTCAAAACCACTGATGACCATGAGTCACAATTTATCAAATGTGGTCAAAACCACTGGTGGTACCAAACTACTGGGACTTAGTCGCAAATAATCAATTGTTGTGGTCAAAACCACTGATGACCATAGGTCACAAATAATCTGATGGGGCCAACCCATCTTGTGGTCAAAACCACTGACGACAGTCCATAATTCATCCCCCTCCTCTCATCAATCCCACCATCACATGCTTTTATAACAATTTTCATAAATCATACCGTAGCATTTAATTCATCATGTGATGGCATGCAAATCATATATCAAAAATCACAAGTTAGGGGACTTACCCGGAAACCATGCTTAGCCATAAGCAAATCACTACCACATAGGTGAATAACAACAACAACAACCATGTAAGTTAATAAAGTGTGTAGTGAGTTCTTACACACCTGTTACTATCGTAATTCCTAGATCCCAAAAAGCCAATCTACGATGCTAGATCTTGACCCTAATGCCTTTGAGTACTAACTACGGCAACCGGTACGCGAATTTGCTTCACTTTCCTACAATCGGCAACCATTAATATAATAGCCTTCGGCTTTAGAATAATCGAAAGAATAAATCCTTAAAATAAATCCTTACCACCTTATCAAAACCGATTGCTAAAGAAGTCCCGATGAAAACTATGTTACCTTCAACATTCGTCCAAAGAGATTCAAGATAGAAGATGTGAATTTTCGGCACAACAAAGAGGTATATTCGGCTATATGACAAAAAGAAAAGAATAGGAAAAGAAATAGAGTTTCGGCAAAGAAAAGTGTGTAGGAGGTTTTTGATGTTTAAGCAAAACGAATGGAAGAAAAAAAGGTTAAAGCAAGTTTCGGTTTTTGAGAGGATGAAAAGGAGAAATAGATATTGAACAAATATGACCAAATGGTCAAAAATTATTAGGCTTACCACAATGTAGAATTCGGCTAAAAAGAAAAGTGTTTGAGAGAAAATTGTTTTGCAACTTTTGCACCAAATGAAAGAAATGACCAAAACAATTCCTAAGCCTTACCAACACTAGCATATTCGGCCAAAAACCCCCCCTTAGCCACAATGCCGTCCAAGTTCATGGCATAAAGGCCATGGATTTGTTTCCAAAACACTTCCCACAAACCAAGCCTTTGTCCCCTCAATTTACCATAACTTCAAGATATCTTTCCATAACCTTATGAATCTTATCCCTTAATCCATGCTTTCCTTAAACAACAATTCAACTTACCAAAAATTATTAGTCCACCTATCATAATTATGTTTGACCGTCCATTAAAGCTATCATACAAAAATAAACTTTAAAAATGCTATACCTACTACTCGAACCATTAACCTCATGCAACTCTTCAAACTCCTTATCCACTATGCCACTAACTCCTCTTGTGCTTTAATATACACTTAAATTAACTTAAGTGCTAAGCTCACCTAATCCACTTCATTAAATAAACCATACTAAAATTTGTTCTAACTTCCTAATTAAAATCTAGCCTTCACAAGACTATGCTAACACACAAAATTCATATCCAAGCCAACACAAAAATAAATAATATTCTAATTTTCCTAAAGCCCAATTCCCAATCGGCCCAATCCTACTAGGCCCAATTTTGGGATGTTACAAATGGGCTGAATTCACACACAAGGAATCTTGTCAACTCATCAGCCAATAGACCTCTGCTAAATTGTACTTATAATGATGCTATGAGAATTCTTGAAAGAATTGCTCAGAATGATTATCAATACCCTATCTCCAGAGCTACACAAGCAAAAACTACTCTAGGAGTTATTGAATTGGATGAAATAACCGCACTAAGTGCTCAAGTTTCTTCTCTCACAAACATGATTAAAAATATGCAAGGGACGAGTGGCGTTGCACCTATACAAGTCGCTCAGCAAGTTAATGTTCCTACTTTTTCTTATGATATTTGTAGTGACAAACATAGCTATGAAGATTGCCCACAACATGCAGAGAATGACTGTTATATTAGTAACATCCGCAACAATTCTTATGGTAATTCTTACAACAACTCTGCACGCAACCAACATATTTGGGGAACTCAAAATGCTAGAAAAAATGTTGTGACTTTCAGATATGGGAATACATCTACTCAGGGCAATTATAATCCTAGACAAGGTAATTACAATCAACTGTAGTAGATCTACAATCAGCACACTCAGATACACCCAGAACAAAGCCAGACACATCCACACCAAAATTCGATGCAGCCAGAACACTCTTCACTACCAAATCAACATGTTCAAGGACATCGATAGCAACCGTACACTCAAGCTTATACTTCTGACCTGTTAGCAATTCTTGAGGCATTAATGCGAGAGCATATTACTCGCACAGAAGCTATTGTACAAGGGAATTCATCTTCCATTAGAGCATTGGAGGCACAATTAGGACAACTTACTTCAAATTTTAATACCCGACCACCAGGCTCATTACCTAGTGACACAAAAAATCCTAGTCCGAAGGGGAAAGAACATTGTAAGGCTATCACTTTTAAAAGTGGTAAACAAACTAGCAAACTGATTATTGACTCTACTGTAGCACCTCACGATACGAGTGGAGTGATCACTGATGAGAAGGTTGAATCTAAAAAGTTTGTCGATGCATCAAACAAAGAAGTTTCACAAATTGTCACTCACATGCCTAATGTCCGACCTTCAAAATTGTCGACCCAATCAAATGTGTCAATGCAAGTAGATATATCTCTACCTTTACCCTTCCTATAAAGATTAAGGAAGAATGAGCATGACAAGTAGTATCAGCAGTTCCTGGACACACTAAAGCAATTGTAGATCAACATTCCTTTAGTAGATGCTCTAGTACAAATTTCGACTTATGGGAAATTTATGAAAGACCTCTTGTCCAAGAAGAAGAAGCTCAATGATATTGAAACTATTGCACTCACAGAAGGCTGTAGTGTTGTTTTAACAAACAAGTTGCCCCCTAAATTGAAAGATCCTAGGAGCTTTACGATCCCATGTTCAATTGGCAATCATTATTTGGGTAAGGCTTTATGCGAATTGAGAGCTAGCATTAACCTAATGCCACTATCTACTTTCAGAAAATTGGGAATTGGTCACATGTACTGCAATGACATTACAACTAGCTGATCAATCCTTGGCTCAACCTGAAGGGCAAATAAAAGACGTCTTAGTTCATGTGGATAAACTCTTTTTTCTGGCTGATTTTATCATACTTGATAGTGAGGCAAACAAGAAGGTTCCATTAATCTTACGACGACCATTTTTAGCCACCGGCTGAAATCTTATCGATGTTTATAAAGGTGAACTAACCATGCGACCTAATGATGAGCAAGTCACCTTCATTGTTTTTGAATCTATTCAACGCAATGACAAAAAAGAATGCCATATTGTTGATGTGCTAAATGATCTAATTGAGGAAGAATTCAATGACCAAACCACAACACTTTCTGAAGAGTTTGTAGTGAAATTTAATGCCGAATCCTTAAAAAGTTGTGACAACATGGTTGAAGCTAATAATCTTGAACTCAAGCATGAATGGTAGAATGAATCTTTAGACCTAGCCAACGGAACAACCCCAATTTTCAAACTATCTATTAAAGAAGCTCCTACTCTGGAATTGAAATCACTACCTCTTCATCTTAAATATGTCTTTCTAGGTGATCACAACACTCTTCCAGTTATTGTCTCTGCAACACTAGATGTACCTCAAAAAGAGAAATTACTCCATATTCTCAAGCAACATAAATGAGTTATTGCTTGGAATATTGCTGATATTCAAGATATTAGTCCTTCTTTTTACATGCACAAGATCAAGTTGGAAAATGAAGGCAAGCAATTCAAGGAAAATATCCTAGCCGAAACCTTCTCCTCTGTTTTTCTATGGTGGCCAGTTCTTTAGGTTAGAAAATGAAGAAGATAGTGTTTTAATTTCATGTTTTCTTTTATTAAATTAGTTTAATTTACTTAATTACAAAATTAACTTTTTAAAACATCACAAATTACACAAATGCCAAGCCATGTACATCCACTATCACTATTTATGGTCTAATTACCATTTAAGGGCTCCTACTTTAAGGTTCTATAGTTATTTAATACTTTTAGCTACTAGAACTCAACTTTTACACTTTACGCGATTAAATCCTTTTTATCAAATTGAGCATGTAAACGGTAAATTTTCTTAACGAAATTTTTATACGGTATTACTATCATGCTATAGGAAATAAAATAATAATAAAATAAATTCTTCGACTTCAGATTTGTGGTCTTGAAACCACTATTTTGATTTCATTGAAAATAGGTTGTTACAAACATCACGCATTCAGATCCGACAATCGAGTCGGGTGTAGGGTGTCACACTTGCATGAAGGAAAACCCGAGGTTCTTTCTCTCTTATCGATTCTTTCACAACACACTCTCGAGAAAGAGGGTCAAGTAGTTGGCACTCAACATTTATCTGATCGTTGTCGATTGGCCTCCAACTAAAATTTTTCATTGCCCGGGGGAGTTTATCAATGGTGGGTATGTGACGTCTAGGGATTGACTAACCCTTGCAAATTGCTTGTACCCGGATTCAATTTGTTCAATTCATACATCCAATTATATATTCAACGATGTCACAAGGGAGGTTCGACCAATCAAGCCCCTTGTTTTTCTAGTTTTCAACTCTTTGAATTCCATCCTTCTTTACGATAATAATTTTCTAATATTGTTCCTCTACTAGTAATACTCATAGCTAAAAAAACAAAAGTAGACTAACAAACATAATTTTCATATGTTTATTATAATTTTTATATTTATAGAGATAAAATTTAGAATTCTAATTCTAATAGGCATCAAAATACTACAACTAAAATTTTATTATTCTAATCTTAACATATATCAAAGAAGAAAGAATAAGTAAGACAAATCCATAATTGAAGAGAAAAATATCCAAAAGTAAAGCAAGGTCAGGTCTTTCTTGAGCTTATTGCCTGACATAGAACAGAAAAGCAATTGGAAAAAACATCAACAGGGGCAGAGGACCGAGGGTGAGACATGAGTTTGGCGCAAACAAGAGAGTGATGAGAAAAAGAGAAAGAACTTAAAGTATTACTTTGGAAGGCACAGTAGAAGCAACATATCTCTGTCTTTTTACTCCTTTATCCTTAAGGCATTGAGCAAATTATTAGAACAAAGCACACCAGTACAACTCAAATCAGAGCGCACAAACTCGATCGAAAACCTAATCTTGTTCAAACCAAGCTTTAAGAAGGAAAAAATAAACTAAGAAACCAATAACTTGTGAGTTTCCTCTTGTCCGGTTATTTACTATTTTATTTTTAGGGTAAGATTGGCTACTTTTCGTTTCGATTACCAAAAAAAATCATTTCATTTTAGTTGCCTAATCATTAAATCCCTAACACAATTGATTGTGCACACCATGTCATAATTTTGTACTTTTTTTATCCCTACCACTATTCCTCATCTTCTTGCTTAACTCATTTTTTTCCTCCATGCCACCCTTGCTTCAACCGTTCTTCTTTTTCTTCTTCATTTACTCCTTACTTCTAGCCACCGCATGAAAATTCATAAAAAAAAATCTACATTGAACACAACAGGATTATCTATTAAAATGATGTATTAGAGTTGAGAAAGAACCTGAAACATAACAAATTTATCCCCAAAGATATGAAAACATTTTGGCCACCAATCATTATTAGCTAAAATGAAGGAAACTGTCATCTAGAAACAAATGGGTCACCAACTATTGGCGTGTTTTTGTTTTGGTCACTTAGGTTTAAAATTTTCTATCTTAGTCACTAACGTTATCGAAATTTAATATTTTGGTTTTCATACGTTAAATCACTAATGGAATGTTGAAATTGTCGTTTTCATTGGTAAAATAACAAATTTAGCGCATCATTTTTTATAGATTCTATCAATTTGGTTCTAATACTAAAAAAATCAATGAATTTAACCCTTAACTTTATACATTGTATCAATTTAGTCTTGATTCTTTAAATTTCAAAATTCAAAATTTTAAAAAATCAAAAAATCAAAATATTTAAACGTTCATTTTTTGATAAAAATACATAAGATTTTATAAAATACATATAAAATTATAAAAAAATACATACAAAAAAATTAAAAATAAATGAATATTCATTTTCTCTTTTTTCTAACATGCCATCAAACTAGAAATAGGTTGTGGAGTTCTTGTCATTCTTACTTATATATCCTCAATCATGTTTGCCCTCAAATGCAATAAACTCGTTCTAGGTAGCACCTTAAAGACATCAATTCTTACCATTTTTTTACCTCAGGCTATAGTTTTTGATCCTACTGAACATGGTGGTCATCGATGTTGAAAGAAAGGAAAAGTTGAAACTACTTAAGCTTTTTTAATGGTTTTTTTTTCATTAAGTTTTTTATTTATAAAACTAATTTTTTAATAAATTATGTCATGTTAGAAAATGAGACAAATAAATATTCATCTATTTATAAACATTTTCCATAATTTTGTATGTATTTTTTATTAAAATCTTATATATTTTTATAAAAAATTGCACGTTTAAATAAAATAATAAGTTTTTGAATTTTGAATTTTGAAATTTTAAGAATCAATGCTAAATTGACTTAATGTGTAAAGTTTAGGGTTAAATTTGTTAGAATTAAGACCAAATTGATAGAATTTGTAAAAGTTGAAGAACTATATTTGTGATTATGCTAATAAAAATAGCTAAGTCAGCATTTTGTTAGTGATTTAAGGGACGAGCGACCAAAATATTCAATTTTAATAATATTAGTGACTAAAATAGAAAAAATTTAAATCTGAATGGCCAAACATAAGTTACTATTTATAAGTTGATCAAAAAAAAAAAAAAAAGAAAAAAGTGTGGTTGCAATGACATGGTGGAACAACACATTCTGTCGTTGTGGGATAGTTTGAGAGGCCCCTAACTTCAATTACAAGTTGCAACCCCAATAGCACATGATTGGTTGGGTGGGTTAAGGCAATTTCACCTTTACCTTCTTTCCATACTCCAAGCTTTAGTTTGAAAGCCCAATCATTAAGTTAGGCCCAAATTGCAAATAATCGTGTAACTCACCTCCCTCGGAATGCGCGTGGTCAAAAAGCTGAACGTTGGACTGTCCAAACACCGAAGTCATTATTCATCTAAAGCTATTTGCTCAACCAAAGTAGTAATCAGTTTACTCTAATTTCCTAGAGAGGAACGAGGAGAGTTTTAAAGAAAATCCCCGGCTTTTTGCAGGTTAATTTACTAATCTTGATCACTAATTTTAAGTTCCCCTTATTTAATTTTACCTCTCCATTCATACTTTTTGTTGCCCAAAGATTTTGAAACGGATCGCTATGGCAATTGCTACGGAAGAAACCACCCGCATATGCAATCACTGGTAATTTTTTAGAATTTAATTTCAATTCATTGAATTTTCTTCTCGATCCCCGTCCTTTTTGTTTATTTCAGCTTAAATTTGTTGCTTGATTTGTAGTATGAGATTCATTGATGCATAAAGAAATGATTAGTAATTTATGTTTTGAACAAATTAAGTTGGGAAGGGAGTTGAAAAAAACCTAAAATTCTCGATTATTGTTGTATTGAGTTCATGTGAATTTAGAAGAACCTTTAACGAGTACTTTTCCTTCTTAATGGTTCAGTGACAGGGCCATACCTTCTTCTAACATTGATTTGCATTATGCTCATTGCTCCCGTAATTTAGAAAGATGTAAAGTTTGTGGTGATATGATTCCCAAAAAGCATGCAGAGGAACATTTCTTAAACACCCATGCTCCGGTAGGTCTTTTCAATTTCCTTTTAAGTGAATCAATTCTGTTCAAACATGATGCGTGTCGTAACATTTGTGATACTATTGACACCGTATCTGTTCGAGCAGGTGGCGTGTTCACTGTGCAGTGAGACAATGGAACGTGAAATTCTGGCTATTCATAAAGGTGAAATTTGCCCCCAGAGGATTGTTACTTGTGATTTTTGTGAGTTTCCATTGCCCGCCATTGATCTGGCTGAGCATCAGGTACTACATCTGTATTAATTTACATATAAAAGGATCCAATGGTAGTACTTGTTAGGTGAACTTGTTACAATGTTGCCATTGCTTTGCGATTTTAGGAAGTATGTGGGAACCGGACGGAACTGTGTCATCTGTGTAACAGATACGTTAGACTGAGAGAAAGATATAACCACGAAAGTAGGTGTACTGGTATTGCAGAAAACAATGAGGGATCTTCCAGGTATTTATGCTATAATATAATTCCCTATTGGAATGTTTGGGTAGATATTTTATTAGTTACTGCTTTTCCGTAAATTATATTTCTTTTTATAACCTTGTTATTGATGCCTTGCAATCTGGACTTGTATATAGCACCGAAGAGTTGGTACCTTGATGGTATAGGATAGCTTTTTGTACTTATTATTAATTTCATTCTCGAAAATGGGAGCTTTTAGTTCCCAATGAGTTATGTTGGAAAGTATTCATTTCAGTCTGGAGTTTAGCCATGATATGTACTCAATGTTTACATAATCCATGTGATTATTGTCGGTAAAAGTATCATGGAGGCCTATAGTAGGAGTCAGATTTCATTTCCCCTTCTACTAAAACAATAATCAAATTAATCCCTTTACATTAATCAAAGAGCAAACTGGTTATTTTGTTAAAAATTCCATCCATTTCCACTATTAAAAAAAAGTCCCTGTATGTTGGTATGAGGTATGCAAGGCACGTCACTATCTGGTTATTCTGTCAACCATGTTTGTTTTTAACTATACAAATGGATGAAACTTTTAATAGAAATGATTAGTTTGCTCTTTAATCTAACGTGTAAGGATTAATTTGTCCATTTTTTGAGCAAAGGGGGTAAAATGCAATCTGACTCCTAGTATAAGAGCCCTTTGGTACTTTACTGATTATTGTCCGTTTTCCCCTCCCTTCATCTTGTCAGTCGGGAAATATGGCAAAATCTATCTAGTTTGTGTCAAGCGGTTGTATAAGGGAATTACCTCTATTTTCACTAAGATCGTCGGATAAAGCCTTTTATTTTGATTATGTTGTGCACCTAACGTTGATTATACCTATAGTTTTGCTGTTTTGACTGTTGACATAACTGAAAACCGTATCAGAATGCTGCTCTTTGTTTTCTTCTCCGATTATAATTAGTTTTAATTAATATGTTTGGGACCGTTTAGGGATGTGAGGGCAGCCGAAAGGGAACAAGCTCGTCCAAGAAGGCAGGCATCGGAATATTCAAGGAGACGAATTCTATTCACGATTGCAATAACCGGCATCGCTGTTCTTCTAGGATCACTTTTTTTCCAGAAGACAGATAGCAGCGAGGTACATTAGTTTTTGATGTAAATCAGGTAGAGAGCTACATATTCCATTTGTGTATCACCAAATTGTCCTCTAAGATAATATACTATTAATGCTGGCATTCAAAACTCATTCAAATTGTGATAATGTACTGCATTTTCTTCCAAATTATAACACAATAATATTTAATTATGCTAATGTACCAAGAAAATTTTGATAATTTTTTTATCTAGGGTTAATATGTAATTTACTCAATGAATTTGTCCAAAATACTTAGTCGGTACTTGAACTTTTTCTTATTCCTAATTGGTACCTAAACTTGTCCGTTACACATATTGTTACACATATTGTTCCAATTTGTTAATAGCTTAATTTTTAAGGGTTAACATAATGTCATGTCAGCACAAATTGTTGGTTTAGTACGGAATACACGTTTTAGGTATCAATTAAGTATAAAATAAAGGTATCAAATAGGTATTTTTGGACAAATTTAGAAAATAAATTATATATTAATCCTTTTATTTAAAATGAATATCATGTTGCTGACGCTTGAAAATACATTTAACTTCAGATTTGATTGAAAGAAAAGAGAACATAAACCTTTTAAGGCTTATTTGCCAAGTAAATTTTAAATAAAAAATAACTATATCTTCATTAATCAGTAATCATGTAATTTTACTTAATTTTATTCATTTATCTATTTTTATTAATTAAAAAATAATAAAATTTAATTGCTATAAATTAAATTATATTTTGATTCTAGTAAAATTTAAAAAGAATAAATTTAGGTTTAGTTTAACCAATTGAATATGGAATAATTAAACTGTAGAGGTTTTTATATTATCGAATTTTACATTAAAAAATTGTTTGGCATATTAATAAAATAAAGTGTTGAATATAATTGTTTGATAAAATTAATCTAGGTTTTTTAATTATTTATATCTTAAATTTAATTTTATTAATATTTATATATATTTTATATAATTTTCATAAAAATTAAATATAATAATTTGGATATGTTATCGAAAGGGAGAATTTATTTTTAAAATAAAATCAATTTTTACATTTTGTAAAAATTTGAACCTGAAACCTGATATTGTGAAAATAATTATTGTAGGAGTTTTATTATTCTTTGAAAGAATTAGGCAAGTACTTGAAATGGTGTATCTTGGTTAAAGAATTAGGTAATTATTGAGTTAAAGGACACTCGAGTGCCTACCCATAAATACTTTAAATACAATATAGAAAAGGGGTTATTCTCGTTCTCAATAGACCAAACTCTCATTTCTTTTCTCTTCATTCTCTTACTTTTTCGGTTTTTTGTCCAACGAGCACCGCCACCTTCTCCACTATCGTATTAACAAGATTGATTATTTTAATATGTCATCAAATGTTACAGACGTGACAGTTAACCAAATCCAATTATAGATATGAAATATGGTAGTTGGGTAGAAATGAGTGGCATGCAGCTTTTGCTTTTCACAATAACATTATTATTCTGCAAATCTGGATGTTTGGTAGAAACGTTGGATTCCATTCGGTGGGAATTTGAGATCTTTCCCATTAGAATGTGACAGTTGTTTTATAGGCATAATAAAATATTACATACATGTGTTATTTGTAATATATTCAATTTGCTTGTGAAGTCTATTTTACAATTATACATATATATATATATATATATATATATAAATATAAATTCACATAAATAAAAATAATCAATGGTTTTTATGGATTTTTTTTATTTAGTCCTAGTGGAACGTGTTGGATAATTTTTCGTTATATTTCATTAAAGGGGACAAACGAATATTTATATACATGGTTACTGTTTATTAAATTGATGTTCTTAGTCGACTCTATGTATGCTGGACACATGTACTGTTTTGGACTACCTACTGAACTTCGTGGCCTTTACATGCGAATTCTTTGGGTATATGTGAGCTGAGATCGCAAGCTCCGTTGACTTCTCACTGTAAGGCTTGCGCGCATCCATTCGGTAGGGCCAAAAAGATTGCGGGTAGGTAACCCAGACCTTATCTAGTTCCCAGGTCAGTGATCATAAGCACATAACAATCTAATCCCTCCTATTGGGTCTAAGGAGGGCTATAAAATGGTGCTTATTAAAGCCATCACTTCGCATTTATATAACTTGCTAAATGCACAGCGACCACTGGGACATGACGTTAACTTTGTCATGTGTATGGATAGATCGTGTTTATTTGTATCTAACCGTTGGTGTCTCTAGGTTATTTGAACCGTTAAAATGCGGGGAAGGGAAACTTCTTTAAAATGGGGTTTTGAAAACCCTAAACTTACAATTTTAAGATTTTCCACAACCAAATCCGATTGAAGCTTTCTTTAAGGTAAATCCTGGTAACTTCCTCATAGAAGGTTTTAGTTTTCTTCCATCCTTTTCCTTTTTTTTTCCTACATCGGAAACATGTTGAGAATGAGAGGGGTTGGTGGTCGAATAATTACCCATTGCCCGCCACGAGAGTGTGCTTCTAAGGTCCTTGTAAAAGCCAATTTTTTCGTTTGTAATATAAAAGAAGAAGAAATGAGTCGAGTTTTGCGCGCGCACGTGGGATCCAAATCCATAATTCTGCTTACGAATGTTCCATTCTTGAGGGGCCATATAGGCTTAGTGATACCAGTGATTGTAGCTTCTTGTTCCTCTTCCATGCTCTAGAAGTTGGGTTCTACTTGCCCTTATACACGTTTCTCTGGAAGTTGGGTTCTACTTGCCCTTATACACGTTTTTCTGCCATCTCCTTCAAGAGTACTAGATTGCTCCCGATCAACTCTGCGGGTTCTCTTGGTGGATCGCAGTGGCTTATTTTATCGATTGCTATCGTCGTAACGAAAAACCACAGCTCACGGTGCTCCAAATCTTATATCTATTAAAGGCCCAAAATCGAGGGAACTTATCGAGCTTTTACTATTTTTCTCCTCACGATAAAGGCGAGACTAAAATTGCAAACTAATGTCCTAATCTTCGACTGAATTGGGGAAAATATATTAGGGTGAGATGTAAGCTCACCGACGGATTTGGTTTTCTCATGGAGTAGTCCGCACCAAGCAATGACATGTGTTCATTCAAGCGATCAGTTAGGACAAATAGTGGTCCAGCCTAGTTGCAAAGGTTTCGCGCTGGCAGCTCCTTAGTTATCGAAGATATTATAACTTTGAGATACGTGTTTTGATACTATTTAGACGGCCTTAGCCCCAGTGGGTATAAGCGAGGTGATGGTAGGGAAGTTTCTGAAGCATTAGGTGTGGACCCTGATAAGCAGACATGGCCCCACGTAGCCAAAGATGCCAACTAGGGGTGAATATTCGATCGAGTCGAGTCGAATCATGTCAAAAATTTTTGAGTTAGTCGAGTTAACAAATCTTATTTTAGCAACCGAACTTAATTTGAATTTTTTTCGAATCGAATCGAATCGAGTCAAAAAATTTCAAGTCAAATCGAGTCGAGTTAACGAATCCTATTATTTATACTTAATGTTGCGATTAGATGGACCAATTATTTAACTAGTAGACAAAGTACAAGATTATTTAACTACATGAACAATATAATGATTTTGCCTCTTAACTTAATGGGTAAACATTTATCAAAATGACGTAATTTTGTCTTTTAACTTAATTATTTTGAATTTTAACTTTTAAAAAGTAAACATTTATTAAAACGATGTAGTTTTGTCTTTTCTTATTCGAATTTTCGAATAACTTGAATTGTGTAATTTATATTCGAGTTAAACCGAAAAACTTAATTTTTTATTCGAGTTGATCCGAATAACTTGATTAACTCAAATAACTCGTACTATTTAATTCAAAATTTGAAAATTTTATCGAGTTTTTCGAATCGAATTGGATTTTGCTCACCCCTAATGCCAACAATTATTTGGGTCTAATCTTGACAGGATTTAAAGAGGAACCCAAGAACTTCTTTTATAGTTACTGTAGGATGAGGCCTCGCCTCTAGATTTTGGCGGTCTCATTGCAGGCAAAAAGCGATGCCAATATTAATTTTATAACTGCTCCTGTTGATATTGGGATTGTTGGTGGTGCAGGCATAGCTTGTAATTCAGGAAGCGACTTTGAGGAAACTACCAATGTATCTCGGGAAATTAACAAAGCAATGGACCTGTGAGTTGCTTTGAGGGACATGCGCAAGAAGCGCAGGACTGATGTAGGGTTGTTAATGTGGTCACCGGTAACGAATAGGAGGCAGACTGTGGCAGGTTAGAGTCTCATCGCAAAAGGAGGGTAGATCATGCTGGCCCCTCTGTTATAATGGCCACTACTCCTACTTCTATCTCAGCGAGCTCATAGTCTGTGGCTTGCGAAAGTTCTCCTATTGTTACTCGTGGTAGTTCACCTCATCATGCTCCTCTCTACATCTCTCCTCCTTCTCTACCTCCTGATGAGGATCCATCTGCTAAATATGATGACGAGCTAGTCGTAGGTCGTGGGAGTTTGAGCACGATGGAGTTACAGAGTATGATTGAAAAGTACAAAGCTTCCATGCCAGAAATTGCAAAAAGATAGATGTGTGCCGATGAGTCATCGGGTAGTTCGTAGAAGTTTGCATTATCAAAGCTCAGTTCCTCTCTGCAAGCTCTCTTGGATGAGGCCATTGTGATCAATTTGGGCCTTGATAACAATGTTAGTAAGGCAAAGACTAATCAAAAGGAGTGCGAAGAAAAATTAGAGAGTACTCACGAGCAATACCTGAAGATGAGGGATGAAAGTGAAGGACTCTATAAGCAAAACAAGGAGCTCGCTGGGAAATTGGGGATGCATAAGTGAGAAATGATGAATTATCTAGCGAGGTTACGGTTAAAAGAGAAAGAAGTGAGGCATTGGATGCTGAGTTAAGGAGAACTGCTAAATAGCACAAGGCAATTGTGAGTCGAATCGTTGCTGAGCATAAGGCTGCGATGGCAAGCTTAAAGCAAAAATAGGCAGAAGCCTTTGAAAAATTTAAGGAGACTCTAGAAACCTTGAGCAGTCTCACTTTTAAGCTCAAGTGCAACATTCTTCTACATACTCAGGTTGTGGTTGGACCCTTTGATACTCACAAAGTTGACTTTGACGCCCTCTACGAGGTAGATATGGATCAACTTGGTTTTGATGTTCGCTTCCCCTCAAGAATTTCTTGGGATGATTTCACATCCAAGTTGAAGAACTTGAAAGATTTTTACCTTGATGAGGGTCCTTCTGAGCCGATTGTTATGCCTACTGATAACCATGACAATATCACCACAGCGCCTGCTGAAAATATTGAAGTTGCGGAGAGGGAATATGAGATCACTAGGGATATTGAAGGGGGAGAGGATGCGCCTTAAATGATTGTAAACATGTATTACTCTTTTTATGATCTGAATAAGAAAATTTGAAATTTGGAAAATTTAAAGTTCAGTTATTAGTGTTATGGGCTTATGGCATTTTATCCTTCTGTGAACTCGAGCAAATTTTTGAATTTAATCAGACCTTGAACTTAATCATGTTTTAAACTTAAAGAAATTTTGGGCTTAAGCAAATTTTTGAACTTAAGCAAATTCTTAATTTGAGTAGATTTCAAACAACATTCTTCAAAATCCTTAAGCGACTTAGTACAATTCGAGTCACTAACTGCATTGGAGCCGCGAGCTTGGATTTGTGAACTCTTAAGCTGTCAATTGGGAACGTAGGTCCGCTACTTGTGTTGGAGTTGCAAGCTTAACCCTGTAAGCTCTTAGAATATCAATTGGGAGCATAGGTCTGCTAACTGTTTTTGGAGGTTACAATCATGAACCGACAAACCTTTACAACATCAGCTGGAAACGTAAACCCGCTAGCTGTGTTGGAGCTGCGAGCTCTTAGAATATCAGCTGGGAGCATAGGTCCACTAGTTGTTTTTTGAGGTTGCGACCATAAACCGACAAACCTTTATAACATCACTTGGGAACATAGGTCTGCTAGTTGTGTCGGAGCTGCAAGCTCTTAGAATATTAGCTGGGAGCGTAGGTCTACTAGCTGTTTTTGAAGGTTATGATCATAAATTGACAAACCTTTATATAATACAAAGTACAAGTGTTTTCAAGGAAAATACTTTATTCAAAGAGTAGGAAATTACTCATAGTAATTTTTGAGGTGGTGGGCATTCCATGTTCGTGGCAGAACTATTCCTTCCATCTTTGCTAGCTTGTATGCTTCATAGCCAATCTTTTCTATTACCTTGTATGGCCTTTCCCAACTTGGAGCCATTTTTTCTCGATGCAAAGCTGGAAAACTAGCCTTAGTATCTTAGGATAAGATTGCCTACTTAGAACTATTTGTTTTTTACCTTGGAGTTGTAGTAGCGAGCTACTTGATGAGCATGCGTTGCGTTCTTGATTTTTGCTGCTTCTCTAAATTCATCTACCAAATCAAGGTTAAGCCTAATAGCTTCCTGGTTTGCACCTTCATCAAAATGTTGGGTTCTGTGCGATCACATGCCAATCTCAGTTGGGATTACTGTCTCTGTGCCATAAACAAGGGAAAAGGTTTTTTCTTCTGTCGCGGTGTAGGGTGTAGCTCGCAAAGCCCACAAGATTCTTGGTAGCTCCTCCAGCCAAGCACCTTTGGCCTCACCAATTTTCCTTTTTAAGACCCTTAAAATTTTCTTGTTCATCGCTTCTACTGGATCATTTGTTTGTGGCATTTTAACTTAACTCTAAGCCAAAGCTATTTGAAGATTGGTACAGAAGTTTTTAAATTTTCCTTGAAACTGCGTGCCATTATTTGTAATGATTAAACGAGGTACACCAAACCTACAAACAATTGACTTCCAGAGGAAGGATTCCATCTGTCTCTCCATAATGGTTTCTAGAGTTTTGGTTTCAATCCACTTGGTGAAATAATACACAACCACTACTATAAACTTCTTCTGCGTCGTGGCTATCGAAAAAATCGAAGATATCAATCCCCCAGGTCGCGAATGGTTAGGGGCTTGACATAACCTGGAGAGGCT
This sequence comes from Gossypium australe, assembly GCA_005393395.2. Taxonomy (NCBI): domain Eukaryota; kingdom Viridiplantae; phylum Streptophyta; class Magnoliopsida; order Malvales; family Malvaceae; genus Gossypium; species Gossypium australe. Next base: position 62,049,678 of record CM016614.1, on the reverse strand, counting down.
CCACTGGCTATTGATGTACCTTGGCATATCTCTGGCAAGAGTCACATGTGCAAACCAATTGATGTGCATCCTTTTGAACTGTAGGCCAATAATACCCTTGTTTGGAAATTTTCTGGGCAAGTAGCCTTCCTCCCAAATGATCACTACATATACCCTCATGAATTTCTCGCATCACGTACTCAGCCTCAGGTGGTGATAGACATTACAACAACGGATGCGAAAACCCCTTTCTATGTAGTACACCCTCTAAAATGGTATACCTAGGAATTGTAGGACAAAATAAATTGCTTCAATTTACCATGTAATTGAAAGATTCAACAATTATCTACATAGTATTGAGATATCTAATTCACCAATTAGGAATTTTTCAAATATTTGTAGTTTGTGATAATGACATACCTTGCAGCTTATGTTGTAACTTTGTGAGCTCCTTCCTATCCAAATTACCATGTGTACCCTAGAGTGTGCGAACTATGGGAGTCACCCATGTCTCCTCCTGACCTATGCATAGAACTTGTGGCACATCATAACTCGGGGTATCCCTGTGCTAAAGTAGGATTTTCCCTCTTTGCTCAATGACAGCAAAGGATGCTAGTTTGGATAAAATTTCTACAGAGTGTTGCCACTCCTTGGGATTTGCTTTACTTGGACTTTATCAAATTCCGTGAGCAATTGGGCTGCAACTGAATGATATTTTTTTCAACACTGATTCATTTACATCGTACTCACCATTCATTTACTTCACCACCAACTGTGAATCTGTGTGGATGACCAGATCCTTCACTCCTAGTTGGCGTGTTATCTGCAGTCCCGATATCAAAGCTTCATATTTTACACTACAACTCATTGCCACTAGGATCAATCAAGAATACTCTTACTCCCGACCCCACCTTAGCTGCGGAGCCGTCAACATAAACTAACCAGCTTTCCAAACTATCAATTGTATATACACCCTCATGAGGTGGGCTAACTACTAGGTTGTGTACAACAAGTAGGAAAAAGATCTTAGAATAAAGTACAAACTTATCATGTGCCATCATATAAATAACAAACTGAATTGTTGGTGTTTACTAATGTTCACATGAAGTTGAAAATAACATACACATTTAATTTCAAAAAATATTAATTATCCATTATTTCAGGTTATAAGTTGTATTACCTTTAGGGCCAACAAGCTTCTCGAAAGAACACTCCACCATAAATTCAGCCAATACATGTCCCTTTATCGTTCTCCTCGAGGCTAACTCTGTAACAGTTCGATTTTGACCCTAGTCGAAATAGTGGTTTTGGGACCACAAATCGGAGTTAGAAAAATATTTTAATATTATTTTCTGAGTCTTCAGCATGTGAATTAGTATGTGTGAATTTTTTGTGATTTAATTTGATCATTTGTGTGCTTAATTTGAGAAAAGGACTAAATCGCATAAAAGGTAAAAATGGCCTTTTAAGTTAATAAGTGCTAAATTGTTATTGTTCCTATTATGTGAAGTCCTTAAAATGGAAATATGCCATTAGTATGATAGATGGATGGTGATGGACATAAGATAATGGGATTTTAATGTTGAAATTAAAAGGGTAAATTAGTAAAATATGTATTAATGATATTATAATAAAACAAAAGCATAAAAATGGCCATTTTCTATCATATTTGGCCAGATATCATAGGAAAAGAAAAGAAGAAGACAAAGTTGGGTTCGACACTTTTAATTGTTGATTAAGGTATATTTTTACTTGGTTTTTGATAATTTCTACGTTTTTGTAATCATTGCTTCGTGTTCTTCAAAACCCATGTCTTAATTTTGTGAATTGATGAAGATTTTGAAAAGTGTCATTGATGAATTCATGAGCTTGGTGATGATTGTTGATGAAATATGAAATATATATGTTAGATTAACATGTTTTGTCTTTCGATTTTTAGTGATTTTGAGTAATTTGTACTAAATTGAGAAAATAATATTTTGAAGGGCTAAAATGTGAAATTAATGAAATGTATGGACTTGTATGAACTACATGAACATTCGGCTAAGCATGGGTATATAGATATTTTGTGTATTTTGGGGTTTTATGAAATAGGGACTAAAATGTCAAAATGTGAAAATGTAATGGCTAAATTGTAAATTGCCCTAAATATGTGCTTTTGGAATGAATTGAGTGATTTGGTGAATAAATGGGTTAAATTTGAATATGTATAGATCATGAATCGTAGAAAACGGATTTAGATCGAGGAAAGTCGAAAGTAATTGAATAGTTGAATCCGTTCGTTTACTCGAATATGAGGTAAGTCTATATACAAATAAATGTATTTGAATTGATTTATGTCTGTTTATATGAAATGTCAGTGTGTTGAATGTCTACGAGAGGATAAATATATGAATTCCGAGGAAGTGTCAACAATGTATCAATGTCCGAGAAGTCCCGTATGAACCTAGGAATAGATAGGATTACATATGTCATGACATAGGTTTCTGATATGTGATATCGTGTAAGACCAAGTCTGGGACGTTGGCATCGATTTGAGATTTACATGTAAGACCATGTCTGGGGAATTAGCATCGTATTTGATTCGTGTAAGACCCTGTCTGAGACAGTGGCATCGATATCTGAGTACATATAAGACCACGTCTGGGATGTTGGCATTGTACGACTATTCTAAGCATTCTGAGTATCTTATTTGGTTCCGAACGGTTCAACGGGCAAGTCCGAGAAATGAATGACTGTGTGAAATGTTTAATCGATTCAGGTATGTTTGAAATGTACTCTACATTTAAGTATGAAAGGTAAGTATTTATGAATAAGCAAACATGAGATAAGTGCATATTTTTGTTGAGACAAAATGTGATATATGAATGAATGAGCTATGACCTAATGAAGTACATGGTGATATGTATGTTGGTAAGCAAATGGCTAAACAAATGAGCCAAAGAAGGATTATGAATGTGCAAATGAACTATTAGTGATCTTATTTTTTATATGAATAATGAATGCTTATATGTTAAGTTTATTTGTATATGGCTTACTAAGTTTTTGAAAGCTTACTTTGTGTGTGTTTGCTTTGTTTTATAGATCGCCGAAGCTACAAAAAGCTCGGGAATCGTCGAGGATTGTCATCACACTACTCAAATCATATTTTGGTACCTTTTGAATATGTATATGTTAAGTTTGGCACGTATAGTCTAGTTGATATGGTTATGTTTTGAAAGGATGTATAGTTAGTTATGTGATATGGCTAAATAATGACATTATATGAATGAATAGTCATGTCTTATGATGCTTTGTTTGGTATGGTTAATGGCTAGTGAAAAGGTCAAAATAATGGTAAGTTTATTGATGCAAAGCAAGCATATAGTTGATGAATGGTTGTTATAATGAAATGGTAAGTGTGTGGATGGATATTATTTAGAAATGTTGTGAATGGATTGAGTTAAATGGCATATAAGTTGGTGTGATTGTTGAGCTCATAAGTGGTTAGAAATGATGAACATTTTGGTATGTATTGGTTGTCTTTGATGTTTCGATTGATGCTTAATTGTGCTTGTAGGGATGACCCAAAGTGTGGGTGGCATTTTGGCCTTACAAATGGCCTATAGTTGCCCACACAGTTGAGCACACGGGCGTGTGGCTTGACCATATCCCTCGTGGTTGTATTTTAAAATAAGTCAGACTCGACCACGAGCTAGACACACGGGCGTGTGACTGGCCGTGTGGTGCAAGTCAGTAGCGACCAAGGGTGAGGCACACGGGCGTGTCCACGGCCGTGTGGACAAGTCAGTATGTATGCCCTGTCTTGACACGGCTTAGACACACGGGCGTGTCTGAGACCGTGGGAGGCACACGGCTTGCCCACACGTGCTTGTGACCTCTGTAACTTAGAAAAATTTTTAAATTTCCAAGAATCTCCGTGTATGTTCGGTTTAGTCCCGGCCCTTTCTAAAGCATGCATAAGGTCTCGTAGACCTGTTTAAGGGACAACTTGATTTTATTCATTGAATTATATTATGAAATGTCTGTAAAAGATTTTGATTTGTTCGGTAATGTTTTTAACCCTAGACCTGCATTAGTTACGGGTTAGGGGTGTTACATTTGATTGGTATCAGAGCTACGATTTAGTCGATTCTCAGACTAACGTAGCATGTGAGAATCTAGCTATACATGTCATATATATGAAATGTGATAGTGTGATGAATCTTGACTTGTAAAATGTGTTTTCATATAGTAATGAATCTCGAAAGAGCCGTAGCTGATGATGTTGAAAGCAATGCGCCTGCTCCCGCTCAAGGGACAGCGCCATCTGATTCGAGACCGGCTACTAGCGGTCAAGAGGGAGAGGCTAAACAAGCCTTCTTCTAAATGATGAATGAGTGGTTCACTCAATATGTTAGAACTAATCCGGCTGTTTCACAACCTCCGCCCCCGCCTAATCCTCCCCAGACTTCTGTTGTACCTCCAATTATAAACTTGAATCTGTTGAATAAACCTCCGGTTGACAAAATCCGTAAGTATGGGGCTGAAGAGTTCAGGGCCACTAGTGATAACAATGCCGAGAAAGCTGAGTTTTGGCTAGAGAACACTATCTGAGTATTTGATGAAATGTTATTGACTCCTGAAGAATGTATAAAATGTGTTGTTTCTTTGTTACAGGATGCAGCTTATCAATGGTGGAAGACTTTGATTTATGTGGTTCCAAAGGAATAGGTTACATGGGATTTCTTTCAGTCTGAGTTTCGGAAGAAATATATCAGCCAGAGATTTATAGATCAAAAACGGAAGGAATTTCTAGAGTTGAAACAGGGTTGCATGTCTGTCATCGAGTATGAAAGAGAATTCGTGATATTAAGTCAGTATGCTCGGGGATGTGTCTCAACCGAAGCAATAATGTGCAAAAGATTTGAAGATGGTCTAAATGAAGATATCCGTTTGTTAGTGGAAATTCTGGAAATACTTGTTGATCGAGCGTGCAAAGTTGAAGCACTCGAAAAAGATAAAAGAAAAGCTGATTCTGAAGCTAGAGAAGTGAGAAAGAGATTTCTGAGTAAATCATTTCAGTCTGCTTCAAAAAAATTCAGAGATGAGCATAGTTGTTCAAAGGTTAATGTGGGACATTCGAATAGAGATCGAGCTAGATCACAGTCAAATTCTAAAGCTCCAGCTATATCGATGGCTAGTGTGGGAAATGTCCGATCCGAACGACCTAAATGTAAACATTATGGTAAAAGTCATCCAGGAAGTTGTAGGTTGAATGACCGAGCCTGTTTCAGATGTGGATCCTTAGACCATTTCATCCGAGATTGCTCAGAGTCTGTTGTGGAAGAGATTGTTCAGAATCTAAGATCTGATAATGTTTCAGCTAGAGGTAGACCTTCTCGAAATATAAGGAATGTCAGTAGTAGTCAGAGAGCTACGAAAGACACTGTTGCGAGATCTGAAGCTAGAGCACCTGCCAGAGCGTATGCCATCTGAGCCCGTGAGGAAGCTTCATCTCCAGATGTTATTACGAGTACATTTACTCTTTATGATACTTCTGTGATTGCATTGATAGACCCAGGCTCTACTCATTCGTATATATGTATGAACTTAGTATCCAGTAAGACTTTGTCTGTTGATCGTTGTTTTATGTGATGTCAAAGTCTTAAAATTTATATAAAGAATGATCGAACCTGGAAACTAACTATGACAATGATTTGAGGCAAGCGCACCTATCGAACAGTAGTATAGTTAAGGCAAGACCGGATTGTCGAACCCAAAGGAACTAAAAGTACTAATACTAACTCTCTTTTTATTATCTAGCCTAAGAATTAAGAGAATTGTTTATCTAATCTAAAATTAACTACTCAACTAATCTAAAGATGTAAAGACAAAGAGAATGAATTAGGGAAAATAACTTTGAGGAAAAACCAATTGATTAAGACGATACCCAAGGAAGAATCCACCTAGACTTCACTTGTTATCTAACTCTGAACTAGACAATTTATTCATTTGACTTGATCCGTAAAATTCCCTAATGTATATTAATCCCTCTCTCGAGGCGACTAACGTCTAGCCCTAGGTTGATTAATTGAAATCTCTTTCTAATTAAAACCCATAGAATTGCATTAACTCGATCTATGGACTCCCATATTAGGTTTCACCCTAAACCGGCAAAATCTCGTCACCCTATCTCTAGGCGTGCGATCAACTCCGCTTAATTATGCTAGATCTTCTCTTAGGCAGAGACTTTTGCTCTTCCATCTAAGCACATCACACTTGAATTAATATCCCGGAAATATCAACACAAGAATTAAGAACACATAATTAAGAACAAGTCAAATATTTATCATATAGTTCAACAAAAGATAACAAGATTCATCTTAGGTTTCATCCCCCCAGGTATCTGAAGGTTTAGTTCATAACAATAAAAGAAAACATCTCAGAAGAAAAGATAAAACAAAACATAAGAAATCCCTAAAACCCCCTGAAGGAATTGAAGGAGAGATCCTTCGTCTTGAGTATGATTTTGGCTTCTTGAGATGAATCAACTGGCTATCTTCGAGTAAATCCCCACAAATCTGCCCTCTTTGGCCTAGCTGGACGCCCCCTTATTAAAGCCTTGGGTTCCTCCTCAGGTTATACTTAGGGTGTTTATATAGGCTTGAGAATGTGTTTATTCGCCCCTAAGTATCCTAATCCGAGTGAAATTTCTCTTAGTCACGGCAGGGACACGCCCATGGCACACGCCCATGTAAGTTGTGGCCAGGCCGTGTTCGAGGCTGTTGAATGAGGCACAGCGTGTGGTCTTGGGCCCAGGCCGTGTGGATTTTGTGATATGGCTCATTTACCCCGTTTTGGGCCCGTTTCTCGTTCTTTTCATCCTTTGGTGCTCTCATGGGTATAAAACATGAAAACAAAGGATTAAGAGCACCAAATTACACAATTCGAGGCTTAAATCATCCAAAAGCATGCTAAATGCGGGCCTAAAATATGTTACTTTTACGGTTTATCAAATACCCCCACGCTTAAGCTTTTGCTTGTCTTCAATCAAAATTCTCAACTCACAATTAAAATGAACTTCCTTGATTCATAATATTCATCAATAATATTTCATCATAATTCAAAGATAATTCATACATTGATAATTCAACTCAAAGAGTCTTAAAGATTCAAACAATCAAAGTCATACATTTATAGCCCGAAAACGTTAGGTGTTTCCCCTTACCTAATTAATTACCTTTGATTCAAAATTGACAAGGGTTTACATCCTCACTAAAGATTCACTCAAATCACTCAAAGTGTTTAACGTTCAAAGTTAAGCACTCAAAAGTCGAACATGAAGAGTTAATCCCATAGGCTTGCATGAAAATCAAATCTCCACCACTATAATATGAGATGATACACAAATCAAAAGGTCTTTAACAAGGTTGTAACGAAGCTTGGGTTAAATGTGTGGATAAAGGCTGAATTAACGGGTTAGAATCGAGATTGACCTGACAAATTACCTAACTAGAAACAATGAACTGAATATAAGTAATTACATCAATTGGAAACTAATAATACTACTATTGATAATACTCTAATACGAGCTTCTTCAATAATTGGAATTTAATGTATAAGCTCACCAAATCACAAAACTAATAATGAATATACTTCGTTTTTTTTAAGAACAAGTCAAATATACATAATAAAGGATAAATTTAACGATTGAAATAAAAAGAATAGTTAGGCAACTAATCAAATCAAATCTCGACATAAAAGGTAGTAAAAAAGGAATGGTGATAACAAATACAAAGGGTTTTGGGTTAATATTAGCGGGTGAGTCAATAAATGGGTTGTTAGGATCAACGGGGTTCACTAGGGGTTAATTGTGAAGGTAGGCTTTTAGTGGAGTGAGTGGGTTAAAACCTAGGTGCCTTTATCATCTCTGTATATCAAATCAAATGTGTGGTCTCGACATGTATAATCGATGCAAGTTTTAGAATAACAAATCAATGTTGACACACTCATAATCAATAAAGTGAGCAAGAAAAAGAATATATGCTTTATAAGGCTCAAAATCTCACAAAAATTATGGGTATTTGATGTCAACCTCACAAATTTCAAACTTCAAGGTAATAATTAAATTCAGGTAGACAACCTAAAAATTTTAATTTTGAAAAATAGACTTATCATGCTTGATTCTCTAGTGTTCTTCAAATTTAATCATCAATGCACAATTATCAATGACTTAATCCAAAACACATCCATAAAAATCATAAACCAAAGGAAATTTCATTCTAACCATAATATGAGAGACTTACTTTAGAACAAGGCATAATTCAAGGATTTTCAAATAATACTATAGTTAACCCCCCACACTTAAGGTGTACATTGCCCTTAATGTACAAAGATAGATATGACAAATAATAATAAATTGATAAGGTAGGGAGAGATGTAAAACTTCCTGAATTTTGGATAGGTTCCTTGAATCAGAGGTGAAAGGTAAGTGATGAGGACTTTAGGCATGTGGTTGTGACTACTCCTAGTGATGTGTTCATTTTCTGTAGTGTCAAATTGAACCTTTGTGAACTGCGAAGTCATTAGTTAGATATTCATGGAGAACTATGAGTGTTGTTAGAGATACTCGAGGGTTAGATAGCCAGTGATAAAGAAATGAAACTGAAATAATAAAATTTTTGAACATGAAGGTTAAAAAGTCTTAATTAATATGAAAATAAACTAAAAGAAAGAAAAAATAAAAATAAAAATAAAGATGGAAAATAAACTAAAAAATAAAGAAAATAAAAGGACTCAAGGGTCCTCGTCATCGGCTGGGTCGCGTGGTGGTGGCGGCGATGAGATGTGAAGGTGCTGACATATCTGGTGGAGGGTGCTGTCAATATGGTCGAAGCACTGGAAGCATTGCTGCTCAAATCGTGTTAGGCACTTAGATATGTCTGAAATAGATGCCGCCGTATGGGATGGACGATGGCTCGATTATGGTGCTTCTATGTCGGGGGACATCATCAGTAATGTCCTCAGGGTCCTCCTCGTCGGTAAGAGGTGCTAGCCAATATTGGGGAGGATCGGTCCCACGTCAACGCTGAATCATCCTCATATGTAGCATCATCTGGTGATCGTGTCTGTCAAGTCTTAAAAATTTTTATAAAGAATGATCGAACCTGGAAACTAACTATGACAACGATGTGAGGCAAGCGCACCTATCAAACAATAGTATAGTTTAGGCAAGACCGGAATGTCGAACCCAAAGGAACCAAAAGTACTAGTACTAACTCTCTTTTTATTATTTAGCCTAAGAATTAAGGGATTTATTTATCTAATCTAAATTAATTAACTACTAAACTGAAGATGTAAAGACAAAGAGAAAGAGTTTGGGAAAATAACTTGAGGAAAAACTAATTGATTAAGACGATACCCAAGGAAGAATCCACCTAGACTTCACTTGTTATCTAACTCTGAACCAGACGATTTATTCACTTGACTTGATCCGTAAGATTCCCTAAGTTATATTAATCCCTCTCTCGAGGCGACTAACGTCTAACCCTAGGTTGATTAATTGAAATCTCTTTCTAATTACAACCCCTAGAATTGCATTAACTAGATCTATGGACTCCCATATTAGGTTTCACCCTAATCCGGCAAAATCTCGTCACCCTATCTCTAGGCGCGCGATCAACTCCGCTTAATTATGCTAGATCTACTCTTAGGCAGGGACTTTTGCTCCTCCACCTAAGCACATCATACTTGAATTAATATCCCGGAAATATCAACACAAGAATTAAGAACACATAATTAAAAACAAGTCAAATATTTATCATATAGTTCAGCAAACGATAACAAGATTCATCTTAGGTTTCACCCCCTCAGGTATCCGAAGGTTTAGTTCATAACAATAAAAGAAAACATCTCAAAAGAAAAGATAAATCCAAACATAAAAAATCCCTAAAACCCCCTGAAGGAATTGAAAGAAAGATCCTCCGTCTTAAGTATAATTCCGGCTTATTAAGATGGATCAATTGGCTATCTTCGAGTGATTCCCACAAATCTGACCTTTCTGGCTTGGCTCCTTGGCCTAGCTAACCGCCCCCTTCTAGGTTATACTTAAGGTGTTTATATAGGCTTTTGAGATAGGTTTCTTTGCCCCTAAGTATCCTTTTCTGAGTGAAATTGCTCTTTTCCACGACAGGGGCACGACCATGGCACACGCCCGTGTGAGTCGTCTTTAGGCCGTGTTCCAACTTTTAATGAGGCACGGGTCGTGTGGTCTTGGGCCCAGGCCGTGTCGATTTCTATTTCGGTCCAATTTGGTTCGTTTTAAGCCAGTTTCTCATTCTTTTCATCCTCGGGTGCTTTCCTGAGTATAAAATATGAAAAGAAAGGATTAAGAGCATATTTTTACATAATTCAAGGCTTAAATCATCCAAAAGCATGCTAAATGTGGGCCTAAAATATGTTACTTTTACGGTTTATCATTTGGATGCCCTGTGGGGACATCTGACCTATCAGTGTGAGTGAGGAGGTTTGTGCGTCGGTGTTGAGGAGCCCGAAATATCGAGCCAAGCGTGTGATGTAGGGACCCATAAATATGACCCCTCTCATGTGCTGCTCCGTCTGGTGTTGAATGGTGCGGGCTATAAAATAGGCTAGGTCGAAAACATGTCCGTTTAGCATGCACCATAGATAGTAGGCGTCGTGAGTATTAACGATGCTGGTGCTTTCTCGCCGCCCTGTCAGTGTTGAGCTAAAATAGCATGCACGTACCTCAAGGCTGGAGCAAGGGCTGTTGCTTTTGAGCGGCTGAGGTGATAATGGTTGTTGTTGGGAGCTATCTTGTGCCAACATCTGGTGGGGCTGTAATGAATATGGCGATGTAACTCCGAAAGATCATTCTCTGCTATGAAGTCGTCCGTATATTGTCCCAATGCAGCCCCAAATTGCGGTACGTTCAGCTGTCGTATTGTGCCTCCGAGACGGAATTGTATTGTACCTCGATCATCGTGACGTGTCATCACCATCTGAAGTTGGAACGTTGAGTAGAGCTCCAAAGTGAGCTCTAGGTATGTGGGCTCGATAATGTTGAAGAATTGGTCCCAAGGATCTGTGAATAATAAGGCGCGAACCTCCTCTGCTAGCTGGACCTACTCTAAGGCGGTCCAATCGATACACCTTTCTATGCCGAGAGGTCTTGCGCGTAGTATCTTATAACGGTCCTCTTGGGCTCCTGGAAGAAATCGTAGAAACGTGTGGCGCACTTCAGTTGATGCGCTTGCAGAGAACTGGGTCCCTTTCGCTTTTTAGAACTCGGGGCTGTGGTTTTCTTTCCTCGGGATGACGACATTGTACCTGAAAGTATTAATTATTCAAGTAATATTTCTATCAAGAAATATCAATATTTTGATCAATATCCAAAATATATAAAAACCGTTCAGCATAAACTGTTCAACCATATTTAGTACAAGCAAGCATTTTGACAACGAACGATTCCCATTCAAATTATTATGTACACAATGACTAAAGTAATAGTATTCAAAATAGTGATAAAATCCTAAGGTTTAATCTTAATAATTCATGATAATAATAAAAAGGAACTTAACTAAATAAAATTCTAATTATAAAATAGTTAAAAAGATGGGAATGAAAAAGTGAGGGGTGACCAGTAGTGTTTTTGGAGCGTGGCGGCGTGGATGGGTGGAGCACGGGCGCGTAACGGTGGGGCACAGATGTGTGCTGTAAATATTCTGGGTAACACGGCAGGGGAGCGGGCGTGGACTCTTGTTAACACGGGCATGGCTTCAGATTTTTTTATGGTTATGTGAAAGGTAGAGAGGTGAGGGAGTGGTGGGAGTTAATGGTAGTGAGTTTTGTTAATGGTGACCGGAGTGGGGGTAGGGATTTTGAGAGAAAAGGCTTAGGGTTGGGGGTTTTGGGGAAGATGAATGTCATGTTCTTTAAATAGGGATGAGGACACGGGCAGAGGCCACGCTCGTGCTCGATTTTTTTCCTGTGTTTTTCGCAATTTTCAAATTTGGGAGCGTTCAGGTCTTTGGCCACGCCCGTGTTCCTTGGGCGTGGGCTTTTTTCATTCGTTTCTCCCACGTCCGTGGTTAGGGTCCCATGCCCGTGCTCAATAAGTCAGTGTCTCACACGGATGTGTAACACAGGCTTGTCTCATGCCCGTGTTTGTTTAGTCAGGATAGTCCACGGGAATAAGGCATGACCGTGGGACGGTTATCGCAGCCCGTGTTGGGGAATATTCTCTTCTTTTGTCACGCACGGCTACTGGCACGCCAGTGTCTCATCCCATGGCATCCACACAGCCACGGGCACGCCCATGTGTAAGGCCTTGTGGTAGGAAAACCTGTGCTCACTGGATTCATTAGTTTGGAGTTAGATGCTAAAAATTAAAAATATAATGTTAGTGAAGTCAGTGCTCGGGTTGCCTCCTGAGAAGCGTTCGTTTAAAGTCTTAAGCTAGACTCACCCTATTTTCATTTCTAAATGAAGGTTCACGTAGCTGAAGCTCCTCTCTCAATTCCTTGAAATCTTCACCATTATAAAGTTTCAATCGATGGCCATTTACCTTAAATGTTCCCTGAGTTGGATGGGTTACCTCGATTGTGCCGTATGGAAAAATAGTTTTGATCACGAATGGGCCTGACCATCTTGATTTCAGCTTTCCAGGAAATAGTTTGAGTCTTGAATTATACAGCAGGACCAAGTCTACTACTTCGAATTGCTTTGATTTTTTTAAACGAGCATCATGGAGTCGTTTTGTTGCCTCCTTATATAGTCGTGAGTTCTCGTAGGCCTCAACTATTCATCTAGTTCATTCAACTGCATCATCCTCTTCCCACCTGTGGTTTAAGATCGTAATTCAAGCATTTTATAGCCCAATACGCTTTGTGCTCTAACTCAAATGGTAGATGACAACTTTTTCCGTAGACAAGATTGTATGGGGATGTTCCCAAAGGGGTTTTAAATGATGTTCTATAGGCCCATAAACCATCATCTACTTTTACTGCCCAATCTTTCCTATTTGATTCAACTGTTTTCTCTAGGATTCGCTTAAGCTCTCGATTTGCCACTTCCACTTGCCCACTGGTTTGAGGATGATAAAGGGTAGCTGTTCTGTGGGTACTCCATATTTTTTTAAGACTTTATCAAATTGAGTATTGCAAAAGTGAGTACCCCTATCACTGATAATCGCTCTAGGTGTTCCAAAACGAGAGAAGAGTTTATTAAGAAACTTTACTACAGCTCTAGCATCATTAGTATGTAAAGCTTGGGCTTCCACCCATTTTGACAAGTAATCTACTGCTACTAAGATGTATTTATTTCCGAATGAACTAGGGAACAGACCCATAAAGTCAATACCCCATACATCGAATATCTCACATGATAACATATATGTTTGAGGAATTTCATCGCGTTTAGATAATAAATACATCACACGAAGTGGCATTTATCACACGAAGCGGGATACCTGTTGGCGTCTTTAAACAAAGTTGGCCAATAAAATACTGATTCGAGCGTTTGTCTGCTGTCTTAATCCTGCTGTAATGTCCTCCTGAAGGTCCTGAATGGCAATGTTCTAGGATTTTACTTGCTTCCGCCTTTGTAACGCATCTCCGAATTACTTGATCTGCACATATGCGGAAAAGAAAGGGATCCTCCCAAAAATAGCTTTTCGCATCAGTAAAGAATCGCTTCTTTTGAGGATGTGTTAACCTTTTTGGTAGGATGTTAGCAGCTAAATAATTTGCAATATCTGCAAACCACAGTACCTCAGATTTGGTTATAGAAAAGAGTTGTTCCTCAGGGAACAAGTCGTTTATCTCACTCTCGTTGAACTCTTCAATATGTGGGTTCTCAAGCCTGGAGAGGTGATCTGCTGCAAGATTTTCAGCTCCCTTCTTATCCTGAATTTCCAAATCAAATTCTTGTAAAAGTAAGATCCATCGTATGAGTCGAGGTTTTGCATCAGGTTTAGTTAAAAGATAACGAAAAGATGAATGCTCAGTGTAAATGACAACTTTAGATAATATCAGATACTATCTAAATTTGTCAAATGCAAAAACTACAGCTAGTAATTCTTTCTTTGTGGTGGTGTAGTTTTCTTGTGCAGGCGTCAATGTTCTGCTAGCATAATAAATTGGCTGAAAATGCTTCCCAAAACTACACATACTGCAAAATCCTTGCATCACACATTAGTTCAAAGGGTAGATTCCAATCAGGTGCAATTATAATTGGAGCATTTATTAGTTTATCTTTGAGAATATTAAATGCATCTAGACACTCCTGGTCAAAATTGAAAGGAACATCTTTTTCTAGTAATCTTGTTAAAGGCTTAGCTATTTTAGAGAAATCTTTAATGAATCTTCTGTAAAATCCAGCATGTCCTAAAAAACTTCTAATAGCCTTAACTGAACTAAAGGGAGGCATTTTTTCTATGGTTTCAATCTTTGCTTTATCTACCTCGATCCCTTTACTAGAAATCTTATGTCCTAACACAAGCCCCTCTCTAACCATAAAGTGACATTTTTCCCAATTCAACACAAGATTCGTTTCCTCACATCTTATTAGAACTCGTTCTAAATTTTTAAGGCAAAAGTGGAAAGAATTACCGAATACCGAGAAGTCGTCGACAAATACCTCCATAATGTCTTCCACAAGTTTATCAAATATGGCCAACATGCAGCGCTGAAAAGTAGCAGGAGCATTACATAATCCAAAAGGCATTCTACGATAAGCAAACGTACCGTATGGACATGTAAATGTTGTCTTTTCTTGATCCTCAGGAGCTATTGGGATTTGGAAGTAGCAGGAGAGTCCGTCCAAGAAGCAGTAGTACATATGCCCAGATAATCTTTCTAACATCTGATCAATAAAGGGAAAGAAGTGATCTTTTCTGGTGGCATCGTTCAGCTTCCTATAGTAAATACAGACTCTCCAACCTATGACTGTTCTTGTAGGAATCAATTCATTCTTTTCGTTGGCTACAACAGTCATGCCTCCTTTCTTCGGAACTACCTGCACAGGACTTACCCAAGTACTGTCAGAAATAGGATAAATTATTCCTGCATCTAGAAGTTTAATTACCTCAGCTTTGACAACTTCTTTCATATTGGGGTTCAAACGTCTCTGAGGTTGCATACATGGTTCATACTCATCTTCCATTAAAATTTTGTGAGTGCAAAATGATGGGCTTATTCCTTTAATGTCAGACATTTTCCACGCTATGACTCTTTTATGTTTCCTTAGTACCCTTAGCAAATCTTCTTTTTTCTTTGGGTCCTAATTCTGAAGAGATGATTACTGGTAGCATAGAATTATCCTCGAGGAATGCGTATTCTAAATGTTTTGGTAATTGTTTTAACTCTAATTTGGGCGGTTCATCAATAGAGGGTTTCTGTTTTAGTTCGTCGTTGATTTCAATACCTTCTATTTTCATCTGTCTAGAGGATGATGTATTAGGATTCAATTCATCAATATTGTCATCTATCTCCTCTCCTTGTGAAAGACACAGTTTCATCGTGTCATTGTGCATAATTTCTTGCAAAGCCTCTTAAAAAATGCGATCAGTGGCATCAACAATGTAACAAGAATCATCTTGTTCTCTAGAATATGGCATGACATCGTAAATTTGGAAAACAATTTCCTCATCGCCTACCCTTAGTGCAAGTTTACCATCGCCAACATAAATGACAGCCCTAGCAGTAGCTAGAAAGGGTTGTCCCAAAATTAAAGGTACCTCTACGTCCTCATTCATGTCAAGCACAACAAAATCAATGGGAAATATAAATTAATCTACTTTTACCAGAACATCTTCGATAATTCCCCTAGGATACTTAACAGATCTGTCAGCTAACTGAATACTCATCCTAGTGGGTTTTGGTTTCCCGAGACCAAGTTGCTTAAACATTCTATAAGGCATTAGATTAATACTGACACCTAAATCAGCTAGTGCTTTCTCTATGTTCAAACTACCAATTAAACAGAGGATAGTGAAACTTCCTGGATCTTTCAATTTGGTTGGCAGCTTGTTTTGGATGATAGCTGAGCATTCTTCATTAAGTTCCATTGTTGAAATTTCCTCAAACTTCCTCTTATTTGTTAGAAGCTCCTTTAAAAATTTTGCATATGTTGGCATCTGCGAAATAGCTTCAACAAAAGGTAAGTTAATATGTAACTGTTTGAAAAGTTAAAGAAATTTACCATATTGTGCGTCTAAGCGGTCTTTCTTCAACTTCACTGAATATGGGATCGTTGGTTTAATTTTCTCATGGGTCGTGGTTGCCCTTGCCTTATCGGTTTCATGTGGTATCTTTTTCTTCGTTTCGACTAACTCCCTTCCACTTTTTAGCGTCTCTGCTTTTACCTGCTCTTTTTCCCTAGGTAAGCTTTCTGATCGTATTTCAGAAACTATCTTAGCAAGTTGCGCAATTTGATCCTTGAGCTCCTGTGTCGATGCTTCAAGTTTTGTTTCTATATTTTGGAAACGTGTTTCTGTGGCTGCTATGAATTTTGTTAGCATCTCCTCGTGGTTCGGCTTCTTTTCCTGTGGGTAGGGCTGTTGTTGGAAGTTTTGGGATGGTTGTTGCCTTTGATTTCCTTGGCCACCCCATGAGAAATTAGAGTGGTTCTTCCAACCTGGATTATAAGTATTACTATAAGGGTTATTATTAGATCGGAAATTGTTACCCATATAGTTCATTTGTTCACTCTCCATGCCCTGTCCGTAGGGTAGGTACTCAGGATTCGTCACTCCTCCACTTGTGTCACACTACATAATTGGATGTGCCTGCGAAGAACCATAGTAGGGTTACTGCGACGAGGTTGAAAACTCCGGTTGCTTTGGCTAGCCTTGTCCTTGTAACTTGCCACTAATAGCTATTAAATGACATCTCCTCTATAAACTCGTAGGCTGCTTCAAGAGTTTTGTTGTTCAGGGTTCCACCGGCTGCTGAATCGATTAATTGCCTTGTTGAAGGGTTCACACCGTTGTAGAAAGTTTGGACTTGTAGCCACAAAGGTAATCCGTGGTGTGGGCACCTCCTCAACAAGTCTTTGTATCTCTCCCATGCATCATAAAGTGTCTCTAAATCCATCTGCACAAAAGAAGAGAAATCATTCCTTAACTTGGCCGTTTTGCCCGGTGGAAAACATTTTAATAAAAAATTTTTGGTCATTTGATCCCATGTAGTGATTGACCCTCGTCGAAGAGAATGCAACCACTGTTTGGCTTTATTTCTCAAAGAAAAGGGAAATAACCGAAGCCGGATGGCATCATCAGTAACGACATTTATCTTCAAAGTGTCGTAAAATTCTAGGAAATTCGCTAAGTGTGTGTTAGGATCCTCATCCTACAAACCATCAAACTGAACAAACTGTTGTACCATCTGTATAGTGTTAGGTTTCAGTTCAAAATTATTTGCAGCAATAGTAGGCCTAACAATACTTGACTCAGTTCCTGTTAAACTAGGTTTAGCATAATCATACATAGTTCGAGGAGCATGATGTTCGACCATCTCTAGAGGTGGTGGATTATTCTCAGCCATCTCTTCGGTGGTATTGATTTCGGCTTCTTGATCTTCTTCTATGTAGTTTAAGCTTCACCTTATTTCTCTGCGATTTCTGCGAACGGTACCTTCAATATCACTGTCGTAAATTAGGGGTCCTGTCGGGTTCCTTCTAGTCATAAACTAGAGGTGCCTGAAAGGAACAAAAGAAAGAAAATTAGCAAAGTTAAAAATAAATAAAAAATAAATTGCAAAAAATAAAAATGGCTAAAGTAATAAAAATTAAGCTTTCTTAATATTTTAGTTCCCCGGCAACGACGCCAAAAACTTGATCGTTGTTTTATGCGATGTCAAAGTCCTAAAATTTATATAAAGAGTGATCGAACCTGGAAACTAACTATGACAACGATTTGAGGCAAGCGCACCTATCGAACAGTAGTATAGTTAAGGCAAGACCGGATTGTCGAACCCAAAGGAACTAAAAGTACTAATACTAACTCTCTTTTTATTATCTAGCCTAAGAATTAAGAGAATCGTTTATCTAATCTAAAATTAACTAATCAACTAATACAAAGAGAATGGATTGGGGAAAATAACTTTCAGGAAAAACCAATTGATTAAGACGATACCCAAGGAAGAATCCACCTAGACTTCACTTTTTATCTAACTCTGAACCAGACGATTTATTCATTTGACTTGATCCGTAAGATTCCCTAATGTATATTAATCCCTCTCTCGAGGCGACTAACGTCTAACCCTAGGCTGATTAATTGAAATCTCTTTCTAATTAAAACCCCTAGAATTGCATTAACTCGATCTATGGACTCCCATATTAGGTTTCACCCTAAACCGGAAAAATCTTGTCACCCTATCTCTAGGCGTGCGATCAACTCCGCTTAATTATGCTAGATCTACTCTTAGGTAGGGACTTTTGCTCCCCCACCTAAGCACATTACACTTGAATTAATATCTAAAAAATATCAACACAAGAATTAAGAACAAGTCAAAAATTTATCATATAGTTCAGCAAACGATAACAAGATTCATCTTAGGTTTCATCCCCCTCAGGTATATGAGGGTTTAGTTCATAACAATAAAAGAAAACATCTCAGAAGAAAAAATAAAACAAAGCATAAGAAATCCCTAAAACCTCCTGAAAGAACTGAAGGAGAGATCCTCTGTCTTGAGTATGATTTTGGCTTCTTGAGATGAATCAACTGGCTATCTTCGAGTAAACCCCCACAAATCTGCCCACTTTGGCCTAGCTGGACGCCCCTTACTAAAGCCTTGGGTTCCCCCTCAAGTTATACTTAGGGTGTTTATATAGGCTTCGGAATGTGTTTCTTCTCCCCTAAGTATCCTAATCCGAGTGAAATTTCTCCTAGTCACGGCAGGGACACGCCCATGGCACACACCCGTGTAAGTCATGGCCAGGTCGTGTTCGAGGCTGTTGAATGAGGCACGGCCGTGTGGTCTTGGGCCCAGGCCGTGTGGATTTTGTGATATGGCTCATTTACTCCGTTTTGGGCCCGTTTCTCGTTCTTTTCATCCTTTGGTGCTCTCCTGGGTATAAAACATGAAAACAAAAGATTAAAAGCACCAAATTACACAATTCAAGGCTTAAATAATCCAAAAGCATGCTAAATGTGGGCCTAAAATATGTTACCTTTACGGTTTATCACCTGTAGAGTCTACTGAATTTGTTATTAGAGTATCGAACCCCTTAGGTAAAAGTGTCCTGGTTGACAAAGTATGCAAGAACTGTCCATTGATGTTTAGAGATGTTTGTTTTCCAGCTGATCTGATGCTATTACCATTTGATGAGTTTGATATAATTTTGGTTATGGAATGGTTGACATTGCATAATGCTGTTGTGAATTACAGAAGAAAGACTATTGATTTGAGATGCCAGAATAATGAAATAGTTCGAATTGAGTCTAATGATTTGAATGGGTTACTGGCTGTGATATCAGTGTTGAAAGCTCAGAATTATATGAAAAAAGGTTATGAAGCTTATTTTGCTTATGTGATTGACTCGAAAGTAACTGAAAAGAAAGTTGAATTAGTGCCAGTTGTCTGTGAATTCCTTGATGTATTTACTGAAGAATTGCCTGGATTACCTCCAATACGTGAAGTTGAATTTAGTATTGAGTTGTTACCGGGAAAAACTCCTATTTCGATAGCTCCATACAGAATGGCACCGACATAATTGAAAGAGTTGAAGTCACAGTTGCAAGAGTTGATAGATAGAGGATTTGCAAGACCGAGTTTCTCACCTTGGGGTGCTCCTGTTCTATTTGTGAAAATGAAAGATGGCATGATGAGAATGTGCATTGATTACCATCAGTTGAACAAAGTGACTATCAAGAACAAATATCCTTTACCTAGAATTGATGATTTGTTTGATCAGCTAAAAGGAGCCACGGTGTTTTCAAAGATAGATCTGAGATCGGGATATTATCAGTTGCGAGTAAAAGATTCAGATATTCCAAAAACTGCTTTCAAAACGAGGTACGGGCATTACGAGTTTTTAGTTATGCCTTTTGGACTAACAAATGCTCTTGCTATTTTTATGGATCTGATGAACAGAATTTTCAGACCGTATTTAGATCGATTTGTTTTTGTATTCATTGACAACATTTTGATTTATTCACGTGATGAGATTGAGCATACCGAGCATCTGAGAATCGTGTTACAAACTTTGCGAGATAAGTAATTGTATGCAAAATTCAGTAAATGTGAATTCTGGTTGCGAGAAGTTGGTTTCCTAGGGCATATTGTGTTAGCTTCTGGTATACGGGTTGATCCGAGCAAGATTTCTACTATTCTGAAATGGAAATCTCTGAAGAATGTGTTTGAAGTTCGCAGTTTTCTAGGACTTGCTGGTTATTATCGACGGTTTGTAAAAGGTTTTTCAATGATAGCTACTCCGTTGACTAGATTGCTTCAGAAAGATGTGAGATTTGAATGGTCCGATAAATGTCAAAAAAGCTTTGATCAGCTAAAAACTCTGTTGACTGAAGCTCCAGTTTTGGTACAACCAAAATCGAGTAAAGAATTCGTGATTTATAGTGATGCTTCATTGAATGGTCTGGGATGTGTTTTGATGCAGGAAGGCAAAGTTATAGCTTATGCCTCGAGACAATTGAAGCTACATGAAAAGAACTATCCGACACACGATCTTGAGCTAGCTGCGATTGTGTTCACATTAAAGATTTGGTGTCATTATCTCTTTGGTGAGAAATGTCATGTATTTTCGGATCATAAAAGTTTTAAATATTTGACGACTCAGAAAGATTTGAATCTGCGACAGAGAAGATGGTTAGAGATTTTGAAAGACTATGAGCTTGTGATAGACTATCATCCGGGTAAGGCAAATGTTGTTGCTGATGCACTGAGTTGGAAATCATTATTTGCATTATGTGCGATGAATGCTCATTTAGACCTGTCTGATGATGGTTCAGTTTTGGCAGAATTGAAAGCGAAACCGTTGTTTTTACAGCAAATATGTGATGCTCAGAAAGTTGATAATGATATGGTTGCGAAATGAGCTCAATGTGATTTGAGTTCTGATTCTAAATGTCGAGTTGATGATGAAAATTGTTTGAGATTTCAAGATCGAATTTGTGTTTCGAGAAATCCAGAATTATTACGGTTAATTTTGAATGAAGCTCATAATAGTCGCCTATCAGTTCATCCGGGAAGTACAAAGATGTACCATGATTTGAAGCAACATTATTGGTGGTCTGGTATGAAAAGAGATATCTTTGATTTTGTATCGAAATGTTTAGTCTGTCAGCAAGTTAAAACTGAACATCAGGTGCCATCAGGTTTGTTACAGCCGATTTTGATTTCCGATTGGAAATGGGATAAAGTGACAATGGATTTTATTTCAGGTTTGCCTCTAACTCTAAGAAAGAAAGATGCAATTTGGGTAATAGTTGATCGATTGACAAAATTCGCCCATTTTATTTCAGTAAGATATGATTACTCACTTAATAAGTTAGCTTAGCTTTACATTTCTGAGATTGTGAGATTGCACGGGGTGCCATTGCCTATTGTGTTAGATAGAGATCTGAGATTTACTTTAGGTTCTGGAAGAAATTGCAAGAAGCCCTAGGTAGTAAATTGCATTTCAGTACGACTTTTCACCCGCAGACAGACGGTCAATCCGAGCAAATTATTCAGATACTAGAGGATATGTTGAGATGTTGCATTCTTGAGTTTAATGGTACGTGGGAACAATACCTGCCATTGATTGAATTTGCATACAATAATAGTTTTCAGTCGAGTATCAAAATGACACCTTATGAGGTTTTATACAGATGCAAATGTCGAACACCTCTGTATTGGACCGAGCTCAGTGAAAATAAGGTACACAAGGTCGATTTGATAAAAGACACTAAACAGAAAGTGAAAGTAATTCGTGACAGTCTGAAAGTAGCGTCTGATCGTCAGAAATCTTATGCATATTTGAAACGAAAAGATATTGAATTTACTATCGGTGATAAAGTGTTCTTGAATGTGTCTCCGTGGAAGAAAGTACTCCGATTTGGACGTAAAGGCAAATTGAGTCCGAGATTTATCGAGCCGTATGAGATCATCGAGCGTATTGGACCTGTTGCTTATAAATTATTGTTGCCACCTGAGCTGGAAAAGATTCATAATGTATTTCATGTGTCAATGCTTCGTCGATACAGATCTAATCCATCACATATGATTACTCCGTCTGAGATTAAAATTCGTTCCGATATGACTTATGACGAGAAACCGATCCGTATCTTAGATCGTGAGGTGAAAGGGTTGAGAAATAAAAAGATCTCGTTAATAAAAGTGTTATGGCATCGACACAGGATGGAAGAGGCTACGCGGGAACCTGAAGATTCAATGAGACAACAATATCCGAATCTGTTTAACGGTAAGATTTTCGGGGACGAAAATCCCTAACGGGGGGGAAATTGTAAAAGTCTGATATTGACCCTAGTTGAAATTGTGGTTTTGGGACCACAAATCTGAGTTAGAAAAATATTTTAATATTATTTTTCGAGTCTTCAGCACGTGAATTAGTATGTGTGAAATTTCTGTGATTTAATTTGATCATTTGTGTGCTTAATTTGAGAAAATGGCTAAGTCGCATAAGAGGTAAAAATGGCCTTTTAAGTTAATAAGTGCTGAATTGTTATTGTTCTTATTATATGAAGTCTTTAAAATGGACATATGCCATTAATATGATAGATGGACGGTGATGGACATAAGATAATGGGATTTTAATGTTGAAATTAAAAGGGTAAATTAGTAAAATATGTATTAATGATATTATAATAAAACAAAAGCATAGAAAATGGCCATTTTCTATCATCTTTGGCTGGATATCATAGGAAAAGAAAAGAAGAAGACAAAGTTGGGTTCGACACTTTTAATTGTAGATTAAGGTATGTTTTTGACTTGGTTTTTGATAATTTCTACGTTTTTGTAATCGTTGCTTCGTGTTCTTCAAAACCCATGTCTTAATTTTGTGAATTGATGAAGAATTTGAAAAGTGCAATTGATGAATTCATGAGCTTGGTGATGATTGTTGATGAAATATGAAATATATGTGTTAGATTAACATGTTTTATCTTTGGATTTTTAGTGATTTTAAGTAATTTGTACTAAATTGAGAAAATAATATTTTGAAGGGCTAAAATGTGAAATAAATGAAATGTATGGACTTGTATGAACTACATGAACATTTGGCTAAGCATGGGTATATAGAGATTTTGTGTATTTTGGAATTTTATGAAACAGGGACTAAAATGTCAAAATGTGAAAATGTGAGGGCTAAATGGTAAATTGCCCTAAATATGTGCTTATGGAATGAATTAAATGATTTTGTGAATAAATGGGTTAAATTTGAATATGTATAGATCAAGAACCGAAGAAAACGGATTTAGATCGAGGAAAGTTGAAAGTAATTGAATAGCCGAATTCGTTCATTTACTCGAATCTGAGGTAAGTCTATATACAAATAAATGTATTTGAATTGATTTATGTATGTTTATATGAAATCTCAGTGTGTTGAATGTCTATGAGAGTTTCGAGGAAGTGTCGACAATGTATCAATGTCCGAGAAGTCCCGTATGAACCTAGGAATAGATAGGATTACATATGTCATGACACAGGTTTTTGATATGTGATATCGTGTAAGACCATGCCTAGGATGTTGGCATCGATTTGACATTTACGTGTAAGACCATGTCTGGGGTATTGGCATCGTATTTGATTCGTGTAAGACCCTATCTGGGACAGTGGCATCGATATCTAAATACATGTAAGACCACATCTGGGACGTTGGCATTGTATGACTATTTCGAGCATTCTGGGTATCCTATTTGGTTCCGAATGGTTCAACGGGCAAGTCCGAGAAATGAATGACTGTGTGAAATGTTTAATCGATTCAGGTATTTTTGAAATGTACTCTACATTTGAGTATGAAAGGTAAGTATTTATGAATAAGCAAACATGAGATAAGTGCATATTTTTGTTGAGACAAAATGTGATATATGAATGAATGATCTATGACCTAATGAAGTACATGGTGATATGTATGTTGGTAAGCAAATGATTAAACAAATGAGCCAAAGAAGGATTATGAATGTGCAAATGAACTATTAGTGATCTTATTTTTTATATGAATAATGAATGCTTTTATGTTAAGTTTATTTGTATATGGCTTACTAAGCTTTTAAAAGCTTACTTTGTGTGTGTTTGCTTTGTTTTATAGATCGTCGAAGCTACAAAAGGCTCAGGAATCGTCGAGGATTGTCATCACACTACTCAAATCATATTTTGGTATCTTTTGAATATGTATATGTTAAGTACGGCATGTATAGTCTAGTTGATATGGTTATGTTTTGAAAGGATGTATAGTTAGTCATGTGATATGGCTAAACAATGACATTATATGAATGAATAGTCATGTCTTATGATGCTTTGTTTGGTATGGTTAATGGCTAGTGAAAAGGTCAAAATAATGGTAAGTTTATTGATGCAAAGCAAGCATATAGTTGATGAATGGTTGTTATAATGAAATGGTAAGTGTGTGGATGGATATTATCTAGAAATGTTGTGATTGGATTGAGTTAAATGGCATATAAGTTGGTGTGATTGTTGAGCTCATAAGTGGTTAGAAATGATGAACATTTTGGTATGTATTGGTTGTCTTTGATGTTCGGATTGATGCTTAATTGTTCTTGTAAGGATGACCCAAAGTGTGGGTGGCATTTTGGCCTTGCAAATGGCCTATAATTGCCCATACGATTGAGCACACGGGTGTGTGGCTTGACCTGTCCCTCGTGGTTGTATTTCAAAACAAGTCAGACTCGACCATGGGCTAGACACACTTGTGTGTGATTAGCCATGTGGTGCAAGTCAGTAGCGACCACAGGTGAAGCACACAAGCATGTCCACGATCGTGTGGACAAGTCAATATGTATACCCTGTTTTGACACAACTTAGACATACGGGTGTGTCTGAGGCTGTGGGAGGCACACGGCCTGCCTATACGGGCGTGTGACCTCTGTAACTTAGAAAAATTTTTAAATTTTGGAGAATCTCCGTATATGTTTTGTTTAGTTTCGGCCCTTTCTAAAGCATGCATACGGTCTCGTAGACCTATTTAAGGGACAACTTGATTCTATTCATTGAATTATATTATGAAATGTCTGTAAAAGATTCTTATTTGTCCGGTAATGTCTTTAACCCTAGACCGACGTTGGTTACGAGTTAGGGGTGTTACAAACTCCACTTCAAACTCAACCAATTCAATGCTCTATTTTGTTACCCTTCCTGAAGTGTCAGCTTTGGATAATACTTCCTTCATAGGTTGAATAGTCAGGACGACAACTGTATGAACCTGGAAGTATGGACACAACTTGCAAGCTGCAACAATCAAAGCAAAGATGCACTTTTCTATTTTCGATTACCTCTGTTTCCCGTTCTGGAGTACCTTGTTGATTTAGTACACTGGAAATTGGTGAACATCCTCTACTCTGACTAACACTGCTACGACTGTCTCCTTTGAGGTAGCTAGAAACAAATAAAGGGTTTCTACCACTCGTGGTGATTTCAGAAGTGGTGGAAGGGTAAGGTAGAACTTTAGCTCTTCAAAAGCTACCTGGCATTTATCAATCCATGAACAGGAGGTTCTCAAGGTCTTGAGGAAAGGGAGGCATTTATCCGCCATTCTAAAGATGAACCTGTTGAGTGCCACGACTTTACCCGTGATATGCTAAATGTCTTTTGTTGTTTTCAGAGGAGGTATTTCCAAGATCGCACGAATCTTCTCTGGGTTCACCTCTATTTCCCTTTCCAAAATCATGAAACCCAAGAATCTGCCAGCTCGCACGTGGAACGTGCACTTTTCAGGATTCAGCTTCATGTCGTAGGCCCTCAAAACTGCGAATGCTTCCGGTAAGTTTCGCCACATGCTCTTTTATATATCTACTTTTCACTAACATGTCATCCACATAGACCTCAAGGCCGCCTCCTATCTAGTCTATGAAAATTCTATTCACTAATCTCTGATAGGTTGCCCTCGCGTTCTTAAGAACAAAAGGCATAACCCGATAGCAAAAAAGCTTTTCTTCGGTAATGAAACTTGTTTTTTCTGGTCAGCCTGATCCAACAAAATCTAGTTATAGCTTGAGAAAGCATTCATGAACCTGTAACCCGCAAAGGCATCAAACAAACGGTCAATCGAACGTAAAGGGAAACTATCCTTAAGGCACGCCTTGTTAAGGTTGGTGAAATCAATACACATTCTCTATTTTCTATTTTCTTTCTTCAGCATAACCATATTTGAGACCCAATCTAGATACTTGACTTCCCTGATAAAACATGCTGACCTCTTGTCTTACTGCTTCCACCACCTGCGGAGCGAACCTCCTCTTCTTTTGCTTAACCGGTTTTGCCTCTAAGAGTACATTCAACTTATGGACGACCACTTGGGGGTTCACCCCTAACATATCCGCCGCTGACCAAGAAAAAAATCTGAATTCGCATTCAGAAACCAAACCAACATGCTCTTTTCTTCAATTACCAACGTTGATAAAATCTTTACAATTTTTTCTTCATTATCACAAAATAGTTGTAAAGTCTCCGTATGCTCTTCTACTTCAGGCTTCTTGCTTCTCTCTTCATCCCTCACATCCAGTCTATCCCAGTCCAAGGCTTGACTCGCTAACTCTGTCCCCTACGAACTCTATTCCCCAAATACGAGCTCTCAAGCCTATTTAATAGATAACATATGGAATTGCCTCACAGATCACTAATCCAATTGCAAGAACCCAACCGCTGTCCTTGTTAGGAATTTGATCTTCATGCAAAATGTTGCAATCACCATTTTTGCCATCCTTATTATTTGGTACCCGAAGATAGCATTGTACGCCATGGGATGGTCTACAATAAAAAAATGAATGTTCTTCGTAGTCGTGTGCTCGCCATCTCGCAAAGTGACTGGTAAAGTGATTGAGCCATTCACCTCCATTGAATGGTTCGCAAAACCATACAACGGGCTAGCTTCAGACAAAGCTTGTAGTTTCAAACCCATTTTCTTATATGCTTCTCGGGATAGCACCTCCACTGCACTTCCACTATCTACGAGTATCTTTTTAACCTCAAAATATACGATCATCGTAGAAACAACCATCGGATTGTTACCTACTTCATCATAGACTAACTCTTCATCTGTAAGAGTATGCCCAAAGATCAATCATGAGATGGTTGTAATAACATACTTGATTTACCATGTTTATTAATATAAAGCGTTGTCATTATTATTTCAGTTTTTCTTTCTGTGTGTACAAATAAACTATTTTATAATAATGTCCTAAGAATAATCATATTATTCTTAAAAGATCCTTAGTCAAGTATTATTGTTGACTAGGACAACAATAATGCATTAAGACTAACATGTAGTTGATTGATGATAAAGAGTTGTCATTGATATGGAGTGTCAAAATCAATGCATGAATATGTGTGTTAGAGAACAACATATTGGACTGACCCACTATGAGTATGTTTCTTGGATTATTATGTAATTGTCACAACATTACTCATAGTGATTAATATGTATATGATCCTCAGACTTGATATAATCATTATCCCAACATCGTGAGTCGTATATTTTGATACAGTCAAACGTACACCGTAATTGGTTGTTTTATAAAGGCTGATGTTGGATATACCACAATCTATGTAGAGGGATATTGTTGATCAATATAGGATAAGTCCTTCCTACATAATGGGAGTAATATCTTAGGCCACTTGATTGAGTGAGACTAGAAATGCATGGCCATGCTCAAATAAGTTGACATGAGATGTCATACTAATTTGTATATCATAGTCTACTCAAGATATCAAGAAACATGAGATGGTCTATACAAGTGTTACAATTCCATGACTTGTGTCCATTCCAGAGATAAAGGACTTAAGGATTAATGCATGAAAGGTTAATCACAAAAAGTTATATCGAATCATGACTTCTTGTAACTTAGGTAGCAATGATGCATTGCTAGATGCCACTCATTGTTTGTGACATTAGAATCGTTCTAGTATTACTGCTAACGTTACAAGAACCTACAGGGTCACACCCTATGGTTGAAATGAACAGAATAAAACATAGTTGGTATTGTGTTTGATTGTCACATGAATTAAATTATTAAAGAATTAATTTAATTGGGCAATCAAATATTGAATATATTATATGTACAAGGATGTTGTACACATAATGAGAATTAATATATGAATTTAGTTCGTATATAAATTTAAATAAATATAGTTTATCGAAATCCATGTTATAATTAATGTAATTATAACTTTTTTGGTATAATTAATGTAACTATAATTTTCGTTAAAACATTATTATATTTATTTAATTTTATAATTCATTAAAGACATACCAATTATAAAAGGTAATAAGTGATACAAAAATTATTAAGAAAAAACCCTAAGAATTTGCTTGAAATGTCTAGCAGCCATCAAGCAAATAAAAAACCTCTAAAACAGTTTTAGAGATTTTTGCCGTTCATAGTCAAACCGGGTGGATTACGTAGAGGCCGACATTGTAAAGGTTGCGGCTTGGTTCGACAGTAGATTAGAACTCTTGTTGCCGAGGCGTCACTGTCTACTCAGATTGAAATTTCGGTAACTTCGAAACCTTTATTTCATCCCGATTCGTTCCTCACACATGGATTCATGGTTTGGATCGCCGAGATTAATTTTATTTTGCTGCGCCATGGGGGTGCCAGCTTTCCAACATCATCATCATTACCAAATTCAGCGCTTTATCTTTCCTACTGACATGACCTCTTAGGACGCTAACAGACATCACACCTCTTATATGAGCTATCCTCTTTACGTTAGAACCTACCCAGTCTTCATATGTACCTACAATCACATGGATGGTACCTTTCAATTTTTGCTTACCTTGAGGATCACCACGCGAACTCTGACCCGACTGGGAAACACTCTGATCAACAAATTCCACGAGTTCGCAATTTCACATTGCTTCTTTTATAGTATTCTTTAAAGTAAAATAGCCTTCAGTCTTGTGCCCAACGTCATTGTGGAAGGACATCTGTCTCTTGAGTTAGACCTTCTTATGCTATGCCTCATTGAGATGATTTGGGCAGAACTCTTTACTTGGTTCAGAATGTAAGTATGGGTAGCATTCAAAGGAGTGTAAACTTTGAACCTACCCTGGGAATGTATTTTCTAGTATGTTCCGGTTGAGACCTCTGAAAAGCCTTGGGAGAATCACCCTGTGTCTGTGCTTTCTATTGCTTATCACCTCTTATTTGCAACGACTGGCTAGGCGGGCCTTGCTTGTTGCGAGCTCCTTCTCGGTTCCTAAACTGCCTATATTCCCTTTGAAAGGTGCCACACAATGCCTTTTTAACTCTGCCTCTGCAAACTTGTGGGCTCGCTCCTATTGATCTGCCAAACTCTGCGACGTATTATCAGTAAATAAGTACTATACATGGTCATTTTGTACCCCATTATGAAAGAATCGATAACCCACTGATCCTCTAAATTCTTCTTGTTCAAAGTCGCCGCATGAAACCACTTCACATAATCTTAGAGAGACTCACATTCTCTCTGTTTCACGGACATCAATCCCATAGGCATGCTCATGATCGCCTTATGGGCCCTGAATCTTCCCAAGAAAATCTGGCCCAACTGGGAGAAACTTCAAACTGAGCCCTGAGGAAGGGATAAGTACCAGTCTTTCACACTTCCTTTAAGTGTTGTGGAAAAAGTTTTGCATTTTGCTGAATCTGATGCTCCCAACATGTTCATATAATCATTATACTGCATCAAGTGGGCTCGTGGGTTTCTTTTCCCCTCAAACATGTTATTTGGGACTTTAAAATCATGTAGCAAGTTCGCTGTTGCTATCTTAGGGGCCAATAGATTATTAGAATAGAAAATCCAATCTTGTTCTAAGACTTGAGGTGTAATGCTCTCACATCTCGTCGCAACTTGTTCATCTCATGCTACCATTCTCTCGCATGCATGCCTAGAGCTTCGTCCTGTGCATTTACATTTTCATGAAAATCAGAGTTGTCAGAGTGTACCTTCCTTCTTAACTCCTCATTTTGCTTTAGCAACTCCTGCCGAAAAGTATGTTGCTACTGAACTATGCCTCTTGCTAGCCATTTATTCTCTCATAAATTTTATCTACTTCTGAAGCGCAAGAAATTATTGTGGCAATGTTTCCTGATTAGAAGGGAGTCGCAACCCTGTAATAGCCCATTTTTAGTGAAATCAGAACAGTAGTTTTGGGACCACAAATTTGAAGTTAAAAATTTTATTTTATTATTATTTTATGGTCTACAGCATGATAGTATTACTGTATAAAAAAATTTAGGAAATTTTACCGTTTACATGTTCAATTAGATAAAAAAGACTAAATCATGTAAAATGCAAAAGTTGAGTTCTAATAGCTAAAGGTATTAAATAGCTATAGAACTTTAAAGTGGAGGTCCTTATTTGGTAATTAGCCTATTAATGAGATAGTGGATGATAATGGTTTGGTAATATTGAAATTTGAATCAATTTTAAAGGTTAATTTTGGAAATAAGTAATTAAAGTTAATAATAAATAAAACCAAATTAAAGCATCATTTTGTATCATCTTTCCCAGCCAAATATCAAACAAAAGAAAGCCATTTTTTGGAGCTAGGTTTTGGCAAACTCGTTTTCTTCAATTAGGTATGAATTTTTCACCCGTTTTTAATTATTTTTATGTTTCCGGGATCGTTATAGCTTAATTTAGCTAGCCTGGGGACTAATTTGTGAAACTGTTAAACCATTAGGGATTTACCATTGATTCATGTGCATGAGTTTTGAAGTTTGATGTTAGAAAATGGATGGTTGTTATTAGATAAACAACTTTTGTAAAAGAATTTTTAGTGGAATTGTCAAATAGGGACTAAATTGAAAAATAGGAAATATTACATGGTAAAATTGTGAAATAATTGAAGCATTGTACATGCTAAAGACCTATTTGATATTCGGCCATGGTGGGTTGTGGTGAAATTGTGTAAATTTCCATTTTATGAACTCGAGACTAAATTGCAAATAAATTAAAAGTATAGGGGCAAAATGGTAATTTTGCCAAAATATGTGTTGGACTAAATTGAATATGAAATATATTGAATTGAGCTAAATTTATCCGTATAGATCCAGTCAGACCTCGTACGGAGTTAGATCAAGGTAAAGAGAAAATCTCGAACTAATCGCCTCCGTATCTACGTATAATCATCGAGGTAAGTTTGTGTAATTAAACTGAGTATTTGTATGTTTTAATTGAATTATATTTATGTGATTTGTATAATTGCCATGTATAATACCGATTGCATATCTGATGACATACGACGATTACGGAGCCCGTTTGAACCTTAGGAATTTGTAGGATACAAATGACATGTCATTAGGGTTACCGATTTGGTTGAGGTCCTGCATGTGTTGCGGACACATTACAGCTCATATGAGCTTACCGATTTGCAGCTCGTGAGAGCTTACCGATTCTCAGTTCGTATGAGCTTACCGATTTACAGCTCGTGAGAGCATACCTATTCATAGCTCGTATGAGCATACATGTATAGGAATTGACAGATTACAGTTTAGCACACTATGTGTGAGCTATCCTGAGTATCTAACAATATTCTAAATAGTTCAACGGCCAATGTTCTGATACGATATGACATGGGTTCAATACGAACTATTACAGGTATAGATATGAATACGTGGAAAATGATATTACATGGTACATGGGTATATGAAATGGATGATACATGCATATGCAATTTGATTAATTGTTGAGCTTATCCATGACTTGGTTTATATATGTGTTTACATGACTAACATGGTTGAGGTATATGTGCTTAGGCATTTGGCCAATATATGTTGGGATATGCTTTGATTACTTACCTTATATGTGAATAAATGGTAAGTTA
This sequence comes from Gossypium australe, assembly GCA_005393395.2. NCBI lineage: Eukaryota > Viridiplantae > Streptophyta > Magnoliopsida > Malvales > Malvaceae > Gossypium > Gossypium australe. Next base: position 62,017,692 of record CM016614.1, on the reverse strand, counting down.
AATTCTTTGTTATACGAACTTACTAAGCTTAAATGCTTACTCTGTGTATTTTTAGTGTTTTATAGTGAATCAAAAGCTCGTTCGGGTTGGAAGCTTTTCAGAGTTATACGACACTATCTATTGGCTCTTTTGGTACTTCCAGTTGGTTTAATTTTGGTTATAATGGCATATATATGTTATTTTGGCTAATGTTAGCTTATGTGTTTTGGTTGTGGAAATGGCCATTTGATTTGGCTTGTGTTTTGGTATGTATAAATGTGGCCTAAATTTGGTTGATGTGTGGCTTGATTGGTGCTTGAATGATGAAAGGTAAAATGATAGTTATATGTGCATTTTGTATAAGTATTTTGTGAGTTGATGAATTGATTGTGAATTAGTACCTTCTTGTGTAAGACATATATGTTTAATTATGTTAGAAATTGAAGGGCATGTTTAACGTCAATTGGTATGTTTTGGTAAAGTGATCTACATGATATGTATTGAGGCATTTATGCATATAAGTTACTTGAACATTTAGTTATATTGAATACATGGTTAAACATGTTTATATTTGTCATTTAAGGTGTCTAAGGGCATACTGGTTGTATGTGATCATACCATTTGTCTAAGGCTTGATTATGCTTGTTTTCGATGTCTTATTTTAGCTTGTGTATATGTGCAAAGTTGAAAGTAGGTTGATGCCAAATTGGGTGAGAAAAATGGCTTGTAAAATGGTCTATTTTTATCCGCATGGGCAGAGACACGGGCGTGTGTCTCAGCCAAGTGTGACACACAGCCAGATGCCACGACCGTGTGTCCCCTATAGTTTTCAAAGGGTTGCAAGTCAGGCTATTACACGGCCTGGCACAAGGGCATGTGAGGTTACTTCAAAGGGTAGACGGCCTAGCATACAGGCATGTGTCTTGGCTGTGTGACCAAGTCAGAGAGTTACACGGGCATGGGTACGGGCTGGGACACGGCCGTGTGTCCCTATTTCGAATGCCCACACAGCTTAAGACATGGGCATGTCTCTTGGTCATGTAAGTCACATGGCTGCAGCTTTGAAACTTTGAAATGTTTTTCAAAAAATTCTTTGAGTTTCCTATTTAGTCCCAACTTGTTTCTAATGCATATTTTGGGCCTCAAGGGCTCGTATATGGAACAATATGAATGGTTTTGATTGGTTTTTGTTATGAATATTGATATGTTATGAAATGTCTGAAATTTTGGTTGTTTGTACCATAAACTCCGGTAATACTCTATAACCCTATTCCAGTGATGGATACGGGTCAGGGGTGTTACATCTATTGGAACAAAATCTACAATTTAGTCAATTCTCAGACTAAATGTAGCGTGTACGAGTCTAGCTATACATGTCATTATATAATCTGTGATAGTATGATATCTCCTGACTGTTTTAAAACATGTTTTCATATAGCAATGACATCCAACCGAGCTGATTCTGATGAAGTAGAGAGTAATGCTCAAGCCTTCGTTCACAGAGTAGCTTCGAGTGGTACGAGGCCCATATCTAAGGGCCATGGAGGAGAGGCTAAGGAAGTCTTTTTCCAGATGATGAATGAATGGTTCACCGAGTTCGTACGGACGAACCCGGCTACTCGACAACCTTCATCCCCTCCTGTTCCCCGACCGGTCCCTGTTATTCCTTAAGGTATGAACCTATCCGAGTTAGTAAGCCTCCTGTTGATAAGATACTTAAATATGGGGCTGAAGAATTTTGAGCTACTGCTAAAGATGATCTTAAAAGAGCTGAATTCTAGTTAGAGAGTACGATCAAGGTTTTCGATGAGCTACCTTGTACACCGACAGAATGTGTTAAATATGTGGTATCGTTACTAAAAGATTTGGCTTATTAGTGGTAGAACGCTTTGATTTCTGTTATGCCGAGAGAGTGGATTACTTGGGAATTCTTTCAAGCTGAGTTTCGAAAAAAATACATTAGTCAAAGGTTTCTAGATCAGAAACGTAAAGAATTTCTAGAGCTCAAACAAGACTCTATGATTGTATTAGAGTACGAGCGAGAATTTTTTAGATTAAGCAAATATGCTCGGGAGTGTATTCTGTAACAACCCAAACCCGGCCCAAACACTATGGCCGAATCTGGTCTGTTACAGAGAAAATATTTTTTTTTTTTTTTTTTAAAAATCCTTTTTGAAATCCAACTTAAATTTTGAAAACCCCTTTATTTAAGTGGGCTTGTTAAAAACATTCTTAGATTTAATTCGGAAATTAAATTAAGTCAAGTTATCAAAAAAATTACAAGTGTGCCCGATGGCACGTTTAAAACAATTTTCGTTTAACTTAGAACATGTGATTAACTAATATTATTAATAAGGTTTAAAACAAAATATTCAACATATGGTAAATAACAAAATAAATATAAGGAGGCCTTATTACAAAATAAACAAAACCCGGAAATGAAATAATAATAAAAAGAAGTATCATAACTAAAATTTAAATTCATTTAAATTGAATCCACTGCATGGCCACCTCGAGTCCACCCGGCTCCATATCCGCGGTCTATGTATCACCTGAAAAATAGAGGAGAAGGTGAGTCACCAAGACCCAGTATGTAATCCTTCTCCCGTTTTAAAAGCAATTTCATACACAACATATAACAAGTAATATGCAGAATATTAAATACCCAACCTAGCCAACCAAACGCCACTGTCTACCCCGTTGTGGTACCAAACCACTGGTGACATATAGTCACAATGTGTTACCAAAACACTGGTGTCTGTAGACACAAATCGGGTGATGGGGCCAACCCATCGTGTGATACCAAATCACTGGCAGACGATCCCATATCTCAAGTGGGGCCAACCCACGGTGGTGTTAACCACAGGGATAAGTCGCTATGAGGTGCCAAACCTCTGGAGGTACCAAACCTCTGGTGACCGTAGTCACAGTGTGTTACCAAAACACTGGTGCCCGTCGGCACAAAATCACTGCCCCCTCCACTCAGTCAATCCCACATTAGTCACATAAATATATGTTACATGCCATCATATGTATAAATCAGTACATCATGCTTCCCAAAAGCATTAATAATAATTCACGTTAACAGGTACTTACCTGAATTGCCATCTATACCGATATGGTATATCATCCAATGCTACATAAATCAAGTAAGCATTTACAATATTCAACACATTTAATAAGTTATAGTGTGTATGTACACACCTGTCACCACTAAATAGTCTAATCCCGAAAGGAGAAGTCGGCCACCTTAGATCCACTAGGTCCCTATATTCGGCCAAATACCCGAGTTAGTACTATGGCCTATTCGGCCAACCCAAATAATTAAAAGGGGTTCCTTATGATCCCGAAATCTCACCTTTGCTTTTGCTACTAACCACGGCACTCAATACACAGATCTGTTTTACCAAATAATTGGTTAGTCACTACGGTTATTAGCCTTCGGCTTTTCTTAATCATTAGAAGAATAAACTTTCATAAGTAGGTACTTACCACCACTTACCCAAATCCGATTGTCAGAGAATGCTAGATCTGATCTTACTGCTTTGAGATCCCGAAGTGCCTTGATCCAAATCGATTGATCACTAAAATCTGAAGAGATTTATCCCTTTTTGATGTTCAGCCAAGGGGGTTAAAATAGGTTCGGCTAGAGGAAAACAATAAGAGGAAAAGATGTTTGAGTTTCGGTCAATAAGGGTGAATATTCGATCAAGGAAAAGAAAGAAAATTTTGGAGTAGAAGATGCTAAAAGTTTCGGCTACAAGGGGTTTGAGAGAGTAAAGAAAATAAAAGAAGCACAAAGAGAGAGGGGTTAGGGATTTTCGGCAACTAGCAAAAATGGAAAAAAACAAAACAAGAGGGTCAACTAATGCTTTTATAGGCACTTAGTACCCTTGCCGTCCACCTCTTTGGATTAATTCAAATTAATTTGAATTAATCCCCAATAATCCATTGATAAATCTTAATAATCCTTTTTATCCAATAATCCCCTTAATAATCTTGTATTATCAAAATAAAACTACTATTATCTAATTATCCCTAGAATTAAACAAATAAAATCCAATTAGAAAGCTCACATTATCCTATTATCTAAATAGATAATAAAAAGAATTTAAGGAGAAAAAATCTCTCCCCCCTTGTGCCGTCCAAATAAAGAACAAAGGGGAGGATCTCTGTGACTCGAACCAAGGTTCTCCCTTGCTCCTTGGTGGCGTCACAAGCAACTCTTAAGTGGGCTTACTTTGCCACTTATTCTAGGCTCATCTTATGTCCAAATTATCCCCATTTATTCTTATAACCCCCTTCTGCTAAGGCTCCCTACCTTAAAAATTAAAAACTGAAATTTTCTACCAAACCGAGCCAACACAAGGCCTTAAATTAAGCTCTTATTATTCCATAAATCATATCACAGTAGTTCATACATAAGAAAAATAATTAAATTCCAAATAGCCCCGTTTTTAGGATGTTACAATTCTACCCCCCTTAAAATAAATTTCGTCCTCGAAATTCCCTGATCAAAAGAGGTGGGGGTATTGCTGCCGCATCACATCCTCGGGCTCCCACGTAGCTTCTTCCACACCATGGTTCCGCCACAGCACCTTCACCAAGGGCACTGACTTCCTACGTAGAACCTTCACATCTCGATCTAAGATCTGAACCGGTTCTTCATCAAAAGATAAATCCGAGTTCACCTCAATTTCTGCTACTGGCACAACGTGCGAAGGATCTGACCGATACCGTCTCAGCATCGATACATGAAATACATCATGGATCTGATTCAATTCCACTGGCAACTCTAGCTGATAAGCTACCGGTCCTATTTGCTTTACAACTGTATATGGCCCGATGAACCTTGGGCTCAGCTTCCCCTTTCGTCCAAATCTCAACACCTTTTTCCAAGGCGACACCTTCAGAAAAACCTTGTCTCCCACAGCATACTCCATTTCCTTGCGTTTTAGATCGGCATAAGACTTCTGCCTATCTGATGCTTCCTTGAGACGAGACCGAATCAGCCTGATTTTATCCTCCGTCTCTGTCACCAACTCTGGACCCAAAACCTGTCGTTCGCCTAATTCCGTCCAACACGTCGGAGTACGACATTTTCGCCCATACAATGCTTCGTATGGTGCCATCTGGATACTCGCCTGATAGCTGTTGTTGTAGGCAAACTCTGCTAATGGTAGGTAGTCTTCCCAACTACCACGAAAATCCAAAACACATCCCCTTAACATATCCTCTAGGATCTGTATTACCCTTTCCGATTGTCCGTCAGTCTGTGGATGGAAAGCTGTACTGAAATCCAACCGTGTACCCAAGGCTTGGTGCAAGGCTTTCCAGAACCTTGACGTGAATCTGGGATCCCTATCCGAGATGAGCGATACCGGCACACCATGCAATCTTACTATCTCCGATACATACAGCTTAGCTAGCTTCTGAAGAGAGAAATCCACCCTCACCGGTATGAAGTGAGCTGACTTAGTCAAACGGTCCACTATCACCCAAACGGCGTCTTTCTTACTGGGCGTAAGGGGTAGCCCACTGACGAAATCCATCGTGATCCTCTCCCATTTCCATTGAGGAATCTTCACTGGCTGAAGCAACCCTGACGGTAACTGATGTTCAGCCTTGACCTGCTGACAAGTCAGACACCTACCAACAAACTCTGTTACTTCACGCTTTAACCCGGGCCACCAGAACTGCTTCCGTAAATCCCCATACATCTTGCTTCCTCCCGGATGCATAGCGTAGGGGCTGCTATGTGCATCATGGAGAATCTTCTGCCTCAACTCCACATCCTTTGGCATACAAGCTCGCCCACGAAAACACAACACTCCATCACTAGACAGATTGTACCCTTCCAAATCACCATTCTGAACTTGTTCCCTCTTAGAGTTCAAGCCTTCATCCACTAACTGCTTTTCCTTAATCTCCTCAATCCACGTTGGCTTAACTTGGAGTTCCGCCAAAAGACTCCCATCATCCCGTAGACTCAACCGCGCGAACATTGCTCTTAAGTCCGTCACCACCTTCCGGCTCAACGCGTCAGCTACCACGTTAGCCTTACCCGGATGGTACTCGATTGAACAATCGTAGTCCTTTAATAGTTCAATCCACCGACGTTGTCTCAAATTTAGATCCTTCTGAGTCAAGAGATACCTCAAACTCTTGTGATCCATGTAGACTATCGACTTCTCCCCGTACAGATAATGTCTCCATATCTTTAGAGCAAAGACAACTGCTGCTAACTCCAAATCGTGCGTTGGGTAGTTAACCTCATGCGGTCTTAACTGACGGGATGCATAGGCTACTACCTTCCCTTCTTGCATCAGCACACATCCCAAACCAGTATGGGATGCATCACAGTAGACGGTAAACAACTTTCCTGCTTCAGGCTGTACCAAAACCGGAGCTTCCGTCAAAATTTTCCTTAACTTATCAAAGCTTTCTTGCTGCTTCTCCGTCCATACAAATGGTACTCCCTTCCTCAATAACTTAGTTAGTGGTGCTGCAATTAACGAAAATCCTTCCACAAACCTCCGATAGTACCCTGCTAGACCCAGAAAACTTTAGATTTCGGCCACCGACCTAGGCGGTTTCCAATCCAACACTGCTTCAATCTTGCGAGGGTCTACTCTGATTCCTTCTGCCGACACTACGTGCCCTAAGAAAGCCACTTCCCTCAGCCAAAATTCACACTTACTGAATTTGGCATATAACTGCTTCTCCCTCAATACTTGCAGAACTATCCGTAAATGCTTGTCATGCTCCTTCTCCGTCTTTGAGTAAACCAGTATGTCGTCGATGAACACTACGACGAATTGGTCCAAGTACTGTTGAAATACCCTATTCATTAAGTCCATAAATGCCGCCGGTGCATTGGTTAACCCAAATGGCATCACTAAGAACTCGTAATGCCCATACCAAGTTCGAAATGCCGTCTTGAAAACATCAGCCTCCTTCACCCTTAATTGATGATAACCCGACCTAAGGTCAATCTTTGAGAATACCGAGGCACCCTTCAGTTGATCAAACAAGTCGTCAATCCGAGGCAACGGATACTTGTTCTTGATCGTTAACTTGTTTAACTGACGGTAGTCGATGCACATCCGCATAGAACCGTCCTTCTTCTTGACAAACAACACAGGTGCTCCCCACGGAGATATGCTTGGTCGGATAAACCCTCTATCCAAGAGCTCCTGAATTTGAGCCTTCAACTCCCCCAATTCCTTTGGTGCCATTCGGTATGGTGCTATAGACACAGGTGCCGTTCCAGGTAGCAAGTCTATACCGAATTCAACTTCCCGATCTGGAGGCAGACCCGGAAGCTCTTCTGGGAACACATCAGCAAATTCCCCAACCGTTCAAACCTTTCCAATAACTGACTCCTTAGCTTCCAAAGCACAGATTCGAACCAAATACGCCTCACAGCCCTTCTTGACCATCCTTTCAGCCTTCAAGGCAGACACTACGCTGGATAGGTAATTCCTCCTATCACCTATCATAACCACTTCATCATCTTCAGCCGTCTTAAGAACCATGCGCTTAGCCGCGCAATCCAAATTCGCCTGATACTTAACCAGCCAGTCCATTCCAAGGATCAAATCGAACTCCCCAAACGGTAGTTCCATCAGATCAGCCACAAATATTACCCCTTGGAGTTCTAGGGGTACGTCTCTATAGAGTTTGTCTACTACTACAGTGTGACCTAAAGGGCTCACTACAGTCATCTCCCTAGAAGCAATCTCAGAGTCTAGGTCCATGGTTCCTACCACACTACTAGCAATGTACGAGTGCGTTGAACCCACATCAATTAATGCAACATAAGGTAAACCAAATATTAGGAACGTACCGGTTATGACGTCCGGTGCGTCTCCCTCCTCGCGACGCCTCGCTGCATAGACTAAGCCGGGCTGCCTAGCCTCTGTGTTACCCGAACCTCTGCCCTGAGTTCCACGACCTCTATTCTGACCATTTCCTCCTCGACCATTACCGTGACCCCTCTGTGGTCCCACATTTCTGCCTTGAGTACGGTTCTACCCTTCTGGCTGATTCTTAGCTAGTTTCCTGGGACAATCTCTGACACGATGCTCCAAAGACCCACACTCAAAACATCCTCTATCACCGGTCGAACAACTTCCCCAATGGGTCTTTCCACAGCGGTTACACTGAGTCGGCCTCTGATTAGCAGTCATGGGCCTTGCCGCCTGATTTGGCCTACTTGGCCTAGCCTTTTTCTGGACACTACCACTGGATCCAGCTGACCCAAATCCTCTCTTCTGATTATTCCTACTATAGCTTTGCCTCACAGCCTCCTTGATCCCTTCGGCTACCTTAGCCTTTTCCACTAAAGATGAGAACTCACGAACCTGCTGCGGGGCAATCAATAACCTCAAATCATCTCGGAGTCCATCCTCAAAGCGGACATAGCGCTCGTGTTCAGTAGCCACGATGCCTCTAGCATACCTACTCAGCCTTAAGAGCTCCGCCTCATATTCCACTATTGACTTAGTTCCTTGCACTAGCCCTAGAAAGGCTTTCCTCTGAGTATCCGTATAGCTGGTACCCACATACTTCTTCTGATAGGTGGTTTTGAAATAATCCCAAGTCAGATCATCTGCCGTAGCCCCATCTCGAACCGTAAGCCACCACTGATACGCTTCATCCTATAGAAGCGACACTGCCCCTTTCAGCTTATCTTCCTCAGTCAGGTCAAGATCATCCATGATCCTTTCAGTTGACTCTAGCCAGTATTCTACTGCACTGGGCGCCACTCCCGACACGCCCCGGAACACCTCAGCTCCATTAGACCGAATTCGCTCGGGAACTGATTTCCGAGCTCCCAAATTTCCACTAGCCCCAGCCACTATTTCCAAAACTCGCAAAACAGCTTGCGACACAGCCTCACCACCGGTCTGATCCTGCTCCCCAGCTCTAAAAGTAGGAGGTGGTGGTGGCGGTGGTACCTCATTTCCAGAACCTTGTCCCGACCTGACGGGTTCAGACACCGTCATCCTACCCCTACCGCGTCCACGGCGTCCACGTCCTCTAGAACTCATTCTTTCTACCGCGCTTTAATCTGATTAAGAAAATTTTTATGCATTAGCATTTGTTCCTCTTTATTAATCGCGAAGAAATTTTATGGATAAGGTTTAATCAAAGATTCTTTCGAGCAAACAAGGTTTCAGTCTTCTATCCTAGTTCACACAAAGGAGTTCATACATCCATTCCCTAATGCTTTCCTTACCTATTCACTCTTCGGACATTTCTGCCCATTTCTAACCCAAGGGTATTTTCGTCATTTTCCCTACAGGGGTATTTTCGTAACAAAAGAAATTGTAAAATTTTAATAAAACAAATCACCTTGAAATTCCCCAAAACTGGAGGATGTTTCTGAAAATTTGTAAAATTTAAAGATATGGCATTATTTCGGAAACCAGGGGTATTTCGGTAATTTCTCAATCAGGGGTAATTTCGTAAATTTTGCACATCGAAGATGTTTTAACAATTGTAAAACTCTGCGGGTCCTTTTTGAGAGTTTTCTTTCTTAAAACGTTGCCGTTTGCAAAAAGTTCAAAAGTCAAGGTCATTTTGGTAATTTTGCAACTTGTGGGCGTTTTCGTAATTTTCCAAGACCAAAATATTTTGTTGATGATTTTCAAAGCTAAGTTGTTGAATATTTGTAAAATAGTTGAAATTTTTGAGCAAAACCATTAAACTGATATTTTATGAGTCAGGGGCATTTTGGTAATTTTACCCCTAAGGGCATTTTTGTAATTTTTTACAAATCAAGTTTTTCAAGAAAAACGTTGTAAAAGTGATGTTCTCCGATTTGAAAGAGTTTATTGCAAAAGTTTTGAAAACATTTGGGTTTTTGTTGTTTCATTCATTTCAAAACGTGGCTAGATCCCTTTCGGGTTTTAGTCATTATATTAGGCCTATGACCGAGCCCTCTTGGTCAGGGTGAACCAAAGCTACGCACCAGGCAGGATTCGAGTGAAGAGGAGGTGAGTCACGCGGACTGCTTAAATACCAAGCTCTCACTGAACCTTTCTAGACATGCGCACAGAGGTTGCCACACCACTGAGCCTTCTGAGTTAGGGTGAACCGAAGCTACGCACCAGGTAGGATACCTGCGAAGAGGAGGTGAGTCACGAGGACTGCTTAAATACCAGGCTCTTCCGGATCCAATCCTAGACATGCGTACAGGGGTTACCACACCCTAGCTCAGTGACTAAGTCATAGGTTGGTTTAGTTCTTTAAGTCTTATGCTTCGTTTGTGTGTTTGAGTAACCTATTCCTAGGGTTCAAGTTCCTATAAGTCTATCTACGTTCCATGCTTCCTACCCTTCTACAGAATATAATTCACCAAGAGGTTTAGATGTACTTACCTGGGCGGATCGGTGCCGGAGACTCAGGCCATGCTGCTTAAAAACCCAAAAACAATTCAAAAGGCCTACTAAAACATTTTTGGGCCTTGGGCCCCCCACAGCCGAGCTTTGAACTGGGCTCTGATACCAATTTTGTAACAACCCAAACCCGGCCCAAACACTATGGCCGAATCTGGTCTGTTACAAAGAAAATATTTTTTTCTTTTTTTTTTTTCAAAATCCTTTTTGAAAACCAACTTAAATTTTGAAAACCCCTTTATTTAAGTGGGCTTGTTAAAAACATACTTAGATTTAATTCGGAAATTAAATTAAGTCAAGTTATCAAAAAAATTACAAGTGTGCCCGATGGCACGTTTAAAACAATTTTCGTTTAACTTAGAACATGTGATTAACTAATATTATTAATAAGGTTTAAAACAAAATATTCAACATATGGTAAATAACAAAATAAATATAAGGAGGCCTTATTACAAAATAAACAAAACCCGGAAATGAAATAATAATAAAAAGAAGTATCATAACTAAAATTTAAATTCATTTAAATTGAATCCACTGCATGGCCACCTCGAGTCCACCCGGCTCCATATCCGCGGTCTATGTATCACCTGAAAAATAGAGGAGAAGGTGAGTCACCAAGACCCAGTATGTAATCCTTCTCCCGTTTTAAAAGCAATTTCATACACAACATATAACAAGTAATATGCAGAATATTAAATACCCAACCTAGCCAACCAAACGCCACTGTCTACCCCGTTGTGGTACCAAACCACTGGTGGTGCCAAACCACTGGTGACATATAGTCACAATGTGTTACCAAAACACTGGTGTCTGTAGACACAAATCGGGTGATGGGGCCAACCCATCGTGTGATACCAAATCACTGGCAGACGATCCCATATCTCAAGTGGGGCCAACCCACGGTGGTGTTAACCACAGGGATAAGTCGCTATGAGGTGCCAAACCTCTGGAGGTACCAAACCTCTGGTGACCGTAGTCACAGTGTGTTACCAAAACACTGGTGCCCGTCGGCACAAAATCACTGCCCCCTCCACTCAGTCAATCCCACATTAGTCACATAAATATATGTTACATGCCATCATATGTATAAATCAGTACATCATGCTTCCCAAAAGCATTAATAATAATTCACGTTAACAGGTACTTACCTGAATTGCCATCTATACCGATATGGTATATCATCCAATGCTACATAAATCAAGTAAGCATTTACAATATTCAACACATTTAATAAGTTATAGTGTGTATGTACACACCTGTCACCACTAAATAGTCTAATCCCGAAAGGAGAAGTCGGCCACCTTAGATCCACTAGGTCCCTATATTCGGCCAAATACCCGAGTTAGTACTATGGCCTATTCGGCCAACCCAAATAATTAAAAGGGGTTCCTTATGATCCCGAAATCTCACCTTTGCTTTTGCTACTAACCACAGCACTCAATACACAGATCTGTTTTACCAAATAATTGGTTAGTCACTACGGTTATTAGCCTTCGGCTTTTCTTAATCATTAGAAGAATAAACTTTCATAAGTAGGTACTTACCACCACTTACCCAAATCCGATTGTCAGAGAATGCTAGATCTGATCTTACTGCTTTGAGATCCCGAAGTGCCTTGATCCAAATCGATTGATCACTAAAATCTGAAGAGATTTATCCCTTTTTGATGTTCAGCCAAGGGGGTTAAAATAGGTTCGGCTAGAGGAAAACAATAAGAGGAAAAGATGTTTGAGTTTCGGTCAATAAGGGTGAATATTCGATCAAGGAAAAGAAAGAAAATTGTGGAGTAGAAGATGCTAAAAGTTTCGGCTACAAGGGGTTTGAGAGAGTAAAGAAAATAAAAGAAGCACAAAGAGAGAGGGGTTAGGGATTTTCGGCAACTAGCAAAAATGGAAAAAAACAAAACAAGAGGGTCAACTAATGCTTTTATAGGCACTTAGTACCCTTGCCGTCCACCTCTTTGGATTAATTCAAATTAATTTGAATTAATCCCCAATAATCCATTGATAAATCTTAATAATCCTTTTTATCCAATAATCCCCTTAATAATCTTGTATTATCAAAATAAAACTACTATTATCTAATTATCCCTAGAATTAAACAAATAAAATCCAATTAGAAAGCTCACATTATCCTATTATCTAAATAGATAATAAAAAGAATTTAATGAGAGAAAATCTCTCCCCCCTTGTGCCGTCCAAATAAAGAACAAAAGGGAGGATCTCTGTGACTCGAACCAAGGTTCTCCCTTGCTCCTTGGTGGCGTCACAAGCAACTCTTAAGTGGGCTTACTTTGCCACTTATTCTAGGCTCATCTTATGTCCAAATTATCCCCATTTATTCTTATAACCCCCTTCTGCTAAGGCTCCCTACCTTAAAAATTAAAAACTGAAATTTTCTACCAAACCGAGCCAACACAAGGCCTTAAATTAAGCTTTTATTATTCCATAAATCATATCACAGTAGTTCATACATAAGAAAAATAATTAAATTCCAAATAGCCCCTTTTTTAGGATGTTACATATTCCGACTGAGATCGCTATGTGTAAAAGATTTGAAGAAGGGTTAAACGAGAACATTAAGCTTTTGGTTGGAATTCTTAAGCTAAAAGAGTTCGTTATACTGGTTGACTAGGCACATAAGGCCAAAAACTGAGTAAAGAGAATAGACGTGTTGATTTTAAAGCTAGTGTCTCGAGAAAGAGATCGACTAGGAAGTCTTATCAGTTAGTATCAAAGACCGTTCTACTGCTTCTATGGGATATTCTAGTAGAGACAAAGGTACCCGACGCTTCAGTCCTAAACCACAGGCTACGTCTGTAGCGAGTGTGGGTAGTGTCAGAGATGCTAGACCCGAGTGTAAGTACTGTAACTGTAACATCCTAAAAATTTGAGTATCAATATGTTGTTTGTCTTGAGAAGACTCGAGTTTATTTGGAATTAGAATAAATTTTAGTAAAGAGTACTTTAATGTAGAGGAATCAGGTGACCTTGAAGGTTAAGTTAATTAAGTGATAAAAGATGGCACAAGATCAGCAATTGGCAAAGTGGTGATGGCGCCATAAGTTGGACTTGAAGGGAGAGGTTCGAAACTCCTAGCATGCAAATTGGGAGCTTTTATTTTTGCTTTTTCCTAGCATGTGTCGGCCAAGCATCAATTATGGATAAGATGGACTAAATTTTTATGGTAAGGAGACTTAAGGTTATGGTAAGCATGAATTAAGGGATAGAATTGCTTGATTGTAGGGATAGGATTTCTTAAACTTTGGGAAAGTGGAGGATTACAAGGCATGTATCAAGGTGGATGTTTTGGAAACTATTTCATGGCCATTTTGACCATGAACTTGGAAGGCATTATGGACAAAAGGGGGGGAGCCGAAATTTGGTGGTTAGCTTGGGGTAGGATGGCAGCTTGTTAGAATTCTTTTGGTCATTTTGTTTTGTTTGAAGACATTTTCCTCCATTCATCTTTTCCTTCCTTTGGCCGAATGTATTGGTAGAAGAAAACAACATTTGCTTTATTTCTTTTGGCCATCTTTTTGACCATTTGGTCATTTCTTTGCTAATCATTCTAGTGTTTTTCTCCTAATGCCGAAACTACCAAGACAAAAAGGCCATTCTTTTTCCTTCTCCTCCCCCATTGCCGAATGCACATTTCTCCTAAACCCAACTCTTTTCTTTCTCTTTTCTCTCTTGAAAACCGAATCATCATCATCATCTCCTTCTTTCATCCTTTTATTTTCTTCTCAACTAAACTTTCTTCATCAATTTTTCTCTCATGGCCGAATGCTAGATTACTCCATTGCTGAACCATTTTCCTTTTCTTTGTTTATTCATAGCCGAATCTTCCATTATACATAAGTATTCTTCTCAATCATTTCTTTTTCAACCGTGGACAATAGGTAAGAGTTTCTTTTTAGTTTATGTTGGTTATTAGTTGCTTTGGCCGAATCTTAATGATGATAGGGAGAATCTCTTTGATCGAAATCATCGTTCATTCTCTTAAAAGCTTCCTTTCGTTATATTTTAGTGTGATATTGGAGGGCCGAAACTCAAGTGTTCGTAAGCATCGTGAATCATTGGAATCAATCTAAAGTGTTAAGGGGACGTTATCGCTCGATTTACATATTGTGGAACAAGGATATTTGTGGTAAAACAATTTCACCCTTAAAAATGTTCGTCATAAATTCGGTATATTATTAGTCGGACTAATGATCTTTTGTCAATGGAGACAATCAAGATAGGGACGAAACGGGCAGTGAATAGTGTTTGGAAGAGGGGTGGTTCCGCTATTCCCCCTAAGTTTAAGCGAATGGCTGTTTCAGGAATCCGAGATTTTCCACTGGGTTGTGGACGCTTGTCCGAGGAGAATCAGTTGTTTGAAGTCGTTCGTACTCCCGAACCTTTGTTTGTTTATGGATTTTCATCGGATAATGAACCAACAATCGGGAAGAAACCGCAAATAGAAGTGGTTCAAAATTCTGAGGGTAAAAGTCTAGATCGTTATTTCTAAGATTCGATTTGTAAATAAATTATAGTGTTCTAATTTATCGTGATGCGTTTAGGTATCGACGAGCGGGAAATTCTAGTTCTGACAGTAACCAGGTGTGTAACTTCACACTTATCTCGGGTTAGATACTATATCGTAAGTATTGGGATAAAATCGTAAAGATGGCAAAATAGGAAAATACGTAGTAATTAACACTTTTGTGTAAATACATGAAAACAGTTAAAGTCGTGAAATTTACGAAAAACTGCTAGATCGTTAAATGGGCCGAAAAACTGCTAGATCGTTAAATGGGCCGAAAAAACTGCTAGATCGTTAAATGGGCCGAAAAACTGCTAGATCGTTAAATGAGCTGAAAAACTGCTAGATTGCTAAATGGGCTAAATGCTATTTTGTCTTATGGGCCAAAATAAAAAATTGAAATATAGACTCACATGTATTATGGGCTTTCTGTTAAATTATCATATGGATATAGATTGTTATGCATACATGTTTACATGGGTTGGGATAATTGATGAAGAGAAGAAAGGTTTGTTGCCAAAAATCTAGTTCGGTGGCTCTGCCACAAATTTTTATGGCTTAATGCCTCTAGTTCGGTGACTTTGTCACAATCTAGTTCGGTGGTGCACCACAATATTATTTAAAATGTCTTTATGCCTACGTTTGGTGTGTTGGCGAGGTGGGTTGACTTGATCCCCACAGGTGTGTTGGTTGGTACGGGAGGTGTGTAGCGGATGGAAATTAGGTTTGGTTGGGAAATTTCATTTTACATGCATTTCATTTATTATTTTGCTAAATCCGTAAATGGGCTCAAGCCCAAAATAATGTCTTGATGATCTGGCCCAATGAATACGGTAAGTGAGTTACACACTGAGTTCTGAGTAACTCACTCTATTTAATTATCCATCTCAGGTAATGGCAATTGACGGAGGCTTGGGCCGAGGATGACTTCGTGGAGGCCATACTGCGGATATGGGCTTTATAAACTATGAACTTTTATTAAGTGATTTCTTTTAATTACTATTTTGGGTATGATGTAATAAGGCCTTTATTAATATTTTTGTGGATTTTTATGTGTGGATTGATTTAATTTGGTTTTAAGACACTTAATATGGGCTATTGTTAATTCTATAAGGTTTCATTTAAAATTTTGTTTTAAATATTTGAGATTCTTTAACTATTCTTGTTTTCAAATTCTTTTGAACTCTGTAAAAACTACTTTATGGTTTTTGACAATTAAATACTAAATGATAAGATTTCAAACTAGTATTTCTTAAAATCATTGATTTAAATCATTTTCTTAATTTTTACTAAACTTCATTTTCAAAAGGTTCTGTAGAACTGTTTACCTAAATCATTAAAGGATTAAATGGATGTTTGATCTGTGTGACAAACCAAATCTCGTCTTAACACATAGACCTGGTTTGGGGTGTTACAGTAACAGACCATATTATAGTGAGTTTCGAGTGAAGAACAGAGCATGTTTCAGATGTGGTTCCTTCGACCACTATCTTAGAGATTGCCTAGAGAAATTGATAAAGAGAAAGTTTAGACTGCGAGACCGAGCAACAGAGCTGCGAGACGTAGACCACCTCGTAATCCTAAAAATGTGATTGGTAGTCGTGACGAAAGACTCTGTTGTGAGATCCGAGGCACGAGCCCTGGCTAGGGCTTACGCTATTCGCACACTCAAGGATGCTTCTACGTTAGATGTTATTATCGGTACTTTCTCTATTTATGATACTGATGTAACTGCTTTGATTGATCTGGGATCACCCATTTGTATGTTTGCACGAATATTGTGTCTAGTAAAAATTTACTTGTTGAATCCACTGAATTCGTGGTTAAAGTATTGAACCCTCTAGGTCGGTATGTGCTAGTTGATAAGGTCTGTAAGAATTGTCCTTTGACGACTTGGGGTTACAGTTTTCTGGCTGATTTGATGTTATTACCGTTTGATGAATTTGATGTGATTCTGGGTATGGATTGGCTAACTCTACATGACGTTGTGGTAAATAATAGACGAAAGCTTGTCGTATTAAAATGTCAGAATAGTGAGATGCTTCGTATTGAATCAGATAATCCGAGTGGGTTACCTATTGTCATATTAGCTATTTCAGCGTAAAAATATGTGAGAAAAGGTTTCAATGCTTATCTTGCTTATGTATTGGATACTAAAATTTCTAAATTGAAGCTTGAATTAGTACCATTGGTTTGTGAGTATTCCGATGTGTTTCCAGATGAGTTATCTGGATTACTGCCAGTCAGAGAGGTTGAGTTTGCTATAGAACTTGTATCTGGAACATCACCGATATCAATAACACCTTACAGAATGGCTCCTACCGAGTTAAAAGTGTTGAAAACACAGCTGCAAGAGTTGAAGATAGGGGTTTTTGCTCGACCTAGTTTTTCACCTTGGGGTGCACCAGTTTTGTTTGTTAAGAAAAATGACGAATCGATGAGATTATGTTTTGACTACCGTCACCTCAACAAGGTTACAATAAAGAATAAATATCCATTGCCTCGAATTGATGATTTGTTTGATTAGTTGAAAGGTGTCACGGTATTCTCGAAGATTAATCTTCATTCTGGCTACTATCAGCTACAAGTGAAAGATTCAAATGTGCCAAAGACTGCATTCAGAACCAGGTACGGACATAATGAATTTCTTGTGATGTCGTTTGGTTTAACTAATGCACCTGCAGTATTTATGGATTTGATGAACAGAATCTTCAGACCGTATCTAGACAGTTTTGTTGTGGTATTTATTGACAACATTTTGATCTATTCTCAGGACGAGTTCGAACATGTTGAACACTTGAGAATTGTTTTACAAACTTTGCGAGATAAACAATTGTTTGCTAAGCTTAGCAAATGTGAGTTTTGGCTTCGAGAAGTCGGTTTTTTGGGACATGTAGCGTCGATTGAAGGCATCAGAGTTGATCTGAGTAAAATTTCCGTAGTTGTTGACTGGAAACCACTGAGAAACGTATTTAAAGTTAGAAGTTTTTTGGGATTAGTTGGTTATTACCAAAGATTCGTCAAAGGGTTCTCAATGATAGCTACATCGATGACACGACTATTACAGAAAGATGTGAAGTTTGAATGGTCTTATAAATGTCAGCAAAGTTTGAATCAGTTGAAAGCACTGTTGACCGAAGCACCAGTTTTGGTTTAGCCTGAATCGGGTAAAGAATTTGTGATTTTCAGCGATGCATCATTGAATGGTTTAGGCTATGTTTTAGTGCAGGAAGGCAAAGTGATAGCTTATGTTTTCAGACAGTTAAAGACACACAAAAAGAACTATCTGACGCATGACTTAGAGTTGGCAGTTATTGTGTTTACATTGAAAATTTGGCGACACCATTTGTTTGGCTAAAAATGTCACATATTTACCGATCACAAAAATTTAAAGTATCTAATGTCGCAGAAACACCTGAATCTAAGACAGCACAGATGGCTCGACCTATTGAAAGATTATGAATTGATTATTGATTACCATCCGGGAAAAGAAAACGTTGTTGTTGATGCTTTGAGTAGAAATTCCTTGTTTACTTTGCGAGCGATGAACACACGACTGACATTATCTAATGATGGCTTGACCTTAGCGGAGTTGAAAGCTAAACCAATGTTTTTACAACAAATCTGCGAGACTCAGAAATGTGATAATGAATTGCTAACTAAACGGGTAAAGTGTGAATCAACTTTTGATTCAAAATTTCAAATAGGATCTGATGATTGTTTACTGTTCAGAGGTAGAGTTTGTGTACCGAGGAATCCAGAGCTTATTCAGAGAATCTTGCATGAAGCTCATAGTGGTAGCTTATCTATTCATCCAGGAAATAATAAAATGTACGGTGACTTGAGACAGATGTATTGGTGGCCGAGAATAAAACGTGAGATTTCTGATTTTGTATCGAGATGTTTGATATTTCAGAAAGTTAAAGCTAAACATCAAGTATCTTTAGGACTGTTACAGCCAGTGATGATACTAGAGTGGAAATGGGATAGAGTTACTATGGATTTTGTATCAGGTTTACCCCTATCAACAAGAAAAAAAGATGTCATCTGGCTTATCGTTGGCCATTTATTGAAGTCTGCACATTTTATTCTATTACGTACAGATTTCTCCCTTGGTAGATTGGTTGAATTATATGTTTATGAGATTGTCAGATTACACGGAGTGCGAGGCTCCATTATTTCAGATAGAGATCTACAGTTTACCTCACGATTCTAGAGAAAATTACAGGAAGCTCTTGATTCGCGGTTGCATTTTAGCATTGCATTTCACCTTCAGACCAATGGTCAGTCCGAACGAGTGATCCAAATTCTCGAAGATATGCTTCATTGTTACGTATTAGAGTTCAAAGGTACCTGGGAGAAATATTTACCGTTAGTCGAATTCGCTTAAAATAACAGTTTTTAGTCGAGTATAAAAATGGCACCGTATGAGGCTCTATATGGTCGTAAATGCTGAACTTTGTTATACTGGACCAAGCTCAGTGAGAAAAAGATACACGGGGTTGGATTGATTCGCGAGACTAAAGAAAAAGTGAAAGTGATCATACCATTTGTATAAGCCTTGATTATACTTGTTTTGGATGCCTTATTTTAGCTTGTGTATATGTGCAAAGTTGAATGTAGGTTGATGCCAAATTGGGTGAGAAAAATGGCTTGTAAAATGGCCTATTTTCGTCCACATGAGCAGAGACACGGGCGTGTGTCTCAGCTGTGTGTGACACACGGCCAGGTCACACGATCATGTGTCCTCTGTAGTTTTCAAAGGGTTGCAAGTCAAGCTGTTACACGGCCTAGCACACGGCCTGGCACACGGGTGTGTGAGGTTACTTCGAAGGGCACACGGTCTAGCACACGGGCGTATGGCTTGGCCGTGTGACCAAGTCAGAGAGTTACACGGGTTGGGGCACAGCCTTGTGTTCCCATTTCGAATGGCCACACGGCCTAAGACACGGGTGTGTCTCTTGGCCGTGTGAGCCACTGGTCACACGGTCGTGTGACCCCTACAGCTTTGAAATTTAGAAATATTTTTCGAAAAATTTTGAGTTTTGGATTTAGTCCCGACTTGTTTCTACTGCATATTTTGGGCCACGAGGGCTCGTATATATGACAATATGAATGATTTTGATTGGTTTTTGTTATGAATATTGATATGTTATGAAATGTCTGAAATTATGTTTGTTTGTACTGTAAACTCCGGTAATACTTCGTAACCTTATTCCAGCGAGGGATACGGGTTAAGGGTGTTACAAACCCATGACCAAAGGATATGTTCAAGTACAGTGGACTAGGAAATCCTTGATAAGTCGTATTGCTGAAATTCTTTGGACGATTGGCGAACCAGCCAGCAAATAAGTCTGCTTCATTAGGTCGACTGCCAGAACCCGAGGCTCCAACTTGTCCAGATGAAAGATTGAAGGGGAAATTCTTATTAGGGTGATCCATCGTAACTTTTGGTAATTTTTCTTAGACTTGAAAGAAATATGTTGGTCAGAGGTTTGTCCACGCTCACCACACAAATTGTTGGGTAGTTTTTTGTTGTGTCTCATTAAAGGGGACAATCGAATATTTATATACATGGTTAATGTTCATGAAATTGACGTTCTTAGTAGACTCTATGCATGTTGGACACGTGTACTATTTTGGACTGCCTACTGAACTTCGTGGCCCCCACATGCGAACTCCTTAGGTAATTGCAAGCTGAGACCGTGAGCTCCCGTTGCTGACTTCTCAATGTAAGGCTTGCGCGCATCCATCCGGTAGGGCCCAGTCAGGTCGCGAGTAAGCGACCCAGACCTTATTTGGTTCTCAGGTTGGTGATCATAAGTACATAACAGAACGCATCTTGTTTATTGTTAATGATAGATTCTTATTCATCTAAGAAAGCTACATGCATACAAAAAAAAAAGTGTACAAGACTTGAACTCCCATTTTCATTAATCCCCCAATTAATGCAAAGGTGATTCATGTTTATAGTTGCTACTTCAAAAATATTTTTTTTATCATTCTCCTGCTCAGTATTCTTCTTTTGAAAATGGAAGTCAGATAAACGTTAGCTTTCCAAGCCAATCTGAGAATAATAGAAATAAGAGCCTTACCCCATTGCAATACTTGCTACCATGAATAAGATTGACCACACAAATTGCAATACTTAAATTAAGAAGTGTTTTTTAATTGTTAAATTAATCTTAAAACGACTTTTACTTCAATAATAGTTTGGTAATGTTGAATATGATATCATCATAGAACAAATATACTAAATATGTATACGAAACATAGTATTAAATTGCAGCCACAACGCAACGTAACGGCCTCATCGTAACGGAAATAGAAACTACCACGATGCAATAATGGCACAACGCATCAAAGAAATTGCATCACGATCGTTGCGGTTAAAATCCATTATGTAACGCCATAACAATTATTAAAAAGCGGTGCAACATTGTATCAGCACCGCAACAGGTCATTTAGAGCTTTGTTTGCTTAATTGCAAACTTAATTACATCTAATAATCAAATTTAAAGCTTCTATAAACTAATGTTGGAGTTTTTCAATGTTTAGGCTATAACGGAATAACTATAGTAGGCAACCACCAAGATAATCAATGGCCAAAGATACTTGTCTATGGGTCAAAAGAATAAGAGAATCAAAATGAAAACAACAATGAATCTTGAGAATTTTAAAGTAAAAACCAGAAAAAATCATTAGCAGTATGGTAGTAGCAAGCATGAAACTTGTAGACATTGTGAGAGACTTGAAAACTAAGTTCCCCAAATAAGATAAAATAAAGCAATTAAAATGATTAGGTTTCTTGTTCTTGAAAATTAAATAGAACTCATAAAATGCATAAATATAATTTGTTAAAAGTAGACAGATCTAGATCATGTTTCATGTAAGCTACAAAATAAAATGTTAGTTTGGCCAAGATTTTTAGTTTTGAACTTTTGGTAGTATATCAAATTTTCATATCAATTATTATATTGAAGAGTTGTGCCTACTTGTACAATTATTTTGGCAGGAACTAGGCATGTGGGTATTGAGTTTCTTTTGAATTTTTACAAAATAAAGTTGTCTAATGCTATGTGAAATGAAATGAAATGACACTATCACATGCTTTGTGTAGGAATAGAAACTAATGTATATATATATATATATATATATATCCTTTTCCCCTAAAATTCAGCTGATAGCTTTAAAGCTTGTAAAGGGTCCAAAATTTTTTTACACTACTAGTCTATTACAGAATAACATTTTCGGGTGAAAGAGCAGGAGTATTGAAATTCAAATTCTCTCAACTATTCTCTTCAACATTTCTAGAGCTATTTCGTCTATTTTCTATTTCAAGAGTTGCGTTCTTGAGTTAATAGTGAGGAATCGACATCATCTCAACTCATTTGTGAAGCAAGAAATACAAGTTATGTAATTATTATTTTTAAAATATTATTATTTTGTTTATTACTTAGTTTAAATAATATATTTGTCTTACTAGTTGAATTTAGAGTTGCTATGTAATTATTATTTTTACATATTTAATTAATAATTAGTTATATTTATATTGAATTTTATCTAAATTTTTGTAAATATTTTGTAGTGTTAATTATAAGTTTTATATTTTTGTGAATCTTTTGCATTATTAATTATAGGTCTTATAATTTTTTTCCATTTTTTAATTTTAAATCTTATTAGTAGTGTTTCTACTATTAGAGTTTTAAGTCTTGCAATTTTTGTTTCATTTTGTAGTTTTAACTCTTATTATACTTGTTTCATTTTTTAGTTTTAAGCCTTATCATTATTGTTTCATTCTGGTGAATATTTTTTATTGTTAGATTTATGTCTTACAATTTTTGTTTCATTTTTATGAATTTTTTACTTGTTGGTTTGAACTCAAGTAATAATTAATAATAATTTTCATGCAGATATAAGAAAAAATGCCACATTCAAGAAATAAAGAAGATGCAACTCCTAGTGATGATTGTAACACCCCAAACCCGTATCCATCGTCAGAACAGAGTTACGGAGTATTACCGAAACATTCAGAACATTTTTAGATAAATCATGTCAATCACTGTTCAATTTTCTAGATTATTCATAATGTCCCTTAAATGGACCCTCGAGGTCTAATATAAGCATTAGAATCGAGTTAAGACTAAATCGAAAACTCTAAGAATTTTTCGCAAAATTTCAAAATTTTTCCAAGGTGTAGGGCTCACACGGCCGTGTGGTCCAAGGGACACGCACGTGTGACCCTAGGACACGCCCGTGCTACAAGCTGTGTTCGACCCCGTGTAACTCTTTGACTTGTGCACACGGCCATGCCATACGCCCATGTGCTAGGTCGTATGGTTAATTTAATTCTTTCGAAATTAGGTGTAGGCTTCACACGGCCATGACACACGCTCGTGTTCTAGGCCGTGTAGCACACACGGCTGAGACGCACGCCCGTGTCTCTGCCTGTCTGCTCAATTCTGAGCATTCTGTTTCTCAAAATTAAGATGCAGGGGACATACGGCTTAACTACACGCCCATGTACCAGGCGTGTGTCACAAACGGTCTAGACACACGTCCTTGTCTCTGTCTGTGTGGACAAAATAAGGTTATTCCTAGCTTCATTTCTCCCCCCAAATCATACCAATGACTTGCACTAAAACTCACATCTATAAACCATCCAATTCTAGCATTCAAATTAAGCAAATTCTATCATTCAACATGGCATATCATTACATGTATACATGTTTATAATCTTACCTTTTATAAGCATACTCATTTTGTAACATCCTAAAAGCTAGGGGTTAGTAGTTTTGTTTAAATTCATGACTGTGCTTTTGGCTTGCTATTTGAGTGTGTTTAGGGGTCCTATAGGGGCTTGGGTTCAAGGTTGAGCCTTGGAAAAATTTTGGTTTTAGGTGAAAAAACCCTGGGAGTTAGTAGGTAGGCTTTAAGAATAAAATGTGGAGAAAAATGACACAAGTGGAGTGTGTGGTGTAGTGGCAAAGTGACGCCACAAGGAAGGAAGGAGGTCCAAGGTTCAAGTCTTGGCACTTGCATTTCTTTTTGTTGTATTTTTTTTAAGTGAAGTTAGACTTTGGCCCATAGTTTATATTTAGTTACGCATACTTTAAGGCACAAGAGGAGCTTGTGGCTTGGTGGCAAGTGGCGTGTTGAGCTATTGAAGGGAGCAAGGGTTCGAATCTCATGACAAGCAAGGGAGTATTTATTTTGCGGATTGGACGGCCAGAGTTTGAGTTGGATTTAAACTCTGCTAGTGGAGGGATCCCACATCAGAAAGATACAAAGAGGGAAGGTGAGGAGCTGGCTATATATAGAGCTATCTATGATTGGAGAGAAAACATACCTTGGTGGCGTTGGGCATAGGAGTGCTCGGAGCGTGGATTAGCAGCTTCCGATTCCTATCAGGTGTGTATTCTCTCTACTCTAGATGTAGAGCGGCAAATGCCAAAATGCCGATCACCCGGCGATGGTAGCCATACAAGCGTGCGAGCGCACGTGTGGGGGCTTGACGCGATAGTTGAGGCCATCAGTAGTATTCTTGTGGGTTGAGGTTGCTTGGGCCATGATGGGCTGAAGTGGGCCCATATAAGTAGACTGTATGATTGTGTAGTATATATTAGACTGGACTAGGTGAATCTCATATCTGTGGCTAGATTTAGGCTAAATGGGTCACACGAGCGTGCGCGTTCATTTGGGCCGAGAATGGGCCTTAAGCCCATTCGCATTGTTATCTCTGTTTAGCAAACCTTGGTTTGTAAAATTACCGAAACACCCTTGATTTGTGAAATTACCGAAATACCCTCGGATTGTAAAATTACCAAAATACCCTTCATTTGTAAAATTACCAAAATATCCCTAGTTTGTAAAAGTACCAAAATACCCTTGGTTTGTAAAATAACCGAAAACCTCTAGTTTGCAAAATTACTAAAATACCCCTGGTTTACAAAATTACCGAAATATCCCTCGCTTGAGAAATTACCGAAACACCCCTGGTTTGTAAAATTACTGAAATACCCCTAGTTTGTAAAATTATCGAAATACCCCTAGTTTGTGAAATTATCGAAATACCCTTAGTTTGTGAAATTACCGAAATACTCCTAGGTTGTGGAATTACCAAAATACCCTTAGAGGGTAAATTACTGAAGTACCCCCGGGTTGTAAAATTACTGAAATACCCTCGATGGGTAAAATGGCAGATATGCCCCTGAAGGGCAAAATTGACGAAAATGCCGCTATATGTTATATGGTTATTTTTGTATGCGATTTATAATTGTTATCATATGTTTAATTTTGAAGCGTTGCATTCATGTGATATTATGTTGCATGGGGATGGGATTATTTGAAAGGGGAAGTGCAAATAGGATCGCATGGTCGCTTGACGACTGTGGATCCACCGAAGGCTTTTTAGCCACCGAGCAGCTATGCTGCACCGTTAAGGTAATGCTACAACCAGTGTTACATAAGGAGTGTTCAGATGGGTGGGTCGATTAAATCCCCACAGGAGTGCACGGTTGGACAGGAGACGGAGTGTTTGGCTGGTATGGGCATTAATGCATTGCATATATGGATTATATTACTGAGATGGGCTTAGGCCTAGATTTATATATATGATATGTGACATTTGATATGGGTTAAGGCCCAGCCGAGGCTATTTTGGGCTAAGGCCCAATTGCCACCGTTACTTTAATGGGCTTGGGCCCGGATTGTTTTGATGCATGTTCTTACTGATGAGGGTGTACACATAGAGTTTTCGTAAACTCACCCCCTCTTTTTAAATATTTCAGGTAACCCTTAGTTGGCAGTTCGACGTACTGGAGGACTCGGAGGTGGCCACACTAAGAGTAGTTTTGGATTTTAGTATTTTACTTTTCTCTAATTTGGGTTAATATTATTGTAATAAGGCCTCTCTTAAATTCTGATTTTTAGTTTTGGATTTTTAGTTTATTATGTTTTAAATCTGCTCAACATTGAATCGCGGTTTTCCATAACAATATCTGTTTTCAAAACATTACGCTTTCGTAGCTAAGTTGTAAATATCACGTTTTCATAAGTCACTTGTTTTAAGTTAAGCTTCCGCAAATAAACAAGGTTTTAAAAATGATAATGTTTTTCCAAGAATGATTTCTAATAAACCATATTTTGAAAATAAGCACATGAAATCGGAGATTTTGAACAGTGGAAAGTTTTTGAAAAATAATAATAACAAACGCAAACTGTGACTTTTTTTAATGTCAAGAAGGGTTTCTATAGAAAACGCGGTTTTCGAAAAACACCTCAATGTGACACGCCAGATTCGGGCCTAACTTCTAGGCTGGGTTTGAGGTGTTACATTTAGTGGTATCAGATCCCGGTTGCAAAACTCGGGCTATGAAGTGGGAGTTAGTTTTTATTTTAAATATGTTTACAAATGATTTTGAAGTGGTTTTCGAAGATTTTTGTGTGGCACACCGAGTCTCCGACGTTGGACCAAGTAAGTTCTCCTATCTGTTTCAAACTGTTATACTGTAGATAGTTACTGGGCTTACTTTAGATGATAGACTATACTGAGGCCCGTAGGAGACTAAAACTGTAGTGAGTTTGCGATTTCAAAAACAACTCTTAACTACTACTTCCATAAAACATTTGTTTCATTACTGGAACTATGGGCTTATTCATAAAATTTCTAATTCAGATATTACGCGAAGTGATAATGTGCGCAGCAGAAGTGTAGTGGTATAATTGGTATTGTGCGACTATTAAATAGTTGGAAATTTTGAGGATGAAATTTCTCTAAGGGGGTAGAATTGTAACATCCTAAAAGTTAGGGGTTAGTAGTTTTCTTTAAATTCATGACAGTGCTTTTGGCTTGCTATCTGAGTGTGTTTAGGGGTCCTATAGGGGCTTGGGTTCAAGGTTGAGCCTTGGAAAATTTTTGGCTTTAGGTGAAAAAACCCTGGGAGTTAGTAGGCAGGCTTTAAGAGTAAAATGTGGAGAAAAATGACACAAGTGGAGTGTGTGGTGTAGTGCCAAAGTGACGCCACAAGGAAGGAAGGAGGTCCAAGGTTCAAGTCTTGGCCCTTGCATTTCTTTTTGTTGTATTTTTTTTAAGTGAACTTAGACTTTGGCCCATAGTTTATACTTAGTTGCGCATACTTTAAGGCACAAGAGGAGCTTGTGGCTTGGTGGCAAGTGGTGTGTTGAGCTATTGAAGGGAGCAAGGGTTCGAATCTCATGACAAGCAAGGGAGTATTTATTTTGCGGATTGGACGGCCAGAGTTTGAGTTGGATTTAAACTCTGCCAGCGGAGGGATCCCACATCGGAAAGATACAAAGAGGGAAGGTGAGGAGCTGGTTATATATAGAGCTATCTATGATTGGAGAGAAAACATACCTTGGTGGGCGTTGGGCATAGGAGTGCTCGAAGCGTGGATTAGCAGCTTCCGATTCCTATCAGGTGTGTATTCTCTCTACTCTAGATGTAGAGCGGCAAATGCCAAAATGCCGATCACCCGGCGATGGTAGCCACACAAGCGTGAGAGCGCACGTGTGAAGGCTTCGACGCGATAGTTGAGGCCATCAGTAGTATTCTTGTGGGTTGAGGTTGCTTGGGCCATGATGGGCTGAAGTGGGCCCATATGAATAGACTGTATGATTGTGTAGTATATATTAGACTGGACTAGGTGAATCTCATATCTGTGGCTAGATTTAGGCTAAATGGGTCACACAAGCGTGCGGGTTCATTTGGGCCGAGAATGGGCCTTAAGCCCATTCGCATCGTTATCTCTGTTTAGCAAACCTTGGTTTGTAAAATTACCGAAACACCTTTGATTTGTGAAATTACCGAAATACCCTCGGATTGTAAAATTACCGAAATACCCCTCGTTTGTAAAATTACCAAAATAACCCTAGTTTGTAAAAGTACCAAAATACCCTTGGTTTGTAAAATTACCGAAAACCTCTGGTTTATAAAATTACTAAAATACCCCTGGGTTACAAAATTATCGAAATACCCCTCGCTTGAAAAATTACCGAAATACCCCTAGTTTGTAAAATTACCGAAATACCCCTAGTTTGCAAAATTATCGAAATACCCCTGGTTTGTGAAATTATCGAAATACCCCTAGTTTTTGAAATTACCGAAATACCCCTAGGTTGCGGAATTACCAAAATACCCTTAGAGGGTAAATTACTGAAGTACCCCCAGGTTGTGAAATTACTAAAATACCCTCGATGGGTAAAATGATAGATATGCCCCTGAAATATTTCAGGTAACCCTTAGTTGGCGGTTCGACGTACTGGAGGACTCGGAGGTGGCCACACTAAGAGTAGTTTTGGATTTTAATATTGTACTTTTCTCTAATTTGGGTTAATATTATTGTAATAAGGCCTCTCTTAAATTCCGGTTTTTAGTTTTGGATTTTTAGTTTATTATGTTCTAAATCTGCTCAACATTGGATCGCGATTTTGCAAAACAAAATCTGTTTTCAAAACACTACGCTTTCGTAGCTAAGTTGTAAATATCACGGTTTCATAAGTCACTTGTTTTAAGTTAAGCTTCCGCAAATAAACAAGGTTTTAAAAATGATAATGTTTTTCCAAGAATGATTTCTAATAAACCACATTTTGAAAATAAGCACATGAAATCAGAGATTTTGAACAGTGGAAAGTTTTTGAAAAATAATAATAACAAACGCAAACTGGGATTTTTTTTTATTGTCAAGAAGGGTTTCTATAGAAAACGCGATTTTTGAAAAACACCTCAATGTGACACACCAGATTCAGGCCTAACTTCTAGGCCGGGTTTGGAGTGTTACATTTAGTGGTATCAGAGCCTAGTTGCAAAACTCAGGCTGTGAAGTGGACTTTAGTTTTTATTTTAAAGATGTTTACAAATGATTTTGAAGTGGTTGTCGAAGATTTTTGAAGTAGGTAGGCTTCAAGAATAAAATGTAGAGTAAAATTACACAAGTGGAGTGTGTGGTATAGTGGCAAAGTGACGCCACATAAAAGACAAGGGAGGTGACGCCACAAGGAAGGAAGGAGGTCCAAGGTTCAAGTCTTGGCACTTGCATTTCTTTTTGTTGTATTTTTTTTAAGTGAACTTAGACTTTGGCCCATAGTTTATATTTAGTTACGCATACTTTAAGGCACAAGAGGAGCTTGTGGCTTGGTGGCAAGTGGCGTGTTGAGCTATTGAAGGAAGCAAGGGTTCGAATCTCTTGACAAGCAAAGGAGTATTTATTTTGCGGATTGGACGGCCAGAGTTTGAGTTTGATTTAAACTCTGCTAGCGGAGGGATCCCACATCGGAAAGATACAAAGAGAGAAGGTGAGGAGCTGGCTATATATAGAGCTATCTATGATTGGAGAGAAAACATACCTTGGTGGGCGTTGGGCATAGGAGTGCTCGGAGCGTGGATTAGCAGCTTCCGATTCCTATCAGGTGTGTATTCTCTCTACTCTAGATGTAGAGCGGCAAATGCCGAAATGCCGGTCACCCGGCGATGGTAGCTACACGAGCGTGCGAGCGCACGTGTGGGGGCTTCGACGCGATAGTTGAGACCATCAGTAGTATTCTTGTAGATTGAGGTTGCTTGGGCCACGATGGGCAGAAGTGGGGCCATATGATTAGACTGTATGATTGTGTAGTATATATTAGACTGGACTAGGTGAATCTCATATTTGTGGCTAGATTTGGGCTAAATGGGTCACACGAGCGTGCGGGTTCATTTGAGCCGAGAATGGGCCTTAGGCCCATTCGCATCGTTATTTCTGTTTAGCAAACCTTGGTTTGTAAAATTACCGAAATACCCTTGATTTGTGAAATTATCGAAATACCCTCAGATTATAAAATTACCGAAATCCCCCTAGTTTGTAAAATTACTGAAATACCCCTCGTTTGTAAAATTATCGAAATACCCCTCGTTTGCAAAATTATCGAAATACCCCTCGTTTGCAAAATTACCGAAATACCCCTCATTTGCAAAATTACCAAAATACCCCTAGTTTGTAAAATTATCGAAATACCCCTGGTTTGCAAAATTATCGATATACCTGTAACATCCCGAAATTGGGCCTAGTAGGATTGGGCCCATTGGGCCTTGGGCGTAGGAGTGTTTAAATATTTGAGAATAAGAGAACGACATTAATTCAAGTTGGACTTATTAAGAAGGTGATTTTAGAAAAACTACGGGTGTAATATCCTGGATTATGGCTTATGCATTTGTGCTTAAATATATGTGAAAGCATGCATTTGTGTGTTATGAATGTGTTGTATGAATTTTGTGAACTTTAGAAAATAAGGGAGTGCCTTAGAAATTAATAGATTTTTAAGTTAAAAGAGGAGCTAAGCTTGATAGGGCTTTAAGAAAATAAATAGAGGAAATTTGACAGGAAAGTGGGCTTGGAAAAGTGGCTACAAGGCGCCACTTAGGGCCTTAGCAAGTGACGCCACAAGCTTGGTGTAGGTCTTGAGTTCGAGCGGCAAGGGAAGCAATATTTTGGGGTTTTTACTTTTGTGGCAACAAAGGAAGTGATGGACGGCATGGGGAGTCTATGGGAGGAGTTTTAGATGTGGTTTTATCCTTTTAAAATTTCGGCTAATATGGTAGATAAATGAGGATTTATTTTAAAGCATTTTTGAGTAGATAAAAGAGAGAAAAGAGGAGAATAATGAGGAAGCTGATAAGGGGATGTGTGTGGCCGGTTTAGGGACTCTTTTGAAGTAATTTTTGGTTAAGCTAGTAAAGGAGATAGCCGAATTTTATTCAACACTTTTGGCCTCTCTTTTAATTACTCTTTTCTCTCCAAGTGAACACTTTCTTCTTCTTTCTCTTTTAATTGTTCTAGCCGAAATCTCCTTTCCCCTATTCTCACCATTGTCGTAACCTTCTTCACACCTCTTCTTTTGTGTCTCTAGTAGAAGCCGAATCCATAGCCCCTTGCTAACCCTTTTCTAGAGCCGAATATACAAGGTACTCCTAGCCGTTTCTGCATTAAGCCACAAAGCCGAATATCTCTGGGGTGACAGATATAGGTGCTGTCGATTTCTTCAGTAGGGGTAAGATCAAGTTTGATTTCTATTCTTTTCTTTAAGGCTTGTCGAAATCTAAAGACTAATTCCTATTATTATTCTTTGACCGAAATCTTAAGGAGAGATTTTGGGATTCTGCTAGTGTCGATTATAAGGAGAAGGTCTTCGGGATTTCAAGTCTTAAGGTAAGCTATAAGGTGATATTCGGCCATAGGCCATTTTTACTGTGTTTAAATGTTAGAACCGAAACTAACATATACCTTTAAGGATCTCGACATCATCAAGAGCATATAGCAATTTCGGGATTTCAATATCCGAGGTAAGTCATATTTGATATTCGGCCAAGGGCTTTTTAATGGTAATTAAATGTTAGAAATTTATCTAACATGTACCTATAGGTATTTTCGACATCTTCAAGACAAGAGATTAGTTTTCGGGACTTAAAATCGCAAGGTAAAGTATACATGTATATTCGGCCAAGGCCTATTTAGAGACTTAGATCTATTTCTTACCTATTCAAAAGTCGAAAAACTAACCTGTAGAGTGATTTGGTGGCTAGCCAATTTCAAGGGTGAACATCACAAGTTTCGGGATTTGTGGAGTGATCAAAACGACAGCAAGGTAAGGATTCGAGATTTGATCATTTGGCCGAATGGCCTATAGCTAAAATACTATATGTTGGCCGAATGTAGGGACTAAGGATCTAAGGCATTAGATCGGGCTTTTCGGGATTTGGAGTGAATTTGCTAAGTAAATCAGGTGTGTACCCCACACTATCTCTTTATAGATTTATGGTACCTATGTAATATGTGTATTATAAGAATATGGAAAATATGGCTAAGTACCATACGATGGTACAAAGTACTCAGGTACGTTTTCCTACTCCTACTGTGAGTATGATTTATGGCACATAAGTGAATATGATAGGAATGTTAAATAAGGCTTAAGGTATGATATTGCATGATATGTATGACATGGGGCATTTGGGTGATTATGAAAGGGGAAGTGAATGTGGTGACTATTGTCACAATATCTGAATGTGGTGACTTCGGTCACATTATCTGAATGTGGTGTCTCATGACACAAAATATTATCTGGTGGCTACGCCACGAATTTTATAAGGGCGATGAGCACGTCGACTGCAGCGACTGCCTTCGATGGTGTGTAGCGGATGGAGGGTTGACTTAGTAGTCCCCACGGTGTGCAGGTTGGTACGGGTGATGTGTAGCGGATGGCATCTAGGATTGGGTTCAGGAATGCATCATTAATTGTAAATTATGATACATATGTGTATGATTTGATATGCCTGAATCTGTTTGGACTTAGTGTTTGTGTACACATTGAGTCTGTTTGACTCACCCCGTTGTGGGAACATTTTTCAGGTGACGATCAGTAATGGACCGGGCCAGCAGGAGCTTAGTGGTGGCCATGCTCAGCAAGGAATTATATTATTTGGACATTTTCTTTTATTTAAGTACTTTAACTTATTTGGGTTTGTTTTTGATGTAATAAGGCCATAGTATGAACTACTTTATGCATGCATGTCATTTATTTCAGTACGATACAATTTTTATCCAATTTAAAGTTAAGAAATTTTTCTTAAAATAAACCTCCAAATATTATGACATCTAAATTCAAATGTTTTCAATTCAAGGGAAAAATCTAAAACAATTTCGGCATATCTTTTAACTTAAAGTTTTTGAAACTTAAGCAATGGAATTTTTATAAAAACTTATATTTCAAAAATAAACTAGTTCCAACTTGAGCCCAATCACTCAAAGATTTTCCAAAGAACAAACGAATTTGAACCGGTTTTACTTGAGGAACATACCAGATCTGGTCGAGGCTCGTGGGCCGAGTTTGGGGTGTTTCAACGGGGTTCTATGAAGTTTTGGGTTCAAGTTGGGCCTTAGTGAAATTTTGTATTTAAGCCTATTAAGGAGAGATAGTAAAAGGCATCAAAGCTTATGGAAATAAGTGAGTAACTTGCTAACATAAATGAGCATATGGTAAGGAGGTTATGGCATCAAGTGGAGAGCATGGAGGGAAGAGGTTAAAATCCCATTGTGTGCAAATTTTGACTATTATTTTTGCATTCTTTTCCTAAGTGTCGGCCAAGCATGTAAATAAGGTAAGGTGGACTTGGCAAGGTGGCTAAGGGAATAAGGAAAGGATGAGGATAGGGAAAGAAATCAAAAGAAAAAGGCAAGTTGAGGGAGCATGTTGGCATTTTTCGTGGGGGATGTTTTGGAAAGGTTTTATTTGGTCTATGTTCATCTTTTGGTAAAGATGATAATGGTTTGAAAAAGGGAGAGGATAGCCGAATTTTCTATAGGTAATTGGCAAATTTTTGGTGCTTGAGAGGTTGTTTCTCCTTAGCATTTTGGTGTCTTTTTCTTTCTCCAATTTCTTCTCCTATTGCCGAAACTCTAAAGCCATTAGTGAGTACTTTTCTTTCTTTGTTTTACCGAAACCACCTAGCCTAATTAATCATCTTCTCCATCTTCCAAGTTGGGCTTTTCTTTCTTGATTAAACTGGTATTCTAGTGGATTGGCCAAATACCACATCATTGCCTAATCATCTCAAGTCATAAGCCAATTGGTGGGAATTGGGATTATCATCGATTAAGGGACGAAATCATTCAATATATTCTACCTTCGGACAAAATGGTCAACGACGAGTGGTTCTTTAGGAAATCAAAATCAGGTGTGTAATCCCGTACCTTCCGAATACATGTTTGAAATGGTGTGTAATCTCACATCTCTCTGAAAGTTTGTATGACATGTTTTGTGATTCGGTCGAAATACCGAATAAAACCAAAAACCGGCATCTGTGATCACTCGGACGTGCGTATGATCGTACTGGTAATCGTATTTTGTAATAAAACAGTTTCAGTTAGAAGCAGTGATGTGTTTTTGAAAAATCACGAAAAATAGGAGAAAGGGAATTAGAAAGTGAATAAGATATCAAATTAAAGCTTACTGTGTCTATTTTAATATGGAAGAAACGGAGAAGGAAAAAAAATTTTATATTCTGAGATATCATAATTTTAGTGAGACTGGTTCTGATTGACTTTGTGGTTCCCTGATCTGTCTTGGAAAAATCATATAAAATTGTACAAAGTGAATTATGGGTTATAATTTATATGTATGGATTCCTTAGTGAGCCTATTTTTATTAGAAACAAGTGGGAGCAGTATATGAAAACCGTACAGTGAGATATTTGAAAATAAGATAATAGAGGTCAGAATCGTTGGATAGTGAAACAAGGGAAACTTTAAAGAATAAACTGTACTAATTGGTTAAGTAAAAAATTCTGAAAAATTGTAGTAGAAAGATATATGAGTCTAGTTTCAAGGAAAATTCACGGATTTAGATTTCGAGATCCCTAACTCGAGTTATAGTTAGTTTAGTCAGTATGACGCAGATGGACAGTTTCAATTTTTATGCCCAAATTAGTAGTTAAGTTTGGGGTTGCGAAATTACCGAAATACCCCTGGGTTGCGAGATTACCGAATTACCCTTAGTGGGTAAGATTACCAAATTATGAAAATGCCCCTATGGGTCGATTTACCGAAATGCCCCTAATGGGCCGATTTGATAGATTGCCTTAATGGGCCGACTTTGCAAAGTGTTATAATGGGCCTAATTTTTGTAATGAATCTCTTAATTAATGATGGTTGTTTGCATCTGTAAATATCATGATTTACTATGTATATTGCATGGGATGGGGAACTTGAATGAAGAGAAGAGTAGACCGGTGGCATTGCCACAAATTCTGATAATGGCTATGTGCCAAGTTAAATATGGCTTTGTGCCATCGTGATTAAGGCTGTGTGCCGAAAATATTACCGTATATGATACTCTGGTGG
Organism: Gossypium australe; assembly: GCA_005393395.2. Lineage (NCBI taxonomy): Eukaryota > Viridiplantae > Streptophyta > Magnoliopsida > Malvales > Malvaceae > Gossypium > Gossypium australe. Next base: position 61,982,891 of record CM016614.1, on the reverse strand, counting down.
CTTAGCCACAAAAATATTATAAATGGCAGCTTGACTGCAAATTGGAGAGACTGGCGGGGTGGGTTGACTTGATCCCCACAGGAGAGATTGGTTGGTATGGGTGGAGAGATTGGCTGGATGGGATGGGCTGCATTCATATCATTGACTTATTACATGATAATGGACTTAGGCCCAAGATTATGTTATATGGGCTCAGGCCCAAAATATTGCTAAATGGGTTCAGACCCAGTGGACAACGGTAAGGGGATTTCACACTGAGTTCTTGTAACTCACCCCCCTTTTTCCTTAACCCTTGCAGGTAATGCTCCTTGATGTGGACTTGGGCTTTGGATGACTCGGTGGAGGCCATACTTCAGAATTGGTGTTTTATTTTGAACTTTAAATTTCTATTACCGTTCTCTTTACTATTTTGGGTTTTTACGATGTAATAAGACCTCTGGAGTATTTTATTTTGCTATATGTTTGACGTACTTATATTTTGCTCAAATTACTTTAAATGGGGTTTTTCTAAAACCTTAAATAAAGATTTTCCAACATAGATTAACAAATGGATTTTATAACAAAACTTTTACAAATATTTTTAACTCGGAAATTTTCTCTCAAATTATCAACGACATTTTCAAAAGTCACGGTTTTAAAATATCACGAATTTGAATATCGATTCTTCAATTAACCTCTCGAAAGTAATAGTATTTTTATCAAAGTTTTTAATCAAACTTGTTTTTCTTGATTTTCAAAATAAATACCTATTTTAGTACGAATAAAAAGGTTTAACATGTTTTTCTCATGTGACATGTCAGATCCGGTCATAACGCATGAGCCGGGTTTGAGGTGTTACAATACCCCTGGTTTGTGAAATTACCGAAATACCCCTGGGTTGCGAAATTACCAAAATACCCTTAGAGGGTAAATTACTGAAGTACCCCCAGGTTGTGAAATTACTGAAATACCCTCGATGGGTAAAATGACAGATATGCCCCTGAAGGGAAAAATTGACGAAAATGCCACTATATGTTATATGGTTATTTTTGTATGCGATTTATAATTGTTATCATATGTTTAATTTTGAAGCGTTGCATTCATGTGATATTATGTTGCATGGGGATGGGATTATTTGAAAGGGGAATCGCTTGACGACTGTGGATCCACCGAAGGCTTTTTAGCCACCGAGCAGCTATGCTGCACCGTTAAGGTAATGCCGCAACCGGTGTTACATAAGGAGTGTTCAGATGGGTAGGTCGATTAAATCGCCACAGGAGTGCACGGTTGGGCAGGAGACGGAGTGTTCGGCTGGTATGGGCATTAATGCATTGCATATATGGATTATATTACTAAGGTGGGCTTAGGCCCAGATTTATATATATGATATGTGACATTTGATATGGGTTAAGGCCCAACTGAGGCTATTTTGGGCTAAGGCCCAATTGCCACCATTACTTTAATGGGCTTGGGCCCGGATTGTTTTGATGCATGTTCTTACTTATGAGGGTGTACACACTGAGTTTTCGTAAACTCACCCCCTCTTTTTAAATATTTCAGGTAACCATTAGTTGGCGGTTCGACATACTGGAGGACTCGGAGGTGGCCACACTAAGAGTAGTTTTGGATTTTAGTATTTTACTTTTCTCTAATTTGGGATAATATTATTGTAATAAGGCCTCTCTTAAATTCCGGTTTTTAGTTTTGGATTTTTAGTTTATTATGTTTTAAATCTGCTTAACATTGAATCGCGATTTTCCATAACAATATCTGTTTTCAAAACACTACACTTTCGTAGCTAAGTTGTAAATATCATGTTTTCATAAGTCACTTGTTTTAAATTAAGCTTCCGCAAATAAACAAAGTTTTAAAAATGATAATGTTCTTTCCAAGAATGATTTCTAATAAACCACATTTTGAAAATAAGCACATGAAATCAGAGATTTTGAACAGTGAAAAGTTTTTGAAAAATAATAATAACAAACGCAGATTGGGACTTTTTTTTAATGTCAAGAAGGGTTTCTATAGAAAACGCGGTTTTCGAAAAACACCTCAATATGACACGCCAGATTCGCGCCTAACTTCTAGGCCGGGTTTGGGGTGTTACACATTTAACCTTTCTTAATCAATCAATAATAAACACTTATGTTATCTCCATAAGATAAACTTAAACACATATATATATGTACCAAAACATAATCATCACTAGCCATTCCAATGGCTAGATTACAATAATCATTTACATTTACATGCCAATATGGCCAATATAACCTATACATGCCATTATAACCATAATTGCTTTACCATATTCATCGAAATAGGTCGATGATAGTGTGAGTGATTTTCGCCAAGCTTCTAATCCAACGTGCTTCTGATTTACTCTAAAACAGGGAAATAAAACTAAGTAAGCATAAAATGCTTAGTAAGTTCGTATAACATGGTACTTAACTTACCATTCATTCTATTTTGAGGTAACTATGTAAGGCATATTCAATCAATTTGCCCTCAAGCCCTACACATATCCTCATTGCCCTTGTTAGTCATATATTCCATAATAACATCACAGGTATATATGGGCTTAACAACAATCAAGTTTCCATGCACATATGTTTTCTACAACATGTATTCATTTAACATGTATAAATCATCTCTTTATATTACAAGTATAATTTCATAATAGTTCATCTCGAGTTTAGTTCATTTCATATCAGAACTCTACCCATATTACTCGGAATATCAAGGTCACAATTAGTACACTCAAGGTGTACAAGTCTATAATCAAGGATGTACATACTCATCAAATAAATTCCATGTACAATATCATCATTTCATATTTCCATAAATCAATTATCACGTATCGTCATTTTCACGTATTTCAAGCCGATATGTGTAATAACTCATTTCTTATTCATATATTCTCATGTCAAGAACTTTTACTTGTTGGATTTATATGAAATATTGATGGATACACAGGTAGTACATTTGTGGTGTACAAATCAGGATCCGCAAATTCATATTCAATGATACCTATAGGGTACTATTTCAGAGAGTACACTCTCGAGCCACATATATATAAACAACAGGATTACCAGTCCAGGCTAAATCCTGTCTACAATATATACTCAATAGAGCTTAGTCAGGATTACCAGTCTAGGCTAAATCCTTTTTATGACATATGCTCTAAAGTGTTTGATCTGGATTACCCGTCCTGGCTAAATCCAATACATAACATATGATCTAGAGGACTTATATCAGGATTACCCGTCTGGGCTAAATCCCATTCATAAATGAGGTCAATAGGATTACTCGTCCGAGCTAAATCCCGTCAGCAACAAATGTAGGACCTCATTCATTTCGAGAAATCACATATCCATCATTTTCATTTGTTCAAACGAGATTTAACATTTTCAAGCATTTCCCGGCATGTGATTATTTCATACATCTATAACATTCAGATAATTCAAATGATCACATTCCACATTCATTCCAAGCATAAAAGTAGCATTTTTATCATTTATCCTTTATCGGGCATTATCGTTGACCGGGCTTTGTCAGGTATATTTTCAATGTCATATACATATATGATATTTACACAATTCACAAACACAACATCTAATTCAAGCATATAAAATACACAATTTAGTTACACGAACTTACCTCGATAAATGTTCGTGTACGTAAAATCTACTAACTCGACATTTTCCTCTTTTTCTCGTTCTAGCTCTGAATTTGGTCTATCCGGATCTATACAAGTAAAATTAACATCAATTTATCACATTTCATATACATTTAGACTCAATTTACGTCCTAGGAAAATTTACCATTTTGCCCCTAACTTTTCCATAAATTCTCATTTCGTCCCTAGGCTCGAAAAATGAAATTTGTGCAATTTACTCCCTATTCCAAGCCTAACCAAAATTCCATCATAAAATTTACAGCACATGTTTTCTACAAATTTTAAAAATTTTCACCAATTTTCAAAACTTTACATTTTAGTCCCTAAATCATGTTTTCATCAAAAATCACTTTGTAAAAGTTGTTTATCTATCAACAACCTTTCATTTTCTACCACAAATTTCTAATTTTTAGCATATACATCCATGACCCATTTTCCATGATTTGATAACTTCTCAAATTAATCCCCCAAATAGACATATTAAGCTATCCCAGTTTCAGAAATATCAAAATTACTAAAAACGGGACAAGAAAACTTACCCAATTTGGCCATGAAAGTTTCTTCACTCTCCCCTAGGGTTTCCATGTATTTTTGGGGAAGAAGATGATAAAATAAGATGATATTTCTTTTTATCATCTTTTAATTAATTAAAATATTTCACTTTCCAATTTAATCCTTGCCCTTTTTCTAAATTTCCATGGATGAGTCACCATAATATCTACATACTTTTCTTTAATAGTCTAATTACCATATAAGGACCTTAAGTTTTGAATTCCACAACTATTTAATCCTTATAACTACTAGAATTCAACTTTTTCATTTTATGCGATTTAGTCCTTCTCGTAATTAAGCACATAATCGGTAAAATTTTCTTATCAAAATTTTCACATGACATTTCTATCATATTACGGACCATAAAATAAAATAAAAATAAATTTTATTTTCGGCTCAGATTTGTGGTCCCAAAACCACTGTTTCGATTTCACCGAAATTGGGTTGTTATAATAATTATGGTTGGAGGTGGGGAGAACCTGTTGAAGGTAATTATAATAATGTCAAATGTAGATTTTGTGGAAGAATTATTAAAGGAGGAATAACACAGTTGAAAGAGCATTTGGCTGCATAAAAAGGGAATGTAGCATATTGTCCACATGTCTCGGCAAAAGTTAGAAAAACCATTGCACAACAGCTTTAAGAATATCATAGTGAAAAAGTTGCGAAGAAGAGGAGGAAAGAAGAATTAGAAGAAAGAATAAGATTAGGAGACCGTGGAGACTATAGTGATAATGGTGATGATGATGATGATGAGTTAATTATCGTAAGAAGTGAGAGTATGAGATCTCAAGTTGAATGGAAAGAAAGGCAACGTTGAAGAGCAAAAACTAGTCAAGATCTAGTTTTTGAAATTGGAGGAGGTAGTAATTCTGGAACTCAAGGAATTAGATGATCATTTAGTGTCCGTAATTCTGAAAGAAGTGGGAGGGAACATCAATAGACTAATCTTGACTCTCATAGAGATAGATTAGCAAACATGGATCATGTTCTTGAAAGATCAAAAAGTTTGAAGCAATCAAAACTTAGTTCGAGCTTTCTTAAAAATGCAAAAGCTAAGCTAGGGAAAGTAATGTCCAAGTTGATATTGCATGAAGCTTTACCTGCAAAAATCGCAGAGTCACCATTTCTCCAACCTGTACTTCAAGTTCCAACGGAAGTTGGAAAATTGGTTAACGATCCTTCAACTTATGAGGTGATAAGAGTGTATTTGGAAGATAAGTATAAAGAGATACAATAATGGGTAAATAGCTTTAGGCCTATATGGGAAGAAAGAGGGGTGACCATTATGTGTGATGGGTGGAAAGGGACAGCTAATCAACATATAATCAGTTTCTTGATTTATAGTACAAGAGGTACTGTTTTTAAAAAATCTATTGATGCTAGCAATGTTACCTCCAGTACTGCTGAGTATTATTTTGGTTTAATGGACAAAATGGTCAACGAAATTGATGAAGAATTTGTTGTTCAGGTTGTTACAGACAATGAATCAGCTATCAAAGGCAGCGGTCATATGTTGATGCAAAAGAGAAGGCACTTGTATTGGTCTGCATGTTTTGCTCATTGATTGGATCCTATTTTGGAAGAAATTGGTAATAGAAAAAGTGTGAAAAAGGTCTTAGATGAGTCAAAAAGATAACTTCTTTCATATAAAATTATACTTGGACAATTAATTATATGAAAAAATATAACAAGGGTGCAGAACTCTTACGACCTGGGATCACTAGATTTGCTACCAATTTTATTGCTTTGGAGAGCATTGTTAGAAGCAAACAAGCACTAAATGAAATGGTGACTTCTTCAGCATGGAAAAGGTCTACATATGCAAGAAAACCAGCTAGACTAGAAATGATGGAAGTCATTAACTCAAGTGAGTTCTGGAAAAAGGTTGTTGATGTATTAAAGATCCAAGAACCGTTGGTTAAAGTGTTAAAAATGTGTGATGGCAATCAAAAACCAACCATGGGTTTTATTTATGAAGCTATGGATCAAGCAAAGTTGGCAATTCAAAGAGATTGTCGCTATTACTAGAAATATTGGGATATCATTAATAAGAAATGGAGTAATCAATTTCATAATGATTTGTATTCTACTAGTACATCGTAAAACTTTTAAATATTTCGATTTTTAAAGTGTTTTATTTAGATATTTACTATATTCTTTATTATACAGGATATTTTTTAAATCCACAATTTCTGTATGGAGGCAATTCCACAAATCATGTGCTTTGTGAAACCATGAATGGAGTTAGAAATGTTATACAAAAGCTAGAGCCTAACATGAGTAATCAAGTTTTGGCAATGAATCAGGTATATATTTATATACCTAAATTTGTAAAGGAACCTATAAATTATTACATTGTAATTACTAATTTAGTTATTTTTAGTTGTTGCTATATTGAGATAAAGTGGATTCTTTTGGAACACCATTAATTTAAGCTGCAATTCTAAGGACTAATCCTGGTAAAAAAGAATTTTACCTTTAATGCGAATAGATAATGACGCTAAATCTTTAATACGAATACAATCGCAGCTAGCTCAAGGTCATGTGTCGGATAGTTCTTTTTATGAGGCTTCAGTTGTCTTGAGCCGTAAGCTATCACTTTACCTTCTTGCATCAATACGCATCTCAGACCATTCAACAAAGCATCACTGTAAACTACAAACTCTTTATCCAATTCTGGCTGAACTAATACTGGAGCTTCAGTCAAAAGGGCTTTCAACTGATCAAAACTTTTCTGACATTTATCGAACCATTCAAATCTAACATCTTTCTGAAGCAATTTAGTTAACGGAGTAGCTATCAGTGAGAATCCTTTTACAAATCAACGATAATAACCAGCGAGTCCAAAAAGCTACGGATTTTGGACACATTTTTCGGAGGTTTCCATTCTAGAATAGCAGAAATCTTACTCGGGTCAACTCAAATTCCAGAGGCAGATACAATATGTCCCAGAAAACTGACTTCACACAACCAGAATTCACATTTACTGAATTTCGCATACAATTTTTTTTCTCTCAGAGTTTGTAACACAATCCTCAGATGTTCAGCGTGTTCAGTTTCATTCCGTGAATAAATCAAAATGTCATCAATGAATACAACAACAAATCGATCTAGGTATGGTCTAAAAATTCTGTTCATCAGATCCATAAAAATAGCAGGAGCATTCGTTAATCCGAAAGGCATAACTAAAAACTCATAATGCCCGTACCTCGTTCTGAAAGCTATTTTTGGAATGTCTGAATCTTTCACTCTCAACTGATAATATCCCGATCTCAAATCAATCTTAAAAACACAGTGGCTCCTTTTAGCTGATCAAACAAATCGTCAATCCTGGGCAACGAATATTTGTTCTTTATAGTCACTTTGTTCAACTGACGATAATCAATGCACATTCTCATCGTGCCATCTTTCTTTTTCACAAACAGAATAAGAGCACCCCAAGGCGAGAAACTCAGTCTTGCAAATCCTCTGTCAGTCAACTCTTGCAACTGTGACTTTAATTCTTTCAAGTCCGTTAGTGCCATTCTATATGGAGCTATCGAAATAGGAGTCGTACCAGGTAGCAAATCTATACCAAATTCAACTTCACGAATCGGTGGTAATCCTAGTAACTCTTCAAGGAACACAACAGGGAACTCACAGACAACTGGCACTAATTCAACTTTCTTTTCAGACACTTTCGAATCAATCACATAAGCAAAATATGCCTTATATCTCTTTTTCACATATCTTTGAGCTTTCAATACAGATATCACAGCAGGTAATCCATTCAAATCATTAGACTCTACCCGGACTATTTCATCATTCGGACATCTCAAATCAATAGTCTTTCTTTTACAGTTCACAACAGCATCATGCAATGTCAACCAATCCATACCCAGAATGATATCAAACTCATCAAATGGTAATAGCATTAGATCAGCAGGAAAACAGATATCTTGAAACATTAACGGACAGTTCTTGCATACTTTGTCAACCAGGACACTTTTACCTAAAGGGTTCGATACTTTTATAACAAACTCAGTAGACTCTACAAGCAAAGTCTTACTGGATACTAAATTCATGCATATATACGAATGAGTAGAACCAAGGTCTATCAATGTAATCACAGAAGTATCATAAAGAGTAAATGTACCAGTAATAACATCAGGAGACGAAGCTTCTTCACGAGCTCGGATAGCATATGCTCTGGCAGGTGCTCTAGCCTCAGATCTTACAACAATATCTCTCACAGTTCTCTGACTACCACTGATATTTCTTACATTATCTTATCTCGGATTCTGGGCAGTCTCGTGCTCAACAGATTCTGGACAGTCACATATGAAATGGTCTAATGACCAACATCTAAAACAAGCTTTGTCATTCAATCTACAACTACTCGGATGTCTTTTACCACAATGCTTACATTCAGGTTTCTCGGATCCAACATTTCCAACACTTTCCATTGAAGTTGCTAGAGCTTTATAACTCGAATGTGATTTAACTCGATTTCTACTAGAATGTCCCAAATTAGCTCTCGAACGACTTTGTTCGTCCCTGAATTTCTTTGAAGCAGTCTGAAATGATTTACCCTGAAATCTCTTTCTCACATCTCTAGCTTCAGACTCAGATTTTCTTTTATCTTTCCCTAGTGCCTCAGCTTTGCACGCTCGATCAACAAGCACAACAAACTCTTTTATCTCGAGAATCCCAACTAGCAAGCGGATATCTTCATTAAGGTCGTCTTCGAACCTTTTGCACATTATTGCTTCAGATGTTTCACATTCACGAGCATACTGACTCAGTCTCACAAACTCTCGTTTATATTCCGTAACAGTTATACGGTCATGTTTCAATTCCAGAAATTCCTTTCATTTCTGATCAATGAATCTCTCACTGATATATTTCTTTCGGAACTCAGACTAGAAGAAATCCCAAGTGACCCGTTCCTTTGGAACCACAGAAATCAAAGTCTTCCACCACTGGTAAACTGCATCTCGTAGCAGTGAAACAATACATTTAATACTTTCTTCCGGAGTCAAGGACATCTCATCAAATACCCGGATTGTGTTTTCTCACCAGAACTCGGCCTTCTCGGAATTATCATCACTAGTAGCCCTAAACTTTTTTGCCCCATACTTGCGGCTTTTGTCAACCGAAGGCTTATTCAACAGATTCAGATTTGTAGTCGGAGGCATAGCAGATGTCTGAGGGGGATTAAGCTGGGGCGGAGGTTGTGAAACAGCCGGATTATTTCTAACAAATTGAGTGAACCATTCACTCATCATCTGGAGGAAAGCTTGTTTAGCTTCTCCCTCTTGACCGCTTGTAGCCGGTCTCGAATCAGGTGGCGCTGTCCCTTGAGCGGGAGCAGGCACATTACTTTCTACATCGTCAGCTACGGCTCTTTTGGGATCCATTACTATATGTAAAACACATTTTACACGTTAGGATTCATCACACTATCACAGTTCAGATATATGGCATGTATAGCTAAACTCTGACAGGCTACGTTAGTCCGAGAATCGGCTAAACCGTAGCTCTGATATCAATCAAATGTAACACCCCTAACCTGTACCCGTCGCCGGATTAGGGTTAATGGCGTTACCAGACAGATCGAAAACTTTTACAGACATTTAGTACTACAATTCATCAATCTCAGTCAAAGTGTCCCTTTTTATAGGTCAACGAGACCTTAAGCATACTTCAGAATAGGGTCGGGACTAAACCGAACATATATGAAAGTTCTCAGAAATTTAAAACTTTTCTAAGTTATGAAGGCCATACACCCGTGTGGGCAGGCCATGTGTCTTTCACGGACACCAGACACACCCATGTGTCTTGGCTGTGCCAAAACAGAGCTTGAATACTGACTTATCCACACGGCCACCAGACACGCCCATGTGTCATGGCTGTGTACTCTTAGGCAAGATACTGACTTATTCACACGGCTACCAGGCACGTCCGTGTACCATGGTCGTGCACACTTGGGCTAGTTACTGACTCAATCCCACGGCCACTAAGCACGCCCGTGTGCCACAACCATGTAGGCAAAACAGGCCATTTGCAAGGCCAAAATGCAACCCATACAAGGGTCAATCCCTACAAGAAAATTACCAATTCATTTCATATACACTTGATATCCAAAACATGTCAAACAATCAACAATTCTTCATATTCAAACTCATTTCTTTTCTCAAACATACATACTCACAATGCATTCATAAACTTACCATATCTTTGACCATTCCATTAGCTATCTAGCCATACCAAAACATGTATCATTTTTCATATATGCCCAAACATATTACCAATACTTATCTAGCCACATCTCATGGCTATTATACACATTTCAAACATAACCAAAATGACTAGTCTATACATGCCATATTTATATATATACATATCCAAAAGGTACCAAATTGAGCTAGATAGTGTGATGACGATCCTCGACGGTCCCGAGCCTTCAGTAGCTTTGACGATCTATAAAATAGAGCAAACACACACAGAGTAAGCTTTCAAAAGCTTAGTAAGCCATATACAAATAAACTTAGTATAAAATACATATATTCAATTAGATAAGATGTCATTTATAGTTCTCATAGCAAATTCATCTCATATTCATTGGCTCATATGCTTAGCCTTATCATACCAAATTCTTCAACTCAAATATCACATATACCCATAACTCATTCGAGCATATTTTCACATATTCATCTTAGTAAGTTCACATAGATACTTACCTTTCATGCACACTTAGTGTACATATCAAACATACCTGAAACGGATATACAAATCTCATAGTCACTCGTATCTCGAATTTGCCCGTTGAACCGTTCGGAATCTAATAGGATACACAGAGTACTCGGAATAATTGTACAATGCCAACGTCCCAGACGTGGTCTTACATGTAACCAAGTATCGATGCCACTATCCCAGACAGTGTCTTACACGAATTAATACGGTGCCAATGTCCCAGACATGGTCTTACACGTAAATCTCATCTCGATGCCAATGTCCTAGACGTGGTCTTATACGAAATCTCATATCGATGCCAACGTCCCAGACGTGGTTTTACACGAAATCTCGAATCAATGCCAACGTCCCAGACATGGTCTTACATGATATCACATAACAGACACCTATCTATTCCTAAGTTCAATCGGGATTTCTCGGACATTATCAACCTGTCGACTTATTCGTAACTCGTATTTCACATACATTCCATCTCAATGGACAGTCATAGCAATTCAAATATCATATATATACTCAAATAATTCAAAGCAAATACATTTATTTGTATATCGACTTACCTCGAGTTTGGTTTAACAGAAACGTGCAGCTATTCAATGATTTTCGACTTCCCCCGATCTAAGTCCGTTTTCTTCAGTTCTTGATTTATTCATATTCAAATTTAACCCTTTTATTCACTAACTTATCCAATTCAATCCAAATACACACATTTAGGGCTATTTGCAACTTAGCCCTCACATTTACACATTTTATCAATTTAGTCCATTTTTCTCAAAACATCAATTATACAAAAGCACCATATAACCATGCTTAGCCGAATGCCCATACTAGTCCAAACATTTCATTAAATTCACAATTTAGTCCCTCAAATTGCTATTTTCACAATTTAGCCCTAATTAGCTAAATCCATCAAAAATTCAAGAACATAACATGTTCATTAAACACATATCTTTCATTTCACACCTAACTCATTACAAAGCTCACCATTTCATCAATGGCACATTTCATAAACATCATCAATTCTTCAAATTACAACATGGGCTTGATAGTAGATTAAGCAACAATCTCAAAACATAAAAATCATCAAAATCTAAGTCAAAACTACCTTAGTTTTGCTTATACATGGTCGAATGCCCTAGCAAATTTTCTTCTTTTTCTTTCTTCAATTTCGGCACCTCCAAATAAGATGATAACATTCATCTTTTCTTTTGTTTATTTTATTACAAACATTTTAATATACATTTACCATATTAACCCTTTTTTATAAACATTTAATATCATATATACATAAGGTCACTAATGTCTTTTAAACATCCACTAAGTAAATATTGGCTTAATTGCCACATAAAGCCTTCACACTTATAAAGACATGACAAATAGGTATCTTTTCATAAAGCATGCAAATTTGCATTTCAATGCAATTTAATCCTTTTGTCAAATTAAACACACAAATGATCAAATTTTCATACGAGGCTTTCACACATGCTTAGTCACATATCAAAGGCACAGAAAATAATATTAAATATTATTCAGACTCGGATTTGTGGTCCTGAAACCACTGTTCTGACTAGGGTCTAAACTGGACTGTTACAGAACTCATGGGAGGATGAGAAAGCACTTTTGATTCATTTACAGACTTATCATCACGTAGTTTAGCTACAAATGAGAATTAAATAGTGATTCATCATCTCAGAGTTCTCATTCCTACCAACCAATTGCATTTTATCCACCTTACTTTGGACATAATTCAAGCTATGAATCTTTTGGTTATCATTTACCTCATTACATGTTTACTACCAACGATGAATCTCACGGTTCTATCCCTCCACATTTTGCATACAATGTGATGCCTTTTTCACATGGGATGGGAGGACATCGAAACCAAGGGAATGATGAAAATAGATGATTTAGATCCTCCGCACCATTCAGTATGGTGGTGAATTATATGACAAATGGAGTTTTTATATTTGTATGTTTATATTTTTGTTTTTTAAGTTGATGTAAAATTGACTTTTCATGTCAAAATATGAGATAATTTATATGTTATTTATTAAAATTATGGTTGCTATTAGTCATGATTTAGTGTGACAATGTTTGTATGGTTCATATTAATTTTCAATGAATTTTTATTTATAAAATTAGATTTTAATTTTTATAAATTAAATAAAACACATAAAAGAGTATCATTAATATTAGGGGTGATTCGACTAAAAAATTGAAGAAAAATTCGAATTTCGAGTTAAACGAATTGAGTTATTCGAGTTAACCAAGTTATTCGAATCAATTTAAATTTCTTTTTCGAATTTCGAGTTCGAATCGAGTTGAATTTTTAAATTCGAATAACTCGAATAATTCAAATAAACTAAATATCAAATTATAATATTTTACATTTTTACCCCAAATCCTCAAATCTTTTTACTTTTTTCCCCAAAACTTTTACTCCTTCTCATTTTTCCTCCAAAACTTTTACTCTCCTCCCATCTTAACCCCCATCTACTCCAAATTCATTTCCCATCAACTTTTTTTAATATTTTCCCTCCAAAATTTTACTCTCCCATTTACTTTCCCTCAAAAGTTTACTTCCAAAAACCATCACAACTTTATATTTTCCCCAAAAATTTTTACTCCCTCCCACTTTTTTACTCTCTTCCCATCCCACCCCATCTACCCCAAACCCATCCCCCCTTTTTTTTAATATTTTCTCTCTAAAATTTTACTCCCCCTATTTACTTTCCCTCAAAAGTTTACTCCAAAAAACTTTTTTTTTTCTCTACAATTTTACTTCTCACCCTTTACCCCCAAATAAAAATCAAAATCATCCAAAAAATTCCCTAAAACTAAATAATACTTTTATTATATATACTATTTATATTATTAAATTAAATTTCACATTTTGTACTATTTAAATTATTGAATTGTTTAATCATATTGAATACTTATATTAAAATTGAATTATTAATAATGTCATAAAATATTTGTATTAAAATTTTATGTTAGTATCAATTTCACATTTTATCTTTATAATAACTTTTATTTAAAAAATCACATGTTTACATTTAATATATTTTTTAATTTCAAAATACATAATTAGAAGATAATTGAAGCAACTAAGTAAGCAAAGAAGCTAACTAATATATAAAGATTAATAAATAAATTATGAGGTGATGAAAATTAATAACAAATTTGATTACGGTGGACAAATTTGATTATAACGGGTGACAGTGGTTATAAGGACCCAAAATTATTTTTTTTAAAATTTTACTCAAACAAATATATTCAATTCGATTCCATCTCACTTGACTCGATTCGAGAAAATTTCAAATCGAGTTAGGATGATAAAATGTGATTAGTCAACTCGATTAACTCGAAATTTTTTCATTTGATTCGATTCTATTCAATTGAACCCTCACCCCAAATTAATATTATAATAATAAAATATGATTGTAAAATGTATAAATATAATATTTTTGAAACATTGTGATTTTTGAAAAAAAAAATCATGTCCGCAACAACTTTTTTGTGTTACATAACGTCTGCAGCATCCGCAACCGCAACGGACTCCACAATCGCAATTTAATACTATGATACGAATATGCCATGACATTGATCATGGGTTCACCAAAATTTATATTACATAATTTACTAACTTATGAAAAATTATATAAGTATAAAATAAGATAAATATTGTTGATACAATGACACAATAAAGAGGAGTTATAAAGGAGAGAATGATTGTGCTACTGAAGGCCAGTTCACTTAATTGGGACGGAGAGTCGGAGGTTATAAAAAATGAATGTGAAGTAAGCTTTAGCGCTTTTTTTAAAATGTAACCTAAATTTTTTGATTAATTATGAAATTTAGCGCTTTTTTTAAAATGTAACCTAAATTTTTTGATTAATTATGAAAATAATCCAACTTAAAAACGATGTACGTAAATGACCTGATTTCTACATTGCTTCCCGATGCTGGTAGACATATCGGCCCCCCATCATCAGCCAATGGTTTAGATAAACTTGAGGAAATTTTTTGAGGGATATATTTGGGTAATTTAAATAAGAATTATATATATATTTTTAAGTTTATTATTTTAAAAAAAATAAAAAATAAAAAGATAAGGGTTTATTTTTGTTATTCTTATATTTTTAAGGGCTATTTAATTTGAATTTCAAAAGAGAACAGACCTAATATGCAAATAGATCAAAAGTTGTAAAATATTTTATTTGGTGCTAGCATGCTGACAAGTGACACCCCCTTTTTAACCAATCTAAAAAGGGTAATTGCTTCATCAAGTCCCTAAACATTTTATATAATCACACTTTAGTACGATGCTGCCAACTTGTCAGGCGGCAGCACTAAATTTTTTTTCTTACATGCAATCATTGGTCGATGATGGGGGCTGGTGCTTCGGTGTGTCTGGTGGCACCGAAAAACACTGTAAAAAATCGGGTCATTTACGTGCATAATTTTTAAATTGGGTCATTTTTGTAATTAATCAAAAAATTTAGGTCACTTTTATTAAAAAACCAAGCTTTAGAGAGTATATGCTAGGAGAACTAAACAGAGTGTAGGTTAGTATATGTGAGGTCCTTATCAATTTTGGAGGTATTCATAGGCAGGAGTCCCGTGTAAGATGGTGTTAACGTGCTGAACTTACTATCTAATCATCATTGTGGAACGTATGGGAAAGATGCCTTCGATAGGGCATATCTTGCCATTCATTCTAATTTTACGTTACAAAACAGTTACACTCACATGGAGTTTGGTGACCAAATAGACCATGTTCCTAATAGAAGATCGAGGGCCTAGAGTAGCGGATGATTCCTGCTTGTCTGAGTGGTTAGGATGGGAGGTGAAACTTAGGGCGACCTTTCAATTGGTAATTATTGTTCAGATAGTCTTCCAGCTTATCACATGTCCTTATTCAAGTGGAAGGATATAAGAAATATAAAAAATAGACAAACACCTTAGGAATATATGAAATATTCAATTAATTAAATTCAAATATGATTTATTATTGAATTTTAATTTAAAAGAATAAGAATCGAGCTGTATGAGAGATGAGCCGAAGGAGTAGCCCACGTTGTGGACAGGTTTACTAACTGGGTACACTCCAACAACAAAATTATGACAATATTTGCCGTTAACTAATACTATTGGTGAAGGTATACCGGCCAATATTTAGGGTTGGAATTCAATTTCAATTAGTTTTTAATTTTAAGCCATTTGACCAATCTTTGGTATTTTCTAGATTTGGGCTTATGTCTTGTTTATAAGGAAAATATTTATTATGCCCGTATGGATAAAAAATAATTAGAAAATTAGAAATGGAAGCAAAGGTAAATCATGGAAACAATTTACGGTATTTCCTTGTCCATATCCGACAGGCTTTGCTTGTGAATCTTCTTTGTTTGTTCAAAAAGGGTTTAACCATTAATATCATCGCACATGTAACTCCTGTTGAAGATTCCATGGAAATTAGCTTGCTCTTATAGACTAAACATTTAATGGGCTCACTTGACTTTGAGCATCATTTGACATGTTATGCAATAAATCCAACCAACCCTTCAAACCATTGGTTTCCTTTTACCTTTAGCACGCCTTTTAATGCACCTAACTAACAGTGACGACAAAGTAAAGTCACGTTCACAAAATATATAATCATATGTGGGAAGAAGCTAAAAAGGAAATGTAATGTTGCAGTTGGTCAATCAACTCTTCACATGTCTACATTCTCCATCTCGTATTGTCACGGGTTTGACAAAACTTTTACTTCTCTCTTTTGTTGTCCCCATAATTTCACCCATTATCCAGCGTTGCAGTAGAGGGCTTCAAAATGCCATCTCAGGGAGTGAAGTTATATGTCCAAGATAAACATGTATTAACTCTTTGTTTTCCTCTCTTCATTTCTTTCTTTCTATTAACTACATTTTTTGGTTTTTGTCATTTGCAGGTGGTCTTGGATAATGGTATACTGCAGGTCACAATATCTAATCCAGATGGCATTGTCACTGCTATTCAATATAATGGCATTGACAATTTGCTTGCTGTTGAAAACCAGGAAGCTGATAGAGGGTAAATATTACTCCTATGCTCTCTCTTTTTTCACTATTGGATAAAATTTATAATGAACTTCTTTTATTTTCTCTATTCACTTATTTCTATATTTTTTTTTTGTTAAATTCTACTATTAGTCTTATATTTTACGAAAGTTGTTGATTTAATCATTATACTTTAATTTAGTCACTCTTAATCTCAGTAAATTACATTAGTTCTAAAATTTGATTTGACAAACATATTGTCATATGTATAATACCATGCCAACTTACTATTTTCACATATTATTTATTAAAAATCCAATTAATGGATCAATAATTGTCATTGGGAGAAGATGTATTAAATTAATCTACTATTGTACACTTGGTACTGAACTAGTAATTGAATTTAATCAAACGGATCTAATTGTTATTGTATGGATGAAGACTAAAATTTTAAAATTCAAAAAATATAAAAATTAAAATTTATCAAATTCAGTACATGGACTAAATCATAGAGACTAATGGTAAAATTTAACTTTTTCTTTTTTTTGTGAATAATTATAAAAGTTGACTCCATTTTCTTATGGAATCAAAAGGTATTGGGACCTCGTCTGGAATCTAGAAGGAAGCAAAGGAACAAAGGGTAAATTTGATAGGTATGTTTTTTTTTTCCTTTTCATGCTAAGCGAAATCTGCGTCCAACATGAATGTTGGGAAAAAATACTTCAAGTGAGATAAAAATGGAAGTAACATATGCAGGATTGAAGCAACAAATTTTGAAGTAATAGTGGAAAACGAGGGTCAAGTGGAGCTCTCATTTACTAGAACATGGAATCCTTCCCTTGAAGGCAAAGTCGTTCCCTTGAACATCGACAAGAGGTATTTATAAATTATGTTACTTGAATTCAAATGTGAGTCTTGAATATATATATATATATATATATATATATATATTAAGTACTATTTTCAGTTGTTTTCATGTATGTAGAGGGTGTTTTGGAGGGGATCGGTAAAAATATCATGGAAGCTTTTGTATTAAGAGTAAGTTGTATTTTGGTGATTCTACTCAAATAATAGGTAAATTAATCATTGTACATTATATCAAATAGCATGATATAGTAAATTGGTCATTTATGTTAAAAATTTCATCTATTTTTTACTATTAAAAACTGACGTGGCTAACGGAACAACTAGCAGTAACATGTGGCATAACCAACTTGTTTTTTTATCTAACATACAATGACTAATTTGCTCATTTTTTTAGTAGATAGGCCAAAATGCAATCCGACTCCTAATATAGAAGCCTCCATGGTACTTTTACCGGGGGAGTATCATATTATCGAACTCATGTCTAGATATGCGAGCAACATAACTTATGATTTCAGGGGAGATTGTAACAAAAGCAAAATCCTGTTTTGAGTGTGTTTTACAGGTTTATAATGCTTCGTAATTCCTCAGGATTCTACACCTATGCAATTTACGAGCACTTGAAGGAATGGCCTGCTTTCAACCTTGACAGGTTCAGGGTTGCATTCAAGTTGAGGAAAGACAAGTATGCATATATATATATATATATATTGAAAAATGAATTTAAAAAAACTCAATGACGTGTTAAAAGAAATGAACAAGCATTGAGTAATTTCAAATGCACAGGTTTCATTACATGGCAATGGCAGACAACAGACAAAGATACATGCCCTTGCCTGATGACCGGTTACCTTACAGAAGCCAAACCTTGGCTTATCCAGAGGCTGTCCTACTGGTTGATCCAATGGAAACTGAGTTTAGAGGAGAGGTTGATGACAAGTACCAGTATTCATGCGAGAACAAGGACAACAGGGTCCAGGGATGGATTTGCAATGACCCGCCGGTGGGGTTCTGGCAAATAACTCCTAGTGATGAGTTTCGATCTGCCGGACCTCACAAGCAAAACCTTACCTCTCATGTCGGCCCGACCACCCTTGCCGTAAGAAAAACCTTACCTACTTTTTCCACCATAACGTTAGCTTTTAATTACAATCTTACACGACCAAATCGACCAGGTTATGCACAGTGTTCATTATTCAGGAGAGGATTTGATATTGAAATTTGGAAGTAATGAGGCTTGGAAGAAAGTTTTTGGCCCCATTTTTATTTATCTTAATTCTTTGCCGGATGCTGGAGGTAACCCACTTTCACTTTGGGAAGATGCTAAACAACAGGTTCTAATTTTCTTCTTTTAAGTTACTCTCATATGAGTGTCTGAATAAAGAAAAATGAATAACCATATCTACATACAAGATGTTAAGACTGAAGTTGGAACTTCTACTTTAGATGAGGATTGAAGTTCAAGACTGGCCTTATACTTTCCCTGCTTCTCAAGACTTTCCACAGTCCCATCAAAGGGGCAATGTCAGTGGTAGATTACTAGTGAAAGACAGGTAATTTATCTCATTTGGGCTATTCTATTCAAACCTCTACTTTTTAATCATTTAATTTGTGAACAATTGAATCTTTTCTTGGTGTCACTTTGTTTCTTTTTTCTTTTTTCTTTTTTTTTTTTGTTTTTTTTCAAATTGATCTTCAGATATGTTTGCAAAGACGACATACCTGCCAATGGTGCCTATGTGGGATTAGCACCCCCTGGAGATGTTGGATCTTGGCAGAGTGAAGTCAAGGTAATTTCGGATATTCGATAATTTTTCTGTAAATCCGAAGCAGATTCAGATATAAGAACATTCCTTATCAAAATTCAACATCACATGGTTACCCTTGTGTCAGGGCTATCAATTCTGGACTAGAGCTGATGAAGATGGCTATTTCTGCATTAACAATATTTGGACCGGTGACTATAATCTATATGCATGGGTTCCTGGTTTCATTGGTGATTATAAATATGATGTTATCATCACCCCTAGTGCAGGTCTTTTACTTCAATTTTTTCTACTGCAACCTCCTAAGTTGTTGTTTTGATGAAGTATATATATTTTATAACGCGATATTGCAGGGTATGATATATACATGGGTGATCTTGTATATGAGCCGCCAAGAGATGGCCCTACATTGTGGGAAATCGGAGTCCCGGATCGCACTGCTGCAGAATTCTACGTTCCTGATCCGAGTCCGATGTTTGTCAACAGGTTATATGTTAACCATCCTGACAGGTTGGCTTCTTTTCCTGCGATTTTACGGATTCATCATGTAGTAAGATATATTTTCTTTTTAAGTTTATAAATATTTGCAGATTTAGGCAGTATGGGTTATGGGAAAGATATGCAGATTTATATCCTGATAGAGATTTGGTTTACACAGTTGGGGTTAGTGACTATACAAAAGACTGGTTTTTTGCTCAGGTCACCAGGTATTCATTCCCCTCAGAATTCTCAATAACATTTCCAGATTTAGAATCCTTAGGCATCTTTGTTTTGGATTGCAGAAAGAATGATGACAACACATATCAAGGAACTACATGGCAAATCAAGTTCAAACTAGATTGTGCTGCAAATGAAACCGAGACATACAAACTACGATTGGCATTGGCTACTGCACATGCTGCTGAACTTCAGGTATAGAATTTCATTGTTGAGAGTTTTAACTTTAGATGACTAAACTTTGCACATTAAATTGATTTCTTTGTTTTATGAAGGTAAGGGTCAATGATGATGGAAAGTCTCCTCTATTTTCAAGTGGACAAATTGGTAAAGACAACACAATAGCCAGACATGGTATCCATGGGCTTTACCGGCTTTACCAAGTCGATATTCCGGGGAATCTGCTTCTTGAAGGAGATAACACCATATTTCTAACTCAACCGAAAAGCACCAGCCCTTTCCAAGGAATTATGTATGACTATATTCGATTAGAAGGCCCTGCATCTTCTAATGGAAACAAGAAACCTTAAAAAATTTCCAGATATCCACAAAATTGAAGCTAGAAACAGGTTTGAACAAGTTTCTGTCAAAGAAGTATACCCTGTTTCATATTGATTAAACCGTATTTCTGTAGTTGATTTATGTACAACATCAAAATCCCATGGATTCAACAAAATGGAGACTAGAAGCACTCTTGAGAGGAATACCCATATGTTTGGATTTGGATTTCAATAATTATGTCAATGATAAGAATAAAATGCATATATTATAGTCAAATTAATTGAAATTAAATCTAATATAATGAGAAAAATATAAAAACATGAATCTATCAAATCTAAAAATATTTTAAAGATTTCAAATTCTATCTAGAAAATCCATAAATTTAAGAAATTATCATAAATATTACATTTCTATATAGTCAAAATCTAAATTCAAATTCTGAAACACTACCTGCAAATATTCCTTTATGCTTTATCTTTTCTAATCTTCACAGTTTTTTTGTAGCAATTTCATTGAATTTGAAACTTAAGCTTTCAATATTTAAACGAAAACAATTATCTAGAGTATATAATAAAATTATAGCCCAACAAATAAATAAATAATACACATTACAACTTTTAATAACCAAACATTATCTTTCATCAATATTTTTCTAAAACTTAAGTGTGGAGCATAATTAAAAAAACTGAATACTACTATAGATGTTGCAAATAAGCTCAACGTAATTACTTTTGAGATGTGACAGTAAAAAGTGATCACAATACATGCAAGTGTATTAAGTATCACACTGATATACGTGTGTAACTCGTATTACACTAGCATGAACAAACAATAACAAGAATTTTCAGCTAAGATATTGACCAAGAAACAGTAACCAAGAGAATTACTCAAATATGAAAAACTCACCTTTAGATATAATACCTTCAAGTTTTTCTACCTTACCTAGATCTTTTAATTTACCTTCTACTCCTCTTAAGAAAACTACCGCAAATAAATTAGATTACCTACTCAAAATTAACCATATCCCTGAATTAAGCTAGATAGAAGATCCTCACCTATCTCTCTTAAAACCTTATAAAGCTTTCAAAAAAATCTTCAAGTTCTTTCATCATATCACTCGCATGTTCAAAGTCTCAAGCACCGAGAGAATACATCCAGTTAACAAAGTTCGATTAGTGCATTCTCCCAGCAAGCATTGTTGAACATATTGTCACCATAGAGATTCCTCCAGAATTTCCACAACAATGGATCGAGCATGGGTAGACCCATATCCAATTTGGAGTAGTCAGGCTAGCGTTAAGCTACAAGGGCAACAAAGGACGACCTACCTCCGCCAAAATAGCTTAGCTCTCTTAGACTCGAGGTACCCAAAGTATGAACATGCATGTATAGCTATCACCGAGACATCCCTTAACTTGGGAATAGTCTACTTGACGTTCTTTCCCAACTACAACATGGTGATAAAAGATCTGACATCGCTTAATTGCCTTAGAGTCCATATCCAAATAGCTAGAGCGGAAATGGTAAGCACAACCAAGGAAGCAACACTTCAGTACTAGATGGCTAACAAAGTCTAAGAAAATGCAATTGACAGTGTCATCCCAACAAAGAATGAGATCTCATTCTTAAAATATGATACGCAAGAGAACTCAGATACCTGTGTATGTTCTTAAATCGGTACAATGACAAATTACAAGAAGTTCCGCAAAAGCATGAAATTAATCCAGTTGACAAAAGCCACGTTCACATCAAACGCTGAATAACACGGTGACCATAAAGTTCAAGCACGACGAGAAAGACAAAGAAAAGGCAAATGTCATTCCTGAGAAGACAGTTCATTTATGAGGATTTTCGTCTTTTTATATTTTTTGTCATGTATCATATTTCGTTTTTTTCTACACCAATCATGTATCATTTATCATGTAGTATCATAAATTTCTTACACTATTGACTTAATGTAAGAAGTCTACGTTGTGTCATAAATATTTAAAATTTTTTTAATTATGTCATGTAAAATGTATATTTGCTATTCAAGTAAATAGTGATTAAAATGATCAATAGTACATGATTTAGTCTTTAGCTTATACATTTGTCTATAAATAAGCAGTCTTTGTTGGGAGAGAAGAGCCTTTCCACATCCTTTAGACATTTTTTTAAAAACACAACTCTTTTAAGTGTTCTTCGTAAAAAAAAAAAATTCTCTCAAGCTTTGTAATATATATATTTCCTTGCTGCCAGGTCATACTCAAATTTGAGGCAGCAAGCTTGCCATTGACACTTTAACCTTGGAGAGAAAGAAGTTAAACTCATTTAAATGAAACATTATTCTTGCAAATCATAAATAGTAATTCTTGGCAAGTCATCTACAGTGCAACATCTTCATCATTATTTGCGTCGATGGGATTTTAAACAGGTTAATATATTCGGAGGCACTTAGTAATTTATATTTTATTTTGTATTTAAATTTTTTGGAACCTAGTACCTAAACTTAAAAATTATAAGTTAACTTGATATTTTTTTAAGTACCTAATTAACACCGTTAAAATCGTTGATATGGAATTGACGACCAATTAGCACGGTTACACATATTAAGTTTGTAACGCCCTCAACCCGATCCGATTCGCCAGATCCAAATCTTAGGTGTTACAACTCGATTATTTTTTGGGACCTAACTAGTACCTAAACTTAAAAATCGTAAGTTAACTTGATACTTTTTTTTTAAGTACCTGACTAACACAATTAAAATACGTTGATATGGAGCTGACAACAAAATTAGCATGGTGACACATGTTAAGTTTTTAACGCCCTTAACCCGATCCGATTCGCCAGATCTGAAACTTGGGTGTTACAACTCGATTACATACTTACTTAAAAACAAAACATACTAATTTTCTACATTTAGTTCTTATTTAAGAATCTTATTCCAACTGACTTACAATTGGGTGTACTGTAGATAATTACAACCATTGTACAAGACTTCAAATAACAAGTACTTACAAGCGAATAACATAACTTAATTGCGATGCTCTATTTGTTTTAATCCTTTAGTGATAATACTGACTACAATTGTGCTGCCAACACGTTCTGTATAAATAATAGTCCGTTCCGCCACCTCTGGCATAGCCTTGGCGCCATCTTTCCTAGCGTAAACTCAATCAGCTTATCTGTACCACAATACACAAAGGTAAGTTCATGAGAGCTTAGTGAGTTAAACTCAATTTACTTGTATTGTCTCAATACAACGCATCTGGGAATTTCATTATCATGTCATTGTTCTTCATTCTTCAACTTGACTTTGGCGAGTATCTTTCTTCTTCATACCATAGACATCACACCTAACCTTGAAATCATGCTTTACCCTTCTCTTCACTGATTCATTACTTACATTCTTTACTTAACCCATTTTGAGGTTTCTTAGCCATTCTCATTCTAGGTTCCATACAAACTAAGTATTGTTAATCTACTCGATCTTCAAGTCCATTTGACTCATACCTTGAATTCGCCACATATTTCGGCGCATTCCATCTTCTTTGTCCATATCTTAAGACAATGCAGGATACACCACAACATTTCTTACGGAATTGTTTCTCTCAGTGTTCGCCATACGTTCTATTCCTTCAGAGTTCGCCATATGTACTATTCCTTCAGTGTTCGTCATACGTACTATTCCTTCTGTGTTCGCCATACTTATCATTTTTCTCTTTCAGGGTCCGCCACAAAAGTATTTCCTTCAGATGATTGCCACAAGGGCCTTTCCTTAGAATGCGCCATCAAGGCATTCTTTTCCATGATCACCACAAAGGCTCCCATTTCATAGATTGCCACAAAGGTTTCCATTTTTTGGAGTGTTCATGATAGAGATTCGCCTAGACTCACATTACGTGAGGTTTGCCGCTCATCGTCTTGGGTCACATAGAGAACTCCATTAGGTAATAACCTCCCTTTAGATATTTCCATATGATGCCATAACCCACCAGTTATGGTCTTACTCAATATAGTGCCATGGACTTTTCCTTCTAAAGAACCATGTTTAAAGTCCTGAAGGATTCCTTTAGTCGACTTCGCGGAGACAAACCCAGACTCACTAAACAGATCTTTCATGCTCTAACACCATATTAAAATTATCATACATTTTGTTTCATGTTTAACCTATCAAATTCTTCACAAACTATACATGCACCACTCATTTAGCGTTCATAGTCTGACCATTATCTATAAAAACATTGCAAATACTACCTTACATAGAAGAGTCGACTTAGAGGCTCACCTGAGTTTTGCCTTTTGTAGCTCTAAGCTCCATGCTTCCATCGAACAATCAACAACAAATATTTCTTGAAACATAATAGCCAAACTGCAAAGCCGAAATGTTGGGCAATGTATGTAGATGGTTCAACAGTAAAGAAAAGATTAGGAGCATGTGTTCTTCTTATAGACCCTAATTAGAATGAGTAGCAATATGGACTGTCTTTTGACTTTCAAGCATCGAAAGCAACAAAATATGAAGTGTTAATTTTTAAGCTACAACTAGCTCGACAATTGAGAGCAAGGGAGCTAGTAATATTCATTGTTTCTTAGTTGGTGGCGAAGTAAATGATAAGGTAGTACAAGGTAAAATATCCTAGTTTGAAGAGATACCACACAATGGCTGGCAAACTACTTGCTCAATTTGACAAGGCAAAAGCTCAACAATTGTCCAGAGTAGAGAATACCAAGGTTGATACTTTATCTAAGTTAGCCTCCTCCATCATCATTAAGCAAAGAGGGAAGAGCCTATTAGAACATAGGGTCACCCCCAATTGTGATGATAAGTAGTTATTCACTGTACAACAAGATCAAACGTGGATGACTCATATCATACAAGCTTTACAAGGGGGAAAGTAAAGAAATAAGCAAAAAAAAATTAGCCAAGATACAGGATAAAGAAGCGAGGTATGTAATTGTTACACACATTTAATATATTTTTCATGTCTAAAAATTACATAGGTCTCGTTCAGTGGAAGTTATTGAACCTGTTTCCTTTAAAAATATATCATGTTAGATAGTGTCTTGTATAGAAAGGGTTACTCCCAACCGCTGTTGAGATGTTTGACCCTCAACAAAACTGAGTGTGTCATGAGGGAAATACATGAGGGGATATGTGGCGATCATTTAGGAGGTAGATTGCTATCCCAAAAGGTTCTTAGGCATGTATATTATTGGCCGACCATGCAGAAGGACACGCATGAGCTGGTTCGCGCTTGTGATGCTTGTCAGAAACATGTACCAGTACAACGATAACTAGCCAAACCTCTCCAAATTATATCTGGTCTCTGGCCATTTTTAACATGGGTAATTGACATCTTAGGTCTATTTCCAATTTCCACAGCTCAGAAGAAATTCATAGTTGGAGTTGTTGATTATTTTACTAAATGGATAGAGGCCGAAGCCTTGGCTACAATAACAGAGAGGCAGATTGAGACTTTTGTCTAGAAGTCTATTATTTGTAGGTTCGACATCTCGCGTCTAATCATAACAGAAAATGAAAATTTCAAGAAAAGTTCAAGAACTTCTGCATAGACCTACAAATACCACTTGCTCAAAGTTCTGTGAAAACCCCCCAAAAATAGCCAAGTTGAAGCAATGAACAAGAAAATCTTGGCAGCTTTAAAGAAAAAGGTGAACGATGTTAAAGGTGCATAGCTTGAAGAATTGTCAGGAATTATATAAGCCTTAAGAACGTCCTCTTATACAGCAACGGGAGAAACGACATTTTCATTGGTTTATGATGTTGAAGTAGTAATCCTCACTAAAATAGGTTTGCGATCACACAGGACATCTCATTTTAATGAGATGCCAACTAAGAGGCTAGGAGGCTTAATTTAAATATTCTCAATGAATTCATGGAAACAACAGAAGTCAAGAACGCTGCGCGAGCTCAACAAGTTGCCCGATATTACAACGCCAGTGTGAAGAACAAGTAATTCTAAGTGGGTGACCTAATCTTAAGAAACACTGAGGGCAGTTTGCCGGCATCGCATAGCTCCCAATTGGGAAGGGCCCTACAAAGTTATATGAAAAATAGGTTTTGAAGCCTACAAGATAGCAAAGATGATGGTCTTGTTTTGCCTCGCACATAGAATGCTTGTCACTTGAAGAAAAACTATGTATGAACAATCCATCCTCATTTCTAATAAATTTATCATTGTTCAAATTTTTGTTTATTGTTGCCAAGTATTGGATAAGTTATAGAGTTCATTGATTTACGATCGCAACTCCATTCGAACAGTTTGCTGATTTACGATCACAATTGATATTATCAAAGCTCATTGATTTATATTCATAGCTTACGTTAATTGATTTACGATCATGAACGATTCACTTAGAGTTCACCAATTTATGATTGCAACTCTATTCAAACATTTCACTAATTTACGATCACAACTGATATTATTAAAGCTCGTTGATTTACGTTCACAGGTTAAGTTCATTGATTTAAGATCATGAATGGTTCACTTAGAGGTTACTGATTTATGATTGCAACTCCATTCAAATAGTTCACTTATTTACGATCGCAATTGATATTATTAAAGCTTGTTGATTTACGATCACAGCTTAAGTTCATTGATTTACGATCATGAACGGTTCATTTAGAGTTCACTGATTTACGTTTGCAACTCCATTCAAATAGTTTGTTGATTTACGATCACAATTGATATTGTTAAAACTCGTTGATTTACGATCATAGCTTAAGTTCATTAATTTATGATCATAAACTTTCACTTAAAGTTCATCGATTTATAATCGCAACTTAATACAAACATTTCATTGATTTATGATCATAACTGATATTCTTAAAACTCGTTGATTTATGATCACAGCTTAGTTCATTGATTTATGATTATGAACAATTCATTTTGAGTTAACTGATTTATGATCACAACTACATTCAAACAATTTTCTTAAGTTTTAAACCCACTAATACCTTTTAAAGCTCGCAAATTTGAGATCACAATTATGTTGAGTAGTTTGATAGTATACAATTGCAATTTGCTTTTTTGTTTCTTAGTAATTTAAGATTACAACTCAATTAGACAATTTAGTAAAGTAAAGCCATAGTTAGTAACCAAATGTTCAAGGCATAAATAGAACCCAGTTTTTTTTTTTCATTTCAGAATGGAGTGATAGAAGTACAACAAATTAAAATCAGGAGTTTACACTCGCATCATCAGGATTAACAGTGTCCTCTTCCTCTTCTGCCTCTTCATCTTCATCTCTTCATATTCAGCGATGGGGGTAGCACTGGTTTCAGTGGGACTATCAGTAAGAAAAAATCTATTTAAGTTCTTCCACTCCTCAACGAACTCTTCCTAAGCAAGCCCCAAGGGAAAATGGATGTCAAATCCAAGTTGAGCATCTGTAAGGTGACTCAAAGCATCGAAGTTTACCTTGCAAGCATCAAAAAGCCCTCCAATAACTTGAGCATGTAGCAAAATGTTGGACTTTAATTCTGGTAGGTAATCTTGAAAATTCTGCATCGTTTCTTCCTGATACTTCGCCAAGGCTTCCTCGTGATGCTTCTACGAGTCAGCCATCTCAGTTGTATGTTTCTCACTCATAGCATTGATAGTTTCCTGGAGACCAACCTTTTCAGCTTATATAAACATAATTTATTCATTTAACTTCTTATTGGCTTCTTCTGAAAGAGTGAGGCGTTCCTCTAGCCTTATATTGCACTCTACCAAATTCTCATAATCTTCCTCTAACTTTCTATGTAGCTCGTGAGCCCTCTCTAAAGCTTCCTTGGTGGACTGATAGTCGTTCTCAACCTCTAATTTATTAGCCTCCTCCTCTATCATACCTTCTGCGAGCCCTAGACTAATGACTTCAGTTTCAACAAAAGCCACTTGCAGAGACAATACAAGCTCTTTTAGCGATGATTTTTTGGTACATCTTGATAAGGCACAAGGGCAAACACAATCCTTAACCTCCAAAGGCATTGATTCTTTCCACTTTCTGCTCACCTCAGTAGGATAATAAGGAAATTTCTGCACACTTAACTGATCACGCCAAGGAAGCAAAGTATTGATTTCGCCGTCAGAAGCTAATAGATTCAACGAACCTCCCGAAAGACCATGTTCAACAGTGGTGATAACACCAAATGTACTTTTGGTGGAAATTCTGCAAGGGGGTGGAGATGCTAGTGGAGAAAGGATAGCAATGGCGGTCACCACAGTAATGTTTGCTATATTTCCAGAGGAAGTCGCACGATCCTTTCCTTTTTTTCAAACGAAGTTCCCTTAATTGCGAACTACCTTCATCCACTACTCAAAACAATGTTGGCAGTTCTAGTTGTTGTCCTCTACTTCTTCCAAGTGCTACAACTCCCTTCTCCGATAAAAGTGCCAGAATGAGCACTTTGCACATTTTGCTTGAAAGATCGTACGTCCATGTATGTGTCAATCTCTCGTGATAAACTTGTAGATTTGGTGGATGGTGTAGATTCCTTAGTTATGCCTACATTACCAACAAGTTTATCGTCAGCACCAACATTATTTATAAGGGTGTTCACACTACCTTCTTGAATCCTAGTAGACTTGGAAGACCATGAACGAGGCTTTAATTTACAAAATGTATAAAAGTAATTCCTAGGTTCCACCCTTTTTCCCAGAAAAATTAGTTTGAGTTTGTTAATGGCACCATGTGGCCATGCGAACTCTATAGGCAACATCGATTCGGTCTCTGCACCTTTCAAATTATCAATGGGTCGCCATCCATTTGGGTTCAAATCCAGAAGGCAAAAATGGAACACATTTCTTGCTGTTAACACCTCTTCGAGTTTTAATGCACGACCCCTATAGAGCCTCGAAAGTTGAGCCCAACCCACTTCACATGTAATAGGCCTCTTTCGCACACAAACGGCCTTACTGGGGATAGACCACTTGATAGGAAATTCGAAGCCATCCCCAAATCTATTCTTCACTCGAACGTACTTGGAGCGATTTAAACGAAAGTTGGATGACTAGTTGCAGATAATTGACTCACAGCTCTCACGAAGAGTAAAAAAAAAAGACCTAGCAAACCTCCCCGATTACAGGCCTTTTGCTAATAGAGATTTTTAAATACAGATAATTGCGATGCTTCATCTCGATGACAACAATCTAAGAAGTAAGTGACTGCGACCCACCATGAGAATCCAGACAATTGCCCCGGAGCTATCTCATACTCCTCGAAAAGGTGGTAGAAGAGTGGGTGAAAACCAGCCTCCAATACACGTAGAGGAAGCAGAAAATATTCATTGATATCACTTAATCTCATCACACCTTTCAACGATTGAAAACTTGTACACAAAATTGGGTAACTAAATCCCTCAAACAGCTAGATGGCGACTCATCTCATCGTATTTGGTGGTACAAGGGTAGGCTTTGGCCTCTACAGGGGCATTAACCGCACGATCTTCCATGTATTTCAAATAATCATCATCGAACCGACCACGACTACTACCACCACTTTGGCCACCTCCCCTGGTTTTGACCATGATGACTTACTAAACCTAGGCTAAAGCGAATGATGATTTAGGAATTTCAGAGTTTTACCTTTGAATGTCGATTTTCCTCTTCAATAGTACCTCTTTCGTGAGAAATCTGAAATTTGAATGGTTGGAAGGTTTTAGGGTTTAAAAAAAATTCAAAATATGACGATTCGTTTCCTCAACAATGAATTGTCTACCGTTGTACCCATCCGCCACGTGGCAAGGCGTACATGACAAGTTTTATATAAGACATGTATCCAACAAGTTTCATTTCAAAATTCTATGTCCCATTTTCACAAGTTCTTTGTAACTCTTTTTCGAACAAGTGGGACAAATTGTTATGGTGTCCACCATAATTGACCCGTTATCCGGCCAATCCAACCCTTTTTACTTCAGTAAGTATATAGTTAGCCATACAATTCGCCTGTATGAGTTCGCAATTAATAGATTCGCACCATCATGCAAGTGAACCCATACTTAGGATACACGTCTTGACCCTAAATTAGGATACATGTGGGCATGCATAGGGACCTATCTAATCCTAGTACATCGCATCTAGAGATCGTATCTTATAAATAAGAAAAATGGGCCTCCATAAAAAGAGAGACTCACAAAAACACTCAAAAGGACTATAAAAGAAGCTTATTTGCCAAGAACCCATATAGTGCTATAGACAATGCCAAAACAAAAAAATTGAAGGAGTAGAGTTCTACAATATTTGGTGTGATTTAATGAACAAGTTAGGTTAAGGGTTGTATATTTATACAAAGAGATTCAATATTTGTATGAAACCTTCTTGGTAGCATTTTACAAATACGGTTTTCAACAACCTAACTTTTACCTAACACAAACCAAGTCATCTTTTGTGTGAATAATAATAATTTACCATTTACTCAATTTCTTTATAGTTTTCTCAACTGAGTTAAGATCAGCCATAACACTGCTGATAACAATTTCATAGTATAGATATTTTTGGAATAGAAATAAATATGAAACTTCCACTCTTCTATTTGAGATGCCTTTATAATCTTAGGCGTTGGATATAACTTAAGCTTCTCTTTTGTTGAATTTGACATTCTTTTGTGGTGAAAAGATGGTATTTAAATCACCTTATTCCCAACTGATGGCCTTACTTCCATGGCAACACAAAATTCCACCCCACTTTGTATATTGCTAAATCTTAAACATGCATTTATCCAGTAATAATTGACCATATCTGTTTTATATGTAATATGGGATTAATCAATTGCATGGCAAAGGAGAGTGGGTGTTTCAATTCCACTAATGCCTCGTTTGATTTTTAGTGTAATAATATGAGAAAAAAAAACTTATTTATTATGTATATATTACAATATTAGATATAAAATAAATTGTTAGTATAAATTTAAACTTAAAATTAGAAAAATGAGTAATAGTTCTTATAAAAAATAATTCATTCCTTTACTAAAAAATAAGTCACGAGAATAGCTAAATATTATCAATTGAGTTTATTGCTAACCCATATACTAAAACATGCATAAAAAAATAATATTCCTACCAAATTAACTATTCCTAAAAAACAAAAAACAGGTAAAAGGCATTTCAAGCAGGAAACTTGAAATCAACAGGTCATTCCCAGTTTCTAATGTCATCCTGAAAGCAGTGACCAGTCAGTTAACAGCTGATTACTGTACTTAGGATTTTAATGTCAATTTGGTTTCCTGACTATGGTAGCTCACAATCTGCATATAAACATCATAAACTTTTACCTGTATGCAGTTCGATGACATGAGCGAAACTGACCCGGTAAAGCGAGTCTAATGCTCCACATCTCTTTAAACTACTAGAGCAAAGTCAACTGCAACTTCCTAATCAAAACTAGGAGGAATGTCGATTTCAGTATCTGAAGGATTAGTAAGCTCAACAGGAGGTTCCTGCGGATCACAAAACAAAATTATGAGATCTTGTATATCAACCTCTAACATACCAATATGATCCCCTCTTTGGAATCATTTTATAATCCGAAATTTCTTTCTAAAGGCAGAACGGAAGACAAATGTTCCAATTTCGGATCAAACTTCTAAAGGCAGAACTGTGCCTAAACTACGTAGTGCTGTAGGAATTGTATAGATTTTTTAAACTATTTCTTCAAACAGTAGTTGTTGGGCAGTGAACGCTAAATATTATGAACCTTGCGAAGTAACTGTATACCTGCTCATCATCTTCAGCAGAATGAACAATCCCCATAGACAAAGAGTTCGTAAGATCTTCTGCACTTTCATGCAAATCCTGCACCATGTGGAAATTCAAGTTACTAAGAAAAAGAATTTATCACCTCTCAAGACTGGATCAATAATTTATTTCAATTCTGGGGATTTTTCAGCTAAATTTTGATCAGTTGCTTCAATATGTAAATAAAAATCCACCTAAAACACAAATTATAAGATTTAACATCTAAGAAACTGTCTTCTCAGAACCTAAGACCGTATAAATCCTACCCAGCAGGGATGGTCCAATCAAATACATTCCAACGGATAGCACCCATCCATAGAAGATGCGGCAGATACGAGTTTGATCCCCAAGTCAATAAATATGATAAAGTAACCACCATGAATTGATAAACAAATGAACTACGATAACCATTTATTCTTAAAAATTGTGCTTAGATGTTATTAGAGGCCATCTTTTCAGTTACTACAAGAGAGATTCATGCTCTTTATCTTAAAGCATATTATGTTCAAAGAATTCACTTTGAAGTCCTGATAAAAGAAAGACATGTAGTTCATTGAACTTTTCTTTTTCTTTTTTAAACTGGTTTAAAAATTTCATTTCAATACTAAAACATGTAAATTCAAGATGAGTTAGGATCTGAAAACGTACTTCTTCATCTGGGTTGACAGAAGCATTATTAGATCCGATGGTTAAATCCTTTGAAGGATTTCCCTGCATATACTTCGTACCATGTTAGAAGGAAGAAACAAGCGAACATCTGAAAAGGCTTGATTATAATACAGGAGAAGAGTACGTATGTACATTTTCATCCCAGTTTGCGGTCAAGTCCCCTTCTACAATTGAAGGCTTGACCTCAATCGGTGTTTCCTGTGTACATTTTATAATTCATTCAACCAATCTTGACCAAAGTAACAAGTATTAAATATAAAACATTTGTAAAGTTGAAAATTTCCTGTGAAACTTACAGGCTCACTTTGCTCCAGGGAAATATTCCTGCCTCCTTTACTAAGATCTCTAAGTGTTCCCTGTACATTCAACAAAAAGTTAAGGAAAATGATAAATCACAAAAAAGGAAAACGGATAGTTGAAAACTATCACCAATATTAGCAACATTCCAATGACTACTCTGAGTGGATACCTACATAAGATGATGTGAAAAGCAATGTAGAAAAGCATGCACTATCAACTTTTCAATTGAAAAGATAGGTAAAAAATACTAGTGAAAGCAAGCATCCTTCTTAAGAAAGCATAACTGAAAACTGAGTAAAATAAACCTTATTTGCCCACATAAGCCCGCAAGCATTACACAAAGTCCTTGGACCACATGGGCCACGACGCATTGCTGGAGTATTATTTTCACTAACACCACAATGTTGACAGCTCCGGATACTAAAACACATTGAAGACAGAATTCTTCAAAAGGTTCATCATGATAAATATTTTCCACGAATCAGGTAACAAAGCATGGAACTCACGCGGTTTCTGGACGAGTACCGTCTTGAAAGCCAATATGAGAAGAATCCCAGCTTGAAGGACTAGTACTTTCCTTTACAGATGCAAACTGCCCATTTTTGCGATGCATTCTACAAGTATAAAACGAGAAGATTACATCAGCATTATCAGCTGCACCACTACCATTTGTACATATGCATCAGAAAAGCAGTAATTCCATTTAATACTAATATAAACGGCTCCTCACAGTGACGCTTCTGAACTCATAATTCTATCAGTATCACTGGAAAATAATCAAATTCTCAACCTACTTTAGGCCTGTCCCTTTCAGGACAGAGAACCATGAATAAGTGAATGAAGCTTCTACAATTCAAACTTAAACAGGATCCACTGCTCCCTGTATTAAACACATTTCCCCCAGTTGCAACCTATAATAAATGGCTATATCCTTTATACTGCTATCAAAATTTTTGGATAGTTTATGGCTCTTCTTCCATTTCCACTTTTAACTTCTACACTCGCATTGCATGTTGAAATGTTAAAAACGTTAATTGTAGCTCTAAACAAAATAAGTCCAAAAAAATCATACCTTTGTGCAACCTCCTTCCGTACTGTATACCTAATTTTCTTTTCAAAACATCTCTCTTTCCTTTTCTCACGGAACCTAACCAAGGATGCTATTCGTCTTGAAAGATTTGAGCGCTTTGAGACATCAGCTACACCCTGCACGATATAGTATGTGAAACCAAAAACAAAAGACCAACAGTGGAATATAATTACACATGATTATTTTAACATCAGCATACCATGTTATTTTGATCAAACGGTACTTCAATTGTAGGAACACCAGTGGGGATATCACGACCCCCCAGGAGTAACAGCACAGCTTGCACCTGTTGCATACAATCCAACAAACACATGTGCTTACTTAGAGGGGGGAAATTTGAGAAGAAAATCTAAACTATTCAATCCATTTAAAGAAAATAATAGAAAACTAAGTTACTTATTACTTGCTCCAAAAGAAAAGAGTGGTTAAAACTCTAATGCACAAAGTTCACTAGATTAACCATAGTAAAATAGTACATGGTTAATAGTTTCACTAATGCTTCCAACTCTTCATTTGCCTTGAAATAACCCTTGGTCGGTGCATGCACAGACTCCTAAGACATGAAATACCTTATCTATTGAACAAAGTTACTTTTCTTTTATAGAAATATATAGAATTACTCATAACCTCTTCTCTTTTCAATTTTTAAATAGTAAGATAAACGTGTTTCAATATGCTCGAACCCACATCTTCCTGTAATATGGAATAATTCATTAATTAAATCATGCATCCTAAGACATGAATTTGGCATGGAAAAGTACCATAGAAGCCCATGTATTATGCCCATCTACTCAAAAAAACAAGTAAATTAGTCTCTTATGTTGAAGCAAAGAGCAAATTAGTTTTTTTTTATTAAAAATTTCATCTACTTATACTATTAAAAATTAGTCTTTGCACATCATGATGATATACCACGTATCACTATTTAGTTATTCTATTAGCATTTATGTTAATATCTATACAAATGCATAAAATTTTTAAAAGAAAAAACTAATATGCACCTTAAACAAAAATACAAAAATTAATTTACTTATTTTACAAAGTAAAAAAAAAACAACCACCCAAATTTTGATCAAAACTTCTACATACTTTTACCAAATTTGGCGTCTCATATTATCCTTCATATTCAATAAATTTTAGGAACATGGAAGTCTAAATTTTTTTTTACCCTTTTCAGCTAACATGGTTTCATGTCAGACGTCAAAACATTACTTTAAAATACGAGAACCGAAAGATAGAAATCTAAAGGCCCAATTTCAAATTTACTTTGCAATAAACAGGATGAATAGCAGGAAAATAAATTATTTTATTGCCAGAAATATTACCAAAGACTTTTTTTTTTTTGTGAAAAAGGACAAAAACCTTTTCAGATGTAACAGCAGGGAACACGTAAACTTTTCCTTCAAAGGAGAGAGTAAGCTCGCTAGTTCTCAACGCCCTAACGACGCCTCCACCTGCTGCGCCACCGCCACCGCCACCAATAACGCCGCCTATTAGTCCCATTCCATGCTCCGCCACATTGACGGAGTTGATATTCGCGTCCTCCACGTCATCCATGGCGTCATCTTCATATTCTCCATCGTCGTCGTCGATCTGCATCGTCCCTCGCGCGTGCTCCTCAAACGGACGAACCTGAAGTGGCTGTGGATTCGCAGCCGCCATATATAAACAACGAAAGGCCGCAGGGTTCCAACTGTACCGAAAATGGAAGTCCTGAAGTAACGATTATGAGGTGTTTCATTGAAGAGCCATGCGATGCGTGTAGTCACTACTGGTAACACAAAATTGGCCTTTATTATCTGTTCTTTAATTATATAAGCCCTAACCCTGGATAAAGATTTTCAAATCTCAGCTTGAGCAATAATAAGATTTGCAGGGGCGAGAGTGAAGTGGTGTTTCCTTGGACAAACTCAATTTTGGAAATTCGAAGATAAATACATATTCGGATATAAGAAAAATGAAAAGAAAGGAGTGGATGTTGATTGGGTTGTATTTACGGGAGTACGGATGTTGAGGATAAGTTGGTGTGGGGATAAAGTGGGGTACTATGGACTTTATATACGCTTTGTATCCCTCCAGCTTACAAGCACCATCTGAAATTTTTGAGTAAAAATATGTAAACTACACTGAAGGTGGCCGCCCCCTTCTTTCTTTCTTTTTTTCACTCAACAATCAATTTTTTTTATTTGGTCACTAAATTAATCGAGAGTACTTTTTATTGGTTTATTTCTGTTAACGGGAAGGTGATGTGGTAATTAAAAAATTAATATAATAATAAATTTAGCTCTTAATTTTTACATATTGTATCGATTTAATCATAATTTTAAAAAATTAACCTTTAAAATTTACAAATGGTCTCAATTTGATACTCAAAATTTACCTTCCTCTCCCTCTTCCTCCACCACCACTGCCATTGTTCCTCAATTTAAAAAATTAACTCTTGCATTTATATCATTAGAATTCTGAAAACAAGTAAATTAGCATGTTGTGATAACCAAGTTCTTATGTCACAAAGCTAGAACTTTAGTCTGACAAATCGCGTGACTTTAGGCGATTTTTTGGGTTTAAATTCGCCTAAGTCAGCCTTACTCTTAAAAAATAAGAATTCTTGCAGAAATTCTCTAAGGCACCAAAAACAAAGTGAAAGTAAACTCGAAAGAGAAATAAGCCATGAACGAACAGAAAAATAGCGCACATCAAGTGTTTAAGTAAATGCTTTCAAATATATTCAAAACTATGAATGGAATAATTAGAAATGAGGGGTAAGGTCTCTATTTATAGTTGAGCTTCCCCAGATCCAACGATACAGATCGAATTATATCAACGACTGAGATTAATACATATCTACAAGATGAGAGTCCTAAGGGATTTAAACTCTATAAAATCTTATCCCTTAGAATTTACAATATTTCCCTTATTAATTCTAGTTTTACCAAGTAGATGGGTTTTTCCATGTGTTCCACAAATCGAGCCAATTCAAGTGGGTTGAATAAGCCTCATTTAATCGATTGACCTCCATGGGACGCTCTTTACACATTCGTCAAGGGCTTTGATCCGTAGCCCGTGACAGTTACACCTTGCGGTAAAATTATCATTACTTTTGGGATCAAAGTTTGAATAAATTACTTAGTTCAGTCTGTATTTTCTGAACTTGAAGGTTATAACTTTATTTAGTATTTGAATTTTGTAAATAGAAGATACCTCTTTTGCATAAGGGTTCGAGAAGCATTAACTGAGCTAGATCTTTTTGTAGAGGTGAGAACTGCTAGATTTATTTTAGAAAATTTCATTGGTATTTTTAATAGAATTATATATTAATCAGTAAGAATATATATGATATTACTTAATGATAAATCAGGTTCTAAAAGAAAGAAAAAAAAAAGGGATTTTTTTTTTTGGATAAAGGTGGAGGAGGTGGAAGCAACGATGGTATTGGTGGTGGGGGAAGTGAAAGAGGAAGGTAAATTTTGAGGTTCTAATTGAGACCATCTTTAAATTTTGAGGATTAATTTTTTAAAAGTTATGACTAAATTGATATAATATGTAAAAATTGAAGGCTAAATCTGTTATCTTATTGATTTTTTTAATTGCCATGAAACCTAGAGATTTAACAACACTTAAGGAAAATGAATAATAAAAAACAATTATGGCACCCTATACCCGACCCAATCGCCGAGCCCGAATATCAAGATGCTACACCACCGTCTCACATCCCACACAGTACAAATAAGCTCATTATTAAAGAAACGTCTTCCATTCTAACATACGCACAAGTTATGAGTCAATCTTACACTAATCATACTTAATACATACTAATCATGTAACACCCCCTACCCGAATCCGTTACCGGAATAAAGTACGAAGTATTACCGAGGAGTACGGAACACTTACAAACAATTTAAACCATTTATCACTCAAATACCGAAATTGATTATAAAAGTTTCTTTAACGAACCCTCGAGGTCCAAATCATGCATTAGGATTGGGTTGGGACTAAATCAGAATCGTATGAAATTTTTCGTAAAATCCCAAATTTATTTCATTTACAATGGTCCCACGCCCGTGTTACTAGGTCATGTGGTAAAGTTAATTTTCACAAATAAGGCTATTTTCCAAACCATATTTCTCACTCATTTGATCCTTATTCTTCACTCACATTTAATACATACAAAAACCAATTTAAGATATTCAACTGAGCCTTATACTTGATACCAATTGTTAGTCGCACACTTCATATATTTAACAAGAAACGTACATAGCCTCAATTCTCATTAAATTTCTCTTGTACTTATACTTTTTCACATTATGTATTCATATAACATATAACAATCATACCTCTGTAATTCATGTACATTTTTATAACAATTTGTCTTGGTTTCAAACTACTTCATATTGGAGTTTTACTTATCAAATCATTTGAAACATCATCTTTACACATATAGTGCACTTGGCATGCAAAATTCTATAATTATGAATGAACACATTTATCAAATATATGCCATGTTTTTATATATATCATAGTCTTATATTTCCATGTATCAATTATCATCATTTCCTCTTATTTCGACAAATACGTGTAACAATTCATAAACATGCAATTCACTAACTCTTCCTGCCAGTCACAATTTAAATTGACAAAAAAAACACTTACTGAGCTCAATTTCAATGTTCACTAAAATCTATCATATAAATTTGGATGTACGTATCCACCAATAAATTCTATGTAGAGGTATCATCATCTCATATTTCCACATACATTTACTTTCCACATTATGAACTCAAATAACATATACAAGACATACCAATGTATTTCAAATACGTTTTCATAATATTTTATTTAGAATTCAGATTATTTCATATTAAAACTCTTCTCATTAACTCATTTGGAATACCAATTCATATGGAAAATACACTCAATGGTGTACAAATATATATAATCACAAATGAACTCATTCATCAACCAAGTTCTATGTTCATGTCTCATCAAGTCGTATTTCCTTATATCACATAATATATACCATGATTGATGAGCTCATCAATACCATGATTTCCATTCCCTTGTTATTTTTCCATATTTATCCCGTTGAATTTCTCAAAATTTCGATGGATTTTCAGGGGTACACTTTAGTGTACAAATCCGGGTTCGTCAATTCATATTCATGTGCGCACATTTCCATTTCAGAGAGCATACTCCCACGAACCTCATCCTTACAGCGGGATTACCAATCCAGGCTAAATCCCCTGTAATATAAACTCATAGAGTATTGTCGGGATTACCGGTCCAGGCTAAATCCCCTGCAACGACAATTACTCTAATGAGCTTGGATTTGAATTACCAATCCATACTAAATTCAGACCCTAATTCGGATTATCCGTCCGGGCTAAATCCATTTTCCATATATTCTTCGGGAGGGCTATATCAGGATAGGATCACCCGTCCAGATTGTTTTTACCGTCAATTCCTTTTTGGAGATCCATCGAATTTTCCTTTCATTCAATTGGGATTTCTTCCCTTTTTATCAAATATATCAATGTTTCATCAATTTTCATACAATGAACATTCAAATCATATTCATATCAACAACATACATTTCAAGCATTTAAGAATAATTCAAGTTACACGAACTTACAATTCGATTTTTATACCATAACGATAATCTTAGTTTCATAATAAATATTTGA
Organism: Gossypium australe; assembly: GCA_005393395.2. Taxonomy (NCBI): domain Eukaryota; kingdom Viridiplantae; phylum Streptophyta; class Magnoliopsida; order Malvales; family Malvaceae; genus Gossypium; species Gossypium australe. Next base: position 61,942,604 of record CM016614.1, on the reverse strand, counting down.
AATAAAACATTATATCATTTCTATTTCAACGTTTATCGATTATAATCGGGCATGTGATCAATTTATACATAAGTCATTCATATATTTTCTTCCTCCTCCTCTCCATTTCACATCCTTAGTATAAATAACATATTTGTAAATAACATTATCTATAATTTTTCACTATTTATTTATGTGAATATTCAAGCTGTTCATCCGTGTCATAGTCACTAAATTATTTTTATCTTGAGCTAAAGAACTCCAAATTAAGATCCGATAATTTTTCCTGAAACTAGACTCAAATATCTTCTTACCATAAAATTTTTAAAATTTTTTGTTTAGCCAATAAATACAGTTTATTCTTTAAAGTCACCCTTGTTCCGCTGTTCGACAGTTCCGACTCCTCTTCACTAAAAATTAATTATCTCATCATACAGAATTTGGATAATGCTACTATTTGTTTCTATTAAGGATTTTAAACATATAAATTATAACCCATAATTATTTTTCTCCAATTTTTTATGATTTTCCAAAGTCAGAATAGAGGAACCCGAAATCATTCTGACCTTGTCTCACAAAACCTATTATATCGCATGATTTACAATTCCATTACTTACATCATTTCTTCTATAAGAAACTAGACTCAATAAGATTTAATTCTATATTTTATTCATTCTCTAATTCGATTTATACAATTTTTGGTGATATTTCAAAGTTGGACTACTGCTACTATCCAAAACTGTTTTAGTGCAAAGTGTTGATTTCCATTTTGCCCCAAATTTCACAGTTCATACAATTCAGTATTTGTCCAATTAACCCCTCAATTGAGCTAATTTTTCTCAATTAATATCTTATTATATCATTTTAAACTACTTTCTAACCCTTGAAAATCAGAACTTTAGCAGTAAACCTTAATTCCAAACTCTTTTACAATTAGGTCCTAAAACCAATTTCCATCAATTTTACTTGATAAAATCATCATATGTCAAAATTAAAGCTTCAATCCTATATTTATTCATCATATTCTTCAATAAATCATCCATAGAAACTTTAAAAATTAGCCATAGAGTCAAAAACTAATGACATAGTAAGTTGGACCCAATTGTAAAAGTCCAAAAACATAGAAATTTTAAGGAGAAAGCAAGTATTAAACTTACATGAAGCTAGAGTATGAAAACCAGCTTGAACCCTCTTCCATGGCTGCTTTTCAGCTGATGAAAATGAAGAGAAATGAAGAGAATTCTAGATATTCCAATTTGGTCCCATTTTTATTTGGCTAATTTTGGTAATTTTCCAATTTTGCCCTTATTTCACCCATTTCCTCATTTTTCTCAGCTATTGCCGCCCAAAATATCTCCTTTGGGCTTATTTTCACTTTGGGTCCTTCCTCATTTGACAATTAAGCTATTTAATCTTTCTAGCAACTTTTACACCTTTTTCAGTTTAGTCCTTTTTATTTAATTAACCACCCAAACGTCAAAATTTTCTAACGAAATTTTAATACTACCTTACTGACCTTCCGTAAATATTCATAAAAATATTTATGACTCGGTTTATAACATCGAGATCTCGATACCTCTTTTTCTCAATTTCTTGACCAAATAAATCTTTATAAAACACAATTTATTATTTCAAAAATATTTTAAAAGCTACATTTGGCTCTTAAATATTAAATAATATAATCTACGAGTTCATTTGTCGGATTTGGTGGTCTCAAACCACTATTTCTGACATCGCTGAAATTTGGGCTATTACAAATCATACATCAAATAATCTTATAAATATAATTAAACATGCATAGGGTTCATTTAGCAAAATTTCAAAACAAGTCATGTAGGTATCGATACTAAAACAAAGGTATCAATATTTCTTTAAATGGTATCGATACCAATTGGAAAATCGGTACCAAAACATCATTCTATTTCTCATATAAAAATCAAATCCTAGAAAATATCGGTACATTTATTAAAGTACCGATTATTTTACCCCGAGTATCAATACTCGTGATAAGGTATCGATACCAAATTAAAATATTGTCTTCCTACACAAAGAAATATCACAGAGGTATCGTTTTTAAAACCCGAATACCGATACCTTTGCTCTAGACACCAAAAATACAGCATAATAAGATAAATAATCCATCTCAATCATAAATAATTCAACATGTAACTAATACCTCATTAAATAAACATCAAAATAACCACAATAACAGTTCAATCATCAAAAACATGTCAGAGTAACCAAACGATGAAAATAACCCATAAATCCCAAAGCAAGTATAAAATTTGTTAATATCATGCTTAAACCCAGACCAACTCATAAACACTTCTAGTGGTGATGGATGATGAAAATGGTAGCATTTTCAAAACTATAAATATTTGATGCACCCACTTTTCATAATTGGTTTCAAAATATAAGATTTAGTCTATATACTTTAAAAGTAAAAATTTCAATCCTCTTGCTTTTTTAATTTAAAAAATTCCAGTCTAATCATTATTGTTGTTTGTAGTTTTTTTGACAAAATTTGTCAACTTAACATATTTATTTTTTGTTAATCATATGCAACGCCATATGAAGGAAATCTAATCATGTTAATTTAGAAAATTTTGACAAAAAATACTAATAACGATTGGACTAAGATTTTCAAATTAGAAAAGTAAGATGACTTAATTTTTAACCTGTGAAGTACATGAACTAAATTTCAAATTTTGTCAAGTACAAGGACTAACAGCATATTTTTACCTTTATAACTTTAAACATTACTAGTGAATCAAATGATGATGCTTCATTTAAAATAAACTGATTTTTTTTTTGGAATAATGACAATTTTGGCAGTTGGACTGTAACACCTTACACCAGTTCAAAAGACGAAAGAAGAACGAATGTAAAACGCCACATTTGTTGTCAGAGCAACACAAATGAATGTTCAAACAATCATATCTCACAAAATTTGAAAGTCAAAACATGTTAATTGATGCATTGGAGGCTTACATAATAACACGATGAAAATTGAACTCAAATGGACCCACATACGATGCTCCAAGGTTAAATATGGTCAAATACAGGGTTAGGTTACGAATCTTGAACTAAAATATCAAAACAAGGCAAGTTATCTCAGGACATGGGGCCCATGTCTTGAGACTCAAGACCTCTAAAACCAAGTTTTGGCTATTGACTTCCATGTCTCTGGTCACTAGGGCCATGTCTTGAGACTTTACCTTGTATGTCTCTAGACACCCATGATATGTCTCAAGACATGTACCCAAAAATTTCCCTTTGGTACAAAATTGTTCATTTTGTCTCAAGACTTAAGCCCATTTTAATCATGGTGGGAGTGTTGAATCTTTGAACGAAATTCCAAAAGGATTCACCATCCTCTGGCGAATGGACATGAGATAAGTTAAGGATTACTAAAGGGTTTTATTAGCCAAGAATCTACTCATGAACATGTTGGCTAACTGTCAAATGTGTGAATGGAACCTTTTGAAAATGATAAGTACCAGACTGAGTTGTATGGGCTAGGGTCATGGAGAATACCCTACACTTGACTTATTCCAAGGCACACAAGATATTCATGTCGTTGTTGTAATGAGTCAAATGATCCTTAGGGTCTCCCTGACCCTATAAGATAATGTTAGCTCGATAACTCAACCAGATTAGCCAAGAGGGGGTGAATTGGACTTTTAAAAAAAAATTGTAGAAGCAAAGAGAAAAGAATGAAACAATGAACATAAGGATTTATAGTGGTTCGAATCCAATTGCCTACTTCACTACCTTAGCTTTCCATAACTAAGGATTTTCCCAAATTCACTAAGTTGATCAACCTTTTAGGACAATGTTTAACCTTACAACTTCTTGAAGATTTTTACACAAATCTTAAGACACAAACCCTCTCAAAGAGAAACAAACAAGTAAACAAATAAATAATCCTTACAAGATTAGAGTGTTTTCCAATTAAGTGCAAAGACAAAGAAAAACACTTAAGCTGAATGAAAACAATTAATGCTCACAAGTGTATATACAAAACATATGAAAATTTTGAGCTATAAGGTTGATAGAATGGCACTTTAAGCTTTTTTATCTCTCTTCTTATTGTTGATCCTTTGGAAGTTGGTATTTATATTCCCAAAATGATTTCCAACCATTATGGTTGTTGTGATATTGAGTAGAGCCATTGGGGATGAAAATACCAATGCATTTGTCACATGCAATAACAGGTATCGATAATTTTTTTATAAGTATCGGTACTATTAGCATTTAATGCATCAATTTAGTAATCGTTAGCCCTGTTTACATTGATACCTGATGAAATTTATTGATACTTGATTCAAGGTATCAATAATCTTTTATAGGTATTGATACTAGGGTTAAGTATCGATACTAGGGGTGGGTATTGATAAATTTTTTATAAGTATCGATACGTAATTACAAGTATCGATACTTAATAATTTTGCTCAAATTTTACCCCTAAGTCAGAATGTCAATTTTGTATCTATACTGAAAAATGTATCGATACTTAATGAAAAGTATCGATACTTTTTGTTTTGTTTTGAGTAGTTTTCCCTTAGTTTAAAAACAATTTCAAAGGTTTTTGAATTTCTCTAAAATATTTTCTAAGTGTTCAAAGTATTTGAAGTTTAGAAGGATTTTGAAATGGATTGTTACTTTGAAATTTATCAATTTTTTGTTCAAAAATAATCTTTGTTCAAAAACACTTTATTTGTTATATCAAAATTTATCAAATAAAGCTTAATTTAACAAATACCTTCGGAAATTTGAAGGAAGAGGGAGGGTTATGTGCCAAAATTGTTGTTGATGGGGGTTCGTTGGTATAGTTTCATAAAGACTCATCAAGTTTAGCACTTTGAAATTCTTATTGTAACTCTCTTCTTAGTACCTGCATTTGTTCCTCCAAGGAAGCATTTCGGCCATGAAGACCTTTGTTTTGGGAGTTTGTTGGTATTGGGGGTTATTTGGTGATCGCTAGTTTCATTACCTTTGGAGGAAGAACTGGGTAGTTTCTTCCTCTTGCCTTGGTTGGTTGGCTCTAGTAGGGTCTTTACTAGCCCTAAGCTCTTCGATGATCTGCTCATTTGTTGCATTTTTTTTATCCAACAAGCGTTGACATTCCTATTGTTTTCGGTAGAGTCGTTGCTGCTTTGGAAGTTGGGTTCAATGAGGCTCATCTTCTCTTGCATCTCAATGAACTATTGTTTTGAAAGGTTGGCTAGTTGAGAGGAGTGTTGGTGTTACCGTGGGGAGGTTGGGCGTACCACCAAGGCAGAGTTGGAAAATGGTAATTTGGTGGATAAGTGTGAGTATCACAAGAGAGAATGGAAGAGGTACTTAGTGAAGGTTGAGATTGGTGTTGGGTGTTTTATTGTTGGTCGGGGTTGAAGGGTTGTTGCTGAGTGACCTATGCAGGTTGCTAAGTTTGTGTTTGGGTCGAAAGGAGCTCTAGGTTTTGGTTTGCAATGCTTTTAGGGACAAGAGTGGAATAATGAGCCATTGTGGTTCGGTCCATGCTTACCACACTAATTTTGGATACAAAGTTTCAATAAAAGAGGAAATAAAGAGAAGGTGGTGGAGATAGGAAGGCAGTTCACCTGTGACAGGTGGAAAGCCAGAGTAGGAGGCTGAAGGGGGAGATGAGGAGGAGAAGGTTAGGGAAAATAATTAGGTTTTTCTTGGAGGAAGAAGGGGGATCCTTTATCTCTCGAGGTTTGGGTTATATATAAGGATTGTCCCCTTGTCTTGTTGCGCCACGTAGTCGGCAATATGAAGGGTAGACTTGCTCGTGTGATCGACCAGGTGGCAGGGTCATTACAGGTCAATTGTTGCCCTATCTGGTACTGTAGGGTCTTGCTCTAATATTTTGCTTATTGAAGTTGTACGAGGTTGTTGTGCCTTGGTGGTTCCTCAAAGGTCCCCACAAAGGATCCGTAACAGATCATTTTAAAGGTAGTTAAAGTAGGATTCATAGAAGGTCAATCAAGAATGTTTCTAACCGAAGGGTCGTTATATGGCGTACTCAACCGAAGGTTACTTTTACAAACCATCCCCAATGGAGGATCCTCGTCAAGTTGACTCTTGTTGTCCAATGTGCCCTTATCAAAGTGGGTATAAGAATTAGCATTTAAGTTTCCAGTATACATTGTATCTTAGCTTTTCATCTTCTCATCTTTGTTAACAATTCCCCCATTGCAACCATTTTCTACATATATTTCTCTCAGCAAAAATTGGAAGCTGCTCTCTCAGATTCTTTTCCCCCCTTTGATTTCTGCTTTATTTCTTTAATCCCCATCTCTTTTGTTTTCTTTCATTAAAAAAAAAAAGGAACTTAATTCTTGTTCATTTCGACTTTGAAAAAGGGAAAAGAAAACTCTCATTAATTTCTTCATCTACGTTCCAGTTCCTTTTGTTTTTGCTTTTGTTGAAGCTCCATTTATTTTAAAGAAAAAGCATCAGCAGGTCTTAATTAATCTTGTGACTGAATCTAATTGAGGTAAGTTTCGAGATACGAATCTGTTATTTATTCTCGTTACGGAGTAAAATAGTTTCCAAAACACAGGAGGCATCATGTGATGGTTCTGAGCATGAGCTGGTGGAGGTTGGAATGTCGGAAGGCCAAAATTGTTGCTGGTTCGTCGGTGTTGGACCAGAATTGGACAAGCTCAGTGGTGGCATATGCACTTGCGTTTACTGCCAGATCCGAGATGTAGCAGAGCGCGCCAGTCAACCCGGAACCACTGTCACCGGCCATTGCCTACACTAAAACAATACATGAGCTATGTCTAGAACATCACAATGCAGTTAGATCATTCAAGCATTAACTAATTGGTCGAGAGATCTATTTCGTTTTTAAAGAGTTACAAGGATCTAAAGCATAAAATGCAAATTTTCTCTAAAGATATTCGATTAAATTTAACAAATGAAAACCAATAACTATCGCCCTGGAAGAAACCAAACCTCTAATGAGAAACATCAACTGTTCTTGCGTGCAAATTCAACTCGAATATTTCTACCATCCAATACCTAGAAACAACCATGATACGTAAAAAACACATCAAAACCCAATTGCTCCTTTAGTACAAATATACGAGGTAATAGTTATAATACAGTTAATGGTTAAATTTTGCTATTATTCCCTATACTCAGTAAAAGTTGTGGATTTAATCCCTGTACTTTTTTTTTGGGTCCTTTTTTGTCCAATGTACTTTCCAACTTTTAAAATTTCGATCCTCACCAAATAATAATTGTTAAATTTAAGTTCCACTACTTTCAAAATATGATGTGCCAAACATATTATCATATTTGTAATATCGTGTCAGCTTATTATTTCCATGTATTACTTACTAAACATTTAGTTAATGAATTAACGACGGTCATTTGCATTAAAGACCGAATTTTCAAAAATTGAAAAGTATAGGAACTTAGAATAATCCAATTGGAGAAAACAAACTAAACCTACAATTGTATAAATAGTACAGGACTAATAGTTAAATTTAACCAAACAAATTTCTGCTATTGTTGGGATCAAGATTAAAATTTCAAAATTTGAAAAGTACAGGACTAAAATTGATCAAATAAAAGTTCAGGGACTAAATCCATAGCTTTCACAAAGTACAGGCACTAATAGCAGAATTTAACCTAGAGTTAATGAATTAATCACTTGAAACACACCTTGGAATGCATCTCCTTAAAAGCTACATTGGCTGAAGCTTCAGAAGTGAATCGCACAAATCCAAACCCTTTCGATTTCCCACTCACGTGATGAGCGATGACTCGAACTGCTAAAGCCCCCAACATGTTCTTAATGCCGGAAAGCACAAATTCTTGTCAAAATAAACAAGTATCCAAGAAATTTACCTTCAATGATTTCACCATATTTTTCAAAAGCATTCTTCAAAACAGTCTCATTGGTATCATATGAAAGCCCTGCAATTAATAAACTTATGGCAAATCAATTATATAATGGTAAAATAAGCTAATTTCTTGCTATAGTTCTCAACATAGACTCAAAAAAAATATCTCAGGTTAAATACTAAGGAAAAAGAAAAGAGTAAAAGAATTTTGTGACCTCCAACGAATAATTTTGAGCAAGAATTGCGAGCCCAGAGTGATCTAGCTAATGGGTTTTTATGAAGAACATGAATCATCCCATTTATAGCCTGCATTACTTCATATGATTCAATCTGACGATACGGTCGAGAGCTGACAAGTAGGAGGAACTCAACGACCAAGTTGAGAATTAAACTTTCATAAGCATTCCATCAAATATCTGGCCTGCAAACTTATTATTACCAATTTTGAACGTAAATGAGAAAGCCCAAAGGGGGAGGAAATGGATTGAAACGGAGCATGACTCCAGTTCCCTAAAAAACCCACTTCATCCATCCTTCCAAACAAACAAGATTGATTTTATCTAGATTTCACCGCCAATAAAGACTGTTACCTGGAAGGAAAAATAGCTGCCGCGCGTGGATAGATAAGAAGGCGAGTTAAGGTTTGGGCATGGATTTTATGATGGGCAGAGTGAAGAAGACGGATTGTTTCTAGGGCTGGTGCTGGGGAGACAGAAGCATGACAAAACAGCCCAATAAACTCAACATTATCTACATGGGCCGTGTAAGAGGCGTTGATGGGTCCTGTTTTGAAGCCTCTTTTTATATTGTATAAACTTGAGTTTTTTTTTTTTTTTCTCTTTTATCAACTAGGAATTTAGTATATTTAATTAGGGGTGTTGACAGTTCGGTCGGAGGTCGGTTAATGATGTTTTAGAATTTCGATTATTGGTTAATTCAGTTTGAAATCAGGTAATTAATCGAATTAACCAATTAACCAAAATATTTGTTGTTGGCAAGACTTATGTAGTATTTGGTTGTTAACTTTCAAGACTTATGTAGTGTTTCTAATGTTTTATTTGTTGTTTTCACCTCCATTTAAAGTTCTTTGAACTATTAAATAAAAGAAAATGAACATTAGCAATGTATTTTTTATATTTTTATACTTATTTTAACCAAAAGACAAAAACATATAAATTTCGATTAATTTGGTTAACCTATCGAATTTACTGAATTATTTCAGTTCAGTTAATGTATTTGAAAAAAAACTTTGATTCGGTTAACGATTAAATATTCTTACATTTTGGATAATTTAATTAATAGTAATTCGGTTCGGGTATTAATCGAATCAATTGTTTGAATACCCCTATATTTAATGCTTAACTAACAAGCTATGGGTACAGTGATAAAGTACATTGCACTCTTAATGGAGATTGTAGATTTAAATCTTGAAAACGTTATTATTAGAAGAAACAACAATAAACCTTGAATATAAACAATAAAACAGATATAAAGAATATAAATTGAGTATTAGCTTAATTGACATCGACATTGTTACCATTGCAAAAGATGTGAGTTCGAGTGTGCTGAAGCGCATTATCCTCCTATTTAAGGGTTGGAAAGGATTATAGATAGTTTTAGATATTATATAAAAAAAGAACCAAATATGACAAGAACCATATAATTTATCTCGTTGATGTGGTGATATAAAATTATTAATTTTTTTACTTACACAGTATTATAAAAATTTTAGAAAACTATAGAAAAATTATATAAATTATTAAAATTTTATAAAAATTATAAAAAAATAAAAAATTATAGAGAAAATTTGAAATTATAAAAAAATTTAAGTAGCCGAAGTTGGCTTCCTCCAATCTTCTCTCTTTATTTTCATTCCCTTTCTGTGTTTTGTTGTGTCAGCGATATGTATATATAGTATTTCCGTCACTTATTTCTCGATTAAGTTTCTTTTCCATCTATTTGTACTTAGTTTTTTTTTTTTTTGATTCAGCGAGTTGGACTGATGGAGTGACTGAGTTGATATCATTTTTCAATTGCAAAAATAGTTTATATTTCGATAGATTTTTAATTGTTTTTATTGTTTAATAAAAAAATAACAGGATATTTTATTAAATATGGTATGAAAGCTACAAAATTCGGCTTCTTAATGTTTAAAGTTGTAAGTTATTTTTAAAATAATATTTATAAAATTTGTTACACTAACGTCACGTTTGATTCTTTGTAATGGAATAGAACTGTAATTAGTAATTCAATTATTTAATTGAATGGAATGAAATGAAATAGAACTGTAATAATATTCTTATGTTTGGTTGAATGGAATAAAGTTGTAACAGCATAAGAAAAAAAAGTTAAAATGACCAAAATATCCTTAGTAAATTTTTTTTTAGATCAATGATTATTGTTATTAAATTTTAATAGGATTATTATCAAATATATTTTATTAAAAGTAAATTATTTAATCATATATTTAATAAAATTATTATTAAATATACTTTTTAAAAATTATAATATATAATTTAATAACATTCTTAATATAATTATTATTAAAATATGAATTAATAAAAATAATATATAGCCTACTTTATTATTTTTAAACTTCAATGCATATTTAATGTGATAGAATGTTATTAGCAAAACAAATAATTTAATTATTCTCTAAACTAAAAAGCAAAAGATTAGAAGTAATAAATAGCTTGAGAATTATATTTTACATCCAAATATAATGTTCATACTTTAACAAAAAGTTACATGATGTCATTAGCTTATATGCTAATCTATATGTTAAATTTTATAGCATCAAAAAGTTACAACAATCCGTGGCATTCTCACCCATTCCTGTCTATGTCATGATACCATCCAAATATTTACATACACAAAATGTTAACAAAACATCATCAACACCATCAACACAACCGTGGTTTTTAATGGGTAGAAATAAATCTTCTCACCCATTCCAATCGCACAGAAGAAGGTAAACAGAAGAAAACAAGCATTTGCGTTGGATAGACTACAATTTTTCTCAATGCATGAAAGTGCTCATCCTCAGTTAATCCTTCTACTTCACATAAGGTCTGATATAATTTTTTGGACATTTTCTTGAATGACCATTTCTGACTTTTGCTGTGTAACACCCCTATCCCGTCTCTATTGCCGGATTAGAGTTATGGAGTGTCACAGCAAATAATGAAATAATTAACAACTTAAAACTTATCAATATTAATTTAAATATAAACAATCAAATCATTTATTAAACATGACAAACATACACTTAAAGACCTAAAATTAAATTTAAAAGACCTAAATGTGAATTTCAAATACTTAAAAGCCCTATTACATGCCATTTATAACCATTTGCCAAAGTAACCAAAAACTACCAAAATGATGGATGGATAGTGTGATTGAACTTTGACGAAATTCCAACTGATCAATCTTTCCGATGATTTACAAGACAAAGGAAACAACTATATAAGCAACTAGTGTTTAGTAAACTCGTATAAAGGAAACTTAAACTTACCGAATATAACACAATTAATTTAAGCATAGTTTCATTAATTCATGAGCAAAATTTCCTTTCCTAAACACATCACTTCACAGAGTTAGTACTTGTATAGATGAGCACATAAATTCAAGCTAAGCATGCAACATCTCTTAATAGCTATTTCAAATACATGTTTTATCCACTAAGAACTTGTAAACATCCTTTTCAATTTAAATACATATACCAACATTTTCCATATCATCTTATAGCAACATAACCCTTTTCATAAACCTATACACTCGATTTAACCTTAATCACCCGTTGAACCAAATAAAATGTCATCGGATACTCGAGAAATGCTTACACGAGCTGTGACTATATCATGTAACCGTATATGCTCACACGAGCTGTGGGTCGGAATGTTAAACTAGACGATGCTACTCACACAAGTTTTGGAGAATTTGCAACAAGTGTAGGACCTCAACCATCAGTAGAACATCCAAGACCAGCACTCGAAACCGTATAACCCCTAATGGCATGTCATTTGTATCCTAAGTATTCACAAGGTTCAAACGTGACAATTTTACATATCCAAGTCTCTTATTTACGTTGCATTGTACTAGTTCATACATCCTTCATGAAATACACATTTTTCAATTACAACATCCACTTTAATAGGTATCACAATTTGATCCATTATACCAAAAACATTGTACAACTGTCAATCTAAATTATTCATAGTATAATATTTAAAAAGAAATATAACATTCAAAACTTCAATTAATAAGTTTAATCTTTATATGAACTTACCTCAACTACAACAATTGCAAAAACAGAGTCAACGACTACTTCGAAACCTTAGCTTTTCCTCGATTTGTGTCTGTTTGAGTCATTTCTTGATCTAGATAAATATTCATGTTTAATTAATCCAATTCCAGCAATTATATAAATAATTTATACTTATAGACCCATTTTATTAACAATTTACAAAATTACCTAACATTTAACCTTTATGCAATTTAGTCCCTAAACCTGAAACTCACAAATTAACCACAATCAATGAAAAACCAAGCTAGCCAATTTTTCCTATGGTCCATTACAAACCATTTCTTCAATCAATTCACCCTATTCTCATTGAATTTCACTATTTTCTCAAATAGGTCCCTGAACATTAAAATCATCAAAAATCACTTAACAAAATACTTATATTTAACTACCAACCTTAATAATCTATCAACTAAATTCACAAACACTTACATTCGTTCATGGAAAGTCCCTAAACTTTTAACAATTTTACAAACTGACCCCCAAGTTAGCTAGATTAAGCTAAAACAATAACAAAAACATAAAAATCATTAAAAACGGAACTAAAAAACATACCATGCAAAGAAAAACACCATAGCAGAAAGCTTCACTTCTCTACAATGGTTTTCGGTTTGTAAAATAAAAAGAAAAGGAAGAAGATGATGATGATACTATTTCTATATCTTTTAATTTAATTTCAGATTACTTATTTACTGACTTAACCTTTTAAAATCATTAAAATTACATCAAAACTAATCCATATTTATCCGCTAACTAAAGACATGGTATTTTTACCCATTAAGTCCGTTAATTTTCCTTTTCATATCTATTTAACTCATTTAACTAATAAACATCAACTTTTGTATCTTTTACAATTTAGTCCTTTTTACTTAATTAACTATTTAAACCTTAATTAACTCATTTATCAGAATTGTGGTCCCAAAATCATTGTTTCTGACACTATCAAAAACGGGCTGTTACAACTCCCCCTAAAGGAATTTTTATCCCCGAAAATCTTACCAGAGAATAGGTTCAGGTATTGCATTCTCATAGACTCTTCCGGTTCCTAGGTAGCTTCCTCAACTCCGTGATGGTGCCAAAGAACCTTAACTAATGCCACACATTTGTTTCTTAACTCTTTAACTTCCCAAGCTAAAATTTTAACCAGTTTCTCACCATACAACATGTTAGGTTGTATTTCTACATCAATTGGAAAAAGCACATGCGAGGGATTAGGTCTGTACCGTTTCAACATCCATACGTGGAAAACATTATGAATTTTCTCTAATTCTGACGGTAACGCCAAATGATAAGCTGCCGACCCAATTCTCTCAATAACTTCATACGGACCAATGAAATGCGGACTAAGCTTTCCTTTTCAGCCAAAACGAAAAACTTTCCTCCAAGCCGATACTTTCAAAAATACTCTATCTCCGACTTGAAATTCGATGTCTTTTCTTTTCAAATAAGTACATGATTTATAACAGTCGAAAACAGCTTTCAAACAATACCGTATCACTTTCACTTTTTATTTGGTTTCACGGATTAAATCGATTCCCAAAAGCTTTTTCTCACTCAATTCTGTTTAGTACAATGGTGTTCTACACCTTCGACCATACAAATCTTTGTATGGGGCCATTTTAATACTTGAATGGTAATTGTTATTAGACGTGAATTCAACCAATGAAAGAATTTTTCCTGAGCTACCTTCAAATTCAAGAATACAACAACGGAGCATATCATCAAGTATTTGAATCACTTGCTCTGAGTGGTCGTCTATCTATAGGGTGAAACGTTATACTGAAAGGTAATTTAATGCCCAAAGCTTCATTTAATTTACTCCAAAATCTAGAAGTAAATCACTGATCCCGATCAGGATAATCGACAATGGTACACCATGTAGTCTAATTATCTCGGAAACATATAACTTTGCCAACTTCTCAAGTGAATAATCTGTACGTACCGGAATGAAATGTGCAGATTTAGTCAAGTGATCTACAATAACCCAAATGATATCTCTCTTTCTTAGAGATAACTGTAACCCTGACATGAAATCCATGGTAACTCGTTCCTACTTCCACTCTGGAATCATAACATGCTGTAGCAATCTAGAAGGTATCAGATGCTCGACTTTAAATTGCTGACAAATTAAACATTTTGATACAGATTTTGAGATCTCTCGTTTCATACCTGGCCACCAGTACATCTGTTTTAAGTCACCGTACATTTTATAACTACTTGGATCAGTTGAGTAACTACTACTGTGAGCTTCTTGCAAAATCTTCTGTTTAACTTCAGAACTTTTTGGAACACATAACTTGTTTCGGAAATATAATCTATCATTAGTATCAACATGAAATTTTGAATCTGATAACTTACTAATCTGTTCTCGTTTAGGAACCAAATCAGGATAATTTTTCTAAGCTTCGCGGATATGTTGCAGGAACATTGGTTTAGCTTTTAATTCAACTAAAATGGAACTGTCATCAACAAGCGTCAAACGAATGTTCAAAGCTCTCAAAGTAAGTAATGATTTTTGACTCAAAGCATCCACAACTACATTAGCTTTTCCTGGGTGATAGTCGATAATTAAATCATAATCTTTTAACAACTCCAATCACTTGCGCTGTCGCAAATTTTTTTTTTGGTTACATCAAATACTTCAAGCTTTTGTGATCCATGAAAATGTGACATTTTTCTCCGAATAAATAGTGTCACCAAATTTTGAAAGCAAACACAATGGCTGCAAATTCCAAATTATGCGGTGAATAATTTCTCTCGTAAGGTTTCAACTGACGGGAAGCATAAGCTACAACTTTGTCTTCCTGCATTATAACACAACCTAAACTGCTAAGTGAAGCATCGCTATAAATCATAAATTATTTTCCATACTCAGGTTGAATTAACACAGGAGCTTCAGTTAACAACACTTTCAACTGTTTAAAACTCTACTGACATTTATCTGACCAGACAAACTTTACATCTTTCTGAAGTAACTTCGTCAACAGAGAAGCGATCATCGAAAAACCTTTAATGAAGCGTCTGTAATACCCGGCCAAACCCAGAAAAATTATGATTTCAGTGACATTTTTCAGAGGCTTCCAGTCCAAAATAGCTAATATCTTACTTGGATCCACTCGTATTGCCATCTGTCGATACCATATGACCCAAAACATCAAATAAATCATATTGCACCTTTCAGTTGATAATATACAGAGCGGAGATCAATCTTTGAAAATACTATTGCACCTTTCAGTTGATCAAATAAATCATCAATACGAGGTAACATATACTTATTCTTGATTATGACTTTATTAAGCTATCGGTAATCAATACATAAACGCATCGATTCGTCCTTTTTCTTAACAAATAACATAGGCGCGCCCTAGGGACAAATACTAGGTCGAACAAAACCTCTATCTGTTAGCTCTTGCAATTGTGCTTTTAATTCTTTTAACTCCGTCGGTGCCATTCTATACAAAGCAATCAAGATTGGAAAAGTTCCCAGTACTAATTCAATAGCAAATTCAACTTCTCTAACCGGCAGTAACCCTAGCAATTCTTCTGGAAATACATCTATGAAATCACAAATAGTCAAAACAGATTCCAACTTCGATTCTAAAGCTCTAGTACCTAGAATATATGCTAAATATGCCTTACACCCTTTTTTGAACAAACTTCTATGTTGTTAAAGCAGAAATAATATTGTTGACACTATCAAATCTATCTGATTCAACCCTGACTGTTTCACCATTCTGACATTTCAAAACAATCTGCTTTCGTCTACAGTTCACAATCGCATCATGTAAAGTCAACTAATCTATGCCGAGAATCACATCAAATTCATCAAAAGGCAATAGCATCAAATCAGCTGGAAGTTGCAATCCTGAATTTTCTGTGGACAATTCTTACAAACTTTATCAACTAACACATACTGACCTAACGTATTATTTACTTTGACTACAAACTCAGTTTACTCTACTGGTATTTTCTTATCCGTTACTAACACAGTGCATATGTACAAACGTGTTGACCCCGAGATATTCAAAGCATAAATAGTAACATTGAAAAGAGAAAAAGTACTAGCAATCACATCAGGTGTTGTAGCATCCTCCCAAGCGCGAATCACATAAGCCCTAGTTAGTGCTCGTGCCACAGACCAAATAGCAGAGTCTTTTGCTCCACTTCCACTAATTCTCGCATTTCCACTGTTCTTTGGTGGTCTACCTTTAGATGGCGCATTCCCAGATCGAACATGTTAAGTTTTTTCTGTATTGGATCTTTCTGGACGACCTCGAAGGAAATGATTAAACGAACCCCATTTAAAACAAAATCCTTCTTTCAATCGGCACTCCCCAAAATGTCTTCTGTTGCATTACTGACATTTTGACTTGTTATTATAGACACTATCCACACTAGTTACAGAGGTAGTTTGGGGTCTTGAACTAGCTTGTTTTCCTCAATCTTTACACAAAAATCGAGATAGAGTTGACATTCAACAACGTGATTCTATCATTTTCTTTGAAGGAGAAGAAAAATATTTTCCCATTGGTCTTTTCCCAGAGTCTCAGACCTCAGAATCTACCTTTATTTTTGCTTTGCTAAATTCTTCTACTTTATGCGCTCGATCTACCAAGACAACGAATTCTTTCAACTCAAGTATTCCGACAAATACTCATATATATTCACTCAAACCCTCTTCAAACCGTGTACACATAACAGCCTCTGATGGAATGCATTCCTAAGCGTATTTACTGAGCCGTATGAACTCTTTCTAATATTTCGCTACAGTTCTACGACCTTGTTTCAATTCAAGAAACTCTTTCCTCTTTTTAGTAAGATACCATTGACTGACGTATTTTGTTCTGAACTCAGTTTGAAATAAATCATAATTCACTCGATCTTTTGGTACTATAGCTGTAACACCTCAAGCTCGGCCCGGACGTTATGGCCGAATCCAGCGTGTCACATTGAAGTGTTTTTGCGAAAACCTTGTTTTCACTAAAAACCCTTCTTAAAGAATTTTGATTAAAAATCCAGATTATAGTTGTCTTCCATATAAGTTAACAAGTATTAAAAATAAAACTTTTTACCAGCGGAAGCTTAATTTCGGATAAAAACCGTTGTTTCCAGAAAAACTTGATATAAATTCAAAAGGAAGTAAAGCAATCAATGTATCGATAAACAGAGGGAGGCCTTATTACAATCCGAACTTAAAATAATCAAAATACTTAAAACTATAAAGAAGATTAGGGAAAAAACAAAAATGTCTTGCTAGCTGGCCATCTCTGAGTCCCTCCATTCGTCGAACCGACTACTGAGGATTTCCTAAGAAAAATATAAGAGGGAGTGAGTTTCGAAACTCAGTGTGTACAACCCTCAGCAAACAAATAGCATACGAGCAATCAGTTGGGCCAAAGCCCTTGTCATAATATCATCATCTTAAACATATCACATATGCAATGCAGTAAAAACCCTCCCCAATAATCCATCCGCTACACAACATTTCCCCTACAACCTTATACACTTGTCGGATTTCTAAATCGACCCACCCATCTGCTACACAGCAATGGTAGCCCGGTTGCGGTACTACCTAACGTTGCAGTAAAACTGCTAGTCATATATTGGGCTTTAAAAGCCAACGGTGGATCCACGGTCGTCAAGTAACCATGCGACCCTCAAATTCTTCCTCCGTACCATAATTCCGACCCACATGCAACCTAGGCAGTATATCATATGAATGTAGCATGTCATACCCATAAATCCTAAGTTTAACTCATAGGGGTATTTTAGTCATTTTCGCCCTTAGGGCATTTCGGTCATTTTTAAGTATTATGGATTTAGTACTTACCTGGGTCCGGTAACAAGTCCCCGTTGGCCAAAGTAAACAGATACTATGCACCAGGTAGGATTCCAGAAAAGAGGAGGTGGGTCATTGAGACAGTTTAAGTACCAAGCTCTTCCTAGATCCAATCCTAGACATGCATATACCCATTACCACACTTCAACCTTAAGACTTGTCCACCGTAGCAATTATGTGTTTAAGTTTTATGTATGTTTTGGCAGCTATCAGATACTAGGCCCAAACCCATATACAAAGCCCACTAAGCCGAACTCGCTCATATGGCCCAACGGCCCAAATCACATTCATGTGGCCCATTGGCCCAATCTCTTTCATATGGCCTATTAGGCCCAAATCAATTCCAAGTCATGTAACCTGCATGACTAATTCAATCCATACAGACAAATCAACAATTCCACATATCTTAACCCTAGGGCCCACCGGCCCATTTAGCCACTTTCAGCTTTTCGACTTTTCGGCGTTGCCGATATCACGTGTGTGTAGTGTTTGTACACACCTGGTAATAACGCGTACTGCAATCCCCTTAATCACGAACCTACAATCGACATCACTTAACGATTAATCATGGGCTTAATACATACTTTATCAAAAACCGAAACCTCACCGTAACCTTACCGTGTGCGACAAGCCTTAATAGTTTTCCCTTGACCAGTAATTGCAAAATTTTTCTAAATCTGCATTAATCTTTCATCATTAAGACCAAAATAGTAGGAGACTCGTATCCATCACGAATCACCCTCATAAAATAAATATACATTCGACCAACTACCTAAAATCAAGGAAATACTTACCTAAACCCGAAATGTGAAGAGTAACTCGGTAGAAATATGGAGCACAGAGATTCAATACTAATTCCCTATCCAAAACCGATTAGGAGAAGTGAGGGGAAAGAGTAATTGGTTTTATCAATATTAACCGAAACAAAGAAAAAGAAATACTTACACCCAAAGGAGTAATCGGCCAAAGGGAGATTTGGCTATTCCAAAGGTAGACCAAAAAGGATTTTTTTTTTAGAAAAGAAAGAATGATGAGCAAGGGAATTTGGGAGAAGAAGATTCGGCAATTGCAAAAGAGGAAAAAGAACTAGAAAGAAGGAGAAGAATGAAGCATTCGGTTTTGCAAAACAATGGAAACTCTTCAAAAAGAATTCGGCACCCCCGATAAATACCCAAAGCTGAACCCCTAAAGTCCCAATTGGCTCCACTTCATCCACATCCCATCTCCTAATTTATCTCCATGATAAGCTCTCCTATCCTCTTCCTATATTTTCTCTTCTGGTCACGCTTCTTAAAGTCCATCTTCATGCCACTTTTAACCTTCTAGAAGGCCCAAAATTAAACTCCTAAAAATACTAAGCTAGGATTCGAACCAAGGACCCATTAATACATAATTAACTCCTGACTAAATATTAAGCACACATTCACATAGAAGTCGTGAAGAAGGTTTGGGATTTTTGGGGCGTTACAACTCTACCCCCTAAAAGAAATTTTGTCCTTAAAATTTACCTGATCCGAATAGTTGAGGGTATTGACGCCGCATAGTTTCTTCAGGTTCCCATGTAGCTTCCTCAGCATTATGATTTCGCCAAAGTACCTTGACTAATGGGACGGATTTCCTTCTTAGCACCTTAACATCTCGATCAATTATTTGCACGAGCTCTTCCTCGAAAGTTAGGTCGGGCCTAACCTCGATCTCCTCAACCGATACGACATGTGAGGGGTCTGAACGATAACGTCTCAGCATGGACACATGAAATACGTCGTGAATTTGGCTTAGCTTTGAAGGTAATTCTAGTTGATAAGCGACTGGCCCAACTAGTTTCAGAACCCAGTAAGGCCCAATAAACCTAGGGCTTAACTTTCCTCTTCGTCTAAACCTTACAACCTTCTTCCATGGTGAGACCTTAAGAAAAACTAAGTCTCCCACTGCATACTCAATCTTTCGACGCCTAAGATCAGCATACGATTTTTGCCTGTCTGAGGCCTCCTCCAACCAATCCCGAATCAGCTTTACTTTATGCTCAGTATCTGCTACCAATTCAGGGCCCAAAATTCGTCGTTCGCCCAACTCTATCCAACAAGTTGGGGTACGACACCTTTGCCCATACAGCGCTTCATACGGTGCAATTCCAATACTTGCTTGGTAACTATTATTGTACACAAATTCGGCTAATGGCAAATAATCTTCCCAACTACCCCGAAACTCCATTACACAACCCCTTAACATATCCTCCAAAACCTGGATTACCTTTTCCGTCTGTCTTTCAATTTGAGGATGGAACGTCGTACTAAAATTCAACCTAGACGCCTCATGCAGTTTTCCCCAGAACCGTGAAGTGAAACGTGGGTCTCTATCTGAGATTATGGAAACTGGCACTCCATGCAACCTTACAATCTCCG
Source organism: Gossypium australe (assembly GCA_005393395.2). Taxonomy (NCBI): domain Eukaryota; kingdom Viridiplantae; phylum Streptophyta; class Magnoliopsida; order Malvales; family Malvaceae; genus Gossypium; species Gossypium australe. The sequence goes on along the minus strand of CM016614.1, from coordinate 61,922,216 downwards.
CCACATACAACCTAGCCAGCTTCTGCAACGAGTAATCAGTGTCGACCGATATAAAATGGGCGGTCTTAGTCAACCGATCCACTATAACCTAAATCAAATCTTTCTTAATAGGCGTCAAAGGTAGCCCACTAACAAAGTCCATCGTAACCCTTTCCCATTCCAAAGTGGAATCTTTACTGGTTGAAACAGTCCCGAGGGTAACTGATGTTTTGCCTTCACTTTTTGACAACCCAAACATCTACTTACGAACTCCATAACCTCGCGCTTAAGTCCAAGCCACCAATAAAGCTCACGTAAATTTCGGTACATCTTGGTTCCGTCAGGGTGCATAGCATAAGGACTGCTGTGTGCCTCCTGCAAAATAGTCTGCCTTAGTTCAACATCCTTTGGTATACACATTTTTCCACGAAAACACAGCATTCCTTCACTATTCAACCCAAAATCTAATGTCTCCCCTTTTTCCACTTGCCTAAAACGAGAACCCAATTTCTCATCCAATAATTGCTTACTCTTTATCTGCTCAACCCACACCAGCTTTACTTAAAGCTCAGCTAGCAAATTACCATTATCAAATAAACTTAACCGGGCCAAGATAGCCCTCAAGTCTGACATAACCCTACGGCTTAAAGCGTTGGCTACCACATTCGCTTTGCCAGGATGGTATTCGATCGTACAATCATAGTCCTTCAATAATTCCACCCACCTACGTTGCCTAAGATTCAGCCCCCTTTGGGTAAGGAGGTACTTCAAACTCTTGTGATCCGAATAAATTATGTACTTCTCCCCATACAAGTAATGCCTCCATATCTTTAGCGCAAAAACCACCACTGTTAACTCTAAGTCATAGGTTGGGTAATTCACCTCATGAGTCTTAAGTTGTTGTGACGCATATACAACCACGTTTCCTTCCTGCATCAACACACAGCCTAAGCCCACATGCAATGCGTCACTATAAACCATAAACTCTTTCCCAGGCTCTGGTTGAATCAACACAGGAGCCTCAGTTAAAACCTTCTTGAACTTTTCAAAACTTTCTTGCTACTTGTTCGTCCAAATAAACTGTACTCCTTTCCTTAATAACTTAGTTAAAGGCGCAACAATTAGTGAAAAGTCCTCAACAAACAGCCTATAGTACCCTGCCAAGCCCAGAAAACTTTGAATTTCAGTCACCGAATTAAGTGTTTTCCAATCTAACACTACTTCAACTTTCCAAGGGTCCACCTTAATCCCCTCAGCTGACACCACATGCACAAGAAAAGTAACTTCCCTTAGCCAAAATTCGCACTGACTGAATTTGGCATAGAACTGCTTCTCCCTTAGAATTTGTAACACACTCCTTAAGTGTGCATCATGCTCTTCCTCATCTCTTGAGTATACCAAGATATCATCTATAAAAACTACCACGAACTGGTCCAGATAAGGTTGGAAAACTCGGTTCATGAGATCCATGAAAGTGGCAAGTGCGTTTGTTAGCCCAAATGGCACCACCAAGAACTCGTAGTGTCCATAACGAGTTCTAAAAGCTGTCTTATGCGCATCTGTCTCCTTGACTCTCAATTGGTGTTAACCTTAATGCAGGTCAATCTTTGAGAATACCGAAGCTCCCCTAAACTGATCAAAAAGATCATCGATCCTTGGTGGAGGGTACTTGTTCTTAATGGTTAACTTATTTAACTGCCGGTAGTCAATGCACATCCTCAAATACCTATACTTCTTCTTCACGAATAACACCGGTGCTCCCCATGGAGACACTCTCGGTCAAATAAACCCCATATCCAACAATTTCTGAATTTGCACATTAAGTTCCACCAACACTTTTGGCGCCATCCGATAAGGGGCGATGGACACCGAAACCGTACCAGGTAACAGCTCAATTCCAAACTCTACTTCTCTATTGGGCAGTAGCCCAAGCAGTTCATCGGGAAAGACATCAGGAAATTCACTAACCTTTCTTAAATCCTTAATAGTAGGACCCTTAACCTCCGTATCACTTATATAAGCCTTGTACGCCTCGCAACCTTTACGCACTAACTTCTCAGCCCTTAATGGCGAAATCACATTCGACAAAGAATTCCGGTGTTCACCAATTACTACTACTTCCTCATCCTTCTCCGTTCTTAACACCACTCGCTTTACAGCGCAATCTAAAGTTGCTCAACGTTTCACCAACCAATCCATCCCCAAGATAAGATCAAACTCACTAAAAGGTAATTCCATCAAGTCTGCTAAAAAGGTAACCCCTTGAACTACTAAGGGTACATCCCTATACAACTTATTCACTTCCACCGACTGGCCTAAAGGACTTAACATAGTCATCCTATTTGCAGTAATTTCAAACATATCACCCAGAGACGTAATCTTATTACATGCCACATACGAATGCGTCGATCCAATATCAATTAGTGTAGTGTAAGGTAACTCGTGAATTAAAAACATACCCGTTATCACATCTGGGGCATTTTCGTCCTCATGGCGATGAGCAGCATAAATAAAGGCTGGCTGCCTCGCCTCAACAAGGTCTACACATCCACCCGGTGCTCCATGTCTATGTCAATTGCCATTACCGCCCTCAGCCTGCCCTCGGCCCTTGGAAGCTGTTGACCACCCCTTGGTGGCTGAACATTAGCCTGGCCCACGACTTGCACCTGAACTAGCCTTCTAGGGCAATCTTTGATCCTATGCGTCATGGATCCACAACCCAAACAAGCTCCTGTTCTCCTCCAACACTCGTCTGTATGACCTCTCCCACAATCAGTACAAGGTGGTATCCCCGAATTAGCAGTAGGGTGCCCAGCTCTTACTGGCCCATTAACTCTGGCCTTAGCCCTAGGCCTTTGTCCAACACCAGAAGACTCAGCCTTCCTTTTATTCCTACCCTTCTCTTTTTCTCGGTTTAGGCGCTCAGTGCGCTCCACCTCCTCTGCTATCTTTGCCTTCTCTACTAACTCTGAGAAAACTCGCCCCCTCTCTGGGGCTATCAATACTCTAAGGCTATCACTAAGACCATCCTCGAACCTAACGCAACACTCAGAGTTCGTTGCCACAATAGCCCTTGCATACCTACTAAGGCATAGAAACTCCGCCTCATATTCTGCTACAGACTTGTTCCCCTGGGTCAAGTTCAGGAACTCCTTCCTCCTAGCATCAACATAGCTTGCACCTACGTACTTCCCTTGAAATGAAGTTTTGAAAAACTCCCAAGTAATCTGCTCAGGTTAGGTGCCCTCCTTCACCGTCAACCACCACTGATAGGCTTCTTCCCAAAGCAGTGACACTGCCCCTTTCAATTTTTGGTCCGCTGTGTAGTCCAAGTCATCCATTATCCTTTTTGTGGCCTCCATCCAGTATTCGACCACGTTAGGAGCCACGCTAGCAATACCCTTAAAGACATCAGCCCCATTAGATCGGAGTCGCTCCGGAATTGCCCCCCGATTTCCAGTACCATTATTAGGCCCAGCGACCCTTTCCAAAATCCTTAGCATTGCTTGTGACAATGCTTCTTCTCCAGCGGCCCGATCATTTGGCCCCATTTCAGCCATATGTGAGGCCGAAGCCTCTCCTATTTCAACATTGAACATATGGCCCGATGCCAACGACTCAACCCTAACACTTCCGTGACCTCGGCTGCAGCCCCTTGCACCTCTTCTAGCGCTCATTATCTGTATTAAAAATTTTATGAAGTATTAGTTAGTTCCAGTATTTACGCCGATGTCTTATGAGAGTGTTTAGTAAAGCATTATTTTCGCAGTCGTAAATCCTCTATAGTTTTAGTTCCCTATGGGCTTTAGTTTTACTTTAGGCATATTCTAAAAGTAGCCCACGATCTACAGTGTAACGATTCAAAATAACTAAGTATCAAGAGAACTTACTTGGTTCAACGTCGGAGACTCGGTGTACCACCCAACAAGAATTTCCAAAGTATTCTACTAAAAATATTTAAAATCAATAATAAGGCCAATTTTCATAGCCTGAGCTTTGCAGTCTGGCTTTGATACCACTAAATGTAACACCCTAAGCCCGACTTGGACGTTATGGATGAATCCAGCGTGTCAGATTAAAGTGTTTTTGCGAAAACCTTGTTTTCATTGAAAACCCTTCTTAAAGAATTTTGATTAAAAACCCAGATTATAGTTGTCTTCCAAAACGATATGTATTTGGAAATCTGTCTTTTTAATTATAAGTTAACAAGTATTAAAAATAAAACTTTTTACTAGTGGAAGCTTAATTTCGGATAAAAATCATTGTTTCGAGAAAAACTTGATATAAATTCAATAGGAAGTAAAACAATCAATGTATCGATAAGCAAAGGGAGGCCTTATTACAATCCAAACTGAAAATAATCAAAATACTTAAAACTATAAAGAAGATTAGGAAAAAACAAAAATGTCTTGCTAGCTGGCCATCTCTGAGTCCCTCCATTCGTCGAACCGACTACTGAGGATTTCCTAAGAAAAATATAAGAGGGAGTGAGTTTCGAAACTCAGTGTGTACAATCCTCAGCAAACAAATAGCATACAAGCAATCAGTTGGGCCAAAGCCCTTGTCATAATATCATCATCTTAAACATATCACATATGCAATTCAGTAAAAACCCTCCCCAATAATCGATCTGCTACACAATATTTCCCCTCCAACCTTATACACCTGTGGGGATTTCTAAATCGACCCACCCATCCGCTACACAGCAATGGTAGCCCGGTTGTAGTACTACCTAACGTTGCAGCAAAACTACTAGTCATATATTGGGCTTTAAAAGACAATGGTGGATCCACGGTCGTCAAGTAACCATGCAACCCTCAAATTCTTCCTCCGTACCATAATTCCCACCCACATGCAACCTAGGCAGTATATCATATGAATGCAGCATGTCATACCCATAAATCTTAAGTTTAACTCATTGGGTATTTTAGTCATTTTCGCCCTTAGGGAATTTCGGTCATTTTTAAGTATTATGGATTTAGCACTTACCTGGGTTTGGTAACAAGTCCCCGTTGGCCAAAGTGAACAGATACTATGCACCAGGTAGGATTCCAGAAAAGAGGAGATGGGTTATTGAGACCGCTTAAGTACCAAGCTCTTCCTAGATCCAATCCTAGACATGCATATACCCATTACCACACTTCAACCTTATGACTTGTCCATGGTTGCAATTATGTGTTTGAGTTTTATGTATGTTTTGGCAGTTATCAGATACTAGGCCCAAACCCATATGCAAAGCCCACTAAGCCCAACTCGCTCATATGGCCCATCGACCCAAATCATATTCATGTGGGCCATTAGGCCCAATCTCTTTCATATGGCCCATTAGGCCCAAATCAATTCCATGTCATGTAACCTGCATGACTAATTCAATCCATACTGACAAATCAACAATTCCACATATCTTAACCCTAGGGCCACTGGCCCATTTAGCCACTTTCGGCTTTTCGGCTTTTCGGCGTTGTCGATATCGTGTGTGGGTAGTGTTTGTACACACCTGGTAATAACGCGTGCTGCAATCCCCTTAATCACGAACCTACAATCAACATCACTTAAGGATTAATCATGGGCTTAATACATACTTTATCAAAAATCGAAACCTAACCGTAACCTTACCTTGTGCGACAAGCCTTAATAGTTTTCCCTTGACCACTAATTGCAAAATTTTTCTAAATCTGCATTAATCTTTCATCATTAAGACCAAAATAGTAGTTGGTATCACTACCGAAACGATACATTTATGAAAATCAATACCTAATTACTATATTGTTTTCATGACAAAACCAAAGGTATCGATAATTAATTTTAGATATTGATATTTTATAAATAAGTATCAATACTTAATTAAAAATTGATACCATTTTGGCATTTTGTTTTCCTCAAAACCTTTTCCTAAGGCCAGGTATCGATACTAAATGCCAAAATTTTGATACCTCAGTTCAAAAAGGTAAAAATTTCAACTTTAAGAGTTCATTTCAAGCTAAACCATTCACTACACCAAAATAGACTTTTAGCGGCATTTTTAGTGGCGTTTTAATAAAAAAACGTCGCAAATATTATACATTAGCGGCGTTTGATAGAAAACACCGTAAAAAGTGGAGCAATAGCGGCGTTTTTGGACCAAACGGCCCTAAAAATGAGCAATAGCGACATTTTTTGCCGAAACGCCGCTATAGATCTGAGCATTAGCGACACTTTCGTAAAAACGCCGCTATAGATCTGAGCATTAGATGTGCTTTAGTAAAAATGCCGCTATAGATTTGAGCATTAGCGGCGTTTGCTTAAAAACGCCGCTATAGATCTGAGCATTAGCGGCACTTCCTTAAAAATGCCGCTATATATCTGAGCATTAGCGGCGCTTTCATAAAAACGCCGCTATAGATCTGAGCATTGCGGCGTTTTTATAAAAACACCACAAAATTTTGAGCAAAACAATGTCGTTTATTTTTTGAGCTTTAGTGGCATTATGGTTTAGAGTTTTAAGGTTTATGATATAATGTTTATTATTTTGGGTTAAGGGTTTATGTTTTATAGTTTAAGGTTTAGGGTTTAGGGTTTTATAGTTTGGATTTGGGGTTTAAGGTTTAAGGTTTAAGGATACTATTTGAAAACTGAAAAACATTTGGAATTTACTGAGGTTCTTGCCATTTTGTACTACACCCATATTATTTAATATAAGAATATAAAAAATATGTTTTGTACTACACTAACATTGGCCACATGAATTCCCAAAAATTTGGTCTCAGATTATGGTTTAAGGTTTGTGGTTTAGAGTTTAGGGTTCGGGTTTTATGGTCTAGGATTTATGGTTTGGGGTTTTGAGTTTGAGTTTAGGGTTTAATGTTTGTAGTTTAGGGTATAATATTTAGGGTCTAGGGTTTATGATTTAGGGATTTATCTTGGATTTTTTTAGAATATAAATCAAAATAAGATAAATATAAATTATTATTTTAAAAATATATATATCAAAATGGGTTAAATCCCAAAAGCATACATGAACAATGGTTTACTGTGCAATTGTATACATGAACTTTAATTTGATCCAGATCTTGTAAAATATTAACACAATTATTGATATAATTAACATCATTTTTTATTTATATATTGCATACATAAAAAATTATATTTATTCAATATAAAAATATATTGATGTATTTATATTTTAAAATAATATGTATGATTAAATCAAAATTAAAGTTTCAACTATACATTTAAACCACAATTAGAATTTCACATCTAGAATTACACATTAAACCAAAATTCATATATAATTCTGAGATGTATCTAGATCAAAATTTAGGTGTATACATATAATTAAATGTCATTTATATAAAAACCTAAACAACTAATGCAGACCATACTTAAAAGAATAATGTTGATGTAAAAAGAAAGAAAAAAGAAATTCCTAAAAGAGTTGATAATGGTAATTAAATTTTTAAAATTTAATAATAAAAAATTAAAAAATTTAATATTTAATATTTAATATTTTAGTTAAAAAGTTCAATACTCAAAATATAATAAAAATAAAAATTCAAAAAAATGATAATCTCAGCATAAAAATTTTGAAAGAAAAAACATAGAAAAATATAGGTTAAAAATGGAAAAAAAATTAAAATTGTGTAATAGTGATGTTTCCGCAAAAAATAAGCTATACTGGCATTTTATTAAAAAACGCCGCAAAATTTCATACACAAAACAATGTCATTTTTTCTCTGCTAAAAAATTAATTTCATTATCCCTATAACCTGATTTTTATTTCCCCAATTTTTTTAAGAAGGGCTAATTTGGATTGAGTGTGGACGCCCCTCAAATTCTTTGATTATCCTTTGTATTATCTTCCCTAGTCGACGAAACCCTATCTAACGAAACTTAAGGATGTCGCCAGCTGCTGTGGTTGAAGCCACCAATCCTGAGACAAAGCAAGTTCCTTCTACTGAGGAATCCAAGATAGATCTTCAGGTTTCCCCCTTTATTTCACTTATTTTATCTTTTTTTTGTTTCCTTCGAATATATGTTAATAATGTATGATTTACAGAGCGAGGAGGTTGTGGTACTGTAGCAAGCTCGAGAATTTGTTGATGAAAATTAGCTCGAGTTTTTTTCTTCTTTATATGAACTCTCACAACAGATTATCCCTTCATTTCTTGCGGCTTAACGCTTTGATAAACCGTAAAAATAACATATTTTAATCTCACATTTAGCATACTTTAGGATGATTTATCCTTTTATTTATGTAAAAAGGTGCTCTTAATCCTTTCTTTTCATATTTTATACTCATGAAAGCACCCAAGGGTGAAAAGAACGAGAAACGGGCTTAAAACGGACCAAATTGGGCCAAGAGAGAAATCGACACGGCCTGGCCCAAAGACCACACAGTCGTGCCTCATTAAAAGTCCGAACACAGCCTGGCCACGATTCACACGGGCGTGTGCCATGGCCGTGTCCCTGTCACTGGAAAGAGCATTTTCATTCGGAAAAGGATACTTGGAGGCAAAGAAACACATTCCAAAGCCTATTCAAACACCCTAGTAGGAATTCTACTTAAATTAGGATACTTAGGGGGCCAAGTAAGGCATCACAAGTCTATATAAACACCCAAGGGGGCAACTTGAAGAGGATTTCGGCAGAAGTCGGAACGGGCGGTTAGCTAGGCCAAGGAGCCAAGTCGAAAATGTCAGATTTGTGGGAATCACTTGAAGATAGCCAGTTGATCAATCTCAAGAAGCCGGAATTCTACTCAAGACGGCGGATCTCTCCTTCAATTCCTTCAGGGGGTTTTAGGGATTTCTTATGTTTTGTTTTATCTTTTCTTCTGAGATGTTTTCTTTTATTATTATGAACTAAACCCTTCAGATACCTGAAGGGGATGAAACCTAAGACGGATCTTGTTATTGTTTTCTGAACTATATGATAAATACTTGATTTGTTCTTAATTATGTGTGCTTAATCCTTGTGTTAATATTTCCGGGATATTGATTCAAGTTGGATGTGCTTAGGTGGAGGAGCAAAAGTCCCTGCTTAAGAGTAGATTTAGCATAATTAAGCGGAGTTGATCACGCGCCTAGAAATAGGGTGACGAGATTTTGCCGGATTAGGGTGAAACCTAATATGGGAGTCCATAGATCGAGTTAATGTGATTTTAGGGGTTTTAATTAGAAAGATATTTCAATTAATCAACCTGGGGTTAGACGTTATTCGCCTCGAGAGAGGGTTTAATATAACTTAGGGAATCTTACGGATCAAGTCAAGTGAAGAAATTGTCTGGTTCAGTGTTAGATAACAAGTGAAGTCTAGGTGGATTCTTCCTAGGGTATCGTTGTAATCAACTAAGTTTTTCCAACAGTATTTCCCCAATTCGTTCTTTTTGTCTTGAGCCTTTAGCTTAGTAGTTAGTTAAATATAGATTAGATAACAACTTCACTTATTTTAGTCTAGATAATAAAAAGAAAGTTAGTATTAGTACTTTTAGTTCCTTTGGGTTTGACAATCTGATCTTGCCTAAGCTATACTACTGTTCGATAGGTGCACTTGCCTTAAATCGTTGTCAGAGTTGGTTCCCAGGTTCGATCATTCTCATTTATATAAATTTAAAACTCGACAAAACAACGATCAAGTTTTTGGCGCCGTTGCCGGGGAACTAAAATATTAAAAACGCTTAATTTTTATTACTTTAGCCATTTTTTTTATTGCAATTTATTTTCATTATTATTTTTTAGTTTTTATTTTAATTTTAATTTTTTTTACTTTGCTAAATTTTATTTTATTTGATTTTGGCAGATAGAGGAGATGGCACTGAATAACTATCAGTGGCAAGTTATGAGGACAAAGTCAACAAAAGCAGTCAATATCTACAACCTCGACCCAATAACCATTCTATTAAATCAGCTAGAGCTTTTAAGTAAGAAAATTACTGGTTTATGTGGTTCTTCACAGTTATATCCAGTTATGCATTGGGAAACAAACGGAGGCGTGGCGAATCCTGAGTACCCACCTTACGGACATGGCAAGGAAAGTGAACAAGTCAACTATATGGGTAACTATGCTAGACCTCAAAATAATTTTTATAATAACACTTATAATGCAGGTTGGAGGTACCATCCCAATTTCTCATGGGATGACCAAAGTAGCCAAAGACCAGAATTTCCTCCACAACCACCTCACCACCAGGAAAAGAAGCCGAACCTCGAGGAGATGCTGACAAGATTCATAGCAAACACCTAAATAGCACTCAAAAATCAAGAATCATCGATTCAAGGGTTCGAGGATCAGGTGGGTCAGCTCGCTAAGCCAATCTTAGAACAACCACAAGAAAGCTTGCCAAGCAAAACTGAAACTAACCCAAAAGAGCAAATTCAAGCCGTAACAGCTCATGACAGTGAAAGGTTAGTGGAATCTGACCCGAGACAAGAACCTGTGGTAAGTGAAAGTAAGGTTGAAGTGAGCCATGAAATACCAAAATCGGCAACTACAGAGTACCAACCTCGTATACCATATCCCGAAGCAATGAAGAAGGACAACACAGAGGAGCAGTTTGGTAAGTTTTTAAAACTTTTAAAGAAATTACATATTAACTTACCGTTTCTCAAAGCTCTTTCGCAGATGCCTGATTAAAGAAATTTTTTAAAAGAGCTGTTGACAAACAAACGGAAGCTAGACGAGGCATCGCATGTGGAACTAAACGCAATGTGCTCAGCAATTCTACAAAATAAACTGCCACGGAAATTAAAAGATCCAGGGAGTTTTACAATTCCATGTTTAATTGGTAGTTTATCTATTGATAATGCTTTAGCTGATTTAGGGGCAAGCATCAATGTTATGCCTTATAAAATATTTAAACAACTAGGTCTAGGGAAACCCAAACAAACTAGGATAAGCATTCAATTAACTGATAAAACTATCAGAATTCCTAGGGGTATAATAGAAAATGTTCTAGTCAAAATTGATAAATTCGTATTCCCAGTAGACTTTGTAGTTTTAGACATAGATGATGACAATAATATTCTTTTAATTTTAGGAAGACCCTTTTTAGCAACTGCCAGAACTAAAATTGATGTCGACGCAGGTGAACTCATACTTCGTGTAGGTGACAAATCAATCAGTCTTAAAGCTCTTGACTCAGCTAGAACATCAAGTGATAGAGGTGAGACAATAAATTCAATTGATGACCAAACTGTTCAAACTTCCTCACAGGAAACACCATGAAGCTACAAAACTGAACCTGATCCTGGATCCCGTGTCAATAAAGAAGAAATTCATGAGGATCGAAGGCTTCATATCGATGAACTAGACGAGTGGAAGACACATTTCAAAGAGAAATTAAAAATACACAAAGCAAAAACGAGGTGACTCCACGATGAACTTAATGATGGGACAACTCAGCTTAAGATAGGAGATTAGGTACTCAAAATCTTCCTAGATGGAACGGTCGAGGTAACACATTCTAATTTCGGCACTTTTGAGGAAAACATTACTCAACTTAAATTTTATATCAATAACCGAATTGATCGCATGAGAAAGGATTTTCACCTCCTCAAACCACCATGACCATGCGAATGAGAGGTAAGTCTAGCTTAAGACTATAAACGAGCGCTTCTCAGGAGGCAACCCGAGCACTAACCCCATTAATTTTTATATTTTTTATTTTTCTACTTCTATTTTTCCTTTTAGCACCTAACCATAAACTAACAAAAGTACAGATTTCCATACCACACGGCCTTGCACACGGCCGTGACCATGGCCGTGTGGCCACCACAGGAAGGTATAAGGGCGGGGCCAACTACCAGATCCATAATTTCTATTTAACCCCATTATTCCTTTCTTTTTCCCGTTATCTTTCTTTTTTCAATTTTCCATTTTTTATTTTTATTTTTATTTTTTATTATCTTCTTCTTATTCTTTGTATCATTTAGATTTAGCTTAGGACACAATAAAATCAGGACGGTTGCTTCGAGGACTCAATTTCAAACGGTTCGAGACGCTTCCCCACGTTCACCTCCAATCCTATCCAGTTTCTTTTCATTGGCTTCATCCAAAATTCAGGAAGTTTCACTTCTCTCCCCATCTTATGACTTTATGATTATTTTGCTATTATCCATCTTTTTACATTAAGGGCAATGTACATCTTAAGTGTGGGGGGTTAATTATAGTATTATTTGAAAATCCCTGAATTGTGCATTGTTCTAAAGAAAGTCTCTCATATTATGATTAGAATGAAAATTCCTTTGATTTATGATTTTTATTGATATGTTTTAGAGTAAGTCATTGATAATTGTGCATTGATGATTAAATTTGAAGAATACTAGAGAATCAAGTAGAATAAGTCTATTTTTCAGAATTAAAATTTTTGCTAGGTTGTTAACCTAAATCTGAATATTACTTTGAAATTTGAAATTTACAATGTTGATATCAAAACACCCATAATTTTTGTGAGATTTTGAGCCTTATAGAGCATATATCCTTTTTCATGCTCACTTTTTGATTATGAGTGTGTCAACATTGAATTGTTATTCTAGAACTTGCATTGATTATACATGTCGAGACCACACCTATGATTTGATATACCGAGATGATAAAGGCACCTAAGTTTTAACCCACTTACCCCACTAAACAGCCTACCTCCATAAATTAACCCCTAGTGAACCCCGTTGATCCTAACAACCCTTTTTATTGACTCACCCACTAATATTAACCTAAAACCCTTTGTATTTGTTATCACCATTCCTTTTTTACTACCCTTATATCGAGATTTGATTTGATTAGTTACCTAATTATATTATTTCAGTAGTTAAATTTATCCTTTATTATTTGATTTGTTCGTAAAAAAAAACAAACAAACAAAGTATATTCAGTATTAGTATTATGAAAAGTGAGCTTATACAGTTAAAGTCTATTTATCAAAAGAAAAGCTCGTATTATTAAGGTTATTATTGTCATAGTATTTCTAGTTAGGTAACTTGTTAATTCAATCTCGATTCTAACCTTCTAATTCAGCCTTTATCCACACCTTTAACCCTAGCCCCGTTACAACCTTGTTAAAGACCTTTTGATCTGTTTATCATCTCATTTTACAGTGGTGGAGATTTGATTTTCAGGCAAGCCTATGGGATTAACTTTTCAGGTTCAACTTATGAGTGCTCTTTTACTGAACCTTAAACACTTCGAGTGATTTGAGTGAATCTTTTGTGGGGATGTCAATCCTTGTCGGTTTTGAATTAAAGGTAATAATTCAGGTAAGGGGAAAACACCTACGTTTTCGTGATACAAATGAAAGACTTATATTGTTTGAATCTTTAAGACTCTTCGAGTTAAATCATCCATGTATAAATTATCTATGAATTATGATGAGACATTGTTGATAAGAATTATGAATCATGGAAAGTTCGTTTTAATTGTAAGTTGAGAATTTTGCTTGAGGATAAGCAAAAGCTTAAGTGTGGGGGTATGTGATAAACCGTAAAAGTAACATATTTTAATCCCACATTTAGCATACTTTTGGATGATTTATCCTTTGATTTATGTAAAAAGGTGCTCTTAATCCTTTCTTTTCATATTTTATACTCAGGAAAGCATCCAAGGATGAAAAGAACGAGAAACAGGCTTAAAATGGACCAAACTGGGCCAAGAGAGAAATCGACACGCCTGGCCCAAAGACCATACGGCCGTGCCTCGTTAAAAGTTTGAACACGGCCTGGCCACGATTAACACGGGCATGTGTTGTCCCTGTCGCTGGAAAGAGCATTTTCATTCGAAAAAGGATACTTGGAGGCAAAGAAACACATTTCAAAGCCTATTCAAACACCCTAGTAGGAATTCTACTTAAATTAGGATACTTAGGGGGCAAAATAAGGCATCACAAAGTCTATATAAACACCCAAGGGGTCAACTTGAAGAGGATTTCGGTAGAAGCCGGAACGGGCGGGTAGCTAGGCCAAGGAGCCAAGCCGAAAAGGTCAGATTTGTGGGAATCACTCGAAGATAGCCAGTTGATCAATCTCAAGAAGCCGGAATTCTACTCAAGACGGCAGATCTCTCCTTCAATTCCTTCAGAGGGTTTTAGGGATTTTCTATGTTTTGTTTTATCTTTTCTTCTGAGATGTTTTCTTTTATTATTATGAACTAAACCCTTCAAGTACCTGAATGGGATGAAACCTAAGACGAATCTTGTTATTGTTTTCTGAACTATATGATAAATACTTGATTTGTTCTTAATTATGTGTGTTCAATCCTTGTGTTAATATTTCTGGGATATTGATTCAAGTTGAATGTACTTAGGTGGAGGAGCAAAAGTCCCTGCTTAAGAGTAGATTTAGCATAATTAAGCGGAGTTGATCGCGCGCCTAGAGATAGAGTGACAAGATTTTGCCGGATTAGGGTGAAACCTAATATGGGAGTCCATAGATCGAGTTAATGCGATTCTAGGGGTTTTAATTAGAAAGAGATTTCAATTAATCAACCTGGGGTTAGACGTTATTCACCTTGAGAGAGGGTTTAATATAACTTAGGGAATCTTACGGATCAAGTCAAGTGAAGAAATCGTCTGGTTCAGTGTTAGATAACAAGTGAAGTCTAGGTGGATTCTTCCTAGGGTATCGTCGTAATCAACTGTGTTTTCCCAACAGTATTTCCCCAATTCGTTCTTTTTGTCTTGAGTCTTTAGCTTAGTAGTTAGTTAAATATAGATTAGATAACAAATTCACTTATTTTAGGCTATATAATAAAAAAAAGTTAGTATTAGTACTTTTAGTTCCTTTGGGTTCGACAATCCGATCTTGCCTAAGCTATACTACTATTCGATAGGTGCACTTGCCTTAAATCGTTGTCAGAGTTGGTTTCCAGGTTTGATCATTCTCATTCATATAAATTTAAAACTTGACAAAACAACGATCACGCTTCGATACAGGCGAGGCTTCTCTTCTATTTTCTACTTGTGAGTGCATGATTATATCTTACTTTGATTTTGCATATATATATATGTATGTATGTATGTATAAGTTCCTTCAATAATGCTGGCTTCTTTTTTTTTTAGTTACATGAGGAAATTGTCGGCTTTTTTCTATTTATTGTTCTGAGTTCGGAAAACTCGTTAGTGTTTTTGATAGGTTTCAGCTCTAAAATTTCTTTACATTCTCTTAGATCTAAATTTTGGAAGTTTGAAAGTGAAATCATGCAGAGTAAACAGGTGGAAATGTGAGGAGTCAGGCTGTCTCTGCCATCTACTTTCTGGGAGTGGGGAGGAGAGTAAAGTTAACTGCATGCTCTATTACCATTTCATTTTATTTTTCAACAATAAAATGCTAACAGGATAGTGCAAATTGTTTAATCTCTTTCACTTTAACCTCTTCTACATCCCCTCTATCAAGCACACTTTCATCTCTCATTAGAACATTTTTCAAGGGTTTGAATTTACCTGCAGAGTTTCGGCTTGAACTTCTGATGCAGTCACTCCACTTTTCTAGGGTATTTTTCTATGATTCCTTACCTTTATAACTGAACATCCGCTTATTTTTCTGATTAAATTCTGGCTTTATAGATATAACTTATTTTGTTTTTCTACTGGAAATTCTTGTATAACTTGTCAGATTTTTAGGATATAGAAAACATAAAAATATATAACTGTATTTTACAAAGCCCAAAATTAGAAAACAACCATGTTTCATGTGAAAAATTAAACTTATGCAGTATTTTCTTGTTTTCAGAAAATATTCTTATTGTGGGCGATAGCTTCTTAGTTAATTTGATTACGAAAATCCAAGATCCTTGTCACAATCTCATGTCTGTGCATCGAGCTATAAGCTTTCTATCCTTTACCAAACATTATTTCTTTATTTTATTTGAAAGTGGTATGAACATCATGATATTTGCTTCCATGAACTTACAAGACTATTGGTATGGGGTCATGTCATACTGGGATGTAGCAAATTTTATGTTAGGATGTTCTGTTCTTGGAGGCCAGTGTCTCTGATGGAGAAAGTTCTCGTAGTTTGTCTAAGGTTATGATTGGTGGGCTGTTTTAAGGTAAATTTTGTTATAATTCATATTTTCAATGATTTGGATTTGGTTGTTTCAAACTAGCTACTGTTAAGTCCAATTATTGCTTCTGTATTTAAAGGTTTAATCATCTTTGAATGTGGCTTTCCTTGTTTCTCTAGGCACTATCACCTCATAACTTGATTATGTTTTTATTTTTGAACAAGTTGACTTTTATGATTAACAGATATATCTTCTAAAAAGCTAGTAATTTGAGCTTTGTACGCCATTCATTATCTATATGGTACAACCCTTGTAGTCTTTTTAATTTTTCTCTCTCGATGTTTTAGCGTAATTTATACTATCAAGTCAATAGTCCAACCCTTTTTTCTTTTGCAGAAATATTGATATATTTTGTGCATAAAGTTTTAAATAAGGTTAGCTCAAAACTTTGAATTTGGGAAATGATACTCTGATAAATGGTATTGACATGAATGTGTATGTGAATCAGTGGGTGTAATCTTTTGCATCTTGCTAGGTCATCTTCATTTTGCAAGTATTACTGTTTATACTCAGTTTAACATGTCAATGGATATGATGCAGGGATACCTTTTCACGCCCTCCCTGTACTTTAGTGCAACCATCTATGAAGGCTGTTACTGATTCTCCTATGAAGGTTGTTACTGATTCTCATCTTCTTACTCCTAAATTTGGTATCAGTTTATTACTTTTTGTATTACTTAGAAAATTTCATCTTGTGGATGTGTGAAAAGAAAGATGGGAAAAGAACAATATTTTCTTGAATAGCTTGTGTGCAACAATGGTACGAGCCTAGGTATTTTATATACAACAAGAAACTATAAACTAGGGAACTATCAATAAAATCTTCTAAAATAGTCCTAAAATCAAGGGCAAAATGACTCTAAAATTAAGGTCCTAAAATTACTATAGTTAATACACGTCCTAAATCACACTAATTGATATTTTACCGCTAAATTAATAAAAAACCAATAATATTTACTCACAAATTAATTTAATATTTTCCATTTTAATATCTACACATTTTGTTATTTATTGTATATTATTTTTAAACTAACATTTGTGTTTTAAGTAAGGAGTTTCTACACACAAGTATAAATTTAATTATTTCTCAAATGCATAATATGAAATTATAGAATGGTTGTTTAGTAATGAATTTAAAATTTCATATTTCTTTTTTTATTTTTCAAGTAGATAATCACACATTGAATCTTAGTTGATTTCTACATAATCATATCCACAACAACTTTATGACAATTTATGTAGTAAATGGAATCTGAAACTTCAAAATCCATGTTTTGAAAAGGTAGTACTAATATTATCATATCTTTGAAATTTTGTTTTGTTTTCCATGTTTGCTATTTTAGCTTTATTCTGCAGTGCCATGTATGAAAGAAGTTGCTGCAACTTCTTTGTGCTCCATATTTTTTATTATCGTGATACTAGACTGCTATGTTATATTTGAATTGGTAAACCAACCAAATGCGTATCTGATATCTTTCTAAAACTTCTTTTATGAGATTTTCAAGTTGTATGAGTTCTACTTTAATCTCCTTATGATTATTGAATAAAACTTGGAACGATTTCTGCAACAAAGAGGCTTATTGAAGTTATCAGAATTGATTAACACCCTTTCATTTTCTTCTGTGATTCAGCTCCTTGAAATTGCTCAAGTCCCTGATGAACATGTAAGTAATCTATTTCTCCATATTTGTTTTTCTATTTGTTCTTCTACCTTGATTTTATTTAAACTCTATTAATTGAACAAAGACCACCTGGTTTTAATATTAGAAATTTGATCATGGTTCAAAAGGCAATTAGACTGCTATGTGGTGCTTGGGTTTACCATGATAAGCTACATCTAATTGTATTAGGGATGTTATTAACTGTCTGTAGATTTTATAAACCCACCCCAAAGCCTTCTTATTTTTGTTCATCCCGTCAAATTTTCAAAATAACTAGTTCTTTTTGAATTTGGTACAACCCATTTTCTTGTCCTGATGCCCATTGGCCTCTAAATTTCTTTTTCTACGAGGATATGAGGTTCACTGGTTGAAACTGCCAAGGCTAAACAACTAGACAACTGTAAATGCCATACATTGAAAAACTAATGAAGATAACATTCGGAAGCTTTATGGTTGAGGCTGACATGATTCTTTCTTTGCAATAGGTCAATGAGTCAATGAGTTCAAGTCTATAGAAAAGTTTAAAATTTTCAATACAAACAATTTGTAAGTCATATTGCCTTAACATGTTAGAACTGTCTATTTGGCTTAGTACTAACAGTCAATGTTACATGTGGGTCAACTTGAATGCTATCAAGAGGCTTATGGAAACTGATGCACTCAAGATGGAGATCATTCCAAACCCGAAGGTTTGTATCTCTTTCTTACTATGTCATCTCTGGTGGATTTCTGATTTCTAAACTATAAAATTGGTTGCAGGAGGTCAATGAAATCAAGGTTCTTCAACTGGAAACCGCAGCTGGTGCAGCATTTAGGGTATAATTGTACCAATTATGGTTATGATGTATTAAAATGTAAAAAGATCTGTCTAACCATGTGTTTTCCTTATGTGATTAAATTCTTTGATCATGCTATTGGTATCAATGTACCTCGATCGCGATTCCTTATATGTCTTGTTCATGAATTTCCATATCATGTTCTTTAGCGACGTTTGTGGAGAAATCGCAGCTAAAGGTCATGTTTTTAGCAGCGTTTTTGGAAAAGCGCCGCTAAAGGTCCTGATCAATAGCGGCGTTTGTGGAAAAAGTGCCGCTAAAGGTCATGTTCTTTAGCGGTGTTTTTTTACATAAACGCCGCAAAATTTAGCGGCATTGTCTATAGCGACGTTTTTTGCTGCGCTTGTAAAAACACCGCAAATAGTTTCAGCGGTGCTAAAAGTCTATTTTGCTATAGTGATTTCTAGATACTATCACACAATTAAAATACATTCAAGGACACCAAAAACATGTCTAAATCATTCATCCTAAGTCTAACCAATATGCCATCAATAGGCACCACAACTTATACACCAAAACAACTCAAATTCAATATCACAAGATCACATACTAAGCATATACCAAACATACCAAATAACCAATTCATTAACATTCCATTCTACTATAAATTACCTACTTTCAAAAGTGCATGTATAAGTGTCAAACATCATATATTTACACCATCATTTACAAACCATCAACTAAGGACATTTAAACACAAATAAGCTTAACACAAACTCGAAACAAACCAAGTTGCCAAGATAACATTCAAGCCCTATTACATGTCATTTATAAACATTTGCCAAAGTAACCAAAAACTACCAAAATGATCGATGGATAGTGTAATTGAGATCTTATGAAATTCCAATCGATCGCTCTTTCCGATGATCTACAAGACAAAGGAAACAACTATATAAGCAACTAGTGCTTAGTAGCTCGTATAAAGGAAACTTAAACTTACCGAACATAATACAATTTATTCAAGCATAGTTTCATTAATTCATGAGCAAACTTTCCTTTCCTAAACACATCACTTCACAAGGTTAGTATTGGTATAGATGAGCACATAAATTCAAGCTAAGCATGTAACAACTCTTAATAGCTATTTCAAATACATGTTTTATCTATTAAGAACTTGTAAACATCCTTTTCAATTTAAATACATAAACCAACATTATCCATATCATCTTATAACAACATAACCCTTTTCATAAACCTATACACTTGGTTTAACCTTAATCACCCATTGAACCAAATAGAATGTCATCGGATACTCAGGAAATGCTCACACGAGTTGTGACTATATCATGTAACCGTATATGATCACATGAGCTGTGAAATGGGCTTACTCACACGAGCTGTGGGTCAGAATATTAAACTACAGGATGTGGCTCACACGAGCTGTAGAGAATTCGCAACAAATGCAGGACCTCAGCCATCAGTAGAACATCCAAGACCAACACCCGAAACCGTATAACCCCTAATGACATTTCATTTGTCTCCTAAGTATTCACAAGGTTCAAATGTGAAAATTTTACACATCCAAGTCCCTTATTTATGTTGCATTGTTTTAGTTCATACATCCTTCATGAAATACACATTTTTCAATTACAACATCCATTTTAATAGGTATCACAATTTGATCCATTATACCAAAAACATTGTACAACTGTCAATCTAAATTATTCATAGTATAATATTTAAAAAGAAATACAACATTCAAAACTTCAATTAATAAGTTTAATCTTTATACGAACTTACCTTAACTACAACAATTGCAAAAACAGAGTCAACGACTACTTTGAAACCTTAGCTTTTCCTCGATTTGTGTCTGTTTGAGTCGTTTCTTGATCTAGATAAATATTCTTGTTTAATCAATCCAATTCCAGCAATTATATAAATAATTTATACTTATAGACCCCTTTTATTAACAATTTACAAAATTACCCTAACATTTAACCTTTATGCGATTTAGTCCCTAAACATGAAACTCATAAATTAACCACAGTTAATGAAAAACCAAGCTAGCCAATTTTTCCTATGGTCCATTACAAACCATTTCTTTCATCAATTCACCCTATTTTCATTGAATTTCACTATTTTCTCAAATAGGTCCCTAAACATTAAAATCATCAAAAATCACTTAACAAAATACTTATATTTAACTACCAACCTTAATAATCTATCAACTAAATTCGCAAACACTTACATTCATTCATAGAAAGTCCTTAAAATTTTAACAATTTTACAAATTGACCCCCAAGTTAGCTAGATTAAGATAAAAAGATAACAAAAACATAAAAAACATTAAAAACGAAACTAAAAAAATACCATGCAAAGAAAAAAACCATAGCAGAAAGCTTCACTTCTCTACAATGGTTTTCGATTTGTAAAACAAAAAGAAAAGGAAGAAGAAGATGATGATACTATTTTTATATCTTTTAATTTAATTTCAAATTACTTATTTTAACATTTTAAAATCATTAAAATTACATCAAAACTAATCCATATTTATCCACTAACTAAATACATGGTATTTTTACCCATTAAGTCCATTAATTTTCCTTTCCATATCTATTTAACTCATTGAATAATAAACATCAACTTTTACATCTTTTACAATTTACTCCTTTTTACTTAATTAACTGTTTAAACCTTAAAATTTCTAAACCAAATTTTAATATAACATTAATGAATACTCAAAAATATTAAGTAAATAATATTTACTGACTAATTTTTTAGAATTGTGGTCCCAAAACCACTGTTTTTGACACTACTAGAAATATGCTGTTATATGTGGAATTAGCACTTTGGAGGCAATGCTGTTACTTATTTAAGACCAGCAGTCCATATGTTTTCCCCCAATAACGTGGCATCCTTAATTAATGAAGTAGAAGAGATTTGATCACTTATAGCATAAACCTTTTTTTTTTCTTCTTTGAAAATATGGAATCATCTTGGTTTGGCCTCAACGGTTGTGATTGTGTAGCTAAGACATTCATCTCATCTAAAGATAAATCAGCTTCACATCCATGATAATTGTTTCTTTTTTTAGGAATATTTGTAGTAGCTACATCCTCAACATCTATTTCTTCAACAATATCAACGGTTGTTTGAGCATATTTCCCAGTGGCTCGATCTTTTGCATAGATGCAATAAGTTGGTCATAATAAAGGAAAATGCGATGTCTTAAGTGACCAACTTCTTTATGATTATATAAAAAAAAAGAATTCACATTAGATAAACAAGATAATAAAGACAAAAAATAATTCCGACACTTATATACGAGTTCCACACAACAACTGGTTGCTTATGCTTATCCCAACCAAAGCCGCTATTGTCTTTTCTACTGAGCATGTCGAAAACGATTGCCCAATCCCTTTTCAATGTCCTAATCCTTGATTCAAGATTAGGTTTAGCTTTCAACATAGCATGAGGTAAAATTTTTTCTAATATTATTTCTAGTTCATTTAAATAACCAACCTTGAATCCCGTATCTACGTTAATGGTTCCAACATTTTGCAAGTTGACCATACAGGCAACCTACGCAGCATCTTATTCTGGAACCCATTTCCTTTTGGTTCCTCGAAAATTTTGGGAAGAAGCACTTGATTGTGAAAAGCCTAACATAACTATCTTAAAAGAAAATAAAAACAAAAATTAGATTCGATATTATGAATCAAAAGGTGACACTTTATAAAATTATAACACGTGACAAATCAATAGAAAATAAATTAAAGTTGTAATTTAACAAGTCTAGTATAATACATAAAGACAATTCAAATAACACAAAAGTTTTATAACCTAGATACATGTAACAGTCCGATTTAGACCCTAATCAGAATAGTGGTTTTGGGACCAAAAATTTAAGTCAAAAAATATTTTAAATATTATTTTCTGTGTTTATAATGTGTGAATTGATATCTGTGAAATTTTCGTAATTTAATTTTAGCATTTGTGTGCTTGATTTAATTAAAAGGACTTAATCGCGTAAAATGTAAAAGTAGCTAACTATTTGTTAAAGTGTTAAATTGCCTAGTTCTTTTAATATGGGGTCCTTATGTGGCAAATGGACTATTAGAAAATAGCATGGACGGCTTTAGGTTTGAATTATATGGTTTATTAATTAGATTAATAAGGTTAATTTAGTAAATATGTTAATTATGTTATTATAATAAAAAATAAATTAAAAGTCATGCATTATGTTGTCATCCATAGCCGAAATTAGAAAAGAAAAAGAAAGAAAGAAGAACAACAAGGTTCGGCAACTTCTAAGTTTAATCCGGGTGTGTGTTTTGCTCGGTTTTTGATAATTTTTACGTTTTTGATATCGTTGCTATGTAATCTATCAAGCCCATGTTTCAATTTCTGAATTTGATGAAGATTTTGAAATGTGCCATTGATGAAATTGTGAGATTTGTGATGTTAGTTGATGAAATATGAAAGATATGTGATAGATGAATATATTTTGTATTTGAATTTTTGATGAATTTGAGTAATTTGGGCTAAATTGTGAAAATAATATTATGAGGGACTAAAATGTGAAATAAATGAAATATGTGGACTTGTATGAGCTAGGAGAATATTCGGCCAAGATATAGTGTAATGAAATTATGCATATTTTGTGTTTTGTGAAATAGGGACTAAATTGTGAAAAATGTGAAATGTTAGGGACAAAAATGTAATTTGCCCATTTATGTGTTTTTGGACTAAATTGAATGAATATGTTAATAAACAAGATAAATTTGTATTAATTTAGATCAAGAAAAGAGGAAATCAAAATTAGATGGGGGGAAATCTAAAGTGATTGAATGATCGTCCCGTTTCGTCCGTCGTTGTCCGAGGTAAGTTCATAAGTAAATAAATGTCGTTAATTTTGAATATATATGAAATATAAGTGCTGAATTGAATTTTTGTGAATATATATGTGATTGTCGAATTGTTATAAGCATGAAGGAATTATGTACGAGTTCGATTCGATTGAGATACGCCGTCCGAAAGCCCTGTACGAACCATAGGAATAGTTAGGATACATATGTCATGACATAGGATTCAGATATGTGTTTTCATGTAAGACCACGTCTAGGAAGTTGGCATCGACTTGTGATTTACGTGTAAGACCATGTTTAGGACATCGGTATCGTATTTGGTTCGTGGAAGACCCTGCCTGAGACAGTGGCATCGATATGTGATTACATGTAATACCACGTCTGGGACGTTGGCATTGTGCGAGCTTTTCGATTATCCGAGTATCATTTTTAATTCTGAACGATTTAACGGGCATTAACAAGTTATGATTGAATGTAAAATCTAGCTAAAAGTTTCAGTTACGTGCCAAGTTTAATGTTAATGAAAATAAAGTAAGCTTGTTATTTGAAATGGTGATATAAATTATACATGATACAGAATGAATTATATGTATATATGAATCCTCATTTTCGGCCAAATGATTTATATGTGATATTAAAAGTGAGAATTATATATACTCATGAGTATTTGTGCATTCGGCCATATGATGTTAAAATGCTAATGTATATTTGATGATATATGAATTTGTGAGTGTGATATATGTACATTTAGTTAAAGTTTGGATTGATTCGTTAATTGAATATAATGTTAACGTTCATTTGGAAAATTATTTGCTTATGACTTACTAAGCTATGAAAGCTTACTTTGTGTGTGTGTTTGTTCATTGTTTTATAGATTTTGGAAGCTAGTTACGAGCTCGGGGATCGTCAGAGAAATCCGTCACACTATCGATCGTTTTTCGGTACTTATAAAAAATTTGAACTTTGAACCTATGACATGTATAGGCTAGCTTATGTTTTGATTAGTTTTGAGGTTGTAAATATAAAGCCATGTGAAAATGGCTAGTTATAATGGTTAAGTTATATAATTCTAGTCGTGGTATATTTATATGTGATTTGTTTAGTATGCTTTGCTAATGATTGTCTGAATTTAGTCATGGTTTAAGCTTGTATCGAAAGTAACTAGTATTTGCATATGTATGTTCGGCTATAAGGTATGGAAGAACATGTGTATATTCGGTCATGATCTAGACCTGTTTTGGAAGTGTGTTTTACGCTATAAATTGGTGAATGGAAATAGGTTTGGAAAATGTGAAGTGATATGTATGATTTTATTATGTGAATTGATATGAGTTGCAACAATGAGTATGTATTGAAAAATAATTTGGTGTACTACATGATGTGCGAAATTGATATGATTGAAATATGAAATGGCATATTTTGGCTTGTGATTTATGGCTAAAACTTGTACTATTTATGTGGTTACTTTTGGTTGCCGATTTGTCATGAAATAAATTAGTAAGTATATGTAAATTTTTGACATAAAAATTAGTATGTAATTGAAATATATTATAGTTTGTATTTGTGTTTTTTTAATGGTTTATATGGATAAGCTAAAGTGTATATTAAATAAACAGCATTAAAGCATGTTCGGCCTTATGAAATTGTTACTAAAGTTGTATATATGTTTGGTCAATGAATAGTGAATAATGGGTTGTTTGGTTTATAACTTGCGCACATGTTGTGTTAAGGAAATGTTAGGTTGGTTATTTAGTAAATGAATAGGCATAATGGCATACACTTTATGTGTGAATGAAATAATACATATTAAAATGATATTGCTTTAGTAGCTACACGCATAATTATTTAAATGGAATTATAAGTATGCTTGACCATGTTGTAGTTAACTAAGGCCATGCATAATAATGCATTTTATGCTGTGTAAGATAATTTGAAAATTTTGGTATGGTTTGTGTATACAATGTGATTAATAATGCATGCTTGATAAGTAAATTAACTAATCGCTTTGTATATTTATATAATTTTGAATATGATATAAGTGATTATATGAATGAATGAAAGTTGTGTTTTGTTCGGTAATGCCTCGTAACCCCATTCCGACGACGGATACGGGTTAAGGTGTTACAATACCTGAAATAACATAAACAAATTAACATTCTACTATATTTTAATAAACCTAACTAATTTATTGATGCTTGCCATTCATAGAACATTTGATTGACTAGTTCCATCCTCCAAGTATCCCATGCATCCAATGGATGAATATTTACAATATTCAGTTCATCGTCATCAATCACATTAGTAGGTAATCCTTTTTCCAACTCCGCTTCAATAGGACCAATACTCATATATGTTCGAATAAAATTATAGAGCAAACAACATGCAATAATGATTCTATTGTACAACCTCACAAGATAGAATGATGGACTCCTATGTATTCCCCATCTAAGTTTTAATAACCCAAAGCATCTTTCAATAACATTATGTGCTGAAGCATGTCTCATATTGAAAAATTCTTCTGGGGTACTTGGTTGGTAACCTTAACGCCACTCATTCAAATGATATCTTTGTCTTTTAAAAGGCGCAAGAAATCCCTCACAGTTTGTGTAACCAACATCAACTAGATAAAAAGAACCTATAAAAAAGAAAAAGAAATTATTTATCATGGTTAACTTTCCCAAAAAGGTATGATCTTAAAAATTAATTCAAATTCCTCTAATTCTGCACTTTATCATGAGAAACTTTTAGTCCATATCTCCTACTAATGGCATATCGAAGAACCCGTCTCAGCAACAGAACATTCCCAAGGAAGAACATAAACAAAATGTATATTATGTGTACAAATACCTAACATATTTGTTTCTATTTCACCTTTTTGCGTTTGATTTCTAGGTTTATCAACTTTTGGAACCCTAATATTAATATGAGTTCCATATAAAGCACCTAAGTAATTCTACAAAAATAGTTTAAAAACTTCGAGTTAGGATACTATATTTAAACCTAACTCAAGTGAATTATGTACAAGCTATATATGGAACTTACTCCAATACCTTAAATCATTTCCACCTTGGATTTGTAGAATTAGTTGTACTTGGCTCTGCCTTTATAAGTAACACATCTTGTAAGCATATGATAAAATTTAAAACATTGTGAAATGATTTGCTAACGATTTCCCTAGACCTATTAAAGTGATGTTTGATAGCTTTGTTTTTAAGACGATGAGAAATGATATGTAAGAACATTGTAACTTGCTCATCAACAAGCTTGTTCCTTAACGACTTCAATCCTCCTATAGATTGTAACATATCATATAGTTTAAAAAAAGTAACTCTATTCATCCTAACTTGTTCAATACAGATCTCGTCACTATCATGTACAAGTCTTTTCACATAGTCTCGTTGTACATAAAAATCTAAAATATATGATCCAATCCTTGGCCTATAAGTATGTAGGAGACGACACCCAATGTAACCAAGAACAAATTCTCAGCTGTATACATTTGTAACCATATTGTCAATGCAAGACCAAATCTTTTTCGCCTCTCATTTTGCACATTAAAGGCAAAAGAGCCATTACTGCAATATATTAAAGTGTTAGATATCTTTAAATCATAGTATAAATTAATCTCAAAATAGAATGTGATGCATATATCTTCGAATGAGTATATATTAGTTGGTTTTCTTAATTAATAGGTTTATGACTTGATAAATTATTCTATATTGTACTTTAATATATATCTTTCAAATGATGCTTATATTTAGATTAATTAAAGTTTATTCTGCATGCATTAGTGTTTTTATCATAATATGCTAGCTCATTTTATCTTCTAATATTCTTATGAGATTCATATGTAAATTTATAGGCAACAAAATTTGGGGAGAGTGAAAAATATGATTTAGAAAAATAGAATATGGGGACAACATAATGAACCACATGTAAATGTCAGGAAATTTTTAATAATATGTTTAAATAATAAAACTTGGTGATGAAATTATTGGAAATCCGAAGAAAATTTGGGCCATGTTTAGTAGGGGTGTGCAAATTTCGAGTAAAATAGAATTAATTCGGTTAACCAACCGAATTCGGTTAATCAATCGATTAACCGAATTAATTCGGTCACGGGTCGGTTAATAATTTTTTGGAAGTCTGGTTAACGGTTAATTCGATTCGAAATCGGTCAGTTAACTGAATTAACCGAATTTAATAAATAATATTATAATATATAAGTATTCGGTCGGTTCAGTTAATTTTTTTGAAATATAAATTAATTGGTTTGTTAAGTTGAATAATTTTTGATATGTTTTATACTTATTTTAACCAAAAATAAAAAATATATATAAATTTCGGTCAATTTGTTTAACCGACCGAATTAACCGAAAAAGTTCGTTCGGTTAAATTTTTTTTTGAAAAAATTTCGGTTCGATTAACGGTTAAGAGTTTAAAAAGGTTGGTTAATTCGGTTAATGGTAGTTCGAGTCGGTTAACCGATTGAACACCCTTAATGTTTGGTTGGGTGGTTACACCCAAATGTCTGGTGTCAGCAAACTTTATGCATGTGGTAGTACTCCTTAAAACTTAATCCAGTTTCCTTCAAAAGGTAAAAAATGTATTGCTTGAGACATACCAGGAAAATATATTGATGGTGTTCTTTATCATCCAGAAAACAAGAGTATTTATGTTGTTCTTTTGATTGTTAGTAGCAAAATCAAGTGGATAATATGGACATACCAAAAAATAGTAGCCGATACCACTTAAATATATGAGAAAAAAGATAGTTGAGTTGATGAAGCAGCTAGAAGTTGAGCGAACCAAGTCTAAAAGTGTTGAAGAACAGTGTGAAATTGGAGAATTCTAAATATCAGAGGGCTTTTCTCATTGATCATGAAATACAGATTCCATCAAATACTTCAACTGTGTTAATTTCACAACAAGCTCAAAGTAGATCATCATTCATTATCTTAGTTCTTGATCATTGAAACTAGCCTAAACAACCCATATCTTTAAAATGGATTTTGAGTACAAATTTCATGAAAAATCTCAATAAAAAAAAAAGGAAAACAAAAACATGGATAAAAATCTGCATGCTATAAAAATGTAAGATCAACTGAGAAGAAAACATATATAGAAATAATTAGTACCTGGCGATCCATCAATTGCCATAGCACTCAAAAGTTATACATGTGGTCACCAATAGGAGAATAAATTGAAACTGAAACCCCATTTTTTTTATTTCCTAAAAAGCTAGAATTCAATCTCAATAAAGTTCCATCTCTCTCTCAGGCCTCTTAGCCAACCACTAAAGCAAGAAAAAAAATAACAGAAACAAAGCAATAAAAACTGAAACAGGCTACAATTGTCACTAATTTATTATTATATTTTAACAAGGGAAAATGCTCTCTTGCAACAATTATCACCCAAACGAAAACTTAAATTATTAATAAGGAGACTGAAAAAATATATAAATAAAATGTTGGGGTTAAAATTTTCTGAAATTCAGGCATGAACAAGACTCGTATCAGGAATTGTTCGTTATTGCAATAACAAATATTCCTAAAAATTGAATCTTTTAACAAGGGAAAAATGAAGTTCCATTATAAAAAAAACTACTTAAAAAAATTGAAATTTTAACATAAAAAAAACTGTCTACGGACACACAAAATTTTAACATAAAGACAAATTTATGTAAATTCATATTAATGAATATTTAACACTTACATACGTGACAAAACCCCATTTTTTAAAAGTCTTGTTTTGCTCAGTTTCCCACAGCAGCACTTAGGGTGTATTTATTTTTAAGACATAAACTATATATCATATCATATACCCATCATTCCATTATCACCATTCAGTCACTACCTCCACCCACCATCATAATGTTTTCTTTTTCTTTTAATATTCTGTCTAGAACTCTCCATTTTCTCTTTTGCTGTCTTTGGTTTCTCTTTATTTTTCCTCTCTAAATCTTTGCATCATCATCTATCATGTCTCTTTAAGACTTTTAAGTGAGACTAAACTCCAAAAATTTGAAGGCAAAACAATGATTTTGTTATTGCTAAGATCCAATGACTGAAGCTGAGCTAACTTTCCAATTGTGGTATCAAGGATCAAACTAGAAAGGCCTAAACCTGAAGCCTTCAATGCAATAACATTCTCCTTGGTATTATCACACGTCACCCCCACCCATAAACAAACAGAACCAGGGAAGTTGTAAGACAAATAAGAGTTTGAACCCATTTTGTTCAAGTTAAAGACATAAAACCCATCAGTGTTAGGTAGTTGACAAGTAAATGCTTGAAGAAGAGTGATAGAATCAATAAAGGACCAAAGAAACCAAAACCCATTAGAGCAAGTAGGTCAAAACTTAAAAGCAACAACAAAATGAGTACTCCCCGAAGAATGGATGGTTATTTTCAAAGGAAAAAAGTGAATTTTTAATTAAAAATGAAGTTTTTTTAATTTCTCTATTGTTATTCTTAGTCGTGACTGGCCATTCAAGTAAGTTACCAATTCAAGGAAAAAAAAAATCACAGAAAACTCTACTTAAATTGGCAGAGAGGAAAACGAAAGGAACAATGGAAAAGTGAAAGATTTACCTGAAGGAGGCTTCGATGAAGGCCATTGAAAGGTAAGGTAAAATAAAACTGATTTGAAAGAATTAGAGTGAATTTGATTTCTATTCTGATTTCATTAGCTTTCTTGATCAGTTGATACAACATTTTATAGGAAGAGTTGTGGCTACCGTAAGCCATAACCAAATGCTAACAAACTAACCGTACAGCTACTGGCTCAATAACAGACTACTCTAACATTCACCCATCTTCTCCACAGGTAAGACCCGAAGAGAATGTCGAAACCTATGAAAAACACTCGCTGAAAGTGGTTTAGTCAAAACATCCGCTACTTGATCACAAGCAGGTACCTCACCAACCAAAACAGAGCCATCGGCAACTCGTTCACGAACAAAAAATAAATCAAGTTCCACATGTTTGAACTTAGAGTGCAGAACAGGATTGGCCGCAACAGCCACAGCACTAGAACTATCGCACCAAATGTTGGGAGTGTCATCGGATTTGATCTCTAGTTCTTGAAGTAACGAAAGTAACCAAACAACCTCACTAGTAGCTGTAGCGAGACCGCGATATTCTGCTTCAGCTGTAGACCGAGAAACCACTTGTTGCTTTTTGGAGCACCAGGACACAGGAGAAGAGCCAAAATAAACACAATATCCCGAAGTGGAGCGACGATCATCAAAATCGAGACCCCAATTAGCATCAGCATAAGCAACTAAAGAAAGACGACTGGAAGGTTGAAAAATAAGTCCAAAATCAAGAGTCCCGCGCAAATACCTTAAGATGCGTTTTAGGGCAACCATGTGAACCGTAGTAGGATTATGCATGAACTGACATATCCTGTTCACAGCATACGCAATATCAGGTCTAGTCATTACAACGTACTGAAGAGCCCCAGCAAGGCTCCGATATTCAGTCGGATCTGCTAACGGATCATCATCTGTTTTGGAGAGAGTGGAAGAGCTAACCATCGGAGTATGAACACTCTTAGCATCTGGCATAGAAGCACGAGCTAGAATATCCCGTATGTATTTGGTCTGACAAAGATGAAGACATCCAGAAGACGAGCGAGTTACCTCTATGCCGAGAAAATAGTGTAAGGTACCCATATCCTTAAGAGAAAACTCAGCATTCAGCAATCGAACAAACCAGTCAATAGTAGCAGACGCACTCCCAGTTATGATAATATCGTCAACATAGACCAAGACATAAAGTGTAGAGTCAGTCTGAACCCGAATAAAAAGAGAAGCATCAGATTTCGAGGCACGGAAATCGATGGACAGAATAAACGACTTCAGTTTTTCAAACCAAGCTCTAGGAGCCTGTCGGAGACCATATAAGGCTTTCTTCAGACGACACACAAAAGGTTGTCCTACAGAATTATATTGAACATAACCCGGAGGTTGTTGCATAAAAACCTCAGTATCTAAATCACCATTTAGAAAAGCGTTATTTACATCTACCTGACGTAATTGCCACTGTCTGGAGATGGCAACAGAGAGAATAACACGAATAGTGGCAGGTTTCACAACAGGACTAAAAGTCTCCTTAAAATCACATCCCGGAGTTTGAGAACAGCCTTTGGCAACTAAACGAGCCTTTCTGCGCGCAACTGTGCCATCAGGGTTCCTCTTAACCTTAAACAACCATTTACATCCAATGACTTTGCGATTTTGCGGTAGATCGACCAAGTCCTAGGTGGAATTGTGAACAAGAGCATCATACTCAGCTTGTGCTGCTGCACTCCACTCAGGTGTAGCCAAAGCTTCTTCTATCGAAGACGGTTCAACAACTTCAACCTAAAGAGCTTTTGGCCTGAATATGCCAGCCTTTGCCCTAGTAATCATAGGATGAGAGTTAACCACTGACGTGAGAGTATTCTCCGCACTGGCGTAGGGAGACGAACTAACATCATGAGAAGGAACAGTCTCATTATTGTCCAAACACATAGGCTGAGAAACAGGGGCAGCAGGAGACCTACCGGGATCTGAAACAGAAGTAGTCATAGCCGGAGACCCTAAAGTAGGAGACCTACCGGGATCTGGAACAGAAGTAGTCATAGCAGGAGACCCTAAAGCAGGAGACCTTAAAACAGGCATCACAGATGAACGGGACGAATTACTCGTTGAAGGTAGAGCTGATACAGTCTCCAGTGGCCTCGGTAGAAGGGATGGAGAAACAACCCGAACAAGGGGAACCACGGTAGAAGTGGAGACATCGGACTGACCTTGTGAACCATGCTCAGGCATCAAGAATTTATCTTCATCAAACACAACATGTCGAGAGACGACTACTTCTCCCGTAGGCAAAAGACATTGATGCCCTTTATGTTGAGGACTATAACCGAGGA
Organism: Gossypium australe; assembly: GCA_005393395.2. Taxonomy (NCBI): domain Eukaryota; kingdom Viridiplantae; phylum Streptophyta; class Magnoliopsida; order Malvales; family Malvaceae; genus Gossypium; species Gossypium australe. Next base: position 61,889,984 of record CM016614.1, on the reverse strand, counting down.
AGGTAGATGGCTGAGATCGAAACTCCAACTTATGCCTTCCAAAGGGCCGCAAATACGGATAACAACAGCAACCAAAAACCCGGAGATGATCATAAGACGGGTCCTTCCCATAAAGAGCCTTAAACGGAGACTGGCCGTCGAGAACCGGAGTAGGGAGGCGATTAATGAGATGAACGGCACAACGGAAGGCATAACCCCAGTACTCCATAGATAAACCGGCTTGAGCCAACAAAGACAACCCCATTTCAGTAATGTGCCGATGTTTGCGTTCAGCCACGCCATTCTGCTCGGACGTATAAGGACAAGTCAACCGATGAATGATTCCTTGAGACGCAAGAATAGTCGTTAAAGGCCGATACTCACCACCCCAATCGCTCTGAAACTGTTTGATATCCTTACCAAACTGAGTTTTTATCAACCGTTGAAATCTAGTGAAGCACTCCACAGTTTGAGACTTTTGTCAGAGAAGATAAATCCAGGTAAACCGAGTGCTCATATCAATGAAAGACACATAATACCGATTTGCAGCACTAGTAACATTCGCAGGACCCCAAAGATCAGATACGACCAATTCAAATGGCTGATACTTCGTAATAGACAGAGGAAATGACAATTTATGGGATCTACCTTGTTGACAAGCAGGACACAAGCCATCAAACCCATATTTAGAAGAAGTAATTTGACATTTATCCAAAACATTCTTAACTACAGAGGCTGACGGGTGTCCAAGGCGTTTATGCCAAAGACTAAAAATAGGACACTCAACATTTTTATTTTGAATATTATCAGGACACTTAATATTTTCATCTGGAACATTTGAATGAGCAATAAAGAAACTTTTAGCAAGCATAGGAGACACCACAGGAACGGAAAACTGATACAATCCTTCATGAATGTGGCCCCTCATCAAAACCTCCTTCGTCACGACATCCTTAATAATGCAATGTGTCGGATGAAATTCGAAGAACACATTATTATCGCTAGCAAACTGAGAAACCGACAGTAGATTCTTGTGTATGCTAGGCACATATAAAACGTTAGACAAATGCAATAATTTTGAATTTGACGGTAAAAAACTATCACCAACCGACGAAATCATAGCCGGAGACCCATCCCCCATCAAAAGCGAAGAATTACCTGAATAAGGAGTAGCATGATGCAGAGCAGAAGGATCCCGACACACATGGTTGCTCGAACCTGAGTCAGGGTACCAAGACGTAGTGCCAACCGGTACGGGAATATACGACCCATCAGTGCCACCGGCGGACTCATATTGAGCAGTATTAGCTTGAGACCCGGAACAACCAGAATAATCCGACGCATGAAGATCACCTACGCGGGGCATCCCAATGCAAGGATCAGACCCTGTATAAACTCTAGCTTTGGGTTTAGTTGACCACGGAACCGGCCCAACCTGAACATTATTAGTAGTAGGCACGTGATGAGCGGAAGGCGTCGGAGGTCGGGTATGAGAAGGTCCACTAGTTGAAGGCCTAGGATTTGGAGGCCCACTAAAATAAAAACCTCCATCATTGCGGGCCCCAAAATTTGACCCAGGAGTATTCGGTCTAGGAGCATTCGGCCTTGGAAATTCCATGTGCCCATGTGAACAACAACCATGCGGCCCACAATGTTTAAAATTTAAATGTTACAGCCCACCATGTTGTAAATTGGAACCTTGTGGCCCACCATGTTGAAAACCATTACATTGAAAATCAGAATTGACAGACACTCCATAATGGTCGGACCCACATGCATCATAATACCCAGCCATTAAGCAATAGTCACCATCACCAAACCCACGGTGACCATAGGAATACCTAGCAGATTTTGAAGGCATTCCCCATTCATTATGTGCCGAACCAGGAGAATAGAAGGTACCATTGGGTGACGGCGACGGCGGCACATAAGACGACGGCGGTGCTTCCACGTTACGGTTATAGCGATAGTAACAACGCTAGGCATCGTGGCCGAACCTGGAGCAAATCTGACATTGAAGACGGGAACGAAAGGCTCGCCCTCGCCCTAGGCCAAAAGCGCGACCGCCACGATCAGACGCTACAACACCTTGAGACGGTTCAGTCACCGAACCTCCTTCTACGAGATTCGCATGGAAAACATCAGGAACTGACTGGGCAAGACGGCTTTCGCACTCCAACAAACCGTCGACCAAACGTCGAAAAGACAGAACACCGGTCGAAATGGAGGCAGAGGAGACGATCGACTCATACTCAGAGGGAAGACCAGCAAGTAAGATTTGCACATTCTCATCTTCTAAAATCCGTGAGCCAGACGACTCTAACAACGCAGACAGATTTGAAATACGAGCTACATAATCAGTAATCGAAAGATTACCTTTCTTTAAGGAGTGTAACTCATGGCGAATCCGCGATTGTTTAGCCCCGGAATCCGCCGCAAACAAATTTGACGCCGTATTTCAGACATCACATGATGTGTAAGCATCAGTGAACGATGGCAGAACCGATGAGCAGATCGTTGAGAGCAACCAGGACGTCAGAAGCCGATCCTACTGTGTATAAACAGAGGCTAATAGATTAAGAACACGCACTCCATCAGAACTTTGAACATACCTTGAAGGTGGTGGAGCGGTGCCTTCAAGAAAGCCGGCGAGATCGTAGCCCTCTACGATCAATTTGACTTGCTTACGCCACTGAACATAAGTCGCTTGATCAAGTTTGACAACCTCATGCCGAGGAAAGTTATGAACAACACGAGCACCTTGAGACGCAGCGGATTCATCAGTGGTGTCCTCCATGGCTCCCAAGATCAGATGGCGAAAGATACCATATTGAAAGGTAAGGTAAAATAAAACTGATTTGAAAGAATTAGAGTGAATTTGATTTCTATTCTGATTTCATTAGCTTTCTTGATCAGTTGATACAACATTTTATAGGAAGAGTTGTGGCTACCGTAAGCCATAACCAAATGCTAACAAACTAACCGTACAACTACTGACTCAATAACAGACTACTCTAACAAAGGCGAAGGAAGCAAATTCTTCTTAAATGGGTAACAAAAAGAGCAGAAAAATTAGGGTAAGAAAAATTTGTAGAGAGGAAAACGAAAGGAACAAAGGAAGAGAGAAAAATGTTTACCTAAAAGAGATGAGTGAGAGGAGTGCTACTAGCCGGAGTTGAAGGAAGTAAGGGAGTGGTTATGGTCGGGCTGAGTGAGAGCGTTTTTTAAGTGAGAAATTGGAGAGGGTAAAATTGATTTCCTAAACAACGAATGAGCCATTCGTGGGGAGGAGAGGGAATAGAAATGCTCCCTCTCTCCTACATAAACCTGTAACGGAATACACCAACCAAACAACTATTTGTGGTGGGCCTATTGAATAGAATTGTAATGACATAGCCATTACATTAAACCAAACATGGCCTAATTTCTTACCCATGCGAGCGATGTGCAAGTTATTTATATAATTATGATTTAATAATTTTAATAGATAATATTGATAAAAATGAAATTAGTGTTTATGGTCTCAAAATATAATAATAATAATAATAATAATAATAATAATAATAATAATAATAATAATAATAATAATAAAATCAATTTTAAAACAAAGCAAGTATATAAAATATATATCAACATTAAAATGATAAACAAATATTTTATATTATATTAGATGCTTGAATTTTGATATTCCTTTAAAAATAAATAAAAATATTTTATTTAAATTTTATATAAAAATTTTAACTCAATTTAATTTTATTTTTTATTAATTTAATTTATTTTTTATTACGTGCCATTTAAGGAGATCATCCGCGTATCAATCAAAGGAGCATTAAGCACTTCCATTGTTTTACAATATATATGAGATTTATAAACCTACTTTTTAACAACAAATTAAATAAGGATTTAAAATTTTGTTTAAATATATTTTACACAATTAATTATAATTCTTACGATTTAAAAATTAAAATGCCATTAAAGTATTTACAATGTTTAACAACAGATTTAAAAATGAAAATATACAAATTAAAAGCATATTTCAAACCTTCAATTAAAAGCCTTCCAATAAAAATTACTATTTAACATTGTTTAATTTTAGAAATAGTTAATATTTTTTTATTTAATGTTATTTTATATGCTTATTAAAGTATTTTTTTAACATATTAAATCACTGTTACAAAAATATAAGTTAAAGAGTATATAAACTCCTGAAGTTTGGTGAAAAAGTCAATTAAGCCATCAAAAAAATATGCATTTAATTAAGTCTTCAAACTCTTAAATTGTATCAATTAAGCTCTTTCATTAACATTTTTCATCTTTAACCGTTAAACTGCTAACGTGACTGTCTACATTAGTAACAGTTGCTAACATTGCATTGTCATGTCAACAAAAATTAAAAAATAAAACTCAAAATTCAAAAAAAAAAAAATTCTTGTTTGGAATGAACGTAGTGAACAACTATTTGTCTAGGCTCATTCCAAACTTAATTTTTTTAAATTATAAAAAAATTTTATAAATCTGTAAATATTATTAGAATTTATAAAAAATGTTAAATAAATTTCAAAAAAGAATTAAAAGAATAAAAATAATTTAAAAGTTTATGTCCAAATTGAATCTGGACAACAAAATCTCCAGATTCATTCAAGATAATTTTTGTAAATTATATAGAGTTTAAAAATATTAAAAATTATTTTTCTTTAAAAATGACATGTGTATCAATGTTTTAGTTATATCGATACCTTTTAGGCTATATAAAAAAACAATTTAGAAAAAATATATAATTTTTAATAAATTCTATTAATCATACCTGTTAGGTTTTAAAAAATGTGAATATATCCCAATTATTTAAACCTTTTAGGTTACACATAAAAGAAAATATTTGTTAGACTTTTTTGCTTACACAAGTAAGAAATAATTTATATAAATTTTTTTATTAGGATATATTCACACTTTTATTAAACTTTACAAGTATGATTAATAAAATTAAAATTATTTATTTATTTATTTTTAAATTTTTTATATAGCCTAAAAGGTAACTTTAGAATTAGAACATTGATAAACATCTCATGTTTTGAAGAAAAATATATTTTTTTTTATTTTTAAAACTTTATGTAATTTAAAAAATCATCTTAAATGAAATTTGACGTATGATTGTTCAAATTTAGTTCAAATTTGGACAGCCATATGTCCAAGTTCATTCTAAACCAAAACATTTTAACAATTTTTAATAATTTTATTTTGGCTTTTTAAAATTTTTATAAATTTTGATAATATTTTACAAATTTATAAAAAAAAAAGTTAAAAATATTTTTATAATTTAAAAATTAAATCTAGAATTAACCTAGCAAATGGTTATCTAGATTCATTCTAGACACAAAGTTTAATTATATTTGTTGATGTAGTAGTTCCATGTCAACAAATGTCGCTAACGTGGACCGTCAAGTTAGCATCATTAATGACCACGTCCTCAGTGTAATGGGAAAAGCCAAAAGACGCTAGTCAAAGGTTTAATTTATGCAATTTGAGAGTTTGAAAAAAAGTTATGTGTTTTTTTGTGGAGGAGCTTAATTAATTTTTTTTTCATCGAAGTTCAAGAGCTTATTGTAATGCCTTGAAAAATTTATTTATGTTTTTGTGGATTTTTTCATAAATGAGTATTTGCTTCAGTGACTAAGTGTTTTGGGTGTGTGTATGAGGTCTTCAAGTCCCATTTTTGAAAAATATGTTATTTTTGGTCTTAGCCTTATCCTTTTAGATGGGCTTATGTTATATTCTGGGTAAATTCATATTACAATGAGTTTATTGGTTCGAATGGTAAGGTGTTAGCTTGCCCTGAGGTCTTGTGTTCGAGTCCTTGTGTGAACGAGAATGCTTATTTTTATTTCGGTTGTCTAATGGAGGTTCGGTGGAGTTGGGATTCTGAGGTAGTTGGATGAGGTTAGTGGTCGGATTTGGTGGTTAGTGGGGTTGTGGGAGCTGTGATGTAATGGGATTTTGTTTCAAATTAAATTAAATTAATTTTTTATTTTATTTAATTTTTCTCTCTCTCCTCAAAGTTTTTTGACGTTCCCCATTTTCTTTTTCTGTGCAATTTCTTTTCTTTTTCGTTTCCCTTCAATTCTACCCACAATCTTTTCTTTTTGTCGTTGCATTTCTGATTTTTGGCGTTTTTTTGTACAGTTCTGGTAAGTGGGGTTTCGCTCGTCTGTAGGGTTCGATTTTTGTAGGGTTATTTGAATTTATTATTTCTTTATAATGTAATGGTGTAGTTAAGGGATTTGATTTTGTGAATTTGTGGCGTAGGGGAAGGCAGTGAACCTGTGAATTTCACTTCAACGGCTTAAACTGTGATAGTAATTATTTTCTTCGGCGGTAAGTTAGTGTGATCTATTCGGTTTTATGTCGATAAATTTGTAAATTGGTTGTTAATTAGTTGTTGTAATGCCGTTTCTAGGTTCTGGTGGTCTCGGGATTGCTGTAGCATAAAAAATGAACCATGTGTGTAACGAAAACACGAGAAATTCAAGTTTGACGAAAGCCAAAAAAGTGGCCTGTCGACGCCAACAGGCGTGTGCCCGGCCATGTGACGAAAGTATGTGTGGCCGTGTGGGTCACACGGGCTAGGCCGAATTGGGCATGTGGGCCATGGGTCAGGCCGTGTGGGTTACACGGGTAAGGCCAAATTGGGCGTGTGGGCCCAAAATTTTGAAAATTTCCCTAGGGTCGCATAAGTCATTTTGATCAATTGTGGACCTTCCGTAGGGTCGGTAAGGGCAAACAAACCCTAATGCATGATACCTTCCTAATATTAAAAACTAATTTGAGTTTAAGAAAATGATATGTATGATTCGTCTGTTTTGTAAAAGCATGTATGGTATATGTATGTGAGCATGCGAGACACGTTAATTCTATATATTTGTATCTGTTATCTATATCTGTACATAGGGTGGGATTGGTTTATGTGGAGGAAGTGTTCTGTAAGGCAACATTTCACCGATTTATTGGCAGCTTGGCTACAAATTATTCCAATAAGTGTCATAAAGACACTAAGTGGTGTGTAGGGTTGGGTGGGTGTTTTATACCCCACATGGTGTGTTGGGATGATAGGAGATGATGTGTAGAGGATGGGGGTAAGACTTTGCATATCTGTATGTATCTGATAATCTAATTTTGATAAGGACTCATATCCGTTTCTGTTCTGGTATACTGAAATTCTAAATTTTATGCATGAATGTCTCTGTTAAGTTACACACTGAGTTTATGAAAACTCACATTTGTTTGTCTATTCTATTCAGGTAATCCTCAGACATAGACGGTCGGTGCGACGAAGTCTTTATAGTGACCACAAGTTCGTGAACTATGTTAAATAATGGTTTTTATTTTATGGGTTATTTCTGAGAGTTTTGTAATTATTGGACTCTCTGAACTATTTGATTTTTATTTTGGTTTGGATGTGTTTTTTACTTTTATACTACAATGTTCGACTAAAATCACTGTTTTACGAAATCAAATATTTTTCTGAAAACACAAAATTTGGTTTTCAACTATAATGACTTGCAAGCTTCCGCTGTAAATTTACATTTTACTTAAAAAGGGCAATAAATGAGAGTTTTAGTTAAAGAGTATAATAAGTTTTTTCGAAAATGTGGACTCTTTTAGTAACAATTAATTCAATAAATTTTAACATGAAAGATGGATTCAAAATCCTTTTTTTTGTAACATTTCCAGATTTGGCAATAACGTCTAGGTCGGGTTTGGGGTGTTACATTTAGGCTATGAATTTTGGGTTCAAAATTGAAATTGTAAAAGAAACGATTTTCAAAAAAAGCTTGTTTCTTATGTGTAAAGTATGTGGTTGGAACTACGGAAATGTGCAAGTGTACACAATCGCAACAAGTAATAAAGTGACAAGTAAATGTCGAGTTATCGTACCCGTAGGGACTGTGAAAATAATTATTATGAATGTAATTTTAAAAACACTTTGGTGAAGAAAAATATTTTGATTTGAGGAGGTGATTAAAAACTAGGATTTTAACTAAGTAAAATAAATAAAAATAAAATAAAAGTTCCAATTAGAGGTTGCATGGGCCGGGCCGGGCCGGGTTCGGGTCGGGCCCAACTAAAAATTTAGGCCCGTTCATTGGGCTCGGGCCGGGCCCAAAAAACGGGCCTAAAATTTTGCCCAAGCCCGGCCCATATAAAAATACTAAAACCTGGGCCCGGCCTGGCCCGCCCGTATTAATTTTTTTATATTATTTTATAAATTTTAAATATATATAATATATCAAAAATATTAAAAAAATCAAAATAAATATTTTTCAACAAATTGAAAATAAATTTTAAAAAATATGTAGACTTAAATAACACTAAAATAGATGCAACTTAACAAGCAAATGCCTCTAAAATAATAACAAAATTAACAAATGTCTTTAAAATAATAACAAAATTAACAATAAAATAAGTTTTATATAATATCTAAACAATAACAACAAAATAATAGAAACATAATAGTAAAATGATAGCAAAATAAAGAGAAAAACAATAAGAAAATAATATTTAAAAAATAATTTTTTTTGCCTTTAATGAATTCGGGCCGGGCCAGGCCGGGCCCGGGCCAAAAATGCCTTACCCGAGCCCGGCCCATTTTTTAAACGGGCCTTATTTTTTTGTCCAAGCCCATTTTTCGGGCCTATATTTTTGCCCAAACCCTCCCACATTTCGGGCGGGCCTTCGGGCCGGGTCGGGCCGCCCAGCCCATGCACACCTCTAGTTCCAATGCACGATTTCAAAAGATGATTTTAATCAAGATGACATAATTGTGCTAGATTATTTACATCTCTTAACTTAGAATTATTAAACTCATGTTTATGTTGTTACCAATAAACTCACGGCAACTCGATAATTTGCTAATGTAACAGCCTGATTTAGGGGCTAGTCGGAACAGAGGTCTTGGGACCACTAATCCGGGGTCAGAGAAAATTATTTTAATGTTATTTTATGAGTTATAACATGATTATAAAGGTGCATGAAAATTTTAGTGCTTTAATTTTAGCGGTTTCATGCTTAATCGCGAAAAAGGACTAAATCGCATAAAGTGTGAAAGTTCTATTTTATTTGCTAGAGGTGCCAAATAGCCATAGAATATTAAATTAAAGGTCCTTAATGTGCAATTAGGCCCTGGAGAAGTGATGGCTGCCAAAGGGGGGACAAAGAAAGGACTTCGTCAATTGGTTAGGTGAAATTTGGTGACTAAATTGGTTTTTTTTCATAAAATAAAGAAAAGAAAAATATCACCTTTTCTCTCTATCTTCTCCATCGAAAATTAGCAGCAAAATGGGGGTTGAGAACTCAAAAATTTCAGCCAAGCTTTCCTCCTTACAAGTAAGTGATTTTGGTGGCTTTTCTTGAAAATTTTAGTACTTTTGGAACCCCTAAAGCTTAAGCTAGCTAATGAGGGGACTATTTTGCAAAATGATTAAGAGTCTAAGGTTTTTCCATGAGAGCAACTATGTTATTTTCTAAAATTTTACGGAAGAAAATAAGTCCTAGTTGTTAAATATACAACTTTTGTGAAAGGTGTTTCCATGAAACCACCTAAAATGACCTTTTTGTAAAGGTTGTGAAATAGATGATAAAGGTGTGAAATAGTTGAAATTTTGAGTTGCTATAAGAGAGAATATGAATCGGCTAGGCTTGATTGATAAAGAAATTTGACGAGAATTGATATACGAGCCTAGAGGTAAAATCGTAATTTTGCCAAAGTTTAAGGGCAAAATGGTAATTTTGCCAAAGTAGAAATTTTAAAATGTATTGATTTGTGTGGTGATTAAATGAGTAAATTTTGTTGTTATAGATCAAAGAAAACGAGATTCGAACCTAGAGCGGGGGAAAAGAGAGAAATTGACGAATAGGTCCCTTTTTACCCTTTTGGTATCGAGGCAAGTTCGTGTGCAAATAATACAACCTTAAGTGAAGTATTTGACATTTTGATGTTGTATGAATTGTATATTGTCTCCATGAAATATATTAAATACGTTTTTGACGAGATGTCAAGAAATGAAAATATTTAATTGAACTTTAAGAATAGATAGAGTGCAAATACTATGATACTAAGGTTATTAAGGTTCCGTGTAAGACAATATTTGGAATATGGCCTCAGTGTGAGATTTCGTATAAGACCATGTCAGGGACATGGTGTCGATATGATATTTCATGTAGGACCATATCAGGGATATGGCGTTGATGTGATACTGCATGTATGAGACTCAAGAGTATCTTATAGCATTTCAAGCGATTCAACAGGTATGTTGAAAATAAGGAAGTATGTGGATATGTCATGAGAGGTACAGGTATGTACCTAGAATTCATATGGATTGATTTCGGTATATAAGGAATCCATAGTAAGTTTATGTGTAAATGATGCGTTTTTTATTGCATATGTTTTACTCATTAATGCATTGCGTAAATGCGTATAATTATTGTAGAGATCTAGTAAAAATGATAGAGAGTGAGGAAATCCTCGGATGAACATTCGAAATAGGAAAATAGGAGTGAATAAATATCCGTGAATGTGAGACAAATGGTGGGCTAAGTGCGATACCACCTTATTATTTATTATCGATGGGTTGTGTGCGATACCATCGTATTTATTATCAATGGTGAGCTGTGTGCGATACCACCTTATTGTTTGTTATCGATGGGCTATGTGTGATACCATCGTATTTATTATCAATGGTGGGTTGTGTGCGATACCACCTTATTATTTGTTATCGATGGGTTATGTGCGATACCATCATGTTTAGTATTAATGGTGGGCTGTGTACGATATCACCTTATTAATTATTAAATGGTGTGTTGTGTGCGAAACCACCGAGTATTTATTATTATTCCGAGGTGTTATCGAGAAACTTGACTAAGTGAAATTACATGTGGCTTTATGGTGATAAATGTAGGGTATAAGTGCAAGTAAAGGTGAACAATATTTTATGATATGTGTTTGTGATATGCGAAGGTTTGGAATGAGTAAGCATTATGAATGATTGAGTGGGTAACCATGAGCTTAAATGTAAATCTCATTATAATACCTTTATGGTTGAGTATAATAAATGCATGTCAATAGTTGATTATTATTTGCATATGAACTTACTAAGCGTTAGTGCTTACTCATTTTCCTTTCCTATCTCTTATAGGTTAACTTAACTAGCTCGGGTTGGAGATCGCCAGGGATGCTTTCACACTATCAATCAGTCACTTTAGGTATAAGTTTTCAAGCATTCTTGAGATATGGCATGTATAGTGAACTTATCTTTTGATTAATTAAGTCATAGTTAACGTAGCCAAATGTGTTAGCCTAAAGTTGTTTATGGTTCAATTGTATATAGCCATGGATGATGGCTTATGATGGTTAAATTTTATGTATGTGTTAGCTCCCTCTCGTGAAGGTGAAGCTAGTAGGGTTATCATGGACTAAATGTGAAATTAGGTATTATAAATAATGATATGAGAATGATATATGATGTTGTATGAATGTGTGCAAATGAGGGTGGCAAGTTGGCTTGGTAGATAGCCTTACAATTGTCCACACGGGTAGACACATGGGCGTGTATCTAGGCCGTGTGAGACACACGGTCAACCTCATGGGCGTGTTGATTGGCCGTGTGTCCCCTTGCATGCTAGGTTTACAAGTCAGTATGCTCCATGGGTAGAGACACGATCGTGTGTCTCAGCCGTGTGAGAGGCACGGCCATGGACACGGGCATGTGCTCAGACCGTGTGAAATAAGTCAGTGTCAACCATGGGTAAAGCACACGGGCGTGTCGAGGTCGTGTGAGAGACATAGGCCAAGGGCACGGGCGTGTGTCCGGCCGTGTGAAAACCCCTATAGGTTCGAAATGAGAAATAAATCGACACGTGTGTGGAACACGGGCATGTGAAATTCCACACGGGCGTGTCCTTTCTTCCACACGGGCGTGTCCTTTCTTCCACACGGGCGTGTGGCCCTATTTTAAGTAAGAATTTTCTAAGTGCTTTAAAGTTTCCGGTTCGGTTCCAAACTATTCCAAATGTATGTTTAGGGCCTCGTATACCCGTAATAAGGAAGTTATGTTCATGAATGAAAAAGTTTTAGGTGGGAGCGAAATTTATATCTCGATATTGTAGGTTTAAGTCAGTTAAGTTCGGTAATGCCTCATATCATGTTTCGGTGTTGAACACGAGTAAGGGGTGTTACAGCTAACTTATGAACATACTTACCTACCAAAATCCATTTATCTCTTGACTATATCTCTACGTTAATTCAACCGATTAAACAAATTTTAATAGGTAAATATGTTAATGCACATACATACTTATGAAATTAAAATAATCTCTTGTACATATCTCTATGCCAATTCAAACAATAAATTCAATCTCATAAGCACATAAAAGATTACGCGAGGTAACAATGTATTTCTACCTTGAAACAGTTTAATCACAATAATTTTGCAAGTTATGCAAGGCTAATGTATCGCTAGATATCGTTGCTAATTTAACCCTCAGCTACCTTAGAAGATTAAACATGCACTGATTAAGTATCGTGTCAATTAATTACAATTTCAATCCGTTTAAATAATTAATTCATTAGTTACCTTAAAATTGTAATGCAAGAATAACTTAGTCATGGTTTTACTTAATCAAACATCTTATCGAGACCTATAACAACACAAACACAATTTTAATAACTTAAGTAGTCGAAATGCAATCAACCTAACATGAATTAAATTTAAGCCATATTAATTAAATTAAACATATCAACATCACAAATATTCATAGACATGTTCATAACAATAACAATAAAATTAAAAGGATAAGGAACAAGAATCAAATCTAGTGTTTCTCCGAGGCTTGACTAGTTTGCTGCTTCTCCTTCTTCTCTTGTTCTTGTTGAACCGAGGATTCCATGAACACTTGAATGCATCTCCAAATGGTGGTTGAATGACTCTTTTTCAAGAGGTGAAATCAGCAAGGGAATGGGGAAGAAAATGAAGAACAATGAAGTGGGAAAAGTGAGAGAGAAGTGGAGAATGAATGGTTTTGATATGTGTTTGAAGTGAGCAGCCAATGGGGGTATTCATAGGTTGAGAAGGCTGCTAAAAATATCCAAAATCAGCAGCCAAAGACTCCCCCATGGCCGGCCACACATGTGGCATGTTTGAAGATTTCAAACATGTTATTTTTAGGTAGGGGCAAATCTTGAAAGGCATGGATAGTGGAGGGGTTTGAATGCAAATTGAAGGAGTCTTCAAGGGCCATTTTGCAAGCCAAATAATTAGACAAACAAGCTGATTGAGTCAGCATGTGGGATGGTTTTGGGCTGCCCAGTGCTCGGTTGGATCAGTTTTCTCGGTTCAGCTCAACTGGGCCCCTTTTCATAATTAATTAATAATAATTTATTTAACCCAAATTAAATTGGATTAAAATTAAAATTAATTATATTATGAATTAATACACATAATTTGAACCATCTTGGGCTGAAATTTTAATTCGCCTTGATGCTTTAAAATTACTTCTCGGTTTTGCGCTTCTAGCAGTGTCTACCAAGCCGTTTTTCGCCCTTTGTGCAAATCTGTCAAAAATAATCAAAATTAATCAAAATTCGATAAAAAATTAATTAAAATTCAACATGTTCATAATTTGAGTGGAATTTAATTATTTTATAATTATTATATATTTTTCGACAAGAATTTTACCGAAACTACATGAAGTTAAGTTAAAAAAGGCATGTGTATATTTTCGTGTTTCCACACCCCCAAACTTAATTCATTGCTCGTCCCGAGTAATGCAAAAATTTGAAAAGAATTTCTCAGAAACACCTTTGAAAAATTCCTTCAGAACAACATTCTTTGCAAAATTATTATTTTTGTATACTTATGCTCATGAACAAGAGTTTTGATATTTATGGTACTTAAGTATACATATCATTCAAATTAATCTCAATCATTCTTATGATAGAAAAAAAAAGGCTAAATGCTTCCAAATAAAGACATGTTAAATTCCTACTAATTTGATTTTATTCACTTACTCAAGATTAAGCTGCAATAATTAACTTTAACTTATGCCTTTATATGTTGAACATAGCAATTTCTCTCCACTAATGTAGGTAGTATAGAAACTTGAATCAATAGGTGTAATGGCCTAAATTCAAGGTTATCGGAATAATGGTTTCGCAACCATAAATCCGATTTAAATAAAAATTTATTTCAATATATTTGCATGAATATTTATATGATAGGAAATATTTTTATAAATATTTATAAAATGTTAGTAATGTGGTATTAAATTTTCGTTAGAACATTTTATTGTTTGGGTAGGAAATTAAATGAAAAGGACTAGATTGAAATGAAAGTAAAAGTTAAATTATAGATTAAAAGAAATTATGAAGGACCAAAATGGTAATTATACCATTTTGTAAAGTTGAGGCGGTTTAAGTATGAAAATCTGAGATTTTTTTTAAAGTATATTATTATATTATTATATTATATATATTATTATATTATATTATATATATATATACAAACAAACTAAAGAAAAAAGAGTTAGAAACAAAAAAGAAACAGAGAGTAAAGACGAAACAGAGAAAGAAAAAGAGAAAAGAAAGAAGAAAAAAAAAATAGAAAGTTTGAAGCTTGGAGTTTAATTTGGTAAGTTAATTTAGTCCTTTTCTTTTAATTTTGATGCTTTATAAGTTTTAGAACAAAGTTTTGATGAATTTAAGTTGAAGTTTTTGAAGTTTTAGAGTTTTTGAATATAGCATATGATGAATAAAATGATGAATTAGTGGTTTAACTGAAAGAATTTGAAGTTAGAATTGGATAAAGGACTTAATTGTAAAACAAGCTATAAGAAAACAGTTTAGGGACAGCAGCAGTAGAGTAAGTTTGAAAATTCACCAAAACTCGTAAAAGTGGAATTAGAAGTTGAGTGAGATATGAAATTAAAGCTTATTGAGTCTATTTTCATATGAAAGAAACAAGGAAAGAAAAGAAGTTCTGTATTTTGAGATATTTGGATTTTTGTAAGACTGGTTCAGAATGAATCCGGGTTCCTCTGTTTTGACTTTAGAAAATCATCAAAAATTGAATAAAAATAATTAGGGGCTTAAATTTATATTTTTAGAATCCTGAATGAGTATATTTTCAATAGGAATAAACAAGAACATCATCTGAATCTTGTATAAAGAGATAATTAATTTTTAGTGAAGAAGGGTCAGAACTGCCAGACAGCAGAACAGGGGTGACTTTGATGAATAAACTGTACTTATTGGCTAAACCAAAAATTCTGAAACTTTTATGGAAAGAAGATATGTGAGTCTAGTTTCAGGGAAAATTAACGGTTCTTCATTTGGAGTTCTGTAGCTCAAGATAAAAATAATTTAGTGACTATGACTCAAGTAGACAGTTTTGAATGAACTAAAAATAATAATAGAATTATAGAAAATGCTACATGTGAACATGAAATGTATTGAATTGATGATTGAATTTATTTATTTAGATTTAGAAAACTCAAATACGAAGCTAGATCGAGGAAAGGAAAAAGTCCCGGATTAGTAGATTTTGTGTACGAACAAGTATCGAGGTAAGTTCATGTAACTTGAATTATATTCTTAAATGCTTGAAATGTATGTTATTGATGATGAAAATTGATGATACATTGGTATATTTGATGAAAAAAAAAAAAGAAGAAATCCCGGTTGAATGAATGGAAAATTCGATGGATATCTCTGAAAAAGGAATTGACGGTAAAAAGGATCTAGCCCGGACGGGTGATCCTATCCTGATATAGCCCTCCCGAAGAATATGTGGAAAATGGATTTAGCCCGGACGGGTAATCCGAATTAGGGTCTGAATTTAGCCTGGACTGGTAATTCAGATCCAAGCTCATTAGAGTAATTGTCATTGCAGGGGATTTAGCCTGGACTGGTAATCCCGACAATACTCTATGAGTTTATATTACAAGGGATTTAGCCTGGACTGGTAATCCCGCTGTAAGGATGAGGTTCGCGGGAGTGTGCTCTCTGAAATGGAAATGTGCGCACATGAATATGAATTGACGGACCCGAATTTGTACACTAAAGTGTACCTCTGAAAATCCATCGAAATTCCGAGTAATTCAATGGGATAAATATAAAAAAAAATATGGAAATTATGGTATTGATGAGCTCATCAATCATAGTATATATTATTGATATATGGAAATTATTGGACTGACTTGAATGTTGAGTTTGTAAATGTTAGGGTAATAATGCATTGAATGGGTATATGAATGTTTATCGCTTGTATTGTAAATATTAGGTAAGTATAATTCTTGTTACATGGGCTTACTAAGCACAAAGTGCTTACCCTATTTCCTTTTTCCCTGTTTTGTAGTGTTAAGAGCTCGGAGGTCGGATTGGTGGGAGACTCATCACACTATCAACCCCAGTATTTCGGTATTTAAAGAAACTTTAGTTTGGAAATGAATGGCATGTATAAGCTAATAAAATAAATGTTACTATGAAATGAATGTAAGGTCAACCATTGGTATGGCTTATGTGTTAAAGTTATCTTATAAATATGCATGAATTATTTTGAAAATATGTTGAATTGGAATGGTCTTGGTTTTTTTAAAAAAAAAATTCGTAAATTCTGGTAATGCCTCGTACCTTATTCTGACAACGAATACGGGTAGGAGGTGTTACATTTGTTGGTATCAGAGCTACGGTTTAGCCGGTTCTAGGATCGATATAGCAAATACGGATTAGCTATACATGCCATTTAAATTATTTTTGATAGTGTGATATCTCCTGACCATTTAAATTGTGTTTTCCTTATAGTAATGTCATCTGACCGAGCTCAATCTGAGGAAGCTGGAAGTCATGCTCCGGCTTCAGTACAAAGAGAAGAAACTAGCAGTAGAAGGCCCGATATAGAGGGTCAAGGGGAGGAGGCAAAAATAGCCTTCTTTCAAATGATGAATGAATGGTTTACCCAGTACATAAGAACTAACCCTACAGTGCAGCAAACTCAAGCTCCCCTTCCTGTTCCTCCACCGGTTCCCGAGATTCCACAGGGTACAGGTACTGAATCTGTCAGAAAAGGAAAAGCTCCGGTCGACAAAATCCGAAAATATGGGGCCGAAGAATTTTGAGCAACAGTTGATGATGATCCCGAAAGAGCTAAATTTTGGCTAGAAAATACTACTCGGGTTTTGGAGGAATTATCTTGCACGCCAGAAGAAGACACAGCTTATCATTGGTGGAATACTAAAGCTTCAGTTGTTCCGAAAGAAGAAATTACATGGGAATTCTTCCAGACCGAGTTCAAAAAGAGATATATTAGCCAGAGATTCCTTGATCAGAAAAGAAAAGAATTTCTTGAGCTGAAACAGGGCAATAGATCAGTATCTGAGTATGAAAGAGAATTTGTTCGGTTGAGTAAATATGCTCGAAAATGGGTACAGTCTGAAGCTGAAATGTGCAAACGATTCGAAGAAGGGTTGAATAAAGAAATTAAGCTACTTATTGGAATTCTTGAAATTCGAGAGTTTGCTACACTAGCAGAGCGAGCTTATAAAGCAGAAGAATGGAACAAAGAAAAGAAACAGGCTGAGAGGGAAGCTCGAATTTTTAGTAAAAGACCAATGGGAAAATCTCAGTTTTCTGCTCCAAAGAAATTGAAGAAGTACCAGGATCGTTCTACCTCAACCACTGGGTATTCGGATAGAGTGCGAGGTTCACAGTGCACTAATTCAAGACCTTCCACTCCATCAGTGACCAGTGTTGGCAGTGTTGGTACCCCTAAGCCGAGATGCCAGTATTGTAATAAAGCTCATTTTGGTGAATGTCGATTTAAGAGCGGGGCTTGTTACCGATGTGGTTCTTTTGACCATTTCCTCAGAGATTGTCCAGAAAGAAGTGAAAAAGAAGCTGAATATATATTGAAGCCAAGTAATCCATCTTTGAGGGGTAGACCATCTCGACCATCCGATAATGTCAGTGGTAGCCGAGGAGCTACAAAAGATACTGCAAGTAGGCCTGAGACACGAGCGCCTTCTAGGACATATGTCATGTGTACCAGAGAAGATGCCTCAGCACCCGATGTTATTACTGGTACATTTTCTTTACTTGATACTAATATTACTGCATTAATTGATCCCGGTTCTACGCATTCATATATATGTGTAAAGCTTGCATGCGTTAAAGATTTATCTGTTGAATCTACTGAATTTGTGGTTAAAGTCTCGAACCCCTTTGGCCAATCTATTTTGGTGGATAAAATTTGTAAAAATTGTCCACTGATGGTAAGAGGTTATTGTTTCCTGGCTGATTTGATGTTACTGCCATTTGATGAGTTTGATGTGATATTGGGCATGGATTGGTTAACTCAGCATGATGCAGTAGTAAACTGTAAACAGAAATATATTGTGTTGAAGTGTCAGAATGGTGAATTACTTCGGGTTAAATCTGATCAGACAGATGGATTATCTGATGTGATTTCAGTTATTACTGCTCAGAGGTATGTCAAAAAGGGGTATGATGCTTTTCTTGCTTATGTATTAGATACCAAGGTATCTGAGTCGAAGATTCAAGTAGTGCCAGTGGTATGCGAATTTTCTGATGTGTTTCCAGAAGAGTTACCAGGGTTGCCACCAGAAAGAGAAGTGGAATTTTCTATAGATTTAATTCCGGGAACTACTCCGATTTCCATAGCTCCGTACCGAATGGCTCCTACAGAATTAAAGGAATTAAAGACACAGTTACAGGAACTTGTTGATAGAGGTTTTGTCCGACCGAGTCATTCACCTTGGGGTGCTCCGGTTCTGTTTGTGAAAAAGAAAGATGGGTCTTTGAGATTGTGTATTGACTATCGACAGCTCAATAAAGTAACTATAAAGAATAAGTATCCGTTGCCCCGGATTGATGATTTATTTGATCAGCTGAAAGGTGCTACTGTATTTTCAAAGATTGATCTCCGATCGGGCTACTATCAGTTACGAGTAAAGGAGTCAGATGTGCCAAAGACAGCTTTCAGAACCAGGTACGGGCATTATGAGTTTCTGGTTATGCCGTTTGGGTTGACTAATGCACCTGCAGTATTTATGGATTTGATGAATCAGATATTCAGACCGTACTTAGATAGGTTTGTGGTAGTTTTCATTGATGATATTTTGGTTTATTCTCGAGATGAAGAAGAACATGCAGAACATTTGAGAATTGTGTTGCAAATTTTGCGAGAGAAACAGTTATATGCTAAATTCAGTAAATGTGAATTTTGGCTTCGAGAAGTGGGTTTTCTTGGACATATTGTATCAGCTGAAGGCATCAGGGTAGATCCAAGTAAAATCTCATTGGAGTCCATCGAAGACTGTATCTGAAGTTAGAAGTTTCTTGGGTTTAGCTGGTTACCATCGGAGATTTGTACAGGGATTCTCTATGATAGCTTCTCCGATGACTCGATTATTACAGAAAGATGTAAAGTTCGAGTGGACTGATAAATGTCAACAGAGTTTCAACCGATTGAAAGATCTACTAACGAAAGCACCAGTATTAGTGCAGCCTGAACCGGGTAAGGAGTTTGTTATTTACAGTGATGCCTCATTAAATGGTTTAGGTTGTGTCTTGATGCAAGAAGGTAAAGTAATAGCCTATGCTTCAAGACAACTTAAACTACATGAAAGAAATTATCCTGTACATGATCTTGAGTTAGCTGCTATTGTTTTTGCATTGAAGATATGGCGGCATTATTTGTACGGTGAGAAATGTCATATTTATACTGATCATAAAAGCTTGAAATATTTGATGACACAGAAAGATTTGAATTTGAGACAGCGCAGGTGGCTTGAACTGATAAAGGACTATGACTTGATTATTGATTATCATCCGGGTAAGGCAATGTTGTGGCTGATGCTTTGAGTCGAAAATCTCTGTTTGCTTTACGAGTTATGAATACCCGATTGTCACTGACTGATGATGGTTCAATCATAGCTGAATTAAGAGCTAAACCGACATTTCTACAACAAATATGTGAAGCTCAGAAGAATGATGAGAAGTTACAGGTTAAACGGGCACAATGTAAGTCAGGTACTGATTCTGAATTTCAAGTTGGGGTTGATGATTGTTTATTATTCAGAGGTAGGGTATGTGTACCCAAGAATTCAGAGCTCATACAGAAAATTTTACACGAGGCTCACAGTGGTACTATGTCTGTACATCCGGGAAGTAATAAAATGTATAATGATTTGAAGAAGATGTACTGGTGGCCAGGTATGAAACGTGATATTTCTGAGTTTGTATCAAGATGTTTGATATGTCAACAGGTCAAAGCAGAACATCAGGTACCTTCGGGGTTACTTCAGCCAATTACTATACCAGAATGGAAATGGGAAAGAATCACTATGGATTTTGTATCGGGATTACCATTGTCTTCGAGGAAAAAAGATGTTATTTGGGTGATTGTTGACCGATTGACAAAGTCAGCACACTTTATTCCGGTACGTATGGATTATTCTTTAGATAAACTGGCTGAATTGTACATATCTGAGATTGTCAGGCTACATGGAGTGCCTGTCTCCATTATATCAGATAGAGATCCCCGATTTACGTCTCGTTTCTGGGATAAATTACAAGAAGCTTTGGGTACTCAGTTGTATTTCAGTACTGCATTTCATCCTCAGACAGATGGCCAATCTGAGCGTGTAATTTAAGTATTGGAAGATATGCTCCGATGTTGTACACTAGAGTTTAAAGGTAATTGGGAGAGGTATCTACCTTTGATTGAATTTGCTTACAATAACAGTTATCAGTCCAGTATTAAAATGGCTCCATATGAAGCTTTGTATGGTAGAAAATGTAGAACACCATTGTATTGGACAGAGCTTAGTGAAAAGAAGATAATGGGGTTGATTTAATCCGGGAAACAGAAGAAAAAGTGAAGGTTATTCGGGATAGTTTAAAAGCAGCTTCCGATCGCCAAAAATCATATGCCGATCTTAAACGAAAAGAGATTGAATTTCAGGTTGGTGACAAGGTATTCCTGAAAGTGTCTCCTTGGAAGAAAGTTCTCCGGTTCGGTCGAAAAGGTAAATTGAGTCCAAGATTTATCGGGTCATATGAGATCATAGAAAGAATTGGACCGGTCACTTATCGGTTGGCATTACCACCAGAACTTGATAGAATCCATAATGTTTTTCATGTGTCTATGCTACGACGATATCGGTCAGATCCTTCACATGTTATTTCTCCGATAGAAGTGGAGATTCAACCGGATATGAGTTACAGTGAAGAACCGATCAAGATATTGGCATGGGAAACAAATGAGCTTAGAAATAAAAAAATAAATTTGGTGAAAGTATTGTGGCAAAAACACGAGATTGAGGAAGCGACATGGGAACCGGAGGAGGCAATGAGGAAACAATATCCAAACCTCTTTACTGGTAAGATTTTCGAGGACAAAAATCCTTAAAAGGGGGGGAGAGTTGTAATGGCCTAAATTCAAGGTTATCGGAATAATGGTTTCGCAACCATAAATCCGATTTAAATATAAATTTATTTCAATATATTTGCATGAATATTTATATGATCGGAAATATTTTTATAAATATTTATAAAATGTTAGTAATGTGGTATTAAATTTTCGTTAGAAAATTTTATCGTTTGGGTAGGAAATTAAATGAAAAGGACTAGATTGAAATGAAAGTAAAAGTTAAATTATAGATTAAAAGAAATTATGAAGGACCAAAATGGCAATTATACTATTTTGTAAAGTTGAGGCGGTTTAAGTATGAAAATCTGAGATTTTTTTTAAAGTATATTATTATATTATTATATTATATTATTATATTATATTATTATATATTATATATATACAAAAAAAAAGAAAAAAGAGTTAGAAACAGAAAAAACAGAGAGTAAAGACGAAACAGAGAAAGAAAAAGAGAAAAGAAAGAAGAAAAAGGAAAAATAGAAAGTTTGAAGCTTGGAGTTTAATTTGGTAAGTTAATTTAGTCCTTTTCTTTTAATTTTGATGCTTTATAAGTTTTAGAACAAAGTTTTGATGAATTTAAGTTGAAGTTTTTGAAGTTTTAGAGTTTTTGAATATAGCATATGATGAATAAAATGATGAATTAGTGGTTTAATTGAAAGAATTTGAAGTTAGAATTGGATAAAGGACTTAATTGTAAAACAAGCTATAAGAAAACAGTTTAGGGACAGCAGCAGTAGAGTAAGTTTGAAAATTCACCAAAACTCGTAAAAGTGGAATTAGAAGTTGAGTGAGATATGAAATTAAAGCTTATTGAGTCTATTTTCATATGAAAGAAACAAGGAAAGAAAAGAAGTTCTGTATTTTGAGATATTTGGATTTTTGTAAGACTGGTTCAGAATGAATCCGGGTTCCTCTATTTTGAATTTAGAAAATCATAAAAAATTGAATAAAAATAATTAGGGGCTTAAATTTATATATTTAGAATCCTGAATGAGTCTATTTTCAATAGGAATAAACAAGAACATCATCTGAATCTTGTATAAAGAGATAATTAATTTTTAGTTAAGAAGGGTCAGAACTGCCAGACAGCAGAACAGGGGTGACTTTGATGAATAAACTGTACTTATTGGCTAAACAAAAAATTCTGAAACTTTTATGGAAATAAGATATGTGAGTCTAGTTTCAGGGAAAATTAACGGTTCTTCATTTGGAGTTCTGTAGCTCAAGATAAAAATAATTTAGTGACTATGACTCAAGTAGACAGTTTTGAATGAACTAAAAATAATAATAGAATTATAGAAAATGCTACATGTGAACATGAAATGTATTGAATTGATGATTGAATTTATTTATTTAGATTCAGAAAACTCAAATACGAAGCTAGATCGAGGAAAGGAAAAAGTCCCGGATTAGTAGATTTTGTGTACGAACAAGTATCGAGGTAAGTTCATGTAACTTGAATTATATTCTTAAATGCTTGAAATGTATGTTATTGATGATGAAAATTGATGATACATTGGTATATTTGATGAAAAAAAAAAAGAAGAAATCCCGGTTGAATGAATGGAAAATTCGATGGATATCTCTGAAAAAGGAATTGACGGTAAAAAGGATCTAGCCCGGACGGGTGATCCTATCCTGATATAGCCCTCCCGAAGAATATGTGGAAAATGGATTTAGCCCGGACGGGTAATCCGAATTAGGGTCTGAATTTAGCCTGGACTGGTAATTCAGATCCAAGCTCATTAGAGTGATTGTCGTTGCAGGGGATTTAGCCTGGACTGGTAATCCCGACAATACTCTATGAGTTTATATTACAGGGGATTTAGCCTGGACTGGTAATCCCACTGTAAGGATGAGGTTCGCGGGAGTGTGCTCTCTGAAATGGAAATGTGCGCACATGAATATGAATTGACGGACCCGAATTTGTACACTAAAGTGTACCTCTGAAAATCCATCGAAATTCCGAGTAATTCAATGGGATAAATATAAAAAAAATGGAAATTATGGTATTGATGAGCTCATCAATCATAGTATATATTATTGATATATGGAAATTATTGGACTGACTTGAATGTTGAGTTTGTAAATGTTAGGGTAATAATGCATTGAATGGGTATATGAATGTTTATCGCTTGTATTGTAAATATTAGGTAAGTATAATTCTTGTTACATGGGCTTACTAAGCACAAAGTGCTTACCCTATTTCCTTTTTCCCTGTTTTGTAGTGTTAAAAGCTCGGAGGTCGGATTGGTGGGAGACTCATCACACTATCAACCCCAGTATTTCGGTATTTAAAGAAACTTTAGTTTGGAAATGAATGGCATGTATAAGCTAATAAAATAAATGTTACTATGAAATGAATGTAAGGTCAGCCATTGGTATGGCTTATGTGTTAAAGTTATCTTATAAATATGCATGAATTATTTTGAAAATATGTTGAATTGGAATGGTCTTGGTTTTTTTTAAAAAAAAAATTCGTAAATTCTGGTAATGCCTCGTACCTTATTCTGACAACGAATACGGGTAGGGGGTGTTACAATAGGTCTTTAAAAAGGTTGTAACTTGGCTAGGCTAGGGGTAGGTAAAAGATAGATAAATTTAGGCTAAAAGCCCTAAACTTAGCTTCAATCGGACCTTCAGAATAATTACCTTCAGTGCACCAACTTACTTTGCTTTCACATGCTCTTTTGTACATCTATTTTTTTTCAAATATTTATGCTCTCTTTTTTTGTTCTTTTTCTTCTTCTTTTTTTCACGAGCATTTTACTGTATGTACACCTGAGATAATAACTCTAATGATTCTAGTGGAACTTCCTGAGTGAATCTCTTCGTTTTAGCTTCTAACAAAGCCAAACATCCCACGTCTTCATCATCACTTGGTGAATCCACTAGTAGAATACATTCTAATGGATCATCTACAGGCTCCAGCTCTATAAAAGCCAGCGATTCCATCTTGGAAATAGCAGAACAGTCTTCAACTACATCTGGGGATTTAGCAGCATCGAAGTCATTAAAAAACACATTGTCATAAAAAATTTCTTTCAACTGAGTATCTCGTTGCTACTTCTAGAATCGTTGAGGATATGGTAATGGTGGAATCTTAGCTTTAATCGAACAACTCTTCTGTGGAAATTTTTCTGCATCTGATAAGGGTGTTAGATAATCATAACTAACTGGTTTAGAGTTTACCTAATCAAGTATCACTAAATCTAATTTCTGTGATACAGGAGTTCCAACACTTCCTCTTTGTCTTGAGCTACAACAGGCTCATCTTGAACCTCAACCACCTTGGGCTCCAATGTTTTTCCACGTGGCAAAGAGACTGCATTGCAATGTTCTTTGCCCAAAATTTTTGGATTTTCTGTGTCGCTCGGCCAAATACCTTGGGGTTTATTTAGAAGTTCATTGGTTATTTGACCCATTTGATTCTTCAGATTTCTTAAAGTGGTATCATTCTTTGCTATGTATGCCTTCAACAGCTTCTCCAAAGATCACTGAAGAGGTTAAGCGCATGGTGTGCCAGAATAGAGATCATGAGAGAGGTAAGAATAAGAAGGATTCGGAGCCCTCTAATTCTATTCAAAGGCCTAAGAAACGGGCCAGGCCTGAGGGGCCTTCTAGAGTATGAGTTTCAGTTGCTCCTACTGGGGTTCAGCCATGCGGTAATTGTGGTAGGTGCTATCCGAGTGAGTATTAGAGGAGATTGGGAGCATGTCTACGTTGTGGGTCGTTGGAGCATCGGATTAGAGAGTGCCCACATCGTTCTGATCAAATGTAAGCTATGGGTCCGGGTTTTGTTCAGCCTCAGAGGGTAGTACAGTAACCACCTAGGGGCCGTGGTTCGGCCAGGGGTGGTAATGGTTTGGGTAGAGGACATAGAGCACCAAGTAGAAGTACTAATCAGACTGTGGTGAGGCAGCCTACACTAGTTTATGCTGCTCGATACTGAGAGGATAGAGACACCCCTGATGTGATTACGGGTACGTTCCTTATTTTTTATGCTCCTTATACTGCCTTGATAGATATAGGGTCAACACACTCCTATATAGCTAGTTCTGTCTTTGGTAATTTGGGGATTCCTGTTAACAATACTTTTTGTGAGATTTCTATATTGAGTCTGTTGCGTCAATCTATTCGGGTAAATAGACTGTATAGGAATGTACCGATGTAAGTTCAAATGGTTGTATTTTCGATAAATCTGATGGAGCTACTGTTTGGGGAGTTTGATTTAATTTTGGGTATGGACTGGCTAGTAGAGCACTGAGTCGGTTTGGATTACGCGACTAAAAGGGTCGTTCTGAGAACCAAGAGTGATGTGGAAGTTGTGGTGATCAGTGAACTTTGGGATTATTTGTTTAACGTAATCTCCGCTCTAGTGGCTGAAAGACTGGTTCAGAAAGGTCTGAGGCATATTTGTCATTTGTAAGTGTTTCAGTTTTGGGAGACTCTTCTGTCGGGGATATCAAAATAGTGAGGGAATTTTCGGATGTATTTCCCGATGAATTATCGGGTTTATCTCCGAATCAAGAAGTTTGTGTTTGGCATTGAACTTTTACTGGATACAGCTCCGGTGTCCACCGCTCCATATCGTATGGCACCGAAAGAGCTTATGAAGCTTAAGGCTTAGCTTCCAGAACTTTTAGATCATGGGTTCATCTGTCTTAGTGTGTCTCCGTAAGGGGCACTGGTTTTGTTTGTGAAGAAAAAGTGCGGTACCATAAGGATGTGTATCGATTACCCGCAATTGAATAAGCTAACTGTGAAGAATAAGTACCCACGTCCGAGGATCAATGATTTGTTTGATTAATTTCATGGGGCTTCAGTATTCTCTAAGATAGATCTCCGTTCTGGGTATCATCAACTTAGAGTTAAGAAAGTTGATATGTTTAGGACGACTTTTAGGACTCGTTATGGGCACTATGAGTTCCTAGTCATACCCTTTGGTTTCATGAATGCTCTGGCAGCATTCATGGATCTGATGAACTGGGTTTTCCAACCGTATCTGGATCAGTTGGTTGTAGCCTTTATTGACGATATTTTGGTGTACTTTAAGACCGAGGATGAGCATGATGAGCATCTTAGAGTAATACTTCAGATATTGCGTGAGAAATAGCTCTATGCTAAGTTGAGCAAATGTGAATTATGATTATGAGAAGTAACATTTCAGGGGCACATGCTTTCTATTAAGGGGCTCCAAGTTGATCCTTGAAAGATTGAGGTTGTACTTGATTGGAAACAGCCTAAGAATGTTTCTGATATTCGCAGTTTTTTGGGTCTTGCAGGTTATTATCGACGGTTTGTTGAGGGCTTTTCGTTGATTGCAACTCCTCTGACTAAGCTTCTGCATAAGAATGTTTCTTTTGTCTGGGCTGATGCGCAACAATCGAGCTTTGAGAAGCTTAAGTCTGTTCTGGCTCAGGCTCCTATTCTGATACAGCCTGAATCTGGTAAAGAGTTTGTGGTTTACAGTGATGCGTCACACATCGGTTTGGGATGTGTATTGATGCAATATGGTAAGGTTGTAGCTTGTACGTCCCGACAACTTAAGTCACACGAGGGAAATTATCCGACGCATGATCTTGAGTTAGCTTCCGTGGTGTTTGTTTTAAAGATCTGGAGGTACTATCTCTATGATGAGAGGTGTATCATCTACACTGATCACAACAGCCTCAAGTAGCTTTTTACTCAAAAGGAGTTGAATCTCAGACAGCGTTAATAGATTGAGCTGCTCAAAGATTACGACTATAAGATAGAATATTATCCCGGTGCTCTTAATTGAAGAGAAATGTTTGATTTGAGGGCGATGTTCGCTCTTTTCAATTTGTTTTCATGATGAAAGTTTGTTAGCCGAGTTGCAAGTTAAATCGACTTGGATTGATCAAATTCGGGATAAGCAGTTGGGGATGATTATCTGGTTTGGCAGTTCTATTAGGTTGAAAATGGTAGTACATCTAATTTTGGGTTAACAATGATAGGGTTCTGTATTTTCGAGGGTGGGTTTGTGTACCGAACAACTTCGATTCGAGACAGTCGATTCTGAAGGAAGCGCATAGTAGTTGTTATGCTATGCATCCCGGTAGAAATAAGATGTATCGAGATCTCCGTGAACTGTATTGGTGACTAGGTTTGAAACGAGAGGTGACAGATTTTGTTGTTTGTTGTTTGATGTGCCAGCAAGTTAAGGCTTAGCACCAGTTGCCTTCGGGTTTGCTCTAACCCATTAAGATTCCCTTATGGAAATGGGAACGTGTTACGATGGACTTCATTAGTGGGTTGCCTTTAACATCTACTAAGACGGATTTTGTTTGGGTCATCGTGGATCAATTAACCAAGTCGGTCTATTTCATTTCGATTCAGAAAGATTATTCTTTGCAGAAGTTAGCCAAGCTCTACGTTTATGAGATTGTGAGATTTCACGGGGTTCCAATTTCGATAATTTCTGATAGGGATCCTCGCTTCACTT
Source organism: Gossypium australe (assembly GCA_005393395.2). NCBI lineage: Eukaryota > Viridiplantae > Streptophyta > Magnoliopsida > Malvales > Malvaceae > Gossypium > Gossypium australe. The sequence goes on along the minus strand of CM016614.1, from coordinate 61,862,045 downwards.
CTCGATTTTAGAAGAAACTCTATGAAGCTTTGGGTTCAAGGTTAGACTTTAGTACTACTGCATTTCATCCTCAGACCGATGGTTAATTTGAGAGGATGATTCAAATACTGGAGGATATGCTTCGGATTTGTGTGATTGATTTCCGAGAGAGTTGAGAGGATTTTCTACCTTTAGTTGAGTTTGCCTACAATAACAGTTTTCAGTCTAGCATCTAGATGGTACCTTACGAGGCTCTATATGGACATAAGTGTCGTACTCCGCTGTGTTGGACTGAGTTAGGTGAACGACGGGTTTTCGATCCAGAGTTGGTTTCCGAGACAGAAGACAAAGTCAGGTTGATACGAGATTGTCTTAAGGCAGCTTCTGATAGACAGAAGTCCTATGCAGATCTGAATAGTAGGGATATCGAGTACTCTGTGGGTGATTTTGTCTTTCTTAATGTATCATCGTGGAAGAAAGTTCTGCAGTTTGGACGTAAGGGCAAGTTGTGGCCTAGGTTTATTGGGCCGTATTGGATTATGAGATGTGTGGGATCGGTCGTTTATCAGTTAGAGCTACCTCCAGAGTTAGACCGTACCCATGACATATTCCACGTCTCTATGTTGAGGTAGTATCGGTCTGACCCATCTAACGTTGTTTCTGTTGAGGAGATCGAGGTTAAACCAGATTTGACATTTGAGGAGGAGCCGATTCAGATTTTGGATCGAGACGTAAATATACTGAGGAGGAAGCCTATTACGTTAGTTAAGGTTCTGTGGTGGAATCATGGCACTGAGGAAGCCACGTGGGAACCTAAGGACTCGATGCGTCAGTAGTATCGTCACCTGTTCGAATCAGGTAAATTTCGAGGCCGAAATTTCTTTTAGGGGTTAAAATTGTAACACCCTGAATAATTGGAACGACGGAAATGTGCAAGTGTACACAACCACAAGAAGTAATAAAGTGACAAGTAAATGTCGAGTTATCGTACCCACAGGGACTGTGAAAAGAATTATTTATTAATGCAATTTTAAAAACACTTTGGTGATGAAAAATATTTTGATTTGAAGAAGTGATTAAAAACTAGGATTTAACAAAGTAAAATAAATAAAAATAAAATAAAAGTTCCAATGCACGATTTCAAAAGATGATTTTAATCAAGATGACATAATTGTGTTAGATTAATTGTATTTCTTAACTTAGAATCATGTTCATGTTGTTACGAATAAATTCACGGCAACTCGGTAATTTGCTAACTTATGAACATACTTATCTACCAAAATCCATTTATCTCTTGACTATATCTCTATGTCAATTCAACCGGTTAAACAAATTCTAATAACCAAATGTGTTAATGCACATACATACTTATAAAATTAAAATAATCTCTTGTACATATCATATATGCCAATTCAAAAAATTAATTCAATCTCATAAGCACATAAAAGATTACGTGAGGTAACAATGTATTTCTACCTTGAAACAGTTTAATCACAATAATTTTGCAAGTTATGCAAGGCTAATGTATCGCTAGATACCATTGATAATTTAACCCTCAGCTACCTTAGAAGATTAAACATGCACTGATTAAGTATCGTGTCAATTAATTACAATTTTAATCCGTTTAAATAATTAATTCATTAGTTACCTTACAATTGTAATGCAAGAATAACTTAGTCATGGTTTTACTTAATCAAACATTTTGCTGAGGCCTATAACAACACAAACACAATTTTAATAAATTAAGTAGACAAAATGCAATCAACCTAACACGAATTAAATTTAAGCCATATTAATTAAATTAAACATATCAACATCATAAATATTCATAGACATGTTCATCATAACAATAACAAAATTAAAAGGATAGGGAACAAGAATCAAATCTGATGTTTTCTCCGTGGCTTGACTAGTTTGCTCCACTCTTCCTTCTCCGCTTGTTCTTGTTGAATCGAGGCTTCTATGAACACTTGAATGCTGCTCCAAATGGTGGTTGATTGACTTTTTTTTAAGAGGTGAAATCCGCAAGGGAATAGGGGAAGAAAATGAAGAACAATGGAAGGGAATGAAGAGAGAAAAATGAGAGAGAAGTAAAGAGATGAGAAGGGTTGAGATGTGTTTGAAATGAGCAGCCTAGGGGGTATTTATAGGTTGAGAAGGCTGGCTGCTAAAAATAGCCAAAATCAGCAGCCAAAGACTCCCCAGTGGCCTGCCACACATGTGGCATGTTTGAAGACTTCAAACATGCTATTTTAAGGTAGGTGCAAATCTAGAAAGGCATAAATAGTGGAGGGGTTTGAATACAATTTGAAGGAGTCTTCAAGGGCCATTTTACAAGCCAAATAATCAGGCAAGCAATCTGATTGGGTCAGCATGTGGGGCGGTTTTGGGCTGCCCAGTGCTCGAATGGATCGGTTTTCTCGGTTCAGCTCAACTGGGCCCCTCTTCATAATTAATTAATAATCATTTATTTAACCCAAATTAAATCGGATTAAAATTAAAATTAATTATATTAAGAATTAATAAACATAATTTGGACCGTCTTAGGTTGAAAAAATTAATTCGCTTTGATGCTTTAAAATTGCTTCTCGGTTTTGTGCTTTTAGCAGTGTTTGTCAAGCTATTTTTTGCCCTTTTTACAAATTTGTCGAAAATAATTAAAATTAAACAAATTTTGATATAAAATTAATTAAAATTCAACATGTTCATAATTTGGGTGCAAAATAATTATTTTATAATAATTATATATTTTTAGACAAGAATTTTACTAAAATTGCATGAATTTGAGTTAAAAATGGCATGAAAAAGTGTGTATATTTTTGTGTTTCCAATAAATTATTTATGTTTTTGTGAATTTTGTCATAAACGAGTATCTATTTTAGTGGCTAAGTGTTTTAAGTGTGTGTATGAGATCTTGGATTTGAGTCTCACTTTTGAAAATTATGTTATTTTTGGTCTTAGCCTTATCCCTTTTAGGTACGCTTATGTTATATTCTGGGTAAATTCATATCAGAATGAGCCTATTGGTTCGAGTGGTAAGGTGTCATCTTGTCTTAAGGTTTCTTGTTCGAGTCCTTGTGTGAACGAGAATGTTAATTTTTGTTTCGGTTGTTTGATAGAGGTTCGGTGGAGTTGGGATTCTGAGGTAGTTGGATGAGGTTAGTGGTCGAATTTAGTGGGATTTGGTGGTTAGTGGGGTTGTGGGAGTTGTGATGTAGTGGGATTTTGTTTCAAATTAAATTAATTTTATTTTTTATTTTATTTAATTTAATTTTTCTCTCTGTGGTCAAACTTTTCTAACGTTCCCCATTCTCTTTTTCTCTGCAATTCATTTTCTTTTTCGTTTCCCTTCAATTCTGCCCACAATCTTTTCTTTTTGTCATTGCATTTCTGATTTTCGGCGTTCTTTGTGCGATTCTAGTAAGTGAGGTTTCACTCATCTATAGGGTTTGATTTCTGTAGGGTCATTTGAATTTATTCTTTCTTTATAACGTAATAGTGTGGTTAAGGGATTTGATTCTGTGAATTTATGGCGTAGGGGAGGGCGGTGAACCTGTGAATTTCGCTTTAACGGCTTAAACCGTGATAGTAATTGTTTTCTTTAGCGATAAGTTGGTGTGAGCTATTAGGTTTTATGTCAATAAATTCATAAATTAGTTGTTAATTAGTCATTTTAATGCTGTTTCTAGGTTCTGGTGGTCTCGAGATTGCTGTAGCATAAAAAAGGAATTAGGTGTGTAACAAAAACACGAGAAATCGAGGTTTAGTGAAAGTCGAAAAAGTGGCCTATCGACACCATACAGGCATGTGCCTGGTCGTGTGATGGAAATATGTATGGCCGTGCGGATCACACGAGCTAGGCCAAATTGGGTGTGTGGGCCATGGGCCAGGTCGTGTGGGCCACAAGGGCAAGGCCAAATTAGGCGTGTCGGCCCATATGGGCATGTGGGCCAAAAATTCTGAAAATTTCCCTAGGGTCGCATAAGTCGTTCTAATCGACTATGGGTCTTCCGTAGGGTCTTAAGGGCAAACAAACCCTAATACATGATACCTTCCTAATCTAATAGATTGATTTGAGTATAAGAAAATGATATGTATGATTCGTCTATTTTGTAAAAGCATGTATGGTATATGTATGTGAGCATGCGAGACACGTTAATTCTATATATCTGTATCTATTATCTATATCTGTACATGGGGTGGGATTGGTTTATGTGGAGGAAGTGATTTGTAAGGCAACATTTCACTGATTTACTGGTAGCTTGGCTACAAATTATTCTAATAAGTGTCATAAAGACACTAAGTGGTGTGTAGGGTTGGGTGGGTGTTTTATATCCCACATGGTGTGTTGGGATGGTCAGAGATGATGTGTAGAGGATGGGGGTAGGACTTTGCATATCTGTATGTATCTAATAATCTGATTCTGGAATCATCTCCGTTTCTGTTCTGGTATACTGAAATTTTGAATTTTATGCATGAATGTCTTTGTTAAGTTACACAATGAGTTTATGAAAGATCACATCTGTTTGTCTGTTCTGTCCAGGTAATCCTCAGACATAGGTGGGTCGGTGCGACGAAGTCTTTATGGTGACCACAAGTTCGTGAACTGTCTTAAATAATGGTTTTTAGTTTATGGATTATTTCTGAGAGTTTTGTAATTATTAGACTCTCCGGACTGTTTGATTTTTATTTTGGTTTGGATGTGTTTTTGACTTACTGCAACATTCGACTAAAATCACGGTTTTACGAAAACAAATGTTTTTCTGAAAACACAAAATTCTGTTTTCAACTATAGCGGCTTGCAAGTTCCCGCTGTAAATTTACGTTTTGCTTAAAAAAGGGCAATAAATGACAGTTTCAATTAAAGAGTATAATAAGTTTTTCCGAAAATGTGGACTCTTTTAGTAACAATTAATTTAAGAAATTTTAACATGAAAGATGGTTTTAAAATCCTTTTTGTAACATTTCTAGATTTGGCCATAATGTTTAGGCCGAATTTGGGGTGTTACACTTATATACCCATTTAGCCAAAAATAATTATTAAATTAAAAACAATGATTAAGGAAAAAGTAAAATAATATATAAATATTGGTTAATATAATTGTTTACTTTAAATAGTGTTTATATTTAAAAAAATAAATTGTTTAATTAAAACTATTTAATTACTTTTTAAATAATTTTATAAATGGTATATATCTGTATACACTACCATCGCAATTTTGGAAACAATATTATGTGTCACAATTAATTGAATTCCAGTATTTATAAGTAGAGAATATTGGGTAATTTACCCAAAAATACCAAAAAATTACAAAATTTACGGAAAAGGGCCGGATTGGAGAAAATTTACGGAAAAGGGCCGAATCCCCCAAAAACGCGGCCACGTCAGCGTTTTTTGGGGGGATAGGGACCAAAAACGCGCCCTGCTGGACGCGTTTTTGGTCCCAACGGTCAATTTTTTTTACCGTTGGCTCCCCCAACGGTCAGAAAAAAAAACTATAAAACCCCCACCCTTTATTCTTCACATTTCAATCCTTTCTCAATATTCTCTCAATTTTCTCTCAATTTTCTCTCAAGGTCCTTGAAATTTACGCTCAAATTTCAAAATAGTCCTTTACTATTTACGAAAAAGCCCTTAATTTTTTTTTAAGATATTTTTATCGGAAAATTTTAAAGCCGATTACAATGGCCGGGGAATTACTTCGCCTAGGCGAGAAGCACATTGCCGTCGAGCAAATAAAAATGGTAAGTTTTAATTTTAATTTTGCAATATTATTTAATTGTTTATCCAATTATGTAATTTTAATTAATTTTGAATTTTAATATTTTTTAAACAATCTGTAGATCGGGTGTTGGAATGTTATATTCGCAACATGCATGATCGCCCATCGCCGTTGATCGAGAATTACCTGCGGGAAGCGGGTTTTTGGCATGTGGCCACGATAGGCCGAGGGTTCAAGTTGGAGCCGCCTTTGATCAGCGCGTTGATTGAGAGGTGGAGACCCGAGACTCACACTTTCCATCTGCCATGCGGAGAGTGTACAATCACTCTAGAAGATGTTCAGTTGCAGTTGGGATTACCGGTGGACGGGTCGGTAGTCACCGGGTCCACAACATCTATCGATTGGATGGCCGTATGCTACGAGCTTCTAGGTGCCATTCCGGATAGAATTCGAGGAGCTCGGATCGATTTGGCGTGGTTACGAGACACATTCCCGGAGCTGAAAGAGGATTCGACCGAAGTAGAAAGAATACGGTATGCTCGAGCATACATTCTTCAAATAATTGGAGGCTATCTGATGCCGGACCTCTCTAGAAACCTCGTCCACCTGAGATGGCTCCTGAAACTTGTTGACTTCAGAGCAGCCGGTGAATTGAGTTGGGGGTCTGCCGTGCTGTCGAGGTTGTACCGGGAGATGTGCGGGGCGACGGTGCCGAGTAAAGCAAAAATCGGAGGTTGCATATCATTGCTGCAGTCATGGGCATGGTATCGATTTCCATTTTTACGCCCTCGACTCGACCACCCATATTCATTCCCACTGATAACGAGGTAAATTTAATATTATATTTTACAATTATTTCGTAGATTTATAGTATAATTGCATGCTAAAATATTATTTAATTAGGTGGAACCATCCGGCGAATCATGTTGGAATACCGAAATCGCTTGAGGATATACAGCTCCTGTTGGACCAAAGGTCGGAATCACAAGTAAGTTTCGAAATTTGTTATTATAATTTAGTATTTCGTATGTAGTGTCTAATATGAGGTATATGTCTAAAATTTTCGTAATGTGAATATAGTTTGAATGGACACCGTAAGACGAGCTAGAAATTCGTGCAGTAATTCCGGAGGAGTTCCTCCAAAATCCGAACGGTTGGCACGTAAAGGTCCCATTGATCACCTACTCGACCGTGGAGATACACCAGGCAGATCGGGTTATGCGACAATTTGGATTTCGGCAACCGATTCTCGTACCACCGGAGGTGCTCGATGATGAGCACAAAGTAGACTTACGGTAAACACATACGAATTGGGCAAGATTTTGGTCAGAACATATCGAGACGTGGGAGAACCGATATGACTATATACCTGACCGAGAACCGATAGTTGTTCCGGAGTTAGCGTGCGTGCCGGAGTACATGCCATGGTTTAGGATCCATGGCAAGCCGTATCTATTGTCGGAAGAAGAGAGGCGACGACAACTTCGAGAGCGAAGGGAACGTCGGGGCCCTTTACACCCAAGGAGAAAGGGTGATGAGGCGGGGCAATCATCACCGCCGACACAGTCACCGGGCCCAGCAACAGCGCCTGCACAGTCACCAGGCCCATCAGTTCAACCGACAACACCGGGCCCATCACAGCATCTACCGTTCATGCCAGGTGCGTACCCTTCCCCTTATATGTATCCTCCTAACCCATATATGTTTCAGTTTCCTAATCCTAGCCCAGGTTGGAGTGCATGGCCGAGTTCGAGCCCGTTACCGACTACTTCCGCTGGCCATCCGATGGTGAGGCCGACGTCGCATGTGGGTTCAGAGGAGGCGCTGTCGGGAAGCACTTCTTTCTGCCAGGCTCCGCCGTTCGGGATGCAGTCACCCCCGCCGTGGTTTATGCAAACACCTCCGGCTTCAATATTTTATCAGAGTGGGTCACCATCGCAACATCCAGAACCAGACCCACTGCCGGAGGAATCTGATTCCCCGCCCGAGGTTCCACAACCCCCGCCGGAAGCCAGAAGAAGGAGGAATCCAGCGCGTAACCGTCGACCGCCCTCGTGTGGCACTGGTTCCCACCGGCATCAGCACTAAAATTTTTTAATAAAGTTTTTTTTTGTAATTAATGTTTAATATATTTAATAAAATTTGAGTTTAACTTGTTTCCTTGTCATTTAATTTTTTTAATTTGTTTTAATTATTTTAATAAAATTTGACGAAATAGAATTGATTTTTTTTGTAATTAATGTTTAATATATTTAATAAAATTTGAGTTTAACTTGTTTCCTTGTCATTTAATTTTTTTAATTTGTTTTAATTATTTTAATAAAATTTGACAAAATAGAATTGATTTTTTTTAATTAATGTTTAATATATTTAATAAAATTTGAGTTTAACTTGTTTCCTTGTCATTTAATTTTTTTAATTTGTTTTAATTATTTTAATAAAATTTGACAAAATAGAATTGATTTTTTTAATTAATGTTTAATATATTTAATAAAATAAAAGTTTAACTTGTTTCCTTGTCATTTAATTTTTTTAATTTGTTTTAATTATTTAATAAAATTTGACAAAATAGAATTATTTTTTTTTGTAATTAATTTTTAATATATTTAATAAAATAAAAGTTATTGTACAAAAGTTCACCGTTTTCCTCCGAAAAAATAGATATTACATAGCCGCCATGAGACAAAACACCTAAGAACATGGTCAACCATTCCGACTTGGACACGAGCGAGATGTATGCCCCGGGTTCCTACACCATCCGCACAACCGACTTTGGTTGCTTGTTTCTCGGATATCCATATTGTTGCGTATTCTAGTCGAAGAAGGTCGACCTTTTGGTTTGCGCCTCAATTGTCTATCCGGCAATAGCTTATACGGTGCAAGCGATACCAAGGGCCACTTACGTTCATCTGGGACTGGTGGGAATACGTGTCTCCACACGTTGTGCATGTTTTGTAATTTATACACTTCGTCGACATATCTCATTGGATCAAGACGGAGATTCTGACAAGCCGCAAGTACATGGGCGCATGGGTAACGAAGTGCATCAAATTTCCCACAGTCGCAGGTCCTATTTGTCAAGTGTACACGATAATGGCCGCCAACAATACCTTGGTTCGGTCTGTCAAACTCCGTGACACGAAACCATAGGTTGTCGCGATCGTGACACACTGTGTTCATGGTGTTCGCCCGTGCCTTCCCACGGTTGATTTCTTGCAAGACCTTCGGGCTCCATACATGGCCTCCTTCCATCTGCCCTCTATAAATCGTTGCTCTCTTCGGAAATAGTGCCACTAACCGAAAATATGTCTCTCGCACAACTGATGTAATCGGCAGATGACGGGTTCCTTTTAGAACAGAGTTTATGTATTCGGCAAGGTTTGTGGTCATATGCCCATATCGTAGGCCGCCGTCATACGCTTGTGTCCACTGTTCAAAAGGAATGTTGCACAGGTAGCTTGCGCCTTCGGCATTATCTGAGCGCAAACTGGCCAGCATCTCCTGAAAACGGTCTTTATTGATCTCATACCCTGCCAATATACGTTGATAGCGAATATTACATACCACTCTTCAATTGCGAATAAATTGAATTTTTCAAAAGAAATTGTATTAATAGATATTTCATACCCATATCGATCACTTGTCGTTTCTGTCTTTTAGATCGATGTTGCCCATAGTAGTTGGATGCGACATGCCTCAGGCAATATCGATGGTGTGTGCGATGCCATATGCTTCCCTGGCGTTCTATTGCCGCAAGTATTCCAGGGCCCCGATCCGATATAACGCATATGTCAGGTTCGGGGCAAACATGCCTCCTTAACCTACTTAGGAAGAAGTCCCAATCATCAGCTGACTCTCCCGGTGTTATTGCGAATGCAATCGGAAGGATTCTTCCACATCCGTCTTGTGCCACAGCTAGCAATAGCCGATGCGTATATCTACCATACATAAAGGTACCGTCAATTTGTACCAATGGCTTACAGTATTTAAAGGCATCTCGGCATTGCTTAAATGTCCAGAACAGACGCTTGAACACTGCGCATCCACGGAGCAGACGATCATTGTAGTACGCAAGTTCCGTTTCAAGGTGTGTCATGCTGCCTGGGACATATCTCTCCAGCACCTGGCACCACTGCCACACTTCATTATATGAAGTGTCCCACCCACCGTGTAACTTTTCTAACGCCTTCTGCTTTGATATCCAAGCCTTTCTGTAAGAGGGCGTATACCCCAATTGGCTACGAATACTGCCAATTAAGGCCGGCACCGTAGTCTTTGGATCGGCCTTCAACATCGGGATTATCATGTCAGCCAACATGTCTGAATCCATCCTCGGATGATCTTGTGTTACACCTGTCAACGAAGTACGTTAAACAATGCAATATTACATATTATTACTGTTATTCGAAATCACTGAACACATAGTGGTACTGTACCGGTAAGACATGTATGTCGACCTTTGTACTTTTTTATCTCCCACAACCCTGTCCTTTTCTTCAACGACGCCATAATTTTCCATTGACATATGCCATCTTGCACTGCACACTTCGCCTCGAACTTATCGAGCTTCGATTTAACCACTGTGTAGTTAACCTCGTTCTTAATGCTGTACTGTTTCAATGCAACAAGAAAATTATTCTTGTTGGCAAACTGGTTACCAACTTCTAATTCGTCGGAATCAAACGAAGAATCTGTACGGTCACGTGTCCGGTGTGTTAGTTCAGGAAACTCCAATGCATCATCTTGAGATAGATCGACATTATGCATGTGGGCTGGAGGCGAGTACGCCCTGAATAGCGGATCTTCTTCTTCTTCGTCTGAACTGCCCTCAACGTCTTCAGGTACAATTGGAATGGGCTCCGGTTCAGAAAATAATCCAACTTCTGCACCGTCGGGCCCTGCCTCTCGAGGTGGATCCACATCGGATTCATCGTTCGACCCTCCATAACCTGCAACAAACGAGGGCCCCTCGCCGGTGGATGTCGTCGGGAGTACATCATCCCTCCTTAAACATCTTTCGTACAGATTCCAATCGTATGTGGATTGCCAACCACTAGAACTTGACGACGTCCCCCAGTACGTATTTATATCATCGGACGTCGACTGACGGATATGCATGTCCCATCCACCAACCGAGTGTCGTGCAGGGGTTATGTTTTCCATACTACGACTGCACACGGGCACTTCTGTGTTTGGCCTCCCACTTACAGAGTGTCGGCTTGGGGTCGTGTATTCCCATCGAACGGCAGTACATGTCGAGGTCGCAGCAACATCACTTAGAGATGAAAATTCTACATATACCTCCATATAGGGTGATCCACTGCCAATATGAGTCTCCACCATTGCCTCAAAGCCCCGAGCACCTTTGATGTCGAACGACTCATATCTCACCGGATCAACCGAAGCGCAAAACCTATACTTAGTACACTGAACTTTCATTGGCGTTGTTCCAAATATTTTACGCCTAATTCTTTTCCGAAGTTCAACCAAATCGATGTTCCGATTAAAACTCAGTCGCGTTGTGTTCTCCGATAAGAAAACAACGCCATTTTCAGTGTCACGAACTTCACCGTCGTAGTAAATAACAGCATTAATACGTTCACTCATTTTCAATTTTTTCCCTTTGCCTCAATTTCCTTTTCTGCCAACTGAGAATGAATTTTCACTGATTTATAGCCTAATTTTGCCGGAGGTTACTGTAGCAAAGGCGCGTCCACGTGGGAGCGTTTTTCATTACGCATGCTGACAGTGCGCCCTGCTGGAAGCGTTTTTGGCCACTGTTTATTCAGAAACGTCCCCTCAAAATTATTTCTCCGGAGACTACTGTAGCAAAAACGCGTCCACGGCGAAGCGTTTTCCAGTACGCATGCTGTTTTTGGCCGCTGTTTGTTCAGAAACGTCTCCTCAAAATTATTTTGCCGGAGACTATTGGGCCACAAAATTGGGACCAAAAACGCGCCCTGCTGGACGCGTTTTTGTCCACGTCAGCAAGGCGCGTCCACGTGGGCGCGTTTTTGGCTGACGTGGACAAAAACGCGTCCAGCAGGGCGCGTTTTTGGTCCCTATCCCGCCAAAACGCGCTGACGTGGCCGCGTTTTTGGGGGATTCGGCCCTTTTCTGTAAATTTTCTCCAATCCGGCCCTTTTCCGTAAATTTTGTAATTTTTTGGTATTTTTGGGTAAATTACCCGAGAATATTACTAAATAATTGATTAAAAATATTTACCGTCAATAATTATTTTAAATATATGAAAACAAATAATTGTTAGCACCGGAGCAGTTAAAAGTGACATTTTCAAAAATTTGAATATTGACAATTTATTTAATCGGTTTGAATGGGTTGTGTTAATTATTTGGAAGATATTTAGTTCAACAATGAGAGTCATATTATTTGAGAATCTCAAAACAAATTAAAGATTAGATCAGATTAAATCACCCAAATCAATCTCTATTATTATATTGTAAATAGTTTGTTGTCTTATTGTTTTAATGAGATTGTTATAAATCTTTTATATTAGCAAGGCTCGAGGAGAGACTTGTATAGGTTTTTGGTATTGATATTTTTTAGCACTTATCTTATTCAAGTTACGAACTTTTTGTTAGAGTAAATCGCACGAGACTATGTTATAACATATTCTTAATTGTTATAAGTATTTTTTTTTAATTATTAAATTGTTGGAGAGATTACAATACAAAGATTTCTTTAAATAGCGAGTCTTTTATTCGTTGGATGCATAAGTTGTTTTTAATCATTTTACGCACATATTATTTTGAATTTTTAGTGGTATCAATGTAATAACTTATATAATATATTAAACATTTTATCATTTTTTATTTGCATTTTGTAACTACTCATTTTTCTCATTATCAAATTCTTTTTTCCTTCCACATCTTCATTCTAGGTTTTAAGTTTACATTATAGGGGCTCTGTCTGGATTTTTTTGGATTTTATATTGATTCCATTTCAAATTGTGCTATATTTTTAGTTATCAGTGTACTTGTAAAAACTCCTTAAAAAAATATTTGTTCATATAAAAGGCTTTTTAATAGTTAGATATATATTAAAAAATAAATTATTTATTAATTTAATAAGTATCTCATATCAATTCAAAATTTTACATGTTAATTATTTATAATATATCTATAAGCATGAGTTTGGAGAAATTTTTGAACTAACCAATATAGCTTTTGTTGTTTATTATATAATTGAACTAATTTTTATCCCAACTATGCATGAGTTTAATTGTATGAATCAATTAAAATATATTAAATTTAATTTATAATTCTGTATGAATTTAATTTTATAATTGATATTATAAATAAATTTAAATTATTTTATTGCAAGTAAAATTCTCGTAAACAAGTATTTGTAATGATAGAAAAGAAAATAAGGTTTTTCTCTAAGTTTAAAATTTATAAAATCTTATAAATACTCAAAATAGATAGTGGTGATAAAAATAATTGAAATTTACTGAATTTTTAATAAAAATAAGTATTTTATATTAAAAGTTTTGATCAACGTTAAAATTTCAATTTATTGTTATTTTGAATTTAAAAAGAATTTAATAAATTGTAATCTCTTTAACTCGGCCTAGACGTTAGGCTCGAATTTGGAAGATTACATTGCCCACTAAGCTAGTGACATTTATAGAATTGTCATTTTAAAGCATTTGTTAATCTTTAGGGAAAACTTAGTGCTAGTTTAACATTGCTTTTGAAAATTACATTTAAAAAGTGCAGTGAAAAAGTGATTTTGAGAAGTACTTTTGAAAAGTTTGGTTTAAGATTTAAATGTTTAACATTGCTATCAAAAAGTGCTTTTGAGAAATAAAATGTCCATTTTAAACATGGTATTATAAAGTAACAAATATGCATTTAAATAATGTTTAAATTAGTTAATATTATGATATTTTAGCAAGAATATAAAAAATAATTATTATAACTTATTATTAATATTTTAATATATGAAATATTAATTTTAAATATTTCTAAGTAATTAATATTAATTATTTATAAAATTTAATTAGAATATAAAATTATATTTTAAATATTTATATATAATCATTAAATATTTATAATTAAATATTAACACAGTTGTATTATATTTAAAATTTTTTAAATTTTAAATTAATAATTTTAATAGATTTGTATTATTTTATTTTAAAATGTAATTTAAATATATAACCTATATTTTTTTAAGCAAAGACAGACAGAGCTTTATTAATAATAAACAAAGAAAAACAGATTTGGGCCCAAAAGACTAGACCCACGTTACATTACAAAACAAAGCAGGCCTAAAACAAAGAAAACAAAAAAACTATCAGCAAACTTTAATTTGAAAAAACTAAACCGATAAGACTTGCCCAATCAAATCATACTGGAAACCGTGCCAATTAATGCTTTCCATTTTCCCAAGCCTGTCGTCTCCAATAACTAGAAAAGACCCCCATTTCTAATTCATTTCATTGTCTTTTCCTCTCCATGAAACCCTCCTTCCAACCCCTGTTCAGTCGGGTTCTCTCAGCCATTCTTCTTCCATCCGTTGCAAGGCGAAGCCAGGGACTGTTCCATTCAGGTATTCTTGTTCTTCCCTTCTTAGGGCTAGTTTGGATGGGCTGTGTGTTTACCTCCGGTGAGATTAAAAACAGCAGCGGCGGTGAGATTAGTTAATGTAGCGGTGAGATTGGACACTGTAGCAGTGAGATTAAAAACAGCGGTGGAGTGTGTTTGGATTTAAACGCAGTTGTAGCGGTGAGGTGAGGATATAAAATGACTATTAAGGACATTATATTAGAATTGATATATAATAGAAGTTTTTAAATTTTTTTACTTATATAAAATTATTAAAATATGTGAATTTATAAATTCATTTAATAAAATATTAAAATGTATCTTCTAATATTTTATTATAAATATTTTAATGAATTATATAATCAATTTAAATTATTTATTAGATAAAATGATTTTTTAATTTTTTATAGTTAAATATTATTTTATAACAATGATAAATATTATTTTCGCAAACAGTAACATTATACTTGGATCAAATTTTGAAGTATCTAAACGTGCAATGTCGAGCCTTGAGCTGGTCATCAATGCTAAAAGGAAGAGCTGCAAATCACATCTCTTGGGATTTTGACAGCAAAGGAAGAAAACAGAAGCAAGTAACCCGGATGATGTAAAGATTAACTTCATTACTTGAATAAGCACTATGCCATATACATTAGTCCGGATTATATGTGTTAGTTTTTTTAGCAAAAAATTAAGGAGAAAAAGAAAAACGAATACAAAGAAGTTTGAACAAGAAGAAAACTGAATTTGATATCCAAAAATCAGATCTTTTTGAATAAACAAAATGCTGCTGCTTCTCTGGTTCAGCTTGGATGCTGGTCTGCATGCTGGTTTGCTGCTGGTTTCCCGTTGCAGAAAACAAATAAAAACTGAGTACATACATTTCATTTAGATATTACATACTCCAATCTTTTTGAATAACATTAATTTATTAATTCATGAGATCTAACTAGTATTTTATGATATACATGTAAAATAAGCTGAAATTTTCATGTCATAAGTATATACAATATTGTTTTCAGAATTGATGCAAAGTGTCTACTTTAAACTAGTATCCCCTATAAGATCCTGCTGATGGATCAGAACCTGAATGAGGCCCCTGTAACATGAACTCAGATAATTAAAATGTTGAAATCCCAAGGAGCAAAAATTTGCAAAATTTGAAAACCATTCACTACAGTCTAATGATGTTAAAATTAGCTCCAAACAAATTGATTACATCATGGAAGCAGAACTTCAACTGGTATAAATCATATAATAATCTAGAACATAATGATAGGACTTGGGAAAGGTATCAGAAAGTAATTACAGAAGAAGAGGTAAAAGTGTAATAGTTCTCCCTTCTGCTTTGCAAAGCACAATCAGATACACTGACAATGGGTAGCATATAAAGGTTATGTCCATTGAGAAAGTGCGGCCATGTATTAATTAATCATAATTTTGGGGGTTAAATCAAATATGCTAATCCAACATCAAAAAGAACTATTCACATAGATGTTTCCACCATTTAACAATATATGCAACAGAAGTACTATTCATGTTTTATAATAAAAAATAATTTAAATCGTATGCCTAGCATAAACTAGGAATAAAATCAAGAAATAGCTTTGCTAATAAAAACACAATAATCTCCATAATGAATAAACCCAAAACACTTAAACTACCTTGCTTAGTGGTTTGTTAGGCTGAGCGTAAGTAGATTTCGATAGTTTAGTACCAAGGCCATTAGATTTTGTTGAGTTGAAACCATTTGACTTTGTAAAAGCAGAGCCAGAACCATATTTTACATTTCCAAAACCATCAAGGATTCCATTTGAAACATCTCCAACATATGTTGAATCCCATGAGTAACAAGGCATGGCTTCTGATGCATAGGAAACAGGAGGCTGAAAATATCTTGATGAATAATATGGTCGTTGACCAAGGCATTGCCCATCAACACCCATTAGAGCCCCAGTAGCATATGGGTTATAGCCAGGCAAATAGTAGACCGAGGAACCATTTTCCGATTGCACACCCTGGGGCAACAATCCAATAAAAACCAGAACAGTCAACATATGGAATTTG
Organism: Gossypium australe; assembly: GCA_005393395.2. Lineage (NCBI taxonomy): Eukaryota > Viridiplantae > Streptophyta > Magnoliopsida > Malvales > Malvaceae > Gossypium > Gossypium australe. Next base: position 61,845,706 of record CM016614.1, on the reverse strand, counting down.
TAATTCCATATTACTGGTAATGTTAAGATGCCATAAAATGAAAACAATATGAAGGGATGATGCCATAAATGTGCAACGAAGGAACTAGCAAGAAGAACATACTGTAAGTGAACCATCAGTAAGAAAATAACCCTTATCATCAGATTGAGTGAATGACCCATCATAACCTGAAAAAAAATCCAATTAATGTTTTTTTACAAAATTAAATACGCTTGATAATTTTATCTTAAACAACAATAAGCCAAACTGCAAAAGAAGAAAAGAATGACATATCTGCACAATAAATATAGAGTCAGGAACTAAAGCCTAAAAGTTTTGTTCCCCTCAAAACATTTATCCTTTTTTGGGGAATATGAATTAGGTAATTTAGGAACACTTTTCAACAATTGCTTTTTCATATGATTTAAAACACCTACAATATCAATGTGTTTCATCATGACCTTGGCATGCAAATCTTCTAACAAATCGATGGCAACGATGAAAGATAGAATGACAACAAATCTCATTTGCAATAAAATCCATGGCTATCCTGATTCTAACATTGTGTACAAATGCCGTGTTTCAACATGAAGGATTGTTATATAATCTAACTTTATAGAACTCTATATATCCTATGACATATCAACTATACACGAGAATTATCCAAAATCATTTAATAGGATTATTCAAAAATTTGAACATGTATTTCCAATTATTTATCAACCAAACACATATCAACATTCCAGCAGCAACATTATTTATCATTTAACCATTCAAGGCTTCACTATGAGCAACATCACACACACAATTCTCTATTTATTTAACTTGTACTTAACCCATAACAAGATGCTTACCAAAGTAATCATTCAATACATACAACATAAAATCAGTTCCTAAACAATTAATTTAGATGAAAGCATAACATAAAGTATAACGAAAATTAGAATGCAAAAACTAAAACTAAGCCTCCATTACTTTCTCTTTTGCTTTTGCTTTCGCCTTCAAACTTTCATCTTCTTTAGTTTCATTTTCAACATCAAATCAATAAAACAAATTAGAAAATGATGCAATTCGATGGAGTGAGACACTATCTAATCCTGAATCTATATTTACCGAAACTAAAATCTAACATTATAACTAAGATTTGGAGCTTAAAAAACATTTCAACTCTATTAAAAATCATCAAGAACCATCATCAATCTCAGCACTCTCTCACTCTACAACTCACCTAAAGCTTTGAGAAATCGCTCTTTCTCAAATATGATTCTCTGTTCTAATGTTGTTTTAAACTTAAAAACATTTGGAATCTAACCTAAAATCAATAAAAAAAAAACAAAACCGAAGCTCCTCTCTCAAGAATACTTATAAGAGTTCTCTTCACTTATAAGGACTCTGCCTTTTAACAGCTGAAACTAGATCATATTCAGTGTGTTTTTCAAGTCCAGAAAGTGTTTCAGAGGCATTTTCAAACAAGGCTTTGGTGAAATCAAATTCATAAGCGTCATTCGGATAAAGTCTGTTCCAAATTTCTTCGATTTGCCGTTTACATGCGCCTCGAAGGGACGACACAACATTAGTACTGTCAAGGATCTTCCCATAGAGTTCTTCACAGTCAGACTTGTAATGAACCTGATTTAAAAAGACAAGAAAATCCCAACTTCAACTTACAAAAAATAAAACAAGCAAAAAATTTCAGCTTAGAGAAATACTGGGTTTAGCCTATGGCAATGCCAAATCCATTCACAATCAAGAGGAACAACCAAAGGCCCTTCCAAAATGGGTTGTTCATAACATTTGGCTAGCAAGGGAAGCCAGTAAGCATTGTACCTAAAAATTAGCATATCTAAAAAAAATCAACAACCCAAATTTTGATTAAAAATGCACATCAATTAAAAGGGTTTAAGGTAGGAATCAAATGCAAAACTTGGAGAAACTTAAACAAAATGAAATCCCCAAAAAGACCCAGAACTTGAAAATGGTAAAAATGATGATTTAGCAACAATCAAGAAATTGAGCTGTGAAAGTGATCACCCAAAAAGACCCAAAGAGCCAACGATTCCTATCGACAGCAGCGAGGAATTCAAGCTGGTTCTTGGCAGCAACTGCAAGGTCCAAACTAATTTCGATCTTTTGAGCTTCGATCCATTCCAGTCCTTGCTATTTCTCCATTTCCATCTCTTCTATTTCCACATAAAAACAGAATCCCATTAATAGAAAAACAAAATCAAGGAAGCAAATTAATAAAATAACATAAGAATTATAACTGATTTTTTTTGTTCATAATTGATGATGAAAAGATTACGAAGACTACCGGAAACGTATTTCAGTTGGCTTGTCGTTGCTCGATATCGGCTCGAAAAGGAAAGGCAAAACTAGTTGTTGCCACCGTCGCTTCTTTGCTCCCTCCTCCTTCACTCGTGTTCGATATCGTTACTCTCTCTATCCCTGTTGCTGATATGTAGAACTTGTTTATTTTCTGTCGATTTCCTCAACTTCTCCTCACTTCCATTTAATCCAAACAAAGATCCACTCGATCATTGCTCAACACTAGCATCGAAATCTCAACGTGATGCTGAACTAGTGTAAGGGTTAAGGGTTTTTGGGAGGAAATCTCAATAGAATGGAATGGAATGGAATTTTTTGGGAGGAAAATGTGAAAGAGAAAAAGAGAGTGATCAGAGAGGGGATAACCAGTGTAAATGGTTTTTTTGTCTGTTAAAAATAACTTCAACTGGACTGGGTTCAATTGCTACTCAAACCTTCAGTGAAGTTTTTGGAGATCAGTGAGTTTCAGATTAATTTTGGCTGAAACGTGATGCTGAACCAAACAGCATTTCAGTGAGATTGGGTTACCAATCTCACCACATTGGAGGAAAATGGGCATCCAAAGGAGCCCTTAGACTCTTCGTACCTATGGTATGTGCCAAGCAATTTGCTTCCTTTTTAATGTGGCTGAAGTGAATCCATCGAAAATGTTCCGCAGTAAATATTTTGGATATATGCGGCGATTTCTGATTTGTCCATAACATGATTCTAACATTTTTTGACTATTGAAAGCGTGTCCCCTTCTATTATTGTTTCTGATAAGCCCACCTTGATTCCTGTTTGAATCGCACATAAACATGCCAGGGTCTCTGCTAGAAGAGCAGATCCAACATTCTCATGCAGTTTCGATCTTGCAATCAGGACCCGACCCTCTCCATTCCTTGCTACTACTTCGAATGCCGCTCGAGATCTTTGCTTGTCAAATGCCCCATAAAATTTGATCTTTATGGTTGTACCAGATAGGGGTACCCAGGTCCTTATTTCAGCATTTTTTGTAAGTCCACTTCCTTCGAAATCGTCCATTTCTTTTATGTAGCTAGATATGAATCTAGAGGTCTCCCTTGCTGATTGGGTGTTTCCTTCGTGCTGTCTTTTATTTCTATCTGTCCAAAAGGCCCAAAGAGCGCAACAAATAAAAATATTGCATGCATTTAGATTAAAATTTCAAAAAAGAGTAATATTTATATACCAGATACATCATCAAAAACTTTACATTAGCGTTTATAATTTAAATTGAATTCATTAAACTAAAAGCTATAGCATTTATAATTTACTTGAGTTGAAAAGGACTTCTTCAATTGGTTTTTTAAGTTCAACTGAAGTTTGTTTAGTAAATAAGTTACGGGAAAAGCACTTTTTCATTGAAAAGTGCTTTTTGGAAGCACAGGTAAACAAGGCCTTTGTCTATTTTCGAAAAATATTTAGTGTTTTACCACCCTTCTTACGAAATAATATAATTAATTCAAAATCGGTTGGTTTATAAATTATCTACTTGATTAAAAACTCAGTTTTCAACAATACAATGGAAAAGTGATAATAACAATGTTTTAATGAAAACCATGTTTCATGCATTATAACAAAAAGAAACTCATGTTTTAATAACTTAAAAATACCATGCATGCCTCAAATAAATATGAAACTAAGTCCTGTGTCACAGTTTAAATAAAACGATACAGTTCTCAAATAATGGGAACTTTAAATAATAATAGGTAAAATGAATATTTATAAATCTTCAATTCGGGCCGAGCCCTCCGATTTGCCGATTCCGTCTCCTAACTTGGTGAGTTGTTTGTAAAGATGTAAAGTAAATAATAGTGAGCTATAACGTTCAGTGTGAGTATGTTCACAAGAAAATTGAAACAAAATCATAGGCAAAGCACGTGGATAAGCAATAATGATAATAATCACAATCATAAAGCACTTTACATTAACAGTTTATCATATCATCACTACACTATTTCAGAAAACATAGTTTCAAATGCACGTTCTAATGTATGGCAATGCAAGTTCACTATTTCAGAAAGGTCTTACCAACTCCGCTACAAACCTCACTTATGAGATCTCCAAAACTCATCTATCTTATCACTCCAGGTTGTGGATGAACCGCCGTTGATTTGTAAATAAACTGCCACTTGTTGTGGATTCACAACGTAATTGTAGATAAAGCTGTCACTGGGTTTGTAAAAATTGTGGATAAATCACCAGTATTTCTTGATAAAAACATTTACAGACAAGTTGCCACTTGGTTCAAGATCGAACCACATATTTACAGTTACTGCCACTTCTTGTGGGTCTACAACATATTTGCATATTAAACAAATTGCCACTTGGTTTGTAGATGAACCACTACTTGTTTGCAGATTATTAAACTACCACTCTTCTTCCTACAAATCATCTCGCCCCATGCAATGCTATATGGTATAATCTAAAGCATCATAATGCAAAAATTTGTAGGCATGCTTAAACACTTATTCCGTTCAACACTAATAATAGACATTTTCATTTATTTTGTGGGGCGATAGTAGTAATAGCACTTCTTAATTTATCAATAACACTTTAGCAATAGGCATGGTCAATTTCGCATGTTTATTCATGGCATCATATGTAACGGCCTGATATTCAGTGGTGTTAGAAACAATTATTCGGGATCACTAAATCCGACAAGTGAGTTCAAAAATTTATTAGCAAGTGTGATTTTAGAAGTATTTTTAAATTAGTGAATTTTGTGATTTAAAAGAATTTATTAGGTAAGTTAGCTCGAAAACGAGGTATCAAGACCTTGAATTTATAAATCGAGCCATAAATATTTTTAGAAATATTTATGGAGTATTATTGAGTTAGTATTAAAATTTCATTAGAAAATTTTAACGTTTTGATAATTAATTAAAAAGGACTAAATTGTAAAAGGTGTAAAAACTTGTTAGAGTGATTAAATAGCTTAAGTGTCTAATAAGGAAGGATGTAAAAGGCAATTAGACCCTAAATATATGGGCTGAATGGTATGCGCAAAGAAAATAAGCAAGGAAACAATGTGAACAAGGGGCAAAATTGAAAAAAAGTAAAATTAATAGTTAAAATTGAATTTTCATGAGAAATCTAGATATTTTCTTCATTTTTCTTCAGCAAAACGCCGTGGGAGGTCTCCAAGAAGTTGGTTTCTCATATTTTTGGCACCATGTGAGTTTATTTCTTGCTCTTTTCTTGTAATTTTTGTATTTTTAAGACTTTTGCAATTAGCTCCAACTATCTAATTCATTAGTTTTTGATTTTATGAGTAATTTTGGAAGTTACCATTGATGAGTGCTGGATGTTTATGATGAATTAACATGGAATTGAAGTTTTAATTTTGTTATATGATGATTTTATCAAGTAATTTCAATAGAAATTGATTTTAGGACCTAATTGTGAAAAAGTTAAGAATTAGGGTTTGATATTAAAATTCTGAATATTAATGGCTTTATGGTAGCCTAAAATAATTAGGTAAATTGTTAATTGAGAAAAATTAGCTTAATTGATGAGTGAATTGCACAGAGACTAAATTATAAAAACTGTAAAATTTGAGATAAAAGTGTAATTTTAAAAATTAAAGGGTATAAATTGTAAAGTAAATTAGAAATGGAATAAATGCTAATAAATGAGTAATTTTTTTATTATAGATTAAGAAATCGAAGATAAACGGGGAAAAGAGAAATTAAAAAATTAGTCCCCGAATTTTTACAAATTCTACAAATAAGCTCAGGTAAGTTTGTATAATCGAAATTTGATATTTATATTGAATTGATATATGATATTATGTATTTATTTATATTATATGTTAAAAACATGGAAAAATTATAAATATGAATTGTTAATGAAATAAATACATACGAAATTCATGAGAATAACGGTACAAAGAATATTGATTGTTATTGAATTATGAATATATGTGAATATTGAAATTAAATTGAATTATATTGAATTGTATTGAATTATGAGTTTGTCAGATTATTTGAATTGTGAATTGATTGAGTACTGAAAAGTGAATTGAATACCCTGTTAACTGTATCGGGTTGAGTCGGATATAGTTGGCATGCCATATGATTGAAAGTGTTCAGGGATTACTTCGACTTCAAGTGAATGAGATATTGGATGTTAAACTATTACTTTGAATAAATTCAATGAGGTACTGGGTACCAATTTACTTCGGCAAGGCTGATGAGACACTAGGTGTCAACTTATTATTTCAAATTATCCGATGAGGCACTGGGTGCCGTAATGGTGTGTTCTAGTTGGATCCGTGTATTTGTTCGAGTCCGAGTTGAATTAATAAGTATACATAATGATTTGGTAAAATTGATCGATACTGAATGATATTGTCCGTGAATTTTGGAATTGGAATTGAATAGCGAAATGGTTTATGCAAATGATATACATAAACCAGGGGTTTATGAATGAAAATTTTTATAGTTGAATGATGTGTGAACACAATGAGAAAAGTCACGAGACATTGAATTGAATTATATCAATGAGATGCATGAATCATGAATTTATGAAATTGATATTGATATTGTTAAATGATTGTGTATTAAATTGTGAAAAATTATTTGAGATAGTAAATTTATGAGAATTGTATGTGCTATGAATAATGTGTGTATATATATATATATATATGTAATTGATATTGGAAGACTTATGGTTATTATCAGTATATATATCTGAAATACTTTTTAATGACAATTAATTGATAAACATTGAAATGTGTTTTGGAAATGATATTTATTTAATATATTGAAATGTGACGTGTAAAACATGTGATTATCTTTAATATGTTGATACAAGGAAATTATGTATATGGTGATGAATAATAAACCCAAGTATGATATGTCAAGAAGATAAGTTTATCAATATTGAATTTATATGTACTATGTGCAAGTATGCTAAGTATTGTTGTTGCTTAATGATTAGGCAAGTGTCAAGATATTGATTGAATAGTAGTATGTTTATTTATTTGAAGCACTAAAAGGTAAGTATTTAAGTGAAAGTAAGTTAGTACTCATGAAAGAATGGTAAGGCTTAAACTATAAAATTTCTTATGAAATGACTTATTATGTGTCCAATATGAAAAAGGCTTGGTTAAATGCACTAAATTGTAACTATGGTTGAATGACGTGCATATGAAATAAGTGTAGAAGAGTTAAAGTTATATAAAAGTTTACTAAGTTTGAGGGTATATGTCTATGAGTGATACTATAAATTAGTTCACCTTGTGAATTAGTGAGAATAGTTTATAAGTATTATAGTAACAATAATAGGTTATTTTTTGTATGTAAAATTTTATAATTGAAATAAATTAGTATGATTAAATATTATACGAGCTTACTAGGCATTCATTGTTTAAATGTTTGTTTTATTTATCTATCTTAAAGATTATTGGAAGCTCAAACAGGTTGGAAGCTTATTGAAGCCATATCATACTATCCATTGGTTCTATCGGTAATTATGGATGACTTGATTCTGGTTATAATGGCATGTATAGGTTATTTTGATTAAATAATGTTAGCCTATAAGTGTTATTTAGATATTAGTCATTTATTTGGTTTGTGTTTTGGTATTATGGTATTTACATGATTTGCCTTATAATGTTGATGTGATTGAATTATGAGAGGTAAAATAGTAGTCGAATATACATAAGAGGTGCCTAAAAGTATAATGATTATATATGTCTAAATAAAAGTTAATACAAAGAATCATGAAAAAGTAAAATTAGCATTAAAATAGTTTCTGGATAGCAGCAATGGTTCAACTTTGAAAAATCACTAAAAATTGCGGAAATCAAATTAGAGGTTTAATAAAACATTAAATTAAATTTTATTAGGTCTAGTTTTTTATAGAAGAAACGTTGTAAGCAACGGAATTGTAAATTATGAGATATAATAAATTTTGTGAGATAAGGTCAGAATGATTTCGGGTTCTCCTGTTTCGACTTTGGAAAATCATTAAAAATTTTAAAAAAATAATTAGAGGTTTAAATTTATATGTTTAAATTCTTAATGAGTTTATTTTTAACAGAAACAAACGGAAACATCATCCAAATCTCATACTAAGAGATAATTAATTTTTAGTGAAGAAAGGTTAATGTTGTCAAACAGCAAAACATGGATAAATTTAAAGATTTTACTGTACTTATTGGCTAAATTATTGTAACAGCCCAGTTTTGGGGCTAGTCGAAATATTGGTTTCGAGACCACTAATCCGAGGTTGAGGAAAACTATTTTGATATTATTTTATGTGTCGTAACATGTTTATAAGGATGCATGAGAATTTTGGTACCTTAATTTTAACGATTGATTGCATAATTGCGAAAAAGGACTAAATCGCATAAAGTGTGAAAGTTTCAAATTTCAAGTTAGATGTGTCTAATTGTTAAAGAATATCAAAATAGAGGTTTTTAAAGTGAAATTAGGCCATTAGATGTATGTTAGCCGGGCATATAAGCTAGGGAGAAAAGAGCATTAAATTTTGGTCAAATTTGGTGATATTAGGTGGCTATAATGAATAAAATAAGATAAAGAATAGAGGAAGCTATCATCTTTTTCATTCTCTTTTTCCTCCATCGAAAATTTCAGCAAGTAATAGGGGTTTTGAAGCTTAAACTTTCAGCCAAGATATCCTTTAGCAAGTAAGTGATTTTAGAGGTCTTTCTTGGTGATTTTTGTGTTTTTGGAACCCCCAAAGCTTAAGCTAGCTAATGAGAGGACTAAATTGTATTATGGTGGAAAGTATAAGGACTTTCCATGAGAGTATTTATGTTGTTAGCTGAGTTTTTATTAAAGAAAATGAATATTAGAGAGATAAGAAACAACTTTTGTGAAAGGTGTTTGCATGAAAACACCTAAATAGGACTTAAATGCAAAGAATGAATTTGTGTCATAAATGCATGAAATGGTGAGAATGGTGAGTAGTTGTAAGAGAAATAAATGTTCAGCTAGATTTGTTTATCGAGAAAATGTGTTGAAAAATAAATTACGAGCCTAGGGTCAAAATTGTAATTTTGCCATAATACAAGGGCAAAATGGTCATTTTTGCCCAAATATAGATTTTGATGTATTATGATAATAGAATGATCTAAACAAATGAATTTCATTGTTATAGATCAAGAAGAGCGTGGAATCAACCTTGACCGTGGAAAAGGCAAGGTGACGGATTAAATCGTTAGTTAACACGTTTTGCACCGAGGTAAGTTTATGTGTAAACAATGCATATTTGTGTAAACATTATGTTGCTAATTAGTGTATGGCATGATTGAGAACATGTGTGGTTCAAGTGGATTGAATGTGGTAGTCATTGAATAATTATTGTGTGAATGATGAAATAGTCATATAAATGTGTAATGACGACACTTGTTGGTGGGCTAAGTACGATACCACCTTGTTGCTTAATTACGATGGGCTATGTGCGATACCACTGTAACTAATCTTTTTGGTGGGTTATGTGCGATACCACCCTAATAAAGGCTGATGGTGGGCCAAGTGCGAAACCACTGAGTAATTTAACTATGAGTAATGGAATTAGAGATAGTGATGTGTTGTATTATGTGACTTTGTGATGCTAAGTGCAGGGGAACCTGTTAATAAATGTATGCATTAAGCTTGTGATATGGTTCGAATGTGGGAATGGAGAAAACGAGTAAGCATGATCATGAATGTAAATTGTTTCTTGCTTAGTATGTAATGCTATGTAATTGTTTAATACATGTTATAATGTTATATTGTTTACATGTAAACTTTTTAAGCTTAAAGCTTACTCCCCCTTCTCTTTTTCCCTTATTTTATAGAGTTTAAGAGCCAAGCCGAGATACGAGGATATCCAGAAGATCGCCCACACTATCAGCTCACCTCAGTATACCTAGACTTAATGATTTTGTACATGGCATGTATAGGGGCTAGACTAGTTAGATTATTGTCATTTTGGCCAAAATGTATTGGCCCTTGTTAAGATAACTATTTTGTATATTGCCATGATTGATGGCTCACCTTATCATTTATGAAATTACAAAGTTATCTATGGAAGTTCATATTGAAATTATGAGATGTTTATTAGTATGCTGAATGGGTTCATGTAGTGTAAGCTATAGGGGTGCAAAGAGCTTGGCAAACAGTCTTGTTCTTGTCCACATGGGTAGGCACACGGGCGTGTGTCTAGGCCGTGTGTGACACAAGGTCAAGCCATGGGCGTGTGCCCAGGCCGTGTGAAGTCTGCACCTCGAATTTGGTATTTGAATTGTCACACGGTTGAAGCACACGGGCATGCCTAGGCCGTGGGGAAATAATCAGAGGCGATCACGGACCAGCCATATGGGCGTGGGTCTAGGTCATGCGACTTACGTCAGTGTCGACCATGAGCGTTGAACACGGGCGTGTGAGATGATACACGGGCGTGTCATCTAGTCCACGGGCGTGTGACCCCTGTTTAGGTGACATTTATCTAAATGTGTCAAAGTTTTTGATTTATGTCTGATATTTTCCGGTGGTTAGTATAGGCCCTATAGGCCCAGTATAAGGAAGTTAGATGTAAGATTGAAAATGTTTGAATTTGGAATAGAATTTGCTAACTCAAAGTTATATGACCAAGTGAGTCGCGTCCGGTAATGCCTCGTGCCCGGTTCCGGTACAAGATACGGGTAAGGGGTGTTACAATTATAAATTCTAAAATTTTTATGGTAGAAAGATATTTGAGTCTAGTTTCAATAATATTAATCGGATCTTAATTTAGAATTCTGTAGCTTTAGATATAAATAATTTAGTGACTATGACTCAAGTGGACAGCTTTGATATGAACATAAGTAAATAGTGGAATTATCTGTAATTTTTCTGTAAACTCCGATAACATCCCGTAACCTTGTTCTTGCGACAAATGTGGGTTAGGGGTGTTACATCATAACAATTCAATAAATCAATATTGATAAATACATTGTAGCAGTGATCATTCAAGCATATAAAGTATAGATTTTTCATATAAATACTAATTTAAGGATCAATTAAGTGCACAAAAACTCCTAAGAATACTTTAAGGATCAAACAGGGACTAAACTAAACAAAACATAAAATTTTGGGCAAAATTGTAAAATAGGGGGCATATGGTCGTGTAGAAGGGTTACACAGTCGTGTAACAGGCTAAGGCTGTGCGGAACATGCAAAATTAGGCTACAGAAGAGACACGGTTGTGTGGAACGGTCTATGTCATATGGTTCATGAACTACACTAGGGTTTCAGGAGAACATGGCCGTGTGAGGGGCTAGTGACCTTATTTCGAGGCACGGTTTGCCCCAATTCGTTTGTAAAAGAACACACCTTCCACTAGGATCTCGAACGACATCCCTCATGTTTAAATTTAGTCCGATACACCTATAATGGGTCCTTCAAACGACATTTATGTAACACCCCATATCCGATTCAATAGTCGGACCCAAGCTACAGGATTCTACAAAAGATAACAAAACAAATACATGTCAATTCGACATTTAACAATAAGAACAATCATTAAAACTTTCATAATTCAAGTATGCTATGGTTTACACATCAATCTGATTCTAAAACGAGCTTACAAAAGCTCTTAAATCATCCCAGTAACAAATATGGACTTAATTGTAAACTTGACAAAATACATGGAAATTTTAGTAAACAAGGGTCACACGGTTGTGTGGCCAGGCCCTATGAGAAGCTACGTCCGTGTGTGCATGAGTCACACGGTCGTGTAGTTAGGACGTGTAACCATTTGTGTTCGTGTGGAAAATATGCAATCTCAAAATCAATAAAACACATGGTCATGTCATTAGCCTGTGTGTGACATACGATTGTGTGTCAAACTGTGTACCTTACACAAAGACTTATAATGCATTTATTTACTAACATTAACACCTGCCCAAATATGTACATTTCGTGCCCAAAATATAAATTATAAAGCATTCCTAAATGTCTAACCAATATGCCACAATTGACACCTTAATCAACTAAACTATTCTAATCTATTCACTCATAATTTATGCATTCATCCAACTATCACTTAGCACACATTCAAGCTAGTCATCCATGTTTTCATATCATATGAGCATAAGTATAGTACAACTTACCAAATTAATTTCATAAACTTTCTTTAATGCAATGGCCAAAAAAAATTACTAAAAATGGGTAAGTTCATAAATTGAACACCAAACACACAAACACACACACATATAAATATATACCACACCTATTACATGTTGTTTATAACTGAACCAAGATAAACCAAATATTACCAAAACAGATGCTGGATAGTGTGAGCTCTAGAAGTGATCCGATAACCAAGTTCCGCAAAGATACAACTACAACATACAGGAAAATAAAATGGGGATAAGCATTGACATGCTTAGTAAGTTTATAGATACATAAACAATAGTCTTACCTTAGATTCACATTTAAGTAAATAGAATTAACTAGTTAAGTCACTCTCCTGTCAAGACATTTTACAACAGCAAGGTGAGTATATCACAAATCAAATCATATAATCTTCCCAAATCCATTTAATGTGATACATAACAGTATCCTTCAGTCAAAACTATTAAACTTGTGAATCAAGTTAATCAATTGATCATATCTATTCATAAACACATTCTTCTCAACTGTATTTCGAAGATAGACCTGAGGTCTGGTTACTATCAGTTGAGAGTGAAAGAGCAAGATGTGTTGAAAACTGCATTTCGAACAAGGTATGGCCATTATGAGTTTTTGGTTATGCCGTTTGGTTTAACGAATGCACCTGCAATTTTTATGGATCTGATGAACCGTGTTTTCAGACCATATGTGGACAAGTTTGTAGTTGTCTTTATTGACGACATATTGATCTATTCTCGGGATGAGAACGATCATGAAGAGCATTTGAGAATTGTCTTGCAAACTTTAAGAGATAAGCATTTATATGCTAAATTTAGCAAGAGTGAGTTTTGGTTCCGACAGGTCAGATTTCCAGGACACATTGTGTCGGGTGATGGTGACAAAGTTGACCCAAGTAAGATTTCGACTATTGTGGATTTGAAACAATCGAGCAATAATCAGAAGTTTCTTGGGATTAACGGGATATTACAGACGTTTCGTAAAGGGGTTCTCTGTGATTGCTACCCCGATGACGAAACTATTGCATAAAGATGTCAAGTTTGAATGGACTGAAACATGTCAATTGAGTTTTGAGAGACTGAAAACAATGTTGACTGAGGCACCGGTTTTGGTTCAACCAAAATCGGGGAAAGAGTTCGTGGTTTACAGTGATGCGTCGTTTAATGGTCTCGATTGCGTGTTGATGCAAGAGGGTAAGGTAGTCGCTTATGCCTCGAGACAGTTAAAACCGCACGAGAAGAATTATCCGACTCATGATTTGGAGTTGGCTGCTATTGTTTTCGCGTTAAAGATTTGGCGACATTACTTGTATGGTGAGAAGTGTCAAATCTTTACGGATCACAAGAGTTTGAGATATTTGATGGATCAGAAGGATCTGAATTTGAGACAGAGGCAGTGGCTTGAGTTATTGAAAGACTATGAATTAGTCATTGATTGTCATCCGGGAAAAGCAAATGTGGTTGCGGATGCCCTGAGTAGGAAATCCTTGTATGCTCTAAGAGTTATAAGCACGAGTTTAGCAATAGCTGATGATGGTGCTATTTTGGCAGAGTTGAGAGCTAAGCCACTATTTGTTCAACAAATATGTGAGGCTCAGAGAAATGACAGTGAGATGCAAGCTAAGAGAGCTAAGTGCGATTTAGAAAGTGATTCTGATTTTTGAGTGGGCTGAGATGGTTGTTTGTTGTACCGTGACAGAATTTGTGTGCCTAGAGAGGAAAAGTTGATCCAAAAGATTTTGCATGAAACCCACAGTGGATATTTGTCAGTACATCTGGGTAGTGCGAAAATGTACAATGATTTGAGGAAGTTTTATTGGTGGCCGGGTAAGAAAAGAGATATTTCAGAATTTGTAGCAAAGTGTGTGATTTGTCAACAGGTGAAAGCTGAGCACCAAGTACCTTCGGGATTGCTTCAACCTGTGATGGTTCCCGAATGGAAGTGGGATCGGGTTACTATGGATTTTGTAACGGGATTGCTGATGACTCCGAAAAAGAAAGATGCTGTGTGGGTTGTTGTGGATAGACTAACGAAGTCGGCTCAGTTTATTCCAGTACGTGTTGATTATTCACTGGATACGTAAGCTGAGTTGTATGTTGCAGAGATAGTGAGATTTCATGATGTGCCTATGTCTATTATTTCGGATAGAGATCCGAGGTTTACTTCGAGATTTTGGAAAAAATTGCAAGAGGCCATGGGTACGAGGTTGAATTTCAGTACTGCGTTCCATCCGTAAACTGATGGTCAGCCTGAAAGAGTAATTCAAATTCTCGAAGATATGCTTCGATGCTGTGTGTTAGAATTCGTAGGTAGTTGGGAAAGATATCTACCTTTGGTCGAATTTGCCTATAACAACAGTTATCAGTCGAGTATACGGATGGCTCTGTATGAAGCTCTGTATGAACGTAAGTGTCGGACACCATTGTATTGGACCAAGCTTAGTGAGAATCGGATCCATGCGATTGATCTAGTGAAAGAAACTGAAGAGAAAGTGAGAGTAATCCGTAATAGTCTGAAAGCTGCTTCAGACCGATAGAAGTCGTACGCGGATTTGAAAAGAAAAGAGATTGAGTTTGAGGTGGGTAAAAAAGTGTTTTTGAAAGTGTCCTCGTGGAAGAAGATTATGAGGTTTGGACAAAGAGGGAAGTTGAGTCCAAGATTTATAGGGTCGTATGAGATTAGAGACAGAGTTGGGCCAGTAGCTTACCTGTTGGCTTTGCCGGTAGAGTTGGAAAAGATTCATAATGTGTTCCATGTATCGATGTTGCGACAGTATCGCTCCAATCCTTCACACGTGATTTCTTCAACGAAAATTGAAATAAGACCGGATATGTCTTATGAAGAGGAGCCAATTAAGATCTTGGCTCGAGAGGTGAAACAATTGAGAAATAAGAGCATAGCACTAGTGAAAGTGTTGTGCTAGAAACACGGTGTGGAAGAGGCTACGTGGGAAATGGAAGAGACTATGAGAGAGCAACATCCAAACCTCTTTACTGGTAAGATTTTCGAGGGCGAAAATCTCTAAAGGGGGGAGAGTTGTAACATCCCGGTTTAGGGCCTAGTCGGAATAGTGGTGCAAGACCACAAATCTGAGGTCTTTGTATAAGTCTTTGAGGTTTATGCCATGCATGCATGTTAGTTTGATTGTTTCATGAAGCAAATTGGTGGAATTGTAGTTGAATTGTCCAAAAGGACTAAATTGCAAAAGTTGCAAAATGTGAGATTCTAGAAGCTATTTGTGTGAAATGTCTTTAGAATATATATTAGAGGTCCTTAAATAGCAATTTTCCCAATTTTTAATTTTTGGACAAAATTGGGCATGGATGAGTTAAAATAGAAAGTTTGTCAAAAAAGGCATTTTGGTCATTTGGCAATTAAGTGATTAAAATGGGAGAAAATATGACAAAATTCATTCATCTTCTTCTCCAAGGGTGCCGAAAATTAGAGAACCCATTGTTAGGGCTCTTCAAATTTTTCAAGCTTGCTAGTAAGTACATCCAAGCCTCGTTTTTTATATTCTTTGTATTTTTGAAGTCCTAGTAGCATGAGTAAGCTATTTTTAACTATTTGATGAGCTATAATGGATGTTCAAAAATGTACCCATGTATGACATGCATGTATTTTGATGTTTTATGGAAGAATATGAAAGCTTGATGTAGTAGAAACATCTTTTGCTAAGTGATTTTCCATGAAAATGCATGTAGGGACTAGTTTGTAAAAGTTTTGAGTTTGGTCATACATGTGTGATTTAGTGAGAATTGATGAATGCTTTAGTTGAGTAGGTGACTCGGCTAAGCATGTAAAGATAGAAAGTTGAATAAAAATTACTTTACGAGCCCTGGGGCAAAAGTGTAATTATGAGAAAGACTAAGGGCAAAAGAGTAATTTTGCCAAAGTATGAGATAAGTGTTAATTTAGTCAATATGTGTATTGAATGAGCTGATTTATTCATTATATATCAAGAAAGACGAAGCCCGAATCAAAATCGAGGCAAGAGCAATGTGGTGGACTAAATTGCACGTTTCTATACTTTTGAGTATCGAAGTAAGTTTATGCGTAAATAATGCATTTATACTTACACATTCTTAATGCTAATTAGTGTGTAGCATGAATGAGAATGATTGAGAACCCATGTGCTTCGAGTGGAATGAATGTGGTAGACATTTTGAATGGATGAATGATTGAGTAAGTAGATATGTGAATGTGTAGTGATAATGCTAAATGGTAGGCTAAGTGCGATACCATCTTAAGGCATATTGACAATGAGCTGGCTATGTGAGATGCTATCGTTAGGCATATTGTTTAGTGGGCTATGTGCGAAACCACTATGATTACCTTTGTGGTAGGCTAAGTGCGATACTACCTTATTAATTGATTGTGGTGGGCTAAGTGCGAAACCACCGAGACATTAGTTGTGTGTATTAGCTGTGTGGATTAGCTGTGTGGTTGCATTATTAAGTAAAGTAGCTATGTGGATGTATTGTCGAGAAATAATGATGTGTTGTATTTTGTGTAAATGTGATATTGAATGCAGGGGTACATTTCAATGGTTATGAGTATGTGACTATGAGTGTTGGGAATGTGGTAAGGGATAGAAAGAGTAAGCATAGTTGTACATTATATGTTAGTATAATGCTAATTGTTGTTTAGCTTATACTATGATGTTTATTTGTTTATGTGTAAACTTACTAAGCTCAAAGCTTACTCTCTTACTTTTCCCTTATCTTATAGAGTAAAAGAGTTGAATCAAGATACGTGGATCAAGTGGAAGATCACCCACACTATTAGCACACTTTGGTACATGGGACGCAATGTTTTGTATATGGCATGTATAGGGGCTAGACAAGTTAGTGAATTTTGTTGTAAATGGTTAAGATGTGCTGGCCTTTGGATAGAGAATCTATTTTGTATAATGCCATAGTTGTTGGCTACTTTATTATATGAAAAAGATGCAATTATCCATGTAAGATTGCACTTCAATATGAGTTGTTTATGGATGTGTTGAATGAGTGCATGTTGTGTATGCTAGAGGGGTGAAAAGAACTTGGCATATAGCTTTGTTCTTGTTCATGTGGATAGACACACGGGAGTGTGTCTAGGCCATGTGTGACACACTGTCAGCCCATGGGCATGTGACTTGGTCGTGCGTCCCCTGCATGTTGGCAATTTAAGTCAAAATAGACCACGGTTTAGTCACACAGGCGTATGTATAGGCCGTGTGAGTTTAATCAGTGTTGGTCATGGGCTAGCCACATGGGCTTGTGACTAGGCTTTGAGGCCGTGTGTATGTAGTTAGTGTTCACCACGGGTGGTGAACATGGACGTGTGTGACTACCCACGGGCGTGTATCATCTTACACGGGCGTGTGGCCCCTGTCTAGATGGAGAAAATTTTTAAAGATCGTAAGAGTTTTCGATATGTTCTTGAGAGCTCTTATGTGTATGAGTGAGGCCTCGTAAGTCGAGAATGAGGTTGTTGATGTGACTAGAGAGTAGTCACGATGAGCCTAAGTGGTGATCAGGTGGTTTTATTACTGTAACGCCTCAAGCTTGGTTCTGGCGTAGAACTCGGGTAAGGGGTGTTACATTTAGTGGTATTAGAGTTATGGTTTAATTGGTTCTAGGACTGCCGTAGCTGGTGTAAGAGTCTAGCTATACATGCTATAAGTGTACTATGATAGTGTGGTGGTTTCTGATGATTTTAAATCTTGTTTCGTATAGTATATAGATCTCGATCAATTCAGCAGCTAGTAATGCGTCGGCTCCTGCGCAAGGAACCTTGCCTGTACAAAGTGGACCTGAGGTTATGGGTCAAGGGGAAGAGGCACGGGAAGCCTTTCTCCAGATGATAAGTAATTGGTACTCGAACTACATTCGAGCGAACCCTAATGCTCACCCTCCTCCACCTCCTCCTATACCTCAGCCAAATCCAGTGGCTCCTCTAGGTATTGATGTTGTGAGGATATCGAAACCTCGATGGATAAGATTAGGACGCATGGGGCTGAGGAGTTTAGAGCTAAGGTGGATGATGACCCTGAGAGGGCAGAATTCTGATTAGAGAACTCGATGAGAGTGTTTGATGAACTCTCCTGTACACCAGAAGAGAGCTTGAAGTGTGCTGTATCTTTGCTGAGAGATTCGGCATACCATTGGTGGAAGACGCTAACGTTAGTGGTCCCGAAAGAGCGGGTGACGTGGGACTTCTTTCAGGAAGAGTTCCGAAAGAAGTTTATAAGCCAACGATTTACTGATCGAAAAAGGAAGGAATTCCTTGAGTTAAAGCAAGGAAGAATGTTAGTACCAGAGTATGAGCGTAAGTTTGTTAGATTTAGCAAATACGCTCAATAGTGTTTATTGATAGAGACTATCTTGTGTAAGAGGTTCGAAGATGGACTGAATGAGGACATCAAACTCCTAGTGGGTATTCTGGAGTTGAAAGAGTTGCTGGTGTTAGTTGAAAGGGCAAGTAAGGCCGAAGAGTTGAGTAAGGAAAAGAGGAGGGCTGTGAGTGAAGCCCGAGATGTTAGAAAGAGGTCGATGGGCAAGTCGTATCAAGCCCAGTCGAAAAGATCCAAGGAAGTGAATCCTCTGACAACAGCCTCAGTGGGATATTCGCATCGAGACTTGGGCAATATTCGTTTGGGTTCGAGAGTCCAAGCCACCTCGATGGAAAGTGTGGGCAATACAAAGAGCAAACCGGAGTGTCCAAGTTGTGGTAGATATCACACCAGAGAGTGTTGGGGTAACAGCCAGAACTGTTATAAATGTGGTTCCCCCGATCACTTTATCCGAAACTGCCCCGATAGGGATGATAAGGAAGGGAAGCAAGAGATGAGATCCAGTGATGTGTCTGCAAGAGGTAGACCACCCAGGAACCCGAGAGGTGGGAATAGTGGTAGAGGTGCATCCAAAGACTCTACTATGAGACCAAAGGGTCGGGCACCTACGAGGACGTATGTTATTTGCGCTCGCGAAGAGGCATCCTCCCCAGATGTGATAACGGGTACTTTTTCTCTCTTGGACACCTTTGTTATTACTTTAATATATCTAGGGTCTACTCATTCTTATATTTGCATGAGATTAGCATCTAGTTTGAGTATGACCGTTGAGTCTACGAATATTGTGGTTAAGGTGTCAAATCCGTTAGGAAAGCATGTGTTAGTGGACAAGGTGTGTAAAAATTGTCATTTATTGATTGAGAATCATTGTTTTCTGGCAAACCTTATGTTGTTGCCGTTTAATGAGTTTGACTTAATCCTTGGCATGGATTGGTTAACTACCCATAATGTCTTAGTGAACTGTGGTAGTAAGTACATTGAATTAAAATGTGAAAGTGGAGATGTGGTTCGGATTGAATCAGGTGGATCGGATAGTCTACCAGTGATGATTTCTTCCCTAGTGGCTAAGAAATGTTTGAGAAAAGGGTATGAATCCAATCTCGCCTTCGTGTTGAATACTCGAAAGGTTGGGGTGAAGCTTGAAACAGTGCCGATAGTATGCGAGTATCCAGATGTATTCCCGGAAGAGTTACCCGGATTACCTCCAGTGAAAGAGGTCGAGTTTGGGATTGAGTTGGTTCCAGGAACGACACCAATTTCAATTGCTCCATATAGAATGACACCTTTAGAGTTGAAAGAACTGAAGGTACATTTGCAAGAGTTGACAAATAAGGGTTTTGTAAGACCGAGTTACTCACCATGGGGTGCTCCAGTATTATTTGTGAATAAGAAAGATGGGTCTATGAGATTGTGTATAGACAATAAACAGCTCAACAAGGTGACGGTGAAGAATAAGTATCCTTTACCAAGGATTGATGACCTTTTCGATCAAATGAAAGGAGCTACAGTGTTCTCCAAGATAGACCTGAGGTCTGGTTACTATCAGTTGAGAGTGAAAGAGCAAGATGTGTTGAAAACTGCATTTCGAACTAGGTATGACCATTATGAGTTTTTGGTTATGCCATTTGGTTTAACGAATGCACCTGCGATTTTTATGGATATGATGAACCGTGTTTTCAGACCATATGTGGACAAGTTTGTAGTTGTCTTTATTGACGACATATTGATCTATTCTCGGGATGAGAACGATCATGAAGAGCATTTGAGAATTGTCTTGCAAACTTTAAGAGATAAGCAGTTATATGCTAAATTTAGCAAGAGTGAATTTTGGTTCCGAGAGGTCGGATTTCTAGGACACATTGTGTCGGGTGATGGTGTCAAAGTTGACCCAAGTAAGATTTCAGCTATTGAGGATTTGAAACAGCCGAGAAACGTGTCAGAAATCAGAAGTTTCTTGGGATTAACGGGATATTACAGATGTTTCGTAAAGGGGTTCTCTGTGATTGCTACCCCGATGACGAAACTATTGCATAAAGATGTCTAGTTTGAATGGACTGAGACATGTCAACAGAGTTTCAAGAGACTGAAAACAATGTTGACTGAGGCACCGGTTTTGGTTCAACCAGAATCGGGGAAAGAGTTCGTGGTTTACAGTGATGCGTCGTTTAATGGTCTCGATTGCGTGTAGATGTAAGAGGGTAAGGTAGTCGCTTACGCCTCGAGACAGTTAAGACCACACGAGAAGAATTATCCGACTCATGATTTGGAGTTGGCTGCTATTGTTTTCGCGTTAAAGATTTGGCGACATTACTTGTATGGTGAGAAGTGCCGAATCTTTATAGATCACAAGAGTTTGAGATATTTGATGGATCAGAAGGATCTGAATTTGAGACAGAGGCGGTGGCTTGAGTTATTGAAAGACTATGAATTAGTCATTGATTGTCATCCGGGAAAAGCAAATGTGGTTGCGGATGCCCTGAGTAGGAAATCTTTGTATGCTCTAAGAGTTATGAGCACGAGTTTAGCAATAGCTGATGATGGTGCTATTTTGGCAGAGTTGAGAGCTAAGCCACTATTTGTTCAACAAATATGTGAGGCTCAGAGAAATGACAGTGATATGCAAGCTAAGAGAGCTAAGTGCAGTTTAGAAAGTGATTCTGATTTTTGAGTGGGCTCAGATGGTTGTTTGTTGTACCGTGACAGAATTTGTGTGCCTAGAGAGGAAAAGTTGATCCAAAAGATTTTGCATGAAGCCCACAGTGGATGTTTGTCAGTACATCCGGGCAGTGCGAAAATGTACAATGATTTGAGGAAGTTTTATTGGTGGCCGGGTATGAAAAGAGATATTTTAGAATTTGTAGTAGAGTGTATGATTTGTCAACGGTGAAAGCTGAGCACCAAGTACCTTCGGGATTGCTTCAACCTGTGATGGTTCCTGAATGGAAGTGGGATCTGGTTACCATGGATTTTGTAATGGGATTGCTGATGACTCCGAAAAAGAAAGATGCTGTATGGGTTGTTGTGGATAGACTAACGAAGTCGGCTCACTTTATTCTAGTACGTGTTGATTATTCACTGGATAAGTTAGCTGAGTTGTATGTTGCAGAGATAGTGAGATTGCATGGTGTGCCTATGTCTATTATTTCGGACAGAGATCCGAGGTTTACTTTGAGATTTTGGGAGAAGTTGCAAGAGGCCATGGGTACGAGGTTGAATTTCAGTACTGCGTTCCATCCACAAACTGATGGTCAGTCTGAAAGAGTAATTCAAATTCTCGAAGATATGCTTCGATGTTGTGTGTTAGAATTCGTAGGTAGTTGGGAGAGATATCTACCTTTGGTCGAATTCGTCTATAACAACAGTTACCAGTCGAGTATACGGATGGCTCCGTATGAAGCTCTATATGGACATAAGTGTCGGACTCCATTGTATTGGATTGAGCTTAGTGAGAATCGGATCCATGGGGTTGATCTAGTTAAAGAAACCGAAGAGAAAGTGAGAGTAATTCGTAATAGTCTGAAAGCTGTTTCAGACCGACAGAAGTCGTACGCGGATTTGAAAAGAAAAGAGATTGAGTTTGAGGTGGGTAACAAAGTGTTTTTGGAAGTGTCCCCGTGGAAGAAGATTATGAGATTTGGACAAAAAGGGAAGTTGAGTCCAAGATTTATAGGGCCGTATGAGATTACAGACAGAGTTGGGCCAGTAGCTTACCAGTTGGCTTTACCGGTAGAGTTAGAAAAGATTCATAATGTGTTCCATGTATCGATGTTGCGACGGTATCGCTCCGATCCTTCACATGTGATTCTTTCAACGGAAATTGAAATAAGACCAGATATGTCTTATGAAGAGGAGCCGATTAAGATCTTGGCTCGAGAGGTGAAACGATTGAGAAATAAGAGCATAGCACTAGTGAAAGTGTTGTGGCAGAAACATGGTGTGGAAGAGGCTATGTGGGAAACGGAAGAGACTATGAGGGAGCAACATCCAAACCTCTTTACTGGTAAGATTTTCGAAGGCGAAAATCTCTAATGGGGGGAGAGTTGTAACATACCGGTTTAGGGCCTAGTTAGAATAGTGGTGCGAGACCATAAATCCGAGGTCTATGTATGAGTCTTTGAGGTTTATGCCATGTATGCATGTTAATGTGATAGTTTCATGAAGCAAATTGGTGGAATTGTAGTTGAATTGTCCAAAAGGACTAAATTGCAAAAGTTGCAAGATGTGAGATTCTAGAAGCTATTTGTGTGAAATGGCTTTAGAATATATATTAGAGGTCCTTAAATAGCAATTTTCCTAATTTTTAATTTTTGGGCAAAATTGGGCATGGATGAGTTAAAATAGAAAATTTGTCAAAAAGGGCATTTTGGTCATTTGGCAATTAAGTGATTAAAATGGGAGAAAAGATGACAAAATTCATTCATCTTCTTCTCCAGGGGTGCCGAAAATTAGTGAAGCCATTGTTAGGGCTTTTCAGAATTTTCAAGCTTGCTAGTAAGTGCATCCAAGCCCCGTTTTTGGTATTCTTTGTATTTTTGAAGTCCTAGTAGCATGAGTAAGCTATTTTTAACTATTTGATGAGCTATAATGGATGTTCAAAAATGTACCCATGTATGACATGCATATACTTTGATGTTTTATGGAAGATATGAAAGCTTGATGTAGTAGAAACATCTTTTACTAAGTGATTTTCCATGAAAATGCATGCAGGGACTAGTTTGTAAAAGTTTTGAGTTTGGTCATACATGTGTGATTTAGTGAGAATTGATGAATGCGTTAGTTGAGTAAGTGACTCGGCTAAGCATGTAAAGATAGAATGTTGAATAAAAATCGCTTTACGAGCCTTGGGACAATAGTGTAATTATGAGAAAGATTAGGGGCAAAAGAGTAATTTTTCCAAAGTATGAGATAAGTGTTAATTTAGTCAATGTGTGTATTGAATGAGCTAATTTTTTCATTATAGATCAAGAAAGACGAAGCCCGGATCAAAATCGAGGCAAGAGCAAGGTGGTGGACTAAATTACACGTTTCTATACTTTTGAGTATCGAAGTAAGTTTATGCGTAAATAATGCATTTATACTTACACATTCTTAATGCTAATTAGTGTGTAGCATGAATGAGAATGATTGAGAACCCATATGGTTCGAGTGGAATGAATGTGGTAGACATTTTGAATGGATGAATGATTGAGTAAGTAGATATGTGAATGTGTAGTGATAATGCTAAATGGTGGGCTAAGTGCGATACCATCTTAAGACATATTGACACTGAGCTGGCTATGTGCGATGCTATCGTTAGGCATATTGTTTAGTGGGCTATGTGCAAAACCACTATGATTACTTTTGTGGTAGGCTAAGTGCGATACTACCTTATTAATTGATTGTGGTGGGCTAAGTGCGAAACCACCGAGACATTAGCTTTATGGATTAGCTGTGTGGATTAACTGTGTGGATTAGCTGTGTGGTTGTATTATTGAGTAAAGTAGTTGTGTGGATGTATTATCGAGAAGTAATGATGTGTTGTATTTTGTGTAAATGTGATATTGAATGTAGGGGTGCATTTCAATGGTTATGAGTATGTGACTCATGATGTGTTGGGAATGTGGTAAGGGATAGAAAGAGTAAGCATAGTTGTACATTATATGTTAGTATAATTCTAATTGTTGTTTAGCTTATACTATGATGTTTATTTGTTTATGTGTAAACTTACTAAGCTCAAAGCTTACTCTCTTACTTTTCCGTTGTCTTATAGAGTAAAAGAGTTGAATCGAGATACGTGGATCAAGTGGAAGATCGCCCACACTATTAGCACACTCTGGTACATGAGACTCAATGTTTTGTATATGGCATGTATAGGGGCTAGACAAGTTAGTGAATTTTGTTGTAAATGGTTAAGATGTGTTGGCCTTTGGATAGGTAATCTATTTTGTATAATGCCATAGTTGTTGGCTAATTTATTATATGAAAAAAGATGTAATTATCCATGTAAGATTGCACTTCAATATGAGTTGTTTATGGATGTGTTGAATGAGGGCATGTTGTGTATGCTAAAGGGGTGGAAAGAACTTGGCATATAGCTTTGTTCTTGTTCATGTGGATAGACACACGGACGTGTGTCTAGGCCATGTGTGACACACGGTCAGCCCATGGGCGTGTGACTTGACCGTGCGTCCCCTGCGTGTTGGCAATTTAAGTCAAAATAGACCACGGGTTAGTCACACGGGCGTGTGTATAGGCCATGTGAGCTTAATCAGTGTTGGCCACGGGCTAGCCACACAGGCTTGTGACTAGGCTTTGGGGCCGTGTGTATGTAGTCAGTGTTCACCACAGGTGGTGAACATGGACGTGTGTGACTACCCACGGGCGTGTATCATCTTACACGGGCGTGTGGCCCCTGTCTAGATGGAGAAAATTTTTAAAGATCGTAAGAGTTTCCGATATGTTCTCGAGAGCTCCTGTGTGTATGAGTGAGGCCTCGTAAGTCGAGAATGAGGTTGTTGAGTTGACTAGAGAGTAGTCACGATGAGCCTAAGTGGCGATCAGGTGGTTTTATTACTGTAACACCTCGGGCTCGGTTCTGGCGTAGAACTCGGGTAAGAGGTGTTACATTTTGCCTTAATTAACTATCAAATCATTAAAATTTCCAGACCAAACTTCAATTCACTTGTACAATAACTCTGTAAATATTTAATAAAAATATTTACTAGTCCGGTTTATGAAAATAAGGTCCCGATACCTTATTTTCTAAAACTACTAACTTTCAATACGAACCACTTGTACTTTGACTGATTCACCAATTAATAGAATTTATCAAATCAAATTTCACAATAACACTATATTTAACTCATAAATTTTAAATGATATTATTTACAGACTCATTTTTCGGAGTTGTGGTCCCAAACCATAATTTTCAATTTAGACATAGGTTAAGGTTTGTTTTCTATGATTTGTCAAGATTCAACGATATTAACGAAATATTTGTCAAGAACTGTGAAATACTGACTAACTAATTTGAAAGATAAATATCAGATAGGAAATCTGCGAAATTTGGGGTCCTAACTTTAGATCAAGATGCACTTATCGAACTTTTATGGAATTTCAGAGGCTTTCAAAGATGAATCCAACAACCAATAGGGAACCAATTTATCGGGGATTGATTTGATATCTAAAGCAAGAGTAATTTCAGCAATGGAGAGAAAATTTGATGTAAAGAAGAGAATGAAAAAGAAATATGAGAAGATATAGGGGGAGGGAAGAGAAATTCTAAATGGAATGGAAAAAGAAACATAATCCTAGTGTAATTAGGGAAAAAAAGACTAAATAGTTAAGGTTTTAAAACTTTGAGGGGCTTCATGAAAATTTCCCCTATTTTACCGTAATAAAATGAAAGGGATTTGGGAGGTTGGAACCTAATTGTGCAAAGGAATGAGTAAGTGCTTAACCATTTGAGTTGCTTCCCATTCTTGATAGGTTTTACTCTAAATATAATTTATTTTAAAGTGATTTTTCATCCTAGTTTGCTGAAAGTAAAAAAAAAAAATATGAGAAAAGTATGATTTAAACCTAAGACCTCTAAAAGATATACAAACTATTTAACCATTAAACTTAAAGCTTATTTCTTATTTATTCATTACAACTAACTCCCTATATTTTGGGCTATGACATGAATACTTTAAAATTTTTTAATTTGTAAAAGGAATTTAATTTTAAAAGTATAAGCAGATTTATGAAATTATATAAAAATATATTTTAAAAATAAAATTAAAAATTAAAAATAATTGCCAAATATTATAGAACAATGTTAAAAAAATTTAGCCAATCCAAACTTAATGGTGGTGATGGTGGTAAATTGTTTTGCAATTTTGTGTTGTTTGGTATATGAATTAATTGCTTCAAATATTTTATTTTATATATAGATAGATGGATTGATAAGAATGACAAAGCTTAATTCTCATTCTCATTCAGAAGAAAAAAGTTTTTGATTAATTTATCTCTTTCAAGTAATACATCACTGATAAACCATAAAAGTAACACATTTTAATCCCACGCTTAGCGTGTTTTTGGATGTTTATTTATAGAATTTGGTGAATTCGATGCTTCTAATCCTTTAAATTCATGTTTCTAATAGGGAAGTGAAAGGAACGGAAAACGGGCCAAAATCGGGGAAAACAGGCCATCTTAAGGATCCACACGGCCAAAGCCCGCACCACATGGGCTGAGTTCACACGGGCTGGACACACGCTCGTGTGCCAGCCCGTGTTGGTCGAGAGCCATGCAAATTCTCACACGGCCTGGGCCTCCTCACACGGGCAGAGCACACGCCCATGTCCCTGCCGCACCCTGCTTTGTTTTCACGCAGAAAAAGCCAATTTTTAGGGTTTCTGAGCCTTCTAAAGTCTATAAATACACATCAGAGGAAGACTTAGATGAGCACGCAAAGGAGATCGAAGAAATTACTCGAAGGAAGCTATCGGATTCATCTCAAAAGCGGGATCTCATTCAAGATTGAAGATCTCCATCAAGCTCTTTAGAAGTTTTTGGGTTCTTTATGTCTTGTTGTTTTCTTTATTCTGAGATGTTTTCCTTTTAGGTTATGAACTAAACTCCCTTAAATTACGTGATAAATACTTGATCTTATTCTTATTTATGTGTTCTTAATCCTTATTTTGATGTTTTCAGGAATATTACTTCAAGTTTAATGTGCTTATTCAGTGGAGCAAAAGTCCCTGTTTAAGAGAAGATCCAACATAATTAAGCGGAGTTGATTGCAATCCTAGAAATAGGACGACATAAATCTGCCGGATTAGAGTCAAATCTAATAAGGGAATTCATAGATCGATTTAATGCGACGATAGGGGTTTTAATTAGAAAGAGATTTCAATTAATCAACCTAGAGTCAGTTGTTCTTAGTCTTGAAAGAGATATTAACATAATTTAAGGATTTCTACGGATCAAGTCAAGTGAATAAATCATTTAATTCAGAGTCAGAAAAATAAGTGAAGTCTAGGTGGATTCTTCCTTGGGTATTGTCTTTATTCATTCGATTATTCTCTTCACTCTCTGTCGCGTTCATAGTCATTTAGTTAGTCAATTAGTTATTTAATTTTAGATTAAAATAAATACCCTTAATTATTAGGCTAGATAATAAAAAGATAGTTATTACTAGTAATTTTAGTCCTTGAGGATACGATATTCCGGACTCACCACAACTATACTACTGTTCGATAGGTGCGCTTGCCTTTGTCAAAATATTAGTTAGTTTCGAGACCATTAAGTTTTTTGGCGTCGTTGCCGGGGACTAAGATATTAGGAACACTAACTTTTTATTACTTTAGCCATTTTTTATTTTATTGCAATTTATCGTTATCTTATTGTTACTTTTCTAATTTTTTTCTTTCTTTGCTTCTGGCAGGTATCTCTAGTTTATAACTAGAAGGAACCCGTCAGGACCCTTACTTTTTAACAGTGAGATAGAAAGTACTATTCGTAGAAATCGTAGGGAGATAAGGCGAAGTTTACAATACATAGAGGAAGAGCAAGAGGACGATACTAATACTACCGAGGAGATGGCTGATAATAATCCGCTACCTCCGGTGGTTGCCGAAAATCTTGCTCCTCGGACTATGTACGACTATGCTAAGCCTAATTTAACTGGGGCTGAATCGAGTATTGTTAGACCTGTTATTGCTGCAAATAATTTAGAATTGAAACCTAACACTATTCAAATGATTCAACAGTTTGTTCAGTTTGATGGTTTGCAGGACGAAGACCCAAATACTCATTTAGCAAATTTTCTAGAATTTTGTGATACTTTCAAAATAAATGGTGTTTTTGACAACGCCATTAGCCTTCAGTTGTTTCCCTTCTCGTTGAGGAACAAAGCTAAACAGTGGTTGAACTCGTTACCATGAGGATCAATCACTACATGGGAACAAATGATTGAAAAATTTTTACTTAAATATTTTCTGCCGGCTAAAACGGCTAAGTTGAGGAATGATATCTCTACTTTTGTGCAGATGGACTTAAAAAAACTTTATGATGCATGAGAGAGATACAAGGATCTACTGAGAAGATGCCCTCACCATGGGTTACTATTATGGCTACAGGTTCAAACCTTTTACAATGGTGTGAACCCCTCAACTAGGCAATTGATTGATGTAGCTGCCGGTGGAACCCTAAATAACAAAACCCCTGAAGTGGCTTATGAGTTTATAAAGGAGATTTCACTAAATAACTATTAGTGGCAAGTCATGAGGATAAAGCCAACAAAAGTCGCCAGTATTTTTAACCTCGACGGAGTCACCATGCTATCAAACCAAGTAGAGCTTTTAAGTAAAAATATTGATGGTTTGTACGGTTCTTCGCAGGTACATCCAGTGATGCAGTGCAATACAAATGGAGGATGGACGAATAATACAGAATATCCATCCTACAACCCTGGCATAGAAAGCAAACAGATGAACTATATGGGTAATAATTCTAGACCTCAGAATAATCCCTATAGTAACACTTACAATCTAGGTTGGAGGAACCACCCAAACTTCTCATGGGGTGGTCAAGGAAATTAGAGACAACAACACCCTCCAGGCTTTCAACAGCAACCCTACCCACATGAGAAGAAGCTGAACCTTGAGGAGATGCTAACAAAATTCATCTCAGTGTCAGAAACCCTTTTTCAAAACACCGAAACAACACTCAAAAATCAGCAAGCGTCGATTCAAGGGTTCGAGAACCAAATAGGTCAGCTTGCCAAGTTGATCTCAGAACGACCACAAGGTAGCTTGCTAAGCAACACTGAAACTAACCCAAAGGAGCAACTTCACGCCATTACTGCTCACAATAATGAAGGGTTAGATGCACCAAAATCGAGGCAAGAAAACGTGGTAGATAAAGGTATGATTGAGGTAAGCCATAATAAACCAAAACTGGTAAGTACAGAGTACAAACCTCGTGTGCCATACCCCAATGCGACGAAGAAAGAATGCACAGATGAAAAATTCGGTAAATTTCTTAAACTTTTAAAAAAATTACATATTAACTTATCGTTTATTGAAGCTCTTTCGCAGATGCCCAATTTAGTAAAATTTTTAAAAGAGCTTTTGACAAACAAACGGAAGTTAGACGATGCGCTGCATGTGGAACTAAATGCAGTGTGCTCAGCAATTTTACAGAATAAACTACCCTACAAGTTAAAAGATCTAAGGAGTTTTACGATTCCTTGCTTAATTGGTGGTTTATCTGTTAATAATGCTTTAGCTGATTTAGGGGCAAGTATCAATGTTATTCCTTATAAAATGTTCTTGGGAAACCCAAACAAACTAGGATGAGCATTCAATTGGCTGATAAAACCATTAGATTTTCTAGGGGTATAATTGAAGATGTGCTAGTCAAAATTGATAAATTCATATTTCCAGTAGCCTTTGTTGTCTTAGACGTGGATGAGGATAGTGACGTTCCTTTAATTTTAGGACGACCCTTTTTAGCAACTGCTAGAACCATTATTGATGTTGGTACAAGAGAATTAATACTTCGTGTAGGTGATAACGTGATTAAACTCCAAGCACGTGATTCTGTCAGAATATCTAGTGATCAAGATGATACAAGTCCTGTTAATATAAGTGAACTTAATGATCAATCTTCTTTGCAGGAAATCCCTCGGAAAAAGATGACAGAGCCATGGTCTAGCTCTCATATTGAGAACAGAAATGTTCATGAGGAACGAAGAGTCCAGATCGAGGAACTAGATGAATGGCAAACACAGTTTAAGGAGAAATTGAAAGTACACGATGAACCAAAGCAGAGCCATAACGAGCCTAAAAATAAAATGAGTCAAATTAAGGTTGGAGACTGAGTTCTAATGGATAATACAGATCCTCGTATTGCCACTTCTGAACCTAATGGAACAACCCCTTTCCCAGTACTTAATATTTTCCCATACGGTACAGTCGAAGTAACTCATTCCAAATTTGACACCTTCAAGGTAAACAGTACTCGTCTAAAACCTTATTTTAACAAAATTGATAGCAGGAATGAGGAGTTTCAACTCCTCGAACCACCATGATTATATGAAGGAAAGGTGAGTCGAGCTTAAACTCTAAATAAACGCTTCTCGAGAGGCAACCTGAGCACTAACATTACTAATTAGTTTATTTTTCACTTCGTTCATGTTTTTAATGCAAGTTTTTTGACCCACGAAGCCTAGACACACGGGCATGTCCCTGGCCGTGTGGATGTGGGGACTTAGTTTTTAAAATTTAAAGAAATCGACAGGGGCCCCCACGGGCACAACACACGGCCGTGTCAAAATTCCACATGGGCGTGTCCTAGGCCGTGTAAAAATTGGAGCTCAATTTTTCAAAATTCAAAATTTAAAACAAATCAAGGGCTCCACGGGCAACACACACGGCCGTGTGAGCGGTCACACTGGCGTGTGGACTTCTACACGGGCGTGGGAGAAGCGAAGGACCTAGCACATGGCCATGCAACGCAGCTGTGTGGACCACACGACCTAGACACACGGGCGTGTCTAAGGCCATGTGAAAACTAGGCCTCTCAAAATCGCGATGAACACAGACTAGGGAATAGGCCACACGGGCGTGTGACATGGCCGTGTGGCCCAACATGGGCTGTTACACGACTGTATCACTTATAAAACCCCAAAACCCTTCTTCTTTCTTCTTTCTTCTTCCTTCTACTTTCCAAACCCCTCAAGCCCTAACCACCTCAACCTCCGCCGCAACTCCGGCCACCGGCTACCGACAACCCCCTATTTTTTTCCCTCATTCTTCCTTCACCCATTTCCTCTCAAAACCTCCCCCTTCCCACTTTCTTTCTCCCCCAACCCAAAAACCTTCCCTTTCCCTTCTCTTTGCACCAGCTCCACAACCTAGTCGACCCTGACCACCACTGCCCCCAGCCTCTCCCAAACCCACCGTCCGCCCCACTACCTCTCGATCGACAGTCCTTCACCGTCCTCTCCGCCCAACACGTCGTCTGCCTATCGCCGATCGCTCCTTCCCGCCGACCGGTTCCTTTTCCCCCTCTTTTATTATGATTATTTTTATTTAGTTAATTATTTATTGATTGATTATTCTTTTTATTATTCTTTTCTTTATTTCTTTGTTATTATTTCATTATTTAGTTGTTATTCTTTCGTATTATTACTACATCATTCATATTCCTAGTTTGATAACTTTAATATGGCTTGATTATTAATTATATTAGGCTTTTTGTTGTCTTTTTATGCATTAAATGTCCCTAATTGATTAGTTCGTAGGCTGTCAGTTTAAACCACTAATTTGCTAATTCTTGCATAATTAATTATTAGTGTATATAGGAATAGGTATTAGTAATATTTTACTGAATTTTCTAATTTGCTATTATTTCTTAGGTACACAATGAATAATATCGAGGCAAGACCAAAGACGCTGTCCCCTCTTCGAAAACGCAGAAGGGTCTCGGCGCAGTCTTCGCGTGCGCGACCACCTTACAGAAGATATGCCACCACCTCCTCATAGTCCAGTTCATGCGGCTGCTTCATTGACTCGAAAATTCGACGGCCTCGAGGCAACTCTACAACAGATTTGTCAGCACTTCCACATATCATCACCACCCCCACCTCGCGAACCATCTGTTGATGAGGACCTTTGAGTCTATTTATTTTTTCTTTTTCTTTTATTTTAAATTTTAAACTCTTTCTCTTTATCTTTCTTGTCTTTAATTTATATTAGTATATTTTGATTTCTTTATATTTCTAGCTATCTTTTATCGAGTACTCATTACGAAGTCCATTACTAAAACTCCCTAAAAATTTACTGATGACTCCGCAGTTTCTAAAGGTTCAAGGTGCTACTAAGGAACGAACAAATTACTGGAGTATTCTCCCACCTTCACCTCTGCCTAGTTCATCATGCTTATGTCTAAGGAGTTCATCCGTAATTCAAGGAGTTTCACCTCCTTCCCTCTTTTATGATTTTCTGCTTACATTGCTATTATCTATCTTTGTACATTGAGGACAATGTACATTTTAAGTGTGGGGAGGTTAATTATATCATTATCAGAAAATCCTTGAATTATGTCTTGTTCTTAAATAAATTTTCTCATATTACTATTAGAATAAAGTTCTATTAACTTATGATTTTTATTTATATATTTGGATTAAGTCATAGGTAATTGTGCATTAATGGTTTAAACTATAAAATATTAGAGAATCAAGCATGATAAGTCTATTTTCAGAATTAAAAATTTATTAGGTTGTTTCCCTAAATTTAAATATTACTTTGAAGTTTGAAATTTGCAAGGTTGATATCAAAAACCATAATTTTTGTGAGATTTTGAGTCTTTTAGAGCATATATTTTTCTTGCTCACTTTATTGTTGGTTATGAGTGTGTCAATATTGATTTGTTATTCTAGAACTTGCTTCGATTATGCATATCGAGACCACACCCTTGATTTAGTATACTGAGATGACAAAGGCACCTAGGTTTTAACCCACTTATTCCATTAAAAACCTACCTTCATAATTAACCCCTAGTGAACCCCTTTGATCCTAATAAACCGTTTCTTGACTCACCCATTAATATTAACCCAAAACCCAATTTTTGCTTCTCCTACTTTATTGACTCCCCTTTTGTCGAGATTTGATTTGATCAGTTGCCTAACTATATTATTTAATTCAGTTGTTAAAATAGTCTTATTATTGTAAAATAAATAAATAAATAAATAAGTGGAAATATATACTACTAGTTTTATGTTATTCGAGCTTAAGCAATTAATTTCACATTTTGAGAAGAAGCTCGTGTTATTTTTCAATTGTAATTATTCAGTATTAGTTTATTTTTCTAGTTAGGTAAATTGTCACTTCGTTCTTGATTCTAACCCTCTAATTCAACCTTTATCTACACCTTTAACCCAAGCCCCGTTACAACCCTTTACCTTTTGATTTGTGTATCATCTCATTTTATAGTGGTGGAGATTTGATTTTCATGCAAGCCTATGGTAATAACTTTTCATGTTTAACTTTTGAGTGCTTAATTTGAACCTTAAACACATTGAGTGATTTGAGTGAATCTTTAGTGAGGATGTCAATTCTCGTCGGTTTTGAATCAAAGGTAATTATTTAGGTAAGGGGAAACACCTATGTTTTCGTGCTATAAAATTTGTGACTTGAATTGTTTGAATCTTTAAGATTTTTTTAGTGAAATTATCAATGTATAAATTATTTGTGAATTATGATAATACATTATTGATAAGAATTGTGAATTAAGGAAGTTTAATTTTAATTGTGAGTTGATGATTTTGCTTGAGGACAAGCAAACACTTAAGTGTAGGGGTATTTGATAAACCATAAAAGTAACACATTTTAATCCCACGCTTAGCGTGTTTTTGGATGTTTATTTATAGAATTTGGTGAATTCGATGCTCCTAATCCTTTAAATTCATGTTTCTATACTTAGGAGAGCATAGGGGAGCGAAAGGAACGGAAAACGGGCCAAAACCAGGGAAAACGGGCCATCTTAAAGATCCACACGGCCAAAGCCCGCACCACATGGGCTGAACACATACCCGTGTGAACCACACGGGCTGGACACACTCCCGTGTGCCAGCCCGTGTCGATCGAGAGCCATGCAAATTCTCACAGGGCCTGGGCCTCCTCACACGAGCTGAGCACATGCCCGTGTCCCTCCCGCACCCTGCTTTGTTTTCACGCGAAAAAAGCCAATTTTTAGGGTTTCTGAGCCTTCTAAAGTCTATAAATACACATCAGAGGAAGACCTAGAGGAGCACACAGAGGAGATTGAAGAAATTACTCGAAGGAAGCCGTCGGATTCATCTCAGAAGTGGGATCTCATTCAAGATTGAAGATCTCCATCAAGTTCTTTAGAAGTTTTTGGGTTCTTTATGTCTTGTTGTTTTCTTTATTCTGAGATGTTTTCCTTTTACGTTATGAACTAAACTCCCTAAATACCTAGGGAGGATGAAACCTAGATGAATCTTATTATTTAATATATCTGAATTACGTGATAAATACTTGATCTTGTTCTTAATTATGTGTTCTTAATCCTTGTTTTGATGTTTTCAGGAATATTAATTCAAGTTTAATATGTTTATTCAGTGGAGCAAAAGTCCCTGTTTAAGAGAAGATCCAACATAATTAAGCGGAGTTGATTGCAATCCTAGAAATAGAACAACATAAATATGCCGGATTAGAGTCAAATCTAATAAGGGAATCCATAGATCGAGTTAATGCGACGATAGGGGTTTTAATTAGAAAGAGGTTTCAATTAATCAACCTAGAGTCAGTTGTTCTTAGTCTTGAAAGAGATATTAACATAATTTAGGGATTTCTACGGATCAAGTCAAGTGAATAAATCATTTAATTCAGAGTCAGAAAAATAAGTGAAGTCTAGGTGGATTCTTTCTTGGGTATTGTCTTTATTCATTCGATTATTCTCTTCACTCTCTGTCGCGTTCATAGTCATTTAGTTAGTCAATTAGTTAGTTAATTTTAGACTAGAAATAAATCCCCTTAATTATTAGGCTAGATAATAAAAAGATAGTTATTACTAGTAATTTTAGTCATTAAGGATAAGATATTCCAGACTTACTACAACTATACTACTGTTCGATAGGTGCGCTTGCCTTTGTCGAAATAATAGTTAGTTTTGAGACCATCAATCACTTCAAAAAAATAATATATATATATATATATATATATGATTATAATGACTAAAAAACATAAATTTGATATATTACATATTAAAAATATAAATGAAAAAAATATTTAGCAAGCAACAACAATCTCATAAAAAAATTAATAAAATTTCATAAAGAAAAGCAACAGAAATTTGAAAGAAAGAACAAAATCAAAAACTTTTTATTTAGACAATGAACGGAAAAATATACTAAAATAAAATAAATTATCTCTTTTAGTTATTTTATAGAATGTATTGATTGAAAAAATCACTATAAATATAGTTTTTGTTATTTTTTAAATTTACTCATTCATTTACTTATTTATCTTAAATTTAAATTTACTGTTAAGATAATTATTATTTTTTTGTAGCTTTTAAATTTAACTATTTTATCTGTTTAGGTAATATGTTAAATATACATTTATCCTACTATAAATATCTCTTTTGATAGTTTTTAAATTTTATCATCTTATTTATTTTTCATAAATATTGATAATATTTATTTAAATACTGATGTGATGATTAGTTTTAAAAAAAATTATGTTTAAATCAAAATTTAAAATAGATACTAATATAGAAAATAAATTAATATTTAAATTAAATTAAATGGATAAAATATTTAATTAAATATTTATCTAATTTTAAAAATTCTGACTATCTAATTAAACATTTAGGAGAATATAAATATATAATAATTATTTTTAAAGCTATTTGAAAATAATTACAAAATCTAATGAATACATAAATTATGTAATTTAAAAAAAAAGACACTTCTTCTAAAATTGTGAATATTAATTTTAAAATTTTACGTTAAAATCAAAATTTGAAATAGATAATATATATAAATAAATATTTAAGTTAAATCAAATAGATAAATTATTTAATTAATTTTTTGTTTAATTAAATATTTATCTAAATACAAAAAACATGGATGCGACACTTGTCGCAATGTTAATGTGTGTACCTTGTTAGTATGTATATATGTATATATATGAATTTTCATTTTGAATACTTTACTGTTTATAAGAGTTATCATATTTATAAATAATAATTTTAATTCTATTAAAAAACTTTTGTTAAATAAATTTAAAATAATATATAAAGTTAATATTTTATTTTAACTTTTTATATTTAAACTATCATGTTTACATTAACAAAAAAAAGGAATATATATTACTTTTGTTTTTAAATAGTAAATTATTTCAAAAATTAAAGCATAGAGATTAAATCTTAAAATTGATCACTGTATAGGGGCCAAAACTAAAAATTAACCATTGTTATGTAACCAGAAAAAGAGTAGAAGAATCAAATTTGAAATTTAACCATTATCTTATAATAAGAAAAAGGATAATATACTAAAAAAGTCCTTAAACTATTATACATTGTTTAAACAAGCCTTATGCTATTTTTGCAGTTAATTAAGCCCGTAACCTATAATTTTTACCCATGAAAGCCCTTGTTTTTATTTTTAAAAAATACTTTTGAAAACTTAAATTAATTCTCATTTCATATTGATGTAAATTTGATTAGAATAGTTTAATAAATAAATAATAATATTTTTTGGAAGTAAAACAAAATAATATTTTAAAATTTATTGAAAGTGCTTAACATACATAACACTTAAAATTTTTTATTACTCTTTTAAAGTTTATGTTGATGTTAAAAGTATATAGAATTTCTATTGCATTAACAAGAAATTAAGAGCCTAAAATTCAAAATAAATTTACTTTAATATTAAAATCAAATGTTTTTACAAGTAAAAATCATAAATTAAGGGCTTCTTTAACTATCAAAATAATTTAAGGATTTGCTTAAACAAAGTGTAGTAGTTTAAGGGCAGGGGCGGTGGGAGGGGGGTTGGTAGGGCCTTGCCTCCCCCTAAAGTGTGAAATTTAATTTTTAGCCTTTTAAACTTTATATAATTTTAAATTACTAAATGGTAAAATTACACATTGCCCCATAAATGATAAAATTTTGATTTAATCTCTTGAATTGTAAATATATAAGTTATTAAAACGATGAAATTGCATAACCCTCATAAAAATATACAATTTAATTTCAACTCTCCAAATTTTTTTTTGGCTTCACTCTATTCAGGGGCTCATTTAGTATATTAGCATATAAAAAAATACTAAAATATCACATCCCTTCCTTTTATATATATTACTAAAGAAAAATAGATAGAGACTATAATTTTTTATTAAAAAAAGAACAAGAAAAAAAGGACTATTATAAGGGATAAATTTTAAGAAAAGGCCAATTTTTTTTTAAAAGAAAAGCAAATGGGTTGGTTTTTGGGATATTTAGGGAAATAGGCGAGCGTTTTCAACCACATCAACAGAAAACGCGTCTAGCAGAGCACATTTTTTCCCCTCCCATTTTCAACCCACACCCTAACCCATGAAAAATTTTCAAAACTTAGGAATCCCAGGATAATTTTCGAACATCCCGGTTGGTACATATTCTCAATTCTTTCCCCTCGTTTTTCTATATAGAGGGGGGTTTGCTTACCCCTAATACATCACCTCTCTCGGACACCATCCTTAAACCCTAAAAACTTCTCTCCTAAATTGTTTTTTTTTATTCAGTGTTGAAATTTTTGGATGGAAAAACTTATTTGTATTTGAAGGAGACAATGTAATACTTTTAAGGTGTATTTGAGTTAACGATGATGCGATGGCACTCGAAGACCTCCACATTTCATCTTCAGTGTGGGGGTTGAACCATCACCTTAGAAGCCTGTCATTGTAACTCGACCTTTAGTTCATGGTAGTTATATGGTCACGGGTTGAAATATAAGTAAGGATCCCAGTTGACGGTGGTTATGTGGTCACGAGTTTAAATTTCATAATACCGAAAGAGGATGCTTTATAAACCTCATATATAAATTTGAGACCATAATCATAAGGAAAAAACTAAGGGGCGTTCAAGTATAATCAGCTTATTATTTTTCTCCATCTCCACTAAAGCGGTATCCTTAACCTCCTTGGTCAAAACGTGTGATGGAGTTAGGGGTAAGAAAACTTTTGGTGGAGGACTAACTATGGTGCTGGAAAAAAGCTGAAGGTCATTTCGAGGCTTTAACGGTTGCTATGATTAAACAACTAATTAATAACTGCAGCTACTATCGCCCCGACACGAGTTTTAACTTCTCTCCATAAACATAGTCACTCCCATACTTTTCTTTAAATTTGACATTTTCTTCAAATTTAACCCTACAAGTTCCAACCACAGAAAGAAAGATAGTGGTGGCCCGACTCTTTTATGGCCAGCTTATCCTTTGGAAAAAAAAATATTGCACGTGAAATTTGTTGATGTATTTTTAATATAGTACGTATTTAAATTCTTGATTTTTAATATATAGGGTAAAATACCTAAATATACCAAAAAATTAAAAATTTACGGAATTGGGTCGATTTCTAGAAAATTTATGGAAAAAGGGCAATTTCCCCTCAAAACGCGTCCACGTCAGCGCGTTTTGAGGGGAAATGCCAGGAAAGCGCGCCCCTTAGGACGCGCTTTGCCTTTCCAACGGTCAAAACAGTCAAAATTTTACCCTATAAAAACCCCTCAACCCTTTTATTTTTTTCACACTTTTATCCTTCTCTCAATTCTCTCAATTTTCTCTCAATTTTCTCTTAAAGTCCTTGAAATTTACTCTCAAATTTCAAAATAGTCCTTTACTAACAAAAAAGCCCTTTTTAATTTTTTTAAATATATTTTTTTTGGAAAATTTTAAAATTTTCGATCGTATTACAATGGCCAGGGAATTACTTCGTCTAGATAACAAGCACATCTCCGTCGAGCAAATGCAAATGGTAAGTTTTAATTTTAATTTTTTAATATTATTTAATATTTTTTAGGTTTATGCAATTTTAATTAATTTTTATTTTATAATTTTTTAAACAGTCTGTAGATCGGGTGTTGCAATGTTATATTCGCAATATGGATGGTCCCCCATCGCCGTTGATCGAGAATTACCTGCGGGAAGTAGGTTTTTGGCACGTGGCCACGATAGGCCGGGGGTTCAAGTTGGAGCCGCCTTTGATCAGTGCATTGATAGAGAGGTGGAGACCCGAGACGCATACTTTCCATCTTCCATGCGGAGAGTGTACCATCACTCTGGAAGATGTGCAGTTGCAGTTGGGATTGCCGGTGGACGGGTCGGTAGTCACCGGGTCCGCAACTTCTACCAATTGGATGGCCGTATGCTACGAGCTTCTGGGTGCCATTTCGGATAACATTCAAGGAGGTCGGATCAAGATGGCCTGGTTACGAGACAGATTCTCGGAGCCGAATGAGGGTTCGACCGAAATAGAGCAAATACGGCATGCTCGGGCATACATTCTTCAGATAATTTGAGGCTATCTGATGCCGGACCTTTCTAGAAACCTCGTACACTTGAGATGGCTGCTGAAACTTGTTGATTTTAGAGCAGCCGGTGAATTGAGTTGGGGTCTGCCGTGCTATTGAGGTTGTATCGGGAGATGTGCGGAGCGACGCGGCCGAGTAAAGCGAAAATCGGAGGTTGCCTATCACTACTGCAGTCATGGGCATGGTTTCGATTTCCATTTTTACGTCCTCGACTCGACCACCCATATTCATTTCCACTCATAACGAGGTAAATTTAATGTTATATTTTACAATTATTACGTAGATTTATAGTATAATTGTATGCTAAAAATTTATTTAATTAGGTGGAACCATTCGGCGAGTCATGCTGGAATACCTACCTCGTTTGAAGATATACGGCTTCTATTGGACCAACGGTCGGAATCACAAGTAAGTTTCGAATTTCGTATTTATAATTTAGTATTTCGTATTTAGTGTTTAGTATTATGTATATAACTAATATTTTGGTAATGTTGATATAGTTTCAATGGACACCGTACGAGGATTCGGAAATTCGGGCAGTAATTCCGGAGGAGTTCTTGCAAAATCCGAACAGTTGGCACGTGAATGTCCCATTGATCACCTATGCGACCGTGGAGATGCACCAGTCAGATCGGGTTCTACGACAATTTGGATTCCGGCAACCGATTCCCGTGCCACCTGAGGTGCTCGATGATGAGCACAAAGTGGACTTACGGCAGTTGCACATGGATTGGCCAAGATTTTGGTCAGCATATATCGAGATGTGGGAGAACCGATATGACTATTTACCTGACCGGCAACCTATCGTCGTTCCTGAGTTAGCGTGCGTGTCGAAATACATGCCATGGTTTAGGATCCATGGTAAGTCGTATTTGTTGTCGGAAGAATAGAGGCGACGGCAACTTCGTTAACAAAGGGAACGTCGAGGCCCCTTAAATCCAAGGAGAAATGGTGATGAGACGAGGCCATCAACAGCGCCGACACAGTCACCGGGCCCATTAGTTCAGCCGTCGACACTGACATCACAGCCTTTACCCTTTATGCCAGGTGCGTACCCTACCCCTTATATGTATCTTAACCCATATATGTTTCCTTTTCCTAGTCCCAGCCCAGGTTGGAATGCATGGCCGGGTTCGAGTTCGTTCCCAACAACTCTGGCTGGCCAGCCGATCTTGAGGCCGTCGTCGCGTGAGGGATCACAGGAGGCGCCGTCGGGAGCACTTCTTTCTACCAGTCTCCTT
The DNA here is from genome assembly GCA_005393395.2 of Gossypium australe. Taxonomy (NCBI): domain Eukaryota; kingdom Viridiplantae; phylum Streptophyta; class Magnoliopsida; order Malvales; family Malvaceae; genus Gossypium; species Gossypium australe. The sequence continues at coordinate 61,804,631 of CM016614.1, read as the reverse complement.
CGCCATACGAGATTCAGACACCCCCGCCGTAGTTTATGTAAACACCTCCGGGGTTGTTATTTAATCAAGGTGGGTCATCCTCGCAACACCCACAACCAGACCCACTGTCGGAGGAACCGAAATCCCCGCTTGAGGTTCCACGACCCCCGTTAGAAGCTAGAAGGAGGAATCCAGCGCGTAACCGTCGACCGGCATCAACATTGATTCGGATCGGCTTTTTTATTTTTTAAATTGTAATAAATTTTTTTATTTTTTTAATAAAAAAGTTGTTTTTTATTTATGTTTGTAATTTAATTTAAATATCTTCACTAAATAGAAGTTGTTTTTTATATAATTTAATTTGAATTTTTTTAATAAAATAAAAAGTTATTTTTTATTTTTGTAATTTAGTTTTAATATATTTAATAAAATAATAGTTGTTTAATTTTTTAATTGTAATTTAATTTTAATATATTTAATAAAATAGAAATTGTTTAATTTTTTTATTGTAATTTAATTTTAATATATGTAATAAAATAGAAATTGTTTAATTTTTTTATTGTAATTTAATTTTAATATATGTAATAAAATAAGAAGTTTTCTTTATTTTTTATTTTTTGTAATTTAGTTTTAATATATTAAATAAATAAGAAGTTTTCTTTATTTTTACTTTATTGTAATTTAATTTTAATATATGTAATAAAATAAGAAGTTGTTTTATATTTTTTATTTTTTTATAATTTAGTTTTAATATTAAATAATAAGAAGTTTTCTTTATTTTTTTTTGTAATTTAGTTTTAATATATTAAATAAAATAAGAAGTTGTTTTTTATTTTTTATTTTTTTGCAATTTAATTTTAATATATTTAATAAAATAAGAAGTTTTTTATTTTTTATTTTTTGTAATTTAGTTTTAATATATTTAATAAATAAGAATTATTTTATTTTTAATAAAATAATAGTTGCTTATATGTTTTTGTAATTTAATTTTAATATCTTTTATAAAATAGAATTTGTTTAATTTTTTTAAATTTAATTTTAAAAATAAATATCCAATATTTGAGGAAAGAAAAAGCGCGCCTCTAGGGACGCGCTTTGTGCCACATCAGCAAAGCGCGTAGCATGCTGACGTGGACGCGCTTTCCTGGCATTTCGCCTTAAAACGCGCTGACGTGGACGCGTTTTGAGGGGAAATGGTCATTTTCCGTAAATTTTCTAGAAATCGGCCCAATTCTGTAAATTTTTAATTTTTTTGGTATATTGGTTATTTTATATATATATATAATTCTTTTTTTTCTTAAATACTCATTTTTTAATTATTTTCCTATGGGTTAGTTATTATTGCTGGAGAGTTGGGTAGTTTTTCTTCATAAAGCTAATTTAAGTTGCATTTATAACTTTCTTTTCCTAAAATAATTTATAACTTGTTAGTTATGGACAGACTTATTTCTTTTCTTTTTTTTCCCTAACTAAACTAATTAATTGTTTGTTGTTGATAACTTTTGGTTTTTGGGTACACGTACTAATCATTCACGCAAGTTACGTTACATAAACTACCAACTACCATATTTAATGATCTGAAAACTCTACTACTATACTTCAAATCATGAATTTTATTAATGGGTGCCCCCTTGGACTATCACTTAAAATTGTATTTCAATATTAAATACAGTTATTTTGATGAATATAATTCACACATTATTCAATTCTAAAAATTTAAAAAAAAAACGTTAAATTTTGAGTTAATCGAATCGAGTTATTTAAATTATTTAGTTTTTTCGAGTAAACTCAAATAAGTATTTCGAGTTTCGAGTTCTAATCAAGTTAAATTTTACAACTCGAATAATTTAAATAACTCGAGTAATATATTGGTGTAAATATACTTGTGATTCATGTTAATTTTGAAAATGAACAAATTGATATCTCTCAACAAAAATTACAAAAAAAAAAAACCAAATTTCGGAATATATATAAAGAATTTAATTTTTTTAAAAAATTATAAAAATATTAAAAAATATAAAGAATATATAAAAATAAATAATTTTTAAGACCTAAATAAGTAAATTAATAATTCAAGTTTATTATACTAAAGAATATTTTTTCATCTTATTTTGCTTTGAAAGAGTTCTACAAAATATATGGTTTCAAATCTATGTCCTTTAGCATAAAATTAGTTATATTGTAACAGGATTTTAATTTAACTCGAACATTTCTATTTGGTTTAACTTGACTCTATTTGAAAAAAAATCAAATTGAGTTAGGATGATAAAATGAGACTCATTAACTCAAAATTTTTTCACTCGATTCGTTCAAATACTCACACCTAAATGTCAATGCCAATGCCAACCAAGCTAAGACTTTTTATAACAACTACTCATTATAATAGTTATTTTTGTTGTAGAATCAAATTTTTTATATTTTATTTTTACTCTTAATAACAAGTTTTCATATGTAACAACAATAATAAAAAAATATGAAATTTATTTTTTACTCTTAGTAAAGGTAGTTTTATTAACAAGTGAAATAAAAATTATAAATTTTATTTAAGATTTATTTCAATAAAATAAATTTTATATAAAAGTATATCAATTATAATTGATTAAATGAAAATATATTTAACACATAAAATAAGATGTAATCTAAATTTCACTAATTAATAATATTATTAATATATATAATTTTAAAATTTAAATATGATTTAAATGTTAAATTAATATTATTATAATTGTATAATAACTATCTCTTTATAATATTAAACTTTTTAAAAATAATTATATAAAAAATGAACTGTAATGCCGTAAATGTCGGTTCACTCAACTAGAACATCAACACCAACTTAAATTCAAAGTTAGTTGTCAGGTTATTGAATATAAATAAAAGGCATAAGGCATCTTACTATATTATTACTTACGTGTAGGGTTGGAAAACAAGACATACGTGTTCGATGTATACGAAAACAACATGGACCGTTTGATTATTAATGTAATAATTCGAGTAATAAATATTATAATAGTTACGTATAAAATAAATAATAGTTAATATAATTTTAAATTTTAAATTAGAAAGATGAGTAATAACTTTTATAAGAATAAAACTTTTTCAAAATAAGTGAAATTTTTTTCTTCTTTTTACTAAAAATAAGTAATGAAGTGGCTAAATATTATCAAATAAATTAATTTATTGCTAACTCATATATTAAAATATGCTTAGAAAATAATACTCCTACTAAGTGTAGCATAAGTGATAAGTAATTCATTATCTATTTATCATTTTCACACTTTTTTAATAAAAAATTATATCATTTGCTTTTTATTATACAACGTCATGACGACGAAACAGGGGAGAAGTATAAACGATGTTGCAACAACACGATAGGGAACGTCACGACGTGTCATGCAATTTTCTTAGTTTTCTTCTTTCAGTCAACTTCTGATTATTTGTCCAATCGAACTCTTATTAGTGTTGATTATTTTAAGATTATTTGACATACGAATTTAGCCTATAAATAAATCATATCTCGCTTAGAAAGATTAACTCATAACACATTTAAGTATTAACTTTTACAAGTTTTAAGAAAATTATGTGTTTAAGTTTTGAGAGTTTTTATTTTCGAGTTTTAGAGTTTAATTTTTATCTTCATCTTTGTACTTTTCGTTTTTGTCGATTTAATTAAATTATCTTTACCTATAACTTTTTATCTTCCCCGGATAAATTTTTCCATGCAAACTTTTTAATTTATTTTATTATTTTCTTATTGATTGCTTACATGATTTATCCCAACAGCATGCATGTCTCTTATAAAGAAAATAATCATATTTTTTTGTAACATGTGACTTTCCCTTTCATTACTATCATTAATGTTTTCAGTTGGGGTGGGTGGGGTGGGGGGAGGGGAAGATGATAATAATAAGAAAGGGAAAATTATGTGTTAGTTAAAAGAGTTATTAAAAAAAACTCTTAAAAGTTTATCCATTTTGGGCCAATTATAATAGGGACTAAACTTTTGAGTTGCTGAGTGAGGATTACTAAAATAATTTATTTAAAAATTTATCCATTTTCGACCAATTATAATAGGGACTAAACTTTTGAGTGACTTGGGACCCTTTGCCTTTCCTTACTTACCAAAGAAAACATGTTGTTATTACATTTTACAAATAAAAATAACTATTATTTAATGCAATTTAATTTAAACTTAAAATTTAATATTAATTAAAAAGATATTTGGTCTCACTCTTAGTTTTATAAATAATAGCTTAGGTCACAATTAAAATATCTTTTGAAATTACAATCACTTAGAAAAAAATATTTATATTAATTTTAGAGAAATATTTTTTATGTTTTTTTTCTTTATAAAAATAAATATTGAGAAACAATAATTTCTATACTAATTTACATTAAGTATATAAAATTAATTTTCTTTATTTTATAATTAAAAAATTCTGTAAAATATTTTTTTGAAATATAAATTACTTTATTTTCATAACAACAACTTAATCCCAAAACTAGGTTTGAAATTACTTCATGGAATTTAGGAGGGATCAACGCAAAAACGTATCAAGTGGAATTGCTATTTCTAGTCGTGTTTTGTGTCTACTAGAGATGGTTTATCCCCCTCATGAACTCGTCATAAAATATTTCATTTTTTTCTTTGTATTTAATTATAAATAGATAAAAAAACATATAAGAAGGAAAATATCAATATATACACTTAAGTACTTTTATAAACCAATAAAACTGGTTTGTTTTTATTTGTCGTTTAAAGAAGAAAAAAATTGTCAAAAAAAAGTGAAAGAAAGAAAATTTATTATTAAATTATAATTAGTTCTATATTTTATAAGTAATTTCAATAAACTATTATTTTAAATTATAATGTACATTATTATTTATAAAAAATTAAAAGTTTTTTTATGAAATTAAGTAATATTATAATTAATTATAAATCTAAATTATTTTAATGAGAACATAAATTATTTGTATCTATATTTGTTTATGAAAAAAAATAAGAGTTTTTAATAGAGGAAAAAGAAAAGGTAAAAGAAAATGAGAGACAACTATGTGGGACATGACATCAACTCACATCTAATACAAAAAAGTTATACTTTGAGTCTATTTGTTTCATTGAAAATAGTTTTTGAAAAAAGATTTTCAAAAAATGACTTGTTTACATGAAAAAGTTAATATTTTCTAGTATTTAGATAAACTTGTGTAAAATATTTTCTGTTGTTTGACAAATTTCTTAAAAATATTTCATAAAAGCTGTTTTCAACGAAACAAACATACATTTGAGATTTTTTTATCTTTACAATGTTTAATTGAGTTTATTTTATATTTATAAATTTATATCTTATATTGTTTTTGCATATATTAATTTTTTTTGTTAAATACATGTTCATTATAACGCCATTTTTTAATTACATGACTACCAAATGAGTATTTTTTATTTAAAAATGTGACATCAACAAAGTTGACAAATTTTTTTTAACAATGTTAATAATTGGACTTTGACTTTCAAATTTGAAAAGTAGATAGACTAAATTCTTGAAAATAAAAATACAAAGACTAAATTGCAAATTTGTGAAGAGTATATAGACTTATGACACATTTTAACATTATACTACAAAATATTATTATTAATATATTATAATTGTAATAAATATTTATTATTAAAATATTCAATATGTGAAGATATTATTTAAAAATTTATTATTAAAATAAAATTGAAATATTAAATTATTATTAAATAATTAAAATAATATTATTATAATTAATATTATATTATATGACTAAATACAAACAATTAAATATATATGTTTAATAATATTGAAAAATATAATATTTTATATAATATTTTATTAATTTAAAATTTTTAAAAATAAAAATAAAATTTATTATTAATATAATACTATTAAGCTTAATTTAAGTTAATTTTATATAAAAATAAAATTACCTATAAATAATTTTTATATAAAAATAAAATTACCTATAAATGAACTCTTTTCGGAAAATAACTTACGCTTTTCAAAAGGGTAAGTAAGTTTACAAGAAAAAGGGTTTATTTTACATTGACCTGTAAGTTATTTTGTGTTAACCAAGCTGTTTTCTGTGAAACAAACATAGGAAAATATAGAAAATATTTTTCGTAAAACCTTTTACATGTAAACAAACAAACCCTACGTTTGGTTCACTGTAATGAAATAGAGTTGTAATTAATAATTCAATTATTTGGTTGAATGGAATAGAATAGAGCTATAATAGTATTCTTGTGTTTGGTTAAATTGAATAGATGTTGTAATAGCATAAGGAAAAAAGCTTAAAATGACTAGAGTACCCTTAGCAGAATTTTTTTAGGTAGTGATTATAGTTATCATTAAATTTTAATAGGATTATTATTACAAATAATTTAATAAATAATTTAATCATAATTTAATATAATTATTATTAAATATAATTTAATAAAAATAAAAAAAATATAATTTAATAACATTCTTAATATATTTATTATTAAAATATGAATTAATAAAAATATAATATTAGAAAAATAACATATAGCCTACTTTATTATATTTTAAACTACAATGCATATTTAAAGTGATAGAATATCATTAACAAAATAAATAATTTAATTATTCTTTAAACTAAAAAGTAAAATATTAGAAGTAATAAATAGCTTGAGAATTATATTTTACATCCAAACATAATGTTAATACATTAACAAAAATTTATATGATGTCATTAGCTTATATGCCATAATCTATATGTTAAATTTTACAGCATAAAAAAATTACAACAATCTGTGGCATTATATTATACCATCTAAATATTACATATACAAAAAGTTACAAAAACATCACCAACACAGCCATGAACTTTTAATGGGTAGAAATAGATGTTCTCACTAATTCCAATCGCACAGAAGAAGGTAGGAGCATTTGCGTTGGATAGTCTGAAATTTTGCTCAATGTAAGAAAGCGCTCTTTAACACCTCATACCCAACCTAGACGTTAAGATCAAATCTAGAAAGCTACATTGAATCATTTCAGAACGTCCAACTTTTAACTATTTAAAGTTTAACTGTTAGAAATCATTTAAATAGTTGAACCATGTAGAAATCCAAGATAAAACACACTATAGTATAAGTTTAATTAAAACAGTAAAATAACTAGATAAAGATGACCGAGCTCTCGCCACGTCGAGCCACCTAAGTTGATGGGTTACCTGAAATTCAGTCAAATAGACAAAATGAGTTGATAGACACAGTGTGTAACTTATAGTTTTTATTAAGCATAAATTATAGAACAAATCTTCAATTTCTCATTATTCAAACAATTCTCAGAATCAGGTACAAAAATAGAATAAAATATATCAAGTTTAGATACAGACTACAACAGAAACAGATGCAGATTTCCAACCCCCAACCGCTACACACCATCTCCGTCCAACCCTACACACCAAAAAAGGTATCAAGTACCCATCCATGTATACACACCACATAGTGACTGTATGTCACGTTCAAAATGTCACAGACTAGCTGTCAAATCAAAATGCGATAAGCCACCAGAATACATATATATGGCTTATAAACCAATCTTGATAGATTATTAAAATTCCCACACTTCCTCCTAATTCAATCCCACCTTAATGCAGATGTAGATTTACAAATACAGATATAAGCATACGGTGTTATAGATTCAGATTGTACTCATTTAATACAGAATACACTTACTCGTCAGTCTACATATCAATGATATGTATAACAGTTTGTATAGAAATAGATTATCAGTTGATGGGTTTTATAGCCCAAATCGGATCATAAGGACTCTACTATAGGCCTAGTTCGATTGGAACAATGTTTTTGCCCCTAACGAAAAATCCCAGATTTTGGCTGACACGCCTATGTGGATTCACACGGCCTAGCACACGTCCGTGTGACTCAAAACACCAAATATCTCCCACACGGCCTGGACACACGCCCGTATCCCTGGTCCGTGTGACTCTAATTCCAAAGCAGTAAGTTACACGGCCTGGACACATGTATGTGTCCTTGGCCTGTGTGACTCTAGTTACAAAATATTGAGTAACACGGCCTATCACATGGCCTAACACATGGTCGTGTAGCGCCGACAACCGTGTGGTGTAGATTGGTTGACTTGTTACGAAGTAGGAAATCTGTAAACAGAAATGGATTGCATTATGATAACATAAGAGTAAATCGATTAATGATCGAGTTGACAGATTTGAATATTCCATTAATTTCATGGTAGTGTTGTCTACTCAAGTAATGATCAGAGAAGATCTTGCATTTTAGATACAAAATACAGAGATTGAAGATATAACAAGTCTGATGATTAATGCATTATTTAATGTGTTCTCAAAAGATTTGTCAGAGCTGCCACTCAAAAGAAAAAGTTGACTTTGTTATTGAATTAATTTTGGAACCGCTTCAATATCTATTACATTGTATAGAATATCATAGAAAATAATGAAAAAATTGAAGACTCAGTTGCAAGAATTAGTAAATCAAGAGTTCATTCAATTGGATGCTTTGGTTCTATTTGTGAAAAGGAAAGATGAAACATTGAGTTTTCACATTGGTTACGACAGTTGAACGAAACTACTGTAAGTAACAAACATTTGTTGCTTCGCGTGGATGATATCCTAATTTACTTGAGAAATGAAAATGAGCATGGCCAACAATTAAGAACTAAGTTAAAGAATTTATAAGAGTAGCAGTTGTATGCAAGGTCCATCAAATGCGAATTCTGGGTTTTAGAAAAAATATTTCAGAAACGCGTATTATAAGCTAAAGGTATTTATATTGATCCAAACAAAAGATCATAATATATGATTTGAAAACCTCCGAAGAATGTACAGGAGAGCATAATTTCTGAGAATGGGTATAGGGTTTTACAGCTTGAAAATTTGATTCTATAGTAGTTTCACCCTAATTGCCTACCTCCACTATCTTAGTTTTTAGCAACTAATGATTTTCCAATTCACTATTAGAATTGATACTTTTTAAGGACAATGTATAATCTTTTCTGTAACATCCCTAAATTGGGCTTAGTAGGATTGGGCCCATTGGGCCTTGGGCGTAGGAGTGTTTAAAAATTTTGAGAACAAGAGAATGGCGTTATTTTAAGTTGGACTTATTAAGAAGATGATTTTAGAAAGTTACAGGGTTCTATGAAGGTTCGAGTTCAAGTTGGGCCTTAGTAAAAGTTTGTGTTTAAGCCTATTAAGGAGAGATAGTAAGTGGAATCAAGGCTTATGGAAATAAAAGAGTAAATTGCTAGCATAAATGAGCATATGGCAAGGAGGTTATGGCATCAAGTGAAGTACCTTGAGGGAAGAGGTTCAAATCCCATCTTTTGCAAATTTTGGATTTATTTTTGTATGCTCTTCCAAGTGTCAACCATGACATTATTAAAGGAAAGAAATAAAAGAAAAAGGATAATAAAGAAGTGGGAAAATAATAATGATGGAATTTGAAATAATGGAGTAGGTAAAAAAAAAAATATAAGGACAAGAGCATTTATTTTGGTCAAAAGTTGGTGATGTTAGGTGTTTTAAATGAATAGAATAAGAGGAATAAAGATGTTATCATCTTTTCACTATTCCTACATCCTCATCCACCGAAAATTGAAGAGAAATAAGGGTTATGGAGCTTAAAATTTCAGCAAACATTTCTCCTCACAAGTAAGTGATTTTTATGATCTTGCTTGATAAAAAATTGTACTTTTGGAATCCCCAAAGCTTAAGCTAGCTAATGAGGGGACTAATTTGTAACATGGTTGAGAGTCTAGGGACTTGCCATAAGAGATTTTATGCTGGTTTCAAGGTCTCGAAGTACTTTATCAAAGGTTCAATCAAAAACCTATCCCTCATAATAGGTGACTCGGATTTTTGGTGTCGCAGAGAGCATCGCGTTACGGATTCCGAATAAGGTGTGTAATCTCATACCCTTCCATATACATATCTGAAATGGTGTGTAATCTCACACTTCTCTGAAAGTTTGTATGAAATATGCTGTTAATCGGTGGAAATACCGAAGAAAACTAAAAACCAGCATCCGTAATCACTCGGGTGTGCGTATGATCGTAGTGGTAATCGTATTTCGTAATAAAACAGTTTCAGTTAGAAGCAGTGACGTGTTTTTGAAAAATCACTAAAAATAGGAGAAAACGAATTAGAAAGTGAATAAGATATCAAATTAAAGCTTACTTTAGGGTGAGACTAGTTCTGATTAACTTTGGGGTTCACTGATCTGTTTTGGAAAAATCATATAAAATTGTACAAAATGAATTATGGGTTATAATTTATATGTATGGATTCCTTAGTGAGCCTATTTTCAAGATAAATAAGTTGGAACAGTATATGAAAACCGTACAATGAGATATTTGAAATTAAGGTAAGAGAGGTCAGAATCATTGGACAGTGAAACAAGGGAAACTTTAAGGAATAAACTGTACTAAAAACTTTAAGGAATAAACTGTACTAAATGGCTAGGCCAAAAATTCTGGAAAAATTACAGTAAGGAGATATACGAGTATAGTTTTAAGGAAATTTTGTGGATCTAAATTTCGAGTTTCCGAACTCGAGTTATAATCAATTTAGTCAGTATGACGCAGATGGACAGTTTTAAATTTTTATGCCCAAATTAGTAGTTAAGTCCAGAATTGCGAAATTACCCCGTTTGAGCCTAAAATGGATTTTTGACCCAATAGTTCTGAAGAGACCCAAATAGAATTTTATGCCACTCGAGGCGATAGTAGGCCTTCGGAAACACCGTTGAATAGGAAATTACCAAAATTACCCTTGGAGGGTAAATTACCGAATTACCCTTGGTGGGTAAAACTACCGAATTTACCCTTGAAAGGTAAATTACCGAATTACCCTTGGTGGGTAAAACTACCGAAATTACCCTTGGAGGGTAAATTACTGAATTACCCTTGGTGGGTAAAACTACCGAATTTACCCTTGGAAGGTAAATTACCGAATTACCCTTGGTGGGTAAAACTACCGAATTTACCCTTGGAAGGTAAATTACCGAATTACCCTTGGTGGGTAAAACTACTGAATTACCCTTAGAGGGCAAATTACCGAAATACCTCTGGGTTGTGCAATTACTGAAATACCCTTGGGTTGCAAAATTACCGAAATACCCTTAGAGGGTAAATTACCGAAATTCCCAGGGTTGCGAAATTACTGAAATACCCTTGGAGGGTAAATTACCGAAATACCCCTGGGTTGCAAAATTACCGAAATACCCTTAGAGGGTAAATTACTGAAATACCCCTAGGTTGCAAAATTACCGAGATACCCTTGGTGGGTAAAATTTCTGAATTTCCCTTAGAGAGTAAATTACCAAATTACCCTTAGTGGGTACGATTACCGAATTATGAAAATGTCCTATGGACCGAATTACGAAAATGCCCCTAATGGGCCGAATTATGAAATGTCCCTATAGACCGAATTACGAAAATACCCTTTATGGGCCAAATGTGATATTTGATATATGGGCAGTTTGATATTTGTGATATGGGCCAGAGTGTGTAATTTCACACTTATCTCATGGGTTAGATATTATACCGTAAGCATTAGAATAAATCTTAAAATTTGTAAAATCGAAAAATACGGTATAATAACACTTTTTGTGTAAATGCATGAAACCGATATTAAGGTTGTGGGAATTACTGATTTGCCCTTAATGGGTTATTTTGTTAAAAAGTGATATTTTGGGCCATATGAATTATTTTGATAAATTGTCCAAGTGTGAAATTTGAAAAAAAGGCCTCATGTGATTAATGGGCCAAAATTTGCTAGATCGATTAATGGGCCAAAATTTGCTAGATCGATTAATGGGCCAAAATTTGTTAGATCGATTAATGGGCCAAAATTTGCTAGATCGATTAATGGGCCAAAATTTGCAAAACTCGGTTGTGGTTTGGGTTCAAAAATGTTTTCCAAAGCTGTTTGAATTATATGTTTTAAAGGAAGTATGTCACCACGAGTATCCGGCACCAAGTCAAGTAAGTATATGTTATCATTTTATGATTATGATTATTGTGATATGACCGTAGAAATACTCTAGAACTTTTGGCTTTAGGAGTAAAAACTATAGAGATTGAGACTCTAGGATGCGTTTTGCGAAAACCACTTCAACTCTTATACTCCATAAGACATTGTTTAATAAACGTCGAATAGTATATTGATTCATAAGACTTATAATCTGATTAAATCAACATTAGTGAACTTGAGTGCTAGAGGACGTGGACGTGATAGAGGCCGAAGTGCTAGGGCTAGACCTTCAGCACTGAGGCATGTGCCCGAAAGGGGGGCGCTGGCAGTGTTAGTGGCTGAGACGGGATCTCATGATCGAACTAAGGTTGATGAGATGACTCAATTAGTTAAGGAGTTATTTGAAGAGGTTAAAGGAATTGGTGAAGCACTTCGAGTTGGGAGTGTGGACTGTAGGAAGAAAAGAGATCGTGATTCTTTTGGGTCGCAGTGTCGTTCCGTAAAGCATGTCAAGGCATGTCCAAACTTTCCGGCTTGCGATTATTGCAAAAGGCATCCTCCGGGAGAATGCTGGAGGAGGTCAGGAGCATGTATGAGATGCGGGTCTAAGGAGCATAAGGCTCGAGATTGTTTTATCACCATCAAGTCAGGTATGTTTTGGTTGGATGTGATGAATGAGTGTAGAAAAATTTGAAGTATAAGTGGTAGATGACTGCTTGCTTCCGTGGTTAGATGTTTGGTTGTGAAAGAGGATTCAAGATTTTGTTAAAAGTATATTAGTGTTATTAAGATCAGAGTGCGCAGCGAAAGCATAGTGATGTGATTTGAGCAGTACGTTTAGTAGTTGATTGGAAATTTCGAGGACGAAAATTTTTTAAGGAGGGTAGAATTGTAACATCCCTAAATTGGGCCTAGTAGGATTGGGCCCATTGGGCCTTGGGCGTAAGAGTGTTTAAAAATTTTGAGAACAAGAGAATGGCGTTATTTCAAGTTGGACTTATTAAGAAGATGATTTTAGAAAGTTACGGGGTTCTATGAAGGTTCGAGTTCAAGTTGGGCCTTAGTAAAAGTTTGTGTTTAAGCCTATTAAGGAGAGATAGTAAGTGGAATCAAGGCTTATGGAAATAAAAGAGTAAATTGCTAGCATAAATGAGCATATGGCAAGGAGGTTATGGCATCAAGTGAAGTACCTTGAGGGAAGAGGTTCAAATCCCATCTTTTGCAAATTTTGGATTTATTTTTGTGTGCTCTTCCAAGTGTCAACCATGACATAATTAAAGGAAAGAAATAAAAGAAAAAGGATAATAAAGAAGTGGGAAAATAATAATGATGGAATTTGAAATAATGGAGTAGGTAAAAAAAAATATAAAGACAAGAGCATTTATTTTGGTCAAAAGTTGGTGATGTTAGGTGTTTTAAATGAATAGAATAAGAGGAATAAAGATGTTATCATCTTTTCACTATTCCTATATCTTCATCCACCGAAAATTGAAGAGAAATAAGGGTTATGGAGCTCAAAATTTCAACAAACATTTCTCCTCACAAGTAAGTGATTTTTATGATCTTACTTGATAAAAAATTGTACTTTTGGAATCCCCAAAGCTTAAGCTAGCTAATGAGGGGACTAATTTGTAACATGGTTGAGAGTCTAGGGACTTGCCATGAGAGATTTTATGCTGGTTCCAAGGTCTCGAAGTACTTTATCAAAGGTTCAATCAAAAACCTATCCCTCGTAATAGGTGACTCGGATTTTTGGTGTCGCGGAGAGCATCGCGTTACGGATTCCGAATAAGGTGTGTAATCTCATACCCTTCCATATACATAACTGAAATGGTATGTAATCTCACACTTCTCTGAAAGTTTGTATGAAATATGCTATTAATCGGTGGGAATACCGAAGAAAACTAAAAACCAGCATCCGTAATCACTCGGGTGTGCGTATGATCGTAGTGGTAATCGTATTTCGTAATAAAACAGTTTCGGTTAGAAGCAGTGATGTGTTTTTGAAAAGTCACTAAAAATGGGAGAAAATGAATTAGAAAGTGAATAAGATATCAAATTAAAGCTTACTGTGTCTCTTTTAATACGGAAGAAACGGAGAAGGAAAAGGAATTTTATATTCTGAGATATCTTGATTTTAGTGAGACTGGTTCTGATTAACTTTGGGGTTCACTGATCTGTTTTGGAAAAATCATATAAAATTGTACAAAATTAATTATGGGTTATAATTTATATGTATGGATTCCTTATTGAGCCTATTTTCAAGATAAATAAGTTGGAACAGTATATGAAAACCGTACAATGAGATATTTGAAATTAAGGTAAGAGAGGTCAGAATCATTGGACAGTGAAACAAGGAAAACTTTAAGGAATAAAATGTACTAAATGGTTAGGCCAAAAATTCTGGAAAAATTACAGTAAGGAGATATATGAGTATAGTTTCAAGGAAATTTGCGGATCTAAATTTTGAGTTTTCTAACTCGAGTTATAATCAATTTAGTCAGTATGACGCAGATGGACAATTTTAAATTTTTAAGCCCAAATTAGTAGTTAAGTCCAGAATTGCGAAATTACCCCGTTTGAGCCTAAAATGGATTTTTGACCCAATAGTCCGAAGAGACCCAAATAGAATTTTGTGCCACTCGAGGCGATAATAGGCCTTCAGAAACACCGTTGAATAGGAAATCACTGAAATTACCCTTGGAGGGTAAATTATCGAATTACCCTTGGTGGGTAAAACTACCGAAATTACCCTTGGAGGGTAAATTACCGAATTACCCTTGGTGGGTAAAACTACCGAATTTACCCTTGAAAGGTAAATTACCGAATTACCCTTGGTGGGTAAAACTACCGAATTTACCATTGGAAGGTAAATTACCGAATTACCTTTGGTGGGTAAAACTACTGAATTACCCTTAGAGGGGAAATTACCAAAATACCCCTGGGTTGTGCAAATTACCGAAATACCCCTGGGTTGTGTAATTACTGAAATACCCCTGGGTTGCAAAATTACCGAAATACCCTTAGAGGGTAAATTACCTAAATTCCCTAGGTTGCAAAATTACTGAAATACCCTTGGAGGGTAAATTATCGAAATACCCCTGGGTTGCAAAATTATTGAAATACCCTTAGAGGGTAAATTACTGAAATACCCCTGGGTTACAAAATTACCAAAATACCCTTGGTGGGTAAAATTTCTGAATTTCCCTTAGAGAGTAAATTACTGAATTACCCTTAGTGGGTACGATTACTGAATTATGAAAATGCCCTATGGACCGAATTATGAAAATGCCCCTAATGGGCCGAATTACGAAATGTCCCTATGGACCGAATTACGAAAATACCCTTTATGGGCCAAATGTGATATTTGATATATGGGCAGTTTGATATTTGTGATATGGGCCAGAGTGTGTAATTTCACACTTATCTTATGGGTTAGATATTATACCGTAAGCATTAGAATAAATCGTAAAATTTGTAAAATCAAAAAATACGGTATAATAACACTTTTTGTGTAAATGCATGAAACCGATATTAAGGTTGTGGGAATTATGGATTTGCCCTTAATGGGTTATTTTGTTAAAAAGTGATACTTTGGGCCATATGAATTATTTTGATAAATTGGCCAAGTGTGAAATTTGAAAAAAAAAGGCCTCATGTGATTAATGGGCCAAAATTTGCTAGATCGATTAATGGGCCAAAATTTGCTAGATCGATTAATGGGCCAAAATTTGTTAGATCGATTAATGGGCCAAAATTTGCTAGATCGGTTAATGGGCCAAAATTTGCTAGATCGCTTAATGGGCCAAATTGTTAAGATTGATTAATGGGCCAAATTGCTAGATTGCTTAATGGGCCAACTTGTATTATGGGCCTTATGTTGAAATTATTCTATGAATATTGTTATGCTTTGTATATGCATACATGATTGCATGGGTTGGGATAAAATTGAAGAGAAGTGCTAGTGGCTCTGCCACAATCTATTTCGGTGACTCTGTCACAATCCAGTTCGGTGGCTCTGCCACAATCTAGTTCGGTGACTCTGTCACAATCCAGTTCGGTGGCTCTGCCACAAACATTTTAAATGGCTTTATGCCTGCGATTGGTGTGTTGGCGGGGTGGGTTGACTTGATCCCCACAGGTGTGCTGGTTGGTACGGGTGGTGTGTAGCGGATGGAAATTAGGTTTGGTTTGGGATTTGCATATCATATGCATATTATATACATGTTATTATATTATAATTGTAAATGGGCTTAGGCCCAAAATATTGCTATGTGTGTTCCGACCCAGTGGATGATGGTAAGGGGATTACACACTGAGTTCTTGTAACTCACCCCCTTTCTCTTAACCTTTTCAGGTAATGCTCAGTGACGTGGACTTGGGCCTTGAATAACTCGATGGAGACCATACTTTAGAAATGGTTTATTTGGACTTCGGACTACTTTCTTGTTTATTTTATTACTCTACTATTTTGGGTTAAATGTTGTAATCAGGCCTCGGATTTTCTTTCAAAATGCTTCTGCAACTCTATTCCCAAACGTCCCATTTTCGTAAATTGTTTATTTCAAATATATTTTCACAACCAAAAAGGTTTTTAAAGAAAATTACGTTTTCAAGTAAATAATAATTGCTTAAGTGTTTTGGGTTTTAACAAAGAGGCTATAATTCTCAAACAAGTTTTTAACAATCTCAAAGATGGTTTTAAAAAAAAAAACTTCCATGTGACACACCAGATTCGGTCTTAACGTCTAGGCCGGGTTTGGGGTGTTACATTTTCAGCACTATCTTTTCAAAAGCTTAGATAGAAATTTCCCTGTAGTTTTTATGGCTTACCTAAAACCTTTTAGTTTTTATGGCTCAACTAGTAACCTTCCAATACAAAATGGTATAAAGATTAAGTAAAAAAAATGACCTCTAGTAAGGTATATTACAAAGTTAGTTTGGCTCATTAAAATGAATAAAATGAGAGTAAGAAAAGATTTTAAATAAGTACAAAGATTATGTATAAGAGAAAAATGAGAAATGAAGAATTTAAAACTTTTCTCGTGACTTTGATGCTTGAATATATATCTCTTGCCTCTTGGACTATTCTTAAGGTCCATTTATAACAGTGGATGAGTTTATGACCATTTGTAGTCGTTGGGGATGAAAAATGACCATTGAAAGCATTAATTATGCAAGATTTATTAGCCTTGCACATCAGGGGATCGATCCTTCAGTTCAAATACAATATAGCCATTAGATTGGGGGTATTGAGGGATCAACCACTTCAAATGGGGATCGATACTTCTGCACCTAAATGCTTAAAATGAGTTTAAAACATGTTTAAAGGCATTTGGTTAACTCCAGAACATAATATATGAGTAAAATAATTTTAAAAAAGTGTTATTGATATTGTTTTGATCTTGAAAATATTTTTTAAGATATTTATTTTGTTTTCCAATATAAATAACTTTAAGGAATAATATGTAAAATTTATCTTACATGTTGTTATATAAAAAAAATTATAAATAAAAGATAATAGATGTTGTTGGAAACATAGACTACATTGTCCCATTTTATGTTAGAACAAGTCGTTCGGAGCATTCAAAGTTTTGGGTTTTGGCATATTTGGCTTTTAAAAGATTATGATATTATTGAACAAAAAATAGTGATGGAATTTCGTGGTAAATTAGAATATGATCACCATCCATTCGATTAGCCTTGAAGAGGGAGGAAAGAAGTTTGAATTTTTTTGAATACTCATCTTTATCTTTATCCTTATCTTTTAGAGTATTTGAAACTATTGGGATGCTTGTTTATGAAGGCTTGTTATGGGATAATTTATAATGCCTCAAAATTTTTGGTGTCAGATTTTGCAAAATTCCTGCAAAATATTGTAAAGTTTACCAATAATTAATTTCGTAAAGCAAAACAAATACTGGGAAAAGAAATATTTTTGGTGAGTATTAATTTGGACCAAGGATTGACTTGAAAGAAAGTGAAATTAAAAGTTTTAACATCTTATGGATTAATTTGAGTGAGGGAAAAATTGTGAAGGTTTTATATTGTTAATTTTCCAAAGTCTCAAAGGCTATTTTCCGCAAGCCTTTAAATAGCGAAATTTATTTCTTTTGGGGTTATGTCATTTCCCCTCTCAAAGCATGAAAAAAAATTATAGTTTACTTATTTCTCTCCAATTATTATTTCCAAAGCCTTTGTTAAGTGTGGCAAAAAAATAAAAATAAAAATTGTGTTATACCAACTTGTTGTTTCCTTTTTTGACATGTTGCTAAATTGTCGATACCATTTGTTCACCTCTTTAAATATGTCAACTTGTTGCTTCAAGATACTATTGATTGTTTTCTTTCAACTACTAATTTCCTTGCTTTTGCAGTTCTCAACTACCATGGTTCCTTAGAATCACCACAACTTGTTATTATTATTTCATGTTATTTGATGTCTATTCAACTTAAAAAAAAATGATGCACCTAATACATCCGATTTGCTGCCATCTGGTCGAATAATTTGCTGCTGATTGCACCGAAAATTGATGTTTCCTATTTGTCAATATGCCTGTTGCAATCGTCCATCTCTACACCTATTTGTTGTTGTTTCCGCAAGCCTTAATTGCAACAAATTCTTGTTATCAAATCGCTTCTCCAAGGTTGCTATCATTCAATCGCCAACCATCCTTGCTAGGATTTTATTGCTTCAATTTGCTACTTCAGTTAATTGTTTGTTATTACTTGTTTATTGTTTTGAGCGAAAGAGTTAGGCGAATAATTGAAAGTAAAGGTTGTTGAGGATTGCTCGCTTCTAAGTATCGAACTCTTAAGAGATTCAGTTTGTGATCCCTAAATTTTAAATTATTAAATGTTGTAACTAAATTATTAGTTTAGTGATTGTGGTTTTGTGATTCATTACATTCAGAATTTACTTTGTGTAGTAGTTTATCAAGTTATTTTTTATGATGGTCTTTGTTAAATTGCTTTTTTTTTATTAATTACTTATCTCTTGGTAATTATCACTAAAGTTACTATGTTAATAACTGGTAAAAGGCCCAGTAAAACTAGTTGATAATTCTTCAATATAGTCGGTATGCCATAGACTGTAAGGGTCCCCATCATTGCTTATTGTTCATTGTGTGGACTACCTTGAGCGTTCAGAAGTATTATCATTGTTGTGTTTTACGCATTTGGTGTGATGGTTGGTCCCTAAGCCTTAATTAATTACAAGTTAAGCTAAATTACTTAACAAAATTTCAATTCATCAATATATTAAATCCATAACTATCTCTATTTAATATTTACGAACTTAGTTTATGAAAATGGGGTCTCGAAATTGCATTTTTCGACACCACTAGAAACCAGATCATTACAATTCTCCATATTAAGAAATTTCATTCTCAAAATTTTAGCTGCAACTCGTTGGGGTCGATATACTGTTGAATACATTTGATGTGTCTCTAGCTAACTATGACCACAATAAAGGCAAGCACACCTATCATTTAATAGTATAGTTATGGTAAGACCGGAAATATCGTATCCACAAGGACCAAGAGTACTAGTAATTACTATCTTCCTATTATCTAGCCTAAGAATTGGAGTGATTTCTTTTAAACTAAAACTAATTAAAAGCACGACAGAGAATGAATTGGGAAAATACTTTTAGACAACTTTATGAAAAAGGCAATACCCAAGGAAGAATCCACCTAGACTTCACTTATTACTTCTGATTCATACGATTTATTCACTTGACTTAATCTGTAGAAATCCCTGATTTATGTTAATATCTCTTTCAAGACTAAAAACAACTGACTCTAGGTTGATTAATTGAAATCTCTTTCTAATTAAAACCCCTATTGTCGCATTAACTCGATCTATGGATTCCCTTATTAGATTTGACTCTAATCCGACAGATTTACGTTGTCCTATATCTTGGATTACATTCAACTCCGCTTAATTGTGTTGATCTACTTTTAAACAGGGACTTTTTCTCCTCTGTATAAGCACATTCGACTTGAATCAATAACCTGAATTATTAAAACAAGAATAAGAACTCACAATTAAGAATAAGAACAAGTATTTATCTTATAAATCAAATAGTAATAAGATTCATCTAGGTATCATCCCCTCAGGTATTTAAGGGATTTAGTTCATACTGATAGAGGGAAACATCTTAAAATAATGAAAACTACAAAATATAAGAAAACCCAAAAACTTCAAGAGAAATTGATAGCAGATCTTCAGTCTTGATGGAGATCCTTCTTCCAAGCTGCTCCTGATGGTTGTCTTCGAGTATTTTCTGCTTTCTACTCACTGTGTCTTTTAGGTTCTCCCCAGGGATGTTTATATAGGCTTTGGAGCGCCTTTCTTTGGCTTACAAGTAACCTTTTTCGAGTAAAATTAGACTTGGGTTCGGCAGGGACACGCCCGTGTACGATAGTCCAGGCCGTGTTGATTTTTGCTTGTCACACACGGCCGTGTTAGATAACTTAGGCTGTGCTCAATTCTCTCGTCACACACGCCATGTGGTATACCCGTGTGCGACAGTCCAGGCCGTGTTGATTTCTGAGGTAGGCCCATTTTTTCTCTTTTTGGCCCGTTTCTCATTCTTTTCGACTCCCTAAGCTCTCCTGAGTGTAAAACATGAAATTAAGGGATTAGGAGCATCAAATTCACCAAATCTAATGAAAATTCATCCAAAAATAAGCCAAGCATGAGGTCAAAATATGTATAATTTATGGTTTATCAAATATCCCCACACTTAAGCATTTGCTTGTCCTCAAGCAAAATCCTCAACTCATAATTAAAATTAACTTCCTCAATTCATGATTCTAATCAATAATGTCTCATCATAATTCACAGATAATTCATACATTGATAATTTAACTAAAAGAGTCCTTAAAGATTCAAACAATCGAAGTCACAAATTTTTGTAGCCCGAAAACATAGGTGTTTCCCCTTATCTAAGTAATTACCTTTGATCTAAAACTGACAAGAATTGACATCCTTACTAAAGATTCAGTCAAATCACTCAAAGTGTTTAAGGTTCAAATTAAGCACTCAAAAGTCAAACATGAGAAATTATTACCATAAGCTTGCATGAAAATCAAATCTCCACCACTATGAAATGATATGATACACAAATCAAAAGGTCTTAAAAAGGGTTGTAATGGGGCTTGGTTTAGAGGTGTGGATAAAGGCTGAATTAGAGGGTTAGAATGGAGATTGAATTGATAATTTACCTAACTAGAAAAATAAACTAATACTGAATAATTACAATTGAAAAATAACACGAGCTTCTTCTCAAAATGTGAAATTAACCATTTAAGCTCATAGAACTAATAATGAATATATTTCCAACTTTTTTTTAAAGAATAAGATCACAATATAAGATGAATTTAACAACTGGAATAAAAAATATAGTTATGCAACTGATCAAATCAAATCTCGACAAAAGGGGAGTCAATAAAGTAGGAGAAGCAAAAATTGGGTTTTGGGTTAATATTAATGGGTGAGTCAAGAAACAGTTTATTAGGCTTAAAAGGGTTCACTAGGGGTTAATTATGAAGGTAGGTTTTTAATGGAATAAGTGGGTTAAAACCTAGGTGCCTTTATCATCTCAGTATATCAAACCAAGGGTGTGGTCTCGACATGTATAATCGAAGCAAGTTCTAGAATAACAAATCAATATTGACACACTCATAACCAACAATAAAGTGAGCAAGAAAAATATATGCTCTAAAAGGCTCAAAGTCTCACAAAATTTATGGTTTTTGATGTCAACCTTGCAAATTTTAAACTTCAAAGTAATATTAAATTCAGGGAAATAACCTAATAAATTTTTTAACTCTGAAAATAGACTTATCATGCTTGATTCTCTAATGTCTTAATGTTTAAACCATCAATGCACAATTATCTATGAATTAATCCAAAACATATTAATAAAAATCATAAGTCAATAGAAATTTTATTCTAATTATTAATATGAGAAAATTTACTTAAAAACAAGACATAATTCAGAGATTTTCTAATAATACTATAATTAATCTCCCCACACTTAAGATGTACATTGTCCTCAATGTACAAAGATAAATAATAGCAATATAGTAAGAAAATCATAAGATAGGGAAAGAAATGAAACTTTTTGAATTTTGGATGGAATCCGTGAAAAGAAAATTGTAGAAATAGGTCCAATGAGAAGCATGATGAACTAGGCAGAGGTGAAGGTGGGGGAGAATACTCCAGTAGTTTGTTCGTTCCTTAGTAGCACCTTGAACTTTTTTAAACTGCGGAGTCATCAGTAAAGTTTTAGGGGGTTTTATTAATGGAGTTCGTTATGGTTACTCGACAATAAACAGCTAGAGATATAGAGAGATTAAAATATACTAATATCAATTAAAGACAAGAAAGATTAAGAGAAAGAGTTTAAACATTAAATTAAAATAAAATGAAAAAAATAACTGGACTCAAATGTCCTCATCGGCAGATGGGTCGCGAGGTGGGGGTGGTGGTGATATGTGAAAATGCTGACAACTCTGTTGTAGAGTTGCCTCGATACCGCCGAATCGTCGAGTGTTGTCATTAAATTGTTGAGTGCAGTAATGCTCGAAATGAGTGAGGCGCTAGGGATGTCAATCAGTGAAGCAGCCGCATGAACTGGTTAATTAGGTGGTGGTGGCATAGAAGGTGGCTCCTCGTGATGTGAAGGGACATCATCAGTAATGTCCTCTGCGTCGTCCTAATCGGTGGCCCTCTACAGACGGTATTGAGGAGGATCAAACCCATGACGACGCTCAATCATCCTCATATGAAGCATCGTCGCGATGCCCTGTGGGGACATCTGCCTAATGAGCGTGAGTGAGGAGGACTAAGCTGCTGTGTTGAAGAGGCCAAAATGTCGAGCCAGGCACATCACATAGGGGCCAATGGAGAGGATTCTTTTCCTATGGCACCCCGTCTGATGCCGAATGGCGAGGGTGATGAAGTAGGCTAAATGAAACACGTGCCCATGCGCCATGCACCATAAAAAGTAGGCGTTTTGAGTGTTGACGATGCCAGTGCTCTCTCACTGACCTGTCAAAGTGTGAGCCAGGATGGCGTGTAAGTACCCCAAGGATAGGGCGAGAGCTGAGGCCTTGGAGCGACTGGGGTCATAGGTAGCCGAGGCGGGGACTAAGTCTCTCCAATAGGAAGAAGGGGAGTAGTGGATATGGCGATGAAGGTTCTTGAAGTCGTCGTCCGCCATGAATTTCTCGGTGTAAAGTCCCAAAGTGACCCCAAGCTCTGGGATACTCAATTCTCGTACGAGGCCTCCCAGGTGGAACTGGACTGTGCCTGGGTCATCGAAATTTGTCATGACCACCTGAAGATGGAAGGTTGAATAGAGCTCCAAAGTGAGCTCGAGATAGGTCGGCTCGACAACCTCAAAAAAGTGCCCCCATGGGTTAGTAGTCAATAGGGCCCGGACTGCGTCAGCTAGTTGGACCTTCTCCAAGACGGCCCAATCAATGCATCTCCCCACATCGAGGGGTCGTGCACGAAGTATCTGAAAAAGTTCCTCTTAAGGACCCAAGGGGAACTGTAGAAAAGGGTGGCGTACTTCGGCAGACGCATTCACGGAGGTAGCTCCAGGTCCCTTTCGGTTTTTCGAAGTGGGGACAGCAGTCTTTTTTTCACGTGGGAGAGTCATTACGTACCTGAAAATGCAAAAGATTTTCAATAAATCAAGTATCATTGCTAGCCAAAAATGTACTATCCTGGTAGTCCTAAATTGTATAATCCTATAATAATGAAATAGATTATCAAGTAATCCTAAAATTAGAAAGTATGATTTTATGATAGGCTTAATACATGGAATTTTAAAAGGAATAAACTAAAATAACATTAAGTAAATTAACAAGATTACTAAGAGGTAGTTTCAAAACAGTCATTAAACTTAGTAATGGAATAAAATCAAACTAAATAAAATAAACCACCAAAAGAACTAAAGAATTTGAAATAGAAATTTACATTGTAATAATAATGAAAATAATAATAATCACAAAGAAATAAAATCAAAATGGAAGAAAGAAACAACAGGGGGAGAATGGTGAACCGACGGGAGGCGGTGGTCGAAGCACGATCGTGGTGGTGGCTCAAGGGCGTATACTGCTGGGGCTGGTGCGAGCGGAAAGAAAGGGAGGAGAGGAAAGGGAAAGAAGAGAAAAAGGAAAAGGGAGGGAGAGTTTCGGGTTGGGGAAAAAGGGAGAAAGGAGGAAAATGGAGGAAGAGGGCGGTGGCCGGAAAGGGGTGCGGCGGCTAGGGTTTGGAGGGAGAAGATTTGGGGAGGAAAGTGAACATGAGAAAGGGGTTTAAATAGGGATTGGGGCACACGGTCGAGGGCCACGCCCGTGTGCCCTGTTTTTAGCTCGTGTGTTTCGTAATGTTGGTTTAGGGCGTGTCTGAGTTTTGGCCCACGCCCATGTTCCCTGGGCGTGTTGATTCACACGACTGAATTGTTCATTTTTCCCACACCTATGTAGAGGTTCGCATGCCCGTGTTAGTTAGTCAGTATCGACCACGGCCTATAGGCACAAGCGTGTCGCACGCCCGTATAACTTTCTCAGTTTCAATCATGATTTCGGTGCACGGGCGTGTCGCACGCTCGTGTCATTTACTCAGTATCGCCCACGGTCTTAAGACACGTCCGTGTAGGTTTATCGCATGCCGTGTTCTTCAGTCAGTGCCGACCACGACCGCATCGCACGGTCGTGGCATTTTATCGCAGCCCGTGTTCTGGGAAAATTTTTGTCCTATTCCTACACGACCTCCACCACGTAGATGTACCTACTCGTGGTGTCCACACAGCCACGACCACGCCCGTGTGCAAGGCCGTGTGGGTAGGGAAACCTGCGCCTATTAATTTGGTTAGTTTTTAGTTAGGTGTTAAAAATCGGAAATATGGACATTAATGAGGTTAGTGCTCGGGTTACCTCCCGAGAAGCTCTTGTTTAAAGCCTTAAACTAGACTTACCTTGTTTTCATCTCTTTGTGAAGGTTCAGGAGTTAAAGCTCCTCTCTAATATCCCTAAAATCTTCACCATTATATAGTTTAAGTCATTAAATGTTTACCTTGAATGTGCCATAAGCCGGATGAGTTACCTCAATTGTGCCATAGGGAAAAATGGTTTTGATTACGAATGGGCCTGACCATCCTGATTTCAGCTTTCCAGGGAATAATTTGAGCTTCGAATTGTATAGTAGAACAAGACCTCCAACCTTAAATTGCTTCGGTTGCTTCAAACGAGCATCATGGCGTCGCTTTGTTACTTCTTTGTATAAATGTGAGTTCTCGTAGGCATTTGCTCGCCACTCATCTAGCTTGTTCAACTGCATCAATCTTTTCTCACCTGCAAGTTTAAGATTATAATTTAAGAATTTTATAGCACAAAATGCTTTGTGCTCTAATTCAAATGGTAGATGACAACTCTTCCCGTAAACAAGTCTGTATGGGGATGTTCCTATGTGAGTTTTAAAAGCGGTTCTATAGGCCCATAAAGCATCGTCTACTTTTAATGCCTAATCTTTCCTGTTTGATTCTACAGTTTTCTCTAGAATACGCTTAAGCTCTCGATTAGCTACTTCAACTTGTCCATTGGTTTGAGGGTGATAAGGGGTAGTTGTTCTGTGGTGCACTCTATATTTCTTTAAGATTTTATCAAATTGAGTATTACAAAAATGAGTACCCCTATCACTAATAATTGCTCTAGGTGTTCCGAATCGAGAGAAGAGTTTCTTAAGAAATCTCACTACCACTCTAGCATCATTAGTAGGTAAAGCTTGAGCTTCCACCCATTTTGACATATAATCAACCGCTACTAAGATGTATTTATTCCCAAATGAGCTAGGGAATGGACCCATAAAATCAATACCCCATATATCAAATATTTCACATGATAGCATATATGTTTGAATCGAGTGGGCCAATAAAAACCTTATTCGAGCGTTTTATGTGCTGTCCTAGTTCCACTGTAATGTCCTCCTGTTGGTCCTGAATGGCAATGTTCTAAAGTTTTGCTTGCTTCTACCTTTGTAAAACATCTCCGAATTATTTGATCTGCACATACATGAAAAAGAAAAGTGTCCTCCCAAAAATAGTTTTTCACATCAGTAAAGAATCGCTTCTTTTGATGAGGTGTCAACCCTTTTGGTAGGATGTTAGCAGCTAAGTAATTTGCAATATCTACAAAGCAGGGTACCTCGGAGTCGGATATAGCCAAGAGTTGTTCTTCAGGAAACGAGTCATTTATCTCATTGTCATAGAGTTCTTTGATATGTGGATTTTTAAGCCTAGAAAGATGACCTGCCGCAAGATTTTCAGCTCCTTTCTTATCCTGAATTTCCAATCAAATTCCTGTAAGAGTAAAATCCATCTTATGAGTCGAGGTTTTGCATCAGATTTCGTTAAAAGATAACGAATAGTTGAATGGTCAGTGTAAACGACAACTTTAGATAATATCAAATACTGTCTAAATTTATCAAATGCAAAAATCACAGCTAGCAACTCTTTTTTTTTGTGGTGGTGTAATTTTCTTGTGTGGCCGTCAATGTCTTGCTAGCATAATAAATCAGCTGAAAATGCTTGTCTCGTCGCTGTCCCAAAATCGCATCTACTGCAAAATCACTCGCATCACACATTAGTTCAAAGGGTAAATTCCAATCACGTGCAATTATAATTGGAGCATTTATCAATTTATTTTTGATGGTATTAAATGCATCTAAACATTCCTGATCAAAATTGAAAGGTACATATTTTTCTAGTAATTTCGTTAAAGGCTCAGCTATTTTAGAAAAATCCTTAATAAATCTTCTATAAAATCCAGCATGTCCTAAAAAGCTTCTAATAGCCTTAACTGAACTAGGAGGAGATAATTTTTCTATGGTTTCAATTTTTGTTTTATCAACCTCAATCCCTTTACTAGAAATTTTGTGACCTAACACAATCCCTTCTCGAACCATAAAGTGACACTTTTCCCAATTAAGCACAAGGTTCTTTTCCTCACATCTCATTAGAACTTGTTTTAAATTTTTAAGGCAAAGGTGGAAAGAATTACCAAATACTGATAAGTCGTCCATAAATACCTCCATAATATCTTCCACAAGTTCATCAAAGATGGCTAGCATGTAGTGCTGAAAAGTAGCAGAAGCATTACATAATCCAAAAGGCATTCTACGATAAGCAAACGTACCATATGGACATGTAAATGTTGTCTTTTCTTGATCCTCAGGAGCTATTGGGATTTGGAAGTAGCCAGAGAGTCCGTCTAGGAAGCAATAGTACATATGCCCAGATAATCTTTCTAACATCTGATCAGTGAAGGGTAAGGGAAAGTGATCTTTTCTCGTGGCATTATTCAACTTCCTATAGTCAATGCAGACTCTACAACCTGTGACTATTCTTGTTGGAATCAATTCATTCTTTTTGTTGGCTACAACAGTCATGCCTCCCTTCTTTGGAACAACCTGCACAGGACTTACCCAAGTACGGTCAGAAATAAGATAAATAACTCCAGCATCTAGAAGTTTAATTACCTCAGCTTTAACAACTTCCTTCATGTTGGGATTTAATCGTCTTTGAGGTTGCACACATGGTTTATATTCATCTTCCATTAAAATTTTGTGGGTGCAAAATGATGGACTTATCCCTTTAATGTCAGAAATCTTCCAAGTTATGGCTCTTTTATGCTCTTTTAGTACATGTAGTAACTCGCCTTTCTCATTGGGTTCCAATTCTGAAGAAATAATTACCGGTAGTGTAGAATTATCTTCGAGGAATGCATACTCTAAGTGATTTGGTAACTGTTTCAATTCCAATTTGGGAGGCTCTTCAATAGAGGGTTTTTGTTTTAGTTCGTCATTTATTTCAATGCCCTCATACTTCTTTTGTCTTGGGGAAGAAGTATTAGGATTTAACTCAATTTTAATCTCCCCCATCTCATTGGTATCGTCATCTGCCTCCTCACCTTGGGCAAGACACAATTCCAACGTGTCTTTATGTATGATTTCCTAAAAAGAATCTTAAATAGAATGATCAATAGTGTCGATAAAATAACAGGAATCATCTTGCTCTCTAGAGTATCGCATAGCATCATAAATTTTAAAAATAATTTCCTCGTCACCTACCCTTAGCATAAGTTTACCATCACCTACATCAATAACAACTCTAGTAGTAGCTAAAAATGGGTGTCCTAAAATTAAAGGTACCTCAACGTCCTCATCCATGTCAAGCACAACAAAATCAATAGGGAATATGAATTTATCAACTTTTACCAAAACATCTTCAATAATTCCCCTTGGATATTTAATAGATCTATCATCTAATTGAATACTCATCCTAGTGGGTTTTGGTTCCCCTAGACCAAGCTGCTTGAACATTTTATAAGACATTAAATTAATACTGGCACCTAAATCAGCTAATACTTTCTCAATATTTAAACTACCAACTAAACAGGGAATAGTGAGACTTCCTGGATCTTTCAATTTGGTTGGTAGCTTATTTTGGAGAATAGCTGAACATTCCTCGTTCAGCTCCACGGTTAATAGTTCTTCAAACTTCCTTTTATTTGTTAAAAGCTCTTTTAAGAATTTTGCGTATGTTCGCATCTGTGAAATGGCTTCAACAAAAGGTAAGTTAATATGTAATTGTTTAAAAAGTTCAAGAAATTTACCGAATTGTGCGTCCATGCAGTCTTTCTTCAACTTTGCTGGATATGGGATTGGTGGTTTATACTCTTTAAGTACCAGTGTTACATTCTCGTTTACTTCCTCACCATTTGCCTCATCAGTTTCTTGTGGCATCTTCTTTTCAGCTTCAACCAACACCTTCCCATTCCTTAGTGTAACTGCCTTCACATGCTCTTTTGGGTTAGGTTCGGTGTTAGTAGGTAAACTACCTTGTTGCCTTTCGGAAACTAACTTAGCCAACTATCCAATTTGATTCTCAAGCCCTTGAATCGATGCTTGCTGATTTTTCAACGCCATTTCGGTATTCTGAAAATGAGAGTCTGACACCGAAATAAACTTTGCTAGCATATCTTCAAGGTTCGAATTTTTCTCTTGCTAGTAGGATGGTTGGAAACTTGGAGGGGGTTGCTGTCTTTGGTTTCCTTGTCCACCCCATGAAAAGCTTGGGTGGTTCTTCCAACTTGAATTGTAAGTGTTACTATAGGGATTACTCTGAGGTCTAGAATCATTACCCATATAGTTCATCTGTTCGCTTTCTATGCCAGGGTTGTAGGATTAATATTCTGTATTGCTTATTCCTCCCCCATTCGTATCACACTGCATCACTAAATGTACCTGTGAAGAACTACACAAACCATCATTCTTTTTATTTAAAAGTTCTACTTGGTTTGATAGCATGGTGACTAGGTCGAGGTTGAAAACGCCAACGACTTTTGTTGGCTTCGTCTTCATAACTTGCCACCGATAGTTATTCAGTGACATCTCTTCAATGAATTCGTAAGTAGCCTCAAGTGTTTTGTTGTTTAGGGTACCGCTGGCGGTTGCATCGATTAATTGCCTAGTTGAGGGGTTCACACCATTATAAAAGGTTTGAACCTGTAGCCATAATGGTAACCCATGGTGAGGGTATCTTCTTAGTAGATCCTTTTTTCTCTCCCATGCATCGTAAAGTGTTTCTAAATCCATCTGCACAAAAGAAGAGATATCATTCCTCAACTTAGCCGTTTTAGCCAGTGGAAAATATTTAAGTAAAAATTTTTTAGTCATTTGTTCCCATGTAGTGATTGATCCTCGTGGTAACGAATTCAACCACTGTTTAGCTTTGTTCCTCAACGAGAAGGGAAACAACTGAAGGCGAATGGCATCGTCAGAAACGCCATTAATTTTGAAGGTGTCGCAGAATTCCAGAAAATTTGCCAAGTGATTGTTTGGATCCTCATCCTGCAAACCATCAAACTGAAAAAACTGTTGAATCATCTGAATATTGTTAGGTTTCAATTCAAAATTATTTACAGCAACAGCAGGTCTAACAATACTTGATTCAGTTCCTGTTAAAGTAGGCTTAGCATAATCATACACAGTACGAGGAGCAGGATTTTGATTCACCAGATTTGCGGCAACCACAGGAGGTAGCGGATTATTATCAACCATCTCGTATCATCCTTTTGCTCTTCCTCTATAAACTGTATACTTTTCCTTATTTCTCTACGGTTTCTGCACGCGGTACTTTGTATCTCACTGTCAAAAAGTAATGGCCTTGACGGGTTCTTTCTAGTCATAAAATAAAAATACCTGCCAGAGGTAAATAAAAGAAAAGTTAGTAAATAAAAATAAATTGTAAT
This sequence comes from Gossypium australe, assembly GCA_005393395.2. Taxonomy (NCBI): domain Eukaryota; kingdom Viridiplantae; phylum Streptophyta; class Magnoliopsida; order Malvales; family Malvaceae; genus Gossypium; species Gossypium australe. Next base: position 61,774,303 of record CM016614.1, on the reverse strand, counting down.
AAAATAAAAGTGGTTAAAGTAATAAAAATTTAGTGTTCCTAATATCTTAGTCCCCAGCAACGATGCCAAAAACTTGATGTGTCTCTAACTAACTATGATCACTATAAAGGCAAGCGCACCTATCGTTTAATAGTATAGTTATGGTAAGACCGGAAATATCGTATCCACAAGGACCAAGAGGACTAGTAATTACTATCTTCCTATTATCTAGCCTAAGAATTGGAGTGATTTCTTTTAAACTAAAACTAATTAAAAGCACGACAGAGAATGAATTGGGAAAATACTTTTAGACAACTTTATGAAAGAGACAATACCCAAGAAAGAATCCGCCTAGACTTCACTTATTACTTTTGATTCATACAATTTATTCACTTGACTTAATCCGTAGAAATACTTGATTTATGTTAATATCTCTTTCAAGACTAAAAACAACTGACTCTAGGTTGATTAATTGAAATCTCTTTCTAATTAAAACCCCTATTGTCGCATTAACTCGATCTATGAATTCCCTTATTATATTTAACTCTAATCCAGCAGATTTACGTCGTCCTATATCTAGGATTGCATTCAACTCCGCTTAATTGTGTTGATCTACTCTTAAATAGGGACTTTTGCTCCTCTGTATAAGCACATTCGACTTGAATCAATAACCTGAATTATTAAAACAAGAATAAGAACTCACAATTGAATAAGAACAAGTATTTATCTTATAAATCAAATAGTAATAAGATTCATCTAGGTATCATCCCCTCAAGTATTTAAGGGATTTAGTTCATACTGATAGAGGGAAACATCTTAAAATAAGGAAAACTACAAAACATAAGAAAACCCAAAAACTTCAAGAGAAATTGATAAGAGATCTTTAGTCTTGATGGGGATCCTTCTTCCAAGCTGCTCCCGATGGCTATCTTCGAGTATTTTCTGCTTTCTACTCCCTGTGTCTTTTAGGTTCTCCCCTGGGATGTTTATATAGGCTTTGGAGCACCTTTCTTTGGCCTACAAGTAACCTTTTCCGAGTAAAATTAGACTTGGGTTCGGCAGGGACACGCCCGTGTATGATAGTCCAGGCCGTGTTGATTTCTGCTTGTCACACATGGTCGTGTTCATTAACTTAAGCCGTGCTCGATTCTGCTCGCCACACACGGCCGTGTGGTATGCCCGTGTGCGACAGTCCAAGCCGTGTTGATTTTTGAGGTAGGCCCATTTTGTCCCTTTTGGCCTATTTCTCATTATTTTCGACTCCCTAAGCTCTCCTGAGTGTAAAACATGAAATTAAGGGATTAGGAGCATCAAATTCACCAAATCTAATGAAAATTCATCCAAAAATAAGCCAAGCATGGGGTCAAAATATGTATAATTTATGGTTTATCAACATTGCTCTTTGCTGTCTACCCCTTGTAGCTGAGCCATCACGATTGATTCCCCGACCTTTAGCTACAAGGGTTGATCCCAGGGTAGTAGTGGAAACCTTCTTAACATTTTCTAAAAAATTACGAGCTAAATGCTCAAAGGATCCACGTCAGAGGCATGCTCTCGATTTCCTCCAACATTCATTAGTATGCCTCTTCCTACAGTTCTCATAGCTCGAGATGTATACATTCCATTATGAATCCTCAGCATCACTGTTACTCACTAATAGTTGATTAACCTGGTTTTTCTTTGATTCCCAATTCATTTTACTTCGACCTCCAAGATCCTCGTGACTCTGTAGCTTGGTTAAACAGAGGTTGCGAACTAGTGGTCTTGACTCTTTTATCAAATACTTATGGATGCTCTACATTATCTAAGCTTATGGCATGTTCAACCAATTTCACTCCTTTAGTTAGTTCAGAAAGCTCTTTTATTTTATGAGAGACTAGTTGAAAATGGAGCTCATCCCATAATCCCCGAAGGAATTGCTTACAGCTTTCCTCTTCTGTGGGCACCAACTCGAGAGCATATTTTTTTGAGTCACAATAACTCTCATTCATAATCGACTACTAAAATGTCTCATTGCTTTAACATCATAAATTCTTGCCTTTTAACTTCCAAATATAGTCCATTGATGTACTTCTTTTCAAATTCAGATAGAAAGAATGTCTAGGTAATTTGACTTACTAGTACGTAACGAGTGACAGTTAGCCACCAGTGATAAGCTTCTTCTTTTAAAAGAGACAGCGCATAGGTAACACATTCAGTCGGTGTGCAATCTAACTGTTAAAGAAATCCTTCAATTGATTCTAACCATTTTTCAGTTGAAAAAGGATCAACACTGTTTATCCCTTTAAATGCAATTGCTCCATACCTTCATAGCTCTTTTATCAAGGCTCGTCAGGCTGCAACTACTGGCATAGCTTGTGGAGCAGTTCCCATTATTCTCTGAAAGATTTTAACTGTGGTGCGGAGAAAATTCTTACCATCTCAACCTTTTCGTCAAGATCTATCAATTGTTTTGGTTGAACACCAACTAGATCATCACCAGGTGCCTCGACCCTGATCTTATTTTCTCTCTCAACGAAGTGATCATTGCTATTTATATCATAATTAACAATGTTTATTGGTTCCTCTGACATCTTAAGCTATAGAATAGAGGAATTTAATAATCAACATCCAAATCTAGACTTAGACTTGACTCAACCTTGGCATGTACCTCTAGGCTCAATTCTGAGCTCAATTTAGATTGAGGATCGACTAAACCTATAGTTCTGATACTACTAAATATAACACCCCATACCCGACCTGATTGTCGAGTTCAAGCTAAAAGGTGTCACATTTGTTGCCAAAGAAACAATGATCAATTTACATTTGAATTAAATTATGAAACAATTAATTATAAGCAAAATAGACGCGTAAAGTGATTCGTATTCATTTTTGGGTGTTATACTGATTTGACTCTTTGTTGCAATGACTATGCTCGACGTCGCGTTATGGCATATGGTCCAAAGCTCATTGAGGTAAGAAATGCTCAACATTACGACGTGACATACTGATTCTTAAGATACCAATTAGCTCCAGCGAGCTCCATCTAACATAACAATTGTTTTCAAATACAATTGACCAAATCAACCAAAACATACCATTTACAAAGGTTCAATCATAGAATATTTCATTGCTTATGTCTTTAAACTACCTAAATACATATATTAGTTAAATAACTATGCCATCTACCATACATTAATCAAGTTAATATACATACATTCATATATAAATTCCCAAAATAACCAACTCTCATACAACCAAATATGCAAGCCAATCCACATATGCATCTCCATCATTTAATTTTCATGCTATCTATTCAAGCTTCAATACAAAAAAAATCATCAATTTGACTATAAACCGACTCGACCTACGCATATGCCATACTTAAATCAAAACGGAACTATACAAAATTTGCTGAGTTGGGGATCGCCTCCTGAATGTTGGATCTATTTATCAAAATCTTAAGAATCTAATATACCTGTGCATGGAGAAAACAAGCTGCACACTGAGCGAAAACCCTTAGTGTTAATTCCATGAATTAGGATAAAATAAAATATTCATTAGTGAATTGTCACAAGGTATGTAATATCAATTACTATTCAGACATGTTCTATGAAGCTAAATAATTCTATGAACATATTCACATTTGAGCATACTATATCAATAGTAAAATCAATTCAAGTCATTTATCAACTAACTATCTTTAAACCATTTCCAATTTCAATACATTCAATTCTATTTTCTTTTAACATCTATATATTGTCTAACCCACCATTCAATTACTTTTTGGAGTCTATTGACTCATTTGTATTTATTCGGCCCTCAGGGTTGATTTTCAACTGATTCATATAGTAGTTTACATACATTGTCTATCATAACATACATATAAACACAATATACCAATTCATCAACATTCCATATATTCTTATACTATTCTTATCATTCCGAGTGCCCCGACAATGATGACTTTTGCTATCTATATTCACTATACCATCCTGAGTCGCCTAGAAATGATGGTTCACACTATAAAATATATTAGCATCCTGGATAGCCCAACAATGAAGGTTTTCAATCTAAGGCATTCCAATTAATTTGATTGTACTTGAAACCTTTATTAGGGTAACACCAAATTAATATACATTGTAACCATACATCACATTTCAATCCCATCATCAATTTATTTCATACATTGCATACTGACCTACCACAAAATTTAGTGGCCTTTTAGGTATTTTTTAGCACTTAATGAACTTGTTTTTTAGTTGTTTTGTGTTTTAGTATTGCATTTTCAATTTTATTATCTTATAGTTAAAGTATTGCAAAATAAGTGTTTTTACACAATATTTCGAGTTAGATGACCTATTGGACCAATACCGGACTTAAGGTAGTTTTAATACTTTAATTGAGTGTGCAGGACAAATATTTTTAGGCCCAAAAGCATCAGGAATGATAACCGAGTTGCAACGTAAGCTTCCGGGGTCGCAACACAATAGAGCCAATTCAAGAAGTAAAATTCGAAATTGTGTGTCATGACACAGGTTTGACATAGGGCAAAAATTCATTAAGGGTGTTTTCGTCTGCACAACCCATATTTAGCTTAATTAAGGCTTGTAATTGACCAAATTGAGTAGCTAACTTTGCCTAAAAATAGCAAGCTTATGCTAAGCTATAGGGGTCACCGTTTTGGAGGGTACAAATTGGGTTTTAGGAGTAGATTTAGTTTGAATTATATTTTAAATTACATTTTATTTTCTTTTCAAAATAGTTTAGTTTCTTGTTATTAAACTTGGATTCGATTTGAGTCCAAGACTTTGCTTTTAAGTATTTTTATATTTTTCTTTCACTTCTTTATTGTCAGCGAAGATATCTCGCTACCTGTTAAAAGATTTCACAAATTCGAGCACATCTAGTTTATCAAACGAATCAATTTCTATCCTTCTTTCATTTTAATTTAATTTGTTTATTTTTCATGATTAATTTAATTTTGATGAAGATGGTAATTGAATCGATGAGTGGCTAAGTCCTTTAGGGAGATTAATGAGCAGATGTGAGAGTAATTAATGGAAGAATGACAGTTTCTCATACGAATTAGTTTGTATAAATTATGCATGCTTAAACCTTAGGATTGATGACCCTAGGGACTAAATTGAAATTTATAAGAAATTTGATTTTTGTGACTAAATTGAATAAAATGTAAAACTTTAGGAATATTCAAAAAATGAAATTAAACTAGTTCATGCATAACATGACATGATATAAAAAATTTTTTATTGATAAATTGAATTGAATTATTGTATAGATCATGAATTGAACCAAATCGAAGATAATTGGGGAAAAGGAAACATTGCTAATTAGTCCTTTAAAACTTGTTCGTTTGCTATTTTTCCAGGTAAGTTCATATGGAACTTACTATTTTATTTCATGTTATGATTGAATTGTGTTTACCTTGCTTATTAGTTTATATAAATGAGAATTTGGTGATTTTTTTGCATCAATTGGACTGAATTGCAAGGTACGAAATATATGGTCTTTATGAACAGGTGTATGGTACCAAAATGGAAATGGAATGTTTACAAGATTAGTAGGACATGTATATACTGTTATAAGGTTTGAAATGATATGATTACAATAATAATTCCCATGTGAATTTAGTAAAGGATTAGGATACATATGACATGCCATTATGGTCAAATATGGAAACGATAAGGGATTTACATGGTTTTTTGAGATAAAAATTTGTTGCGGGTTCTCGATTTATATGTATCATTGGTTTAGCCTGGGCTAGTAACCTCAATACGATGTTAGCTCGTGTGAGAAAACTCATAAATGTCAGTTTTTGTGAGCAAATTCATAAATGTCAGCTTGTTTGAGCAACCCTGATCACTATCATCTTGTGTAAGCAATATAGTCCCGTGTATCTGAGTTTGTTTTACTGAGGTTCTTTTGGGTGAAAATATAACCTAATGGAAATGAAATTACTAAAATGGTTTGATTGTGAATTGGATTACATATGCTTTCTAATTGATTATGAATAGGTTGGTACATATTACCAAATTGAAAGGTTGTATATGATTTATGTTATAAGTTCTTGATATTTAAATTGAGAAAGTATTAGTTGTATATGACGATTTGCATATGGTGTTACAAACTAAGCTAAATCACGCCATGTTATATACCAATGTGTTTTAAATGTTATTTTGTTAAAATGTCAAGGTAAGTTAAGTAAATTTTATATGGACTTACTAAGCTTTCAATATGCTTACTCAGTTGCCTCTCTTTTCATTGTAGATTGCTATCTTACAGAACGTCTCAAGCGGATTATCTGGAAGCTCAAACTATATTGTTTTCCAATTGGTAGCTTATTGATCGTTTTAAATTTTGAATTGTGGCATGTATTTATTTGTTATGCATTTGTTAAACTTGAATGTTGGAATAGCTTGAAACTTGTTCAATGCTTGATCTTGGCCATGCTAATGTCTAATGTAAATGGTCTGTTTTTGGAAAATATGGTTGAATTATAAATGGTACTTAAAATAGCATGTTTGAACATAAATTAGTATAAATGAGAAGTTGGTTATTGAATGGATAATTAGTTGGATGAATAGCCTAAAATTGAATAGGTTGAACTGTTATGATTTATGCTAAATTGAAGTTATATTGAATTAGTTGAATTGAAAAGGTTAAATGGATTGTTTTGGTTTGTATTTAGAATGTTTTGCTGCAGGTAAAGTTAAGTGTTTGTGCACAGAGTGTATAGCTTGTGTGGTAGTTATGAAATAGGTACCAAATGGCTTATATCTTACCAAAAATAGAGTCCACGTCGCAACGTCGAGAGATGGTCATCGCGACGAGCTCTGGACTTCAAGTCACGGTGTGATGAGGAACTACATCATCATGATGAGACCAAGGCTGTATGTCACGTCTCGATGTCGACTCAAAGTTTTGTAACTTTAAAAAATTGGTCCTCATTTGATCTCGAGCTAACTTTAGAGCATATGTAGGCTTGTATAAGACTCGAGAAAGGTTGTATATCATACCTATTTCTTGAAATGCTTATGCTTGCATGTATTATTCTTTGGATTGAATGTTAAATGATTGTAGCGTCCTGTAGCTCAGGCCTGGCGATCGGGTCGAGCAAGGGATGTTACAGTTTACATCAACTTCCACTAACTTTGTAACACCCCTAACCTGTACCCGTGGCTGGACTAGGGTTAAGAGGCATTACCGAACATATCGGAACATTTTATGCTCATTTCACATTATCAATCATACAACATCATTTCACAATAATTCATACTCGTATAGTCCGTTTAGAAGGTCTACTAGACCTTAAACATGCTTTAAAGAAGGTTCAGGACTAAACCGGTCTCATACTGAAACTTTGCAGAACTCATAAAATTATTCTTTCAAAATAGGGAACACGCCCGTGTTGCTAGGCCGTGTGCCTCACACGACCGTGCCTTGGACCATGTCTCAGCCCGTGTGCAAAGCTGACTGAAATCACATGGCCTGTCACGCGCCCATGTGTCTGGCTCGTGTACAATACTGAATAGGGTCACACGGCCTGCCACACGCCCGTGTGTCTGGCCTGTGTGCAACCCTGACTTACCTCAAATTTAAATAGTGAAGGACACGGTCGGGACACACGCCCATGTGTTCAACCGTGTGGGAAAATATAGGCCACTTACAAGGCCAAACTGCCACCCATTTTGGGTCATTTCTACAAGCATCACACAAGCATGAAATTATAACCTTAAAGCAGCCAAAACATACCAAAATTTCATCACATAGCATGAATTATATTCACCCAAAAACACATTCATTATCAAGTCATATCACGACTATATATATACATGTCCCAAACATAACTTAACACTTCTAGCCAATACATGCTATAACATCCCGAAATAAGGCCTAAACGGAATAGTGGTTTCGGGACCACAAATCTGATGTTGAGAAATTTATTTTATTTATATTTATGGTCTACAATTTCATGGAATGATTTCGTGAAAATCTCATTCAAAAATTTTGATGTTTGGGCACTCAATTTAGTCAAAAGGACTAGATTGTAAAAAGTGCAAAAGTTGAGTTCTACATGTTAGAGGTGTCCAATTGTTATAAAATTTTAAATTGGAGGTCCTTAAATGATAATTAGATCGTTGGTTAAGTTGGTGGACAAAAATGGACATGGTTGGGTATGTTTCAAAAGATTTTTTAAGGGGCATTTTGGTAATTTAGTGAATTAAATGAATTAAAAACAAAATTTAAATGCCAAATATATCCATCTTCTTCATTAGGACGAAATTACAAGGGTTTTCCATAGCTAGGGTTTGTTTCAAGCTTCCAAAATCCATAGTAAGTGATTCCAAGCCCCGTTTTTAATGTTCTTTACGTTTTTGGAGTCCTAGTAACTTGATTTAGCTTATTCTAGCAATAATTTAACCTAGGGTTCATATTTGGAAAAAAATACCCATAGGTGAAATGTGTTTATTTTGATGTTTTATAATAGAATATGAAGGCTGAAATAATGTGGTGTTTAGACCCCGAAAAACGAGATTTGGACCTAGAACTGGAGGAAAATAAAAAAATCAGGAATGTTGGTAAAATGACCGTTTTGGCATTCGAGGTAAGTTCGTGTGTTAATAATAATGCAATACCATACTTGAATTGTAATTCTCTATTAATATGGCATACATAGTATGATTTAATATGTTTAGGAGAAGTTGATGGATGGTATGTATGGTATGGAAAATGTGATGTTTGTTGTGTCATGTGAAATTGAATGGCAAATTAATGTTACAAGAATTGAATGTTAAATTAATATTACATGGGTTGTATGAGTTGCTACACGGTTGTACCTAACGAGATTTCGACAAGAAAGTTTATATGTAAATAATGCATTTATTTTACTTGTACAATAATTATTTTGCTAGATATTATGGAAATCATTGGGTGATAACTAAAATATGAAAATGAATGGAATGGGAAATTCTCGATTGAACCTTCGGAAAACTGAGAGATACGAACAGTATGTAGCTAAGTCACACAAGTGATAAGGGACCTTCACCGTGTGCAGAAGAAAGCTACTAGATGGCAAAATTTGATATGTAGCTAGGCCACATGGATGATAAGGGACTTTCACCATGTGTGCAAGAAAGCTACGGGATAATAATTTCATATGTAACTAGGTCACATGTGTAATACTGTGTGTATACCATGTGTACAAGAAAGTTACGGGTTATGAGTAGCTAGGTCACATGAGTGGTTCCTAGTGTTGGACACCATGTAGACAAGAAAGCTACGAGATGGAATGGCTAGGTCACATGGGTGATAAGGGACCTTCACCATGTGTACAAGAAAGCCGAATTATGTGTAGGTGGAGCTATGTGCTAAGACCACCGAGTATCGGGCGTTTTCCGAAGGGGTTCAACGAGATAATTTACTAATGATGATTAGTGCGATCATGTTATGAATAAGTGCAAGTGTGAATGTGACCAATTGAGAAATGTGGAAAATGTACGTATGAACAATATGTTCGATATGTAATCGGAAATTGGAAAGGTTGGTATAAGCAAGCGATGAACACAACTAAAGTGAAAGAGAGAGCAAAAATTTACAATAAAACTGTTTGGACAGAAGCAGTGACATGAGTTCGAAAAATCACTAAAAATAGTAGAGATTGAATTATAAGTTGGATGAGATATTTATTTAAATCTTATTGAGTCTATTTTCATATAAAAGAAACATAGCAAACAAATAATTTGTATATTTTAAGATATTTGAATTTCTATGAGACTAGTCCAGAATGATTACGTGATCCCCTGTTCTGCCTTGGAAAAATCATTAAAAATTGTACAAAAATAATTGTGGAATATAATTTATATGCTTGAAATACTGAATGAGTATATTTTCAAATGATCTAAATAAGAAGGTCATATGAACTCTGTACGAGAAGAAACTTTATTCATAGTGAAGAGAGGTCAGAATAGTCAAACAGTAAAAGAGGGAAATCTTTAATGAATAAACTGTATTGATTGGCTAAACCACAAATTCTGGAAAATTTATGGTAAGAAGATAGAAGAGTCTAGTTCCATAAAAAATTAATGGATCTTAATTTGGATTTCCGTAGCTCCAGATATAAATAATTTAATGACTATAACTCAAGAAAACAACTTAACTGGAATTTGAATAAATAGGAAGAATATGAAAATAGCATGTTATCACATTGCTTATTAGTTTCATGCGAGCTTACTAAGCGTAAAGCTTACTCCCTCCATTCCGTTTCTTTTAGTTTTGTCAGGTCAGCTCAAGGTTGGAGATCGTCGGAGGCAGTATCACACTATCGGGCCATTATCCTTGGAGTATTGGCATGTGTATGTTAAATGTTTTGAAGTGAGTGGCATTTATAGGGACTTAGTTTTTTTTTTTTATGTTGGATGTTGTTGTGATTAGCCAAATGTATTGGCTTATATTGATTTGTTGATTACAGCCATGAGATGTGGCTTATAATGATTTTGGCCTGTAAGCCTATTTTGTCTGTGGCATGTGCTTGAAAAGTTTTAATATTGGGCAAAATTTGGTAACCCGATTTTGTACGATTGTGAATGTTTAAGTCCAGTAACGCCTCGAACCCTGTCCCGGAGTTGGACAAGGGTGAGGGGTGTTACACATGCCATACTTCAATATGTACATTTTCAAAAGGTACCAAAATATAGTTTGATAGTGTGGTGATGATCCTCGATGATCCCCGAGCTTTCAGTAATTTTGATAATCTATAAAACAATGCAAACATACACAAATGAAGCTTTCAAAAGCTTAGTAAGCCATATACAAATAAACTTATCACATAGAGCATTTATAAACCATTTCATTCATATAAACTATGGCATATGACAATAGCAAATTCATATTTCTCATTTGGCTCAATTGTTCTTAAGCACTAGCTTTCTAACATATCACATTTCCATGTAGCTCATTTAATCATAGCACATTTGTACATAACACCTTTTATTTCAATGTTCTCATACATATATCTCAATTCACAATTTTCACATATACTTTTCATACTCAAACTTTGCATACATTTCAAACGTACCTGCATCGAATACATATTTCACATAATCATTCAATTCTCGGAGTGCCTGTTGAACAATTCTAAATCCATATAGATACTCAGATATCTCTGAAAGTTCGTACAATGGCAACGTCCCAGATGTGGTCTTACATGTAATCCAATATTGATGCCACTATCCCAGACAGGGTCTTACACAGAATCATATACGATGCCAATGTCCCAGACATGGTCTTACATGTAAATTTCAAATTGATGCCAACTTCCCAGACGTGGTCTTACACGATAACACATATCGGAATCCTATGTCATGACATATGTATCCTAACTATTCGTATGGTTCGTACGAGACTTTTCGGACATTGTTACATTGTCGAAACTTTCTCAGATTTCACATATTCAGCTTAATTAACCATATATCACAATTCATTCACATATAAGTAATAATAATTCAATCTAAATACATTTATTTGTATATCAACTTACCTCGTATGAAAAAGAACAGAAATGAACGACTATTAAACTACTTTCGATCTTGATACAAATTCAAATTTAATTCTTTTATTCACCAAATCATTCAATTCAATCCATAAACTCATATTTAGGGTATTTTACAAATTAGCCCTCATATTTTCACATTTTTGACATTTAAGTCCCTATTTCATAAAATCACAAAATATACATAATTTCATGTTACACATGCTAGGTCGAATATTTATACACTTCATGTAAGCCCATATATTTCATATATTTCACATTTTAGTCCTTCAATATCTCATTTTCACAATTTAGCCCATAATACTCAAATTCATCAAAAATCTAAATATAAAACATTTTAATCTATCACATATCTTTCATATTTCATCAACTATCATCACAAAGCTCATAATTTCATCAATGGCGTAACTCGAAATTATCATCAAATTCTAAAATTGAAGCATGGGCTTGATAGAATGCTAAGCAACTGATAAACCGTAAAAGTAACATATTTTAAGCCCACATTTAGTATGCTTTTGGATGAATTAAGCCTCGATTTATGTAAAAAGGTGCTCTTAATCCTTTTTTTTCATGTTTTATACTCAGGAAAGCACCCGAGGATAAAAAGAAAGAGAAACGGGCCTAAAACAGACCAAATTGGGCCAAAGAGAAAATCGACACGGCTTGGACTTAAGCCCACATGGCCGTGCCACGCCAATCTACTAGAACACGGCCTTATCTCGACTTACACGGCCGTGTCTCATTAAAGAAGTCCAAACACGGCCTGACCACCAGTCACACGTGCGTGTGACATGGCCGTGTCCCTGTAGTGGCAAAGAACAATTTCATTCGGATTTGGACACTTTGGGGCGAAAAACATATTTCGAAAGCCTATATAAACCCCCTAAGTGTTACTTGAAAAGAGAGGGTTAGCTAGGCCAAGGAGCCGAGCCAGAAAGGCCAGATTTTTGGAGAATCACTCGAAAGATAGCCACTTGATCCATCTCAAGAAGCCGGAATTCTACTCAAGACGGTGGATTTCTCCTTCAATTCCTTCAGGGAGTTTTAGGGATTTCTTATGTTTTGTTTTATCTTTTCTTTTGAGATGTTTTCTTTATTTGATATGAACTAAACCCTTCAGATACCTGAAGGGGATGAAACCTAAGACGGATCTTGTTATTGTTTTTTGAACTATATGATAAATATTTGATTTGTTCTTAATTATGTATGCTTAATTCTTGTGTTGATATTTTCGGGATATTAATTCAAGTATGATGTGCTTAGGTAGAGGAGCAAAAGTCCCTGCTTAAGAGTAGATCTAGCATAGTTAAGCGGAGTTGATCGCACGCCTAGAGATAGGGTGACGAGATTTTGCCGGATTAGGGTGAAACCTAATATGGGAGTCCATAGATTGAGTTAATGCAATTCTAGGGGTTTTAATTAGAAAGAGATTTCAATTTATCAACCTAGGGTTAGACGTTATTCGCTTCGAGAGAGGGTTTAATATAACTTAGGGAATCTTACGGATCAAGACAAATGAATACATCGTCTGGTTCAGTGTTAGATAACAAGTGAAGTCTAGGTGGATTCTTCCTAAGGGTATCGTCTTAATCAATTGGTTTTTCTTCCAAGTTATTTTTCCAAATTCATTCTTTTTGTCTTTGCGTCTTTAGTTTAGTTAATAGTTAAATATAGATTAGATAAACATTCACTTAATTCTTAGGCTAAATAATAGAAAGAGAGTTAGTATTAGTGCTTTTGGTTCCTTTGAGATTCGATATTCCGGTCTTGCCTAAGCTATAATATTGTTCGATAGGTGCGCTTGCCTTAAAATCGTTGTCAGAGTTAGTTTCCAGGTTCGATCATTCTAATTATAAATTTTAAAGCTCTGATTTCGACAATCAAGTTTTTGGCGCCGTTGTCGGGGAACTAAATTATTAAGAAAGCTTAATTTTTATTACTTTATCCATATTTACTATTTATTTTATTTTTGCAATTTTATTTATTTTTCTAATTTTTCTTTCTTCTTTCTTTTGTCCCTTTCAGGTACCTCTAGTTTATGACTAGAAGGAACCCGATAGGACCTCTACTTTACGACAGTGATATTGAAGGTACCGTTCGTAGAAATCGCAGAGAAATAAGGCGAAGGCTAAACTACATAGACGAAGAGCAAGAAGCCGAAATACATACCACAGAAGAGATGGCTGAGAATAATCCGACACCTCTAGAGATGGTCGAACATCATGCTCCACGTACTATGTATGATTATGCTAAACCTAGTTTAACAGGAACTGAGTCTAGTATTGTTAGGCCTACTATTGCTGCAAATAATTTTGAACTGAAACCTAACACTATACAGATGATACAACAGTTTGTTCAGTTTGATGGTTTGCAGGATGAGGATCCTAACATACACTTAGCAAATTTCCAAGAATTTTGCGACACCTTCAAAATAAATAGCGTTTCTGATGATGCCATCCTTCTTCGGTTATTTCCCTTTTCCTTGAGAAAGAAAGCCAAACAGTGGTTGCATTCTCTTCCATGAGGCTCAATCACTACATGGGATCAAATGACTAAAAAATTTTTATTAAAATATTTTCCATCGGCCAAAACGGCCAAGTTAAGGAATGATATCTCTTCTTTTGTGTAGATGGATTTAGAGACACTTTATGATGCATGAGAGAGATATAAAGATTTGTTGAGAAGATGCCCACACCATGGATTACCTTTGTGGCTTCAGGTCCAAACTTTTTACAATGGTGTGAACCCTTCAACAAGGCAACTAATCGATTCAGCTGCCGGTGGAACCCTGAACAACAAAACTCTTGAAGCAGCCTACGAGTTTATAGAGGAGATGTCACTGAATAACTATTAGTGGCAAGTTACAAGAATAAGGCCAGCTAAAGCAGCCAGAGTTTTCAACATTGACGCAGTAACCACGCTATCAAATTAGGTGGAATTGTTACATAAAAAATTTGATAGTTTCTATGGTTCTTCGCAGGCACATCCAGTTTTGCAGTGCGATGCAAGTGAAGGAGTGGTGAATCCTGAGTACCCACCCTACGGACAGGGCATGGAGAGTGAACAAATGAACTATATGGGTAATAATTTCCGATCTAACAATAACTCTTATAGTAACACTTATAATCCTAGTTGGAAGAACCACCCCAATTTCTCATGGGGCGATCAAAGAAATCAAAGATCACAACCATCCCAAAACTTCCAACAACAGCCCTACTCACAGGAAAAGAAGCTGAACCTTGAAGAGGTGCTGACAAACTTCATAACAGCCTTAGACACACGTTTCCAGAAGATAGAAACAAAAATTGAAGCATTTTCACAAGAGTTCAAGGATCAATTCAGGCAACTTGCTAAGCAGATTTTTGAAAGACCACAGGGAAGACTACCGAGCAACACCGAGACTAACCCAAGGGAGCAAATTCAAGCCATAACAGCTCAAGATAGTGAAGGGTTAGACGAGCCTAATTCAAAACAAAAGAAGGTGGTAGAAGAAGATATGGTTGAGGTCAATAACAAGCCGAAACCGGTAATCAAAGAGTACAAACCCCGCATACCCTATCCCGTAGCAATGAAGAAAGAAGATACAGAGGAACAGTTAGGTAAGTTTCTTAAACTTTTAAAAAAATTACATATTAACTTACCTCTACTTGAAGCTCTTTTTCAGATGCTAGATTCGAGGAAATTTTTAAAACAGCTCCTGAGGAACAAGCGTAAATTAGACGAGGAGCCACATGTGGAATTAAACGCAGTATGCTCAGCAATGTTACAGAATAGACTACCACAGAAGCTAAAAGATCCAGGGAGTTTTACAATTCCATGTTTAATTGGTAGACTAACTGTTGATAATGCATTAGCTAATTTAAGGGCAAGTATAAATGTCATGCCTTATAAATTGTTTAAACAACTAGGTTTAGGGAAACCCAAACAAACTAGGGTGAGCATTCAATTAGCTGATAAAACTGTTAGAATTCCTAGGGGTATTATCGAAGATGCTCTTGTAAAAATTGATAAATTAATTTTCCCAGTAGATTTTGCTGTCTTAGACATGGATGAGGATAATTCGATTCCCTTAATTTTAGGAAGACCCTTTTTAGCAACTGCCAGGACTAAAATTGATATTAGCACAGGAGAACTCATAGTTCAGGTAGGTGATGAATCGGTCAGTTTACAAGCTCTCGACTCGGCCAGGACAACAATTGATGAAAGTGAGAAAGTAAATTCAGTTGATAACTAGATTGCTCCAGCTTCATTACAGGAAACACCACAAGATTACAAAACTGAGCCAAATCATGGACCCCATGCCATCAAAGATGAATTACACAAGGAACGAAGACTTAGGGTCGACAAAATAGAAAGTGGATGACATCCTTCAAAAAAGAACAGGAACCGTGCGAAGTAAAGCCGAAAGAGCCTCCAGAAGAGCTCATAGGAACATCAAATCACTTCAAAATAGGAGACCAGGTACTAATAGATAAGGCAGATCCTCGTGTCATCACATCAGACCTAACCACAAATGAAGAAATCCCTCTTGAGGTACGTAATATCTTCCCATAGGAAATAGTCGAAGTAAGCAATCCTATATTCGGCACTTTTAAGGTACACGCTTCTCGATTCAAACTTTATCAAGAAAATAGAACTGCCAGCATGAGGGAAGATATTCAAATCTTTAAACCTCCCTGATTTTTCAAATAGGAGGAGAGTCTAGCTTAAGACTGTAAACGAGCGCTTCTCGGGAGGCAACCCGAGTACTGACACAATTTATTTTTACATTTTATTTTCAATTCATTTTCTTTTCTTTATACCTAACTATAAACAAACCAAGGGTGCAAATTTCCAGGCCACACGGCCTTGCACACGGCAGTGGCCGTGGCCGTGTGTACCTCAAGAATCTTTGTACAACATGGCAGAGGCGGTACAAATCAGACTCAAATGATTTTTGAAATTCACGGACCCAACCACTCCAACATGGGCACCGACAAAAGCCCACGGCCGTGCGATGCGGTCGTGGAGGACATTGACTTATCAAGAATGGGCGTGGCCGTCTGAAAAATGGGCATGGAGAATCAACATGCCTAGACACACGGTCGTACGAGGCAGCCGTGTGAAGCGACACGCCCTCGGTCCACGGGAGTGGGAAAGTACCAGAATTGAGCCTCTATTTAAACACCAAACCCCACCCCATCTTTCTCATCCACTTCCCACTTCTTTTCTTATCCCCTTTTCTCACATTCTTCTCTCCATAACAAGTCTCTAAACCCTTGAGCCACACCAAAGCCATGACAAAGAAGCGGAAGAAAGCAAGCGTAGTCTCCTTAGGGAGATCGATATACATATGCTCATGCCGACCGCTTTATCCAAACAACAAGCCAAGGGTCTTTGAGACCATTTATCTTTTCTTTTTCTTTTCTCTTTTGCTTCAATTTCCTTCTCTTTGACAATCTTATGCTTAATTTAGTTTAATATATTTTAGTTTCTTAGTGTTAGGTTCTTCAGGGTGCTAGGGAATCACACCTTGGGAATCACGACCACCACCTCCACAGCCTAAGAAGTTCAAAAGGCTGCTTGGGAATCATGCCACTTCCGCCACCGCCAACACATCCGTCGCCTTAGAAGTCACACCCACCTCACGAACCATCTACCAATAAGGATTCTCAAGCCCTCTTATCTTCTAGTCTTAGTTTATTTTCCTTCTTAGTCTCTTTTTCTTTATCTTTCTTATCTTTATTTATATATTTAGTTTATTTTAAATGCGTCTTAATAACTCCTGCTAACTCTCTACGAGCTCCTCAATTTGTTCATTTAGCATAGAGCTCGGTAGCAGCTACCACCCCTATCGACTTCCAACTCCGGGAAACCATCCAAATTCAGGAAGTTTCACCTCTCCCTCTCTCTTAAATTGAATACCTATGCTTGTACATTGAGGGCAATGTACATCTTAAGTGTGGGGAGGGGGTGAATATTTATTTGAAAAAAGTGCCTAACTTTCTGCATTATTCTCAAATTCCTGAAATTAGCCTTGTTTTTAATCAATTTTCTCATATTACTAATTAGGATGAAATTTCTGATGAATTATGATTTTTATTGACACGTTTTTGAGTAAGTCATAGTTAATTGTGCATTGATGATTAAATTAGAAGAATATTAGATAATCAAGCATGATAAGTCTATTTTTCAGAATTAAAATTTTTGTTAGGTTGTCCACCTAAATCTAAATGTTATCTTGAAGTTTGAAATTTGCAAGGTTGATGTCAAAACACCCATAATTTTTGTGAGATTTTGAGCCTATTAGAGCATATATTCTTTTTCATGCTCACTTTATTGATTATAAGTGTGTCAACTTTGAATTGTTATTCTAGAACTTGCCTCGTTCATACAGATCGAGACCACAGTTATGATTCGATATAGAGAGATGATAAAGGCACCTAGGATTTAACCCACTTCCTCCATTAAAAGCCTACCTTCATAATTAACCCCTAGTGAACCCCGTTGATCCTAAAAACCCTTTTTATTGACTCGCCCACTAATATTAACCCAAAACCCTTTGTATTTGTTATCACCATTCCTTTTTGACTACCCTTATATCGAGATTTGATTTGATTAGTTACCTAATTATATTATTTCTGTAGTTAAATTTATCCTTTATATATTTGATTTGTTCTTAAAAAAAACAAACGAATTATATTCATTTTTAGTTGTGTGATTAAGTGAGCTTATGCATTAAATTCCAATTATTGAAGAAGAGGCTCGTATTAGAGTATTATCAATAATAGTATTATCAGTTTCCAATTGATGTAATTATTTAGGATGAGTTCATTTTTTTCTAGGCAGGTAACTTATCAATTCAATCTAGATTCTAACCTTCCAATTCAGCCTATATCCATACCTTTAACCTAAGCCTCGTTACAACCCTGTTAAAGACCTTTTGATCTGTGTATCATCTCATAGTGGTGGAGATTTGATTTTCAGGCAAGCCTATGGGATTAACTTTTCAGGTTCGACTTATGAGTGCTTAATTTTGAACCTTAAACACTTTTGAGTGATTTGAGTGAATCTTTTGTGAGGATGTCAGTCCTCGTAGGTTTTGAATTAAATGTAATTATTCAAGTAAAGGAAAACATCTACGTTTTTGTGCTACAAATGTATGACTTTGATTGTTTGAATCTTTAGGACTCTTCGAGTTAGATCATCCATGCATAAATTATCTATGCATTATGATGAGGCACTATCGGTAGGAATTATGAATTATGGAAAGTTCGTTTTAATTGTAAGTTGAGAATTTTGCTTGAGGACAAGCAAAAGCTTAAGTGTGGGGTTATTTGATAAACTGTAAAAGTAACATATTTTAAGCCCACATTTAGTATGCTTTTGGATGAATTAAGCCTCGGTTTATGTAAAAAGGTGCTCTTAATCCTTTGTTTTCATGCTTTATACCCAGGAAAGCACCCGAGGATAAAAAGAACGAGAAACGGGCCTAAAACGGACCAAATTGGGCCAAAGAGGAAATCGACACGACCTGGGCTTAAGCTCGCACAGCCGTGCCACACCAATCTACTAGAACACGGCCTGACCACTAGTCACACGGGCGTGTGACATGGCCGTGTCCCTATCATGGCAAAGAGCAATTTCATTCATATTTGGATACTTTGGGGCGAAGAAACATATTTCGAAAGCCTATATAAACCCCCTAAATATTACCTAAAAAGAGGGGGTTAGCTAGGCCAAGGAGCTGAGCCAGAAAGTCCAGATTTTTGGAGAATCACTCGAAAGATAGCCAGTTGATCCATCTCAAGAAGCCAAAATTCTACTCAAGACGACGGATTTCTCCTTGAATTCCTTCAGGGAGTTTTAGGGATTTCTTATGTTTTGATTTATCTTTTCTTCTGAGATGTTTTCTTTATTTGATATGAACTAAACCCTTCAGATACCTGAAGGGGGATGAAACTTAAGACGGATCTTGTTATTGTTTTTTGAACTATATGATAAATATTTGATTTGTTCTTAATTATGTGTGCTTAATTCTTGGGTTGATATTTCTGGGATATTAATTCAAGTATGATGTGCTTAGGTGGAGGAGCAAAAGTCCCTGCTTAAGAGTAGATCTAGCATAATTAAGCGGAGTTGATCGCACGCCTAGAGATAGGGTGACGAGATTTTGCCGGATTAGGGTGAAACCTAATATGGGAGTCCATAGATTGAGTTAATGCGATTCTAGGGGTTTTAATTAGAAAGAGATTTCAATTAATCAACCTAGGGTTGGACGTTATTCGCTTCGAGAGAGGGTTTAATATAACTTAGGGAATCTTACGGATCAAGTCAAATGAATACATCGTCTGGTTCAGTGTTAGATAACAAGTGAAGTCTAGGTGGATTCTTCCTAAGGGTATCGTCTTAATCAATTGGTTTTTCTTCCAAGTTGTTTTTCCAAATTCATTCTTTTTGTCTTTGCGTCTTTAGTTTAGTTAATAGTTAAATATAGATTAGATAAACATTCACTTAAGTCTTAGGCTAAATAATAGAAAGAGAGTTAGTATTAGTGCTTTTGGTTCCTTTGAGATTCGATATTCCGGTCTTGCCTAAGCTATACTATTGTTCGATAGGTGCGCTTGCCTTAAAATCGTTGTCAGAGTTAGTTTCCAGGTTCGATCATTCTCATTATAAATTTTAAAGCTCTGATTTCGACAATCAACAACAATCAAAAAAACATAGAAATTATCAAAAACCGAACAACTATCATACCTTAATCAAAGAAAACCATGGCCGAACCTATCTTTATATTTTTTTTCTTTTCCCTTTGTATTTTCGGTCATAAAAGATGAACATGCATGGCATTTTAAGTTTGGTTTTATTTTATTACATAATAAGATATCAATTACCAAAATATCCTTTAATAAAACATAATTGAAACACTTAATGATTGTCTATCTTTGTCGACTCAAAAATTTATTGGTCGATTTACAACATAAGGACCTCCTCTTTATGAAGACACATCAATTCGACTAATATTCAAATAGAAGGACAGTTTTTCATTTTCTGCAATTTAGTCTTTTTTGCAAATTAAACACACAAACGATCAAATTAATTCACAGAAACTTCACACATACCAATTCACTTGCGGTAGACTCGAAAAATAATATTAAAATATTTTTCTGACTCGGATTTGTGGTCCCAAAACACTATTTCGACTAGGGTATAAACCGGACTGTTACAAACTCATACTGGTTAAATAACCATTTTAGCCTCTTGAGTTAATTACTATCTAGGTCTTGAAGCCTTTTTTTTTAACTAAAACTTTATAGTGATTGGACTTTTACAATTTAGTCCATGAGCCTTAATTAACTTCTGATTCGAAAAAATTACTCAACCAGTCTTTAATATATTATTATATTAACTCCATAAATATTCTTATTTTATATTTACAAACTCATTTTACAAAAGACGGGTTCCAAAACTCTAATTTTTGACACCGCTGGAAAGTTAGTCATTACAATTCTCCACCCCTTAAGAAATTTTGTCCTTGAAACTTTATTTGAAACTTGGTGGGAATGCTATATTGTTGAATCAATTCCTCTTCACTTTCTATCCCTTGCGACTAAGCCATCATGATTGGTTCTTGACCGCCTCTAGATGTACTAACGTTCAGAGTGTGAATACTGCAATAAAATATAGAAATACGAGGTGATATCAACAAGTATACTGGTCGAGTTGTAATATAGTTTTAAAATGAAGTAGGTGAGTACTTAGAGGATCGTACTCAAGGGAGGCGAGTGCCAGATCAATTCTAACCTAAACACTAAAAGATCTAATTAGTACTTTAAATTAGTTATATTATGAAAGCATAAAATAAATGATTTTTAAGGTTTTTATAATAGTAAAACAAAATATCATAAAAAGGAATAAACTTCAAGAGATAGAAAAGGAGAATGAAACAAATCTAATTATGGGTGATTAGCTCGTTTCGATAATCTTCATCAACTGTTGTTTTAGGTTCCTTGTAAATTAACTAGTCGCTACCCTAGCAGGATCTTTCGATCTTCCACTGATATAACAAGTCAGCAAGAACTACTTATCTTTCGACCTCACAGTTTAGACTAGTTTAGGGTTAAGGTGTTCATGGTTGGCAATACCAATTTTGGGTTAATTCCCACCTTGATAACTTTCCGAGGCTGTTAGGCCTAGGGTTTTTTTTACGTTGTTCCTTTCCTAAATAGTTGATCCGTTGAGTAACCGTACAAAATAATTAATAGATTATACCTCAACCTGCTAATCCCCCATAGAAGGATTAGTTCCTCATGGTTTTCATAAACAATATAGAATCAATATAAAGAGAAAGCATGCTAATTAAATCGATAGTATATAGTATATAGTATATGAAAGAGCCTAATTGTAATGAAATTGATCATGAATCCACAAAGTTCGAATGCTTTCCGCAATTCAGATATCTTAAGAATAATAAAAAATAGCTGAAATAAATTCTAAAAACAAAAACGAAAGAAAAACTAAACTAATTTTACTAAAGAAAATCTTGGCTAAGTGAATGATGTCTTTTACATATGAAAAGGAGTCTATTTATAAATCTCAGGTGGTCATCGCCCTTGACCCAGGGTTAGCTGATGTTCTCGAGCTTTAAGTTTGATTGTGTGGACCAAAACACCCCCTAGCTCATGTTTTATTCCATCCATAGTTAATGTCGCGACACACCAGGACCTGTGTCGTGACACACCAAGACATGTGTCGCGACATAGTAGTTAGTGTACTCCTCTTGGGATATCTTCAGGGGTATGTCGCGACATCGAAGGCCTTCTAGTGAATTCTCTATTTTATTCCCTGTGTTGCAACATCGAGCCTTCCGTGTTGTGACATAGTGACCAGTATTGATTTAGTACGCCTTCTAATGGTCTCCTGCACACTTATAAATTTCAGTAGCTCACCCAAAGGTCAATAAAAGACTTAATTTGTAGATTTTATTAACTTAAAAGAAGCTTAAGAAAACATAATTAAAACTTAATGAAAATACTTGTTTTCAAGCTCCTATAGTGCAAACATTAGTTTAATCTACTACATTGAATTACGTCAGATCAAACTCCCTCACACTTAAGTCAATGCTTGTCCTTAAGTAATAAGAAATAAAAGCAACGACCCTTGAGAAAATAAAAGCGGCAATCCTTCAAAGCACATGACTTAGGCTTTTCACACCCACTAACAACTTTAACATGATGAATAATTGATTTACCGCTTTTGACCACAAACATTTAAGTTCAGTATGTTACAAAATGTACAAGTATTAAGGGTCTCTCCTATAGGGATCTATCAACAAATCGTACAAGTAATTTGATTATTTGAACATAATACAAATAGTTATTTATGCGATTGTTTAATATAATGTCCGTTCATGCACAATGATATTTAGGTCACTTAGGACTTTTCCGCTTGTAATGTTCTGAGGCTTAGGACAGGCATCAAATTCAAAAACAATAAGCATCAAGAGGGGTTACAAACACAAAAATAGTTTGACACATCGTATCGATCCCTATTCTTCCCCCTAGTGACCCTTTCCTACTGACCGCCTTATTTCTCCTTCTCTCACCTTTCTTATTTCTCCAGATAGGAAATCATAGTATGACATAATAAATATGTCTAGCCTACGAGTTTCTGTGCACTCATGAATAAGGTATTCTATTGTTGTGACTTTGTCACTTTTCTATTTTTCAATGTATCTCAACCATAAATGCTTTTTCATAGTTTCAAGACTTTTTCTACTCGTACTACTTTTGCTTTTTGAAATTTTCTTTTGTTTTACACTTTCAGGCTATCCTATAGTTCCCATATCACACCAATCTTTCCTATTTCACCCTGTTTTTACAAACTCCACTGTGATGTATCTACTTAACCCTCAATATGTATGGATAGATGTCTATAATTGTGTAATGCAGAACCAAAGAAAAAGGGCAAATACAAATTAACGTTTTTAGGTTCGGGGTTTGTAATGAGGGTCATCAAAAAGTGTGAACAGGCTCAAAAATTGGTACTAAAGGCAAATATAAATAGTACAACTTTTTGGCTCTGGATGAAAATGCCTTAGGTCATCCCTTAACATCTCAATATGCACGAACTTAATCAACCAAACAAACTCAAATTCAACCATTTATCATTCATACTAGCATACTCGTTCCCTTTTATTTTCTATATCATTTGGTACAATTGATTATTTAATACCTATTTACAGTGTAACATATAGACCTTAGTAGTCTAATAATAAAAAATTTAAAATCACCTACCATCATGCCAAATTTATTTGTAAACACAAGCAACCTATGTATATGCTCCTAACCAATCACTTGTATTTCTACAAGCTCAAGCACACAAAAGACAAGAATAATCAAAGAAAAATGTAGAAACAAATAGACAAGTTTTCTATGTTACCCCCACAGTTTAGTTGACACATTGTCTTCAATGTGTAGCCCCTAAATATAAGGAAATAAGTTACTTGATTGATCGTGGTTGTAACAGCCCGATTTTGGGGTTAGTCGGAACAGTGGTTTCGGGACCACTAATCTGAGGATGAAGAAAATTATTGTAGTATTTTTTTATGTGTTATAGCATAAATATATGACTATATGAAAAATTTGGTGCTTTAATTTTAGCAATTGTACGTTTAATTGTGAAAAGGGACTAAATCGCATAAAGTACGAAAGTTCTATTATGCAAGGTAGAGGTGTCTAATAGCTATAGAATATTAAATTGGAGGTCCTTAAAGTGGAATTAGGCCATTAAGAGGGTGTGGCTGACCATATTGACTAGGGAGACAAGGGCATTAAGTTTTCGTCAAATTTGGTGATATTAGGTAATGAAAATGAATAAAATAAGATGAATAAAAGAGATGTCATCTTTTACTATTCACCTTTCTTCTTTCACTGAAAACTGAAGAGGAAATAGATATTTTTGGAGCTTAAACTTTCAGCCAAGCTATCTCCTTGCAAGTAAGTGATTTTAGAGGTCTTTCTTGATGATTTTTGTATTTTTGGAACCCCCAAAGCTTAAGCTAGCAAATGATGGGACCAATTTGCAATATGGTTGCAAGTTTAGGGACTTTCCATGAGAGTATTCATGATGTTTTCTGAGTTTTTATGGAAGAAAATGGATGTTAGTGAGTCAAGGAACAACTTTTGTGAAAAATGTTACCATGAAAACACCTAAATGGGACTAAGTTGTAAAAGTTGAAATTGCGTAATAAATGCAAGAAATAGTTGGGATTATGAGTAGTTGTAAGAGTAATAAATGTTCAACTAGGCTTGTTTAAGGAGAAAATATGATGAAAAATGATTTATGAGCCTAGGGGCAAAGTCGTAATTTTGCCATAGTACAAGGGCAAAATGGTCATTTTTGCCTAAGCAGAGATTACGATGTATTATGATTATAAAATGATTGAATGAGTGAATTTTTGTTATTGTAGACCAAGAAGAGCACAGAATCAACCTTGACTGGGGAAAAGGCAAGGTTTCGGATTAAACCACAAATTAAAACATTTTGCACTGAGGTAAGTTTATGTGTAAATGATACATCTCGAATATATATATGTTGTTACTTATTTGTGCATTGTATGAATAAGATCATTTATGATTGAGATGGATTGAGTTTGATAATTAATGAGTAATTTCTGTATGAATCTTGGAATTGATGTATAGGCGCGGAAATAATATCCGTACTTATTCTTTTGGTTGGCTGTATGCAATACCACCTTGTTACACATTCACGATGCGCTATGTGTGATACCATCGTGTGTATTATCATTTGGTGGGCTATGTGCGATAGCACCGTAAGTATTCTTGTTGGTGGGCTATGTGCGATACCACCCTATTATAGATTAATGGTGGGCTATGTGCGATACCACCAATTTATAGATAAATGGTGGGCTATGTGCGAAACCACCGAGTGTTTAGAATTATTTCAAATGATTCATTGAGAAATTGTTTAAGTGTTATATCATGTGACCTCGTGGTGATAAGTGCAGGGATGCATGTTAATAAATGTGAGCATTGTGCTTGTGAGATGGTTGGAATGTGGTAAGAGATGAAATGAGTAAGCATGATTATGGAATGTGGATTGTTCTTTCTTAGTATGTAATGCTATTTATTGATTAGCATAATGTTTATTGTTTACATGTAAACTTACTAAGCTTAAGTTTACTCCCTTTTTTTCCCTTGTTTTATAGTGTCAAAGAGCCGGTTCGGGATATGAAGTTAACCAGAAGATCACCTACACTATCAGCTCATCTAGGTATATCTAGAATTAGCATTTTGAGTATGGCATGTATAGGGGCTAGACTAGAGGAAGTGTTTTGTTGTTTTGGCCAAGTGTGTGTTGGCTCCTTTAAAGATGAATTCTTTTGTATATAGCCATAGTTGATGGCTCATTATTACTAATTGATGAAAAGATAAGGTTATTCATGAATGCGTATGTTGCATAATTGAGTTGCTTAGTGATTGGTTGAATGGATTTATGTTGTGTGAGGTAGGGTGATAAAAAGAGCTTGGCAAATAGCCTTGTTCTTGTTCACACGGTTAGGCACACGGGTGTGTGTCTAGGCCGTGTGTGACACACGATCTGTCCCATGGGTGTGTGACCAGGCCGCGTGTCCCCTGCATGTCAAGGTTGCAAGTCAGTGTAGACCACGGGCTAGCCACACGGGCGTGCGCCTAGGCCTTGTGACCCTTAAGGAGCTGCTGACGTCACAAACAGAATACCCAGGTTTTTACACACGGGTGAGGACACGGACGTGTCTAGGTTGTGTGGAGCACACGGGCCAAGAACACGGGCTTGTGTCTGGCCGTGTGAAAACCCCTGTAAGTTCGAAATGAAAATAAATCCCACCCGGGCTAGGGACATGGGCATGTGCCATTTCACATGGGTGTGTGGCCCCTGTTTAGACAAAAATTTTTAAGTGGACAAAAGTTCCCAATTGGGTTCCGAAACCCTCCGTATGCATGTTTAAGGCCTCGTAGGCCCTTAATGAGAATGTTTTGATTGTGAAAGAGATATTTTAAGTTGGAATGAAATTATATAGCCCAAAGTTGTATGTCGAGAAGAGTTAGGTCCGGTAATGCCTCGTACCCGATTCCGGCGTAGAATACGGGTAAGGAATGTTACATTTAGTGGTATCAGAGCTATGGTTTAGTCGGTTCTTAAACTATCATAGCATGTGTAAGAGTCTAGCTATACATGCCATAAATGTATATTGATAGTGTGGTGACTTTTAACAATTCTAAACTTTGTATTTATATAGTAAATGGATCCCGATCGAGCGGCTACTAATGACGCTGCTAGTAACGCGCCAGCTCCCGTCAAGGGATCGTGCCTGTAGAACGTAGACTCGAGACTATGGGTCAAGGAGAAGAGGCACGTGAAGCCTTTCTCCATATGATGAGTAATTGGTATACGGAGTATGTACAAGCGAACCCTTTCTCCACATGATGAGTATGTATACGAATTTGCAATTTAGTCCACAACCTTTTCTTTTCCTCGACCAAGGTCAATTCCTCGTCTTTCTTGATATATAATAACACATTTAACTCATTTAATACTCACATTATTCAATTTAGTCCAAAAATCACACTATGAAAAAATTACATTTTTTCCCTTAAAGTTTTACATATTTACAATTTTGCCCTTAGGCTCGTAAAATGAAAAGCACTTATTTTTCTCAAATCCTAAGCCTAGCCGATTCATATTCCCTCTTATAGCAGCCCACATTTTCACTAAATTACATTTTTTTACACATAATTTTACAACTTTTACAAATAGGTTCTTTTATGCAATTTCATAAAAAATCACTTAGTAAAAGTTGTTTATCACACCCAAACGTTCATATTCTTCCATAAAACTTCAAAACACATGCATGTCATCCATGGGTAAATTTTTAAACATAAACCCTAACTCAAAATGTAACAGCCCGATTTAGAACCTAGTAGGAATAGTGGTTTTGAGACCACAAATTCGAGGTCAGAAAAATATTTTAACATTATTTTTAGTGTTTAAAGAATATGATAAAGCATGTGTAAAAATTCTGTGTGAAAATTTTATCGTTTGTGTGTCGAATTGTGAAAAAGGACTTAATCGCATAAAATGCAAAGGTGTGTGCTAATTGTTAAAGTGCGTAATTGTCATGTCTTATTAAATGAAAGGTCCTTATGTTTATATTAGACCATTGATAGTGTAATTTGACATAAATGGCCATTAAATGAATGAAATTATAATGTTTTAATCAAGGGATAAAATGGTAAAATGACAATTAAGTTAATATTAATTATAATAAAACACGAGTTAGTGGATTTGTGTTCATCTTCTATTGAAATTAGAAAATCAAAGAGGATTTATGAGCTTTGGAGGTTTCGGCCATTGTTGTCTTTGATTGAGGTATGTTTCAAGCTCTGTTTTTGATGATTTCTACGTTTTTGTGATCATTGCTTTGTGCTTTAGCTAGCCCATGCCCTAATTTATGAATTTTTTGGTGATTTTGTAAGATGCCATTGATGAATGTTTGAGCTTTGTGATAGTTGATGATGAATAATGAATAATTGTTGATAGATTTTAATGTTTTGTAAAGTGATTTTTGACAAAAATGTCAAAAATGGGCTAAATTGTGAAAATGAGAAATTGAAGGACTAAAATGTGAAATAAATGAAATATGTGGGCTTATATGAGCTAGGGGAAAATTCGACTAGGCATGTGTGTAATGAAATTATAAGTATTTTGTGATTTTATGAAATATGGACTAAAATGTCAAAATGTTAAATGTGAGGGCCATTTTGTAAAATGCCCTAAATATGTGTATTTGGATTGAATTGAATGACTTGATGAGTGAAAGAGTTAAATTTGAATATGTATAGATCAAGAAAAGAGAAATTCGGACTTAAATCGAGGCAAGAACAAGGTGCTCGATTGATCGACTTGTATCGTGTTTCTACGTACGAGATAAGTTCGTGTATAATACGAATTGTTAAATTTATGTTGAGATATTATGCAATGAATGGAAATGTGGTTGTTGAGTTAGTAATGTGAATGATGGGTTTGAAGAGATATGGCACTAAGTGTGCGTAAATAGGACCGATACAGTGGTGAACGGCACTATGTGTGCGAAATAAAGGAAGCATTGACTATATTGATTGGCATTGTGTGTACGATACCAAGTTAAATTCGATTTAATGTAAAGTCATTAAGCGTGTGATGATATTAAAACTTCGGCTAAGAAATTAGCACTAAGTGTGCGAGTAAATCGAATGGTTAAAAAAGATCGAACGAATTGTGTTATTGAGCATTGAGTAGCAAAAGTGATCGTTAATTAAGTGATGGTACAAGTATGTACGGAACCTATGTGGTTAATGATATTGTATATGGGATAAATGGATGATCTTGTGAGTATTGACTATGGATGAGATTGTGTATTATTGTGAATTACACCATGTGATAGTTAAAATTGTATATTGAATTTAAATGTGTTATATTATGAACTTACTAAGCTTAAAAAGCTTACTATGTGAAGTCTTTCTCTGTTTTACAGTGTTATAAAAGCTAGCTCGGATCTAGGGATTGTCAGCGACTTAATCACACTATCGGCCATCTATTTTGTTACTTTTGGAAGTTGTATATTTAGTATATGACATGTATAGGCTAGTGATTATGGTATGTTTTGAGATGTATAGATCTTGCCATGTGATATGGCTTGATAGTTTAATGATTTTGGTATATGCTTTGGATATGTGAAAAGGATGGTTAATGTGTGTATGTGTGTTTTATGTGAATGATCACTATGGTATAAATAAAAGAAATGGAAGTGGTATGTTTCATGCTTAAATTTGGTAAGGATTTAATGATGAATGGATTATATGATTTTGGTGTGAAGTTGATACTTTGGATTGTTATGTTGAGTTGAATTTGTATAGGGAAATGAATGATGATGTTAAGAGGTTAAATTGTGTATGCTTTGGTATGTTTTGGATGTATTTGGAGTATGAATTTGAAATGGTTTGATGCTTGTAGGTGTGACCCAAAATTTTTTGTGGCAAATTGGCTAAACAAATGGCTGATATTTGCCCACACGGTTGAGCACACGGGCGTGTGTCTCGATCGTGTCTCTTAAGATTGTAGTTCGAAACAAGTCAGACTCGCACACGAGCCAGACTTACGAGCGTGTGATAGGCCGTGTGAGTTAAGTCAGTGTTGCCCATGGGTCAAGCACCCGGGCGTGTCTTCGGCTTTGTGAACAAGTCAGTATGTATGCCTTGTTTTGCCACGGCTTGGACACACGGGTGTGTCTGATGCCGTGTGAGGCACACAGCCTGTCCACACGGGCGCGTGACCTCTGTAACTTTGAAAAATGTTTGAGTTTTGAAAAAAATTTGTACGTGCTCGGTTTAGTCCCGACCCCTTCCTAATGCATGATTAAGGTCTCATAGGCCTATTAAAGGGACTCTAAGTATTTGATTTGTTATGATATGAAGATGATGTATTTATGTTTGAGAAGTAATCGTAAAAGTTCTGATATGACCAGTAATGCCTCTTAACCTTATTCCGGTGATGGTTACGGGTAGGGGTGTTACACAAAATAATGGTAGAAATAGGTAAACCGAGCTACGAGGATTTCAAAAATGTAAAGAACTTTAAAAACGGGGCTAAAACGGACTTACAATCGAGCTTGGAAGCTTGAAAAACCCTAGCTATGTCTTCCTCATGTGAATTTCGGTCAAGGGGTTGAAGATGAGCAAAAATTGGCCTTTAATTTGACTTTTTAATTCATTTAATCACCAAATTACTAAAATGCCCTTAACTTAAAAATATTCTATTTCACCTATTTGATGTCCATTTTTGTCCTACAAATTAACCAATGGTCTATTACCTTTTAAGGACCTCCAATTTAAAATTTCATAGCAATTAGACACCTCTAGCTTCTAGAACTCAAGTTTTGCACTTTTTACAATTTAGCCCTTTTGACTAAACTGAGTGCCTAAACATCAAAATTTTTGAACGAAATTTTCATGAAATCATTCCGTAAAACTATAGATCATAAAAATATAAGAATATTAATTTTTTTCTCGTTGGATTTGTGGCCTTGAAACTATTATTCCGACTAGGCCCAAAATCGGGCTATTACATATTCGGTGTACACGAATCTCCAATTATGCTTTTTGTTGGTTTCATGAACTGTTAATTCTCGCCCATTGGAACTCCTGCCCATAGAAAAATGAGGAAAGAAGATTCCTTCTTTTTGGCTATCGTACATCGTCTTGTGTCTCGGTAAATCCATTTGCCCACACAAACATGATTGCGCTGCAAAATGCCATATAACAAAATAACTCGAAAAGTATTCACATTAGAAACATTTAGAGTGGACACAATTCTAGTGCCGATGAACTGCATCCACATTTTCGCAACAGTGAACATTATTACTTGATTGAAATTAGTGGGAAACTCTGTATCGGGCCTATAGTTGCATGTACCTCTACCTTGAGACAAGTACTTAATAACATCTTCTATGTCTATATTCTAAAATTTATCTAAATCGGTGCTACTAAGGAAGTCTTTGTCATAGAAAAGTGCATCGTAGAATTCACATATATTCCTAGGAGTGATCAACAACTATTCACCCTTCACTGTCACAGTATCCCAATTTATTCTTTTTCGTATTTCTTGGTCTCTAAAAGAAGAGTAAAATTCTTGTACTATCGAGACCACCACAGTTTCCTTGGGAATGATATAACATCGTTCCCAACTATGGTATCTAACCAAAGTCCAAATTTCATTGCACAAAATCATTGAAGGTTCAAACCCTTGTTCCTGGATTATAGGCCTACCCTGTAACTCAAGAAAATATTTTTTCGTTTTTAGATTCTCAAATTTTTCATGGTCTGAAACTACTGGAGTATTTTTTACTGTAGTTTTCTTACTTTTTCTAGGAGGCGTTCTCTAAAAACAAAGATTCTAGGAAAAATATGAACAATAATCAATGGAACAGTAAAAAAAAGTTGAGAATACTTTAACATCAATCTTTTGAATCCGTATGTGCCTCTGGTTCGATTGACTTGATGATGTTCTCCTCCAATGTGGCTTTTAGGAATGAGGATGAATTATTGAACACCTAAGTTTTTGGTGGAAAAAGGAGGTTTGGGAA
Source organism: Gossypium australe (assembly GCA_005393395.2). Classification (NCBI taxonomy): domain Eukaryota; kingdom Viridiplantae; phylum Streptophyta; class Magnoliopsida; order Malvales; family Malvaceae; genus Gossypium; species Gossypium australe. The sequence goes on along the minus strand of CM016614.1, from coordinate 61,742,615 downwards.
TTAGAGGTTTTAAAGAGTTTTAAGAGAGGGTTGGATGTTAAAAATAGGTTAGGTTGTGTTAATATGGTGTTTTTATGCTTAAAATGGGTGTTTTTGAGGTAAAAAACTAGGCATTTCTAGGGCTAAAAAGTCAGGTTACGAAATTGGGTCGGGATGACCTTTAAATAAAATTGCAGCAATGTCGTGACATAGGGGTTTCGTGTCGCTACATCCCTATCAGATTGCTCATGTCGTGACACCGGGGTTATATGTCATGACACACCCTACATTTTTGAAAATTTGGGAGACTGTCAGCTATGTCACGACATCAAGATGATTTTTGTAATTCCTCACCTTGCCCTCGATGTTGTGACACGGGGTGGTTGTGTCGCAACGTTAGGATCATTTTCCCATATTTCTGGTCTTCTGAGTGCTTAAAATGCTTGTTAACCCTGCCTTCAATCTACCTATAATATTTTAATGAAATTAGTTAGTAAAATATATAATTTTGTACAGTTAGTTAGAGATTTTACATAAAGAATGTTAGGTTGACTACCAGACTCGTCAGCCAGCTTCGTCAGTGTACACCAGGGTGATCTGAGTAAATTGTCTCTATCTGTATTGGTCCAACACACATCGTGCTATTCTATCTGTGATTGTCTCTCTCTAATCTTGCCTTTTCGACCTGTCTTAACAACTAACAACTCTTTTCACAGTTCATAACTATTAATTATTTATAGTATCATGTAACCGTGCAACCATTTTAATTTTTGCTTAACATTCTTACTTTGTAAGAAGGTTGAAAATTTTGGTTCATACTTGTCGCTCATTGTGTTTCTGCCCTTCTCATCGATCAAAAATAGTTTTTCAAGAGTACTTGAGGTAATGATTGGTGGAGAATTTTGAACTAGCTCACTTGGATTCTGAATTTACAGTCTTTTGAATTCCCCGATTTGTTTATAGATAACTTTCTTACAGAGTTCCTATAATAACTGCTCATTCTGAGATGCTCGTAGCTCAGGCTTATGCTCATCAATTGTCCCGCTTGGTTAAGGCCTACTAGGTGATCATAGGTTATTTCTATATATATATTTCCAATTTTGTTCAGCATCCAAAAAATTCCTAGACCATCAAATCTCCGGGAATACTAGTATCTCTTTATTTTGCTTTGGGAATTCCTGAATCAACAGACACTCTTCCACTAGATCAGCCAGATTTAATGGCAAAACCCAAGATTTCTTGGATAATGAGTTCCTTGTTCATCTGATTCCTCGGTTAACAGACCATTTCCCCTACTAGTTTTATATCTTCTCTTTGTATTGTTACGTTTAATTTGTCTGAATGTTCTTCTGCCTCCTAAGATAGATAGTAGTCTTGGAGTTCTCTTTTTTAATAAGTGTCTATAGTGACATTCTCTTCTTTGCTCAACTTCGGACGTAGCACCTCTAGGTAAGTTTCTAATGGCATATCAATGTGGTTGTTATCGTCTTGGGAAAGAACTGGGGTTTCTCCTCAGTGTTGACTTAATCCAAGCATTAGTAATCGTTGGTTCTCCTATATCTCACAGTCTTCATAGCCTCCTTCTTCGTAAATATCAGCATCATAATCTAATTCGTCTTACGACCACATATAATCCATTCTCCTATTTACCGGCTTTTTTTAATTATGGCAGTTGTAGTTCTACTTCTGAATATGCACTAGGGACTTCCTATAAAGATTAAATAAGTAATAATAAAGTTAGCTAGTTACATAAATTTAAGTTCGTATCTATAACCTAAAAATTTCCTAATTAGTCTTTTTGAAGGGCAAAAATTAAAATCAAACTAGTGACGTTACCTCCCCGGTAACAGTGCAAACAACTTGACTGCCTCCAGACGTACTAATGTCCAGAGTGTGAATACTGCAATAAAATGTAGAAGTACGAGGCGGTATTCGCAAGTATACTAGTCGAGTTGTAATATTATTTTAAAACGAACTAGGTGAGTTCTCCAAGGATCGTACTCAAGGGAGATGAGTGCCAGATCAATTCTAACCTAAACACTAAAAAATCTAATTAGTACTTTAAATTTGTTATAGTATTAAAGCATAAAATAAAGGATTTTTATGATTTTTATAATAGTAAGACAAAATATCATAAAAAGGAATAAACTTCAAGAGATAGAAAAGGAGAATGAATCAAATCTGATTATGGGTGATTAGCTCGCTTCAGTAATCTCCATCAACTTTTGTTTTGGGTTCCTTATCAATCAACTAGTCGCTACCCTAAATGGACCTTTCGATCTTCCACTAACATAACGAGTCAGTAAGAAGTACTTATCTTTCGATCTCACAGTTAAGACTAGTTTGGGGTTAAAGTGTTCACAATTGTGCAATACTAATTTTCAGTTAATTCCGACCTTGATGACTTCCTGGGGTTGTCAGGCCTAGGGTTTGTTTCCAAATAGTTGATCCGTTGATTAACCCTACAAAACAGTTAATAGATCATACCTTCACACACTAATCCCCCATAGAGGGATTAGATCTTCATGGTTTTCATAGACAATATAGAATCAATATAAAGAGAAAGCATGCTAATTAAACCAATAGTATAGAGTATATTAAAGAGCCTGATCGTATTGAAATTAATCACGAATCTACAAAGTTTGAATGCTTTCCACAATTTAGATCTCTTAAGTACAACAAAAAATAATTGAAATAAATTCTAAAACCCAAAAACGAAAGAAAAACTAAACTAATTTTACTTAAGAAAATCTAGGCTAAGTGAATGATGTCTTTTACATGTGAAAAGGGAGCCTATTTATAGATCTCAGGTGGCCGTCGTCTTTAACCCAAGGTTAACTAACGTTCTCAAGCTTTATGTTTGATTGTGCGAACCAAAATGCCCCTAGCTCATGTTTTATTCCATCCAGATTTGATGTTGCGACACACCAGGACCTGTGTCGTGACATAGTAGTTAGTGTACTCCTCCCGGGATATCTTCAAGGGTATGTCGTGACACCACTAGTCTGTGTTGCGACACCTGAAGGCTTTCTAGTGAATTCTCCATTATATTCCCTATGTTACGACATCGAGCCTTCCGTGTTGCGACATAATGACCAATATTGATTTAATACTCCCTCTAATGGTCTCCTGCACACTTATAGAGTTCATTAGCTCACGCTTAGGCCTCATTTAGCCCCTAAGGTCAATAAAAGACTCAATTTGCACATTTTATTAACTTAAAAAAAACATAAGAAAACATAATTAAAACTTAATGAAAATACTTGTTTTCAAGCTCATAATGTGTATAAACTAGTTTAATCTACTAAACCGATTTACGGCAGATCAATTCCTCGACCCTTAGCTACATGGGATATTGGATTGAATTATGTATAAGTAAGTGGAATATTAAAACTATATCGTTGATTGAGCAAATCAAGAGAAAATAAGCCACGGGGGTCGAAACGAATATGAATGAGTCAATAGACTCTAGAAATGAGTTGAATGGTATTAAATCAAAGTAAAAGAGAAATGAATACTTGATTTTTGAATGATATGGAATTGATATGTATTGAATTATATTATTAATTGTTAACCAAGTTGTAGTTGGTTAAATATGTGTAATGTTGAATAGGTTGTTTTGGTATTAATATAAGTATGTCGTATATACAAATTGATGATTGAAAATTCTTGACACTTTGGAGAATTAATTGGGTGGATGTTAGGTGTAACATCCCAATTTTGGGCCTAGTCGGAACAGTGGTTTCGAGACCACAAATCTGACACAGTAAAGTTTATTTTGTATTTTTATGGTCTACAGTTTCATGAAATGATTTTGTGAAAATTTCATTCAAAAAATTTAGACGTTTGAGCACTCAATTTAACGAAAAGGACTAATGTAACACCCCTAACCCGTATCCGTCGCCGGATTAGGGTTACGAGGTATTACCAGAAGAATTCAACTTCTGTATAACCACATAATCACATAAATCTCATTCGTAATCATTTATATTTTAAACTTTTGCTAGCTAAACATATGAATCATACTTCATAGTTCAGTCAAATTTCATTTCGAACATATATCATGTTTACTAGCCAAAGTACATGTCTCAAGCCACCCAAATACCATATAATACATATATGTATATAAATCATGAGTTTATTAATCAAGACTATATACGGCATTAAAAAAATAGATATTATGAACAGACTTACCTATCGTATTTATTAAAGCCAAACATACCTATTTCAATTACAAGCTCATTCATAAATAACCATGTTATTATTCTATCTTGCAAAACATCATTTACAGTTATGATCGATCAACTCAAAGTATACCTAGATCATTAGCATACTAGCATGTATAATAGCATTTCAAATTTGTCTTTACTCGACTAATTCATCTCATTTAAACTATAGCATACCCACAACTTCATGTAAACTTAAATTATGCCATATGTACATATACCATAACCGAATTATCATGACTAACATTCAAACATTTAATAAAGAACATTTAAAAATCAAGTTTAAACCAAAGAGGTCAAACCATTTTCACAAAGCATCATGATCATTATTTCTCAACTTTTAACTAAGTAAAAGACTAATTACATCAAGTACATCACTCACATACATATATACCATGAAATAAACATTTCAAATTAAACTTATAGCAAGGCCGAATATTAACTACATTAATACCATAACCAACATTACCAAATCATACTCAAGCATAAAAACATAGCCATTTTCGCATGGCATATGTATATATATATATATATATATATATTTACAAGTCTTTCAAACATATCCCAAAAGATTAAATCTATACATGCCATAAAATTCAAAAGAGAAACATCTACTAAAATACCAAGGTAGGTGATAGTATGATGAACTTCCAAGATAATCCCCAAGCGTGGCCAAGCTCTAAAAAGAAAACTACAAATACAAAACAACCGAGAACAAAGTAAGTGTAACATCCTTGAATTGGGGTCTCTGAATTTTGCATGTGTTTGCATTTGATGATATGTCTGCTGTGTTCGTTTAGCATGTTTTGGGTTCTAGGCATGACCTCGGGATAGGCCTGGGTCATGGCCAAAATTTTTGTGTTGGTGCTTGTTAAGAGAGAACTAATGGAGTTAGGGGTTAAAAGAAATTTTTGGAGTGTTGTGACACAAGAATTACCTTGGTACAGTGGCAAAGGAGGCGCCACTAAGGTGTCAGGAGAGTGACGCCACATGCAGGGAAGGGAGTGCTTGGGTTCGAGCTGCAGAAATCCCTTTCTGCTTATTCTTTTTCATGCCACAAGCAAGGAAGAGGTGTGCTCAGGTGGGACTCTCTTGAATGGATGAGGATTAAGTTAACAGATTTGAAATGGATGGAGAGGAGAAAAATGTGGAGTGTGACTCATTCAAACCGACTTGAATGAGTGGATGGGAGAGTTTTGAGGTGGTGGTCGGATTTTGGACTTTGGGGGATGAGGCGTAGTCGGTTTGGGAAGCTAGGTGTGCCGAATCTCAATAGCCAAGTAAGAGAGCATTTTCGACAAGGCACTCAAGTGTGGCATTGTGCTTGTGATAAACCGAAACCTCTTTGGCATTTTCTCTTTTTTTCTCTTTCGGCAACTTTGGTATTTGGCCGAACCAACTTTTCCATTCCCTTTGAAAAGCTGAAACTCAATAGCTATTCTCTCCTTTTCTTTTTTTTCGGTTCATCTATTGTTAGCCAAAACCAACACCCATTCTTTTGCCGACATCTTTTCTTCTTTCAAGTCTCTTGTGCCGAAAGCTCTTTCTTTCTCTTTGCCAAATCCCTTCTTGTCTTTTTCATTTTCTTCTTCCATCTTTATCACCTTCAAAAGCCGAAACCTTGTTGTTCTCTTCTTGGCTGAATACTCCTAGTTTATTCTTCTTCTTTTCTCGCTTGATCTAGTCTCCATTTAGGTGCCGAAACCTATCTCTTTCATTTGGGTTAGTCGAATCTTTTGGTAAGTAAACTTTCTATTTTCCTTTTCTTCTTCGATTGATTTGGTGAAGGTCGAATCTCTTTTGCCTTTCTCTTTTGATACTTCTTCAATCGTTATTAATCGGGATTTTAAACTTCATTCTTGTTCTATGATGGTAGCCGAAACCCCTAACATCACTTAGGGGTGCCGAACGTTGGTGCTTGGTGGCCGAAACTATCAGTAAGGTAAGGTGGCAACTATCTCTTTTGGTTTCGAGATTCATGCTATGGCCGAATGACTTTTTCTATGTTAAAGCCGATTCTAGGGAGGAGTGTTGCCAAATACTGTAGATCTTCGAGATTTGGCTAAGCGATCTAGGTAAGGGTTCTAACGTATTTCAGATCTGTCTTTCATTCTTTTAAAAGCCGAAGGCTAATCATTTGTGTGTATTAGTGCGTGGCCGATTGCAAGTGGGGATCATCACGTAGTTTCGGGATTTGGTTGGAAACCAAATCGGCACTAAGGTAAGGTGTTATCTTCATGCGACATATCCTTTGGGATTTCTAGTTGAGCCGAATGGGCTTTTGGTTACTAACAAGTGTTGGCCGATTGTAGGAAGGGGGAAGGCAACGTTTCGGGATTTTGCTAGTTTCGCGTAGTTTCGGTATTTCGCTTAGATCTACAAGTAGTCAGGTGTGTAACCTTACACACTTCATTAGTATTACATGTTATTGTGTTTACTGTTAAAACCGATTAGCCATTGAAATCAGTGATTTTGCCTTGTGGGCATGAGCGTGGACTCTGGGTAAGTCCCCTGTTATGTGGTTTTTGATATACATCGTTATGTCACTGTTAAATGCTATGCTATGCGTTATTTGCATGACTACATGATATTATGCCACGTATGAAATGGACATGATGATGGGATTGATGAGAGGAGGGGGAGGATTTATTTGGACTGTCACCAGTGGTTTTGACCACACAACGGGTTGGCCCCGTCTTTGATATTATTATTTGTGACTGAGTCCCAGTGGTTTTGACCACTAGTGGTTTTGACCACATTTATGATATTTGTGACTACGGTCACCAGTGGTTTTGACCACACATGGATATTGTGACTTGTCCCAGTGGTTTGGTACCACAGTGGGTTGGCCCCACATGATTGATTACGGGATTGTCATCAGTGGTTTTGACCACACGATGGGTTGGCCCCATCACTTGATCTGTGACTACGGTCACCAGTGGTGATAACGGTCCGTCTCGGGTTAGGAGGCGAATCGTAAATGTTGCCCGATCGTAAATTAGGTCGTTTCTCTTTCAATTAACAAAAGGGATAATTTATTTAAAAAAAGAAATAATAATATCTTCGAAAAAGTAAAGATAGGTGATAGGTTGAATGGGTACGTATTTGAAACAAGAAAGAACCTTTAATAAAAATTAAAGACCCGAATCTTATAGGTTTCAAATTGATGGAATGAATTGTGAAATAAAATCGAGACCCACTATCTAGCGAGATAGGAACCAACGGTATAGGTAGATGAACGCCACACCCGTTAGGATGATAAGTTCGAAAACGAGGAAAGAACGACGCCACTAGAAAACTAGATAAGTCAATTCAACCTTAAAAATCAGGAGAGTGAATACTCACCAAAAGAAAATTTTCTTTCATTCAAATTCAAGTTTTTATTACAAAATGCAAAATGTCCAAAATATTTATAGACTCTTCTAATTATAACTGAATAAGGATGAATAAACTTGAGGGCTTCAATCTCTATGAACATTCGGCTAAGGTAATTTTTGGAGCATGACAATTTAGCCACTTGAAATAAAAAATAGGCACTTGGCCGTTCAACCTAATTCCACCAAAGTTTGTTGCCACTATCATTTGCCATAAGTAGCATTCGGCCAAGAGTAAGAGTGGTCAAATTTAAAAGTGTTTTTAGCCATCCACTAAGCATGCTCTCCTTTGTGTGTGCCGTCCCTTATTTGACCTCTCAAATCACTTAATTTTCTTTATTTAATCTCTCCACTTTGCCGTCCATTCCTTCAACTATTAGCATAATTTCAATTTTCCAATTGTTTGTTCATTCCCACTAACTGTCCATATTGTCCACAAAAAGACAAAGTAATTATTTTCTTCTCCATTCTTCATGCCGTCCATCCTTGTGGTCTCAATACTTTATTTCTTTAATATTTCCACTAACACATTTGTTAATTCCAATTAGCTTGTTTATTCAACACCACAAACATATTTATCTATCTTTCACGCATGGTCTATCTTCAAATCCCATTATCATGTAATTAATTCCACCATGTTGATTCAAATTGAAGACTTGCATTTTTTTTCCATCTTTTATGGCATCAAAAACATGGAGCACTGCATAAAATCACATTAATTAGACTAGACAGAATTTGAATTACCTTACTTAAAACACTAGATAAGAGCATACTAATATTCAACTTCGACAAAGACTAACTAAAAATATAAATAAGAAAATGAAGCTATTACTGAAAATAAAAATTAAAACATGCGTAAATTAAAGTGTTAAATAAACTAGCAGTCAGGCTGGCTAGTATATTCAACTTCAAATAAGTTGTATGAGTTCAGCATGTTTTTGGGCTCTCTTTTATGATCATCCCAAATTTGTGCCACCAACACCGTTGCGGCATCTTTGAATTGTTTGGTTCGGGAACGTGTAATTGGCCCATTAGGTAGCCTCATCGGGTCATGGTTGACATCCGTCACAGGCTTCATAGGTGAGCTCGTATCATCCCCTCCCTCTTTAAGTTGATTCGTCCTCGAATCATCACCTACATCGAAAGGAGAAAGATCAGAAACATTAAAACTCGCGCTCACATTATAGTCACCTGGCAAGTCCAATTTGTATGAGTTGTCATTTATGCGTTCAATGACTTGAAATGGACCGTCCCCTCTTGGGAGAAGTTTAGATCGCCTTTGCTTGGGAAACCTTTCTTTTCGCATATGAACCCAAACCCAGTCCCCTGGTTCAAAGAGAATGCGTCTACGACCTTTGTTAGCCCGTTGGATGTATTGCTTGGTTCTTGCTTCAATATTCTCTCGCACCTTTCGATGCAGTTCCTTTATGTAATCCGTCTTTTTCCTAGCATCAGAATGGATAAATTTATCTGAAGGCAGTGGTAATAAATCAAGAGGAGTAAGAGGGTTAAACACGTAAACAATCTCGAAAGGCGAAAATTTAGTTGCAGAATGAACAGTTCGATTGTAAGCAAATTCGATGTGGGGCAGACAGTCTTCCCATGTTTTGAGATTTTTTTGCACCAATGCTCGCAACAAAGTTGATAGGACTCGGTTCACTACTTCGGTTTGTCCATCCGTTTGAGGATGACACGTGGTCGAGAATAGTAGTTTTGTCCCTAACTTTCCCCACAGAGTTCGCCAAAAGTGACTTAAAAATTTTACGTCCCGATCAGATACGATCGTCTTCAGAACTCCATGCAATCGTATGATTTCCCTAAAAAACAAGTTTGCAATATGCACAGCATCGTCAGTCTTAGAACAAGGAATAAAATGGGACATTTTAGAGAAACGATCAACTACGACAAAAATTGAGTCCTTCCCGGTTTTTGATCTTGGTAATCCAAGGATGAAATCCATGGAAATGTCGACCCACGGAGTGTCTGGAATAGGAAGGGGCGTATATAAACCGTGAGGCTAGACCCGTGATTTGGCTTGTTTGCAAGCAATGCAACGTTCACAAATTCGTTCAACATCCTTGCTCATTCCTGGCCAAAAAAAATGTTCTTGAAGAATGGACAATGTTTTGTCTCTTCCAAAGTGACCCATAAGGCCACCACTATGTGCCTCTATCACAAGCATGTCTCGCATAGAACCTTGCGGTATACATATCTTGTTTTCCTTGAAAAGGAATCCTTCATGCCTGTAAAACTTATCAAAAGCACCACTCTCACAAGCATCATAAACATTGCCAAAATCAGCATCATTAGCATACAATTCCTTAATGTGATGGAAACCAAGTACTTTAGAATCAAGAAAGGTTAATAGAGAGTACCTCCGTGATAATGCATCCGCTACTACATTTTCCTTACCTTTCTTATACTTAATTACGTACGGAAATGATTCTAAATACTCGATCCATTTTGCATGTCGTTTGTTGAGCTTGTGCTGACCTTTAATATACTTGAGTGCTTCATGATCTGAATGAATAACAAACTCTTTCGGCCTCAAGTAATGTTGCCACGTTTCGAGCGATCTTATTAGAGCGTACATCTCTTTGTCATACACGAGGTAATTGAGTGCAGCTCCGTTCAATTTCTCACTGAAGTATGCCACCGGTCTTCCATTCTGAGTTAGAACGGCTCCGACCCCTACTCCTGATGCATCACATTCAATTTCAAAAGTTTTAGTAAAGTCAGGAAGGGATAACAATGGAGCTTTAACAAGACATTCTTTAACAGCCTTAAAAGACCGTTCTTGCTCATCGGACCAATGGAAAACTGAATTCTTCTTGATCACACTCGTTAAAGGAGCGGCTATCGTGCTGAAGTTGGGTACGAATCGGCGATAAAAACTAGCCAACCCATGGAAACTTCGTACTTGGCTAACCGTTGTAGGACGGGGCCATTCTTGGATTGCTCTAATCTTCTTTTGGTCCACCTCTAATCCATTTGCACTTACGACGTATCCTAAGAAAATAACCTTGTTAGTACAAAAAGAACATTTTTCGAGATTGGCGTACAATACCTCTTTTCGCAGTGTTTCTAAGATCGCACGTAAATGTTGGAGGTGATCCTCCAAAGATTTGCTGTACACTAATATGTCATCAAAATAAATAACACATGATTTGCCAATAAAAGCTCGTAAAACATGATTCATAAGTCTCATAAAAGGACTCAGAGCGTTTGTAAGTCCGAATGGCATTACCAACCATTCATACAAACCTAACTTTGTTTTGAAAGCCGTTTTCCACTCATCGCCTTCCCGCATCCTAATTTGGTGATAGCCACTTTTGAGATCAATCTTTGTGAAGATTCGAGCTCCACTTAACTCGTCGAGCATATCATCGAGTCAGGGTATCGGGTGTCGGTATTTAACGGTAATCTTGTTAATGGCACGACAGTCGACACACATTCGCCACGAACCATCTTTCTTTGGTACTAGTAACACCGGTACTGCGCATGGACTAAGGCTTTCTTGGATATATCCCTTTTCTAGCAGTTCAGTGATTTTCTTTTGGAGTTCTTTTGTTTCTTCGGGATTGCTCCGGTACGCAGGTCGATTGGGCAGAGAAGCCCCCGGCACCAAGTCAATTTGGTGTTCTATGCCTCGAATGGGCGGTAAACCACTTGGTAACTCCTCTGGAAATATGTCCTTGAATTCCTGAATCAGAGACAACACAGAAGAAGGAAGATTCTCGGGTAAGTCGTTAGTGTTCAAAAATGATTCCTTGTATAGTAAGACATACATCGGTTGTCTCACACACAAAGCTTTTCGAATATCTCTTGCTTTTGCAAAAACACTCATTTTTCCATTTTCTTTTTCTTCCTTCGTTTCCTCTTCTTTTTGTTCACACTCTCTTGTTTTATCACTTAATTTCTTGCCCCTCTTTTTTTTTAAATTTTTCTCTTTTTCTTTCTCATTTTTCCGCTCGCTTTCTTTTGATTTTTCTATTGATGCCTTCATTTTCAACTGATCTTCGTACACTTGCTTGGGTGTTAGCGGAGCCAATGTCACGTTCCGGCCCAAGTATTTAAAAGTGTACCGATTAGTGTAGCCGTCATGGATTGCTCGCTTGTCAAATTGCCAAGGTCGTCCAAGCAGGAGATGTCTCGCTAGCATCGGAACCACATCGCACAAGACCTCATCTTGATACTTCCCTATTGTAAAGGGAACCAAAACTTGTTTTGTGACCTTAAGTTCTCCCGCGTCATTAAGCCATTGTAGCTTATACGGATGGGGATGTTTTGTGGTAGTCAATCCAAGTTTCTCCACCAATATGGTGCTAGCCACATTAGTACAGCTTCCTCCGTCAATAATGACGCAACAAATCTTCCCCTTTACTTGACAACGCGTATGGAAGATGTTTTCGCGTTGTTGTTCGTTTTCGACACCTTGTAGGCTAAGGCTCTTTTTTACCACCAAGATTTCTCCACTTTCGGCTTGTTCTACTTCTTCCTCGTCTTGGGATGTTTCACTGGCATCATCTTCCTTTTCACTTTCAGATTCGATCTCGCCATCATCTCGGATAAACATTGTGTTTCGGTTTGGACATTGACTTGCGATATGTCCTCGTCCCAAACATTTGAAACACTTAATGTCTCGGGATCGATTTGGAAGAGCTTCCATTTTGCCTTTACTTGTTTCACCGATCGGCTTGTTAGACTTGGGTGCGCCACTGGTTTCTTTGGCACGATTCGGCATGTCCCTTTTGTTGCTCATTTGCCCCCACTTAGATGTTGAAGCCTGATTGGGGTTTGCTCTAGGCGTAGCTTTTTGTTTCAGCTATTTTTCGACTTTTATTGCCATGTGAACCATTTCGACGATATCTATGTAATGGTGTAATTCTACAATATTTGCGATATCTCGATTAAGGCCAGCGCTAAAACGTGCCATGGTGGCTTCTCGTTCTTCTTCTACATTAGCTCGGATCATGGCCACTTCCATCTCCTTGTAGTAATCTTCCACGCTTCGGTGACCCTGAGTTAGGCTTTGTAACTTTTGATGCAATTCGCGGTGATAGTAGGTTGGGATGAACCTTTTCCGCATTAATGCTTTCATTTCCGCCCATGTGGATATTGGGCGTTCACCATCCCGTCTTCGACTCGTCGTTAATTGATCCCACCAAATGAGGGCGTAATCAGAAAATTCGATGGCAGCAAGTTTCACCTTCTTATTTTCTGAATAATTATGACAGTCGAAAATTAATTCCACCTTCTTTTCCCACTCAAGGTAGGCTTCCGGATCGGATCGCCCTTGAAAAGTAGGAATCACCATTTTAATGTTCTTAAAGTCGTCATCGGCCCATTCTCGATCCCTTCACTCACGGACTCATGGATCTCTTCTCCGTTCATCGTGTTCGAAAGCCGGGTTGCTGTCGGCTTCACTTGGTTCGTAGACTTCGTTGTCACGTAACCAAGGTTGTTCTCGTCCCCTTCTCAGAATTGGAGGGGTGTTTGCTCGAGGTCTTCGTTCATCTCTTTGATCTAATCGTTCACTGATTGTTCTGAACATACGTGTGATTTCTTGCATTATTGTTTGCAATTCTGGATCTCTCCCTTCAGGATCAGTCCTTCGGGGTTGCAATCTTCTTCCACCTCCGGCGGCGTCGGATGCTTCGTCACTTATTATTCGACGTTCGGGGCTCCTAGACATGTTTTTAAACACAAATTAATGAATCCTCACTACAATCCTCACTTGTTCACTCACAAAGAAAATTATCAACACTCACACTCGTGTTTTTACACAATTCTGGCTTTTTTCCTTAATGTTTTCACTCTTGCCTTTTACCGCTCGAATTCACTCTTCTAGATTCTAGAAGGTTGTCTTCGACTTACTAGTAACTCGGAGGTCGTTTCAATAGTTAAAAAGGTAAGATTGGTTTCAGAAATGGGTAGGCTTAGAAAGGATATAAAGGTGCGAATCAAGCTAATTGAATATGAAGCTGGAAAGCAGTTTAATGTAGAAAAGCCAAGTGATGACCAAGATATGTTGAAGGAGGTAACAATTGCGAGGAAGTCAACTATAGTTGATTCCCAACATCTTATAGAGCTAACTAATTATACAGACAAGGGCTCGTCTCAGTTAGTATACTTTGTAAAATACTGGGAATATAAGCAAGCAAATGTCGTTAGTCTTCATAGAGAAGAACTTGACAATCTAAACATACCAAGGTAGGAAGAAGGTTTTTTTTTTAACTCGATTTTTTTCTGAAACTCACTCGAAAATACTCAAGACGATCAAAACGTGCCTAATTTGATTGGCTCTGATACCAGATGATAACGGTCCGTCTCGGGTTAGGAGGCGAATCGTAAATGTTGCCCGATCGTAAATCAGGTCGTTTCTCTTTCAATTAACAAAAGGGATAATTTATTTAAAAAAAAGAAATAATAATATCTTCGAAAAAAAGTAAAGATAGGTGATAGGTTGAATGGGTACGTATTTGAAACAAGAAAGAACCTTTAATAAAAATTAAAGACCCGAATCTTATAGGTTTCAAATTGATGGAATGAATTGTGAAATAAAACCGAGACCCACTATCTAGCGAGATAGGAACCAACGGTATAGGTAGATGAACGCCACACCCGTTAGGATGATAAGTTCGAAAACAAGGAAAGAACGACGCCACTAGAAAACTAGATAAGTCAATTCAACCTTAAAAATCAGGAGAGTGAATACTCACCAAAAGAAAATTTTCTTTCATTCAAATTCAAGTTTTTATTACAAAATGCAAAATGTCCAAAATATTTATAGACTCTTCTAATTATAACTGAATAAGGATGAATAAACTTGAGGGCTTCAATCTCTATGAACATTCGGCTAAGATAATTTTTGGAGCATGACAATTTAGCCACTTGAAATAAAAGATAGACACTTGGCCGTTCAACCTAATTCCACCAAAGTTTGTTGCCACTATCATTTGCCATAAGTAGCATTCGACCAAGAGTAAGAGTGGTCACTTGCAATTAAAATAAAACACTTGAATTATCCTAATTTAAAAGTGTTTTTAGCCATCCACTAAGCATGCTCTCCTTTGTGTGTGCCGTCCCTTATTTGACCTCTCAAATCACTTAATTTTCTTTATTTAATCTCTCCACTTTGCCGTCCATTCCTTCAACTATTAGCATAATTTCAATTTTCCAATTGTTTGTTCATTCCCACTAACTGTCCATATTGTCCACAAAAAGACAAAGTAATTATTTTCTTCTCCATTCTTCATGCCGTCCATCCTTGTGGTCTCAATACTTTATTTCTTTAATATTTCCACTAACACATTTGTTAATTCCAATTAGCTTGTTTATTCAACACCACAAACATATTTATCTATCTTTCACGCATGGTCTATCTTCAAATCCCATTATCATGTAATTAATTCCACCATGTTGATTCAAATTGAAGGCTTGCATTTTTTTTCCATCTTTTATGGCATCAAAAACGTGGAGCACTGCATAAAATCACATTAATTAGACTAGACAGAATTTTAATCACCTTACTTAAAACACTAGATAAGAGCATACTAATATTCAACTTCGACAAAGACTAACTAAAAATATAAATAAGAAAATGAAGCTATTACTGAAAATAAAAATTAAAACATGCGTAAATTAAAGTGTTAAATAAACTAGCAGTCAGACTGGCTAGTATATTCAACTTCAAATAAGTTGTATGAGTTCAACATGTTTTTGGGCTCTCTTTTATGATCATCCCAAATTTGTGCCACCAACACTGTTGCGGCATCTTTGAATTGTTTGGTTCGGGAACGTGTAATTGGCCCATTAGGTAGCCTCATTGGGTCATGGTTGACATCCGTCACAGGCTTCATGGGTGAGCTTGTATCAAGTGGTTTTGACCACACGTATATATTTGTGACTTCGGTCATCAGTGGTTTTGACCACCAGTGGTTTTGACCACACAGGGCAGATAAAGGAGATTGGATGGTTAGGTTATGGGGTTGCATGATTTGCATGTTCTATTAATGACTTGTGTAAGCGCTATTCCTTCGGGTTGGGGATTTATACACTGAGTCTCGGTGACTCACCCCTTCCCTTATATTTTGCAGATGAGGCATAGATCGCTGTTATGGAGCCGGGGAGGACTCGAGGTGGCCATGCAAACTTATTCTTCGGGTTTTGACTTTAACTTACTATTTCGGTTTATTTATTTACTTTAAATTTGGTTTTGGTTCTGTAATAAGGCCGCTAAGTATTATTTTGGGTTTTTAATTACTTGCTATAATTTTTATTATATTATGCATGTGCTTAATAAATTGATTGCTTAAATAACAGGTAAAAAGCAACGTTTTCTAAATTTATATCTCTTTCGGGTTTTCAAACCTTTCTATCGGGTAACAACATTCGCAATACGATTACAAGGGTAACCTAAATGATTTTCAAATTTAATTTTTCAAACAACCTCAAAAGCGAATGGTTTTAACTTGACTACACACACAACTTACTCGGAATTTAAAAGAATCACATGATTTCCAAAAACTAGTAACAACCAACGGATTTTTCAAGCATGAGTTTTCCGGGTTTAAAGCAACACTAAAACGATTTCAACATCACTTTATACGGGGTTTCTGAACTCTAAAACGATAAAGAGTTTTTCAATAAAATTTAACCCGTAACTTGTTTCTTCAAAACGTTTTTCACTCCGTAACATGCTAAATTCGGACGTGGTGTGTTGACCGGTTTGGGGTGTTACAATTTTGGTATCAGAGCCAAGTTCAACGGCTCGGCTGTGGGCTGAGGCCCAAAAATGTTTTAAAATGAATTGTGGAAAGGTTTTATGGGAAAGGTATAGTGGTGAAAGGCATGGCACCGAGTCTTCGGCACCAATCCGCCCAGGTAAGTACCCCAAACTGTTGTTTTGGATGATATGATTATGATGATATGATTATGATGATATTGGCATGACTAAATAGTAGTAGGAACTACTCTAGAGATTTGAACTATAGGATGGATGTACTCGCGAAACAATCCCTTATTAAACTTCTCATAAAACTGTGCCTTAATAGACAGTGGAATAAAAGTCTAGCGCATAAAAATTTTAATCAGCTCGTATCGTATCGGTAGACATGAGTGCACGTGGACGTGGGCGTAACACTCGTGGACGAGGTAGGGGTAGGATGACGATCTCGGAACCGGTAGGGTCTGGTCATGGATTGGAAAATGAGGTACCACTGCCACCAGCTGTGGGCACGAAACATCAGGACCAGATTGGTGATGGCGCAGTGTCACAGGCGATGCTGCGGGTGTTAGAGAGGGTTGCTAGTGCAGGCGTCGGAGCAGGGGTTCGGAAATCTGTGCCCGAACAACTCCGGGCTAATAGTGCCGAGGTGTTCAGAGGTATATCCGGTGTGGCTCCTAGTACGGCGGAATATTGGTTGGAGGCAACAGAACGTATTATGGATGATCTAGACTTCTCAGCTGAGGAGAAGCTTAAGGGGGTAGTATCTTTGTTGCGAGACGAGTCAATCAGTGGTGGCTCACAGTTAGGGACGGAGCAATGGCGGATGACCTTACTTGGGAATTCTTTAGGGTAGCTTATCAGAGAAAATACATAGGGGCTAGCTATATTGATGCGTAGCGCAAGGCATTCCTGAACTTGGTCCAAGGTAATAAGACTGTATCGGAATATGAGGCGGAATTTCTTCGGCTGAGTCGCTATGCACGTGGTATTGTGGGCACAGAGCATGAGCGCTGTGTCAGATTTGAGGATGGGCTGAGAGACGAGCTACGGATGGTAATTGCCCCACAACAGGAAAGAGAGTTTGCGGTCTTAGTAGAAAAGGCCAAAGTTGTCAAGGAAGTGAAACAGACGGTGAGGCGGAATCAGGACAAGGGTTGGAATAAAAGGAATTCTGGATCATCTGGGTCTACCGGGAATCAGCAGAAACGGGGTAGATTTGGTGGGTCGAATCAAGCTGCTAGGCCTGCTGCTGCTAATACTCAATGCCGCCACGGTGTGCTCGGTGTGGAAAGTCTCACACGGGGGAGTGTTGGACTGGAAACAGAGGATGCTTTGAGTGTGGATCGATGGGGCATTGAGTGAGGGATTGTCCACAGAGGTCAGCTAGGTTACAGTCAAGGGATCAGAATCGTATACAGGTCAGGAGGGATGGTCAGCAGCCTCAGAGGAGCCGTGGTGCAACCAGGGGAGGTAATGGATCTGGTAGAGACCGTGGAGCACCAGGCAGAGGTGCAGCTGGTACAGAGGCGAGACAGCCTGGATTGGTCTACGCAGCGAGGCGTCGAGAGGAGGGCGACGCATCGGACATCATAACCGCTACGTTTTTAATCTTTGGACTACCTTATAAGCTCTCTAGGTCACTCAGTAGAAGTAAATAAACTGTATAGGGATGTACCCCTAAAACTTCAAGGGGTTGTGTTTTTGGCTAACTTGATGGAACTGCCGTTTGGGAGTTCGATCTGATTCTCGGGATGCATTGGTTAGTGAAGTGTCAAGCTAGTTTGGATTGCGCAGCTAAGCGCATGGTGTTGAAGACTGGGGAAGGTAAGGAGGTGGTGATGATAGGTAATAGGAGAGATTACCTATCCAATGTGGTCTCTGCGCTGAAGGCGGAGAAAATGGTTAGGAAAGGTTGTGAGGCATTTATGGTGCATGTCTGTGCTCTGGAAGCCAAGGATTCAGCTGTGGAGAGTGTCTGAACCGTGAGGGAGTTTGCTGATGTATTCCCAGAGGAACTTTCGGGTGTGCCTCCAGACCGTGAAGTTGAGTTCGGTATAGATCGACTGCCAGGAACCGCGCTAGTGTCTATTGCTCCATATAGGATGGCGCCAAAGGAATTGGTGGAGTTAAAGGCGCAGATTCAGGAATTATTGGACAGGGGTTTCATCCGGCCGAGTATATCTCCTTGGGGGGCACCTGTGCTCTTTGTTAAGAAGAAAGACGGTACAATGCGGATGTGTATAGACTACCACCAGCTGAATAAGTTGACGATAAAGAACAAGTATCTATTGCCCAGGATTGACGACTTGTTTGATCAACTTAAGGGTGCATCGGTTTTCTCTAAGATCGATCTTAGGTCGGGGTACCATCAACTCAATGTGAAGGAGGCTGATCTTCATAAGACGGCGTTTCGTACTCGGTATGGGCATTACGAGTTTCTAGTGATGCCATTTGGGTTGACTAATGCGCCGGCAGCATTCAGGGATATGATGAATCGGGTGTTTCAGCCGTATTTGGATCAATTTGTCGTAGTGTTTATAGACGACATTCTGGTATACTCGAAATCTGAAGAGGAACATGACGCGCATCTTCGGGTGGTTCTGTAGGTTTTGAGGGAGAAGCAGTTATTCGCCAAGTTTAGTAAGTGCGAGTTCTGGCTTAAGGAGGTAACTTTCTTGGGTCATGTGGTATCAGTTGAAGGGATTAGGGTGGATCCTCATAAGATCGAAGCAGTGTTGGATTGGAAACCACCTAAGTCGATTGCAGAGATTCAGAGTTTTCTGGGTTTGGAAGGATACTACAAGAGGTTCGTGGAAGGATTCTCTTTGATCGCAGCGCCGTTGACTAAGTTGTTGAGAAAAAGGGTTCCGTTTGTGTGGTCTGAGAAACAACAAGAAAGTTTTGACAAGTTGAAGAAGGTTTTGACTAAAGCTCCGGTTTTGATTCAGCCTAAGGCAGGGAAGGAATTCACGGTCTATTGTGATGCATCACATACTGGCTTTGGGTGTGTGCTGATGCAAGACGAGAAAGTGGTGGCGTATGCATCTCGACAGTTGAGGCCTCATGAGGGTAACTATCTGACACACGACTTGGAATTGGCTGCAGTGGTGTTTGCCTTAAAGATTTGGAGGCATTATTTGTATGGGGAAAAGTCGATAGTTTACACGGATCACAAGAGTCTGAAGTACCTCTTGACTCAGAAAGATTTAAACTTGAGGCAGCGGAGGTGGATCGAGTTGTTGAAGGACTACGACTGCTCGATTGAGTACCATCCGGGTAAGGCTAACGTAGTAGCTGATGCGTTGAGCCGTAAGGTGGTAGCAGACCTGAGAGTAATGTTCGCTCACCTTAATCTATATGACGACGGGAGTCTTTTGGCAGAATTGCAAGTAAAGACGAATTGGATTGATCAGGTTAAGGAGAAACAACTGACAGATGAGGTTTTGAGTGCTCGGAGGTTGCAAGTGCGGAATGGTGAATCGGAGGGTTATAGTGTGAGTAGTGATGGAGTACTGTGTTTTTAGGGGAAAGTGTGTATGCCAAGGGATGTCGATTTGAGACAGTGGATTCTTCAGGAAGCTCATAGCAGCCCATACGCTATGCATCCTGGAGGCAGTAAGATGTATCGCGATTTGAGGGAACAGTTCTGGTGGCCAGGTCTTAAGCTGGAAGTAACAGAGTTTGTGGGCAAGTGTTTGACATGCCAGCAAGTTAAAGCTGAGCATCAGTTGTCGTCAAGGCTGTTGTAGCCGGTAAAGATTCCGCAGTGGAAGTGGGAAAGGATTACGATGGACTTCGTTAGCGGGCTTCCCCTTACGCCTAGTAAGAAGGACTCAGTCTGGGTGATTATGGACCGTCTGACTAAATCAGCTCATTTCATACCGGTAAGGGTTGATTATTCGCTCCAGAAATTAGCCAAGTTGTATGTGGCAGAGATAGTAAGGTTGCATGGAGTGCCAGTGTCAATCATTTCGGATAGGGATCCCAGGTTCACGTCGAGGTTCTGGAAAGCTTTGCATCAAGCATTGGGGACGAGGTTAGATTTCAGCACGGCTTTTCACCCGCAGTCTGATGGACAGTCTGAAAGGGTGATCCAGATTCTGGAAGATATGTTAAGGGGTTGCGTACTGGATTTTAGCGGTAATTGGGAGGAGTATCTACCATTGGCAGAGTTCGCTTATAACAACAGTTATCAAGCGAGTATTCAGATGGCACCATATGAGGCACTATATGGACGGAAATGTCGTACTCCTACGTGTTGGACAGAACTGGGTGAACGGCAGATGTTGGGTCCGGAGTTGGTGGCAGAAACAAAGGATAAGGTTAAGGTGATTCGGGCTCGTCTTAAGGAAGCGTCGGACAGGTAGAAGTCTTACGCCGATCTTAAGCGCAGGGATATAGAGTATGCAGTGGGTGATAAGGTCTTTTTAAAGGTATCGCCATGGAAGAAGGTGTTGAGATTTGGGCGAAAAGGGAAGCTAAGCCCTAGGTTTATCGGGCCGTATACGGTGTTGAAGCGAGTGGGACCGGTAGCTTATCAGCTCGAGTTACCAGCAGAGTTAAGTCAGATTCACGACGTCTTTCATGTTTCTATGCTTAGGAGCTATCGATCAGATCCGTCGCATGTCGTACCAGTTACGGAGATAGAGGTAAACTCAGACTTGTCTTTCGAGGAGGAACCGGTACGGATCTTGGATCGGGATGTCAAAGTTCTGTGTCGAAAGTCAGTTCCTTTGGTGAAAGTATTATGGCGGAACCATGGTACGGAGGAGGCCACGTGGGAACCAGAGGATGTGATGCGGCAGCAATACCCTCAGCTTTTCTAACCAGGTAATTTCGAGGCCGAAATTATTTTTAAGAGGGGTAGAGCTGTAACATCCTTGAATTGGGGTCTCTGCATTTTGCATGTGTTTGGATTTGATGATATGTCTGCTGTGTTCGTTTAGCATGTTTTGGGTTCTAGGCATGACCTCGGGATAGGCCTGGGTCATGGCCAAAATTTTTGTGTTGGTGCTTAGTAAGAGAGAGCTAATGGAGTTAGAGGTTAAAAGAAATTCTTGGAGTGTTGTGACACAAGAATTACCTTGGTACAGTGGCAAAGGAGGCGCCACTAAGGTGTCAGGAGAGTGACGCCACATGTAGGGAAGGGAGTGCTTGGGTTCGAGCTGCAGAAATCCCTTTCTGCTTATTCTTTTTCACGCCACAAGCAAGGAAGAGGTGTGCTCAGGTGGGACTCTCTTGAATGGATGAGGATTAAGTTAACAGATTTGAAATGGATGGAGAGGAGAAAAATATGGAGTGTAACTCATTCAAATCGACTTGAATGAGTGGATGGGAGAGTTTTGAGGTGGTGGCCGAATTTTAGACTTTGGGGGAGGAGGTGTAGTCGGTTTGGGAAGCTAGGTGTGCCAAATCTCAATAGCCAAGTAAGAGAGCATTTTCGGCAAGGCACTCAAGTGTGGCATTGTGCTTGTGATAAACCGAAACCTTTTTGGCATTTTCTCTTTTTTTCTCTTTCGGGAACTTTGGTATTTGGCCGAACCAACTTTGCCATTCCCTTTGAAAAGCCGAAACTCAATAGTTATTCTCTCATTTTCTTTTTTTTCGGTTCATCTATTGTTAGCTGAAACCAACACCACTTCTTTTGTCGACATCTTTTCTTCTTTCAAGTCTCTTGTGCCGAAAGCTCTTTCTTTCTCTTTGGCGAATCCCTTCTTGTCCATTTCATTTTCTTCTTCCATCTTTATCACCTTCAAAAGCCGAAACCTTGTTGTTCTCTTCTTGGCCGAATACTCCTAGTTTATTCTTCTTCTTTTCTCGCATGATCTAGTCTCCATTTAGGTGTCGAAACCTATCTCTTTCATTTGGGTTAGTCGAATCTTTTGGTAAGTAAACTTTCTATTTTCCTTTTCTTCTTCGACTGATTTGGTGAAGGTCGAATCTCTTTTGCCTTTCTCTTTTGATACTTCTTCAATCGTTATTAATCGGGATTTTAAACTTCATTCTTGTTCTATGATGGTAGCCGAAACCCCTAACATCACTTAGGGGTGTCGAACATTGGTGCTTGGTGGCCGAAACTATCAGTAAGGTAAGGTGGCAACTATCTCTTTCAGTTTCGAGATTCATGCTATGGCCGAATGACTTTTTCTATGTTAAAGCCGATTGTAGGGAGGAGTGTTGCCAAATACTGTAGATCTTCGAGATTTGGCTAAGCGATCTAGGTAAGGGTTCTAACGTGTTTCGGATCTGTCTCTCATTCTTTTAAAAGCCGAAGGCTAATCATTTGTGTGTTTTAGTGCGTGGCCGATTGCAAGGGGGGATCATCACGTAGTTTCAGGATTTGGTTGGAAACCAAATCGGCACTAAGGTAAGGTGTTATCTTCATGCGACATATCCTTTGGGATTTCTAGTTGAGCCGAATGGGCTTTTGGTTACTAAGAAGTGTTGGCCGATTGTAGGAAGGGGGAAGGCAACGTTTCGAGATTTCACTAGTTTCGCGTAGTTTCGGGATTTCGCTTAGATCTACAAGTAGTCAGGTGTGTAACCTTACACACTTCATTAGTATTACATGTTATTGTGTTTACTGTTAAAACCGATTAGCCATTGAAATCAGTGATTTTGCCTTGTGGGCATGAGCGTGGAATCCGGATAAGTCCCCTGTTATGTGGTTTTTGATATACATCGTTATGTCACTGTTAAATGCTATGCTATGCGTTATTTGCATGATTACATGATATTATGCCATGTATGAAATGGACATGATGATGGGATTGATGAGAGGAGGGGGAGGATTTATTTGGACTGTCACCAGTGGTTTTGACCACACAACGGGTTGGCCCCGTCTTTGATATTATTATTTGTGACTGAGTCCCAGTGGTTTTGACCACCAATGGTTTTGATCGCATTTATGATATTTGTGACTACGGTTACCAGTGGTTTTGACCACACATGGATATTGTGACTCGTCCTAGTGGTTTGGTACCACAGTGGGTTGGCCCCACATGATTGATTACGGGATTGTCATCAGTGGTTTTGACCACACGATAGGTTGGCCCCATCACTTGATCTGTGACTACGGTCACCAGTGGTTTTGACCACACGTAAATATTTGTGACTTCGGTCACCAGTGGTTTTAACCACCAGTGGTTTTGACCACACGGGGTAGATAAAGGAGATTGGATGGTTAGGTTATGGGGTTGCATGATTTGCATGTTTTATTAATGACTTGTGTAAGCGTTATTCCTTCGGGTTGGGGATTTATACACTGAGTCTCGGTGACTCACCCCTTCCCTTATATTTTGCAGATGAGGCATAAATCGCGGATATGGAGCCGGGGAGGACTTGAGGTGGCCATGCAAACTTATTCTTCGGGTTTTGACTTTAACTTACTATTTTGATTTATTTATTTACTTTAAATTTGGTTTTGGTTCTGTAATAAGGCTGCTAAGTATTATTTTGGGTTTTTAATTACTTGCTATAATTTTTATTATATTATGCATGTGCTTAATAAATTGATTGCTTAAATAACTGGTAAAAAGCAACGTTTTCTAAATTTATATCTGTTTCGGGTTTTCAAACCTTTCTATCGGGTAACAACATTCGTAATACGATTACAAGGGTAACCTAAATGATTTTCAAATTTAATTTTTCAAATAACCTCAAAAGCGAATGGTTTTAACTTGACTACACACACAACTTACTCGGAATTTAAAAGAATCACATGATTTCCAAAAACTAGTAACAACCAACGGATTTTTCAAGCATGAGTTTTCCGAGTTTAAAGCAACACTAAAACGATTTCAACATCACTTTATACGGGGTTTTCTAAACTCTAAAACGATAAAGAGTTTTTCAATAAAATTTAACCGGTAACTTGTTTCTTCAAAACGTTTTTCACTCCATAACATGCCAGATTTGGTCGTGGTGTGTTGTCTGGGTTTGGGGTGTTACAGTAAGCTTCCACAACTTAGTATGATTAAGTAGTTTACACACACACACACACACACACACATATATAAACTTATTCAGGGTTTTGAATTTGACTTATTGATAATATCCATACCAAACATCACCAACAATTAAAAATTTAAATACATATCCACATCGTATGCTTATAATAACTTCCATAACCATCGTCACATACTAAGTAACTAGCACACATGTCATATAATTACCAAATCTTCTACTTACATTCCAAGCCACTAAAAGTCTCAAGATAGTAGGTATAATACATACCTCTAGTTTACTTACCTCCCCGGACTTAACTGACTGGACATAACAAGTGACAATATACTCGTACATTTCCATATACTTAATATCATTGTTAATAGAAATCTTTTATCGAATTTCATACCTGCACACTTGTTATTACAATTTAGTAACGTATCGCTCACATAGAGCCGTTACTTAGCACATCTTGTAACTTATCGCTCACATAGAGCCGTTACTTAGCACATCTTGTAACGTATCGCTCACATAGAGCCGTTACTTAACACTTCTCGTAATGTACCGCTCACATAGAGCCGTTACTTATTACATCTCGTAACGTATCGCTCACATAGAGCCGTTACTTAATACATCTCGTAACGTATCGCTCACATAGAGCCGTTACTCAACAATTCGCATACATACTCAACAATTCGCATACATAGTGCTTATTATAACCTGTCATTCAATCGAATATAAAATTTATATAAAAAAAATCCAATTCACATCTTCACATATAAGCACATACATATATGGATAACATTTATGATTTAGCAATCCAAATCTATATTACATTCGGCTTAGACAATATCAAATCACTGACAAACCTTTTTAATATATATACTCATATTCCATTTCAATATTTCACATATCTAAAAGTATCAATATCATGTAAATGCACGTTTCATGCAATTGTCTTAACATCCAAATAACCATACATTCGGCTAAATTTTACTAAGACCATTAATACATTCGGCTATGTAGATTTAATACGCTTACCACTATTCAAATTAAGCATATAATAAGGTATAAAATTCAATTTAGTCCAATTGCTTAAATCATACCTCGGAATTCAACGGATTAGCGTTTTTCGGTTACTCGTTTAGTTTTGCCTTTCCTCGATCCAATCCCATGTCTTTATGCTCTTGATCTAAAAGAATTCCAATTTAAGCTTATTCAAATATCTTTTCCTTCAATTTAATACAAAAATCACATAAATGGGTAAATTACCATTTTACCCTGACATTTACAACTTTTACAATTTAGTCCCTATTGCACAAAACACAAAATACACATAATTTGGAGTCACTCCTCTAAGGCTGAATACTACCAATGCCCTTACAAGGCCATAACATTTGTTTATTTCACATTCAGACCCTAAGATTTTACAAATTTTATAATTTCATCCTAATTATACAAATTTATCAAAATTTCCAATTCAAAGTATGTTAATTCAAAACATAGCATCAATATTTTATCATCAACATTTCAAAACCTATGCATTCATCAATGGCTGAATGTCTAACATACATCAAATTCAAAAATTTCCACATGGGTCGAGTAGTATTCGAAGCAACGATCTCAAAAATGTAGAAATTAACAAAAACCGAGCTAACCACATACCTTAATTTTGGTTTAAGAATGGCCGAACCAAGCTTGGCTTATTTCTTCCTTCCTTTGCATGCATTCGGTCAAGCAAAAAAGATGAATAAACATCTTTTATTTTATGTTTTATTATCATATATTAACTAATTGTTTATTTACTAATATAACCTTACTTTATAATATAACAAACAGTATAATATAAGGTTAGTTAAGTACTTGGCCGACCACTAACTTAAGGATGGTCTTTTTGCACTCAAGAAGCTTCCAATTTAAAAGACATCCTCAGTTTGGTCCTAACACATTAAACCATCAAATTTTGACTTTACGCGATTAAGTCCATTTTAATAATTCGACCTTCAATCGATAAAATTAAATCACGAAATTTTCACACTTAGCAATTCACACATAACAGACTTGAAAATAATATTGTTAAAATTTTTCTGACTCGGATTCGTGGTCCCAAAACCACCGTTCCGATTAGGGCTAAATTATGGGCTATTACAACTCTCCTCCACTTAAAGGATTTTTGTCCCCGAAAATCTTACCAATGAATAAGTGTGGATAGTGTTCTTGCATTGATTCCTCAGTTTCCCAAGTTGCTTCCTCAACCCCGTGCTTTTGCCACATAACTTTAACTAGCAAGATTTTCTTGTTTCTCAACTCTTTCACTTCACGAGCTAAGATTTGAATCGGTTCTTCCTCATAAGTTATATCGGGCTGAATTTCCACCTCAGATGAATTGATCACATGAGAAGGATCGGATCTATATCGTCGAAGCATTGACACGTGAAAAACATTTTGAATCTTGTCTAACTCATACGGTAACCTCAATCTGTACGCAACCGGCCCGATACGCTCAATAACTTCATATGGCCCAATAAACCTCGGGCTCAGTTTTCCTTTACGACCAAATCTGAGTATCTTTTTCCACAGTGATACTTTCAAGGACACTCGATCACCTACCTGAAACTCTATCTCTTTTCGTTTCAGATTCGCGTATGATTTCTGACGATCTGATGCGGCTTTCAAACTTTCTCTGATTACTTTAACTTTCTGCTTCGTCTCCCTGATTAAATCAACCCCGTGAATCTTGCCTTCACTTAGCTCGGTCCAATAAAGAGGTGTTCGACATTTATGACCGTACAAAGCTTCATAGGGTGCCATTTTGATACTTGATTGAAAGCTGTTGTTGTATGCGAATTCAATCAAATGTAAGTATCGTTCCCACGTACCCTCAAACTCCAAAATGCAACATTTCAACATATCCTCAAGTATCTGAATAACTCATTTGGATTGTCTATCCGATTGAGGGTGAAAAGCGGTGCTGAAATGCAATTTAGTACCTAGAGCATCTTGCAGTTTCTTCCAAAACCGCGATGTAAACCTTGGATCCCTATCCGAAACAATAGAAACAGGCACCCCATGCAATCGCACGATCTACGATATGTACAACTCAGCTAACTTATCAAGTGAGAAATCAGTACGTTCCGGAATAAAATGAGCCGATCTCATCAATCTATCAACAATAACCCAGATTGAATCTTTCTTACTCAGTGTCAAAGGCAAACCCAACACAAAATCCATAGTGACTCGATCCCATTTCCACTCAGGTATCATAATCGACTGAAGTAGTCCCGATGGCACTCGATGCTCAGCTTTTACTTGTTGGCATATTAAGCACTTTGACACATAGTCTGAGATGTCTCGTTTCATACCAGGCCACCAAAAAAATTGTTTCAGATCGTTATACATTTTCGTGCTACCCGGATGAATTGACAATCTACTACTATGAGCTTCATCACAAATCATACGAATCAATTCAGGGGTCTTCGGTACACAGATCCGATTCTTGAACCGTAAACATCCTTCAGCATCTACCTGAAAGTCTAAATCCGTACACGAGCTACAATGACTTTTCTTTGTTTCTAATTCATCATCAACCTCTTGGGCTTCTCAAATCTGCTGCTCAAACAATGGTCTCAGTTTTAACTCAGTAATGATCGCACCTTCCTCAGTCATAGTTAAATTCGCATTCATTGCACGTAGAGTAAATAGCGACTTTCGGCTAATTACATCAGCAACCACATTAGCCTTTCCCGGGTGATAATCAATCACGAGCTCCTAATCTTTCAACAATTCCAACCATCGTCGCTGTCTCAAATTTAGATCCTTTTGAGTCATTAAGTACTTTAGACTCTTATGATCCGAATAGACGTGGCATTTCTCACCGAAAAGATAGTGATGCCATATCTTCAAAGCAAAGACTATAGCGGCCAACTCGAGGTCGTGAGTCAGATAATTCCTCTCATGTGGTTTCAACTGCCTCGAAGCATAGGCTACAACTTTTCCCTCCTGCATCAAAACACAACCCAGCCCATTTAAGGATGCATCGCTGAAAATAACAAATTCTTTACCCGACTCTGGCTGAACAAGTACCGGAGCTTCCGTTAACAGAGTTTTCAGCTGATCTAAACTCTTCTGACACCTTTCCGACCACTCAAATTTAACGTCTTTTTGCAACAGTTTTGTCATTGGAGCTGCTATCATAGAAAACCCTTTCGCAAAACGTCTATAATATCTAGCATGTCCTAGAAAGCTACGAATCTCAGAAATATTCCGCGAGGGTTTCCAATCAAGTATGGCCGAAATTTTACTCGGGTCAACCCGAATGCCCAATGCTGAAATAACGTGCCCCAGGAAGCTAACTTCATTCAACCAAAACTCACATTTGCTGAATTTCGCGTATAGATGTTTTTCACGCAAAATCTGCAGCACTAATCTCAAATGTTCAGCATGTTCGGATTCGTCTCGAGAATAGATCAGTATATCATCTATAAACACAACTACAAACCGATCTAGATACGGTCTGAATACTCGATTCATCAGATCTATGAAAATTGCATGGGCATTAGTGAGCCCAAACGGAATCACCAAAAACTCATAATGGTCGTATCTTGTCTGAAAAGCAGTCTTCGGTATGTCCGATTCCTTAACTCGCAGCTGATAATATCCTGATCTCAGATCAATTTTCGAGAACACTGAGGCTCCCTTAAGCTGATCAAATAAATCGTAGATACAAGGCAACGGGTATTTGTTCTTTACAGTCACCTTATTGAGCTGTCGATAGTCAATGCACATTCTCAAGGTTCCATCCTTCTTTTTCACAAATAAAACGGGCGCACCCCAACGAGAGAAACTCGGCCTGGCGAAACCTTTATCCGTCAATTCTTGCAACTGAACCTTCAATTCTTTTAACTCAGTCGGTGCCATTCTGTACAGAGCTATCAAAATCGGGGTGGTTCCTGGTACTAGTTCAATCCCAAACTCTACCTCACGAACGGGTGGTAATCCCGGTAATTCCTCCGGGAACACATCTGGATATTCACTAACAACCGGTACTGATTCAATCTTCTTTTCAGTTACCTTGCTGTCAATCACATACGCAAGATAAACTTCGCAACCCCTTCTCAAATACTACCGAGCCAACATTGAAGATATGACAGCAGGTAACCCATTCAGATCCGCAGACTCAATTCGGATTATCTTATTATTCTGGCATCTTAAATCATTAGTCTTTCGTCTGCAATTAACTATCGCATCGCGAACTGTCAACCAATCCATACCGAGAATGATGTCGAACTCGTCGAAAGGTAATAACATCAAATCAGCCGGAAAACACATGTTTCGAGCCAACAAAGGGCAATTTTTGCACACTTTATCAACTAATACACATCGACCAAGGGGGTTTGAAGCCCGAATCATAAACTCAGTAGACTCAACAGGTAGAGTCTTACTGGATACTAATGTCTCGCACACATATGACTGAGTTGAACCGGGATCAATCAAAGCAGTTACACTAGTATCGAAGAGAGTGAAAATATCGGTGATAACGTCTAGAGATGAAACCTCTTCTCTAGCACGGATGGCATAAGCTCTAGCCGGTACACGGGCATCTAATCGAACAACCGCAACTGTAGTCCCCCCTGTGCACCACTCCTAGCTCCCCCAAAATGAGATGGTCTGCCTCTGGCTGTAGTGCCGCTCGATCTTGCACTCTGAGCAGTACCCCTTTCAACGGTCTTCGGGCAATCCCGTATGAAATGGTCCTGCGAGCCACACTTATAACAAGTGCGAGAAATGGATTTACCCCAGCACTCTCCAAAATGTCGTCTGCCACATTGATGACACTCCGATTTGCTTGATTTTATATTGCCAACACTAGCAACTGACGTAGCCCGAGAACTCACTGGTGGTCGTTCTTGTATAGAAATCCCGATGTTAGGTTTGGATCGACTATCGTCATTCTTGAACTTCTTCATAGCCAACTATGAAAATTTACTCGCAGTTCTCTTCCGAATGTCTTTAGATTCAAGCTCAGCTTTCCATTTTTCTTTTCCCAGTTCTTCTGCTTTACAAGCTCGTTCAACTAGAACAACGAACTCGTTAATTTCAAGAATACCGACCAAAAGTTTTATATCTTCATTTAAACCATCCTCAAATCTCCGGAACATAACAGCCTCCGACGAAACACATTCGCGAGCATAGTGACTAAGTTATACAAACTTGCGCTCATATTCGGATACAGTCATACGACCCTGTTTAAGCTCCAGAAATTCCTTGCGCTTAGAGTCTATGAAGTGCTGACTTACATACTTCTTACGAAATTCCATCTGAAAGAAGTCCCAAGTAATTCTTTCTTTTGGAACGACGGATACGAGTGTATTCCACCAATAGTAAGAATCCCGTAATAATAATATGGCACACTTTAGGCACTCATCAAGTGTGCAAGACAACTCGTCAAAAACACGAACAGTATTACCGAGCCAAAATTCAGCTCGCTCTGCATCGTCCTCATCCTCAGCTCTAAATTCTTGAGCCCCGTGCTTTCTAAAACGATCAACAGGAGGCTTATTTACTTTTTCAGGATTGGCAACTGGGGGTATCACTGGTACTACAGGGGGAATATTCGAATTCAGAGGTGGTTGAATAGCCGGATTGGTTCGTATGTACTGACTGAACCAATCATTCATCATACTATAGAAGGCTTGTTTAGCCCCCTCATCCGGATTACTTGTAGCTGGTTGAGATTCTCTTGGCGCGGTCCCTTGCACGGGAGCGGACGCCACACTCTCAACGTCATCAGCTACGACCCGCTCGGGATCAGGATCCATTACTATAAAAAAAATGAATACATTTTACTGTCAGAAGTCATCATACTATCATAGCATAAATTATGGCATGTAAAGATAGACTCACATGCGCTACGTTAGTCCGAGAACCGACTAAACCGTAGCTCTAATACCAATCAAATATAACACCCCTAACCCGTATCTGTCGCCGGATTAGGGTTACGAGGTATTACCAGAAGAATTCAACTTCCATATAACCACATAATCACATAAATCTCATTCGCAATCATTTATATTTTAAACTTTTGCTAGCTAAACATATGAATCATACTTCATAGTTCAATCAAATTTCATTTCGAACGTATATCATGTTTACTAGCCAAAGTACATGTCTCAAGCTACCCAAATACCATATAATACATATATGTATATAAATCATGAGTTTATTAATCAAGACTATATACGGCATTAAAAAATAGATATTATGAAAAGACTTACCTATCGTATTTATTAAAGCCAAACATACCTATTTCGATTACAAGCTCATTCATAAATAACCATGTTATTATTCTATCTTGCAAAACATCATTTATAGTTATGATCGATCAACTCAAAGTATACGTAGATCATTAGCATACTAGCATGTATAATAGCATTTCAAATTTGTCTTTACTCGACTAATTCATCTCATTTAAACTATAGCATACCCACAACTTCATGTAAACTTAAATTATGCCATATGTACATATACCATAACCGAATTATCATGACTAACATTCAAACATTTAATAAAGAACATTTAAAAATCAAGTTTAAACCAAAGAGGTCAAACCATTTTCACAAAGCATCATGATCATTATTTCTCAACTTTTAACTAAGTAAAAGACTAATTACATCAAGTACATCACTCACATACATATATACCATGAAATAAACATTTCAAATTGAACTTATAGCAAGGCCGAATATTAACTACATTAATACCATAACCAACATTACCAAATCATACTCAAGCATAAAAACATAGCAATTTTCGCATGGCATATGTATATATATATATATATTTACAAGTCTTTCAAATATATCCCAAAAGATTAAATCTATACATGCCATAAGATTCAAAACAGAAACATCTACTAAAATAACAATGTAGGTGATAGTATGATGAACTTCCAAGATAATCCCCAAGCGCTGCCAAGCTCCAAAAAGAAAACTACAAATACAAAACAACCGAGAACAAAGTAAGCCTTCACAACTTAGTATGATTAAGCAGTTTACACACACTCACACACACACACACACACACACATATATATATATATAAACTTATTCAGGGTTTCAAATTTGACTTATTAATAATATCCATACCAAACAACACCAACAATTAAAAATTTAAATACATATCCACATCGTATGCTTATAATAACTTCCATAACCATCGCCACATACTAAGTAACTAGCACACATGTCATATAATTGCCAAATCTTCTACTTACATTCCAAGCCACTAAAAGTCTCAAGATAGTAGGTATAATACATACCTCTAGTTTACTTACCTCCCCGGACTTAACTGATTGGACATAACAAGTGACAATATACTCGTACATTTCCATATACTTAATATCATTGTTAATAGAAATCTTTTATCGAATTTCATACCTACACACTTGTTATTACGATTTAGTAACGTATCGCTCACATAGAGTCGTTACTTAGCACATCTTGTAACGTATCGCTCACATAGAGCCGTTACTTAGCACATCTTGTAACGTATCGCTCACATAGAGCCGTTACTTAACACTTCTCCTAATGTACCGCTCACATAGAGCCGTTACTTATTACATCTCGTAACGTATCGTTCACATAGAGCCGTTACTTAATACATCTCGTAACGTATCGCTCACATAGAGCCGTTACTCAACAATTCGCATACATAGTGCTTATTATAACCTGTCATTCAATCGAATATAAAATTTATATAAAAAAAATCCAATTCACATCTTCACATATAAGCACATACATATATGGATAACATTTATGATTTAGCAATCCAATTCTATATTACATTCAGCTTAGACAATATCAAATCACTGACAAACCTTTTTAATATATATACTCATATTCCATTTCAATATTTCACATATCTAAAAGTATCAATATCATGTAAATGCACGTTTCATGCAATTGTCTTAACATCCAAATAACCATACATTCGGCTAAATTTTACTAAGACCATTAATACATTCGGCTATGTGTATTTAATACACTTACCACTATTCAAATTAAGCATATAATAAGGTATAAAATTCAATTTAATCCAATTGCTTAAATTATACCTCAGAATTCAACGGATTAGGGTTTTTCGGTTACTCGTTTAGTTCCGCCTTTCCTCGATCTAATCACATGTCTTTATGCTCTTGATCTAAAAGATTCCAATTTAAGCTTATTCAAATATCTTTTCCTTCAATTTAATACAAAAATCACATAAATGGGTAAATTACCATTTTACCCTGACATTTACAACTTTTACAATTTAGTCCTTATTGCACAAAACACAAAATACACATAATTTGGAGTCACTCCTCTAAGGCTGAATACTACCAATGCCCTTAAAAGGCTATACAATTTGTTTATTTCACATTCGGACCCTAAGATTTTACAAATTTTATAATTTCATCCTAATTATACAAATTTATCAGAATTTCCAGTTCAAAGTGTGTTAATTCAAAACATAGCATCAATATTTTATCATCAACATTTTGAAACCTATGCATTCATCAATGGCTAAATGTCTAACATACATCAAATTCAAAAATTTCCACATGGGTCGAGTAGTATTCGAAGCAACGATCTCAAAAACGTAGAAATTAACAAAAACTGAGATAACCACATACCTTAATTTTGGTTTAAGAATGGTCGAACCAAGCTTGGCTTATTTCTTCCTTCCTTAGTCAAAAAGATGAACAAACATCTTTTATTTTATGTTTTATTATCATATATTAACTAATTGTTTATTTACTAATATAACCTTACTTTATAATTTAACAAACATTATAATATAAGGTTAGTTAAGTACTTGGCCGGCCACTAACTTAAGGATGGTCTTTTTGCACTCAAGAAGCTTCCAATTTAAAAGACATCCTCAGTTTGGTCCTAACACATTAAACCATCAAATTTTGACTTTACGCGATTAAGTCCATTTTAATAATTCGACCTTCAATCGATAAAATTAAATCACAAAATTTTCACACTTAGCAATTCACACATAACAGACTTGAAAATAATATTTTTAAAATTTTTTTGACTCGGACTCGTGGTCTCGGAATCACTGTTCCGATTAGGGCTAAATTCGGGCTGTTACAACTAAATTGTAAAAAGTGTAAAATTTGAGTTCTATATGTTAAAAGTGTCCAATTGCCATGAGATTTTAAATTGAAGGTCCTTAGATGGTAATTTGGTTATTTGGACAAAAATAGACATGAGGTAAGATAATTTTTAGTGTTTTGAGAAAAAGGCATTTTGGTTATTTGGTTAATAAAGAATAAAAAGGGAAATAAAGCCAAAATTTTGTCCATATTCTTCAACCTTGGCCGAATTTTACAAGACACCATATCTATGGTTTTGTTCAACTTCCAAGCCTGATTATAAGTACATCCTAGCCCCGTTTTTAATGCTCTTTACATTTTTGAAGTCGTATTCACCCATCTTTCTATTTCTCCCATTATTTTGAAGTAGGGTCGATGTTTGAAATTTGACCCATGTATGATATGCATGTGTTTTGATGTTATATGGTAGAAAATGAAAGTTTGATGTGTAATAAACAACTTTTACTAAGTGATTTTTCATGAAAATACTTAAAAAGGACTTATTTGTAAAAAGTTGTAAAATGGGTAGTAAAAATCTAATTTGATGAAAAATATGGGATGATATGAGCATGTATATGGTTCGGGTAGGCTTGGGTAACAAAGAAATTGAATGCATTTTGATTTACGAGCCTAGGGACTAAATTGTAAAAATGTGAAACTTTAAGGGTAAAAAGATAATTTTGCCATAATGTGATGTTTGGACTGATTTGAGTAATATGAATACTAAATAAGCTAAATTTGCTATTATAGATTAAGAAAAACGAAGTTTGGACCTTGATCGGGGAAAGAATAAGATGTTTGACGATTAAATCCTTTCCTACTATTTTTGTACCGAGGTAAGTTCGTATGTAAATAATGCATCGTTATTTATGCTTTAATTGCTTTAGTATTGCATGAATTATGATTTACTCATTGAATGTAATTCGACAAAGTTTCGACAAGAGAGAGATTTCGTGTAAGACCATAGTTGGGCTATTGGCATCGATATGAGATCCCATGTAAGACTGTATCTGGGATATGGCATTGGTGTAGTAAAATGTGTGCGAGATTTCTCGAGTATCCTTTAGTATTCCAAGTGGCTCAACGAGAAACTTAACGGCAAAGTTTAAGTTGTGAAAGAATATGGTAAGATGTGAAAGATTATGGTAAGTTGCAAGTTGGTATAGGTATGTACATAAAACTCATGCTTAATGAGCTCGATATGTTATGAAACCTCAGGTTGGTTAGATTGAGTAAGTTATGATAAGATTTTAATAACATCTATGCTAAGCTTGATTATGAATTCACAATGACATTTGTGTTAATTTACTTTATATTAAATATATGTTAAAGTGTGTATGATGCTTATTATTTGCATAGGAACTTACTAAGCTTTAAAGCTTACTCCCTTTCTTTTTCCTTTGTCTTATAGTGTCACAAAGCCAGCTCGGGGATCGAAGAAGGTCATAGATCCATTCACATTATCAAATTATCATATTGGGTACCTATGAATTCAATATTTTGAGTTATGGCATGTATAGGGACTTGGTCTTTTTGTTATGTGTCATAGTTGATTTGGCCAAAAGTGTTGGCTTATGTTAGTTGATAATTCATTTTGTAAATGGCCATTGAAATTGGCTAATATTGGTTATGTATATATGCAAATGATGATGTCTTTCATGGTTGTGGATTTTGCATGGTTTGAGATGATAAGTTTGAGATGTTGTATATGATAGAAAATAACATGTGAATGATATATTGATATCTTGTTTGTGGTTGAATTGGTTGTATGAATATGCTTGGATTGGTGCTATGTTTTGTTGTGTAGGTTGGTGCATGGAAGAGTGGCAAAAAGGCTTGGTAAATAGCCTTATATTTTTCCACACGGGTAGACACATGGGCGTGTGTCTAGGCCGTGCGCGACACATGGTCTGCCCTACGTGCTTGTGTTTCAACCATGTGTCCCCTGCACCTTAATAGTTGCAAAATAGAATGCTCAGTAATGAGCACACGGCCAGAGACACAGGTAAGTGTCTCAGCCTTGTGGACGGCACGGCCTCGAACACGGGCGTGTGCTCTAGCCTTGTGAAGTCTGCACCTATTTTATGAAAAATTATGAAAATATAATCGATCACACGGCCTAAGCATACGGGCTTGTGCCTTGGCCGTGTGACCTCAATTTGATGATGACATCATAAACAGAATGCTCCCTAATTTGAACACGGCCTGAAGCACGGGCTTGTCTTAGGGTCAGATGGGCTTATCCCGAACCCACACGAGTGTTTGACCCCTTTTTCATGAAAAATTTTCTAAGTTTTCCAAAAGATTCCAGAGGTCTTGGTTTAGTCTCGAACCACTTCCGAAGCATGTTTTGGGCCTCGTAGGCTCATTTTAGGGACGATATGAATGTTTTTGAAAAGTTTTAAATTTGAGTGGAAATTAATGTCTTGATTTTGAATGTTTGCTTGTGAATAAGCCTGGTAATGCCTCGTACCCTATTTTGGCGTCAGATACGGGTAAGGCGTGTTACTTTTAGTGTAAGAGTCTAGCTATACATGCCATAAATGAACTGTGATAGTATGATAACTCCTGACAATTGTAAATTGTGGTTTCATATAGTAATGGATCCCAAACGAGCTGAGGGTGATGAAGTCGAGAGTAATGCACTGGCTCCCGCTCAAGGGGTAGCGCCGTCTGATAGTAGACCACCTACGATAAGTCAGGGAGAAGGAGGCAGGGAAGCCTTTCTCCATATGTTGAATGAGTGGTAAACGGAATTTGTTCGAACAAATCCGACTGCCCAACCTCCTCCAACCCACTCATTCCTCGACCGGTTCCCGTAGTGCTACAAGGTATGGACTTTGTAAGAATGAATAAGCCCCGGGTTGATAAGATTTGAAAGCATGGGGTTGAAGATTTTAGAACGAATGTGAATGATGATCCCGAAAGAGATGAGTTTTGGCTCGAAAACTCCATCAAGGCATTTGATGAGTTGTCTTGCACATCATATGAGTGTTTAAAGTGCGCTATCTCGCTTCTGAGAGATTCTGCATACCATTGGTGGAATACACTTGTATATGTAGTTTCGAGAGAAAGGGTCGCCTAGGACTTCTTTCAAGATGAGTTTTGAAATAAGTATATTAGCCAATGGTTTATCGACCAGAAACGTAAAGAACTTCTTGAGCTAAAACAGGGTCGTATGACAGTGACCAAATATGAGGTAGAATTTGTCAGACTAAGCAAATATGCTCAAGAGTGTGTTTTTACAGAGGCTATTATGTGCAAAAGATTTGAGGATGGATTGAATGGAGATATTCGTGTGTTAGTCGGGATTTTAGAGTTGAAAGAGTTTGTGGTATTAGTTGAACGGGCTTGTAAAGCCGAAGTATTGAACAAAGAGAAGAGGAAAGATGATCTTGAAGCTAGAGACTCGAGGAAAAGACCGATGAGTAAGTCATTTCCATCTCAATCTAAGAAATCGAAAGAGATGTATTCCCGTTCGAATGTTTCATCGGGGTATTCAAGCAGAGATCGTGAGAAACAACATTCAAGTTTTAAATCTCAAGCTACTTTGATGGCAAGTGTGGGTAATGTAAAGTCTAATAGACCCAAATGTCAACAATGTGGAAGAAGACATCCCAGTGAGTGTAGGATGAATAACTGTGCTTGTTTCAAGTGTGGCTCTCAAGAGCACTTTATCTGAGATTGTCCTGAAATGGCTGAGAAGGAAAAATTTTAGAGTGTGAGGCCGAGTAATACTGCTAGCAGAGGTAGGCCACCGAGAAATATCGAAATGGAGCTAGTAGTAAAGGTGTGACGAAAGATACAGTTGTGAGATCCGAAGCTCAAGCACCTGCTAGAGCTTATGCCATTCGTGCTCGCGAAGAAGCGACATCTCTCGATGTTATCACTGATACTTTTTCTTTCTATAATACTAATGTAGTTGCATTGATCGATCATGGATTGACTTATTCTTATGTTTGTGTGAAATTGGTAATTAGTAAGAACTTGCCTGTTGAATTTACTGAGTTTGTGATTAGAGTGTCAAACCCTTTAGGCAAACATGTACTAGTTGATAGAGTTTGCAAGAATTGTCCATTAATGATTCGAGGTCACTGATTTTCAACTTATTTAATGTTATTTCCATTTGATTAATTCGATGTTATTTTGGGCATGGATTGGTTGACATTGCATGATGCCGTAGTGAAATGTAAAAGAAAGATTATTGAACTGAAATGTGAAAATGGTGAAATTCTTCGAATTGATTCAGATGAATCAGGTGCGTTACCCATTGTAATTTCTTTGATGTCTGCCCAAAGATATGTAAAGAAAGGTTGTGAAGCTTATCTTGCTTATGTGTTGAATACAAGAGAGTCTGAGTTGAAAATTGAGTCAATGCCTATAGTTTATGAATATCCAGATGTTTTCCCAGAAGAATTGTCTGGGTTACCACAAGTTAGAGAAGTTGAGTTTGGTATTGACTTAGTACCAAGGACCTCGCCAATATCTATTGCTCCATATAGAATGGCTCCGACCGAATTGAAAGAGTGAAAGACTCAGTTACAAGAGTTGACAGATAAAGGTTTTGCAAGACCAAGTTATTCTTTCTGAGGTGCTCCAGTGTTGTTCGTAAAGAAGAAAGACGGGACTACGAGACTTTGTGTAGATTATCGACAGCTCAATAAGGTAACCAGTAAGAACAAGTATCCTTTGTTGAGGATTGATGATTTATTTGACCAACTGAAAGGAGCGACAGTGTTCTCGAAGATAGATTTAAGATCTAGTTACTATCAGTTGGGAGTAAAAGAGGCGGATGTGCCGAAAACCGCTTTCAGAACAGGGTACGGATACTATTAATTTCTTGTCATGCCTTTTGGACTAACGAATGCTCCTGCAATTTTTATGGACTTAATGAATCGAATCTTTAGACCGTATTTGGACAAGTTTGTAGTTGTTTTTATTGATGACACTGATTTATTCTCATAATGCATCCGAGCATACTGAACACTTGAGAACTATTTTACAGACTTTGAGAGATAAGAAGTTGTATGCTAAGTTCAACAAAAGTGAGTTTTGGCTCTGAGAAGTCAGATTTTTAGGATATATTGTCTCAGGTGATGGTATTCGGGTTGATCCAAGTAAGATTTTGACAATTGTTGATTGGAAACCGCCAAGGGATGTATCTAAAGTTAGAAGCTTTTGGGGCTTAGCCGGTTACTACCACCGGTTTGTCAAAGGGTTTTCGATGATTGCTACCCCTATGACCAAGCTGTTGCAAAAAGATGTCAAATTTGTATGGCCCAAAAAATGTCAGCAAAGTTTTGAGAAGTTGAAAGCTTTATTGACTGAGGCCCCGATTTTAATGCAACCTAAACCGGGAAAGGAGTTTTTGATTTATAGCGATGCGTCATTGAATGGATTGGGATGTGTGTTGATGGAGGAGGGAAAAGTGATAGCTTATGCCTCGAGATAATTGAGGCCACATGAGAAGAATTACCCAACGCATGATTTAGAACTAGCTGCTATTGTGTTTGCTTTGAAAATTTGAAGACATTATCTGTACGGTGAGAAGTGTGATGTTTTTATTGATCATAAGAGCTTGAAGTACTTGATGACTCAAAAATATTTGAACTTACGGTAACGAATATGGCTTGAGCTACTGAAAGACTATGAGTTGGTGATTGACTATCACCTGGGTAAAGCGAATGTGGTCGCCAACGCCTTGAGTAGGAAATCTTTGTTCGCTTTGAAAGCAATGAATACACGGTTGACTTTGTTCAGTAATGGTTCGATTCTTTCCAAGTTGAGAGCTAGGCCGTTGTTCCTTCAACAGATTTGTGAGGCTCAGAAATGTGATAGTGATTTGCAAGCTAAGAGAGCTTAGTGTGAATCGGGCAGTGATTCAGATTTTCATGTCGAATTCGATGATTATTTGATGTTCCGAGGTAGATTTTTTGTACCAAGTACCTTCGAGTTTACTTCAACCAGTGATGGTACCCGAACGAAAATAGGACAGAATTACGATGGATTTCGTAACTAGACTACCTCTGACTCCGAAAAAAAAGATGTCGTTTAGGTCGTTGTTGATAGATTGACGAAATCAGCTGATTTTATTCCCGTACGTACCGATTATTCGCTTGATAAGCTAGCTGAGTTGTACATTTCTAAGATTGTAAGATTGCGGGGTGCTTGCTTCGATTATTTCGGAAAGAGATCGGAGGTTCACTTCGAGATTTTAGAAGAAGCTATAAGAGGCTTTGGGTGTGAAATTGAATTTTAATACTACATTTTATCAACAGACCGACAGTCAATCTGAAAGGGTAATTCAAATACTTGAAGATATGCTTCGATGCTGTGTTTTAGAATTTGAGGGTAGTTGGGAAAAATATCTGCCATTGGTCGAATTTGCCTATAACAACAGCCATCAGTCGAGTATAAAAATGGCACCTTATGAGGCATTGTATGGCCGCAAGTGCTGAACACCTTTATATTGGATAGAGCTTAATGAGAAACAGATTCACGGGGTTGACTTGGTTAAGGAAACTGAAGAAAAAGTAAAGGTAATCCGAGATTGCTTGAAAGTCGCTTCAGATCGACAAAAGTCGTATGCAGACTTGGAAAGAAAAGAGATCGAATTTCAGGTCGGTGAAAAAGTCTTTCTAAAAGTATCTCCGTGGAAGAAGATTATAAGATTTGGCCGTAAAGGCAAGTTGAGTCCATGTTTCATTGGGCCGTACGAAGTTATTGAAAGAATAGGGCCAATGGCATATGGTTAGCTTTACCGATAGAGTTGGAAAGAATCCATAATGTGTTTCATGTGTCCATGCTGCGACGTTATTGATCAGACCCTTCACATGTGATTTCTCCGACAGAGGTTGAGATTCGACCTGATATGACTTGTGGTGAAGAACCAATCAAGATTTTGGCTCAGGAAGTTAAACAGTTAAGAAATAAGAGTATAGCCCTAGTGAAAGTTTTATGGCAATGACACGGAGTCGAAGAGGCTATGTGGAAACCTGAGGAAACTATGCAAAAATAGTACCCAAACCTATTTTCTGGTAAGATTTTTGGGGACGAAAATCCCTAAGGGGGAGAGTTGTAACAGCCCGATTTTTGGCCTAGTCGGAACGGTGGTTTTGGGACCACAAATCTGACACAACAAAGTTCATTTTTATTGTATTTCTATGGTCTACAGTTTCACAGAATGATTTCGTGAAAATTTCGTTCGAAAATTTTAACGTTTGAGCACTCAATTTAGCGAAAAGGACTAAATTCTAAAAAGTGTAAAAGTTGAGTTCTATATGTTAGAAGTGTCCAATTGCTATGAGATTTTAAATTGAAGGTCCTTATATTGTAATTAAACCTTTTTACTTTAAGTTGGACAAAAATAGACATGAGGTAAGAGGATTTTTAGTGTTTTGAGAAAAGGGCATTTTGGTCATTTGGTTAATAAAAGAATAAAAAGGGAAAATAAAGCCAAAATTTTGTCCATCTTCTTCAACCTTGGCCGAATTTTATAAGACACCATAGCTAGGGTTTTGTTCAACTTCCAAGCTTGATTGTAAGTACATCCTAGCCCCGTTTTTAATGCTCTTTACATTTTTAAAGTCGTATTCACCCGATCTTTCTATTTCTCCCATTATTTTGATGTAGGGTTCATGTTTGAAATTTGACCCATGTATGATATGCATGTGTTTTGATGGTATATGGTAGAAAATGAAAGTTTGATATGTAATAAATAACTTTTACTAAGTGATTTTTCATGAAAATACCTAAAAAGGACTTATTTGTAAAAAGTTGTAAAATAGGTAGTAAAAATCTGATTTGATGAAAAATATGGGATGATATGAGCATGTATATGGTTCGGGTAGGCTTGGGTAACAAAGAAATTGAATGCATTTCGATTTACGAGCCTAAGGATTAAATTGTAAAAATGTGAAACTTTAGGGGAAAAAAGGTAATTTTACCATAATGTGATGTTTGGACTGATTTGAGTAATGTGAATATTAAATAAGCTAAATTTGCTATTATAGATCAAGAAAAACGAAGTTCGGACCTTGATCGGTGATCGCTGAAATCAGAGCTTTAAAAATTTATAAAACGAATGATCAAACCTTGAAACTAACTCTGACAACGATTAAAGGCAAGTGTACCTATCGAACAGTAGTATAGCTTAGGCAAGACCGGATTGTCGAACCCAAAGGAACTAAAAGTACTAATACTAACTTTCTTTTTATTATTTAGCCGTAAATGAAGTGAAGTTGCTTTAATCTAAATTAACGACTACTAAGCTAAAGACACAAAGAGAAAAAGAACAAATTGGGAAATAACTTGACGAAAAACTCAGTTGATCACGACGATACCCTCAGGAAGAATCCACCTAGACTTCACTTGTTATTTAACATTGAACCATACGATTTATTCACTTAGTTTGATCCGTAGGACTCCCTAACATATATTAAACCCTCTCTCGAGGCGAATAACGTCTAACCCTAGGTTAATTAGTGGATCTCTCGTTCTCTTATAATAACCCCCTAGAATAGCATTAAATCGATCTATGGACTCCCATATTAGGTTTCACCCTAATTTGGCAAAATCTCGTAACCCTATCTCTAGGCGTTCGATCAACTCCGCTTAATTATGCTAGATCTACTCTTAAGCAGGGTCTATTCCTCCTCCACCTAAGCACATCAGATTTGGATTAAGCATGCATAATTAAGAACAAACTAAGTATTTATCATATAATTTAGGAAACAATAAAGAGATTCATCTAGGTTTCATCCCCTTCAGGTATCTGAGGGGTTTAGTTCATAACAAATAAAGAAAACATCTCAAAAGAAAAGAAAAAACAAAACATAAGAAATCCCTAAAACTCCCTGAAGGAACTAAAGGAGAAATCCGCCGTCTTGAGTAGAATTTCGGCTTCTTGGGATGGATCAACTGGCTAACTTCGAGCGATTCCCTCAATTCTGACCTTTCCGGCTTGGCTCCTTGGCCTAGCTCGACACCCCTCTTCAAAGGTGGTACTTAGGGGTTATTTATAGGCTCTTGGAATGCGATTCTTTCTCTCTTTTCCGACTAAAATTGTCTAAAGCCACGATAGGGGCACGACCATGTCACATGCCCGTGTGACTCGTCTTCAAGCCGTGTTCGGATTTCTAAGTTGAGGCACGGCCGTGTGGACTTTGGGCCAGGCCGTATCGATTTCGTGATATGGCCCATTTACTTCGTTTTGGGCCCG
This sequence comes from Gossypium australe, assembly GCA_005393395.2. Taxonomy (NCBI): domain Eukaryota; kingdom Viridiplantae; phylum Streptophyta; class Magnoliopsida; order Malvales; family Malvaceae; genus Gossypium; species Gossypium australe. The sequence continues at coordinate 61,699,000 of CM016614.1, read as the reverse complement.
TTTTATGTTCTTTTAATCCTCGGATGCTATCCTAGACATGAAAAGAAAGGATTAAGAGCACCTTTTTTACATAAATTGTGGAATAAATCATCGAAAAACAAGCTAAATGTGGGATTAAAATATGTTATAATTACGGTTTATCAAATATCCCCACACTTAAGCTTTTGCTTGTCCTCAAGCAAAATTCTCAACATACAATTAAAACGAACTTTCCATAATTCACAATTCCTACTGACAATGCCTTATCATAATTCATAGACAATTTATACATGGATAATTCAATTGAAAGAGTCCTAAAGATTCAAACAATGATAAGTCATTCATTTGTAATTCAAAAACGTGGGTGTCTCCCATTATCTGAATAATTACCTTTAATTCGAAATTGACAAGAGTTGACATCGTCATTATAGATTCACTCAAGTCACTCAAAGTGTTTAAGGTTCATAAAAAGAAGCACTCATACGTCGAGCCTGAAAAGTTAATCCCATAGGCTTGCCTGAAAATCAAATCTCCACCACTGTAAAATGAGATGATAAACAGATCAAAAGGTCTTTGTTAGGGTTGTAACGGGGCTAGGGTTAAGGTGTGGATAAAGGCTAAAATTAGAAGGTTAGAATCGAGATTGAATTGACAAGTACCTACCTAAGAATATTGAAATAGTATTCCATCAATTGATAATAATCTTAACAATACGAGCTTTTCTTTTGGAAAATAAACTTTAACTGTATAAGCTCACTATTAATACTGAATATACTTCGATATTTTTTTAAGAACAAACTAATAATAAAAGATGAATTCAACCCATAACCTAATATAATTTGGTAACTAATCAAATCATATCTCGATTAAAGGGTAGTCAAAAGAGATGGTGATAACAAATACAAAGGGTTTTTGGGTTATTAATATGTGAGTCAATAAAAAGGGTTGTTAGGATCAACGGGGTTCACTAGGGGTTAATTGTGAAGGTAGGCTATTTAGTGGACTGAGCGGGTTAAAACCTAGGCGCCTTTATCATCTCTGTATATCAAATCATGAATGTGGCCTCAACATGTATAAATGAGGCAAGTTCTAGAATAACAGTTCAAAGTTGACACACTGATAATAAAAAAGTGAGCACGAAAAAGGATATATGCTCTATAAGGCTCAAAATCTCACAAAAATTATGGGTGTTTTGACATCAATCTCATAAATTTCAAATTTCAAAGCAATATTCAAATTTAGGTTAACAACCTAGCAAAAATTTTAATTTTTGAAAAATAGACTTATCATGCTTGATTCTCTAGTATCTTAAAATTTAATCATCAATGCACAATTATCAATGACTTAATCAAAGGCATGTCAATAACAATCATAAATCATCAGAAACTTCATCCTAATTAGTAATATGAGAAATTTACTTAAAGACAAGACTAAATTCAAGGATTTGAGAATAATGCAGAAAGTTAGGCCCTTTTTTAGATAAATATTCACCCCCACACTTAAGATGTACATTGCCCTCAATGTACAAAGATAGGTATAACATTTATGGGATAAATCAAAAGAGAAGGGGAAAGAATACTCCTGAATTTTGGATGGTGTCCTTGGAGGATGGTAGAGGTCGTGGTGTGAAGAGGTCGGTCTGGATGACGAGCCTGTGCTAGATGAAAAAATTGGGGAGCTCGTAGAGGATTAGCTAGGAATTATTAGGACACATTTAAAATAACCTAAATATATAATGTAAGACAAGAAAGAAAAAGGAAAGGAGACTAAGAAAGAAAATAAAAATAAAGGAAATGTGGATGGACTGGAGAGTCCTTATTGATGGATGGTTCGCGAGGTGGGTGTAACTTCTAGGGCTGCAGAGGTGCTGGCGGTGGCAGAAGTGGCGTGGTTATCGTGGTGGTCGGCGTGATTCCCAAGCAGCCTGGCGAACCTGACACTAAGAAACTAAAATAAGTTAAACTAAATTAAGCATAACATTGTCAAAGAGAAAAGAAAAATAAAAACTAATTGGTCTCAAAGACCTTTGGCTTGGTGAGTAGACGAAGCTGCCGGCATGAACTCATGTTAATCGTTCTTCTTTAAGAAGACTATTGTTGGCCTTTTTCGCTTCTTCGACATGATGCTGGATGGCTCAAGGATCTAGAGTTTTATTATAAAGAGGAAAAAAATCTGAGAGGGAGAAGGGAGAAAAGAAAAGAAAGAAGAAATCAGATGAGGAGAAGGGGAAGGGCTGTGGCGTTTGAATAGGATTTCAAATTTGGCACGTTCCCACGCCCGTGGACCGGGGGCGTGTCAATTTACACGGCCGTCCCGCCCGGCCGTGTGTCTGTGCGTGTTGAATCTCCCTGGCCATTCTTCTGCTAACCACGCCCGTGTATGTGGAGTCAGTATGTTAGCACGGTTAGGCGGCACGGACGTGTTCTGCCCGTGGTCAACAAGTCAGTATCCTCACACGGTTGGAAGACACGGGTGTGTTCTGCCCGTGGTGTGTAAGTCAGTAGCTTCACACGGTCGAGAGGCACGGGCGTGCCATTTTTACGGAGCCCGTGGTTGGATCCGTGACGTCGAAAAGTGGTTGGGACTGATTCACACGGCCTCTGATAAGTCAGTACGGAGATTCTGGTGGTCCACACGGTCACGAACACGGCTGTGTGTAAGACCGTGTGACCTTGAAACTCTGCACTTTTGGTTAGTTGTAAAAGAAAAGAAAGAAGGGAAATAAAGAAACTGAAAATAAAATTGAAAGGAAATAAAGTTAGTGCTCGGGTTGCCTCCCAAGAAGCGCTCGTTTATAGTCTTAAGCTAGACTTTTCCTCGTAATTCTAAAAATCAGGGAGGTTTAAAGGTTTGAATATCTTCCCTCATGCTTACAGTTCTATTTTCTTGATAAAGTTTAAGTCGAGAAGCGTTTACCTTAAAAGTGCCGAATGTTGGACTGCTTACCTTGACTATTCCGTGGGGGAAGATATCGTGTTCCTTAAGAGGAGTTTCTCCCTTTGTTTTCAGGCCTGTTATGATGATGTGAGGATCTGTGTAGTCTAACAGTACCTGATCTCCTATTTTGAAGTGATTTGATGTTCATACGAGCTTTTCTGGTGGTTCCTCTGGTTTTACTTCGTGTGGCCCTGGTTCTTCTTTGACGTGTGTCTTCTGCTCTTCTAATTTGTCGACCCTAAGGCTTTGTTCCTTATGTAATTCCTCTTTGTTGAATTGGGGTTTTGGCTCAGGGTTATATCATTGTGGTGTTTCCTGCGATGAAAGTTGCACAAATTGATTATCAAATGAATTTTCTTTCTTACCTCCATCGATTGTTGTCCTAGCTGAATCAAGGGCTTGAAGACTGATTGATTCGTCACCTCCACAAAGTATGAGTTTGCCTGTGGCAACATCAATTTTAGTCTTGGCAGTTGCTAAGAAGGGTCGTCCTAAAATTAAGGGGATTGAATTATCCTCATCCATGTCTAAAACAACAAAATCTACTGGGAAAACAAATTTATCGATTTTGACAAGAACATCTTCGATAATGCCCCTAGGAATTCTAACAGTTTTATCAGCTAATTGTATACTCATCCTAGTTTGCTTGGGCTTCCCTAGACCTAGTCGTTTAAACAATGTATAAGGCATGACATTTATGCTTGCCCCTAAATCAGCTAACGCATTATCAATAGTTAAACTACCAGTTAAACATGGAATTGTAAAACTCCTTGGATCTTTTTGCTTCTGCGGTAGTTTATTCTATAACATTGCTGAGCATGCTGCGTTTAATTCCACATGGTGCTCTTCATCTATTTTGCGTTTGTTTGTCAAGAGCTGTCTCAAAAATTTCCTCGAGTCTAGCATCTGAAAAAGAGCTTCAAGAAGAGGTAAGTTAATATGTAATTTCTTTAAAAGTTTAAGAAACTTACTGAATTGTTCTTCTGAATCATCTCTTTTCATCGCTTCGGGATAAGGTATACGAGGTTGGTACATTTGATTACCGGTTTCGGCTTTTCTTGCGTTACCTCTATTTTACCTTCGTCTGCCTCTTTGCTATTATGATCTGTGATGGCTTGAATTTGCTCCTTAGGGTTAATCTCGGTGTTGCTTGGTAGTCGTCCTTGCGGTCATTCACACATTAATTTTGCGAGTTGCTCGACTGCATTTGTGACTTCCTTGACTGACTTAGTAAGTTCCCCGACTCTTTTCTTGTTGTCTTTAATTGTTCTCTCAGTCTCGTGGAAACAGTTTTCTGTGTTTGCTATAAATTTTGATAGCATCTCTTCGAGGTTTGACTTCTTCTCTTGTGGATAAGGCTAATTTTGGAAGTTTTGAGGAGGCTGTTTCCTTTGATTTCCTTGATTTCCTTGACCACCCCACGAAAATTTTGGGTGGTTCCTCCAACCTGGATTGTAAGTATTACTATAGGGATTATTATTGGATCTGAAATTATTACCTACATAGTTCATCTGTTCGCTCTCTATTTTCGGTTGGTAGGGTGGGTACTCAGGATTCGCCACAGTTCTACTCACGTCGCACTGCATGACTGGATGTGCCTGCGAAGAACACAAACTATCAATCTTTTTATTCATCAATTCTACCTGTTTTGATAGTGTGGTTATTGCATCGAGGTTGTAAACTCCGGCTGATTTTGTTGGTTTTGTCCTTGTAACTTGCCACTGATAATTATTCAGTGACATCTCCTCAATGAACTCGTAGGCTGCTTCAGGAGTTCTATTGTTCAGAGTTCCACCGGCTGTTGAATCAATTAGTTGTCTCGTTGAGGGGTTTACACCGTTATAAAATGTTTGGACTTGTAGCCACAAGGGTATACCGTGGTTTGGACACCTTCTCAAGAGATCTTTGTATCTCTCCCATGCGTCGTAAATGTCTCTAGATCCATCTGCACAAAAGAAGATATATCATTCCGTAATTTGGCTGTTTTGGCCGGTGGGAAATATTTCAATAAAAACTTTTCAGTCATCTATTCCCATGTAGTGATTGATCCTCGTGGTAACGAGTTTAACCACTGTTTGGATTTATTCCTTAATTTGAAAAAGGGAATAACCGAAGACGTATGGCATCATCAGAAACGCCATTTATTTTTTAGGTATCACAGAACTCTAAAAATTAGCTATATGCGTGTTTGGATCTTCGTCCTGCAAACCATCAAATTGAACAAATTGTTGAATCATTTGTATTGTGTTAGGCTTTAATTCAAAATTGTTAGCAGCTATAGCAGGCCTAACAATACTTGATTCCGCTCCTGTTAAATGCGGTTTAGCATAATCAAACATAGTACGTGGAGCATTTTTTCCCCCACATCATGTGGTGGTGGATTATTCTCGTCCATCCCTTTAGTAGGATTGGATCTGCCTTCTTGCTCTTCCTCTATGTAATTTAGGGCTCGCCTGATTTCTCTGTGAGTCCTACGAACGGTAGCTTCGATTTCACTACCGTATACCAAAGGTCCTGTCGGGTTCCTTCTAGTCATAAACTAGAGGTACCTGCTAGGAAAAGAAAAAAAGAAAATTTAGCAAAAATTTAAATTTAGCCTAAAAAATAAAATTGCGAATAACAAAAAATAATGGCTAAAGTAATAAAAATAGAGCTTTCTTAATATTTTAGTTCCCCGGCAAAGGCGCCAAAAACTTGATCGCTGAAATCAGAGCTTTAAAAATTTATAAAACGAATGATCAAACCTGGAAACTAACTCTGACAACGATTAAAGGCAAGTGTACCTATCGAACAGTAGTATAGCTTAGGCAAGACCGGATTGTCGAACCCAAAGGAACTAAAAGTACTAATACTAACTTTCTTTTTATTATTTAGCCTAAAATAAAGTGAAGTTGCTTTAATCTAAATTAACGACTACTAAGCTAAAGACACAAAGAGAAAAAGAACAAATTGGGAAATAACTTGACGAAAAACTCAGTTGATCACGACGATACCCTCGGGAAGAATCCACCTAGACTTCACTTGTTATTTAACACTGAACCATACGATTTATTCACTTAGTTTGATCCGTAGGACTCCCTAACGTATATTAAACCATCTCTCGAGGCGAATAACGTCTAACCCTAGGTTAATTAGTGGAACTCTCGTTCTCTTATAATAACCCCCTAGAATAGTAGTAAATTGATCTATGGACTCCGATATTAGGTTTCACCCTAATCCGGCAAAATCTCATAACCCTAGAGATCAACTCCGCTTAATTATGCTAGATCTACTCTTAAACAGGGTCTATTCCTCCTCCACCTAAGCACATCAGATTTGGATTAAGTATGCATAGTTAAGAACAAACTAAGTATTTATCATATATTTCAGGAAACAATAACAAGATTCATCTAGGTTTCATCCCCTTCAGGTATCTGAGGGGTTTAGTTCATAACAAATAAAGAAAACATCTCAAGAGAAAAGATAAAACAAAACATAAGAAATCCTTAAAACTCCCTAAAGAAACTAATGGAGAAATCCGCTGTCTTGAGTAGAATTCCGACTTCTTGGGATGGATCAACAGGCTAACTTCGAGCGATTCCCTCAATTCTGACCTTTCCGGCTTGGCTCCTTGGCCTAGCTCGACGCCCCTCTTCAAAGGTGGTACTTAGGGGTTATTTATAGGCTCTTGGAATGCGGTTCTTTCTCCCTAAGTATCCTTTTCCGACTAAAATTGTCTAAAGCCAGGATAGGGGCACGGCCATGTCACATGCCCGTGTGACTCGTCTTCAAGCCGTGTTCGGATTTCTAAGTTGAGGCACGACTGTGTAGATCGGGGTTGAGGCTGTGTTCTAGATGCTCGTCAAGGCACGGCCGTGTGGACTTTGGGCCAGGCCATGTCAATTTCGTGATATGGCCCATTTACTTCATTTTGGGTCCGTTTTATGTTCTTTTCATCCTCGAGTGCTATCCTGGGTATAAGACATGAAAAGAAAGGACTAAGAGCACTTTTTTACATAAATTGAGGAATAAATCATCCAAAAACAAGCTAAATGTGGGATAAAAATATGTTATAATTACAGTTTATCAATCGTGGAAAGAATAAGGTGTTTGACGATTAAATCCTTTCCTACTATTTTTGTACTGAGGTAAGTTCGTATGTAAATAATGCATCGTGATTTATGCTTTAATTGCTTTAGTGTTCCATGAATTGTGATTTACTCTTTGAATGTAATTCGACAAAGTTTTGACAAGTGAGAAATTTTGTAACACCCTAAACCCGGCCTAGACGTTATCAAAATGAAGAGGTCCCAGGTGATACGGTCCGCTGTAGTACATTCCCTCACTGTGAGCCACCACTGGTACGCCTCATCCCGTAGAAGGGACACTGCTCCTTTCAATTTTTCCTCCGACGTGCAGTCCAGGTCATCCATAATCCGCTCAATTGCTTCCAGCCAGTATTCGGCTATGTTTGGGACCACACCAGAAATGCCCCTAAATATCTCAGCGCCATTGGCCCGAAGTCACTCAGGGATAGATTTTTTTGGCTATTGATCCAATCCTTGCTCCAGCAACCCGTTCCAAGACTCGTAACATCGCTTGGGACAAAGCATCGTCCCCTCCAGTTCTATCTTGAGGCCCTGCTTCCGCTACTGGCGATGCTGGCGCTTCGCCTTCCGGTACATGCCCTGATTCTAAGGATCCAGCCCCAGCACCCTAGCCCCTACCACGGCCACGTCCACCATGTCCACGTCCTCTAGTGCTCATGTTCTCTAGATCAAATTAATCTGATTAAAAATTTTATGAATTAGTATATCGTTCCAATGTTTATTAGTAATGTTTTATGCAAAGTATAGTTGTTGTTTTCGTAGATTGAACTTCCTAATGTCTCAGTCTCTACAGTCTTAACTCTTATAGCTAGTAGTCATACAACACTAATTCTAATATTTTCTTTCTAACATCATTTCATAATATCAAACAGAGTCAGAAGACTTACGGATTTGGTGCCGGAGACTCGGGTGCCATACTTCCAAAAAGACATACATTTCTTAAACCAGATTTTAAACCAATTTTGAAAAACGTTTTCGAACCCATTGCACAGTCGAGTTTTGCATCCAGGCTCTGATACCACAAAATGTAACACCCCAAACCCAGCCTAGACGTTACGACTGGATCTGGCATGTCACATGGAAAGGTTGTTAAAGAACTTTGTGATCGTTTAAAAATTTCGAGTTTTGGTTTAATTTCAAAAAAAAAAAAGAACAGACTTTATGTAATGGTTCTTGCAAAACATTATAAATATTACTAACTCCAGAGGGTTGTGTTATAATACAAAAATCAGAGGTTTCCAGAAGATGCGCCGTTTTGAAAAAGTTTTTGCAATTTCAAAAAAATCCCGATTTTAATTATCAATAGTTTGTGATCCATTCTTTAATTCTTTGGAAAAATAGTTTTTTACGTTTTTAAGAAAACCCCGTATCTATAAATTCAAAATAGACATTAAATGCGTTAAAAACAAAAAAAAAACAAATTAAAATCCCCGTGGCCTTATTACAAAACATAATCCAAAATTAAAATAAGTGTAAAGTTATGTAAAATAGAGTTTACTAAAGAAACAATGCATGGCCACCACAGAGTCCACCTCGGCTCCAGATCCGCGAAGCTATGGATTACCTGCAAAAATAAGCAGAGGGGTGAGTTACGAGAACTTAGTGTGTAATCCCCCACACGAACAATAACTGGGCCCGAGCCCACTCAATTACCAACTGGGCCTTAGCCCTTACGAAATCAAACTGGGCCTCAGCCCCATTAGCATGGTATAACAGATAATGAATGCAATGGAACCCAGCCCAACCTAATTATCCATCTGCTACACACCACCCGACCAACCAAAACACACCGGTGGGGATTTCTACAATCAACCCTCATCTGCTACACACCATCGATGGCAGTCACGCTGCTCATCGCCAAAATTGTGGCAGTGCCACCGAAATAATGTGATAGAGTCACCGAAATGTGTGGCAGAGCCAACGAAATGCACTTTCCCTTTCATCAATATCATATCCCTTTCCCATGCAACATGTCATAACGTCATAATATGATGGATGCAAACATATATCAACGTATGTTAGATAACCAGAACACACATCCAAATCATGCTAATTTACTCATAAGGGCATGGTCATAGTTTACTTACCTGGTATATCTCCAACAATACCCACTAGGATATTTCAACTGCGTTCCCATTACAAGTATTTCGGCTTTTAGTCGACACATAGTATTACACAGACAAAATGAAATAAAGGTGTGAGATTACACACCTGATTACGCGAAGAACTATACACTCCTGATCGTCGTCACCCTCACTATCATGAACCACTACGATCTGTCTATTCAGATCCGATGTCGCCTCTCTTCCACAACCTGGTGGGAAATCCTGAACGGCTGGTACGCTACGCCGTTAGAACTTAGGAGCAGAGACTATGAGTCCACTCCCCTCAGGCTCCTTTATCGATACCTCCTTAGAACGGCTAGCACTCGCATCCATAAAGAAAGTCTTGATCAGTACAGTACTTTCAGAGAGAAATGATGGTTGTCTAACAAAGAGGTTTGGTTATGGCAGAGTAACACGAAAAGGAAATAATCACAAAGAACCGAGAGAAGACTCCTTACCTTGATAAATGAGGAACCACACCACAACCGATTCTTCCTCGAATCAAAGATGAGTCGCGAGAGAAGCAGAAATTCGGCCTAACAGTCAAAGGTTACTCTTGAGTGTTTCAGCTTAAGAGAGAAGAGTAGAGGAAATAGAGATAATGAAAGGAAAATATAGTGTTACCTATTATTCGGAAGAACCCAAATAGGAGATTCGATCCTTAATGCCAATGATAAATCGAATGGAATGATGAGATTCGGCAACCAACGAACCCTGAAGCTTCAGTCCACAAAATGTTCGGCTATGGGTTAAAGAAGAGAAGAACCGATTCCAAAAGAGAAATGTAGAGGTTCGATTAATGGAGAAAAATATATAGAAGCAAAGAAGAAGTTTCGGCTATGGTGAAACTCAAGAGAGAAACAATTCAAAATGGCTACAAGAGAGGTTCAGCTATGGTGGAGAAAACAAATAGTAGGAGATGGGAAGAGAGATTTGGTCAAAGGAGAAAATAGTAAAAGGGTAGTGAAAGAGAGAAAAGTTTCGGTTAACTTGAGAGAAGAGGGAAAAGGTGATGAGAGTTGATGAGAATGAATGAAGGGGAAAAATGCACAAGTGGTCACCTCAAGATTCGGCTAATACCAAAGAGACAAGAAGAAGAAAAGAAGAAGTAAGAGCGTGCTGTGGTTTTGGTAAAGAAGAAGTGAAGCAAGATGGCCGAAATGTAAAAGAAGAAAGGACTTCTAAAATGGCTTTCAGTTTTACTATCTAAAAAAACACTTGCAGAACGGCACTCCCACACCCCTTATGACCGAATGTTGAAAATGCCTCAAGAACTAAGGAAAAACGGCATATACACCTACTAGCAAAAACCGAAAATGTTCCCTAGACACCTCTCCCACTTTAGGCCAAACACTTCACACACCCACACCCCATGATTCACTCCTTGATTTCCTCCCCCACTCACTCTCCATCCACCGTTTGAAATGGTTGACCAATTCAAACTCCCCAAACTCTTCTCCTCCATCCATTCAAACCTGTTTGACCCATTCCACTTCTCCTTGGTAGAGTCCCAACCGAATGCCACCTCTTCTCCTCCTTGAGCACAAAAATAAAGCCCCATGATGCAGCAGATGGGATTCGAACACTCTCCCTCCCTTCCATGATCCATTGTGACGCCAACACCACTCCACCAAGCGCTTCTTTGCGTCATCAAACACCAACAATTATGCTTAACCCTTGCTTCCCCTAGTTCTCTCCCTTTATGCCCAAAAAGAAAAATTTCACCAAAGCTCTGGCTCGAACCCAAGCCTCCCCAGGACCCCCAAACACACCTAAATAATAAGCTAAGCAAGCTAAAAACATGCAACAACACAGAAATGCCAGACCCCTAATTTAAGGATGTTACAAATATCCCAATTGAACCTTAGAAATAGATAGGATACAAATGTCATGACATTAGGGTTATTTGAGATTACGTGTAAGACAATATCTGGGATATGACATCTATATGAGATTTGGTGTAAGACCATAGCTGGGCTATTGGTATAGTAAAATGTGTGTGAGATTTCTTGTACATCCCAAAAGTTAGGGGTTAGTAGTTTTGTTTAAATCCATGTTATGTTTATTTGGCTTGCTATTTGAGTGCGTTTGGGGGTCCTATAGAGGCCTGGGATCGAGATCGAGCTTTGGAAAATTGTTGGTTTTGGCCGAATAAGGGGTCTTGTGTAGGGAAAATTCTGCTAAGGGGCTTGGTGGTAAGTATTTTTGGTTAGTAAAGAGTGTAGGTGCCGAATTCTTGCTTTTCTTTTCTGCTGAAAGTATCGAATTTCCTTTAGCTTTCTTTTGTAAGTTTTTGCATTTTTGGCATTATTTACTCAAGTGCTTTTGGGTTCTTCTTTTGGTCATTTTTCTTTTCTTTGTTTTGAGCACTGTTCATCTTCTTGTTTTTCTCTTTGAGACTTGGCCGAAACTCTCTTTGCCATCTCCTTCACACGTTCTTTTCTCTCATCTCTTTCTCTGATTCTTCAAAAGCTGAACCTATTCTTTTATCCTATTTTGGGGAATCGATTTCTCGGCTCTTTTGTCAATAGCCGAACCTCTCTTCTTCTACTTCTTTTTCTTCTTCTTTGCTTCTCTACTTTCTCTCCACTAACCGAACCTCTATTTTTCCCAATTCGAATCGGTGCTTCTTGAGTAGCCTGAAGCGTGAGGGACCATTTTCTGCCGAATCTACCTTGACCATTCGGCACCATTGTGAGTACAAGGTAATATTGTATTCCATCTTTTTCTTCTCTTAGCTTTTCCTTAAAGCAGAACCTCTTACCTTGTTGCTTTTGCGATCAAGGCCGAATCTGAGTCCTTCTCCATCTTGAGTACTCGTTCACTCTTCTTTTGGGTAGAAGCCGAAATCCTGGTAGTGCAACTATTGTTTCTGTGGCACATTGGTAAGTGTATCCTTGACCGATTAGAGATAGAAGTTCCCTTGTCTTGCTGAGTTTTGAAGGCCGAATAACCTTGCCTTTGTGAACTTGGAACAGCGGTATTGACTTATGTTCTTTGGTTAGGGACCCAACTTTGTAATCAAAGGGAGTAGTCAAGCGTGCTAGCAAAACAAGGAGTTGTCGTCGAGGTGGTAAGTATGGTGGTTCGTTATCGATCTCAATTTTAAGGAGTAGTGTGGATTATGAACTAATCATTGGCTATTGTAATCTTAGGTGTTTGGGAAGTGCCGAGTATCGTAAACTCGTATCAGGTGTGTACTCACACCATTCTGACTATAGATCGGCAAATGCAGAAAAGTCGAAATACCGGCAAATGATGCCACATGGGCGTGCAAACGTATGTGTGGTGAATTGAGCCTACGAAAATGTGTGCAAGATACGTGAGGCCACCATGAGCGTTCTCATAGGCTTAGGACGTTTTGGGCCTCGTTAGGATGAAATGGGCCAAATGGGCCTGTGGGCCCTACGTGAGTGAATATTATGGACGGATAGGAAATAAGGAGCCAGCCATGGCGATCACATGGCCAAAGGCAGTTTTGGGCCGAATGGGCCACATGAGAGTGTGGGCCCACCCTGGCCAAGTTTTGGGCTTTGAGGCCAAATACACCGTTTTGATTAAAAAATGATATTTGTGTCACTCGCGGTGATTGTAGACCTTCAGAAAGGTCATAAAATTACTGAAATCCTTCGATGGGTAAAATGACCAATATTCCCCTGAAGGGCAAAATAACCAAAACGCCCTTACATGTTATATGGTTATTCTTGTATGCGATTTATGATTGTTATCGTGTGGTTATTGTTTTATGTTGCATTCATGTGTTATTATGTTGCTTGGGGATAAGATTATTAATACGGAGGAAGTGCTAATAGGATCGCATGGTCGCTTGACGACTGTGGATCCACCGAAGGCTTTTTAGCCACCGAGCAGCCATGCTGCACCGATAAGTTGTGCCGCAACCGATGCTACATAAGGAGTGTAGGGATGGGTGGGCCGACTAAATCCCCACAGGAGTGCAGGGTTGGACAGGAAACAGAGTGCAGGGTTGGTATGGGCATTAACGCATTGTATTTATGGATTTTAATAATGAGATGGGCTTAGGTCCAGACAAATATGATATGTGACATTTTATATGGGTTAAGGCCCAACTAAGACTTTTATGGGCTAAGGCTCAATTGCCACTGTTACTGAAGTGGGCTTCGGCTCGGATTGTTGTGATTCATGTTCTTACTGACGAGGGTTGTACACACTGAGTTTTCGTAAACTCACCCCCTCTTTTCAATTTTTCACAGGTAATCCTCAGTAGGCGGTTCAACGTATTGGAGGACTCGGAGGTGGCCACACTACGAGCAGTTTTGGATTTTCGTATACTACTTTTTTTTATTTTATTTTGGGTTCATATTTTGTAATAAGGCCTCTCTTAAATTTTGATTATTAGTTTGGGATTTTTAGTTTATTATGTTTTAAATCTGCTCAACATTTGATCGCGGTTTTTCAAAACAATATCGGTTTTCAAAACAATTCACTTTTGCAACTAAGTTGTAAATATCACGTTTTCATAAGTCAATCATTTTAAATTAAGCTTTCGCATCGAACAAGGTTCTGAAGGTAATGACTTCTTAATAAATGTCGATTATTAATAACAATCGCAAACTGGGACTTTAGTTTTTAAATATTAAGAAGGGTTTTCAATGAAAACGCGATTTTCGAAAAAACACCTCAATGTGACACGTCAGATTTGGGCTTAACTTTTAGGACGGGTTTGGGGTGTTACATTTAGTGGTATCAGAGCCCGGTTGCAAAACTCGGGCTGTGAAATGGGCTTTAGCTTCTATTTTAAAGATGTTTACAAATGATTTTGAAGTGGTTTTGGAAGATTTTGTGTAGCACACAGAGTCTCCAACGCTGGACCAAGTAAGTTCTCATATCTATTTTAAGCTATTATACTGTATATAGGTACTGGGCTTACTTTAGATGATAGACTATGCAAAGACTCTTAGTTAGAGTAAAACTGAGGCCTGTAGGGGACTAAAACTGTAGTGAGCTTGCGATGGCGAAAAAACTCTTAACTATTACTTTCATAAAACATTTGTTTAAATGTTGGAACTATGAGCTAAATTCATAAAATTTCTAATTCAGATAATATGCGAAGTGATAATGAGTGCTAGAAGGGGTGCAAGAGGCCGCGGTAGATGTCGTGGAAGTGCTAGGGCTGGGTCATCAGCATCAGACCAAATGCCTAATGTCGAGGCGAGAGAAGCACCAGCTTCACCGGTAACCGAGACAGGGTCATTCGACCGAGTTGCTGGGGATGACGCGCTATCTCAGGCAATGCTTTGTATTTTGGAAAGAGTTGATGGGTCTGTTGAGCCTAATAATGTTATTGGGGGTCGTGGGTCGGTTACAGAGCGACTCCAGTCCAATGGAGCAGAGAACTTTAAGGGAATTTCTGGGGTGGCCCCAAGTGTGGCGGAGTACTGGCTAGGAGCCACTGAAAGAATTATGGATGACCTCGATTGTACGCCGGAACAAAAGTTGAAGGGTGCTGTGTCTTTGTTGAGGGATGAAGCATACCAGTGGTGGCTTACGGTAAAACAGGGTACCTCGTCTAATCGATTGACCTGGGAATTCTTCAGGTCCACATTTCAAGGAAAGTATGTGGGCACTAGCTATGTCAACACTCGTAGGAAAGAATTTCTGAATCTAGTTCAAGGTGACAAGTCTGTGGCTGAGTATGAGGCAGAATTTTTGTGACTTAGCCAGTATGCTCAAGGAATTGTGGCAACGGAGCACGAACGTTGTGTTAGGATCGAAGATGGCCTCAGGGATAGTTTCCAAGTGTTGATAGCTCCATAGAGGGAGCAGGACTTTGTCGCGTTAGTAGAGAAAGCTAAGATCACTGAGGATGTGAAGCGCTCTGAGCGTCTAAATAGGGAAAGAGAAAGGGGCAGAAATAAGAGGGAGTCTGAGCATTCCAATTCTGATTAGAGGTTTAAGAGAAGGGCTAGAGTAGATGGGCCAGTCAGAGCTGGGCCCCCTGTTTCTACTACTGGTTTATTACCTTGTGCTACTTCTGGGAAAGGTCATGTGGGTGAGTGCTGGAGAAGGACAGGGGCTTGTCTGAGCTGCGGTTCCATGGAACATCGTCTCAAAGAATGTCCCAAAAGACCGGATCTGAGGCAGGCTTCCGGTAGGGGTAATGTACAACCACTGAGGGGTGGACAGCAGCCGCCTAGAGGCCGTGGGCATGCAAGGGATAGAAATGGTTTGGGCCGTGGAACTCCAGGTAGAGGTACTGGTCTTGTGGAGGCGAGGCAGCCAGCATTGGTTTATGCAGCACGTCGTCGAGAGGACGGAGATGCTCCAGATGTGAATACTAGTATGTACTTTACTCGTAATGTGCTATTCCGTAGTGTGCTATTTATCTAGGTTGCAATTAGGTCTAGATTGCGCAGCAGAAGCATAGTGGTATAACCGGTATTGTGCGGCTATTAGATAGTTGGAAACTTTGAGGACGAAATTTCTTTACGGGGGGTAGAATTGTAACATCCCAAAAGTTAGGGGTTAGTAGTTTTGTTTAAATCCATGTTGTGTTTATTTGGCTTGCTATTTGAGTGCGTTTGGGGGTCCTATAGAGGCCTGGGATCGAGGTCGAGCTTTGGAAAATTGTTGGTTTTGGCCGAATAAGGGGTCTTGTGTAGGGAAAATTTAGCTAAGGGGCTTGGTGGTATGCAATTTTGGCTAGTAAAGAGTGTGGGTGCCAAATTCTTGCTTTTATTTTCCTCTAAAAGTGTCGAATTTCCTTTAGCTTTCTTTTGTAAGTTTTTGCATTTTTGGCATTCTTTACTCAAGTGCTTCCGGGTTCTTCTTTTGGTCATTTTTCTTTTCTTTGTTTTGAGCACTGTTCATCTTCTTGTTTTTCTCTTTGAAACTTAGTTGAAACTCTCTTTGCCATCTTCTTCACACGTTCTTTTCTCTCATCTCTTTCTCTGATTCTTCAAACGTTGAACCTCCTCTTTTATCCCATTTTGAGGAATCAAATTCTCGGCTCTTTTGTCAATAGCCGAACCTCTCTTTTTCTACTTCTTTTTCTTCTTCTTTGCTTCTCTACTTTCTCTCCACTAACCGAACCTCTGTTTTTCCCAATTTGAATCGGTGCTTCTCGAGTAGCCTGATGCGTGAGGGACCATTTTCTGTCGAATCTACCTTGACTATTCGGCACTGTTGTGAGCACAAGGTAATATTGTATTCCATCTTTTTCTTCTCTTAGCTTTTCCTTAAAGCCGAACCTCTTACCTTGTTGCTTTTGCGATCAAGGCCAAATCTGAGTCCTTCTCCATCTTGAGTACTCATTCACTCTTCTTTTGGGTAGAAGTCGAAATCCTGGTTGTGCAACTATCGATTCTGTGGCACATTGGTAAGTGTATCCTTGACCGATTAGAGATAGAATTTCCCTTATCTTGCTAAGTTTTGAAGGCCGAATAACCTTGCCTTTGTGAACTTGGAACAACGATATTGACTTATGTTCTTTGGTTAAGGACCCAACTTCGTAATCAAAGGGAGTAGTTAAGCGTGCTAGCATAACAAGGAGTTGCCGTCGAGGTGGTAAGTATGGTGGTTCATTATCGATCTCAATTTCGGGGAGTAGTGTGGATTATGAACTAATCATTGGCTATTGTAATCTCAGGTGTTTGGGAAGTGTCGAGTATAGTAAACTCGTATCAGGTGTGTACTCACACCATTCTGACTATAGATCGGCAAATGCCGAAAAGCTAAAATATCGACAAATGATGCCACATAGGCGTGCGAATGCACGTGTCGTGAATCGAGCCCATGAAAATGGGTGCAAGATGCGTGAGGCCACCATGAGCGTTCTTATGGGCTTAGGACGTTTTGGGCCTCATTAGGCTGAAATGGGCCGAATGGGCCTAACGGGCCTATGGGCCCTACATGCGTGAATATTGTGGACAGATAGGAAATAAGGAGCCGGCCATGGCGATCACATGGCCAAAGGCAGTTTTGGGCCGAATGGGCCACACGAGAGTGTGGGCCCACCCGGGCCGAGTTTTGGGCTTTGGGCTCAAATACACCGTTTTGATTAAAAATGATATTTGTGTCACTCGCGGCGACTGTAGACCTTCGAAAAGGTCATAAAATTATTGAAATACCCTCGATGGGTAAAATGACCGATATTCCCCTAAAGGGCAAAATGACCAAAACGCCCTTACATGTTATATGGATATTCTTGTATGCGATTTATGATTGTTATCGTATGGTTATTGTTTTATGTTGCATTCATGTGTTATTATGTTGCATGGGGATGGGATTATTAATACGGAGGAAGTGCTAATAGGACCGCATGGTCACTTGACGACTGTGGATCCACCGAAGGCTTTTTAGCCACCGAGCAGCCATGCTGCACCGATAAGTTAGTGTCGCAACCGATGCTACATAAAGAGTGTAGGAATGGGTAGGTCGATTGAATCCCTACAAGAGTGCAGGGTTGGACAGGAGACGGAGTGCAGGGTTGGTATGGGCATTTTAATATTGAGATGGGCTTAGGCCCAGACAAATATGATATGTGACATTTGATACGGATTAAGGCCCAACTGAGGCTTTTATGGGCTAAGGCCCAATTGCCACCATTACTGAAATGGGATTCGGCCCGAATTGTTGTGATTCATGTTCTTACTGACGAGGGTTGTACACACTGAGTTTTCGTAAACTCACCCCCTCTTTTCAATTTTTCTCAGGTAATCCTTAGTAGACGGTTCGACGTACTGGAGGACTCGGAGGTGGCCATACTACGAGCAGTTTTGGATTTTCGTATACTACTTATTTTTATTTTATTTTGGGTTCATATTTTGTAATAAGGCCTCTCTTAAATTCCAGTTTTTAGTTTGGGATTTTTAGTTTATTATGTTTTAAATCTGCTCAACATTTGATCGCGATTTTCCAAAACAATACCGGTTTTCAAAACACTTCGCTTTCGTAACTAAGTTGTAAATATCACGTTTTCATTAGTTAATTGTTTTAAATTAAGCTTCTGCATCGAACAAGGTTCTGAAGGTAATGACTTCTTAATAAATGTCTATTATTAATAACAATCGCAAACTGGGACTTTAGTTTTTAAATATCAAGAAGGGTTTTCAATAAAAATGCGGTTTTCGAAAAAACACCTCAATGTGACACGCCAGATCTGTGCCTAACTTCTAGGTTGGGTTTTGGGTGTTACATTTCTCGAGTATCCTTTAGTATTCCAAGTGGTTCAACGGCAAACTTAACAGCAAAGTTTAAGTTGCGAATGACTATGGTATGATGTGAAAGATTATGGTAAGTTGCAAGTTGGTACTAGTATGTACATAAAACTCATGCTTAATGAGCTTGATATGTGATGAAACCTCGAATTGGTTCGATTGAGTAAGTTATGATGTTAAAGATTTTAATAACATCTATGCTAAGCTTGATTATGAATTCACAATGACATTTGTATTAATTTACTTTGTGTTAAATATATGTTAAAGCGTGTATGATGCTTATTATTTGCATAGGAACTTACTAAGTTTTAAAGCTTACTCCCTTTCTTTTTCCCTTGTCTTATAGTGTCACGAAGCCAGCTCGGGGATCGAAGACGGTCGGAGATCCATTCACACTATCAAATTATCATTTTGGGCACCTATGAATTCAATATTTTGAGTTATGGCATGTATAGGGACTTGGTCTTTTTGTTATGTGTCATAGTTGATTTGGCCAAAAGTGTTGGCTTATGTTAGTTGATAATTCATTTTGTAAATGGCCATTGAAATTGGCTAATATTGGTTATGTATATATGAATATGATGATGTCTTTCATGGTTGTGGATTTTGCATGGTTTGAGATGATAAGTTTGAGATGTTGTATGTGATAGAAAATAGCATGTGAATGATATATTGATATCTTATTTGTGGTTGAATTGGTTGTATGAATATGCTTGGATTGGTGCTATGTTTTCTTGTGTAGGTTAGTGCATGGAAGGGTGGCAAAAAGGCTTGGTACATAGCCTTATATTTGTCCACACCAGTAGACACACGAGCGTGTGTCTAAGCCGTGTGCGACACACAGCCTGCCCCACGGGCATATGTTTCGGCCGTGTGTCCCTGCACCTTAATTGTTGCAAAATAGAATGCTCATTAATGAGCACACGGGCAGAGACATAGGCGTGTGTCTTAGCTGTGTGGACGGCACGGGCTCAAACACGAGCATGTGCTCTGGCGGTGTGAAGTCTGCACCTATTTTATGAAAAATTATAAAAATATAATCGATCACACGGCCTAAGCACACGGGCGTTTGACTTGGCCGTGTGACCTCAATTTGATGATGACTTCATAAACAGAATGTTACCTAATTTGAACACGGCCTGAAGCACAAGCGTGTCTTAGGGTCACACGGGCGTGTCCCAAACCCAAACGAGCGTGTGACCCCTTTTTCATGAAAAATTTTCTAAGTTTTCAAAAAGATTCCAAAGTTCTTGGTTTAGTCCCGAACCACTTTCGAAGCATGTTTTGGGCCTCATAGGCTCGTTTTAGGGACGATATGAATGTTTTTGAAAAGTTTTAAATTTGAGTGGAAATTGATGTCTCGGTTTTGAATGTTTGCTTGTGAATAAGTTCAGTAATGCCTCATACCCTATTTCGGCGTCGGATACGGGTAAAGGGTGTTACATTAGGTGCATATATGCATATTTTATCTTGAACTATATCGTTAATGCTTTTCTTATATATAACTTGA
This sequence comes from Gossypium australe, assembly GCA_005393395.2. Classification (NCBI taxonomy): domain Eukaryota; kingdom Viridiplantae; phylum Streptophyta; class Magnoliopsida; order Malvales; family Malvaceae; genus Gossypium; species Gossypium australe. Next base: position 61,679,184 of record CM016614.1, on the reverse strand, counting down.
ATCATAAATGTATCACTAAGCCCTATTGCTCAACGTACAATTTGTTTTCTCCCTACATAGGTATAGGTGATCCTTGGGAACTCAAGAAGTAGTTCTATCATCCAAGAAACGAATCCTTGACTTAGCAAAATTTGTAAAGTACTCTTTTGATTGTATATGACATGCTTCTAGGGTTTAAGTCGAATATGTATAAAAAATGGTCAGATTTGGAATTTGGTTGTTTAATGTTATCTTGGTGCACAATTTTTACATATTTTGGCTTGAATGTAATTGGTATATTATTGAATTGGTTGTAAATGGGATGTTTAAGTGTTATTTCAAGTCTTTCCAACTTGTCCCAAATTGGTCCTATTGGAAACAGTGAACTACATCGTGGCAACGAACTACCTGCGTCGCGACGAAGAACAACTAGAGAGTTACATCGCAATGATGTATATTCAAGGTCGCGTCGCGACGTGCCTAGTCAGTGAGTTACGTAGCAACGAGGAACTGCCGAAGTTGTGATTTCAACCCAAAACTTGAAAATCTGTACAGTTTGGTCTTAATTCATCCTTAGGTTAACAATAAAGCTTCCATAAGCCCATATATGACCCAAAAATGATTACTTATCGTATTATACGCATGATTTACTTGTATTTGATTTTATAACTTTTAATTAATTAAGTATAAATGGTCGTAGTTAATATGACAATGAACATGGCATCCTGTAGCTCGTACCTGATGATCGAGTTGACTATTAATGTGTTACTGAATATGTCTACTTTTACCATTGGAAGTTTCATTCTTATAATAACTATTACCAAGTTCCAATCACAATGCATGGACACAAAAGCAATTGGTTTTGTGCCCAATGGAATACTTGCTATGAAGTTTTTCAACCACTTGGCCTCATTATCTACCAATTCTAAAGCAATAAATTCCAACTCCGTGGTAGATTTTGCTATAATATTTCGTTTTTTTATCTCCAAGATATTGCAGTACCACCAAGGGTGAGTACATAACTAGTAGTGTAATTTCTCTCATCTAAATATGAAATCTAATTAGTGTCACTGTATCCTTCTAAGACAACATGAAATATACTAAATAAAACATAATAACCAATGACACCTTTCAAATATTTCATAAGTTTGACTATAGCAATCCAACGTTCATGATTTGGGTTATGTGTGTATCTTTATAAACAACATACAACATATTCTTTTTCAAGTCAAGTAAAAGTCATTAAATGCATAAGACTTTTGATAATCTATGCATATTAAGATTGAGCAATATGATCACCTTTATTTTTCTTCAATTGAGTATTAGCATCATAAAAATTACTCATTGGTTTGACACCACGGTGTCCAAAATTTTTTATAAGTTTTTTAGCATAATGTTCTTGTGATAGCATTGTTTTATCACCTTTCCTTATAATTTTAATACCCAATACAACATTTGCTTCACCTATACCTTTCATTTCAAATTTGGAAGTAAAAAATCTCTTTGTCTCAAGTACTAACTTATAATTAGAACTAAAAATTAATATTTCATCAACATACAACAAAATAATCACACAATTAACTCCAATAAGTTTTTACATACACATTTCTCTACTTTTATAGAAGAAAAACTATCATTTACTAATATTTGATCAGATTTCTCATGCTAGTGTTTAGATGCTTGTTTCAAGCCAATAAGGATTTAAGAAGTTTATACACTTAAATTTATTGACCTGGAATGACACAACCTTTAGGTTATTTCATATAATTTTCTTTTTCTAAATCACAATTTATAAAAAGTATTTTTTAACATTAACTTGATGTATGAAAAGTTTGTGCATAGAGGCCAAATTAATTAAAATCAGAATTGAAGAAATTCTTGTTACAGAAGCAAAAGTTTCAAAATAGTCTATGTCTTTTTATGTAAAACTTTGTGCAATCGGTCAAGCTTTATATTTTTCAATAGAACTATTAGGTTTAAATTTATTTTAAAAACTCATTTGCACCCGATAGTTTTTGCTCCAAGAGGTAAATTAAATAATTTCCAAGTTTAATTTGTAAAATAGAATCAAGTTCTACTTTAATAGTTTCTTTCCAAAACAAAAAGGAGCTTGAGAAGAAGAAATTGTATCACAATAAGTTAATGAATCATTTTCCACCAAAAAGTATAAAAATTATTTCTAAAGGATTTTTCAATTTTAGGTTTTTATACCTTTCCAAATCATCATATTCACAATCATTTTACAAAAGTTGTGTATGATAAATATTATCAACTTTTAAAGGAAAAATATGCTAAAAAAATAATCATTTTTTGTCCTAAGTATGATATTAAGATCAATCACATAAATTTTCAAAACAAGAAATCTATATATAGGACTATGTTTAGCATAATCGATGAACATACAATCAGAAGTTTTAGAACCTATTTTTTTTTCTTAGGCTCAGGTAACATAACTTTAGCTAAGCACCCCTAAAATTTTAAATATGTTAGATTATAACAAAAGCCCTTCCATAATTCATAAGGTGCCTTACAAGTTTGCTTATGAGGTATAAAATTTTGTAAGTGACAAGCTGATGAAATAGCTTTGCCCTATAGATTGTCAGGTGCATTAGAACTAACATGTTGGAAAAATTTGGATCGAAAATGATTTTCTGGCACAGCGAAAAATAAAATTTTTGAAAACCGACTAGTTTGTGATATTTATAGTAATAAACTTGGACCGAATTCACACATGTGTTTTCTAATAGACGGATCCTTGTCGTTATCAACTTTCAACCAAACGGTCATCTCCGCTATTCTTGTACCATGAATTGCTTCGAGTGTGGGCTCGAACAATTGAAATCAAACAAAGAACCATAAATTTTTTTCTTTACTTTCAGTGGGAAAGTAAATCTCTCTTAAATAGAAACCGATAGAATTTAAATTCCCAGAAAATAATATTTGTTCTTACAATAAATTTCTACCACTTTTTGCCAAAATAGAAATATTGAAAACTTCAGAGAAACTTATGTTTTTCTCTTTCTGTTGGTGTGTTTTGAAGCTTACCAGTGCCATCTTTTTATATGGAGAGTTGGTAAATTCCTGGTTGAAGTGGTAGAATACAAATAATATTATTTTGATAGAAAAATTTCCAACTCCTTATTATTTAGGGAGAGGGGCAACAACCCTAAATGGGAATACTAAGGTTTGCCGTCCCATGTATTCCATATAAGGGGAATTGGGTCTCTCTTGTACTGAATCTAATTATATGTGCTTCCTGAACTTTAACCTAACACTTTATAATTTATTCCAACACAATACATGTTTTTTCTATTTCCTAAATTAAATATTATTTGCTTAATTAATTTAAATTAATTAATTTCTCTATTAAATAATTTTCTCAACCCAATTCTAATTTCATTAAAATCATGATAACTTTACCCTAAATGAATCTATGAGAAAATATATTTAATTTTGCTACATTCATTTGGATTGACAATGACCAATTAATTTAAATTCATTTTTGAACTTCAATTAATTAATAATTCGAAAAACCATAAATTTATTCTCAGGTTATTTCCATACTTAGTGAGAAAACCAAATTCATTTTCGAATGTAACCAATTTCTCTAACTTTATCATTTTTGTCCATTTCTACGCATTGAATTTATCATGCAATTCATTTATGGTTTCAATGAGCTAGCGGAGAGACCGATTGAACATATGCAATTGAGGCTCAAATGATTTATAATTAAGTTTTGAATTTTCACCTATTAATTATAAGTTCATTTAGTCACGAAGTCATTCCACTATAATATCATGAATAAGCTCTCCCCAACAATATACCATTACGAAAGCAACTTGATCATTGCTCGTCCAATGATCTTGTCATAAGTGTGTTACCCTTATAGGATATCCCTAATCTCTTTGGAATAATATCTGTTCTCCCAATATGATCCTATTTTATCTCATGCTAACCATTACATCTTCCTTCATGAAAACTCAATTACTATAAAATAGTAATCAATTCATCGATCACTAAGACGAACAACCCGTGGCCGCATTTAATTTTCATCAACCATGTAATGCCAATGAGAATATATCATTTACCCATGTCTCGAGCTATGAATTTCACTATTGTGAATGATGCTACATATTGCAGAAGTTGTACACCAAATGCACCAACTTTTGGTTCCTTATCTATTCAAACTTAGGCTTTTACTTACATCAAAGTGTACGAGTCACGCATACATAGCCCGTCATCCACTCAAGATTTAGGTATGCCACACTATAAACATCTAATAAGTCTAAATTATATAGACTTTTATAATACCTTTTTACTTAGAATTCATGCAAATCTCGAGCATTTGGATAACTAATTATGTAATTTTGGTTCAAATTGAGACATTGGGTATAATTTAAGTAGAGTTTGTAATTTTAGTTAGTTAGGTGTTAATTTTATGTAATTTCATTAAACTATGCTACATGATAATTTCTTTATTAAATTGTTGTAGTATGGACCATTAAATTACTCAATGTTGGGAGAAATTGAATAAATATATAAGTGAGCTAATTATCCAATAATTTGGATGGCAAAGAAGTTGAATTATGCTCAGAAATATTACTTTGAACCAGCTTGAAGATGGCTGTTGGAGAGAATTAAAATTCTTTTCAATTAGGTTGCCAAAACCGTCCAACAGGGGAGGAGAAACCCAAATTCGGCAAGACATCAAAAGTAACCCAAAATCAGCTTTCAAATAATTGAAATGAAGGTCCTTATATGTATGAAAAAATCACAAATAAGCTCCCAACTAATACCTTGATTTTTGTCCAACCCCTTGCATGATTCATGCATGAAATCAAGCATGAAACAAGCAACGGCTCAACCTTCATCCCACAATTCATGGCCGGCCATGCAAGGGAGAAATCCAATGGATATGAAAGCTATTTTTAGCAAATTCCCAAGCTCTCCCTCAAGTATAAATTGGCCCTTACATTCAGCTTTCATTTCATCCTTCAATCCTGTTCATCCTACACATCCCTTAATAGTAACAACCCATTTTTAGTCAAATCGAAATAGTGGCTTTGGGACCACAAATTCGAGGTTGTAAAATTATTTTATTATTATTTTAAGTGTTTACAGCATGATGGTATGTATGTGTGAAAGTTTCTTAAAGAAATTTTAACGTTTGAATAGTTAATTTGATAAAAAAGACTAAATTGTGTAAAGCGTAAAACTTGAGTTCTAATAGCTAAAGGTGTCTAATAGCTATAGAACCTTAAATTTAAGGTCTTATGTTGTAAATAGACCATTATAATCATGAGTGGAAATATATGGACATATTATGATGTGTTTTAAATGGTTTATTATTAAGGTTATAATTGTAAATTAAAAATTAAACTTAACATAAATAAAATAAAGCCAAATTAGCCTTATCATCATCTTCCATAACCGAATTTTGAAGGAGAAAAAAAAAGATTAGAGTTCTTCATTCGGCCAAGTAAAATTCAAGCAAGTAGGTGTGTGTTTTGCTCGATTTTTTATGATTTCTATGTTTTTGTGACCGTTGCATCTAGTACTAGCTAGCCCAGGGACCATGTTGCAAAATTGTTAGAGATTTTGAATGATGCAATTGATGAATACATGAGTATTTTGATGTTTGATGATAGATTATGAATATTTGATGTTAGATATACAAGTTTTGTAAAGTGATTTTTAGTGGAAATGCAAAATAGGGATTAAATTGAGAAATGTGCAAAGTTAGTGGGTAAAATGTGAAATAAATGGAAACTATGGGCTACTAGGGGAATTATGGTAATTCGGCTAGCGTGGGTGGAATTGGAATTTCATTAATTTGTGATTTTCTATAATAAGGACTAAATTGTGAAAAATGTGAAAGTTTAGAGGCAAATGTGTAAAATAGCCCTAATGTATATTTTGATTGAATTGAATAAATAGTTCATTAAATGAGTTAATTTTGAATCTATTAGATCAAGAAAAACGGAATTCGGATCAGGATTGGGGAAAAACGAAAGTTATCGACTAATCGACCCGATTTGCCGTTTTAATATCTGAGGTAAGTTTGTATTGAACATGCATTATTATAATTATGCTTTAAATGCTTTGATATTTCATAAATTGTGTATACGAGATTAAAGTTATGTTTGACGACAATTCGGCTATATATGGCACTTAGTGTGCGATTCGACATAGCTCCTGTTATATATGGCACTTACCGTGAGAGATCGAGATAGCTTTGGCTATGTATGGCACTTAGTGTGCAATTTGAGATAGCTTCAGCTATGTATGAAACTTAGTGTGTGAGATATCGAGTATTCAACGGTATTCCAAATATGTATGAGCTTGTTACGGATTGGTACAGGTATGTACATGCATAATATGAGCTTTATATCAAAAAATTTATGAAGTTTGCATATAAGTACATGCATAAGCATGTGAAAGGTTTGTTAGTAATCATGAATTACATGTTAATATGTTTAAATTGATGAATGGTGTATTTGTGATTAGTTGAGTTTATATCATATGAGCTTACTAAGCTATAAAGCTTACTTGTTTATTTTCCATGTCTTGTAGTGATTTCAAATCTAACTCGGATTCGGGGATCGTCAGAGGCTACGTCACACTATCCAACCATCACTTGGGTACTTTTGAGTTTATGGTTTGGTCATACGGCATGTATAGGAACTATGGTCATGTTGGTTATGTTTTGGTAGTGAGTTTTTCCATTTGAGATGACTTGTAAATGTATATGTTTTGGTTTGTGTATATAGCCATGAAAGTTGGCTTGTTTTGGTATGTTTGAGCCTAGTGTATGTACATATAAATATATGACTTATATTATGAGGTTTGTGGAATTAGTATCATGCTTGTGAATTGGTACAAAATGATATATCTTTGGTAAATGTTTATAGATGTGCTAATGCTATTTTGTGATGTGTTTAATGTTGCTTGGAAATGGTTGATGAATTGATGATGTTTGTGATTAAGGTTTAGGCTAAGAAATGCTTAGATGAAATGGTAGGAATTGTGTTTGATTTGGTTGTTTTGGGTTGCCTATTGTGCTTTGTTTTGGTTCCATATGTGTAGGTCAAGGTGTGTATCAAATGGGCTGGCAAAATGGCTTGGTAAATAGCCTATTTTTGTCCACACGGGCAGAGACACAGGCGTGTCTCAGCCGTGTGTGACACACAGTCATGATACACGGCCGTCTGTCCCCTGGTGTTGAAATTGAAATGAAGTTAGTATGCTCTACACGGTCTCACACACAGGCGTGTGATTGGCCGTGTGGTACAAGTCAGTATACCTCCCTAATTGGCACATGGCCTAGCACATGGGCGTGTGACTTGGCCGTGTTGCTTAAGTCAGTATACCCTATAGGTTTGGCACAACCTAGCACACGGCCTGGCACATGAGCGTGTGTGGTCACTTTGAAGGGCACACGGGCTAGACACACGGGCGTGTGGTTGGCAGTGTGACCCAAGTCAGTAACCTCACTTGTTGGACACGGAGGAGGACACGAGCTGGTACACAGCCATGTGCTCCCATTTTGAATGTCCACACGGCCTATGACACGGTCGTTTCTGCTCACACGGCCTGGTCACACGGGTATATGTCCCCCGTTTTAAAGAAAAAAATTATAAGTGTTAAAAAATTTCCCGAGTTATCAATTTAGTTCGAAACCACTCCCAATGAATGTGTAAGCCTCGTAGGCTCGTATTAGGGACAAATTGATTGAGATTTATTGATTATTGTATGTATTGATTAAATGTATGAGAAAAGTTTGTTTATTGTGTTGTAAGTCCGTTAATGTTCTGTAACCCTATTCAAGTGTTGAATACGGGTGAGGGGTGTTACATGTCATGACAAAATAGTTTTTGAGACTTGGAAGCAAAATTATTGAAAATTTAGGGGTCGTGTCACGACATGCATCGGCTGTGTTGCGACATGCTATTTTGAATAAAAAACTGGAAACTGACGGTTTCGTGTCTCGGCACAGAGGGTGTGTGTCGCGACACGATTCTGCAATTTCATGACACTTTTTAGTCACTCCGAGCAATGTTTTTGTTCTTCGTTTCCTCCATTCTTCGCTCCCCACAAACTTAGCAACTCTAGTTTTTTTTAATTTATTTAGATTTAACATTTTCTTGTTTATTTTCTTGTAGGTATTTCCTGTCCACTTGGAGCACATAGATCTCAAGTTCAAGACAACAAGAATTCGACCTTTATAGGGGAATTTTCTTGTTTGCACTTCATTTCTTTTACATTAAGGGTGATGTATGTTTTAAAGTGTGAAACGAGTACATAGGATTTTTGTTTTCCAGATATTTGCCTATTTTATTTAGCTATTTAATATACTAAAAAAATGTGTGTTTCTATTTTCTGTGTAGAAACTTCGCACTTTGGAAGGCATTAATTTTTTTAAGCTTTACAAGCAAGGGGGAGATAGCCCAACTACTCTCGCTACACTTTCACACCAAAAAAGGTAATCTTGTTCCTTAATTATTTTTGGGTGCACATTGGGGACAATGTACCAAATAAAGTGTTGGGGTGACATAGGAAATTTTTAAATTTTTATTATTAGTTTTGCTTAGTTTTTATACTTTTCAGTCAATTTTTTTTTGTGTGTGTTTTGTTTGTGCTCGAGCATGTAGAAATACAAATAATTAGTTAGGAGCATGTAAATAGGTTATTTGTTTAAATTGTAAATTTAGCTAGAGAATAAATGATTTTAGGTTGTTTTCATCTAGACTAGTTAGTTCAATTTTTTAAACTATGAATAGGAAAAATGAGTTAAACGTACCAAATGAGAAAGGTAGGCACGAGTAGGCATATATGTTTGTTTGAGTTATAGGTTGTTTAGATTCAAATACTCATTGATTAGGTCTATGGTTATTGAAATGTTATGGTATAATAATTAAAAAATCCTTACAAGTATGTGCTTAAAATTAATTTTGAGGGTTAAAAGCAAAGCGAATGACTTGGGTCCAAACAAGTGAGCTTACTGACTTGGGTCACACGGCCAACCACACGCCCGTGTGTCTAGTCTGTGTGCCCTTCGAAGTAACCACACACGCTTGTGTGCCAGGCCGTGTACTAGGCCGTGTCAAACCTATAGGGTATACTGACTTATGCAACACGGCCAAGTCACACGCCCATGTGCTAGGCCGTGTGCCAATTAGAGGGTATACTGACTTATGCCACACGACCGATCACACGCCCGTGTGTAAGACCGTGTGAAGCATACTAACTTCATTTCAATTTCAACACCAGGGGACACACGGCCATGTATCATGACCATGTGTCACACACGGCTGAGACACACACCCGTGTGGACAAAAATAGGCTATTTACCAAGCCATTTTCCACCCATTTTGCACATACCTAAACAAACTCAAATGGTACCAATTCAAGATACAAATATGCAACCAAATTCCATCAACCAAAGTTCAAATCGTACCAATTCTTTACCATCAATATAAATCACAAGTATACCACAATTTGTCATATAATTTCATACCTAATTCACATATACCATTCAATTGACTAAACCATTCCAAACATGCAATATCCATTCAACCTCAATCACTCATTATAGGTCAATTACCTAACTCAAAATAATACCATTTGCACATTTATAAACAACATCAAAATTCACCATCATAAGCCAACTCAAATGGCCTAAATACATGTTCATTAAACATACCAAAATGACTCAAGCCTATACATGCCATATACCATATATACACACTTCAAAAGTACCAAAATAGATGTCCGATAGTGCGATGAAGTCTCTGACGATCCCCGGATCCGAGCTAGCTTTGAAATCACTATAAAACATGGAAGAAAATAAACAAAGTAAGCTATAAAGCTTAGTAAGCCTGTATAATTCAGAATTAAACTTACCATTTATACATAATCAAGACAATTAATAAGGTATACTCAATTCAATTTCCAAATGCCTAAACACAAGCATTCATCAACAAGTTAGTCACATAAGTGCATATAGTCATCCATTATCTCAAATTAATACTCAATACATTGTATCATATCAAATTTATATAAACAGTAATTCATCCGTATAAACACATAGTTATTTCATATAATCAATAACATAATTTATGCCCATTGAACCTATTAGAATATCGAGGGATACTCGGGTGATATACATTACGTATATAATTCAGTAATCCGTCAATTCATTATTATTTTCGCTCTTTCGAGCTATGATCAATAAGCTCCTCCTGAGCTGATGGATAGTAAGCACTATTAAACTGAAACGGTAAGCTCTGACGAGCTAAAAATAGTAAGCTCTTACGATCTGATATATCGATAAGCTCATACAAGCTGTGGTGAGTCCGCAACACATGTAGGATCTCAAGCAAAACGGTAACCCTAGTGACATGTCACTCGTATCCTACGACTTTCTGCGGTTCAAACGGGACTCGGTATTCAATAACTCTCATCAATTAGGCATTCAAACTCAGTAATACCATTTTCTTAATTATACTTTCATTTCAATTAATTTACAAGTATTTAAAAATCGATTCTAATTATACAAACTTACCTCAAGTTGCTCGAATGGAAATTATCAACTATTCGTCCACTTTTCCTTTTCCCCGATCTAATCCCTCTCTCAGCTTATCTTGATCTATATTTTATCAAATTTAGCACATTCAACATTCAGTCTATTCAATTTAGCCTATAATTTACAATTTGGAAAATTTACACATTTGCCCCTAATGTTTCACATTTTCACAATTTAGTCCTTATCACATAAAATTGCAAATTAATGCAATTTAGTACAAACCCATACTTAGTTGAATTTAATACATGTTACTAGCAGTCCATATTTTTAATTTATTCACACTTTTAAACACCACACTTCACATTTTCTCAATTTAATCCCTTTTTGACATTTTTGTTAAAAATCACTTTACAAAAGCTATTTATCTAACATTAAACCATCCAAATCTATCATAAATCATCAAATTAATCAAGCATTCAACAATGGCAACATGATAAATCTTTAACAGTTTCAAAATCTAGGGTACAGGCTAGCTAGAATACGAAGCAACGATAACAAAAACATAGAAATCATTAAAAACATGACAAAATTGAACTTACATGCACTAGATTAAGTTGGCCTAATATTAAGCTCCTCCCATGGCTATTTCCTTACTTGATTTTTGGTAGAAGATGAAAACAATAAGGATGATAGCTTTGTTTTTAGTTATTTTACTTAATTTATTTTACAATTGCCTATTTACTCTTTATTAAAACATCAAAACATGCATAAATAATGCCCATAAATGTCCACTCATATTCCAAATGATTTAATTGCAATTTAAGGACCTCCATTTTAAAAACCATAGCTAATAAACACCTTTAACTATTAGAACATACATTTTACACTTTATGCGATTTAGTCCTTTTCATCAAATTGACTAATCGAACAATAAAATTTCCTAACAAAATTTTCACACCAACATAATATCATACTGTAAAGGTTAAAATAATAATAAAATAAATATTTTGACCTCAGACTTGTGATCCCTAAACCACTGTTTTGAGTTGACTAAAAACGGGTTGTTACATGACATAACCTAGAAATCTCAAAAACCATTTTGTCGCGATGTGACAACTTTTTCTAAGCCTCTCTTCACAAAGTTTTGATTTCTTCATCTCTTTGATTCGTCCACTTCACGAGCTTAACTAACACTGAAAATAACACACATAATTAAAGACTTGAAATAAAACAAATAAAAATAAACCAATGAAAAAAATAAATTTTAAAATTAAACAAAATTTAAAAGAGAAGCTCTTTTTCGGAGTCGAGACGATCTGTATCACCATCGAAAAAGAACTTCTAGCTTGTCCTCGACACTTTGATTCTTCATTTGTTCCATTGCGAAATGTATCTAAACCAGTACCTTCGGTCAATTCCAATGATATCGCATTATTTTCGACTGTCGTGACATCTAGATAACAAGCCATTTGGTGCCAAACTTGAGCCAACTCCAAATTATTTTTCGGAGTATTATTACCTCGAGCCTCTTCACCTTCATGTCGCGTGAGGATCTGTTAACTTGAGCTTTACCTTCATCATAGAATAAGAACGAGACGAATTGATTGATTTCTTCAGTTAGCACCTTCTCAATTTTGGCCAGAAAGTGTATTAGCTCAACTACGCTTTTATTCAAGAATGATTTAAGCTCCATGTTAGTTGTTAATTCTATCTCTACATCTACCGTTAAGTCTACCACTATGTCAATTGGATCAGAGACATCTTCAGTAATTTGTAACTCATCTTCATGGTCTTCGGATCCAAACTCTTGCTGACTTTCACCATTCAAATCAGGATAGTTAATGACTATACAGTGGTCCTTAGGATCAGATTTGGGAAAATCATATCTAAGCTCTTCCAATGGAGTGTTTTCCTTGTATCTATGTTGGAGTAGCTCTATCAAAAATGACAGTTGATCTAACATATTGTAACATCCTAAAATTGGGGTTATTTGTGTTTAAACTGTTTTGGATTGCTGTGATGTTATTCGGGGTGTAGTAGGACTTAATTGTGAACTTCGAGTAGGCTTGGATAGTAGAAAATTTTTATTTGTAAGCTTTAAAGATAGGGAGCCTCAGTAGGTAGGGGTTACAAGTTTAAATGAGGAATCATTTGACACTAATAAGGCCTTGGAAAAGTGGCCAAGGGATTGCCACTTAAGTGCTAGGATTGATGCCACATGGGGAGCAAGGGGAGCCTATGTTCGAGTCGCGGAAGTCCCCTTTTTCTCTTTATTTTGGACGGCAAGAGAGAGAGAAAAATGCTTAATTTTAAACTTTAGGATAATAAGGATATTATTAGCTTTTAATTAGATTTTATGAGAATAATCTTTAGTAGTTGGCAAAGAGAAAATATAGGCTTTTGACTAATTCAAATTTGTTTGAATTAGTAGCCAAGAGTAATTCAAGGTGTTGGCCGAAATTTGAACTCCTTGGAGAGGAGTGGACGGCTTGAAGACTAGGTGTTAGGGGGGGAGTGCCGAATTCTCTTTAGGCATACTCTCCATCTTTTTGTTTTTCTTTTTCTCCACTTTTGCAAGTAGCCGAAATTCCCTACTTCTCCATCTTTGATTTTCTCTCCTTTCTCATTCTCTCAAAACCGAAACCCCATTGCCATCTTCATCTTTTATTCTTTTTGATCCTTGGCCGAATAACCTACCCTCCTTCCCTCTCTTTTTCTTCCTCTTTTCACTCAAAACCAAGCCTTGATTGTTATTGTAATCAACCATAGCCGAACCTACACCCTACCTCTTTGCCGAAATTCCTTTTCTTCCTATTAAACTCTCTTTGGCCGATTAGTAAAGTGGGATAGATCTCTTCGGATTTTCTTTGTCAACCGATTGAAAAGGTAAATGCTCTAGGCCGAATGCCTATTCCTTCCCCTCCCCTTTCTTTGTCTACTTTGATGATGGTGAGAGCCGATTTCGGCACTTGTTAGCAAGGGTGCTAATCACCTGTTTTGAAACCGATTCTGTCTAGGTGCTCCGGGATCTTGAGATCTTCAAATCAAGCCTTCATTTGCTAGCAATCGAACTTGGTAAGTGGTGGTAAGGATCTATTTTAGTAAGTTATTTATTTAGTGTTCGAAAGCCGAAGGCTATTAACATGTGATTGCCGATTTAGGGAAGCAGACACACTTGGTGTGTGGTAGCTAGCATTCAAAGGCGTTTAGGTAAGGTTTCGGGTTCGTATAAAACCTTTTGGAATTATTTTAGTTTGGCCGAATGGCCTTGGTACTAACTTTGGGTAATGGCCGAATATAGGGCAAGGGAATCTTGTGTTGTCGATTTGGTTTCTTCAGGATTTAGAACGATCGTTGGTGACAGGTGTGTACATACACACTTTGTAACTATTTAATGTGCTAAGTGTTCGTGTATGCTAAATCTGATTTGTGTAGATTTGGATTTAATACCATCATGGTATAAGCAAGGATTCAGGTAAGTCCTTGTTGTTATGGTGCTTTTGGGAAGCATGACATATTTGGTATATGTGGCTTGTAATATGTGGCTGATGATAAATTCAGTGTATGTTGTTAGATAACAAACATGTTGGCATGATTTCTATTATATTCGTATCATTGATTGATGTGGGTTGATGAGAGGAGGGGGAAGTGATATTCGTGTCGACGGACACCAGTAGTTTGGTACCACATTTCGTGACTACGGTCACCAGAGGTTTGGCACCTCCAGAGGTTTGGCACCTCATAGCGTCTCGTCCCCGTGGCTTAGCACTACAATGGGTTGGCCCCACAGATGACATTATGGGATTGACGCCAGTGATTTGGTATCACACGATGGGTTGGCCCCATCATTTGATTTGTGACTTTAAGTCACCAGTGGTTTGGCACCACAGTATTGATGGATATTGTGACTTTAAGTCACCAGTGGTTTGGCACCACCAGTGGTTTGGTACCACACGGGGTAGAGAAAGGCGTTTGGATGGCTAGGTTGGGTGCATATTAAACTTATGCATATTAAATTAATTATGGTTTGTGTATGATGTTACATTAAACCGGGAAAAAGGGTTACACATTGGGTCTTGATGACTCACCTTTTTCCTTTAACGTTTTCAGGTGACTCGTAGCTGCGGATAAGGAGCCGGATAGACTCGAGGTGGCCATGCAGTGGAATTGTGGTTTAAATGAACTTGAGTTATTTTCATTTTATTTTCGATTTTAATTGTTCAAATTGTAATAAGGCCTCCTAATATTTCGTTTGATTATTTTACATGTTTTGGATGAATAGTTTTAACTGCTCAATGATTTTAAAATGATTACACAAGTTTTCTTGAACTTAACGTAAATGTTTTCTTGTGCCATCGGGTACCTTAATGAAACTTTAACAACGAAGCTAAATGATGTATTCTTTATGCACCTCAATCAAATTTAAACAAGACAATACTTTATCAAAAATAAATGTTTTCTCAAAAACTCAATCGGCAAAATAAATGGTTTTCAAAACTTTTCCTCTGTGACATACCGAATTCGGCCGTAATGTTTGGGCCGGGTTTGGGGTGTTACACATATCCTCTAATCGATCTTTCAAGGTTGAGAACCACTCATAGAGGGGTGGCAGAATCTTGTTGCATGATGTAACCTCCCAAACCCGACCTAGATATTATGACCAAATCTCAACAGGTTACATTAGCCACCGAAATGGCCAAGTAAAAACATTCGGTTCAAATTCGCTATTTTTGTTCAATTTTTGGGAAAACTTAGTGTGGTTGTGAAAGGTTTGTTAAAAACATCCAATTGCATCTATAATTTAAATCTAATTTCATTCAACAGACTCATCATTTGAAAACAAAAACCCCCACTTGATTTTATTGGTAAACCTTTTGAAAATTGCATTCAACCATTTTGCTGTGGAAAAAATGTTGCTTTTGTTTTTTTTTTTTTGAAATCTCATATTTTAAATCATATTAGATTGGTTATTAATTTTGCTCAATTTCCATCCAAAAGTCTCATGTATGCAAAAATCCCAAATAAACATAACCCATACCATAGTCCATACTTACTAAAAATAACCTTCATAAAATAAACCAAATAAATTAAGTAAAATTTAAAATACTTTATTGTTTGAAAATATGTGATAAGACCTCCGAATGTTGATTTCGACCCTGGTCCTAAGGGTCATCTGTAAAGCATAAACTAGGGGGTGGTCTTAAAAAGCTCAATGTGAGTCTAAACATGACAACATTGAATAACCAGATAATAACTAAATTTATCATTCACTCATTTTAGTAACAATCTTAAATAAAACATGGCATCGTAGCATTCAATTTTCCAATTTCACATACACGACATGCTTAAGCATCAAGGCGAAGTCCTACCTATTCCTCTGCTACACATCATAAGTTACCCCAAAACTTGTCATCCAAATGCCAAAACATTAGGAGCTGAAACTCAGTGTGGTTGAACCACCAACATTAATCTTGCAGACAAACTGCAAATTTGGTTTGCGCATACTTTGCCAATAATATTTTTTGTATACAACCTGCCAATACTCTACAATACTCCGGGGTGTGGTATACTGACTAACCAATGTTGCGTATAAACTGCCAATACACCATTAAACTCCTCCTTCATCTAACAAACTCAGCCCCATGCAATGAAATATGGCATACTTTCAATGAAGCAAATCATGCTTTTCAAAATCAATCACAATTCTGTGGTATGCTTCGTCTGTGTGAGTGGGTCATCATCTTCCCATTTGGTAGACTTAGTGTTAAAAACACTTCCACTAGATTGGATGAACTTAGGACTATAAGAGACCTTCCCACAGCAATGAGGCTCCCTGTGCTGCCAATCATATGTAGGGTTTTATATATTTCTCGAAAACTCCTCGAGTACCTCTTTACTCCGAGGATTGAAATCATTCATGTAACTTTATTCAAGGATAGTAGCATGAGTTGAGACTATAATAATTTGCTCTTTCAGATTATAAAACAAACCACTCTTTGTTCCCTTTGGATATCTTACAAGCATGCACAAATGTTTCCATGAGTCCAACTTCCTCACATTTTTATCCAATACATGGGTCGAGAAACCCCAAATCCTAAAATGATTAAGATTAAGCTTCCTACCATCCCACACTTCGTATGGGGTTTTTGATGCTACCTTAGTTGGCACATCATTTAGAATATAGCAAGTCGTTTGTACAGCATATCCCCAAAAAGAGATTGGCAACTTTGAATAACTTAACATCGAACGTACCATGTTTATTATAGAGTGCCCGACGCGGTTACCTAGGATAGAATCCCATTCACTATAAGGTACCTTAAGAACTCATTAGATAAATATTCCCCACATTGATCAGAATGAAGTGTTTTTATGGGTAAACCTATTTGTTTCTCCATTTCCGCATGAAACTCTTTGAATTCATCAAAGGTTTCACTTTTTAGTGCATTAGGTATACATACCCATATATGCAATAGTCATTAATAAAGTTTACATAACACTCGTAACCATCTCTTGCACAAACGCTCATGGGGCCACAAACGTCAGTGTACACAAGTTCTAGGGGTTTTCCGGCCCTAGTTCCTTTTGCATTAAAAGATCGCTTAGTCATCTTACCTTTCAAGCAAGATTCACATTGTGGAAAATCAACTTCTTTAAGCAAACTTAAAATGACGTCTTTCACAAATCTAGTATTTTTTTCATTTAATATGAACAAGTCTCCAATGCCAAAGGTACGCCTTATTAGAGTGAGAAGTTTTAAGTCTTTTATTCGACATTTCAGCCTCAAGCAGTGTCTATATCTTTAGTTTGATAAAATAGAGATTATTTGACATTCAGCTATTATCAATAAGATAACGATTTCTAAATATTGCAATTCTATTATTAAAAGTCACGGTCAAGCGATCTTTATATAAACATACAACAGAAATTAAGTTTCTTTTGAAACTTGGTACATAGAAACATATTTTAAAATAATCTTCCTAAAATTATCAAAACAAATATGTACTGTTTTAGTTGCCACACTTGTCTCATTCCCAGATCGTAATGACAAGCTCTTATCTGTAAGATCTTTTGTCTCCTCGAACCCTTGCAGAGAAACACATACATGGTCAATGGCTCCTGAATCAATGACCCAGTGATCTATTGCTTCTTCCACTAAACAAGCTTTTATCATCAAGAGTTTCATACATTTGCCATTGGTAGTTAGGTATTCTTTCTGTTGGATCATCAGTACGCCCTATGGTGCAGTGAAAAAATTATTCCAACGATCATCAACCATGGATCCATGTAAAAGGAACAAATCAGTTGAGAAAGGAGTTGAAGATATACCTTTAGGATTTGATTTCTTTAACGATGTTGATTCCAAGCCGCAACCAAAAATATCTCGACCTCTACGTAGTCCACCCAGTTGAAGAACAAATAGCAGGAAATACTCTTGAACCTTTCAAAGAGTGTTTTCACAAACACGTCTGCTAGACCCTCTCTGTGATTTTTTTTTTTTTACTTTGGTAACCCTAACACACAAAATCAAGATTCGTATCCTTTTTATTTTTCATTAATATCACATATCAGAAAAATGAGATTATTCCTTTATTTTTAGAGAAAAATATGGAAACTAAGAACAAGAAATTATATTCTTTCCAAAAGAATATCAACTTCCATGTCTTTTTATCTTTGACCAAAATTATTATAACTTTTTATATTAATAATTTTGATAAACTATATTTAGTTAATATTTTATAGGAATCAAAATCATACATTAATTTTAACTATGTTCTTTATTTGTGTACAACAAGTTTGTACATATAATGCGTTCAATATTTAACTATCAAATTAAATTAATTTTATGTGACAGCTAAACACAATACCAAATGTATTTGGATTATGTTCGCTTCAACCTTAGGGTGTGACCTTGTAGGCTCTTGTAACATTAGTAGTAATACTAGAACGTTTCTAATATTACAAGCAATGAGTGGCATCTAGCAATGCATCATTGCTACCCAAGTTACAAGAAGTAGTGATCCGACATAACCTTTCTGTGATAGTTTTTTTCACGTATTATATCATTTTATCATTAATATCTAGATTGGACACAAGTCATGGAATAGCCACACTTTTATAGTCCAATATCGTATTTCTTAATATTCTAAGTAGACTACAATAAAAAAAAATAAGTGTGATATCTCATATCAACTTATTTGAGCATGGTTATGCATTTTTAGTCTCGTTTCATCAAGTGGCCTAAGATACTGCTCCCATTATGTAGGATGTACAAATCCTATCTTGATCAATCATATCCCACTTCATTGATTGTGGCATATCTAACATTAATCTGTATAGTACAACCTGTTATGGTAGACGTTTGACTGTGTCAAAATAAACGACTCACGATGTTTGGATAATGATGATCTCATGTCTGAAGATCATATGCATAGTTATCACTATGATTAATGTTGTGACTATTAATCCAAGAAACAACTCAGAGCGGGTCAGTCTAGTATGTTGTTCTCTAACACATACTCATGTATTGATTTTGACATCCCTATGTCAATGGCAACACTTTATCATCAATCAACTACACATTAGTCTCAATGCATTATTATTGTCCAAGCCCACAATAATACTTGACAAAGGACCTTTTAAGAATAATCATATTATTCTCAGAAGTTTATTATTAAACAGTTTATTTATACCCATAGAAAAAAAACTGAAATAACAATAGCAATATCTTATATTAACAAACAAGGTAAAATGAGTATATGCTTACAATCATCTCATGATTGGTCATTAAGCATACTCTAACAATCTCCCACTAGAACTAAAACCAATCAATCATATATCTAATACCAAGTGACTTAGTGTAACAATCATGCTTCTGCTGTGTTAGAGGCTTTGTCAATGGATCAACAATGTTGTCATCTGTTGGTACTTTATATATTTCCACATCTTGATCAATGATTTCTAGAATAAGATGAAAGTGCCGAAGTATATATTTGGATCATTGGTGAGATTTGGGCTCCTCTGCCTATGCAATGGCTCCGTTGTTGTCACAACGAAGTTCTATAGCATATGATATGCTAGGCACAACCCCTAGTTTAGATATGAACTTTTTGATCCAAACAGCTTCTTTTACAGTCTCGCTGGCTGCAATGTACTCGGCCTCAGTTGTAGAATCAGCTATTATATATGGCTTTGAACTTTTTGAACTCATAGTGCCACCATTAAGGCAAAATACAAAACCGAATTGCGATTGTGAATCATCCTTGTTGGTTTGGAAGCTAGCATTAATGTAACCTTTTACACTCAGCTCTTTCTCACTTCCATATGTAAGGAATGTATCCTTAGTACTTCTCAAGTACTTAAGCATATTTTTAACTACAACCCAATGACCTTCACCAGGATCTACTTGGTACATACGATACATCTGGACGATTACATAGCATGGCATACATAATAGATCCAATAACCGAAAAGCATATAGAATCTTACTCATACGTTCTCTCTCTTGTGGAGTTGAAAGACACATTTCCTTCGAGAGTGAAATACCATGTCTCATAGGTAAGAATTCTCTCTTAGATTCTTTCATGCTGAACCTTTTCAGTACTTTATCTATGTATGTACTTTGGCTTAGACCTAGGAGTCATATTTGTCTATCTCTATAGATTTTGACTCCTAATATGTATGTAGTCTTGCCTAAGTCCTTCGTAGAAAATTAACTTCCTAACCAATTCCTAACAGACTATAGGGTAGGTATGTCATTTCCTATTATAAGTATGCTATCTACATACAGTACTAAGAATGCAATAGTGCTCCCACTAACTTTCTTATAAACACAAGACTCTTCTTCATTTTTGATAAAGCCAAACTCTTCGATCGCATCATTAAAATGAAGATTCCAACTTCGAGAAGCTTGTTTCAATCCATAAATGGATCTTTGTAGCTTGCATATCTTTCTAGCATCTTTCGAATCGAAAAAACCTTCTAGTTGTGTCATGTACACATCCTCTTCCAATTTCCCATAAAGGAAACCTATTTTGACTTCCATTTGCCAAATTTTATAGTCATGAAATATAGCTATTACAAGTAAGATCTAGATGGATCTAACATAGCAACAAGAGAAAAGGTTTTGTCATAGTCGACACCATGAACTTGTCAAAAACCTTTAGCAACTAATTGCCCTTTGTATGTTTGTACATTACCATCCATGTCGATATTTTTTTTTGAAAACCCACTTGCACCCTATGGGTTTAACCCCATCAAGTGGGTCAACTAAGACCCATACATGACCTTTTGACAAGGAATCTGTAACGCCCCGAATTTGGGCCTATTGGGCTTTGGGCTTTGGATTTCAGAAATTTTTTTTAATTGAGCCAGAAAAATGACAATTGGCATGTGGGCCTTGAGGATTAATGAATTTGGAGTGTCTAGGGGTGTTGGAGATGTCCTGGGATCAAGTAAGGGTAAAGGAAAATTTTTGGTTTAGCCTTAAGGAACAGTGACTTCAGATAGTAGTCCTTTTTAATAGATGAAGAAGAAATAGGACACAAATGGGCTTGTGGTCTAGTGGTAAGTGGCGTCACTTGGGAGCTATAAGGTGGCGTTTTGTAAGCTGAAGAGGTCCAAGGTTCGAGGCTTAGGAGTGGTATCTTGTGGAGTGTTTATTTTACTGTATGGACGGCCAGAGTTGTGCTGGTTTTGAGTTCTTGCGATGGAGAGTTTGAAGTAAACAGGTGTGTTGGATGTGGAGGAAATTTCGGATAAGATTAAGGTGTTATCAGGGAGAAAAGTCAGGAGATGAGGAGAGGGAGGAGTTGGTGCCGAATGGGACTGTAGGGGAAAGGTAGGAGTCAGCTTTGGCTATAAAAAGACGGTGTCGAATTCATTAAAGGGTTCCTTAGGTTCTGTTATTTCTTCATTTTCTCCCCCTCAGCTGAATTCTTTCATTTGCCTAAAAGAAAACCCATCATTCTTTTTTGCCGAAATTCCTATTAGAGTTGTGTTCTTCTTCTTTCTCTGAAAGCCAAATTCCCCTATTGCCAAATTCTCTTCTTTTCTGAATTACCATCATCCTTCCTTGCCGAAATCCCCATTAGTGTCGAATCTTTGTTGTTTTTCTCTATCACAAATTAGTTGGTAGCTACTCTCAGTCAAGGTTAAAAGGCAAATCTCGTTCGGTAGTTATCTAGGCCGCAGGATCTAAGGTTGGATTCAGTAAGTATTCTGTTAACTCCCCTTAGTATGTTTTGTTAAAAGCCGAAGGGCGATTTAATTTTTCATTATCGGTGATCTTGTATTAACAAGGGTAAGGATCAAAGATCGCAAGCGTGGTAGGATCATTAGCAAGGGTAAGGATACTCAACTCGATTATGGTTGAAGTGAATGGCCGAATGTGTGGATAACTTGTGTGGATTACGAGTCGCCCAAATTTTGATGGTGTATGTGTGAGTACAGATCTAGGGAACACTTGTGATTAGTAGCGAAGGAAGGGCCATTAGAACCCGGTGGCACACGGTAAGGTTTCGACTTTTGAGTAAATATTTTGATTAAGTATGAGTGGTTTATTGAAGGTTGGTTGGTTGTAGGATCAAGGCTAAGGATAGAATAGCATGTCGCGGTATCCAGGTGTGTACAAACACTACACACACATGATATCGGGAATGTCGGAAAGCCGAAAAGTCGAAAATGGCTAATTGGGCCCGGTGGACCCTGAGGCTAAGTTTGATGAAATTGATTGATTTGGTTATATGAATTGAGTTAGTCATGCATGTTACATGATCTGGAATTTTTTTGGGCCTAATAGGCCATATGAATGAGATTTGGGCCTAATGGGCCATAAGGATGTGATTTGGGCATAAGGGGTTATATGAACGTGAAATGGGCTTGATGGGCTTTATGAGGACGTAGACAAGTATGCTAGGGTTTAATGGACTTTAGGCCTAGTTCTGAACAACTTTTAAACCACATAAGACTTAATCTAATAATTAAACATGTCTGCGGACAAGTCACTGGGTTAGAGTGTGGCAACGGACATATGCATGTCTAGGATTGGATCTAGGGAGAGCTTGGTACTTAAGCGGTCCTAGTGGCCCACCTCCTCTTCTCTGGAATCCTACCTGGTGCATAGTGTCTGTTCACTTTAGCTGCAATAACTTGTTAATGGGCCAAAGTTCATAACTAAAACCGAGAGGGACCAAATACCCTAGATTTGTAAAATTACTAAAATACCCCTGATTTGAAATTACCAAAATACCCTTGGTTTGAAAAATCACTAAGATAGCCCCGAATTGTGTAATTACCAAGATACCCTTAATTTGTAGAATTACCAAAAAATCCCTGATTTATAAAATTTCCAAAGTACCTCTGATTTGCAAAATTACCTAGATATCCCTGTAGAGTAGATTTACGAAAATACCCTTGGGTTGTGAAATGACGAAAATACCCCTATATGATGAGTATAAGTTTATGGATGTTACTTATGTGTTTGATGCATTCATATGATATTCTGCCTAGGATGCATGTGGGTGGGAATTATGGTATGGAGGAAGATTTGAGGATCGCATAGTCGCTTGACGATCGTGGATCCACCGGTGGCTTTAAGCCCATTATATGATTAGCAGCTTTGTTGCAACGTTGGGTAGTGCCGCTGTGAGTGCTACCTTTGGTGTGTAGAGGATGGGTGGGTTGATTTAGAAATCCCCACAGGTGTGTAGGGTTGGAAGGGAAATGGTGTGTGTAGCCGATGGATTTTTGGGAGGGTTTTGCATTACCTTGTCTTGCATATGATATGATATGATATGATATGATGTGAGGACATTCTGGGCTAAGGCCCAAGACCACCGATTTCGATAGGGCTTAGGCCCAATGTGAATATTTGTATGTTGATTTGATTGCCAAGGGTTGTACACACTGAGTTTAGAAACTCACACCCTTTATTTAATGTTTCAGGTAATCTTCAGTAAACGGCTCGACGTGGGAGAGGACTCGGAGATGGCCACACTACAAGATGTTTAAATTTTTATTTTTATTTATTTGTTTCAAAGGACATGGTTTTAGTTGCTTTACTTTCATTGGATGTAATAAGGCCTTGTACTTTGATTTGATTTTAAATTTTGGGTTTTGATGTTTTCACTATTTAATGATTAAACTTAAGTAAATTTCTTGTGCTTAAACTTGGTTTCTGAAATACTTAAAGCTATAAAATGGGATTTTATCGTTACTTAACAAGACTCATGGGTTTTGGGCTTTTGGGCCCTAAAATTTAACTTAGCAAAATTATTTTGAAATATGCCATTGATGTGACACACCCGATTCGGGCCTAACTTCTAGGCCGGGTCTGGGGTGTTACATTTAGTCGTATCAGAGTCCGGTTACAAAGCTCGGGCTGTGAAATGGGCCTTTGATTTTGGGTTTTAAAAAGTTTTTGCAGGACTCTTGAAGTGTGGTTCACCGAGCCCTCGACGTCGGGCCAAGTAAGTTTTCTGTACTACATTTCTTTAAATTACTGAACTATATAGATAATGGACTACTTAAAACTAGGCTTTTAGAGACTAAAGCTCGTAGGAAACTTAAGCTTGTAGTGGATATACGACCGCGAAATGACTTTAAAAAAATTTATTTACATAAGACATGTGCCCTAAACAAGAGGAACTATGTACTAATTTCATAAAATTCCTAATTCGGATAATACGAGAATCAACGATGAGTGCTAGAAGAGGAGGAAGAGGCCGCGGCCGAGGCTGTGGAAGTGTTAGGGCTTTGTAAACATTTGAATCTTAATTTAGTACTTATTCTGCGTATGTTTGAGAATGTTTGAGATAGATGGATGTTTTGGGTATGTATTAAAATTATTTAGGGTCAGAGTGCGCAGCGGTAGCATGGTGGGGTAGTTGATACACGACCACCCTATTAGTTGGAAATTTCGAGGATGAAATTTCTTTAAAGGGGAATAATTGTAACGCCCCGAATTTGGGCTTAGAAGAATTAGGCCTATTGGGCTTTGGACTTTGGATTTCAGAAAATTTTTTTAAGTGAGCGAGAAAAATGACAATTGGCATGTGGGTTTGAGGATTAATGAATTTGGAGTGTCTAGGGGTGTTGGAGATGTCCTGGGATTAAGAAAGGGTAAAGGAAAAATTTTGGTTTTAGCCTTAGGGAATAGTGACTTCAGTTAGTAGGCCTTTTTAATAGATGAAGAAGAAATAGGACACAAATGGGCTTGTGGTCCAGTGGTATGTGGCGTCACTTGGGAGCTATAAGGTGGCGTGTTGTAAGCTGAAGAGGTCCAAGGTTTGAGGCTTAGGAGTGGTATTTTGTGGAGTGTTTATTTTAATGTATAGACGGCCAGAGTTGTGTTGGTTTTGAACTCTTGCCGTGGGGAGTTTGAAGTAAACAGGTGTGTTGGATGTGGAGGAAATTTCAGATAAGATTAAGGTGTTATCAGGGAGAAAAGTCAGGAGATGAGGAGAGGGACAAGTTGGTGCCGAATAGATAGGAGTCGGCTTTGGCTATAAAAAGACGGTTGCCGAATTCATTGAAAAGTTCATTGGGTTCTGTTATTTCTTGCTTTTCTTCCCCTCAACCGAATTCTTTCATTTGCCGAAAATAAAACCTATCATTCTTTTTGCCGAAATTCCTATTAGAGTTGTGTTCTTCTTCTTTCTCTGAAAGCCAAATTCCCCTATAGCCAAATTCTCTTCTTTGCCAAATTACCATCATCCTTCCTTGCCAAAATCCCCATTAGTGTCGAATCTTTGTTGTTTTTCTCTATCACAAATCAGTTGGTAGCTACTCTCAGTCAAGGTTAAAAGCCGAATCTTGTTCGGTAGTTATCTAGGCCGCAGGATCTAAGGTTGGATTCGGTAAGTATTCTGTTAACTCCCCTTAGTATGTTTTGTTAAAAGCTGAAGGGCGATCTAATTTTTCATTATCAGTGATCTTGTATTAACAGGGGTAAGGATCGGAGATCGCAAGCGTGGTAGGATCATTAGCAAGGGTAAGGATACTCAACTCGATTATGGTTGAAGTGAATGGCCGAATGTGTGGATGACTTGTGTGGATTATGAGTCACCCAAATTTTGATGGTGTATGTGTGAGTGCAGATCTAGGGAACACTTGTGATTAGTAGCAAAGGAAGGGCCATTAGAGCCCGGTGGCACACGGTAAGGTTTCGGCTTTTGAGTAAATATTTTGATTAAGTATGAGTGGTTGATTGAAGGTTGGTTGGTTGTAGGATTAAGGCTAAGGTAGAATAGCACGTCGCGGTATCCAGGTGTGTACAAACTCTACACACACATGATCTCGGCAATGCTGGAAAGCCGAAAAGCCAAAAGTGGCTAAATGGGCCCGGTGGGCCTTGAGGCTAAGTTTAATGAAATTGATTGATTTGGTTATATGAATTGAGTTAGTCATGCATGTTACATGATCTGGAATTTTTTTGGGACTAATAGGCCATATGAATGAGATTTGGGCCTAATGGGCCATCAGGATGTGATTTGGGCATAAGGGGCTATATGAACGTGAAATGGGCTTGATGGGCTTTATGGGGACGTAGACAAGTATGCTAGGGTTTAATGGACTTTAGGCTTAGTTCTGAACAACTCTTAAACCGATAAGACTTGATCTAATAATTAAACATGTCTGTGGACAAGTTGCTGGGTTAGAGTGTGGCAACGGACATATGCATGTCTAGGATTGGATCTAGGGAGAGCTTGGTACTTAAGCGGTCCTAGTGGCCCACCTCCTCTTCTCTAGAATCCTACCTGGTGCATAGTGTCTGTTCACTTTAGCCGCAATAACTTGTTAATGGGCCAAAGTTCATAACTAAAACCCGAGAGGGACCAAATACCCTAGATTTGTTAAATTACTAAAATACCCCTGATTTGAAATTACCAAAATACCCTTGGTTTGAAAAATCACTAAGATAGCCCCAAATTGTGAAATTACCAGGATACCCTTAATTTGCAGAATTACCAAAACATCCCTGATTTATAAAATTTCCAAAGTACCTCTAATTTACAAAATTACCTAGATATCCTTGTTACGAAAATACCCTTGGGTTGTGAAATGACGAAAATACCCCTATATGATGAGTATAAGTTTATGGATGTTACTTATGTGTTTGATGCATTCATATGATATTCTGCCTAGGATGCATGTGGGTGGGAATTATGGTACGGAGGAAGATTTGAGGATCGCATAGTCGCTTGATGACCGTGGATCCACCGATGGCTTTAAGCCCATTATATGATTAATAGCTTTGCTACAACGTTGGGTAGTGCCGCTGTGAGTGCTACCTTTGGTGTGTAGAGGATGAGTGGGTCGATTTAGAAATCCCCACAGGTTTGTAAGGTTGGAAGGGAAATGGTGTGTGTAGCGGATGGATTTTTGGGAGGGTTTTGCATTACCTTGTCTTGCATATGATATGATATGATATGAGGTCATTGTGGGTTAAGGCCCAAGACCACCGATTTCGATAGGGCTTAGGCCCAATGTGAATACTTGTATGTTGATTTGATTGCCAAGGGTTGTACACACTGAGCTTCGAAACTCACACCCTTTATTTAATGTTTCAAGTAATCCTCAGTAAACGGCTCGACATGGGAGAGGACTCAGAGATGGCCACACTACAAGATGTTTAAATTTTTATTTTTATTTATTTGTTTCAAAGGACATGGTTTTAGTTGCTGTACTTTCATTGGATGTAATAAGGCCTTGTACTTTGATTTGATTTTAAATTTTGGGTTTTGATGTTTTCACTGTTTACTTAATGATTAAACTTAAGTAAATTTCTTATGCTTAAACTTGGTTTCTGAAATACTTAAAGCTGTAAAATGGGATTTTATCATTACTTAACAAGACTCATGGGTTTTGGGCTTTTGGTCCCTAAAATTTAATTTAGCAAAATCGTTTTGAAATATGCCTTTGATGTGACACACAAGATTCGGGCCTAACTTCTAGGCCGGGTCTGGGGTGTTACAGAATCCATCTTAGACTTGATGGCGTCAAGCCATTTTTCGAAATCTGGGCTAGCCATATGGAAGAACCAAAAGAAATCCTAAACCGGTTTCAATCATGTATAATAGATATATACATGATAATTACATGTGGTAATCTTTCCTAAACTATATGGCATGCTTATCTCATATATTCATGACATGCTATGGCAATTTTATAATATTCACATTCAATTATTCACAAGAGTCAATCAAACAATTTTGATTCTCTACAGTTTTTCTTTTAAGGGAAAAATCGATGAAGTGAATGTGAACTGTGCACCAAGTAGGTTCCCAGGAAAGGGAGTGAATCGTATTGGACCACTTAAAAACCAAGCCTTTCTTTTCCAGATCCAATCCTAGACATGCACCTTCTCATTCCCACACTTCCAACAGTAATCGAATAACTTAAAGAAGTGAATAGAATAATACAACCCATGTATTTTCTCATTACCACACTTCTTATCTTTAATAGATAAAATGTGGATCATCTCATATATATATATATATATATATATATATATCACAATTTTATCATAAATAATTATTAAACAGATATATAAAGAGATGGATAATAAAAATAAAATTTCCAGCCAAGGTTTTCATGGTTCTATTTCTAGAAAATAAATGAAAAACAAAAAAAAATTACATAGTTTTTCGCTACAATTCCTTGTGCCTTCGACCGCTATCACTCCATCTTCACGTTTCCAGCTCACATGAATTCTATAAATAAAAAACAATCCTACGTGGAGACGATAGTCCACAGTCTATTTCCTAAGAACCACAACCTTGGTAAAAAATAATAATAATATGACAAATATATAATATTGCATTCATTCACATACATTCCCCTAAACATGTGAATAATTACAATAATGTCACTCTTTCAAAAAAAATTACAATAATGTCACATCTTATCAAATATTAATCAAACAAGATGAAGAGATAGATTCGGTCTCGATTTACACCATAAACATAGCATAACCTGGCATTCTGATATCAATTGTTGGAAAAATCCTTTTTTGAAAATGGTTTTCTTGCACAGAGAAAAATTAAAATTGACTCGGTTTGTGGTATTAATAGCAATAAACCGTAACCAAATTCATACATGTGTTTTTGGCTTAGAGGACAATTGTTGTTCTCGGCTTTCAACCAAACAATCTTCTTCACTATTCTCGTACCACGAATTACTTCGAGTGTGGGCTCGAACCAATTGAATCAAAATATAGAACTAGAAAAATATTTCTCTCATTTTAGGGTGAAAACAAAAATTCTCTTTTTAATAGAAACCAGTAGAATTTTTATTCCGGAAAATATAAGAAATAGTTGAGAATAAATTCTCTCTATTTTTCTGCAGAATAACAGTCTCTCAAAGTTGTGTTCATAGCTCTACTGATGCCATCCATTTATAAAAAGAGAAGGTAGAACCCTTGTTGGGTTGTAATGGTTTATGTCTATGAGGGGTTTTTAGGTCTTTTTCACATCGGGTCCAATTACAAGTACTTCATATGCCTTTTGGACCCAGTACTCTATAATATGTTCAAACCCCATTTAGTTTTTCTATTTTCCCTAAATAAACTTTAATATTTTTATATAAAATAATTTTTCTTATCCCCATTTTTCCCTAGAAAAATTTTGACAATTTTACCCATGGTAAAATTTTAACGATTTTTCCCTAGTAAAATTTCGAGAAAATATATTCAATATTTCACAATTAAACATGTTCACTATGACCGAATGGTTTGTTTTCTTTTTCGGGCATCAAAACAGTCCAAAAATATAAACTCATTCTTCTGATCAATTTTTTAAGTAATTCATATAGGATTGCAAATGGATCATTTCCATTTCCATTTTTGAAAACCTATATTCATTTCCAAATGATTTCATTTTTCTATTTTGGAGAAAACCATAATCATTCCTAAATGTTTCTCATTTCCTATTCATTCCGTTCATTTCTATTCAAATACGCAATTCATTTCTACTTTCAACGAGCTAGCGAATGGACCAATTGGACATATGCAGTTGAGGCTCAAATGATTTATAATTAAATTTCTCCTTTTTGCTTATTAATTATAAAATCATTTAGCCACGAAGTCATTCCACTATAGTATCGTGATTGAGCTCTCCTCAACGACATACAATTACGAAAGAAACTACTCAGTGCTCATCCAATGACCTTATCATAAGTGTGTTACCCTCATAGGATATCCTTAATCTCATTGGGATAATATCCTTTCTCCCAATATGATTCTATTTTATGTCATTGTAATCGTTACATCTTCCTTTATGAAAAGTTAATCACTATCAAATAGTGATCAAGTCATCCATCATAAAGATAGACGACCCGTAGCCACATTTACTTTTCATCAACCATGTAATTCTAGTGAGAGGATATCATTCACCCATGTTTCGGGCTATCTATTCAACTATTTTGAATGATGCTACATACTGCAGAAGTCATACACCCAACGCACCAACTTTCGATTCCTTATCTATTCGAATTCAGGCTTTTACTTACATTAAAGAGCACGAGTCACGCATACATAGTTTGTCATCCATTCAGGATTTAGGTATGTCACACTATGAACTTCACAAGTTAATAAATCTATAAACGGATTCTAGTTCTTTTCTTATTGGGCCCTGCCCGATGTACTGTTAGTCACATCTATGTCTCTATCTTTTAAGAGTCATCCGCTTCGATGCCCAAGACAAAACATCTCCCCAATTGGACTTGATAGACGGTATATTAGTCTTTCAATTGGTTTGCTCATTTCCAATTAGACTAAGGACATGTTTAGGTTTGTTTACTAATATAAGTTGTCTTTCTGTAAAACAATCCAACCACGTAATACTGCTTAATATTAGTTAAACATTAGACAACCAATTAGCAACATTTGTTTCCATTTTACTTTGCGTGAAAAACCATGCTAGGACAATATAAAAAGTATTAGTGTAATTCATGAATAATTTTATTAATTAATCCATTCGAAAAATTACAAGTGTACTTAGACGAAAATACTACACTTAGGCTTAGAAAATGCTTAAGATGTTGATTCGAGTCTTCATTCATTGACCCCCGAAATTTAAGGTTTCCTTGGATTATTTGAATTATTGCCGATTTGATTTCAAAATTGTTAGCTTTAATCATCCGATGATTAATGCTTCCATGGGCTGCCTCCAAATTGGGCATGGCGCAGCCTCTCAACATTCGTTATTCCATCAGTAATGGGTGTGGTAATGGTGGTTGCCTTTTTACTTTCAAGTCATCAGGTGGTTGGTCTATCAGTGGAGGTTGGATTCCTCTCAAAATTTGGCCTTGTCGAGCGTGTGTCAAGATTCTTTTCGATTTCGGTTTGAGTGGGACGATCCCATTACCAGTCTAAGTCATACATTACCTCTTACAAG
The DNA here is from genome assembly GCA_005393395.2 of Gossypium australe. Lineage (NCBI taxonomy): Eukaryota > Viridiplantae > Streptophyta > Magnoliopsida > Malvales > Malvaceae > Gossypium > Gossypium australe. The sequence goes on along the minus strand of CM016614.1, from coordinate 61,648,287 downwards.
CAAAATAAATTTTAAAAAAAAGAAACAAATATTTTCCAAATAAATGACAAATAAACACAAAGAAAATGTGTATATATAATTCTAGTTTTTGTCGACTATCTCCCTAAATAGCATGCAACAAAAATAAAAATCGCTTAACTAAATTTCGTCTTTCCGGTAACGACGCCGACAACTTGACTGTGCGCCCTGGCATGTGTACACCAGGATTGAGAATCAACACTACAACAATCAATAATATAGCGGTATCTGCAAGTGTGACAAGTCAGTTGCAATATTTATAATGTTCAATGGAACACTCGAGCATTCCAAGGATCGAACCCACATAAGTCAGTCGTTAAGCAAATTCTTAGAATAAGGGCATGTGAATCAATTATTCTAATTAGCTTGCTAAATACTATAGTATGGTAGGTCATTCAAGAGTTCAATTATACCAATTAATTACCTAAAACTAGCAAAGGACTGAATTGTAAAGAAAATATACTACACAAGTATCAAATACGAGCAAATATTATAACAGGGAGCAGTTGGTTAATTTTAATGTGTTCATTTTAATTTCAAATTAGGGATTTAAATTGCTATTACTCCTAAATTGGCTTTGTTTTACCTCTCAGCCTTGACTTTACCAATTTCGATAAATTAGTTCGATTTATCTCTCGACCTCACCAACTAACTCGAGACTTATCAAATTGATGCCCAATAAGATCTCTTCTTTGTCTCATTTATCATGGTTTTCCTTTAAAGGCATCAATCCTAAGTTTTCGAGCTTATTCAATTTAATCCAATTTTTCAATTTAGTCTTGTAACAGCCTTTTTTGAGTTAAATTAGAACAATAGTTCCAGGACCACAAATCCGAAGTAGAAATTTTTGTTTTATTATTAATTTAAGGTCTATAGCATGATTGAATGATTGTGCGAAAATTTTGTTAAGAAATTTTATCGACAGGTTGTCCAATTTGACTAATAGGACTAAATTGCAATAGGTGCAAAATGTGTGTTCTAGAAGCTAAGGGTGTTTAATTGTAATTAATTCTTAAATTGGGGGTCCTTAAATGGTAATTAGACCATTATACTTCATAATGGACAAAAATGGACATGGTTAAGTAAAATTTCAAAGTTTAAGTGAAGGGCATTTTGGTCATTTGGTAAATAAAGACAAAATTTAACTAATAAAAAGATGTCCATCTTCCCAATCTCATCCTCCTATGTTGAAATTTCAAGGGAGTCCATAGCTCGGGTTTTGGCCACTTTCAAGCTAGATTGTAAGTTCGTTCTTGCCCCGTTTTTAATGATTTTTATGTTTTTAAAGTTGTCTCAAACTAATGTAGCCTTTCCAAGGACTAATTCGAAGAAGGATTAAAGTTTAAAATTTTACCCATGTTGATCATGTATGTATTTTGATGTTTGATGGTAGAAAATGAATGTTTGTTGTTTGTTAAACGACTTTTCTAAAGTGATTTTCGGTAAAAATGTCAAATAGGAACCTATTTGTAAAACTTGTAAAATCTGTGGCAAAATGTGAATAAATGAAAAATGTGTGCTATTATGAGTATGAATAAGTTTCAGCTAGGCTTGGGTTTTTAAGAAATTGAATGATATTCATTGTACGAGCCTAGGGACTAAAATGTAAAATGTCAAAAGTTTAGGGGTAGAAATGTAATTTTTGCCATAACGTGTTTTGGGCTAAATTGTATAATGTGATGATTGAATAAGTTAAATGTGGTATAATAGATCAAGAAAAATGTAGTTCGAGTCTAGATTGGGGGAAACCAAAGTGATTGACGAATAGACCCGTTTGGCCATTTTTGTAACCGAGGTAAGTTCGCATGTTAAAAATAAGCTTTAAAATAATTGTGTTTAAATGCTTTAATATTGCATGAAATGTATTTTTGATTATGTGGATGAGTTTAATTCTATGGACGAGTCCGACGATGATTCGACAAGCGAAAAATCGCATTTGAACCTTATGAATAGGGTAGGATACAAGTGACATGTCACTAGGGTTTTATGTTATGTGATTCCTGGTGCTGGTCCTGTACATTCTACCGGTGGCTGAGTACACCGACATATGTTGCGGTTACTTGACAGCTTGTGTGAGCAGCACCGTGTAGCTACATCTTGACTGACAGCTTGTGTGAGCAGGCCCGTTGATAGCTCGAGAGTGAGCAACTATGTGATGTGAGATTAGGAAGCATTAGCTAAATATGTGGCACTTAGTGTGCAGAATTCTCGAGTATACGACATTATTATTCTGAGTGATTCGCGGGTATGTCAAGATGAGAATATGTGTAAATTCATTTCGAGATGGTACAGGTATGTACATAAAGCTTATATTTATTGGATTTCGAGAAATGATGGATTCAAGGTAAGTTATGAAGGAACAAATTATGATGGTGAAACTTATGGTAAATTATATCATCTTACAATATATCTCTTGAATGTTGATTGTATGGTATGGCTTACTTATTTCTTGCATACGAGCTTACTAAGCTATATAGCTTACTCCGTTTTATTTTTAATGTTTTATAGTGTCACCGAGCTAGCTTGGATTGGATATTGTTAGAGATCGCATCACACTATCAATTGTTATTTTGGGTACCGATGATTTTAAACAATTTGAGAATATGGAATGTATAGGGACTTGGTCATTTTGGGTATATGTGTCATTATGATTTGGCCAAAAGTATTGGCTTGTTATTGATAAATGTTATATTTTGTATAAGGCCTTGAAAGATGGCCTATCTTGGTTAATTTGGATGTGATTTATGCATGGGCTAATGTTATTTGTGATATGCATTTTATTTGCTTGGTAGATGAATGATTATGGCTAAATAATTTAGGTGTTAAATGGGGAGAACTGGCTTGTTGGAAAGCTAGTGAAATTGAGCTAAACTATACATATTGCAAGTAATTATATTGAATGTTTGTGGATGTGCTTGTGGTATGCTTGAGTTTGGCAAAGTATGATGTTTTAAAGCAAGATAGATATTGGCTTGTAAATGACATGTTTAGGCCTTAGTTATGATGGTATTGGTTGCTTGTTTGTGCTATGAATTATGTCATTGAAGTTGTGTACAAGTGTGTGAAAATGAGGGTGGCAAATGGCTTGATAAATAGCCTTTATTTTGTCCACACGGGCGTGTGTCTAGGCTGTTTGTGACCCACGGTCTGTCCTATGGGCATGTGTTTTGACTGTGTGTCCTCTATACCCTAAATTTTGAGAAACAGAATGCTTAGAATTGAGCACACGGGCAGAGACACGGGCGTGTGTCTCGGCCGTGTGAGGGACACGACCTCAGGTACGGGCGTGTGTACCGGACGTGTGAAGTCTGCACTTATTTTATAAAAAATCATGAAAATTAAATAGACCACACGACCTAACACAAAGGCGTGTGACTTTAATTTGTTCATGAGTTACAAACAGAGAGTTACATGGGTTAGGGACACGGGCGTGTTTGACCACACGGCCTACCCACACGGGCATGTCCCAAAACCACACAGGCGTGTGACCCCTGTTTCTAGCAAAATTTGCTAAGTTTTGTAAAAATTTTCTAAGTGTTCGGTTTAGTCTCGAACCAGTACTAAAGCATGTTTTGGGCCTTGTAGGCTTGTATTAGGGACTTTTTGATTGAGTACGAATGGTTTTAATTTGGACGCATATTTATGACTCGAAATTGTATGATTGCTTGTGTTGTGAGTCCGGTAATGCCTCGTACCCTGTTCCGGCGTTGAATACGTGTAAGGGGTGTTATATTTAGTGGTATCAGAGCTACGGTTTGGTCAATTCTTGGACGAATGTAGCGTGTTTAAGAGTCTAGCTATACATGTCATATATAAATTGTTATAGTGTGATGACTCTTGACAATTTAAATTGTGTTTTCATATAGTAAATGGATCCCGGCCGAGTAGTAGCTGATGATGTTGAAAGTAATGCGCCGGCTCCCGCCGAAGGGATAGCGCCATCTGAAAGTAGACTAGTAATGATTAGTTAGGGAGGAGAGGCTAGGAAAGCCTTCTTCCAAAGGATGAATGAGTGGTTTATCGAGTTTGTTCGAACAAATCCGGCTGCCCAATATCCTCCACCCACACCTAACCCCCAACCAGTTCCCGTAACTCCCCAAGGTGTGGAATTGGTAAGACTGAACAAGCCTCCAGTTGATACGATTTGGAAACAATGGGCTGAAGAATTTAGAGCCAATATTGATGATGATCCCGAGAGAGCAGAGTTTTGGCTGGAGAACTCTATCAAGGTATTTGATGAGCGTTCTTGCACACTGGATGAGTACTTGAAATGTGCTATATCACTTCTAAGGGACTCGGCATATCAGTGGTGGAATACTCTTGTATCTGTGGTACCGAGAGAAAGAATTACTTGGGAATTCTTCCAAGATGAGTTTAGAAAGAAATATATCAGTCAACAGTTTGTTGATCAGAAACGCAAAGAGTTCCTAGAGCTGAATACGAGCGAGAGTTTGTTAGACTCAGTAAGCATGCTCGGGAATGTGTATCAACAGAAGCTATCATGTGCAAGAGTTTCAAAGATGGGTTGAATGAGGATATCAAACTATTAGTTGGAATTTTAGAATTGAAAGAATTTGTTGTGCTAGTCGAACGAGCTTGCAAAGCTGAAGAGTTGAGCAAAGAAAAGAGAAAAGCTGAGTTTGAGGGTAGAGACTCAAGAAAGAGATTAATGAATAAGTCATTTCAATCTTCATCAAAGAAATCGAGGGGTTTGTATACTCGTTCAAATGCTTCAGCTGGGTATCCCAACAGAGATTGTGGGAAGCAGTATTCGGGTTCTAAGGCCCACACTATGTCGATAGCAAGTGTTGGTAATGCTAGGTCTAATAGACCTGAATGTCAGCACTGCGGTAGATGACACCTCGGTGAATGTAGGATGAATAATCGGGCTTTCTTTAAATATGCCTTCCCAGATCACTTTATTCGAGATTGCCCTGAAATGGTTGAGAAAGATAATTTTCAAAATGCAAGGCCGAGTAACACTGCCACTAGAGGAAGGCCACTGAGGAATATTGGAAGTGGGAATAGTAGTAGAGGTGTGACGAAAGAGTTAACTGTGAGATCAAAGGTCAGAGCACCTGCTAGAACTTACGCTATTCGCGCTCGCGAAGATGCGTCATCCCTTGATGTGATCACTGGTACATTTTCTCTCTATGATACTAATGTAGTTGCATTGATTGATCTTGGATCGACACATTCTTATATTTGCATGAAATTGCTATCTAATAAGAATTTTTCTATTGAGTTACTGAGTTTGTGATTAAAGTTTCGAACCCCTTAGGAAAATATGTTTTAGTTGATAAAGTTTGCAAGAGTTGTCCTTTAATGATTCAGGGTCACTATTTTCCAGCTGACTTAATGCTTTTACCGTTTGATGAGTTTGATGTAATTCTTAGAATGGATTGGTTGACTTTACATGATGTCGTAGTGAATTGTAGACGAAACATTATTGAATTGAAATGTCAAAATAATGAAATTCTTCGAATTGAACCGGATGATTCGAGTGAGTTGCTTATTGTGATATCGTCGATGTCGGCTTAGAGGTATGTAAGAAAATGTTGTGAAGCATTTCTTGCGTATGTGGTGAATACAAAAGTGTCTGAATTAAATATTGAATTTGTGCCGGTAGCTTGTAAATATCCGGATGTGTTCCTAGAGGAGTTGCCTGGATTTCCACCAATTAGAGAGGTGGAGTTTGCTACTGATTTGGTACCGGGAACTTCACTGATATCAATAGCTCCATATAGAATGGCTCCAACTGAGGTTGAAAGAATTGAAATCTCAGTTGCAAGAGTTGACATATAAGGGTTTCGCGAGACCGAGTTTTTCTCCCTAGGGTGCACTGGTGTTATTCGTCAAGAAGAAAAATGGATCCGTGGGACTTTGTACTGATTATTGTCAGCTTAACAAGGTTACGATAAAGAACAAGTATCCCTTACCGAGAATGGACGGTTTGTTCGACTAGTTGAAAGGGACAACAGTGTTCTCGAAGATAGATTTGAGATCCGGCTATTATCAATTGAGAGTTAAAGACTCGGACGTGCCAAAAACCGCGTTCAGAACGAGACTTTGAGAGATAAGCAATTGTTTGCTAAGTTCAGTAAAAGTGAGTTTTGGCTCCAAGAAGTCCGATTTTTAGGACACATTGTTTCAGCAGAAGGTATACGGGTTGACCTGAGTAAGATTTTGGCAGTTGTCGATTGGAAACCTTTGAGAAATGTATTCGAAGTTAGAACCTTTTTGGCCTTAGCCAGGTATTATCGACGATTTGTCAAGGGATTCTCGATAATTGCTACACCTATGACAAGACTGTTACAGAAAGATGTTAAGTTTGAATGGTCTGAGAAATGTCAAAAGAGTTTTGAACAGTTGAAAGCATTATTGACTGAGGCACCAGTATTAGTGCAACCTGAGTCGGGAAAAGAGTTTGTAATTTTTAGCGACGTGTCCTTGAACGGTCTTTGTTGTGTGTTGATGCAAAAGGGAAAAGTGATAACTTATGCCTCGAGACAGTTGAAACTGCACGAAAAGAACTATCCGATGCATGACTTAAAATTGGCTGCCATTGTGTTTGCTTTCAAAATTTGGCAACACCATTTATTCGGTGAGAAGTGCCACATCTTTACCGACTATAAGAGTTTGAAGTATTTTATGACTCAAAAGGATTTGAATTTGCGACAATGAAGATGGCTCGAGTTGATGAAAGATTATGTGGTAATCAATTATCATCTGGGAAAGGCGAATGTAGCCGTCGGTGCTTTAAGTAGAAAATCTTTGTTTTCCTTGAGAGCAATGAATATGCAACTAACTTTATCCGATGATGGTTCGATTCTAGCTAAGTTAAAAGCTAGACCGGTATTTCTTCAGCAAATTTGCAAAGCTCAGAAATGCGACAAAGAACTTCAAGCTAAAAGAGTTCAGTGCGAATCGACTAGTGATTCAAACTATCAAATTGGGACTAATGATTGTTTGATGTTCCGAGGTAGGATTTGTGTACCGAAAGATACCAAGCTTATTCAGAAAATTTTTCACGAGGCACACAGTGGTTGTCTATCTGTTCATCCGAGAAGTACGAAAATGTATAATGATCTGAAGCTAATGTATTGGTGGTCAGGCATGAAACGAGATATTTTTGAATTTGTATCGAGATATTTCCGAATTAGTATCGAGATGTTTGATTTGTCAACAAGTAAAGGCTGAATATCAAGTACCTTCGGGTTTACTTCAGCCTGTGATGATTTCCAAGTGGAAATGGGACAGAATTACGATGGATTTCGTAACTAGGTTACCTCTGACACCAAAGAAGAAAGATGTTGTTTGGGTCGTTGTTGATAGATTGATGAAATCGGCTCACTTTATTTCAGTACTTACTGACAATTTACTTGATAAGCTAGCTGAATTGTACATTACTGAAATTGTTAGATTGCACGGGGTGCCTACTTCTATTATTTCGGATAGAAATTCGAGGTTTACTTCACGATTTTGGAACAAGTTGCAAGAAACGTTGGGTACAAAGTTGAACTTTAGTACCGCATTCCATCCGCAAACCGACAGTCAATCTGAAAGAACAATTCAGGTTCTCGAAGATATGCTTCGATGTTGTGTTTTAGAGTTCGAAGGTAGTTGGGAAAAATATCTACATTTAGTCGAATTTGCTTATAACAATAGTTTTCAGTCCAGTACAAAGATGGCAACTTATGAGGGGTTGTATGGCTGCAAGTATCGAACTCCGTTGTACTAGACTGAGCTCAATGAGAGACGGATTCACAGGGTTGATTTGGTTAGAGAAACCGAAGAAAAAGTGAAAGTAATTCGTGATTGTTTGAAAGCAGCTTCGGATAGATAGAAATCATATGTGGATCTAAAATGAAAGGAAATTGAATTTCGAGTCGGTGATAAGGTATTTCTAAAAGTGTCTCTGTGAAAGAAAATCCTTAGATTCGGTCACAAGGGTAAACTGAGTCCGCGATTTATTGGTCCGTATGAGGTTATTGAAAGGATAAGACCAGTGGCTTATCGGCTAACTTTTCCGTCGGAATTAGAAAGGACCCATAATGCGTTTCATGTATCAATGTTTCGCCGTTATTGATCAGATCCTTCGCACATAATTTCACCGGCAGAGGTTGAGATTCTACCTGATATGACTTATGGTGAAGAACCAATCAAGATTTTGGCTCGGGAAGTTAAACAGTTGAGAAATAAAAGCATAACCCTAGTGAAAGTTTTATGGTAAAGACATGGGGTTGAAGAGGCTATGAGAAAACAGTACCCGAACTTCTTTTCTGGTAAGATCTTTGGGGACAAAAATCCCTAAAGAGGGGAGAGTTGTAACAGCCCGTTTTTGGGTCAAATTCGAACAGTGGTTTCGGGACCACAAATTCGAAAAGAAATATTTGTTTTATTATTACTTTAAGGTCTACAGTATGATTGAATGATTATATGAAAATTTTGTTAAGAAATTTTATCGATAGGTTGTCCAATTTGACTAATAGGACTAAATTGCAATAGGTGCAAAATGTGTTATCTAAAAGCTAAGGGTGTTTAATTGTAATGAATTTTTAAATTGAAGGTCCTTAAATGGTAATTAGACCATTATACTTCATAATGGACAAAAATGGACATGGTTAAGTAAAATTTCAAAGTTTAAGTGAAGGGCATTTTGGTCATTTGGTAAATAAAGACAAAATTTAACTAATAAAAAGATGTCCATCTTCCCAATCTCATCCTGTAACACCCCTTACCCGTGTCCGAAGCCGGAACTGGATACGAGGCATTACCTAACTCAACTTGCTTAAACATGACATTTCAGGCTATAAAATTTCGTTTCGTCATAAAAACTTTCCATTCAAACCCATAACATACTCATCCTAGGCCTACGAGGCCTTAAACATACTTCTGAAAGGTTTCGGGAATTAATCAGAAACTTTTACGCACTTAGGAAGATTTTTCCTAAATAGGGGTCACACGCCTGTGTTGTTCAAGGGACACGCCCGTGTGCCCTTGAGACATGCCCGTGCTCCTTACCTGTGGTCGACACTGACTTAATACACACGGCCGGACACAAGCCCGTGTCCCTCACACGACCTTGACATGCCCGTGTCTTAGCCCGTGTGCCAAAACCTTGGCATTCTGTTTATGACGTCATTGTCTCACTATGGTCACATGGCCAAGGCACACGCCCGTGTCCTTAGACAGTGTGTCGAATTAAATTCCTAACTTCAGGTGCAGACTTCACATGGCCTGGGCACACGCCCATGTTCCTGGCCGTGCCTCCCACACGGCTGAGACACACGGCCGTGTCTCTGCCCATGTGTTTACTACTGAGCATACTAACTTGCAACTCTAGCATGCAATGGGACACACGGTCGAGCACCACGCCCATGGGGTTGACCGTGTGTCACACATGGCCTAGACACACGCCCGTGTGGACAATTATATGGCTATCTACCAAGGCATTTACCGCCCTAACAAGCAATCACCCTCATACCAAAACAATTCAATATATAAGATGACCATATGGTACCTCTAAGAACTCAAAAGAACCAAAACATCCATAAAAGCATACACTTCATGAAGTCCATCATCATTGAATATATGAACATATCAAATATAGGCCAACATCCCATGACCTTTTACAAAATAGATCGAACAACTATAATAGCCAACATATTTGGCTTGCAAATATAACATAACAAAAAGACCAGGTCCTATACATGCCATACTCAAAATGAATCTAGTTTGGCTATACCAAATAGTGGTCGATAGTGTGATCTCCAAACTCCGACGTCCGCGATTTCTAGAGCTATCTTGGCAATACTACAAGGAAGAGGGAAATGAGAGTGGTAAGCATAAAGCTTAGTAAGTTTGCATTGAATTAAATAGCAACAATAAACTCATAAAGATACCCATCCATGACATTAGATAACCATACACAATGTCATAGGCTCTTTACCATAGCTTACTCGTATTTGCCCTTATCTAGCACTTACCACATCACATGATGTAAATGTTCCTCGTGAATTACTCACGCATACCTGTTTTCACTCAATCACATAACTTTAAATACCAATCTCAATTCTATATTTACTACTAGATTATTTATCCCAATAATTCACTAGGGATACTTGAAGATGCATATTCATCATCACTATCATGAACCCGAAGCCAATGCTACATCCCGGATGCAGTCTTACATGGAATTACCTTTGATTACCGAGCCATACCCCGGATATGGTCTTATATGGAACCTCACCTCAAGTATCGATGTCATATCTCAGATACGGTCTTATACGATTCTCATATTCAATACCAAAGCCATATCTCGAATATGGTCTTATACGGAATCTCAACTCGGTGCCGAGGTCATGCCCCAGACATGGTCTTACACGAGACCTTATCTATCTCATGTCTCAAAAATATTATACTCACATTCATTATAGCCCAATCGGGTCTTCAACATTCCAATTTCGTAGAATATTGTACATCAATATAGTTTCAAACATTCTCAAACAATACGAGCATAAATGTTGAATTTATCGCATACAAACTTACCTTGATTTCAAAATAAGCTAGATCGTCGATCTAGTCCAAGACTTTATTCTTTCCCCGATCGAGGTTGATTATTGGTTCTTCTTGCTCTATAATGGAAAATTAGCTCGTTTCAATCATCACATTAATAAAAGCATTTTTAATAATCATGCTTTGGCAAAATTACTATTTTGCCCTTACACTTTGGCAAAATGATCATTTTACCCCTAGGCTCAGAAATCAATTCTAATCAAATTTCTACCTTTAATGAGACTAGATGAACATTTATTTCTTTTATGGCTATCATCAAAACCCAACATTTCACACATTTACTACTAATTTTACAACCTTTACAAAAAAGGTTCATTTAGGTGTTTTCATGGCAACACCTTTCACAAAAGTTGTTCATCTAACAACTAAGACTCATTTTCTTCCATAAAAATGTAGCAAATCACATAAAATCTCTCATTGAAAAACCCTAAACTTTTCACCATATTACAAATTAGTCCCCTCTTTAAAAAGCTTAAGCTTTAGGGATTTCAAAAGTACAACTATCATCAAGAAAAACCATTAAAAACACTTACTTGTGGGGAGAAGAGTTTGCTGAAATTTTGAGCTCTCAAAACCCCTATTTTTCTTGCTATTTTCGGTGGAGAAGAAGAGAGGAAAGATGATATCTTTTTCCTTTCTTCATTTTATTCTATTTATCAATTTAATCCACCAACTACACCCACTTTGACCAAAATTTGACCACTTTGTCCCCCATATGGCCGATCAACCTCCATTTCAGGGGTTAATTGCCTTTTAAAGACCTCCAATAACATTCTATAACTATTTGGTACCCTTAGCTTATAATTTGCAACTTTCGCACTTTATGCGATTTAGTCCTTTTTTGCGATTAAGCAAGAAATCGCTAAAATTAAAATACCAAAATTTTCATGTACTTATATAATCATGCTCCGACTCATAAAATATCATGAAAAATAATTTTCTCTAACCTCAGATTAGTGGTTCCGAACCACTGTTTCGGCTAGCCCCTAAATCGGGCTGTTACACATCCTCCTATGTCGAAATTTCAAAGGGGTCCATAGCTAGGGTTTCGGCCACTTTCAAGCTCGATTGTAAGTCCGCTCTTGCCCCGTTTTTAATAATTTTTATGTTTTTGAAGTTGTCTCAACCTAATCTAGCCTTTCCAATTACTAATTTAAAGAGGGGTTAAAGTTTAAAATTTTACCCATGTTGAGCATGTATGTATTTTGATGTTTGATGGTAGAAAATGCATGTTTGTTGTTTGTTAAACAACTTTTGTAAAGTGATTTTCGGTAAAAAGTCAAAAAGGGACCTATTTGTAAAAGTTATAAAATATGTGTTAAAATGTGAATAAATGAAAAATGTGGGTTGTTATGTGTATGAATAAGTTTTGGCTAGGCTTGGGTTTTTAAGAAATTGAATGAAATTCATTGTACGAGCCTAGGGACTAAAAAGTAAAATGTCAAAAGTTTAAGGGGAAAATGTAATTTTTCCATAAGGTGTTTTAGGTTAAATTCAATAATGTGATGATTGAATAAGTTAAATGTGGTATTATAGATCAAGAAAAATGAAGTTCGGGTCTAGATCGGGGGAAAACCAAAGTGATTGACGAATAGACCTGTTTGGCTATTTTTGTAACCGAGGTAAGTTCGTATGTTAAAAATAAGCTTTAAAATAATTGTATTTAAATGATTTAATATTGCATGAAATGTATGTTTGATTATGTGGATGAGTTTAATTCTGTGGATAAGTCCGAAGATGATTCGACAAGCGAAAAATCCAGTTTAAACCTTAAGAATAGGGTAGGATACAAGTGACATGTCACTAGGGTTTTATGTTATGTGACTCCGGGTGCTGGTCCTATACATCCTACCAGTGGCTGAGTATACCGACATATGTTATGGTTACTAAACAGCTTGTGTGAGTAGCACCGTGTAGCTACGTCTTGACTGGCAACTTGTGTGAGCAAGCCCGTTGATAGCTCGAGAGTGAGCAACTATGTGATGTGAGATTAGGTAGCATTAACTACATATGTGGCACTTAGTGTGCAGGATTCCCGAGTATACGGCATTATTATTCCGAGTGGTTCACGGGTATGTCAAGATGAGAATATGTGTAAATTCATTTCGAGATGGTACAGGTATGTACATAAAGCTTATGTTTATTGGATTTCAAGAAATGTTGAATTCAAGGTAAGTTATGAATGAACAAACTATGATGGTGAAACTTATGGTAAATTATATCATCTTACATCATATCTCTTGAATGTTGATTGTATGGTATGGCTTATTATTTCTTGCATACGAGCGTACTAAGCTATATAGCTTACTCTGTTTTATTTTCAATGTTTTATAGTGTCACCAACCTAGCTCAGATTGGAGATTGTCAGATACCGCGTCACACTAGCAACTATTATTTTGGGTACCGATGATTTTAAACAATTTGAGAATATGGCATGTATAGGGACTTGGTCATTTTGGGTATATGTGTCATTATGATTTGGCCAATAGTATTGGCTTGTAATTGATAAATGTTATATTTTGTATAAGGCCTTGAAAGATGGCCTATCTTGGTTAATTTGGATGTGAGTTATGCATGGGCTAATGTTATTTGTGATATGCCTTTTATTTGCTTGGTAGATGAATGATTGTGGCTAAATAATTTAGGTGTTAAATGGGGAGAATTAGCTTGATGGTAAGCTAGTGAAATTGGGCTAGACTATACATATTGAAAGTAATCATATATAATATGTAAGAGTATGCCCAAAGATCAATCATGAGATGGTTGTAATAACATACTTAATTTACCATGTTTATTAATATAAAGTGTTGTCATTATTATTTCAGTTTTTCTTTCTGTGTGTATAGATAAACTGTTTTATAATAATGTCCTGAGAATAATATGATTATTCTTAAAAGATCCTTAGTCGAGTATTATTGTTGACTAGGACAATAATAATGCATTAAGACTAACATGTAGTTGATTGATGATAAAGAGTTGTCATTGATATGGAGTGTCAAAATCAATGCATGAATATGTGTGTTAGAGAACAACATATTGGATTGACCCGCTATGAGCATGTTTCTTGGATTATTATGTAATTGTCACAACATTACTCATAGTGATTAATATGTATATGATCCTCAGACTTGAGATCATTATTATCCCAGCATCGTGAGTTGTATATTTTGATACAGTCAAACGTACACCGTAACAGGTTGTTCTATAAAGGTTGATGTTGGATATACCACAATCTATGTAGAGGGATATGGTTGATCAATAAAGGATAAGTCCCTCCTACATAATAGGAGTAATATCTTAGGCCACTTGATTGAGTGAGACTAGAAATGCATGGCCATGCTCAAATAAGTTGATATGAGATGTCATACTAATTTGTATATCATAGTCTACTCAAGATATCAAGAAACATGGGATAGACTATGCAAGTGTGACTATCCCATGACTTGTATCCGTTCCAGAGATAAAGGACTTAAGGATTAATGCATGAAAGGTTAATCACGAAAGGTTATGTTGAATCATGACTTCTTGTAACTTAGGTAGCAATGATGCATTGCTAGATGCCACTCATTGTCTGTGACAATAGAATCGTTCTAGTATTACTGCTAACGTTGCAAGAACCTACAGGGTCACACCCTATGGTTGAAATGAACGGAATAAAATATAGTTGGTATTGTGCTTGGTTGTCACATAAATTAAATTAATTAAAGAATTAATTTAATTGGGCAATCAAATATTGAACATATTATATGTACAAGGATGTTGTACACATAATGATAACATAATTTTATTAATATATGAATTTGATTCATATATAAATTTAAATAAATATAGTTTACCGGAATCCTTATTATAATTAATGTAATTATAATTTTCAGATATAATTAATGTAATTATATTTTTCGGTTAAAAACTTTATTGTATTTATTTAATCTTGTAATACATTCAAGAGATACCAATTATAAAAGGCCCAATTAAGAGGATACCTATTATAAAAGGCCCAATGAGAAAGGCACCCATTATAAAAGGTATTAAAAGGAGACAAAACTCAATATGAAAACCCTAAGTGATTGCTTATTAGGTCTAGCAGCCGTCAAGCAAATAAGCCTCCAAAACAGTTTTGGAGATTTCTTCCGTTCATAGTCAAACCGGGTGGATTACGTAGAGGCCGACATCGCAAAAGGTTGAGGCTTGATTCGACAGTAGATCAAAACTCTTGTTGCCAAGGCGTCGCTGTCTACTCAGATTGAAGTTTTGGTAATTTCGAAACCTTTATTTCACCCCGATTCGTTCCTCACACATGGATCCATGATTTGGATCGCCGGATCTAATTTTATTCTGCTGCGCCATGGGGTACCGGCATTCCAACATAATGTTTGTGGATGTGCTTGTGGTATGCTTGAGTTTGTCAGAGTATGATGTTTCCAAGCATGATGGATATTGGCTTGTAAATGACATGTTTAGGCCTTATTTACGATGGTATTGGTTGCTTGTTTGTGCTATGAATTATGCCATTGAAGTTGTGTACAAGTGTGTGCAAATGAGGATGGTAAATGGTTTGATAAATAGCCTTTATTTTGTCCACACAGGTAGACACAGAGCATGTGCCTAGGCCGTGTGTGACACACGGTCTATCCTATGGGCATGTGTTCCGACCGTGTGTCCTCTGCACCCTAAATTTTGAGAAACAGAATGCTCAAAATTGAGCACACGGGCAAAGACATGGGCGTGTGTCCCGGCCGTGTGAGGGGCACGGGCGTGTGTCTCGGCCGTGTGAGGGACACGGCCTCAGGCACAGGCATGTGAAGTCTGCACCTATTTTATAAAAAATCATGAAAACTAAATCGACCACACGACCTAGCACATGGGTGTGTGACTTGGCCGTGTGACTTCAATTTGTTCATGAGTTACAAACAAAGAGTTACACGGGTTAAGAACATGGGCGTGTGTGACCACACGACCTGCCCACACGGGCGTGTCCCAAAACCACACGGGCGTGTGACCCTTGTTTCTAGCAAAAATTTTCTAAGTTTTGTAAATATTTTCGAAGTGCTCGGTTTAGTCCTAAACCACTACTAAAGCATGATTTGGGCCTCGTAAGCTCGTATTAGGGACATGATTGAGTATGAATGGTTTTAATTTGGACGCAAATTTATGATTCGAAATTGTATGATTGCTTGTGTTGTGAGTCCGGTAATACCTCGTACCCTGTTTCGGCGTTGAATATAGGTAAGGGGTGTTACAAGTTTCCAAACCCAAAAATCAATTACGTAACATTTCCATCAACCAACCCCTAAATATTTAGCCACTCATGCTTGTATGAAAACCCATTAACAACAATAAATTAAACAGAAACACCATTAACTTAAACCTTAAGAAAATCGATAAAAATCCAAGCTTTGCTACCAAAGCTTAGATTGCAAAGTAATGGAAGCAAGAATAATAAGCAAGAACATAAAAAAGATTGGTTTTAACAAAAAAAAAAAATAAAGTTGAATAATATTAAAATATGATTAAAATGTAACTACAAGAAAGTTTGAAGGTTTACTACTAAACAATAAACCTAGCTATAGTAATAACTAACTTAACTACCAGCTATGAACTAACAAACACTAGAAAAATAAACAAGAAAAATAAAACCCTAAGCTATGGAGAAAACTAAACCCTAGAAGATGAAGAGAGAATGAAAAACTAGCTAAAAACTAATGAAAAATGCCTAAGTCTCTATGAAGTGTTTTCTCTCAGCCAATTTTGGCTTCTTTTAGCATTGTTTCTGACCGATCTTTAATGCTTGAAATGCCTTTAAGCGTGTTTCTTTGATTGGTGTAGGAGTTGGACAATGGTTGCCCCTACGGTTATTTTTTGTCTGCCCCGTCAGAGATTTTGCGATACCTATGGTTTAGTATCGCGATATCCTCGTCAGTCTTAACTTAAGGGATCCCTTGGGAGTTGGATATCGCAATATCACTGTGAAGAGCCTAAACCATCTTTGATCCAGTACTATTCGGGGTATCACGACTTTTATGCTTCGATATTGTGACACCCTTCTTTTAGGCAATGCTTTTGCTTACATTCGAGCCTCCGATGACTCCCTACAACATTCAACTAACAATTTGGTCTTTGATGACACATTTGGCCATTTTGAGTCTCAAAAGTAATCGAAAGCACACAAATTCACTTATTAACATTAAAAATGAAAATTAAGTAGAAACATAACAAAAACACGTAAATTGCTCAGAAACAAGTTCCTTAAGTGTAATGGGAACCTAATTTGACATATCAAATTATGAAAAATTAGAGGACAATATAGTTGAGGATCCACATTGGAATCTAGAGGAAGGACCAGAGGAGGATTTTGTTGATCAAGTCGAGGAGCACTCAGAAGAAAATCCTCATTAAGAAAAAGGGGATTAACTCTCAATGTCGTATGCTCCGTTTAAAAAAGAATGAATATGAAATCATTAATGAAATGTACATAAATTAGAATTGGGAACTAAAAATGAATAGGTACGGATAGGTAATCACTTAATGAGTAAACATGTGTTATAATATGTCAATCACCTAATAAGTGACGTAAATATATGAAATGAATCACATGTGAGTGTTTGAGTCTTAATATGAAATTGGTATGTAGATGGATTAAATCAAGACTAAACATTAGGTTTATAAAAAACTACACTCTAATAAGGATATGGTAAGATAGGAAATTAGAGTCTGCTTACTAAGCTCTTCTAGCTTAACACATTGTTGTTTAAACACATAGGTTTAAAGGCTTTTTCGAGAGGCTTGAAGTCATTTGTGGGACGATTGCATCATCGATGAGATTAGAAGATGGTATAAGTAGTAGTTTGTTTTTGTTATTTGTAATTTGGCATGTACATAAAATCTTAGGCTAGTTTAAGAATTTTTAAGTATTTTCACTTATGAAATCAAGTGCCATTCGAAACTATTTAGACGTTTCATGTAGCCTTTGATTGATAATTTGATTTGCACATGTTTGAGACTTTAATTTATGCTTAAATGAGGTTTGAAAATGATATAAATTGGTTTGGAACTTGTTGGTATATTTTGATAGGTTTGGGGTGATTTAGAATATTTTAAACTTAATTTTGCTCTAAGAAACTTAAGTTCCAAAACCTAACCTTGTAGGTATTGGAACATAGCTTGACAATAGCCAAAATGCTACAGTTCTAGGCCAAGTTACAGATACCTTAAGTATAAGTACCGGCACCTGGCTTGTAGATAGACTCCACTACATTGTTTTGATTGTTTTGAGTTAAATTGACATTTGTGATGCAATTTAATTCTAAAGCGTACTTGTACTAAGCCTAGTAAATGTGCATATGTTGGGAGCATAATTATGTAATGATTATTTAATAAGGTGTAAAAGAAAAGACTAAATTGTATTTTAGCCCTCAAACTTTAAAAAACTCAATTATGCCCCCTTTGAACTTTTTGCACCCAATTGAGCTCCTAAACTAACAAAATTGGCCAAATAGGCCCTTTGACTAACGTCAATGGTTAGTAATTTATTGCAACTTGACGTGACCATTAGTAGACGCCACGTCAGCATTGTTTGTTGATGTGGCATTATCGCTGACATGGAAATTCCACGTTATCATTGAAGGCTGACGTGGCAGTGCTACGTTAACAAAAATAAAAAATTCAAAAATTATAAAAATTATTTTTTAAACTACACAATGAATCCGGACAAAATATTTTCTAGGTTCATTTGAATTTAGGCATCCATTTGTCTAGATTCATTCTAGAATTATAGAAAAAATATAAAAAATTATTAAAATTTGTAATAATTATTTGAAATTTGTTAAAAGCCATAAAATTTATAAAAAAATAATTTATTAATTACCATAAAAAATTTAGAAAAAATCATTTATAAAAATTGTTAGAAATAAATTAAAAACCATAAAATTTAATAAAAAAATTTATTTTTTATAAAGTTTTATTGAAATTATTTTTCTCATTTTTATTAAATTATTTGACTAATATACTTATTTTTTGGTATATCAAACATCGAAGTCCTTTCTTTTTCTCATGAAATTATTGAAAGTTGTTCTAAAATCTTTAGCCTTGTTAACCATGAACGGATTTTTTTTAAATTAATGATCAATGGTTAATGCTTTAATAAAAATGAGAAAAATAAATAATATAAAAGATTTAATTTAATTTTTTAATAAAATTTTATGATTTTTAATTAATTTCTAACAATTTTATAGATTGTTTTTTTCAAATTTTTATTGTTTTTAATAAATTTACTTTTTATAAATTGTATAAAATGTTATGGTTTTTAACTTATTTCTAATAATTATTATGAATTCTAATCATCTTTTATATTTTTTATATATTTTTTTATAATTTTAAAATGAACTTAAACAAATGAATGTCCAAATTCAAATAAACGTGGATAACAGTTTGTCCAGATTCATTGTGTAGTATTTAAAATTAATTTAACTTTTTTTTACTGACAAGTGCCAAGTTTGCAACCAATGATGACGTAGAACTAACAGGTCAACGGTCAGTGATGATGTGGCACTAATACATCATTAAACAATGTTGATGTGACGTTTATTAATGATTACTTTATCGTTGTTGTTAGTTATTAACGGTCAATATTAATTAAATGGTTTATTTGACCAATTATATTAGTTCAAAAAGTTGAATTTGATGAAAAAATTTTAGAGAAATTTAATTATTTTTTTTAAAAAAAATAAATTCAATGGACAAAAATACTATTAACGCTAGAAGGAAATAACAAAACTTCAGGTAAATGGAATCATCATTATTTAAGATGAAACAAAATTTGAGGCATTTTTATTGAATGATCGGCTAATTTTGATACGTCTCTCTCCATATATTTTTAAATGCCAATGATGATGAGAAGGTGGTTCAATTGTTTTTTTTTTTTCTTTAATAGAAAAGAACCTTAGAAAAATTAATTAGAAAACAAAAAAAAAATGATTTTAAAAAAGGTACTTTCTTTTTGTATTTTGTAAGTCTGTTTTATTGTTATCTGTACAATGTTAAAAAAAGTCTAAAGAAATAAATAGTGTCATTAATTTATGGTATCAAGTCCCCTCACCTTCCCTCGACCATAGCTTCTTAAAAGCCACCAGAACGGCTTCTGCCATATCCCAATCCTTCCTTGCTCTTTTGCATAACTATAAATATACAACTTATCTTTTCCAGAAAAATAAATCACTTCATTCTACTTTCCCAAGTTTCATGTGTTTTTCACTTTTATTTTAATCACAATGGTGTCGGGTTCGTTGGAATGCCCTGTTAGGGGGCAAATGCTGTCATCGGTGGTTCCCGCCAAAGCAACCGGCGGAAACAAGGATTTGGAGCTAACAAGCATGGATTTAGCAATGAAACTCCATTATATCAAAGGTGTGTATTTCTTCCAACCTGAAGCGGCTCAAGGTTTGTCGATTCATGATTTGAAAGAGCCCATGTTTCAGTGTCTGGAACTTTACTACGCTGCCTCAGGGAGGATTCGGAGATCGGAAAGTGGCCGGCCGTTTATCAAATGCAACGACGGTGGCGTCCGAATCGTTGAAGCTCAGTGTGATAAGAGTGTTGATGAATGGCTGGCTATGGCCAGAAACAATGATCATATGCTCGCCCTTGATCAAGTTCTTGGCCCTGATTTGGGTTTCTCGCCTTTGGTTTTTGTCCAGGTATTTTTCCTACACTAATAATCACTCAATTATTAAAATTTAACTATAAAAAATTATAAAATAATCATCTAATTATTTAATTTTGTATTCTTTAATCACTAGTGAGCTAACATAAAAATAAAAACACCAAAAATTTAATATAGTTGGATGACCAAATTTTTTTTTTGAATAGGTAAATGACCATTTTGTAAGTTTTCATAATTAAATTATAATAGTTAGATGATAATTTTATAACTTTTTATAATTAAATGATAAAAAAATTACTAATAATTAGTGACTAGTAATGTAATTTACCCTTATCTTTATTATTTCTTAACTAACATTTCTCCTACTTGTTAGGGTTCTTTTAATTTTGCTATTTCATCTATTAAAATATATTAGTATGATTCATAAATTTGGAATTTATTTATTTTTCAAATTTCAAAATTTAGTTAAATTTTTTAATACTATTAAAATTATTTTGTCAAATTCAAGTTAATTACAACATTATTTTTTTTAGTTATATTGCTATCAAGTGAAATTTTTTTAGAATTTTAAAATATCACAGTACTTGATTATATAAGGAGATGTAGAAATTAATTATTTGCCCTAACTTTTTAGAAGAAAAAAAAATACTAAATTTTGGGTAAATGGAAACTATCATTATTTATGATTCAAACAAATTTTCAATTAGTCTATTATTTTAGTTGTGTCTCTACTCTCTCTATATAGTTTTTCTATTAAATTTTAATCATACTTATTAGGAATAAGCATTCGGTCTAATTGAGTGAAAAAAATTTAAGTTGATGAGTCCTATTTTGTTATCTTAATTTGATTTGAAAAACTTTGAAATCGAGTCGAGTAAAATAAAATTCAAGTCGCGTTGAATCAAGTGAAATTATTCGAGTTCAATTAAAAAATTAAACATGTCAAATTAAAATACTTTTACATTATAACTAATTCCATGTTAAAGCACATGAATTTAAAAATTTAAAAACATATATATTTAAAAACATTTTCAAAGCAAAATAATATTAGTATAATAAACTTTAATTATTAATTAATTTCTTTAGGTCCCAAAATTATTATTTTAGAAAATTTTAAATTTTTTAAAATATATATAAATTTTAAATTTTTATAAAAATTTAAATTTTAAAAAATTATTTTGAATTTTTTTTTGTAATTTTTGTTGAGAGATTGATTTGTTCATTTTCAAAATTGATAGGGACCAAAAGAGTATTTAAACCAATTTATTATTCAAATTTTTCGAGTTATTCAAATTGTAAAATTTAACTCAACCTAAACTTAAAACTCGAATTACTTATTCAAAGAATCAGGTAACGAAAACGGTTATTTTGTAACGGAGGTTTTGGCAAATCCGTCCAAAAGACTGATGTCTTAAGTTTTGTTGAGATGTAAAACAAGAAATGGAAAAGAGTGAATCTTTATGTGTTGGCCATTAAATAGAGTCTGGGAGAAAGTGAGACATAAGTATGCATTTATCAATTTGTTCAAAAAGAGAAAAGAGAGTGCACTTTTCCAATTTTGCCCCTTCTTCACAACAGGCCAAACAACAATAACTGCTGCTAATAAAGTTGCATTAATCCCATTTCAATTTATCTAACCATCACTTCATTCATCAATACTAATTACTTTTAATTTAAACAAATATAATCATTATTTTAAATTTTAATAAAAACAATATATTATAAAAAACCCATTTTTGTTTTGATAGAATTACGTATTAATATGTTATTTTAATTAATATTATTTATAAAATAATTATACTCTGTTTTTAGTTTAAACATTACTTTAATAATATTTTATCATTTTTACTAAGAAAAGTGTAAATAGAAAGCCACATGCATAATTAAATTATAGCTGTTATACTTCTAATATTCATAATAATATAAAAATATCGACAATGATTTATAAAAAATTCAATGTGTCTATTTATATAAAATCCTTTCTAAAGTAAATTTTCATTTGTTGTTTTCAGTAATATTATTAGTAAAATAATTATAATTACTTCTTAATTTTTAATTTAAACATTATATTATATTTATTTAAAAAAGATAGAAAAATATCTATTAAGAAATTAAAATTAAATAAGTTGATCACATTATACTTTATGTTGAATTATTCATAATAATTAAGCATGTGAATTTAGTAATGTAATGGCTGAATTTATTTTTTAGATTTATAAAATATTTTTTGACAAAATTAAAATATTTGTTTCAGTTCACACGATTCAAATGTGGGGGCGTATCGGTAGGACTCAGCTGGGCTCATGTATTGGGAGATGCATTTTCAGCCTCAAATTTCCTTAATTTATGGGGACAAATCATGGCGGGAAAACAAGTTCCGTTGCAGCCTAACAGTCCTGCTCACAACATATCCCAATTCCCAACTTCTATTTCCAGGAAACCATTTTCCTTGAAAAAAGTTGACCCTGTTGGTGACTATTGGTTAACTCCTAATAACTCTAAAATGGTAACTCACTCTTTTCGCATCACTGCCAAACAACTTCATTATTACATCACAACATATTGTATTCATGACCGGAACAAAATCTCCGATTTCGAAATTATTTCGGCTATGATATGGCAATCATTATCGAAAGCCAGAGAGGATTCAGGTCCGAACATCGTTACAATTTGTTCAAACAATTCTGCCGATAAAATGGCGATGTTGCCGAGTAATGGCATGACACTGAGCACGGTGGAAGCTGATTTTTGTGTTTCGAGGGTGGAAATAGGGGAAGTAGCAAAGCTGATAGCTGAAAAAAAGATGGATGAGAATGGATTGATCGGAGAGTTGATAAAGGGGGATGAAGTAAGATCGGATTTTATGGTGTATGGAGCAAATTTGACATTTGTAAACTTGGAAGGAATGAATGTGTATGGAATAGAAATGAAGGGACTGAAACCAGTGTGTGTGAATTATATGATGAATGGAGTTGGTGAAGAAGGAACAGTGGTGGTTCTGCCTAGTAATGAAATAGATGGTGGGAATAATGGGAAGATGGTCACCATCACCTTGCCTCAATATCTATTGCTAAAGCTTAACGATATACTTCAAATTGATTGGAATATTGCTATTTAATTTAAATATTTTCTCATTTCATTTCTTGTAATGCATGCGTGGGTTATCGTGTCTGTAAGAGAATAATGAATGTTTGCTGTCTCTGTTGTTATATATGAATAACATTCTCATTATCATATTTAAAATTCTTCAGATTCATAATTATGTATTTATGTTATATTTGCATCATAAAAATTGTAACAGTCAATAAAACTTAAAAAAGGGAAAAGGGACAACAATAAAAAGCGGAAAACAGCTGAAGAAATGCGGAGCAAAAGACAACCTTTTAATTTGTTCTTTTTTCTCCGCTTATGTCAACCCGTGCGTTACATTTTGTATTAGGAGAAAATGGTAGACAGTATTTTTTTTTTTTAAAATCGATTATTAAAAAAATTTATTACATTAGTTTTTGAAAGCTTTTTCTTCCGTTTCCTCCCTCTCTCCCCGCGAATACCATAGTATAAATTAAAGGAAATAAATAGGTTAAAATATGCTGATAGTCCCTATACTTGTATAGAATTTAAGGTTTAGTTCCTTTATTTTAAAATTTAAAAATTAAGTCCTCTTACTTTTGTTTAAAATTTTTGGTCCAGTTAATGAAATCATCGGTGTTTTCTAGTAAAATTTATCAACTTGTAATTTTGATTAGGCTATCCTTATATGATGTGACATATGGTTGATAAGAAATAAACATAATAAACTGACAAATTTTGACAAAAATTATTAATGACGATAGTGATTGAATTAGGATTTTTAAATTAAAAAAGTAAGATATTAAATATTTCACTTGGCTACATTTGGTTGAAATATTACTTTTTTAGCATGGTTTAATATATGAGTTAACAATAAACTGATGCAGTTTGTATTATTTAGCTACTCCCACGACTAACTTTTAGCAAAGAGAAGATTTTTGCTTATTTTGGAGATGTCTACTCATCTTTCTAGTTTTGAGTTTAAAATTGTACTAACTATTCTTTTATTTAATGTCTAACTATTTCAATATATAAACAATAAATAAACTTTTTCAATCTCAAATACTATAAATGTACAGGGACTAACTACATATTTTAACCAAAAAAATATAACGGACGAACCCTTTTTTTTTTTTTTCTATCCCTTCTAGTTTAGGTGGTCAAGCCTTTGTCGTTTTGGGTTACTCTCCCACTACAAATACTCACTGAACTCACCCTTCTTCCCTAGCTCTGATCAACCCTCTTCTACCTTTTACTTTGATTTTTATTTTAAATTGTTTTCTTTTTCTGTTTGTGTTTCAGTGTTGAAGATGAGTTCGAGCTCGGGTTTGGTGAGTTTTGTTGAGTCTGTATTGGGAATGTCGTTAGGGGATTCGGTGACGGATTCTATGCTAATGATAGCAACAACGTCGTTGGCGGTGATTCTGGTGTTCTTGATTTTTCTCTGGAAAAATTTAGCCTCTCAACGAAGCCCTGATGTTAAGCTTTTGGTTGCTTCTAAGCCTGTTTCACTCAAGGTTGATGAAGATGATGACGCCCTTGTCGCTTCCGGTAAAAAAAAAGTCACCATTTTTTACGGCACCCAGACGGGAACCGCTGAGGGATTTGCTAAGGTAGTAGATAAAACTTTTCAAGTTTTGATTTTTTTTGGTGCCATTCAAGTTTTGATTTTGATTGCTGACTCTGATGATTTGAATGTTGACTACTTGACTGAAATGGAACCTTTTTTTACTGATATTATTAGGATGAAAATTTATGTTAATGTTGCTTATCAAGCTTATTCTTTTTTAATCACTGGTTTGTTGTGGAAAATTTGAGTTGCT
This sequence comes from Gossypium australe, assembly GCA_005393395.2. Lineage (NCBI taxonomy): Eukaryota > Viridiplantae > Streptophyta > Magnoliopsida > Malvales > Malvaceae > Gossypium > Gossypium australe. The sequence goes on along the minus strand of CM016614.1, from coordinate 61,623,141 downwards.
CCTATAATCAGTGCATGATGCAGATCAACATTATGAAGTTGCAAGGAGATGAATGGACTGTTCCTTTTGAAGTCATATTTCATGAAATATTTAGTGTTTTAGGGACTATTTGAAGTTCACTATACCATTCATATGCTTTCCAAGATTCGGATAATTTAGCTGTAGATTTAGTTGTAATAAAATGTTTTATTCGATGCTAAGTTGTTATGTCCGTTGCTTTCGTCATTCCGAGCTCAAAGAAACCAGGGCATAACTATATATGGAAACGTGGCGGATATAGTTTGCTAAGTCGTTATGTCCGGTGCATTCGTCATTCTGAGCTCAAAGAAACAATGACATAACTATAGATGGAAATGTGGCGGATATAATTCTTGTTAGTAAATCTTTGTTATTAATTGTTTTGTTGTTAACAGCGGATAATTTGGCTACGTGCGGAGTTGTTTTTCTTCTGTTACTTGTCGTTACACTCAGCCGCAATCGATGTGTGCTTGGCTAGTATGTTTGGAAAAGATGTCCTTTTTTAGTTAATGGTTCACGTGTTTGTTTGCGGATTTCCTGTTGTAGGCTTTGGCTGAAGAGATCAAGGCAAGATATGAGAAAGCAGCAGTCAAAGCTGTTGACCTGGTATGCATAGGGAATTACTTGTTACCTTGTTTTTGTACTGAGAATTTTTTCTCTTGGTATTTACGATTTCATTCATCACATTGTGTGTTTTATGTTAGGATGATTATGCTGTTGATGATGAAGAGTATGAAGAGAAGCTTAAAAAGGAGACTTTGGCTTTTTTCATGTTGGCCACGTAAGATAGATTCTCAGTTTTGCTGAAGCTATTCTTGGTTGTGTATTTGTTTCTGCATTATGTAAAGTATGGGGTATTTTAACATAGTTGAGCATGACATTGTAGTTATGGAGATGGGGAGCCAACCGATAACTCTGCTAGATTTTACAAATGGTTTACTGAGGTTGGTGGCTACCTCAAAAGAACATTCAAATTAGACCTTGTACTGTGCCAGCATTCAACCGATAACACTTGCTATTATATTGTTTTATTTGAATTTAGGGGAATGAAAGGCAGTCCTGGCTTCAACGACTCACATATGGTGTTTTTGGTCTAGGTAACCGTCAATATGAACATTTTAACAAGGTAACATTGGCACAGAGATTACTATTTTGCTTACTTTCTTGTTTTTCTCTTTTGCAATTGTGTAATCTGATTTTATGATTTTTTTTTTTGTAAATAGATAGCAAAGGTGCTTGATGAGCAACTTTCAGAACAAGGTATTTTTTTTATTTTACTTATTTCGTGATTCCACCCTTCTTTTCTAATTGATGAAGTTCTACATACAAATGTGGGATCAAAATTAATATTCATGTTTGGACTAAGTGTATACTTTTTCATTGTGTGAAAGGTGCCAAACGTCTTATCGAAGTTGGTCTTGGTGATGATGATCAATGTATTGAAGATGATTTCACTGCATGGTATATAATCTCCTTTCAGTTGTACCTGTGATTCTGTTTTTTTTTTTTTTTTTTTTTTTTTTTTTATTGAAGCTGAAAGCATCATATCTTAACTTGGTGATTCTGGAGCTTTTATTGGGCAAAGACTTCAATTTTTGCTCTGGTAGCTTTACTGTAAATCTTTTTCATTTTTAATTTGTTGTTACTTCCTTAGGAGAGAATTGCTGTGGCCAGAGTTAGATCAACTTCTTAGAGATGAAGATGACGAAAATACCACCTCTACCCCGTATACAGCTGCTATTCCTAAATATAGAGTAGTGATTCATGATCCCTCTATGATGCACATTGAGGATAATCACTCAAATATGGAAAATGGGAATGCTTCACATGACATCCACCATCCATGCAGGTAATAAGGGACGTGCATTGTGTTGGTTTTCTCACATTGTCCCCCTTCTATTTTCCTTTTTGAGATCACTGTTAAATAATTTGCACACAGGGTTAATGTTGCTGTCCAGAGAGAACTCCACAAGCCAGAATCTGATCGCTCTTGCATACATCTGGAGTTCGACATATCAGGAACTTCTATACTGTAAGTTCACAGCTTTGTAATGTTTGTTACTCTACAAAATTGGGCTTCTGAAATAAAGCATCTCTAAGTGATCGTAGTATTAATATTTTTCTGTTTTTAAGTGCTTTTGACCCACAGATTTGGTTTTAAAAAGGTAGATAACATCGCTTTATGGTTTTATGATCATATGCAATTAATAAGTTGAACTGTCCCAGATATGAAACTGGCGATCATGTCGGTGTTTATGCTGGTAATAGCATTGAGACTGTCGAGGAAGCAGCCAGATTGTTGGGTCAACCTCTCGATTTGCTGTTTTCTATACACACTGACAACGAGGATGGCACGCCCTCCGGAAGCTCATTGCCACCTCCTTTCAGCAGTCCATGTACACTTAAAACAGCCTTGGCACGATATGCAGATCTCTTGAACCCTCCGCGGAAGGTAACTCCCCTCCACCACCCAGAAACTGTTATTTTGTTGCTTAAATAACTTTTTTCTTTTTATCCAAACTCTTATTTTGTCAGGCTGCTTTGGTTGCGTTGGCTGCTCATGCCACTGAACCCAGTGAAGCGGAAAGACTCAGGTTCTTGTCATCACCGCAGGGGAAGGTCGATGAAATACTTAGTGTTGCTTTTGTTTTTATCCTCTCATGTGTTTGTGGTGGTTATAAATTTTTCCTCTTGATTATGTGCTCTTCTTCCTTTTGCCCAGGATGAGTACTCACAATGGGTTGTTGGAAGTCAAAGAAGTCTTCTTGAGGTTATGGCTCAGTTCCCATCTGCAAAACCACCCATCGGTGTATTTTTTGCTGCTATAGCCCCTCGACTACAGCCGCGTTATTATTCTATCTCATCCTCCCCTAGGTGACTAGATTTGTCCTTTCTACATTATCAATGCAGTATTACCTTATACTTCAGATTAATAAGAATTGTGGGTTGGTTTGAGCAGGTTTGTATCTGGTAGAATTCATGTAACCTGTGCTTTAATTTATGGTCCAACTCCAACCGGAAGAATTCATCGGGGTGTGTGTTCGACCTGGATGAAGGTAGTGACTGTAATTTCTTCGGTTGCTCTTCCACATTTTGTACTTTCTTATATTCCCGTAGAGTTCATGTACCCAGCAGACATTACTTGGGCTGTAGTGGCATCTGACATCTAATTGCATTGAAAAAAATTCAGAATGCAGTTTCTCTGGAGAAAAACAGTGATTGTAGCGGGGCTCCTATTTTTATCAGGCAATCCAATTTTAAGCTACCAGCAGATCCTTCAATTCCGATCATCATGGTTGGACCCGGGACTGGATTAGCACCTTTCCGAGGTTTTCTACAGGTTGATTACTCTTTGTTCTACATATTCTTTCATTTTGCAAAAAAAAAAAAAAGAGAGAGAGAAGAAAATAACTTAAAACTAACTGTTATTTACAGGAAAGAGTGGTCCTTAAAGAAGATGGTGCAGAACTTGGTCCATCTCTACTCTTTTTTGGATGTAGGAATCGGAAAATGGTTCGGATCTGATTTTGATACTAATGATCTTTAAGCAACATCATGAGCATGTCTCATTGTAATTTTCAACCAATGTAGGATTTTATTTATTTACTTTTCTGGCGACTTTTCTAGGATTTCATTTACGAAGATGAGCTCAATAATTTGGTGGAACAAGGTGCTCTATCCGTGCTCATCGTTGCATTCTCACGAGAGGGCCCACAAAAGGAGTATGTTCAACATAAGATGATGGATAAGGTAAGTAGTAGGAAGGAACAGATATTGCAGTTCATGATATAAAAATGAACCGTTATAACATCTGTTGTGTTCGGAGTACAGGCAGCACATATATGGAGCCTAATAAGCAAGGGAGGATATCTTTATGTATGTGGCGATGCCAAGGGTATGGCAAGAGATGTTCATCGCACCTTGCACACCATCGTTCAGGAGCAGGTATTGATTATCGTCTGAGAGGAGTCCTCTAATGAAGAGCCACTTACAGTAATCTTTGAAACTTGTGTATGAATTTCAGGGGAACATGGAGTCGTCAAAGGCGGAGTCTATGGTGAAGAAACTCCAGATGGAAGGACGATATCTTAGAGATGTGTGGTGATGGTGGGCGTTTTCATTTCCTCAGCAGTTCTTCAGAACATCCATGCCAAATATGGTGGTGGATTAGGTTTATATTTTCTAGCTCTAGTGTGTCCGGAGTAAAAGCAGTCAGTTAGGTAGTATGGTACCTGGTTCATCCGGTAGTAAGAGTTGTCTGTAGATGTTAGTCCGCCTTAGTTTTTCTAATCTCAAATAAACCTAGGAATAGAAGGATAATTTGTTTGTAGACATCCAAAATGGAAATAGGGATGCCAAAACATAGTGAAAGTTGTTATCTAGGTTATTTGGGATGGTCATGGTGTTTGTAGTGAAAATAATAAATAAATAAAAGAAGTTGTAAATTAAAGCTCTAGGTGTTTTGCTCTTTTTACACAGTTAGTTTTCATGAATAGACAAATTAGAACAAAAAATGCCATTTTCATTGTGGATCTACTTTAATATTGATTGTTAATGAAGGATATTTCAATATAAAATTAACAAAGCTGTAACTTTATGGATTATGATGTGTACATTTCAGGTAATATACTGTGAAGAAGAGATAACAGATAATTACAAAATTCTCCATACAATCAAGGATGTATAATTGAAAACTATTTGAAGTTGCTTACTTGAATGTAAGTATTAGCCTTCTATAACCAGCAATTAATATAGTTAATTTTTATTATAATGAATGCCATTTTTTTTATATTCTGATTCATGAATTTATATATATAACAAAAAAAAAACCTGAGAATTTGAATTACCATAAATGTAAAATAGGTGGGATTTGAAAAAATTAAAATTTTCTTCGAATTTCGAGTTAATTGAGTCAAGTTCTTTGGTATTTCTGAATCAATTTGAAGAAGAAGTTTGGTTTTCGAGTTTTAGTCGAGTTGGATTTTACACCTCGAATAATTCAAATAATTTGAATGGCTTGAATCACAAATTAAGGTAAATACCTCTTAGGTCCTTGATAGTTTCGAAAATGTGCAAATTAGTCACACTAATAAAAGTACAAAAAAAATTCAAAATAATTATAAAATATTCTTTTTCCAAATTTTTATGAATATATTATTCAAATATTTAAAATTAGATAAAAATTACTAAAATTATCTTAAAAACAATATAATAATTCTAAATTATATATTTTTAAAAGAATTCCAAAATTTTTGAGGCTTTAAAAAATCAAGTTTTCATTCTAATTATTTTTTTTAAAAGAGTTCATAACTATATATAGTATTAATGTTCTTTAAGTTGGAATTTTTTTCATATTGTCAACAAGATTTAATATGGCCAGTTTAACTTTTTTTTTAATTTAACTCGAACAAATTTATTAGACTCAACTCGATTCGAATTTCATTTCACTCAACTAGATTCAAGAAAATTTCAAATCAAATTAGCATGATAAAATACGACTCGCCAACTCGACTAACTCAAAATTTTTTCACTCAAATGTTCATCCCTATTTTTTGTAATGAGAACGTAATAAAATGAATGTTTTTTTAGTACAGCTAGTGTCACTTTTTTCTATTACCTAATGCATGGGATTATATAATACTAGTATGATACCTAAGTCACACATTGTGATGGATAATTATTTTTTGGAATAATATTTGGTACACTATCATAGAGGTTTTAGGCTACACAAGCAGGGTTAGGGGATTGTTAAGTGTCTTATAGAGGTATAGGGTTAAGGGAACAAAAAAAAAATACATTACTAATATACCAAATATTAACCCTTATTTCTCAGCATAATTATAGAGTAAAAAATTTTAAAAAATAATCACTATTTATAAATTAAAATTTTTGATATTATATTTATATTAATATATGATAAGTCAGTGACTTAAGTTTTAGCACAATTAATAATAATATTATTACAACAACTTGAAAGATCGTGAGTTCGGATGCTTATTATCTCTGCTTAAGAGATGATACTTTATTTAATCATTGAATAAAATATACAAGTATTATTATTTAATATTTAATTAAATAAATTTAAAGTTAAAATTAAACTATCACGAAAGACTAGAAAATATGACATAATTTAAGATTTAATAAAAAATGTAAAATAATCAAAACATGTGTTCATGATTCCATAAAGAAAGTAGATGTACCTGAAAAATATCATGTGTTAAAATTTACATAATGTGAATACAATTTGAACATATGTTTTTCTTTCTACAAGTTTAATTCGTATGATAATCTATGTAAAATATGATATATATTGATACATAATACGAGCACAAATAATAAATTCTTGAAATTGTATAATTATGACAAACTAGATAAAATATATTACAAAATGAAAAGGAAAACATAAGCATAATACACATGCATAATGTGCCAAAATATGCATACAACTAATTTCTAATGTATGAAAATTATATATATTAAAAAATTATATAGACACGGATGAAATGAGGCATTACATACACAATTATAAATATATGTAAAATTAATTACATGAACACAACAAAGAGTAAGAAAGTAAACTCCCAATTTACATTCTTTTTCCTAATACTTTTTTAAATACCATTGTAGAGTGCGCCTCACATTGATCGAAACAAAGTCGACGTCATGATGAGGAAGAGTCAATGTCCTGACGACGTGACACACGACATCCTGATGAGAAGAAACTAGCGTCTCGACGAAGTGACGTGTGACGTCCTGGCGAGCTGATAAACGAGGTCTCGACGTGGCGACATGTTCCCTACTAAATCGGGCTGCTTCTCCTAGTTAAACTCTACTATCTTTTCCCAATCTAACTCTGATTATTCTAGGAATATTTTAGTCATATATTCACATGAATTTCATCCTATAAATAAGGTTTTAGCAACCGTAGAAAAAGAGATTCAACAACACAATTTAGAGAGAGTTTTGTAGGAGTTTCGGGAAAACTTTGTATTTTGGGTTCGAGTTTGTTTTTGTTTCTCCATCTTATACTATTCTTCGGTTATTTTCCATTTTAGTGAAGTTTTCTTAGCTTGTTGTTTTTTATCCTCTTAAGATGAGTTTTTCCATGTAAACAATTGTGTCTAATTTTTCTCTATTCGTTTTTGTTTGTTGTTTAATATGGATTCACCCCAACAAACTGGTATTAGAGCTTGGTTCGGATCCCGCATTTAACCCGTTTAGAGATGAAAGCAGTGACATTTGATATTGAGAAGTTTGATGAGATCACAAATTTCACTTTGTGGCAAGTTCGGATGACAACAATTCTGGTTCAGAATGGTCTAAAGAAGGTTGTTATAGGGTAAAAGCCTCTGGATGCGAATCAAATAGAATGGGAGGAGCTTGATGAGAAATCCCTATCTGCAATTCAGTTGTGTCTTACCAATAATGTATTACAAGACTTGCTGATGGAGAAAACGACATCCACTTTATGGAAGAAATTGGAAGCCCTATACATGACACAGCCCTTGGCTAATAGATTGGTGCTAAAGCAACACCTATACACGTTTTGGATGGTCAAAGGTTAGTCTATTAGGGTTTGCATCAGTAAATTCATTACTCTCCTTAATGACCTGAAGAATGTCGAAGCCAACATCGACGATGAAGATCAAACTATGTTGTTATTGTACTCTTTGCCTTTTTCATATAAACTTTCAAGGAAACCCTAATTTATGGTAGAGAGTGACTCTCGTTTGAGGACGTAAAGGGAAACTTATTGAGTAATGATAAACTTGACAATGAGATGGACAAGCTTTGGTTTTGGTTGCTAGGAAGGTTAACAGTTTAAGGATTTGGGTCAAATAAGGCCTAGGATGAGATTGAAATCAAGAAACCGCAATAAGCAATATGGCTACTGCAAAAAGTTAGGCCACATTAAAGGAAAATGTTATGAACTTCAAAATAGAAATAAAATGGCCGCCGAAAACTGTAACATCCCTAACCTCTCTCCGTTGTTAGATTAGGGTAGACCAATTAGAACATTTAATTACATCGCAACCAGTAGTACAAGCTAACTAATATCGTCATAACATACAAGGGCAAATCATGCCAATCTAAAATTTGCATAGTAGTGCTTTACAAGGAGCAATTTATGCTAATCTAATATTTCCATATTAATGTCTTATACAATCAAATAACTAATCATGTTTTGCAATGCTAAACTTGGTCTTCCATTGTCTACACTCTTATCACTATTTTATCCCTTCTTGAATGCTAGAAATCGGATACATACAAGACTATTCCAATTATTAGTATCAGAGTATGGGTCTATACTCTGACTATGATTATCTTTTTAATTTATCTTCAATGATGTTAGTAGAATGCACTAAATATAGCTTTGTTAATTCATTCCAATTCAGAGTAAAAGTTACTCTTACAACCCCTATTTCGAGTCTACGGGACCCTAAAAATAGTTTAAAATAGGTAGGGACCAATTTGAAACAATTCTGGAGGTTTAGGGTCATTTTTGAAATTACATAAAAATATGACACACACAACCGTGTGGCCAGGCCGTGTGACTCTCGAAGTTGGGACACACAACCGTGTCCCAGCCAGTGTCATTGCCTGTGTAACTCAGTGACTTGGGTCACACGCCCGTGTGTGTTGCCCGTGTGTGACACATAGCCGTGTGCACCAAAAGTACCTTAAAACTCAAGTTTACCATTTCCTCCTTGCTTGGACACTAGGAAACTCATTTACCAATCGTTTAACCTACTCAAAACATGATTAAACGTGCCCAAAATATACCAAATTCATCAACTAATATGTCTAACCAATGTACCCTCATTGGTACCACATTTTACATGTTAAATACATTAACAACATATCAAACATTCAAGACATTCATTCATATCACATTTACCATAATTGGACTATCACTTAGCTATTAAGCTACCAAAATTTAAACCATCATATACCAAAATATAAACTATGTAACACCCCTAACCCATATTTGTCGCAGGAGTAGGGTTATGGAGCATTATCGAAGTGTACATTTCAATCAAACAAAAATTTTAAATACATTTTACTCCACATCATTAAACATATAAAAATTAATCTATAACATGTATATTGTTCCTTATACGAGCCCTCGAAGCCCTAAAAACACATTAGAAACAAGTGACTAAATCGGAAGCTTATAGAATTTTTCATGAAACAATGAAAATTTTCAAAAATTCAGGGGTCACACGGTTGTGTGACTTACACGATCAAGACACATGCCCATCTCTCAGGCCGTGTGGGCATTCAAAGTAGGGACAAACAACCGTGTCCTAGCCCGTGTTCGTGCCAGTGTAACTCACTGACTTAGGTCACACGGCCAAGCCACACACCCGTGTGCTAGGCCGTGTACCCTTCGAAATGACCTCACATGCCCGTGTTCTAGGCCGTGTAACAGCCTGACTTGCAAACCTTTGAAAACTACAGAGGACACACGGACGTGTCGCCAGGCCGTGTGTCACATACAATTGAGACACACGCCCGTGTCTCTACCTGTGTGGACAAAAAATAGGCCATTTCTAAGCCATTTTTCTCACCCATTCAAGCATTTACCTACAATCACTTTTGCATCTATAAATAAGCCTTCAAATTGCACTAAGACCATGTAAAATTAAGATATCCAAATATGGTACATTTGCATACAACTAATATACCCAAAGGGAACCTTAATCTCAACACCTAAAACATGTATAACCATGTGCTCAAATTGGCCAAAATATTCACTAACTTCTAACTAAGTTTATGTCAAAACATACCATTTGATTTACCTATCAATTTCACACCAAATGATACCAAATGTACCATTCATCAACTAGCACCAATAGCCAAATATGTCATTTATAATAGTTGTACCAATTCACCACATTCAATCATATCACAAAACCATTTATAACATGCATTTTAAACTACCATTCCATCTTTAATAATTCAGGCATCATGAACTAAGATATCAACTAAAAACACCCATACATGTACATATTTATCCAATTATCAATTAACATGTTAGCATGCCAAACAATAACATAATTGATACATAATCACCAAACCATATTAGATTCCTGCCATATCTAGTTCAAAACCTTTCCAAAGCATACCATATCTTGACCATGTTGAGGTTAATTCATCATATATCACTTTGGCCATTCAAACATGCTTTAACACATTATCAAATTAACACATATCAACAAGGCACCAAATGTACCAAGGCTATATCTCCAAAAATGACATATACATGTTGTAATTAGCCCAATTTGCCCGGGCCCAATTAACCAAAATACAAAACCAAAATTAAATAAAAATCCAAATATAATAAAAGTCCATTACAAATTATCAGCCCAAATTACAAAAACCCAAATAATAAACCTAAGCCCAACTATCCTAGCCCACTAGCCTAAACCTAAAATAAAAAAAACAAAAACCTAGCTTCTCCAACCGCCGCTGCGCTCCGTACTCCTCCGCGCGCCAGCATGCCGTATGGCCTCCGTACCTGCAAAGGACAAAAATACAGCAGAAGAAAATAAGAAAAATACTGTATTTTTCTTTTAGTTTTCGGCTATAAAATGATGTAAACATTTGTATTTTTTTTTGGTTTTTTCTTACAAAAACAATCAATACAAAACAAAAAAAAAATCAAATATAAAAACAGAGAAACATTCAAAAAACCGAGACTTTGAAACAAATTTGAAAAGGTGATTTTTTTAAGGGTTTTTAGTTCTTTTTTTTACATGTTGATAAAATAAGGGAATAAAAAGGGAACTTACCCGAGTCGATCAGCCTCTCTCTATATTTGGAGTCTCCCCCAAGCATTGAAAACCTAGAACCCCTTTTAAGGTTCGGTTTGGGATCCGATGGTGCGGTGGTTTTAAGAGAATCAAATTTTTGTGGTTATTTTTGGTTGTTTTGTTTAAAAGGAACTTTGTTTTCAAAAAGGGGGTCAGAAAGGGTGCCTTTTGAACTTACCGGCCACCGTGGACGGCGGTGCCACCGTCAGTGGCTGGTGGTCGGAGCGGTTGTATTTCGTTGGATACCGGCCGACAAAAAGGGGGAATTGAAATAGGAGAGAGTGTTTAGCCTTCTTTTTTTTCTCTGAAGTGAAGAGAATATTTTTTTTTAAATTTCAACTTTTATAGAACCCTTAAACGGCGTCGTTTAAGGCTGAGTTCAATAGCCCAATACGACATTGTTTAGCCTTCGGCCAACCCGCAACACGACCCGCTAGGTGGAGATCCGCGTGTTTTTTATTATGGGGTTATTTGCGCAATAGATCCCTCTGCTTTTGCGACGCATCACAATGTGATCTTTTTACTTTTGATTTCTGCCTAAAATTTTTCTTCTGTTTCAATCTGGTCATCGGACCATTTGAAGAAGCAGACACCAAAACAGTGTCGTTTCAACCCGAAGCGACCCGCCTAAGAAACCCATGTTTTTTTCTTAAAGGGATTAATTCCGTCTGCAGCCCCTTCAACTTTTATTTTGTTTTTAATTAGGCCCTTTCATTATTTTTGTTTTTATGGATTCCGCCGTTTGATTTGGTTTAATTTTTAATCGGGTACTTGACCCACTGGCGCCCTGTAAAGTGGACATGTGCCCTTGGGATTGGGGATAATTTCATAATTAGCCCATTGGTACTTTCGCGCTTCATATTCTAGCCCTTATTTACTTATTCCCTCATAAATTTTACTTTTAATTTTGATTTTTTTATGATTTAATCCCTGCCCTTTTGATTTCAACCTTTTTTTTTACAATTTCTTTATTTATTTATTCTGTTTAATTTGTTTATTTATTATCAGTTCTTTATCTTTGTATACAAAGAAATATGGTTTGCTTGTATTATTAAGTATGTGTCCTTATTACTTATTTTCACCTACATATGTATTTGTGGTGCGGTTTCATTTGTCCTTAAATATTTTCATATCATGAATGTTATTGTTTTAATCATGCATTTATCATTTTATTGTCTTATTTACTTATTACCACGGCTTGATTATTAATCTTGTATCTATCTTTGTAATTGCATTATTATTGTTTCAATATTTTATTGTATATTGTATATTATTTTAAACATTAAATTAATCTTTACTCAAATGCATAAAAAAGAGGATTTTCAAAAAAAGGGGGGTAATGTTCCGAATTCGGGAGCTTCGAAAAATCGTACCCTAACTTACTGGGTTTCAATTTTTCTCGTCGAGTCTAAAGAATCAATTATCTTTTTTTAAATCAAAGCACATAAGTTAAATAAAAGCTTATCCTCGGGAATTCAAAAATGTTATGTCCTAACTCACTGGATGTAACATTTTGTTATCTCGAGGTAAGGATTTCTAAAAATAAAGGAAATATTCTGTATTTGGAATTTTGAGAAATTGTGCCCTAACTTATTGGGTTTTGATTTTTCGCTTGACCCAAATAACCGAATATCCTTCTTAAACTTAAATGCTTGAGTTTTAAAAGTCAAAAGTCAAGCTTAGTTTCGAGGATTTGAAATGTCATATCCTAACTCACTGGGCGTGACATTTTACTTCTCCGAAATAAGAGGGTCTTAGCATTCGATTTAATTTATTCAAGTTTTATTTTAAATAAAGAAGATAGTACTTTAAAATCTTTTTAAATTTTTGACATTAAGACATTAATTAATCAATTAGGTACTAATTTTAGGCGTTACGAGGGTGCTACCCTTTCCTTGCACGTAACCAAATTTCGAACCCGTTTTTCTCAAATCTCGTAGACCAAAATCGTTGTTTTAGTAAAATCAAAACATTTTATTGAAACGATCGAATTCCAAGGTGACCCTATCACACCTCATCAAAAAAAGATTGGTGGCGACTCCCATTTTTTTAGTTTTCAAAATCAAAGTCGACCCCCGTTTTTTAAAAAAAATGGTTTCGATAGCTTGGTGACTCCGCTGGGGACTATAATTAGAGAGTTAAGCCGTAAAATTGATTATTTTCTGTCTTGTTGTCGAAAATTGAAAATCTGATTTGAAAAATTACGATCCTTTTATTGCATTCGTTTGTGTTATTTCATATGATTGGTGTGGTTTGAGTCTCGTAGAATATTTTCGCATCATATTGCATAAGGACCGTTTGGTCTTACCTCTTTTAAGTGGGAGTGAGAAGCTACTCCTTAGTGAGGTTTTCACATCCGTACAGGATAGTGGACTGCTTTCGAGATACATCCGTACCTATGTCTTCGTGAGATTTTCATCTCCGTGCAGCCATAGGGAAATGTATTCCCCTGAACTGAACTCGACCCGTATGAGCCTATAGTGGGTGAGGATCGAGGAATCTGTTGGTTTGGGTACCTCAACTTTAAAACCAAACTGCATGTAGAAGACCCTAGGAGCCCATCCTAGATAGTACTGCAAGAAACCCTAGCGGTTACCAAGATAGGTGCTTGGTTCTCTTTTATTTACTTTGAGTTTTGTTTTTGTATGTTGTACCGACTTATTGTGTTTTTTCTATCTTTGCATGTCATTTCATATTCGAAAGAGTGTCGATTCGAGTTCTATTACTAAATCAGAGAGCTTATCATGGAGAATGAATTTCTTGATAAAGTGGAGGATAATGCTGTTGTCCGTATGTGGTCAGAGAAAACACAATTAGAGAAAGGAGATAGTCTAGCCGAGGGGTACACGTCAAAATTATGGGACTACACCCGTATCAGTGTGAAGCAAAATAGCCTTCAGGAATTAAAAGAGATATGGGATCAGTGGAATGATGAAACTAAGCAATTGTTCTACTATAATTGTGGGGACTTTCCGTATCTACTCGACATCAAGGTAGACGAGCATTTGTTCCGGGCCCTCGCTCAGTATTGGAACCCTGTATACAGTTGCTTTACCTTTGGGAGGGTCGATTTAGTGCCGATTGTGGAAGAATATACAGCCCTACTGCATTGTTCAAAGGTTCAAGTTGATAAAGCTTATTCCAGAGCCGCTTATGTCCCGACCTTTTGGAAGAAATTGATGAACATTACAGGAATGAGCGAGCAGTGGATTGTAGCTAGGATCAAGCAGAAAGGTGAGTGTAAGTGCATCCCATGGAAGAATTTGAGGATTTGATTTTAGTGCATCCTGATACGAAAAAGAGAGTCGATGTGTTTGCTTTGAGCATCTACAGACTGATGATCTTCCCTAGGGCATTAGGGTATGTAGATGAGGTGGTCTTAGATCTTTTTGATCGACTTGATAAAGGGGTCACCCCTGTTCCTGCAATCTTGACCGAGACATTTAGATCTTTGAACGATTGTAGGAAGGTCGGTGAAGGCAGGTTTATAAGGTGCACACATTTGTTGTTAGCTTGGTTCCAAAGTCATTTCTGGAAAGTGGGTAAGGTTTCTTATCGGGTTTTCTCTGGGAATTACTCCCCATTAAAGGAGATAGTGGCCACACCAAGAAGGGATGACATATCAGAGGAAAATTGGATAGCGTTCCTCCAAAATATCTAGGAAGAAGACGTCGAGTGGAGAGCTCCTTGGTTGATTCCCGACGAAATTCTTTATCGATGTAGGAGTTTTTACTGGGCCCCTTTGCTTGGGATTTGGGGAGCTGTTGGGTATGCTCATTTACTCGTATTGAGGTAATACTGGTCAAGAAATTCATACCGACAATGCATGGGCTAGCTCAATGTGAGTTTTCGTATAGGGGAGATAACTACAAGAAAAGGGTAAAGGAGATTTCTAACACTTGGAACGAGACTCATCGAATGAAAAGGTTGGCCGTAGGTTCAATGACGACTCCCTAGTACAATGGATGGTGGAGTAAAAGAATTAACGATAATATCCCCGAGCTGAATTTAGAAGGCGTTCGACTGATGGAAGAGTACTTACAAGTGATCTCATTGGAACTAGAAATCATAAAGTAAGACTTCGAGAGGAGGAATTTGGAACTTGAAAAGAAGATAGAACAATTGGAGGAAGAAAAGATGCATTTAAGGTTAGATGCTAATGTTCAAAAGCTAGAGGCTGAGAGATTAAGGAAAGGGAAGAATAAAGCCGAGGAAGACTTAGATAGTTTGAAGACGGATTACAAGAAATTGCGTCTATCGATGAGAACTATCGGATTAGGAAAGACGTCAGAGTAATGGTGAGAGGAGATCCAAGAAGAAAGAACCAAAGCCGATCAGTGGAAGAGAAAATTCCAGGAGGCTCAGGCACAGAAAGAGGCTCTAGAAAGAAATTTGTTAGAAACCCAGAATGACAAAAGAGAATTAAAGGCTAGAGTGGCAGAACCTGAAAAATCACTTCATCAGTATAGAAATCATAATTCTGCGGTTGAATTGAGGGCAAGTTTGAACAAGATTGAAGAAATGAAAGGAAAGATAGAAGAACTAGAGTCTGCAATACAAAATTGTGATCTCCGGTTAGAGCTTCTTAAGGTAAGTGAGGAATGTTGGAAGGAACAACTTCACCATTCTCATAATCAAGTTAGGAACAGAAATTACATTATGGACGAGGCTGTGGCTCAAATTTGGGAGGTAGCCGATCATCTACAGACTTTGGCAATTCAGGCCTACATGCTAAGCGTGAAGTATGAGCTAGAATCAGATCGGGGTCGAGAGTTAGCTTCGTTGCTTAGAAAAGTTAAAACTTTGAGCATTAGGGCAAAGCCATATTTGTAATATGTTTTATGTAAAGAATTTTGTTTTCTAGTTTTCTAAATGAAATTGAATCAGAATCGACTCCTTTTTTGCATTCATTTCATGCATTTGCATTTCATCACATTATGTGCATTAAATTTCATAGAAAGACCCTAATTGAATCATTTCAGAGTTAATTTGGAAACCAACAAAAACTTACCAACCAAACATCATTACGGTACCTGAGCAAAGACAAAAGACATGGATCAAAGATTGGAAAGACTTGAACAACTCCAAAAGGAGATGCAAGATCAACTACAATCGCAAATGCAAGAGCAAATGGCTAAAATCCAGCAAGACATGATTGACCGAATGTTGGAGTCCTAAAGAAATAGATGACTCAATTGACCCAACTGTTGACTGGAGAAACAGATAAAGGAAAGGGCCCCATGGTTAATGCTGGAGAAGATAATGAGGAACCTCTCTATACTCCGAGTTTTACTCCAACACAACCTAAGGTGTACCCTCGAACAACATCCGTCACGATTAGGCCTCAACAATTTCAGAATGGTGTTTCGGCACCGATAAAATTTCAAGCTGGATCAGGTTCAAACCCAGGGGATAACCCAACTAATCCTGTTATCCCTGACCTTGATGAAGTGACAGAAAAAGAAAGGGCAAAGACAGAATTACCAAAGCAGTTGGAGGACTGATGTAAATGGCTAGAAGAAAAGTTCAAGGAAATGGAAAACGCTGATAGTCAGCATGGAATCGATGCTAAGGATCTGAGTTTGGTCCCAGATCTAGTGCTTCTCTATAAGTTCAAAATGCCATAATTTAAAAAGTACGATGGGACCAGTTGCCCCGAAGCTCACATCACCATGTTTTACAGACGGATGACCGGGTATGTTAACAATGATCAACTACTAATACATTACTTCCAAGATAGTTTGGTAGGAGCAACATCCAAATGGTACAACCAATTGAGCCATACTAGGATTGGTTCTTGGAGGGACTTAGCTCAAGCATTCATGAAACAACATAGTCATGTAATGGATATGACTCCTGATAGAATTTTTTACAAAACATGGAGAAGAAACCGAGTGAGAGTTTCAGGCAATATGCACAGAGATGGATGGAAATTGCCATACAAGTTCAGCACCGCTCCTAGAAAAAGAAACTACGATACTCTTTATCAACACCCTAAAAGCCACGTTCATCACTCACATGATAGGAAGCGCTACGAGAAGTTTTTTAGACATAGTGATAACCGGTGAAATGATCGAGAATGCGATAAAGAGTGGAAAGATAGATGCAGGAGAGAGTAACAAAAGGTCAACCTCGAGGAAAAAGGAAAACGAGTACATATAACAAGGGTTACTCAAAATCAATTACAGTAAATCAGCCAAGAACGATGGCTACCAGTCAACAAGGTTTATCAAGGCAGGAGTCCGGTACAAAGCAAAGCACTGAGAAGCTCCAATTTACACCAATCCCAATGACATACAGGGAGTTGTATCAAAGCTTATTTGATGCACACGTGGTATCCCCTTTTTACCTAAAACCATTATAGCCTCCATACCCCAAATGGTACGATGCAAACGCTCAATGTGACTACCATGTAGGAATTTCGGGGCATTCAATAGAAAAGTGCACTGCCTTTAAGAAAGTCATTGAAAGAAGTATTAAAATGGGCATTGTGAAATTTGATGATGCACCTAGTGCCGAAAATCTGCTACCCAATCACACTGATAATGGGGTAAATGCGATAGATAGAAAGGTGGGGAGAAGAATCAAGACCGATATTGCAGAAGTAAAAACTTCTTTGAGATGGGTCTGGATGGAGATGGTAAAAAGGGGGTTGAGCATTTCGGACCCTGAAGGGAGTTGTGAAAACACGAGGAACTACTGTGAGTTCCATTATGAAGAGAGGCACAAGATCCAAGAATGTGCAAAATTCAGAGCCTTGGTGCAAGGTCTGATGGACAATAAAGAGATAGAGTTCTGTGAAAGAGTTAAAGAAGAAGGAAGCATATGTGTGTCAGAATCAACAATGAAGGTCCCAAAAGTTAATCATCCTGTGGTCATCACTTCACGACCTAAAAATAGTGAAACTGGAGTACAAATGTCACCAAAGATCATAATCCAAAAATGACGGTCTTCTCTTATCAGGATAGCAAAAGGGTCTCCTGAAATTATGATTACAATGTGACAATCCTGAGAAAGGAGAACTCAACCAGCGCTTCAAAAGAGGATCAAGATGTAGGTTTTCATACGCAGAGTGGAAGGCGTTGCGGTTTGATAAATGCCTGAGCAGAACCCCTAAAAGAAAAGACCTTAATGGTGGAGCAAAAGAAGGAAAAGGCATCCAGACCTGAGCCGCTTGTTAATGAGCCAGTAAAAGAGGAAGAGGTCAAGGAATTCCTGAAGTTTTTGAAGCACAATGAGTATAGTGTTGTGGAACAGTTGCATAAACAACCAGTTCGCATATCTATACTAGTTTTACTCTTGAGTTCGGAGGTACACTGAAGTGCATTGATGAAAGGGTTGAACGAGACGTTCATGGCCAATGATATCTTTGTCAATAAACTGGATTAGGTGGTTAATAACATAAGTGTCGATAACTTCATCTTCTTCAACGATGATGAAATACCACCAGGGGGTATGGGGTCCACTAAAGCTCTGCACATCACTACCAGATGCAAAGGGTACATATTGCCAGGGGTTCTGATCGACAATGGATCGACACTGAACGTATTACCCTTATCCACACTTAATAGGTTACCTGTGGATAGTTCACACATGAAGGTATGCCAGAATACAGTGAAGGCGTTTGATGGCACAGAAAGGGGGTCATGGGAAGAATCGAAATGCCTCTGTTGATTGGCCTAACTACCTATGAGGTAGACTTTCTAGTAATGGATATCAAGCCCTCTTACAATTGCTTATTGGGAAGACCTTGGGTACATTCGGCAGGGGCAGTGCCTTCGTCACTACATCAGAAGTTAAAGCTAGTATCAGAAGGTCGGCTGGTGACGATAAATGCTGCAGAAGACATTATCGCGGCCATAACTAGTGATGCGTCGTACTTGGAGGCAAATGATGAGGCAATTGAATGTTCTTTCCAGTCTCTGGAGTTTTTGAATGCAACATTCATTACTGAGGGGAACCGGATCCCAGTACCAAAAGTATCCAAGGCTACTAGGATGGGATTGCAGCTGATGATAGGAAAAGGGAGCTTCACCGGGGAAAGGACTTGGGAGACATCTTCAGGGAAGAGTTAAGGCTCCAATGCTGAAGGACAAGCATGACCGCTTTGGCTTAGGGTACAAGCCAGACGCGAGACAAAGAAGGAAGGAGCTGGAAAAGAGGCAAGAAAGAAGAAGGGCACGCGTGAGTGGGGAAGAAACCAAATGGGAACCAATGATATTCCCCTACATATCCAAAACTTTCGTGTCGAGAGGGTTTATTCATTCCGAGGGAAAGACTCCAAGGAAAGAAAGTGTTGAAGAAATGTTGGGAAACATTCACATCAATGCCATATATGAAGAAACAACTGAAGGAAGGACCTTGTCAGATATCCGCCCTTATGAACTTGGGAGTGTTCTGAACAATTGGACTGTAGAAGAAATTCCTGTAGTTTTTAGAGCTTACTCAGAGTAATGTTCAAAACACACTTGTTACTTTAAGCCTAGAAGCAATAAGAATTCCTTTGTGAAATAGGCTTATGTCCAAACATCATTATGAAATACATATTTGATATCTTTTTGAGTAAATATTTTTCCATTCTTTTAGATTCTTTCATTGTTCTATACAAGTAACTATGTTAGATTCTTTTATTCCTTGGACCTTTTTTCCGAATCATTCTTTCATTTCATTCATAAGCATCCCATACAGATAATTATTCTTAAATTCATTTGTTCTTTGTATATTCCTTTGTACCTACAATAGGTTCTAGGATATCAACAACATGAGTAACGTTGCTAGGGAATTAGATACTCTTTTTGACCAAGACATGTGTTTAGAGGGATCCCAGGACTTTGAAGATGACATAGACTGTGGCTTATCTTCGGACTTGATAAGAATGGTAAAACAAGAGGAAAAAAAATTCTGCCTCATGAAGAGGCAATAAAGATTGTGACCTTGGAAGAAGGAAAGGTAATGAAAATTGGAACGTGCATAACCGAAGAAACGAAGCGAGACCTACTTCAGGAATTCAAAGATGTCTTCACATGGTCATACCAAGATATGCCTGGGTTAAGCACTGACATTGGTGTACACCGCCT
This sequence comes from Gossypium australe, assembly GCA_005393395.2. Classification (NCBI taxonomy): domain Eukaryota; kingdom Viridiplantae; phylum Streptophyta; class Magnoliopsida; order Malvales; family Malvaceae; genus Gossypium; species Gossypium australe. Next base: position 61,603,229 of record CM016614.1, on the reverse strand, counting down.
CCCCATAAAAGAGGATTGTAGGCCGGTTCAGCAGAAGCTCCGGAGAATGAGGCTTGACATTGTGCTAAAAATAAAAGCGGAAGTCAAAAAGCAATTCGATGCTGGATTCTTGCAGGAGGTCAAATACTCAGAATGGGTAGTCAACATTGTGCCTGTTCCTAAGAAAGATGGGAAAGTATGAATGTGTGTAGATTATAGAAACTTAAATAAGGCCAGCCCGAAAGACAATTTCCCCTTGCCTCACATTGATACTCTAGTAGACAATCAGATAAAAATGCATCCTGAAGACATGGAAAAGACTACCTTCATAACCTTGTGGGGTACATTTTGTTATAAGGTGATGTCATTTGGACTGAAAAATGCAGGAGCGACATATCAAAGGGCCATGGTGACCTTGTTCCATGATATGATGCACAAAGAAATCGAAGTTTATGTCGATGATATGATCACAAAGTCTCGAACAGAAATCGAACATATCCAAGTTTTGAGGATGTAACACCCCTTACCCGAATTCTACGCCGGAACCAGGCTCGAGACGTTGCCGTATTAAAACTACTTGATCGCCACTTAGGCTTATAGACTACTCTCTTAAGTCACCTCAACAACCTCACTCTCGACATACGAGGCCTCACTCATATACACCAGGGCTTTCGAGACTATCTCGAAACTTTTTCCCAATCTTAAATTTTTCCTCTTTTATATAGAGCTCACACGCCTGTGCAAGATGAGGCACGCCCGTGCATAGACCCACACGCCCATGCTCCACAACCATGGCGAATACTGACTACATACACACGACCTCAAAGCTTAGTCACACGCCTGTGTGGCTAGCACGTGGCGAACACTATCTAAACTCACACGACCTATGCACACGCCTGTGTGGCTAGTCCGTGGTCTATTCTGACTTAAAATGTTAACATGCAGGGGACACACGGCCAAGTCACACACCCGTGGTCTGACCGTGTGTCGTACATGGTCTAGACACACGCCCGTGTGTCTATCCACATGGACAAAAACAAAGCTATGTGCTAAGTTCCTTTCACCCCTCTAGCATACACAATATGCATTCATTCAACACATCCATAATCAACTCAAATTGAAGTGCAGTCTCACATAGATAACTACATCTTTTCATATAATATAGAATGGCCAACAACTGTGGCATTATACAAAATGTATCATCCATTTAAAGACCAACACATCTTAACCATTTACAAAAAAATTCACTAACTTGTCTAGCCCCTATACATGCCATATACAAAACATTTAGTCTCATGTACCAGAGTGTGCTGACAGTGTGGGCGGTCTTCCAATTGATCCTCGTATTTCGATTCAACACTTTTTCTCTATAACACAAGGGAAAAGAAAGGAGTAAGCTTTGAGCTTAGTAAGTTTACACATAAACAAATAAGCATCATAGTATAACACAAACAACAATTAACATTATACTAACATATAACGTACAACTATGCTTACTCTTTCTATCCCTTACCACATTTCCAACACCTCATGAGTCACATACTCATAACCATTGAAATGCACCCCTGCATTTCAATATCACATTTACAATATACAACACAACATCATTTCTCAATAATTCATCCACACAGCTAATTAATTCAATTATACAACCACACAGCTAATCTACACAGCTAATTTCTCGGGGGTTTCGCACTTGGCCCACCACAAACAATTAATAAGGTAGTATCGCACTTAGCCTACCACAAAGGTATTCATAGTGGTTTCGTACATAGCCCACTAGACGATATACCTAACGATAGCATCGCACATAGCTAGCTCATCATCAATATGCATTAGGATGGTATCGCACTTAGCACACCATTTAGCGTTCTCACTACACATTCACATATCTACTTACTTAACCATTCATCCACTCAAACTTTTTCTACCACATTCATCCCACATAGGTTCTCAATCATTCCCAATCATGCTACACACTAGCTAGCACTAACAAATTTTAAGTATGAATGCATTGTTTATGCATAGACTTACCTCAATACTCAAAAGTATATAAACGTGCAATTTAGTCCACCACCTTGCTTTTGCCTCAGTTTCGATCCGGGCTTTGTTTTTCTTGATCTATAATGATAATTCAACTCATTAATATACACATTGACTAAATTGACTCTTATCTCATACTTTGGCAAAATTACTCTTTTGCCCCTAATCTTTCTCATATTTATACTTTTGGCCTAAAGCTCGAAAAGTTATTTTTATTCCACTTTCTAGCCTTTCATGCTTAGCCGAATCACTTACTCAACTAAAGCAATCATCAATTCTCACTAAATCACACATGTATGACCAAACTTAAAACTTTTACAAACTAGTCCTTACATGCATTTTCATGGAAAATCACTTAACAAAAGATGTTCCTACTACATCAAGCTTTCATAATCTTCCATAAAACATCAAAATACATGCATGTCATACATGGCCACATTTTTGAACATCCATTATAGCTCATCAAATGGCTAAAAATAGCTTACTCATGCTACAAGGACTTCAAAAATACAAAGAATATCAAAAACGGGGCTAGAATACACTTACTAGCTAGCTTGAAAAGTTGAAGAGCCCTAACAATGGCTTCCTTCAAATTTCAGCAGCTTGGGGGAGAAGATGAATGAATTTTTTTGTCATCTTTTCTCCCTTTTTAATCATTTAATTGCCAATGACCAAAATGCCCTTTTTGATAACCTTCCCATTTTAACTCATCCATGCCCAATTTTGTCCAAAAACTAAAAATTGGGAAAATTACTCATTAAGGACCTCTAATTAATATTCTAAAGCAATTTCACACAAATAGCTTCTAGAATCTCACATTTTGCAACTTTTGCAATTTAGTCCTTTTGGACAATTCAACCGCAATTTCACAGAATTGCTTCATAAAACTTTCACACTAACATGAAAACATAGTATAAACCTCAGATTTGTGGTCTCACACCACTATTCCAACTAGGCCTAAAATCGGGATGTTACAAAGGAAGTTATTCTTGAGACTGAGGAAATTCCAATTAAAGCTCAATCCAATAAAATGTACTTTTGGAGCTAGATGGGGAAAATTGTTGGGCTTCATAGTTATCGAGAGGGGAATTGAGATTGACTTAGACAAGGTTTGGGCTATACAAGAATTGCCTCTGCCGCGCACTCAGAAAGAAGTTCGAGGTGTCCTTGGAAGGTTAAATTACATTGCTCTATTTATTTCACAATTAACTGAGAAATGTGATCCCATATTTCATCTTCTTAAGAAACACAATCCAGGCGTGTGGGATGATGAATGCCAGAAAGCTTTTGATAAGGTTAAACAGTACTTGTCAAGTTCTCCAGTATTGTCACCTCCATGCCCAGATAGGCCATTAATCTTGAATTTAACAGTGTTTAATAACTCTATGGGATGTGTGCTGGGTCAACACGATGATTTGGGAAGAAGAGAAAAGGCGATATACTACCTCACTAAGAAATTCACCGAGTGTGAAATGAGATATTCACCAATTGAGAAATTGTGTTATGCCTTGATTTGGAAAACTCAAAGGTTGAGGCAATACATGTTGTACCATATGACCTAGCTAATCTCGAAGTTGGACCCTCTAAAATATATGATGGAGTCAACTGCTTTAAATGGGAGGATGGCTAGATGGCAAATTCTGCTATCTGAATTTGACATAGTTTATGTGAGCCAAAAAGCCGTGAAAGGAAGCGCAATAGCAGAATTTTCCGGCCAGCAGAGCTCTAGAAGAGTATGAGCCTCTGAACTTTGACTTCCCCAATGAAGAACTAATGTATGTGGCAGCTACTGAAGAAGATGCTACAAAAGATCACCTTTGGAAATTAAACTTCGACGGAGTATCAAATTCTGTAGGTAATGGAATTGGGGCAGTCTTGGTATCCCCAAATGGAGATCATTATCCATTCACATGCAAAATGGACTTTGATTGTACAAATAATATGGCAGAATATGAAGCATGTATCATGGTACTTCGTGCAGCCATAGAACGCAAAATTAGAGCGCTGAAAGTATATGGATATTCTACACTGGTGATCTACCATTTGAAAGGTGAATAGGAAACAAGAGACTCTAAATTGATCAATTATCGAAGGATAATTCTAGGGTTACTTGAGGAGTTTGATGATATTACTTTCAATTATCTCCCACGAGATGAAAACCAAATGGCAGATGCTTTGGCTACATTGGCTTCTATGATCAAAGTGAGCAAACAAGAGGATGTAAAACCCATTCAAATGAGTATTTCCGAGGCCCAGCTCATTGTTACAACATGGAGGAAGAAGAAAGAGATGATCACCCTTGGTACACCCTTGGTACACCCTTGGTACCATGATATATGACGATACATGAGAAATCGTGAATACCCTGATCATGCAACCGAGAACGATAAAAGAACGTTGAAAAGACTAGCCTGTGACTATGTCTTAGACGGGGAAGTCCTGTACAAAAGAAGAAAGGATTAGGTGCTATTGAGATGTGTGGACGCTGTTGAAGCTAAGAAAATTCTAGAAGAAGTCCGTGAGGGTGTTTGTGGAACACATGCTAATGGTTTCACAATGGCTAGACAAATTATGAGATTCGGGTACTAGTGGTCTACCATGGAGGAAGACTGCATCAATTATGCTAAGAGATGTCACAAATGCCAAATTTATGGAGACAAAATTCATGTACCTCCTTCGCCTTTGCATGTTGTGGCTTCCCCATGGCCTTTCTCTATGTGGGGCATGGATGTCATTGGGTCGATCTCGCCAAAAGCTTCAAATGGGCATCCATTCATCTTTGTAGTCATCGACTATTTCACCAAGTGGGTAGAAGCTACTTCATATGCCAATGTTACTAAGTTGGCAGTCAGCAGATTCCTAAAAAAGGAAATCATATGTTGATATGGAATGCATGAAAGGATCATATCTGACAATGCATTAAACTTGAACAACAGCACGATAGCAGAGGGCTACAGTCAATTCAAAATCAGACACCACAATTCATCATTGTATTGCCCAAAAATGAATGGCGCAGTGGAAGCAACTAATAAAAATATTAAGAAGATCGTGGGGAAAATGGCTGAAACTTATAAAGATTGGCACGATAAGTTACCATTTGCTCTCTATGCTAATCAAACGTCTATCAGAATTTCCACCGGGGCAACGCCTTTCTCATTGGTTTATGGAATGGAGGCAGTTTTACCCATTGAAGTAGAGGTACCTTCCCTTTAATTTTTGTTAGAGCTAAAGTTAGAAGAAGCAGAATGGATTCGGTCTCGATATGATCAGTTGAAGTTGATTGAGGAAAATGGGCTAAAAGCTATTCGCCAGGGTCAGATGTACCAAAAACGAATGATGTGAGCTTATGACAAAAAGGTTCGACCAAGAGAATTTCACGAGGGGGACCTAGTATTGAAAAAGATCCTCCCCATGCAAAAGGATTTCAAAGGGAAATGGATGCCAAATTGGGAAGGACCTTATGTGGTAAAAAAGGCTTTCTCCGGAGGAGCACTGATTTTGACCGAAATGGATGGGAAAAACTTACCCAATCTTGTAAATTTGGATTCAGTCAAGAAGTACTATACTTTCATAAAAGGAGTTTTGCATATTACTCTCGAAACTTCTAAATAGTACGAGAACCTGAAACATGACTATTATTTAGAACTCACCTAGCCTAAGGGTTGGAAACATTTGAGAAAGAAACTCTAAATACTGACTATTTCTTCGAATTCTATGTCAAAAATATCGGCTGAACAAGAAGACAGGATATTACGCCAGTGATACAACCTTGAAGAACAACGAGCAATGACAACCCAGACATTAAAAAAGCGATCATTCTCATGACATTCTGCATTCATGCAAATATCATCCATAATACATCTAGTTAGGAGCATTCGATTCATTTTGATCATTGCATCCTAATCATTATGCATAAGCATAGGTCCATAAAATCGATTCTACAGGTTATGTCCCCTAGAGGATGGTGTAGCAAGATTGGTGAATCCACAAGTCTTATACCTTTGAAGTTGCAGTAGGTTGGATCAAATCTTCCATGGCGAATCTTATCTCCCTGAAGTTGCAGTGGAGCAGATTGAAGATAGTAAATCTTATTTCCCTGAAGTTGCAGCGGAACAGATTTAAGCTAAGAGTTACAAGTCCTATACCTCTGAAGTTGTAGTAGGTCAGGTCAAATCTATCATGAGAAATCTTATCTCCCTGAAGTTACAGTGGAGCAGATTGAAGCCATTAACCTTATCTCCCTGAAGTTGCAATGGAGCAAGTTGAAGACAACGGATCTTATTTCCCTGAAGTTGCAGTGGAAAAGATTAAAGTTACAAATCCTATACCTCTGAAGTTATAGTAGGTCGGATCAAATTTACCAAAACCAAACCTTATCTCCCTGAAGTTGCAGTGGAGTAGATTGAAACCACAAATCTTGTCTCCCTGAAGTTGCAGTGAAACAGACTGAAGATAGCGAATCTCATATCCCTGAAGTTGCAGTGGAGCAAATTGAAGCAACAAGTTACAAATCTCATATCCTTGAAGTTGCAGCGGAGTAGATTGAAGCTACAAGGTCCTATCTTCCTAAAGTGGTAGTGGGGTGGATCAAAGCAACAAGATGCAGTGGACTGGAATGAAGCTACTTGAAGAAGAGAGGTACCAAAACAAGTAGAGACTCAGCGAGGCTGGGAAAAATTGACCCTTTTTAAGTCTTTGCTCCATTTTCGTTACACGTCAACGATCAAAGAGGGGCAGCTGTAATTAGCCCAATTTTCCCGGGCCCAATTAACCAAAATACAAAACCAAAATTAAATAAAAATCCAAATATAATAAAAGTCCATTACAAATTATCAACGCAAATTACAAAAACCCAAATAATAAACATAAGCCCAACTACCCTAGCCCACTAGCCTAAACCTAAAATCAGAAAAACAAAAAAGCTAGCTTCTCCAGCCGCCGCCGTCGCTCTGTACTCCTCCGCGCGCCGGCACGCCGTATGGCCTCCGTACGGTAACATCCTAAAATAGGGGTTATTTGTGGTTGAATTATTTTGTTTGTGTCTGGATTGCTGTGATATTATTCATAGTGTAATAAGACTTAATTAGGGGTCTTGAGTAGGCTCGGATTAGTAGAAAATTTATTTGTGAAGCTTTAAAGATAGGGAGCCTTAGTAAGTAGGAGTTACAAGGTTAAAAGAGGGAACATTTGACATTAATAATGACTTGGAAAAGTGGCAAAAGGGAGGCCACTTAGGAGCTGGAGTTGATGCCATCAAGGGAGCAAGGGGAGCCTATGTTCGAGTCGCGGAATCTCCTTTTTATCTTCATTTTGGACGGCAAGAGAGAGAAAGAGATGATCAATTTTAATTTGAGGATAATAAGTATATTATTAAGGATATTATTAAGGATTTAATTGGATTTTTATTTAGTTGGCAAGAGAAAATTTAGGAGTATGATTTATTCCCATTTATTTTGAATTATTTCAAATGAGTGGCTTAGAGTGAATTGGGGAAGTTGCCAAAATTTTGAACTCCTTGATGATAGGAGTGGACGGCAAGCATAGGGGGGGAAGAGTGCTAAATTTCTTCATTTGATTCTTTTTCCTTTTTGCAATAGCCGAATTTCCCTCTTTCCAATAGTCCATCTTTTTCTTTCTTTCCTTTCACCATTTTCTCTCAAAACCAAATTCTCCATTTCCATCTTTCCCTTTTCCTACTTTTGATTCTTGATCGAATTACTTACTCCCTTATCTCTCTCTCTTTCTTCATTGTTGCTAAACCGAAAACACCTTTCCTTTACACCTTTCTTTTCTCTTTTTCACACCTTTTGGGCCGAAACCCCTATCCCACTTTTCTAATCATTTTCTTTCTCCTTTAGCCGAACCTATCCCCTTGGTGTGCTGATTTTTCCTTCTTCTTTTTGGTAGCACTTTAGCCGAATATTGGAGTGGCATAGATCTTGTGGGGACTTTTCTTTTAATCGATTTTTGGAAGGTATGTGGGCATGGCCGAATGTATATCTCTTCTTCTTCCCTCTTCTCTGTTGACTTCTAGGAAGGTAAGAGCCAATTTCGGTACTTGTAGCAAGGGTGCTAATCACCTGTTTTGAAACCGATTTGTTATAGGGCCTTCGGGATTTGGAAGCGAGCAAGTGAATCCATCATCTTTGATCAATCGGTTTTGGTAAGGTGGTAAGGACCTATTTTATTGATTTAGTATTTGTTTAAGCCGAAGGCTATTGATGTGAGTAATGACCATTGCCGATTGTAGGGAAGCAAAAACGCATAGTGTGGTGGCTAGCATTCAAAGGCACGTATAGGTAAGGTCTCGGGTTTCAAATGATAACCCCTTGAGATTATTTTGGTTTGGCCGAATGGCCTTGGTACTAACTTTGGGTAATGGCCGAATATAGGGCAAGGGAATCTTGTGTGGCCGATTGTCTCCTTAGGAATTTAGGCTATCGTTGGTGACAGGTGTGTACATACACGCTTTATAACTACTTAATGTGCTAAAGGTTATGTGTGTACTTAATTGGGTTGTGTAGAATCAGATTTAATACCATAATGGTATAAGCAAGGATTCAGGTAAGTCATTGACACTATGACTTTCTTTATGATGCTTTTGGAAAGCATGACATATTTGGTATATGTGGTTATGGCTAATGGTAAACTCTATGTATGTTGCTAAATGACCATGTTGACATGATTTCTGTTAAATGTGTATCTTTGATTCATGTGGGTTAAACGAGTGGAGGGGGAAGTGATATTCGTGTCGACGGACACCAGTGGTTTGGTACCACATTTGTGACTTCGGTCACCAGAGGTTTGGCACCTCCAGAGGTTTGGCACCTCATAGCGTCTCGTCCTCGTGGCTTAGCACCACAGTGGGTTGGCCCCACAGATGACATTATGGGATTAACGCCAGTGATTTGGTATCACACGATGGGTTGGCCCCATCACTTAATTTGTGACTTTAAGTCACTAGTGGTTTGGCACCACAATATTATGGATATCGTGACTATACGTCACTAGTGGTTTGGCACCACCAGTGGTTTGGTACCACACAGGGTAGAGAAAGGCGTTTGGATGGCTAGGTTGGGTGCATATAAAACTTGTGCATATTAAAATATTTATGATTTGTGTATGATGTTACATTAAACCGGGGAAAAAGGGGTACACATTGGGTCTTGATGACTCACCTTTTTCCTTTAACATTTTCAGGTGACTCGTAGCTGCGGATAGGGAGCCGGATGAACTCGAGGTGGCCATGCAATGAAAATGTGGACTAGGTGGATTTTGAACTATTTTTATTTTATTATGGGTTTATTTTATTTAAGTTGTAATAAGGCCTCCTAATATTGCACTTGGATTATTTTACATGTTTTGATAATTTGCTTAAACTACTTCATGATATTAAAATGGGTACACATGTTTTCTCAAATTAATACGCAAAATGTTTTATTGTGCCATCGGGTACACGTGAATCTGTAACAACCTGACCTAATATATTTTTAAACAACACTAAGTGATGTTTTCTTCATACACCTTAACTGTTTTAAAACAAGACAATATCTTTTATCAAAAATTTAAATCGGCTTAAAGGGATTTTCAAAAATGTTTTTTCTGTAGCATACCAAATTCGGTCATAATGTTTGGGCCGGGTTTGGGGTGTTACAAAATTGGTATCAGAGCCCAGTTCAAAACTCGGCTGTGGGGGCCCAAGGCCCAAAATGTTTTAGTTGGCCTTTTTGAAATATTTTAGTTTTGAACAAGCATGGCACCGAGTCTCCGGCACCGATCATCCCAGGTAAGTACTTCTGACTTCTGTGTGAATTAATTATTGTAGAAGGGTAGGTAGGGAACGTAGTTAGTGTGATAGGTGTTGAACTTTAGGACTAGTCCACCCCAACAAAACTCATAAGACTTTAATGGCTTAATTAAACCAACCTACGACCAAGTCGCCGAGTTAGGGTGTGGTAACCCTGGTGCGCATGTCTAGGATTGGATCCGGAAGAGCTTGGTATTTAAGCAGTCCTCGTGACTCACCTCCTCTTCGCAGGAATCCTACCTGGTGCGTAGCTTCGGTTCATCCTAACCAAGAGGACTCGGTCATAGGCTAAACACACTAACTAAAACCCGAAAGGGATTAACCCTGTTTTATAAAAGCTCTAAGTTTTAAAAATCATTACGATACTCCTTTGTAATAGCAGCAAAATTTATTTTGGAAAAATTTCAAAATATTTTCGATTTTCAAAAATTTCCAAAATGCCCATAGTGGCAAAATTACGAAAATACCCTTGGTTTCTAAAATTTCCGTATTACCTCAATTCTAATAAAATTTTCTTACTTTACAAAAGTATCCAACATTCTGTATTTCAAAATAATACCCTGACTTTGGAAATTTACAAAATTACCCCTGATTGACAAAATTACCAAAATACCCCTGGTTTCCAAAATTCTGCCATACCTTCAGATTGAGAATTTTTCGAAAATACTCTTCAGTTTTAGAAATTACAAAATGTTTTGATTTACTAAAGTTTTTAAAATTTCTTCGGTTTATTATAAAAATACCCCTATAGGAAAATGACGAAAATACCCTTGGGATAGAAATGGACAGAAATGCCCGAAGAGTGAATAGGTATGAAGGGTATTAGGGAATGGATGTGCTTTCCTGTGTGAATTAGGATAGAGGACTTAAAACTTGATTGCTCGAAAGAATCTCTACTAAACTCTTTTCATAAAATTTCTTCGCGAGTAACCAAGTGAAACAGTTACTAATCCATAAAAATTTCTTAATCAGATTAAAGCGCCGTAATTAGAAATGAGTTTTAGAGGACGTGGCCATCGTGGATGCGGTAGGGGCAGGTCAGGGATCTGAGAACGAGATACCACCGCCACCACCACCCCCAACTTTTGGAGCCGAGGAGCAGGATCAGACGGGTGATGACGCAGTGTCACAAGCGATGCTGCGGGTTCTAGAGAGGGTAGCTGGAATGGGTGGAGGTGGAGGAGCTTGGAAGTCGGTACCTGAGCGACTTCGAGCTAACGGAGCTGAATTTTTTCGAGGTGTGTCCGGTGTAGCGCCCAATACGGCTGAGTATTGGCTGGAATCGACCGAGAGAATCATGGATGAGATAGACCTGACGAATGAGGAGAAACTGAAAGGAGCGGTGTCGCTTCTCAAGGATTAGTCATATCGATGGTGGCTCACGGTTCGGGATGGTGCTACGGCAGATGATCTTTCTTGGGAGTATTTCAAAACTGCTTATCAGAAGAAGTTTGTGGGCACTAGCTACATTGATGCACAGAGGAAAGCTTTTCTGGGGTTGGTACAAGGAAATAAGTCTGTGTCGGAGTATGAAGCGGAATTCTTGAGGCTGAGCTGCTATGCTCAGGGTATTGTGTCAACGGAGCATGATCGTTGTGTCCGCTTTGAAGACGGACTTAGGGATGAGTTAAGGTTGCTGATTGCTCCACAACAGGAGCGTGAGTTTGCTGTCTTGGTGGAAAAGGCTAAGGTAGCCGAAGGGGTCAAGGAGTCCGTGAGACAGAGCTATGATAGGAACAAGCAGAAAAAAAGATTTGGGTCGTCTGGGTCGGGTGGTAATGCACAGAAAAGGGCTAGGCAGAGTGGGCCGAATCAGGCAGGAAGGCCCATAGCTACTAATCAAAGACTGACTCAGTGTAATCGCTGTGGAAAATCACATTGGGGAGGTTGTTGGACTGGTGAAAGGGGTTGCTTTGAATGTGGGTCTTTGGATCACCGTGTAAGGGATTGTCCTCGAAAGTTAGCTAAGAATCAGCCAGAGGGTCAGAACCGTACTCAGGCTAGAAATACAGGACCACCACAGAGGGGTCGTGGTAATGGTAGAGGAGGCAATGGTTCTAATCGAGGTCGCGGAACTCTGGGCAGAGGGGCAGGCAACACAGAAGCAAGGCAACCTGGTTTAGTCTACGCGGCAAGGCGTCGCGAGGAGGGTGACGCACCGGACGTCATAACCGGTACGTTCCTAATTTTTGATCTTCCATATGTTGCATTAATTGATATGGGTTCGACGCATTCATACGTTGCTAGTAGTATGGTAGAGACTATGAACTTGGACTTTGAGACTACTGCTAGGGAGATGACAGTACTTAGCCCTCTAGGACACTCTGTAGTTGTAAACAAGCTGTATAGGGATGTACCCCTAGAACTCCAAGGGGTCGTGTTTGTGGCTGATCTAATGGAACTGCCGTTTGGAGAGTTCGATTTGATCCTTGGAATGGACTGGTTGGTTAAGTATCAGGCAAAGTTGGATTGTGCGGTTAAGCGCATGGTTCTTAAGATGGCTGAAGGTGATGAAGTGGTCATGATAGGTAATAGAAGGGATTATCTATCCAATGTAGTGTCTGCTTTGAAGGCTGAGAACATGGTCAAGAAAGGTTGTGAAGCGTTTTTGGTTCAAATTTGTGCCTTGGAGGCTAAGGAGTCAACAGTTGAGAAGGTTCGAACCGTAGGGGAATTCGCTGATGTGTTTCCAGAAGAACTTCTGGGTCTGCCTCCAGATCGGGAAGTTGAATTCGGTATAGACTTGCTGCCCGGGACAGCGCCAGTGTCTATAGCACCCTACCGTATGGCACCAAAAGAATTGGTGGAGCTGAAGGCTCAAATTTAGGAGCTCTTGGACCGAGGATTTATTTGACCAAGTATATCTCCGTGGGGAGCACTGGTGTTGTTTGTCAAGAAGAAGGACGGTTCAATGCGGATGTGTATCGACTACCGCCAGTTAAATAAGTTAACGATCAAAAATAGGTATCCGTTGCCTCGGATTGATGACTTGTTTGGCCAACTGAAGGGTGCACCGGTATTCTCGAAGATAGATCTTAGGTCGGGATATCATCAACTTAAGGTGAAGGAGGTGGATGTGCACAAGACGGCACTCCGTACAAGGTATGGGCATTACGAGTTTTTGGTGATGCCATTTGGGTTGACCAACGCACCCGCAGCTTTCATGGACTTAATGAATAGGGTGTTTCAGCAGTACCTGGATTAATTTGTCGTGGTGTTTATAGACGACATATTGGTTTACTCAAAGACGGAGGAGGAGCATGACATGCATTTGCGTATAGTTCTACAAGTATTAAAAGAGAAGCAGTTATATGCCAAATTCAGTAAGTGTGGATTTTGACTTAGAGAGGTGGCTTTCTTAGGTCACGTGGTGTCAGCGGAAGGGATTAGAGTAGACCCTCGCAAGGTGGAAGCGGTGTTGGATTGGAAACCGCCTAGGTCAGTGGCAGAAATCCGAAGCTTTTTGGGTCTGGCAGGATACTATCGAAGATTTGTGGAAGGATTCTCTTTAATCACAGCGCCGTTGACTAAGTTATTAAGGAAGGAAGTTCCGTTTGTATGGTCGGAGAAACAGCAAGAAAGTTTTGACAAGCTAAGGAAGATTCTGACGGAAGCTCCAGTTCTGGTACAGCCTGAGGCGGGGAAATTGTTTACGGTCTATTGTGATGCATCCCATACTGGGTTGGGATGTGTGTTGATGCAAGAAGGGAAGGTAGTGGCCTATGCGTCCCGTCAGCTAAGACCGCATGAGGTTAACTATCCTACTCACGACTTGGAGTTAGCGGCTGTAGTCTTTGCTTTGAAGATATGGAGGCATTACTTGTATGGGGAAAAGTCAATAGTTTACACGGATCACAAAAGTCTGAGGTATCTTTTGACTCAGAAGGACTTAAACTTGAGGCAGCGCCGATGGATTGAACTGTTAAAGGACTATGACTGTTCAATTGAGTATCATCCAGGTAAGGCTAACGTGGTAGCTGACGCTTTGAGCAGAAAGGTTATGACGGACTTAAGAGCGATGTTTGCTTACCTCAGTCTATACGACGATGGAAGTCTTTTGGCAGAACTGCAAGTTAAGCCGACTTGGATCGAGGAGATTAAGGAAAAGTAGTTGGTGGATGACAGTTTGAATGCGAGAAGGTTGCAAGTTCAAGAGGGTGGCTTGGAAGGGTACAGTTTGTCTGGTGAGGGAGTGCTATGTTTTTAAGGGCGAGCTTGTATGCCGAAAGATGTGGAGTTGAGGCAAAGAATTCTCCAAGATGCACATAGTAGTCCATACGCTATGCATCCGGGAGGTAGCAAAATGTATGGAGATTTGCGGAAACAGTTCTGGTGGCCTGGGTTGAAGCGTGAGGTAACTGAATTCGTGGGAAAGTGTCTGATGTGTCAGCAAGTTAAAGCTGAACATCAGTTGCCATCAGGGTTGCTCCAACCGGTGAAGATCCCTCAGTGGAAATGGGAGAGGATCACTATGGACTTTGTCAGTGGACTACCCCTCACGCCTAGTAAGAAGAACTCGGTTTGGGTAATTGTGGATCGACTAACTAAGTCAGCACATTTCATACCTGTAAGGGTAGATTATTCGCTTCAGAAGCTAGCAAAGTTATATGTAGCCGAGATAGTAAGATTGCATGGTGTGCCAGTATCGATTATCTCGGATAGGGATCCGAGGTTTACATCAAGGTTTTGGAGAGCTTTGCATCAGGCTTTGGGAACGAGATTGGATTTCAGCACAGCTTTTCACCCGCAAACTGACGGACAATCGGAAAGAGTGATACAGATTTTAGAGGATATGCTAAGAGGATGCGTTCTGGATTTCAGTGGTAGTTGGGAAGAGTATCTACCGTTGACAGAGTTCGCTTATAACAATAGTTATCAAGAGAGCATTCAGATGGCACCATTCGAGGCACTGTATGGACGGAAGTGCCGTACTCCTACGTGTTGGACGGAACTAAAGGAGCTACATGTCTTGGGTCCAGAATTGGTAGCGGAAACTAAAGATAAAGTTAAGTTAATCCGGACTCGTCTCAAGGAGGCATTAGATAGGCAAAAGTCTTATGCCGATCTCAAGCGCAAGGAAATGGAATACGAGGTAGGAGATAAAGTCTTTCTGAAGGTGTCGCCTTGGAAGAAAGTTTTGCGATTTGGGAGAAAAGGGAAGCTAAGCCCTAGGTTCATTGGGCCATATACAGTGTTGAAGCGAGTGGGACCGGTAGCTTATCAGCTCGAGTTGCCGGCAGAGTTAAGGCAAATTCATGATGTTTTCCATGTGTCGATGCTTAGGCGGTATCGGTCCGATCCATCACACGTCTTGCCAGTGGCAGAGATTGAGGTTAACCCAGACTTATCTTTCGAGGAGGAGCCAGTTCAAATCTTAGATCGTGATGTCAAGGTTTTACGTAGGAAGTCAGTACCCTTGGTGAAAGTACTATGGCGAAACCATGGTGCGGAGGAAGCGACGTGGGAACCCGAGGATGTGATGCGGCAGCAATACCCCCACCTCTTCTGATCAGGTAATTTCGAGGCCGAAATTATTTTTAAGGGGGTAGAACTGTAACATCCTAAAATAGGGGTTATTTGTGGTTGAATTATTTTGTTTGTGTCTGGATTGCTGTGATATTATTCATAGTGTAATAAGACTTAATTAGGGGGTCTTGAGTAGGGTCGGATTAGTAGAAAATTTATTTGTGAAGCTTTAAAGATAGGGAGCCTTAGTAAGTAGGAGTCACAAGGTTAAAAGAGGGAACATTTGACATTAATAATGACTTGGAAAAGTGGCAAAAGGGAGGCCACTTAGGAGCTGGAGTTGACACCATCAAAGGAGCAAGGGGAGCCTATGTTCGAGTCGCGGAATCTCCTTTTTATCTTCATTTTGGACGGCAAGAGAGAGAAAGAGATGATCAATTTTAATTTGAGGATAATAAGGATATTATTAAGGATATTATTAAGGATTTAATTGGATTTTTATTTAGTTGGCAAGAGAAAATTTAGGAGTATGATTTATTCCCATTTATTTTGAATTATTTCAAATGAGTGGCTTAGAGTGAATTGGGGAAGTTGCCAAAATTTTGAACTCCTTGATGATAGGAGTGGACGGCAAGCATAGGGGGGGAAGAGTGCTAAATTTCTTCATTTGATTCTTTTTCCTTTTTGCAATAGCCAAATTTCCCTCTTTCCAATAGTCCATCTTTTTCTTTCTTTCCTTTCACCATTTTCTCTCAAAACCAAATTCTCCATTTCCATCTTTCCCTTTTCCTACTTTTGATTCTTGACCGAATTACTTACTCCCTTATCTCTCTCTCTTTCTCCATTGTTGCTAAACCGAAAACACCTTTCCCTTACACCTTTCTTTTCTCTTTTTTTCACACCTTTTGGGCCGAAACCCCTATCCCACTTTTCTAATCATTTTCTTTCTCCTTTAGCCGAACCTACCCCCTTGGTGTGCTGATTTTTCCTTCTTCTTTTTGGTAGCACTTTAGCCGAATATTGGAGTGGCATAGATCTTGTGGGGACTTTTCTTTTAATCGATTTTTGGAAGGTATGTGGGCATGGCCGAATGTATATCTCTTCTTCTTCCCTCTTCTCTGTTGACTTCTAGGAAGGTAAGAGCCAATTTCGGTACTTGTAGCAAGGGTGCTAATCACCTGTTTTGAAACCGATTTGTTATAGGGCCTTCGGGATTTGGAAGCGAGCAAGTGAATCCATCATCTTTGATCAATCGGTTTTGGTAAGGTGGTAAGGACCTATTTTATTGATTTAGTATTCGTTTAAGCCGAAGGCTATTGATGTGAGTAATGACCATTGCCGATTGTAGGGAAGCAAAAACGCATAGTGTGGTGGCTAGCATTCAAAGGCACGTATAGGTAAGGTCTCGAGTTTCAAATGATAACCCCTTGAGATTATTTTGGTTTGGCCGAATGGCCTTGGTACTAACTTTGGGTAATGGCCGAATATAGGGCAAGGGAATCTTGTGTGGCCGATTGTCTCCTTAGGAATTTAGGCTATCGTTGGTGACAGGTGTGTACATACACGCTTTATAACTACTTAATGTGCTAAAGGTTATGTGTGTACTTAATTGGGTTGTGTAGAATCAGATTTAATACCATAATGGTATAAGCAAGGATTCAGGTAAGTCATTGACACTATGACTTTCTTTATGATGCTTTTGGAAAGCATGACATATTTGGTATATGTGGTTATGGCTAATGGTAAACTCTATGTATGTTGCTAAATGACCATGTTGACATGATTTCTGTTAAATGTGTATCTTTGATTCATGTGGGTTAAACGAGTGGAGGGGGAAGTGATATTCGTGTCGACGGACACCAGTGGTTTGGTACCACATTTGTGACTTCGGTCACCAGAGGTTTGGCACCTCCAGAGGTTTGGCACCTCATAGCGTCTCGTCCCCGTGGCTTAGCACCACAGTGGGTTGGCCCCACAGATGACATTATGGGATTGACGCCAGTGATTTGGTATCACACGATGGGTTGGCCCCATCACTTGATTTGTGACTTTAAGTCACCAGTGGTTTGGCACCACAATATTATGGATATCGTGACTATACGTCACCAGTGGTTTGGCACCACCAGTGGTTTGGTACCACACAGGGTAGAGAAAGGCGTTTGGATGGCTAGGTTGGGTGCATATGAAACTTGTGCATATTAAACTATTTATGATTTGTGTATGATGTTACATTAAACCGGGGAAAAAGGGGTACACATTGGGTCTTGATGACTCACCTTTTTCCTTTAACATTTTCAGGTGACTCGTAGCTGCGGATAGGGAGCCGGATGAACTCGAGGTGGCCATGCAATGAAAATGTGGACTAGGTGGATTTTGAACTATTTTTATTTTATTATGGGTTTATTTTATTTAAGTTGTAATAAGGCCTCCTAATATTGCACTTGGATTATTTTACATGTTTTGATAATTTGCTTAAACTACTTCATGATATTAAAATGGGTACACATGTTTTCTCAAATTAATACGCAAAATGTTTTATTGTGCCGTCGGGTACACGTGAATCTGTAACAACCTGACCTGATATATTTTTAAACAACACTAAGTGATGTTTTCTTCATACACCTTAACTGTTTTAAAACAAGACAATATCTTTTATCAAAAATTTAAATCGGCTTAAAGGGATTTTCAAAAATGTTTTCTCTGTAGCATACCAAATCCGGTCATAATGTTTGGGCCGGGTTTGGGGTGTTACACGTACCTTCAAAGGACAAATATAGCAGAAGAAAATAAGAAAAATACTGTATTTTTCTTTTAGTTTTCGGCTATAAAATGATGTAAGCATTTGTATTTTTTTTTGGTTTTTTTCTTACGAAAACAATCAATACAAAATAAAAAAATCAAATACAAAAACAGAGAAACATTCAGAAAATCGAAACTTTGAAACAGATTCGAAAATGTGATTATTTTTAAGGGTTTTTAGTTCTTTTTTTTAAATGTTGATAAAATAAGGGAATAAAAGGGAACTTACCCGACTCGATCAGCCTCCCTCCATATTCGGAGTCTCCCCCAAGCGTTGAAAACTTAGAACCCCTTTTAAGGTTTGGTTTGGGATCCGATGGTGCGGCGGTTTTAAGAGAATCGACTTTTTGTCGTTGTTTTTGGTTGTTAAGGGAACTTTATTTTCAAAAAGGGGGTCGGAAAGGGCGCCTTTTGAACTTACCAGCCATTGTGGACGGCGGTGCCACCGTCGGTGGACAGAGCGGTTGTATTTTACCGGATATCGGTCTTAAAAAAGGGGGAATTGAAATAGGAGAGAGAGTGTTTAGCCTTTTTTCACTAAAGTGAAGAGAATGTTTTTTTTTTTAATTTTCAACTTTAATAGAACCCTTAAACGGCGTCGTTTAAGGCTGAGTTCAATAGCCCAATACGACGTCGTTTAGCCTTTGGCCAACCCGCAACCCGACCCGCCAAGGGGAGATCCCCGTGTTTTTTATTATGGGGTTATTTGCGCAACAGATCCCTCTACTTTTGCGACGCGTCACAATATGATATTTTTACTTTTGATTTTTGCCCAAAATTTTGCTTCTGTTTCAATCTGGTCCTCAGACCATTTCAAGAAGCAGACACCAAAACAGTGTCGTTTCAACCCGAACCGATCTGCCTAAGAAACCCACGTGTTTTTCTTAAATGGATTAATTCCGTCCGTAGTCCCTTCAACTTTTATTTTGTTTTTAATTAGGCCCTTTCATTATTTTTGTTTTTATGGATTCCACCGTTTGATTTGGTTTAATTTTTAATCGGTTCCTTGACCCACTGGCGCCTTGTAAAGTGGACATGTGCCCCTGGGATTGGGGATAATTTCATAATTAGCCCATTGGTACTTTCGCGCCTCATATTTTAGCCCTTATTTACTTATTCCCTCATAATTTTTACTTTTAATTTCATTTTATTTATGATTTAATCCCTACCCGTTTGATTTCAACCCTTTTTTTTACAATTTCTTTATTTATTTATTCTGTTTAATTTGTTTATTTATTATCAGTTCTTTATCTTTGTATACAAAGAAATATGGACTGTTTGTATTCTTAAGTATGTGTCCTTATTACTTATTTTCACCTACGTATGTATTTGTGGTGCGGTTTCATTTGTCCTTAAATATTTTCATATCATGAATGTTACTGTTTTAATCATGCATTTATCATTTTATTGTCTTATTTACTTATTACCGCGGCTTGATTATTAATCTTGTATCCGTCGTTGCAATTGCATTATTATTGTTATAATATTTTATCGTATATTTTATATTATTTTAAACATTAAATTAATCTTTAGTCAATTGCATAAAAAAGAGATTTTCAAAAAAAGGGGGGCAATGTTCCAAATTCGGGAGCTTCGAGAAATCATACCCTAACTTACTGGGTTTCGATTTTTCTCGTCGAGTCTAAAGAATTAATTATCTTTTTTTTAAATCAAAGCACATAAGTTAAATAAAAGCTTATCCTCGGGAATTCAAAAATGTTGTGTCCTAACTCACTGGATGTAACATTTTGTTATCTCGAGGTAAGGATTTCTAAAAATAAAGGCAATATTATATATTTGGAATTTTGAGAAATTGTGCCCTAACTTACTGGGTTCCGATTTTTCACTTGACCCAAATAACCGAATATCCTTCTTAAACTTAAATGCATGAGTTTTAAAAGTCAAAAGACAAGCTTAGTTTCGAGGATTTGAAATTTCGTGTCCTAACTTACTGGGCGTGACATTTTATTTCTCCGAAATAAGAGGGTCTTATAATTCGATTTAATTTATTCAAGTTTTCTTTTAAATAAAGAGGATCGTACTTTAAAATCTTTTTAAATTTTAGACATTAAGACATTAATTAATCAATTAGGTACCAATTTTGGGGTTACAAGGGTGCTAACCCTTCCTCGCACGTAACCGACTTCTGTACCCATTTTTCTCAAATCTCGTAGACCAAAATCGTTGTTTTAGTAAAATAAAAACATTTTATTAAAACGACCAAATTCCAAGGTGACCTGATCACACCTCATCAAAAAAATATGAGTGGTGTCTCCCATTTGTTTTGTTTTCAAAATCAAAGTCGACCCCCGTTTTTTCAAAAAAATGGTTTCGACACATGCCAAACACATCAACTAACATTCACCTAATCATCAACCATAAGTTCACCTATACATGCCATTATAACCCTAACCAAGACATCGAAATCTACCGATAAAATCGATGGATAGTGTGATGGATCTTCGACTAGCTTAAACATGATCGAGCTTCTAATAATCTATAAAGTAGAGGAAAAACCACTACGTAAGCAATGAATGCTTAGTAAGCTCATATAAACCATAAGCATAAAATTACATTTCAATAATGAAATTTATAGGTTAAAAACAAGCCTATACCAATGCCTCAAGATTTATTCAACCATAATTATTAACTCACAACTGAATAAGTTCATTAATGTAGCATAATTATTAACTATTCATAACATGATAGGATTTCAAGAGACATAATATATAATCATCAACCTTTCTAAAAAATTATATATCTTCCCATTTACTTTCTTTTCATTTCGTTCCCAACGCTTATCATAAGCCTAAACAACCTTATCAATTCCCGACTTAGTGTATTCATTCATAGCATAAGTAATTTGCTCACATATAATACATCATTTATCACATTAAACCTTTTATAAAATCATAATATATCCCAATTACGTGCTTACTATTCATTCCCTTTTTCTTACCCATTTCGTATGCATAGTACAAGCATAATCATAAACATCAATCATATCCACAAGCTTGACATAAGCCCTAGCACATTAATAACACATGTTTGTTCATTTAAACATGATTCATATGAATTTGACATGGATAACAATTATACTTGAGTATGATTCGATTGTATTTATCATCCATCACAACATATCATGTCTTTCCATGTATCACAATCCCACTGAGTTTTATATAAACATGTCTTGGTTCTTATTGAACACTTACCATTTCATTTGCGTACACATATTCATAGCATAAGCAATATGCTCATATATAATACATCATTTATCACATTAAACCTTTTATAACATCATAATACATCCCAATTACATGCTTATCATTCATTCCCTTTTTTCTTACCCATTTCGTATGCATACTGTAACGCCCCAAAAATGGGGGGTTTGTAATTTTGCTAAAGTGGCTTAGATTCCATGATGTGCTTGAATGGCTAGGTATTTGAGTGTATTTGGGGTTCTTAGGAGGCTTGGGTTTGAGTCTGGGCTTTGGAAAATTTTTAATTTTTGCTCTTAAGGGGAGCTAGCTGTTAGCAGTAGGACTTATGTATAAATGTGTGGGTTTATGTGTCACAAAAAGAGCATGTGACTTAGTGGTTGTGGTGTCACTGAGATGGCAAGAGGAGTGGGGTTCGAACCCCATGACTAGTAAATAGGGGATTTTATTTTATGTCTTGGTGATGCAAGAGGCAGAGTTTGGATCAAACTCTGCAAAGGAGGTTGAAGAATTTGTCAACAATTTCGAATGGGAGGCTGGGAGTAATTCAAGGAGGATTTGGTGGAGAGGTTGAGGGAGTTGGGGTGTGTAGGAGTCTTGGCCGAATTTGGGGAAGGATGAGGAGGGGATTTTCGGCTAGGGGTTGTCAATTGTGCATTTTCGACAATTTGGGTGAGTGAGGAAGCTGAAACTTCTCTTTGGTCTTTTAAGTTTTCTTTTGTTTTGTTTCGGGAATCATTCCTTTTGTGACATCTCGTGCCATCTTTTACCTTTCGGGTCTTATTCTTTCTTCTCATTTTCATTGTTATTTCTCTGTGCTGCCTACTTGCTGTCGAATCACTTCTTCTCTTTTCGAGTTCTTCCTTGGCCAAACACAACTCTTCTTTCCCTCTTGATATTTTTTTCTTTTCATTGCAAGTTAGCCGAACCCTTTCTCTCTTAAACCCTTATTTCCTTTTGTATTGGCCGAATCTATTAAGGCCTAGAGATCTTCTTCTCTTTGTTCCTAACCAGTTCTGAACCTCTTCGATTGGTTGGTAAGTGGTGACTTTCGCTGAATCTAGGTTGGCTTTTTATTTTGTAACACCCCAAATTTTTGGGCCTAGTAGAATTGGGCCTATTGGGCCTTGGGCATGGGAGCATTTAAAATTTTTGAGAACAAGAGAACGGCATTAATGCAAGTTGGACCTATTAGGTGAGTGATTTTAGAAGGTTAGGGGGCTTCCATGAAGTCCCGGGATCAAACCTGGGCTTTAGGAAAAATTTTGGTTTTAGGTGAATAAAACCCTAGGAGTTAGTAAGTAGGCTTTAAGAATAAAATGTGGAGAAAAAATGACACAAAAGAAGTTGTGGTTTAGTGGAAAATGGCGCCACATGGGAGACAGGGAAGTGACGCTATAGAGGAAGCAAGGAGTCCAAGTTCAAGTCTTGGCGCTTGCATTTCATTTTGATTTCTTTTTAAATGAACATAGACTTTGGCCCATAGGCTTACATTTAGTTGCACATGTTTTAAGTCACAAAAGGAGCTTGTGTTGTGGTGGCATGTAGCGTTTGGAGCATAGGAGAGGGCAAGGGTTCGAATCCCATTGCAAGCAAAAAGGGATATTTATTTTGCTAAGTTGGGACGGCAAGTGGTTGTGATGGATTTAAACTCTGCTGAAGGAGGGATCCCACATCGGGAAGCTAGCATGAGGGAAGGTGAGAAGCTGGCTTTAAATAGAGCAATCTATGAGGAGAGTAAGGATACCTCGGTTGGCGTTTGGGCGTAGGAGTGTTCGGAGCACGGATTAGCTTTAGATTCCTATTAGATCATGTTCTTGATGAGCAAAGGGGATTCTAGCCATAGGGGGCGGCAAAGGTGCTAGCCGAGACTGTGCACATAGCCTCCACTCCCAAGTTTAAGCGGTGTAGGGTGTCAGCGGTTCGGGACTTTTCGCCTGGATGCGAAAGGGTGTCAGCATCAAACTTTGGTTTAACTAGGCAAATCGCAGTTGATCGTTCTAGTGAAGGCAAGTGATAATAAATCTCATGGTTAGGTGTTTGGAATAAAGATCTCCCAATTCTTTTGCTAATTGTGTTAATTGTGTGTTATGTTTTGTACAAGTGAAGGCGCTTGTGATTATTTAGTACTCTACGTGATAAGGTGTGTAATCTCACACCTCTGTTTATTCTGTCAATGCTATGATCTGTGAATCGACTAAAAGCCGAAATACTGAAAAGCCAGAATATCGGCATCTGAGATCACTCGAGCGTGCGAGCGCTCGTAGTGATAAATCGAGCCACGAACATTGGCGATAGACCTTTGGGAGTGCCACGAACTTTCTCGTGGGCTTAGGCCGTAATGGGCCTTGTTGAGCCGAAGTGGGCTAAGTGGGCCCAATGGGCTAATGGGCCCACAGAGGCAAAATCCATAGTAAGTGTCCGGTGATTGATGCGGCTGCGAAGTGTAACAGACCGATTTTGACCCTAATCAGAACGGTGGTTTCGGGACCATGAATCCGAGTCCGAGAAATATTGTAATATTATATTTTGTGTCTATTATATGTGAATTGATGTGTGTGAAAGTTTCGTATGAAAATTTAATTGTTTATGTGTTTAATTTAGAAAAAAGGACTTAATCGCGTAAAGCGTAAAAGTTGCTTACTAAAGTGAAAAGTACTTAAGTGTCAATGGCTTTTTGATATGATGCACTAAAAGGGCAATTTGTCCATTTTATATGTTAGTGGCCGGCCATGGACAACTATAACCTTATATTATGTTGTTTAGTTATTTTATAATAAAGGTTAAAATGGTAATTAATTAATAACTTAATATAAATGATAACAAAACATAAAAGAAAGAAAGTGGTTCATCTTTTTAACTTAGGCCGAATACATGCAAGGGAGAAAGGAAATAAGAACAACTTGGTTCGGCCATCTTTGATTCAAAATTTAAGGTTAGTTTTCAATCGGTTTTTGATAATTTTTATATTTTTGAGATCGTTGCTTTGAACAGTAACTGACCCATGTGAGAATTTTTGAAATTAAGCATGTTTGATATTCGGACAATGCTATGTTCTTGTGTTCTTTGATATTTTATGATTTTATAAAAATTATTTGTTAATGATTAGTATATTTTGTATTGGAAATTTTAGTGGATTTGAGTATTTTAGACTAAATTGTAAAAATGAAAATTTGAAAGGGCTAAAATGCAAAATAAATGAAATGAGAGGGCTTGTAAAGTCCCTAGGAATATTCGGCCCTTGTATAACTTTGACAAATTGTGTGTATTTTGTGTTCTGTGTAATTAGGACTAAATAGTAAAAATGTGAAATCTTAGGGGTAAATTGGTAAATTGCATGTTTATGTGTTTTGGGACTAAATTGAAGTGAAATGAGCTTGAATGAGCTGAATTTAATGTGATTTAGATCAAGAGCAAAGAAAAACGGAATTAGATCGGGGCAAGACGAAGGTTCTCGAATAGCTGATTTACACGGTCTATCGACAGTCGAGGTAAGTTCTTAAGTTAAAGTTCATTAAGGAATAATTATGAAAGTGTGAAAAGAAGTAATTAATTAAATTGAGTAAGAGATAGGTGTTAACCGAATGTGAATGTTCTATATTGGGATGATTGTGTTTTGTAAGATAATATGAATTAGTATATTTGGTCTGACAAGTGAATTGGTTTTGTGAATATGAATTGATAGTGATGTATGTGTAAAATGTAAGTTGATGAATTGGTTTGATAGACACATTCGGGCTTATCGCCTAGCAGGCCTCGTGCCGGTGACATATTCGGGCTTATCGCCTAGCAGGCCTCGTGCCGATGACACGTTCGGGCTCATTGCCTAGCAGGCTTAATGCCAGTGTTTTAAGTTACAGACTTTGAGTTACATAGGCCTGGGGCCAGTATGTGAAGTTCAGTTAAAAAGCTTAGCAGGTTCTATACCGGTGAATTTCTCGTTTGTACTTTATTTACGTAGTCAAGGTCTTTAAGCAATAAAGGTAAGTTTACATCTTGGAAATGAACTTGTTATTTCGGCCACAAGGTATGCATTTTATATGTTAATGCTAAGTATACATGTGCTACGGTTGTGATCGAATAGAAAAATGAAAGAATGAGTTATTTACTTGGTTGTGATGTTATAAATGTGAAATATATTATGCCAAGTGGTTAATAGACATGCGAAATTGAGTGTGATTAAAATTTTCATATAAGTAAAGTTATATTACTAAGTTATGTGAAGTGATGATGCTCTGTTATAAGTATTTGCTAATAAAGTATAAATGTTAATATCATGAATTGGTTTATACTATGTTTGGTTGGTTAAGAATTATAATAATGCTTGAGACTTACTAAGCTAGTGAGCTTACTCCGTTTTTGTTTAATTGTTCTGTTTGTTAGATTCTGGTCAAGCTACAGGTTCAGAGGATCAACGTTGAAGTCCACCACACTATCAACTCTTTTGGTACTCCTTTAGTTTGCTTTATTTTAGATAAAGGCATGTATAGGAGGGAATATGTCCTTGTTTGAGTTAGAAACCTTATTATTATATGCATTATAGCCATACGAATATGGCTTATGTTCTATATTTATTAATGTGGAGTCATATGGTTTAATGATCTAGTGATGCATATGAGTATATTATTATGATGCATGGATATTAGGAATTTTATTTGGGTATATTCGGTTATAATCTAGGTGCATATCGTATATATATATATAGGTTGGTCATGGCATATATGTGTGATGTGTTTAGTTGTGCAATATTTGATCAAATTAAATATGCATGTTTTGCTTGAATGTGGAATATAGAAATATGGATCAATCTCATGAGTTATGTATTCGGCAATACATGGTATTAAGTAGAAAATGTACTTAGATGTTATATTGGTTTTGGATTACATTTGTACATGAGTAATAAATATTATATGCTTGGTTCGAATATGTCCTTTCAAATAACTTAAGTATCATTTAGAAAAGTGTGTGCGTGTGTACAGTTTTGTCAATGTTACGAATTAAAAATTTGGTTAAGCAATGCATGTATATGTTCGGCTAAGCCTATGAGAAAAATGTATTTGTTATTAAAATGTTTAAGGAATTAGCTATTTTGGCTTATTTTCGAATATGGTAAATGAGCATATCTATGATATATATACATACATGTATTTACCTATATGTGATTATTTGATCTGGATGATTGTTTGGGATCTATCAAACTTATTTTGGAGCTTTGTAATGTACATGGAATTTTATAAATATGACTTTGTATAATTCGGCCATATGGGATAAAATTTATGATTATGTGTATTCATTCTTATAAGTAAGTTTTAATGAGGTAATATTCTTTAGTAATGCCTGTAACTCTAATCCGGCGACGGATATGGGTTAGGGGCGTTACACGAAGTCCGCAGAACCAAGACCGAAAATGAGCTTAATGGGCCACACGAGCATGTGGGCCCGTTTGGGCCGATATTGGACTTTAGGCCCAACTGCACCGTTTTGACCAGAAATGGAACATGTGTCGCTCTAGGCGACAGTCGGCCTCCGAAAAGGCTGCAGATGAATAAATTACCGAAATACCCTTAGTGGGTAAATTACCAAAATACCCTCTATGGGTAAAGTTACCGAAATACCCTCGATGGGTAAAATTACCGAAATACCCCCGAGGGGTGAAATTACCGTTTTACCCCTAAATGATAAAATGACCGTTATACCCTTAGTGGTTGTTTAAATGATGTTTATGTGATTTTTATATAACTGTATATGATCGTGATACACTGCACACATAACATATTGCATTGAGTTGGGTTTTTCTGATTTGGAGGAAGTACCGTTATAGTGGCATCGCCACGTATTCTAATTTTAGTGGCTCAGCCACCTATACTGTTGTTAGCAGCTAGGCTGCACCATTGGAGAGTTTGGCTGGGTGGGTCGACATGGTCCCCACATAGAGAGATTGGTTGGTACGGGTGGAAAGTTTGGTGGTTAAGGGTTGGGTTACATGTTTGTTTGCATTGATATGATATAGGGCTCAGGCCTAGACTGTCAACGAATAGGGCTTAGGCCCAAATTGTTACCAAATAGGGCTGAGGCCCAGATTGTCACCGAGTAGGGCTTAGGCCCAGACCGATACCGTATGGGCTTGGCCCAGACCGAGACCGTAATAGGGGATTACACACTGAGTTTTCATAAACTCACCCCGTTTTTAACTGTGCAGGTAATCCTCAGCCTTAGACGGTTCGGAGTTGCGAGGGACTCGGAGAAGACCACACACTGCTTATGCTTTCCGTTTTGATTATTTACTTTTAAATATTTTGATTTGGGTTGTAATAAGGCCTCTCTATTTTTAGCTTATTATTTGTGATATTTATTTATGATGTTTTCTAACAGCTAAAATTGGAATACGATTTCCAAAACGATGATTGTCTTCAAAACACTACGTTTCCGCAACGTTTTCAAAATGCTTCTGCAACTCAGTTTTTAAACATCACCTTTTTGTAAATTCTTTATTTTAAATATGCTTCCGCAACATATAAGGTTTTAAAAGTAGTTACGTTTTCAAGTGGACAACAATTGCTTAAGTTTTTTTTTTAAACAAAGAGGTTTTAACTCTCAAACAAGTTTTAACAACACGAAATATGGTTTTGAAAAACACTTCAATGTGAGACGCCAGATTCGGGCCTAACTTCTAGGCCGGGTTTGGGGTGTTACATATTTTTCTCTTTACTCGATTTTGTTTCTCTTGAGCCGAAAGGCTTTTTCCCGTAGTTGCCGTGGAGATATGTTTTGCTAACACTTTCCTTCTCGTCGAGTGTTGCTAGGGACTCGTTTTCATTAGCCAAGGAGTAGGCCGATTACTGTTCCACTGCAAGGGATCTTTTGTTTCGTGGTAAGTGAAGTTAGTTTGATTTAAAGCGTTTTAACATTATGGATTAACAAGGGTTGTGACTAATTAATGGGGCAGTTGTTATCGCAGGTGTCTTGGAAGTGCTGCAAACCACAACCCGTATCAGGTGTGTAATCGTACACCTATGCTGTTTCTGTAAAAGCAATGGATGAAGGTGTGTATTCACACCTCAGATTAGTTGTGAATCGGCAAAAACTGAAAAGCTGAAACTTCGGTATCTGAGGGCTCTCGAGTGTGCGAACACTCGTAGGGGTGAACCGAGCCATAATCGTTGGCGAAAGACCGTTGAGGCTGCCACGAACTTTCTCGTGGGCTTAGGTTGTAATGGGCCTCATTGGGCCGAGATGGGCCATGTGGGCCCAAGGGCCCATATGGGTAAAATTCACGATAGTGTCAGATAATGGATTGGGCTGCGAAGTCCGCTTAGCCGCGACCGAAATTGGGCTGAGTGGGCCACACGAGCGTGTGGGCCCACTTGGGCCGAAAATTGAGCTTTGGGCCCAATTACACCGTTTTGACCAAAAAGGGTATCTGTGTCGCTCAAGGTGACTATAGGCCTTCGAAAAGGCTGTTATAGGACTAAAATTACCGAAATACCCTCGATGGGTAAAATTACCGAAATACCCTCGATAGGTAAAATTACTGAAATACCCTCAATAGGTAAAGTTACCGAAATACCCTCGTTGGTTAAAATTACCGAAATACCCTCGATGGTTAAAATTACCGAAATACCCTCAATGGGTAAAATTATCGAAATACCCCCGAAGGGTAATATTACAGAAATGTCTCTAAGGAGTGAAATTACCATTTTACCCCTAACTGACAAAATAACCGTTATACCCCTAGTGGTAGCTTAAGTGATGTTTATAAGACTGATTATGTTTGTGACATACTACATACATGAATTATTTATGACACAACATTCTGCATTGGGGTGGGGATTTGTATTTGGAGGAAGTACTGTACTAGTGGCTTTGCCACGTTTTATTGATTTAGTGGCTTCGCCACATATTCTGATTTTAGTGGCTTGGCCGACGTTCACTGTCATTAGTAGCTTTGCTGCGTTACTACTAGCAGCTATGCTGCGATACTGGTATACTGCGACTTGGTCCCCACATGGTGTGTTGGTTGGTACGAGTGGTGTGCTGGCTTGATTGGGTTGGGTTGCATTACTGCTCTGTTCTGTGATCATTTGGGCTTAGGCCAACACTGCTACTGTATAGGGCTAAAGCCCAGACTGAACTGATACTGAATAGGGCTCAGGCCCAGATTATTATTCCATGATTGAGGATTACAAACTGAGTTCTCATAACTCACCCTTTTCTTTAATTGCACAGATAATTCCCAGCCTTAGATGATTTGGAGCTGCGAGGGACTTGGAGGTGGCCACACGCTTGATATGTTTTCATCTTAGACTTAGTTATTTTATTTTTAATGTTTTGGGTTAATAATTATGTAATAAGGTCATTTGGGGTTTTAACTTTTATTTGGTGGTTCTCTTTATTTCAACCTACTAGTCTAGGAAACACGGGTTTTTGAAAATCACGTTTTAAAATCTTAAAATTTAAAACTAAAAAGGGCTTCTGCGGTTTTATCTCAGATTGACAAGCTTATAACATTTGAGACGACCTATAATTGGACAACAAGGTTTTACAACACTAACATTTTCAAAACAATTGTTAAAGGAGATTTTAAATTTAGTAACGAACTTTTATCAACAAACTCGGTTTTCAAACTTCGAAGTGACACGTCAAATTTGATCGTGACGTCTAGGCCGGGTTTAGGGTGTTACACATATTACAAGCATAATCATAAACATCAATCATATCCACAAGCTTGACATAAGCCCTAGCACATCAACAACACATGTTAGCTCATTTAAACATGATTCATATGAATTTGACATGGGTAACAATTATACTTGAGTATGATTCGATTGGATTTATCATCCATCACAACATATCATGTCTTTCCAGGTATCACCATCCCACTGAGTTTTATATAAACATGTCTTGGTTCTTATTGGACACTTACCATTTCATTTGCATACACATATGACATAAATAATACATTAACCATAGCCACAAACTTGTAACACCCTAACCCAAATCCGTCACTAGAATAGGGTTACAGAGCATTCTCGGACTTATTTCTTTAACAATCATTCAATTCATATTCATTTCTCAAATCCAAAAAAAGTCAGTCAAACTCAGTCATATAATCCCTCACATGAGCCCCCGAGGCTTAAAACAAGCATTAGAAGTGATTCGGGACTAAATCAAATACTTAATAATTTTTTTTTGAAAAAAATAGAACATTTTTTAAGTGCAGGGGACACACACTCGTTTGACCAGTCTATGTGTCTCACATGGCCAAGAGACATTGTAACACCCCAAACCCGGTCAAACCGCTATGACCGAATCTGGCATGTCACAGGGAAAAATTGTTTTTGGAAAACAAGTTGTTGACTCAAGTTGTAAAAAAAAAATGTTTTATCTTATGGAACCCAAAGATAAGTTAAGTAAATTGCTAAAATCATCTCAAAGTTTGTTTCAAAGAAAAATCGAGTTAATTCATCGTTGTTACAAGTTCGCTTATTACCCGATGGTAAAGTTTTGGAAAATCCCGAAAATTTCATTACATTTTGTGAAAACATTCATTCTATAGGTTCTTATCCTTTTCAGTCATGCTTTGATGTTTAACACAATTTCAAAGGCATTTGTCAAAATAAACAATCCAAAAATAAAACTTAGATGGCCTTATTACATAACTGGAAACCCAAAATTTAAAAAAAGTAAAACCAAAATTTAACCCTTTAAAATAAAACCAACTATTGAGCATGGCCACCTCGAGTCCATCCCGGCTCCATATCTGCGATCTAAGGATTATCTGCAAAATGTAAAGGAAGGGGTGAGTCATTGAGACTCAGTGCATAAATCCCCATCCCGAAGATGATAAGCTCATACACAGATTCATATGCAAATATACATGCCATGCAACCCAGAACCTAACCATCCGAAACTCTCGATTCTACCCCGTGTGGTACCAAACCACTGGTGGTGCCAAACCACTGGTGACCCAAAGTCACAAATAAACATATGTGGTACCAAACCACTGGTGGTGCCAAACCACTGGTGACCTAAAGTCACAAATAAACATATGTGGGGCCAACCCACTTTGTGGTACCAAACCACTGGTGACGATCCCTTTTAATATCATATGTGGGGCCAACCCACGGTGGTACCAAACCACTGGGACGAGTCACAAAGATAACATATGTGGTACCAAACCACTGGTGGTGCCAAACTACTGGTGACCCAAAGTCACAAATAACATATCTTCCCCCTCCTCTCATCAAACCCATTTTTATGAACATGCTTTTCAATGTAAAATAATCATGCTTAGCATTCACAAATAATGTAACATGGCATATGCAGATTTAACAGAGGCAATTAACGTTAGCCATCAAAATGGACTTACCCAGAGTCCTCGCTTTTACCCACAAGGGTAACATATCGATTTCCACAGTTATTTCGGCTTTTAACAACATACCAAAATATTAACATATTGCATAGGAAGTGTGTAAGAGTTACACACCTGATTACTCGTTACACGATACTATCTACGTCGACACTGTCGTTAATCGACACTACCGCTAACTGTCTACTCTCCTGCTCAGATGCTGGTCCACACCCAGGTGGCCAATCGCGAATCGCAGATACAACCCTCTTCTTGAATTTAGGGGCTGGGTTTACCGATCCAACCTCTCCTATCGCTTGATTAGCCTTCGAGTCCATGAACACACTTTAGTCACTAACCAAATCAAAGTAACAAAAATCCAAACTAAAAGATTAACCCAATACTTAAAGCGAACACCCTTACCTAGATCGATAATTCCCGAAACGTTGGATTTGATCCACAAGTCAAGCGAATCCCGAATATCTCCACTGAAAAGCGACACTCCCTTCACCACCTACATTCGGCCAAGCCCTCACATTAGGCCAATTAGCCATTCGACTTTGGCATAAGAATCCCGAAAAAGAAGATAACGATTCAAGAGAACATCACTAACCTTAACGCAAGACCCTTTGGCACTTGAGAGAATTCGGCACTAGCCCAGAAGAGGAGAAAATTCGGAAAAGCAGACACCACAAAGAATATTCGGCTTCTAAGATTAAAGAGTGAAAAGAAAGAATCAACCATCCAGATAATAAGAAAGTGATTCAATTTTGAATGAAGATGAGAAAGAAAGAGATATTGCAAAGAAGAAACGACAGAGATCTTACCAATCCTGCAATGATTCGGCTGAAAGCAATAGAAAATGTGATCCTCGGCTTTTAGTGATTGATAGCAGATTTAAACTAAGGTGATGAGATTCAAAGGGGTTTCGACTATCAAGGAGTTGTGAAGAGAATAACAAGATGGAGAAAAGAGATGAGTGATGATTCGGCTTTGGGAAAAGATGGG
Organism: Gossypium australe; assembly: GCA_005393395.2. NCBI lineage: Eukaryota > Viridiplantae > Streptophyta > Magnoliopsida > Malvales > Malvaceae > Gossypium > Gossypium australe. The sequence goes on along the minus strand of CM016614.1, from coordinate 61,570,561 downwards.
AAAAGAAAATGAAGCAAAATGGGTGGAGTGGATTCGGTTAGCTCAACAAAAAGAAACAGAAAAGAAGAAAACAAGAAAGGGGTTTCGGCTTTTAAGATTGAAGAGAAGAGAAAAGGGTTTAGGCTCAAAATGGTCTTCTAATTTTGGCTATGGTCAAGAGATGAGAAAGGAGTTGAAACACCAAGTGATTTTCGGCACAAGAGAGGATGAAAGAAAAGCTAAAGCAAAAAGTGAGGAACACACACCAAATGCCGAAAATATTACCCAAGGAAAACCTTAAATTCCGCACACCCCTTCCCACACTCCAAAACCGAATGCTCACACCACCTACCACCATTGAAATTTCGGCTAACACACTCCCCCAACTCGATCCCTTCTTTTTCTCCTTGCTTTTCTCTTGATCATCCATTCAAACAAGTTTGAACACTTCAAACCCCCAACATTTCTCTCATCCACTCATTTAAAACTGTTGACTTCTTCAATCCTCATCCATCAGAGTCCATCCTGAGCACAACTTCCCCTGATCTTGGCGTCAAAAATAACTAGCAGAAAGGGGATCTTCGCAGCTCGAACCAAGGCTCCCCCACTCTCCTGAGGCGTCACTCCCTTGAGACTTAAGTGGCGCCTCCTTGCCACTTTTCCAAGGCTCTCCTTGTGTCAAAACTTACCATCAACTCCCCTTAACACCTAACTCAACAGCTCCCCCCTTTTTAGAAGTCCAAAACGCAAATTTCCAACAAAGCACTGGCCTAACCCTGGCACATGCCTAGACCCTAAAACACCCTAGATTAACACAACAACCATACTATCTACATGCAACAAATAAAATGCAAAGGCCCCGATTTAAGGATGTTACAGTTTTACCCCCTTAAAAATAATTTCGGCCTCGAAATTACCTAGTCAAAAGAGTTGAGGGTTTTGCTGCCGCATCACATCTTCTGGCTCCCACGTAGCCTCTTCCGTACCGTGATTGCGCCATAATACCTTCACCAAAGGAACTGGCTTCCTACGCAAGACCTTGACATCCCGATCCAGGATCTGTACTGCTTCCTCCTCAAAAGAAAAATCTGGGCTCACCTCCATCTCTTCCACTGGCACAACATGAGACGGATATGAACGATAGCGTCTAAGCATGGAAACATGAAACATCTCATGGATCTGACTCAATTCCATTGGTAACTCGAGTTGATATGCCACTGGTCCTATACGCTTCAACACCTTATAAGGCCCGATAAACCTAGGGCTCAGTTTGCCTTTCCGACCAAATCTCAACACTTTCTTCCATGGAGACACCTTCAGGAAAACTTTGTCACCCACTGCAAACTCTATATCCCTCCGCTTGAGATCGGCATAAGACTTCTGCCTATCCGAAGCTTCTTTCAGACGAGCTCGAATCAACTTAACCTTATTCTCTGTTTTAGCAACCAACTCTGGACCCAGTAACTGACGCTCACCCAACTCTGTCCAACACGTAGGAGTCCGACATTTCCGCCCATATAGCGCTTCATACGGTGCCATCTGAATACTCAACTGGTAGCTATTGTTATATGCAAAATCTGCCAACTGTAGGAATTCTTCCCAATTACCTCTGAAATCTAAGACACAACCCCGCAACATATCCTCTAAAATCTGAATTACCCTCTCTGACTGTCCATCTGACTGCGGATGAAACGCCGTACTGAAATCTAGCCTTGTACCCAATGCCTGATGCAATGCTTTCCAGAATCTTGATGTGAACCTAGGATCCCTATCTGAGATAATCGACACTGGCACTCCATGTAGTTGCACGACTTCCACCACTTACAACTTAGCCAACCTTTAAAGTGAGCAATCGACCCGAACCGGTATGAAATGAGTCGATTTTGTCAAACGGTCAACAATCACCCAAACCGAATCCTTTTTTGTAGGCGTGAGGGGTAGCCCACTGACGAAATCCATTGTAATCCTTTCCCACTTCCACTGCAGAATCTTTATCGGCTGCATCAGACCCGAAGGTAACTGATGTTCATCTTTGACTTGCTGACACGTTAGACACTTACTCATGAATTCCGTTACTTCCCTCTTCAAACCCGGCTACCAAAACTGCTCCCGCAAATCTCGGTACATCTTACTACCTCCAGGATGCATAGCGTACGGACTGCTATGTGCCTCCTGAAGAATCTTTTGCCTCAACTCCACATCCTTTGGCATACAAACCTCTTGGAAACACAAAACACCCTCACTGCTCAAACTATACCCCTCCAAACCACCATTCTGCACTTGCAAACATCAAGCACTTAAGACTTCATCGACCAACTGCTTTTCCTTAACCTGATTAACCCATGTCGGCTTCACCTGTAGTTTCGCTAGCAAACTTCTGTCATCATACAGACTAAGGTGGGCAAACATTGCTCTTAAGTCCGCCACCACGTTACGGCTCAATGCGTCTGCCACCACATTGACTTTCCCCGGATGATACTCAATCGAGAAGTCGTAGTCCTTTAACAACTCGATCCACCTTCGCTGCCTCAAATTCAATTCCTTCTGAGTAAGGAGGTACTTCAGACTCTTGTGATCCGTGTAGACAACGGACTTCTCCCCATACAAGTAATGTCTCCAAATCTTCAAGGCAAAAACTACTACAGCCAACTCCAAGTCATGCGTCGGGTAATTCACCTCGTGAGGTCTCAGTTGACGAGAAGCATACGCCACTACTTTCCCCTCTTGCATCAGCACACATCCTAACCCGATATCCGAAGCATCACAATAAACTATAAACTCTTTCCCTGCTTCAGGCTGGATCAAAATCGGAGCTTCTGTCAAGATCTTCTTTAACTTCACAAAACTTTCCTGTTGCTTGTCCGACCACGCAAACGGAACCCCTTTCCTTAACAGCTTAGTCAACGGCGCTGCAATCAAAGAAAACCCTTCCATGAACCTTCTATAATATCCTGCTAAACCCAGAAAACTCCGAATCTCGGCCACAGACTTAGGTTGTTTCCAATCCAATACCGCTTCAATCTTACGAGGGTCCACCCTAATCCCCTCAGCTGACACCACATGACCCAAGAAACTTACTTCATTCAACCAGAACTCACATTTACTAAACTTCGCGAACAATTGCTTCTCCCTCAGAATCTGCAGAACCACACGGAGATGCTCATCATGCTCTTCCTCAGACTTCGAGTACACTAGAATATCATCTATAAATACTACAACAAATCGATCCAAATACGACTGAAACACCCGATTCATCATGTCCATGAACGCTGCTGGCGCGTTGGTCAACCCAAACGGCATTACCAAAAACTCGTAGTGACCATAACGAGTGCAAAACTCCGTCTTATGGATATCAGCCTCCTTTACTTTAAGCTGGTGATACCCCGACCTCAAATCAATCTTAGAGAAAACTGACGCTCCCTTAAGTTGATCGAACAGGTCGTCTATCCTCGGCAACGGATACTTATTCTTAATCGTCAACTTATTCAGCTGACGGTAATCTATACACATCCGCACTGTTCCGTCTTTCTTCCTAACAAAAAGCACAGGCGCTCCCCAAGGTGAAACACTCGGCCGAATAAAACTTTGATCCAGCAACTCCTGAATCTGCGCCTTCAGCTCCACTAACTCCTTTGGCGCTATTCTATATGAGGCAATAGACACTGGCACGGTTCCTGGTAGCAGATCTATACCAAACTCAACTTCGCGATCTGGAGGCAAACCCGGAAGCTCTTCTAGAAACACATCGATAAGTTCCTTCACCGTTCGGACATCCCCCGCAGTTGACTCCTTGGCCTCCAAAGCACAAACATGAACCATGAATGCCTCACATCCCTTCCTCATCATCTTCTCGGCCTTCAAAGCGGATACCACATTGGATAGGTAATTTCTTCTATCACCTATCATCACCACCTCTTCCCCCTCGACAGACCTTAACACTATATGCTTAGTCGCACAGTCCAAACTTGCCTGATACCTCACCAGCCAGTCCATCCCTAAGATCAAATCGAACTCCTCGAATGGCAGTTCCATCAAATCATCCAAAAACACTACCTCTTGGAGTTCTAGGGGTACATCCCTATACAGTTTATTCACTTCTACAGAGTGACCTAGAGGGCTGATTAGAGTCATCTCCCTAGAAGAAACCTCATAGGCTAAGTTTAAGGTCCCCACTATACTACTAGCAACATAAGAGTGCGTCGAACCAACATCAATTAAAGCAGTATACGGCAACCCGAAAATTAAAAACGTACCTATTATGACGTCTGGTGCGTCGCCCTCCTCTTGACGCCTCACAGCATAGACCAACCCAGGCTGTCTTGCATCAGTACTTCCAGCACCCCTGCCCGGTGCTCCACGACCTCGACCAGAGCCATTACCTCCCCTGACCGAACCATGACCCCTCTGTGGTTGCTGTCCACCGTTTCTAAACTGAACACGCCCCTAACCCTCAGACTGCATCCTAGCTAGCTTCTGCGGACAATCCCTTACTCGGTGATCCATCGACCCGCACTCAAAACACCCTCTGCCACCAGTCCAACACTCCCCCCAATGGGACTTCTCACATCGAGCACACCGTGCTGGCCATTGAGTAGTTGCAGGAGACCGTGCAGCTTGACTCAGTCCGCCAAATCTAGCCCTCTTCTGAGAATTCCCAATAGACCCTGATGGCCCAAAACTCCTCTTGTTCCTATTTCTATCCAGATTCTGCCTCGTCGACTCCTTCACCCCCTCGGCTATCTTAGCCTTCTCTACAAGAACATCAAATTCCCTCTCTTGTTGTGGAGCGATCAACAACCGCAACTCATCTCTCAGCCCGTCCTCAAACCTGACACAGCGCTCGTGTTCCGTAGCTACGATACCTCGGGCATAACGGCTCAACCTTAAGAATTCTACCTCATACTCGGATACTGACTTACTCCCCTGGACCAGTCTTAAAAACGCCTTACGCTGTGCATCGATATAACTGGACCCGACGTACTTCCTCTGATAAGCTGCCTTAAAGAAGTCCCAAATGAGATCGTCGGCTGTCGCACCATCCCGGACCGTGAGCCACCACTGATAAGATTCATCTCGGAGAAGAGACACTATCCCCTTCAACTTCTCCTCAGCCGTAAAGTCTAAATCGTCCATTATGCGCTCAGTCGCCTCTAACCAGTACTCAGCTGTATTGGGAGCCACATCAGAAACACCCCGGAATACTTCTGGTCCATTGGATTGGAGTCATTCAGACACTGATTTCCGAGCCCCCGTACCCCCACCTACTCCAGCTACTCTCTCCAGAACCCGCAGCATCGCCTGCGACACTGCATCATCACCATCCGTCTGATTCTGAAACTCAGTGCCCACAGTTGGCGACGGTGGTACCTCATTCTCTGACCCATGACCAGACCCTACTGGTCAGACACAGTCATCCTACCCCTACCACGTCCACGCGTGTTACGACCACGTCCTCGAGTGCTCATGACTAGCGTTCATGAATTAATCTGATTAAGGAATTTTATGAGTTAGCTTCTTCCACTGTTTATTACAGCACAGTTTTATGAATAATTTATTGTAGTAGTTGTTCTCGTAAGTTCACACAATCCTATGGGCTTCAGTCTCTAAAGTGAATTCCTACTACTAACATTCATATCGCAACCATTAAACCATGCATTCAATAGTTAGGGGACTTACCGTTGCGAATCGATGCCGGAGACTCAGGTGCCATGCTTTTCCCTTAATATGTATCTTCCATCAAAATCATTTTACAAACCCTTAATTGAAAACAATTTGGGGCCTCAGGCCCACAGCCGAGCTTTTGAACCAGGCTCTGATACCACAATTGTAACACCCCAAACCCAGTCAAACCGCTACGACCGAATCTGGCATGTCACAGGGAAAAATCGTTTCTGGAAAACAAGTTGTTAACTCAATTTGTAAAAAAACGTTTTATCTTATGGAACCCAAAGTTAAGTAAATTGCTAAAATCATCTCATAGTTTGTTTCAAAGAAAAATCGAGTTAACTCATCGTTGTTACAAGTTCGCTTATTACCCGATGGTAAAGTTTTGGAAAATCCCAAAAATTTGATTACATTTTGTGAAAACATTCATTCTATAGGTTCTTATCCTTTTCAGTCATGCTTTAATGTTTAACACAATTTCAAAGGCATTTGTCAAAATAAACAATCCAAAAATAAAACTTAGATGGCCTTATTACATAACCGAAAACCCAAAATTTAAAACAAAATAAAACCAAAATTTAACCATTTAAAATAAAACCAACTATTGAGCATGGCCACCTCGAGTCCATCCCGGCTCCATATCCGCGATCTAAGGATTATCTGCAAAATGTAAAGGAAGGGGTGAGTCACCGAGACTCAGTGCATAAATCCCCATCCCGAAGATGATAAGCTCATACACAGATTCATATGCAAATATACATGCCATGCAACCCAGAACCTAACCATCCGAAACTCCCGATTCTACCCCGTGTGGTACCAAGCCACTGGTGGTGCCAAACCACTGGTGACCCAAAGTCACAAATAAATATATGTGGGGCCAACCCATTTTGTGGTACCAAACCACTAGTGACGATCCCTTTTAATATCATATGTGGGGCCAACCCACGGTGGTACCAAACCACTGGGACGAGTCGCAAAGATAACATATGTGGTACCAAACCACTGGTGGTGCCAAACCACTGGTGACCCAAAGTCACAAATAACATATCTTCCCCTTCCTCTCATCATACCCATTTTTATGAACACGCTTTTCAATGTAAAATAATCATGCTTAGCATTCACAAATAATGTAACATGGCATATGCAGATTTAACAGAGGCAATTAACGTTAGCCATCAAAATGGACTTACCCAGAGTCCTCGCTTTTACCCACAAGGGTAACATATCGATTTCTACAGTTATTTCGGCTTTTAACAACATACCAAAATATTAACATATTGCATAGGAAGTGTGTAAGAGTTACACACCTGATTACTCGCAACACGATACTATCTACACTGATACTATCGTTAATCGACACTACCGCTAACTGTCTACTCTCCTAATTAGATGCTGGTCCATACCCAGGTGGCCAATCGCGAACCGCAGATACAGCCCTCTTCTTGAATTTAGGGGCTAGGTTTACCGATCCAACCCCTCCTATCGCTTGATTAGCCTTCGATCCATGAACACACCTTAGTCACTAACCAAATCAAAGCAACGAAATCCAAACTAAAAGATTAACCTAATACTTAAAGCGAACACCCTTACCTAGATCGATAATTCCCGAAACATTGGATTTGATCCACAAGTCAAGCGAATCCCGAATATCCCCACTGAAAAGTGACACCCCTGTCACCACCTACATTCGGCCAAGCCCTTACATTAGGCCAATTAGCCATTCGGCTTTAGCATGAGAATCCCGAAAAAGAAGATAACGATTCAAGAGAACATCACTAACCTTAACGCAAGAGATCCCTTTGGCTCTTGAGAGAATTCGGCACTAGCCCAAAAGAGGAGAAAATTAGGCAAAGCAGACACCACAAAGAATATTCGGCTTCTAAGATTAAAGAATGAAAAGAAAGAATCAACCATCCAGATAATAAGAAAGTGATTCGATTTTGAATGAAGATGAGAAAGAAAGAGATATTGCAAAGAAGAAACGACAGAGATCTTACCAATCCTGTAATGATTCGGCTGAAAGCAATAGAAAATGTGATCCTCGGCTTTTAGTGATTGATAGCAGATTTAAACTAAGGCGATGAGATTCAAAGGGTTTCGGCTATCAAGGAGTTATGAAGAGAATAACAAGATGGAGAAAAGAGATGAGTGATGATTCGGCTTTGGGAAAAGATGGGAAAAGAAAATGAAGCAAAATGGGTGGAGTGGATTCGGTTAGCTCAACAAAAAGAAACAGAAAAGAAGAAAATAAGAAAGGGGTTTCGGCTTTTAAGATTGAAGAGAAGAGAAAAGGGTTTAGGCTCCAAATGGTCTTCTAATTTCGGCTATGGTCAAGAGATGAGAAAAGAGTTGAAACACCAAGTGATTTTCGGCACAAGAGAGGATGAAAGAAAAGCTAAAGCAAAAAGTGAGGCACACACACCAAATGCCGAAAATATTACCCAAGGCAAACCCCAAATTCGACACACCCCTTCCCACACTCCAAAACCGAATGCTCACACCACCTACCACCATTGAAATTTCGGCTAACACACTCCCCCAACTCGATCCCTTCTTTTTCTCCTTGCTTTTCTCTTGATCATCCATTCAAACAAGTTTGAACACTTCAAACCCCCAACATTTCTCTCATCCACTCATTCAAAACTGTTGACTTCTTCAATCCTCATCCATCAGAGTCCATCCTGAGCACAACTTCCCCCTGATCTTGGCATCAAAAATAACAAGCAGAAAGGGGATCTTCACAGCTCGAACCAAGGCTCCCCCACTCTCCTGAGGCGTCACTCCCTTGAGACTTAAGTGGCTCCTCCTTGCCACTTTTCCAAGGCTCTTCTTGTGTCAAAACTTACCATCAACTCCCCTTAACACCTAACTCAACAGCTCCCCCTCTTTTTAGAAGTCCAAAACGTAAATTTTCAACAAAGCACTGGCCTAACCCTGGCTCATGCCTAGACCCTAAAACACCCTAGATTAACACAACAACCATACTATCTACATGCAACAAATAAAATGCAAAGGCCTCGATTTAAGGATGTTACAGACACACCCGTGTCACAAGCCATGTGGACATTCGAAATGGGATCACATGGCCGTATCGCAGCCCCTGTCTGACCCCGTGTAACTCATTGACTTGGGTCACACGGCCAACCACACGCCCGTGTGACTAGCCCGTGTACCCTTCAAAATGGCCTTACACGCCCGTGTGCCGGGCCGTGTGCTAGGCCGTGTGAAAACTGGAGGGTATACTGACTTGTGCCACATAGCCAAGCCACACGCCCGTGTGCTAGACCGTGTGAAGCTACCGACTTGGTTTCTAAATAAACATCAGGGTTCACACGACCGTGTCACCTGCCCATGTGTCACACACGGTTGAGACACACGCCCGTGTCTCTGCTCGTGTGGACAAAAATAGGCCATTTTCCAAGCCTTATTTCTCACCCAAAGTGGCACCAACCTACACATACCAAATAGCATATGACCATATCATCAATAGGCATTCAAACCAATCTCAACCAATTCCAAATGATGTAATACCAATACCAACAACCATAATGCTCATAAACATCACCATTTTCCAATTAAAAACCTACCAATATCACTTTCAAGAATTCACCTAAATGGTCAATTTCATATATGCATTATTTTGCCTAATACTTAGCATGGTAATACATTCTCAATTTCAACCATTTACTACCTTAAATACCAATTCAAAACAAGGCATTCACATAGCAATTATAAACCACATATCAAAGGGCCATTTACACATATTTACATATCAAAGCATATTCCATTGTCAAGCCACATCAATGGCTAAAACATAACAAAACATATAGACTTCCATTAGCCAACTAACCTAACATAACAAAACATATAGACTTCTATGAGCCAACTAACCTATACATGCCATATAACCAAAATACATAAAGGCCAAAAGTACCAAAATAAGAGTTCGATAGGGTGATGCAATCTCCGACAACTTTCAAAACGAGCGAGCTTCCAAATCACTATAAAACACGGAAAAATAAACAAAGTAAGCAATTAAGCTTAGTAAGCTTGTATGGGTAATAAGTACAACTTACCATTCATTAACAATTTAAAGAAGCATAAGTAAACATAGGTAAGTTACAATCAAATCCAAAGGTTAGCACATAATTATAACCATGTTAGTTAGGTATGAGTACATCAACTACAAATTACTTGACATACTTCTTACAAATACCTAAACTGATTCGTATCATATTTTATATCTTTGTACCATCATATTCGCCCTTTGAACCATTTGGAATACTATCAGATACTCGGGAATCTCGCACACTAAGTTCCAATACATGGTCGAAACCATCTCAATCTCATATTTCATATAAATGCTCACTCTCGAGCTATCACTAGGTCTGCTCACACAAGCTGACGGTCAAAACGTAGTTACACGGTGCTACTCACACAAGCTGACAAGTAACCGTAACACATGCCGAAAAACTCAGCCACTGGTAGAACATACAGGACAAACACCCAAAACACGATAACCCCTAATGACATGTCATTTGTATCGTATCTATTCCTAAGGTTCAAAAGGGATTCATACATTGTCGATAACTCGTCGAGAATTTCCGTGGTGTCATATCATCACAATTATATCAATTAAGCATTCAAACACATATAATTAAATGCTTATTAAACATACAAACTTACCTCGATCATAAAAACGACGAAATAAGATCGACTAGTCTGATACTTTATCTTTCCCTCGATTTAGATCCTTACGATGCCTAAATTAATCTAAATAATCAAATATAATCCATTTAGTATTCATTCTATTTAATTCATCCCAAAATACATATTTTTACAAATTTACACTTTTGCCCTTAATCTTTTAACTTCTTTACAATTTAGTCCCTAGCTCATAAAAATGAAAATTCATGCAATTTAATCCACGCCGATGCTAGTCAAATTCTATATAGACCCATAGTAGCCCATAATTTTCATTATTTCACACATTTCACCACTTAATTTTCACATTTTACAATAAATCCCTATTTGACATTTTCAACAAAAATCACTTTACACAACTTGTTTAACTATCACCAAAATTTCATTTTCATCCATCAAACATAAAAAAACCCACATACATTCATGGAAAAACTCAATACTTTTAACAGTTTTGCAAAACAGTCCCTAGGCTAGCTAGATTAAGCCACAACGACTCCAAAAAAATAGAAATAATTAAAAATGGATTGAAAATCACTTACATGCTAGCTAGAGAAGTAACCGAAACCTTCAAGCCCTAAACATGGCTTCTTCCTTGCTAAATTCGGTGGTGATGAAGAGAAAATGATGATATTTTTATGTTATTCATTATTTTACTTAAGTTTTTTTTTACTAATTTACTATATTAACCTTAAATATTATCATTAAAACACTTGATAAAATGTCCATAAATGTCCACTCAACTCAAAAGTGGTCAAAATACCATATAAGGACTTATACTATAAGGTTCTATAGCCATTTAATACTTTTAGCTATTAGAACTCAACTTTTGCACATTTCGGGATTTAGTCGTTTTTATCAAATTAAGCATGCAAACGATAAAATTTCTTAACAAATTTTTTTACGATCATACTATCATACTGTAGACCTCAAAATAATAATGAAATAATTATTTTGAATTCAGATTTGTGGTCTCGAAACCACTATTCTGATTTCACTGAAAAAGGGCTGTTACAAAACTAGTGATTAAACACATAACTTAACAATATCATCACATGTTAAGATATAGAACATAACATAGCATCAATTATGTCATACCTTTCATAAACATATATATTCATACTTTGATCACTGGTATAACATACCTTTCCATATTTGTTGTAGTAAAGTCAATCGGAACCCTTACCAGAGCTCACACAAAGTGTGCTAAATGATGATCGTAACTGTCCCTTTTCATATTCGATGGTTGTCACCATCCCTTTTCATTATCGATAGCTGAAGCTATCCCTTTTCATATTCGATGTTCGTCACCATCCTTTTCATAGTTGATGGTCATCACCATCCCTTTTCACAATTGATAGTCGAAGCTATCCCTTTTCATATTCGACAACTGAAGTTATCCCTTTTCATATTCGATAGACGAAGTTATCCCTTTTCATATTTGATGGCCGAAGCTATCCCTTTTCATATTTGATGGCCGAAACTATCCCTTTTCGTTGGTCAATGATTGCCGATACACAGTTGGATTTACGTCGTTTCATAACACGATAAATTGTATAATCATATAATAACATTCAATTTAACCAACATTATACATAATATAGTTCACACGAACTTACCTGGCTAATTTGTAGACATGATAAAGTATAGGGACATTTTGGTAATTTTCCATTCTTCTCAATTTTCCACTTAATCTTTATCTAAATTAATAATTCAATTAAACCTATTAATTTAGACAGTATAAAAAATTATTTTATGCAATTTAGTCATTTTTGACATTTTTATAATTTTGCCCCTAAAGTTTTACTTTTATTCAATTTAGTCCCTGAGCCCAAAATATGCAAATTAACCATTTTTAATAAAAACCCAAGCTAGAAGAATATTCATAGCATTCAATACATCCCATTTTTTCAATAATTTCATAACAAAACCTTGTATTTTTACTATTTTAACAATTTAGTCCCTAATCGATAGATTCATCAAAAATCACTTAACAAAATATTTTTAATTATCAATTAACATTCCAAATTCATCATATAGCATAAAAAATCACAAGATTCATCAATGAAAACATTCAAAAGCTTTAACAGTTTCAAAATCGAAGGTACGAGTTAGCTGGAATGTAACACCCCAAACTCGACCTAGAAGTTAGGCCCGAATTTGGAATGTCACATTAAAGGCACACTTCAAAACAATTTACTATTTAACCATTTAAGGCCCAAAAGCCCAAAACAAAAGTTTATTTCGAAAACCATATTAACACTTTCATAATTTTATGAAATTTCTTAAGTGGGTAGTTGAAACAATAATAATAACCCAAAATATAAATTCAAATAGGAGTTACATGGCCTTATTACAATCCAATGGAAAAAAAAAGTATTTAAAATAAATTCATTTAAACAAAATAAAACATTTGATCAGCTTGTAGTGTGGCCATCTCCGAGTCCTCTCCCACGTCGAGCCGTCTATTCAAGATTACCTTAAACATTAAATTAAAGGGTGTGAGTTTCGAAAATCAGTGTGTACAACCCTTGGCAATCAAATCACATATAAATATTCACATTGGGCCCAAGCCCTATCAATATCGGTGGTCTTGGGCCTTAGCCCACCATGACCTCATATCATATCATATCGCATCGTATACGAACAAGATAATGCAAAACCCACCCCAAAAGTCCACCCGTTACACACACCATTTCCCTTCCAACCTTATGACTCCTGTGGGGAATTCTAGCTCGACCCACCCCTCTGCTACACACCAAGGGTAGCCCAGTTGCGGTACTACCAAACATTGCAGCAAAGCTACTAATCATATATTGGGCTTAAAGCCTCCGGTGGATCCATACCATATGGCCATGCGATCTTGGATCCATACCATACGGCCATGCGATCCTCAAATCTTCCTCCGTACCATAATTCCCACCCATATGCATCCTAAGCAGAATATCATATGAATGCATCAAACACACAAGTAACATCTATAAGCTTATGTTCGTTACGTAGGGGTATTTTTGTCATTTCATTACCCAGGGGTATTTTCGTAATTCTACCCTACAAGGGTATTTTTGTAATTTGGAAAAATAAGGGTATCTTGGTAATTTTGCAAAACAAGGGTATTTTGGTACTTTTGCAAAACAGGGGTATTTTGGGTAATTTTGCAAAACATGGGTATTTTGATAATTTACAAATCTAGGGGTATTTTAGTAATTTACGAATATAAGGGTAATTGGTCCCTCTCAGGTTTTAGTTATGAACTTTGGCCCATCAACAAGTCCTCACGGCTAAAGTGAACAGACACTACGCACTAGGTAGGATTCCAGAGAAGAGGAGGTGGGTCACTAGGACCGCTTAAGTACCAAGCTCTCCCTAGATCCAATCCTAGACATGCGTATGCCCGTTGCCACACTCCAACCTAGCGACTTGTTCACAAACATGTTTAATTAGATTAAGTCTTATGAAATTAAACAGTTGTTCAAACTAGGCCTAAGTCCATAAACCCTAGCATATTTTTCTACGTCCCCATAAAGCCCATCAAGTCCAAATTACAACCTTACGGCCCATTAGGCCCAAATCTTATCATATGGCCTACTAGGCCCAAAACAAATCCAAATCGTGTATCATGCGTGACTAACTCAATACATTTAACAAACCAAACCATTTCATCAAACTTAGCCTCAGGGCCCACCGGGCCCATTTAGCCACTTTCGACTTTTCGACTTTTCGGCATTACCGATATCGTGTGTGTAGTGTTTGTACACACCTGGTAACCTCGCGTGCTGCAAACCCCTTAGTCACGAACCTACAGTCGACATTACTCACGATTAACCAAAGCTTTAACATACACTAATTAAAAACCAAAACCTCACCATACCCTTACCGTGCACCTCACGTTCTAGTAGCCCTTCCTTTGCTACTATTGGCAATTATCCTCTAGATCTGCACCCAAACACCTATATCGTCAAAACCAAGTGATCCATATTGATCATAAGTCACCCCTATGAGCCACAATAGATTCGATCACTTATTAAAACTCTAACTAAATCGAGAATACTCACTGCCTTGACAACAATCCTTACCTACCGCGCTTGCGATTGCTGAGCCTCACCCTTTTAAGTACATGGTAACGGAAAAGAGGGGCTAGATAGCCCTTTGAATTTTAATAAAACACACCAAAAATTCAACTAAGCTCTTATCGAAATCTTCCTTTGATCCTGCGGCTTAAGTCCGGCTTTTGAGACTAGTAAGGTGACAGAGGCAATTTGGCAACACTAGGGGGAATAAGAAATAAAAGTGATTTGGCTAGAATAGAGTGGTGAACCAAAAGGGAATTTGAGAAGGGAGGATATGAAGGATTTGGCTTTTGCACACTTAGAAAAAAAAGATGTCCGAGCCTCTCACAAGTGAAGAAATTCGGCTAGAAGGAAAGTAAAAATTCGGCATTAACCTAGGAACTTAATTCGGTACTCATATATATACTAAATAAATAAATAAATAAATAAACCTACACTCCCCAATCGACTCAAACTTATCACCAATTAAATTCCTTTATTTTCTCCAAATTTTATCCTCATCCCCATCCCAAAAATTCTTTTATTTAGCAAAAAATCCAATTTGAATGTAATTCAAATTGCTTTCCCCGAACGGTAGCCATCTTTTGGCGTTTTGGTCCACTTCAAATACCTTTCCCACGCCAGGAGCAAAATAGCATATTATTGTGTACAAGGAAACTCGAACCTGAGACTTGCAGGAACCACCACGCGCTTCTCGCCACTGCACCACAACTCATCTTGTGACATGTTTCATTCTCAACTTCTTTTAAAGCCTATTTCCCAGCGACCGAATCATCCAAAGACATCTAAAAATATTCATCAACACCCGGCTTCGAAACTCCAACCTCTTCACTATGATTCACGCCCCTTGCCACTGCGCCGCGTACTTTATTTGAGTCATATTTCCTCCCTAATTAATTATAAACCTTTCTGCCGCACTCCAGGTTTATTTAAAAAAAAAAAAGCCAACATTTAGCACACACCGCGATTAGAACCATGCTCCACCTCCTGCTCCTAACGCCTTTGCCATTGGGCCAAGCGTTTCATTGTGTCGTGAATCAGCCCCAACTAATTATAAAGCCTAAACTCCAGCCTTCATACTAACATATGCGCAATCAAAATTTTTGCCAAGTCTAAGACTTGAACCTTTGACCACTAGCTTATTCAGAACGCCCCAGGCCACCAGACCACCTACTTCATTGTGCTATCTTTTAACCCAAAAATATTTTAAAAGCCTTCTGACTAACACCAACCTCAATTAAGGGTAAAAAAAATAATTTTTTTCTAAAGCCTTAGATCGAGCCCAGGACTTTTCCAACACTACCAACCCTTCCTAAATCACCTAAAAATTAAACTAAACATGCAATCATAATTTTTTTTAAACACTCTTAATTCATTATTCCCTTTCTTCTTCTTTTTTTGTTTTTCCAATTGAAAAAATCCATTCTCTCGACACCCGAAACCCATTTATTCTAGGCCCAATTTTTGGGGCGTTACATGGAACTAGTTGCAACAATCTCAAAACATAAAAATTATTAGAAACGGGGCTAAATCAGACTTACTTGCACACAATGAAATTTGGCTGAAGCTTTCTTGCCTTTAACAATGGCTTTCTCCTTTCTAAAATCGGTGAAAGAAATGAATTGGAAAGGATGATACAAACTTTAATTAATTTAATTTAATTTAATTATAAAATTACCATATTAACCTTAGTTAATAATTAAATAAAACATCAAATTCATGTCCATTATTGTCCACTAACACCTTGAATGGTCTAATTACCATCTGAGTCCCTTTTCCTTTATTCAATTAACCATTTAATCACTCATATCAAATAGTGATTAAATTTTACATCTTTTACGATTTAGTCCTTTTTAATTAATTAACTATCGAAACGTTAAAATTTTTCAACGAAACTTCAATACCACCTTAATGAAACTCTGTAAATATTTATAAAAATATTTACGGCTCGATTTATAGAAACGAGGTCACGATACCTCATTTTATAAAACCACTTGACCTTAGGATCATACCACTTGTAACTTAATAAATCGCTTATAAATCATAATTTATCAAATCAAAAACCTTTTTAAAAACCATATTTGACTCATAAATATTAAATAATAATATTTACAAAATTACTCGTTGGATTTGGTGGCCCCAAAACCACTATTTCTGACACCACTGTAAAACGAGCTGTTACAAACTAGGCTAACATACCAGCATAGCCTCAACCACAACCATATACACATTTAACCATCATTTCACTAGAAACTAAGATAACAACAGCTTATAAACAATATCAAAAAAGACTCCCTAGGTACATGCCATTACAAAATAAGATATCACCACATTTGGACTCAAGATTTGTTATTTGATGCTGAGTCGGTGATAAGTTGAACAGTACCTAGCCCGCGCACGGAAAACAAAACTACATGCTGAGTATAACTCAGTGGTATTTCTATAATCTGAATAATATAAACTTGATATAAGTATTTAAAATGCAAAATGCAACAAGTAAGCTATATACATGAGTTTCAAATGAATAATATAATTTTTCCCATTCCTTATTCACATCTACTAAGATTTTTGTAAGAGTATGCCCAAAGATCAATCATGAGATGGTTGTAATAACATACTTGATTTACCATGTTTATTAATATAAAGCGTTGTCATTATTATTTCAGTTTTTCCTTCTGTGTGTACAAATAAACTGTTTTATAATAATGTCCTGAGAATAATATGATTATTCTTAAAAGATCCTTAGTCAAGTATTATTGTTGACTAGGACAACAATAATCCATTAAGACTAACATGTAGTTGATTGATGATAAAGAGTTGTCATTGATATGGAGTGTCAAAATCAATGCATGAATATGTGTGTTAGAGAACAACATATTGGACTGACCCTCTATGAGTATGTTTCTTGGATTATTATGTAATTGTCACAACATTACTCATAGTGATTAATATGTATATGATCCTCAGACTTGAGATAATCATTATCTCAACATCGTGAGTCGTGTATTTTGATACAGTCAAACGTACACTGTAACTGGTTGTTCTATAAAGGCTGATGTTGGATATACCACAATCTATGTAGAGGGATATTGTTGATCAATATAGGATAAGTCCCTCCCACATAATGGGAGTAATATCTTAGGCCACTTGATTGAGTGAGACTAGAAATGCATGGCCATGCTCAAATAAGTTGACATGAGATGTCATACTAATTTCAATATTATAGTCTACTCAAGATATCAAGAAACATGGGATGGACTATACAAGTGTGACTATTCCATGACTTGTGTCCATTCCAGAGATAAAGGACTTAAGGATTAATGCATGAAAGGTTAATCACAAAAAGTTATGTCGAATCATGACTTCTTGTAACTTAGGTAGCAATGATGCATTGCTAGATGCCACTCATTGTTTGTGACATTAGAATCGTTCTAGTATTATTGCTAACATTACAAGAACCTACAGGGTCACACCCTATGGTTGAAATGAATGGAATAAAACATAGTTGGTATTGTGTTTGATTGTCACATGAATTAAATTAATTAAAGAATTAATTTAATTGGGAAATCAAATATTGAATATATTATATGTACAAGGATGTTGTACACATAATGAGAATTAATATATGAATTTAGTTCGTATATAAATTTAAAGAAATATAGTTTACCGAAATCCATGTTATAATTAATGTAATTATAACTTTTTGGGTATAATTAATGTAATTATAATTTTCGGTTAAAACATTATTATATTTATTTAATTTTATAATTCATTAAAGACATACCGATTATCAAAGGTAATAAGTGATACAAAACTTATTAAGAAAAAACCCTAAGAATTTGCTTGAAAAAGTCTAGCAGCCATCAAGCAAATAAAAAAAAACCTCTAAAACAGTTTTAGAGATTTCTGCCGTTCATAGTCAAACCGGGTGGATTACGTAGAGGCCGACATCATAAAGGTTGCGGCTTGGTTCGCCAGTAGATCAGAACTCTTGTTGCCGAGGCGTCGCTGTCTACTCAGATTGAAATTTCGGTAACTTCGAAACCATTATTTCACCCCGATTCGTTCCTCACACATGGATTCATGGTTTGGATCGCCGGGATTAATTTTATTTTGCTGCGCCATGGGGGTGCCGACGTTCCAACAATTTTCACATGTTCAAATATATAAGTATATATCAATGGCATTTCATTTAACATTTGAATACATCAACTCATGCAATGGCATGATTCATATCTTTGATCAATACTTGAATTCATTCAAGTTTCACTCCTCAATTCATTAATTCATATTTCATTTCTTATCTCATAATCATTTCTCATCTTTGCCATTTCAATATTTTCTCATCTCATTTTCATTTCTCATCTTTTCCATTTCAACATCGATCACATAAATTATTATTTTACTTTCCTCTATTAACATGACTCGGAAAGGTACATGGATCCAACCTGAAACACCCCAAACCCGGCCCACGAGCCTCGACCAGATTTGGTATGTTCCTTAAGAAAAACCGGTTCAAATTCGTTTTCACTTTGAAAAAACTTTAAGTGATTTTGTGAGAAAATTCGAGTTGGGTTGGGCTCAAGTTGGAAACCAATTTAATTTTGAAATATAAGTTTTATAAAATCTCATTGTTAAGTTTCAAAACGTTAAGTTAGAAGATATGCTGAATTTCTTTTTAGATTTTATCTTCAATTAGAAATCATATGAATTTAAGCGTCAAAACATTTAGGCTTTATTTTTAAATAAAATACTTAGACGTTAATTTGATAAAATTCCGTAACATAGTAAAATAATTAAACATACATGCGAAACAAATCATACTAAGGCCTTATTACATCAAAACGAACCCAAATAATTTGTACTTAAATAAAAATAAAATGTCCAAATCATAAAATCCCTTGCTGAGCATGGCCACCTTTAAGCTCCTACCGACCCGGTCCATTACTGATCATCACCTGAAAAATGTTCCCACAACGGGGTGAGTCAAACAGACTCAATGTGTACACAACACCAAGTCTAAATAGATTCAGGCATATTAAGTCATACACATTCATATCAAAATATACAATTAATAATGCATTCCTAAGCCCAAGCCTAGTTACCAACCGCTACACATCACCCGTACCAACCTGCACACCGTGGGGACTACTAAGTCAACCCTCCATCCGCTACACACCATCGAAGGCAGTCGCTGCAGTCGACGTGCTCATCGCCCTTATAAATTCGTGGCAGAGCCACCAGATAATATTTCGTGTCATGTGACACCACATTCAGATAATTGTGACCGAAGTCACCACATTCAGATAATGTGACCGAAGTCACCACATTCAGATATCGTGACATGAGTCACCATATTCACTTCCCCTTTCATAATTACCCAAATGCCCATGCCATGCAAAATCATGCAACATAGTGCCTTAAGCCTTATTTCACATTCTTATCACATTCACATTCATGGTATAACAATTCATATCATACTCCTAGTGGGAGTAGGAAAACGTACCTTAGTACTTTGTACCATAGCATGGTACTTAGCCATATTTTTCACATTCTTAATAACACATATATATATTAAACATAGCCATAAATCTTATTAAGAAATAGTGTGGGGTACACACCTGATTCGCTTAATGCTTTCAATCCAAATCCCGAAAATCCGATCTAAAGCCTTAGATCTCAAGTTCCTACATTCGGCCATCACTTAAAATTTAATGAAGACCATTCGGCCATAAATCCACATCCCAATAGGATTACCATAACCCAAAACTTACCTTGGTGCCGATTTCTGTATTAATCAAATCCCGAAATCGTTGCTATGTTCCTTCTTGTATTCGGCCAAGCACGAGATCACCTTGTGGATCTAAATCCCGGAAACAATCACTTGATTAGGGAGTTGTCGAAATACCTATACACATATGTTAGATCCGATTCTAACATTGAATTACAATACATGGCCTTTGGCCGAATGCCTCATGACTTACCTTAAATCCCGAATGATTCTCCTTACTGTTGACTATGCTAGAAATCCTGAGATTCTCCTTCAAAAGAATTCGGCCAAAGATCATTAATGGAAATTAGTCCCTAAGTTTTGGCAAGTCTACAAGAAAAAGGGATGGAAATCGAATAACATATGGTCTTACCTTAATACTACTGTTGGCGGCACCCTTGCTTAAACCACAGAGATTCGACTTGAGAGTTGAGAGAATAGTCGGCTATGACCCCTTGTATATTCGGCCTCAATAAGAGTAAAAAGGGAAAGGTATAAGGCTTTAGGGTAAATCGGCAATAGGGTGATTTGGGTTGAAAAGATGGATCAATTTCGGCAATGGGGGAGGATTAAGGTTTCGGCTTTGAATGCTATGAAGAAATCGACTATGACTACTTGAGTTTGTTTTTGGCTAGAACAAATAAAAGAAAAAGAGAAGAATGGCTAGAGAATTCGGCAGAGGCTTCAAAAGAAAAGAAAATAGGTAGAATGGCCTTACTCCCTTCCTTAGCCGAAAATATCACCTTCAGTCTCCCCTATTCGGCCAACACTATCAATTCCCTTACTTTTCTCTCCATCTAAAATTTGATAAATAAATAATCTATTATTTATCTCTTATCACTTACACAAAATAAATGGAAATAATCCAACGTTTATCTTTCTAATTAAACCGAAAATTACAAAGAATTATCCTCAATTATCTCTTATTTATCCGAATTTTAAAGAGAATAAAACTCCTCCCTTAAGTTCCTTAGTGCCGTCCACCTCCTCTGCTCCTTGTAGCAAAAATAAAATCCTTTATTTGCTTCCCACGTTGCTCGACCCTAGGCCAATTGTACATGCTTGTGGCGTCATTCTCAGAGGGTTTAAGTGGCGCCTCCAAGCCACTTAGACAAGCCCAATTGTATGTCATATCTCACATACAATTTCTCTTAAGGCCCTATTAACTTAGCTTCCTCTTTTAGACTTAAAACTCAATATTTTCTAAATCTTTCTCCTATACTTTAGGGTTCCAAAAATTCATAAAAATACATTCATACACACAAAAGCATACTTTCACATTTAATTAAGCAATAATGCATAAGCCATACTTCGGGATATTACAGTTCTACCCCCTTAAAATAATTTCGTCCTCGAAATTACCTGGCTGAAATAGGTGAGGGTATTGCTGTCGCATTGCCTCTTCTGGCTCCCACGAAGCTTCTTCCGATCCATGATTTCGCCATAACACTTTGACTAAAGGTACTGATTTCCGTCGTAACACTTTCACATCTCGTTCTAGAATCTAAATTGGCTCTTCCTCGTAGGATAAATCTGGCCTTATCTCCACTTCTTCCACCGGAACTACATGAGATGGATTTGATCGATAACGACGTAGCATGGACACATGAAATACGTCGTGCATCTGCTTTAACTCCGGTGGCAACTCCAACTGATATGCCACTGGTCCAATTCGTTTCAAAACCTTATAAGGTCCTATAAACCTTGGACTTAACATCCCTTTTCGACCAAATCTCATCACCTTCTTCCAAGGCGAATCTTTGAGAAATACTTGATCTCCTATATCGAATTATATTTCTTTCCGTTTGAGATCCGCGTAGGATTTCTGTCTATCAGACGCTTCCTTCAACCGTGCCCGAATTATCTCAACCTTCTCCTCAGATTCTGCCACTAACTCTGGACCCAAAACTCGACGTTCTCCTAATTCTGTCCAACACGTAGGAGTTCGACACTTCCGTCCATACAGTGCTTCATACGGTGCCATCCGAATGCTAGCTTGATAGCTGTTGTTATAGGCAAACTCAGCTAAAGGAAAATATTCTTCCCAACTTCCTCTGAAGTCTAACACACAGCCTCTCAACATATCCTCCAACACTTGGATTACTCGTTCAGATTACCCATCTGACTGGGGATGAAAAGCCGTAGTGAAATCCAATTTGGTACCCAAAGCCTGATGTAGAGCTTTCCAAAACTGAGAGGTAAACCTTGGGTCTCTATCCGAAATGATCGATAGTGGAACTCCATGCAACCTTACAATTTCAGACACATACAACTTCGCCAACTTTTGCAGAGAATAGTCAACTCTCACAGGAATGAAGTGCGCGGACTTTGTTAAACGATCCACTATCACCCATATCGAGTCCTTCTTAGTAGGCGTAAGGGGAAACCCACTAACAAAGTCCATGGTAATTCTCTCCCACTTCCACTGCGGAATCATTATCGGTTGAAGTAGTCCTGACGGAACTTGGTGTTCAGCCTTAACTTGCTGACACGTCAAGCACTTGCCTACAAATTCAGTAACTTCTTTCTTAAGTCCAGGCCACCAAAACTGTTCCCTTAAATCTCTGTACAACTTACTTCCTCCAGGATGCATAGCATAAGGGCTACTATGCGATTCCTGAAGAATTTTCCGCCTTAACTCCTGATCCTTAGGCATACAGATCTTACCCTTGAAGCACAATACTCCCTCGTCATTAATACCATAGTCCTTCAACTCCTCACTCTATACTTGTTGTAGCTTAACACTTAATTCATCATCAACCAACTATCCCTCCTTCACTTCATTCAACCACGTCGGCTTAACTTGCAGCTCTGCCAGCAGACTTCCATCATCATACAAACTTAGGTGTGCGAACATCGCCCTCAGATCTGACACTACTTTCCGAATTAGGGCATCTGCCACTACATTCGCCTTGCCCGAATGATACTCTATCGAACAATCATAGTCCTTTAGCAATTCAACCCACCTTCGCTGTCTCAAGTTTAACTCCTTCTGAGTCAACAAATACTTAAGACTCTTGTGGTCTGTGTAAATCACTGACCTTTCTCCATAAAGATAATGCCTCCACACCTTAAGAGCAAAGACCACTGCTGCCAATTCCAAATCATGAGTTGGGTAGTTAACCTCATGTGGCCTCAATTGCCGAGACGCATACGCGACTACCTTGCCGTCCATCAGAACGCACCCTAATCCTGTGTGAGAAGCATCACAGTACACCACAAAATCCTTTCCTGCCTCCGGCTGAATCAAGACCAGAGCTTCGGTCAAAACCCTCTTAAGCTTTTCAAAGCTCTCCTGTTGCTTATTCGTCCAAACGAAAGGTACTTCCTTCCTCAACAACTTCGTCAAAGGTGCAGTAATCGACGAGAACCCTTTCACAAACCTTCTGTAGTAGCCTGCCAATCCCAAGAAACTGCGAATCTCTGCCACCGACCTAGGTGGTTTCCAATCTAACACCGCTTCAATCTTCCTAGGATCCACCCTTATTCCTTCTGCAGACACTACATGCCCTAAGAATGCCACTTCCTTAAGCCAGAATTCACACTTGCTGAATTTGGCATAGAGCTTCTTCTCCCTTAACACCTACAACACAATCCGGAGATGCTCATCATGTTCTTCCTCAGACTTGGAATACACCAGAATGTCGTCGATGAACACAACGACGAACCTATCCAAGTATGGTTGAAAAACCCGGTTCATCATATCCATGAACGCAGCTGGGGCGTTCATCAACCTAAACGGCATTACAACGAACTCAAAATGCCCATACCTTGTTCGAAAGGCTGTCTTATGGATATCCACTTCCTTCACATTAAGCTGATGATATCCAAACCTTAGATCTATCTTTGAGAAAACTGCTGCTCCCTTAAGCTGATCGAACAAGTCGTCTATCTTTGGCAAAGGATACTTGTTCTTGATGGTCAACTTGTTCAACTGACGATAGTCTATGCATATACGCATAGTTCCGTCCTTCTTCTTCACAAACAAGACCGGTGCTTCCCATGGAGATACACTGGGTCGAATGAGTCCACGATCAAGCAACTCTTGAATTTGAGCCTTGAGCTCAACCAACTCCTTTGGTGCCATTCTGTACGGAGCGATAGACACAGGAGCTGTACCAGGCAGCAGATCAATCCCAAACTCTACCTCCCTATCCGGGGGTATTCCAGGTAACTCCTCCGGAAAGACATCCACAAACTCCCTTACAGTTTTAACTCCACTAACTCCTCCCTCTTTCGTATCCAATGCACTAACAAAGGCCAACAACGCCTTGCAACCTTTCCGAACCATCTTATCAGCCTTTAGTGCTGAAACTACATTAGACAAGTAGTTTCTTCTTTCTCCTATCATAGCTACCACCTCATCC
The DNA here is from genome assembly GCA_005393395.2 of Gossypium australe. Classification (NCBI taxonomy): domain Eukaryota; kingdom Viridiplantae; phylum Streptophyta; class Magnoliopsida; order Malvales; family Malvaceae; genus Gossypium; species Gossypium australe. Next base: position 61,546,010 of record CM016614.1, on the reverse strand, counting down.
TCTTGCGTCCTTAACTCCATTCGTTTAGTGGCACAATCCAATATAGCTCGATGCTCCACTAGCCAGTCCATACCGAGTATAAGGTCGAACTCTCCGAAAGGTAGTTCCATTAAGTCGGCAGCAAATACTATTCCTTGAATTTCTAGAGGCACTTTCCGAAAGATCTTATTCACCACTACAGTCTGACCTAGTGGGCTTACTACAGTCATCTCCCTATCAGAAAGTTCAGAGACTATGTCTAGAGTTTCCACTACTCTACATGCAACATACGAATGGGTCGAGCCCACATCAATCAAAGCAAAATAGGGCTTGCCAAATATAAGGAACGTACCGGTTATGACGTTCGGCGCGTCTCCATCTTCCCTACGGCGAACTGCATATACCAAGCCCGGCTGTCTCGCCTCAGTATTATTATTAGCACTTCTGCCAGGTGTTCCACGTCCTCTTCCAGCGCCATTTCTTCGGCCATTCGGACCACGACCTCGCTGAGGCTGCTGACCACCTCTACCAGCCTGATTAACATTCTGAGCCACTGGTCGATTCCCATCCGGCCTCATAGGACAGTCCTTAATCATATGGTCCTTTGACCCACACTTAAAACATCCTCCAGTCTTTTTCCAACACTCTCCTAAGTGTTTCTTCCCACACTGATCACAAGTATGATATTGCCCTCCAGTACCAGCTTGCTGACCTCGCGGCCCATCAACTCTAGGCCTTTTCTGAACATTCCCAGATGATCCTGACGGCCCAAATCCTCTTTTCTGCTTGTTCCGATCAGAGTGCTGCCTTACAGAGTCCTTAATTCCCTCCGCTATCTTAGCTTTCTCTACCAACACAGAAAACTCCCGCTCTTGGTGTGGAGCGACTAACAATCTCAAGTCATCCCTTAGTCCGTCCTCAAACTGGACTCATCGCTCATGCTCCGAAGCCACTACTCCTCGAGCATACCGGCTCAACCTCAGAAATTCAGCTTCGTACTCTGCCACGGACTTGTTCGCTTGAACCAGCCCCAGAAAAGCCTTCCTCTGCGTATCAGTATATCTGGTTCCAACATATTTCTTTTGATATGCCGCCTTAACATATTCCCAAGTAAGATCCTCAGCTATGGCACCATCCCGAACTGTGAGCCACCACTGATACGCTTCATCGCGTAGCAGCGCCACCATTCCTTTCAGCTTCTCCTCAGGGGTCAGATCTAACTCATCCATAATCCATTCCGTTGCTTCCAACCAATATTCAGCTGTACTGGGTGCCACACCAGATATTCCTCGAAACATTTCGGCCCCATTGGCTCAAAGTCGCTCGGGTACAGATTTCCGAGCTCCCATATTTCCACCTACTCCAGCCACCATTTCCAGAACTCGCAGCACAGCCTGCGATACCGCATCGTCCCCCGTTTGATCTTGCCGCTCAACACCAACAGCTAGGGGTGGTGGTGGCGGTGGTACCTCATTGTCAGACCCTTGACCCGACCTAACGGGTTCCGACACAGTCATTCTGCCTCGACCACGTCCACGACGACCGCGTCCTCTAGAACTCATATCTAACGATTGCGCTTTAATCTAATTTAAGAGAGTTTTATGAGTTAGTCTTTGTTCCACTGATTATTCACGAGGAATTTTATGAAGAGAGCTTAATAGGGATTCTTTCGATCATTCAAAGTTTCAAGTTTTCTATCCTAATTCACAGAAAAGCACATCCATTCCATAGTATCTCCCATACACATTCACTCTTCGGACATTTCTGTCTGTTCCTAACCTAGGGGTATTTTCGTCATTTGTCCTACAGGGGTATTTTGGTAATAAATCGGGGTCAAGTTTGAAAATTACAAAAGTCATTTCAAAATTTTCCAAACTCATGGGTATTCTTAAAAGAAAGATTTCCTAAAACAAAGGTAGGGTCAAAATTTCGGAAAGCAGGGTCATTTTGGTAATTTTGTCAATCGGGGGTATTTTCGTAAATTTTCAAATCAGGGTATTTTGGACTTTCGTAAAATAGGGTTTTGGGATACTTTTATAGAGTAAGAAAATTTTATTGAAATCAAGGGTAATATGGTAAATTTTAAAACCAAGGGCATTTTAGTAATTTTACCACTAGGGGTATTTTAGTAATTTTGGAAATCAAAAATATTTCAGAAAGATTTATAAAAATAGTCTTTACAAATTAAAAGGAAAATTTTTTTTAAGAGTTTTAAAACTAGGGTTTCCATAAAAACACGGCTAGTCCCTTTCGGGTTTTAGTTATGGGTTTAGCCCGTGAATAAGTCCTCTTGGTTAGGGTGAACCGTAGCTACGCACCAGGTAGGATTCGAGTGGAGAGGAGGTGAGTCACGCAGACTGCTTAAGTACGAAGCTCCCACTGAATCCCAATCCTAGACATGCGCACAATGGTTGCCACACCCTAACTCGGCGACTTAGTCATAGGTTTGTTTTATTAGGCATTTAAGTCTTATGTAATTGTTGGGGTAACTAGTCCTAGGGTTCAAGTACTTATCATGCTAATCTACGTTCCATTCCATTTCTACCCTTCTACTTATCATAATATAAATCACACAAGGGATAGGGGTACTTACATGGTGGACTTCGGGTCGGAGACTTAGGTGCCATGCCAGAGTAACCTGCTTTTCACAAAATTTTCATAAATTTTCTTTTGGGCTTAATTTTGAAAATGTTTTGGGCCTTAAACCCAAGGCCGAGAGTTTAAAACTGGGCTCTGATGCCAAACTGAAACACCCCAAACCCGGCCCACGAGCCTCGACCAGATTTGGTATGTTCCTTAAGAAAAACCGGTTCAAATTTGTTTGCACTTTGAAAAAACTTTAAGTGATTTTGTGAGAAAATTCGAGTTGGGTTGGACTCAAGTTGGAAACCAATTTAATTTTGAAATATAAGTTTTATAAAATCTCATTGTTAAGTTTCAAAACGTTAAGTTAGAAGATATGCTGAATTTCTATTTAGATTTTATCTTTAATTAGAAATCATATGAATTTAAGCGTCAAAACATTTAGGCTTTATTTTTAAATAAAATACTTAGACGTTAATTTGATAAAATTCCGTAACATAGTAAAATAATTAAACATGCATGCGAAACAAATCATACTAAGGCCTTATTACATCAAAACGAACCCAAATAATTTAAAGTACTTAAATAAAAATAAAATGTCCAAATCATAAAATCCCTTGCTGAGCATGGCCACCTTTAAGCTCCTACCGACCCGGTCCATTACTGATCATCACCTGAAAAATGTTCCCACAACGGGGTGAGTCAAACAGACTCAATGTGTACACAACACCAAGTCTAAATAGATTCAGGCATATTAAGTCATACACATTCATATCAAAATATACAATTAATGATGCATTCCCAAGCCCAAGCCTAGTTGCCAACCGCTACACATCACCCGTACCAACCTGCACACCGTGGGGACTACTAAGTCAACCCTCCATCTGCTACACACCATCGAAGGCAGTCGCTGCAGTCGACGTGCTCATCGCCCTTATAAATTCGTGGCAGAGCCACCAGATAATATTTCGTGTCATGTGACACCAGATTCAGATAATTGTGACCGAAGTCACCACATTTAGATAATGTGACCAAAGTCACCACATTCAGATATCGTGACATGAGTCACCACATTCACTTCCCCTTTCATAATTACCCAAATGCCCATGCCATGCAAAATCATGCAGCATAGTGCCTTAAGCCTTATTTCACATTCTTATCACATTCACATTCATGGTATAACAATTCATATCATACTCCTAGTGGGAGTAGGAAAACGTACCTTAGTACTTTGTACCATAGCATGGTACTTAGCCATATTTTTCACATTCTTAATAACACATATATATATTAAACATAGCCATAAATCTTATTAAGAAATAGTGTGGGGTACACAACTGATTCGCTTAATGCTTTCAATCCAAATCCTGAAAATCCTATCTAAGCCTTAGATCTCAAGTTCCTACATCCGGCCATCACTTAAAAATTTAATGAAGACCATTCGGCCATAAATCCACATCCCAATAGGATTACCGTAACCCAAAACTTACCTTGGTGCTGATTTCTCTATTAATCAAATCCCGAAATCGTTGCTATGTTCCTTCTTGTATTCGGCCAAGCACGAGATCACCTTGTGGATCTAAATCCCGAAAACAATCACTTGATTAGGAAGTTGTCGAAATACCTATACACATATGTTAGATCCGATTCTAACTTTGAATTACAATACATGGCCTTTGGCCGAATGCCTCATGACTTACCTTAAATCCCGAATGATTCTCCTTACTGTCGACTATGCTAGAAATCCTGAGATTCTCCTTCAAAAGAATTCGGCCAAAGATCATTAATGGAAATTAGTCCCTAAGTTTCGGCAAGTCTACAAGAAAAAGGGATGGAAATCGAATAACATATGGTCTTACCTTAATACTACAGTCGGCGGCACCCTTGCTTAAACCACAGAGATTCGGCTTGAGACTTGAGAGAATAGTCGGCTATGACCCCTTGTATATTCGGCCTCAACAATAGTAAAAAGGGAAAGGTATAAGGCCTTAGGGAAAATCAGCAATATGGTGATTTGGGTTGAAAAGATGGATCAATTTCGGCAATGGGGGAGGATTAAGGTTTCGGCTTTGAATGCTATGAAGAAATCGGCTATGACTACTTGAGTTTGTTTTTGGCTAGAACAAATAAAAGAAAAAGAGAAGAATGGCTAGAGAATTCGGCAGAGGCTTCAAAAGAAAAGAAAATAGGTAGAATGGCCTTACTCCCTTCCTTAGCCGAAAATATCACCTTCAGTCTCCCCTATTCGGCCAACACTATCAATTCCCTTACTTTTCTCTCCATCTAAAATTTGATAAATAAATAATCTATTATTTATCTCTTATCACTTACACAAAATAAATGGAAATAATCCAACGTTTATCTTTCTAATTAAATCGAAAATTACAAAGAATTATCCTCATTTATCTCTTATTTAGCCGAATTTTAAAGAGAATAAAACTCCTCCCTTAAGTTCCTTAGTGCTGTCCACCTCCTCTGCGCCTTGTAGCAAAAATAAAATCCTTTATTTGCTTCCCACGTTGCTCGAACCTAGGCCCATTGTACATGCTTGTGGCGTCATTCCCAGAGGGTTTAAGTGGCGCCTCCAAGCCACTTAGACAAGCCCAATTGTATGTCATATCTCACATACAATTTCTCTTAAGGCCCTATTAACTTAGCTTCCTCTTTTAGACTTAAAACTCAATATTTTCTAAATCTTTCTCCTATACTTTAGGGTTCCAAAAATTCATAAAAACACTTTCATACACACAAAAGCATACTTTCACATTCAATTAAGCAATAATGCATAAGCCATACTTCGGGATATTACACAACCGACACACCAGTTTGGCACCTAGTGCCTCATTGGATAAATCCGAAGTAATAACTGCACCCATCGCTATATAAATTGACACCCAGTGTCTTATCGGTTAAAACGAAGCAAATTCGCACCTAGTGCCTCGTCGAATTGAGGTCGAAGAAATCCTTGAACTCTTCCTATCCTATGGCATGCCATCTATATCTACCTCAACCCGATACAGTTAATAGGGTTCTATTTCACTTTTCAATACAACCAATGTCTTAATTTCACATATATAAACATTATCACATATAAGCATATATTCAACTCAATCTTCATATTTTCAATAAATTCATAATATACCAAATCAATCCATTTCAATGGACTATGAATTTAATTCAATTTCAAAGTACATAAGTACTCACCTCAAGTGCTTACCATATGAAACAATTTCAATATGCAATGATTTATAACTTATTTCGGAATATAAAAACACAAACTGTGAATTCCGAGTTATTCGACGTCAATTTTATCCTTTCCCTTTTTACTTGAGTATTCCGGTACGACTTTAGCTACAGAATAGAACAATTAAAATACATTGATATTACACAATTAAATTTCACATTAAAATTCAATTTTCACACTATATTTTACATATTCTTTAATTTAGTCCTGAAATCGAGACTAATTTTAACCTCCACATTTATACTCAAATTCTTTACTAAATTTATCTTCCTCTTTTCCAATTCAACCCCTTAATTTTGAATTTTTCACAATTTAGTCCCTATTGCTCAAAATCAACAATTTATTCCATAATTTAGTCCTTTTCCATTTCTAACTTAAAAATCTATCTATTTAATCCCTAATATTTAAACTATTCAACAATGTCAACATCTAAAATTTTGAACAATACTAAAAATTACAACATGGGTTGGGTAGCACTAGGTATTGAGATTCTGAAAATGTAAAAATTACAAGATAAGAAATAAATTGCACTAACCAATTTGAATTTGAACTCCAAACTGTGTTCTTCTTCCTCTTTTCTCTTTTTGTTTTCTTTTCTTTCTAATTTACCTGCTATCATCTCTTTCTATCCACTTTCTTTTCATTTTGTTTTCTAATATTATTATTATTTAACTTATAAATATAATATATAATATACACATGCATATATATCATTAAGCCATGGTCGGCCACCTCTCAACCAATTTAATTAATGGTACAATTGCTATATTAGCCCCTTTATTTCAATCTATAATTCAACTTTTAACCCTTACGCGATTTAGTCCCTGTACCTTAATAACTCCCAATTTTATGAAATTTACTAATCCAAAAATTAATTGATCTTTAGACTAACCTCGTAAATATTTAATAAAAATTCACGGGTTTGTTTTACGAGAATAGGTCTCGAATCTCACTTTTTGACCCCCTTGACTATCGGGTCGTTACAAAAACGATAAGAAAGGGAAGCAAAAGGCTGATATAGTCGATGCCAATGTTGCCGAGAACAAATGAGAGGATTTTTTGTTGGTGTCTACGATCAGAAGGTCTAAATTGACGTCCGAGTAGATTCTAGATTCAGGGTGTGCTTACCATATGTGTCCTAATAGGGACTGGTTCTCCACGTACAGTTTAGTTGAAGGTGGAGTTGTGGTTTTGGAGAACAATTCACCTTGTAAGATAATTGGTATCAACATGATTCAAATTAGGATGCACCACAGAATTATAAGGACACTGTCAGATGTCAGACATGTGAATGATTTGAAGAATAGTATCATCTGCTTAAGTATCTTAGACTAGAATGGTTTTAGGATCGTCATCGAGTCAAATTATCTCATGGAGCTTTTGTTTTGATAAGAGGAAAGAAAGTCAACAGCCTATACATTATGTAAGGTTCAACGGTAATCGGAGTGGAAACTCCCATGATGTCACAATGATGCGATGAAATCCTCTCTTTACTAATTTCGAATCAACTCAGTTATGGCACATACGACTCGGTCATATGAGTTGGAAAGTTAGATTTCTACGAATATTGTGTTTATGAGAACCAGAACCGATTTAGCTTCGATTTGGTAGTGCACAGGACAAAAGGGACCCTTGACTACATTCATTTTGATTTATAAGGTTCAGCTTCAGTCGTCTCCAAAGGATGTAGCATATATCTTTTAACTTTTATTGATGACTACTGCAAAAAAGTTTGAGTTTATTTCATGAAACACAAGAATGAAATGCTCAGGATCTTTAAGTAGTGGAAGACCTTACTAGAAAAGCAAACTTGGAAGTCTATAAAGCGGTTAAGAACGAATAATAGTCTCGAGTTCTATTTAGTTGAGTTTAATGAGTTCTACGAATGGGAAGGAATTGAAAGAATTGAAAGATATAGTACATTTGTTGGTAGCCCGTAGCAGAATGGTGTTGCTACAATGATGAACAATACGTAACTTGAGAAAGCCCAATGTGTGCTTTCCAACATAGGTTTAGAAAAGGAGTTTTGGGAAAAAGCCGTTAACTTGGCAAGTTATTTGATGAACTGGTCTCCACATCGAGCATTGGATGAAAAAGGTTCTTGAAGAGATATGGTTGGGTAATCCTCCTAATTGCTCTAACCTTATAGTAGTTAGTTGTCCTGCTTATGCACGAGTTAGTAAGGGAAAGCTTGAACTAGGCATTGTAAGATGAGTCTTTCTAGGTTTTGTTGCCGGGATAAAAGGCTATAAGTTATGGTGCCTAGAAACTAGTAAGATCATCATCAGTAATGTAACAACCCATTTTCGGTGAGATCATAACAATAGTTTTGGAACCACAAATCCAAGCCAAAGTAAAATTTATTTTAATATTATTTTATGATTTGCATTATGTTGGTCATATAAAAATTTTGACACAAAAATTTTACCAATTGCATGTTTAATTAGGGAAAGGACTAAATTGCATAAAATGCAAAAGTTGCCTTTTAGTAGCTATAGGTATCAAATAGCTATAGAATTTAAAACTAGAGGTCCTTATATGGTAATTAGACCATTGAAGAAAAGCTAGTGGATAATTTAATGACTCGTCCATGGAAAAATTAGAAAAGGGTAGGGACTAAATTGGAAATCAATAAAATTAATAGATGATAATTAATTAAAAATAAAAAATCATCTATTTTCATATCATCTTCCCCAAAATTTCTATGGAAACCTTGGGAGAGAGGATGAAAACTCTCCAAGCTCAATAAGGCATGAAATCAAGTCTCGTTTTTAATGATTTTTATATTTTTGGAATCGGAATAGTTTAATCTTTATATTTAGGGGATTTATTTGAAAAGTTATCAATGTATGAAATTTGGGTCATGGATGAATATGCTGAAAACTAAAAATTTATGGTGGAAAATGAAAAGTTATTCATAGATAAACAACTTTTACAAAGCAATTTTTGATGAAAACTTGATTTAAGGACTAAAATGAAAAAATGGTAAAAACCCATGGAAAATGCTGAAATTTGTGAAATGTAGGTGCTGTAAAAGTTGTACATAAATTTCGGCTAGGCTTGGAAAGAAGGTTAAATTTCATGAATTTCATTTTCCGAGCATAGGGACGAAATTTGAATTTTTGAAAAGTATAGGGGTAAAATGGTAATTTTGCTTAGGATGTAATTGAACGCAAATGTATATGAAATTTGACAAATTGATAGTTAAATTTGTTTATATAGACTCGAAAAGACCAACTACCGAACTAGATCGAGGGAAACAAAAGGTTTAAGAATAGTTGAAATTCAAATATGAACAATTGTCAAGGAAAGTTCGTGTAACCTAAATATGTACGTTTGTAACGACCCGAATTTGGGCCTAGTAGAATTGCGCCTATTGGGCCTTGGGTAGGGGAGCGTTTAAAATTTTTGAGAACGAGAGAACGACACTAATGCAAGTTGGACCTATTAGGTGAGTGATTTTGGAAGGTTAGGGGGCTTCTATGAAGTCCCATGATCAAACTTAGGCTTTAGGAAAATTTTGGTTTTAGGTGAGTAAAATCCTCGGAGTTAGTAAGTAGGCTTTAAGAATAAAATGTGGAGAAAAATGACACAAAAGGAGTTGTGGTCTAGTGGCAAATGATGCCACATGGGAGACAAGGAAGTGACGCCACACAAGGAAGCAAGGGGTCCAAGGTTCACGTATTGGCGCTTGCATTTCATTTTGATTTCTTTTTTTAAAGGAACTTAGACTTTGGCCATAGACTTATATTTAGTTGCGCATGTTTTAAGACAACAAGGAGCTAGTTGGTAAAGTGGCTAGTGGCGTGGATTATGTTACAAGGGAGCCTGAGTTCGAATCCCATTGCAAGCAAAAACGAGATATTTATTTTGCTAAGTTGGGGCGGCAAGTGTTTGAGATGGAATTAAACTCTGCTGAAGGTAGGATCCCATATCGGAAAGCTAGCATGAGGGAAGGTGAGAAGCTGGCTTTAAATAGAACAATCTATGAGGAGAGTAAGGATACCTTGATAGGCGTTTGGGTATAGGTGTGTATTTCGCCCTACTCTAGCTGTAGAGCGAAAAATGCTGAAAAGCCGGTCACACGACAATGGTAGCCACACAAGCGTGCGAGCACACGTGTGGGAGCTTCGACACAATAGTTGAGGCTCTCCTGCGTGTTCTCATGAGTATAGGCTGCCTTGGGCCAAGTGGGCCCAATGGGGCCGTGGGCCCATATGAATAAAGTGTATGACTGTGTAGTAGATAGTGAACTGGTCTAGGTGAATCTCATATCTGTGGCTAGGTTTGGGATAAATGGGCCACACGAGCGTGTGGGCCCATTTCGGCCGAGAATGGGCCCTAGGCCCAATCACATCGTTATCTCTGTTTAGAATACATTGATGTACGGAATTATCGAAATACCCCTAAAGGGTAAAATTACCAAAATAACCCTGGAGGATAAGATGATCGTTATGCCCCTGAAGGGAAGAATGACTAAAATGCCCCTACATGTTTTATGATTATTTTTGTATGCTATTTATGGTTGTATGCATTCATGTGATATTATGCTGCATGGGGGATGTGATTATTGATACGGAGGAAGTTCTGTTAGGATCACATGGTCGCTTGACGACTGCGGATCCACCGGTGGCTTTAAGTCGATTATATGATTGGCAGCTCCGCTGTAATATTGGTTAGTGCCGCAACCGGTGCTACATAAGGAGTGTAGGGATGGGTGGGTCGATTAAATCCCCACAAGAGTGCAGGGTTGGACAGGAGACGGAGTGTAGGGTTGGTATGGGCATTAATGCATTGCATTCACTTGTTCTGTTATTGAGATGGGCTTAGGCCCAAATAGATGTAATCTGTGACTTTTGTTATGTGCTAAGGCCCTACCGAGGCTATTTTGGGCTAAGGCCCAATTGCCACCGTTACTGTAATGAGCTTAGGCCCGGATTGATTTGAGGCATTTTTTTGGACTGACGAGGGTTGTATACACTGAGTTTTCGTAAACTCAACCCCTCTTTTTATTAAATGTTTCAGGTAATCCTCTGTAGGCAGTTCGACGTACTGGAGGAGTCGGAGGTGGCCACACTACGAGCAGCTTGAATTTTAGTATTCTATTCCACTTTATTTACACCGTTTTCTTATTGGGTTGTAATAAGGCCTCTCTTAAATTCTGGTTTTTTAATTTGGGATTTTTAGTTTATTATGATTTAAATCTGCTAAAAGTTGAACACGGTTTTTCCCAAAACGATAACTATTTTCTAAACACTACGTTTCCGCAACTCAATTTTTGGATAACATCTCTTCGTAAATCATTGTTTTAAATGAAGCTTCCGCAACAACAAGGTTCTGAAATTAATAAATTTTAATAAATGGTGATTAATTAAACATGCGCAAATAGAGACTTTAGTTTTTTTTAAATAACAAGAAGGGTTTTCAATGAAATCACGGTTTTCGAAAAACACTTCAACTGTGACCCGCCAGATTCGGGCCTAACGTCTAGGCCGGGTTTGGGGTGTTACAACGTTAATGTGTTTGCATTATATTGTATGATTCTGTTGATATGTATGTGAAGATATACCTTATGAAATAATCACAAATCAGAAAAATGATGATAAAATGCCATGTCCCGGTTGAACGTTGAAATTCGATAGAAATAGGTGATTTCGCAAAAAGAGTATAATACTGCTTATGTTGCAGATAGGATTTAGCCCGAACTGGTAATTCAAATCAAGCTCTTTAGAGCATATACTACAGAAAGGATTTAGCCTGGACTGGTAATCCTGTTGTAAAATATGTGGCTTGAGAGTGTGCTATATGATCATGTGCCAAATGGGTACTTTTGAACACGAATTGACGAATAGTTGATATGTATACTTTGTGTATACTACCGAATGTCCATCGAAATTTCAATAGTTTAACGGGAAAGATTTTTGAAATATGGAAAGGTGAAACTAACTAGATATTTATAATGCGATGAGCTCATCTATGTTTACTTGATATTCATATAATGTTATGTGACTAACTTGCATGATTAAGTGTCTATGTTTAGGTAAATTTACCCAAAATGGTATGTCTATGTATGCTTGTACGAATAAACATAAGTGCCTACTGTGTATTAGTTTGATGGAATTATATTAATTATATTGGTTTATGATAATAGTAGGTCTATACCCATGAGTACATGAATTGGTTCAACATGGTTGATGGCTAATTGTATGTGATTATTATGTTTGGATTGGTGGATATATGTTAGTGAGTTTGGTGCAGGAAAATGGTAAGTTTTGGGTGACAAATGAGGCTAGGAAATGGCTTTATTTTGTCCACACGGGCAAACACACGGGCACGGCCTACCCTATAGCGTGTGGCATGGCCGTGTGTCCTCAGCATCTTAAAAATGAGAAACAGAATGCTCAGAATTGGATATAAATCAACTCAAAACCATACTTAACTCTAAGTTCAAGATGAAGGAGAAATTTTGAGAGATAGACACTCTGGGAAGCTATTTTTGTCACAATAGAGATACATTGAAAGAATTCTCGAGCGGCTTGGAATGCAAGATTCTAAACTACTTAGTACTCCCTTAGTTGTACACTTCAAAATTTTGACTTCAGAATCACTAAAAATTGAAGATGAAGAAAGGTACATGTCCTTGGTTCCTTATTCTAGTGCAGTCAGAAGTGTAATGTACACAATGGTTTATACTTGTCCTGATATTTCACATTTAGTGTAGTCTGATAAACCGTAATTATAACATATTTTAGACCCACATTTAATATGTTTTTGGATGATTTATCGATCAATTTATGTAAAAAAGGTGCTCTTAATCCTTTCTTTTCATGTCTTATACCCAGGAAAGCACCCTAGGATGAAAAGAACGTAAAACGGGCCCAAAACGGAGTAAATGGGCCATATCACAAAATCCACACGGCCTGGCACAAAGAGCACACGACCGGGCCTTGAAAAGCATCTAGAACACGACCTCACCCTATTTACATAGCCGTGCCACAACTTAGAAATCCGAACACAGCCTGAAGACGAGCCACACGGGCGTGTGACATGGCCGTGCCCTTGTCGTGGACTTAGACAATTTCAATCGGAAAAGGCTACTTAGGGAGAAAGAATCGCATTCCAAGAGCCTATAAATACCCCCTAAGTACCACCATTGAAAGGGCGTCGAGCTAGGCCTAGAAGCCAAGCTGGAAAGGTCAGAATTGAGGGAATTACTTGAAGTTAGCCAGCTGATCCATCTCAAGAAGCTAAAATTCTACTCAAGACGATGGATTTCTCCTTCTATTCCTTCAGGGAGTTTTAGGGATTTCTTATGTTTTGTTTTATCTTTTCTCTTGAGATGTTTTATTTATTTGTTATGAACTAAACCCCTCAGATACCTAAAGGGGATGAAACCTAGATGAATCTTGTTATTGTTTCGTGAATTATATGATAAATACTTAGTTTGTTCTTAATTATGCATGCTTAATCCAAATCTGATGTGCTTAGGTGGAGGAGGAATAGACCTTGCTTAAGAGTAGATCGAGCATAATTAAGCGGAGTTGATCGAACGCCTAGAGATAGGGTCATGAGATTTTACCGGATTAGGGTGAAACCTAATATGGGATATCCATAGATCGATTTACTGTTATTCTAGGGGGTTATTATAAGAGAACGAGAGTTCCACTAATTAACCTAGGGTTAGGCGTTATTCGCCTCGAGAGAGGGTTTAATATACGTTAGGGAGTCCTACGGATCAAACTAAGTGAATAAATGATATGGTTCAGTGTTAATTAACAAGTAAAGTCTAGGTGGATTCTTCCTAAGGGTATCGTCGTAATCAATTGAGTTTTTCGTCAAGTTATTTCCCAATTCGTTCTTTTTGTCTTAGTATCTTTAGCTTTGTAGTCGTTAAATTAGATTAAAGCAACTTCACTTTATTTTAGGCTAAATAATAAAAAGAAAGTTAGCATTAGTATTTTTAGTTCCTTTGGGTTCGGCAATCCGGTCTTGCCTAAGTTATACTACTGTTCGATAGGTACACTTGCCTTTAATCGTTGTCAGAGTTAGTTTCCAGGTTTGATCATTCGTTTTATAAATTTTAAAGCTCTGATTTCAGCGATCAAGTTTTTGGCGCCGTTGCCGAGGAACTAAAATATTAAGAACGCTCTATTTTTTTTACTTTAGTCATTTTTTTATTTTTCGTAATTTTATTTATTTTTTTAGGTTAATTTTTAATTTTTGCTAAATTTTCTTCTTTTCCTAGCAGGTACCTCTAGTTTATAACTAGAACGAACCCGAGAGGATCTTTGGAATATGATAGTGAGATCGAAGCTACTGTTCGTAGGACTCGTAGAGAAATCAGGCGAGCCCTAAATTACACAGGGGAAGAGCAAGAAGGCAGATCCAATCCTACTGAAGGGATGGACGAGAATAAACCACCACTACAAGATGTGGGGGAAAATAATGCTCCACGTTCCATGTTTGATTATGCTAAACCGCATTTAACAGGAGCAGAATCTAGTATTGTTAGGCCTGCTATAACTGCTAACAATTTTGAATTAAAGCCTAACACAATACAAATGATTCAACAATTTGTTCAATTTGATGGTTTGCAGGACGAAGATCCAAACACGCATACAGCTAATTTCTTAGAGTTCTGTGATACCTTCAAAATAAATGGCGTTTTTGATGATGCCATACGTCTTCGGTTATTCCCTTTTTCATTAAGGAATAAAGCCAAGCAGTGGTTAAACTCGTTACCACGAGGGTCAATCACTACATGGGAACAAATGACTGAAAAGTTTCTATTGAATTATTTTCCACTGGCCAAAATAACTAAATTACGGAATGATATCTCTTCTTTTGTGCAGATGGATTTAGAGACATTATACGACGCATGGGAGAGATACAAAGATCTCTTGAGAAGGTGTCCACACCATGGTCTACCCTTGTGGCTACAAGTCCAAACTTTCTACAATGGTGTAAACCCTTCCACGAGGCAACTAATTGATTCAGCCGCTGGTGGAACTCTGAATAACAAGACTCCTGAAGCAGCCTACGAGTTCATTGAGGAGATGCCACTGGATAATTATCAGTGGCAAGTTACAAGGATGAAACCGACAAAATCAGCCGGAGTTTACAACATCGATACAAGAACCACACTGTCAACACAAATAGAGATGATGAATAAAAAGATTGATAGTTTGTGTTCTTCGCAGGTACAACCAGTCATGCAATACGACGCAAGTGGAATCGTGGCGAATCCTGAGTACCCACCCTTCCAACCGGAAGCAGAGGGCGAACAGATGAATTACATAGGTAATAATTTTAGATCCAATAATAATCCCTATAGTAATACTTACAATCCAGGTTGGAGGAACCACCCAAATGTTTCGTGGGGAGGTCAAGGAAATCAAGGAAATCAAAGGCAGCAACCTCCCCAAAACTTCCAAAATCAACCCTACCCATAAGAGAAGAAACCAACCCTCGAGGAGATGCTGACAAAATTCACGGCAGACACAGAAAAACATTTCCAGGAAACTGAGAGAACAATTAAAAGCAACGAGAGCAGAATTGGGAAAATTACTAAGTCAGTCAAGGAAGTCACTAATGCAGTCGAACAACTCGCAAAGCTCATGTCAGAACGACCGCAAGGACGTCTACCAAGTAACGCCGAGATTAACCCTAAGGAGCAAATTCAAGCCATCACAGATCACGATAGCAAGGGGTTAGACGAACCAAACAAAGAGGTAGACGAAGGTAAAATAGAGGTAACGCAAGAAAAGCCAAAACCGGTAATCAAAGAGTACCAAACTCGTATACCTTATCCTGAAGCAATGAAAAGAGACGATTCAGAGGAACAGTTCGGTAAGTTTCTTAAACTTTTAAAGAAATTACATATTAACTTACCTCTTCTTGAAGCTCTTTTTCAGATGCCAGACTCGAGGAAATTATTAAGACAGCTCTTGACAAATAAACGCAAAATAGATGAAGAGCACCACGTGGAATTAAACGCAACATGCTCAGCAATGTTACAGAATAAACTACCGCAAAAACTAAAAGATCCAGGGAGTTTTACAATTCCATGTTTAATTGGTAGTTTGCCTATTGGTAATGCTTTAGCTGATTTAAGGGCAGGTATAAATGTTATGCCTTATACATTGTTTAAACGACTAGGTCTAGGGAAGCCTAAACAAACTAGGATGAGCATTCAATTAGCTGATAAAACTGTTAAAATTCCAAGGGGCATTATCGAATATGTTTTGGCCAAAATTGATAAATTTGTTTTCCCAGTAGATTTTCTTGTTTTCGACATGGATGAGGATAATTTAATTCCCTTAATTTTAGGAAGACCCTTCCTAGCAACTGCAAAGACTAAAATTGATGTTGCCACAGGCGAACTCATACTTTGTGTAGGTGATGTATCAATCAGTCTTCAAGCCCTTGATTCGGCCAGGACAACAAACGATGAAGGTAAGAAAGAAAATTCATTTGATAATCAATTTGTGCAACTTCCATCGCAGGAAACACCACAAGGATATAACCCTGAGCCAAAACCCCAATCTGACAAAGAGGAATTACATAAGGAACAAAGCCTTAGGGTTGACAAATTAAAAGAGCAGAAGACACATGTCAAAGAAGAACCAGGACCACACGAAGTAAAACCAGAGGAACCACCAGAAAAGCTCGTAGGAACATCAAATCACTTCAAAATAGGAGCCCAGGTACTGTTAGACTACATAGATCCTCACATCATCATAGCAGACCTGAAAAAAAGGGGGGAAATTCCTCTAAAGGTATACGATATCTTCCCCCAGGGAACAGTCAAGGTAAGCAATCCAACATTTGACACCTTTAAGGTAAACACTTCTCGACTTCAACGTTATCAGGAAAGCAGAACCGTAAGCCTAAAAGAAGATATTCAAACCTTTAAACGTCCCTAGTTTTTTCGAGGAAAGTCTAGCTTAAGACTATAAATAAGCGCTTCTCGGGAGGCAACCCTAGCACTAACACTATTTACTTTCAAATTTATTTTCAATTCATTTTCTTTCTTTTCTTTCTTTTCTTTTAAACTGACCAAAATTATAGAATTTCAAGGTCACATGGTCTTACACACAGCCGTGTCTGTGACCGTGTGGACCACCAGAATCTCTGTACTGGCTTTGCAGAAGTCGTCCGAATTAGTCCCGACCACTCTTCGACGTCACGGATCCAACCACTATCCCACGGGTTCCGTAAAAGTGGCATGCTCGTGCCTTGAAGCCGTGTGAAGCTACTGACTTGCACACCACGGGCGTGGCTGGCTGAAGAACGGGCATGGTGACTCAACATGTACAGACACACGGCCGTACGAGACGGCTGTGTAAAACGACACGCCCTAGGTCCATGGGCGTGGGAACATGCCAGAGCTAAATTTCTATTTAAACCCCACAGCCCTTTCCCTTCTCCCCATCCAATTTCTTTCTTTTCTTCTTTTCCACCTTCTGCCTCTTAGACTTTTCACTCCATATATCAAAACTCTAGATCCTTGAACCATACCACATCATGTCAAAGAAGCGAAAAAGGCCAACAATAGTCTTCTCAAAGAAGAACGATCAACATGAGTTCATGCCGGCAGCTTCATCTCAACACCAAGCCAAGGGTCTTTGAGACCAATTAGTTTTTATTTTTCTTTTCTCTTTTGCTTCAATTTCCTTCTCTTTGACAATCTTATGCTTAGTTTAGTTTAACTTATTTTAGTTTCTTAGTGTCAGGTTCGCCAGGCTGCTAGGGAATCACGCCACTTCCGCCATCGCCAGCACCACCGCAACCCTAGAAGTCACACCCACCTCGTGAACCATCCATCAATAAGGACTCTTCGGTCCATCCACCTTTTCTTTTATTTTTATTTTCCTTCTTAGTCTCCTTTCCTTTTTCTTTCTTGTTTTAAATTATATATTTAATTTATTTTAAAAGTGTCTTAATAATCCCTAGCTAATCCTCTACGAGCTCCCCAATTTCTTCATCTAGCACAGGTTCGTCATCCAGACCGACCTCTTCAAGGACACCATCCAAAATTCAGGGAGTATTCATTCCCCTTCTCTGTTGATTTACCCCATAAATGTTATATCTATCTTTGTACATTGAGGGCAATGTACATCTTAAGTGTGGGGGTGAATATTTATCCAAAAGAAGGGCCTAACTTTCTGCATTATTCCCAAATTCGGCCAAACTTTTTTTCATTATTCTCAAATCCTTGAATTTAGTCTTGTTTTTAAGTAAATTTTTCATATTACTAATTAGGATGAAATTTCTGATGATTTATGATCCTTATTGACATGTTTTTAAGTAAGTCATTGATAATTGTGCATTGATGATTAAATTTTAAGATACTTGAGAATCAAGCATGATAAGTCTATTTTTCAGAGTAAAAAATTTTGCTAGGTTGTTAACCTAAATTTGAATATTGTTTTGAAATTTGAAATTTATGAGACTGATGTCAAAACACCCATAATTTTTGTGAGATTTTGAGCCGTATAGAGCATATATTCTTTTTCGTGCGCACTTTTTATTATGAGCTTGTCAACATTGATCTTTTATTCTAGATCTTGCCTTGATTTTACATGTCGAGACCACATCTATGATTTGATATACAGAGATGATAAAGGCACTTAGGATTTACCCCACTCACTCCACTAAAAAGCCCAACTTCATAAATTAACCCCTAGTGAACCCCGTTGATCCTAACAACCCTTTTTATTGACTCACCCATTAATAACCCAAAAACCCCTTTGTATTTGTTATCACCATTCCTTTATAACTACCCTTTAATCGAGATATGATTTGACTAGTTATTGAATTAAATCAGAGCATGAGTTGAATTCATCCAGCATTATTATTAGTTTGTTCTTAAAAAAAAAATCGAAGTACATCCAGTATTAGTGGTGAGCTTATAGAATTAAAGCTTATTTTCTGAAAGAAAAGCTCGTATTATTAGGATTATTATTTTCAGTTGAGGTAAATATTATTTGTATTCATTAGGTAAGGTACTTGTCAATTCAATCTCGGTTCTAACCTTCTAATTTCAGCCTTTATCCACACCTTAACCCTAGCCCTGTTACATCCCTAACAAAGACCTTTTGATCTGTTTATCATCTTATTTTACAGTGGTGGAGATTTGATTTTCAGGCAAGCCTATGGGATTAACTTTTCAGGTTCGACGTATGAGTGCTTCTTTTCCTAACCCTTAAACACTTGGAGTGATTTGAGTGAATCTTTAGTGAGGATGTCAACTCTTGTCGATTTCGAATCAAAGGTAATATTTCAGATAAGGGGAAACACCTATGTTTTCGAATTACAAATAAATGACTTATCATTGTTTGAACCTTTAGGACTCTTTGAATTAAATGATCCATGTATAAATTATCTATGAATTATGATGAGGCATTGTTGATAGGAATCGTGAATTATGGAAAGTTCGTTTTAATTGTATGTTGAGAATTTTGCTTGAGGACAAGCAAAAGCTTAAGTGTGGGGGTATTTGATAAACCGTAATTATAACATATTTTAGACCCATATTTAATATGTTTTTGGATGATTTATCAATCAATTTATGTAAAAAGGTGCTCTTAATCCTTTCTTTTCATGTCTTATACCTAGGAAAGCACCATAGGATGAAAAGAACGTAAAACGGGCCCAAAATGGAGTAAATGGGCCATATCACAAAATCCACACGGCTTGGCCCAAAGAGCACACGACCGTGCCTTGAAGAGCATCTAGAACACGGCCTCACCCCGATTTAGACAGCCGTACCTCAACTTAGAAATTCGAACACGGCCTGAAGACCAGCCACACGGGCGTGTGACATGGCCGTGCCCCTATCGTGGACTTAGATAATTTTAGTCGAAATAGGCTACTTAGGGAGAAAGAATCGCATTCCAAGAGCCTATAAATACCCCCTAAGTACCACATTTGAAAGGGCGTCGAGCTAGGCCTAGAAGCCAAGCCGGAAAGGTCAGAATTGAGGGAATTACTCGAAGTTAGCCAGCTGATCCATCCCAAGAAGCCGAAATTCTATTCAAGACGGCAGATTTCTCCTTCAGTTCCTTCAGGGAGTTTTAGGGATTTCTTATGTTTTGTTTTATCTTTTCTCTTGAGGTGCTTTATTTATTTGTTATGAACTAAACCCCTCAGATACCTGAAGGGGATGAAACCTAGATGACTCTTGCTATTGTTTCATGAATTATATGATAAATACTTAGTTTGTTCTTAATTATGCATGCTTAATCCAAATCTGATGTGCTTAGGTGGAGGAGGAATAGACCCTACTTAAGAGTAGATCAAGCATAATTAAGCGGAGTTGATCGAACGCCTAGAGATAGGGTTACGAGATTTTGCAGGATTAGGGTGAAACCTAATATGGGATATCCATAGATCGATTTACTGCTATTCTAGGGGGTTATTATAAGAGAACAAGAGTTCCACTAATTAACCTAGGGTTAGACGTTATTCGCCTCGAGAGAGGGTTTAATATATGTTAGGGAGTTTTACGGATCAAACTAAGTGAATAAATGATATGGTTCAGTGTTAATTAACAAGTAAAGTCTAGGTGGATTCTTTCTGAGGGTATCGCCGTAATCAACTGAGTTTTTCGTCAAGTTATTTCCCAATTCGTTCTTTTTGTCTTTGTGTCTTTAGCTTAGTAGTCATTAAATTAGATTAAAGCAACTTCACTTTATTTTAGGCTAAATAATAAAAAGAAAGTTAGTATTAGTATTTTTAGTTCCTTTGGGTTTGACAATTGGTCTTGCCTAAGCTATACTACTGTTCGATAGGTACACTTGCCTTTAATCGTTGTCAGAGTTAGTTTCCAGGTTTGATCATTCATTTTATAAATTTTAAAGCTCTGATTTCAGCGATCATAGTCAATACATGGCTAAACCTGACAAATTGCACTGACAAGCTATTAAGTGGATTCTTAGATATTTGAAGGGGACATCCAGTAGCTGTATGGAATTCAGAAGATGTTCAAAAGTTCTAGTCGGCTAAGTAGACTCGGATTATGTAGGAGACTTAGACAAAAAAGAAAAGATCTCTTACAGGTTATCTATTCACTTTTGACAGTTGCACTATTAGCTAGAAAGTCACCTTACAAACCACTATGGCATTGTCAACTACAGAGGTAGAATATATGTCTATCACAGAGGCTGTGAAAGAGGCCATTTGGTTGAGAGGTCTATTCAGGGAGCTGGTTGATAAAAAATGACACAACTATTGTATATTGCTATAGTCAAAGTGCCATACATCTCACTAAAAATCATATGCATCACGAAAGAACAAATCATATAGATATTCAATATCACTTTGTTCAAGAGGTGATTGCTTAACGAGATGACCAGATTCAAAAGCTTGGCATAAAAAAAAAAAAAAGAACCCAGTCAATATGATGAAAAAAAGTCTTTCGATTTCCAAGTTCAAGCACTGCTTAGATTTGGTAAGTATCCGACAAAGATCAAGTTAGGCCTATAATAGGGCTCGACAAAGAAGCATTATGGAAATACGAGTCAAGGTGGAGATTTTTGGAGAGTACCTTGCATTTTGGTCGAAATAGAGTCGACGTTGTGAGGAAGAAGAGTCGACATCCCGACGATACGACACACAATGTCCTGACGAGAAGAAACCGACATCCCGACGATGCGATGTGTGACATCAGAACGAGTCTGTAAACAACATCATAACGTGGCGACGAGTTTCTTACTAAACGGAGTTTCTTCTCCTAGTTAAACTCTGTTAGCTTTTCCCAGTCTAACTTTGATTATTCTAGGGATATTTTAGTAATATATTCACATGTATTTCAATTTATAAATAGGACTTTCAGCAATCTTAGAGAGAGATTCAACAACACAATTAAGAGAGAGCTTTGTGGGAATTTCAGGAAAACTTTGTATTTTGGGTTCAAGTTTGTTTTGTTTCTCCATCTTGTACTCTTCTTCGGTTATTTTCCGTTTCAATGAAGTTTTCTTTATCCATGGGTTTTTATCCTCTTAAGAGGAGTTTTTCTACGTAAATATTCATGTCCAATTTTTTTCTATTTATTTTTGTTCGTTGCTTAATACGGGTTCAACCCAACAACCATTCTTAATATTTTTTAAAAATACCATAATTGTCACTCTTAAAATATTTAATGACATTGTTAATATGGCTAAAAATTAGCTATCTTTAATGTTCAATTTAGCTATCCAATGCATTGGAGTAGATTTTTTATATAGTTATGGATTTGATGGTCCTTTATTTTGCTTTTTATATAATATTTGAGAAAAATATTTATTTTTGATAAATTAAAGTAATTAAATATTTAGTAATAACATGTGATTGTTAATTATTATTCTTTTCTTTCTTTTTTTCTATCTTTAAAAAATTAATATGTTTTTATCTTTAGTTATTAATGTCATATGGTTAATAAAAGGGCCAAATCACTATTTGGGGCTTGGATTTGGTAACATTTTTTATATTAGGGTTTGAATTTTTTTTTGTCTAAGTTAGGTTTTAAATTTGACAATTGTTCCTATGTTAGGACTTGGACTTGGCAACTATTACCACATTGGGGTTTGAACTTTTTTTGGTCCAATTGAACTTGACAATTGTTTTCACTTTGGGGCCTGAATTTGGCAATTGTTCTCATATTAAGGCTTGAACTTTAGGGTTTTCAAGAACTAACTGGGATAAAAAAAGTTGAAGTCTCAATGTAGGAATAATTGTCAAGATCAGGGTCTAACTTGGACAAAAAAAAGTTTCAGGCCTAATGTGAAAAAAGTTACCAAATTCAAATCTCAAAATGTGATTTAACTCTTAATAAAATAAGATGCAATAACATTTAATATTATATAATTAGTATTCCCATTGATTATTTTGTCTTGTTATAATCTTATTCTTTTTAATTTTTTTCATAACTAATTACTATTGAAAATTTTTAAAGTTATATCTTGGATTAAGAGATTAAGAGATTTAAATTTCTAATGCCCAAAATAACCCATTATATATCATAAAAACACAACTCACACTGAGTAAAAGAGGATGGAGGAAAGAAGAGGGGTTGACTCTGATTTTGGAGCATAGTTCACTGGAGAAATTAATAAAAAAGGGACAGTCAAATAAATGCTCCAACCTTCATTTGAATCAGAACAAGTATGTTCAGGTGAAGTGAAAACTTAACGGTGGCTTCGGTTTCCCCACTGAGTGGTCTTCGCCCAATAAGTATATGTGCATAAGGCAGCGGGACATTATAACAGAGGGGGTTGGGCACAGTTTTATAGGCTCTGCAAGGGTTGTGTTCAGAATTTGGGTGATGTTTAAATACTTCTTGGAAAACCTCAGCCTCAATGGATAGAAATGAGTTGATGTTGATAAAGAGGATAATACATTTGGGGTGTGACTTGAGCAATTCGTGTAACCCCATAGGGCTAAATATGATTTAGAGCCGATATTGTAGGGTACAAGGATGAGCCGAGGAACTTCTTTTACAATTTCTATAAAATAAAGCCTTGTTCTTGGTCCTCACAGTCCTTGCCACGAGTTTGTCACGTGAAATCGACAAGTACATGGACGTGCGAGCTTCTCTACAGGATATTCGTAAGAAGCGCAAGACTAATGTAGGGACTGCTAATGTTGTCCTTAGTAGCAAGGAGGAGGATAGTGTGAGGTTAGTATGACGCTGGAAAAAGAGGATGGATCACGCTAAACCTTTTGCTACTATGGTTGTCACCCTTATTTCTCTCGTTGTGAGTTCACACCCCCTACTGCCCATGTAAGCTCACCCTCTACCACCCATTCTTTTAATCCCCCAACAGTGGAAGAGCCATCAAATGACGGGGTTTTTGGAACTATCATTGAGCATGGTCTAGTTAGTACCCCTATGAAATTTATCGTCATGGGTGGTGAGACTAGCAAACAATTTCCTTGGTGAGAAAATCTGAGCATGCGAGAATTCCTTTATAGTCCCAATGAGATCACCAAGCAACTAAAGAACTCTGTAACACCCCAAACCCGGCCCAGACGTTATGGCCGAATCTGGCAATATCACATTGAAGTGTTTTTCGAAAACTTAGTTTCTTTGAAAAACCCATGCTTATTATTAAATCTTGTTTATGAATCTTAACAGAAATTTAGGGTATCCTGTTCTTTTAAAACTCAAGTTGTTTTTAACAAAAAACTGATCATATCAGTTTGTTACTATACTTTAAAACCATGTTTGATGCGGAATCTTTTATAGTATGTTACGAAAACGTGGTGTTTTGGAAAACAATTATCTTTTGAAAAACCACGTCCTACTCTACTCAGATGTGAATTGAAATAAAAAAAATCCCCCAAATTAAAAGTTAAAACTTAAAGAGGCCTTATTACAAAACATATACCCAAATTAAATTTATTGGAAATAAAACTCAAATAAAAAAATAGGTGCGATTGTGTGGCCACCTCCGAATCCCTCGCAGCACCGATCCGCCTAAGACTGGGGATTACCTGTATAGATAAACAGAAGGGTGAGTTTACGAAAACTCAGTGTGTAATCCCATATAAGCAAAATGGCCAATCAGGCCGTAAGCAAGTACAGTCTGGCCTAAGCCCAAATCAATAACAATTCAGTTCAGTTGGGCCTTAGCCCATTACAGTGACAATAATAGTTTAGGCATACAATCATAAATCCTACCCATCCAGACTCTACACTCCACTCCATCTAGCCCAACACTCCATGTGGGGATCAAATCACCCACCTATCCCTACACTCCAAAAATTAGCATCGGTTGCGGCATTAAACAGTATTTGCAGCAGGGCTGCCAGTGCAGTACACTTCCTCCAATCATAATAATCCCATCCCCATGCAACATATCATTCATGGATGCAACATATATATATATATATATATATATATATATATATATCGTGGCATGCTCATATACAATCATACATCACATAAGGCATACAGTCAATTAATATCATAGGGGCATAACAGTCATTTTACCATAGGGGCATAACAGTCATTTTATCAGTTTAGGGTCTAAGTATACTTACCGACCCCTCAGTAGGTCCACAGTCGTCTCGAGCGACCTGTGCAACCTTAACAGTCAAACAGTGCAAATGGGCCCAAGGCCCATAATACGAGCCCATGTGGGCCCATACACCTGTATGGCCCACATAGCCTAGAATTGGTCTCAACCACATAAATTACACAGCTCGACCCAATATTGTCCACACGCTCGTGTGGTTTACCCGTGTGGGGCCCACAAGCCCATTGGGCCAATATGGTCTAATTAGGCCAAACATGGCCCAAAACGGCCCAAGACCACGAAATCGCTCATGGTGGCCTCTGTAGTCTAACACCCACGTTTTATCCGTTCAGATTACAACACGAGCGAGCGCATGCTCATGTAGCGTCAATTGTCATACTTTTTTGGCTTTTGCCAGTTTACGATTTGGGCAGTGTTTACACACCTTGTTTAGATTCGTCACGAACAACTGCTCAAGCACTCACCAGCCTATAATTGGTCAATCAACACCACCATCAATCCCACTTTATGGTTAAAAAGGAACCCGTAACCAACAATCCATTCATAGAATAGAGTAGCGTTACCTTCAATTGAACCACTGTGATTCCCACAAATCTTAGTCTTTAGCGATTGATTAGGAGTTCCCTGAGTCCTTCCTTAACTGCGATACAATTGTTATCAGTTACCACTAAGGCAGAAGAAGAAGGGGAATAATGATTCGTCTATAGCACTTACCGAAAGAGAGCAAGAGCACAGAATAGGGAAAGGATTCGGCACTACCACAGCCCCTCACCCTCGATTTAAACCTGTCAAAAACAGTTAAAAAAACTCCACTTTAGTAACTCAAAAGCCAAAACTTCAAATGCCATACTCACTTACCAAAAAGAAAGGAGCAAAGTCAATCGACAGAGGAAGAGGAATGGTTTCGACAGTGATCAGAGCTAGAAATCGGTAGCACAACACTTGAGGGAGAGAAAGAAGAGAATCGAATTAAGGGAGAAGAGATAAAAGAAATCGAAGAAGGAAAAAAAAGGTATATTCGGCCAACACAGTGCCAATTGGGAATAGGCAATGTTCGGCCAACATAGAGAAAGAAGAAAAGATGAGATGAAAAGAAAAGAAAATGTGTATTCGGCTAAAGAGAAAGGTTGTCAAAAAGTGAAAAAGAAGAATGCCCGAAAACTCCTACCACATTCGGCCAAATAGAGAAAAAATAATGAAAAAACCGAAAATGGTGAGAAGAATTTCGGCAAAGAAAACAACACATACCAAGCAAAACTGAAAATGTGAAGCACCCCTCTAGCCGAATTCTTGAGTGCCCACAGTCCCATTTTGGCACAACTCTTCCTCTCCCCTCACTTCCCTTGATTTCCTACTAAAATCCCTCCACCTGATCGTACCTTCCCTCAACCACTCATTTTGAATTCCTCTCAACCACTTCAGTGTTTCAGTCAAACTACAACTCCCCTCACGGCATAGTAGGAAAATAATACTCCTTTGCTTCCACCAAGATTCGAACCTCAGTCTACGGGCATAGATAACACGCCACTTACCCCTTAGACCAGCAGGCTTTTTATGTCTTGCTTTACCCATAATTATTTAAAAGCCTACTAACAATAGGCAAGGGTTTATTCCCTAAAAATAAAACTTTTTGCACAAGCCCAAGCTTGAACCCAGGACTTCTCAGACACTCCCAAACACACCCAAATCACTTAACCACTGAAGCAAACAAGTATTTATGCTAAAAACATGCAAAGATAAATACTTAAAATTTTGGGGCGTTACAACTCTACCACCCTAAAAGAAAATTTTGGCCTCGAAATTTACCTAATTAAAATAGATGATGGTATTATTGGTGCATCGCCTCTTCGGGGGTTCCCACGTGGCCTCCTCTGAGCCGTGATTGCGCCAAAGTACCTTAACCAGTGGGATAGACTTCTTCCTCAAAACTTTCACATGACGATCTAAAATCTGAACCGATTCCTCTTCAAAAGTCAGGTCTGGTCTAACCTCAATCTCCTCAGTCGAAATCACGTGTGTAGGATCAGAGCGATAATGCCTTAGCATAGATACGTGGAACACATCAAGAATCTGGTCCAACTCTGGAGGTAACTCAATTTAATAGGCAACCGGTCCCACACGTTTCAATATGCATTACGGCCCAATGAATCTAGGGCTCAACTTGCCCTTGCGTCCAAATCTCAGTACCTTCTTCCATGGCGAGACCTTAAGAAACACGAAGTCCCCCACAGGATACTCAATCTCCTTACGCTTCAAATTCGCATATGACTTCTGTCTGTCTGATGCTGCCTTCAATCGATCCTGAATTAATCTAACTTTGTCCTCAGTATCAGAAACCAATTCAGGGCCCAGAACAAGACGCCCGCCCAACTCAGTCTAATATGACGGAGTACGACACCTACTACCATATAATGCCTCGTAAGGTGCCATCTGTATGCTAGACCGGTAGCTATTGTTATATGCAAACTCTGCCAATGGCAAATAGTCTTCCCAACAGCCTCGAAAATCTATTACACAACACCTTAACATATCCTCCAGTATTTGAATCACCCTCTCTGATTGACCATCTATCTGGGGGTGAAACGTAGTACTGAAGTCCAATCTTGTACCCAAAGCCTCATGTAACTTCTTCCAGAACTGAGACGTGAAGTAAGGATCCCTATCTGATATGATGGAATTCGGTACCCCATGCAGTCTTGCTATCTCAGCCACATAGAGTTTAGCCAGCTTCTACAAAGAGTAATCGGTACGAAATGGCATGAAATGGGCTGACTTGGTCAACTGATCCACGATGACCCACACTACATCCTTCTTAGTAGGCATAAAGGGCAACCCAATAACGAAGTCCATAGTTACTCTCTCCCATTTCCAAAGTGGAATTTTAACTGGCTGAAGCAACCCTGAAGGTAACTGATGTTCAACCTTAATCTGCTGGCAAGTTAGACACTTACTCAAAAAGTCGGTAACTTCATACTTAAGACCTGGCCACCAATATAACTCACGAAGGTCTCGGTACATTTTATTCCCTCCGAGATGCATAACATAAGGACTACTATGCGCCTCACGCAGTATAGACTGCCTTAAATCAGTATCCCTTAGTACACAGACTCTCCCACGGAAACACAGTACCCCTTCGCTATTAAGTCCAAAATCTGAAGTTTCCCCACTCTCAATCTGTCGGAATTGAGGACCCAAAGAGCCATCTTCCATCTGTTTACCCTTAGTCTGTTCAATCCACGACGGTTTAACATGAAGTTCGGCCAACAAACTACCATCATCAAATAAGCTGAGACGAGCAAATATCGCTCTCAAATCAGTCATAGCCCTATGGCTGAGTGTGTCAGCCACCACATTGGCCTTACTAGGATGGTATTCAATCGAACAATCATAATCCTTAAGGAGCTCAATCTATCTACACTGCCTAAGATTTAGCTCCTTCTGAGTGAGAAGGTATCTGAGGCTCTTGTGATCTGTGTAAATGATACACTTTTCACCATATAGGTAATGCCTCTAGATTTTCAGTGCGAATACCACAGCAGCCAACTCCATGTCATGCGTCAGATAATTTGCCTCATGAGACTTAAGCTGGTGAGACGCATATTCCACTACCTTACCCTCTTGCATCAATACACATCCTAAGCCGACATGTGATGCATTGTTATAGACAGTGGATTTTTCCCAGACTCTGGCTGTATTAAAACAGGAGCCTTTATCAAAACCTTCTTAAGTTTCTCAAAACTCTCTTGCTACTTATTAGTCTAGTCAAACGACACTCATTTACGCAACAGTTCAGTCAGAGGTGCAACAATCAACGAAAACCCCTCAACAAAACATCTATAATACCCTGCCAGAACCAGAAAACTTCGAATTTCAGATAACGTCTTAGGCGGCTTCCAATCCAAAAAAAAAACTTCAATTTTCTGAGGATCAACTCTAATCCCTTCAGTAGATACCACATGGTCTAGAAATGTTACCTCTCGTAGGCAGAATTCACAGTTGCTGAACTTAGCGTATAATTGTTTCTCCCTCAAATCTGCAAAACAACACGGAGATGTGTGTCATGTTCATCCTCAGTTCTTAAATACACCAAGATGTCATCTATAAACACCACTACGAACCGGTCCAGATAAGGCTGGAACACTCAGTTCATCAGATCCATAAAATCTGCTGGTGCAGTCGTCAGTCCAAACAGCATCACAAGGAACTCATAATGACCATAACGAGTTCTAAATGCTGTCTTGTGAACATCATCCTCTTTGACTCTCAGTTGATGGTACCTCGATCAGAGATCAATTTTTGAGAAGATCGAAGCTCCTTGAAATTGGTCGAATAGATCATCAATCCTCAGTAGGGGATACTTGTTCTTAATTGTCAATTTATTCTATTACCGGTAGTCAATGCACATACGCACGGATCCATCCTTCTTTTTAACAAATAACACCGGTGCTCCCCATGGAGACACACTAGGGTGGATGAACCCTCGTTCCAGTAACTCCTGAATTTAAGCCTTAAGCTCCACTAGCTCCTTCGGTGCCATTCTATAAAGAGCGATGGACACCGGAGTCGTACCCAGTAGGAGCTCAATCTAAATTCAACTTCATGTTTTGGAGGTAGTCCAGGTATTCATTGATAAAAACATCCGGAAAACCTCTGTCTGTTCTGATATCTTTAACAGACGGAACCTTAGAATCAACACCACTGATGTAGGCTAAATACGCCTCACAACCCTTACGAACCAACTTCTCGGCCCTCAAGGCAGAAATCACATTGGACAGATAATTTCGACGCTCCCCTATTAACTCCACCTCATCACCCTCCACAATTTTTAGTATCACCTATTTAGCAGCACAATCCAAATTCACTTGATGCTTAACCAGCCAATCCATGCCTAATATTAAGTCGAATTCACCAAAAGGTAGTTCCATTAAGTCTGCCAAAAAGATGGTTCCTTGCACCTCCAAAGGTACATCTCTGAAATATTTGTTTACTTTAACTGACTGCCCCAAAGGGTTCAACACAGTAGCCTCACTCGCAGTGGTTTCAACCATTAAACCCAAAGTATCAGACACTGAGCATGCTATATACGAATGGGTAGACCCAACATCAATCAGTGTAGCATAAGGTACATTATAGATGAAGAACGTACCAGTAATAACATTTGGGGCGTCTCCTTCCTCTCGGTGATATGCAGCATAGACCAGAGTTGGCTGCGTCGCCTCAGTTTGACCAGCAGCTCTGCCCGGTGCTCCTCGACCACGGCCCATACCATTTCTATTTTTGACATGACCACGGCCTCTCGGTGGTTACTGCACACCTCTCGGCAACTGAATAGTACCCCGACCTGTAGCTTGCATTTGCTCGGGCCTCTGTGGACAATCTCTGATACGGTGCTCTAATGATCCGTACCTCAAACATGCCCAAATCCTTTTCCAGCACTCGGCCTGACGGCGTCTACCACAGTCAACACATGGCTGTGGTCCAGTAGCAGTATTAGGGGCCCCAAATCTAATCGGCCCATCCATCTAGCCTTTTTATTTGGCCTTTGAACGGAACTTGAGGGCTCTGAATCCCTCTTATTCCTACCCTTTTCTCTATTCAGACGCTCAGTACGATTCACCTCCTCGGCGATCATTGCCTTATCTACCAATGTGGCAAAATTTCACTCCCTCTGTGGAGCTATCAAAACTCTCAAGCTATTCCTGAGGCCGTCCTCGAAACGAACACACTGCTCATAATCAGGTGCCACCATCCCACGTGCATAGCGGCTTAATCGCAAAAATTCAGCTTTATATTCAGCAACTGATTTACCCCCTGAGTCAGATTTAGAAATTCCCACCCCTAGGCATCCACATAACTAGCGCTCATATACTTCCCTTGGAAAGCAGTCTTGAAGAATTCCCATGTCAATCGGTCAGCCTAAGTACCCTCTTTAACTGTAAGGCACCACTGATAGGCTTCTTCTCTAACAATGACACGGCTCCTTTTAGTTTCTGTTCGGGGGTGCAGTCGAGGTCATCCATGATCCTCTCTATGGCCTCAATCCAATATTCAGCCACGTTAGGGGCAAATCCAGTGATTTCCCTAAAAATCTCAGCCCCATTAGACCAAAGTCGTTGCATGACCGAACGACGGCCCATAGTACCAGTATTGGGCCCATCGAACCTCTCTAAAATTCGTAACATAGCTTGGGACAATGCGTCGTCCCCAGCCGCTCGATCTTGAGACCCAATCTCAATCACAGGTGAAGTCGGTGCCTTTCGAGCTTTAGCGTTAGGCATGTGGCCCGATGACGAAGACCCAGCCTGAGCAACTCTACGGCCTCCGCCGCGGCCTCTTGTACCCCTTCCACGAGTACCTCTGGTGCTCATTATCTATATGCGTATTATCTATTTTAACAATTTTATGCATCAGTTTACAGTTCCAGTGTTGGTTAATAGATATCTTATGGAAGTAAATCAGTATTTAAGAGTTTGTTTCTACAGAACGCAAACTTACTACAGTTTCAGTTTTCCCTAACCAGAATATTTCAGTATAGTCTACTATCTATAGTAGTCTCAATATTTCACTTTATACAAATAGAAGTTTCAGATGACTTACAATATCAGCACCGGAGACTCGGTATACCACACTTCCAGTAAAACTATTTCAAAATACTTTCAAATCATTCGGAATAGTTCATTTTGAAAATTTCAAGTTTCAAAAGAAACCCAAAAACCACAACTGAGTTTTGAATCGGGCTCTGATACCACTAAATATAACACCCCAAACCCGACCCAGACATTATGGCCGAATCTGGCGATATCACATTGAAGTATTTTTCGAGAACTTAGTTTCTTTGAAACACCCATGCTCATTATTAAATCTCATTTATGAATCTTAACAAAAATTTAGGGTATCTTGTTCTTTTAAAACTCAAGTTGATTTTAGCAAAACGTTGATCATATCAATTTATTACTATACTTTAAAACCATGTTTGATGCGGAAGCTTTTATAGTATGTTACGAAAACGTGGTGTTTTGGAAAACAATTATCTTTTGAAGAACCGCGTCCTACTACTACTCAGATGTGAATTGAAATAAATAAAACCCCCCAAATTAAAAGTTAAAATTTAAAGAGGCCTTATTACAAAACAAATACCCAAATTAAATTTATTGGAAATAAAACTCAAATATAAAAATAGGTGCGGTTGTGTGGCCACCTCCGAATCCCTCTCAGCACCGATCCGCCTAAGACTGGGGATTACCTGTACAGATAAATAGAAGGGTGAGTTTACGAAAACTCAATGTGTAATCCCATATAAGCAAGATGGCCAATTAGGTCGTAAGCAAGTACAATCTGGCCTAAGCCCAAATCAATAACAGTTCAGTTTAGTTGGGCCTTAGCCCATTACAGTATCAATGTGGGCCTTAGCCCATAACAGTATCATTATCAGTGTGGGCTTTAGCCCATTTCAGTGACAGTAATAGTTTAGGCATGCAATCAGAAATCCTACCCATCCAGCCTCTACACTCCACTCCATCCAGCCCAACACTCCATGTGGGGATCAAATCACCCACCCATCCCTACACTCCAAAAATTAGCACCAGTTGCGGCACTAAACAGTATTTGCAGCAGGGCTGCCAGTACAATACAATTCCTCCAATCATAATAATCCCATTTCCATGCAACATATCATACATGGATGATATATATATCGTGGCATGCTCATATACAGTCATACATAACATAAGGCATACACTCAATTAATGTCATAGGGGCATAACATTCATTTTACCATAAGGGCATAACAGTCATTTTATTAGTTTGGGGTCGAGGTATACTTACCAACCCATCAGTAGGTCCACAGTTTTCTCGGGTGACCCGGGCAACCTTAACGCCCGTGTGGCCCACATAGCCTAGAATTGGTCTCAGCCATGTAAATTACACAGCTCGGCCCAATATTCTCCACACATTCGTGTGGTTTACTCGTGTGGGCCCACAAGCCCATTAGGCCCACACAGCCTATTTTGGCCCAACATGGCCCAAAACATCCCAAGACCACGAAATCACTCATGGTAGCCTCGGTAGTCTAACGCCCACGTTTTATGCGTTCAGGTTACGACATGAGCCAACGCAGGCTCGTGTAATATCAATTGTCATACTTTTCTAGCTTTTGCTGGTTTATGATTTGGGCAGTGTTTACACACCTTCTCTTAATTCGTCACAAAAATCGCTCAAGCACTCACTAACCTACAATTGGTCAATCAACACCACCATCAGTTCCAGTTTATGGTTAAAAAGGAACTCAAAACTAACAATCTATTCATAGAATAAAGTAGCATTACCTTCAATCGAACCACCTGTAATTCCCACAAATCTTAGTCTTTAGCGATTGATTAGGAGTTCCCTTACTCCTTCCTTAACTGCCATACAATTGTTATCAGTTACCACTTAAGGCAGAAGAAGAAAGGGAATAATGATTCGTCTATAGAACTTACAGAAAGAGAGTAAGAGTACATAATAGGGAAAGGATTCAGCATTAGAATAGCCGCTCACCATCGATTTAAAACTGTCAAAAATAGTTAAACAAACTCCACTTTAGTAACTCAAAAGCTGAAACTTCAAGTGCCATACTCACTTATTGAAAAGAAAGAAGCAAAGTCAATCGAAAGAGGAAGAGGACTAATTTTGGCAATGATCAGAACTGGAAATCGACAGCACAACCCTTGAGGGAGAGAAAGAAGAGAATCGGTTTAAGGGAGAAGAGAGAACAGAAATTGTAGGAGGCAAAAAAAAGGTATATTCGGCCAACACAGTGCCAAGTGGAAAGAGGCAATATTCGGCCAACACAGAGAAAGAAAAGAGATGAGATGAAAAGAAAAGAAAAGAAAAGGTGTATTCGGCCAAAGAGAAAAGTTGTCAAAAAGTGAAACAGAAGAATGCCCAAAAACTCCTACCACATTCGGCCAAAGAGAGAAAAAATAATGCAAAAAATGAAAATGGGGAGAAGAGATTTCGATAGAGAGAACAACACATACCAAGCAAAACTGAAAATGGAAAGCACCCTTCTAGCCAAATTCTTGAGTGCCCATAGTCCCATTTCGACACAACTCTTCCTCTCCCCTCACTTCCCTTGATTTCCTCTTAAAATCCCTCCTCAAATCTCTCCACCTGATCTCACCTCCCCTCAACCATTTAATTTGAATTCCTCTCAACCACTTCAGTGTTTCAGTCAAACTACAACTCCCTCATGACACAGAAGCAAAATTATACTCCCTTGCTTCCACCAAGATTCGAACCTCAGTCCACTGGCATAGATAACACGCCACTTACCCCCTAGACAAATAGGCTTTCTATGTTTTACTTTACCCATAATTATTTAAAAGCCTACTAACAATAGGCAAGGGTTTATTCCCTAAAAATAAAACTTTTTGCACAAGCCCAGGCTTGAACCTAGGACTTCTCAGACACTCCCAAACACACCCAAATCACTTAACCACTGAAGCAAACAAGTATTTGTGCTAAAAACATGCAAAATTTTTTGGGGCATTACAAAATCCTTGTCAGATGCAACTAAGGAGTGCATGTATTTTGCTGGATCGTCTAGTGGCATTAGGAAGCCTTCGCTGCAAGAGTTAGTTTTATCCTTACAAGTTATTTTAGCTAAGGCGAGCATGGTTTGTTTAGGTCTTAGGGAAAATATCGGTGGGTTTGAAGTCAGTAAAAGAGAGCTCAAGGACTCTGACCAATGTACCATGGAGGCTTTGGGAAGGACTCGCAAGCTCCATTCCAAGTTGAATAAAGAAAACCAAGATCTTCGTGGGCAAAATAAGGAATTAGCAGAACGCCTAGGGATTAATGAGGGTAAGATTGAGAGGTTATCGGGGGGAGGTCGTAACTGAGAAAGCATAGAAAGAGATTATAGAGGCCACTATGAGGAAAATGGCTGAAGAATAGAAGGTAGCAATTGTGAGCTTGGAAGAAAGCCATGTAGAAGCTTTGGAAGGTTATAAAAAAGAGACTTTGCAAAGCTTCCACAACTTTCTTCCTGAGCTAAAAGGTCAATCTCTTGTTGCAAGCCCAATTTTTTGGTGGTCCCTTTGATGCGCGGAAGGTCAATCTCAATGCTCTTTGTGAAATTGCTAGTGATCAGTTGGGTTTTGATGTTTGCTTACCCTATGGAGTTGCCCGGGAAGAGTTCGTGTCCAAGTGGAAGAACTCTGAAGATTTTTACCTCAGCGAAGATCCAGTTGAAACTAGTGCCCCTACTAATGAAGATCACAATAGCAAAACCGACCAATGAGGTGGGAAGAGAATAAAGCCTCTTGTAACAGCCTAGTTTAGACCCTAGGCAGAACAGTGGTTTCGGGACCACAAATCCGAGGTCAAAAATATATTTTAATATTATTTTTCGTGTTTACAGTACGTGATAAAGTATGTGTGAAAGTTCTGTGTGAAAATTTTATCATTTGAGTGCTGATTTGTGAAAAATGATTTAATAGCATAAAATGTAAAAGTTGTGTGCTAGAGGTTAAAGTGCTTAAATGTTATGCTTTTAGATATGTGAGGTCCTTATTATGGAAATGGACCATTAGTTGTGTAAGTGGTCATAAATGACCTTATAATGGATGATTTTATAAGTATAATAATAAGGTTAAATTGGTAAAATGATAATTAAGTTAATATTAATTAAAACAAAACATGAATTAGTGGCATTTGTGTTCATCTTTTCCGAAAATACAAAGAAAAGAAAAAGAGTCTTAGGGTTCGACACTAATATTGGCTAATTGAGGTACGTTTTGAGCTCGGTTCTTGATGATTTTTCTGTTTTTGTGATCATTGCTTTTTGTTCTATCAAGCCCATGCCTCAATTTCTGAATTTGATAATGATTTAGAGATGTGCCATTGATGAATATGTGAGCTTTGTGTTGATAGTTGGTGAAATATGAAAGCTTGATGGATGATAAACATATTTTGTGTATGGAATTTTTGATGAAATTGGTTATTAAGGACTGATTTGTGAAAATGAAACTTTGAAGGGTTAAAATGTGAAATAAATGAAAGATATGGGCTGCTAGGGACTAGTATGAAATTCGGCCGAGCTTGGGTGTGAATAAATTATGTGTATTTTGTGTGATTGTGAAATAGGGACTAAAATGCTAAAAAGTGGAATTATAAGGACTAAAGTGTAAAATGCCCTAACTATGTGTTGTGAATTGTTTTGGATGAAAATGTAATTGAATGAGTTGAATTTGATATTATATATATCAAGAAAAGACAGATTCAGACCGAGATCGAGGCAAAACAAAGTGCTTGATTGATCGACTAGTGTCGTCGTTTCTACGTCCGAGGTAAGTTCGTGTATAATACGTATTGTTTAAAAAAATATTCATATGATATGAAATGAATGGGAATATAATTGTGGATTTAGTAATGCAATATGTGAGATTGAAGATATGTGGCACTAAGTGTGCGTAAATAGAACAATTACTGTGATGAATTGCACTTAGTGTGCAAGATAAAGAAATGCATTGACTATATTAGTTGGCACTATGTGTGTGATACCGAGACAATTTCGGTTTAATATGATGAAACTAAGTGTGCGATACTATTATAGCTTCAGTTAATTAAATGGCACCGAGTGTGCAAATTCATCAAACGTTTTAAGAGGAATGAATGAATTATGGCATCGTGCCTAGAGTGGTAAATGTGATAGATAAATACGTGATGGTACACGTATGTACAGAACCTACGTGGTTGATGATATTGTGTATAAAATAGATGGATGATTATGTGAATGGATGATAAAAAGGTTTGGATTGAATAGAATTATAAATGCTTGTACACAAACTATTAGTTGTGGTATGAATGTAAGTACTAGCTATGGGTGAGATTGAGTATTGATGTGAATTGAATTATGTGATAGTTAACTTTGTATATTGAATTTGAATTGTTGAGTTAATTGTGTTATATTATGAACTTACTAAGCTTAAAAGTTTACTGTGTGAAGTCTTCTCTGTTTTACAGTGTCATTAAAGCTAGCTCGGATCTGGGGATCATCAACGACTCAATCAAACTATCGGACATCTATTTTGGTAACTTTTGGAAGTTGTATTTATGGTATATGGCATGTATAGACTAGTGAAGTTGTGAGATATTTTGAGATGTATAAATCTTGCCATGTGATATGGCTTGATAATGGAATGATTTTGGTACATGTTTTGGCTATGTGAAAATGGTGTATGTGATGTATATAAATATAGTCTTGTGTGAATGGCTAATATGGTGTGCTTTGGTAAAAGAGAAATGGTATGTTTCATAGTTAAATTGGTGTTTGAAATGGTGAATGATTTGTATGTTATTTGATTTTGGAATTGATCATGTAGGGATGACCCAAATTAGGGTGTCAATTTGGCCTTGTAAATGGCCTATAATTGTCCACACGGGTGAGCACACGGGCGTGTGTCTCCACTGTGTTTTACACTGTCTTAATTAGAAGCAAACCAGTCTTGCACACGAGCCAGATTTGTGTTTCGAGAAATTCAGAGTTGATTGAATTGATTTTGAAGGAAGCTCATAACAGTTGTTTATCAGTTCATCAAGAAAGTACAAAAATGTATAACAGTTTTATTGGTGGCCTGGTATGAAACGGGATATCTTAGAGTTTGTTTCGAGATGTTTAGTTTGTCAACAAGTTAAAGCTGAACATCAGGTACCTTCGGGCTTATTACATCCGATCATGATTCCTGAGTGGAAATGGGAAAGGATCACGTTGGACTTTGTGCTGGGATTACCCCTATCTCTGAGAAAGAAAGATGCAATCTGGGTGATAGATGACAGATTAACAAAATCAGCTCATTTTATTCTGGTAAGAACGGATTACTCGTTTGATAAGTTAGTAGAATTGTATGTTTCTGAGGTTGTGCGATTGCACAGGGTACCATTATCTATTGTGTCTGATAGAGATCCAAGATTTACTTCGCGGTTTTGGAAGAAACTGTAAGAGGCTTTAGGTACGAAGTTGAACTTCAGTACTGCTTTCCATCCGCAAACGGATGGTCAATCCGAATGGATCATTCAGATTCTTGAGGATATGTTGAGATGTTGTATTCTTGAGTTTGAAAGTACGTGGGAAAAGTACCTGCCGTTGATTGAATTTGCGTATAATAATAGCTTTCAATCAAGCATTAAAATGGCACCATATGAGGCTCTTTACGGTCGTAAATGCAGGATTCCATTGTATTGGACTGAGCTTAGTGAGAATAAGACTCGCGGGGTTGACTTGATAAAAGAGACTGAGCAAAAAGTGAAAGTGATCCGTGATAGTTTGAAAACAGCATCTGATTGACAGAAATCATAGGCAAACTTGAAACGAAAAGATATTGAGTTTGAGATCGGAGATAAAGTGTTTTTGAAAGTGTCTTCACGGAATAAAATACTCTGATTCAGTAAAAAAGGTAAATTGAGTCCAAAATTCATTGAACCGTATGAGATTATCGAACGTATCGGGCTGATTGCTTATAGATTGTTGTTGCCACCTAAGCTAGAGAAGATTCATAATGTGTTTCACGTATCGATGCTTCGACGATACAGATCTGATCCTTCGCATATAAATTCTCTGTCTAAGATAGAAATTTAGTCTGATATGACCTATGAATAAGAACGAATCTGTATCTTAGCTTGCGAGATCAAAGAGTTGAGAAATAAGAAATTTGCTTTAGTGAAAGTGTTGTGGCACAGACACAGGGTTGAAGACGCTACGTGGGAGCCTGAGAATGCTTGAGAGAGCAATACCCGAATCTATTCACTGGTAAGATTTTCAGGGACGAAAATCCCTAAGGGGGGAGAGTTGTAACAGCCTAGTTTAGACCCTAGTCGGAACAGTGGTTTCGGGACCACAAATCTAAGGTCAGAAAAATATTTTAATATTATTTTTTGTGTTTACAGTATGTGATAAAGTATGTGTGAAAGTTCTGCTGAAAATTTTATCCTTTGAGTGTTGATTTGTGAAAAAGGATTTAATAGCATAAAATGTAAAAGTTGTGTGCTAGAGGTTAAAGTGCTTAAATGCTATGCTTTGAGATGTGTGAGGTCTTTATTATGGAAATGGACCATTAGTTGTGTAAGTGGTCATAAATGATCTTATAATGGATGGTTTTATAAGTATAATAATAATGTTAAATTGGTGAAATGATAATTAAGTTAATATTAATTAAAACAAAACATGAATTAGTGGCATTTGTGTTCATCTTTGCCGAAAATACAAAGGAAAAAGAAATGAAAAAGAGTCTTAGGGTTCGATATTAATCTTGGCTAATTAAGGTACATTTTGAGCTCGGTTCTTAATGATTTTATGTTTTTGTGATAATTGCTTTGTGTTCTATCAAGCCCATGCCTCAATTTCTGAATTTGATAATGATTTGGAGATGTACCATTGATGAATATGTGAGCTTTGTGTTGATAGTTGGTGAAATATGAAAGCTTGATGGATGATAAACATATTTTGTGTATGGAATTTTTGATGAAATTGGTTATTAAGGACTAATTTGTGAAAATGAAACTTTGAAGGGTTAAAATGTGAAATAAATGAAAGATATGGGCTGCTAGGGACTAGTATGAAATTCGACCAAGCTTGGGTGTGAATAAATTATGTGTATTTTGTGTAATTGTTAAATAGGGACTAAAATGCTAAAAAGTGGAATCATAAGGACTAAAGTGTAGAATGCCCTAACTATGTGTTGTGAATTGTTTTGGATGAAAATGTGATTGAATGAGTTGAATTTGATATTATATAGATCAAGAAAAGACAAATTCAGACCGAGATCGAGGCAAAACAAATTGCTTGATTGATCGACTAGTGTCGTCGTTTTTACGTCTGAGGTAAGTTTGTGTATAAAACGTATTGTTTAAAAAATGTTCATATGATATGAAATGAATGGGAATATAACTGTGGAGTTAGTAATGCGAAATGTGAGATCGAAGATATGTGGCACTAAGTGTGCGTAAATAGAACAATTACTGTGATGAATTTCACTAAGTGTGCGAGATAAAGAATTGCATCGACTATATTAGTTGCCACTATGTGTGCGATACCGAGACAATTTTGGTTTAATGTGATGACATTAAGTGTGTGAAACTATTATAGCTTTGGCTAATTAAATGGCACTGAGTGTGCGAATTCATCGAACGTTTTAAGAGGATTGAATGAATTATGGCATCGAACCTAGAGTGGTAAATGTGATAGATAAATACGTGATGGTACAGGTATGTACAGAACCTGCGTGGTTGATGATATTGTGTATGAAATAGATGGATGATTATGTGAATGAATGATAAAA
The DNA here is from genome assembly GCA_005393395.2 of Gossypium australe. Lineage (NCBI taxonomy): Eukaryota > Viridiplantae > Streptophyta > Magnoliopsida > Malvales > Malvaceae > Gossypium > Gossypium australe. Next base: position 61,505,865 of record CM016614.1, on the reverse strand, counting down.
AGGATTGGATTGAATATCATTATAAATGCTTGTACACAAACTATTAGCTGTGGTATGAATGTAAGTACTAGCTATGGGTGAGATTGAGTATTGATGTGAATTGAATTATGTGATAGTTAACTTTGTATATTGAATTTGAATTTTTGAGTTAATTGTGTTATATTACGAACTTACTAAGCTTACTGTGTGAAGTCTTCTCTATTTTATAGTGTCATTAAAGCTAGCTCGGATCCGGGGATCATCAGCGACTCAATCACACTATTGGACATCTATTTTGGTACCTTTTGGAAGTTATATTTATGGTATATGGCATGTATAGACTAGTGAAGTTGTGAGGTATTTTGAGATGTATAAATCTTGCCATGTGATATGGCTTGATAATGGAATGATTTTGGTACATGTTTTGGCTATGTGAAAATGGTGTATGTGATGTATATAAATATAGTCTTGTGTGAATGGCTAATATGGTGTGCTTTGGTAAAAGAGAAATGGTATGTTTCATAGTTAACTTGGTGTTTGAAATGGTGAATGATTTGTATGTTATTTGATTTTGGAATTGAACATGTAGGGATGACCCAACTTGGGGTGTCAATTTGGCCTTGTAAATGGACTATAATTGTCCACATGGGTGAGCACACGGGCGTGTGTCTCTTCTGTGTTTTACACTGTCTTAATTAGAAGCAAACCAGTCTTGCACACGAGCCAGACACTCGGGTGTGTGACAGGCCGTGTGACCCTATTCAGTTTTGCACATGGGGTAAGACATGGTCTAAGGCATGACCGTGTGAGGCACACGGTCTTGCCATACGGGCGTGTGCCCTGTTTAAAACGAAAAATTTTCTGTGTTCTACAAAGTTTACGTATAGGATTGGTTTAGTCCCGAACCTTCTCTAAAGCATGTTTAAGGTCTCGTAAACCTTTTAAAGGGACTCTGTGTTATTGATTATCTATGATTTGCTGATGTATGAGCCATGGTGTTTTAAATGTTATGATTCGACTGGTAATATCTCGTAACCCTAGTCCGGCGATGGATACGAGTTAAGAGTGTTACACTTCTAGTAATCTTGAAGGGGCTAATGATGTGCCCTTATTTTTATATTTTGTATTCATTTTCTTTCAGACATGGAATAAGAAATTTGAGCTTTCAAAGAATTGTAAGTTTATTTGCTATTGGTATGCCATTATACCTCTTTGCAAAGACGTTACGCTTTTTTGTGTGATGATACTATCGATAACAAGGAATTGAGCTTAGCCAAATTTTTGAAAATTCTCCCAGAATCTTTCAATTGACTTAGTGTTGCCTAATGGCTCTATTTTAAATGGTTCTTAACCAAACTGGCTTAAATAGGCTTAAGTTGTAGCCTTAATCGATGAACTTAGGTTGTGATCTTAACTCAACTAACCTTTAAATATCAGCTGGGAACGTAAGTCCACGAGTTGTTTCAAAATTGCAAGCTTAACTTAGCTAACTCAAATAACTAGGGGTTGCGAGCTTAGTTCAGCTAACCTTTAAGCATCAGTTGGGACCGTAGATCCGCGAGCTATTTTGGAGTTGCGAGCTTGATTTAGCTAACTCAAATAAATGTGAGTTGCGAGCTTAACTCATCTAACCTTTAAGCATCAGCTGGGAACATAGGTCCACGGGCTGTTTTGAAGTTACGAGCTTAACTCAGCTAACTCAAATAACTGGGGGTTGCGAGCTTAACTTAGCTAACCTTTAAGCATCAGCTGGAAACGTTGGTCCTCGAGCTGTTTTGAAGTTGCGAGCTTAACTCAGCTAACCTTTAAGCATCAGCTGGAAACATAGGTCCGTGAGCTGTTTCGGAGTTGCGATTTTAACTCAGCTAACTCAAATAACTAGAGGTTGCAAGCTTAACTCAGCTAACTCAAATTACTTAAGTACAGATATCTGTAAATAATATTTTTTCATTAAATAGTAAGAGACTACATAGTACTTTTTCAAATGACAGGTGTTCCAGGTCCGTGGCAAGACAGTGCCCTCCTATAAGGTCACTCCCAATTGGGGGCCATCTTGCCTTGCTGCGATGCGAGGAAACTGGTCTCAGTGTTCCTTAAGACTAGGTTCCCTACTTGATACTGTTTATTTCTGACCTTAGAGTTGTAATAGCGAGCTACCGATTGGGCTTGCGTTGCGTTTCTAATTTTTTTCATTTCTCTAGCTTCCTCTATAAGTTCTAAATTAGTTCTCATCGCCTCTTGGTTCGCAACTTCATCAAAATGGGCTATTTTGTGTGACCTCAAGCCTATTTCGGTGGGGATAACAGCCTCTGCATCATAGACAAGCGAGATTGCAGTTTCCTCTGTTGTAGTGTGGGGCAAAGTTCGCAGAGCCCATAGAATTCCGAGTAGTTCTTCCAACCATGCGCTCTTAACATCATCAACCTTCTTATTTAGGGCTATCAAAGTCTTTTTGTTTATCACCTCAACCTGGTCGTTTGTTTGCGAAATTTTGACAAAACTATAAACCAAGGCAATTAGTAGATCCTTGCAAAAACTCTTAAATTTTCCCTAGAACTATGTACCGTTATTCGTTATGATCAAACATGGTATGCCAAACCTGCACACAATTGACTTCTGAGGGAAAGAATCTATTTTTTTCTATGATGGTCGCCAAGGCTTTCGCTTCTATCCATTTAGTGTAATAGTCTACAATCACTACTATGAACTTCTTCTGGGATGTAGTTATTGGAAACTGACTGAGTATTTTAATTCCCCAGATGACACACGACCAAGGGCTCGACATAATTTGTAGAGGCTCTACTGGTTGCCGCTGTATCTAAGCGTGCCTTTGGCAAAAGTCACAATTACAAACTATATGGTATGCATTCTTCTGCACAGTAGGCTAGTAATACCCCTTCCTGAATACTTTTTGCGCAATGAGTCTACCTTCTAAATGATTGCCACATATTCCTTCATGTATCTCACGCATCACATATTCAGCTTCCGCAGGTGATATGTGTCGCAACAATGGGTGAGAATATCCTTTTCTATAGAGTAGACCCTCCAAGAGGGTATATCTAGCAATTATAATTAACAAATTTCTTTAGCATTTTAAAATTTAGACAATTCATAAATAATGTATTGATTGTGTGATATTTGAGATATAATCTGCAGTAACATACCTCGCAGCTTTGCGTTATAGCTTGTCAAAGTCTCTTTTGCCCAATTGAGTATCCTTACCTTGCATCATCCGTATGGTCAAAGTCATCCAATTTTCCTCACGTCTTAGGCTATATACTTGTGCCATTTCATAACTCAGGACTTCCCTATGCTCAAACAGGATCTTCCCCTTTTGTTCAATAATGTGGGAGGATGCCAACTTTGATAGAACATCTACGCGTGCATTTTCCTTTCCAGGCAATTGTTGAATGTGCATTTCACAAAATTCAACGAGTAATCGAGATGCCATGGCATGTTATTTTTTTTCAATAATGGCTCTTTTACCTCATACTCACCGTTCATATGTTTTGCTACAAGTTAAAAATTAGTGGGAACGACCCGTTTGCTTGCCTTGAGTTGGCGAGCTAGCTGTAATCCCGATATCAAGGCCTCGTACTTAGCAGTGTTATTGGATGCTTGGAAGCCGAGAAATAACTCATATTGCCATTTGTTTTTATCAGGATCAACCAATAGAACTCCTACCCCTGCTCATGTTTTCACCGTAGAACCACCAACGTATATTGTCCATTTCTTCGGACACTTGTCTGAGCTCGCCTCCCTCTGTGGCGGGTTAACTACTATGTTTCACACAATGGATATGAGAAAATTTTAGGACAAAACAAGTATTTATCATAAATTATCATAAACACGCTGTATTAGCTAATTATCTACAACAAAATATGGTGAAATACCGTACGCATTTATCGAATGTATTTTAAATGGACATAATAATGTTCATAAATTAATACCGTAATCAACATGTTACCTGTGAGGTCAGTTGCCTGCTGAAAAGAGCGTTCTACTAGAAAGTTCACTAGAACCTAGCTCTTTACTACTGTTCTGGGGGCATACTCAATGCAGAATTTAGCCAGCTCGATACCATACTTCGTTATTCTCTCTAAGGTGTCAGCTTTAGACAACATATCCTTAATAGGCTGACTTGTCACGGCCGTGATGGGATGAGCTTGGAAATAGGGGCACAACTTGCGAGCTACTACGATTAGAGAAAAAATAAGTTTTTTCATCTTTGCATATCTCTGTTCTTTGCCCTGCAACAATTTACTTACATAGTAAACTAGAAATTGGCGAGCCCCCTCTACCCTGACCAAAACCGCAACCACTATCTCGTTTGAGGTCTCTAGGTAAACAAACTAGGTCTCCCCTACGTTCAGTGACATGAATAGTAAAGGGGAGGTGAGATGTGATTTGAGCTTTTCAAAAGCTTTCTGGCACTTTTCAGTCCATGAAAAAGAAGTCCTTAAAGCTTTGAAGAAGGGTAAGCACTTGTCTGCCATTCTGGAAATAAATCTGTTAAGTGTTACAACTCTCCCTGTTAGGTGCTGGATATATTTAATCATTCGTAGGGGAGGCATATCCAGAATAGCACAAATTTTCTCTAGGTTCACCTTTATCCCTCTCTTTAAAATTACATAACCCAAGAATTTTCCAGCTCACACACTAAAGGCACACTTCTCTGAGTTCAACTTCATGCTATGAGCTCTCAAGATAATGAATGCTTCTGATAAATTCTACACATGTTCACTCATAGTGTCACCTTTCACCAACATTTCGTCACCTTTCTAAAAATTCTATTCACAAGCCTCTGATAGGTTGCACCTGCATTCTTTAGGCCAAAAGGCATAACTAGATAGTAGAACAGGCCTTCTTCAATGAAAAATGTTGTTTTATCTTGGTCTTCTAGGGCCATGAAGATCTGATCATAACCTGAAAAAGCATACATGAAGCTCATGAATTTGTACCCTAAAGACGTATCCACTAAGCGATTGATTGATGGTAAAAGGAAGTTGTCCTTAGGGTATGCATTATTGAGGTTGGTGAAATCGATTCACATTCTCCATTTGCCACTAGCTTTCTTTACCATGACAACATTTGAAATCTAGTTCGGATACTCAATTTCTTTGATGAACTCTGCCTCATTGCTTCTACAACCTAGGGAGTAAACCTTCTATTATTTTGCTTAACTGGCCTTGTCTTTGGGAGCACATTTAGTCTATGGACAATTACCTGAGGATCTACCCTTGGAATATCTGTCATTGACCATGCAAAGGCATCAGAGTTTGCCCTCAAACATTGAACCAAACTCTCTATCTCTTCAGGTACCAACGCCAACGAAACCTTTACTGTTCTTCCCTCGTCATCGTAGAACAACTACAAAGTCTTTGTATCTTCTGCCATTTCAGGATTTTTACTTCTCTTATTATCTCTTGCATTTAGGCTATCCAAGACCAAAACTTGACTATTCAACCTTGCCTGCTACGAGCTCTGCTCCTTCGGTATGCACTATCACGTCTGCCTTACGGATAACATGACACTATTTGGCAGTTCGCTGATCAGATTGCATAAACCCAATTCTCGAGCTTGTGGGAAATTTAATTTTCATATAGAAATTTGCAATCATCATTCTGGCCATCCCCATTACCGGTCGCCCAAAGATGGCGTTGTATGCCATCGGATGATCGACTACAAAAAAAATCGTACTTACTCAGTCGTCATGTGCTCGCTATCCCCCAAAGTGACGAGAAGAGTAATAAATCCCCTTACGTTGATGGGGTGGTTTTTGAAGTCATACAACGAGTTAGCCTTAGACAAAGCTTGCTCTTTTAACCCCATCTTTTGATAAGCTTCTCAAGTTAGAACTTCAACTACACTTCCACTGTCAATCTAGTATTCTATTGACCCCGAAGCCCACAATAGTTGTAGATACAACCATCGGATCGTTTCCTTCCTCATCACACAGCAATTCCTCATCCCCGTTACTAAACTCAAATTTCCACTTCCCTTGCTAACACGATCTTTTAGGCAAATTAACCGACATTACACTCCTCAGGTGAGCCTTCCTCTTCGCATTGGAGGTCGCCCGATCTTTATCTGTGCCGATGAGTACATATATGGTGGCTAATACCTTCTGCTTGCCCTTAGCCTCAGCAGGTGAACTTTGGCCTTGCTGGGTGGTACTTTGAGCTACAAATTCTGCGAGCTCGCCATTTCTTATCATTTCTTCAATAGCATCTTTCAAAGAAAAAAAAATCCTCAGTCTTATGCCCCCATAATAGTGGAAAGTAGACCTATCTCTCGAGCCTGACTTTCTTGCACTGTGCCTCACAGAGGAAGGGCTAGGCAGGATACCCAAGCTTTTCAACTCTTCGTGTGTTTAGGCTGGGCTCTTTGAGATGCCCTAGGTGACCCATTCTATCGTTGTGCTTTCTGTTGTCTCTCATTCTGTACACGCAAAGCTTGATAAGGTGGCCCTATTTCTGCTTTTAAACTGCCTGTCATCCCTCTGGAATATTCCATGCACTGCTCTTTTTATCTCATCCACTTTTGCAAACTTGTGGGCCCTTATGTATAAATCTACCAAACTTTGAGGCCTGTTGTCGGTAAAGGAATATTGTACATGTTCATTCTGTACTCTTATAATGAAAGCATCGATAACCCATTGATCCTTGAGGTTCTTAATATTCAATGTTTCCAAATAGAAATGCTTCACATATTCTTGTAAAGACTCTCATTCCCTATGCTTCATAGACATCAGACCCATAGAGGTACTCATAATTGTCCTGTGTGGCATGAACCATCCTAAGAACATCTGTCCCAATTGAGATAAACTTCAAATAGACCCCTAAGGAAGAGACAAGTACCAATATTTTGCACTCCCCTTGAGCGTCGTGGAAAAGGCCTTACACTTAGTGGGATCGAAAGCTCCTAGCACATTCATATAGTCATTATATTGCATAAGATGAGCTCGTGGATCCCTCCTTTCTTCAAACATATTCTTCAAGACTTTGAAATCAATTAGTAAGCTTACTGACATTATCTCCAGAGCCAAAGGATTACTGGAACAAAAGAGCCAATCCATATCCCGAGACTCAGGGTACAAAGCCCTTACATCTCATCGTAAAGCATCCATGTCACTTTGTAGCTCTTTTGCATACACGCCAGGACCTTCTTCCTGCATGGTTGTATTGTCATGAAAATCGGAGTTGTCGGACTGTACCTTTCTTCTGAACTCCTTATTTTTTTAAGAGCTCTTGATGAAACATTTCTGTTGCTCAAACCTCACGTTCTGTAGGGCCATTTGCTCATTAATCTACTTCATTTGCTCCTAAAGAGAAAGAAACTGCTATGGCGATGATTATTGACCAAAAGAGAACTGTAACCTCTGGGCAAAAGGAAAATTTAGGTCAAAGGAGTTCAAGGCCCCTGTGTGGGCTGTATTGCCCAAGATTTTTGGCTGGTCAGCAAACTAGTCGGCAAATAGATCAACCTCGATAGGTTGACCACCTATACCCGAAGCTCCAAGTTTCCTTAATGAAAGGTTGACGGGGAAATTTTTGCTTGGGAGAGCCATTCTGGTTATTACAAACTAAAAGAAAATAAATCGATTGGAAGTCTGTCCACACTCACCGCACCAAATTGTTGAGTGTTTTGTTGTGTGTCCTCTCGGTGAGGGAAATCGGATATTTATAAGATACGATTACTGTTCATTGAAATGATGTCCTAGGTAGGCTCTATGCGTGCCAACGCATATACTATTCTAGACTTAACACGTGTTCATCCAACTGCCCACTTGATTTCTCATCCTCTTCTTGCGAGCACCCAGGAACATGTAAGCCTAGCTTATGAGCTCTCATCGCGAACCCCTATTGTTTCTACCTTGTGGGGCCTCGGTTCCTCCGCATCTACTTGGGTTTTGGGTTTGGTAACTCAAGGTTATATTCGGGTTTCGGGTCGGTAACGATAAATATCATAACAATTTTAAAGATAACTTTTTTTAAAATTAAAAATATTTAGTAAACTGCTCTACAAATAAATTATAGTTGTAACTATTTAATTTTTAATAATATATTAATAATAAAAATAAGATAATTTTATCTAAATATAAAATTCTCATTTTAATCTATTCCGTATCATTATTCTATCAATATAATGCTGTTTTATTCCATTTGTGCTGCTCAAACTTCTTACCTCCTCTTAGTTTCTTCTCCAGTGCCTTGAAGAAATATACATCTCTTTCTCATCCCTAGCCTTAGCTGAATGCATGGTCAGTATGTTGCATGAAAAAAGAAGAAGAGGAAATTAATTGTGTGGCTAATACTGTTGGTTGCATTTTAGAGCAAGGGAGGGTGATATGAACTACCTACCATCTGAAGAAAAGGTGGTCATGCCTTCCTGCTGCTCTAACGCTTCCACCCACAAGTGGTATAGATGTGCCTAATATGGGAATGTGGTCAAAAACTCCAAAATAAATAGTACTTTGTAATATGTATGGACATGAAAAAATAAATACTCAATGCGAAGTGTACACCAATCATCTGTGAACAAAGATCAAGCAAATGATTCAATGGTTGCATCAGCTCTTATTTTGCAATTGAAATAGATTTCATTAACTCCTAATTCATTTAAATAACTTCTCAGTTTATGCAGACATTGTCTATAAATCCCTGTAACAAATAAATTGGAAGCATATTTCAAATGGATATTAATTGTAATACAAATATTCTAATCCACAGTGACCATACATAAGAAATCTGCCTTAAAAACTAAACAAAAGTTATAATAAGCTACATTTTAATTGTACAACTGTGTATTGTTTCCAACGCGGTACAAAGGATAAACAAAGTTAAAAACAATACTATAAGGATGCTCCCATCTATCTCTTGAATAAAAAAACGAATATCCAAATAAAAAAAAGTTAAATACAATTTCGTATCACACAACTCATATATCGAAATTTCATCCACCTTTAGATAGAAAATAATTAAATTACTCACAATAGAAAATTAAAATAAAGAAATTTAGAATTGAATAAAGCAAAACAAAACAAGAGCAGGGAGTTGCGCAAGCCACAATTGAAAGAAAAAACAAAATTTGATTTCTCTCCAAAACCAAAAACAAGACAGGGTTGTCTCCCTCTCTCCGTGGTTTCAGTTTTTAAACCGAAATTTAATTCATAGTATTCTACTCTTACATAATATTTTAAAGATAAAATTAAATATTTATCTAAATAAAATATAAGGGATAAACCATAATCTTAATAAAACTCCTAATAAACATCTTTATAAATAATATTTTAATAAAAGTAAAATATTCCTAAAAATCTAAAAAACGTTGTACGCTGAATTGCTACACCCATGCCCAAATTTTCCATGACTCCATATTTTCACTTGCTCTCTACCTTATAAACTTATACTGCACCTACATAAAAAATAAGCGACAAACAACAAAGTAAGTAGCATCAAGCTCAAAAGTTTACAAAATAAAGCACATAAATATGTTAATTTGGCACAATATCATCGAGCGAAGATGAATTTGATCGTACATGAGTTCGTGACTAATGGACTTAACAAACTTCAAGGAGACAAGATCGAGCTTAAAGAAAATTTCGAATTCAATTCTTAGAAATCTTGATTCAAAATCGAGAATCACGAGTGTAAACATTCTTGGAAGACTTTATTGAGCGTCAACGATCAATTCAACATGCACGAATGGGGAGAAATTAAATTCAATTCAATCACTACATCTGCCAATTTTTTACTCTAGAAAATCAATTAAATTACAATGCAATTTTTCATGGGATCCAAGTATTTCTGGGTCGAGATGTCTGCTAACTGCACTTTTATCTCTTGATTTCGAGTTGAGGAGCTCAAGTTATATTCATTTTAGTGAATATTGGGAAAGTAGAATTTCTAGGTTAGATTATTACGGGATTTACGAGTTTTGAACCTTGATTCGTGTTTATATCATATTACACTCAATTTTGATGCTTAAATTTGATTATATATAAGCCCAATAAAGCATTTACGAAGTTCTTTGTTTTAGTGATTTATTATTAATTTTTAAGCATTTTAGGATGATTTAGCTTAAAGAGTAAAATTATAATTAGGTCAATTGCTTGGAGATAAAGGAAGGGATGTTCTCTTTTGTTTTTTTCAAAGTAGTTTAGATCTATATACATGACATTATGTTTTTTTTTTTATAGTCGAACAAATATTGTTTTTGTTTATTTGATTAATAAAAGCACTCTTTGGAGTATTTTATTTTGCAAGATTAAATTCTTGTTTTCATTCGAAGATTCTTCTTACTTAATATTATTTAAGATTTTGGGGGAAATTTTTCAAACTCCGGGTTGCCAAGTATTTGTTCTTGGAGGGTTGGTTAGAATCATTAATTGAGTTTGTCGGGAAATATTTTCTGAAGGGTTCAATCAGACACTTATCTTTCTATTCATCTTCATAGGTTTATCTATTCCATCTCATACCGTTATTTTCATTTTCTTTATTTATCTTAATATTTAGTTTTGTTTAATCATTATACTTGTTTTTTTCATGTTCTTAGGTATCAATAAAGCATCTTCCAAAGCTTAAATAATCACCTTGCTTGCTGCTTAAGATAGTAAGATTCAGTCTAGAGCCACAGAATCAAAATCGAGTCTTCTCCTTCAAAACAACTTCAAATTAGTTTTGGGACTTGTTTGCACGCTGTCCTTTTATCACTTTGGGTTCAATGTCTCAAGACTCATGGCACTTGAAACGAATTTTCACTACTGAATTTAAAGTCTTGAGACTTAGTAGGGTTGTAACTAAGCCAAACCCAGCCCAAATTCTATATCAAGCTCAATTAGAAATTTGAAGCTCGATACTTGGATTGAGCTCGATTGAACATATATTTTTAAGGTTGAGCTTGACTCGAGATATAATCAAGCCACTCAAGCTCAAATTGATTTGAAAGCCTAAGATTGAATTTTAAGAAGCCTAAGCAATCAACTCGAAGTTCTAGACTCGTTTTTGCTTCCTAAGCAACTTAATGCAAGAATAGTTTTTAGCATTAAGGAACTTGAATTCAATTCTGAAAATTCATCAAGAAAATTTCTTAGAATTCAATAGAAATTTTTTAGAAATAAAAAACTAAGAAAAATAAACAATAGATGAAGAATGGATTGTTAGATAGAAAATGATAGATGATGATTAGTAATGATAGTTGGATAGATAGCTCGACCTCTTTTGATAAACAAGCACCAATAAAGAACTATGATGGCTTTTAACCAAGCCTCCTGATTGATTTGAATTAGGCAAGTTGAAGTTAAGATGAGTTGATGGGCATCGAAATCAACAAAAATAATTTCTACTAAAAAATATTAATTTTATATATAACGATGACTAGGGTGAAATCTACAAATACTAATGATAATGTTAAAAACTAAACATCAATAATAGTAATGTAGAAATATCGCAAAGAAAAAGAAAGAAAAATAGAACACACAGATTTTACGTGGAAACCCTTTCGGGGGAAAAATCACAGGCAAAGGGGAAGAAAATTCACTAATGTCGAACTTGAATGATACAAGAGGAGTTTCCACTACATCTATTTATACGTTGAAAATACCTAATTCTAATAAATGCCAAATATATTATGCTAATAAATGTTAAATATATTATACTAATAAATGCTAAATCTTCTAGAAAGAAAATATATTTTGTTTAACTTGACTTGCAACCAATCTCTTAGAATCTGAGTCATACAACTCTAACAATCTCCACCTTGACATGAATTCTCAACAAACAAGTTTCTTCACCACGAGCTCTCAACGAACAAGTTCTCCACCTCTTCCATGGAACCTCTTTATGGTATTCTTCAACAGTGAATACCAACCAAGTCCAAGCAATGCTCGAGCTTGGTTATAGGAAGTGACTTAGTCATCATATCCACAGGATTATCATGAGTACTAACTATGTTCACAACAATATCACCACGAGCAATAACATCATGCACAAAACACTGTATTGATCTGAAGTCTTCACTGAGTTCACCAAAGAGTCCTTTTAACCAAATAGCTTCTTTACAAGCCTCAATAATTGCCATGTACTCAGCTTCAGTAGTAGACACAGTAACTGTAGTTTCCAAAGTGGCTTTCCAACTTATTGCACAACCTCTAATAGTAAAGACATACCCGATGAGAGATATTCTTTTATCATGGTCTCTAATAAAATCAGAACCAACATACCCAATGACTCCATCTCTAGTTCTTCCAAACTATAAGTAAAAATCAATAGTACCTCGTAAGTATATGAAAATCCACTGAACTGCTTTCTAGTGTTTTTTATCGGGATTCGCCATGTATCTACTAATTGCACTAACTGCATATGATAAATCTAAACGTGATCAAACCATAGCAGACATGAGAGATCCCAGTACACTAGAATATGGAACACGTGACATGTAGTCAATCTCACATTTGATTGTGGAGATAAAGCCGATGAAAGTCTGAAGTGGGCTGCTAGTGGATTACTAATAGGCTTGACATTCTCCATATTGAACCTGCGAAGAACTTTCTCAATGTATCTTTTTTGACTTAGGTATAATTTACATGTTTTTCTATCCTGAGAATCTCCATCCCAAGTATCTTCTTTGCTGCTCCCAAATCTTTCATCTCAAATTCTTTACTAAGCTAGGTTTTGACCTTTTATATTTTTCATTCATCTTCGGCTTCTATCAACATGTCATCAACATATAGGAGTAGATACACAAAAGAACCATCACTATTTTTCTTTAAATAAACACAATTGTCAAAGCTGTTTCTTTTGAAATCATGAGTAATCATAAAGAATCAAACCTCTTGTAGCACTGCCTTGTTGACTGTTTCAAGCAATAAAGGGACTTTTTCAACAAGCAAACATGGTACTTCTTTTTTGAGACTACAAAACCTTCTAGTTGTTGCATGTAAATATCCTCTTCAAGTTCTCCATGTAAGAATGTTGTTTTTACATCTAAATTCTCAAGCTTCAAATCATACATGACCACAATACCAAGCAAGGCTCGAATCGAACTATGCTTCACAACTGGAGAAAACACACATGTGAAGTCTACTGCTGGAATTTGACTATAATCTTTTGCAACCAGCCTTTCTTTATATCTGAGTTTTTCAATTCCCGGGATCCTTTCTTTCTTCTTAAACACCCATTTACAATGAACAACTTTTTTACCCTTAGGAAGCTTCACTAGATCCCATGTTCTGATCTTATGGAGCAATTCCATCTCTTTTTGCATGAAGAACATCCATTTTCTTGAATCTTTCCAGGTAATTGTCTCTAAATAAGTAGATGGCTCTTGATTTACATCTATATCTTCTGCCATGTTTAAAGCATAAGTAGCTAGATCAGCCTCGGCGTACCTCTTTGGAGGTTTAATTTCTCTTCTAGTTCTATTCTTGGCAGTAGAATATTGTAATGAAGAAGCAACTCTACCATTAGTTTCTATACTAGCATGAGAAGTAGACTCTGTTGTAGATTTTGGATCAATCTATAGCCCCACATGCTTCACATGTGTGCTTGGACTTTGTTGGTCTTTATTGGTAGAGTCTTTAAGAGATAAGTTAGACAGCATAGTAGTTTCATCAAAAATAACATCTTTATTAATCACAACTTATATCCTTTAACACAAGCCTTATAACCAAGAAAAACATATTTAATGTGTAACACCCCTTACCGGAGTCTGACGCTGGGACTGGAAAGGAGGCATTACCATGCTTGACCTTGCTTAAATATGCAATAACGGGCTATAAAAATTTCATTCCAAATTAAAACTTTTCTTTCTTAGACATGACATGCATATCATGGGCCTATGAAGCCTTAAACATGCATTCGGAAGGTTTCAGAGTTCAACCGGAAACTTTTACACTCCTTAAAATTTTTTGCCTAAATAGGGGTCACACGCCCGTGTGACTTGGGACACGCCCATGTGGGCAGGCCGTGTGGTCACACACGCCCATGTTCCTAGCCCGTGTAGAATTTATTTTTATTTCGAACCTACAATAGGTTTTCACATGGCCAGACACATGCCCGTGTAAATAGCCCAGGTCCTTCACACGGCCTAGACACGCCCGTGTCTTCACCCGTGTGTGAAAACTAGGGGTATTCTGTTTATGACCTCAACAACCCCTTAAGGAGCACATGGCCTAAGCCCACGCCCGTGTGCTGGCCCGTGTAACGAATTGAATTCTAGTAATTTAATGCAGGGGACACACGGCCTATCATCACACCCAAGGGGGTTGACCGTGTGTCACACACGGCCTAGACACACGCTCGTGTGTCTACTCGTGTGGACACTTAGAGCCTCTTTTCCAAGCCAATTGCCACCCTGAAACATAAACACACTTATGCCAACATAAAGAATTCATGTACTATGAATAATTCCTAAAACATCACTTATAGAGTTCATAAAACTCATCATCATTAATATATATATAACTTAACAAATATTGGCCTATCGCTTGGACCATATACAAAAAGAATAGTAACTTTAATAGCCAATTCTTTGGCTCCCAATATGATATAACTCAAAATGGTATAATCTCTATACATGCCATACTTAACATAAAACAACTTGGCTATACCAAAATAATGATTGATAGTGTGATCCGAGCTCCGACTTCTATGATTTCTGAACTAGCTTGGTGAAACTACAAGTAAAAAAAAAAGAAAAAGGGAGGGGTAAGCATATAGCTTAGTAAGTTTGCATGAAATTTATGTAATAACATAAATACTTAAAACAACTCATTCATCTCGTGATACATGAACAATATAAGCATCAAGTACTCAAGCATACTTACTCATACTTACTCTTACCCATCTTAAATAACAATATGATTTCATACTTGTATTTTATTAATGGTACCTGTATCACTTAGTCACATAAATTAGCACTTTTGCCAAAGTAATCATAAACTTAAATTGTTTACATCCTTAAACAAAACTCTTTATCGTCCTTGAGTAGCTTAACTTGTTACTATCTTTATTCACTTAACTCTTTTGATAACTCTTTCACACTTGGCTCTTATGCCCGTTGAATTTTCCCGGAATAACAGAGGATATTCAATCTCATCAAACATGTATCTTGATGCCAATGCAATATCCTGGATATGGTCTTATATGGAATCACCTCATGATGTCGATGTCATATCCCAGATATGGTCTTACACGAGACTCTTTAACTTGATGTTGACGCCATGTCCCAGACATGGTCTTGCACGAGGTCTTCCTTTGGTGCCGAAGCCATGTCCCCGACATGGTCTTACACGAGACATTCCTTATTCGATGCTGATGCCACGTCCCAGACATGGTCTTACACAGGATCTACATTCCTTGACATCGATGCCATGTCCCAGACATGGTCTTACACGACTTTCCTTGTCTCATGTTATGACGTAGATATCCTCTTTATTCTAAAATTTCAATCGGGACTTTCATTTTTTTTTTGTACTCGTTGATTTCTTTATTAAGGCATTATTATTCTTTTTCAAGGAAATAAAGTATATTCAATAACATAATAAGTGATTTAATGTAAATACACCTAAAACCTTAAATTCATACAAACTTACCTCGGTACTCCAAAATATGTGTAGGTAGAAGTACAATTTAGTCTACAACTTTATTTTTGCCTCGGTTTCGATCCGGACTTCGTATTTCTTGATCTATAATAGAAAATTCACTTGTTTAATACTCACATTGACTAAATTTACTCATGAATCATACTTTAGCAAAATTACAATTTTTCCCCTAAACTTTCGCATATTTACACTTTTGCCCCTAGGCTCGTAAAATAATTTTCATTCAACTTTCTTGCATTTCAAGTCTAGTTGAATCATATTCTCAACTATATCAATAATCAATTTCCACTATTTCACTCATGTATAACCATTTCTACAACTTTTACAATTTGATCCTTTTATGCATTTTTCATGAAATTCACTTAGAAAAAGATGTTTATCATACATCAAACTTTCATATTCCTCCATAAAACATCAAAATAGATGCATGTCATACATGGGTAAATTTTTGAACATGAATCCTAGCTCAAAATATAGCTAGAAATTGCTAAATCGAGCTACGAGGATTTCAAAAATACGAAGAACATTAAAAACGGGGCTAAAAGATACTTACAATCAAGCTTGAAAGTTGAAGAAACCCTAGCTATGGAGGGCTTGTAAAATTTGGCTATCGCTTGAAGAAGATGGACACAAATTTTGACTTATTTTCCCTTTTTAATTCATTTATTAACTAAATGACTAAAATACCCTTAAGGCCCCTTCCTTAAGATTTTTCCTTCCCATGTCCATTTTTGTCCATCTTAACATTTAATGGTCTAATTGCTAAATATGGACCTCTAGTAATTTTTGTAATTCTATTTTATACTAAAATCTTCTAGAATCTCATATTCTCTAATCATTATAATTTAGTCCTAATGGACAATTTATTCACTACTTACTAAAATTTCTTCATGAAATTTTCACACAATCGTGCAACCACCTCGTAAGCCTCATAAAAATGATTAAAAATCATATTTCTACTTCGAATTTGTGGTCTCACACCACTATTCCGACTGGGCCCTAAATCGGGCTATTACAATTCTCTCCCCTTTAGAATTTTCGTCCCCAAAAATCTTACCAGTAAAAAGGTTTGGGTATTGATTCCTCATAGCTTCCTTGGGTTCCCACGTAGCCTCTTCTACCCCATGTCTCTGCCATAGGACTTTCACGAGAGCTATACTTTTATTCCTTAATTGCTTGACTTTTCGAGCTAGAATCTTAATCGATTCCTCACCATAAGTCATGTCAGGTTGTATCTCAACCTCTGTCGGTGCAATCACATGTGAGGGGTCTGATCGGTAGCGTCACAACATAGACACGTGAAACACATTATGAATCTTCTCTAACTCAGACGGCAAAGCCAACTGATAGGCTACCGGCCCAATCTTCTCGGTGATCTCATATGGTCCGATAAAACGCGGACTCAGTTTGCCCTTCCGGCCAAATCTAAGTACTTTCTTCCATGGTGACACTTTCAAAAATACTCTATCACCAACTTGATACTCAATTTCTTTCCTTTTCAAATCCGAGTAAGATTTTTTTCTGTCAGAAGCATCCTTTAAGCAATCTCAAATCACCTTTACCTTCTCTTCAGTTTCTCTAACCAAATCAACACCATGGATCTGGTTTTCCTTGTGTTCAGTCCAATATAATGGTGTTCAGCACTTACGCCCATACAAATCCTGATAAGGCGCCATCTTTAAACTTGACTGAAAACTATTTTTGTAGGCGAATTCCACCAATGGTAGGTATTTTTCCCAGCTGCCTTGTAACTCAAGAATACAACATCGAAGCATATCTTCAAGCACTTGTATCAACCTCTCCGGCTGACCGTCGGTTTGGGGGTGAAAAGTCGTACTAAAATTTAACTTTGTGCCCAAGGCCTCTTGCATCTTCTTCCAAAATCTGGATGTAAATCTCGGATCTCTATCTGATATAATAGATAAAGGCACTCCACAGAGCCTTACTATTTCTGAAACATACAGGTTTGCCAACTTGTCCAGTGGGTAGTCAACTTGTACAGGTATAAAATGGGCTGATTTCGTAAGTCTATCGACCACAACCCATATAGCATCTTTCTTACTCGGTGTCAACGGCAAGCCCGTTACAAAATCCATGGTAACTTGGTCCCATTTCCACTCGGGTACCATAATAGTTTGGAGCAAACCCGATGGTACTTGGTCTTTAGCCTTTACTTGTTGACAAATCAAATATCTTGAAACAAACTCAAAAATGTCTTTCTTCATACTCGGCCACTAATACCATTTCTTCAAATCATTATACATCTTAGTGCTACCCGGATGTACAAATAAGCATCCACTATGTGCCTCATGCAAAACTTTACGATTGAGCTCATCGTTCCTCGGTACACAAACTCTATTTCTGAACATCAAACATCCATCCGAATTGATCCGAAAATTGGACTCAACACCTGACTTGCACTGAACTCTTTTGGCTTGCAACTCACTGTCATCTTTCTGAGCTTCATAGATCTCTTGGAGGAACATCGGTCTAGCTCTCAACTAGGCTAAAATGAAGCCATCATTGGACAAAGTCATCTGAGTTTTCATAGCCCTCAAAGCAAATAGGGACTTTCTATAAAGCATCGGCTACTACATTCGCCTTTCCCGGGTGGTAATCAATGACTAATTCATAATCTTTTATCAACTCTAACCATTTTCGTTGCCTTAAATTCAATTCCTTTTGGGTCAACAAATACTTTAAACTTTTGTGATCAATGAATATCCGACATTTTTCACCATATAAATGGTGTCTCCAAATCTTCAATGCAAAAACAATAGCAGCCAACTCTAGATCATGCGTCGGATAATTCTTCTCATGTGGCTTTAACTGTCAGGAGGCATACGCTATCACCTTGCCTTCTTGCATAAGTACACAGCCTAATCCGTTTAAGGATGCATCGCTGTAGATCACACATTCTTTTCTTGACTCAGGTTGTACTAGAACTGGAGCCTCTGTCAACATTGCCTTCAATTTCTCAAAACTTTGTTGGCACTTTTTTGTCCATTCAAACTTTCATATTTCTATAACAGTTTCATCATTGGAGTCGTTATCATAGAAAACCCTTAACGAATCACTTATAATAGCCAACTAGACCCAGAAAACTTCTAACTTCAGTTACATTTTTCGGCGGTTTCCAATCAACAATGGCTGAAATTTTACTTGGATCTACTCGAACTCCATCTCCCGATAAATGTGTCCCAGAAATCCAACTTCCTTGAGCCAAAATTCACTTTTTCTAAACTTGGCCTACAACTAATTATCTCGTAAAATTTGTAAAACTATCCTTAAGTGCTCAGTATGCTCAGGCTCATCTCGAGGATATATTAATATATCATCAATAAAAACAACCACAAACTTATCTAGATATGGCCAAAAGATGCGATTCATTAAATCCATAAACACTGCTGGGGCATTAGTTAAACCAAAAGACATGACTAAAAGTTCATAGTGCCCATACCTCGTTCGAAAAGCTATTTTTGGCACATCTGAGTCTTTTACTCTCAACTGATAGTATCTCGACCTCAATTCTATCTTGGAGAACACAGTAGCTCCCTTCAATTGATCAAACAAATCGTCGATCCTTGGCAAAGGGTACTTGTTCTTCAGTGTTACTTTATTGAGCTGTCGGTAATCTATGCACAATTTCATGGAGCCATCTTTCTTTTTCACAAATAATATTTGAGCACCCCATGGAGAATAATTCGGTCTGGCAAAACCTTTGTCCGTTAGCTCTTGCAACTGTGCTTTTAATTCTTTCAACTCAGTTGGAGTCATCTTGTAAGGAGCAATCGATATCGGTACTGTACGAGGAATTAACTCAATGCCGAACTCAACATCTCTAACTGAAGGCAGTCCTGGCAATTCCTCGGGAAAAAACATCTGAGTACTCAAACACTATCGATATTGATTCAATCTTTAACTCAATTTCCTTGGCATTCATCACAAAAGTAAGATACGCCTCATACCCTTTTCTTACATACCTCTGAGCCGACATGTGAGAGATCACTACCGATGATCTGTCTTATTCAACTGATTCAACATAAAGAGTATCCCCATTTTCACATCCCAACTCAATATATTTCTTCCCACAATGTACTGTCACATCATGAGCGGTTAACCAATCCTTACCAAGAATAATGTCGAATTCATCAAATGGCAATAGCATAGGATTCACCTTAAAATAATGACCTCTAATCATCAATGGGCAATCTTTACATACTTTATCAACTAATACGCTTTTGCCTAAAGGATTAGACACTTTTATCACAAACTCCGTAGACTCAACAGGTATGCTCATGCTAGATGCTAATTTCACGCAAATGTATGAATGGGTAGACCTCGGATCAATTAAAGCAACAACATCAGTGTCATGAAGAGAAAATGTACCCGTAATTACATCGGAAGATGATGCCTCTTCGCGAGCGCGAATGGCGTAAGTCCTTGCAGGCACTCTACCCTTAGATCTTGCAGCCTGCTCTCGGGGTGTACCCTTACTACTCGCCCTACTTCCCATGTTCTTTTTTTGTCTTCCTCTGTTAGTGTTTCCTACTCTTGCACTCTGAACTTTGTCTTTCTCAAACATTTTGGGGCATTCTCTGATGAAGTGATTTGGAGAACCACATTTAAAACAAGCATTCTCATGTGCACGACACTCACCGGGGTGACGTCTGCCGCACTGTGAGCATTCCAGTCTATTAGATCGAATATTCCCAACACTAGCGACTAAAGTAGTCTGGGCCTTATTCCTCGAATTCTGTTTACTCTTAACTTTGTTTGAAAACCTGGCTGAAGTAGCTGATTGGGTAGAGAAATCTCTCGACTTCTTGGACGAGGACTGAAATGACTTATTCCAATGTCGCTTTCTTGAGTCACGAGACTCCATTTTGGCTTTTCTTTTCTCATTAACTAATTCTTCAACTTTACAAGCTCGGTCCACTAACACAACAAATTTCTTCAACTCAAGGACACCAACAAACAGTTTAATGTCTTCGTTTAGTCCGTCCTCAAACCTCTTACACATAATTCACGCTCGTACTCAATCACTAACATTTTACCTTGTTTCAATTCCAATAATTCCTTCCTTTTCTGGTCGATGAATCTCTGACTAATGTACTTCTTCTTGAATTCTTCTTGGAAAAACTCTCACGTGACCCTTTCCCTTGGTACCACCGACACAAGGGTATTCCACCATTGATAAGCGAAATCTCTCAAAAGAGAAACTACACACTTCATGCACTCTTCAGGTGTGCATGATAACTCATCAAATACTCGAATGGTGTTTTCAAGCTAGAATTCTGCTCTTTCCGAGTCATCATCTTTACTGGCCCTGAATTCCTTGGCTCCTTGCTTTCGGATTCTATCTATTGGAGGCTTTTCTCTTCTTACCACTTACACCACTTGAGGAGCTACAGGGGTAGACTAAGGAATAGGCAGAGGTGGAGGTTCGGGTTCGTACGAACAAACTTCGTGTACCATGCATTCATCATGTGGAGGAAAGCTTCTCTAGCCTCTTCTCCTCCTCTTTGACTTATTGTTGTAGGTCTATTCTCATTTTCATTTGGCACCGTCCCTTCAACGGGAGCTGGCGCGTTACTTTCTGCATCATCAGCCACAGCTCTTTCGGGATCCATTTACTATATAAAAACACAATTTAAGTCATTAGGAGTCGTCACACTATCATTATATAAATACTCATATGTATGGCATGTATAGCTAGACTCATACTTACGCTACGTTAGTCTGAGAATCAACTAAACTGTAGCTCTGATAACACTAAATGTAACACCCCTTACCCGGGTCCGACACCGGGACTGGATACGAGGCATTACCATGCTTGACCTTGCTTAAACATGCAATAACGGGCTATAAAAATTTCATTCCAAATTAAAACCTTTCTTTCTTAGACATGACATGCATATCATGGGCCTACGAGGCCTTAAACATACATCCAGAAGGTTTCAGAGTTCAACCGGAAACTTTTACACTACTTGAAAATTTTTGCCTAAATAGGGGTCACACGCCCGTGTGGGCAGGCCGTTTGGTCACACACGCCCATGTTCCTAGCCCGTGTAGAATTTAATTTTATTTCGAACCTACAGAGGTTTTCACACAGCTAGACACACCCGTGTCAATAGTCCATGTCCTTCACACGGCCTAGACATGCCCCTGTCTTCACCCGTGTGTGAAAACTAGGGGTATTCTATTTATGACGTCAGCAACCCCTTAAGGAGCACACGGCTTAAGCACACGCCCGTGTGCTGGCCCGTGTGACGAATCGAATTCTTGCAATTTAATGCAGGAGGCACACGGCATATCAACACACCCAAGGGGGTTGACCGTGTGTCACACATGGCCTAGATACATGCCCGTGTGTCTACCTATGTAGACACTTAGAGGCTCTTTTCCAAGCCAATTGCCACCCTTAAACATAAACACACTTATGCCAACACAAAGAATTCATGTACTATGAATAATTCCTAAAACATCACTTATAGAGTTCACTCATCATCATTAATATATATATATATATATATAACTTAACAAATATTGGCCTATCACTTGGGCCATATACAAAAAGAATAGTAACTTTAATAGCCAATTTTTTGGCTCCCAATATGATATAACTCAAAATGGTATAATCTCTATACATGCCATACTTAGCATAAAACAACTTGGCTATACCAAAATAATGATTGATAGTGTGATCCGAGCTCCGACTTCTATGATTCCCAAACTAGCTTGGTGAAACTACAAGGAAAAAAAGAAAAGAAAAAGGGAGGGGTAAGCATATAGCTTAGTAAGTATGCATGAAATTTATGTAATAACATAAATACTTAAAACAACTCATTCATCTCGTGATACATGAACAATATAAGCATCAAGTACTCAAGCATACTTACTCATACTTACTCTTACCCATCTTAAATCACAATATGATTTCATACTTGTATTTTATTCATAGTACCTGTATCACTTAGTCACATAAATTAGCACTTTTGCCAAAGTAATCATAAACTTAAATCGTTAACTTCCTTGTAACAGCCCAATTTTGGGGCTAGTCAGAACAGTGGTCTCGGGACCACTAATCTGAGGTTGAGGGAAAATTATTTTAGTACTATTTTATGTGTTATGATATTAATTTATGGCTATATAGAAATTTTGGTGCTTTAATTTTAGCAATAGCATGCTTAATTGTGAAAAAGGATTAAATCGTATAAGATGCGAAAGTTCTATTTTATAAGGTAGGGGTACCCAATAGCTATAGAATGTAAATTGGAGGATTTTAAAATGAAATTTGGCCATTTTGGAGTGTAATGGCCGGCCAAAGGGTACTTAGGGAACAAAAGCATTAAATTTAGTCAAACTAGGTGATAGTTGGTGACAAAATGACTAAAATATGATAAAATAAGATGACTAAAGGGAGCTATCATCTTTCACTATTCATCTCCCCCTACTACCAAAAATTTTAGCAAGTTTAAGGGTTTGAAAGCTTGAAATTTTCAGCTATATCTCATCCTTGCAAGTAAGTAATTTTTGAGGTTTTTCTTAATGATTTTTATAGTTTTGGGATCCCCAAAGCTTAAGCTAGCTAATGAGGGGACTAATTTGTGATATGGTTGAAAGTCTAGGGCTTTCCATGAGAGTAATTATGTTGTTAGCTGAGTTTTTGTGGAAGAAAAAGAATGTTGGGGAGATGAGGAATAACTTTGGTGAAAGGTGTTTGCATGAAAACACCTAAATAGGACTTAAATGCAAAGAATGAAATTGTGTCATAAATGCATGAAACGATGAGAATGCTGAGTAGTAGTAAGAGAAATAAATGTTCAGCTAGACTTAATTATTGAGGAAATGTGTTGAAAAATAAATTACGAGCCTAGGGGCAAAATCGTAATTTTGCCAATGACAAGGGCAAAATGGTCATTTTTTCCCAAGTGTAGAATTTGATGTATTATGATCATAGAATGATCTAAACGAATGAATTTCATTGTTATAGATCAAGAAGAGCGCGGAATCAACCTTGACCGTGGGAAAGGCAAGGTGATTGAGTAAATCGCTAGTTAACACGTTTTGCATCGAGGTAAGTTTATGTGTAAACAATACAATCTTATTAATATACATTGTGCTGCTAATTTGGGGTATGACATGATTAAGAACATATGTGATTCATGTGGATTGAATGTGGTAGTCATTAAATAATTATTGTTTAAATACGATGGGCTAAGTGCAATACCACCTTATTGTTTAAATACGATGGGCTTTGTGTGATACCATCGTCTACTTATCATTCGGTGGGCTATGTGCGATACCATCGTAACCAACCTTTTGGGTGGGCTAAGTGCGTTATCACCCTAATATAGATTAATGGTGGGCTAAGTGTGGAACCATCAAGTAAATTGACTCTAAGTAATTGACTAAGAGGTTGTGATGCTAAGTGCAGGGGAACCTATTAATGAATGTATACATTATGCTAGTGTTATGGTTGGAATGTGTGAATGGAGGGAATGAGTAAGCATGATCATGAATGTGGATTGTTTCTTGCTTAGTATATAAAGCTATGAAATTGTTGAATACATGTTAACATGTTATATTGTTTACATGTAAACTTACTAAGCTTAAAGCTTACTCCCCTTTCTTTCCCTTGTTTTGTAGAGTTTAAGAGCCGAGCCGAGATACGTCGAAAACCAGGAGACCGCTCGCACTATCTACTCACTTCGGTATATTTAGACTTAGTGATTTTGTGTATGGCATGTATAAGGGCTAGACTAGTTAGATTATTTTGTTATTTTGGCAATAAGTGTATTGGCTCTTGTTAGGATAATTATTTTGTAAATTTACCATGGTTGTTGGCTATTTTATTTTATAAAAAGATGTAGTTACCCATGTGTAATTGCACTCCAATATGAGTTGATTATGGATGTGTTGTATGAATGCATGTGTCATATGCTAGTGGAGTGAATAAAACTTGTCATATGGCTTTATTCTTGTCCATGTGGATAGACACACGGGCGTATGTCTAGGCCATATGTGACACACGGTCAGCCCGCGGGCGTGTGACTTGGCCGTGTGTCCCCTGCATGTTAGCATTTTAAGTCAGGATAGACCACGGACTATCCACACGGACGTGCCCAGGCCGTGTGAAATTAGTCAGTGTCGACCACAGGTGGAAGACACGGGCATGTCTTGTGGGTACACGGGCGTGCCCCATTCCACATGGGCGTGTGCCCTAGCCGTGGGGCTTTGGCAGAATGCTGGGGTTTTTAGGCACGATTTGAGCACATGGGCGCGTGTGACTATACACGGGCATGTGTGTTATCTAACACGGGCGTGTACTCTCTATTTAGATGGGAAAGAAATTTTACAGATCGTAAGAGTTCCCGATATAGTCTTGAGAGCCCTCGTATGTATGAGTGAGGTCTCGTAAGTCGAAAAAGAAGTTTTTGTAGTGACTCAAGGAGAGTAGTTATGTCGAGCCTAAGTGGTGATCAAGTAGTTTTATATGGTAACGCCTCGTGCCCAAATTCGATGGGGATTACGGGTAAGGGGTGTGAAAACTTAAACAAAACTCTTTATCGTCATTGAGTAGCTTAAATTGCTACTATCTTTATTCACTTAACTCCTTTGTGAACTCTTTCACACTTGGCTCTTTTGCCCGTTGAATTTTCCCTAAATAACAGAGGATATTCAATCTCATCAAAATGTATCTTGATGCCAATGTCATATCCCGGATATGGTCTTACATGGAATCACCTCATGATGCCGATGCCATATCCCAGATATGGTCTTACATGGGATTCATTAACTTGATGTCGACGCCATGTCCCAGACATGGTCTTACATGAGGTCTTCCTTTGGTGCTGAAGCCATGTCCCAGACATGGTCTTACATGAGACCTTCCTTGTATGGTGTCGATGCCATGTCCCAGACATGGTCTTACACGAGACATTCCTTATTCGATGCTGATGCCATGTCCCAGACATGGTCTTACACAGGATCTACATTCGGTGCCAATGTCATGTCCTAGACATTGTCTTACATGGGACCTACATTCCTTGATACCGATGCCATGTCCCAGACTAGGTCTTACACGGCTTTCCTTGTCTCATGTTATGATATAGATAGCCTCTTTATTCCAAGACTTCAATCGGGACTTTCATTTTTTTTGTATTTCAATGAAGCAAAGTATATTCAATAATATAATAAGTGATTTAATGTAAATACACATAAAGCCTTAAATTCATACAAACTCACCTCGGTACTCCAAAATATGTGTAGAAGTGCAATTTAGTCCACAACTTTGTTTTTGCTTCAGTTACGATCCGGACTTCGTATTTCTTGATCTATAATAGAAAATTCACTTGTTTAATACTCACGTTGACTAAATTTACTCATGAATCATACTTTGGCAAAATTATGATTTTGCCCCTAAACTTTCTCATATTTACACTTTTGCCCCTAGGCTCGTAAAATGATTTTCATTCAACCTTCTTGCATTTCAAGCCTAGTCGAATCATATTCTCAACTATATCAATAATCAATTTCCACTATTTCACTCATGTATGACCATTTCTACAACTTTTACAATTTGATCCTTTTATGCATTTTTCATGAAATTCATTTAGAAAAAGATGTTTATCATACATCAAACTTTCATATTCGTCCATAAAACATCAAAATAGATGCATTTCATACATGGGTAAATTTTTGAACATGAATCCTAGCTCAAAATATAGCTAGAAATTGCTAAATCGAGCTATGAGGATTTCAAAAATACGAAGAACATTAAAAACAGGGCTAAAAGATACTTACAATCAAGCTTGAAAGTTGAAGAAACCCTAGCTATAGAGGGCTTGTAAAATTCGACTATGGATTGAAGAAGATGGACACAAATTTTGTCTTATTTTCCCTTTTTAATTCATTTATTAACCAAATGACTAAAATGCCCTTAAGGCCCTTTCCTTAAGATTTTTCCTTCCCATGTCTATTTTTGTCCATCTTAACAATTAATGGTCTAATTGCTAAATAAGGACCTCTAGTAATTTTTATAACTCCATTTTATAATCAAATCTTCTAGAATCTCATATTCTCTAATCTTTACAATTTAGTCCTAATGGACTATTTATTCACTAATTACTAAAATTTCTTCATGAAATTTTCACACAATCATGCAACCACCTCATAAGCTTCATAACAATCATTAAAACTCATATTTCTACTTTGGATTTGTGGTCTCGCACCACTATTCCGACTAGGCCCTAAATCGGGCTGTTACATAATGGATCTAGGTTCCAATTTCCCATTATCAATATGAGCATACACAGGACACCCAAAAATCTTAAAATCAGAATAATCAACAGGATTACCAGACCATACCTCTTGTGGAGTCTTTTTCTCAATGGTAATGGACGGAGACCGGTTAATCAAAAAACATGTAGTAGAGGCCGCTTCAGCCCAAAACGACTTCAGTAAAGAAGCATTCGATAACATACATTGAACCTTTTCCATGATTGTTCTATTCATCCGTTCTACAACGACGTTTTGATGTGGAGTATGATGAACTATCAAGTGTCTCATGATCCCTTCTGATTTGCACAATTCTTTAAACTCTTCAGAACATAATTCCAAGCTATTATCTGTGCAGAGGTGTTTTATTTATTTTCCTATCTGCTTGACAATCATAATTTTCCAAGCCTTAAACGTGGAAAACACATCACTTTTCTACTTTAGGAAGAATGCCCAAACCTTTCTGGAAAAATCATCAATGATCATCAACATATAATTAGTGCCACCCCTCGAAGGCACTCTAGATGGTCCCCAAAGATCAGATTGTATATAATCCAATATTCCCTTTGTAACACCCCTAGACCCGACCCAGACGTTATGGCCGAATCCGAGAATGTCACATCGAAGGCACAACTCAAAACAATTTTTGCTAAGTTAAAACTTAAGGCCTAAAAGCCCAAAAATCCTTGACATCTTATTAAGTAATGATAAAAGCCCATGTTTTTAAGTATTTCAAAAACCGTGTTTAAACTTTTAAAAATTTATTCAAGTCTAACAATTAAACAGTTGAAAACATAAGGAAACTCAAACATAAAATCAAATTGGAGATACAAGGCCTTATTACAAACGAAATAATTGACAATAAGTCATTCGAAATCAAATAAGCAAAAACTTCTAAGTAACTTGTAGTGTGGCCATCTCCGAGTCCTCTCCCACGTCGAGACGTCTACTGAGGGTCACCTGAAACATTTAATAAAAAGGGTGTGAGTTTCGAAACTCAGTGTGTACGACCCATGGCAATCAAATCAACATACAAATATTACATTGGGCTTAAGCCCTATCAAAATCGGTGGTCTTGGGTGTTAGCCCACAATGACCTCATATCAAATCAGTATCACATGAATGCAATGCACCCATTCCCAAATCCAACCCTGCACTCCATTTCCCTTCCAATCCTACACTCCTGTGGGGATATAAATATCAACCCACCCATCCCTACACTCCAAAGGTAGCACCAACAGCGACACTACTCAAACATTGCAGCAAGGCTGCTAAGCATATAATGGGCCTAAAGCCACCAGTGGATCCACGGTCGTCAAGCGACTATGCGATCCTCACATATCTTCCTCCGTATCATCAAACCCACCCCAAATGCAATATATATTTCATGAATGCAACATACACAGTTTTACACATTAAGCACTTAGGGGTATTTTAGTCATTTCACTACCCAGGGGTATTTTCGTAACTCTACCCTACAGGGGTATTTAGGTAATTTTGCAAAACAGGGATATTTTAGAAATTTTATAAATCAGGGATATTTTGGTAATTCTACAAATCAAGGGTATTCTGGTAATTTTACAAATCAGGGGTATTTTAGTAATTTTGCAAATCTAAGGATATTCTGGCAAATTTTCAAACTAAGGGTATTTTGGTAATTTTCAAATTAGGAGTATTTTGGTCCCTCTCGGGTTTTAGTTATGAACTTTGGCCCATTAACAAGTCCTTGCGGCTAAAGTGAACAGACACTACGCACCAGGTAGGATTCCAGAGAAGAGGAGGTGGGTCGTTAGAACCGCTTAAGTACCAAGCTCTCCCTAGATCCAATCCTAGACATGCATATGTTCGTTGCCACACTCTAACCCAGCGACTTGTCCATGGACATGTTTAATTATTAGATTAAGTCTTATGCGGTTTAAGAGTTGTTCAGAATTGGGCCTAAAGTCCATTAAACCCTAGCATACTTGTCTACGTCCCCATAAAGCCCATCAAGCCCATTTCATATTCATATAGCCCCTTATGCCCAAATCACATCCTTATGGCCCATTAGGCCCAAATCTCATTCATATGGCTTATTAGGCCCAAAAAAATTCCAGATCATGTAACATGCATGACTAACTCAATTCATATAACCAAATCAATCAATTTCATCAAACTTAACCTCAGGGCCCACCGGGCCCATTTAGCTACTTTTGACTTTTCAGCATTGCCAATATCATGTGTGTGTAGTGTTTGTACACACCTAGTTACTGGGACGTGCTATACTAACCTTACCCTCGAACCTACAACCAACCAACCTTCAATCAATCACTAAATTAAAACATTTACCAAAAGTCGAAGCCTTACCGTAACTTTATCGTGTGCTACCGGGTTCTAATAGCCCTTCCTTAGCTACTAATCAGGAGTATCCCCTAGATCTGCACTCACACATATACCATCAATAATTCGAGTGACTCATGATCCACACAAGTCACCCCTATCATACACTTTTAGCCACTCACTTAAACCATAATCGAGTTGAGTACACTTACACTTTGCTAATGATCCTTACTGCAGTTGCGATCTCTAAACCTTACCCTTGTTAATACATGATTAACAACAATGAGAAGTTAGATAGCCCTTCGGCTTTTAGCAAAACATACAAAAGAGGTTAACCGAGTACTTACAAAATCCCTTTTTGATCCAGCGGCCTAGACAGCTATTAACTAGATTCGGCTTTTAACACCTGACTAAGAGTGGGTAACAATCGGTTTGTGATGGAGGAACAACCATAAAGATTCGGCACATTAGCAAGGAAAAGATGGTGGTAACTTGGCAATGAAAGAATTCGGCTATGGAAAAATAGAATGGGAGAGAAGAGAAAATTATTGAAAACCGAAAGAGCCCTTCAAAAGAATTCGGCACAAAGAGATGATGGTGATCCGTCACAAAAGAAACCTATTGAAAAGCAAGGAAAATGTAACACCCTGGTTTAGGGGCTGTGTATATTGGGTATAAATCAACTGTTAGTAGGTTTTTGGGGTGTTTTGGATGTGTTTTAGAGTTTTAAGAATGCTCGGATGAAAGGGGAAGGCTTAAGAAAATTTTGGATTTTTAGTATAGAGAAGGGAATCGGGCCAAGGGAGGCCTTAAGTATATTTTTCGGTAATTTATGGCACAAGAATGGCATTGGCAAAGTGGCTCCATGCGCTGCTTAGGGGGCTGGGAGTAGCGCCATTGAGGGCCTGGGTTCGAGACCAAGCGGCAGCAAAATGGTTTTAATTTTTGGATTATGGCGTTGCAAGGTAGTAGGCCTTAAAAATAAATGTCCAAGTTGATGGACATGAAAGTCCAATTGGCAAAGTGGCTCTTAGGCGCTACTTAGGCGCTGGAGGGGAGGGAGGTCGCGGTTTCGAGGGGCCGGAGAAGCATTTGGCGTTTTTATTTTTGTTGGTGGTTATGGGCTTGACTAGGAAGGGTTTAAAATAAAATGTTGGGGCTTTATGGCATAAAAATCAAAGTGGCCGAATGGCCTGGGCGCTACTTGGCTGCTGGCTTCCCCCAGGTCCTGTGTTCGAATCTTGGGGGCTGCTTGCGGGTTTTTCCTCATTCTTTTTGCTGCTGGTCGGCGTGGAAGTGGGCTGCACATTGAAGTTTTATTTTTATTTTTCTCTTTTGGCAGCAGCTGGTAAGTGTTAGATGGTAGGTGGGATAGTGTTTTAATTATCTTGTATTTGTTTTTTTTAGGATAATTATTATTTTATTTAAATAGGTAGTGGATAAGTATTTGGTTATTTTATTATTTTAGATTAATAAAGGATTATTTTGGTTAGTATTAAATTAGAATAGAGATAATGGCTGGGGGTTTAATTTATTAATGGGATTAAGTGAAGATAATGGTTGAAACCATTCAAACTAGTTTGAATGGATTAAAATAGGGAATTTGGGCTAATTCAAATTACTTTGAATTAGCAGGAGGTGGACGAATTCTATAAATTGGGGGGGGAAATCTAGTGCCGAATTTTTTTTCTTTCTAGTGGGCAGCCTTTTTCATATTTTCTTTAGACCCTTGCCGAATTCTTCTATTCTCTCCCCTTAGCCATCTTTTCTTTTCTTCTTTCCAATACTTTCTCCTTGTATAGCCGAATATTCACTCCTTGTTGAAAGCCATAGCCTTTTGTGTATTTATTTTCCCTCCCTTCCTTCATACTTTGCATACCATTGCCGAATCATTTGGCCTCTCATTCCCTCTGCTTTGTTTACAAGTCCCTGAAGCCGAACCTATTCCTTGTGGTGGCTGATTATTGGTTGGGCAAAGGTTGGAGCGTTGGGTCGTTTCTTTAGTCATTGAGAAAGGTAAGGATTTATGTCATTAACCTATCTCTTTTAAATACTGGTTAATCAAAGGTGGTCTTGGTGTTTGAGGTGGCCGAATGTTCTTAGGCCTTTAATATCGTACTTCTTTTGTGTATAACCAGCGTGAGGGGGCAATTAGGGGCTGTTCAAATTCGGCTACTCAAGGGGTTTTCAGGCAACTTCTTAAGACCGTTGGTGTTTCGGGATCCAAATAGAAAGGGTAAGTGATCCATTGGTAATCGGCCTTAGTCCATTGTATGTGCTTATGTGTTGACCGAATAGTGACTTTGGTTTATAGGGCAGATCGGCAAATGCAAGGGAAAGCCTTCGGGATCTCAGTTTATTTCGATAAGGATATTAGTAAGTAACTTAGACTCGTTAATAAGTAGATTATGACTTGTTGATTAATGGTGTGATTCTGATTAAGCTTTTTGATGGAGACCAATACCAGTCAAGAGGGAAGGGAAAGCTCCTATCCCGAAGTTTAAGAAAAGAGCTGTCTCGGCAGTTCGGGATTGGCCACCGGGGTGTGGACGTGCAGCAGAAAACGATAGGCAGATAGCTGTAGTCTCGCTAAGCGATAGCGTCAAAATAGAGGGTTTAGAGCTTCAGGTTATAAGGTGTGTAGTTAGCCATTGTTTCCGGGATTTGCGTGATATTTGCCTATTTTATATGTTTGCTAACAAGTGCAGTTAAATGTGAAAATGGTACCCTTAAGGGGTATGAAGATGATCAGGTTAGTAGCAAAGTTTGTAAATATGTGATCACTGATTTTATTATGTGAGTATGCCTATGATTGTGTTTAATACGTACATGCACCACCTTATCATCATTTTATGTTACATGTGCATGGGTGGTTTTTGAAAGAAGGTACGGGTGTACTTCGAGTACGTGGTTGATGTCAGCTTTGTGCTACATCGTGGATTGGCGCTGACTGAGGTCGCGTTGTGGATCTTTGCGATTTAGTTCTCGTGGTTACCTTGATTGATATCGGCTCTATGCCATATCGTGGCTGATGGGTGCTGTGTGCTCCATCGTGGTTGATGTTAGCTACGTGCTACATCGTGGATGGCATTGGTTGCCTTTTTGGAGGGAAAAGGAGAGGGTGACTCGATAGTCCCCTGGTGTGTGGTAGGCTGGATAAGGGGGTGTGTAGCGGATGGACCCTAGGTTGGGTTAGGAATCATGTTGCCTTATTTTTGTAATAATATGGAAATGGGCCAAGCCCAATATGACATGTGGATAGGTATGTTTTGGGAACATACGTGGAAATGGGCCAAGCCCAGTTGATATGTGGTTTATTGAGGAATGGGCCTAGCCCAGTATTTGAGTATGATTTGAATGTGGGCCAAGCCCAGATTGTGGTAATTGTTAAAATGAATATATATATTACTTGTTGCATTTGATAATTGGGATATTATGTGGCTAGCATGTGGGTAGATATCAGTGGTTTAATTACACACTGAGTCATTATGACTCACCCAATTATTTATCCAACATCGCAGGTGATAGGATGATCGGACCGGGTTGGAATGGATACAAGGTGGCCCATGCAGAAGATGTTTTACTTCATTTAAGTATTTTATATTATCAATATTTTGGAATTTTACTTGATGTAATAAAGGCCCCTTTGATTTAAAGTACTCTATTTATGATTGTGGGAGTTAATACTATACTTAAAAATATTTTCATAAAAGATTCATATTATACTTATAATAATATTTTATTTCAGAAATTTTCAACACACTTATATTATTTATTAATTTTTAAGTGGACATAATTTTCAAAGTTAACGAATTTTCACGTTTTAATCTAAAGTCAAAGATTTTCAACCGTCTTTCCGCAGTGACAGAACCGAATCCGGTCTAGACTCGTGGGCCGGGTTTGAGGATGTTACAGTTTGGTATCAGAGCCCGGTTCAAAACTCGGCTTTGAGGGTTTTGGGCCCAAAAACGTTTTCAAAATGGGCTTTTCAAAAATATGGGTTTTTATGAAGTATTTGCAGGAATTCTGGCATGGCACCTGTACCTCCGGCCCGAGTCCACCAGGTAAGTACTTCAGACTTGTGAAGTAATTTGATATATGAACTGTTATGGGCTTAGTTGGGCTCGTAGATTAGTGAACTAGGATCTGTTGAACCCTAGGGCTAGTCTACTCAAACATGTGCATAAGACTTAAGGACTCTTAAACAAACCTACGGCTGAGTCACCGAGTTAGGGTCTGGTAACCCCTGTGCGCATGTCAAGGATTGGATCCGGAAGAGCTTGGTACTTAAGCAGTCCTCGTGACTCACCTCCTCTTCGCGGGATTCCTACCTGGTGCGTAGCTTCGGTTCACCCTAACCAAGAGGACTCAGTCATAGGCTAAACACACTGAATAAAACCCGAAAGGGACTAGCCTTACTGTTCTAAAACCCTTAATTTTTAAAATTTTCAAACTTACCCCTTTGACTTGTAAACCCTAAATCTGATTCTGAAAAACGTTTTCTCAATTTACCAAAATTACCAAAATGCCCTAGCGGCAAAATTACAAAAATACCTCTGTGTCGTAAAATTACCACACTACCCTCAACTTTTGTTAAAATAATTTTTACTTTGTAAAATACCAAAATCTTTAGTTTTTAAAATATCGAGATACTCCGATTTGCAAAAATTTACAAAAATACCCTATGTTGAAAATTACTAAAATGCCCCTGACTTTTAAAATTTCTGGTTTAACCCCAAACTTAATAAAATTTTCTTACATTGCAAAAGTATTCAATTTTCTGTATTTCAAAATAATACCCTGACTTTGGAAATTTTCAAAATTACCCCTGACTGACAAATTACCAAAATACCCCTGGTTTCCAAAATCCTGTCGTACCTTTAATTTGAGAATTTTTTTTAAAATACCCTTAAAAGTTTGGAATATCAAAATATCCTGATTTATTAAGGCTTTCAAAATTTTTTTGATTATTCACGAAAATACCCGGTAGGAAAATGACGGAAATACCCCTGGGGTAGAAACGGGTAGAAAGGTCCGAATAGTGGATGTGTGTGGTGGATACCACTGAATGTGCCTCTTCTGAGGGAGAAATGTGTTCATATGGATGAATGAATGTGTGTGTAAATGTGATTCTTTGAATTAGGGTAGCAAACTTGAACTGAAACTCTGTGTGATCGAAAGAACTACTACTAAAATATTTCTTTCATAAAATATGCTCGTGGTTAAATAGTGGAACAATTTCTAATGCATAAAACTTGTTAATCAGATTAAATCGCGACGATAGAGATGAGTTCTAGGGGACGCGGTAGAGGTAGAATGGCAGCATCGGAACCGATAGGGTCTGGCCATGGGTCAGGAAGTGAAGTGCCGCCAGCAGTGGACGTAGAGGGGCAAGATCAGACAGGAGAAGATGTAGCGGTGTCGCAAGCTATGTTACGCGTGCTACAGTAAGTGGCAAGAGCTGGTATGGGAAACGGAGCTCGGAAGTCAGTGTCGGAAAGGCTTAGATCGAACGGAGCCGAGATCTTTAGAGGAGTGTCAGGAGTAGCTCCTAATGTAGCAGAGTATTGGCTAGAAGCAGTTGAAAGAATCATGGACGATTTGGACTGCACCAATGAAGAAAAGCTGAAGGGTGCTGTTTCGTTGCTTCGCGACGAAGCTTATCGTTGGTGGCTCACTGTCAGGCAAGGTGTCCCGGCAGATCGACTGGATTGGGACTTCTTTAAGGCTAAGTTTGAAGGAAAGTATGTAGGAGCCAGTTATTTGGACTCGCAAAGGAAAGCGTTTCTAAATCTAGTGCAAGGAAGTAAGTCGATAGCTGAGTACGAAGCGGAATTTGTGCGGTTAAGCCAGTATGCTAAGGGAATTGTGGCCACTGATTATGAGAGGTGCGTCCGGTTTGAGGACGGATTGCGAGATGAACTTCTAATGCTGATTGCTCCGCAGAGGGAGAGAGACTTCGCGGTGCTAGTGGAGAAAGCTCGGATCGCTGAAGAGGTTAGGAAGACTATCAGGGAGAGCCGAGAAAAGAATAGGAACGAGAGTAAGAGAAGGGTTGGACCGTCAGCATCGTTTGGAGACTCTCAGAAAAGACCGAGAGTTGAGAATACGGTACGTCCACCTGTGCCAGTTGCTGAGAATCAGAATCGTTCTTGTGTTCGATGTGGAAGACCTCACACGAGAGAGTGTTGGGGGAATAATAAAGAATGCTTTCGGTGCAGATCTAAGGCACATTTAGTTAAGAATTGTCTTCGAGCAACGAGGGGTCGTGGTTCTAGTCAAAGTCAACCAATGATGTGATATCGGGTAAGCTCCTTTGTTTTGGAATATTCTTTAATTGTTTTCCTTGTTTGTAAGTTAGCTTTTTCCTGTATGATTTGGATCCTGAATGAGAACTTAGAAACTATGTTTGGGGAAGTATGATAGCCTTAGTAAGATCAGAGTGCGCAACAGAGGCATAGAATAGCGAGTTATGATTGTTCGGTAATAAGTAATTTCGGGGACGAAATTATTTTAAGGAGGGTAGAATTGTAACACCCTGGTTTAGGGGCTGTGTATATTGGGTATAAATCAACTGTTAGTAGGTTTTTGGGGTGTTTTGGATGTGTTTTAGAGTTTTAAGAATGCTCGGATGAAAGGGGAAGGCTTAAGAAAATTTTGGATTTTTAGTATAAAGAAGGGAATCGGGCCAAGGGAGGCCTTAAGTATATTTTTCGGTAATTTATGGCACAAGAATGGCATTGGCAAAGTGGCTCCATGCGCTGCTTAGGGGGCTGGGAGTAGCGCCATTGAGGGCCTGGGTTCGAGACCAAGCGGCAGCAAAATGGTTTTAATTTTTGGATTATGGCGTTGCAAGGTAGTAGGCCTTAAAAATAAATGTCCAAGTTGATGGACATGAAAGTCCAATTGGCAAAGTGGCTCTTAGGCGCTACTTAGGCGCTGGAGGGGAGGGAGGTCGCGGTTTCGAGGGGCCGGAGAAGCATTTGGCGTTTTTATTTTTGTTGGTGGTTATGGGCTTGACTAGGAAGGGTTTAAAATAAAATGTTGGGGCTTTATGGCATAAAAATCAAAGTGGCCGAATGGCCTGGGCGCTACTTGGCTGCTGGCTTCCCCCAGGTCCTGTGTTCGAATCTTGGGGGCTGCTTGCGGGTTTTTCCTCATTCTTTTTGCTGCTGGTCGGCGTGGAAGTGGGCTGCACATTGAAGTTTTATTTTTTTTTTCTCTTTTGGCAGCAGCTGGTAAGTGTTAGACGGTAGGTGGGGTAGTGTTTTAATTATCTTGTATTTGTTTTTTTTAGGATAATTATTATTTTATTTAAATAGGTAGGGGATAAGTATTTGGTTATTTTATTATTTTAGATTAATAAAGGATTATTTTGGTTAGTATTAAATTAGAATAGAGATAATGGCTGGGGGTTTAATTTATTAATGGGATTAAGTGAAGATAATGGTTGAAACCATTCAAACTAGTTTGAATGGATTAAAATAGGGAATTTGGGCTAATTCAAATTACTTTGAATTAGCAGGAGGTGGACGAATTCTATAAATTGGGGGGGGAGGGGAAATCTAGTGCCGAATTTTTTTTTCTTTCTAGTGGGCAGCCTTTTTCATATTTTCTTTAGACCCTTGCCGAATTCTTCTATTCTCTCCCCTTAGCCATCTTTTCTTTTCTTCTTTCCAATACTTTCTCCTTGTATAGCCGAATATTCACTCCTTGTTGAAAGCCATAGCCTTTTGTGTATTTATTTTCCCTCCCTTCCTTCATACTTTGCATACCATTGCCGAATCATTTGGCCTCTCATTCCCTCTGCTTTGTTTACAAGTCCCTGAAGCCGAACCTATTCCTTGTGGTGGCCGATTATTGGTTGGGCAAAGGTTGGAGCGTTGGGTCGTTTCTTTAGTCGTTGAGAAAGGTAAGGATTTATGTCATTAACCTATCTCTTTTAAATAGTGGTTAATCAAAGGTGGTCTTGGTGTTTGAGGTGGCCGAATGTTCTTAGGCCTTTAATATCGTACTTCTTTTGTGTATAACCAGCGTGAGGGGGCAATTAGGGGCTGTTCAAATTCGGCTACTCAAGGGGTTTTCAGGCAACTTCTTAAGACCGTTGGTGTTTCGGGATCCAAATAGAAAGGGTAAGTGATCCATTGGTAATCGGCCTTAGGCCATTGTATGTGCTTATGTGTTGACCGAATAGTGACTTTGGTTTATAGGGCAGATCGGCAAAAGCAAGGGAAAGCCTTCGGGATCTCAGTTTATTTCGGTAAGAATATTAGTAAGTAACTTAGACTCGTTAATAAGTAGATTATGACTTGTTGATTAATGGTGTGATTCTGATTAAGCTTTTTGATGGAGACCAATACCAGTCAAGAGGGGAAAGGGAAAGCTCCTGTCCCGAAGTTTAAGAAAAGAGCCGTCTCGGTAGTTCGGGATTGGCCACCGGGGTGTGGACGTGCAGCAGAAAACGATAGGCAGATAGCTGTAGTCTCGCTAAGCGATAGCGTCGAAATCGAGGGTTTAGAGCTTCAGGTTATAAGGTGTGTAGTTAGCCATTGTTTCCGGGATTTGCGTGATATTTGCCTATTTTATATGTTTGCTAACAAGTGCAGTTAAATGTGAAAATGGTACCCTTAAGGGGTATGAAGATGATCAGGTTAGTAGCAAAGTTTGTAAATATGTGATCACTGATTTTATTATGTGAGTATGCCTATGATTGTGTTTAATATGTACATGCACCACCTTATCATCATTTTATGTTACATGTGCATGGGTGGGTTTTGAAAGAAGGTACGGGTGTACTTCGAGTACGTGGTTGATGTCAGCTTTGTGCTACATCGTGGATTGGCGCTGACTGAGGTCGCATTGTGGATCTTTGCGATTTAGTTCGCGTGGTTACCTTGATTGATATCGGCTCTATGCCATATCGTGGCTGATGGGTGCTGTGTGCTCCATCGTGGTTGATGTTAGCTACGTGCTACATCATGGATGGCATTGGTTGCCTTTTTGGAGGGAAAAGGAGAGGGTGACTCGATAGTCCCCTGGTGTGTGGTAGGCTGGATAAGGGGGTGTGTAGCGGATGGACCCTAGGTTGGGTTAGGAATCATGTTGCATTATTTTTGTAATAATATGGAAATGGGCCAAGCCCAATATGACATGTGGATAGGTATGTTTTGGGAACATACGTGGAAATGGGCCAAGCCCAGTTGATATGTGGTTTATTGAGGAATGGGCCTAGCCCAGTATTTGAGTATGATTTGAATGTGGGCCAAGCCCAGATTGTGGTAATTGTTAAAATGAATATATATATTACTTGTTGCATTTGATAATTGGGATATTATGTGGCTAGCATGTGGGTGGATATCAGTGGTTTAATTACATACTGAGTCATTATGACTCACCCAATTATTTATCCAACATCGCAGGTGACAGGATGATCGGACCGGGTTGGAGTGGATACAAGGTGGCCCATGCAGAAGATGTTTTACTTCATTTAAGTATTTTATATTATCAATATTTTGGAATTTTACTTGATGTAATAAAGGCCCCTTTGATTTAAAGTACTCTATTTATGATTGTAGGAGTTAATACTATACTTAAAAATATTTTCACAAGAGATTCATATTATACTTATAATAATATTTTATTTCAGAAATTTTCAACACACTTATATTATTTATTAATTTTTAAGTGGACATAATTTTCAAAGTTAACGAATTTTCACGTTTTAATCTAAAGTCAAAGATTTTCAACCGTCTTTCCGCAATGACAGAACCGGATCCGGTCTAGACTCGTGGGCCGGGTTTGGGGATGTTACAGAAAAAACTATTGGAACTCAAAGAACCCTTCAAAGACATTTGGCCCTCTCCTTTTATAGCCACCAACCGAATACTCCTTTCCCCACAGTCCCATTCGGCACCAATTCCTCCCTCTCCTCATCTCCTAACTTTTCTCCTGATAACACCTTAGCGTTATCCGAATTTTCCTCCATTATCAGTTCCCCTTACCACTCAAACACTCCAATGCAAGGGTTCATAATCAACACAACTCTGGCCGTACACCTATGAAAAATAAAACACTCCAAAAATAACTCTCCTAATGCTCGAACCTTGGACCTCCTCAGCTGACAACACGCCACCTTATAGCTCCCCAAGTGACGCCACTTTCCACTAGACCACAAGCCCATTTCTGTCCTATTTTCTCTTAATCTGCTTAAGAGGCCTAATGCCTGAGACTAGGGTCCACTGAAGCAAGAAAAATAATTTTTTCCCTATGGTCTTCCCTATCTCTAAGGCTTCAAATAATCCCAATAATACCTTAAAATTAATAATCTAAGTGCTACTCCTACATACCCACCTCAGTGCACGGAAATTTAGAGCTTCGAGATTTTTGGGGCGTTACAACTTGGTTAGTGTCGTTCTCTTGTTCTTAAAAATTTTAAACGCTCCTATGCCCAAGGCCCAATAGGACCAATTCTACTAGGCCCAAATTCGGGGCGTTACACCCTTCGTGTTATGGATTCCTCTGGTGAATCAAACTCTCTTTTGCTTCCCAAAGACGCAGTGCTCACAGAACTTCAATTTGCTAATGCCTTTTCCATAAAAAATTCCTCTTTTGCTCAATTTTGTCATGCCATTCTCACTCAAATGCCCTAGACGTATATGCCAAACTCTAGTAACATCATCATCTAATAAGGAAGAAGAAGCAACAGATGCATCACCAGTAACAGTTGGACCTTGCAAAACATATAACTTGACAGTCTTTCTCTGCCCTTTCATCACAACGAGGGAACCCTTGCTAATCTTTAGAACCCCACTTTCAGCTGTGTACTTGTGCCCCTTTGAATTAAAAGTACTAAGCAAAATCAAATTCCTCTTCAATTCCGATACATGTTGTATGCCACTAATTGTTCTGACTACTTCATCGAACATCTTGATCATGTCAATACTTGTGATTTTACATAAATCATTATTCCCTATCAAAACAACACCTTCAGACATTGTTTCATATGTTGTAAACCAATCCCGATTGGGACTCTTATGGAATGTGCAACCAAAATCAAGGATCCACTTATCGCTCACTTTAGGGTTGTTAGCAAAAGCAACTAGGAGTTAACCATCAGCTTTACCGGATTGTTCTGGTTGTTTTCCATTTTGATTCATCGCCTCCCTTTTGATCTTATTCTGCAACTTATAGCAATCAGAGTCAATGTACGCTTTCTTTTTGCAGAAGTTAAAGGTTTTACCTCTATTTGAATATCTCGATCTACCCTTAGATTTATGCGAGGATTTTGTTCCTCTATCCTCCCACGATTATTATCAGTATTTTGTTCTTATTTCCCACCAACAATGAGACCCTCTCCCTGAGAGTTGGATCCAAACACAAGATGCTTCATCTTGTTATACGATGTTAAGGAAGCATAGACTTCATCAACTATGAGAGATTCGTGGCTATACAAAATCATATCTCTAAAGTTTGAATAAGATGAGGGCAACAAATTAAATATAATTAACCCTAAATCTTCTTTATTGTACTAAACCTTCATGGCCTCTAGGTTCGAGAGAATGTTTTTAAACACAATTTAGTGTTTGTACACAGATGCACCTTCCTCCAAATGATGAGCATAAAGGCGTTGCTTCATATACAACTTGCTAGTTAGTGTTTTTGATATGCATAGCTACTATAGCTTTGCCCATAATGCAACATCGATTTTCTCTTTCATCACGTCCTGTAGAATTTCATTCGAAAGATACAAATGTAATTGCATTAAAGCCTTTGAATCTTTATGTTTCTTCTCTTCCTCTATCGAAGGCATCTTATCTAACCCTAGCAAGGCATCCTCTAAATCCATCTGTGTAAGAACTGCCTACATTTTTATCTGCCACAATGAGAATCTGGTGTTGCGGTCCAACAACGGAATATTATACTTCATTTTGGCCATTATCGTGATTGAAAACAAACAACCTGAAAAGCTCTGATACCAATTTGTTAAAAACTGAACGTCAATAGTGACAATGTAGAAAGATCGCAAAGAAAAATAAAGATAAATATAACACGGATTTTACGTGGAAACTCTTTCGAGAAAAAAAATCACGAGTAGAGGAGAAGAAAATTTACTACTGTTGAATTTGAATGATACAAGAGGAGTTTCCACTACATCTATTTATAGGTTGAAAAAACCTAATTCTAACCAATATCAAATATATTATGCTAATAAATGCTAAATATATTGTGCTATTAAATACTAAATCTTCTAGAAAGAAAATATATTTTGTTTAACTTGACTTGTAAGCAATCTCTTAGAATTTCGGTCATACAACTCTAACAGACAACTTTATTCTTTTTAGTGAAAACAAGTAAAATAAATAAAAATTGAATTCTAAAATTAAAATTAAAATTTTCAAAAGAAATATCACTTAAAAATATAATGAAATCCTTGCCAAAAAGTAAAACCTCAATTTTGAATTAGCGTAAGGCAAAAGTATTTGTATTGAATTCAAGGATTTTTTTTATAAAGTTTTTGGAGATTATTGTTTAACTTATAAATCATTTTTGGACACCTTGTTGTTTAGTCTTGAGTCATAAAATAAGTTCAGATAGATTTTTTAATTCTTTTTGAAATAGTATATTTTGGATTCAAACTAAATTATTGTAGCTTAAGATACGACTAAAATGATAAAACAATGTAAGTTAAAAGTCCAACCAAAATAAATCTTTAAGCTCACCTTTCTTAAGTATTTCACTTAAATCATAAAAACTAAAACATAAGTTAAAATAAAATAATTAAAAACTTAAATAATATAATTAAAAAATTATCACAAATAAATTAGCATTTATTCACTTATCAAAAGCATAACAAAATACTAATGCATATAAAAATACAAATGTAACTAGAATTAAAAATGTCATTATACACCAATAAAAGAAGCAAATAAGTTTTGGTGAATACAATCTATGCTAACAACAAGAATTAAGAAATATTAAAAACAACAAACCTTTACGCTTGTGCCTTTCTAAAGATAAATAATAGATAAGAAAAATTAAAATAATCAACAAAATATGATCAAGTACTTTAAGGTAAACCGCTCACAAACCTTAAGTTGGCTTGACATAAAGTATTAAATTCACTTCCTCCCCAAACAACACCAACCCTTTTTCTCCAACAAAACCTCTTTTAGAAAGCATTATAATTACAAGTAAATAATCATTTTGAAACTTTAAATTGAAATTTTAAAAATATAATTGTTCTTATCCTATCAATGATGGAGTGTTACACCCATAACCCTTATCCATTGTAGAAATAAGGTTACAGAGTATTACCGTAAAAACGTAACTTAAAACATTCATTTCCAAACATTTCATAAAACTTAGCATGATACAATCAAACACATGTATATCATCCCTTTTTCGAGCCCTCGAGGCCTTAGAAACACTTTAGAAACGATTCGGGACTAAATCGAAAACATATAAAATCTTAAGGAAAATTTTAGAAAAATTAAAACTACAGGGGTCACACAGCCGTGTCACTCACTGAAACACCCCAAACCCGGCCCACGAGCCTCGACCAGATTTGGTATGTTCCTTAAGAAAAACCGGTTCAAATTCGTTTTTTCTTTGAAAACTTTAAGTGATTTTGGGAGAAAACTCGAATTGGGTTGGGCTCAAGTTGAAAACCAATTTATTCTTTTGAAGTCAGGGTTTTATTAAAACTTTGCTTTTAATATTAAAAGACATGCCGATTTTCATTTTAAAGATTTTACCTTTGAATTGAAAACATTTGAATTTAGATGTCATAATATTTGAAGGTTTATTTTAAGAAAATTACTTAACTTTAAATTTGATAAAAATTGTATCGTACTGAAATAAATGACATGCATGCATAAAATAGTTCGTACTATGGCCTTATTACATCAAAACAAACCCAAAATTAAATTTAAAGTGCTTAAATAAAAGAAAATGTCCAAATAATAAAAAAAATTCCTTGCTGAGCATGGCCACCACTAAGCTCCTGCCAACCCCGTCCATCACTGATCATCACTTGAAAAATATTCCCACAACGGGGTGAGTCCAACAGACTCAATGTGTACATCCAACACCAAGGCCCAACAGTTTATGGCATACAAAATCATACATACAATTATTCAAGCATAGATAATGATGCAATTCCCGAACCCAAGCCTAGCTACCATCCGCTACACATCACCCGTACCAACCTGCACACCGTGGGGACTACTAAGTCAACCCTCCATCCGCTACACACCATCGAAGGCAGTCGCTGCAGTCGACGTGCTCATCGCCCTTATAATTTGTGGCATAGCCACCAGATAATATTTCGTGTCATGAGACACCACATTCAGATAATGTGACCGAAGTCACCACATTCAGATATCGTGACAATGGTCACCACATTCACTTCCCCTTTCACAATCACCTATATGCCCATGTCATACAAGTCATACATTAACATGCCTTGTTCTATATATTCACATTCTTATAGGTGCACATAGGTGCCATAGCAGATCATAACATACTCAGAGTAGGAGTAGGAAAGCGTACCTGAGTACTTAGTACCAATGCAAGGTACTTTAGCCATATTTCCACATTCTTATTAACACATGAAATAATTTAAAGCCATAAAACTATTAAGATTTAGTGTGGGGTACACACCTGGTATTAACGTTTTCCTGAAAACCCGAAAACTCGATCGAACGCTTTAGATCCTTAACTCCTACATTCGGCCAACACTAGAAATTTAATGAAAAACCCATTCGGCCATAAAACCAAATCCCAATAGGATTATTGTAATCAAATTCTTACCTTGGTGCCGATTTCACCACTAATCAAATCCCGAAAACTTTATGTTATTCCTTCCTTATAATCGGCTAACACTAGATCACCTTAGCAAGTTAGTTTTCGGCTTTTAAGTAAATAAGAATCAGATCTTAAATCACTAATAGACCTTGGCCGAATATACATAAGTGCTTACCTTGTGATTTGAAATCCCGAAAACTTGCCACTTGTCTTGAGGAGATGTCGAAATACCTATAGGTACATGTTAGATAAATTTCCAACATTTAATCCCAAGTAAACAGCCCTTGGCCGAATGCTATACATGCCTTACCTTAGATCTTAAAAGTCCCAAAAGACTCCTTCTTCCTTGTAGACGACAATCACAGAATCCCGAAGCTTTCCTCCAGAGTTTCGGCCAACATGCATATATGGCATTAGAATCTTGAATTTCGGTTTAAAGAAGAATAATAACAATAGATCCTTACCTTTACTACTATTGTCGACTACTCCCTTGCTTGAATCCTCAGAGAAAATTTCGGCTTTAGCAATTGGGAAAGAAAAGGGATGAAACTTACAAGGGTTCGGCAACTATGGTATTTTGATTTAGGAATTTTGGCAAGGATGAACCTTTGGGAGGGAGAGATTCAGCCTAAGAAGAATGGAATGAAAAGGTGAGAAGAGGA
The DNA here is from genome assembly GCA_005393395.2 of Gossypium australe. Classification (NCBI taxonomy): domain Eukaryota; kingdom Viridiplantae; phylum Streptophyta; class Magnoliopsida; order Malvales; family Malvaceae; genus Gossypium; species Gossypium australe. Next base: position 61,461,213 of record CM016614.1, on the reverse strand, counting down.
AAAAAAAAATGAAGAAATCGGCAATGCTTCCCTGAGTTTTTGGCTTCGACAAAATAAAAGAGAGAAAAAGAGTGACTGAAACAGAGGCTCAAAGCTTTATGAATTTCGGCTATCCCTCCTATACACACCTAGCCGAATTTGTCACCTAAGACCCCCTTAGCCGGCCAACTCTTCTTCCCCTTATCCAATCCCCTATTTTCTCCCCTCTTTACCCTTTCAATAATTTAATTAAATCCTCATTTATCTCTTATCCTCCCATACAAAATAAAAAGATAATTAATCCATAATTATCACACCCTTTAGCCGAATCTTAAAAAGAATAAAACTCATCTTTTAAGTGCCTTGATGCCGTCCATCTCTTCCCCCTCTCCTTGGTGCAAACATGCAAAATAAAATCCCTATTTTTGCTTCCTTGGTGATTCGAACACAAGCCCTTTCCCCCCTAGCATATGGCGTCACACACTAAGGCCCTAAGTGGCGCCTTGTAGCCACTTTACCAAGCCCAATTTCATGTCATATCTTCCTTATTTATTTTCTTAAGGCCTATCAGGCTTATCTCCCTCTTTTAGAATTAAAATCAAATAATTCCTAAGGCACTTGACTACACACTGAGGTTCACAAAATTCATGATGCACATACACAACACACATAAGCATGCTATTTCATATAATTGAGCATAAATGCACAAGCCATAGTTCAGGATATTACAGTTCTACCCCCTTAAAATAATTTCGTCCTCGAAATTACCTGGCTGAAATAAGTGAGGGTATTGCTGTCTCATTGCCTCTTCTGGCTCCCACGAAGCTTCTTCCGATCCATGGTTTCTCCATAATATTTTGACTAGAGGAACTGACTTCCTTCGTAGCACTTTCACATCTCGTTCTAGAATCTGAATCGGCTCCTCCTCATAGGACAAATCTGGCCTTAGTTCCACCTCTTCAATCGGAACCACATGAGATGGATCCGATCGATAACGACGTAGCATGGACACATGGAATACGTCGTGCATCTGCTTCAATTCTGGTGGCAACTCCAACTGATATGCCACTGGTCCAATCCGCTTCAAAACCTTATAAGGTCCTATAAACCTTGGACTTAACTTCCCTTTGCGACCAAATCTCATCACCTTCTTCCAAGGTGAAACTTTGAGAAACACTTGATCTCCCACATCGAATTCTATTTCCTTTCGTTTGAGATCTGCATACGATCTCTGCCTATCAGATGCTTCCTTCAACCGAGGTCGAATTATCTCAACCTTTTCCTCCGATTCTGCCACTAACTCCGGACCCAAAACTCGACGTTCCCCTAATTCCTTCCAACAAGTAGGAGTGTGACACTTCCGTCCATACAGTGCTTCATATGGTGCCATCCGAATACTGGCCTGATAGCTGTTGTTATAGGCAAACTCCGCTAAAGGCAAATATTCTTCCCAACTTCCTCTAAAGTCTATCACACAGCCTCTCAACATATCTTCCAACACTTGGATTACTCGTTCAGATTGCCCGTCAGACTGTGGATGAAAAGCCGTAGTGAAATCTAACTTGGTGCCTAAAGCTTGATGTAGAGCTTTCCAAAACCGAGAAGTAAACCTTGGGTCCCTATCCGAGATGATCGATACCGGTACTCCATGCAACCTTACAATATCTGCCACATATAACTTTGCCAACTTCTGCAAGGAATAGTCAACCCGCACTGGAATGAAATGCGCGGACTTTCTCAAACGATCCACTATCACCCATACCGAGTCCTTCTTAGTAGGCGTAAGAGGAAACCCACTAACGAAGTCCATGGTAATTCGCTCCCACTTCCACTGCGGAATCCTTATCGGTTGAAGTAATCCTGATGGAACTTGGTGTTCAGCCTTAACTTGCTGACACGTTAAACACTTGCCAACAAATTCGGTAACTTCTCTCTTAAGTACAGGCCACCAAAACTGTTCCCTTAAATCCCTATACAACTTACTTCCTCCAGGATGCATAGCATAAGGGCTACTATGAGATTCCTGAAGTATTCTCTGTCTTAACTCCTGATCCTTAGGCATATAGACCTTACCCTTAAAACACAATACTCCCTCGTTGCTAATATCATAACCTTCTAACTCTCCATTCTGCACTTGTCATAGCTTAGTACTTAAATCATCATCAACCAACTGTCCCTCTTTCACCTCGTTCAACCATGTTGGCTTAACTTGCAGCTCTGCCAGCAGACTTCCATAATCATATAAGCTCAAATGTGCAAACATCACCCTCAGATCGGACACAACCTTCCGACTTAGGGCATCTGCCACTACATTTGCGTTGCCCGGATGATACTCTATTGAACAATCATAGTCCTTCAATAGTTCCACCCACCTTCGCTGTCTTAGGTTCAACTCCTTCTGAGTCAACAGATACTTAAGGCTCTTGTGGTCTGTGTAGATCACTGACTTCTCACCATAAAGATAATGCCTCCACACCTTAAGAGCAAAGACCACAGCCGCCAATTCCAACTCATGAGTTGGGTAGTTAATCTCATGTGACCTTAGTTGCCGAGACGCATAAGCGTTTACTTTCCCGTCTTGCATCAGAACACACCCTAATCCGATATGAGAAGCGTCACAATTCACCACAAAATCCTTTCCTGCCTCCGGTTGAATCAAGACCGGAGCTTCAGTCAAGACCCTCTTAAGCTTCTCAAAGCTCTCCTGTTGCTTATCTGTCCATACAAAAGGTACTTCCTTTCTCAACAACTTCGTCAAAGGTGCGGCTATTGATGAGAACCCTTCCACAAACCTTCTGTAGTAGCCTGCCAAACCCAAGAAACTACGAACCTCAGCCACAGACTTAGGTGGTTTCCAATCCAACACCGCCTCAATCTTCCTAGGATCCACCCTTATTCTTTCAGCAGACACCACATGTCCTAAGAACGCAACTTCCTTAAGCCAAAATTCACACTTGCTGAATTTGGCATAGAGCTTCTTTTCCCTCAACACTTGTAACACAATCCGTAGATGCTCATCATGCTCCTCCTCAGACTTAGAATACACAAGGATGTCGTCGATGAACACAACGACGAACCTATCCAAGTATGGTTGAAAAACCCGGTTCATCATATCCATGAACGCAGCTGGGGCGTTCGTCAACCCAAACGGCATTACTACGAACTCAAAGTGCCCATACCTTGTCCGAAAAGCTGTCTTGTGAATATCCACCTCCTTCACCTTAAGCTGATGATATCCAAACCTTAAATCTATCTTCGAGAACACCGTTGCCCCCTTAAGCTGATCGAACAAGTCGTCTATCCTTGGCAAAGGATACTTGTTCTTGATAGTCAGCTTGTTCAACTGACGATAGTCTATGCACATACACATAGTTTCGTCCTTCTTCTTCACGAACAAGACCGGTGCTCCCCATGGAGACACACTGGGCCGGATAAACCCACGATCAAGCAATTCTTGGATTTGAGCCTTGAGCTCAACCAACTCCTTAGGTGCCATTCTGTACGGAGTGATTGACACAGGAGCTGTTCCCGGCAGCAGATCAATTCCAAACTCCACCTCCCTATCTGGGGGTATTCCAGGTAATTCCTCTGGAAACACATCTTCAAAGTCCCTTACAGTTTGAACTCCACTAACACCTTCCTCCTCCTTATCCAACGCACTAACAAAGGCCAGAAATGCCTTGCACCCTTTCCGGACCATCTTATCAGCCTTTAAAGCAGAAACTACGTTAGACAAGTAGTTTCTTCTTTCTTCGATCATAACAACTTCCTTATCCTCTGGAGTCCTCAACTCCATTTGCTTAGCCGCACAATCCAGTATGGCTCGATGCTCTACTAGCCAGTCCATTACAAGTATGAGATCGAACTCTCTGAAAGGTAGTTCCATTAAGTCGGCAGAAAATACTACTCCTTGAATTTCTAGAGGTACACTCCGAAAGATCTTGTTCACCACTACAGTTTGACCTAGTGGGCTTACTACAGTCATCTCCCTATCAGAAAGTTCAGAGGCTATGTCTAGAGTTTCAACTACTCTACATGCAACATACGAATGGGTCGAGCCTACATCAATCAAAGCAAAATAAGGCTTGCCACAAATAAGGAACGTACCGGTTATGACGTCCGGCGCATCTCTATCTTCCCTACGGCGAACTGCATATACCAAGCCCGACTGCCTCGCCTCCGTATTACCAACACCTCTCCCAGGTGTCCCACGTCCTTTTCCAGCACCATTACCTCGACCATTCGGACCACGGCCTCGCTGAGGCTGCTGTCCACCTCTACCAGCCTAATTAACATTCTGAGATACTGGTCGATTCCCCTCTGGTTTCATAGGACAGCCCTTGATCATATGGTCCTTTGACCCACACTTAAAGCATCCTCCTGTCTTCTTCTAACATTCTCCTAAGTGCTTCTTCCCACGCTGATCACAAGTACGATATTGCCCTCAAGTACTAGCTTCCTGACCTCGCGGCCCATCAATTCTAGGCCTTTTCTGAACATTCCCAGCTGACCCTGACGGCCCAAATCCTCTTTTCTGCTTATTCTGATCAGAGTGCTGCCTTACAAAGTCCTTAATCCCTTCCGCTATCCTAGCTTTTTCTACTAACGCAGAAAACTCTCGCTCTTGATGTGGAGCAACTAACAACCTCAGGTCATCCCTTAGTCCGTCCACAAACTAGACACACCGCTCATGCTCTGTAGCCACTACTCCTCGAGCATATCGGCTCAACCTTAGAAATTCAGCTTCGTACTCTGCCACGGACTTGTTCCCTTGAACCAGCCCCAGAAAAGCCTTCCTCTACGCATCAGTATATCTGGTTTCAACATACTTCTTTTGATATGCCACCTTAACATATTCCCAAGTAAGATCCTCAGCTGTGGCACCATCCTGAACTGTTAACCACCATTGATACGCTTCATCACGTAGCAGCGCCACTATCCCTTTCAGTTTCTCCTCAGGGGTCAGATCCAGCTCCTCCATAATTCGTTCCGTCGCCTCTAACCAATATTCAGCTATACTGGGTGCCACCCCAGATACTCCACGAAATACTTCAGCCCTATTGGCTCGGAGTCGCTCGGGTACAGATTTCCGAGCTCTCATATTTCCACCTGCACCAGCCACCATTTCAAGAACCCGCAGCACAGCCTGCGATACAACATCATCCCCCGTCTGTGCTTGCTGCTCAACACCAACAGCTGGTGGTGGTACCTCATTTTCAGACCCTTGACCCGATCTAACGGGTTCCGACACGGCCATTCTGCCTCTACTGCGTCCTCGCACATTACGACCACGTCCCCTAGAGCTCATGTCTATGTTGGCGCTGTAACATCCTGGAAAGGGCCTATGCATTTTCAGTCTAACTGTACGAAATGACAAGTCTTAAGCACTATGAATAAATTTTTGATATTTTTGGAAACTCAGAAATGTATGAAAATGAATTGGAAATGAACATTTTTGGAAACCTGGAAATGCATGGACATGAACATTTTTGGAAACCTAGAAATGCATAGACATGAACATTTTTGGAAACTAGGAAATGTAAGGAAATGATTCAAAAATGGAAAGTGAACATTTCTGGAAACTTGGAAATGTAAGAAAATGGCAAGTTTACAGAGCCGATCGAAAATTTTAGGAAACTTAGAAATGACCTAGAAATGTCAAATTTTAAAGTTTAAAATAGGAAATTAGGGCAAGGAGGCCTTAAAAGAAAAAGTTGGAGAAATTTGACACACAAACAGGCTTGGAAAAGTGGCCTGAAGATGCCACTTAGGGCCTCTGGAAATGGCGCCACATGCAAGGGTGTTGGGCCTGAGTTCGAGTCACTTGGGAAGCAAATAAAGAAAGTTTTATTTTTGTTTCCAGAAGCACAAGGAGTGGACGGCAAGGCATCTAGAAAAAAGAGAGGTTTATCCTCTTTAAAATTCGGCTATTAAGTGATAAATAAGGGATTTTTTTTTAGATTTTTAAATTGGATTATTTAGAAGAGATAAATACTGGATTAAATCCTTTTATTTATCATATTAAAAAGATAATGTTATCAGATAGAGGAGTGGTGGCCAAGTAAGGGACTCCTTAGCTGATAATTTTGCCTATAAAAGGAAGGAAGGAGGGCTACTCATCAATTTGTTTCTTTCTCTGCTCTGCCGAAAATTTCCTGGCAAACTCTCTCTGCCGAATTTTCTTCTCCTCTTTTCTTCTTCTTTTCTCTTCTACTGTCAAGCCGAAACCTCTTTGATTCCTGTTTAAGTCTCCATAGCTGAATCTCTGTGGCTTCAATCAAGGGTGCCGTCGACTGTGGTGATAAGGTAAGAATAATGGATTCTTGTTGTTTATTCTCTTTCAACCAAGATTTGGGAACTGATTCTTTTGGTTGTCTTTTGGCCGAATATTAAAGGAGGAATTCCGGGATTTCAGATCTAAGGATTTAAGGTAAGAAAAGCATGGTTTAGGCTAGAGGCCAATTGATTTAAGATTATTAAGTGATATGGAAATCAGATCTAACATATGTGTGTAGGGATTTCAACATCTCCATAGCCAAGGGTTACTTTTCGGGATTTGAAATCACAAGGTATGTGTTTAAGATATTCGGCCAAGGCTATTTTAAATATTTAGATTTATTATCAGAAGCCGAAAACTAACCTGTGGAGTAATATAGTGTTTAGCCGAATTCACAAGGGAGGAATACAAAGATCCGGCCCTTGATTCTTAAAATCAATTCAGTTACAAGGTAAGTAATACAAATCCTAGTATTTGGAAAAATGGCCGAATGGTCTTTTAAATAGTAAGTGATTAACTTATGTAGGATTTGAGATCTAAATCTGTAATCGGTTCTCTTCGGGATTTTCGAGGACTTCATTAAGCGAATCAGGTGTGTACTCCAGACTACTTTGTAATATGAATTATGGTTGCATGTATTAAAATATATGTTAATGAAAATATGAGCATGGCTAAGGTACCATGTTAAGGTACTAAGTACTCAGGTACGTTTCCTACTTCTACTAGGAATATGAAATATGTTATTCATAACATGAGAATATGATAAGAATGTGAACTATGTTATATTATGCATATTAATGTTTATGGGGCATATGGTTGTATATTGAAAGGGGAAGTGAAAAGTGGTGATTTAAGACCACAGTAATCTGAAAAGTGGTGACTTACGACCACAGTAATCTGAAAAGTGGTGATCTAAGACCACAGTAATCTGAAAAGTGGTTTCTTAAAACCACAGATACGGAGCCTTAAGCCTGCAAATTGGTGTGTAGCGGAAGGAGGGTCGACTTAGTAGTCCCCACAGTGTGTTTGGCAGGTACGGGGGTGTGTAGCGGATGGACAATTAGGTTTGGGTTTGGGAATGCATCATAACTTGTATTTTATGATTGAATGTATTGTATGCCTGATTCTATTACGATTTAGTGCCACGTACACATTGAGTCTGGTTGACTCACCCCGTTGGGGAAATATTCTTTTCAGGTGATGAGCAGTAATGGACCGGGTCGGCAAGAGCTAAAGGTGGCCATGCATCGCAAGGAGAAATTTAAAGACTTGGGCTTTTATTTTACTCAGTACTTAAATTTTATTTTGGGTTTTGATTGATGTAATAAGGCCATGAGGCCCAAGTAGGATTTCTTTATTTCTATTTAAACTTTTAATTTACTATGTTACGAACTATTTTTGATTAAAGTTCAACTTAAGAATTATTTATTTAAAAATAAACCCTAAACTGTTTTGTCATCGTAATTAAATGATTTCTAAGTAAATAAGTGGGTTTCGATCTAAGCCCAACCCAAAACAATATTTTTCAAAAAATTACACAAATTTTCTCTAAGTAACAAAGAACTTTGAAACTGATTTTCTTAAGGAACATACCAGATCCGGTTCAGGCTCGTTGGCCGGATGTGGGGTGTTTCAGTTTGGTATCAGAGCTCAGTTTTAAACTCTCGGCCTGTGGGCTAAGGCCCAAAATGTCTTCAAAGCGAGCCAAATGATTTTCCTTGAAATTAAACAGGTTTTCTTGCATGGCACCTAAGTCTCCGACCCGAAGTCCACCAGGTAAGTACCCCTAACTATTTGGGTGATTATGTGAATTATGTTGTGAATATTAGAAGGGTAGAAAAGGCATGGAACGTAGAATAGTATGATAGGAACTTGAACCCTAGGATTAGACTACTCAAACACAAAACACATAAGACTTAATGCACTAAACAAACCTATGGCTAGGTCACTGAGCTGGGGTGTGGTAGCCCCTGTACGCATGTCTAGGATTGGATCCGGAAGAGCCTGGTATTTAAGTAGTCCTAGTGACTCACCTCCTCTTCGCAGGAATCCTACCTGGTGCGTAGCTTCGGTTCACCCTAACTCAGAGGGCTCAGTAGGTGTGGCAACCTCTGTGCGCATGTCTAGGAATGGTTTCGGTGGGAGCTTGGTATTTAAGCAGTCCGCGTGACTTACCTCCTCTCCACTCGAATCCTGCCTGGTGCGTAGCTTTGGTTCACCCTGACCAAGAGGGCTCGGCCATAGGCTAAACATAATGACTAAAACCCGAAAGGGAACTAGCCATGTTTTTCCTAAAAAAAAAAAGAAGAACAAAACAAAAAACCCCAGTTTTGAAATTCTCAAAACTTTCTTTTGAATTTGATAAAACCATCTTTATAAAATTTTCTGAAAAATTTCTGATTTGTGAAAATTACAAAAATGCCCCTAGTGGCAAAATTACCAAAATGCCCTTGATTTACAAAATATGAACCTACCTAACAGTTTTGCCAAAATTTCCTTATTTTATAAGTGTTCACAAACCCTAATTTGCAAACTATCAAAAATACCTTGGTTTTGAAAAAAATTTCAAAATTGCCCCTAACTTACAAAATGACCAAAATGAACCCGGTTTCCGAAATTTTTGCAAACATCACCATTTGAAAAGGGAAACTCAAAAAAAAAAGAACCCTCAAAGTTTTACAACTTTTGAAATATCCCTAACTTATTAAATTTTACAAATTTACCCTGGTTTTTGGAAAATTACCGAAATACCCCCGTGGTAAAAAATTTCCGAAATACCCCTGGATTTCAAAATTTTTCCAAAATTACCCCGGGACTTTAAAATTACCAAAATATTTCCGACAAAATCATCAAGGAACTTTTTATCTTGAAAAATTACAAAAATACCCCTGTAGGACAAAATTACGGAATACCCCTGGGTAGTGGAAACACAATAACGATGAAAATTACAACGTTCCTCTGAATGAACAAAAGTTCATGCTTGTTTGATGGATGAATGAATGAATGGAAAGACTGTATGCTTGTGTGAATACGAAAGAACCACTCCTAAAACTCTTGTCATAAAACTTCTTCGCAAGTAAATAAGTGGAACAATGACTAATTCATAAAACTTCTTAATCAGATCTCGACATTAGAAAATGAGCTCTAGAGGACGTGGTCATCGTGGAAGAGGTAGAGGAAGAATGACTAGGTTGGAACCCATTAGATCGGGTCAAGGATCAGATAATGAAGTACCATCGCCACCACCACCCCCAGCTGTTAATGTTGAGCAGCAGGCTCAGACGGGGGAAGATGCTGTGTCACAGGCTGTGCTGCGAGTTTTGGAATTGGTGGCTGGTGCGGGTGGAAATTTGGGAACACGTAAGTCTGTGCCTGAACGGCTCCGAGCTAATGGAGCCGAGGTGTTTCGTGGAGTGTCTGGAGTAGCACCCAGTACAGCTGAGTACTGGTTGGAAGCAACGGAGCGCATCATGGATGAGCTTGATCTGACCCCTGAGGAAAAGTTAAAGGGAATGGTGGCACTGTTACGCGATGAAGCGTATCAATGGTGGTTAACTGTACGGGATGGTGCCACGGCTGAGGATCTGACCTGGGAGTACGTTAAGGAAGCGTACCAAAAGAAGTATGTGGGAACCAGGTACACTGATGAGCAACGGAAAGCTTTTCTGGGGCTGGTCCAAGGAAACAAGTCTGTTGCAGAATATGAAGCAGAATTCCTGAGGTTGAGCCGGTACGCTAAAGGTGTCGTGGCGACTGAGCATGAGCGCTGTGTCCGTTTTGAGGACGGGCTAAGGGATGATATGAGACTGTTGATAGCACTGCATCAAGAGCGGGAATTTTCTGCGTTAGTGGAAAAGGCTAAAGTGGCTGAAGGAATTAAGGATTCTACAAGGCAGAACACTGATCGGAATAGGCCAGAAAGAGGTTTTGGATCGTCTGGCTCATCTGGGAATAAGAGGCCTAGAGTTGATGGGCCGCGAGGTCAGCAAGTTGGTTCAGAAGGGCGGTATCGACCTTGTGATGTGTGTGGAAAGACGCATTTGGGAGAGTGTTGGATGAAAACAGGAGGATGTTTTAGGTGTGAGTCCAAGAACCATGTGGTCAAGGAATGTTCTAAGATCTTAGATGAAAGCCAACTGACAACTCAGAATGTTAGTCAGACGGGTAGAGGAGGACAGCAGCATCAGCAAGGTCGTGGATCGAACCATGGAGGAAATGGTTTGGGCCGTGGACGTGAAGCACCAAGAAGAGGTGCTGAAGGTGCAGACGCGAAGCAACCAAGGTTGGTTTATGCAGTTGGCCGTCGCGAGGAGGAAGATGTGCCAGATGTGAAACGGGTACGTTCCTTATTTTTGGAATACCTTTAATTACTTTGCTTGTTATAGGGTTAGCTTATTCTTGTATTGCTGGTGAAGTGACTGAAACTTTGGATGTGAACCTAGAGAATGTGCCTAGAAAGTATAATAGTTCTTTAGGATCAGAGTGCGCAGCAATAGCGTAGTGGGGTGAGTTAGACCGTACGATTATTCGTTAGTAAGTAATTTCGAGGACAAAATTATTTTAAGGGGGGTAGAACTGTAACATCCTGGAAAGGGCCTATGCATTTTCAGTCTAACTGTATGAACTGACAAGTCTTAAGCACTATGAATAAATTTTTGATATTTTTGGAAACTCAGAAATGTATGAAAATGAATTGGAAATGAACATTTTTGGAAACCTGGAAATGCATGGACATGAACATTTTTGGAAACCTAGAAATGCATGGACATGAACATTTTTGGAAACCTAGAAATGCATAGACATGAACATTTTTGGAAACTAGGAAATGTAAGGAAATGATTCAAAAATGGAAAGTGAACATTTCTGGAAACTTGGAAATGTAAGAAAATGGCAAGTTTACAGAGCCGATCGAAAATTTTAGGAAACTTAGAAATAACCTAGAAATGTCAAATTTTAAAGTTTAAAATAGGAAATTAGGGCAAGGAGGCCTTAAAAGAAAAAGTTGGAGAAATTTGACACACAAACAGGCTTGGAAAAGTGGCCTGAAGATGCCACTTAGGGCCTCTGGAAATGGCGCCACATGCAAGGGTGTTGGGCCTGAGTTCGAGTCACTTGGGAAGCAAATAAAGAAAGTTTTATTTTTGTTCCCAGAAGCACAAGGAGTGGAAGGCAAGGCATCTAGAAAAAAAAGAGGTTTATCCTCTTTAAAATTCGGCTATTAAGTGATAAATAAGGGATTTTTTTTAGATTTTTAAATTGGATTTTAAAGAGGATAAACCTCTTTTTTTTCTAGATGCCTTGCCTTCCACTCCTTGTGCTTCTGGAAATAAAAATAAAACTTTCTTTATTTGCTTCCCAAGTGACTCGAACTCAGGCCCAACACCCTTGCATGTGGCACCATTTCCAGAGGCCCTAAGTGGCATCTTCAGGCCACTTTTCCAAGCCTGTTTGTGTGTCAAATTTCTCCAACCTTTTCTTTTAAGGCCTCCTTGCCCTAATTTCCTATTTTGAACTTTAAAATTTGACATTTCTAGGTCATTTCCAAGTTTCCTAAAATTTTCGATCGGCTCTGTAAACTTGCCATTTTCTTACATTTCCAAGTTTCCAGAAATGTTCACTTTCCATTTTTGAATCATTTCCTTACATTTCTTAGTTTCCAAAAATGTTCATGTCTATGCATTTCTAGGTTTCCAAAAATGTTCATGTCCATGCATTTCCAGGTTTCCAAAAATGTTCATGTCCATGCATTTCCAGGTTTCCAAAAATGTTCATTTCCAATTCATTTTCATACATTTTTGAGTTTCCAAAAATATCAAAAATTTATTCATAGTGCTTAAGATTAGTATGTAATTTCGAGGACAAAATTATTTTAAGGGGGTAGAACTGTAACATCCTGGAAAGGGCCTATGCATTTTCAGTCTAACTGTACGAAATGACAAGTCTTAAGCACTATGAATAAATTTTTGATATTTTTGGAAACTCAGAAATGTATGAAAATGAATTGGAAATGAACATTTTTAGAAACCTGGAAATGCATGGACATGAACATTTTTGGAAACCTGGAAATGCATGGACATGAACATTTTTGGAAACCTAGAAATGCATAGACATGAACATTTTTGGAAACTAAGAAATGTAAGGAAATGATTCAAAAATGGAAAGTGAACATTTCTGGAAACTTGGAAATGTAAGAACATGGCAAGTTTACAGAGCCGATCAAAAATTTTAGGAAACTTGGAAATGACCTAGAAATGTCAAATTTTAAAGTTTAAAATAGGAAATTAGGGCAAGGAGGCCTTAAAAGAAAAAAGTTGGAGAAATTTGACACACAAACAGGCTTGGAAAAGTGGCCTGAAGATGCCACTTAGGGCCTCTGGAAATGGCGCCACATGCAAGGGTGTTGGGCCTGAGTTCGAGTCACTTGGGAAGCAAATAAAGAAAGTTTTATTTTTGTTCCCAGAAGCACAAGGAGTGGAAGGCAAGGCATCTAGAAAAAAAAAGGTTTATCCTCTTTAAAATTCGGCTATTAAGTGATAAATAAGGGATTTTTTTTAGATTTTTAAATTGGATTATTTAGAAGAGATAAATACTGGATTAAATCCTTTTATTTATCATATTAAAAAGATAAAGTTATCAGATAGAGGAGTGGTGGCCAAGTAAGGGACTCCTTAGCTGATAATTTTGCCTATAAAAGGAAGGAAGGAGGGCTACTCATCAATTTGTTTCTTTCTCTGCTCTGCCGAAAATTTCCTGGCAAACTCTCTCTGCCGAATTTTCTTCTCCTCTTTTCTTCTTCTTTTCTCTTCTACTGTCAAGCCGAAACCTCTTTGATTCCTGTTTAAGTCTCCATAGCCGAATCTCTGTGGCTTCAATTAAGGGTGCCGTCGACTGTGGTGATAAGGTAAGAATAATGGATTCTTGTTGTTTATTCTCTTTCAACCAAGATTTGGGAACTGATTCTTTTGGTTGTCTTTTGGCCGAATATTAAAGGAGGAATTTCGGGATTTCAGATCTAAGGATTTAAGGTAAGAAAAGCATGGTTTAGGCTAGAGGCCAATTGATTTAAGATTATTAAGTGATATGGAAATCAGATCTAACATATGTGTGTAGGGATTTCAACATCTCCATAGCCAAGGGTTACTTTTCGGGATTTGAAATCACAAGGTATGTGTTTAAGATATTCGGCCAAGGCTATTTTAAATATTTAGATTTATTATCAGAAGCCGAAAACTAACCTGTGGAGTAATATAGTGTTTAGCCGAATTCACAAGGAAGGAATACAAAGATCCGGCCCTTGATTCTTAAAATCAATTCAGTTACAAGGTAAGTAATACAAATCCTAGTTGTGTTTGGAAAAATGGCCGAATGGTCTTTTAAATAGTAAGTGATTAACTTATGTAGGATTTGAGATCTAAATCTGTAATCGGTTCTCTTCGGGATTTTCGAGGACTTCATTAAGCGAATCAGGTGTGTACTCCACACTACTTTGTAATATGAATTATGGTTTCATGTATTAAAATATATGTTAATGAAAATATGAGCATGGCTAAGGTACCATGTTAAGGTACTAAGTACTCAGGTACGTTTCCTACTTCTACTAGGAATATGAAATATGTTATTCATAACATGTGAATATGATAAGAATGTGAACTATGGTATATTATGCATATTAATGTTTATGGGGCATATGGTTGTATATTGAAAGGGGAAGTGAAAAGTGGTGATTTAAGACCACAGTAATCTGAAAAGTGGTGACTTACGACCACAGTAATCTGAAAAGTGGTGATCTAAGACCACAGTAATCTGAAAAGTGGTTTCCTAAAACCACAGATGCGGAGCCTTAAGCCTGCAAATTGGTGTGTAGCGGAAGGAGGGTCGACTTAGTAGTCCCCACGGTGTGTTTGGCAGGTACGGGGGTGTGTAGCGGATGGACAATTAGGTTTGGGTTTGGGAATGCATCATAACTTGTATTTTATGGTTGAATGTATTGTATGCCTGATTCTATTACGATTTAGTGCCACGTACACATTGAGTCTGGTTGACTCACCCCGTTGGGGAAATATTTTTTTTCAGGTGAAGAGCAGTAATGGACCAGGTCGGCAGGAGCTAAAGGTGGCCATGCATCGCAAGGAGAAATTTAAAGACTTGGGCTTTTATTTTACTCAGTACTTAAATTTTATTTTGGGTTTTGATTGATGTAATAAGGCCATGAGGCCCAAGTAGGATTTCTTTATTTCTGTTTAAACTTTTAATTTACTATGTTACGAACTATTTTTGATTAAAGTTCAACTTAAGAATTATTTATTTAAAAATAAACCCTAAATTGTTTTGTCATCGTAATTAAATGATTTCTAAGTAAATAAGTGGGTTTCGATCTAAGCCCAACCCAAAACAATATTTTTCAAAAAATTACACAATTTTCTCTAAGTAACAAAGAACTTTGAAATCGATTTTCTTAAGGAACATACCAGATCCGGTTCAGGCTCGTGGGCCGGATGTGGGGTGTTTCACGCGCTTTAATCTGATTAAGAAATTTTATGAATTAGCCTTTATTCCACTGATTATTCGCGAAGAAATTTTATGTAAAGAGTTTAGGAGTAATTCTTTCGATCAATCAAAGTTCAAGTTTTCTATCCTAATTCAAAGAAAACACATCCATTCCGTAATATCTCCCATACACATTCACTCTTCGTACATTTTTGGTCTTTTCCTATCCCAGGGGTATTTTCATCATTTGTCCTACAGGGGTATTTTGGTATTAAATCGGGGTCAATTTGAAAAATCTCTATAAATCAAAGGTGTTTCGAAACTTAGGGTTCTTTTTGCGAATTTGTTTTCCAAATCAGTGTTGTTGCAGAAATTTTGGAAATTGGGGGTCATTTTGGTAATTTTGTAAACCAGGGGAAATTTGGTAAATTTTCAAATCAGGGTATCTTGGATTTTCGCTAAACAGGGTTTTTGGATACTTTTGCAAAGTAAGAAAATTTTATTGAAACCAAGGGTAATATGGAAATTTCAGAAACCAAGGGCATTGTTGTAATTTTACCACTAGGGGTATTTTAGTAATTTTGTAAATCAAGAATATTTCAGGTGAATTTTGTAAAAATAGTTTTTACAGATTAAAAAGGGTAATTTTAAGAGTTTTAAAACTAGCGTTCTTATAAAAATACGGCTAGTCCCTTTCGGGTTTTAGTTATTGGGTTTAGCCTATGAATAAGTCCTCTTGGTTAGGGTGAACCGAAGTGATACAGGCAAGCCCGGGGCATCCACCGACTTTTCAAGTCGACGAAGCTCGACACCAAATCTTTATTTTTATGCTTTAAATAAAATTGAGTCTTTTAATTACGGGAAATTAAATTGCTGATTTTAATTAAATAAATTAAACACCTTAATTTATTTAATTAATTTTTGGTTTACAGCAAATTAATTTTTAATTTTTCTTAGTCTAAATTAATTTTGTTTCATGTTTTAATTGATGTTTTAAAGTTGTTTAAAGTAAAATTAAAGTGCAGATTTTTTTTTAAATAGGGGCTGCCATTTTTAGCTAAATGGCATTTAAAGTGTCCATAAAAGTGTCCTAATGTTCAGCTGAAATTTTGGACAACCTAAAGGCCTCATCTAATTCATGTTTCTTAGCTTAAAACATGTTTTAAAAGTGTTCTTTGCTGCTGGAAACTTAAAACCCGAAATTGTCATGTGCAGGTATTTTTTGGGGGCATCTTTTAAAAGCATGTGCAGCAACTCCACTAAAGGAGCCTTGGGAGCATACAAGGGACATTGGGGGCTGCTTTTGTGCTCCCCAACACGTCCATTAAGGGAACAATTTGCAGCAATTTGGGGACATATTCAAATGACATGCTGGTGCATATTTCTAGCAAACATGTTGGCCAAAAATCAATGGAATGTTGGTCACCAAATTGATGCTTGTTTTTGGACGAAAATTGATGATAAATGCTGCCACTTTTCAGCCAAATTAATGGAGACACAAAAGAATGATATTTGGGTTCTCCAAGGCACATTAAAGGAAGTGAAACATGTTGGAAGAATTAAAGAAATCAGCAGCATGCATGATGTGTTTGGACGGCATTGAATAGAGCAAAAGTAGGCTGACCTTTGGTGTTTTCAAGGGGACAAGGCTTGGCCGAATTTTAAGGAGGATGTTGGAATAGCAAAAAGCATGCGTGAGGCACCATAAAATGCCATGTTGGAGCATGTTTGAATGCCTTTTTCGTGAACTACAAAAAGGCTGACTTTTTCAACTTTCAAGGCTGTCTAGGGACAATTTCGTGAATGATAAAGTGAGCCTAATTCAATGGCTGTTGGGTTTTGTTTGCTTCGTGCAAACAAAGGACACATTTAAGCATGCATTTAAGGGGTCAATTCGTGAATCAAGGAGGCTGATTGTTGGCGTCTCCAAGGTGCCTTTTACAGCATGCTAATCCTTTTTTTTAAGACCCCTAGGACATGGCAAAAGCCATTCGGCACCCAAGAGCAAACCACACAAGTTCCTAGGCCGAATATTAAGGGAACATAAGCATGACCATTGGAATTCCCCTTGGCCGAATATCAAGGAATATTTTCATGATTTTTAATGCTCCATGCATGGGCATTAAATGCAATGGCTGATGGGGTTTTGTGAATTCCTTTCACACGTCCAAGGTTGCCTAGAACAAGACAAAGACATGTAGCATCCCAAGGCAATCCATGGCATTTCTCTAGGCCGGGTATTGAGGGGTCATCCAACCCTTTTTCCCTCTTCAAGAATTTGGCTGCACCAAGCCTCTTTTTTAGGAAATGATTTTCGGGATTCATGAAGAAATATGGACAGCAACTAAGGGGCCGAAAATGCTAGATTAACCTAGGACATTAAGGGCTGAATTTTATTTAGAAATTAAGCCTAATTTTCATGTCTTTTCAATTATTTTCTTAGCTCTATAAATACCCAAAGATTGCCATTTGTAAAAAAAAAGTTTTTTAGATTGAAGGAAAAAAATTTATGAACATTTGTTCATCGAGTTGAGCTTGCCTCCTCTTCACTTTCGAGTTTTCGATCTTGACTTATCAAGCTTGCTTGTAGCGTCTATCGATTCTCTTCCATTTAATTATACCATTGGTTCTTACTTCACTAAGTAACGGGTCTTTGGTCCATATCGACTTCCATAACTCCACCTTGAACAATATAGAAACCGGGGTGACGTTTATTAACGTTGAATCGTTTCTCTGTTTAAGTTCTTTCTCCCGCTTCCACCAAAATATCAAACTATCATCTATCCTTTGTTTTTATTGTTAAACCGAACCTATCCTTTTGAAGACGGTACGTATCATTTGATACCAGATCGTATCTTTTAAATAAATTCACTAAAAGCTTCCGCAAACTTATTTATCTTCCATAGTTTTCCCATTAATTCTCGAAGGCTTGAATCACTCCTCGTAGACGATTGGGCAACCCGTATATGTGTCGACCCCATCCCGAGCTGGGCCCGTATCATCTGGTATCAAAGCTACAAAACGAGGACAGCCGACGACCATCGTGAAGCCGAAAGTTAGTCCGTAAGTTTATAAAAAAAAAAGTTCAAAAAAAAATCGACAAAAAATCAAGTTGTAATTTGTGTTTCTTGTACTTCATATTTGAAGTTCAAAAAAAAAAAAAAAAAAAAAACAAAAATTTCAAAAAAAAAGAGTAAAAAAAAAGAAATAAGAAAATTCAAAAAAATACGAGTTAAAAAAAAGAGAGTGTGTGTGGAAATTTTTTATTAAGTTTACAAGTGTTGTTTCATTACTTCTTTCCTGATAACAAAACCACCCCTCTACCATCTTTCCTTCTACCCGACCCATCAATTTTTTTTTCTTTGCTTTGGCCTACCCGAGACAAAAAAAAATTCTTTTGTTTAGCCACCTTATACCCGACAACAAACCCTTGTTACCCATTTTGAAGTCGACCCTCAAGCAGCAAATGAGTCTTTCAGAAACGAATTATTAATTTGTGAGAGCGAGAGAAAACAGTAAAAGGCACGAGTACTGACATTAGAGAAAAAGCCATATTCGAGTGAAAACACGAATGTGAGCGATTTTTCTTTCTGAGTGACTTGTGAGATTTTTGTGGTAAGGTGCTTTAATTTTTGTTTGTTTATTTTCCTTCTTTATAACCGTGTATTTTCTTTAGCAAAAAAAAAAATGTCTCAAGAAGAGTTCTCATCCGATGACTACCAATACTTGTTGAACGGAATGCGAAGAGCCATAAATGCCAAGTTTGACAAGTTGGAAAAGCGCTTGGACCGGATCGAGGAACGAGACCAACAAGATCGACTTTCTTCAAGTCAAAGGACGGAGTCAAGGTCATCTCGAAGGCACACTTTCGAAGAATGTTCGAGAAGAGACTTTGATCGAGATTCTTATTCCTCAAGAAGTTCGAGACAATATTCCTCTACGAAAGATTTTTCTCGAAGTAATCCAAATCATTCGATGAGGAATTCAAGGCGAAATAAAACGATTAACGAGTGTGAAGCCTATTACAAAGATGAATACGCAAGCACGAGTTATTCGATTTATGATTCCGGGATGTCACGTTCAAGGAATCTTCCACGAAGCGATCGTGATATCTATGAGAACATTGTTTCGATCTTAGAATCGAATCCACCCATTTTTGATTATTTTGAATCTTCCTCTTGTTGTAATAAAAATGAAAAAGAAAAAGAATTTGAAAAAGAGAATAAAGAAAATGAAAATCAAGAAAATGAAAAAGAAAAAGAAAAAGAGAATAAAGAAAAAGAAAATAAAGATGAGAGAAAAGAAAAAGAAGAAAAAGAAAATAAGATTGAAAAAGAAAGTGAAAAAGAATTGGAAAAAGAAACGAGAGAACAAGAAGAACAAAAAGAAGAGAGAGTTGATTTGACTAACTCAATTAAAGTTTGCTCTTCTTCTATTTCTTTCTTTCAAGTTCCTGATAATTCGCTCGACGGTTTCCAACTTCAACACCTTCCCGAAGGAAAGCGTTTTCATTTGATTGAAAAAGGTAAGGAAGGTAAGCATTTTGAAGCAATTCAATCTGTATCAAATTTTTGGTATTACGATGATTTTTCTCTTAATCCTCATTTGTTTGATTGTGGTTACTATGAGATTAATTCATTGTCTAATACGAGAAATTTGAGTATTTGTAAATCGGTTTTGAAACATGTTAAGAGATTTGATCGTTCGATTTTAAGTTCGCATAATTCTTATTGGTCTAGCATGTTTGATTTTTCAAAACCGTCGGCCCATCTTGATTCAAATAATCAAATTTATGTTTTTAAACTGGGCATATGTTCTGATTTGTTTTATGGAAAGCTCAAGTATCATCCGGTAAGTTTGGAAAAATTCTATCTTTTTGATACTTGGTCTTTGAATAAGGTAACAGATTTTGTCCATTTTGATTTTAATTTTTATTCGTTCCTTAAACAATTCTTATGGTTGTTCACCTACCATTTGAAAAGGGTTGAATCAAACGCGCAGCTTTGATTACACTACAATCCCGAGAAAAGAAGGTTTGTGTTGCTCAACCAAGGTAAGAGTGAACTTCATCTTTTTACACATCGAGATGAGTCGATTGAACTTGTTGATGCAGCTTTGCCTTCTTCGAGTGACGATAAGGTTTGCATTGATGAATTTGTTGTTACCAAACATTTAGATCATGTTATGATTAATCACTCTATTATGACTATTTGCATGCGATTTAATTGTTTGGTGATGATCATGTTGGGTTTGCAAGTGTATTTAAAATACTTCTTGCTAACTCATGATTATATCTTTCAGGTGTTGAGATTATCATCTATCCCATTTGATCGAGGAAAGACGAGCAAGGAGTTTTTCTCTAAAAACCAACGGGTCGATTCGAGGACGAATTGTCTTGAAGAGGAGAGGGATGATATAGGCACGCCTGGGGCATCCACCGACTTTTCAAGTCGACGAAGCTCGACACCAAATCTTTATTTTTTATACTTTAAATAAAATTGAGTCTTTTAATTACGGGAAATTAAATTGCTGATTTTAATTAAATAAATTAAACACCTTAATTTATTTAATTAATTTTTGGTTTACAGCAAATTAATTTTTAATTTTTCTTAGTCTAAATTAATTTTGTTTCATGTTTTAATTGATGTTTTAAAGTTGTTTAAAGTAAAATTAAAGTGTAGATTTTTTTTTTTTAAATAGGGGCTGCCATTTTTAGCTAAATGGCATTTAAAGTGTCCATAAAAGTGTCCTAATGTTCAGCTGAAATTTTGGACAACCTAAAGGCCTCATCTAATTCATGTCTCTTAGCTTAAAACATGTTTTAAAAGTGTTCTTTGCTGCTGGAAACTTAAAACCCGAAATTGTCATGTGCAGGTATTTTTTTGGGGCATCTTTTAAAAGCATGTGCAGCAACTCCACTAAAGGAGCCTTGGGAGCATACAAGGGACATTGGGGGCTGCTTTTGTGCTCCCCAACACGTCCATTAAGGGGACAATTTGCAGCAATTTGGGGACATATTCAAATGACATGCTGGTGCATATTTCTAGCAAACATGTTGGCCAAAAATCAATGAAATGTTGGTCACCAAATTGATGCTTGTTTTTGGACGAAAATTGATGATAAATGCTGCCACTTTTCAGCCAAATTAATGGAGACACAAAAGAATGATATTTGGGTTCTCCAAGGCACATTAAAGGAAGTGAAACATGTTGGAAGAATTAAAGAAATCAGCAGCATGCATGATGTGTTTGGACGGCATTGAATAGAGCAAAAGTAGGCTGACCTTTGGTGTTTTCAAGGGGACAAGGCTTGGACGAATTTTAAGGAGGATGTCGGAATAGCAAAAAGCATGCGTGAGGCACCATAAAATGCCATGTTGGAGCATGTTTGAATGCCTTTTTCGTGAACTACAAAAAGGCTGACTTTTTCAACCTCCAACGCTGTCTAGGAACAATTTCGTGAATGATAAAGGGAGCCTAATTCAATGGCTGTTGGGCTTTGTTTGCTTCGTGCAAACAAAGGACACATTTAAGCATGCATTTAAGGGGTCAATTCGTGAACCAAGAAGGCTAATTGTTGGCGTCTCCAAGGTGCCTTTTTCAGCATGCTAATCCTTTTTTTTAAGACCACTAGGACATAGCAAAAGCCATTCGGCTCCCAAGAGCAAACCACACAAGTTCCTAGGCCAAATATTAAGGGAACATAAGCATGACCATTGGAATTCCCCTTGGCCGAATATCAAGGAATATTTTCATGATTTTTAATGCCCCATGCATGGGAATTAAATACAATGGCTGATGGGGTTTTGTGAATGCCTTTCACACGTCCAAGGTTGCCTAGAACAAGACAAAGACATGTGGCTTCCCAAGGCAATCCATGGCATTTCTCTAGGCCGGGTATTGAGGGGTCATTCAACCCTTTTGCCCTCTTCAAGAATTCAGCTGCACCAAGCCTCTTTTTTAGGAGATGATTTTCGGGATTCATGAAGAAATATGGACAGCAACTAAGGGGCCGAAAATGCTAGATTAACCTAGGACATTAAGGGCTGAATTTTATTTAGAAATTAAGCCTAATTTTCATGTCTTTTCAATTATTTTCTTAGCTCTATAAATACCCAAAGATTGTCATTTGTAAAAAAAAAGTTTTTTAGATTGAAGGAAAAAATTTATGAACATTTGTTCATCGTGTTGAGCTTGCCTCCTCTTCACTTTCGAGTTTTCGATCTTGACTTATCAAGCTTGCTTGTGGCGTCTATCGATTCTCTTCCATTTAATTATACCATTGGTTCTTACTTCACTAAGTAACGGGTCTTTGGTCCATATCGACTTCCATAACTCCACCTTGAACAATATAGAAACCGGGGTGATGTTTATTAACGTTGAATCGTTTCTCTGTTTAAGTTCTTTCTCCCGTTTCCACCAAAATATCAAACTATCATCTATCCTTTGCTTTTATTGTTAAACCGAACCTATCCTTTTGAAGATGGTATGTATCATTTGATACCAGATCGTATCTTCTAAATAAATTCACTAAAAGCTTCCGCAAACTTAGTTATCTTCCATAGTTTTCCCATTAATTCTCGAAGGCTTGAATCACTCCTCGTAGACGATTGGGCAACCCGTATACGTATCGACCCCATCCCGAGCCGGGCCCGTATCACGAAGCTATGCACCAGGTAGGATTCGAGTGGAGAGGAGGTGAGTCACGCGGACTGCTTAAATACCAAGCTCCCACCGAAACCAATCCTAGACATGCGCACAATGGTTGCCACACCCTAACTCGGCGACTTAGTCACAGGTTTGTTTAATTAGGCACTTAAGTCTTATGTAATTGTTGGGGTAACTAGTCCTAGGGTTCAAATACTTATCATACTATTCTACGTTCCATTTCTACCCTTCTACAAGTCATAGTATAATTCACACAAGAGATAGGGGTACTTACCTGGTGGACTTCGGGTCGGAGACTTAGGTGCCATGCCAGAAAACTTGCTTAAAAATTTCACAAATTCTTTTGGGCTTCAATTTGAAAACATTTTGGGCCTTAAACCCAATGCCGAGAGTTTAAAATCTGGGCTCTGATACCAAGCTGAAACACCCCAAACTCGGCCCACGAGCCTTGACCAGATTTGGTATGTTCCTTAAGAAAAACTGGTTCAAATTCGTTTGTTCTTTGAAAACTTTAAGTGATTTTGGGAGAAAACTCGAATTGGGTTGGGCTCAAGTTGAAAACCAATTTATTCTTTTGAAGTCAGGGTTTTATTAAAACTTTGCTTTTAGTATTAAAAGACATGCCGATTTTCATTTTAAAGATTTTACCTTTGAATTGAAAACATTTGAATTTAGATGTCATAATATTTGAAGGTTTATTTTAAGAAAATTACTTAACTTCAAATTTGATAAAAATTGTATCGTACTGAAATAAATGACATGCATGCATAAAATAGTTCGTACTATGGCCTTATTACATCAAAACAAACCCAAAATTAAATTTAAAGTGCTTAAATAAAAGAAAATGTCCAAATAATAAAAAAAAATTCCTTGTTGAGCATGACCACCACTAAGCTCCTGCCGACCCCGTCCATCACTGATCATCACCTGAAAAATATTCCCACAACGGGGTGAGTCCAACAGACTCAATGTGTACATCCAACACCAAGGCCCAACAGTTTATGGCATACAAAATCATACATACAATTATTCAAACATAGATAATGATGCAATTCCCGAACCCAAGCCTAGCTACCATCCGCTACACATCACCCGTACCAACCTGCACACCGTGGGGACTACTAAGTCAACCCTCCATCTGCTACACACCATCGAAGGCAGTCGCTGCAGTCGACGTGCTCATTGCCCTTATAATTTGTGGCATAGCCACCAGATAATATTTCGTGTCATGAGACACCATATTCAGATAATGTGACCGAAGTCACCACATTCAGATATCATGACAATAGTCACCACATTCACTTCCCCTTTCACAATCACCCATATGCCCATGTCATACAAGTCATACATTAACATGCCTTGTTCTATATATTCACATTCTTATAGGTGCACATAGGTGCCATAGCAGATCATAACATACTCAGAGTAGGAGTAGGAAAGCGTACCTGAGTACTTAGTACCAATGCAAGGTACTTTAGCCATATTTTCCACATTCTTATTAACACATGAAATAATTTAAAGCCATAAAACTATTAAGATTTAGTGTGGGGTACACACCTGGTATTAACGTTTTCCTGAAAACCAGAAAACCCGATCTAACGCTTTAGATCCTTAACTCCTACATTCGGCAAACACTAGAAATTTAATGAAAAACCCATTCGGCCATAAAACCAAATCCCAATAGGATTATTGTAATCAAATTCTTACCTTGGTGCCGATTTCACCACTAATCAAATCCTGAAAACTTTATGTTATTCCTTCCTTATAATCGGCTAACACTAGATCACCTTAGCAAGTTAGTTTTCGACTTTTAAGTAAATAAGAATCAGATCTTAAATCACTAATAGACCTTGGCCGAATATACATAAGTGCTTACCTTGTGATTTGAAATCCCGAAAACTTGCCACTTGTCTTGAGGAGATGTCGAAATAACTATAGGTACATGTTAGATAAATTTCCAACATTTAATCCCAAGTAAACAGCCCTTGGCCGAATGCTATACATGCCTTACCTTAGATCTTAAAAGTCCCAAAAGGCTCCTTCTTCCTTGTAGTCGACAATCACAGAATCCCGAAGCTTTCCTCCAGAGTTTCGGTCAACATGCATATATGGCATTAGAATCTTGAATTTCGGTTTAAAGAAGAATAATAACAATAGATCCTTACCTTTACTACTATTGTCGACTACTCCCTTGCTTGAATCCTCAGAGAAAATTTCGGCTTTAGCAATTGGGAAAGAAAAGGGATGAAACTTACAAGGGTTCGGCAACTATGGTATTTTGATTTAGGAATTTTGGCAAGGATGAACCTTTGGGAGGGAGAGATTCAGCCTAAGAAGAATGGAATGAAAAGGTGAGAAGAGGAAAAAAAATGAAGAAATCTGCAATGCTTCCCTGAGTTTTTGGCTTCGACAAAATAAAAGAGAGAAAAAGAGTGACTGAAAGAGAGGCTCAAAGCTTTATGAATTTCGGCTATCCCTCCTATACACACCTAGCTGAATTTGTCACCTAAGACCCCCTTGGCCGGCCAACTCTTCTTCCCCTTATCCATTCTCCTATTTTCTCTCTTTTTTACCCTTTCAATAATTTAATTAAATCCTCATTTATCTCTTATCCTCCCATACAAAATAAAAAGATAATTAATCCATAATTATCACACCCTTTAGCCGAATCTTAAAAAGAATAAAACTCATCTTTTAAGTGCCTTGATGCCGTCCATCTCTTCCCCCTCTCCTTGACGCAAACATGCAAAATAAAATCCCTATTTTTGCTTCCTTGGTGATTCGAACACAAGCCCTTTCCCCCCTAGCATATGGCGTCACACACTAAGGCCCTAAGTGGCGCCTTGTAGCCACTTTACCAAGCCCAATTTCATGTCATATCTTCCTTATTTATTTTCTTAAGGCCTATCAGGCTTATCTCCCTCTTTTAGAATTAAAATCTAATAATTCCTAAGGCACTTGACTACACACTGAGGTTCACAAAACTCATGATGCACATACACAACACACATAAGCATGCTATTTCATATAATTGAGCATAAATGCGCAAGCCATAGTTCAGGATATTACACTCACACCGCTGAGACACGCGCCCGTGTAACATTCAAAATAGGGACACACAATCGTGTCCCAACCCGTGTCCGTGCCCGTGTAACTCTCTAACGTGTGTCACACGGCTGAGTCACACGCCCATGTGCCTAGCTGTGTAACTTTCGTAAAACAACCTTTAAAACCTACAGGGGACACACGCCCATGTTACATGGCCATGTGGACAAGAAAATTGCCAAAATCAAGCCATTTCTCTCACCCTTTAAAACATGAACCTACAAGCCACTTGCACATATACACAAGGCCTTAAAACATACCCAAATCATGCATAAAATGACCAAATCTTTATACCAAATGTCCATACAACTAATATGCCAAAAGGTACCACAATCACAATTCATCAAAACTATCAAAACATGTGCATATTTATCCATTCATCAACCAATCACACCTAACCTATTTCCATAGCAAACTTACCATATTTGACTACGTTTATATCTTTACCAATAGTTCATAACTACCTCAAAGCATAATCCATCTTGGCCATATATAAACATAACAAATATGGTCATTCCAAACATGCATCACTTTAACCATATTTAAAACCACCAACTAAGCATCAAAATACCATAAGTACCACAAATCCAAAGTAACATTACATGCCATAAACATCAACTAAACCTTAGACATACGTCCACCTATACATGCCATTATAACCATGAAAAAAACATCAAAATCTACCAATATAATCGCTGGATAGCATGATAGATCTTCGACTAGCTTCAAACCCGATCGAACTTCCGATAATCTGTAAAGTAAGAGAAAGATAACCACATAAGCAATGAATGCTTAGTAAGCTCGTATAAACTTTAATCATAATATTACATATTAAATATGAACTTTATAAGTCATAAATAAACCTATACTGATGCCTTAAGATTTATCAAACTATATAACTATCAACTCACAAATGAATAGGTTCATTAACATCCCGAATACTTTCCATTTATAACATAATAAGGTCTTATAAGCTGAATTACATAATCATCAACCTTTTTTTAAAATGGTGAATCATTTCATTTACTTACTTACCACTCCATTTGTTTAGCATAAGCTTAATTATGTTATCAATTCACGAATTAGTGTATTTATTTGTGACATAAGTAAACTCACATATATCATAAGTAAATTCCTTCCTTACAAGTAAGTCTTTTAACTCAACAATCCTTTTTTATTTCATCCTATTTCGTCTCATCTATGAAATTATCATTTCAATATCTATTCTCACTTTTTTCATTTGCATAACACACAAGACATAAGCATAAACATGAACCATAACCAAAAGCTAGTAAATTTAAATATAACTCTTTCACATTTAACTAATAATCATTCTATAATCACTTACTTTCCCTAAACAAGATTAAAACTAAATGAATAAATTAATCATTACATGTTATACATTTACGAAGCACTTATAGGCTTATTATTGAAAATGATTCATCGTATGCTTCCTATACTATAATAATTCAATCCAAACTCATTCATATATGTATATGAATATATATATTTAACCGAATAATCATCAATATAACGATACTCACATATGATCAAGTAATTCATTGAGCATTTAACATTTAAGAATTACTAATACCTTGACTATACATTAGCCTTTAACATTAAAATAATTTTGTAAATCTCGTTCACATTTAGCCCAACGAACTCGTAACTTGACTCAGATACTCGAGTAACTACACCACACCAAAGGCATCATAGATGCATAACAAGGGTACCGAAGTGCAAACAAGGGCACCGAAGTGAAAATCCCGTACAAGCGCGCATTCTAACCCTATTGGCATGTCAATCATATCATAATGATTACTACATTCAACCAGACATTTAATGTAATCCATTTCCTTTAAACATATTTATCATTCAATGACACTTCATCGTTTCTGTACACATGATATAATATCAATACATATATTCATACTGTCAATGTACCATCACAGAGATTGGCATCATCCATTAATCACTTTCATATTTCTCAATACACATGCTGTAACAATTCATAACCATTTTGAAATCGCATATCTCATATTTCATAAATAATCAATAGTTTTCTAATAAATCATTTCTCACCTTATATTTAGTTATAATATTTTGAGTTCCAACTGTAACAGTCCAGTTTAGACCCTAGTCGGAATAGTAGTTTCGGGACCACGAATCTGAGTTAGTGAAATATTTTAATATTATTTCTTGTGCCTTGGATATGTGATTAAGCATGTGTTAAAGTTTCGTAAGATAATTTGTCTGTTTGTATGCTTAATTTGATAAAAGGATTAAATTGCATTGAAGGAAAAATTTGCATGCTTTATGAAAAGACACCCATTTGATGTGGCTTTTAAATGAGGAGGCCTTGAGAGGCAATTATGCCAATATTTAGATAATGGATGTTTAAAAGACACTAGTGACCTTATGTATATATGTTATTAATGTTTATTAAAATGGTTAATATGGTAAAATGTATATTAATATGTTTGTAATAAAACAAACAAATGAAAAGATGAATGTTATCATCTTATTTGAGTGCCGAAAATTTGAAGAAAGAAATAAATAAGAAAGCTAGGGCATTCAGCTATGGTTTGGCTAAATTAAGGTATGTTTTGACTACGGTTTTTGATGATTTTTATGTTTTTGAGATTGTTGCTTAGTCTACTATCAAGCCCATGTTGTAATTTGAAGAATTGATGATGTTTATGAGATGTACCATTGATGATATGGTGAGTTTTGTGATGATTTTTGTGTTAAATGAACATGTTTTGTTCTTGAATTTTTGATGAATTTAGCTAATTAGGGCTAAATTGAGAAAATAGCATTATGAAGAACTAATTTGTGAAATTAATGAAATGTTTGGACTTGTATGAGATACATGGGCATTCGGCTAAGCATGAATATATGGTGATTTTGTTTATTTGATGTTTTGAGAAAAATGGATTAAATTGATAAAATATGCAAATGTAAGGGTTAAGTTGCAAATAGCCCTAAATGTATATTTTTGGATTAAATTGAATAAGTTGATGAATGAAAGGGTTAAATTTGAATATGTATAGATCAAGAACTGAAGAAAACAGACTTAGAACGCGGGAAAGAGAAGGTAGTAGAATAACCGAGTCCGATCGAATATTTGAATCCGAGGTAAGTCAATATACAAATAAATGTAATTGTATTAAACTACTTGTGTATTTATGGAATACGAAATTACTATGAACATCTATTGTGATGGAATGTATATAAAATAGGAGTTACAAATAAGTCGACAAGTTGATAATGTCCGAGAAGTCCCGTTTGAACTTAGGAATAGATAGAAAGTACGTATGTCATGACATAGGTGTCCGTTATGTGATATCATGTAAGACCACGTCTGGGACGTTGGCATTGATTCGAGACTTCGTGTAAGACCACGTCTGGGACATTGGCATCGATATGAGACTTACGTGTAAGACCATATTTGGGACATTGTGTGATAGCCCGAAATAGGGCCTAATCAGAATAGTGGTTGTGAAACCATGAATCCGAGATATAAAATTTTATTATGATTTATTGAGTGATTAAATACATGTGTTAGAGTATCGATAAGAAATTTTATTGATTGCATGCATAAATTGCCTATTAGGACTTGTTTGCAAAAGTTGCTAAATAGGGGTTCTAATTCATAGAGTACTTGATTGTAATGGGGGTTCAAAGTAGGAGTCCTTAAATGGTAATTAGACCATTATATTTCCATGGACGAAAATGGGCATACATATGTAGAAATAACCAAAGTTTTTAATAAAGGATATTTTAGTCATCTAGTAATTAAAAGATTAAAAAAAGGAAAAAGATGGCAAAATATGTCCATCTTCTTCTTTAGGGAAAAATTTCAAGGGTTTTCCATAGTTAGGGTTTGTTTCAAGCTTCCAAGCTCTATCGTAAGTGATTCCAAGTCCCGTTTTTAATGTTCTTTATGTTTTTCGAGTCCCAATAACTTGATTTAGCTTATACTAGCTATTATTTAACCTAGGGTTCATATTTGGAAAAATACCCATAGGTGAAATGTGTTTATTTTGATGTTTTATGATAGAATATGAGGTTTGAAATTATGTTAAACAACGTTTGCTAAGCGATTTTAAGTGAAAACGAGTAAGACGACTTAATCGGTAAAAATACCTAATGTTCATAAGTATATGTTAGAGTGAGAATTTGATGTTGTCATAGAAGGGAAAAATTATTAGCATGTCATAAAACATAAGAATAAAGGACAAAGTTTAATTTCTGAGCTTTGGGGTAAAAGTGTAAATATATGAAACTTTAGGGGCAAAAAACGTAATTTTGCCAAAATATTGTGTATGAATTGTATTTGAATGGAATGTTGATAAAATGTATGAAATTGTGTTAATATAGATCAAGAAAGAAGGAATAGTGAAGGTGATCGGGGAAAAGAGAAGGTTGTTGACTAATTTACGAAAATAGTCGTTTTGCATCCGAGGTAAGTTATGTGTAAATAATAGCAATATTTTTATAAACTGTAAATTATATTTGATATGTGAATTAATATTGAATGTAGAAGGAAAATTGTTCATTAATTATTCAAGTGATAAAGTGTTTAAAATAAGTGTTAAGAGTAAATTCCCGGTTGAACTTAGGAATAGAAAAGGATACAAGTGATATATCACTAGAGACTAGTGTTATAGTGTTACAGTGAGTCCCGGGTGCTGGGTGATCTAGCATGTGTTGCAGACACCGGACAACTTGTGTGAGCAAGCCCATGGACATTTCCAGTGTTATTGATCAGTGGTAGCTTTGGCTACATTACAGTGGTAGCTTTGGCTACATTACATTGGTAGCTTCGGCTACATATCCGTAGTAGCTTCGGCTACAAATCAGTGTGGCACTTATGTGCTAATTCTTTATGTATCCGTGTATATTCCGAGTGTTCAA
Organism: Gossypium australe; assembly: GCA_005393395.2. Taxonomy (NCBI): domain Eukaryota; kingdom Viridiplantae; phylum Streptophyta; class Magnoliopsida; order Malvales; family Malvaceae; genus Gossypium; species Gossypium australe. Next base: position 61,430,778 of record CM016614.1, on the reverse strand, counting down.
TGGGATTAATAATAAATTAAAGTGAATATGAGATGAAGTGTGTATGCAGGTATAATTGAAAGAATGTGCATACGTGATAATGATTAAGTACTTAAATGTATGTGCAAGTGAATTGGTAAGATTGTACATGTGTAAGTGATTAAATTTGTTAAGAAGGATATTAATTAATTGTATGTGAAAATGTTAATTATTGATTGAGTGCTTATTGTTTACATGTAACTTACTAAGCTATTAGTAGCTTACTTGTTCTTTTCTTTTTCTTTGTTTTATAGTGTGTTGAACTTACTTGGATTGGAGATCGTCGGAGCCTCGTATCACACTATCAAGCCTTTACTTTGGTATATAAATGCTTTTGAAATGTTTTAAGTTATGTCATGTGTAGGGATCGAATTATTTTGTATGGATACCTAAGTGATGTTTACTACAAAGAAAATATGAAAAAGTAAAAATTTACAATGAAACAGTTTTTAGACAATAGCAGTAACGTGACTTTGAAAAATCACCAAAAATAGGACAAATGGAATTAAAAAGTAAATAAGATATAGAATTAAATATTATTGTGTCTACTTTCATATGAAAGAAACAGTGTAAGCAAAAACAATTTATATTCTGTGATATTTGAATTTAGTGAGACAGGTTCAGAATGGTATTTGAAGTCCTATCTTTAGACTTTAGAAAATCATTTAAAATTGTACAAAAATAATTATGAGTTATAATTTATATTTATAGATTCCTTAGTGAGTCTAATTTCAATAGAAACAAGTGGGAACAATATATTAAAATTTTACATTGAGATAATTGATTTTTAGTAAAGAATGGTCAGAACTGTTGGACTGTGAAACAGGGGAGATTTTAATGAATAAACTGTACTAATTGGCTGAGCCAAAAATTATTAAAATTTTATGATGAGAAGATATATGAGTCTAGTTTCAGGAAAAATTTACGTATCTAAATTTTGAGTTTTGTAACTCGAGTTATAATTAAATTAATGAATGTTGCGCAGATGGACAGATTTATCGTGAATGATGAAATAAATTATTTTTATACTCGAAGTGGTAAGTTAAGTTAAATAACGCCTCGTGCTCGACTCCGGCAACGGTCTCGAGTGAGTGGTGTTACATTTATTGGTATCAGAGCTACGGTTTAGTCGATTCTTGGACAAACGTAGCAAGTGTAATAGATTACCTATACATGCCATAATTGAATAATGATAGTGTGACGACTCCTGACATCTTAAAATGTTTTCTTTTATATAGTAATGGATCCTAATGGAGCTACAACTGATTATGCTCAAAGTAATGTGCCTGTTCTCGCGCAAGGGACAGCGCCAGATGAAAGTCGACCCGAGACTCAAAGTCAAGGAGATGAGGCTCGGGAAGCCTTTCTCCATATGATGAGCAATTGGTATACCGAGTTTGTTAGAACTAATCCTAATGCTCGACCTACTCCACCTCCTCCTATTCCTCAAGTTGTTCCCATAGCTCCTCAACAAACTGAAGTGTTAAGATTGTCAAAGTCTCCAATGGACAAAGTTCAAAAGTATGGAGCCGAAGAGTTCCGAGCTAATGTAAATGATGATCCTGAGAGAGCAGAGTTCTAGCTTGAAAATACCATCAGAGTGTTGGATGAATTATCTTGTACTCCAGAAGAAAGTCCCAAATGTGCTATCTCATTGTTGAGGGATTCGGCTTATAATTGGTGGAAAACTTTAGTGTCAGTGGTACCTAAAGAAAAAGTTACATGAGATTTTTTTTCAAGAGGAATTCCGGAAGAAGTACATAAGTCAGCGTTTCATTAATCAAAAGAGAACAGAATTTCTTGAATTGAAACAACAGTGCATGACGTGTAACATCCTAAAATTGGGCCTAGTAGGATTGAGCCCAATGGGCCTTAGGCGTAGTAGCGTTTAAAATTTTAGAGAACGGCATTAATGCAAGTTAGACTTATTAGATAAGTGATTTTGAAAGGTTAGAGGGCTTCTATGAAGTCCCGGGATCAAATATTGGCTTTGGGGAAATTTTGGTTTTAGGTGAAAAAAACCCTGGAAGTTGGCAGGTAGGCCTTAAGAATAAAATATAGAGAAAATGACACAAGTGGAGTGTGTGGTGTAGTGGCAAAGTGACGCCACATAAGAGACAAGGGGGTGACGCCACAAAGAATGAAGGTGAAGAGCTAGCTATATAAAGAGCATTCCAGGAGGAGAGTTAACATACCTTGGAGGGCGTTTGGGCACAGGAGTGGTCGGAGCGCGGATTAGCACCAGACTCCTATCAGGTGTGTGTGTACTTCTCTACTCTAGTTGTAGAGCGGCAAATGCCGAAGTGCCGGTCACGACAATAGTAGCCACACGAGTGTGCGAGCGCACGTGTGGGGCTTCGACGCGATAGTTGAGGCCATCAATAGTATTCTTGTGGGTTGGGGCTTCTTGGGCCTCGATGGGCCAAAGTGGGCCCAATGGGCCTGTGGGCCCATATGAGTAAATTGTATGATTGTTTAGTATATGTTGAACTAGACTAGGTGGAACTTATATACGTGGCTAGATTTGTGCTAGGTGGGCCACACGAGCGTGTGGGCCCGGATGGGCCGAAATCGGGTTTTAGGCCCAATTGTCCGGTACGACCAGAAATGGTAGCTGAGTCGCTAGTGGCGACATTAGGCCTTCGAAAAGGCCATTGCAGGTGCGAATTTACGAAAATACCCTTGGTGGGTAAATTACGAAAATACCCTTGGTAGGTAAAATTACGATTATACCCTTAGAGGTTGATTAGCTTGATTTTATTGTTTTATGTCTATCTGATTATGATGGTAACTCATGTTATTCTTATATTTGATATATGTTTTGCATACATGACACATTGCATAATATCTGAATAATATGTATGTTGCATGGGCATATGGGTGATATTGATAAAGGGGAAGTGTTCTGATGGTTTTTACCACATTATCTGGTGACTCATGTCACATATTAAGAATCTGGTGACTAATGTCACATATTGTTATCTGGTGACTCTGTCACATTATCTGGTGGCTATGCCACGATTATAAGGGCGATGAGCAGTTGACTGCAGCGACTGCCTTTGATGGTGTGTAGCGGATGGAGGGTCGATTTAGTAATCCCCACGGTGTGATTGGCAGGTAAGGGTGATGTGTAGCGGATGGAAATTTAGGCCGGGATTGGGTTCTGCATTATCATCTGTATATGCATCATATCACATTGATTATCTGATTATCTGCTATACTGTGATGTTAGGGCTACGGCCTGATTTGATTTATGTGGGCTTCGGCCAAGTATGTTATTGTGAGGGCTAAGGCCCAATCTGCTTCTGTGGGCTTAGGCCCAGTTATCACTCGTAAGGGGAAACACACACTGAGTTTTCGTAAACTCACCCCCTCATTTTAAATTTTTCAGGTAATCATTAGACCGCGGATTTGGGGAGCCGAGGCAGACTTGTGGTGGCCCTGCAATGTTTTCTCGTAAACTCATTTCTTATATTTAAACTTACTTTTAATTTTGGGATTTTGATATGTAATAAGGCCTTTGGTATTTTATTTGGTTTTAGCATTCAATTTGGTTACTGTTTACTATTTAATGTTCAATATGGGATTTTCCTGAAATGATAATAAATCGTTTTTATTCAAAATTACTTAAACTCGATTTTCACAACAAATACAATTTTATTCAAATTAATAACAACTTTGTAAAGTGGGCATTGAATGAATTGGCTTTTATAAACAAACCACAAAACGCGGAGTTTCAAAAAGAATACGAATTTTTTAACAAACACAGTTTTTAAACAACCCTTTTATGTGACATGCCAGATTCGGTCGTAACGTTTAGGCCGGGTTTGGGGTGTTACATGACGGTAGCTGAATATGAACGAGAATTTGTCAAATTAAGCAAGTATGCCCAAGAGTGTGTATCTAATGAAGCTACTTTGTGCAAGAGGTTTGAAGATGGATTGAACGAGGATATCCGATTGTTAGTGGGAATTCTTGAAATTAAAGAATTAGTGGTACTAGTTGAAAGAGCTATCAAGGCTGAAGAGTTGAGAAAAGAGAAAAGAAAGGTGGAAAGTGAAGTAAGAGATGCAAGAAAAATTTCAATGGGCAAGTTATTCCAGTCTCAAGCAAAGAAGTCTAGAGAAATGAATACTCGATCGAATGTTTCTAGTGTGAATTTTCAAAGAGATCGAGGAAGACAAAATCCAAGTTCTAAAGCTCAAGCGACTTCTATGGCAAGTGTAGGTAGTGTTAAACCTATTAGACTGGAATGTCAACATTGTGGAAAACGACATTTGGGAGAATGTTATTTTATCAGTCGAGCATGTTTTAAGTGTGGATCTCAATATCATTTTGTGAAAGATTGTCCAAAAAGAGAAGAGGTAGAAAAGTTTCAAAATGTGAAATCGAGCAGTGTGACTACTAGAGGAAGACCACCAAGAAATGTGAGGACTGGAACTAGTGGTAAAGGTATAATAAATGACACCACGTAAGATCCAAAATGAGAGCTCTAGCAAGAACTTATGCCATCCGAGCTAGAGCAGAAGCATCTTCCCCTGATGTGATCACTGGTATATTTTCTCTTTACGACACTAATGTTCTTGCATTGATTGATCCTGGTTCTACTCATTCATATGTATGCATGAATTTAGTGTCTGATAAGAATTTGTGTGTTGAATCGACTGAGTATGTGGTTAAAGTGTCGAATCCTTTAGACAAGCATGTGATAGTTGATAAAATATGTAAAAATTGTCCTTTGATGATACAAAGTCATTGTTTCCCTGCCAACTTGATGTTGTTGCCATTTGATGAGTTTGATGTTATTTTGGTAATGGATTGGTTGACATTACATAAGGCCAAGATAGATTGTAGTCAGAAAATTCTTGAGTTGAATTGTAGTAGAGGTGAAGTTCTTCTGGTTAAAACAGATAAGTCAAATGTGATGCCAATTGTGATTTCTACCATGTCTGCTCAGAAATGTTTAAAAAATGGTTGTGAAGTATATCTTGCTTATATTTTGAATACAAAAGTGTCTGAAATAAAGATCGAATCAGTGCTGGTGGTATGTGAATATTTAGATGAGTTTCCGAAAAAGTTGCCAGGTTTGCCTCCAGTTATAGAAGTGGAATTTGGTATTGAAGTAATGCCCGGCACTGCTCCAACATCGATTGCTCCCTACAGAATGGCACCAACCGAACTGAAAGAATTAAAAGTGCAATTACAATAGTTGACTGATAAAGGATTTGTGAGACCAAGTTACTCCCCGTAGGGTGCTCCCGTGCTATTTGTGAAGAAAAAGGATGGGACATCGAGATTATGTATTGATTATCGTCAACTTAACAAAGTGACAGTGAAAAATAAGTATCCATTGCCTCGAATAGATGATTTGTTTGATCAGTTAAAGGATGCCACTGTGTTTTCCAAAATTGATTTGAGATCCAAATATTACCAATTGAGGGTTAAAGAGTTAGATGTGCCAAAGACTGCTTTCAAAACCAAGTATGGGCATTATGAGTTTCTGGTTATGCCATTTGGGTTAACTAATACACCTGCAGTATTCATGGATTTGATGAATCGGATATCCAGACCGTACTTAGATAGATTTGTGGTAGTATTCATTGATGATATTTTGGTTTATCCTCGAGATGAAGAAGAACATGCAGAACATTTGAGAATTGTGTTGCAAATTCTGTGTGAGAAACAGTTATATGCTAAATTCAGTAAATGTGGGTTTTCTTAGACATATTATATCCGCCGAAGGCATCAAGGTAGATCCAAGTAAAATCTCAGCTATTGTCAATTGGAGTCCACCGAAGAATGTATCCGAAGTTAGAAGTTTCTTGGGTTTAACTGGTTATTATCGGAGATTTGTACAGGGATTCTCTATGATAGCTTCTCCGATGACTCGATTATTGCAGAAAGATGTAAAGTTTGAGTGGACTGATGAATGTCAGCAGAGTTTCAACCGATTGAAAGATCTACTAACGAAAGCACCTATATTAGTGCAGCCTGAACTGGGTAAGGAATTTGTTATTTACAGTGATTCCTCATTAAACGGTTTAGGTTGTGTCTTGATGCAAGAAGGTAAAGTAATAGCCTATGCTTCAAGACGACTTAAACCACATGAAAGAAATTACCCAATACATGATCTTGAATTAGATGCTATTGTATTTGCACTGAAGATATGGTGGCATTACTTGTACGATGAGAAATGTCATATTTATACTGATCATAAAAGCTTAAAATATTTGATGACACAGAAATATTTGAATTTGAGACAACGTAGGTGGCTTGAACTGATAAAGGACTATGATTTGATTATTGATTACCATCCGGGTAAGGATAATGTTGTAGCTGATGCTTTGAGTCAGAAATCTCTGTTTACTTTACGAGCTATGAATACGCGGTTGTCACTGACAGATGATGGTTCAATTATAGCTGAATTGAGAGCTAAACCAACATTTCTACAGCAAATATGTGAAGCTCAGAAGAATGATGAGATATTACAGGATAAACGGGTACAATGTGAGTCAGGTAATGATTCAGAATTTCAGATTGGGACTGATGGTTGTTTATTATTCAGAGGCAGAGTTTGTGTACCGAAAATTTAGAGCTTGTACAGAAGATTTTACACGAGGCACACTGTGGTATTATGTCGTTACATCCCTGAAGTAATAAAATGTATAATGATTTGAAGAAGATGTATTGGTGGCCAGGTATGAAATGTGATATTTCAAAATGTCTGATATGTCAACAGGTCAAAGCAGAACATCAGGTACCCTCGGGATTACTCCAGCCAATTACTATATCGGAATGGAAATGGGAAAGAATTACTATGGATTTTGTGTTGGGATTACCATTGTCACTCAAAAAGAAAGACTCAATTTGGGTGATAGTTGATCGATTGACTAAGTCGGCTCATTTCATTCCTGTGCGGATGAATTTTTCACTTGACAAGTTAGCCGAATTGTATATTGCTGAAATAGTCTGATTACATGGTGTGCATTTGTGTATTATATCTGATCGAGATCCACGGTTTACTTCAAGCTTTTGGAAGAAGTTACAAGAGGCATTGGGTACTAAATTGAATTTTAGTACAGCATTCCATCCCCAAACCGATGGACAATCTGAAAGAGTAATTCAAGTACTCGAAGACATGTTGAGATGTCGTGTATTGGAATTTGAAGGTAGTTGGGAAAGATATCTACCTTTGGTGGAATTTGCATATAATAATAGTTATCAATCGAGCATAAAAATGGCACCTTATGAAGCGTTGTATGGACGAAAGTGTCGGACTCCATTATATTGGACTGAACTTAAAGAAAATCGGTTGCATGGAGTTGATTTGGTAAAAGAAATCGAAGAAAAAGTGAAGATAATCCGTGATTGTTTAAAAGCTACATCAGATCGACAGAAGTCGTATGTGGAATTGAAAAGAAAAGAGATTGAATTTCAAGTGGGTGATGAAGTATTTTTGAAAGTGTCTCCATGGAAGAAAATTTTGAGATTTGGCCGTAAAGGTAAATTAAGTCCAAGATTTATTGGTCCGTATGAAGTGATAGAAAGAATCGATCCAGTGGCTTATCGATTGTCTTTACCATCAGAATTAGAAAGATTTCATAATGTGTTTCATGTTTCTATGTTGAGGCGATATCGATCGGACCCATCGCATGTGATTTCACCAACTGAAGTGGAAATTTGATCGGATATGTAATACGAAGAAGAGCCGATTCGAATCTTAGCACGAGAAGTGAAACAGTTGAGAAACAAAGAAATTGCTTTAGTGAAAGTGTTATGGCAATGACATGGAGTGGAAGAGGCAACATGGGATACTGAGGAGGCTATGAGGAAACAGTATCCCAAACTTATTCACTGGTAAGATTTTCGGGCACGAAAATCCTTAAAGGGGAGGAGAATTGTGATAGCCCAAAATAGGGCCTAATCGGAACAGTGGTTGTGAAACCATGAATCCAAGATATAAAAGTTTATTACGATTAATTATTATGATTCACCGAGTGATTAAATACATGCGTTAGAGTATCAATAAGAAATTTTATTGATTGCATGCTTAAATTGCCTATTTGGACTTGTTTGCAAAAGTTGCCAAATAGGGGTTCTAATTCATAGAGTACTTGATTGTAATGGGGGTTTGAAGTAGGAGCCCTTAAATGGTAATTAGATCATTATATTTCCATGGACGAAAATGGACATACATAGGTAGAAATAACCAAAGTTTTTAATGAAGGGTATTTTAGTCATCTAGTAATTAAAAGATTAAAAAAAGGAAAAAGATGGCAAAATATGTCCATCTTCTTTATTAGGACAAATTTTCAAGGTTTCTCTATAGCTAGGGTTTGTTTCAAGCTTCCAAGCTCCATAATAAGTGATTCCAAGCCTCGTTTTTAATGTTCTTTACGTTTTTGGGTCCCGGTAACATGATTTAGCTTATACTAGTAACAATTTAACCTAGGGTTCATATTTGGAAATATACCCATAGGTGAAATGTGTTTATTTTGATTTTTTATGATTGAATATGAGGTTTGAATTTATGTTAAATAACTTTTGCTAAGCGATTTTAAGTGAAAACGAGTAAGACGGCTTAATCGGTAAAAATACCTAATGTTCATAAGTATATGTTAGAGTGAGAATTTGATGTTGTCATACAAGGGAAAAATGATCAGCATGTCATAAGACATAAGAATAAAGGACAAAGTTTAATTTCTGAGCTTTGGGGTAAAAGTGTAAATATATGAAACTTTAGGGGCAAAAATGTAATTTTGCCAAAATATTGTGTATGAATTGTATTTGAACGGAATGTTGATAAAATGTATTAAATTGTGTTAATATAGATCAAGAAAGAAGGAATAGTGAAGGTGATCGGAGAAAAGAGAAGGTTGTCGACTAATTTACGAAAATAGTCATTTTGCATCCGAGGTAAGTTATGTGTAAATAATAGCAATATTTTTATAAACTGTGAATTGTATTTGATATGTGAATTAATATTGAATGTAGAAGGAAAATTGTTCATGAATTATTCAAGTGATAAAGTGTTTAAAATAAGTGTTAAGAGTAAATTCTCGGTTGAACTTAGGAATAGAAATGGATACAAGTGATATATCACTAGAGACCAATGTTACAGTGAGTCCCGGGTGCTGGGTGATCTAGCATGTGTTGCAGACACCTGAAAGTTTGTGTGAGCAGGCCCGTGGACATTTCCAGTGTTATTGATCAGTGGTAGCTTTGGCTACATTACAGTGGTAGCTTCGGCTACATATCAGTGGTAGCTTCGCCTACATATCAGTGTGGCACTTATGTGCTAATTCTCTACATATCCGTTTATATTCTGAGTGTTCAATGGGATTAATAATAAATTAAAGTGAATATGAGATGAAGTGTGTATGCAGGTATAATTGAAAGAATGAGCATACGTGATAATGATTAAGTACTTAAATGTATGTGCAAGTGAACTGGTAAGGTTGTACATGTGTAAGTGATTAAATTTGTTAAGAAGGATATTAATTAATTGTATGTGAAAATGTTAATTATTGATTGAGTGCTTATTGTTTACATGTAACTTACTAAGCTATTAGTAGCTTACTTGTTCTTTTCTTTTTCTTTGTTTTATAGTGTGTTGAACTTACTTGGATTGGAGATCGTCGGAGCCTCGTATCACACTATCAAGCCTTTACTTTGGTATATAAATGCTTTTGAAATGTTTTAAGTTATGGCATGTATAGGGATCGAATTATTTTGTATGGATACCTAAGTGATGTTTACTACAAAGAAAGCATGAAAAGGTAAAAATTTGCAATGAAACAGTTTTTGGACAACAGCAGTAACATGACTTTGAAAAAAAACCAAAAATAGGACAAATGGAATTAAAAAGTGAATAAGATATATAATAAAATATTATTGTATCTACTTTCATATGAAAGAAACAGTGTAAGCAAAAACAAAATTATATTCTGTGATATTTAAATTTTAGTGAGACAGGGTCAAAATGGTATTTGAAGTCCCATGTTTAGACTTTAGAAAATCATTTAAAATTGTACAAAAATAATTATGAGTTATAACTTACATGTATAGATTCCTTAGTGAGCCTACTTTCAATAGAAACAAGTGAGAACAATATATAAAAATTGTACATTGAGATAATTGATTTTTAGTGAAGAGTGGGCAGAACTGTTAGACTGTGAAACGGGGGAGACTTTAATGAATAAACTGTACTAATTGGCCAAACCAAAAATTCTAAAAATTTTATGATGAGGAGATATATGAGTGTAGTTTTAGGGTAAATTTATGGATCTAAATTTCTAGTTTTCTAACTGGAATTATAATTAAATTAATGACTATTGCGCAGATAGACAGATTTGTCGTGAATGATGAAATAAATTATTTTAATACCCGAAGTGGCAAGTTAAGTTAAATAACGCCTCGTGCTCGACTCTGGCAACGGTCTCAAGTGAGTGGTGTTACACATTGACACCGTATTGACTCGTGTAAGACCCTGTCTGGGACAGTGGCATCGATATCTGATTACATGTAAGACCACGTCTAGAACGTTGGCATTGTATGACAATTCTGAGCACTCTGCATATCCTATTATATTCCGAACGGTTCAACGGGCAAATCCAAGATACAAATCTGAGTCAGTGAAATATTTTAATATTATTTTCTGTGCCTTTGATATGTGATTAAGCATGTGTTAAAGTTCCGTAAGATATTTTGTCTATTTGTATGCTTAATTTGGTAAAAGGATTAAATTGCATTGAAGGAAAAATTTGCATGCTTTATGAAAAGACACCTATTTGATATGCCTTTTAAATGAAGAGGCCTTGAGAGGTAATTATGCCAATATTTAGATAGTGGATGTTTAAAAGACACTAGTGACCTTATGTATATATGTTATTAATGTTTATTAAAAGGGTTAATATGGTAAATTGTATATTAATATGTTTGTAATAAAACAAAAAAATGAAAAGATGAATGTTATCATCTTATTTGAGTGCCGAAAGTTTGAAGAAAAGAAAGAAATAAGAAAGCTAGGGCATTCGGCTATGGTTTGGATAAATTAAGGTATGTTTTGACTATGGTTTTTGATGATTTTTATGTTTTTGAGATTGTTGCTTAGTCTACTATCAAGCCCATGTTGTAATTTGAAGAATCGATGATGTTTATGAGATGTACCATTGATGAAATGGTGAGTTTTGTGACGAGTTTAGGTGTTAAATGAAAGATATGTGTTAAATGAACATGTTTTGTTCTTGAATTTTTGATGAATTTAGCTAATTAGGGCTAAATTGAGAAATTAGCATTCTGAAGGATTAATTTGTGAAATTAATGAAATGTTTGGACTTGTATGAGATACATGGGCATTCAGCTAAGCATGAATATATGGTGATTTTGTATATTTGATGTTTTGAGAAAAATGTAAGGGTTAAATTGCAAATAGCCCTAAATGTATGTTTTTGGATTAAATTGAATAAGTTGATGAATGAAAGAGTTAATGTAATACCCCAAACCCAGACTAGAAGTTAGGCCCGAATCTAGAATGTCACATTAAAGGCACAATTCAAAACGGTTTTGCTAATTAAAAATTTAAGGCCCAAAAGCCCAAAATCTTTTAGTCTAATTAATTAAAGATAAAAACCCATTTTATTGTTTTAAGTAATTTGGAAACCAAGTTTAAACATAAGAGCTTACTTAGGTATAATAATTAAAATAAACAATTAATCTCAAAACCGAAAATAAATCTGAAGTCAAAACGGAGCACAAGGCCTTATTACATCCACCGAAAATTAAGTAAATAAAAACATGTATTTTGAAACCAATAAATGAAAATTCAAGCCTCTTGTAGTGTGGCCATCTCCGAGTCCTCTCCCACGTCGAGTCGTCTATTCGGGATTACCTGAAACATTAAATTAAAGGGGTGTGAGTTTCGAAACTTAGTGTGCACAACCCTTGGCAATCCATTCACTTACAAATATTCACATTAGGCCTAAGCCCTATCAAAACCGGTGGTCTTGGCTTTATCCCACAATGACCTCATATTATATCACATTGTATCATTTATAAACAAATAATGCAAAGCCCACCCCAAAAATCCATCAGTGACACACACTATTTCCCTTCCAACCTTATGACTCCTGTGGGGAATTCTAGCTCGACCCACCCCTCCGCTACACACCAAGGGTAGCCCGATTGGGGTACTACCGAACGTTGCAGCAAAGCTGCTAATCATATATTGGGCTTAAAGCCTCCGGTGGATCCATAGCATACGGCCATGCGATCCTAGATCCATACCATACGACCATGCGATCCTCAAATCTTCCTCCGTACCATAATTCCCACCCATATGCATCCTAAGCAGAATATCATATGAATGCATCAAACATACGAGTAACATCCATAAACTCATATTCGTCACATAGGGGTATTTTCGTCATTTCACTACCCAGGGGTATTTCGGTAATTTCACAAATCGAGGGTATTTTGGTAATTTTGCAAACCAGGGGTATTTCGGTAATTTTGTAAACCAAGGGTATTTCGGTAATTTCGTAAACCAAGGGTATTTCGATTATTTCGTAAATCAGGGGTATTTCAGTAATTTTGCAAATCAAGGGTATTTTGGTAATTTCACAAACTAGGGGCATTTCGGTAAATTTGTAAAACAAGGGTATTTCAGCAATTTCGTAAACCAGGGGTATTTCGGTAATTTCATAAACTAGGGGTATTTTGGTAATTTCACAAACTAGGGGTATTTCGGTAATTTTGCAACCTAGGGGTATTTCAGTAATTTTGCAATCAGGGGTATTTTGGTACTTTACAAATCTAGGGGTATTTTAGTAAATTTTACAAATATAAGGGTATTTTAGGAATTTTGCAAATATAAGGGTATTTGGTCCCTTTCGGGTTTTAGCTATGAACTTTGGCCCATCAACAAGTCCTCGCGGCTAAAGTGAACAGACACTACGCACCAGGTAGGATTCCAAAAAAGAGGAGGTCGGCCACTAGGGCCGCTTAAGTACCAAGCTCTTCCTAGATCCAATCCTAGACATGCGTACGCCTGTTGCCACACTCCAACCCTGTGACTTGTTCACAGACATGTTTAATTAGATTAAGTCTTATGGAATTTAAGAGTTGTTCAAACTAGGCCTAAGGTTCATAAACCCTAACATACATGTCTACGTCCCTATAAGCCCATCAATCCCAAATCACACCCTTACGGCCCATTAAGCCCAAATCTCATCATATGGCCTATTAGGCCCAAAACAAATCCAATTCATGTATCATGCATGACTAATTCAATTCGTATAACCAACCAAACCATTTCATCAATTCTTAGCCTCAGGGCCCACCGGGCCCATTTAGCCACTTTCGGCTTTTCGGCATTGTGTGTAGTGTTTGTACACACCTGGTAACCACGCGCGCTGCAAATCCCTTAGTCACGACCTACAATCGACATTACTAGCGATTAACCAAGATTTAACGCATACTTATCAAAAACTGAAACCTCACTGTACCCTACCGTGTACTTCACGTTCTAGTAGCCCTTCCTTTGCTACTATTGGCGATTATCCTCTAGATCTGCACCCAACCAAGTGACCCATATTGTACATAAGTCACCCCTACGAGCCACATCTATGAGATTCACATAGTCTAACCCAACATCTACTACCCAAACATACAATTTATTCATATGAGTCTACAGGCCTATTGGGCCCACTTGGCCCCGCTTGGCCCATCATGGCCCTACCAGCCTAAACCCACAAGAATACTATTGATGGCCTCAACTATCACGTCGAAGCCCCTCACATGTGTGCTCACACGCTCGTGTGGCCGATGTGGGATCCCTCCGTTAGCAGAGTTTAAATCCAACTCAAACTCTTGCCATCCAGTCCGCAAAATAATTACTCCTTTTCTTGTCATGAGATTCGAACTCAAGCTCTCATGTAGCATAATCCACGCCGCTAGCCACTAGGTCACAAGCTCCTCTTGTGTCTAGAATCATGCCCAACTAAAGCTAAGTCTATGGCCAATGTCAAAATCCACTTAAAAAAATAATCTAAAAGAAATGCAATTGCTACAACTTGAACCTTGGACCTCCTTCCTTCCTTGTGGCGTCACCCCCTTGTCTCTTATGTGGCGTCACTTTGCCACCACACCACACACTCCACTTGTGTCATTTTTCTCCATATTTTATTCTTAAAGCCTACTTACTAACTCCCAGGGTTTTACTCACCTAAAACCAAAATTTCCCTAAAGCCAAAGTTTGATCCCGAGACTTCATAGAAGCCCCCTAGCCTTCCAAAATCACTCACTTAGTAGGTCAAACTTGCGTTAATGCCGTTCCCAAAAACTTTTTAAACGCTCCTACGCCTAAGGCCCATTGGGCCCAATTCTACTAGGCCCAATTTCGGGATGTTACAATTAAATTTGAATATGTATAGATCAAGAACTGAAGAAATCAGACTTAGATCACGGGAAAGCGAAGGTAGTACTAACCGAGTCCGATCGAATATTTGAATCCGAGGTAAGTCAATATACAAATAAATGTAATTGTATTAAACTACTTGTGTATTTATGGAATACGAAATTACTATGAACATCTATTGTGATGGAATGTATACAAAATAGGAGATACGAATAAGTCGACAAGTTGATAATGTCCAAGAAGTCCCGTTTGAACCTAGGAATAGATAGAAAATACGTATGTCATGACATAGGTGTCCGTTATGTGATATCATGTAAGACCACGTCTAGGACGTTGGCATTGATTCGAGATTTTGTGTAAGACCACGTCTGGGACGTTGGCATCGATATGAGACTTACGTGTAAGACCATGTATGGGACATTGGCATCGTATTGACTGGTGTAAGACCCTATCTAGGACAGTGGCATCGATATCTGATTACATGTAAGACCATATCTGGGACGTTGGCATTGTACAACTATTCCGAGCACTCTGCATATCCTATTAGATCCCGAACGGTTCAATAGGCAAATCTGAGATACGAATGTTTTAGGTACGTTTGATATGTACACTAAGTATATATGAAAGGTAAGTATAGATATGAACATACTAAGATGAATATGTGAAATGGAATGATGAGAAGATATGTGAAAATATGTTTATGTAACATCCCCAAACCCAGCCCATTCACTACGACCGAATCTGGTTTGTCACTGCGGAAAAGACGGTTGAAAAATATTTTTTTTTTGACTTAGAATAAAATAGTAAGAATTTATTTGCTCTTGGAAACCATGTTCTTTTGAAATTATAGCCACATGTCTAATAATTCCGTATTTGAATAAGTAAGTTATAAAAATATAACCATCTTCACATAGTGTTTTAATTTACACAAACCATAATAGAGTTGATAATAAAATAAAGCCAAAGATAATAAAATAAATCCTTATTACAACCATTATTTAAAAGATCAAGTACTTAATATAAATAATCTTAAAATATTTGAATTCTTCTTTCTGCATGGGCCACCATGTGTCCTCTCCGATCCTGGTCCAATCTACAAATCACCTGAAATGGTTAATGAAAAGAGTGAGTCCACTGACTCAGTGCATAATCAAAACACAGATTTTCTGCATATGGGCTTGGCCCAATACCAAACAATTCACATAGCAAGCCATGCACATATGCATCTCAGCCCAACCCACAAACCAACCGTACGCCAACCTTGTCAGACTCCCTGCCTAAGGCCGTGGATAAACCACCACTGATCACATCGTGATCCAAAATCCTTACCTTGGCAACTCACTGCTCAAGGCCGTGGCTGAGCCACCGATCAACCAATCGTGATCCCGATATCAAAATCCGTCTACGGTGATGCACATAGCCATCAACCGCCGAGATGGGCACCGAGCCACACCTCCCTTGAGGTAGCACAAAGCTAGCCATCAAACGCTAATGTAGCCTGAGCTATCATTAGACCACGTACATCCTGTGTACACTTCTTCCTTCTTCAATCCAATCCCATGCCCATGTGTCAATAAATCATGCAAGAATATCATATAGAGTGGGTACTTATCACTTATCACTACCACATTGTACATATATAAATGTATATCAAGATTAACTTACCATCACCAGTTACTCATCACTTATGCCATTATAAACGGCTATTACACATAATACACATGTAAACATGTTAGCAAACCAAACCACAGAAATAGTGCGATGATTACGCACCTGCTTGATACAGTCAACAAACCTCGAAGTCACACGCTGCCCCTAAAAGCTTGTCGAAACCCCTAAAGGAAACCATATTAGATTCGGCTTCTAAACCAATAAACATCAAGAAGTGGCCTTTGGCCGAACACCTACCACTTTCTTACCCTGATGAGTAGCCGAATTCAAACAGCCCCCTAAGTGCTCCCTCACACCGGCTTAACAATAGATCCCCTTCGGCTAATCAAGAAAACTAAAAGGTTCGACAAGGCTCTTTAAATGGTGTTGGGGTATTCGGCAATGGCAAGTTTTGGAGGTGGTTTCGGTTAAAACGAAGGTTAAAAGAATAGGAGAAGGAAGAGTGGGAGGTTCGGCCACCTAGCAAATTTGAGATGAAAAAGAAATGTTTTGGAAGAAAAGGTTTCGGCTACCAAAGTGGTTGAGAGCAAAATACTAGCAATTCGGCAAAGAGAGCAAATGGTGAAAGGAACCAAAAGGTGAGCACCTCCCCTATTTATAGCATTCGGCACCTTCCCACATGAAGAATCCATCATTCGGCCATCAGCTACTAATTCAAATTAATTTGAATTAGTTCAATTCAAAAACAATCTGAGTTGTTCCACTATTATCGCACTTATCCAAATCAAAATAAATAATAATAATCCTACAATAATAAAAAAACAAATACTAGATAAAACTAATCCCATATTCGGCCATGGCTGCTCCAAATCCCAAAATTCTTTCCTAAAAACACTCAATACCAACCAATTCAAATTAAATTAAAAACCCACCTTTAATCCAACACCACCTCTTTCAAATAAAATACAACAAAAATAGAATAAATAAAAGATAAACTATTAACTATACATCCAGCCGAATTTAAAAAAAAACAACACCCCCAGCTTATCTTATCTCCTTTTAGCTCCCACGTGCAGGCCACCATCCCCTACCTCTTCACGCCAGGCTAGGAAAATAAAAATTCCAACTGCAGCTGCCATGGTTCGAACCTGGAACCTCATGCCGCAACCCCCTTCCTTCCAACACTCTAGGCCACTCCACCGAGCCTGACTTTCGTGCCATGAACCTTCACCATTTATTTTTAAGGCTTTCCTAAGCCAACTCCCCCTCCACATGACGCCAAAAAACATAAAACTCCAAACGCCACTCCCTTGGTTCGAACCTGGGACCAACCTGCTGCACACCTTTCCCCCAACGCCCAGGCCACTCGGCCACATTGAATTTTTTGACATAAAGCCCCCACATTTATTTTTAAACCCTTTCTACTTCAGCCCATCACAAGCAAAATATAAAACGCCAAAACTGCCACTCCAGCCCTCGAACCCGCGCTCTCTCTTCCCTCCAGCGCCTAAGTGGCGCATGAGTGCCACTTTGCCAAGCTATTCCTTGTGCCAAAAATTACCGAAAAATATACTTAAGGCCTCCCTTAGCCCGATTCCCTTCTTTACACTAAAAATCCAAAATTTTCCAAAGTCTACCCCTTTCATCCAAGCATTCTTAGAACCTCTAAAACTCATCCAAGCACTCCCAAAAACCTACTAACACTTGATTTATACCCAATATGCATAGCCCCTAAACCAGGGTGTTACAGTTTAAATGAGTTATGTGTATATGTGATATTTAAATTGAAGAATGTGATAAGATATGGCTAAGCAAATGAGCCAAAAGAAATATGTGATAAATTTGCTATGAGAACCTTTAATGTTATTGTATCAATATGGTTATGTGCATTTTATGCTAAGTTTATTTGTATATGGCTTACTAAGCTTTTGAAAGCTTACTTTGTGTGTGTGTTATCTCTGTTTTATAGATTGTCAAAGCTACTGAAGGCTCGGGAACCGTCGAGGATCATCATCACCGTACTCAACTTGTTTTGGTACTTTTGAAATATGTATATAGCTAAATATGGCATGTATAGGCTAGTTTATTTTGGGTTATGTTTGAAATGTGTATAAATAGCCATGAGATGTGGCTAGATAAATGTTGATGATATGCATGAGTGAATATGATACATGATGCATGATTTGGTATGGTTTGATAGCTAATGAAATGGTCAAAGCTATGGTAAGCATATGAATGCATTATGAGTATATATGATGATCAAAGAAGTAGTTACAAGAAAGCTAAAAGTGAATATATCATGCTTGAATATATGTATGTGTTTTAGTAGTGCAAATTGGCATGAATGGAAATGAATTAGAATGTGTAGACTTGTTGATTATTTGGTATGTCTTTGGTTGTCAATTGTACATGATTGAGTTGGTATAATGCTTGAAGGTTTGACCCTAATGTGGGTGGCATTTTGGCCTTGCAAATGGCCTGTTATGTCTACACGGCTGTGGTACACGGGCGTGCCTAGTAGCCGTGAGAATAAGTCAGTAGCTAGTATAACTTACATGGCCATGGTACAGGGGCGTGCCTGGTAGCTGTGTGGTTAAGTCAATAGCTAGCCTAAGATCACACGGCCATGGAACACGGGCATGTCTGGTGGCCGTGTGATAAGTCAGTATACATGCCCTGTTTTGGCAGGCCAGGACACACGGTTGTGTCTGGTAGCCGTGGGAGGCACACGGCCTGGCCACATGGGCGTGTGACCTTGACAGCTTTGAAAAAGCTTTAAATTTTTGAGAATTTTTGTATGTATTCGGTTTAGTCCCGGCTCTACTCTAAAGCATGATTAAGGTCTCGTTGTCCTACACTTTGATTGCAATTGGTGAATTGTGTTTCTCAATGTCTGTAAAAGTTTCTGATCTTTCTGGTAGCGCCTTTAACCCTAGTCCGGCGACGGATACGGGTTAGGGGTGTTACACCAACTATATACTTTCATAAATCAACATTAACATTATATATATAGGTATGTACAATTCTATACCTACGAACTTGCCTGGCTAAATTATAGAAATAACTAAGTACGGGGGATATTTGGTAATTTTCTCTTCTCCTCAATTTTCCACTTGTTCTTGATCTAAATTGAGAATTTCATTAAATTCATTAATTTAGATAATAAAAAAAATTTATTTTATGCAATTTAGTCATTTTTGACATTTTATAAAATTGCCTCTAACATTTTACTATTATTCAATTTAGTTCCTGAGCTTAAAACATGCAAATTAACCATTTTTATTGCAAACCCATGCCAACCAAATATTGATAGCATCCATTTTAGCCCATTTTTGCGACAATTTCACATCAAGTCCTTAAAATATTACTATTTCAACAATTTAGTCCCTAATCGACAAATTCATCAAAAATCACTTAACAAAATACTTTTAAATACTAACCAACACTTCAAATTCATCATTTAACATCTAAATTCACAAAGATTCATCAATGGAAATATTTAAAATCTTAAACAGTTTCAAAAACGAAGGCACGAGTTAGCTAGACCTAGTTGCAACGATCTCAAAACAATAAAAATTATTAGAAACGGGAGAAAAATGGCTTACCATGCATGAATTGAAGCATGGACGAACCTTGGTTCCTCTTTCCATGGTGTTTCAGTGATGAACATATCAAATGAAGAAGAAAACCTTTTGTTTTCTTATTTTATTAACTTTTATTTCTTTATTTTATCTTTATCTTTTAATAATAATATCATAACGTATAAATCACATATAAAATTAAAAGAAAATAAAGCTTTAACTGCCCACAAACTTAGGCATGGGTAATTTACCCATTAAGGCCATCCAATAATCATTCTTTAATCAATTAACACCTTTAAACTAATAGCGATTAACATTTTTAACTTTTACGATTTATTCCTTTTTGCTTAATTAACTATCGAAACATTAAAATTTCTTAATGAAACTTTAATACAAGCTTAATAACACTCCGTAAATATTTATAAAAATATTTATGGCTTGGTTTATAGAAAAGACATCCCGATACCTCATTCTCTAAAACCACTTGACTTTATGGTCTTACCACATGAACTTAATTAATCATTCATATAACATAAATTAGCATATCAAAAACCTTTTCAAAACTATATTTGACTAGTAAATATTAAATAATAATATTTACGAACTTAGTCGTTGGATTTGTAGCCCCAAAACCACCGTTTCTAACACCACTAAAAAATGGGCTATTACATGGAGACTCAATGGAGATCTACTTGATGTGGAAAGTTGTTCCAACTCCTCATCAACTTTGTGGAGCATTGTTCTCCATTAAGTTGTTACACTTTCAATTTGAGCGAGTCACTGGTATCATCAGTTTCTCTCTAGTCAACTCACTTTAAGAGTTTTGCTCCAATTCCTTAACTTTTTGCATAATCCTCTCTTAGATGGCTTCACGTTCTAGAGATGACAGACTCACTTTAAGAGTTTCATCCTATGATAAAGTTGTGACAGAACAAAACTGGTAGCAAATGAAAGAAATACCCAAATCATCTCTTGACTCATAATAATAAGTAATATTCATCTCATTATTGCTACTTGGAGTGTCCATAAAGGTGCCTCACTTTACCTTTACAGCTCTTCATGCTTTAACTAACCAAGTCAGGCCATCTACTACTATTTATTTCATTTCCTCACCAAATAAAATTTGTAAAGTGAAGCTTACATACTTTTTTTAAGGATGATCGTAGCAGCAAACTATATTAGTTATAACTACAAAAATTTCTCAATGAAGGATGATAAGTGTTCCAAAAGTAGATTCTTTATCAATGTACATAATCGTAAGGTATTAAATCAATAAAGAAAAAAATTCTCATACTTTGTTCCTTCATTTCCTACCATCTTCCTAGGTCATCTTTCTTGTCATTTCTATTCTCTAAATCTCTATCATCTTCTTTTCTTCATCTCCCTATTGATCTTCTAAACCTTCTACCTTGTTATAAGCAGTATGACCAGAAGCAATATGCACATCTGTTGTGCTATGATCGTGGCCTCTTGTTTGTTAAGCTTTACTTCTTTCCTCTCTCTCGCCATCTCTTTCTTGTTAAGGTCTCTCGTCTTCATTTAATCCACCAAAATCGTCATCCACATTCCATTGTTACTTTAAAAGTGCCTTTGATGTATGTTATACACCAATGACCACCAACCCAAAACCCGAATAAGATCCAGGTCACATACCCATGACCCAAATCGACCCCGCCAAATGGATGTGTGCAAGACGTACAACAAGAGGACAGCCAGGGAGCCAGAATTTAGCCCTAACTAGATCGTCATATGTTTTACCTATAAACTCATCAGCCCCACATTTATAAATCTTAACCATGGGACATCTAAATACACATATAGAAGCGAAACTTTAAGGACCATAGGGTGCCGAGGTAGGCATAGTAGGGGGATGGAAGTTGTGGAGCCACAAGATTAATTCATAACAATTTCATTAATAAAATAACCTATTAAGCCAAAAGAACATTCTTTACCTTATTATCGAACATTTGCAGAACTGGCACACTAAATACTCACTTTTTGCTCGGGAGCTAGGACATTACTTTCGATTTCATCAATAGCAGCATGATTAAAATCGGCTAACATCTTTTAAATCGAAAGAAAATAGGGTTAGATCATATCAAAAGCATCACACTATCACTAGTATTTGTGGAATGTATATACGAGTCTCAATATGTGTTACGTTAGTCTAGAATCGACTAAATTGTAGCTCTAATACCACTAAATGTAGCACTCCTAACCCGTCTCCGTCGTCAGATTAGGGTTATAGAGTATTATAGTGCATAACAAACAATTTACAACACTAATAAATTCAATTATTAATTTAAATAACACCATTAAAATATACATTTCATTCATAAAAACCACATTTACGAGCCTTAAGCCGAGCTTACGGGGCCCTAAAAATAGATTGGAAACAACCAGGGACTAATTTGAATCAAAACAGAGGAATATGGAAAAACTTAAAAATTTCTACAAAATAGGGGTTACACGACTGTGTGGCCAGACCGTGTGGCTCAGGAACATAGCCATGTGGCCAACCATGTGACAGACCATGTAACTTTTGAAATTCCCTTACACGGCCATGTCACAAGTCATGTGCTAGACTGTGTGTATATTCGAAATAAGTTCACGCGACTGTGTCACAGGCCGGGTCCTAAACCGTGTGACATACTATTTTGAAACACACGGCCGTGTGAAAAGGCCATATGCAGCACATAGCTGTGTAACAACCCGTGTCCCAAGTTATGTGCCCCTAATTGAACATTTAAATGGAAGTTTACCAAATCAAACTCACTTAGACCGCAAGCAACTCATTCACCAAAAATTAAACCTACTTTAAACACATCTAAACAAACCCAAAACGTGTCTAAAACATTCAACCTAATTGCCTAACCAATCTGCCCTCATTGACACCAAAATTTTTATACATGACAATCAAGTAATACACCAAAAACATCACATTCATGTTCATGTCAACCAATTATCAACAAAGCCCTAAAATAAAAAAAATACCAAATCACATACCAAAGACACCTCAGACATGTCCATTATCATTATCTACCTACCAAATTGACCATATTTCATCATCACAAGAGAAATCAAACCAAAACAATGCCAAGTAACAAGTGTACCAAACGTTACCACATCCAAAATAACATCAACATAAAACATAGATTACCAATCCAAAACCATATAAGCTTAATTTCAATTCAACTAACTTTTTAACCTTGACAACATAAAATCTTATATACATTCCACAAATTATGGTAACTCAAACAATAGGTACCGAAAGAGTTTGGATAGTGTGAGCTTCAAAGTTGATCCGCTTTACCAGTTCCACAAAACATTAAATACAGAAACAAAAATGAAAATAGGTAAGCTTAATAAGTCCATAGCTAAGAATTCAAATCAAGTTACCTCAATCCATAAATGAATACTAAAAGAGCATTAAATTTTCTAAACCTAACAATCATTTCTGAAATCACATAATGTCGGTACCAAAACTTTCAATTGAGCGACACAATAGTTAAAATCAAAATAGATCATCCTTTGATAGTTAAATACATAACTTTGTCACCAATATCACATTTACAAAGCGTCTATTTCATACATATATCTATAAACTTTCCCTTAGTTTCAGTGTTGTTACAAACAACTTTTAAGCACATAATCATTAATTATTCAATTTCATCACTTAATATATTCAAATAATTCATGAATTCAATATCAACTTACCTTAATGTAACATCCTGAATTTGGGCCTAGTAGGATTGAGCCCAATGGGCCTTGAGCAGAGTAGTGTTTAAAATTTTTGGAGAACAAGAGATCGGCTTTAGTGCAAGTTGGACCGATTGGATAAGTGATTTTGGAATGTTAGAGGGCTTCTATGAAGTCCCGGGATCAAACTTTGGCTTTGGGGAAATTTTGGTTTTTGGTGAATAAAACCCTAAGAGTTAGTAGGTAGGCTTTAAGAATAAAATATGGAGGAAAATGACACAAATAGGCTTGTGGCCCAGTGGCAAAGTGGCGGCACTTAGAGAGCAGGGAAGTGGCGTCAACTGGGGAGGCCCAAACTCAAGCTGCATGAAGCCCAATTATTTTAATTAAATAGGTTAATTTTCGGCATTAGGGTTTATTCTCCCACTCTCTTCTTCAATTTTGACATTAGGGTTTCTCCATTCTCCCATTCTCTGCAAAAGCCGAAATCCCTAAGCCTATTCTCTCATCTTCACTTCTATGCAAAAGCCGAAAGTCTATTATTCTTTTTCTGTTTCCTTCAACAAAGCCGAAACCACGCAATTCTTCCTCTACATCTTTTCCCAATTTCTTCAAAAGCCAAAACTCTGAACTTTCTTCTCATCTCCATAGCCGAATACCTCCTATTCCCTTTTGCCGAACTCTTCACAAAAAGCCGAATCTACATAGATTTCTTCCTATCATCTTCTCTTTTTGGATCTTCTCAAAAGCTGAAATCTTTTAGGAGTTGCCGAATTCTCTGTAAAGGTAGGTGCCAATTTCTTCTGATTTATTCTTTTTCTCTTTCGGTTTTTAGAAGATAAAGCCAAAAGGCTAATGGATTGTTGGCTTCTTGTGTTTACGTGTTGGGCGACATTCAGGAATTTAAGTAGATCACTTAGATCTAAAAGCCGGAACCGTTAGTCTCTGAACCTCATATCCCTCTTTTCGAGGTTTCAAGGTAAGGGGTTCTCTTTAGATTCTCTTTAGATTCATTATTTTAAGTGTGATCTTAACCATATGTTATGATAAGGTCTTTTAATGGAATCAAATATCGATCAGGCGAAGGAGGGGATTGAATCTATAAAACCAATCCCTAAGTTTAAGAAACGAGCGGTGTCAGCAGTTCGAGATTGACCACCGGGTTGTGGACTAGCGTCAGAACAAAATCTTAGACAATTAGCAGTTGTATTGGCTTCTGATAGTGTCGACATAGAAGGTCTTGTCTTGACTGTAATCAGGTGTGTAGATCTCTAACACACTAGTTAACTGTAATATATATATATGCGTTATGGGCTAAAAAGCCGAAAAAAGGCTGTGTAGACAGTCGAGTAAAACGCTAAAAGGGTTAGGCAAAGGATGCCAGGTACGTAATCATAGAAGTCTCTATGTGTATCGATATATATATGAAAGCCTGATTTCTTAAAGATGGTATGATGTTTTCAATTTTCATGTGTGTATGCATGGGGTGGGATTATGACATTAAAGGGAAGTGCATGATAGGTCACTTGGTGATCGGTGGTTAAACCACAAATTCAAATGTTAGGTCACATAGTGATCGGTGGCTATGCCATGTTTAATGATTCCTGAATAAAAGGAATAGGCAGTACGACTGTCGTTATGGTGTGTAGCGGATGGAGGGTTGATTGTAGAAATCCCCAAGGTGTGATGGTTGGTACGGTTTGGTGTGTAGAGGATGGAATTCTAGGATGGGTTGGGCCATGTTGCATGTAAATATTTTGTTGCCATTGTGTATGGGCCAAGGCCCATAATGTGTTTGTGGGCCTCAAGCCTTTTATGTGTTTCGGGATTTGCACACTGAGTCTTGGTGACTTACCCCTTTATTTTCCCTAACTTTTCAGACGAGCAGTAGATCGTGGACATGGGAGCCGAGGCGGACTCGAGGGGCCATCAAGTCATTTTATTTTCATAAACTATTTTCGGTTTTTCTTTAAGTTTAATTTTTGGGACTATTTATGTAATAAGGCCTCCATAGCTTAGGTTATCAATTTATAATTGTTAATGTCTTCATTTATTTTTTAAATTTATATCCACTAAAGGAGCAAAGATTTTCTTCCAATATCACTTATTTAACGAATACTTGTATAAAGAAACTGAATTTCCAAAGATCATCCAAGTGAAGTTTTTAACGTAAACCCCGTAGCATACCAGATCCGGTCGTAGCGTTTGGGCCGGGTTTGGGGTGTTACACTTAATCAAATAGATAATTAAGAGGATAGATTTCTAATTCATGATAACCAAATACAAAATCACAGTGCATTAGTATATAATCATATATAACCTAAATGATACTTTTCAAAAGAACTAACCAGATTCTATCAATCACCATATCTCAAATTAATTCTCAACATTTATACACAAGAGTTTCATAGTGCCATTTACCACATAGTGGCAATTTAAATGTTCAATAGAATGAAACAAGTAAATAAGTTTAAGTGTAATAATACATAGCCCGATGAACTATAGTAACTTGAATCAGATCTAGGGTAACTACACCACACCAAAGGCATCAAAGATGGGTAACAGAGGCACAAATGTGCAATTAGAGGCACTGAAGTGCAATCTCATACAAGCGCGTGTTCTAACCCTATTGGCTACGTTCAAACGAGCATTTAAATTGAATTCATCACATTATAAAATCAAAAGCACTTCCAAAATATCTGTACACATACCATATATTTATTTCATTCATTCCGAGATAATATCATTCATTTTTCACAACTATTTCTCAATTTCCGAATAGTACACTTTTACTTTATACTTAATTGAAACATGTAATAATATATGTATAACTAATGAAATTTCACATTTGTACAATTAACTAGTGAAAAATAATATAATTATAAAGAAATAAAAATTTACAAATCATTACACTATGAACTTACTTAATTTATGTTTTCAGTTGACTCGCAGGGACTAATCCAAAATTTTCTCTTTTCCCCAATTAACCTCTGTACGATTCGATACTTGATCTATATAATGATTAAATTCAATATATCAAATTCAAATACAAATTCCAACTCATTTTATGTATATGACCCTTAAGTTTTATTATTTACACATTTTCCCTAAACTTTTACATTTCTCACAATTTAGTCCCTAAACCCGAAATTCCAAATTTATCAAAATTTCATAATTTCTCATGTTAACGAAATTTTTACTTATACAACTAAAACTCATAATTATTCTAAATTCACAGGAATTCCCCATCAATTTTAATATTTTAACAGTTGAGTCCTTTAACTAAAAACTAACAAAATAATCTTAATCAACAACTGAGGCTAAAAATTTACCATTTAACATAAAAAACAACTAGGATTCATAAATCTTTAACAGTTTCAAAAACGAAGGTAAATGTTAGCTGGACCTAGTTGCAACGATCTCAAAAACATAAAAATTACAAGAAACGAGCTAAGATTTCATACCATGCAAGCGGAATTTGCTATTGTCGAAACTAAGTTGATGCTTTATTTTTATTTTATTTACTTAAGGTATATTTATTTAATTCCAATATTGTCCTTCAATTAAACCTACAATTTTAGCATTTTTTTTTTCATGCCTTAACCGTCCATGCTAAAATAAGAATGGTATAATTGTCATTTAAAACATTCCACTTATGTAATTTAAACCATCTAATCACTACAATTAAATTATAACTAGATTTTACAACTTTCACAACTTAGTCTGTTTCTTTAATTAACAAACCAAACAATAAAATTCTCTAAATGAACTTTCACTTATCAAAATAATAACTCTGTAAAAGTTAAATAAAAATATTGAAGGGCTCTATTTTCAGAAACGTGATCACATTATCTCGTTTTCTGAAACCACTTAACTTTTGGGACAACCACTTATGCCTAACTTATTTATTTAATTAGCTAAAAATATCAAATCAAAATTCTATATAAAATTATAACTAATGTGTATTAATCAAATAATTACTCTTCAGATTTGGAGTCCTAAAACCACTAAAAAATGGGTTGTTACGTAAATAATTTTTTTATTCTAATTTTACCCCAAGTAAAATTATGATGATTTTACCCTTGGTAAAATTTTCGAGAAAATATATATAATATTTCACAATCCAACTTGTTCACTATGATCGAATGGTTTACTTTATTTTCATTTTCGGCCTTTGAAATAGCTCAAAAACATAAACTGTAACACCCCAAACCCGGCCCAAACACCACGACCGGATCTGGCATGTCACTGAGAAGATTCTATAATACATGTCGAGTCTTTGGAAAAACATTTGTTGAGTTTAAACATTTACACCGGAAAACTTAATAATTTGATAATGCAAATAAGATATGAATTTTAATATGATGCCTTTATGAATAAAAAACCGAAGTTTAGTACATGTCTTAGTTCAATTAAAATAAAAATTTAAATAACTAAAAGTAATAAAAGCCCATAATAAAACAAAATATAAAATGGTGGCCCCTGGCTTTATTACAACGAGATTTAAAACCCATTAAAAAAATATAAAATAATAAACTAGAGTCTTTTTGCTGAATCCAAATATTCTTTTGCATGGCCACCTTGCGCTCCTCTCCAGCCCGGTCCAATGCACTAAGTGCTACCTGAAATATTAATTAATTGGTTGAGTCGCGAGACTCAGTGTGCAACCCTCATGCACCATTAGATTTGGGCCTTAGCCCTATAAAACAAAATAAACAGTTTAATATACATAATAAAAATTAATATGCAAGCCCAACCCAAATCCTAGGCTTCCATCCGCTACACGCCCCCTACCAGCCATTCACACCATTGGGGATTTCTACAATCAACCCACACCGTTACACGCCTTGATGGCAGTCTTGCTGCTCATCAACAGATCATGGCCGTAGCCACTATAACAGATCACGGCAAAAGCCGCCACAACAGATCACGGTAAAAACCGCCACAACAGATCATGGTAAAAACCGCTACAACAGATCACGGTAAAAACCGCTACAACGTATAAGTTCCTCCTTTCATCAAACCCAACCCATGCAATCACAGAAAATCGGCATACACATACCATTTAACCAAAACATTCATTTAGAATGACAGGGATCACTAACCTGGTGATTTGCTTTTACCCTCTTTGGGTTTCAATCGTTATGCCGAGATTTCGGCATTTATCAGAACATATAAAACTTATAAACATGTATTAGCAAACAAATCTAGATGGTGTGGAGAATTACACACCTGATTAATGTAGATACCCTTGCTAAACCGGTCTACGCTTTGCTTCAAAAAGCTGGAAAGATGTGAAAATAGGCCTCTCCTATATTCGGCCATAGTTAGTATTCTACCCGGTTTTATATATCTGAATAAACAAATCCTCTTACCTTGAAATCCTGAATGTAACATGATTCTATAACTTAGAGATCTATGAGTTTTGGCTTCTAGGAAAAATCCCGGAAAGATGATCTATCGCGCTTTCGGCTTTTGAAAGAACTAAAAATAGAAAAGATGGCTAAGGGAGATTCGGCCAATGAATATTAAGGAAAAGAATAGGTGTAGTTTCAGCTTTTGAATCAAAGTGAAGATGAGGGAATAGGCTTAGAGATTTTGGCTTTTGCAGAGAATGAAAAAGAAGATGGAACTTTAGGAGTTTTCGGCTTTTACTCAGAGAAGAAGAGAAAAGAATGAGAGAAAAACCCCAAATGCCGAAATTGAAGAGATATTCCCCCTATTTATAGAAATTTTGGCACTTACCTAACCTTGCAGATAAATCCTATCTTTTCTCCTTTATCTTAATCTACTGGCTCATGTAAAAGAGACTTAATTATCTCTAACTCCTCCCTCCTTTATCAGCATATTATCCACATATTTTAAACATTAAAATCCCTAAATTTTAGCCTTTATCTGCTTATTATCCACATAAAATAAATATAATAAAATTCCCTAAAAAAATAGCCTTGTGCCGTCCCCCCTTTACTTAATTAAGTGCCGAAATTTAGCCCTATAACTTGGGCTTCAAGCAACCAAAATTTGGGCCTTCCTCATGCACTAATGACGCTACTTATGGCTCACCTTACTGTGCCCCTAGTTGCTGGGCCATAAGCCCAATATGTCAATTAAACTACTACAACTTTAATTTAAGCCCCTAAAGTGTCTATACAAAATATTTAATCAAAGCCCCGGCTCAATCCTTGAGCCCAATTGCACCTCTAATTCTCAAATTAACTAATTAAACATGTCTACACATTAAACGCATAGACCCAAAAATTCAGGATGTTACATAAACTCATTCTTCCGATCATTTTTTAGTAATCCAAGTACATTTGCAAATGAATCATTTCTCATTTTCATTTCTATTACTATTTCTATTTTGAGAAAGCTACATTCATTTTTAAATGATTCCATTTCTCCATTTCAAAGAAAACCATAATCATTTCCAAATATTTTGCATTTTCTTTTGCTATTCATTCCGTTCATTTTTATTCCAAAACGCAATTCATTTCTAGTTCCAATGAGCTAGCCAGGGGACCGATTGGACATATGTAATTAGGGATCAAAAGATTTATAATTAAGTTTCAGCTTTTCGCTTATTAATTATAAAATCATTTAGTCACAAATTCATTCCACTATAGTATTTTAACTGAACGCTCCCTAACGACAAACCATTACGAAAGCAACTACACAGTGCTCATCCAATGATATTGTCATAAGTGTGTTACCCTCATAAGATATCCTTGATCTCTTTTGGATAATATTCGTTCTCCCAGTATGATCCTATTTTATCTCATGGTAACCATTGCATCTTCCTTCATGAAAAGTCAATTACTATCAAATAGTAATCAAGTCATCTATTATAAAGAAGAATTACTCCTCGCCACATTTATTTTTCATCAACCATGTAATGCCAATGAGAGGATATCATTTACCCATGTCTTGGGCTATGAATTCCACTGTTGTGAATGACGTTACATACTGCAGAAGGCATATACCTAATGCACTAACTTTCGGTTCCTTATCTATTCGAACTCAAGCTTTTACTTACATCAAAGTGTACGAGTCATGCATACATATTCCATCATCCACTCAGGATTTAGGTATGTCACATTATGAATGTCACAAGTGAGTAAATCTATAAACAGATCCATGATCTATTCTACTTGGGTCCTGTCCAATGTACTGTCAGTCCAATCAGTCACATCTATGTCGCTATCTTCTAGGAGTCATCCGCTCCAATGCCTAAGACAAGGTATCTCCCCAATTGGACTTTATAGACAACATATTAGTCTTTCGATTAGTATGTTCATTTCCAATTAGACTAAAGACGTGTTTAGGTTCATCTACTAATATAAGTTGTCTTTTCGTATTACGATTCGGCCACGTAATATCGCTTAGTTTTAGTTAAACATTAGACAACCAATGAGCTAATATTTACTTCTATTTTACTTTACATGCAAAAACCACATGAGGACAATATATAAAGGGTATTAAAGTAATTCATGAATAATTTTATTAACCAATTTGTTCAAAAAATTACAAGTATACATAGACGAAAATACTACACTTAGGGCACCATATCCAACATATTCTATTTTATCTCGTGGTAACCATTACATATTTCTTCATGAAAAGTCAATTACTATCAAATAGTAATTCAGTCATTCATCACAAAGACAAACGACCCGTGGCCACGTTTACTTTTCATCTATCATGTAACGCGAATGAGATGATATTATTTACCCATGTTTTAGGCTATGAATTCCACTATTGTGAATGATGCTACTGTCTCAAAAATAATTCGATTGATGTGCAAGTATATGCAATCGTTGGCAAGTAACAAACTAGTAAGTAAGAGTTATCGTCTCCACATGGATTGTTTATGCAAATCATTAATTGCAAAATGAACACTTAGCAAATTGGTTGGTGATGTGATAAATTAAATTGTGATGATTTCCTAATTATACTAAAACTAAACTAAGTATGCTCAAAATTAAATTAAACATAGAAGAATTAAATATATAAGTTTTAAGAGTTAATCACAATAGCATGCATGTGTTAAAATAATTTTCCTTCCTAACTTAGAATTATTTAAATAATGTTAAAAGATGTTACAGAAATTCCGTGGCAAGTTGATAATTTACTAACCTTATTTAATTAAATTATAATGTTAAAAATTTTTAAGTACTAATTCTATCTATCATATTTATATGTTTAACAAACTTACAACTTCATAAGAAAACATCATACAAGGTTATTTAAGGTAATAATATTTTTTGTATTATTAATAATTTAATCCGTAAATGATTAAACATACACCATACAAGTACTGTGTCAATTATTTAAAATCTTGTTCGGGTTAATTAATTAATTTTGTTGTTTCCCTTCATTCATAATACATGAGAAACATATTCATGATTTTACTTGCAAGTATAAACAGATAAAATGCACATAACATCTTTAACAGAATTAAATAATCTAAGCTATGGAATTTAAATCATTCTAACATCAACTAAATTAAGTAATCATGATTATATTAAAAGTAGAAAACTCAGTTGCAATCACATGTTTCTTGAATTGAACAAGAATAAAAGATTGAGGGGGAAAAAATTGTGCTAAGTCGTTTTTGGTGGTTCTCCGAGGCACCAAATGCAAACACTCTTTGAAGAATGGAAAATCAAAAGTGCAAGAAGAGAGAAAAGGGAGAAAAGATTATGAATGAAGGATGAATTCAAGACCAAATGCCTCTCTATTTATACTAGGGAGGAGTCCCTTGAGTTTTCCATTTTTAACATAATAATCCCCCTTTTTTCTCCGTGGTCAACCCCTTTGTTAAAGAAGGAATGTGGATGGATTTGTTAAATTTAGCTAGCTCATGCTTGATTCATAAGAAGGAGTTGAACGGTCACATGGGAAAATTGTTGTGGCTGATTTGTGATATTTTACCAAGTCGTAGGTGCCTAATTTAATTATTTTTATAGACAATTGGACTTCCCATGGCCGAATTGAGCTCTTTCCTCTTTGGTGGATAGTTTGGACTGCAAATTTAGTTGTAGGCTTATCCACTTCAGTGATCCAATTGCGAGCTGAGTCAAAATTAATTTGAGATTCCAACATATGAATTTAGGACGTCCCATGCTGATCAGCCATCAACCCATGTCTACATGGCCTCTACTGTAGGAATGCTACAGCATCGAGCATCAAATAGGTTAGCTTTAAGAGTAGTTTTTCTTCTATTGCACCAAATTACATCAAATCAGCAAAAATATGTCAAATTAGCATGTAAATAAGTAAGATTACAAATTTATCTCTAATTTTTTCCTACTTTACAAATTTGTAATTGATCGCTGCAAATCAGAGCTTTAAATATTTATAAAAGAATGATCAAACCTGGAGACTAACTCTGACAATGATATTAAGGCAAGTGTACCTATCGAACATTAGTATAGCTTAGGCAAGACTGGTTATCGAACCCAAAGGAACTAGAAGTATTAATACTCACTTTCTTTTTATTATTTAGCCTTAAAGTTAGAGTGAAGATTACTTTTAAACTAAATTGACGACAACTAAACTAAGGACACAAAGACAAGAAGACGAATTGGAAAATGACTTTGAAGAAAAACTCAGTTGATTTCGACGATACCTTCGAGAAGAATCCACTTAGACTTCACTTATTATCTAACCCTAAATTATATGATTTCTTTTACTTAGCTTGATCCGTGAGACTCCCTAACCTATATTAAACCCTCTCTCGAGGCGAATAACGTTAACCCTAGGTTAATTAGTGGAACTATCGTTCGCTTATAATAACCCCCTAGGATAGCAGTAAATCGATCAATGGACTCCCATATTAGGTTTCACCCTAATCTGGCAAAATCCCGTAACCCTATCTCTAGGCGTTCGATCAACTCTGCTTAATTATGTTAGATCTCCTCTTAGGCAGGGTCTGTTCCTCCTCCACCTAAGCACATTAGAATTGGATTAAGCAACATAATTAAGAACAAACTAAGTAATTTATCATATAACTTAAAATCCATCTAGGTTTCATCCCCTTCAGGCATCTGAGGGGTTTAATTCATAATGAATAAACAAAACATTGCAAGAGAAAAGATAAAACAAAACATAAGAAAACTCTAAAACCCCCTGAAGGAATTGAAGGAGAATTCCGCCGTCTTGAGTATAACTCCGGCTTCTTGGGATGGATCAACTGGCTATCCTCGCTTTATTCCCTAACTTTGACCTTCTCAGCTTGGCTCCTTGGCCTAGCTTTCGCTCCCCCTCAAAGGTGGTACTTGGGGGATATTTATAGGCTCTTGGATTATGATTCTTTCTCCCTAAGTATCATTTTTCGACTGAAATTGCTCTTTCTAGCGATAGAGGCACGGCCATGGCACACGCCCATGTGGATCGAGACCTGACCGTGTTCGGATTTCTCTTGAGGCACGACCGTGTGTGCTTTGGGCCAGGCCGTGTCAATTTCGTGCTAAGGCCCATTTACTCCGCTTTAGGCCCGTTTTGTGTTCTTTTCATCCTTGGGTGTTTTCCTGGGAATAAGACATGAAAAGAAAGGATTAAAACCACCTTTTTATATAAAATAGGGAATAAATCATCCAAAAGAATATTAAATGTGGGATTAAAATATGTTACTTTTACGGTTTATCAAATACCCCCACACTTAAGCTTTTGCTTGTCCTCAAGCAAAATTCTCAACTTATAATTAAAACGAACTTTCCATGATCTATAATTCTTATCAACAATGTCTTATCCTAATTCATAGAGAATTCATACATGGATAATTTGATTCAAAGTGTCCTAAAGATTCAAACGAGATAAGTCATAATTTTGTACCTCGAAACATAGGTGTCTTCCCTCTAAATAACTACCTTTTTAATTCAAAATCGACAAGGATTGATATCCTCACTTAGGATTCACTCAAATCACTCTAAAGTGTTTAAGGTTCAAAAAAAAGATCACTCATAAGTCGAACCTGAAAAGTTA
The DNA here is from genome assembly GCA_005393395.2 of Gossypium australe. NCBI lineage: Eukaryota > Viridiplantae > Streptophyta > Magnoliopsida > Malvales > Malvaceae > Gossypium > Gossypium australe. Next base: position 61,396,470 of record CM016614.1, on the reverse strand, counting down.
ATCCCATAGGCTTGCCTGAAAATCAAATCTCTACCACTGTAATATGAGATGACAAATAGATCAAAAGGTCTTTGTTAGGGTTGTAACAGGGCTAGGGTACAAGGTGTGGTCATACGATGAAATTAGAGGGTTAAAATCGAGATTGAATTGACAAGTACCTACCTAAAATAAAAGTAATAATTCTACTAATACGAGCTTTTTTTTAGGAACAAACTAATAATATATAATAGATTTAACTATCAGAATAATAAACTTCGGTAAATGATCAAATCAAGTCTCGATTAAGGGGTAGTCAAAAGAAATGGTGATAACAAATACAAGGGTTTTGGGTTAATATTCGTAGGTAAATAAAAAAAGGGTTTGTTAGGATCAACGGGGTTCACTAGGGGTTAATTGTAAATGTGGGCTATTTAGTGAGATTAGTGGGTTAAAACCTAGGTGCCTTTATCATCTCTGTATATCAATTCATAACTGTGGTCTTGATATGTAAAAATGAGGCAAGTTCTAGAATAACAGTTCATGGTTGACACACTCATAATCAAAAAAAAATTGAGCACGAAAAAGAATGTATGCTCTATAAGGTTCAAATACTCACAAACATTATGGGTGTTTTGACATCATCCTTATGAATTTTAAATTTCAAGGTAGCATTTAAATTTAAGTCAACAGCCTAGCAAAAAATTTTAATTTTTGAAAAACAGACTTATCATGCTTGATTCTCTAGTATTCTTTAAATTAAACATCAATGTATAATTAACTATGACTTATTCTAAAACATGTCAATAATCATCACAAATTATCAGAAATTTCATCCTAATTAGTAATATGACAACTTTGCATAAAAACAAGACTAAATCAGGGATTTGAGAATAATGAAAAAAGTTTGGCACTTTTATTCCACTTTTACCCTCAGGGATTTGAGAATAATGCAAAAAGTTAGGTCCTTTTACCCCCCCACACTTAAGATGTACATTGTCCTCAATGTACAAAGATAGATAATGCATTTATATTTAAAATCAAAAGGGAGGGGATAGAATACTCCCTGAGGTGTGGACTGTTTCTTTGGAGGAGAGTAGGGGTCGTGGAGGTTATGGTGGCGAAGGCGTCGGTATAGTGGTGGTTTTGGTTCCCGAGCTCTGCGCTAGATGAAGAAATTGGGGAACTCGTGAAGGATTAGCCAGGGGCTATTAAGACATAATATAAGTAGACTAAATAAAAGATTAAAGAAAAGCAAGCTAAAGGGAAAGATACTAAGAAGAAAATTGAAATGACAAGAAAATACTAATGGACTATGAAGTCCTTATTAAAGGATGGTTCGCAAGGTGGGAATCAATGCTAAGATTGGTGATGTGGCGGTGGTGGTGATAGTGGTGAGGTTGTCGTGGTGGTCGGCGTGATTCTCTAGCAGCTTGGCGAACCTGACACTAAGAAACTAAAAGAAAATTAAACGAAAAGAGCAGTAGAGAAGCTTAGATGAGGAAAATAAAGTAGAAGAGTAGGAAATTGAAACAAAAGAGAAAGCAAAAATAAAAACTAATTGGTCTCAAAGACCCTTGGCTCGGTGTTGAGACGAAGCTGCCGGCATGAACTCATGTTGATCGTTCTTTGTTAGGGAGTCTATGCATAGCTTCTTCCGCTTCTTCGGCATGGTGTTGATTTGCTCAAGGATCTAAGGTCTTGAAGAGTCTGAGATGGAGGAGAGTGAAAAGGAGAGAAAATAAAGAAGAAATTAGATGGAGGGAAGGGGAAGAGGTGAGGGGTTTAAATAGAAGTTCAAATTTTGTGCTTCCCCACGGCCGTGGTCACAGGGTGTATCAATTTACACGGCCACCTCACACGGCCGTGTTATAGAGGGTGTTGTCACCCTATGCCCGTGCTTGATTCTCCCATGCCCGTACCTGTGAAGTCTTTCTTTTGGCACGGTCGTTCTACACGAACGTGTCTCCCCCGTGTTTGATTAGTTAGTAGCTTCGCACGGTTGCCAGCACGAGCGTGTTCTGTCCGTAGTGTGCAAGTCAGTAGCTTCACACGGTTTCAGGCACGCCCGTGCCCTATTTGTCGGTGCTCGTGGGGAGGGTTGTTGGATCCGTGATGTTAGAGAGGGTTGTTGGGCTGACTGCACGGCCTCTGCCCTATCAGTGTGGCAGTTTAGGTGGTCCACACGGCCACGGACACGGCCGTGTGTAAGGCCGTGTGGCTTGAAAACCTGCATTTTTGGTTAGTTTAAAAAGGAAAAGAAAAAGGAGAAAGGAAAAGTCAAACAAATGTAAAAAGAAATGTTGTTAGTATTCGGGTTGCCTCCCGAGAAGCGCTTGTTTATAGTCTTAAGCTAGACTTTTCCTCGTTATTTGAAAATTTTAGGGAGGTTGAAAGGTTTGAATATCTTCCCTCGTACTTACGATTTTATTCTCTTGACAAAGTTGAAGTCGAGAAGTGTTTACTTTGAAATTGCCGAATATTGGATTGCTAACCTCGACTATCCCGTTTGGGAAGATATCATGTACCTTGAGAAGGATTTCTCCCTTCTCCTTCAGGTCTGTGGTAGTGATTTGGGGATCAGTTTTGTCTAACAGTACTTGGTCTCCTATTTTGAAGTGATTTGATGTCCCCATGAGCTCTTCTTGTGGTTCTTCAGGTTTTACTTCGTGTGAATCTAGCTCTCCTTTGATCTCTGTCTTCTGCTTCTCTAAATTGTCGACCCTGATACTTTGTTCCTCGTGTAACTTTACTTTGTCGATATGAGCCGGCTCAGGGTTTAGGCCTTGTGATGTTTCCTGTGATAAAGATTGAATAATATGATTATCAACTAAAATGGCTTTCTTACCTTCATCGACTGTTGTTCTGGCCTAGTCGAAAGCTTGAAGATTGATCGATTCATCTCCTACACGAAGTATGAGCTCACCTGTAGCAACATCAATTTTTGTTCTGGCAGTTGCTAGAAAAGGCCTTCCTAAAATTAAAGGGATTGAATTATCCTCATCCATGTCTAAGACAACAAAGTCTACTGGGAAAACAAATTTATCGATTTTGACAAGAACATCTTTGATAATGCCCCAAGGAATTCTAACAGTTTTATCAGCTAATTGAATACTCATCCTAGTTTGTTTGGGCTTCCCTAGACCTAGTCGTTTAAACAGTGAGTAAGGCATGAAGTTTATGCTTGCCCCTAGATCAGCTAACGCATTATCAATATGTAGACTACCAATTAAACATGGAATTGTAAAACTTCCTGGATCTTTTAGTTTCTGTGGTAGTCTGTTTTGTAACATCGCTAAGCATGTTGCGTTTAGTTCCACGTGGTGCTCTTCATCTATTTTGCGTTTGTTGGTCAAGAGCTGTCTTAAAAATTTTCTCGAATCTGGCATCTGAAAAAGAGCTTCAAGAAGAGGTAAGTTAATAATAATTTCTTTAAAAGTTTAAGAAACTTACCGAACTGTTCCTCTAAATCGTCCCTTTTTAAGGCTTCAGGATAAGGTATGTGAGGTTGACACTCTTTAGTTGCCAGTTTTGGCTTCTCTTATGGTACCTCTATTTAACTTTTGTCTACCTTCTTTTCTGGTATTGGATCAGGTTCAGCTAATCCGTTACTGTCCTGAGCTACTTGAATTTGCTCCTTAGGATTAACTTCAGTGTTACTTGGTAGACGTCCTTACGGTCGTTCTGACATTAGTTTTGCGAGTTGTTCTACTGTATTAGTCACTTCCTTGACTGATTTAGCAATTTCATCGAGTCGTCTCTCGTTCCTTTTGACTGCTCTATCAGTTTCTTGGAGATGTTCCTCGAGGGTTGGTTTCTTTTCTTGTGGATAGGGCTGATTTCAGAAGTTTTGTGGAGGTTGTCGCCTTTGATTTCCTTGGTTTTCTTATCCTCCCCACGAAAAATTTGGGTGGTTCCTCCAACCTGGATTGTAAGTATTACTAAAAGGATTATTATTAGATCGGAAATTATTACCTATATAGTTCATCTGTTCATCTTCTGCTCCCGATTGGTAGGGTGAGTACTCAGGATTCCCCAAAGTTCCACTTGCGTCGCACTGCATGACTGGATGTACCTGTGAAGAACACAAATTATCGAGCTTTTTATTCATCATCTCTAGCTGTGTTGATATCATAGTCATGGCATTGATGTTGAAAACTCCTGCCGATTTTGTCAGTTTGGTCCTTGAAGCTTGCCACTGATAATTGTTTAATGACATCTCCTCAATGAACTCGTAGGCTTCTTCTGGAGTTTTGTTGTTCAGCGTTCCACCAGTGGCTGAATCTATCAGTTGTCTCGTTGAGGGGTTTACACCGTTATAAAAGGTTTGGACTTGTAGCCACAAAGGTAGGCCATGGTGTGGGCACCTCCTCAAGAGATCTTTGAATCTCTCCCATGCATTATATAGCGTCTCTAAATCCATCTGCGCAAAAGAAGAGATATCATTCCGTAATTTGGCCATTTTAGCCGGTGTAAAATATTTCATCAAAAACTTTCCGATCATCTGATCCCATGTAGTGATTGACCCTCGTTGTAACGAGTTTAACCACTGTTTGGCTTTATTTCTTAATGAAAAAGGGAATAACTGAAGACTTATGGCATCATCAGAAACGCCATTTATTTTGAAGGTATCACAGAACTCTAAAAAGTTAGCTATGTGCGTGTTTGGATCTTCGTCCTGCAAACCATCAAATTGAACAAACTGTTGAATCATTTGTATTGTGTTAGGCTTTAATTCAAAATTGTTAGCAGATATAGCAAGCCTAACAATACTAGATTCTGCTCCTGTTAAAGCGGTTTCGCATAATCGAACATTGTGCGTGGAGCATTGTTTTCCCCCATATCGCATGGTTGTGGGTTGTTTTCGTCCATCCCTTCAGTAGGATTGGATCTGTTTTCTTCTTCTCTCTCTGTATAATCTAGGGCTCGCCTGGTTTCGCGACGATTCCTACGAGCGGTAGTTTCGATTTCGTTGTTGAATATTAAAGGTCCTCTCGGGTTCCTTCTAGTCATAAACTAGAGGTACTTGCTGGAAAGGAAAGAGAGAAAATTTCAAAAAAAAAACAAAAATAGAAAAGAAAAGAAAAATAAATTGTGAAAAATAAAAATTAGGGCTAAAGTAATAATAATAGAGTTTTCTTAATATTTTAGTTCCCTGGCAACGACGCCAAAAACTTGATCGTTGCAAATCAGAGCTTTAAATATTTATAAAAGAATGATCAAACCTGGAGACTAACTCTGACAATGATATTAAGGCAAGTGTACCTATCGAACACTAGTATAGCTTAGGCAAGATCGGTTATCGAACCCAAAGGAACAAGAAGTATTAATACTCACTTTCTTTTTATTATTTAGCCTTAAAGTTAGAGTGAAGATTACTTTTAAACTAAATTGACGACAACTAAACTAAGGACACAAAGACAAGAAGATGAATTGGAAAATAACTTTGAAGAAAAACTCAGTTGATTTCGATGATACCTTCGAAAAGAATCCACCTAGACTTCACTTATTATCTAACCCTAAATTATATGATTTCTTTTACATAGCTTGATCCGTGAGACTCCCTAACCTATATTAAACCCTCTCTCGAGGCGAATAACGTCTAACCTTAGGTTAATTAGTGGAACTCTCGTTCGCTTCTAATAACCCCCTAGGATAGCAGTAAATCGATCAATGGACTCCCATATTAGGTTTCACCCTAATTCGACAAAATCTCGTAACCCTATCTCTAGGCGTTCGATCAACTCCGCTTAATTATGTTAGATCTCCTCTTGGACAGGGTCTATTCCTCCTCCATCTAAGCACATTAGAATTGGATTAAGCAACATAATTAAGAACAAACTAAGTAATTTATCATATACTTAAAAATCAAATAAGAAAATCCATCTAGGTTTCATCCCCTTCAGGTATCTGAGTGGTTTAGTTCATAATGAATAAACAAAACATCGTAAGAGAAAAGATAAAACAAAACATAAGAAAACCCTAAAACCCCCTGAAGGAACTAAAGGAGAATTCCGCCGTCTTGAGTATAACTTCGGCTTCTTGGGATGGATCAACTGGCTATCCTCGCGTTATTCCCTAACTTTGACCTTCTCGGCTTGGCTCCTTGGCCTAGCTTTCGCTCCCCCTCAAAGGTGGTACTTTGGGGATATTTATAGGATCTTGGATTGTGATTCTTTCTCCCTAAGTATCCTTTTCCGACTGAAATTGCTCTTTCCAGCGACAGAGGCACGGCCATGTGCCACGCCCGTGTTGTAACACCCCAAACCCGGTCAAACACCACGACCGAATCTGGTATGTTACGAGGAAAACGTTTTGAAGAAGTTAAATTTTTCGCCTAAAAGTTTGATGAAAACTCTTTGAAAGATTCGAAGTTGTAGAAATCTTGGGCTTGATTGTTGACACTTCATATGCCCTTTTGAAAACATTTTAAGAAGTTAAACAAGTTTATTACATTTGGAAATGTTGCATCTCTTTGTTACTTAAAACCTCTTGTCTTAGAAGGAAATCGAGTTTTAAGTTTAAAAGTCATTTGAGTTTCTAAGGCAAAGTCATAGTGAGATACCCGATGGTATAGTTTAAAACACATTGCGTTATAGTTTTGAAATCATTGTCTTTCCAAATTTTAGCAAAATTAGGCTCAAATTGTTTGTTAAGACATATTGCAAATCTACTTTAAACATAACATAGCAAAATATAACTTAAAGGCCTTTTACAACCCAAAATAAAACCAAATAATAATGATAATAAGCTAAAGTACCAAATTTATTAAGTCTGAGCAAATCTTTATTAAGCATGGCATGAGCACCCCGAGTCCATCCCGGCTCCATGTCCGCGTCTAGGAGTCACCTGAAAGGTCAAAGGAGAGAGTGAGTCGCGAGACTCAGTGTATAAGTCTCCCTCCCGATAAAACAACATGCTAACACACATCAAGTCATAACAACATGATCAATGCACCCCGATCCTAACCATCCGTATCGCCTTTTCTACCCCGTGTGGTACCAAACCACTGGTGGTGCCAAACCACTGGTGACCCAAAGCCACGATATCCATAAGTGTGGTGCCAAACCACTGGTGACCCGAAGTCACGAATAATCCAATGATGGGGCCAACCCATTGTGTGATACCCAATCACTAGCGACAATCCCGTATCTCATAAGTGGGGCCAACCCACGGTGGTGTTAACCACAGGGACGAGTCGCAATGAGGTGCCCAACCTCTGGTGTCCCAAAGACACATGTGATACCAAATCACTGGTGACCGCAGTCACAATCCGATGATGGGGCCAACCCATCGTGTGATACCCAATCACTGGCGTCAATCCCGTATAATCAACCTTGGGGCCAACCCACCGTGGTACTAAGCCACTGGGACGAGACGCTGAGGTGCCAAACCTCTGGTGACCCAAAGTCACAATAATCAATCTGTGGTACCAAACCACTGGAGGTGCCAAACCTCTGGTGTCCCAAAGACACAGTGTCCCAAAGACACGGATATCATCATCCCCCTCCACTCATATCACCCATACCTGTCATACTAATGCGTATCATGTAAGTCATGCACTCATGCCAATATGTTTAACATCATATCTCATATCACATACATCCATAATTATGGTATCATATAGATCATCAGTAAGCTCACAATAACACTGACTTACCCGAGTCCGAGATCACACCGAATAGGGTATCATATCAATCCTTCAAACTGCCTTGACTTATTAATCAAACAGATTATTAACACATATTACTAGATACAAAGTGTGTTAGTTACACACCTGAAATAACGAAGGTCTACCCAACGAAACGATCTACGATCCTTAAACCCCTTGCCCCTAGAATCGGCCAAACATAGGGGTTAGTAACCAAGACCATTCGGCCAAAGACTTTTAAGCCAACAGGAGTCATTATCAATCCTTACCTTCACTTGATTTGGTTTCCTACCCAACCTGAACGAACAATGGTTCTTTGACAATCGGCCACCACCTTAAAGAGAATAACTGTTAATCCTTTGTCATCTCTGACTTAATCGAACTAAACAAATAACCAATAATAACAGAACCACTCACTTACCACTGCTTACCAATCGGTTTACAAAGAAGGAAGACTCCTCTTGATTACTTCCAAAATCCGAAGGCCCTATCATGAATTCGATTCCAACATAAGAGGTTAACTCCTTTCAACATATGCCCAAAATCGGCTATTAACCCAACCAAAACCGATAAATCATAAGAGAGGGAAGAAATGGCCATTCGGCCTAGCACTTACCCAACACCAACTAGTATTCGGCCTACACAACCACCAGGAGAAGGGAGATATTCTGCTAAGTTAAAGACTAATAGAAGAGAAAAGAGATTCGGCTAGAATAAGCAAAAGAATTTTGTGTCCAAAAGAAAAAAGAGAATCGGCCAAGGTCTTGAGAAGAGAATAAAATGGAAAAGAGAGATAGGTGCTTTTCGGTTTTGGAGAAAAAAGAAATGGAATAGATGAATGAAGATTTCAGTTTAGGGACAAGGTAAGTTTCGGCACAAAAAGAATGGAGAAGATGAATGGAGAATTCGATTGAGAAGAAAATGGTAAGTTTCGGCTCTTATGAGAATAAAGAAATTATGAGAGGGAGAGAAGAGAGCATTCGGCTATATTGGAATTAAGAGAAACAAAGGCAAGTTTCGGCTAAGGTGTATGTTGCTTACACTTTCGGTTTCAAGGGAGAAATGGAAGACTTACTTGAATATTGGTAACAAAGAAGAAACTCTCTTGACATTCGGCTAACAACTTGACCAAAAGGGAGAATTTTAGCTAGACATACCAAGACCGAAAATGAAAGAAAAAACAATAGAAATGCCAAAAGCATTTTCGGCATAGCCACTTCTCACACCAAGCCGTCACTCCCCCCCCCCCAAACTCCTCCTAAAATTCGGCCATAAACCCCACAAGCACTCACCACCACTCATTTCAAATGAGTTTACCAAGTCTCCCTCCTACTTTCACTCTCCACCCCTCCTTTGAATGTGTTGACAAAGTCCAAGGAAGAATTCGAATTGCCTTCTACCTCTTCCTCCATGCCGTCCAAAATGAGTGACAAAATAGGGGATCTCTGCGACTTGAACTCAGGATCTCTCCCCCTTGTAGATGACGCCACACTCAGCTCAAAGTGGCACATGCCTTGCCACTTTGCCAACCTCATTTTTTTTTTGTAACAACTACCAATTAAAATACATAACCCTCAGCTCCATCAGCTCCCTACACCTAAGGCTCAAAAACTAAATTTTTCCCATTCACTCCGGCATTCTCCTAGCCTACAACTAAGCTCCTAAAACATAGAAATAGCAACATAGCACACCAACACATGCATTATCATGCAACAACAAAATAGCCCCTAACCCGGGATATTACACGTGTGGATCGAGACCTGGCCGTGTTCGGATTTCTCTTGAGGCACGGCCGTGTGTGACGGAGTTGAGGCCGTGCTCTAGGTGTTCGTCGAGGCATGGCCGTGTGTGCTTTGGGCCAGGCCATGTCAATTTCGTGCTAAGGCTCATTTACTACGTTTTAGGCCCGTTTTGTGCTCTTTTCATCCTTGGGTGTTTTCCTGGGTATAAGACATGAAAAGAAAGGATAAAAAACACCTTTTTATATAAAACAGGGAATAAATCATCCAAAAGCATATTAAATGTGGGGTTAAAATATGTTACTTTTACGGTTTATCAGTAATAAAACTATAAAATTTGCTATTAAAATACTCATAATTTGCATGAATTATTAGTCAAAGGGTGATGTAAATGTCTATATAATTTCGAGTTATCAGCTACATTGTAACACCCCTAGACCCGGCCCGGACGTTATGACTGAATCTAGTGATGTCACATCAAAGGAACAATTCAAAACGACTTCTCTTTAGTAAAAACTTAAGTTAAAGGCTTAAAAGCCCAAAATCCTTGAATCTTGTTAAGTAATGATAAAAGCCCATGTTTAAACTTAAGAAAATTTATTTAAGTTTAACAATTAAGTAAACAATTGAATAATGATAACAAAACTCAAAAATCTAAAGTCAAATCGGAGTACAAGGCCTTATTACAACCAACGAAAATGAAGTAACTAAAATCATGTCTTTTGAAACAAATAAACAAAACTTCTAAGTATCTCGTAGTGTGGCCATCTCCGAGTTCTCTCCCACGTCGAGCCGTCTACTAAGGATCACCTGAGACATTTAATAAAAAGGGTGTGAGTTTCAAAACTCAGTGTGTACGACCTTTGGTAATCCAATCAAAATGCAATTAACACATTGGGCATTAGCCCTATCAAATTCGATGGTCTTGGGCCTTAGCCCACAATGACCTCATATCAAAACAATATCACATGGATGTAATGCACCCATCCCGAATCCAACCCTGCACTCCATTTCCCTTCCAACCCTAGACTCCTGTGGGGATATAAATATCAACCCACCCATCCCTACACTCCAAAGGTAGCACCAGTAGCGGCACTACTCAAACGCTGCAGCAAAGCTGCTATAATTGTAACACCCCTAACCCGTATCCGTCGCCGGATTGGGGTTGAGAGGCATTACTACCCTAAACTCAATTACGAAATAAACTTCAATTGGATTCAAGCACAAGCAATGCAATCATTTCCATATTATAATGCACTACAACCGATTAAAAATTTAAAAAAAAATAAATGTATAATGAGTTTTATTACCTGTACTCAAACACACAATGTCTGAATCACATAACTTAAATATTCCTGACATATATATATATATATATATATAAATCATATCTCAACTTACGCCAAATTATAGCTTATATCGAGTATCAACCAACATTCATGTAACATAAACGAAGTTTTCATTTATAATACTATACTACAAATGCATATTAAAACAATTGAACCATTTCACCATTTAATAATCAATTACACATATAACAACATATTAGTACACCCCTTGGCCGAATATACTATTGCACCTTTCATTTTAATTTGTAATTAAACCAACCAAGAAACATGTTCATTTCTTATCCATAATAATGACATTTGAATATCTATAACTATAAATCAACTATTCTTATAATTATATATATGTGTATATATATATATATATATATATATACACTAGACCAGACAAAACATTTCACAAAATTTAATAGCCAATATCACTTACGGTATTGAAAGTGGTTAATGTGAACAAATAACTTATTAACATAAATAAAGAATAAACTTACTTCTTTACCATTTATAAAACCATGCGCATGCAACAATTCTAAACATTTTAATATATAAAATAAAATAAATAATAAATAAGACACTTATATGTGTATATATATATATATATATATATATATAACGTTTCTTACTTACTAATTATATATACTATTTTACAAAACCACACTTGTACCTATTATAGACAAAAGACCATGACTGTACATATATATATATATATATATTATCTATAATGAAATTCCCATTTTTAATTTATTAAGCCAAAGCCAAATTGAACAATTTAATAATCACAAAGATTATTATAATTAGCCTACCATTCCCTCAATTTAACAAGACTAGTCGAATTCCATAATTTCAAATTCACCTGATTTTAGTGCAGAATGCATGTATAGCCCATGAACCAAATCATGCATACAATACAACAATCATAATTTAACTATATCCATAATATTCGTCTATACTATGGCCGTATATATATATTCAAACTAATATTCATCCATGCACATCATTTGACCATTTAAAGTAAGCCGAATATTTCTACTTCAACTAACATCAATTATAAGCCACATTCGCATGGCTAATATATATACAGAGACAAAAGTTATCATCTTAACAAAATCACAGTCTTTTCTATACATGCCTTTATCCGAAAACCCAAAATAAAGAGTACCAAAAATAGATTGATAGTGTGGGCGACTTTCTTGACGATCCCTCTCGAGCTCGTAGCATAACCAAAATCTATAAAACAGAGGAGGACATTTCACACCAATAAGCTTACTAGCTTAGTAAGTCCTAAACTCATGATAATATAACATTTAAACATTTAAGCAATTTAAAACATTCAACTTATAGCATTTCACATAAACATTTAAGTATATTTTTTTATACTCATTTACAACTCGAATTCAATCATATAATACTCATACACATCAATATTAGCCTCAAACATATATAACACAATTCTCATAGTATTAACTCGACTCAAGTAATATTAAACATAACATACCTTACATGCTTACCTGAGCCGTTAGCTAGATACATTAATTATGGTTTGCCTTGCATAATATTTGGTTTCTCCTTTATAAAACACATCACCAGCATCAAGCCTGCTAGGCGGTAAAGCCCGATAAGTAACACCGGCACGAGGCCTGCTAGGCTCAAAGCCCGAATGTAACATCCCCAAACCCGGCCCATTCATTCCGACCGAATCTGGTTATGTCACTGGGAAAGTCGGTTGAAAATCTTCTAGTAAATTTTATTCTTGTAGAAATCTTGGGCATGATTGTTTGAAAACTCATGTTTTATTTTGAAAACTCAGGGGATTAAAAATTTAGTTGAATCAATGGATAAAACCATATACCATTTTCACATAGCAATTTAAATTAAATTAAACCATAGTTAAAAATAATACCAAAATAATAAAATGGCCTTTATTACAACCCAATAATTCAAATAAAGTACTTATATCAAAACCAAGCATAAAATATTAAATCATCATCTTCGGCAAGGGCCACCTTGTCCTCTCCGATCCCGGTCCAGCTTTATGCAATACCTGAAATGGTTAAAGGAAAAAGGTGAGTCACCAAGACTCAGTGTGCAACCCTTTTTTCCGGATTAGCAAAACATCATATGCAAACATAACATAATCATCATGCATCCAATTAATATGCACCTACTCCTAACCATCCATTCACCTTTTCTACCCCATGTGGTACCAAACCACTGGTGGTGCCAAACCACTGGTGACATATAGTCACAATGTGTTACCAAAACACTGGTGTCCCAAAGACACAATATCCGTCAATGTGGTGCCAAACCACTGGTGTCCCAAAGACACGTTTGTGCTACCAAAGCACTGGTGACCGAAGTCACAAATCCAATGATGGGGCCAACCCATCGTGTGATACCAAATCACTAGCAGACGATCCCATATCTCAAGTGGGGCCAACCCACGGTGGTGTTAACCACAGGGACGAGTCGCAATGAGGTGCCAAACCTCTGGTGTCCCAAAGACACAAATGTGGTACCAAACCACTGGTGACCGTAGTCACAATAATCGAGTGATGGGGCCAACCCATCGTGTGATACCAAATCACTAGCGTCAATCCCTCAATACCGCCTTGTGGGGCCAACCCACTATGGTGCGAAACCACGGGGACGAGATGCTGAGGTGCCAAACCTCTGGAGGTGCCAAACCTCTGGTGACCCAAAGTCACAAAGTTGTGTTACCAAAACACTGGTGGTCGTCAGCACAAAATATCACTGCCCCCTCCTCTCATATCACCCATCATCATACCAACTCATGTATAGTATTCAAAATCATGCAAACATGTTTAACGTTGCATCTCATAGCACATACATCATAAATCATGACATCATGTATCAATAACAGTACTCATAATGAAACGGACTTACCTGAATCCGTGCACATACCCCATAGGGTATCATATCACTCAACCATACTGTTTCGGTTTTACCAATCAATCAGTTTATCCAACATATACAAAGCAAGAAGTATGTTAGTTTACACACCTGGTTACTAATGCGACTATCAAATCCCGTAGATCAAGATCTAACGCACTAGATCCCCCTTCCTTAACACTTTTCGAGCACTAGCCACAACCCGAGATATGCGAGATCAAGCCTTCCCCTACAATCGGCCAAAACTAAACAACATAATCATGCTAATCAACCTCTAAGGGTATAATCGTAATTTTACCTACTAAGGGTATTTTCGTAAATTCACAACTAAAATGGCCTTTTCGAAGGCCTAATGTCACCACTAGCGACTCAGCTACCATTTCCGGTTGTACCGGAAGATTGGGCCTAAAACCCGATTTCGGCCCATCCGGGCCCACACGCTCGTGTGGCCCACCTAGCACAAATCTAGCCACGTATATAACTTCCACCTAGTCTAGTTCAACATATACTAACCAATCATGCAATTTACTCATATGGGCCCACAGGCCCATTGGGCCCACTTCGGCCCATCGAGGCCCAAGCAGCCCCAACCCACGAGAATACTACTGATGGCCTCAACTATCGCGTCGAAGCCCCACACATGCGCTCGCACGCTCGTGTGGCTACTAATGCCGTGTAACCGGCATTTCGGCATTTGCCGCTCTACAGCTAGAGTAGAGAGAGTTACACACCTGATAGGACTCTGGGGCTAATCCGCGCTCCGACCACTCTTGTGCCCAAACGCCCTCCAAGATGTGTTTACTCTCCTCCTAGGATGCTCCCTATATAGCTAGCTCTTCACCTTCATTCTTTGTGTCTTTCCGATGTGGGATCCCTTCGTCAGTAGAGTTTAAATTCAACTGAAACTCTTGTCGTCCAATCCGCAAAATAAATACTCCCTTGCTTCTCATGAGATTCGAACCCAAGCTTCCTTGCAACATAATCCACGCCGCTAACCACTTGGCCACAAGCTCCTCTTGTGTCTTAAACCATGCGCAACTAAATATAAACTATGGGCCAAATTCTAAGGTCCAAGCAAAAAGAAACCAAAATGCAAAAGCCAAGACTTGAACCTTGGACCTCCTTCCTTCCCTTGTGGCGTCACTCCCTTGTCCCCTAAGTGGCGTCACTTTGCCACTACACCACACACTCCTTTTGTGTTATTTTCTCCATATTTTATTCTTAAGGCATATCTGCCAACTTCCAGGGTTTTTTTCACCTAAAACCAAAATTTCCCCAAAGGCAATATTTGATCCCAGGACTTCATAGAAGCCCTCTAACCTTCCAAAATCACTTATCCAATGGGTCTAACTAGCATTTAAGCCGATCTCTTATTCTCCAAAAATTTAAACGCTACTACGCCTAAGGCCCATTGGGCTTAATTCTCCTAAGCCCAATTTTGGGATGTTACAAATCTACCCTCCTTAAAGAAATTTCGTCCTCGAAATTTCCAACTAACTAACAGTCGGACATCCTACCACACTACGCTCTTGCTGCGCACTCTGATCTTAATAAATCTGTCATTCCACCTTGACCACGTCCGCGACAACCACGTCCCCTAGAACTCATATCTAGCGTCACGATTTAATCTGATTAAAAGTTTTATGCATTAGAAATTTTGTTCCACTGTTTTATCCACGAGCAAATTTTATGAACAGAAGTTTCTGGAAGTCGTTCTTTCGAGCAATCAAAGTTTCATCTCAAGTTTTCTGTTCTAATTCACACATTCACATACTTCACTAAAGACACATTCATTCATCCATGTCACTTTCTTGAGCATTCCCAACCCAGGGGTAATTTCATCATTTTTCCTAAAGAGGGTATTTCGGTGATAACTCTGGGTCAATTTTGAAAATAATTTTTCCAACTTAAAGAAACTTCAAAATTTACAAAATCTCGGGGTCATCTTGAAAATTTCATTTTTCAAACCGGAAGCATCACAAAAATTTCAGAAATCAGGGTTATTTTTGTAATTTTGGAAATCAGGGGCATTTTAGTAATTTTGCCACTAGGGGCATTTTGGAAATTTTGGTAAATCGAGAAAACGTCTTTCAAAATCAGATTTAGGGTTTACAAACCAAAGGGGTAAGTTTGAAAATTTTAAAACTAAGGATTTTAAAACAGTAAGGCTAATCCCTTTCGGGTTTTAATACTTGGTTTAGCCTATGAACAAGTCTTCTTGGTTAAGGTGAACCGTAGCTACGCACTAGGTAGGATTCGAGTAAAGAGAAGGTGAGTCGCTAGGACTGCTTAAATACCAAGCTCTTACTGAATACCAATCCTCAACATGCGTACAGTGGTTGCCACACCTTAACTCGGTGACTTACTTCACAGGTTTGTTTAGTAGCCTTAAGTCTTATGCATGTGTTTGAGTAGACTAGTCCTAGGGTTCAACAGATCCTAGTATTCTAATCTACGAGCCCAAACTAAGTCCAAATCAATTCATACAAACAGATCACTTCAAGAGAGTCCGAAGTACTTACCTGGTGGACTTCGGGTCGGAGGTACAGGTGCCATGCCAGAATAACCTGAAAAGTTTCTTAAAAACCCATATTGCAAAAACCCATTTTGAAAACTGTTTCGGGCCCAAAACCCTCAAAGCCGAGTTTTGAACCGGGCTCTGATACCACAAATATAACACCCCAAACCCGGACAAGACACCACGTCCGAATCTGGTATGCTACGGGGAAATCATTTTTGAAGAGTTAGATTTTCCGTTTAAAAGCTGAGTGAAATCACAGTGTGTTTGAAACAAATTTGAGTAGTCTTGTTTGAAAAACAGTGGATGTATTTGAACCCGGAGATTTTGAAAACTTAGCCAGAATTTGTAGTTAAAACGAGTTTGAATCATTTAGAACCTCATTAGTTTCTTAGTGACACATAAAACACTTTTAAACTGAGAAGAACTACAAGTTTGGATTGGGAACCAGTTGTATTTGTTTATCAAAAGACTTAGTGTGATACCCGATGGTATAGTTTAAAAACACGTCGCGTTATAATTTTGAAAACATTATCTTTCCAGGTTTTAGTAAAATTTATACCGGCTTATTTTGTTAAGGCATATTAAATCTAATTAAAACATCAACCAACTTAAAACATAAATTAAAGGCCTTTTACAGAACAAATTAAAACCCAAATAAAAGTAATAAGCTAAAGTACCAAAAATTATAGAGTCTGAGTAAAAACTTTATTCGGCATGGCATGTGCACCCCGAGTCCGTCCCGGCTCCATGTCCGCATCTACGAGTCACCTGCAATATCAAAGGAGAGGGTGAGTCGAATGACTCAGTGTGTAAATCCCGCTCCCGAAGATTCAACATACTAACACACATCATACATAGCTACCTGATTAATGCAACCCGATCCTAACCATCCGTATCTCCTTTTCTACCCCGTGTGGTACCAAACCACTGGTGGTGCCAAACCACTGGTGACATATAGTCACAATGTGCTACCAAAGCACTGGTGTCCCAAAGACACAATATCCGTCAATGTGCTACCAAAGCACTGGTGTCCCAAAGACACAATTGTGCTACCAAAGCACTGGTGACCGAAGTCACAAATCCAATGATGATGGGGCCAACCCATCGTGTGATACCAAATCACTAGCAGACGATCCCATATCTCAAGTGGGGCCAACCCACGGTGGTCAAACCACAGGGACAAGTCGCAATGAGGTGCCAAACCTCTGGTGTCCCAAAGACACAATGTGCTACCAAAGCACTGGTGACCGTAGTCACAAATCTGGTGATGGGGCCAACCCATCGTGTGTTACCAAAACACTGGCGTCAATCCCGTATAATCATCTGTGGGGCCAACCCACTGTGGTACTGAGCCACTGGGACGAGACGCTGAGGTACCAAACCTCTTCTTTGAAACCAAAATGACCGAATGTGCACCTAGCTCCAAGGGAATTTCGGCACAACACCTCCCCCTTTCCCAAAACCGGCCAAACACTCCACCACCCTCCAAACATTCGGCCAAAATCCCACCAATTGCTCCCATTCACTCATTCAAAATAGTTTGAACAAGTCCTCCTCCTTAATTTGCTCTCCACCATCCAAGTCACCCTTTTGACCAAGTCCAAGTTAGAGTTCCACTTGCCTTCTGCCTCTTCTCCATGCCGTCCCAAAATGCAACCAAAATGGGGGTTTCGCAGCTCGAACTCAGGACATCCCCTCCCTTGCAGATGACGCCACATTCAACTCCTAGTGGCACCTTGCTCAACCACTTTGCCAGCACTTCTTTTGTGCAATGAAACCACAATTTATTTTCTTAAACCCCAGCTTCCTCAACCCCCTTCACTTAATACCCAAAAACCAAAATTCTTCCATTAACTCAGGCATACACCTAGGCTATAATTAAGCCCCGAAAACATAAAAATAGCAACATAGCATACTAACAACATGCAGAACATGCCATGACAAAAATAGCCCCTAACCCGGGATATTACACCGAAAATAGTCACTGGCACTAGGCCTGCTAGGCTTAAAGCCCGAAACACATCAATGTGATAAATCATTCCACACACATTTCATAACTATATTACATGTCCAATTTAACTAAACTTATTCACAATAAACAATTAAAATCATTATGCCATTTTACAATCCCACAATTCGCATCAAGACACTTATTCATATCACATTGTCAAATTATGCAATTTATCTAATATACTTATACACATTCGGCTAGGACATAAATAGGTACTAAAATGTATCAAACATTTTCATATAATAGGTTCATAAATAATTCTTCAATATATTATAGCTTAAGGACTTACCTCGGTTGTCGATAGACCGTGTAAATCGGCTATTCGAGAACCTTTGTCTTTTCCCGATCCAATTCTGCTTTTCTTTGTTCTTGATCTAAACACATTAAAATTTAACCCATTCAAGCACATTTCATCTCAATTTGATCCAAAAACACTTAAATAAACAATTTACCATTTTGCCGCTAATGTTTCTCATTTTAACAATTTTGTCCTATTTTCACAAAACACAAAATATGCAAAATCTTCCAACACCATAGCTAGGCCGAATCTTCTACATGGCCATATGAATCCTTGCATTTCATTTATTTTGCATTTTAACCCCTCACAAATTTATTTTCTTAGTTTAGTCCTATTTACTCCAAATCACCAAAAATTTCAATACAAAACTTATAAATCTTTAACATATATTTAATCTAAAACCATCAAACATCAAAACCATTCAAGCATGTTAATGGCCGAATCCTATATACATAATATTTTCAAAAATTTAGGCATGGGTCGGGTAATATACGAAGCAACGATCTCAAAAACGTAAAAATTATCAAAAACTAAAAACCGACCATACCTTAATCAAGCTCCCTAACTAGCCGAAACTCAAAACTCTAACAATGGTGTTTTCTCTTCTTACATTCGGCTATGAGAGAATGAAGGTGATGGTGGCTTTATTTTATGTTTTATTTAACATATATTAACATTTTTATAATATACTAACATAACCTTATAATAAAAATTAAACTAACATATATTTTGTAGTTGGCGTGGCCCATTGTCGTTCTTTATTATAGTTTATGGGCTAATTGCCCTTTTAGGACATCTACTTAAAAAGCCACACTCAAATTAGTACCTTTCACTTTAGCATGCAACTTTTACGCTTTTCTCAATTAAATCCTTTTTATCAAATTAAGCAATTAAACTATAAAATTTTTCTACGATATTTTCACACACATTAATTCACATATAATAAACACAAAATATAATATTAAAATATTTCTCGGGCTTGGATTCGTGGTCCCGAAACCACCGTTCTGATTAGGGTCAAAATTGGTCTGTTACAACTCTCCCCCTTAAGAATTTTCGTCCTCGAAAATTTTACCGTTAAACAATTTCGGGTATTGCTGCCTCATTGAATCTTCAGGCTCCCACGTAGCCTCTTTAGTTCCGTGTCTATTCCATAATATTTTTACTAGCGGAATCTTCTTATTTCTCAGCTCTTTCATTTCCCGAGCTAAGATACGGATCGGTTCTTCATCATATGTCAAATCGGATCGGATTTCAATCTCTGACGGTGTGATCACATGAGACGGATCCGATCTGTACTTACGAAGCATCGAAGCGTGAAATACATCGTGTATCTTTTCTAACTCAGAGGGCAATTTCAATCTATAAGCAACAGGCCCAATACGTTCGATGATTTCATACGGTCCGATAAATCTCGGACTCAACTTGCCTTTTCGACCAAATCGGAGTACCTTTTTCCACGGAGAAACTTTTAAGAATACACGATCTCCGACCTGAAATTCAATGTCCTTACGTTTCAAATCGGCATAGGACTTTTGACGATCCTAAGCAGCTTTCAAATTACCTTTAATAATAGCTACCTTCTGTTCTGTTTCTTTAATCAAATCAACCCCGTGTATCTTATTTTCACTGAGTTCGGTCCAATATAACGGTGTGCGGCATTTTTGCCCGTATAAAGCTTCATAAGCCGCCATCTTTATACTAGATTGGAAGCTATTATTGTAAGCAAATTCAATCAAAGGTAGGTATCGTTCCCACGTACCTTCAAACTCGAGAACGCAACATCTCAACATGTCTTCAAGTATCAGAATAGTTCGCTCAGACTGACCGTCTGTTTGCGGATGAAAGGCTGTACTAAAATGAAGTTTAGTACCTAAAGCATCTTGCAATTTCTTCCAAAACCGTGATGTGAATCTCGGGTCTCTATCTGAAACAATGGAACTCGGTACACCGTGCAACCTTACAATCTGCGACACATAAAATTCAGCAAGTTTATCAAGTGAATAGTCGGTACGTACCGGTACAAAATGAGCTGATTTAGTCAGTCTATCAACGATAACCCATACGGCATCTTTCTTACTCGGTGTCATAGGAAGACCAGATACAAAATCCATTGCAATTCTATCCCATTTCCATTCAGGTATCATGATTGGTTGAAGTAGATATATCCCGTTTCATGCCAGGCCACCAATAGAACTGTTTCAAATCGTTATACATTTTCGTGCTACCCAGGTGGATCGACAGTCGACCACTATGGGCCTCACTCAGAATCGTCTGTATCAAATCTGAGTTCTTTGGAACACACATTCGGCTTTTATAATTCAAACAATCATTTGTATCAATCTGAAAATCTGATTCTGCACCTTTTTCACACTGAATTCGACTAGCAATCAAATCTTTGTCAACTTTCTGTGCATCACAAATTTGCTGAATAAACATCGGTCTTGCTTGTAACTCGGCTATGATCGAACCATCATCAGACATAGCTATCTGTGCGTTCATTGCACGAAGAGCAAATAATGATTTTCGACTTAACGCATCTGCAACAACGTTGGCTTTTCCCGGATGGTAGTCAATCACCAATTCATAGTCTTTCAGCAATTCTAACCATCTGCGTTGTCTCAAATTTAGATCTTTCTGGGTCATCAAATATTTTAGACTTTTATTATCCGAATAAATGTGACATTTCTCACCGAATAAATAGTGACGCCAAATTTTCAATGCGAAAACAATGGCTGCTAATTCCAGATTGTGAGTCGGATAATTTCTCTCATGCGGCTTCAATTGTCTCGAAGCGTATGCTATAACCTTACCTTCCTGCATTAAAACGCAACCCAACCCATTTAAGGAAGCATCACTAAAAACAATAAATTTTTTACCCGATTCAGGCTGAGCTAACACTGGAGCTTCGGTCAGAAGGGTTTTCAACTGCTCGAAACTTTTCTGACACTTTTCTGACCACTCAAACTTGACATCTTTCTGTAGTAGTTTCGTCAAAGATGTAGCTATTACAGAAAACCCTTTACAAATCGTCTGTAATATCCCGTAAGGCCTAGGAAACTTCGGACCTCAGAAATATTCTTTGGTGGTTTCCAATCGAGTATAGCTGCTATTTTGTTTGGATCCACCCGAATACCTGATGCTGAAACAACATGACCTAAGAAACTAACTTCATTCATCCAGAACTCACACTTACTAAACTTTGCATACAGTTGTTTATCTCTCAAAGTTTGTAGCACTAATCTCAAATGCTCAGCATGCTCGGTTTCATTTTTGGAGTAGATCAGTATATCATCAATAAACACTACTACAAACCGATCCAAAAACTGTCTGAAGACTCGATTCATTAGATCCATAAAAACAGCAGGTGCATTAGTGAGTCCAAAAAGCATAACCAGAAACTCAAAATGTCCGTACCTCGTTCGGAATGCAGTCTTTGGCACATCTGTATCTCTGACTCGCAACTGATAATAGCCCGATCTCAAATCTATCTTCGAAAATACTGAAGCCCCCTTCAATTGATCAAACAAATCATCAATCCGAGGTAACGGGTACTTATTCTTTATAGTTACCTTATTTAGTTGCCAATAGTCGATACACATTCGCATAGTCCCATCTTTCTTTTTCACAAATAAAACCGGTGCACCCCAAGGAGAGAAGCTCGGTCGTGCAAAGCCCCTATCTGTCAACTCTTGCAACTGTGCTTTCAGCTCTTTTAACTCAGTAGGTGCCATCCGATATAGAGCTATCGAAATCGGAGTCGTCCCCGGTACTAATTCAATACCGAACTCAATCTCTCGTACTGGTGGTAAACCCGGTAGTTCTTCAGGAAACACATCTGGGTATTCAGATACAACCAATACAGATTCAATTTGTTTCTCGGACAATTTATTATCCAGTACATAAGCCAAATAAGCTTCGCACCCTTTTTTCACATACTTCCGGGCTAACATCGAAGATATTACTGTAGGAAACCCATTTACATCACAGGATTTAATTCTGATGGTCTCACCACTTTGACATCTCAAATCAATAAGCTTTCTTTTACAATTCACTACTCCCTCGTGGGAAGTTAACCAGTCCATACCCAAAATTATATCAAATTCATCAAAGGGCAACAATATTAAATCAGCTGGGAAGTAATAATCTCGAATCATCAACGGGCAACTCCTACACACTTTATTAACAAGCACACATCTACCCAAAGGGTTGGACACACGAATCACAAACTCGGTAGACTCAACTAGCAGAGTCTTACCGAATACTAAAGTTTCACACACATATGAATGAGTTGAACCAGGATCAATTAGTGCAATCACAGTGGTATCATAAAGGGTGAAAGTACCGGTAATGACATCGGGGGAGGAAGCATCCTCTCTGGCTCGTGCAGCATAAGCTCTAGCTGGAGCTCTAGCCTCAGATCGAACTGTAGTGTTCTTCGTTCCTTTCTGACTACCACCTACATTGCCTGAATGTCTGGGTGGTCTGCCTCGCACTGACGTGTTGCTCGGCTACATGTTCTGAACTGTATTCTGCTCAGCTAACATCGGACAGTCTCTAATAAAATGATCTGACGATCCACATTTAAAACAAGACCGATCATGAAATCTACAACTCCCAGAATGCCATTTCCCACAGTGCGTGTATTCAACTCGATTCTGTGGAATGTTACCAACACTGGCCATCGAGGTAGCTCGGGAGCCCACGGGAGGTCGATCACGTCTAGGTAAATCTAAAGTAACTTTATGTCGACTGTGGTCATCTCTGAACTTCTTGGATGTGGGATGGAAGACCTTACCCGAAGATCTTTTACGAATGTCTCTAGCTTCTGTCTCAGCCTTTCTTTCCTCTTTCCCGAGCTCTTCAGCTTTGCAAGCTCGCTCTACTAGTGTCACAAACTCTTGAATTTCAAGAATGCCAACAAACATCTTTATATCTTCATTCAGGCCATCTTCGAATCTTTTGCACATAATAGCTTCAGTAGAAACACACTCTCTAGCATATCTGCTGAGCCTGACAAATTTCCGTTCATATTCCGTCACGGTCATTCGCCCCTATTTCAGTTCAAGGAATTCTTTTCGTTTTTGATCAACGAATCTTTGACTGATATATTTCTTGCGGAATTCATTCTGGAAGAAATCCCATGTCACTTTTTCTTTCGGAACTACTAATATTAGTGTATTCCACCAGTGATATGCAGTGTCCCGCAGTAGGGATATAGCACACTTCAGGCATTCATCTGGAGTACAAGATAGCTCATCAAGTACCCAAATAGTGTTATCAAGCCACATTTCGGCTCGCTCTGCGTCATCATCATCATTGGCTTTAAATTCTTCGGCCCCAAATTTTTGAATTTTGTCAACTAGAGGCCTACTAGATCTCATCGGATCTATCATCGGGGGTGCTGATGGAATCGGAGTTGGATTATTCGGGGGTGGAGGTTGGTATACAGCCGGATTAGTCTGAATAAACTGGGTAAACCACTCGTTCATCATCTGATAGAAGGCTTGTTTAGTCTCCCCCTCGTGACTACCCGAAACAGGTCGAGAGTCTACCGGCACTGATCCATGTGCACGGTCAGGCGCTACACTCTCTACATCATCCGCTATGGCTCTTTCAGGATCAGTGTCCATTTACTATATAAAACACAGTTCAGACTGTCAGAAGTCACCACACTATCAATTATATGATAAAAGGCATGTATAGCTAGACTCACTCGCGCTACGGTAGTCCTAGAATCAACTAAACCATAAGCTCTGATACCAATCAAATGTAACACCCCTAACCCGTATCCGTCGCCGGATTGGGGTTGAGAGGCATTACTACCCTAAACTCAATTACGAAATAAACTTCAATTGGATTCAAGCACAAGCAATGCAATCATTTCCATATTATAATGCACTACAACCGATTAAAAATTTTTTAAAAAAATAAATGTATAATGAGTTTTATTACCCGTAGTCAAACACACAATGTCTGAATCATATAACTTAAATGTTCCTGACATATATATATATATCATATCTCAACTTACGCCAAATTATAGCTTATATCAAGTATCAACCAACATTCATGTAACATAAACGAAGTTTTCATTTATAATACTATACTACAAATGCATATTAAAACAATTGAACCATTTCACCATTTAATAATCAATTACACATATAACAACATATTAGTATACCTCTTGGCCAAATATACTACTGCACCTTTCATTTTAATTCGTAATTAAACCAACGAAGAAACATGTTCATTTCTTATCCATAATAATGACATTTGAATATCTATAACTATAAATCAACTATTCTTATAATTATATATATGTATATATATATATATATATATATTAGACCAGACAAAACATTTCACAAAATTTAATAGCCAATATCACTTACGGTATTGAAAGTGGTTAATATGAACAAATAACTTATTAACATAAATAAAGAATAAACTTACTTCTTTACCATTTATAAAACCATGCGCATGCAACAATTCTAAACATTTTAATATATAAAATAAAATAAATAATAAATAAGACACTTATATGTATATATATATAACGTTTCTTACTTACTAATTATGTATACTATTTTACAAAACCACACTTGTACCTATTATAGACAAAAGACCATGACTGTACATATATATATATTATCCATAATGAAATTCCCATTTTTAATTTATTAAGCCAAAGCCAAATTGTACAATTTAATAATCACAAAGATTATTATAATTAGCCTACCATTCCCTCAATTTAACAAGACTAGTCGAATTCCATAATTTCAAATTCGCCTGATTTTAGTGCAGAATGCATGTATAGCCCATGAACCAAATCATGCATACAATACAACAATCATAATTTAACTATATCTATAATATTCATCTATACTATGGCCGTATATATATATTCAAACTAATATTCATCCATGCACATCATTTGTCCATTTAAAGTAAGCCGAATATTTCTACTTCAACTAACATCAAATATAAGCCACATTCGCATGGCTAATATATATACATAGACAAAAGTTATCATCTTAACAAAATCACAGTCTTTTCTATACATGCCTTTATCCGAAAACCCAAAATAAAGAGTACCAAAAATAGATTGATAGTGTGGGCGACTTTCTTGACGATCCCTCTCGAGCTCGTAGCGTAACCAAAATCTATAAAACAGAGGAGGACATTTCACACCAATAAGCTTACTAGCTTAGTAAGTCCTAAACTCATGATAATATAACATTTAAACATTTAAGCAATTTAAAACATTCAACTTATAGCATTTCACATAAACATTTAAGTATATTTTTTTATACAAGACCGAATACAAATAGTTCATTTCAAACTCGAATTCAATCATATAATACTCATACACATCAATATTAGCCTCAAACATATATAACACAATTCTCATAGTATTAACTCGACTCAAGTAATATTAAACATAACATACCTTACATGCTTACCTGAGCCGTTAGCTAGATACATTAATTATGGTTTGCCTTGAATAATATGTAACATCCCGGAATTGGGCCTAGTAGGATTGGGCCGATTGGGAATTGGGCTTTAGGAAAAATCTGAGTATCGATTTATTGCATATTTTGGTGTTTAGATTATGAAGGAAAATTTTCTTATTTATTTTCGTGTTTAATATAGTCCTGAAGAAGAATTAGAATTTATTAAGATGGAATAATATTAAATTTTGAGAATTTATGGAAATGGATTAAGTGGCATTGACACATAAGTTAATTTAAGTGTCAATGTGTAGCATAAGATGAGTGCATGGCAAAGTGGTGTTGGCGCATGAGCTAGTGCATGAGGGTGAAGGTTTGAATCCCTTAAATAGCAATTAGGTGGCTTTTATTTTTGGTTTTCCTAGCATGTGTCGGCCAAGCTCATATATGGTAAGTGTTGACCATGTTATTTTTGGTTAGAATATCAAAGGAATAAGGAAATTGTTAACTTAAGGAAGGGAATCAAGAAAATAAGGAAAGATGTGAAGATATGAGGCAAGAATCAAGGAAATGTTTATGGAAACAATATCTTGGCCAATAGACCATGCATATGGACGGCAATATGGCTAGGGGGGAGCCGAATTTTTGGTGATAGTTTGGCTAGGAATTTTAGTCTTTTGTTTTGGTCATTTTTTAGTTTTGTGCATAGTTTTGCAAATTCTCTCAACCTCTCTCTCCCTTGGCCGAATTTGTGCATTTGGTAAGCCTTGATTCTTTTGACCAATTGGTCATTTTTGCTTTTCACTTTAGTGTTCAATTTTGTGCCTTTCTCATAGTGCCGATTTTACCAATACCTAAAAAGACCATTCTTTTCTTTTCTTCTCCCCATTGCCGAATATACATTGCTCTCAAAACACATCCCTTTCTTCTTTTCTTCTCCATTCTCTTTGAAATCAAAGCAACATCATCACCATCTTTTCTCTTATTTTAATTCTTTTCAATCAAAATTCTCTCCATCTACACTCTCATGGCCGAATGCTAATGTGCCTATAAGCCAAATTTATTTTCTCTTTTTCCTTGAACATACATAGCCGAATCTTTCACCAATCAAACACCATTCTCAATCCTTTCTTTTCGACCGTGGAAAATAGGTAACGGATTCTTTTTTCGTTTTCGGTTAGTTTATAGTGTGGCCGATTATTGATGGTGTCATGAAGGATCATTTGGATCAAAATAATCGTTCGTTCTAGTAACGTCTTCTTTGTTATTCTTTAGTGCAATAACGGAAGTTGGAAATCAAGAAATCGTGGGTGACACAAAACGTTGGAATCGATTCTTGTGGTAAGGAAATCACATCTTTAAAACCTTAGTATTATTTCGAAATTATTTTAGATTGGATTAACGATCTTTGTCCTTGAAGACATTCAAAATAGGGAAGAAAAGGGCGGTGTTTAGTCTTCGAAAGAGGGGAGGTTCCGTTATTCCCCCTAAGTATAAGCAAAGGACTATTTCGGGAATCCGGGATTTTCCACCGGGTTGCGGACGTTCAACCGAGGAAAATCAACTGTTCGAAGTCGTTCGTACTCCCGAACCATTATTCGTTCGTGGGTTCGATTCGGTTAGCGAACCATCAATCGAGGAGAAATCGCAAGTAGAAGTATTACGGAAATCCGAGGGTGTTGAAGAGCGGGAAAGTGTAGTTCTCTCAATAACCAGGTGTGTAACTTCACACTCATTTTCGGGTTAGACATCAAGTTGTGAGTACTGTGCTAAAATCGTAAAAATAGTAAAAACGGGAAAAATACGTAGTAATTCATATTTTTGAGTAAATGCATGAAAACGGTTAAAATTGAGAAAAATCCGAAAATACTCTAGATCGATAAATTGGGCCAAAATACTCTAGTTCGATAAATTGGGCCGAAATACTCTAGTTCGATAAATTGGGCCAAAATACTCTAGTTCGATAAATTGGGCCAAAATACTCTAGTTCGATAAATTGGGCCAAAATACTCTAGTTCGATAAATGGGCCAAAGCCCACTAAACTGTTAAATGGGCAAATTACTAAATTATTATTTTATGGGCCAAATGAAATGTTTATTGATAAACCCACCAATGTTATGAATTAAAGATATTATATGACTATATTTTGTTATACACGCATAATTGCATGGGGTGGGATATATGAA
The DNA here is from genome assembly GCA_005393395.2 of Gossypium australe. Lineage (NCBI taxonomy): Eukaryota > Viridiplantae > Streptophyta > Magnoliopsida > Malvales > Malvaceae > Gossypium > Gossypium australe. Next base: position 61,368,377 of record CM016614.1, on the reverse strand, counting down.
GAGAAGAATGGCCAGTTGCCAAAAATCTAGTTCGGTGGTTCTGCCACAATTCGGCTCAATGCCTCTAGTTCGGTGGCTCTGCCACAAAATTGGCTAAATGCCTCTAGTTCGGTGACAATGTCACAATCTAGTTCGGTAGTGCACTACAAAATTATTTAAAGGCTTAAAGCCTATGATTGGTGTGTTTGGCGAGGTGGGTTGACTTGATCCCCACAGGTGTGTTGGTTGGTACGGGGGTGTTAGCGGATGGAAAATTAGGTTTGGTTGGGAAATTCATTTTACATGCATTATTAAATTATGTTATTTCATTTTATGATATACTGTTGAATTCTGTAATTGGGCTCAAGCTCAGCATATTATCTTGACGATCTGGCCCAATAATGGTGGTAAGTGAGTTGCACACTGAGTTCTTTGTAACTCACCCAATTTTTATCAACCTTTTCAGGTAATGGAAATTGATGTGGACTTGGGCCGGAGATGACTTGGTGGAGGCCATACTACGAACGTGGGTTTTATAAACTATTAACTTTATTTAAGTTATTATTTTAATTATTATTATGAGTTTGATGTAATAAGGCCTCTTATTATGTTTTTATGGATTTTGTTGTGTGGATGGGTTTGATTTTATTTTCAAATACTTAATATGGTTTTATCTTAAATATATTCAGTTTTCTTTAAAATATTAGTTTTACAACAATTTTTGGACACTTAAATTATTTTAAATTCTTTCAAAATTCTTTGAAATTATCTTAAGATTTTGACTTTTATATTTCAACAATAAACAAGTATTTTCTTGATTCACAAATTTCAAATCCTCGAACTAAATTTTATTAAACTCTATTTTCAAAAAGTTTTGTAGCACTATTCTATTTTAACCATTTGAGAATAAACGAATGTATGATTGGTGTGACAAACCAAATCTTGTCCAAACGCATAGACCGGGTTTGGGTTGTTACATAATATTTGGTTTCTCCTTTATAAAACACATCACCGGCATCAAGCTTGCTAGGCGGTAAAGCCCGATAAGTAACACCGGCACGAGGCCTGCTAGGCTCAAAGCCCGAAAATAGTCACTGGCACTAGGCCTGCTAGGCTTAAAGCCTGAATTAAATCACCGGCACTAGGCCTGCTAGGCTTAAAGCCCGAAACACATCAATGTGATAAATCATTCCACACACATTTCATAACTATATTACATATCCAATTTAACTAAACTTATTCACAATAAACAATTAAAATCATTATGCCATTTTACAATCCCACAATTCGCATCAAGACACTTATTCATATCACATTGTCAAATTATGCAATTTATCTAATATACTTATATACATTCGGCTAGGACATAAATAGGTACTAAAATGTATCAAACATTTTCATATAATAGGTTCATAAATAATCCTTCAATATATTATAGCTTAAGGACTTACCTCGGTTGTCGATAGACCGTGTAAATCGGCTATTCGAGAACCTTTGTCTTTCCCCGATCCAATTCCGCTTTTCTTTGTTCTTGATCTAAACACATTAAAATTTAACCCATTCAAGCACATTTCATCTCAATTTGATCCAAAAACACTTAAATAAACAATTTACCATTTTGCCCCTAATGTTTCTCATTTTTACAATTTTGTCCTATTTTCACAGAACACAAAATATGCAAAATCTTCCAACACCATAGCTAGGCCGAATCTTCTACATGACCATATGAATCCTTGCATTTCATTTATTTTGCATTTTAACCCCTCACAAATTTATTTTCTTAGTTTAGTCCTATTTACTCCAAATCACCAAAAATTTCAATACAAAACTTATAAATCTTTAACATATATTTAATCTAAAACCATCAAACATCAAAACCATTCAAGCATGTTAATGGACGAATCCTATATACATAATATTTTCAAAAATTTAGGCATGGGTCGGGTAATATACGAAGCAACAATCTCAAAAACGTAAAAATTATCAAAAACTAAAAACCGACCATACCTTAATCAAGCTCCCTAACTTGCCGAAACTCAAAGCTCTAACAATGGTGTTTTCTCTTCTTACATTCGGCTATGAGAGAATGAAGGTGATGGTGGCTTTATTTTATGTTTTATTTAACATATATTAACATTATTATAATATACTAACATAACCTTATAATAAAAATTAAACTAACATATATTTTGTAGTTGGCGTGGCCCATTGCCGTTCTTTATTATAGTTTATGGGCTAATTGCCCTTTTAGGACATCCACTTAAAAAGCCACACTCAAATTAGTACCTTTCACTTTAGCATGCAACTTTTACGCTTTTCTCAATTAAATTCTTTTTATCAAATTAAGCAATTAAACTATAAAATTTTTCTACGATATTTTCACACACATTAATTCACATATAATAAACACAAAATATAATATTAAAATATTTCTCGGGCTCAGATTCGTGGTCCCGAAACCACCGTTCCGATTAGGGTCAAAATTGGTCTGTTACAATAATGGGCATAAAGCCACCGGTGGATCCATGGTCGTCAAGTGACTATGCGATCCTCACATATTTTCCTCTGTATCATCAAACCCACCCAAGTGCAATATATATTTCATGAATGCAACACACATTTTAACACATTAAGCACTTAGGGGTATTTTAGTCATTTCACTACCCAGGGGTATTTTAGTCATTTCACTACCCAGGGGTATTTTTGTAATTCTACCCTATAGGGTTATTTTCGTAAATTTCCAAATTAGGGGTATTTTGGTAATTCTGCAAATGAGGGGTACTTTGGTAATTTTCCAGACTAAGGGTATTTTACTCATTTTCGCCCTTAGGGGCATTTCGATCATTCTTAAGTTTTATGGATTCAGTACCTACCTGGGCCCGTTAACAAGTCCCCATCGGTCAAAGTGAACAGGCACTATACACCAGGTAGGATTCCAGAGAAGAGGAGGTGGGTCATTGAGACCGCTTAAGTACCAAGCTCTCTCTCTAAATCCAATCCTAGACATGCATATACCCATTACCACACCTCAACCTTATGACTTGTCCAAGGTTGCAATTTTGTGTTTATGTTTTATGTATGTTTTAGCAGTTATCAGATACTAAGATCAAACCCACATACGAAGCCCAAATAAGCCTACATACATGCAAATGGCCTACTATGCCCAATCCTATTCCTATGGCCCATTAGGCCCAAATCCCATTTCTATGGCCCATTTCCTGGGTATAAGACATGAAAAGAAAGGATTAAAAGCACCTTTTTATATAAAACAGGGAATAAATCATCCAAAAGCATATTAAATGTGGAATTAAAATATGTTACTTTTACAGTTTATCGGTAATAAAACTATAAAATTTGCTATTAAAATACTCATAATTTGCATGAATTATTAGTCAAAGGGTGATGTAAATGTCTATATAATTTCGAGTTATCAGCTACAGTGTAACACCCCTAGACCCGGCCCAGACGTTATGACCGAATCCAGTGATGTCACATCAAAGGAACAATTCAAAACGACTTCTCTTTAGTAAAAACTTAAGTTAAAGGCTTAAAAGCCCAAAATCCTTGAATCTTGTTAAGTAATGATAAATGCCCATGTTTAAACTTAAGAAAATTTATTTAAGTTTAAAAATTAAGTAAACAATTGAACAATGATAACAAAACTCAAAAATATAAAGTCAAATCGGAGTACAAGGCCTTATTACAACCAACAAAAATGAAGTAACTAAAATCATGTCTTTTGAAACAAATAACCAAAACTTCTAAGTATCTCGTAGTGTGGCCATCTCCGAGTCCTCTCCCACGTCGAGCCGTCTACTGAGGATCACCTGAGACATTTAATAAAAAGGATGTGAGTTTCAAAACTCAGTGTGTACGACCTTTGGTAATCCAATCAACATGCAATTAACACATTGGGCCTTAGCCCTATCAAATTCGGTGGTCTTGGGCCTTAGCCCACAATGACCTCATATCAAAACAATATCACATGGATGTAATGCACCCATCCCGAATCTAACCCTACACTCCATTTCCCTTCCAACCTTAGACTCCTGTGGGGATATAAATATCAACCCACCCATCCCTACACTCCAAAGGAAGCACCAGTAGCGGCACTACTCAAACGTTGCAGCAAAGCTTCTATAATGGGCTTAAAGCCACCGGTGGATCCACGGTCGTCAAGCGACTATGCGATCCTCACATATTTTCCTCTGTATCATCAAACCCACCCAAGTGCAATATATATTTCATGAATGCAACACACATTTTCACATATTAAGCAATTAGGGGTATTTTAGTCATTTCACTACCCAGGGGTATTTTCATAATTCTACCCTACAGGGGTATTTTTGTAAATTTCCAAATTAGGGGTATTTTGGTAATTTTGCAAATGAGGGGTACTTTGGTAATTTTCCAGACTAAAGGTATTTTACTCATTTTCGCCCTTAGGGGCATTTCGATCATTCTTAAGTTTTATGGATTCAGTACCTACCTAGGCCCGTTAACGAGTCCCCATCAGTCAAAGTGAACAGGCACTATGCACCAGGTAGGATTCCAGAGAAGAGGAGGTGGGTCTTTGAGACCGCTTAAGTACCAAGCTCTCTCTAAATCCAATCCTAGACATGCATATACCCATTACCATACCACAACCTTATAACTTGTCCACGGTTACAATTTTGTGTTTATGTTTTATGTATGTTTTAGCAGTTATCAGATACTAAGATCAAACCCACATAAAAAGCCCAAATAAGCTTACATACATGCAAATGGCCTACTATGCCCAATCCCATTCCTATGGCCCATTAGGCCCAAACCCCATTCCTATGGCCCATTTCCTGGGTATAAGACATGAAAAGAAAGCATTAAAAGCACCTTTTTATATAAAACAGGGAATAAATCATCCAAAAGCATATTAAATGTGGGATTAAAATATGTTACTTTTACAGTTTATTAGTAATAAAACTATAAAATTTGCTATTAAAATACTCATAATTTGCATGAGTTATTAGACAAAGGGTGATGTAAATGACTATATAATTTTGAGTTATCAGCTACATTGTAACACCCCTAGACCGGCCCAGACGTTATGACCGAATCCAGTGATGTCACATCAAAGGAACAATTCAAAACGACTTCTCTTTAGTAAAAACTTAAGATAAAGGCTTAAAAGCCCAAAATCCTTGAATCTTGTTAAGTAATGATAAAAGCCCATGTTTAAACTTAAGAAAATTTATTTAAGTTTAACAATTAAGTAAACAATTGAACAATGATAACAAAACTCAAAAATCTAAAGTCAAATCGGAGTACAAGGCCTTATTACAACCAACGAAAATGAAGTAACTAAAATCATGTCTTTTGAAACAAATAAACAAAACTTCTAAGTATCTCATAGTGTAGCCATCTCCGAGTCCTTTCCCACGTCGAGCCGTCTACCGAGGATCACCTGAGACATTTAATAAAAAGGGTGTGAGTTTCAAAACTCAGTGTGTACGACCTTTGGTAATCCAATCAACATGCAATTAGCACATTGGGCCTTAGCCCTATCAAATTCGGTGGTCTTGGGCCTTAGCCCACAATGACCTCATATCAAAACAATATCACATGGATGTAATGCACCCATCCTGAATCCAACCCTGCACTCCATATCACTTCCAACCCTAGACTCCTGTGGGGTTATAAATATCAACCCACCCATCCCTACACTCCAAAGGTAGCACCAGTAGCGACGCTACTCAACCGTTGCAGCAAAGCTGCTATAATGGGCTTAAAGCCACCGGTGGATCCACGGTCGTCAAACGACTATGCGATCCTCACATATCTTCCTCTGTATCATCAAACCCACCCAAGTGCAATATATATTTCATGAATGCAACACACATTTACACACATTAAGCACTTAGGGGTATTTTAGTCATAATTCTACCCTACAGGGGTATTTTCGTAAATTTACAAATTAGGGGTATTTTGGTAATTTTGCAAATGAGGGGTACTTTGGTAATTTTCCAGACTAAGGGTATTTTAGTTATTTTCGCCCTTAGGGGCATTTCGATCATTCTTAAGTTTTATGGATTCAGTACCTACCTGGGCCCGTTAACAAGTCCCCATCGGTCAAAGTGATTAGGCACTATGCACCAGGTAGGATTCCAAAGAAGAGGAGGTGGGTCATTGAGATCGCTTAAGTACCAAGCTCTCTCTAGATCCAATCCTAGACATGCATATACCCATTACCACACCTCAACCTTATGACTTGTCCACGGTTGCAATTTTGTGTTTATGTTTTATGTATGTTTTAGCAGTTATTAGATGCTAAGATCAAACCCACATACAAAGCCCAAATAAGCCTACATACATGCAAATGGCCTACTATGCCCAATCCCATTCCTATGGCTTATTAGGCCTAAATCTCATTCATATAGCCCATTAGGCCCAAGTCATATCCAGAGCATGTAACATGCATGACCAACTCTATTCATATAACCAAATCAAAAATTTCACAAAACTTAGCCCCAGGGCCCACTGGCCCATTTAGTGACTTCCGGCTTTTCGGCTCTCCGGCATTGCCGATATCACGTGTGTGTAATGTTTGTACACACCTGGTAACAACGCGTGCTGCAAACCCTTAATCACGGACCTACAATAGACATCACTTAATGGTTAATCTTGGCTTAACACACACTTTATCAAAAACCAAAACTTCACCGTAACCTTACCGTGTGCCACGCGCTCTAGTAGCCCTTCCTTAGCTACTATTCACGAATATCCCTAGATCTACACTCACACATATACCATCAAAATTCGAGTGACTCATAATCCACACAAGTCACCCCTATAGATCATACTCACATTCGGCCATTTACTTAAACCATAATCGAGTTGAGTACACTTACACTTTGCTACCGGTCCTTACCACGCTTGCAATCTCTGAACCTTACCATTTTTAATACAAGATCAACGACAATGAGCAGTTAGATAGCCCTTCGGCTTTTAACAAAACACACTAAGGGGTTTAACTGAACACTTACCGAATCCAACCTTTGATCCTGCGGCCTAGCTAGCTATCGAACAAGATTCAGCTTTTAACCTTGACTGAGAGTAGGTAACAATGGATTTGTGGTGGCGGAACAACAACAAAATTTACGGCATTAATAGGGATTTCAGCAAGAGAAGATGATGGTAATTCGTCAACAGAAGAGTTTGGCTATAAGAGAATTCGGCAAAAAGGGATTCGACTATAGGAGATTTCGGCAACGGGAGAATTTGGCTATGGAAGAAATCGATTGAGGGGGGAAAAGAAAAAGACTAATGGAACTCAAAGAGCCTTTCAAAGCATTTGGCCCTCTTCTTTTATAGCCACAAGCCGAATACACCTTCCCCCAAAGTGTAACATCCTTAAAATAGGGGTCTGGCATTTTTGTGTTGTTGCATGTGTTTAGCTCACTTAGCTTGTTATTTAGGTGTGTTTGGGGGTCCTGGGGAGGCTTGGGTTCGAGCCAAAGCTTTGGTAAAATTTTTCTTTTTGGGCACTTAAGGGGGAGAGCTAGTGGAAGCAGGCTTTAAGAATAAATGGTTGTATTTGGATGTCACAAGTAGCAAGGTGGCCTAGTGGTTGGCGTCACAAGGGAGCATGGAAGGGGGGAGAGTGTTCGAATCCCATCTGCTACAACAGGGAGCTTTATTTTTGTGCTCAGGTAAGGGAGGTGGCTGAGTGGAGTTCAAACTCTGGAGGAGAGAGAGAAGACCTGGTGAAATAATTTGAATGGATGATGGAGAGGGGATTGAAGAGTAAGTTGAGAAGAAAGTCATAGGATTTGGGGGTGAGAGGTAGTGCTTGGCCGAATGTGGGCTGTGGTGAGGAGAATATTCGGCTAGAGGATGTTGTTGGGGTGAAAAATCAGCATTTTGGAAAAGGGAGCATAACCAAATCCTTTGGGTGTTTTTGTGCCAAAATTCTTTAGGTGCATTTTAGTTTTCTTTTGCATTTTCGGCATTTACTATTCTCTTTACCAAAACTATTCTCACTTCTCTTCCACTTGTTCTTTTTGCTCAACAACACTATAGCCGAACCTTTCTTTTCCATCTCCTACCATTTGTTTTCTCCAGCATAGCTGAACCTCCCTTGTAGCCATTTTGAATTGATTCTCTCTTGAGTGTCCACCATAGCCGAATTTTGTTCTCCTTCATTACTTCTTCATTCTTTTTAATTCATTTTCTTTTGCAAGCCGAATCTCCTCTTGTGTCAAACTGAATCCGTTTCTTTCATCTTTTGCTATTAGCCGAACATCAAGAAGTAAAAGTACTAAGATCTCTTTTGTCTGCCGAAAGTCCCTCTTCATTCGGTTCTTGCTAGTTCCAAGGTAATGAGTACCTCTCTTCGTATAATTTTCTTCTCTTCTCTCTTCTAAAGAATTGAAACAATTATCCTTTAACTCCTTTCATTTTAGGTCGAATCTGAATACCCCTCTCCACCTTGAATCGTGCTTGTTCTTTCGTGGTAACTGGGGCTCTTGTTAGCAGTGGCCGAATTTTGGGCATCTTGGTAAGTGGCCATGACCGAATAGGGGTGGATGGATGCCCTCATCCATGGTTCATTTAGGCCGAAAGGCCGTTTCTTTATTATTTTATTTTGAACAACAGTTTTAACTCATGTTTTATTTAGGGAAACAACCTAGTAACCGAAAGGAGTAACCAACATTCGGGTATAGCAAAGAAGTGCCGTATTCTTGGTAAGTAGTGTGGTGTGTTGTCGCTTTCAACCTTAGAGTTTTGACATTTCCTGATTGAGACTTACTTCTTCGATGTGAGTGGTAGCCGTACTAAGGGGGCATCGATTAAGGAGCCGAAAGGGAGCGGACTCGTAGCCTCTGCTCCTAAGTTCAAATGATGTAGAGTGTCAGCGATTCGAGATTTCCCGCCGGGTTGTGGAAGGGAGTCGACATCTGATTTGGATAAGCAAATCGTGGTCATTAGCGCTAGTTAGGATAAGTGTTAGAAAATCGTATGGTTAGCCATGGATTATAGATCTCCCATTGTTTTACTGTAAGCTAATAGTGTGATGTGTTGACTTAGGTGACGTCAATCGGGAGTGTCTAGTTCTTCACGTGATCAGGTGTGTAATCAGACTTTTATTTGTTTTGCTATGAAACTTTTTGTGTGTTGGCTAAAAGCCAAAATACCCTTAATGGTTAAGTTAATGAAATATCCCTAATGGGGGAAGTTGGATAGAACCTAGGTGAGTAAATTTACTATCATACCTTTAAAGGTAGAGCATGTTTATGTATTCTGTATATCTGCTATGTGGGTACATTAATGCATTCACGAATTATTATGACATGATATGTTGCATGGGATTGGGTTATGATACTGATGAAAGGGGAAGTGTAATTCGGTGGCTCTGCCACATATTTTGGTGACCCTGTCACATTATTTCGGTGGCACTGCCATAATTTCGGCGATGAGCAACGTGACTGCCATCGAGAGCAGATGAGGGTTGATTGTAGAAATCCCACCGGTGTGTTTTGGCTGGAAGGGTGGTGTGTAGCAGATGGATTATTAGGTTGGGCTGGGTTGCATTGCATTCATTATCTGCTAAACCATGCTAATAGGGCCCAGGCCCAGTCTGTTTTTGTAAGGGCTAAGGCTCGGTTTGTATATGAAGGGGCTGGAGCCTAGTTAATATTTGTGTAGGGGATTACACACTGAGCTCTCGTAACTCACCCCTTTGTTTAATTTCGTAGGAAATCCCTAGCTTTGAGGATTTGGAGCCGAGGTGGACTCTGTGGTGGCCATACATCGTCTCGTTAGTAAACACCGTTTTACATTACTTTAAATTAAATTTTATTTTTGGGATTATGTTCTGTAATAAGGCCTCTGGGATTTTATTTTGGTTTTAGCTTTTAACCCAGTTACTACTTATTATTTTTGAATGCTCAACTCAGGATTTTCTAAAACCCTAATAACGGTTTTTCCAAAAACATTAATAAACGACTACAAACTAAAATTGATAAAACTCTGGGTTTTCTTAAACGGCGGAGGCAGTTTCCAAACTATCATGTCTCCATAAGTATTCAAATTCGAATTTCATAACCAAAATAGTTTTCAAAATAATAACAACTTTTTCCAAAGAAATGGACATTAAGCAGGTCGTGTTTTCTTCAATGAACGACGAAACTCAGGATTTTCAAAAGAGATGCAACATTTTCAACAAACAACATTTCTAAATAATCGCTTAGCTTTTCAAACAAACAACTAAATTTGAAGATTCGACTTTTTAACGAACGCCTAGTTTTTAAACAACCATTCCATGTTGATCATTGATTTCAGAGTTTTAAATTTATATTGAGAATGATCGAACCTAGAAACTAACTCTGACAATGATTTTGAGGCAAGCGCACCTATCGAACAGTAGTATAGTTAAGGCAAGACCGGAATGTCGAACCCAAAGGAACTAAAAGTACTAATACTAACTTTTTTTGTATTATCTAGCCTAAAATAAGTGAAGTTGTTGCTTAATCTAAATTTAACTAACTACTAAGCTAAAGACGCAAAGACAAAAAGAATGAATTGGGGAAATACTGTTGGAAAAACTTAGTTGATTAAGACGATACCCTTAGGAAGAATCCACCTAGACTTCACTTGTTATCTAACACTGAACCAGACGATGTATTCACTTGACTTGATCCGTAAGATTCCCTAAGTTATATTAAACCCTCTCTCAAGGCGAATATCGTCTAACCCTAGGTTGATTAATTGAAATCTCTTTCTGATTAAAACCCCTAGAATCGCATTAACTCGATCTATGGACTCCCATATTAGGTTTCACCCTAATCCGGCAAAATCTTGTCACCCTATCTCTAGGCGCGCGATCAACTCCACTTAATTATGCTAGATCTACTCTTAAGCAAGGACTTTTGGTCCACCACCTAAGCACATCAAACTTAAATTAATATCCCGAAAATATCAACACAAGAATTAAGAACACATAATTAAGAGCAAATCAAGAATTTATCTAATAGTTTAGAAAACAATAACAAGATCCGTCTTAGGTTTCATCCCCTTCAGGTTTTTGAAGGTTTAGTTCATAATAATAAAAGAAAACATCTCAGAAGAAAAGATAAAACAAAACATAAGAAATCCTTAAAACCCCCTGAAGGAATTGAAAGAGAGATCCGCCGTCTGGAGTAGAATTCCGGCTTCTTGAGATGGATGAACTGGCTATCTTCGAGTGTTTCCCACAAATCTAACCTTTTCGGATTGGCTTCTTGGCCTAGCTAATCGCCCCCTTTAAGTTATACTTAGGGGTTTTATATAGGCTTTCGAAATAGGTTTCTTTTCCCCTAAGTATCCTTTTTCGAATGAAACTCTTCTTTCTAGTGACAGGGACACGGCCATGGCACACGCCTGTGTGAATTGTCTTTATGCCTTGTTCGGATTTCTTTAATGAGGCACGGATGTGTGAATCGGGATCAGGCCGTGTTCTAGTTTATCAGGGAGGCACGACCGTGTGGGCTTAAGTCCAGGCCGTGTTGATTTCCACTTTGGCCCAATTTGGTCTATTTTAGGCCCGTTTCTTGTTCTTTCCATCCTCCAGTGCTTTCCTGAGTATAAGACATGAAAAGAAAGGATTAAGACACAAATCAAGGGATAAATCATCCAAAAGTATGCTAAATGTTTAAAATATGTTACTTTTACTGTTTATCATATACCCCCACACTTAAGCTTTTGCTTGTCCGCAAGCAAAATTCTCAATTTACAATTAAAACAAACTTTCCATAATTCATAATTCCTATCAACAATGTCTCATCATAATTCATAGATAATTTATACATGGATAACTTAACTCAAAGTGTCCTAAAGATTCAAACAATATAAGTCATACAATTGTATCACGAAGACGTAGGTGTCTCCCCTTATCTAAATAATTACCTTTAATTCAAAACTGAGAAGGATTGATATCCTCACAAAAGATTCACTCAAATCACTCAAAGTGTTTAAGGTTCAAAATTATGTACTCATAAGTCGAACCTGAAAAGTTAATCCCATAGGCTTGCCTGAAAATCAAATCTCCACCACTGTAAAATGGGATGATAAACAGATCAAAAGATCTTTAATAGGGTTGTAACGAGGCTAGGGTTAACGGTGTCGATAAAGGCTGAATTAGAAGGTTAGAATCCAGATCGAATTGACAAGTTACCTATCTAGAAATACTGAGATGATAATTACATCAACTGAAAAGTAATAACCCTAATAATATGAGCTTTTCTTTTGATAAATAGACTTTAACTGTATAAGCTCACTTTTCATAATACTAATATTGAATATACTTTAATTTTTTTTAAGAACAAAACAAATAATAAAGGATAAATTCAGCTACTGAAATAATATAATTAGGTAACTAATCAAATCAAATCTCTATATAAGGGTAGTTAAAAGAAAATGGTGATAACAAATACAAAGGGTTTTGGGGTAATATTAATGGGTGAGTCAATAAAAAGGGTTGTTAGGATCAACGGGGTTCACTAGAGGTTAATTATGGAGGTAGGTTTTTAGTGGAGTCGGTGGATTAAAACCTAGATGCCTGTATCATCTCTAAATATCAAATCAAGGGTGTGGTCTTGACATGTATAATCGAGGCAAGTTCTAGAATAACAGTTCAATATTGACACACTCATAATCAATAAAGTGAGCAAGAAAAAGAATATATGCTCTATAAGGCTCAAAATCTCACAAAAATTATGGGTATTTGATATCAACCTTGTAAATTTCAAATTCCAAGATATCATTCAGATTCAGGTAGACAACCTAAAAATTTTAAAATTTTTGAAAAATAGACTTATCATGCTTGATTCTCTAGTATTCTTCAAATTTAATCGTCAATGCACAATTATCAATGATTTAATCCAAAACACATCAATAAAAATCATAAATCAAAGGAAATTTCATTCTCGTCATAATATGAGAAACTTACTTTGGGAAGAAGGAATAATTCAGGGATTTGAGAATAATGCAGAAAGTTAGGCACTTTCTTGAAATAACTATTCACCCCCCACACTTAAGATGTACATTGCCCTTAATGTACAAACATAGATATGTAATTTAAGAGAGAGGGAGAGGTGAAACTTCCTGAATTTGGATGGTTTCCTGGAGTTGGAAGTCGATAGGGGTGGTTGTTGCTACTGAGCTCTGCGCTAGATGAAGAAATTAGGGAGCTCGTAGAGAATTAGCCAGGCATTATTAAGACACATTTAAAATAAACTAAAAGACAATAAAGAGAAAGAAAAAGAAAAAGAAAGTAAAAATTTAAATAAACTAAGACTAAGAGATAAAGGGGCTTGAGAATCCTTATTGGTAGATGGTTCACGAGGTGGGTGTGACTTCTAAGGCTATGGTGGTACTGGCGGTGGTGGAAGTGGCGTGATTCCCAAGCAGCCTTTTGGACCTGACACTAAGAAACTAAAGTAAAATAAACTAAATTAAGCATAAGATTGTCAAAGAGAAGGAAAATAAAGGAGAAGATAAAAGTAAAACAAAAGATAAATGGTCTCAAAGACCATTGGCTTGTTGTTTGGATGAAGCGGTTGGCATGAGCTTATGTATAGGGGTCTCCCTTAAGGGGAGTTTGCCTTCTTCTACTTCTTCGACATGGCTTTGGTGTAGCTCAAGAGTATAGAGAATTGTTATGGAGAGGGGAGAATTCTGAGAAAGGAGGGAAGAAAGAAGATGGGGAGTTGGTGAGAAGAAGGGGAAAGGGAGTGTGGGTTTAAATAGAGTTTTGGTTTCTGATGCTCTCCCATGCCCGTGGACCGAGGGCGTGTCAATTCACATGGCTGCCTCCCACGGCCGTGTTTCGAGACGTGTTGTTTCTCCCACGCCCGTTTTTAGATTGCCACGCTCGTTGGTGATAAGTCAGTATCGTCCACGACCATGTCGCACGGCCGTGGTGTTTTGTCTGTGCCCGTGGGGGGTTGGTTGGGTCCGTGACTTCGAAAATTAGTTGGGTCTGATTCGTACTGCCTCTGTTATGTCAGTATGGTGATTCTGTACTTCCACACGGCCACGGCCACGACCATGTGCAAGGCCGTGTGGCCTGGGAATCTGCGTTTTTGGTTAGTTTACAACTAGGTGTTCAGAAAGAAGTAAGGAAAAGAAAAGAAAATAAAATGAAAACAAATGTGAAAGTAAATTGGGTTAGTGTTCGGGTTTCCTCCTGAGAAGTGCTCGTTTATAGTCTTAAGCTAGGCTTTCCTCGTATTTGCAAAAATCAGGGTGGTTTAAAAGTTTGAATATCTTCCCTCATGCTTTCAGTTCTATTTTCTTGATAAAGTTTAAGTCGAGAAGCGTTTACCTTAAAAGTGCCGAATATAAGATTGCTTACCTTGACTATTCCGTATGAGAAAATATTGTGTACCTTAAGAGGGATTTCTTTGTTTGCTTTCAGGTCTGACGTGGTGATGCGAGGATCTTCTTTATCTAGCAGTACTTGGTCTCCTATTTTGAAGTGGTTTGATGTTCCTATGAGCTCTTCTGGGGGCTCATTCGGTTTTATTTTGTGCGGTTTTGGTTCCTCTTTAATGTGTGTCATCCATTCTTCTAATTTGTTGATCTTAAGGCTTCGTTCCTTATATAATTCTTCCTTGTTGGCACGAGGTCCATGATTCGGCTCAGGTTTGTAACCTTGTGGTGTTTCCTGAAAAGAAGGGTTAACCGAAGGGTTATTAATAGAATTTACATTCTCACCTTGGTTACTTGATGTTCTAGCTGAGTCGAGGGCTTGAAGAGTGACTGTCTCCTCGCCTACACAAAGTATAAGTTCGCCTGCATCAACATCAATTTTAGTTCTGGCAGTTGCTAAGAATGGTCTTCCTAAAATTAGGGGGATCGTGTTGTCCTCATCCATGTCTAAAATGACGAAGTCTACTGGGAATACGAATTTATCAATTTTTACAAGAACATCTTCGATAATTCCTCTAGGAATTCTAACAGTTTTATCAGCTAATTGAATGCTCATCCTAGTTTGTTTGGGTTTCCCTAGACCTAGCTGTTTAAACAATTTATAAGGCATGACATTTATGCTTGCCCCTAAATTAGCTAAGGCATTACCAACAGTTAAACTACCAATTAAACATGGAATTGAAAAACTCCCTGGATCTTTTAGCTTTCGCGGTAGTCTATTCTGTAACATTGCTGAGCATACTGCGTTTAATTCCACATGTGGCACCTCGTTTAACTTACGCTTGTTCGTCAAGAGTTGTTTTAAAAATTTCCTCGAATGTGGCATCTGTGAAAGAGCTTCAAGAAGAGGTAAGTTAATATGTAATTTCTTTAAAAGTTTAAGAAACTTACAGAACTGTTACTCTGTATCATTTCTTTTCATCGCTTCGGGATAAGGAATGCGAGGTTGGTACTTCTTGATTACCGATTTTGGCTTTTCTTGTGTTACCTCAACTTTACCTTCTTCTACCTCGTTTTCTTGTATTAGATTAGATTTATCTAACCCTATACTATCATGAGCTGTGATGGCTTGGATTTGCTTGTTTGGGTTAATCTCAGTGTTGCTTGGTAGATGCCCGTACGGTCGTTCAAAAATCTCTGATCGAATTTCAGAAACTATCTTAGTAAGTTGTCCAACTGACTTAGTAAGTTCTCCAACTTGGCTCTCAATCCTTTTGATTGATGCTTGTTGATTATCGAGCGTTGTCTCGGTTTTTTGGAGACGGGTTTCTGTGGCTGCCATGAATTTTGTCAGCATCTCTTCAAGGTTTGGCCAGTGGCTGAATCAATTAGTTGCCTCTTTGAGGGGTTCACACCGTTATAGAAAGTTTGGACTTGGAGCCACAAGGGTAAACCATGGTGCGGACACCTTCTCAAGAGATCCTTGTATTCTCCCATGCGTCGTATAATGTCTCTAAATCCATCTGCACAAAAGAAGAGATATCATTCCGTAATTTGGCCATTTTGGCCGGTGGGAAATATTTTAATAGAAATTTTTCGGTCATTTGATCCCATGTAGTGATCGACCCTCATGGTAACAAGTTTAACCACTGCTTGGCTTTATTCTTTAATGAAAAGGGAAATAACCGAAGACGTATGGCATCATCAGAAATGCCATTTATTTTGAAGGTATCAAGAACTCTAAAAAATTAGCTATATGAGTATTTGGGTCTTCATCCTGTAAACCATCAAATTGAACAAATTGTTGAATCATTTGTATAGTGTTAGGCTTTAATTCAAAATTATTAGCAGCTATAGCAGGCCTACAATACTCGATTCTGCTCCTGTGAAATGAGGTTTAGCATAATCATACATAGTACGCGGAGCATTATTTTCTGCCACATCTTGTGGTGGTGGATTATTCTCTTCCATCCCTTCAGTAGGATTGGATCTGCCTTCTCACTCTTCTTCTCTGTAATTTAGGACTCGCCTAATTTCTCTGCGATTCCTGCGAGCGGTAGCTTCAATATCACTGTCGTATACTAATGGTCCTTTCGGGTTCCTTCTAATCATAAACTAGAGGTACCTGCTAGGAAAGGAAAGAAAGAAAATTTAGCAAAATCAAAATTTAACCTAAAATAAAAGTAAATTGCGGAAAATAAGAAATAATGGCTAAAGTAATAAAAATAGAGCTTTCTTAATATTTTAGTTCCCCGGCAACAGCGCCAAAAACTTCATCATCGATTTCAGAGTTTTAAATTTATAATGAGAATGATCGAACCTGGAAACTAACTCTGACAACGATTTTGAGGCAAGCGCACCTATCGAACAGTAGTATAGTTAAGGCAAGACCGGAATGTCGAACCCAAAGGAACTAAAAGTACTAATACTAACTTTCTTTTTATTATCTAGCCTAAAATAAGTGAAGTTGCTGTTTAATCTAAATTTAACTAACTACTAAGCTAAAGACGCAAAGACAAAAAAATGAATTGGGGAAATACTGTTGGAAAAACTCAGTTGATTAAGACGATACCCTTAGGAAGAATCCACTTAGACTTCACTTGTTATCTAACACTGAACCAAACGATGTATTCACTTGACTTGATCAAGATTCCCTAAGTTATATTAAACCCTCTCTCAAGGCGATTATCGTCTAAAACTAGGTTGATTAGTTGAAATATCTTTCTAATTAAAACCCCTAGAATCGCATTAACTCGATCTATGGACTCCCATATTAGGTTTCACCCTAATCTGGCAAAATCTCGTCACCCTATCTCTAGGCGTGTGATCAACTCCGCTTAATTATGCTAGATCTACTCTTAAGCAGGGACTTTTGGTCCACCACCTAAGCACATCAAACTTGAATTAATATCCCGGAAATATCAACAGAAGAATTAAGAACACATAATTAAGAGCAAATCAAGTATTTATCTTATAGTTCAGAAAACAATAACAAGATCCGTCTTAGGTTTCATCCCCTTAAGGTATCTAAAGGTTTAGTTCATAATAATAAAAGAAACATCTCAGAAGAAAAGATAAAAAAAAACATAAGAAATCCCTAAAACCCCCTGAAAGAATTGAAGGAGAGATCCGCCGTCTTGAGTAGAATTCTGGCTTCTTGAGATGGATCAACTGGCTATCTTCGAGTGTTTCCCACAAATCTAACCTTTTTGGCTTATCTCCTTGGCCTAGCTAACCGCCCCCCTTTAAGTTATACTTAGGGGGTTTATATAGGCTTTCGAAATAGGTTTCTTTGCCCCTAAGTATCCTTTTTCGAATGAAACTCTTCTTTCCAGCGATAGGGACACGGCCATGGCACACGCCCTTGTGAGTCGTCTTTAGGCCATGTTCAAATTTCTTTAATGAGGCACGGCCATGTGAATCGGGATCAGGCTGTGTTCTAGTTTATCAGTGAGGCACGATCGTGTGGGCTTAAGTCCGGACCATGTCGATTTCCACATTGACCCAATTTGGTCCGTTTTAGGCCCGTTTCTTATTCTTTCCATCCTCCGGTGCTTTCCTGAGTATAAGACTTGAAAAGAAAGGATTAAGACACAAATCAAGGGATAAATCATCCAAAATTATGCTAAATGTGAGATTAAAATATGTTACTTTTACGGTTTATCACATACCCCTACATTTAAGTTTTTGCTTGTCCTCAAGCAAAATTCTCAATTTACAACTAAAACGAACTTTCCATAATTCATAATTCCTATCAACAATGTCTTATCATAATTCATAGATAATTTATACATGGATAATTTAACTCAAAGCATTCTAAAGATTCAAACAATATAAGTCATACATTTGTATCACGAAAACATAGGTGTCTCCCATTATCTAAATAATTACCTTTAATTCAAAACTGACAAGGATTGATATCCTCACAAAAGATTCACTCAAATCACTCAAAGTGTTTAAGGTTCAAAATTAAGTACTCATAAGTCGAACCTGAAAAGTTAATCCCATAGGCTTGCCTGAAAATCAAATCTCCACCACTGTAAAATGAGATGAT
Organism: Gossypium australe; assembly: GCA_005393395.2. Classification (NCBI taxonomy): domain Eukaryota; kingdom Viridiplantae; phylum Streptophyta; class Magnoliopsida; order Malvales; family Malvaceae; genus Gossypium; species Gossypium australe. Next base: position 61,349,959 of record CM016614.1, on the reverse strand, counting down.
AAACAGATCAAAAGGTCTTTAATAGGGTTGTAACGGGGCTAGGGTTAACGGTGTCGATAAAGGCTGAATTAGAAGGTTAGAATCGAGATCAAATTGACAAGTTACCTATCTAGAAATACTGAGATGATAATTACATCAACTGAAAAGTAATAACCCTAATAATATGAGCTTTTCTTTGATAAATAGACTTTAACTGTATAAGCTCACTTTTCATAATACTAATATTGAATATACTTTGATTTTTTTTAAGAACAAATCAAATAATAAAGGATAAATTCAGCTACTGAAATAATATAATTAGGTAACTAATCAAATCAAATCTCCATAAAAAGGTAGTTAAAAGAAAACGGTGATAACAAATACAAAGGGTTTTGGGGTAATATTAATGGGTGAGTCAATAAAAAAGGCTGTTAGGATCATTTGTATAGTGTTAGGCTTTAATTCAAAATTATTAGCAGCTATAGCATGCCTAATAATACTCGATTTTGCTCCTGTTAAATGAGGTTTAGCATAATCATACATAGTACGCGGAGCATTATTTTCTGCCACATCTTGTGGTGGTGGATTATTCTCTTCCATCCCTTCAGTAGGATTGGATCTGCCTTCTCGCTCTTCTTCTGTGTAATTTAGGGCTCGCCTAATTTCTCTGTGATTCCTGCGAGCAGTAGCTTCAATATCACTGTCGTATACTAATGGTCTTTTCGGGTTCCTTCTAATCATAAACTAGAGGTACCTGCTAGGAAAGGAAAGAAAGAAAATTTAGCAAAATCAAAATTTAACCAAAAATAAAAGTAGATTGCAGAAAATAAAAAATAATGGCTAAAGTAATAAAAATAGAGCTTTCTTAATATTTTAGTTCCCCAGCAACGGCGCCAAAAACTTCATCGTCGATTTCAGAGTTGTAAATTTATAATGAGAATGATCGAACTTGGAAACTAACTCTGACAATGATTACCTATCAAACAATAGTATAGTTAAGGCAAGACCGGAATGTCGAACCCAAAGGAACTAAAAGTAGTAATACTAACTTTCTTTTTATTATCTAGCCTAAAATAAGTGAAGTTGCTGTTTAATCTAAATTTAACAAGCTACTAAGCTAAAGACGCAAAGATAAAAAAGAATGAATTGGGGAAATACTGTTGGAAAAACTCAGTTGATTAAGATGATACCCTTAGGAAGAATCCACCTAGACTTCACTTGTTATCTAGCACTGAACCAGACAATGTATTCACTTGACTTGATCCGTAAGATTCCCTAAGTTTTATTAAACCCTTTCTCGAGGCGAATAACGTCTAACCCTAGGTTGATTAATTGAAATCTCTTTCTGATTAAAACCCCTAGAATCACATTAACTCAATCTATGGACTCCCATATTAGGTTTCACCCTAATCTGGCAAAATCTCGTCACCCTATCTCTAGGCGTGTGATCAACTCTGCTTAACTATGCTAGATCTACTCTTAAGCAGGGACTTTTGGTCCACCACCTAAGCACATCAAACTTGAATTAATATCTCAGAAATATCAACACAAGAATTAAGAACACATAATTATGAGCAAATCAAGTATTTATCATATAGTTCAGAAAACAATAACAAGATCAGTCTTAGGTTTCATCCCCTTCAGGTATCTGAAGGTTTAGTTCATAATAATAAAAGAAAACATCTCAGAAGAAAAGATAAAACAAAACATAAGAAATCTCTAAAACCCTATGAAGGAATTGAAGGAGAGATCCACCGTCTTGAGTAGAATTCTGGCTTCTTGAGATGGATCAACTGGCTATCTTCGAGTGTTTCCCACAAATCTGACCTTTTCGGCTTGGCTCCTTGGCCTAGCTAACCGCCCCCTTTAGGTTATACTTAGGGGGTTTATATAGGCTTTCGAAATAGGTTTCTTTGCCCCTGAGTATCCTTTTTCGAATGAAACTCTTCTTTCCAACGACAGGGACACGACCATGGCACACGCCCGTGTGAATCGTCTTTATGCCGTGTTCGGATTTCTTTAATGAGGCGACCATGTGAATCAGGATTAGGCCATGTTCTAGTTTATCAGGGAGGCACGGCCGTGTGGGCTCAAGTCCAGGCCGTGTCGATTTCCACTTTGGCCCAATTTGGTCTGTTTTAGGCCCATTTCTTGATCTTTCCATCCTCCGATGCATTCCTTAGTATAAGACATCAAAAGAAAGGATTAAGAGCACCTTTTTACACAAATCAAGAGATAAATCATTCAAAAGTATGCTAAATGTGGGATTAAAATATGTTACTTTTACTGTTTATCGCATGTGACATGCCAGATCCGGTCGTAACGTCTAGGCCGGGTTTGGGGTGTTACATTTAGTGGTATCAGAGCCAGGTTACAAAACTCGCTTGTGGAGTGGGTTTGAAAAATGTTTTTCAAAAGTGGATTGAAAGATGGTTTTGAAAAGTATTCTCTTTGAAGGTATGGCACCCGAGTCTCTGGCACCAAATCCGTAAGTCTTCTGATTTGTTTAATAATATGATGAAGTGATTTTAGAGAAACTATTAGAGTTGATGATAGTATACTGAAACTGTTAGCTAAGACTATAGAGCCTGAAACATTAGGGAGTTCGATCTGCGAGAACAACTCTTATACCTACTTTACATAAGACATTTGTTAATAAACATTGGAATTATATACTGATCCATAAAATTTATAATCAGATTAATTCGATCCAACAAATATGAGTATGAGAGGATGTGGACACGGTAGACGTGGCCGTGGTAGGGGCCGAGGTGCTGGGGTAGGATCTGAGGCATCTGGGCATATGCCGAAAATGGAAGCACCTGCATCACCGGTGACCGAGACAAGGTCCCACGATCAAGCTGGAGGGGATGATGTTTTGTCCCAGGCTATGCTGCGAGTTCTGGAGCAGGTTGCTGGGGCAAGTACTAGGTTAGTGGCCCGAAAATCTATCCCTGAGTGACTTCGGGCAAATGGGGCCGATATATTTAGGGGCATTTCTGGTGTGGCCCCAAACTTAGCTAAATGTTGGTTAGATGCAGTTGAGCGGATTATGGATGATCTGGACTGCACGGCGGAGAAAAAACTGAATGGAGCAGTGTCCCTCCTTCGGGATGAGGCATACCAGTGGTGGCTCACAGTGAGGGAAGGTACCCAAGTAGATCGTATCACCTGGGACTCCTTTAAGACAGCGTTCCAGGGAAAATATGTTGGGGCGAGTTATGTGGACACCCAGAGGAAAGCATTTTTGAACTTGGTCCAGGGGAATAAATCTGTGGCAGAATATGAGGCGGAGTTCCTACGCTTAAGTCGGTACGCTCGGGGTATACTCGCAACCGATTATGAGCGTTGTGTACGGTTTGAGGATGGTCTGCGAGACGAGTTGCGAGTATTGATAGCTCCGCAGCGGGAAAGAGATTTTGCCATTCTGGTCGAGAAAGCAAAAGTCACCAAAGAAATGAAACGTTCTGAGAGGCAGAGCCGAGATAAGGATAGGGGCAGGAATAAGAGAAGTGTTGGGTCGTCAGGTTCTTCTGGGGGTTTCCAAAAGAGACCTAGGTTAGATGGGCCAGCTCGAGCTGTAATGCCAGTTGCTGCAGTTCAACTGTGACCTTGTGCACAGTGTGGGAAAACAAATTCAGAGGAGTGTTGGAGAAGAACTGGAGGATGTTTCAAATGTGGATCTAGGGATCATCTGATAAAGGACTGTCCACAAGAGGTGGCTAGGGTGCGGACGATAGGTTAGGGTTTTGCATAGTCAAGGAGAGGTGGTCAGCAGCCGTCAAGAGGTCGAGGTTCAGCCAAATGAAGAGATGGGTTTGGACGAGGTCGTGGAGCACCGGGCAGAGATGTGGATAATACAGAGGCAAGACAGTCGAGGTTGGTCTATGCGGCTAGACGTCAGGAGGATGGCAACGCACCGGACGTCATAACTGGTACGTTTCTTATATTTGATGCACCTTTTATAGCTTTGATAGATATTGCGTCTACACATTCATATGTTTCCTGTACTGTATCTGGGACTTTGGGCATAAAATCTGAGGTTGCTGCTAGAGAAATGTCTGTAATTAGCCCTCTAGGACAATCGGTGGTAGTGAACAAACTATTTAGGAATGTGCCTTTAGAAGTGCAAGGGATTGTTTTCCCGGCAGATTTGATGGAACTACCGTTCGACGAGTTTGACCTTATCTTAGGCATGGAATAGCTAGTTAAGCATCGTGCGAACTTGGATTGTGCCGCTAAGCGCATGATATTAAAGACTTCTGAGGATAAAGAGGTGATTGTGATAGGAGAAACAAGGGATTATCTGTATTATGTGATTTCGACGCTTAAGGCCGAGAAGATGGTGCAAAAAGGGTGCAAGGCGTTTTTGGCTTTTGTCAGCTCATCGGATGCTAAGGAATTGTCTGTAGGGGATGTCAGAACCGTGAAGGAGTTCTCGAACGTCTTTCCTGAAGAGCTTCCGGGATTGCCTCCGGATCGCGAGGTCGAATTTGGGCATTGAGCTATTGCCAGGAACGACTCTGATGTCCATTACCCCTTATAAGATGCGCCGAAAGAGCTAGTAGAACTTAAAGCTCAGATCCAAGAGCTGTTGGACCGTGGATTTATCCGACCAAGTGTATCACCATGGGGAGCGCCGATATTGTTCGTCAAGAAAAAGGATGGGTTGATGCGTATGTGCATTGACTATCGTCAGTTGAACAAGTTGACTATTAAGAACAAATACCTGCTACCAAGGATTGACGATTTGTTCGATCAGCTGCGAGGATCTTCGATTTTCTCGAAGATAGATTTGAGATCCGGGTACCACCAGCTAAAGGTCAAGGAGGCGGATATTCATAAGATTGCTTTTCGAACGCGTTATGGGCATTACGAGTTTCTAGTGATGTCGTTCGGATTGACTAATGCACCAGCCGCTTTTATGGACATGATGAACCGGGTCTTCGAACCCTATCTAGACCGGTTTGTGGTAGTCTTCGTAGACGACATTTTGGTGTATTCAAGAACAGAGGAGGAACATGATTCTCATCTTCGGGTTGTGCTGCAAATATTAAGATATAAACAACTTTATGCTATATTCAGTAAGTGTGAATTTTAGTTGAAGGAAGTGACCTTTTTGGGGCATGTTGTTTCTACCGAGGGGATTAGAGTTGATCCCCGAAAAATCAAAGCTATATTGGATTGGAAACCACCGAAGTCAGTGTCAAAAATTCGAAGTTTTCGGGGTTTGGCTGGGTACTACAAAAGGTTCGTTGAGGGGTTTTCGTTGATTGCTGCACCTTTAACCAAGTTGTTACGAAAAGGAGTACCGTTTGTTTGGGCCGATAAGCAATAGGAAAGTTTTGAGAAGTTAAAGAAGATTCTGACTGAGGCACCGGTATTGATTCAGCCTGAGGCTGGGAAAGAATTTGTCGTCTACTGTGATGCATCGCACACAGGTTTGGGTTGTGTGTTAATGCAATAAGGGAAGGTGGTAGCGTATGCATCTCGTCAACTAAGGCCGCATGAGATGAACTATCCCACTCATGAGTTGGAGCTAGCTGCAGTGGTGTTCGCCCTAAAAATATGGAGACACTATCTGTACGGAGAAAAGTCGATTATCTATACGGACCATAAGAGTCTGAAATATCTCCTTACCCAGAATGAGCTAAATTTAAGATAGCGGAGGTGGATAGAATTGCTGAAAGATTATGACTGCTCGATTGAGTATCACCCGGGTAAAGCCAACGTGGTGGCAGATGCGTTGTATCGTAAGGTACTAGCGGATTTGAGAGCAATTTTTGCTCATCTCAGCCTTTATGAAGATGGTAGTTTATTAGCAGAACTTCAGGTGAAACTGACATGGGTAAGTCAGATTAAAGAAAAGCAATTGTTGGATGAATCATTGGGTTCTCAGCTTCAGCAGGTGGAAAGGGGAGAGATAGTGGATTTTGGGTTGAACAGTGAAGGGGTACTATGTTTTCGTGGAAGAATTTGCATGCCGAATGACTCCGAGCTGAGACAGATGATTCTGCGGGAGGTGCATAGTAGCCCATACGCTATGCATCCCAGTGGAAGCAAGATGTATCGGGACTTACGTGAACTGTATTGGTGGCCTGGTCTGAAACAGGAAGTTACCGACTTTGTGAGTAAGTGTTTGACATGTCAGCAAGTGAAGGCAGAACATCAGTTGCCTTCGGGGTTGCTGCAACCAGTGAAGATTCCACTCTGGAAGTGGGAGAGGATAACGATGGATTTTGTTAGTGGGCTACCCTTAAAGCCTACTAAGAAGGATTCAGTGTGGGTAATCGTTGATCGGTTGACTAAGTCCGCTAACTTCATACCGGTTCGTACCGACTATTCATTGCAAAAGTTGGCCAAGCTGTATGTGGCAGAAACCGTGAGGCTGCATGGGGTACCAGTGTCTATCATATCAGACAGGGATCCTAGATTTACATCACGATTCTGGAAGGTGTTGCATAAAGCTTTGGGTACGAGGCTAAATTTCAGCACAGCATTCCACCCACAGACTGATGGCCAGTCGGAAAAGGTAATTTAGATTCTGGAAGACATGTTAAGGGGCTGCGCGATTGATTTTAGGGGTAGTTGGGAGGATTATCTGCTGTTGGTGGAATTCGTGTACAATAACTGCTATCACTCCAGCATTCAGATGGCACCCTACGAGGCGTTGTATGGTCATAGGTGTCGTACCCCTACCTGTCGGACAGAGTTAGGTGAGCGACAGTTGTTGGGTCCGGAATTGATTTCAGAAATGGAGGAAAAGGTTAAGCTAATTCGGGACCAGTTAAAAGAAGCTTCTGATAGACAGAAATCATATGCAGATCAGAAGTGTAGGGAGATAGAATTTTCAGTAGGGGATCATGTCTTCTTGAAGGTCTCCCCTTGAAAGAAGGTTTTAAGATTTGGACGGAAGGGCAAGTTGAGCCCCAGATTCATCGGGCCTTATCGAGTGTTGAAACGTATGGGACCAGTGGCTTATCAGCTTGAGTTACCCCCGGAGCTAAGTCAGATACATAATATATTCCATGTTTTGATGCTAAGGCGATATCATTCAGATTCATCTCACATAGTGTCGGTGGAAGAAATTGAGGTAAGACCCGATCTATCTTTTGAAAAAGAACTAGTGCAGATTTTGGATCGGGATGTTAAAGTGTTGAGGAGGAAGTCGGTTCCTTTGGTTAAAGTATTATGGCGTAATCACAGTTCAGAGGAAGCCACGTGGGAGCTGGAAGAGGCAATACGACAACAATATCCTCACCTCTTTTAATCAGGTAAATTTCGAGGCCGAAATTTCTTTAAGGGGGTAGAACTGTAACATCCTTAAAATAGGGGTCTGGCATTTTTGTGTTGTTGCATGCGTTTAGCTCGCTTAGCTTGTTATTTAGGTGTGTTTGGGGGTCCTAGAGAGGCTCGGGTTCGAGCCAGAGCTTTGGTAAAATTTTGCTTTTTGGGCACTTAAGGGGGAGAGCTAGTGGAAGCAGGCCTTAAGAATAAATGGTTGTATTTGGATGTCACAAGTAGCAAGGTGGCCTAGTGGTTGGCGTCACAAGGGAGCATGGAAGGGGGGAGAGTGTTCGAATCCCATCTGCTACAACAGGGAGCTTTATTTTTGTGCTCAGGTAAGGGAGGTGGCTGAGTGGAGTTCAAACTCTGGAGGAGAGAGGGAAGACCTGGTCAAATAATTTGAATGGATGATGGAGAGGGGATTGAGGAGTAAGTTGAGGAGAAAGTCAAGGGATTTGGGGGTGGGAGGTAGTGCTTGGCCGAATGTGGGCTGTGGTGAGAAGAATATTCGGCTAGAGGATGTTGTTGGGGTGAAAAATCAGCATTTTGGAAAACGGAGCATAACCGAAGCCTTTGGGTGTTTTTGTGCCGAAATTCTTTAGGTGCATTTTAGTTTTCTTTTGCATTTTCGGCACTTACTATTCTCTTTACCAAAACTATTCTCACTTCTCTTCTTTTTCTCTGTTTTGGTCTTTTCTTCCACTTGTTCTTTTTGCTCAACAACACTATACCCGAACCTCTCTTTTCCATCTCCTACTATTTGCTTTCTCCACCATAGCCGAACCTCCCTTGTATCCATTTTGAATCGATTCTCTGTTGAGTGTCCACCATAGCTGAATTTTGTTCTCCTTCATTACTTCTTCATTCTTTTCTATTCATTTTCTTTTGCAAGCCGAATCTCCTCTTGTGTCAAACTGAATCCGTTTCTTTCATCTTTTGCTATTAGCCGAACATCAAGAAGCAAAAGTACTAGGATCTCTTTTGTCTGCCGAAAGTCCCTCTTCATTCGGTTCTTGCTAGTTCCAAGGTAATGAGTTCCTCTCTTCGTATAATTTTCTTCTCTTCTCTCTTCTAAACAATCGAAATAATTATCCTTTAACTCCTTTCATTTTAGGCCGAATCTGAATACCCCTCTCCACCTTGAATCGTGCTTGTTCTTTCGTGGTAACCAGTGCTCTTGTTAGCCTGGCCGAATTTTGGGCATCTTGGTAAGTGGCCATTACCATATAGGGGTGTATGGATGCCCTCATCCATGATTCATTTAGGCTGAAAGGCCGTTTCTTTGCTATTTTATTTTGGAACAATGTCATTTGGGTCACAGCCCATAACAGAATCAATTGGGCCTCGCCTATCACAGTAACAGTCTCAGTATGAATGATGCATGATGCATGCAATCCCATCCAACCCTGCACTTGCCTCCGTCCAACCCTGCACTGCCTGTGGGGAATAAATCACCCATGCCATCCCTATACTTACAGTGTTAGCACCGGTTGTAGCATTAACCAAAATCGCAACAAAGCTGCTAGTATATATGCAGCTTTAAGCCTTCAGTAACGGTCTCATAATGGGCACATAGCCATTGGTAACTGTAATAAGATCGGCACATAGCCATCAGCTATGGTAATATAACTAGCACACAACCATGGGTAAGTATGATCGACACAAAGTCATTAATAATTACGACCGGTACACAGCCATGGATAAATATGATCGACATAAAGTCATAATCAAGACTGCACAGAGCCATAATCAGATTAACTGGCTTAAATCCATCGGTAGGTCCACAGTCATCTTGTGTGACCCGTGTGACCTTAACAGATCATTACTGGATCCACAATCGTCTTGTACAACCCGTACGACCCTATCAGAACAGTACTTCCTCCATAACTAATATCCCAACCCCATACAGTATGTCATGTATGCAGAATGTTTGGCCCACAAATCATCATATCATTCACAATTAAGTCAATCAAATCATAGTCATACAATCACAGTCAAATTAGTCAAACCATAGCACAAATCAGTCATTTACCCTACAGAGGCATTACGGTCATTTTACCCTACAGGGGCATTATGGTCATTTTATCTTATAAGGGCAGTACGATCATTTTACCCTACAGGGGCATTTCGATCACTTTACCCTGTAGGGGCATTACGATCATTTTACCTTAATAGGGGCAGTACAGTCATTTTACCCTACAGGGGCATTACAGTCATTTTACCCTATAGGGGCATTACGATCATTTTACACTATAGGGGCATTACGGTCATTTTACCTAACAGGGGCATTACTGTCATTTTACTTTAACAGGGGCATTACCGTCATAACGGTGCAAATAGACCTAAGGCCCAATATTTGACCCAAGTGGGCCCACACGCTTGTGTGGCCCATTTAGCCCAAATTCAGTCACGGCTATGCGAACTACGTAGCCCAGTCCAGTATTTTCCACTTAACGTGGATTTTATTCGTGTGGGGCCCACGAGCCCGTTGGGCCCACATGACCCATTTCAGCCAAACGAGGCCCAAGATCACGAGGACATTCGTAGTGGCCACTACAATCTATCGCCCATGATTTGTAGGCTCGGTTTACCACACGAGCAATCGCACACTTGTGAGGCCTCGAATGCTGAAGTTTCAGCTTTTCAGCTTTTACCGATTCACAGCAGAGATAGTGTGATTACACACCTGTTCGTGATAACGAGTAAACTAGCCCACGTGCTCTCCAATTATTGCCTTGCTAGAACCAACGGGTATTTGCTACTAACCGTTGATCAAAAGTGATTACCCACTCTTCGATTAGTATCTACACACAAAACGAATCACCATTAATATATATATATATATAACCATGAAACAATTGATCCTTAACGAATACGCTTACCGATATCGTGCAACGAAGAACTCACAAGAATTAGAAGAACAAAGAATGCAGCAGCTTTGGTTCGGCATAGTGGACAAATGATGGTGGTAATCAGCACTAACAATAGATCTCCAATCACTAGGCTATCAACAATCGTCAGAGTAGAACAATGGAGGAAGATAGACAAGAGGGGAGGGTCACTAAAGAAAACCTAAAAAGAAAGGACCACAATCGGCCAAGGGTGAGAGATGGAGAGAAAAGTAGGTTCGGCTTTGAGAGAAAATAGAAGAATGAAGGTGGAGAGAAGAGAAGTGCATTCGGCACTGTTAGGAGAGTAAAGAAAATAGAAAAACGGGCAGAGAAAGAGAAGTGAGACCACAGAAGAATATTACCTAATTGGCAATTGAAGAAAGGGAGAAAATAATGGCACTTTTGGTCACCACAGTTGATAAAACGCAAAACCCGAAAGAAATCCTGAATGGCAAAAATCACAAACGAAATTTGGCCCTCTCCTTTCAGGCTCCACAAAACCGAAACAAAGAATATGCCTACAGGCAAAATTGCTCCATATTTCCCCCTAGCCGAAATCCCCTAGAGCCTTAGAGTCCCAATCAGCCACAACACCCTACCAACCTCCCATTTCGAAATTCCTTGATTCTCTTCCCAACTCTCTCCATAATCCTCTCCACAACTCTATCCAAGAACAATTCAAACTCCTCTCAACAGTGTTTCAGTCCAACTCTTCTACCTCCACAGCTCAAGCTGTAAAATAAACATTCCACTGTGTAACCCAAGACTTGAACCTCAAACCTCTCAGTTATACCACATGCCACCTTGCCACTACACCACGGGCTCTTTTTGTGTCATAAAACAAGCATTATTACTAATAAAGCCTAAGTTCCAGTCTCCAGGTTCATTTAAGAGAAAAAAACTAAAACTTTTTCAAGGGCCAAGGCTTGAACCCAAGCTTCTCAAACACTCCCATACACACCCAAATCACTTAGCCATTAAAGCAAACAAGCAATTTGTTTCATATTCTTGCACACATAAATATTTATGTTAGTCTCCTAGCTGATCCCACACTCAAAGCCCATTCCTTCTAGGCCCAAATTCGGGGCGTTACAAAACATCTCTCAATTTGGATTTGATAGACGTCATATTAGTCTTTTAATCGGTTTGCTCATTTTTTATTAGACTAAGGATGTGTTTAGGTTTATCTACTAATGTAACACCCTAGAATTTGGGGTTGGAAGTTTTGAATTTTGTAGGTAGGGTTAGTGGCTAGATCGGACAATTGGGTTTGTTGTTGTGTTCTATGTCAGAATCGGCCTTCTGTGTGTTAATTTACCTCTGGGTTCTAGGTTCGAATCTTCGTGTGTGTTTATGGGAGTAATTTCATTTTATATTTATTTTTTTAGTTGCTAAAATATTTATTAATTTTAGCTATTTTAATTTATTTTTATTTTGATAATAGAAAAAAATCTAAAAAGAAAAAAAAAAAAGAGTGTTGCACATTCTTCCCCTCTTCTCCATTTTTTTCTCTGTGACTTTTCAATTTTTTTTCTTCCTACAAAGACAATATTCAGTTTCTTTTGATTCTTTGCTTCTTCCCTTTTATCGTTGTTGTCGATTGTTAATGGAGTTTTGATCTCGAGTGTTTGGTAAATCAGAAGAGAAGAAGGTAGATTTTTCTTTTGGGGATTTTGATAATGTCTCTTTCATTTTCTATTTTGTTATTGAATTGAAGTTTTCGTTAATTTGTATGTTAATTGAGATTTTTGGATCAATTTGGAGGAGCGAATCAAATGATTCTGGTGTTTGGAATCGCAAATTCAAGTGTGGGTTCAATAACTCTTTCGTTCCATTGTTGAAATTTTGATTTAGTTCAGTGAAATTCGACATATTTGGTGTATCTTTAAAAAATTATCATTCGAAGTGTCAATTATTGTGGTTTTGCTTGAAATATTGTGGGTTCCTGGTCTGTTACTGTGTTAACAGTGGTTGGGTAGCGTTTCGAGAGTAAAGGCACTTTCTGCAGCTAGTTCTGGTATGGTTTCATAACCACACGGGTGGCCACACGGGCGTGTGCCCTAACATGGGTGGTTCATACGGCCATGTAGAATTGGGAATTAGGGCTTTAGGGCCAAGTGTGGTGCCACAAGTCCTAGACACACAGGCATGTGTCCCTATACAGGCTTGTGAGCTCTCCACACGGTCGTGTCTCTTCTGCTCTTTATTTTTAGCACTTTTGGACAGTGAGTTACATGGGCTGCTCACAGGGCCGTGTGCCCTCTCTACACAGGCGTGTGTGGCCTTCACACGGGCGTGTGTGGACTTCACATGGGCGTGTAGACCTTCACAGGCTGGGGCACACAACTATGTGGCCTTATGTTGCCAAATTTTGTATTGTGTCTAGTTTTTATCTAACTATGATTCTGTGTGTTCCAAACCTTGGTAGATCTTTGTAAGGGTGGTCGGGACTTTGTTTCGGCCTGGACTTGTGCATTATTTTCAATCATAGCTCTAATTAAGCAATTCAATTGAGTGTTAATTGATGTTATGTTATATCTGATTCTGATTCTAGGCATTTGAATGTATGCAGTTCTGATTTCGTACTCTATTTCTGTAAGTTTGTCTTCAAATGGTGTGAATTTTGCATTTACATTAATCTTTTTGGGTTTGGTTGCGAAGAGAAGGGAGTCTGGTCTGTTCTGGTAGTTTCAACTACAACATGTCTATACAGCAGTTTATCGTAATACACAGTACGACATATATGTCAGCTCTGCTGCATATTAACATTTGAGTGGCTTAGTCCACATACTTTGTGCGTAGGGTTGGATGGGCCTTTCGAGGTCCTATGTGGTGTGAATGGTTGGATGAGCTTAATTAGCTCTTTTTGGGGTGTGATTGGGGGCCTGAGAGGTGTGTGGCTGGTTGGGTGGGTTTTCATTGCTTGTTGCATTCATTTCGCATTCTTTCTATCTGTATGATTGCGAGACTAACTGTTTATATATTAAGGTGTTTCAGTACTGATGCGTTTGATTTGTTGGTGAAGACTATTCATATTTCGAATTGCCATTGAGTTTTTTATTATTATTATATTGTTTTATTGTGACATTTTGGTGATCATTTATCTATCGTTTTCGAACTCCCACTGAGCTCGTGTAGCTCACCTCCTTTAGTTTATCCCTTTGCAGGTACCCTCGTTTTTTGTAGTTTGGCTTGGCACATTGGATGTCTCGAACAACCACGTTTTAGAATCAACTTTAAAAGTATTTTCATAAATTCCATATTTATTAATAAACTATTTGAATTGTAAGTTTTATTTTGAATATTGTGGTATGAATTTTGGGTTTTACGCACATAAGCGTCTTTTGGACTAAAATTTTTGTATTATCAAAATTTTACAATGAAGATTTTTATGTAACTTAAATATCGTTTGTTTTCTAACTGGTTAAACTAAAACTTTACGATCACTTCGGTGATCAATGTAACCTCCGGTATTCGGTCTAAACTTCTAGGCCAGGTTTAGGGGCGTTACAACTAATATAAGTTGTCTTTCCGTATTATAATCTGATCACGTAATATCGCTTAGTATCAGTTAAACATTAGATAACCAGTTAGCTAATATTTGCTTCTATTTTGGTTTGCATGCAAAAAACCATTGAGGGCAATATACAGAGGGTATTAATGTAATTCATGAATAATTTTATTATACCAATTTGTTCAAAGAAATTACAAGTATTCAAATGAATATACTACACTTAGGGCATCAGATCCAACAGGTAAATGTACATGTTCTAGTAGTTGTTGTTGTCGAACATCCTAGGATGACAGAGTAATGGATCCATGTATCCGTTTTAAGTTTGGTTATGGTTAATAAGGTTTATAAAACATGGATTGTTTATACAATAATAGAAATGAAATGAGATTGAATTTGGTATACTTTGTACATATGTGAAATGTGGAAAACGGTAACATATGAAAGATCATGCGAACTGGTTTATACGATCTTGAAGGGCCGACATGAAAACAAAATGAATCAATAGATTTGATACGAAATTAAGATATTGATATAGTCAAATGTTACGAATTGAAATGGAAATGTATACATTATTGAAGGTAGATATGTTTATTTAGATTTGCTAATTGTGGCAATGTATGAATTTAAACATATGACATCAATATGTGGAAATGAAATGGTTATGACTAATTATATATTGAATTGTATTAATTTATATTAATGATAATGTTATTGACTTGAATCATGAAAGTACCACTGAGTTTTATCGCTCAGTGTATGGTTTGTTTATTTCTTGCGCAGGTATAGGTGGATCTCTAAGTTTTGAGAAGTGATTCAACACCTAGTCCACAACTCTTGACTCAACAATATTTATATAGTTTCTTTTGTCTCGATAAATGACATTTACCTATAGTCAAGTTGGTTTTGTAATGTATATTGTAACACCCGTCGCCCATATTCACTGCCAGAACAGGGTTACGAAGCATTACCAGACTTACAACACTTTTAATCATACATTTCGTATACAATTTATCAATTCAAATACAATTCAATCAATGCCAACCATAATGTCCCTTAAACGAGCCTACGAGGCCCTAAAAATGCATTGGAAGTGGTTCAGGACTAAACCAAAAACTCGGGAAATTTTTCAACACTTAATTTTTTTTTTTCAAAACAGGGGACACACGCCCGTGTGGCCAGGCCACACCCGTGTCATAGGCCGTGTGAACATTCGAAATGGGAGCACATGGCCGTGTCCCAGCTCGTGTCCTACCCTGTGCCCAAACAAGTGAGCTTACTGACTTGGGTCACACGGCCAACCACACACCCGTGTGTCTAGCCTGTGTGCCCTTCGAAGTGGCCACACATGCCCATGTGCCAGGCTGTGTGCTAGGCCGTGCCAAACCTGTAGGGTATAC
The DNA here is from genome assembly GCA_005393395.2 of Gossypium australe. Classification (NCBI taxonomy): domain Eukaryota; kingdom Viridiplantae; phylum Streptophyta; class Magnoliopsida; order Malvales; family Malvaceae; genus Gossypium; species Gossypium australe. The sequence goes on along the minus strand of CM016614.1, from coordinate 61,334,891 downwards.
TGACTTATGCAACATGGCCAAGTCACACACCCGTATGCTAGGCTCTGTGTGTAACACCCCTTACCTGGGTTCTACGCTGGAACCGGGCCCGAGGCATTACCAAATTAAAACTTCATAATTACCACTTAGGTTCATCATGACTACTCTCTTAAGTCACCTCAACAACCTCATTTACGACTTACGAGGTCTCACTCGTACACTTAAGGGCTCTCGAGACTATTCCCAAACTTTTCAAAATTTAAAATTTAACTCTTTTATACAGGGCTTATGTAACACCCTGGTTCTAGGGGTTATGCATTTAGTGCATAACTCAAGAGACGATAGGCTTATTGTGTGCTTGGACAAGTTTTAGGGGGTTTGGAGAACCCTAGAAGGTAAGAGATGCTTTGGGAAATTTTTAGTTTTAGTGGTTAAAAAGGGGAGCTTGGCTATGTGGGTCTTAAAAGAAATTTTGGTGAGGATAAGACAGAAGAAAGCGCATGGGTAGAGTGGCAAGGAGGTGCCACTCTAGAGCTTGGAAGGTGACGCCTCAAGCTGCTTAGGGGTCTCATGTTCGAGCTGCAAAGGCAGCAATTCTGGCCTCTATTTTTGGCGTCATAGAGGAGAGGTGTTGGACGGCTAGAAGGTTCTTCAAAGGATGAGGAAGACTTGGTCTTCTCTTTTTGAATTCGGCTAGGGAGGTAGGATTAAGGTTTGACTCATTCAAACCTTTTTGAATGAATGTTAGGGAGGAGGTTTAGGAGGAAATCTTGGGATTTTGAGAGGGGTTGAGCTAGTGGCCGAATTTGGGGAGCTAGGGGAGGGCATTTTCGGTTTTCTTGGAGGGTGTTAGGTGGGTGCCGATTTTAGTAGTATAAATAGGGGGTGCTCACCTTTGGCCACCCTTTTTCCCCATTTGCTTTCTCTCCTTGCCGAAAATTGCTTCACCATTTCCTTTGGCTGAAACTTTAAGATTACTTAGCCAAATTCTCCATTTGTTCTTCCCATTTCACCTGAGCCGAAACCATTTCATTTTGTCCCTTCATACTACTATCCTATAAGCCGAAACTCCTATCTCTTTTCACTCTTATTCGTTTTCTCTTTTCGCTCTGAGCCGAACCTTGGTTATTATTGTTAATCAACCATAGCCGAACCTACACCTTACCTCTTTGCCGAAATCCCTTCCTATTATTAACTCACCTTGGCCGAATATTAGAAGTAGTATAGACCTCTTCGGGATTGCTTTTGTAATCGTTTGGTGGAGGTACTCTGGGTTTTTGAGGTATTCAGTCAAGCCTCCTTTTGTTAGCAGTCGACTTGGTAAGTGGTTTTGGTAAGCAATATTTAGTAAGATTAAATACTTAGTTTATTGGCTTGGAGGTTTAACCTTTGTTCTGATTAAGTGTGTTGATGGAGGCCAATACCAGTCAAGGTGGGCAAGGGAAAGTCCCTATCTCAAAGTTCAAGAAAAGATCGGTCTCGGCGGTTCGGGATTGGCCACCGGGGTGTGGGCCAGCAGCAGGAGAAAGCTATAGGCAGATAGCCGTAGTCTCGTTGAGCGATAGCGTTGGGATCGAGAGTCTAGAACTCCAAGTAATGAGGTGCGTAATCATCGCACTGTTTCTTCGGTTATTTGCTTGCTAACGTTTATACATATGTATGATGTGTGGTAGCCGATCATAATGGCTTAAGTGGTGAATACCATATTTTGGGTAATCGGATATCAGGTGAGTAAATTTGTGATATTAAGTTTTTATGATATATGTATATATATATGATATGGTAATGATATGAGATGTATACTTATTTTATATGACGATTTGACATGAGGCATACATACATGCATGGGAGTTGGATTTGATCGAGGAAGGAAGGGAGTACACATTGATGTACGTGGTCTAATGTTAGCCTCGGCTACATTAGCGCTTGATGAGTTGCTGCGTGCATCATCAAGGGAGATGTTGGCTTGGTGCCCATCTCGGCGGTTGATAGCTGGGTGCATCACCGTAGACGGATTACTGTTGGGATCACGATGTGATCGGTGGCGCAGCCACGGCCTTGTGCAGCAGGTCTGTCGAGGTAAGATATGTGGGATCACTCAGTTGTGATCGGTGGATTAGCCACGGCCTTGAGCAGGGAGTCTGCTAAGGTTGGTGTATGGATGGACCTAGGTGGGGCTGTGATGCATGATTACATGAATGGTTCGTGGATTGTATGGATATGGGCCAAGCCCATACGTGTGGAAATATGTGTTACGATTATGCACTGAGTCTGTGGACTCACCCCATTATTTTCTTAACTATTTCAGGTGATGCATAAAGTTGGACCGGGTTAGGCGAGGATGCAAGGTGGCCCATGCAGAGGAAAAAGTTTAATTATTTTAACCTTATTTTTATTAAGTATTTGGTTTTAGTGTTGATTGTAATAAGGGCCTTATTTTTATTTATCTTTGGAATCATTTTATTAACATTTTCATTATGGCTTGGTTAAATTGAATACTATGTGAAGATGATTTAAGTTTTAACAACTTATTTATTCAAGAGATATACACTAAAGTCTTAATATGGCCATTTTATAATAACAAAGTGGTAAGTATAATTTTAAACAGACAAACAGTTTTCAAAAGTCCACCAATTACAATGTTTTATTCTAAAGTCAAAAGATTTTTAACCGTCTTTCCGCAGTAGCATAACCAGATTCGGTCGTAGTGAATGGGCCGGGTTTGGGGATGTTTCAAATTGGTATCAGAGCCCGGTTCAAAACTCGACTTTGAGGGTTTTGGGCCTACAAACAGTTTTCAAAATGGGTTTTTCAAGATATGGGCTTTTATAAAAAGTTTTCAAGTTTATTCTGGCATGGCACCTGTACCTCCGGCCCGAAGTCCACCAGGTAAGTACTTCGGACTTTTGAAGTGATTTGTTTATATGAATTGTTATGGGTTTATTTGGGCTCGTAGAATAGAATGTTAGGGCTATTGGACCCTAGGACTAGTCTACTCAAACACATGCATAAGACTTAAGGCTACTAAACAAACCTGTGAAGTAAGTCGCCGAGTTAAGGTGTGGCAACCACTGTACGCATGTCGAGGATTGGTATTCAGTAAGAGCTTGGTATTTAAGCAGTCCTAGCGACTCACCTCCTCTTTACTCGAATCCTACCTGGTGCGTAGCTACGGTTCACCTTAACCAAGAGGACTTGTTCATAGGCTAAACCAATTATTAAAACCCGAGTGGGATTTAGCCTTACTGTTTTAAAACCCTTAGTTTTAAAATTTTCAAATTTACCCCTTTGGTTTGTAAACTCTAAATTTGGTTTTGAGACGTTTTCTCGATTTACAAAATTACTAAAATACCCCTACTTGCAGAATTACTAAAATGCCCCTTGTATTGTAAAATTTCCGTACTACCCTCAACTTTTGTTAAAATCATTTTACTTTACAAAAATACCAAAATCTTGAGTTTCCAAAATGTCAAGATACTCCGGTTGGGAGAAATTTACGAAAATACCCCTAGTTGACAAAATTACCAAAATGCCCCTGGTTTCTAAATTTTCATATTACCCTCGACTTTTACTGAAATATTCCTATTTTTCCAATTATCGGAAAATCTTGTTTTGCAAAATATGGAGATACCCAGATTTGGAGAATTCATGAAAATGCCCATAACTTCCAAAATTACTAAAATAACCCCGGATTTCTGAAATTGTTGGCAACACCTCTGTTTTGAAAAACGAATTTTCAAGATGACCCCTGAGATTTTGTAAATTTGGAAATATCTTTAAATTGAAAACTATTTTCAAAGCGACCCTGCTTTTTATAGGAAATGACGAGGTTACCCCTGAGGTAGAAACGGGCAAGAATGTCCGAATAGTGAATGCTTGAATGAGTGAATGTGTTTTTAGTGAAGAATATGATTCTCTGAATTAGAATAGAGAACTCGAACTGAAACTCTGATTGATCGAAAGAACCACTTCTACTTCTTTTCATAAAATTGCTCGTGGGTAAACAGTGGAACAAAATTTCTAATGCATAAAATTTCTTAAATCAGATTAAGTCGCGACACTAGATATGAGTTCTAGGGGACGTGGTCGCAATACTCGCGGACGTGGTAGAGGCAGGATGTCAGTATCGGAACCGGTTGGGTCTGGCCATGGGTCAGAGAACGATGTGCCGCCACCACCAGCTGTTGAGGTTGAACATCAGGATCAGACCGGAGGAGATGACGCAGTATCGCAGGCTATGCTACGGGTGCTTGAAAGAGTGGCAGGAGCCAATGTCGGCAATGGGACTCGGAAGTCAGTGGCCGAAAGACTTAGGTCGAATGGAGCCGAGGTTTTTAGGGGAGTGTCTGGGGTAGCTCCGAACGTGGCAGAATACTGGCTGGAGGTAGTTGAAAGGATTATGGATGACTTAGATCTAACTGCTGAGGAGAAGCTTAAGGGTGCTGTTTTGCTGCTACGGGATGAGGCCTACCAGTGGTGGCTCACGGTTAAGGAAAGTACTCCTGTCGACCGAGTGGACTGGGGTTACTTTAAGATCAAGTTCGAGGGGAAGTATGTCGGAGCAAGCTATGTGGATGCTCAGAGGAAGGCGTTCCTCAATTTGGTCCAAGGAAGCAAGTCGATAGCGGAATACGAGGCGGAGTTTCTACGTTTGAGCCGGTATGCTCGGGGCATCATAGCTAGTGATTATGAAAGATGCGCCAGATTTGAAGATGGGCTGCGGGATGAGCTGCGAGTTTTGATTGCTCCACAACGGGAGAGAGACTTCGCCATTTTGGTGGAGAAAGCTCGGATAGCCGAGGAGGTCAAGAGAAGTGAGAGGCAGAATAAAGATAGAGAAAGGAACCGGGATAAGAGGAGTTCGGGACCATCAGAATCATTTGAGAGATCTCAGAAAAGACCGAGGGTTGAGACTTCTGCTCGTATTTCTAAGCCAATTACTGGGAATTCGGATCGTCCGTGTGCTCGGTGTGGAAGGTACCATGTGGGCGAGTGCTGGAACCGGGATCGAGAATGCTTCAGAAGCAAGTCCAAGACTCATTTGATTAAGGATTGTCCCTAGGATCCGAATAGGACTCGGACATTAGGCCAAGGTTATGTGCAGCCAGGCAGAGGTGGTCAGCAGGCGACAAGGGGTCGTGGTCTGAACCATGGAGGGAATGGTTCTGGCCGAGGTCGTGGAACTCTAGGCCGTGGTAATGGTAGCACTGAGGCAAGACAACCAGTTCTGGTTTATGCAGTCCATCGGAGAGAGGATAATGGTGTGCCGGATGTGTCAGCTGGTAAGTTTCTTGTGCTTGGAATATTCTTATTTGTTTTGTTGCTATAGTGGCAGTTGGTTTTATTGCTAGTAAGTATCTAGAACCTTGGGTATGGATTTAGAAATTGTGCCTAGAAAATGTGGATAGTTCTTTAAGATCAGAGTGCGCAGCTATAGCGTAGTGTGGTGTTAGTCTAGCCAAGTAGTTTCGAGGACGAAATTATTTCTAAGGAGGGTAGAATTGTAACACCCTGGTTCTAGGGGTTATGCATTTAGTGCATAACTCAAGAGACGATAGGCTTATTGTGTGCTTGGACAAGTTTTAGGGGGTTTGGAGAACCCTAGAAGGTAAGAGATGCTTTGGGAAATTTTTAGTTTAGTGGTTAAAGAGCGGAGCTTGGCTATGTGGGTCTTAAAAGAAATTTTGGTGAGGATAAGACAGAAGAAATCGCATGGGTGGAGTGGCAAGGAGGTGCCACTCTAGAGCTTGGAAGGTGACACCTCAAGGTGCTTAGGGGTCTCATGTTCGAGCTGCAAAGGCAGCAATTCTGGCCTCTATTTTTGGCGTCATGGAGGAGAGGTGTTGGACGGCTAGAAGGCTCTTCAAAGGATGAGGAAGAATTGGCCTTCTCTTTTTGAATTCGGCTAGGGAGGTAGGATTAAGGTTTGACTCATTCAAACCTTTTTGAATGAATGTTAGGGAGGAGGTTTAGGAGGAAATCTTGGGATTTTGAGAGGGGTTGAGCTAGTGGCCAAATTTGGGGAGCTAGGGGAGGGCATTTTCGGTTTTCTTGGAGGGTGTTAGGTGGGTGCCGATTTTAGTAGTATAAATAGGGGCGTGCTCACCTTTGGCCACCCTTTTTCCCCATTTGCTTTCTCTCCTTGCCGAAAATTGCTTCACCATTTCCTTTGGCTGAAACTTCAAGATTACTTAGCCAAATTCTCCATTTGTTCTTCCCATTTCACCTGAGCCGAAACCATTTCATTTTGTCCCTTCATACAATTATCCTGTAAGCCGAAACTCCTATCTCTTTTCACTCTTATTCATTTTCTCTTTTCGATCTGAGCCGAACCTTGGTTATTATTGTTAATCAACCATAGCCGAACCTACACCTTACCTCTTTGCCGAAATCCCTTCCTATTATTAACTCACCTTGGTCGAATATTAGAAGTAGTATAGACCTCTTCGGGATTGCTTTTGTAATCGTTTGGTGGAGGTACTCTGGGTTTTTGAGGTATTCAGTCAAGCCTCCTTTTGTTAGCAGTCGACTTGGTAAGTGGTTTTGGTAAGCAATATTTAGTAAGATTAAATACTTAGTTTATTGGCTTGGAGGTTTAACCTTTGTTCTGATTAAGTGTGTTGATGGAGGCCAATACCAGTCAAGGTGGACAAGGGAAAGTCCCTATCTCGAAGTTCAAGAAAAGATCGGTCTCGGCGATTCGGGATTGGCCACCGGGGTGTGGGCCAGCAGCAGGAGAAAGCTATAGGCAGATAGCCGTAGTCTCGTTGAGCGGTAGCGTTGGGATCGAGAGTCTAGAACTCCAAGTAATTAGGTGTGTAATCATTGCATTGTTTCTTCGGTTATTTGCTTGCTAACGTTTATACATATGTATGATGTGTGGTAGCCGATCATAATGGCTTAAGTGGTGAATACCATATTTTGGGTAATCGGATATCAGGTGAGTAAATTTGTGATATTAAGTTTTTATGATATATGTATATATATATGATATGGTAATGATATGAGATGTATACTTATTTTATATGACGATTTGACATGAGGCATTTACATACATGCATGGGAGTTGGATTTGGTCGAGGAAGGAAGGGAGTACACATTGATGTACGTGGTCTAATGTTAGCCTCGGCTACATTAGCGCTTGATGAGTTGCTGTGTGCATCATCAAGGGAGATGTTGGCTTGGTGCCCATCTCGGCGGTTGATAGCTGGGTGCATCACCGTAGACGGATTACTGTTGGGATCACGATGTGATCGGTGGTGCAGCCACGGCCTTGTGTAGCAGGTCTACCGAGGTAAGATATGTGGGATCACTCAGTTGTGATCGGTGGATTAGCCACGGCCTTGAGCAGGGAGTCTGCTAAGGTTGGTGTATGGATGGACCTAGGTGGGGCTATGATGCATGATTACATGAATGGTTCGTGGATTGTATGGATATGGGCCAAGCCCATACGTGTGGAAATATGTGTTACGATTATGCACTGAGTCTGTGGACTCACCCCATTATTTTCTTAACTATTTCAGGTGATGCATAAAGTTGGACCGGGTTAGGCGAGGATGCAAGGTGGCCCATGCAGAAGAAAAAGTTTAACCTTATTTTTATTAAGTATTTGGTATCATTTTATTAACATTTTCATTATGGCTTGGTTAAATTGAATACTATGTGAAGATGATTTAAGTTTTAACAACTTATTTATTCAAGAGATATACACTAAAGTCTTAATATGGCCATTTTATAATAACAGAGTGGTAAGTATAATTTTAAACAGACAAACAGTTTTCAAAAGTCCACCAATTACAATGTTTTATTCTAAAGTCAAAAGATTTTTAACCGTCTTTCCGCAGTGGCATAACCAGATTCGGTCGTAGTGAATGGGCCGGGTTTGGGGATGTTACAGCTTACATGCCCGTGTAAAAGTTTGACACGCCCGTGTGTAGACACACACGCCCATGTTCCACAACCATGGTGAACACTGACTACATACACACGGTCTCAAAGCCTACTCACATGCTTGTGTTCGACACCTGTGTACGACACTGATTTGAGCCACATGATCTGGACACGCCCGTGTACCACCACCGTGTGACGATTCAAATTCCAATTTCATGATACAGACTTCACACGGCCTGAGCACACGCCCATGGCCGGGCCTTATGTTACACACAGCCTAGACACACGCCCGTGTCTACCCGTGTGGACAAGAACAAGGCTATTTGCCAAGTTCTCAACATTCCCTTGACTCCACTACATAATTCCATTCAACATACATATAAACATCTCATAATTCAACATGAACTCTCATAGATAACTTTGAAATTTCATAGATGGTAAAATGTGCCATCATTTTTGGCAATTTACAAAATAAATGTCTTAACAAGAGCCAATACACCTTTAGCCAAAATAACAAAATAATCTAACTAGTCTAGTCCCTATACATGCCATACACAAATCACAAAGTCTAATTATACCAGAGTGAGCAGATAGTGTGGGCGGTCTTCTGGTTATCGGCGTATCCAGGCTCGGCTCTTAAGCTCTATAAAACAAGGGAAAGAAAGGGGAGTAAGCTTTAAGCTTAGTAAGTTTACATGTAAACAATTTAACATTTCAACATGAATTCAAACAATGTCATAGCATTATACACTAAGCGAGATACAATCCACATTCATAACCATGCTTACTCGTTTCTGCTATTCACACATTCCAACCCCATCACAAGCCTATTGCATACATTCATTAATGATTTCCCTGCACTTAGCATCACAAGGTCACATAATACAACCCATCTAAATCCACTACTAATAGTCAAACTACTCGATGGTTTCGCACTTAGCCCACCAAAAAGGTTAGTCACGGTGGTATCGCACATAGCCCACCGAATGGTAAATAGACGATGGTATCACACATAGCCCATCGTAATTAAGCACCATGGTGGTATCGCACATAGCCCACTGAATGGTAAATAGACGATGGTATCGCACATAGCCAATCGTAATTAAGCATTCATACGATAATTATTCGATGATTACCACATTCATTCCACTAGAACCTCATATGTTCTAAATCATGCCATACACTAATTAGCAACATAATGTTTACGAAAATATACATTGCTTACACATAAACTTACCTCGATGCAAAAAGTGTTAATCAACGGTTTATTCTGTCACCTTGCCTTTTTCGTGGTCAAGGTTGATTCCATATTCTTCTTGATCTATAAAAATGAAATTCAATTCGTTTAAATTATCCTATGATCATAATACAATGAAATCTATACTTAGGCAAAAATGACCATTTTGCCCTTACACTTTGGCAAAATTACGATTTTGCCCCTAGGCTCGTAACTCATTTTTCAATACATTTTCTCAACAATCAAGCCTAGCTGAACATTTATTTCTCTTACAACTACTCACCATTTTCACCATTTCATGCTTTATGACACAATTTCATTCTTTGTATTTAAGTCCTATTTAGGTGTTTTCATGCGAACACCTTTCACAAAACTTGTTTCTCATCTCCCTAACCTTCGTTTTTCTCCCTAAAAACTCAGCTAACAACATAATTTCTCTCATGGTAAGTCCCTATACTTTCAACCATATCATAAATTAGTCCCCTCCTTAGCTAGCTTAAGCTTTGGGGACTCTAAAAGTACAAAAACCATTAAAAAAAACCTCAAAATTTACTTACTAGCAAGGGAGATAACTTGGCTGAAAGTTGAACCTCCAAAACTCTATTTCTGCTTCAAATTTTAGGTGGAGAGAAGATAGGTGAATAGTAAAAGATGATAACATCTTTTGCTCCCCTTATTTTATTCATTTTTACCACCTAATGTCCACTACATTTGACCAACATTAAAATCTTGTCCCCCTAACTCCTATATGGCCGGCCAACACTCTCAATATGGCCTAATTGTACTTTAAAATCCTCCGATTTACATTCTATAGATATTAGGTACTCCTACCTTATAAAATAGAACTTTTACATCTCATGCGATTTAGTCTTTTTTCTCTATTAAGCATGCTATTGCTAAAATTAAAGCACCAAAATTTTCATATAGCCATATATTTATGCCATAACACATAAAACAATTCTAAAATAATTTTCCTCAACCTCGGATTGGTGGTCCCGAGACCACTGTTCTGACTAGCCCCAAAATCAGGCTGTTACAACTCTCCCCCTTTAGGGATTTTTACCCTCGAAAATCTTACCGATAAAGAGGTTTGGATACTGCTCTCTCAGGGCTTCTTCTGGTTCCCACGTAGCCTCTTCTACATCGTGTTTTTTCCACAACACTTTTACTAAGGCTATGTCCTTATTACTCAACTTTTTCACTTCCCGAGCCAAAATTTTAATCGGCTCTTCCTCATATGTCATATTCAGTCGTATCTCAATCTCCGTTGGAGGAATCACATGCGAAGGATTGGAGCGATAACGCCTTAACATTGATACATGGAACACATTGTGAATTTTCTCTAACTCTACCGGTAAATCCAACCGGTATGCCACTGGTCCAATCCTTTCGGTAATCTCATACGGCTCTATGAATCTCGGACTCAATTTACCCTTTCGACCAAATCTCAATATTTTCTTCCACGGCGACACTTTCAGAAATACCTTGTCACCCACTTGGAACTCAATTTCTTTTCTTTTTAAATCCGCGTACGACTTTTGCCGGTCCAAAGCGGCCTTCAGACTATCCCAGATCACTTTCACCTTCTCCTCGGTCTCTTTAACTAAATCAACCCCATGAATTTGCTTCTCACTCAGCTCGGTCCAATACAAGGGAGTCCGACACTTACAATCATATAAGGCTTCATACGGTGCCATCCGTATGCTCGACTGATAACTATTGTTGTAAGCGAATTCGACCAAGTGTAGGTATCTTTCCCAACTACCTTCAAACTCTAATACGCAGCATCGGAGCATATCCTCAAGAACTTGGATCACCCTCTTAGACTGTCCGTCAGTTTGAGGATGGAATGCAGTACTAAAATTCAACTTTGTACCTAAGGCTTCTTGTAACTTCTTCTAAAACCTCGAAGTAAATCTTGGGTCTCTATCCGAGATAATGGATACAGGCACTCCATGCAATCTTACCACTTCTGCAATATATAATTCGGATAACTTATCCAGTGAATAATCAACACGCACAGGTATAAAGTCAGCCGACTTTGTTATCCTATCAACAACAACCCACACAGCATCTTTCTTTTTCGGAGTCAACGGCAACCCCGTCACGAAGTCCATGGTGATCCGATCCCATTTCCACTCGGGAACCATCATTGGTTGAAGTAATCCCGAAGGCACTTGATGCTCAGCTTTCACTTGTTGACAAATCAGACATCTTGTTACATACTCCGAGATATCTCTTTTCATTCCCGGCCACTAATAAAATTTCTTCAGATCATTGTACATTTTCGTACTGCCCGAGTGTACTGACAAATAACTGCTACGTGCCTCTTGTAAAATTTCTCAGATCAACTCATCCCCTCTGGGTACACAAATTCTATCATGAAACATTAAGCAACCATTCGAGCTTACCCGAAATTCAGAATTTGTTCCTAATTCACACTTAGCTCTTTTAGCTCGTATTTCACTATCCCTCCCCTGAGCCTCACATAATCGTTGAACAAATAGTGGTCTAGCTTTCAACTCGGCCAGTATAGCACCATCATCAGACAATGACAAACTCGTGCTCATAGCTTTCAAAGCATACAGGGATTTTCTATTCAGAGCACCCACAACCATATTCACTTTTCCCGGATGGTAATCGATTACTAGCTCATAGTCCTTCAATAGTTCGAGCCACCGCTGTTGCCGTAAATTTAAATCTTTTTGATCCGTCAAATACTTCAAACTCTTATGATCCGTGACGATTCGAAACTTCTCACCATATAAGTAATGTCGCAAAATCTTCAATGCGAAAATAATTGCGGCCAACTCCAAATCATGAGTCCGGTAATTCTTCTCATGTGGTTTTAATTGCCTCGAGGCGTAAGCGACTACCTTACCCTCTTGCATCAACATGCACCCGAGACCATCTAATGACGTGTCACTGTAGACTACAAACTCTTTGCCCGCCTCAGGTAGCACTAAAATCGGTGCCTCCGTCAACAATGTTTTCAATCTTTCAAAACTCTGTTGGCATTTTTCAGTCCATTCAAACTTAGCATCCTTGTGCAATAGTTTTGTCATCGGGGTGGTAATCATAGAGAATCCCTTCACAAACCGCCTATAGTACCCCGCTAAGCCCAAAAAGCTTCTGACCTCTGACACGTTCCTCGGCGGTTTCCACTCCACAATAGCCGAGATTTTCCCTGGATCAACTCTAATACCCTTGCCTAACACAATGTGTCCTAGAAATCCGACCTCTCGGAGCCAAAACTTGCTCTTACTAAATTTAGCATATAACTGCTTGTCTCTCAAAATCTATAAGACAATCCTCAGATGCTCCGCATGATCACTCTCATCTCGAGAGTAAACCAACATATCATCAATAAAGACGACCACAAACTTGTCTAAATATGGTCGGAAGACACGGTTCATTAAGTTCATAAAAACTGCGGGAGCGTTCGTTAAACCGAATGGCATAACTAGAAACTCATAATGGCCATACCTCGCCCGAAATGCCATTTTTGGAACATCTTGCTCCTTAACCCTCAACTGGTAATAACCGGACCTCAAGTCAATTTTGGAGAACACCGTACTCCCTTTAGTTGATCAAATAAGTTATCTATCCTCGGTAAGGGATACTTATTTTTCACTTTCACCTTGTTGAGCTGTCTGTAGTCTATACACAATCTCATCGATTCGTCTTTCTTTTTCACAAATAGTACCGGAGCACCCCATGACGAATAGCTCGGTCTTGCAAAACCCTTATCCGTCAACTCTTGCAACTGAACCTTCAGTTCTTTTAACTCCAACGGCGCCATCCTATACGGAGTGGTGGAAATAGGTGCCGTTCCCAAAACTAACTCAATTCCAAACTTGACCTCTCTAATTGGGGGTAATCTGCGTAACTCTTCAGGGAATACATCCGGGTACTCACATACAACCGGCACTGTTTCAATCTTCGCTTCAGACTCTTGGGTGTTTAATACGAAAGCAAGATAAGATTCGTACCCTTTTCTCAGATATTTCTCAGCCATCATAGAGGATATCATCACTGGTAAACTATTTGACTCACCTGATTCAACCCGAATAACATCTCCACTTTCACATCTCAATTCGATAAATTTACTACCACAGTTTACTAAAACACTATGGGTAGTCAACCAATCCATACCAAGAATCAAATCAAATTCATCAAATGGCAACAACATAAGGTTTGCCGGAAAACAATGACCCTTAATTGTCAGAGGACAGTTCCTACACACCTTGTTAACTAACACTTGTTTACCTAGTGGGTTTGACACTTTTACCGCAAACTTAGTAAACTCAACATTCATATTCAAACTAGATGCCAATCTCATACAAATATAAGAATGAGTTGACCCCGGGTCAATCAAAGCAATAACAGAGGTGTCATAGAGAGAGAATGTACTCGTTATTACATCTGGCGATGATGCCTCTTCTCGAGCGCGAATAGCATAGGTCCTTGTTGGCGCCCGGTCCTCTGACCTCACAGTAGATTCTCGTGATACACCTCTACAACTAGTCCCACCTCCTGGGTTCTTTTGCGACCTACCTCTAGAGGATACATTACTTGATCTCACCTCTTGCTTTCTCTCTTTATCACCTCTTTCGGGGCAGTTTCGGATGAAATGGTCGGGGGATCCACACTTATAGCAATTTTGATTGTTTCCCCAACACTCCCCAGTGTGATGTCTGCCACAACTTGGGCACTCTGGTATGGACTTGGATTGTCCACACTTGGCATCGAGGTAGCCTGAACTCTTGAACCCGAATACGTGTTGCCTCGTCCCCTTTGCGAATATCCAACTAATGTAGTCATTCGAGGATTCACTTCCTTGGATCTCTTAGATTGAGCTAGGTAAGATTTACTCATCGGCCTTTTTTTCGCATCCCGAGCCTCACTCACAGCCTTCCTCTTTTCCTTACTCAACTCCTCGGCCTTACTAGCCCTATCCACCAATACCACGAATTCTTTTAGTTCCAAAATCCCGACTAAGAGTCTGACATCTTCATTCAACCCATCTTCAAATCTCTTGCATAAGATAGCTTCCGTGGACATACATCCTTGTGCGTATTTACTGAGCCGAACAAATTCACGCTTACATTCCACCACAGTCATTTTTCTTCGCTTCAACTCAAAGAATTCCTTCCACTTGTGGTCCACAAACCGTTGACTTATATACTTCTTTTGGAACTCTTCCAAAAAGAAGCCCCACGTTACCCTCTCCTTAGGAACCACTGAGGTCAGCGTTTTCCACCAATGGTATGCCAAGTCCCTCAGCAAAGACACGGCACATTTCAAGCTCTCCTCAGGTGTACAGGAGAGTTCATCGAAAACCCTCATTGAGTTCTCAAGCCAGAACTCCGCTCACTCAGGGTCATCATCTATATTAGCTCGAAAATCCTCAGCCCCTTGTTTCCAAATTCTATCTACCGGAGGCTTAGTTGATCTTAACATTTCAATACCTTGGGAGGAACTGGCTGAGGTATAGGAGGAGGTGGAGGAGGTTGGACATTGGGGTTTGCTCTTACATACTCAGTGTACCAGTTATTCATCATTTGGAGAAAGGCCTCCCGAGCCTCTTCTCCTTGACCCCTAGTCTCGGGTTCACTCTATACAGGCGCGGTCCCTTGCGCGGGAGCCGGTGCATTACTAGATGCATCATCAGCAGCCGATTGATCGGGATCCATATACTACATAAAACAAGTTTAAAATCATCAGAAGCCACCACGCTATCATTATACACTTATGGCATGTATAGCTAGACTCCTACATACGCTACGGTAGTCCTAGAACCGACTAAACCATAGCTCTAATACCACTAAATGTAACACCCCTTACCCGGGTTCTACGCCGAAACTGGGCCCGAGGCATTACCAAATTAAAACTTCATAATTACCACTTAGGTTCATCATGACTACTCTCTTAAGTCACCTCAACAACCTCATTTATGACTTACGATGTCTCACTCGTACACTTAAGGGCTCTCGAGACTATTCCCACACTTTTTCAAAATTTTAAATTTGACCCTTTTATACAAGGCTTACACGCCCGTGTGTAGACACACACGCCCATGTTCCACAATCGTGGTCAACACTGACTACACACACACGGTCTCGAAGCCTAGTCATACGCCCGTGTTCGACACCCGTGTACGACACTCACTTGAGCCACACGGTCTGGACACGCTCGTGTACCGCCACCGTGTGACGATTCAAATTTCTATTTCATGATACAAACTTCACACGGCCTGAGCACACGCCCATGGTCGGGCCTTATGTTACACACAGCCTAGACACACACCCGTGCGTCTACCCGTGTGGACAAGAACAAGGCTATTTGCCAAGTTCTCAACATTCCCTTGACTCCACTACATAATTCCATTCAACATACAAATAAACATCTCATAATTCAACATGAACTCTCATAGATAACTTTGAAATTTCATAAACGGTAAAATGTGCCATCATTTTTGGCAATTTACAAAATAAATGTCTTAACAAGAGCCAATACACCTTTGGCCAAAATAACAAAATAATCTAACTAGTCTAGTCCCTATACATGCCATACACAAATCACAAAGTCTAATTATACTGGAGTGAGCAGATAGTGTGGGCGGTCTTGGTTATCGGCGTATCTCGGCTCGGCTCTTAAGCTCTATAAAACAAGGGAAAGAAAGGGAAGTAAGCTTTAAGCTTAGTAAGTTTACATGTAAACAATTTAACATTTCAACATGAATCCAAACAATGTCATAGCGTTATACACTAAGCGAGATACAATCCACATTCATGATCATGCTTACTCGTTTCCTCCATTCACACATTCCAACCCCATCACAATCCTCTTGCATACATTCATTAATGATTTCCCTGCACTTAGCATCACAAGGTCACATAATACAACCCATCTAAATCCACTACTAATAGTCAAAGGTGGTTTCGCACTTAGCCCACCAAAAAGGTTAGTCACGGTGGTATCGCACATAGCCCACCAAATGGTAAATAGACGATGGTATCGCACATAGCCCATCATAATTAAGCATTCATACTATAATTATTCGATGATTACCACATTCATTCCACTAGAACCACATATGTTCTAAATCATGCCATACACTAATTAGCAACATAATGTTTACGAAAATATACATTGCTTACACATAAACTTACCTCGATGCAAAAAGTGTTAATCAACGGCTTATTCCGTCATCTTTCCTTTTCCGCGGTCAAGGTTGATTCCACGTTCTTCTTGATCTATAACAATGAAATTCAATTTGTTTAAATCATCCTATGATCATATTACAATGAAATCTATACTTAGGCAAAATGACCATTTTGCCCTTACACTTTGGCAAAATTACGATTTTGCCCCTAGGCTCGTAACTCATTTTTCAATACATTTTCTCAACAATCAAGCCTAGCTGAACATTTATTTCTCTTACAACTACTCACCATTTTCACCATTTCATGCATTTATGACACAATTTCATTCTTTGTATTTAAGTCCTATTTAGGTGTTTTCATGCTAACACTTTTCACAAAAGTTGTTTCTCATCTCCCTAACCTTCGTTTTCCTCCCTAAAAACTCAGCTAACAACATAATTTCTCTCATGGTAAGTCCCTAGACTTTCAACCATGTCATAAATTAGTCCCTTCCTTAGCTAGCTTAAGCTTTGGGGACTCAAAAAGTACAAAAACCATTAAGAAAAACCTCAAAAATTACTTACTAGCAAGGGAGATAACTTGGCTGAAAGTTGAACCTCCAAAACTCTATTTCTTCTTCAAATTTTCAGTGGAGAGAAGATAGGTGAATAGTGAAAGATGATAACATCTTTTACTCCCCTTATTTTATTCATTTTTACCACCTAATGTCTACTACATTTGACCAACATTATAATCTTGTCCGCCTAGCTCCTATATGGCCGGCCAACACTCTTAATATGGCCTAATTGCACTTTGAATCCTCCAATTTACATTCTATAGATATTAGGTACTCCTACCTTATAAAATAGAACTTTTGCATCTCATGCGATTTAGTCCTTTTTCTCCATTAAGCATGCTATTGCTAAAATTAAAGCACCAAAATTTTCATATAGCCATATATTTATGCCATAACACATAAAATAATTCTAAAATAATTTTCCTCAACCTCGTATTGGTGGTCCCGAGACCACTGTTCCATCGAGCCCTAAAATCAGGCTATTACAGTGTGCAAATTAGGGGGTATACTGACTTGTACCACACAGTCGATCACACGCCCATGTGTGAAACCGTGTGGAGTATACTGACTTCATTTCAATTTCAACACCAGGGGACACACGGCTGTGCAACATGACCGTGTGTCACACAAGACTGAGACACACACTCGTGTCTCTGCCCGTGTAGACAAAAATAGGCTATTTACCAAGCCATTTTGCCACCCCTTTTGGTACACATCTTCACCTACACAAATGACACCAAACCATAGCCTAATATGCAATCCAAAAGAACCAAGCCAAGCCTAAATCTTACCATCTCAATACTAACCAATTCAAGGCACATAAGTACTATAATATGCTATCTAAATTCATACCAATCCTTGTCTTCTCAAATCATCAAAATGACAATTAAAAAAGATGTATTATTAGACCTAATTTCACAAGAATAGCTATATCCACAATTCATCAATTTACCATTCATAGTACTTATTATAATCAATCATCAACCAACTCAATTCATAAGACCTAACTATACATATATGTATATTATTCAAACATACCAAATAAACCAAAATATTCATCACACATGGCTATATATACATGCCAAAAATAACATTTACAATGCCAATTCATATGGCCAATATCATTACCCAAACATAACCAAAATGACTCAAAGTCCCTATGTAACAGCCTGTCTTTAGGTCAAACCAGAACAATGGTTTCAGAACCACATATTTGAGGCAAAAATATTTATTTTATTATTTTATTGAAGTTTACAACATGATAGAATTATTGTGTGAAAGTTTCGTAAAGAAATTTTACTGTTTGAATGGTTAATTTGAGTAATAGGACTAAATCGCGTAAAGTGTAAAACTTGTGTTCTACTAGCTAAAAGTGTCTAATAGCTATAAAAACTTAAACTTAAGGTCCTTATGTTAAAATTAGACCATTAACATGATAGTGGATGATAGTGGCTTGGTAAATTTGAAATTATTAATGTTCATTAAGGCTAATTTAGTAATTTGGTTAATAAGGTTAATTATAATAAAACAAAACAAAATTTCCATCCATTATCATCTTCTTTAACCAAAAAAATAAAGGGAGAAAAGCCGTTGTTAGGGTTGATATTTGGCCAAGCTTTTCTTTCTCATTTAGGTATGGTTTTTGATCCGTTTTTAATGATTTCTATGTTTTTGTGATTCTTGCTTCGTATTCTAGCTAGCCCGTACCTTCGATTTTGAAATTGTTAAAGATTTTAAGAGTTGCCATTGATGAGTTTATGTACTCTTTGGTGTTTGAAGTTGAAATATGAATTTTTGATGATAGATTTTTCATTTTTTGTAAAGTGATTTTAGACAAAAATGTCAAAATGGATTAAATTGTAAAAATGTGACAGTTTAAGGGAAAATGTGTAAAATAGCCCTAATATGTGTTTTGGACTAAATTTCATAAATAGTTGATTAAATAAGTTAATTTTGAATATATTTAGATCAAGAAAATAGGAATCCGAAATTGGATCAGAGGGAAGGCAAGATTATTGAGTAATTAACTCATTTCGTCGTTTCCATACTCGAGGTAAGTTCGTATAATTAGAATCGAACTTTAAATACTTGTATTTATTTGAGACATAGGTTTATAATTGAGTATCTGATACACTTGGAATACAAATGCTTAATTGATTCAAAATGATTATTATCGAACCCCGTTTGAACCATAAGAATTCGTAGGATACGAGAGACATGTCACTAGGGTTACCGTTTTGGTCGAGCTTCTGCATTTGTTGCAGACTCGCCACAGCTTGTATGAGCTTACCGACATATCAACTCGTAAGAGCTTACTGTTTTCATCTCATTAGAGCTTATCATTTTAGCTCAATAGAGCTTACTGTCCATTAGCTCAAGAGGAGCGTACTGATCATAGCTCGAAATAGCAGAAATGATAATGAATTGACGGATTACTGATGTATATCACCCGGAGTATCCTTTAAAGTTCTGATGGGTTCAACGTGTAACACCCCAAACCCGGCCCAAACATTATGACCGAATTTGGAACATTACAGATGAAAACATTTTAAAAAAAAATCTCTTTTTGTCGATTCCAGTTATGATAAAAACATTCTTTTAAATAGGTTATTGTATTTAAGAAGGATAAATTTGAAGCGTACAAAGAAAACAAAATTTAGTTATTTAAAACTTTATTAAGTCGGGTTGTTATCAAGTTTTATCAATGTACCCAATGGTACGGAAGAAAATCATTTACGTTTGGATTTAGGAAAAACGTGGGTAACCATTTTAAAGTCATTAAGTAATTTAAACAAATTATCCAAACATGTAAAGTATCAAAATAAAATCTTAGGAGGCCTTATTTCAACTTGAACAATTTAAACTAACAATAAAATAAAAATAGTTCGAAGTTCATTTAAATCCACATTTTCACTGCATGGCCGCCTCGAGTCCATTCGGCTCCTCATCCGCAATCTACGAGTCACCTGAAAAAGTTAAAGGAGAAGGTGAGTCACCAAGACTCAATGTGTAACCTTTCCCCGATTTAGTGCAACAACATACACAATTTATAACAAATTAACATGCATTAAATCATGCACCCAACCTAGCCATCCAAACGCCTTTCTCTACCCCGTGTGGTACCAAACCACTGGTGGTGCCAAACCACTGGTGACTCAAAGTCACAGTTGTGATACCAAATCACTGGAGGTGCCAAACCTCTGGTGTCCAAAGACACAAATCGAATGATGAGGCCAACCCATCGTGTGATACCAAATCACTGGCGTTGATCCCATATCTCAAATGTGGGGCCAACCCACGGTGGTGTTAACCACAGGGACGAGACGCTATGAGGTGCCAAACCTCTGGTAACCGAAGTCATGAAATGTGGTACCAAACCACTGGTGTCTGTCGACACGAATATCACTTCCCCCTCCACTCGTTTAATCCCACATCAATCAATGATATGCATTTAACAGATATCATGCCAATATGTTTATTTAACAACATCCAATAGATTTATCATTATTATATGCCACACATACCAAATGTGTCATGCTTTCCAAAAGCATCATAAAGTAATCTCATAACAATAAGGACGTACCTGAATCCTTGCATATACCATTTACGGTATCCAAATCTACATCATTCTAGATTAGCACACACAATGTATTTAGCATAGTTAATTAATTATAAGGTGTGTATGTACACACCTGATGCCAATCGACAGCCCTAAATCCCGAAGAACCAAATCGGCTACACTAGCCTTCTTTGTCCTACAAGCTTTTGAGTACTAACCACGGCACACGATACCCGAATCAACCGATTGATAATGAAAGAAGGCTTGGTTTGAAGGTCTCAAAATCCCGGAGCACCCAACTTATGAACCGATTGGAGAAAAGACTAGAGGAGGTCACCTTTGATTGATATTCGGCCAAGACTACACTAAATGGGAAAAAGAAATTCGTCCTAGAGGTAGAAAATAGATTCGGCTAGCGGAAGAAAATAATGGGAAAAAGGGAGATGGGGTTTCGGTTTTGAGAAGAAAAGAAAGAAAAATAGATTGAGGATGATGTTGTAGGGAATTCGGCCAAAGTCTAAGAAGAAAAAAAAAGTAGATGGCAATGGTGTTTTGGTTTAAGAGAAAATGAAGAAGAAAATCAAGAAGGGGTGAAGGCTAGGCGAATTTGTGAGGTAATACACTAGGGAAATTCGGCCAAAGTACAAGACCATTAATTTAAGCTAATTTGAATTAGTCAAATTCCTTAATTTCCTCCCTGCCAACCATTTAAATAAATCAGGTGCCTACATTTCCTCTTGACACCTATTCAAAATAATAAAAACAACACATCCATTATCTCCTCACCCTATCTTTTATCACCTTTTCAAAATAAAATACAAATTAAAATACCTAACCCCCACTCCAGCGAATTCAAAATCAAAACAAATTAAGCTAATCTTTATCCCAATTGAAGACCCCATGTGCCGTCCACTGCCTCTCCAAATTGCTGTAAAATAAACAAAAAAATAAAACAACCCCTTATGTTGCCTTCACGCCTCGAACCCACGACCTGCTGGAATCCTTGCTACAGGTAGCGCTCTCTCACGCCACTCCGCTGCTGCTCTCTTTGTGACATAAACTCCCCCCATATTCTTTTAAAGCCTCCTTCCTTAGCTCCCTCTTGCCTTAACGCCCAAAATAAAAATAAAACCCCACTGCTGCTTCTTTGGTTCGAACCCAAGACCCCCTTTGACGCCACATCCAAGGCACCTAAGTGGCGCATGAAGGCCACTTAGCCATGCTGTTCCTTGTGTCACGTTTCGCCCAAAATTTTATTTAACCCCTATCCCCTAGCTTCCTTCCTTTTAAACCCTTAAAAAGAATTTTTTTAACACTGAGTCAGGCCTAGCTCGGGTTTAATTCTAGACCAAATAAATCATAGTATTTAATTCTTCAAGCACACTCATGGGAAAATATTTAAATTACAATCAACCCCTAATTTAGGATGTTACAATTCTACCGCCCTTAAAAAATAATTTCATCCTCGAAATTACCTGATTAGAAAAGGTGGGGGTATTGTTGCCGCATCACATCCTCGGGTTCCCACGTAGCTTCCTCTGCACCATGGTTTCGCCATAGCACTTTCACCAAAGGTACTGACTTCCTACGTAGAACCTTGACATCTCGATCTAAGATCTGCACTGGTTCCTCCTCGAAAGATAAGTCCGAGTTTACCTCAATCTCCGCCACTGGCACAACGTGTGATGGATCTGACCGATATCGTCTAAGCATTGACACATGAAAGACGTCATGAATCTGACTCAACTCTGTCGGCAGCTCGAGCTGATAAGCTACTGGTCCCACTCGCTTCAACACTGTATATGGGCCAATGAACCTTGGGCTTAGCTTCCCTTTTCACCCAAATCTTAATACCTTTTTCCAAGGCGACACTTTCAGAAAAACTTTATCTCCTACTGCATACTCCATTTCCTTGCGCTTAAGATCAGTGTAGGACTTTTGCCTATCCGTCGCTTCCTTGAGATGAGCCCGAATCACCTTCACTTTCTCTTCAGTCTCTGTCACCAACTCTGGACCTAAAACTTGTCGTTCACCCAACTCCGTCCAACATGTAGGAGTTTGACATTTTCGTCCATACAGTGCTTCATATGGAGCCATCTGAATGCTCGCTTGATAACTATTGTTATAAGCGAATTCCGCCAACGGTAGATACTCTTCCCAACTACCCCTGAAGTCCAAAACACACCCTCTCAGCATATCTTCTAAAATTTGTATGACCCTTTCCGACTGCCCATCAGACTGTGGATGGAAAGCTGTACTGAAATCCAATCGTGTACCCAAAGCCTGATGCTATGCTTTCCAGAACCTTGACGTGAACCTAGGATCCCTATCTGAGATGATCGATACTGGTACACCATGCAACCTTACTATTTCCGACACATACAACTTAGCTAGCTTCTGAAGTGAATAATCCATTCTTACCGGTATGAAATGATCTGACTTAGTCAGACGGTCCACAATTACCCAAACTGCGTCCTTCTTGCTGGGCGTGAGGGGTAGCCCACTGATGAAATCCATAGTGATCTTCTCCCGTTTCCACTGCGGAATCTTCACCGGTTGAAGTAACCCTAATGGCAACTGATGTTCAGCCTTTACTTGTTGACACGTCAGACACTTTCCAACAAGTTCAGTTACCTCGCGCTTCAACCCTGGCCACCAAAACTGTCTCCGTAAATCTCCATACATCTTGCTTCCTCCAGGATGCATAGCGTATGGGCTGCTATGTGCATCTTGAAGAATTCTTTGCCTCAATTCCACATCCTTCAGCATACAAGGCCGCCCTTGAAAACATAATACACCATCACCAGTCAAACTATACCCTTCCAAACCACCATCTTGAACTTGTAACCTTCGCGCATTTAAACTGTCATCCCCTAATTGCTTTTCCTTAATCTCTTCGATCCAAGTTGGCTTAAATTGCAGCTCTGCCAAAAGACTTCCATCGTCATATAGAATGAGGTGAGCAAACATCGCTCTTAAGTCCGTCACGACCTTCCGACTTAACGCGTCAGCCACCACGTTAGCCTTGCCTGGATGGTACTCAATTGAATAGTCGTAGTCCTTCAATAGTTCAATCCATTGGCGTTGCCTCAAGTTCAAGTCCTTCTGCGTCAAAAGATACCTCAGACTTTTGTGATCCATGTAGACTATCGATTTCTCCCCACACAAGTAATGCCTCCATATTTTCAAACCGAAGACAACTGCCGCTAACTCCAAGTCGTGAGTCGGATAGTTAACCTCATGCGGTCTTGGCTGACGGGATGCATAGGCCACTACCTTCCCTTCCTGCATCAACACACATCCCAAACCAGTATGGGATGCATCACAATAAACCGTGAACAACTTCCCTGCCTCAGGCTGTACTAAAACTGGAGCTTCCGTCAGAATCTTCCTTAGCTTGTCAAAACTTTCTTGCTGTTTCTCCGACCAAACAAATGGGACTCATTTTCTTAATAACTTAGTCAACGGCGCTGCGATTAAAGAGAATCCTTCCACAAATCTTCGATAGTACCCTGCCAGACCCAGAAAACTTCGAATTTCTGCCACTGACCTAGGCGGTTTCCAATCCAACACCGCTTCAACCTTGCGAGGGTCCACTCTAATCCCTTCAGCGGATACTATGTGACCTAAGAAAGCCACCTCCCTTAGCCAAAATTCGCACTTACTAAATTTGGCATATAACTGCTTCTCCCTCAATACCTGTAGAACTATACGCAAATGCCTATCATGCTCCTCTTCCGTCTTTGAGTAAACCAATATGTCGTCTATAAACACCACGACAAATTGATCCAAATACTGCTGAAACACTCTATTCATTAAGTCCATGAATGCTGCCGGCGCGTTGGTCAACCCAAACGGCATCACTAGGAACTCGTAATGCCCATACCGAGTACGAAATGCCGTCTTGTGCACATCAGCCTCCTTCACCTTAAGTTGATGATAACCCGACCTAAGATCTATCTTCGAGAACACTGATGCACCTTTCAGTTGGTCAAATAGGTCATCAATCCGAGGTAACGGATACTTGTTTTTGATAGTTAACTTGTTTAGTTGACGGTAGTCAATACACATCCGCATTGAACCGTCCTTTTTCTTAACAAACAGCACAGGTGCTCCCCACGGGGATATACTTGGTCGAATAAACCCTCTATCCAAGAGCTCTTGAATTTGAGCCTTCAGCTCCACCAACTCCTTTGGTGCCATTCGGTACGGTGCTATGGACACAGGTGCCGTTCTGGGTAACAAGTCTATACCGAATTCAACTTCCCGATCTGGAGGCAGACCCGGAAGTTCTTCTGGGAATACATCCGCAAATTCCCCTACTGTTCGGACCTTCCCAACTGCTGACTCCTTAGCCTCCAGGGCACAAATTTGAACCAAGAACGCCTCACACCCTTTCCTGACCATCTTCTCAGCCTTTAAGGCAGACACCACATTGGATAGGTAATTTCTTCTATTACCTATCATGACCACTTCTCCCCCTTCAGCCATCTTAAGAACCATGCGCTTAGCCGCACAATCCAACCTTGCCTGATACTTAACCAACCAGTCCATTCCAAGGATCAAATCGAACTCCCCAAACGGCAGTTCCATCAGATCAGTCACAAACACTACCCCTTGGAGTTCTAGGGGTACATCTTTATAAAGCCTGTTTACAACTACAGAGTGACCTAAAGGGCTAATTACAGTCATCTCCCTAGAAGTAGTCTCGAAGTCTAGGTTCATAGTCTCTACCACACTACTAGCGACGTATGAGTGCGTTGAGCCCACATCAATTAATGCAACATAAGGAAGACCGAAAATTAGGAACGTACCGGTTATGACGTCCGGTGCGTCACCCTCCTCGCGGCACCTCGCTGCATAGACCAAGCCAGGCTGCCTAGCTTCTGTGTTGCCTGCACCTCTGCCCTGAATTCCGCGACCTCCATTAGGACCATTGCCTCCTCTACCATTACCACGACCCCTCTGTGGTGGTCCCACATTCCTAACCTGAGCACTGTTCTGACCCTCTGGCTGATTCCTTGCCAACTTCCGAGGACAATCCCTTACACGATGATCCAAAGATCCACATTCAAAGCATCCTCTTTCCCCGATCCAACAACCTCCCCAATGTGACTTCCCACAACGATTACACTGAGCCGGTCTCTGATTAGTAGTCATGGGTTTTCCTTCCTGATTCGGCCCACTCTGCTTAGCCCGTTTCTGTGCATTATTACTTGATCCAGATGGCCCAAAACCTTTTTTCAGTTTATTTTTGTCATAATTCTGTCTCACAGACTCTTTGATCGCTTCGGCTACCTTAGCCTTTTCCACTAGGGACGAAAATTCACGAACCTGCTGCGGAGCAATCAGCAACCTCAAGTCATCTCTAAGCCCGTCCTCAAAGCGGACACAACGCTCATGTTCAGTAGCCACGATGCCCCTAGCATATCTGCTCAGCCTCAAAAATTCCGCCTCATATTCCGACACTGACTTATTTCCTTGCACCAATCCCAGAAAAGTTTTCTTCTGAGCATCAGTGTAGCTGGTGCCCACATACTTCTTCTGATAAGCAGCTTTGAAGTACTCCCAAGTAAGGCCATCTGCCGTAGCACCATCCCGAACCGTGAGCCACCACTGGTATGACTCATCCTTTAGAAGCGACACTGCTCCTTTCAGCTTCTCCTCATTAGTTAAATCGAGATCGTCCATTATCCTCTCAGTCGATTCTAACCAATATTCCGCTGCACTGGGTGCCACACCTGACACACCCCGGAATACCTCAGCTCCGTTGGATCGGAGTCGCTCGGGTACAGACTTCCGAGCTCCCATACTTCCACTTGCCCCAGCCACCATCTCAAGGACTCACAATACAGCTTGCGATACTGCCTCACCTCCCGTCTGATCCTGCTCCTCAGCTCTAAAAGTTGGGGGTGGTGGTAGCGGTGGTATCTCATTATCAGACCCCTGACCCGACCTAACAGGTTCTGACACGATCATCCTGCCTCTACCGCGTCCTCGACGGCCACGTCCTCTAGAACTCATTTTTAGCGATTGAAGCTTAGTCTGATTAAGAAATTTTTATGGATTAGTAACTGTTTCACTGATTATCCACGAAGAAATTTTATGAAGAAAGTTTAATAGAGATTCTTTCGAGCAATCAAGTTTTAAGTCCCCTATCCTAGTTCACAGAAAAGCACATCCATTCCCTAATACCTTTCATACACATTCACTCTTCGGGCATTTCTGTCCGTTCCTATCCCAGGGGTATTTTCGTCATTTTCCTATAGGGGTATTTTTGTAATAAACCGAGGAAATTTTGAAAACTTTAGTAAATCAAGACATTTTGAAATTCCTAAAACTGAAGAGTATTTTCGAAAAATTTTCCATTTAAAGGTATGGCAGAATTTTGGAAACCAGGGGTATTTTGGTAATTTTGTCATTCAGGGTAATTTGTAAATTTCCAAAATCAGAGTATTATTTTGAAATACAGGATTTTTGGATACTTTTACAAAGAAAAAGGTTTGGTTGAAATCAGGGCAATACGATAATTTTAGAAACCAAGGGCATTTTCGTAATTTTGCCACTAGGGGCATTTTGGTAATTTTGTAAATCGAAAATATTTTGAAAATTTTCCAAAAGTAATTTTTTTTTTGCTATTATTAAAAAGGAGTATCGTAATGATTTTTAAAACTAGAGTTTCATCAAAACATGGCTAGTCCCTCTCGGGTTTTATTTACTGTGTTTAGCCTATGACTGAGTCCTCTTGGTTAGGGTGAACCGAAGCTACGCACCAGGTAGGATTCCTGCGAAGAGGGGGTGAGTCACGAGGACTGCTTAAATACCAAGCTCTTCCGGATCCAATCCTAGACATGTGCACCGGGGTTACCACACCCAAACTCGGCGACTTAGTGATAGGTTTGTTTATTTAGGCAATTAAAATCTTATGCGATTGTTGGGGTAAACTAGTCTTAGGGTTCACATACCTTTCATACTATCTACGTTCCATTTCTACCCCTTTACAGATAATCATTCACACATAGATTAGAGATACTTACACGAGCGGATCGGTGCCGGAGACTCGATGCCATGCTGTTTAAAATAAAACCATTTTTGTAATCTTTCACAGAGGCATATCAAGAAAACATTTTTGGGCCTTGGGCCCCCACAGCCGAGTTTTGAATTGGGCTCTGATACCAATTTGTAACACCCCAAACCCGGCCCAAACATTATGACCGAATTTGGAACATTACAGATGAAAACATTTTAAAAAAAAAAAATCTCTTTTTGTCGATTCCAGTTATGATAAAAACATTCTTTTAAATAGGTTATTGTATTTAAGAAGGATAAATTTGAAGCGTACAAAGAAAACAAAATTTAGTTATTTAAAACTTTATTAAGTCGGGCTGTTATCAAGTTTTATCAATGTACCCAATGGTACGGAAGAAAATCATTTACGTTTGGATTTAGGAAAAACGTGGGTAACCATTTTAAAGTCATTAAGTAATTTAAACAAATTATCCAAACATGTAAAGTATCAAAATAAAATCTTAGGAGGCCTTATTTCAACTTGAACAATTTAAACTAACAATAAAATAAAAATAGTTCGAAGTTCATTTAAATCCACATTTTCACTGCATGGCCGCCTCGAGTCCATTCGGCTCCTCTTCCGCAATCTACGAGTCACCTGAAAAAGTTAAAGGAGAAGGTGAGTCACCAAGACTCAATGTGTAACCCTTCCCCGATTTAGTGCAACAACATACACAATTTATAACAAATTAACATGCATTAAATCATGCACCCAACCTAGCCATCCAAACGCCTTTCTCTACCCCGTGTGGTACCAAACCACTGGTGGTGCCAAACCACTGGTGACTCAAAGTCACAATTGTGATACCAAATCACTGGAGGTGCCAAACCTCTGGTGTCCGAAGACACAAATCGAATGATGAGGCCAACCCATCGTGTGATACCAAATCACTGGCGTCGATCCCATATCTCAAATGTGGGGCCAAACCACGGTGGTGTTAACCACAGGGACGAGACGCTATGAGGTGCCAAACCTCTGGTAACCGAAGTCATGAAATGTGGTACCAAACCACTGGTGTCTGTCGACACGAATATCACTTCCCCCTCCACTCGTTTAATCCCACATCAATCAATGATATGCATTTAACAGATATCATGCCAATATGTTTATTTAACAACATCCAATAGATTTATCATTATTATATGCCACACATACCAAATGTGTCATGCTTTCCAAAAGCATCATAAAGTAATCTCATAACAATAAGGACGTACCTGAATCCTTGCATATACCATTTACGGTATCCAAATCTACATCATTCTAGATTAGCACACACAATGTATTTAGCATAGTTAATTAATTATAAGGTGTGTATGTACACACCTGATGCCAATCGACAGCCCTAAATCCCGAAGAACCAAATCGGCTACACTAGCCTTCTTTGTCCTACAAGCTTTTGAGTACTAACCACGGCACACGATACCCGAATCAACCGATTGATAATGAAAGAAGGCTTGGTTTGAAGGTCTCAAAATCCCGGAGCACCCAACTTAGGAACCGATTGGAGAAAAGACTAGAGGAGGTCACCTTTGATTGATATTCGGCCAAGACTACACTAAATGGGAAAAAGAAATTCGTCCTAGAGGTAGAGAATAGATTCGGCTAGCGGAAGAAAATAATGGGAAAAAGGGAGATGGGGTTTCGGTTTTGAGAAGAAAAGAAAGAAAAATAGATTGAGGATGATGTTGTAGGGAATTCGGCCAAAGTCTAAGAAGAAAAAAAAAAAGTAGATGGCAATGGTGTTTTGGTTTAAGAGAAAATGAAGAAGAAAAATCAAGAAGGGGTGAAGGCTAGGCGAATTTGTGAGGTAATACACTAGGGAAATTCGGCCAAAGTACAAGACCATTAATTTAAGCTAATTTGAATTAGTCAAATTCCTTAATTTCCTCCCTGCCAACCATTTAAATAAATCAAGTGCCTACATTTCCTCTTGACACCTATTCAAAATAATAAAAACAACACATCCATTATCTCCTCACCCTATCTTTTATCACCTTTTCAAAATAAAATACAAATTAAAATACCTAACCCCCACTCCAGCCGAATTCAAAATCAAAACAAATTAAGCTAATCTTTATCCCAATTGAAGACCCCATGTGCCGTCCACTGCCTCTCCAAATTGCTGTAAAATAAACAAAAAAATAAAACAACCCCTTATGCTGCCTTCACGCCTCGAACCCACGACCTGCTGGAATCCTTGCTGCAGGTAGCGCTCTCTCACGCCACTCCGCTGCTGCTCTCTTTGTGACATAAACTCCCCCCATATTCTTTTAAAGCCTCCTTCCTTAGCTCCCTCTTGCCTTAACGCCCAAAACAAAAATAAAACCCCACTGCTGCTTCTTTGGTTCGAACCCAAGACCCCCTTTGACGCCACATCCAAGGCACCTAAGTGGCGCATGAAGGCCACTTAGCCATGTTGTTCCTTGTGTCACGTTTCGCCCAAAATTTTATTTAACCCCTATCCCCTAGCTTCCTTCCTTTTAAACCCTTAAAAAGAATTTTTTTAACACTGAGTCAGGCTAGCTCGGGTTTAATTCTAGACCAAATAAATCATAGTATTTAATTCTTCAAGCACACTCATGGGAAAATATTTAAATTACAATCAACCCCTAATTTAGGATGTTACACAACGAGCAGAGACACGGGTGTGTGCCTATTTTTTTCCACATGGGTAGAGTTGGCTAAACAAATGGCCTATTTTTGTCCACACGGGCAGAGACACAGGCGTGTGTCTCAGCCCTGTGTGACACACAGTTTTGTTTCACGGCCATGTGTCCTCTAGTGTTGGAATTAAATTGAAGTCAGTATGCACCACACGGTCTAACACATGGGTGTGTGATTGGCCATGTGTCACAAGTCAGTATACCCACCTAAATGGCACACGGCTTAGCGCACGGGCGTGTCACTTGGCCGTGTTGCATAAGTCAATATACCCTACAATTTTGGCACGGCGTAGTACATGGATTGGCACACGGGCGTATGTGGCCATTTTGAAGGGCACGCGGGCTAGACACACGGGCGTGTGGTCGTCCATGTGACCCAAGTCAGTATGTATACCCTGTTTCCACACGACCTGAGACACGAGCGTGTCTGGAGCCGTGTGAGGCACACGACCTGCTCACACGGGCGTGTGACCCCTGTATGTTTGAAATTTTTCTAAGTTTCCAAAATCTTTATAAGTTATCGGTTTAGTCTCAAACTGCTCCTAAAGCATGTTTAAGGCCTCGATGGCTATTATAAGGGACAAAATGAATGAGATTGAATAATGATTATTTAAATTGATCAAATGATTGACAAAAGTACAATTATATGTCTTAGAAATTCAGTAATACTTTGTAACCCTATTCCGGCAACATATACGGCTAGGGGTGTTACATTTATTGGTATTAGAGCTACGGTTTAGTCGATTCTAGGACTAACGTAGCGTATGTGGGTCTAGCTATACACGCCATATATATAAAATAATGATAGTGTGATGAATCCTGAAGTTTTTAAATGTGTTTTTATATAGTAAATGAATCTTGATCGAGCCATAGTTGATGAGGTCGAGAGTAACGCGCCTGCTCCTGCACAAGGGACAGCGTCATCTGACTCTAGACCCGTAACGGGTAGCCAATGAGGAGAGGCTAAAGAATCCTTCTTCCAAATGATGAACAAATGGTTCACACAATACATTCGAATGAACCCGACTACTCAACAACCTCCACTTCCACCTATTCCCCAATCGATCCCTGTAGTTTCTCAAGGTATGGATCCTTTTACGATTGAATAAGCCACCTATTAACAAGATATGGAAACACGGGGTGAAGAATTCAGGGCTACTGTTAGCGATGATCATGAGAGAGCTGAGTTTTGGCTTGAGAACACGATTCGAGTATTGGACGAACTGTCATGCACATATGAAGAATGTTTAAAATGTGTTGTATCATTGTTGAGAGACACCGCGTATCAGTAGTGGAATACTTTGATAGTTGTAGTTCCTTGAGAAAGAGTTACTTGGGAATTCTTTCAAGTTGAATTCAGAAAGAAATACATGAGCCAAATGTTCATTGATCTGAAAAGAAAGGAATTTCTTGAATTGAAACAGGGCCTTATGTTAGTAATGAAATATGAAAGAAAGTTTGTACGGCTCAGCAAATATGCTCGTGAATATGTTTCTTCTGAGGCTATAATGTGTAAAAGGTTTGAAGATGGGTTAAATGAAGAAATCAGACATTAGTGGGGATTCTTGAGTTGAAAGAGTTTGTTGTTCTATTTGATAGAGCTTGCAAAGCCGAAGAGCTTAGCAAAGAGAACAGAAAAGCCGGTTCTGAGGCTAGAGACTTTAGAAAAAGATTTACTGGCAAATCACATCTCTAGCATCAAAGAAATCTAAAGAATATCATCATCGTTCTACTGCTTCTATGGGGATTTCGATCAGAGATAGAGATGCAAGAAATTTCAGCTCTAAACCTCAAACGATATCTGTTTCCAGTGCGGGTAGTGTTAGAAATGTTGTACCTGAATGTAAGCATTGTAACAATCGACATTATGGTGAATGCAGAATAGTGAGCGAAGCTTGTTTTAGATGTGGATCTCTTGATCATTATCTCTGGGACTGTCTAGAAAAGTCTATAGTTGAAAAAGAACAACCAGCGAAAGTGAGTAATACGGCTACTAGAGGGAGACCACCCCAAAACACTGGAAATACAAGTGGTAATTGAGGTGCTACGAGAGATTCTGCTGTGAGATCTGAGGCACGAGCACCTGCCCGAGCTTATGCTATCCGTGCACGGCAGGAGGCATCATCGCCAGACGTTATTACCGGTACTTTTTCTCTTTTTGATACTGATATAGTTGCGTTGATAGATCTTGGATCAACCCATTCATATATCTATATGAATTTACTATTTAAAAAGAGTTTACATGTCGAGTCTACAGAGTTTGTAATTAAAGTATCGAACCCCTTAGACAAATCTGTGTTAGTTGATAAAATTTGAAAGAATTGTCCTTTGATGACTCGGGGTTACTATTTTCGGGCTAACTTGATGCAATCATTCGAGTGAATTACCTACTGTGATATCGTCTATGTTAGCACAAAAGTATATGAAAAGGGTTGTGATGCATATCTTGCATATGTATTAGATACTAAGATATCTGAATCAAAGATTGAATCTGTACCTGTTGTTTGTGAGTTTTCGGATATATTTCCAGAAGAATTACAGGGTTGCCACGGATCAGAGAGGTTGAATTTGGTATTTAATTAGTACCAGGAACAACACTAATATCTATAACTTCGTACAGAATGGCTCCAATAGAATTAAAAGAATTGAAAGCTCAGTTGCAAGAATTGACAGATAAAGGTTTTGCACGACCGAGTTATTTGCCCTAGGGTGCACCGGTATTGTTTGTGAAAAAGAAAGATGGCACAATGAGAATGTGTATCGATTACAGACAGTTAAATAAGGTGACTATAAAGAAGAAATACCCTCTACCGCAGATTGATGATTTATTTGATCAGTTGAAAGGGGGCTACATTATTTTCAAAGATTGATTTGAGATCAGGATATTATCAGTTGCGAGTTAAAGAGTCGGATGTGCTGAAAACTGCATTCAGAAAGAGGTACGGACATTCTGATCTATTCGTGAGATGAATCTGAACATACCGAGCACCTGAGAGTTGTGTTACAAACTCTACGTGATAAGAAATTATTTGCAAAAATCAGCAAATGTGAGTTTTGGCTCCGAAAGGTTGGATTTCTGGGGCATATTGTTTCATCTGACAGTATTAGAGTTGACCCAAGTAAGATTTCTACTATTGTTGATTGGAAACCTGTAAGAAACGTGTCAGAAGTCTGTAGTTTTCTGGTCTTAGTAGGTTATTACCGAAGATTTGTAAAAGGATTTTTGTTGATTGCAACAACGGTGACACTACTACTTCAAAAAGATGTGAAATTCGAATGGTTAGAAAAATGTCAGCAGAGTTTTGAACAGTTGAAAGTACTATTAACTGAAGCACCAGTTTTGGTTCAACCTGAATCGGGGAAAGAATTTGTGATTTGTAGTGACGTGTCATTAAATGGTCTGGGATGTGTACTTATGTAAGAAGGAAAATTTATAGCTTATGCTTCTCAACAATTGAAACCGCATGAAAAGAATTATCCGACGCATGACCTTGAGTTTGCTGCAATTGAGTTTACATTAAAAATTTTGGCGACACTACTTATACGGTGAAAAATACCACATTTATACGAATCAGAAAAGCTTAAAGTACCTGAAGTCACAGAAAGATTTGAATCTGCAACAATGAAGATGGCTCGAGTTATTGAAAGAGTATGAATTTGTGATTGATTATCACCCAGGAAAAGCTAATGTTATTGTTGATGCCCTAAGCTGAAAATCTTTGTCTGCGTTACGAGAAACGAATACCCAGTTGATGATTTGTGATGATGGGTCTATTTTAGCTGAATTAAAAGCTAAACCGGTATTTCTTCAACATATTTATGAATCTTAGAAAAGGGATCGTGAATTGCAAGTTAAACAGATTCAATGTGAGAATATCCTTGATTCAGAGTTTCAGATTGGAACCAATGATTGTTTAAGGTTCCGGAATAGAATTTGCATATCGAGAAATTCAAAACTCATTCAGAAGATTTTGCACGAAGCGCACCTTAGCGGTTTATTTGTTCATCCAGGAAGTACCAAAATGCATAACGATTTGAAACAATTTTACTGGTGGCAAGGCATGAAACGAGATATATTAGAATTTGTTTTCTAAATGTTTGATTTGTCAGCAAGTCAAAGCTGAACATCAAGTACCATCTAGTTTACTGCAGCCTTGATGATTCCCCAGTGGAAGTGGGATAGAGTTACAATGGATTTTGTGTCAGGATTGCCTCTAAATCCAAAAAAGAAATATGTTATCTAGGTTTTCGTTGATCGACTAACGAAATCTACACATTTCATACCGGTACGTACAGATTACTCCCTTGACAGATTAGCTAAATTGTATATTTTTGAGATTGTTCGATTACACAGGGTGCCATTATCTATTATTTCTGATAGGGATCCGAGATTTACTTGACGATTCTGGAAGAAAATGCAAGAAACTTTGGGTACGAAGTTGAATTTCAGTACAGCTTTTCATCCTCAGACTGACGATCAGACCGAAAGAGTTATTTAGATTCTTGAAGACACTTTGTGATGTTGTATTTTAGAGTTTGAGGGCAGTTGGGAAAAATACTTGTCATTGATTGAATTCACATATAATAATAGTTTTCAGAAGAGTATAAAGATGGCACCGGACGAAGCTTTATATGGTCGCAAATGTCAAACTCTGCTATACTGGACTGAACTATCTAAGAAAAAGATTCACGGGGTTGAATTGATCAGAGAATCTAAAGAAAAAGTGAAAACAATACGCGATAGTATAAAAGTAGCTTCAGATCGACAGAAATCATACACGAATTTGAAACGTAAAGAAATTGAATTTCAGTTCGGGGACCGAATGTTTTTAAAGGTGTCACCGTGGTAAAAGGTTCTTCGATTCAGCCATAAAGGGAAGTTAAGTCCGTGATTTATCGGACCTTACGAGATCATTGAAAGAATAGGGCCAGTGGCATATCGGCTAGCTTTACCGTCAGAACTTGAAAAGATTCATAATGTTTTCCATGTTTCTATGTTATGTCGATATAGATCTGATTCGTCACACGTGATTTCTTCGGTAGAGTTGAGATACAGGTAGATTTGACGTATAGCGAAGAACCGATAAGGATTTTAGCTCGTGAAATCAAAGAATTGAGAAATAAGCGCATAGCTCTAGTAAAGGTTCTCTGGCATAAACACGGGATTGAAGAAGCTACATGGGAACCCAAGGAAGCTATACGAAAATAGTACCCTATCCTATTCACTGGTAAGATTTTAGGGGATGAAAATCCCTAACGGGGAGAGTTGTAACAACCCGTTTTTAGGTCAAATCAAAACAGTGATTTTGGGACCACAAATCTGAGGCCAAAATATTTACTTTCTTATTTTTTTGGAGTTTACAGCATGATAGAATTATTGTGTGAAAGTTTCGTAAAGAAATTTTACTGTTTGAATGGTTAATTTGAGTAAAAGGACTAAATTGCATAAAGCGTAAAACTTGTTTCTATTAGCTAAAAGTGTCTAATAGCTATAAAAATTTAATGTTAAGGTCCTTATTTTGAAATTAGACCATTGAAATGATAGTGGATGATAGTGGCTTGGTAAATTTGAAATTATTAATGTTTATTAAGGCTAATTTAGTAATTTGGTTAATAAGGTTAATTATAATAAAATAAAACAAAATTTCCATCCATTATCATCTTCTTTAACCGAAAATTGAAGGGAGAAAAGCCATTGTTAGGGTTGATATTGTAACACCCCAAACCCGGCCTAGACGTTACGACCAGATCTGGCATGTCACATGAAAGGAATGTCTAAAAAAACTGTGCGTTCGTTAAAAAGTTCGTATTCTTTTTGAAACTCTGCGTTTTGTGGTTTGTTTATAAAAGCCGATTCATTTAATGCCCATTTTACCAACTAGCTCCTTGTTACTAATTTGAATAAAATTGTATTTGATGTGAAAATCGAGTTTAAGAAATTTTGAATAAGAAACGATTTATTATCACTTTAGGAAAATCCCATATTGAACATTTAATAATAATAGGTAGTAATCAAATTAAAAGCTAAACCAAATAAAATACCCAAGCTAAAGTTATAATGGCCTTATTACATAACAAAATCCAAAAATTAATAGTAAGTTTAAATAAAAGAAACGAGTTTACGAGAAAACATTGCAGGGCCACCACAAGTCTGCCTCGGCTCCCAAATCCGCGATCTAATGATTACCTGAAACATTTAAAAAGAGGGGGTGAGTCATCGAGACTCAGTGTGTAATTCCCCTTACCACGATAACTGGGCCTAAGCCCACAGGACTATATTAGCCCAATGTCATGGCATATCAAGAATGAGTGCAATGCAATTAATCCACATGATTCCACAAATGGGCTTGGCCCCAAATCCACATAAATCCACATACCACACATGATTATGCAAAATGAACCCCAACCCAACCTAGTGTCCATCCGCTACACACCCCCGTATCCTACCGCACACACCAGGGGATTACTAAATCGACCCTCCAACCGCTACACACCTCTTTGGCAGTCATGCTGCTCAAAGTCAATATAACGTGGCATAGCCACTGATCACCATGTGACCAAATATAACGTGGCCTAGCCACCGATCACTAAGTGACCAAATATAATGTGGCCTAGCCACCGATCACTATGTGACCAAATATCGATATCCACGATGTGACTCAAGGTCATCATCAATCCACGATGAGGCACGAAGCCAACATTAATCCACGATGAGGCACATAGCCAACATCAATCTACGATGAGGCACGTAGCCAACATCAATCCACGATGAGGCACGTAGCCAACATCAATCCACGATGAGGCACATAGCCAACATCAGTCCACGATGAGGCACGAAGCCAACATCAATCCACGATAAGGCATGAAGCCAACATCAATCCACGATGTAGCTCAAGGCTGACATCAATCCACGTACATAAATGTACACCCTTTCCTTCATTAAATATAACCCGATCCCCATGCACATACAATATATTATGATGAAATGACAATGTAATCGTTATGAACATATCAGACAACGTATGAAACGAATTACCATCATAATCAGAATAATAATATACAACATAATCAAGCTAACCAACCTCTGAGAGTATAACAGTAATTTTACCTACCAAGGGTATTTTCGTAATTTACCCACAAAGGGTATTTTCATAATTTACCCACCAAGAGTATTTTCGTAAATTTGCACCTGTAATGGCCTTTCCGAAGGCCTAATGTCACTCTGAGCGACTCAGCTACCATTTCCGGTCCTTACCGGACTATTCGGCCTAAAACCCCATTTCGGCCCATTCGGGCCCACACGCTCGTGTGGCCCACCTAGCACAAATCTAGCCACGTATATAAGTTCCACCTAGTCTAGTTCACTATATACTACACAATCGCACATTTTACCCATAAGGGCCCATGGGCCTATTGGGCCCACTTCGGCCCATCACGGCCCAAGCAGCCCCAACCCACAAGAATACTACTGTTGGCCTCAACTATCGCGTTGAAGCCCCACACATGCGCTCGCACGCTCGTGTGGCTACTATTGCCATGATTGGCACTTCGGCATTTGCCGCTCTACAGCTAGAGTAGAGAGAGTTACACACCTGATAGGACTCTGGTGTTTAATCCGCGCTCCGACCACTCCTGTGCCCAAACGCCCTCTAAGATGTGTTTACTCTCCTCCTAGGATGCTCTTTATATAGCTAGCTCTTCACCTTCATTCTTTGTGTCTTTCCGATGTGGGATCCCTTCGCTAGTAGAGTTTAAATTCAACTGAAACTCTTGCCGTCCAATCCGCAAAATAAATACTCCCTTGCTTATCATGAGATTCGAACCCAGGCTCCCTTGCAACATAATCCACACCGCTAACCACTTGGCCACAAGCTCCTCTTGTGTCTTAACCATGCACAACTAAATATAAACTATGGCCCAAATTCTAAGATCCAAGTAAAAAGAAACCAAAATGCAAAAGCCAAGACTTGAACCTTGGGCCTCCTTCCTTCCTTGTGGCGTCACCCCCCTTCTCTCTTATGTGGCGTCACTTTGCCACTACACCACACACTCCTTTTGTGTCATTTTCTCCACATTTTATTCTTAACGCCTACCTGCCAACTTCCAGGGTTTTTTTCACCTAAAACCAAAATTTCCCTAAAGCCTAAATTTGATCCCGGGACTTCCTAGAAGCCCTCTAACCTTCCAAAATCACTTACCTAAGTCTAACTTGCATTAATACCGTTCTCTAAAATTTTAAATGCCACCACGCCTAAGGCCCATTGGGCTCAATCCTACTAGGCCCAATTTCAGGATGTTACAGATATTCGACCAAGCTTCTCTTGCTCATTTAGGTATGGTTTTTGATCTATTTTTAATGATTTCTATGTTTTTGTGATTCTTGCTTCGTATTCTAGCTAGCCCGTACCTTCGATTTTGAAACTGTTAAAGATTTTAAGAGTTTCCATTGATGAGTTTATGTATTCTTTGGTGTTTGAATTTGAAATATGAATTTTGATTATCGATTTTCATGTTTTGTAAAGTGATTTTTGACAAAAATGTAAAAAAATGGATTAAATTGTAAAAATGAGAAAGTTTAAGGGAAAATGTGTAAAATAGCCCTAATATGTGTTTTGCACTAAATTGCAAAAATAGTTGATTAAATAAGATAATTTTGAATATGTTTAGATCAAGAAAAGAGGAATCTGGAATTGGATCGGAGGAAAGGCAAGATTATCGAGTAATTAACTCATTTCGTCGTTTTCATACTCGAAGTAAGTTCGTATAATTAGAATCGAACTTTAAATACTTATATTTATTTGAGATATAGGTTTATAATTGAGTATTTGATACACTTGGAATACAAATGCTTAATTGATATAGAATGATTATTACAGAGCCCCATTAGAACCATATGAATTCATAGGATACGAGTGACATGTCACTAGGGTTACCGTTTTGGTCGAGCTCCTGCATTTGTTGTAGACTCACCACAGCTCGTACGAGCTTATTGATATATCAGCTCATAAGAGCTTACTGTTTTCACCTTGTTAAAGCTTACCGTTTCAGCTCAATAGAGCTTACTGTCCATCAGCTCAGGAGGAGCCTATTGATCATAGCTCGAAAGAGCAGAAATGATAATGAATTGATGGATTACTGATGTATATCACCCGAGTATCCTTTGAAGTTCTAATGGGTTCAACGGGCATAAATACTGTTTATACAGATGAGTACCGTTATTGAATGAATTATTGATTATATGTTTGAGAGTAAAATGTTGAATATGATGTACATAATATATAAATTTGGCATGATACAATGTATTGAGTATTGCATTGAGAGAATGGATGATCTCATGTATTATGTGACTAACTTTTTGGTGAATGCTTTTGTTAGGCATTTGGAAATTGAATTGAGTTTACCTTATTTATTTTCCTGATTATATTGCAATTGGTAAGTTTAAATTTGAATTATACGGGCTTACTAAGCTATAAAGCTTACTCTATTTCTTTTTCATGTTTTATAGAGGTTTGATAGCTCGCTCGATTCAGATAAAGTCGAAGTTACGCATCATACTAGTAACACCCTAAACCCGGCCTAGAAGTTAAGCCCGAATTTGGCGTGTCACATGGAAGTGTTTTTCAATCCATCATTGCAATTGTTAAAAACTTGTTTGAGAATTACAGCCCCTTTGTTAAAACCTAAAACACTTAAGCAATTATGTCTACGTGAAAACATAATTATCTTTAATAAACCTTTTTGGTTGTGAAAGCATATTTGAAATAAGCTGTAATATCCTGAAATTGGGCCTAGTAGGTTGGGCCTTGGGGCTTTAGGAAAATTTTGAGTATTATTTTATTATTTGTGTTAGCACGGGTATGAATTATGTATGTTTAGCATAGTCTTGTGAGGGCTTGATTTTATTAATGAGGCTAGAATAATTTTTAGTTTGAAGAATTTAGTGAAGTGGATTAAGTGAACTTGACACTTAAGTTAATTTAAGTGTTAAATCTAGCACATGAGGAGTTAGTGGAAAGATGGTTATGGTGTTTGAAGAGTTGCTTAAGGATAGAGGTTCGAATAGCATGATTAGCATTTTGAAGACTTTAATTTTATGCATCTTAGCATTAATGTTCGGTCAACTTTATTTATGATAAGGTTAGACTTTAGATTTTATGGTAAGTTGAATATTAGTTTAGAAAAGCATGTATTTTGGGATAAGATTCTTATGATTTATGGTATGATGAGGGGACAAAAGGCATGGATTATGGAGTATTGTTTTGGAAATATTTTTATGGCTAATTGTCCATGTATGTGGACGGCATGTGTGGCTAGGGGGTGGCCGAATGTTGTTAGGAAGTTGGGGGGTTTAGTTGGTCAATTTTAGCATTTTGGTGTTTTTGTGCTTTTTGTTCATCTTTTGGTATTTTCTTTCTTTTCCTCTCCAAAGCTCTCCTCCTTAGTCGATTATGTGCTTGGCAATTAGGTTCAATTTTGTTTTAGTTTTGGCCTTTAATCTTTGCTTTGTGTCAAAACCGAAAACTCTTTGAACTTTACCAACTTCTCTCTATTTTCTTCCTAAAGGCTTTTGGCCGAATCTTCTTTGGTATCTCCCTCTCATATTTTATTCTTGGTAGCCGAAAACAACCTTTCTTGTTCTCATCTCTCTTTTTCTTTCTTTTTCATATTGTTCAAATCACATCATTTCTTCTCTTACTTTTCTTTGGCCGAATCTTCCTCCTCTCAATTCTCTTTTCTTTTCTCCCATTGTTTGCTCATGCCGAATTCTCCTATTTTATGTTCACTTTATTTTCCTTTCTTTTCTTGTATCTAGCCGAATCTTTTTCTCTCTTTTTGGTGTTATCTTGGCTGAATATCAACAAGGATAGGTGTTCTTTTGGTTTTCTTCAATCGGTTTTGGAAGATAGACTCTTCGGGACTTTGGAAGCAATCGTTCTAAGCCTCATTTCTCTGACAACCTTTTTGGGGTAAGTCTATAGGTAAGACTTAGTATTTCATGCGATAATCTTTCGGGATTTGATGGTATAACCGAATGGCCTTGTTTATAGTTTTGTGGTTTGGCCGAATGTTC
Source organism: Gossypium australe (assembly GCA_005393395.2). NCBI lineage: Eukaryota > Viridiplantae > Streptophyta > Magnoliopsida > Malvales > Malvaceae > Gossypium > Gossypium australe. The sequence continues at coordinate 61,293,698 of CM016614.1, read as the reverse complement.
TTAGTGCTATAAAAGGTGTTCTTTTGTGTGTAGCTAAAGGAAGGGAACTCAGAGTGTGATTCGGGATTTGGTAGGAGACCAAATCCGCTTTAAAGGGAGAAGGAAGAACCACGTTTCGAGATCGTGTTAGAATCGAGTAGTTCGGGATTTCAATAATAGGCAGGTGTGTAGTTAGCCTACCGTTTTCCGAGTATTTGTGTTATATCTGTATGTATTAAATATGTGCTAACTTGTGCAAAGGAAATTGTGATACGGACACCCTCAAGGGGTATGTCGATAATCCGGTAAGAACCAAACCTGATGATATGTGATTATTAATATGAATATGTGTTATGACTATGCTTGATGAACATGCTCATGCATCATTATATTATATCATTATTTATGTTACATGTGCATGGCTTGGGATATGATATGAAAGAAGGTACGGGTGTACTTCGAGTACGTGGTTTGATGTTAGCCTTGAGCTACATCGTGGATTGACGTTGACTGAGGTCACGTGTGGATTAATTGCGATTTAGTTTGCGTGGCTTGATGAGTGGCTGTGTGCCTCATCGTGGTTGATATCGGCTATGTGCCATATCGTGGTTGATGAAGTGACTTTGTGTCCCATCGTGGTTTTGGTGTTAGCTACGGCTACATCGTGGATTGGCGCTGACCGAGGTCGCGTTCTGGATTATTGTGCTTAATTGCATGTGGACGGTATTGATTGCCTTTTGGAGTAAAAAGGAGAGGGTGATTTGATAATCCCCTGGTGTGTGGTGGCTGGATACGGGGGTGTGTAGAGGATGGACCTAGGTTGGGTTGGGTGCATTTTTCATAATCTCAATGGATATGTGAATTAATGTGAAAATGCCCAGTTTATAAATGTGGATCAGTGTGGAAATGGGTTAAGCTGATATTTGGAATTATGGGGTTAATTACCCTGTTACCTGATATGTGATATGAATGTGGGCCAAGCCCAGAATGTGGTAATATGTGAATATGAAATTTTGTTATCTGATATATGGGTCAATATGTGGTTAACATGTGGGTGGAATTCAGTGGATTAATTACACACTGAGTCTGTGTGACTCACCCAATTTTTCTCAAACCTTTCAGGTGATGCTCGGACCGGGTTGGAGTGGATACGAGGTGGCCCATGCAAAAGAGGATTTTCTTTATACAATTTATGTTTTAGTATTTTAAGTATTTAATTATTGTAATAAGGGCCATTTTAACTATTTAAGGATTTTTATTATGTTTTAAGTTAAATTGTCGATTATATTATTATTTGAAAATGTTTTATTTTAAACAACTTAATTTTATTTGGAACTTTAATTACACAATGTTTTAGTAAAGACAACAAATCTTTTATGTTTTAAACTCTAAGTCAAAAGTTTTTCAAACGTTTTTCCGCAGTGGCATTTCAAATTCGGTCACACAAATGGGCCGGGTTTGGGGTGTTACAATTTGGTATCAGAGCCTAGGTTCAAAACTCGGCTTTGAGGGTTTTGGGCTCAAAAACATTTTTTTTAAAATGGGCTTTCCAAAGATTTGGGCTTTCACAAATTTTTCAAGTTTATTCTGGCATGGCACCTGTATCTCCGACCCGAAGTCCACCTGGTAAGTACCTCTAATTGTTGTGTGAATTGTTATATGATTGGTATGTAGGCATAATTGGGCTCGTAGATTAGATGATTAGGGCTATTGAACCCTAGGGCTAGTGCACTCAAACACATGCATAAGACTTAAAAACAACCGAACAAACCTGTTAAGTAAGTCACCGAGTTACGGTGTGGCAACCATTGTGCGCATGTCTAGGAGTGGATTCGGTAAGAGCTTGGTATTTAAGCAGTCCTAGCGACTCACCTCCTCTTTATTCGAATCCTACCTGGTGCGTAGCTATGGTTCACCCTAACCGAGAGGACTTATTCACGGGCTAAACCAATCATTAAAACCCGAAAGGGACTAGCCAACTGTTTTATAAAAACCTTAGTTTTTAAAATCACTACATTACCCCTTTTGATTTGTAGCAAAATTTATTTTGAAAATTTTTCAAAAAAATGATTCCAATTTACAAATTTACCTAAATACCCCTATTTGTAAAATTACTAAAATGCCCTTGGTTTCTAAAAGTTTCAACACTACCCTTGATTTTAATAAAATTTTCTTACTTTGCAAAAGTATCCAAAAACTCTATTTTACAAAATACCAAGATACCCTGAGGTGGGAAAATTTACTAAAATGCCCCTGACTTCCAAAATTACCAAAATAACCCCGATTTTCGAAATTTCTGCAATACCCTTGATTTGGAAAAAAAAAATTTAAAATACCCTTGAGTTTTGAAAATTCTAGAATGCCTTTGATTTGTCAAGATTATTTTTAAGTTGACCCCGATTTATTACCAAAATACCCCTATAGGAAAAATGACGAAATTACCCCTGGGTTGGGAAGGACTGAAATGACCATAGAGGTGTAGTGAATGAATGTGTCTCTATCGAGATAGATGAATGTGATTCTCTGAGCTAGAGTAGTGAAATTGAACTGAACCTTTGTGTGATCGAAAGAACTACTTCTAAATACTTTATTTCATAAAAATTGTTTGCGGTTAATAAGTGGAACAAAATTCTGATGCATAAAACTTCTTAATCAGATTAAAAACGCGACGTTAGAAATGAGTTCTAGGGGACGTGGTCGTCGTGGACGTAGTAGAGGTAGAATGGCAGTATCGGAACCGGTAGGGTCTGGCCATGGGTCAGAAAATGAAGTACCGCCGCCAGCAGTGGGCGCGGAGGATCAAGATCAGACAGGAGGTGATGATGCAGTATCGCGGGCCATGTTGCGAGTGCTCGAGCGAGTGGCAGGAGCTAGTGTAGGAAGTGGAGCTCGAAAGTCATTATCGGAACGACTCAAGTTGAACGGGGCTGAAGTTTTTAGAGGAATATCTGGAGTAGCTCCGAATGTGGCGGAGTATTGGATTGAAGCAGTCGAAAGAATAATGGACGATTTGGACTGTACCGATGAGGAAAAGCTGAAAGGTGTTGTTTCGTTGCTCCGGGATGAAGCTTATCGATGGTGGCTCACTGTCAGACAAGGTGTTCCGGCAGATCGATTGGATTGGGATTATTTTAAGGTTAAATTTGAAGGAAAGTACGTTGGAGCCAGTTACTTGGACTCCCAAAGAAAGGCGTTTCTCAACTTGGTGCAAGGAAGTAAGTCGGTAGCAGAGTACGAAGCGGAATTTGTGCGATTAAGTCAGTAAGCCAAAGGGATCGTGACCACTGATTATGAAAGGTGTGTACGGTTCGAAGATGGGCTACGAGATGAGTTGCGTATGTTGATTGCTCCGCAAAGAGAAAGGGACTTTGCTGTTCTAGTGGAGAAAGCTCGGATCGCTGAAGAAGTTAAGAAGACTGTAAGGGAGAACCGAGAAAAGGATAGGATTTGGAACAAGAGGAGTTTTGGACCAGCAAAATCGCCGGAAGACTTTCAGAAAAGACAGAGGGTCGAGAATTCTGTACGTGCACCTGTACCAGTTGCTGAGAATCGGAATCGTTTATGTGCTCAGTGTGGGAGAACTCACACAGGAGAGTGTTGGGGTAATAGTAAGGAATGTTTCTGGTGTGGATCTAAGGCTCATTTGGTTAAGAATTGTCCTCAGACAATGAAGGTTCGTGGTCCAAACCATGTAGGAAATGGTTCTGGCCGAGGTCGTGGAACACCCGGTAGAGGTGCTGAAGGTTCGGATGTGGGACAACCAAGGATGTGATAGCTGGTAAGTTCTTTGTTTTGCTTTAGAGATAGCTTATTCTTGTGTTCCTTGTGAAGTGCTTGAAACCCTGAGTATGAACTTAGGAACTGTACCTAGAAGGTAAGATAGTTTTATTAATATCAGAGTGCGCAACAAGAGCGTAGTGTGTTGAGATAGGATGTACGGCTGTTAGTTAGTTGGAAATTTCGAGGATGAAATTTCTTTAAGGAGGGCAAAATTGTAATATCCTGAAATTGGGCCTAGTAGGTTGGGCCTTGGGGCTTTAGGAAAATTTTGAGTATTATTTTATTATTTGTGTTAGCACGGGTATGAATTATATATGTTTAGCATAGTCTTGTGAGGGCTTGATTTTATTAATGAGGCTAGAATAATTTTTAGTTTGAAGAATTTAGTGAAGTGGATTAAGTGAACTTGACACTTAAGTTAATTTAAGTGTTAAATCTAGCACATGAGGAGTTAGTGGCAAGATGGTTATGGTGTTTGAAGAGTTGCTTAAGGATAGAGGTTCGAATAGTATGATTAGCATTTTGAAGACTTTAATTTTATGCATCTTAGCATTAATGTTCGGTCAACTTTATTTATGATAAGGTTAGACTTTAGATTTTATGGTAAGTTGAATATTAGTTTAGGAAAGCATGTATTTTGGGATAAGATTCTTATGATTTATGGTATGATGAGGGGACAAAAGGCATGGATTATGCAGTATAGTTTTGGAATTTTATGGCTAATTGTCCATGTATGTGGACGGCATGTGTGGCTAGGGGGTGGCCGAATGTTGTTAGGAAGTTGGGGGGGTTTAGTTGGTCAATTTTAGCATTTTGGTGTTTTTGTGCTTTTTGTTCATCTTTTGGTATTTTCTTTCTTTTCCTCTCCAAAGCTCTCCTCCTTAGTCGATTATGTGCTTGGCAATTAGGTTCAATTTTGTTTTAGTTTTGGCCTTTAATCTTTGCTTTGTGTCAAAACCGAAAACTCTTTGAACTTTACCAACTTCTCTCTATTTTCTTCCTAAAGGCTTTTGGCCGAATCTTCTTTGGTATCTCCCTCTCATCTTTTATTCTTGGTAGCCGAAAACAACCTTTCTTGTTCTCATCTCTCTTTTTCTTTCTTTTTCATATTATTCAAATCACAACATTTCTTCTCTTACTTTTCTTTGGCCGAATCTTCCTCCTCTCAATTCTCTTTTCTTTTCTCCCATTGTTTGCTCATGCCGAATTCTCCTATTTTATTTTCACTTTATTTTCCTTTCTTTTCTTGTATCTAGCCGAATCTTTTTCTCTCTTTTTGGTGTTATCTTGGCCGAATATCAACAAGGATAGGTGTTCTTTTGGTTTTCTTCAATCGATTTTGGAAGATAGACTCTTCGGGACTTTGGAAGTAATCGTTCTAAGCCTCATTTCTCTGACAACCGTTTTGGGGTAAGTCTATAGGTAAGACTTAGTATTTCATGCGATAATCTTTCGGGATTTGATGGTATAACCGAATGGCCTTGTTTATAGTTTTGTGGTTTGGCCGAATGTTCTTAGTGCCATAAAAGGTGTTCTTTTGTGTGTAGCTAAAGGAAGGGAACTCAGAGTGTGATTCGGGATTTGGTAGGAGACCAAATCCGCTTTAAAGGGAGAAGGAAGAACCACGTTTCATGATCGTGTTAGAATCGAGTAGTTCGGGATTTCAATAATAGGCAGGTGTGTAGTTAGCCTACCGTTTTCCGGGTATTTGTGTTATATCTGTATGTATTAAATATGTGCTAACTTGTGCAAAGGAAATTGTGATACGGATACCCTCAAGGGGTATGTCGATAATCCGGTAAGTACCAAACCTGATGATATGTGATTATTAATATGAATATGTGTTATGACTATGCTTGATGAACATGCTCATGCATCATTATATTATATCATTATTTATGTTACATGTGCATGGCTTGGGATATGATATGAAAGAAGGTACGGGTGTACTTCGAGTACGTGGTTTGATGTTAGCCTTGAGCTACATCGTGGATTGACGTTGACTGAGGTCACGTTGTGGATTAATTGAGATTTAGTTCGCGTGGCTTGATGAGTGGCTGTGTGCCTCATCGTGGTTGATATCAGCTATGTGCCATATCGTGGTTGATGAAGTGACTTTGTGTCCCATCGTGGTTTTGGTGTTAGCTACGGCTACATCGTGGATTGGCGCTGACCGAGGTCGCGTTGTGGATTATTGTGCTTAATTGCACGTGGACAGCATTGATTGCCTTTTGGAGTAAAAAGGAGAGGGTGATTTGATAATCCCCTGGTGTGTGGTGGCTGGATACGGGGGTGTGTAGAGGATGGACCTAGGTTGGGTTGGGTGCATTTTTCATAATCTCAATGAATATGTGAATTAATATGAAAATGGGCCAAGCCCAGTTTATAAATGTGGATCAGTGTGGAAATGGGTTAAGCCGATATTTGGAATTATGGGGTTAATTACCCTGTTACCTGATATGTGATATGAATGTGGGCCAAGCCCAGAATGTGGTAATATGTGAACATGAAATTTTGTTATCTGATATATGGGTCAATATGTGGTTAACATGTGGGTGGAATTCAGTGGATTAATTACACACTGAGTCTGTGTGACTCACCCAATTTTTCTCAAACCTTTCAGGTGATGCTCGGACCGGGTTGGAGTGGATACGAGGTGGCCCATGCAAAAGAGGATTTTCTTTATACAATTTATGTGTCAGTACTTTAAGTATTTAATTATTTTAATAAGGGCCATTTTAAGTATTTAAGGATTTTTATTGTGTTTTAAGTTAAATTGTCGATTATATTATTATTTGAAAATGTTTTATTTTAAACAACTTAATTTTATTTGGAACTTTAATTACACAATGTTTTAGTAAAGACAACAAATCTTTTATGTTTTAAACTCTAAGTCAAAAGTTTTTCAAACGTTTTTCCGCAGTGGCATTTCAAATTCGGTCACACAAATGGGCCGGGTTTGGGGTGTTACATAAGCGATTTACGAAAAAGTGACGTTTGAAATAGAGTTGCAAAAACATCTTGAAACATTGCGGAAACATTGATAAAATACAAGTATTTTTGAAAGATTGATTGATGAATCACAAATCAAGGAATTGAACTTTAAATCCGTGACTTTTGAAAATGTCGTTAATAATTTGAAAGAAAGTTCGAGTTAAATCATATTTGTAAAAGTTTATTTTGAAATCCATTTGTTAATCGATTTTGGAAAACCTTTATTTATGTTTTTTAAAAAAAATTCTCGTTTTAAACAATTTAAGAAAAATAATAAAAACATCCCAACCATAAAGCAAAAATATAAATAGTTCAGAGGCCTTATTACAACTTAAACCAAAATAGCAAAATAATAAAATAAACGGAAATAGAAATTTAAAATTCAATAACACCATTTCTGAAGTATGGCCTCCATCGAGTCATCCATGGCCCAAATCCACGTTACTGAGCATCACCTACAGGGATTAAGAAAAGAGGGGGTGAGTTACAAGAACTCAGTGTATAATCCCCTTACCCTCATCCACTGGGTCGGAACACACATAGCAATATTTTGGGCCTAAGCCCATTTACAATCATAGCATAATATCATATATATAACATGCATGTGTTATGCAATTTCCCAACCAAACCTAGTTTTCCATCCGCTACACACCATCCATACCAACCAGCACACCTGTGGGGATCAAGTCAACCCACCCCGCCAACACACCAATCACAGGCATCAAGCCATTTAAAATGTTTGTGGCTGAGCCACCCAAACTAGATTGTGGCAGAGCCACCCGAACTAGATTGTGGCAGAGCCACCAGAACTTCTCTTCAATTTTATCCCAACCCAAGCAATCATGTATACATATACAAAGCATAACAATATTCATATAATAATTTCAACATAAGGCCCATACTACAAGTTGGCCCATTTCTCATTTTGGCCCATATGGTAATTTATCAAATCAGCTCCTTAAGCAATCAAGCAATTCGGCCCATTAAGCAATCTAGCAATTCAGCCAATTAATCAATCTAGCAAATTCGGCCAGTTAATCAATCTAGCAACTTGGCCCATTAAGCAATCTAGCAATTCGGCCCATTAAGCAACATGAGACCCATATATCACTTTTTATCACACGGCCCATATAGCAACATATCACATTTGGCCCATAAAGGGTATTTTCGTAATTCGGTCCATAGGGACATTTCGTAATTCGGCCCGTAAGGGCATTTTCGTAATTCGGTAACCGTACCCACTAAGGGTAATTCGGTAATTTACCCTTTAAGGGTATGATGGTAATTTCGCAACCTAGGGTTAATTACTAATTTGGGGCATAAAAATCAAAACTGTCCATCTGCGTCGTACTGACTAAACTGACTATAACTCGAGTTAAAAAACTCGAAATATAAATCCGTAAATTTTCCTTGAAACTAGACTTATATATATTTCTCCTATAATTTTTCCAGAATTTTTAGCTTAACCATTTAGTACAGTTTATTTCTTAAAATTTCCCTTGTTTCACTATCCAACGATTCTGACCTCACTTACCTTAATCTCAAATATCTTACTGTACGCTTTTCATATACTTCTCCCACTTGTTTCTATTGAAAATAGGTTCACTAAGAAATCCATACATATCAATTATAACTCTTAATTCACTTTGTACAATTTTATACGATTTTTCCAAGACAGAACAGAATACCCCAAAGTCATTCAGAACCAGTCTCACTAAATTAACATAGCTTAGAATATAATATTCCTTTTCCTTCTTCGTTTCTTCCATATTAAAATAGACACAGCAAGATTTAATCTGATATCTTACTCACTTTGTAATTCCTTTGATCCAATTTTTTTGTGATTTTTCAAATACACGCCACTGTTTCTAACCGAAACTATTTTATTACAAAACATGATTACCACTACGAGCATATGCACGTCCGAGTGATCACGGATGTCGGTTATCGGTTTTCTTCAGTATTTCTACTGAATCATAGAATATTTCGTGTAAACTTTCAGAGAGATGTGAGATTTACTCACCATTTCAAACATATATTTGGAAGGGTACGGGATTACACACCTTATTCAGAATCCGTAACACGATACTCTCCGCGGCACCTAAAAGTACAATCGGTCAACTATTAGTCCAAAACCCAATTTACAACTTCAACCAAATATTGTGATTGATTAACAATCTATCACTTACCAACAATCCGAGTCTCTTATTACGAGGGATAGATCGAGCGATTTAGTCCCTAAAAATATAATCGATTAGTCACAACCACTATTTCGTTAAGCAAAATAACCGGTCAACGAAATAGATCCAAAAGAACCATAATGAATCCCTTACCTTAACAATATTAGTTCCGATTTCTAACGATTGTACAATGGCTACAGATGAGTCAAGGTTTCAGCCTTCCACTATCACTCGATTGATCAAAGGAGTGAATGTCAACACAAATGAGAAGAAATGATTAAAAAGAATGGGTGTATCAAGGTGTTTGGAATGTTTCGATCGACACTAAAAGAAATATGAACCAAAAAGAAATGTGAGTATTTTGGAAACAAAAAGAATGGTCAAATATGGATTAAGGTTTCGGCCCCCAAGAAAAGAAATGAAGAAAATGTGCTCACCAATGGCTTGTAAATTCGGCACAAAACAAAAGAAATTTGGAGAGTACCAAATAGTGCAAAGAGAAAGGTTTTTAGCGTAACAAGCACCAAAAATTAAATCAAAAGGCAATGAAGAATTTTGGCTATCAAAGAAGGTGGAAAGAAAATGAGTTTGTGGTCAAACAAAAGAGAAAGAAAATGCACTATTGTGCTAATAGGTTTCGGCAAGGAGAGTTGCAAAATTGGGAGAGAATGACACAAAGTTGTTAAAGGAATTTTGGCCAAAACAAAGCTAAGTGTTTACCAAATGCCAAATAAAATTTTCAGCCACCTATCTACCTCAAAACCGTCCACATGCATCCCCCCTTAGGATAAGAGTTTGGCCACACATACTTTCCAAAACACCTCCCCCGATATTAGCCTATTGCCCCCCTTTCTTTCCTATTCCTCTTGATTCCTTTCCCAAACTTTAACCTTGCCATATTCGTTTAGCCACCTTACCAAAATAATGAAGTCGACACTTACCAAAAATACTTCTTGGCCGACACATAAGGAAGGAAAGTAAAAATAATAGTCAAATTTGCAAACAATGGGATTTGAACCTCTTCCTTCAAGGTACATCACTTAATGCCATAACCTCTTTACCAATTACTCAGCTTATGCTAACCATTTACTCATTTATTTCCATAAGCCTTGATGCCACTTACAATATCTCCTTAATAGGCTTAATCACAAAATTTTACAAAGGCCCAACTCGAACCCGGAACTTCATAGAAACCTCGTAACCTTCCAAATTCACTTAACTAGTAAGTCCAATTTGCAATAATTCCATTCTTTTGTTTTCAAAATTTTAAACACTCTTACGCCCAAGGCCCATTGGGCCCAATCCTACTAGGCCTAATTTCGGGATGTTACAATTCTACCCTCCTTAAAGAAATTTCGTCCTCGAAATTTCCAACCAACTACTAAACTCACCGTTCAAAACACACCACTATGCTTCCGCTGTGCACTCTGACCTTAAAAACCACAATGTACTTTTTAACATAATCTTGAATCCTTTTTCACACAACCAAACATCTAACCACAGTAGCAAACCGTTATCTACCACTTATACCAAAAATTTTCTTACATTCAATCATCACTTCCAACCAAAACATACCTGACTTGATGGTAATGAAACAATCCCGAGCCCTATGCTCCTTAGACCCGCATCTCAAGCATGCTCCTGACTTCCTCCAACATTCTCCCGGATGACGCCTTCTACAATAATCACAAGCCAAAAAGTTTGGACGTGCCTTAACACGCTTTACGGAACGAGACTGTGACCCAAAAGAATCGCGATCTCTTTTCTTCTTACAGTCCACAGACCCAACTCGAAGTGCTTCACTGATTCCTTTAACCTCCTCCAATACTTCCTTGACTATCTGAGTCAGCTCATCAATTCCAGCTCGATCATGAGACCCCGTCTCAGCCACTGGCGATGCTAACGCCTCACTTTTGGAAACATGCCTCGGTGCCAAAGATCTAGCCCTAGCACCTCGGCCTCTACCACGTCTACGTCTTCTAGAGCTCATGTTCACTACGTCAATTTAATCTTGATTACGAGTTTTATGAATTAATATACTATTCAATGTTTATTAAACGATGTTTTTTGGAGTATAAGAGTAGAAGTTGTTTTCGCAAAACGCATCCTAAAGTCTCAATCTCTATAGTTTCAACATCTAAAACTAAAAGTTCTAGAGTGTTCCTATAGTCATATCACAATAATCATAAAATGAAAACAAATACTTACTTGACTTGGTGCCGGATACCCATGGTGCCATACTTCATTCAGAATATGCATTTATAATTTAAAATTCAAAACAATTTTGGAAACATTTTTTAACCCAAACCACAGCCGAGTTTTGAAACTGGGCTCTGATACCATTAAATGTAACACCCCAAACCCAGCCTAGAAGTTAAGCCCGAATTTGGCGTGTCACATGGAAGTGTTTTTTCAAACCATCTTTGCAATTGTTAAAAACTTGTTTTTGAATTACAGCCTCTTTGTTAAAACCTAAAACACTTAAGCAATTATGTCTACGTGAAAACATAATTATCTCTAATAAACCTTTTTGGTTGTGAAAGCATATTTGGAATAAGCGATTTACGAAAAAGTGACGTTTGAAATAGAGTTGCAAAAACATCTTGAAAAATTGCGGAAACGTTGATAAAATACAAGTATTTTTGAAAGATTGATTGATGAATCACAAATCAAGGAATTGAACTTTAAATCCGTGACTTTTGAAAATGTCGTTAATAATTCAAAAGAAAGTTCGAGTTAAATCATATTTGTAAAAGTTTATTTTGAAATCCATTTGTTAATCGATTTTGGAAAACCTTTATTTACGTTTTTTAAAAAAATTCTCGTTTTAAACAATTTAAGAAAAATAATAAAAACATCCCAACCATAAAGCAAAAATATAAATAGTTCAGAGGCCTTATTACAACTTAAACCAAAATAGCAAAATAATAAAATAAACGGAAATAGAAATTTAAAATTCAATAACACCATTTCTGAAGTATGGCCTCCATCGAGTCATCCATGGCCCAAGTCCACGTTACTGAGCATCACCTACAGGGATTAAGAAAAGAGGGGGTGAGTTACAAGAACTCAGTGTATAATCCCCTTACCCTCATCCACTGGGTCGGAACACACATAGCAATATTTTGGGCCTAAGCCCATTTACAATCATAGCATAATATCATATATATAACATGCATGTGTTATGCAATTTCCCAACCAAACCTAGTTTTCCATCCGCTACACACCACCTGTACCAACCAGCACACCTGTGGGGATCAAGTCAACCCACCCCGCCAATACACCAATCGCAGGCATAAAGCCATTTAAAATGTTTGTGGCAGAGCCACCCGAACTAGATTGTGGCAGAGCCACCAGAACTTCTCTTCAATTTTATCCCAACCCATGCAATCATGTATACATATACAAAGCATAACAATATTCATATAATAATTTCAACATAAGGCCCATACTACAAATTGGCCCATTTCTCATTTTGGCCCATATGGTAATTTATCAAATCAGCTCCTTAAGCAATCTAGCAATTCGGCCCATTAAGCAATCTAGCAATTCGGCCAATTAATCAATCTAGCAAATTCAGCCAATTAATCAATCTAGCAACTTGACCCATTAAGCAATCTAGCAATTCGGCCCATTAGGCAACATGAGGCCCATATATCACTTTTTATCACACGGCTCATATAGCAACATATCACATTTGGCCCATAAAGGGTATTTTCATAATTCGGTCCATAGGGACATTTCGTAATTCGGCCCGTAAGGGCATTTTCATAATTCGGTAGTCGTACCCACTAAGGGTAATTCGGTAATTTACCCTCTAAGGGTATGATGGTAATTTCGTAACCTAGGCTTAATTACTAATTTGGGGCATAAAAATCAAAACTGTCCATCTGCGTCGTACTGACTAAACTGACTATAACTCGAGTTAGAAAACTCGAAATACAAATCCGTAAATTTTCCTTGAAACTAGACTCATTCTTTCTCCTATAATTTTTCCAGAATTTTTAGCTTAACCATTTAGTACAGTTTATTCCTTAAAGTTTCCCTTGTTTCACTGTCTAACGATTCTGACCTCACGTACCTTAATCTCAAATATCTTACTGTACGCTTTTCATATACTTCTCCCACTTGTTTCTATTGAAAATAGGTTCACTAAGGAATCCATACATATCAATTATAACTCTTAATTCACTTTTTACAATTTTATACGATTTTTCCAAGACAGAACAGAATACCCCGAAGTCATTCAGAACCAGTATCACTACATATCTTAGAATATAATATTTCTTTTCCTTCTCCGTTTCTTCCATATTAAAATAGACACAGCAAGCTTTAATTTGATATCTTACTCACTTTGTAATTCTTTTGATCCAATTTTTTTTGTGATTTTTCAAATACACGCCACTGTTTCTGACCGAAACTGTTTTATTACAAAACATGATTACCACTACGAGCATACGCATGTCTGAGTGGTCACGGATGCCGGTTATTGGTTTTCTTCGGTATTTCTACCGAATCACAAAATATTTCATGCAAACTTTCAGAGAGATGTGAGATTTACTCACCATTTCAAACATATATTCGGAAGCGTACGGGATTACACACCTTATTCGGAATCCGTAACACGATACTCTCCGTGGCACCTAAAGGTACAATCGGTCAACTATTAGTCCGAAACCCAATTTACAACTTCAACCAAATATTGCGATTGATTAACAATCTATCACTTACCAACAATCCGAGTCTCTTATTACAAGGGATAGATCGAGCGATTTAGTCCCTAAAAATATAATCGATTAGTCACAACCACTATTTCGTTAAGCAAAATAACTGATCAATGAAATAGATCCAAAAGAACCATGATGAATCCCTTACCTTAACGATATTAGTTCTGATTTCTAACGATTGTACAATGGCTACAGATGAGTCAAGGTTTCAGCCTTCCGCTATCACTCGATTGATCAAAGGAGTGAATGTCAACACAAATGAGAAGAAATGATTAAAAAGAATGGAGAAGGTGTATCAAGGTGTTTGGAATGTTTCGATCGACACTAAAAGAAATATGAACCAAAAAGAAATGTGGGTATTTCGGCAACAAAAAGAATGGTCAAAGATGGATAAAGGTTTTGGCCCCCAAGAAAAGAAATGAAGAAAGTGTGCTCACCAATGGCTTGTAAATTCGACATAAAACAAAAGAAATTTGGAGAGTACCAAATAGTGCAAAGAGAAAGGTTTTTGGCCTAACAAGCACCAAAAATTAAATCAAAAGGCATTGGAGAATTTCGGCTATCAAAGAAGGTGGAAACAAAATGAGTTTGTGGTCAAACAAAAGAGAAAGAAAATGCACTATTGTGCTAATAGGTTTCGGCAAGGAGAGTTGCAAAATTGGGAGAGAATGGCACAAAGTTGTCAAAGGAATTTTGGCCAAAACAAAGCTAAGTGTTTACCAAATGCCAAATAAAATTTTCAGCCACCTATCTACCTCAAAACCGTCCACATGCATCCCCTCTTAGGATAAGAGTTTGGCCAGCCATACTTTCCAAAACACCTCCCCCGATATTAGCCTCTTGTCCCCTTTTCTTTCCTATTCCTCTTGATTCCTTTCCCAAACTTTAACCTTGCCAAATTCTTTTAGCCACCTTACCAAAATAATGAAGTCCACACTTACCAAAAATACTTCTTGGCCGACACATAAGGAAGGAAAGCAAAAATAATAGTCAAATTTGCAAACAATGGGATTTGAACCTCTTCCTTCAAGGTACATCACTTAATGCCATAACCTCTTTACCAATTACTCATCTTATGCTAACCATTTACTCATTTATTTCCATAAGCCTTGATGCCACTTACAATCTCTCCTTAATAGGCTTAATCACGAAATTTTACAAAGGCCAAACTCGAACCCGGAACTTCATAGAAACCTCGTAACCTTCCAAATTCACTTAACTAATAAGTCCAATTTGCAATAATTCCATTCTTTTGTTTTCAAAATTTTAAACACTCTTACGCCCAAGGCCCATTGGGCCCAATCCTACTAGGCCCAATTTCGGGATGTTACAACACTATCTAGTTGCCAATTGGTACTTTTGTATTTTTGGATTTATGTAAATATGGCATGTATAGGCTAGTTATAAGATGGTAGTTATGGTTACTTGGATTAGAAATTTTGGGACATGTTATGGTATAGGTTTAAGCCATGTGATTTGGCTTAATTTGGTATAATGTTTTGGTTATGTATGAGTTTATAAATATGGTATGTTTGGCAAGTAGTAAATGGAATGGAAATATGCACTTGTTGATTTGATTTGAATTAGTCACATGAATGAAAAATGCATGATATTATTTAGGTATTTGAATGCTATATTGAAATAGTATAAAATGTGTTTGAAATGTCATGGATTGGCTGCTAATTGAGTTGTGAAATGTAGAAATTTATGCTTGTATATGTAAGTGAAAATAGGGTGGCAAAATGGCTAAACAAATGGTTTATTTTTGTCCACAAGGGCAGAGACACGGGCGTGTGTCTCAACCGTGTCTGACACATGGTTTTTTGCACGGCCATGTGTCCCCTGGTGTTGGAATTAAATTGAAGTCAGTATGCTCCACACGGCCTCACACACGGGCGTGTGATTGGCCGTGTGTCACAAGTCAATATACCCCCTAAATGGCACACGGCCTAGCACATCGGTATGTGACTTGGCCGTGTTGCATAAGTCAGTATACCTTATAGTTTTGGCACGGCCTAGTACACGAACTGGTACACGGCATGTGTGGCCATTTCGAATGGCACACAGGCTAGACACACGGGCGTGTGGTCGGCCGTGTGATCCAAGTCAGTATGTATGCCCTATTTCCACACGGCCTGAGACACGGGCATGTCTGGAGCCGTGTGAGGCACACGACCTGTTCATACGGGCGTGTGACCCCTATATGTTTGAAATTTTTCTAAGTTTCCAAAATTTTTATAAGTTATCGGTTTAGTCCTTAACCGCTCCTAATGCATGTTTAAGGCCTCAAAGGCTATTATAAGGGACAAAATGATTCAGATTGAACAATGATTGTTTAAATTGATCAAATGATTGACAAAAGTAGAGTTATATGTGTTAGAAGTTTGGTAATACTTCGCAACCCTATTCTGATGACAAATACGAGTTAGGGGTGTTACACCCTATACATGCGATATAACCAAACCATAAGTTCAGAAGTACAAAAGTGATAGTTGGATAGTGTGATGATGTCTCCGTCGATCCCCGAATCCGATCTTGCTTTGAAATCGCTATAAAACACAAGAAAAATAAACAAAGTAAACTATAAAGCTTAATAAGCTCGTATGAGATAAACTTAATGCAACCACTTAAACATGATTCAATAATTCCAATATGTCAATATGTAACTTTTTTTAACTATCTAACCTTTCAAGTGCTCATTTACAAAACCATATACATTCGTCATCATTTCTCCCATTCAAAGCTAAAATGGTTTATACACATACCTGTACCATCTCGTACCAATCTCACATACATTCTCATCTTTCATTTACCCGTTGGACCATTTGGAATAGAAGTCGGATACTCAAGGATCTTAGAATAGAAGTCGGATACTCAAGGATCTTACATGATAAGTACCTATACCATGACCCGTAGCCAAATCAAGGTAACTTATCTCCAAAATTCTGATATCATGGCCCGAAGCCAAAATCAGTAGATATGCATGGCCCGAAGCCAAATTGGTATATCTCGCATCTGAAGTGCTAACTCATGGCCCGAATCCAACATCAAAGTATCCCTAACGACATGTCACTCGCATCCTAAACTATTTCTAAGGTTCAATCGAGATTCCAACTATTTCGAACTTGTCTGTAATCACATAATCACAATTCATGCTATATCAAAGCATATAAAATACATTTGTAACGAAATTATAACATATGAACTTACCTCGGATGTTAAAACGGTGAATCGAGTCGATTAGTCGATAACTTTACCTTTTCCCCGATCCAAGTCCATATTTCTCCTATCTTGATCTGAACATAATTAAAGTTCATCATCCATTCATTCAATTTAGTCCAAATCAAACTTTAAAACACATTTACACATTTGCCCCACATATTTCACATCTTTCACAATTTAGTCATTATTTTATACAATCACAAATTAATGAAATTCACAACAGACCCATGCTAACCGAATTACCATAATGCCCCTAGCAGCCTGTAATTTTCATCTATTTCACATTTTAACCATTAATTTTACATATTTAACAATTTAATCCCTATTTTGCATTTTCACTAAAAATCAATTAACAAAACTTGGTTAACTATCAACAACCATTCAAAACCTATCATCAAAAATCAAAATACTCATATATTCATCAATGGCATCATTCAAAATCTTTAACAATTTTGCAAATTAGCCCCTGGGCTAGCTAGTATTTGTAACATCCTAGATTAGGGGTTATGCGTTCGTGCATAATTCGAGTGATAGTAGGCTCAGTGAGTGTGTTGGAGGTGTTCGAGGGGCTTTGGAAATTCTAGGATGAAGGTGGAAGCTTTGGAAAATTATGGGTTTTTAAGTTAAAAAGGGGGAGCTAGGCTAAGGTAGCCTTAAGAAAAGTTTTGGCGAATTTAGGATACAAGAAGTGATGTGGAAAAGTGGCAAGGGACGCCACCTAAGGTGCAAGGGTGGTTGCGTCAAAGGGAGTGCCAAGGGGAAGGGGTTCGAGCTGCAGGAATCACATTTGGGAGTTTTTTATTTTGCGTCTGGAAAGGGAGCAAGGCTAGGGAGGCCTTAAGGGAAAAATGTGGGCGTTTTGGGACATGAAAGGGGGCTTGGTAAAGTGGCTTAAGGACGCCACTTAAGGCCTGGGAATGACGCCAACAAGGGTCTGGAGTTCGAGTCTGGTTGGCAGCAGGAAGGAGTTTTTATTTTGCAAGTTGGCGTTAAGGGTGAAGGAGGTCTTAAAAAGAATTGTGGCGAGTTTATGTCATAAAAAAAACGCCTTGGCAGAGTGGCTTGGGGCGCTATATGCGGCTTGCGGTAGCAAGGGCCTTGGTTCGAATCCCGTTGGCGGCATGGGCGTGTTTTTATTTTGCTTTGGCGTTAGGACAAGGGGGAGCTTGGGAAAGAGGTGTTAAAAGAAGTTCAGGGTGAATTATATCACAAAGAGGCGTCTTGGCAGAGTGGCTGGGGCGTTATCTGCAGTGAAGCTCCAGCAGGTCCCGGGTTCAAGGCGTGGGAGCAGCAGTGGGTGTTTTAATTTTGGCTTTTGGCGCCAGGAAAGAAGGAAGCAATGGACGGCAATTGGACTTCTAATTGGGTAAGGATTAAGCTGGATTTTATGTTGAATTTCGGCTAGATAAGTGGTAGATAATTGCTAGTTTATTTTATTTTAGTTTAATAGGTGATAAGAGAAATATGAGGGATAAAGATTTGTTTAATTCAATTATTTTTACTTTTTTTTTAAATGAGTTTTGAAGAGATAAATAGGAGATTAATTTGGGATTAAATTAGTGAAGATATCGTGGCCAAATATAGGACTCTAGTGTGTGTGTGTGTGCCGAATTTTGATAAATAGGAGAGGGATCATCTTTTGTATTCTTTTTCTCCTTTAATTTCTTTGTGCCGAAAATTGAGTCCCTCCATTCCATTCTTTCTTTGTGCCAAAATCCCAAGAAGCTAAGGCTTTTCGTGTTTCTTCTTCTCCTCTATTTTATTTAGCATTAGCCGAACCTTGTAAGTGCCATGCTCCCTTTTATATTTTATTTTTATTAAAAGCCAAAGCCGAATCTCAAGTGCCTTGATTCTCTTTTCTTCTATCGCAAGTTCTAAAAGCCGGGATCCATTCTCTTTTAGTCTTCGCAAGCAACGATAGTGGTAAGTAATCCTTTCTTAGTAATCGTTTTACTCTTTCTTCATGGGTATACCGAATCAATGATTGGTGTTGGTTTTTAGAGCATGATCAAATGTCTTAGTGCCATTAAGTGTGTCCTTTTTGTGTGTAGCCAAAAGAAGGAGCATTAAAGGAGAAGCTTCGGGATTTGAAGTGTTTAAGGTAAGCTCTTGTAGTTTCGGCCTAAGGCCATAAGTGGGATATAAGTGTGACCGATTTCTGACTTTGGTTTTAAGGGCAAATCGACAGCAGTAGGACAAGTTTCGGGATTCAGATTCATTATCTTTGGCAAGTATAGTTAAATTTGGTATATTTAGATTATGATGTTATCAGTTAACTGTTTGGTTCTGATTAAGATATCATTAATGGACATGGATGCCGGTCAAGAAGGTAAAGGGAAAGCCCCTATCCCGAAGTTTAAGAAAAGATCTGTCTCAGCAGTTCGGGATTGGCCACCGGGGTGTGGACCAGCGTCAGAGCAGCAAAATAGGCAGATAGCCGTAGTATCACTTAGTGATAGCGTCGATATTGAAAGCGTAGTTCTACAAGTGACCAGGTGTGTGATTAACCCACCGTTTTCCGGGTTTTTGCTATATCAGTATGTGTTGATTGTGTACTAACAAGTGCAGTAAAAGTTATGAGATGGATACCCTTAAAGGGGTATGTCGATAATC
Organism: Gossypium australe; assembly: GCA_005393395.2. Taxonomy (NCBI): domain Eukaryota; kingdom Viridiplantae; phylum Streptophyta; class Magnoliopsida; order Malvales; family Malvaceae; genus Gossypium; species Gossypium australe. The sequence continues at coordinate 61,274,203 of CM016614.1, read as the reverse complement.
TGGTAAGTACCAAACCTGATGATATGTGATTATTAATATGAATATGTGTTATGACTATGCTTGATGAACATGCTCATACATCATTATATCATATCATTATTTATGTTACATGTGCATGGGTTGGGATATGATATGAAAGAAGGTACGGGTGTACTTCGAGTACGTGGTTTGATGTTAGCCTTGAGCTACATCGTGGATTGACGTTGACTGAGGTCACGTTGTGGATTATTTGCGATTAAGTTCGCGTGGCTTGATGAATAGCTATGTGCCTCATCGTGGTTGATATCGGCTATGTGCCATATCGTGGTTGATGAGTGACTATGTGTCCCATTGTGGTTTTGGTGTTAGCTATGGCTACATCGTGGATTGGTGCTGACTGAGGTCACGTTGTGGATTTTTGTGCTTAATTGCACGTGGACGGCATTTATTGCCTTGTGGAGTGAAAAGGAGAGGGTGATTTGATAATCCCCTGGTGTGTGGTAGGCTGGATACGGGGGTGTGTAGAGGATGGACCCTAGGTTTGGGTTGGGTGCACTTTGCATAATTATGTCTGATACGTGAATTTAATGTGAAAATGGGCCCAGCCCAGTGATATGTGGTTTAATGTGAAAATGGGCCAAGCCCAGTATGTGAATGTGGATTTGAATAAGAAATGGGCTAAGCCCAGTATGTGGAGATTATGTGGTTAATTACCCTGTTACCTGATAAGTGTTATGAATATGGGCCAAGCCCAGAATGTGTTATTATATGAATAGTTATCTTGTTATTTGATAAATGGGTTAATATGTGGTTAACATGTGGATGGAATTCAGTGGATTAATTACACACTGAGTCTTTATGACTCACCCAAATATTTTATCAAACATCGCAGGTGATATGATGATCAGACCGGGTTGGAGTGGATACGAGGTGGCCCATGCAGAAGATATTTTAATTAATTAAGTATTTATAGTTTCAGTATTTGGTTAAGTGTTTATTGTAATAAGGCCCATTAAAGTATTTAAGTATTTTTATTAAGTATCTTTATTATTATGTTCTATTATGGATTGACAATTTAAATGTTGATTACAAATGATTTTATTTTCTTAAGTATGTATAATAAAGCTTGAATCCGGTATTTTTATAACAAACTTTAATTCTTACTTAGAATATTTTAAGTCACGAAAATGTTTTATTAAAGGAAACAAATTTTTAACGGTTTTTACTCTTAAGTAAGAATATTTTCGAACGTGTTCCGCAGTGGCATTTCAAATTCGGTCGTAGTGAATGGGCCGGGTTTGGGGTGTTACAGTACTAGATGCAACAATCACAAAAACATAGAAATCATTAAAAACGGGACAAAAATCACTCACCAAACTAAGCTTCAAAGTGACCAAACCTTCAAACTAATTTCATGGCTTTTCTAAGCCCTAATTTTCAGCTAACAAGATGATAATGAATTAATTTAATATTGTTTTGTTTTATTTTAATTAACCTTTTATTAACTAGTTTACTAAAATAACCTTTGTTATAAATCATTTAAATTCATTTATTCATGACCATTTATGTACACTCACACTAATCATGGTATAATTACAACATAAGGACCTTAACTTTAAGGTTCTATAGCTATTAGACACCTTTAGCTATTAGAACTCAAGTTTTACGCTTTACGCGATTTAGTCCTTTTTATAAAATTGACCATTTAAACGATAAAATTTCTTAACGAAATTTTCTCACAATCATTCAATCATGGTGTAAACATTAAAATAATAATAAAATAAATATTTTGAATTCGAATTTGTGGTCCCGAAACCATTTTTCTGATTTGACTAAAAACGGGTTGTTACATATATTGACTTTTGGATCTTTGAATTGGCAAATGTCAATTGAGATTATGCTAATGAATTGTTAAATTGTCATATGCATATATGGCCCTATAGCTTAAACGGTTCAAAGGTAGAAATTATCTTGTATATTATGATTGGTATTAAGTTTTGAATGGTTAAATTGATGAAATGAACAATGATGATACATCCATGGTAGCATGTTAAATGTTTGAAAGTGTTCTTTTATGCTCAAACGAGTTAGGTATGAAATTGACCATCTTGCTAGGCCATTTTGTGTTGACACCGTATGGACTTATGAAAATAGTCAATCACGTTGCGATGTATGGCCCTTAACATTACGACTAGGAATAGTCAGTGAGTGGCGTCACGACCTGGAACCCTTGAAGTCGCGTTGTCAACCCGATAGTTTGAAAACTTTACAATTTGGTCTTTATTCGACCTCAAGTTATTAAAAAAGCTTTCGTAAGCTCATATAAGGCTCATATATGATTGTAAATCATGTCATAAGAATGTTTTGAACTTAATAATATGTATTATTTTTAAAATTGAATTGTAATTAACTGTAGTTGCTCTAGCAACGAATGTGGCATCTCGTAACTCGAACCTGACGATTGGGTCAGGTATAGAGTGTTACAGAAAATTACCATAGTTGTGTTTTGGAAATGAATGAAATGAACCAAGCTTATAAGGCTTGAGAAATGAAAGTGTGTGTAACACCCCTAAACTGTCTCCGTCGTCAAATTAGGGTTATAGAGTATTACGACAGTCAATGAATTCAAGAACAATCTAAAACAATTCGAAAATAAATTTAAATATCAAAATTCAATAAATATTGATTATTCATAGCTTGAGTACAAAAATGAGAATTAAATCGAGCTTACAGAACCCTAAAATCAATTTGGAAACAAGTAGGGACTAATCTAAAACAAAACAGAAAAATATGGAAAAAAAAGCTAAAAATAGGGGTCACACGGCCGTCTGGCTCAAAAACATGGTTGTGTGGTCAAACTGTGTGCGAGAACTCAAGCCGTGTAAAGGGGACACACGGTCGCCTCCCCAGACCGTGTAACAACCTATGACTGTGTGGACAAACCTGCACCAAAAATCAAATAGACCACATGGCCGTGTTTGGCTCACGGTTGTGTGACAGCCCGTGTCCCCGACCATATACACCTAAAATAACTTCTAAAACAAGCCAATTCATCAACCATTTCTTAGGTACCAAGCCAAACCATTTCTAACAAATTTCACACATTTAAAACACATTCAAGCATGCCTAAAACATACGAAAACACTCATCCTAAGTGCCTATCCAATATGCCCTCATTGGCACCACAATTCAAACATTAAACTCCGAATTCACATACATCATAACCCAAATCACAAAACATGTATATATCAAGCATTTCATAACCTCAATCCACATCCAAAACCAAACTTTCAAGAGCATGAATCACACCACTTATATCTACATAAGCATTCCAAACTAAAAGTACCTATTAAGAAGCACATTTACCATATTTGCAAAACCAAACATAACACAACATGCTTATTTACATATGATCTTTAAACTCCTAATACATGTCATTTATAACCAAACCAAAATGATCAAAGTTCTACTGAGTCAAAGAATGGATAGTGTGAGCTTTGACTTGAACTCTTTGAATAGGGTCACATGACCGTGTCACATGCCCGTGTCACACACCCGTGTGCCAAGATGTGTAACTCTCTAAGTTGCCCCACATGCTAGTGTGTTAGGTCGTGTGTTAGGCCATGCAACTCACTGACTTGCACCCTAAAAAAATCATCAGATGACACATGGCTGTGTCACCAGGCTGTGTGTCTCACACAGCTGAGTCACACACCCTTGTCTCAGGCTGTGTGGACCCAAATGAACCTTAAATGACAAGTTTACCATTTCAAGCTTACTTGGACTCTAAGTAATTCATTTACCAGCCAAAAGACCAATTTAAAATGACATTAAACATGCTCAAAACTTGCTAAATCAACCATCCTAAGTGCCTAACCAATATACCCTTATTGGTATCACAAATATACATAATTTCACAATAAAATGAACTATCACCCAAAGCATGTTAATTCACACAATCTAACATTAAACCAATATGCCTATCATAGGCAACTCAATCATAACATCCCATTAACACACCATAAACTTGCATTAAAACATCTTTCTTAGTTCAAATATATCATATTAGATTAACTACTTGCATTTAAGATCATACTTTAAAGTTTTACATATCAAAACAATGACAATGACTATAACACCCCTAACCTGAGTTTGTCGTCGGATTAGGGTTAAAGGCGTTACCAGACAGATCGAAAACATTTACAGAAATTTCATACAACCATTCATTAATCGCAATCATAGTGTCCCTTAAATAGGTCAACAAGACCTTAATCATGCTTTAGAGTAGGGCCGGGACTAAGCCGAACACATACTGAAATTCTCAGAAAATTTAAAACTTTTCTAAGTTATAGAGGCCACACGCCCGTGTGGGTAGGCCGTGCGCCTTCCACGGCTACTAGACACAACCGTGTGTCCTGGCCGTGCCAAATCAGGGCATGCATACTGAATTTTCCACACGGCCACAAAACACGCCTGTGTACCATGGCCGTGTGCTCTTAGGCTATATACTGACTTATTAACATGGCTATTAGGCACGCCCGTGTGCCTTGGCCCTGCACACTTAGCTCGATACTGACTTAATCCCACGGTTACTAGGCACGCCCATGTGCCACGACCATGTAGGCAAAACTGGCTACTTGTAAAGCCAAATGGCCACCCACAATATGGTCATACCTACTAGCAAATTCCAAATCATTTCATTCATATTTTGCAACCAAAACATATCAAGTAATCATCAAATCATCATCTACAATTGCAACTTCAATCATACCAAATTGTACAACTGAACACATAAGTAATTAAGCATGATTCATCCATCTATACCTTTCATATAACCACTTCATTGATTAATCAAATATACTCATAATGCATTCATAGGCTTACCAAAATCTTTAACCAAATCATAAGCTATCAAGCTATACCAAAACATACATCATTTTCATATATGCCCAAGCATATTACCAATACATATCTAGGCACATCTCATGGCAAATATACACATTTCAAAGATATCCAAGGTGACTAGCCTATACATGCCATATCTAACTATATACATTTCTAAAAGATGCCAAAATGAGCTTAGGTAGTGTGATGACAATCCTCGACAATCCCGAGCCTTTAGTAGCTTTGACGATCTATAAAACAGAGAGAACACACACAGAGTAAGCTTTCAAGAGCTTAGTAAGCCATATACCAATAAACATAACATATAATACACACATTCAATCTGATAAAATGTCATTTATAGTGCTCATAACAAATTCATCACATATTCATTGGCTCATATGACTAGCCATATCATACCAAATTCTTTAACTCAAATATCACTAATACATATAGCTCATTTGAGCATATATTCACATATCATTCCATCCATTCATAGTAAATAATCATCTTAGTAAGTTCATATAGATACTTACCTTCCATACGCACTTAGTGTACAAACCAAACGTACCTGAAAAGGATATACAATTCGCGTAATCATTCGTATCTCAGATTTGCCCGTTGAATCCTTCATAATCTAATAGGAATTTCAGAGTGCTCAAAATATTCATACAATGCCAACGTCCCAGACGTGGTCTTACATGTAATCAGATGTCGATGCCACTGTCCCAGACAGGGTTTTACACGAATCAATACGATGCCGATGTCCCAGACATGGTCTTATACGAAGTCTCAAATCAATGCCAATGTCCCAGACATGGTCTTAGATGATATCGCATAACAAACACCTATGTCATGACATACATATTTCCTATCTATTCCTAGGTTCTAACGAGACTTCTCGGACATTATCACTATGTTGATTCTATCTCGGAATTCATGATTACAACATCTCGTAAGCATTCATCATTATCAGTAGTCATATGAACATACATAATTCAATACAAATTCGTTTATTTGTATATTGACTTACCTCGGATTCAGATATTCGTTTGGACTCGTTTATTCGACTATCTTCGCTTTTCCGCAATCTAAGTCCGTTTTCTTTGGTTTTTGATCTATACATATTCAAATTTAACCTCTTATTTAACAACACATTCAATTCAATCCAAATTCACATATTTAGGGCTATTTGCAACTTAGCCCTCACATTTGCACACTGTATCAATTTAGTCCATTTTTCTCAAAACATCAAATATACCAAATCATCATTTAACCATGCTTAGCCGAATGTCCATATATCTCATACAAGTCCAAACATTTCATCAAATTCATAATTTAGTCCTTCAAAATACTATTTTCACAATTTAGCCCTAATTAGCTAAATTCATCAAAACTTCAAGAACAAAGCATATTCATTAAATACATATCTTTCGTATTTCTTTATTAAACATCACAAATCACATGAATTCATCAAAGTCTCATTTCACAAACATCATCAATTCTCAAAATTAATACATGGGTTTTGTAGCTCTCAAAGCAACGATTACAAAAACGTAGAAATTATCACAAACCGAAGTCAAAACTTACCTTAATTCAAGCTTGCAAGTGCCGAATGCCCTAGCTTCTTCTTTCTTTTTCTTTTGTTCAATATTTTGGAAAAAAGATGGATAAAATGGCTTATTATTCTAGCCTTTTGTGTTATTAACATCATATTTTTAATTTAGTTACTAAATTAGCCTTATACTTAACACAAATACTTGAAAATATTGAAGGCATTTAAGACCTTTATCCATCCACTATCTATATTTTGGCATAATAACAATATAAGGCCTCCACCTTAATAAGCCACAACACATAGGCACCTTAACATATAGCATACAACTTTCACATTTAATGCAATTCAATCCTTTTGTCAAATTAAACACACAGATGGACAAATTAACTTACGAAATTTTAACACATGCTTAATCACATATCAACGACACAGAAAATGATATTAAAATATTATAGGACTCGGATTTATGGTCCCGAAACCACTGTTCCGACTAGGGTACAAACCAGACTGTTACAATGACAAACAAGCCTACTACATGACATATAATCCAATATGAACATTACAAAAACTACCGAAAACAAGAGGATAGTGTGACTTCAGTGTTGATCTGACCGTCCAACCTTCAAAGAATCTACAAGAACAAAAAATAACACAAATAGGCTAATTGAAGCTTAGTAAGTTGACGTACAAAAATGATAAGCCTTACTGAAGTAATACAATAAATCATTCAATAATAACTCAACTACATGTGTTTCCTGTCATCCAAAATCTCAACCTAGTGAATTGCATAGTTCAATTCAAAGCTCAAATACATGTTATAACTATCAAAATCACTAAACAAGTTATGATTTAGAGATTTAAGATTTGATGAACGACTTACGGATATGAGTACATAGATATTCTAACCAAAACACACCAATCGCTCATAAGAGTTAATCCAACCGATAACACGTCAGATGCTCATAAGAGTTAATCCACTCGATAACACACTAGATGCTCATAAGAGCTAATCCACTCGATAACAAGCCAGATGCTCATAAGAGCTAGTCCAACCGAAAACATGCCAAAACAGGGAGTATAACATGAGAGTTTCCAACAAATGCTAAACCTCGGCCTACTCGAGAAAAATATATATCATTCCACAACAATCTCCACTTCAATCCCTTCATAACACGCCATAATTCGATTGTACTCTATCTCACGTTCATTTGATTCATGTATTGAAATTCATCAATACTTCTTAAATAACTTTACATCATCGATAAAAAAAAATTATAAATATTATATCATCACACATTTTGTTATATCTCTAAACTGGGTCTAATAGTTTCGGGTATGTTTTTCGAGTTTCGAGTGTGAAACTAGGAATTTATTGGGTTTCTAGTAATTTTTAATTTAATTTAAGAGGTTAATTCCATTTAAAATCGATCAAAAAATAATCTAAAAAATAAAAATATTTTTGAAAAATTAATTTTAAAGTAATTAAATAATTATTAGTGAAAATAATTAATTTGGGTCGAAAAAGAATTTTAAAATAATTTTTATTGGGGGTTAAATTGAGTTAATTTAAGTATTAATTAAATTGGGTTTAATTGTAAAATAACAGAAATTATGGGGTATTTATTTGGCAAATAAACCTGTAACGACCCGAATTTGGGCCTAGTAGAATTAGGCATATTGGGCCTTGGGCATGGGGGTGTTTAAAATTTTTGAAAATAAGAGAACGACATTAATGCAAGTTGGACCTATTAGGTGAGTGATTTTGGAAGGTTAGGGGGCTTCCATGAAGTCCCGGGATCAAACCTGGGCTTTAGGAAAATTTTTGTTTTAGGTGAATAAAACCCCTGGGAGTTAGTAGGTAGGCTTTAAGAATAAAATGTGGAGAAAAATATCACAAAAAGGGGGTTGTGGTCTAGTGGCAAATGACGCCACATGGGAGGCAAGGGAATGACACCACATAAGGAAGCAAGGGGTCCAAGGTTCAAGTCTTGGCGCTTGCATTTCATTTTGATTTATATTTAAGTGAACTTAGACTTTGGCCCATAGACTTATACTTAGTTGCGCATGATTTTAGACACAAGAGGAGCTTGTGGCCTAGTGGCTAGCAGCGTGGATTAAGTTACAGGAGAGCCTGAGTTCGAATCCCATCGCAAGCAAAAAGGGATATTTATTTTGCTAAGTTGGGACGGCTAGAGTTTGTGTTGGAATTAAACTCTACTGAAGGAGGGATCCCACATCGGGAAGCTAGCAAGAGGGAAGGTGAGAAGCTGGCTTTAAATAGAGCAATCTATGAGGACAGTAAGCATACATGGGTTGGCGTTTGGGCATAGGAGTGTTCGGAGCACGGATCAACTCCAGATACCTATCAAGTGTGTATTTCGCACTACTCTAGTTATAGAGCGGCAAATGCCGAAATGCCGGTCATACGGCAATGGTAGCCACACGAGCGTACGAGCGCATGTGTGGGGGCTTCGACGTGATAGTTGAGGCCATCATGAGTGTTCTTGTGGGTTTAGGCTGTTTGGGCCTCGATGGGCCGAAATGGGCATGTGGGGCTAATAGGTCTGTGGGCCCATATGAATAAATTGTATGATTGTGTAGTAGATATTGGACTAGACTATGTGAATCTCATATCTGTGGCTAGATTTGGGCTAAATGTGCCACACGAGCGTGTGGATCCACTTGGGCTGAGAATGGGCCTTAGGCCCATTTGCATCATTATCTCTGTTTGGAATACTTGAGTCGCTCGAGGCAACTGTGGACCTTCTAAGGGGTTAACAAAATTACCGAAAGACCCCTAATTTGTGAAATCACTAAAATACCCCTAGTTTACAAAATTACTGAAATAACCTTGGTTTACAAAATTACTGAAATACCCTTAGTTTACAAAATTACTGAAATAACCTTGGTTTACAGAATTACTAAAATACCCTTAGTTTATGAAATTACCGAAATACCCTCAATTTACGAAATTATCGAAATACCCTTAGTTTGCAAAATTATTAAAATACCCTTGGGTTGCAAAATTATCGAAATACCCCTGGTTTGCAAAATTACCGAAATACCCCTGGTTTGCAAAATTACTAAAATACCCTCTATGGGTAAAGTTACCAAAATACCCTCGACGGGCAAATTTACCGAGATGCCCTTACGAGGCAAAATGATCGTTTTACCCCTAACCGATTAAATGACCGTTGTACCCTCGGTGTAGTACTAGTGTTGTAGGTGTTAATTGTATGATTGATTATGTTTGAGATGCACTGCATACATGGATTAGTTATGAGTAGAATTATCGAAATACCCTTGACTAATTTGACTAATTTGACTGTGATTGTATAACTATGAGTTTAACTGACTTGACTGTGGTCGTGTGTCTGATATGTTGTTAATATATGTTTAGATGACTGTTACTGAGCATGGCCATTTTGCATACATGTGTAATGATTGAGCATGACATACACGACATATTGCGTGGGGTTGGGATTTGTATTTTGGAGGAAGTACTGTACTGGTGGCTATGCCACGTTTTACTGATTTAGTGGCTTTGCCACCTATACTGATTCTAGTAGCTCAACCACGTATACTGTTACTGGTAGCTTTGCTGGGTTGATATTAGCAGCTCGGCTGCGCTCTTGGTGTGTAGGGCTGGGTGGGTCGGCTTGGTCCACACATGGTGTGTAGGGTTGGTACGGGTGGTGTGTTGGCTGGACTGGGTTGGGATGCATCCTCATACTATTGCATATCTGTTTATGAGATCTATCACTGTACTGGGCTTAGGCCGCTTGTTCTGTTATTGGTTTGGGCTAGGCCCAATTGATACTGTTATGGGCTATGACCCAAATAATTTCGTAGTGGGCTTTGACCCACGTATGCTCTGATCTGTACTGTACTGTGACTGTTGAAAGGGCTTTGACCCAGACTGTTTAGGTTTTTGCTTCTGTATACTGACTGTTACTCTGGTAAGGGGATTACACACTGAGTTTTCATAAACTCACCCCATTTTTAACTGTGCAGGTAATCCTCAGCCTTAGACAGATTGGAGCTGCGAGGGACTCGGAGGTGACTACACGTCCGATTAGCTTTAAAGTGCACATCCTATTTTTTTTTTAAATTTAATTTGTTGGGTTATAAATTTTGCAATAAGGCCTTAAGATTTCTAAACTTTAAGTTTTGGGATTTTATTGATTGTTTTATAATTTCTAGAAGTAGAACACGATTATTCGAAAATAACTACTGTTTTTCAAAATATCACATTCTGCAACTATTTTAAATTAAGCTTTCTGCAACAAACAAGGTTTTAAAGATAATAATGTTTTCCAAGAATGATTTCTAGTAAACCATTAAAAATAAGCAAGCGAAATCTGAGGTTTTGAATAGCAGAAAGTTTTAAGTTGTAAGAATCGTTTCTAATGAAAGCATGGTTTTCAAAAAACTCTTCAATGTGACACGCCAGATTCGGGCCTAACTTTTAGGCCGGGTTTGGGGTGTTACAAAACCTTAAAATTTGGAATTTTTGAGGGAAAAGATTAAATGGTAAAACAAGGAAAATGTGGAAGTGGCCATTAGGCAAATTTCCCAATTTTTAAATTTTGGTGGGTTGTTTTAGCTTTAAAAACAATGCATCTAGCCTACTTTTCAAGCCATTTACATCATATTAGAGAGCTATAAATTTCATTTTCTTTGCATGGTTTTAAAGATTTATCGTTAGAGAATAAATTCAAATAATTTCCTTCTCAAAATACTCTCTCTTTTCACCCGAAATTATTCACAAAAGTAGTAAAAAATATTCTAAAAATTTTCAAGATTCTTGAATCAAGATTTTCAATCAAATGATTTAGAATGAATCAAAGGTAATTATCGTTTCTAGACTTATTTTTATGATGATTAGAAACATTTTTACATGATTTGAGAGTCAATTACATGATTTTTTTACCAATGTCATCTTCTTCAAAAGCTTAAGGTGCTTTAATGGTGGATCTTTAATTTTGAGAGAAAATCTACAAATCAATGGATGTTCCAACTCAAAATGGATCTATCAGAAAGTTTTTGGTTTTATTTATCAAAATTAAACATGATTTGTGAGGTAATTTGAAGAAATTCGAATTTCATCATCTTCATGAATTAATTTTCTAGATTTTTGTGAAGTTGATTTAAATGTGAAATTGATGCTTAGTTTATATGTATTTGGTTTAGTGTTGATGTTTGGAAGTGATTAGGAGGGCTAGAGAGGTCAATTTTTTGAGGAATCGAATTTTCGACTTGATGTTACAAATCCGGTAAGGTACTTTCGTGAGTGAAATTCGATGAGTACAATTAATTAAAATTTATGTTTAATATAGTTTTGGAAAGGTGGTAATGCCTATTTTTTCTCTGTTAAACCTCCGAATCTTGAAGAGGATTGAGATAACAGGAATTGAAGCTTGAAATTTCCTAGTTGATTACTTGTTATGGTAGAAAAAAATTTGTGTGGTGAGTGTTTCTAAGGGTGATTTGTTAAATTGACCCTCAATTATGTTTAATTAGAAGCTTAACTAATTATTACAATTAATTAATTATGGTTGAATGGTTAATTTTTGCAAGATTGATAGTAAATGTGCAATATATTGAATTTGTATGAAAAAAAATGGTAAGTGAGTCTTTATTTTGGGTGGTGTTGTGTTAATTAATTGGTTTAATTTTAAGGATAAATTAAAGCATGTGTACTGAAATATTTTATTAGGATATGTTGGTGTTATATTGGATAATTGAATATGGGAAATTGGTGTATGGATTGCTTGATTTTATTGGATACTAAGTGGCTATGTTACAAGCTATACATAATCATTTTGTCACGTTAAATTGAGCATAATAAATACTGATTTATTTGCTATGTTTGATTGAATATATTGGCAACATGCATGGTGGATCCATTGTGTAACACCCCAAACCCGGCCCACGAGCCACGGCCGAATTCAGAATGCCACTGCGGAAAACATTTGAAAAGATTTTGACTTAAAAGTAAAAACATAAAAATTTATTGGCTTTAATAAAACGTTGTATATTTAAAATTCCAAATAAAATCAAGTTGTTACAAATTCTTCGATTTAAAACTTTAACATATATCTTTAAGATATGAGTTGCTAAAAATAAAACATTTCCAAATAATAAAAATTGTCAATCCACCTTAAAACATAGTAATAACCTTCAAATCCTTTAAATGGCCCTTATTACAATAACAAATATTCGCAAATACTGAAAATATAAAATTGTATAAAATAAGGAAAATAACTTCTGCATGGGCCACCTCGTATCCACTCCAACCCGGTCCAAGCATCACGTATCACCTGCGATGTTGGTAAAAATTTGGGTGAGTCAATCAGACTCAGTGTGTAATTATTTCACATGTCCCCATATATGGGCTTGGCCCATATCCACACAGTCCACACACATAAATATGCAAAATGAAGCCCAGCCCAACCTAGTATCCATCCGCTACACACCCCCGTACCTGCCGCACACACTAGGGGATTACTAAATCGCCCTCCAACCGCTACACACCTACCTGGCAGACCTGCTGCTCAAGGCCGTGGCTAAGCCACCGATCACCTAAGTGACCCCATATGTCGATATCCACGAGGTGACTCGAGGTCATCCTCAGTCCACGGTGATGCACACAGCTATCATCCGCCAAGATGTGGCACCTAGCTAACACCTCACCTTGATGAAGCACATAGCTAACATCAAGCGCCAATGTAGCACAAGGCTAACATCAGACCACGTACATAATGTACACCCTGTCTGAAACACCCCAAACCTGGCCCACGAGCCTCGACCAGATCTGGTATGTTCCTCGAATAAAAACTGTTCAAGTTCTTTGAAAATCTTTAAGTCAATTTTGAAAAACTCGATTTGGGTTGGGCTCAAGTTAGAAACCAATTTATTTTTTTGAAGTATAAGTTTGATAAAAAGTTCATTGCTGAGTTTCAAGATATTAAGTTAAAAGATATGTCAAATTATGGGTTTTATAATTAAAATCATATGAATTTAAGCGTCAAAACATTTAGGGCTTATTCTCAAATAAAAGTCACTTAGTCTTTATTTTGATTAAAAGTTCGTATCATAATAAAATAATTTAACGTGCATGCATAAGATAAAGTTCACACTAAGGCCTTATTACATCAAAACAATCCCACATTAAATTTAAAATACTTAAAATAAAAAGAGTCCAAAACAAAGTAAAATCTGAACTTCACATGGCCACCACTAAGCTCCTGCCGACCCAGTCCATCACTGATCGTCACCTGGAAGGAAATATTCCCCAACGGGGTGAGTCAAACAGACTCAATGTGCAACCAACACTAAAATTTAACAATTCAGGCATACATTATCTTATCACATACATATTCATATAACAGATAGGAAATAATGATGCAACCCGAACCCAAACCTATATGCCAACAGCTACACATCACCCGTACCATCCTGCACACCGTGGGGACAACTAAGTCAACCCTCCATCCGCTACACACCACGAAGGCAGTCGCTGCAGTCGACGTGCTCATCGCCCTTATAAAATTCGTGGCATAGCCACCAGATTAAATAATTGTGACCGAAGTCACCACATTCAAATAATGTGACCGAGGTCACCACATTCAGATATCGTGACATAAGTCACCACATTCAATTCCCCTTTCATAATATCGCATATGCCCCATGTCATGCAATTACTCATTATTCAGATCATAACCCTTATTCACATTCTTATTGTAATCCTAGTAGAAGTAGGAAAAACGTACCTGAGTACTTTGTACCATAACATGGTACCTTGGCCATATTCACATTCTTATAAACATGTTCATATTAAGTGTTGCCATAAAAATTAAAAGATAGTGTGGGGTACACACCTGATCCACTTAGCGGTTCACTTAAATCCCGAAAAGCTTGATCTAATGCCTTAGATCTTAAATCCCTACATTCGGGCAACCTTAATATGTTAGCACAAAGCCTATTCGGCTATACGACCAAATCCCAGTAGGATTAGTACACTTAAAACCTACCTTGCTGCCGATTTCTCTATTAATCAAATCCCGAAATCGTTGCTATGTTTCTTCTTGTATTCGGCCAAGCACTAAATCTCATCATAGGTTAGTTTCGGCTTTTTAAACAAACAAGAATTAGATCTAAATACCGAAATAGGCCTTGGTCGAATGTCTAAGTACACTTACCTTACGATTTTCAAATCCCGAAAAGTATTCCTTGCCTTAGGTGTCTGTCGAATTCCTTAAAAACCACATGTTAGATCAACTTCCAACATTTAATCACAACCAATGGCCCTTGGCCGAATGTCAAATATGACTTACCTTAAAACCTTTAAAATCCCGAAAGATCCTTCCTAGCAGTCGACAGTTGGCCACTCTCGAAGCCTCCTTCCAAGTTTCGGCTAGAACAATAATGGGGTGAAGTTTCCTAGTTTCGGCTTTAATCTTAGAAGAAAAAGAATGGAAATCAAATGACCGTTGACCCTTACCCTTAATGCACAAGTCGACAACACTTCTTCTTGATACCCCTTGAGATATTCGGCTATAGGCTAGAAAGAGCTTGATTCCGACTTCCTTGAATAATCGGCTATGGTCTTAAAAAGGCTTACTTTCGGCTTTTGGATGGTATGAGGGAATCGGCTAGGGGTTGTCTTTGGGGTTTCGGCTTTTGATGAATTGAAACAAAGAAGAAGAAGAATAGAGATGAAGGATTCGGCAATGGTGAGTCTTTGAGAGGGAGCTTGCGATTTTGTCAAAAAAGAAAATAGTGAATATGACAAGAGAATTTCGGTAGAGTCTTCAAAAGAAAAAAAAAGAAACAAATGGCCTTTCTTCATCCTTTTTGGCCGAAAATACTACACTTAGTTCCCCCTAGTCGGCCAACTCTCTCTATTTTGATAATTTTATCTCCTTAATTATCACTTTATTCAATAATAGAATTAATCCCTCAATTATCTCTTATCTCTAAAAAAAATACCAATAATAATCCCTCATTTATCCACCTATTTGCCGAATTTTAACAAAAATAAAACACCTCCCTTTAGTGCCTTAAAGCCGTCCACTTCTCCCTCTTAATGCCGAAAAATAAAAGCTCCTTTTTGTTTTCCTTGTGGCTCGAACCTAGGCCCATTTGCATATCTTGTGGCTTCACTTACCTGGGCCTTAAGTGGCGCCTCCAAGCCACTTTAACAAGCTAATTCTGTGTCATATTTCCTCTAAAAATTTTCTTAAGACCACCTTGCCTTAGTTCCTTCTTTTTAAGCTCAAAACTTAATATTTTCCTAAGACATTTCTTTACATTTCCGAGGTTCTAAAGATGCACCCAACACATTCATAACACATAAGGCATACTATTTCATATAATTAAGCATAAATGCATAAGCCCATTTTCAGGATATTACAGTTCTACCCCCTTAAAATAATTTCGTCCTCGAAATTACCTAACTGAAATAGGTGAGGGTATTGCTGTTGCATTGCCTCTTCTGGCTCCCATGAAGCTTCTTCCGATCCATGATTTCTCCATAACACTTTGACTAACGGTACTGATTTCCGTCGTAAACTTTCACATCTCGTTCTAGGATCTGAATCGGCTCTTCCTCGTAGGACAGATCTGGCCTTAGCTCCACTTCTTCAATCGGAACTACATGAGATGGATCCGATCGATAACGACATATCATGGACACATGGAATACGTCGTGCATCCGCTTTAATTCCGGTGGCAACTCTAACTGATATGCCATTGGTCCAACTCGCTTCAAAACCTTATAAGGTCCTATAAACCTTGGGCTTAACTTCCCTTTGCGACCAAATCTCATTACCTTCTTCCAAGGCGACACTTTGAGAAATACTTGATCTCCCACATCAAATTCTATTTCCTTCCGCTTGAGATCCGCGTACGACTTCTGCCTATCAGATGCTTCCTTCAACCGTGCCCAAATTATCTCAACCTTTTCCTTGGATTCTGCCACTAACTCTGGACCCAAAACTCGATGTTCCCCTAATTCCGTCCAACACGTCGGAGTGCGACACTTCCACCCATACAGTGCTTCATACGGTGCCATCCGAATACTAGCTTGATAGCTGTTGTTGTAGGCAAATTCTGCTAAAGGCAAAAAGTCCTCCCAACTTCCTCTGAAGTCTATCACACAGCCTCTCAACATATCCTCCAACACTTGGATTACTCGCTCAGATTGCCCGTCTGACTGTGGACGAAAAGCTGTAGCAAAATCCAATTTGGTGCCTAAAGCTTGATGTAGCGCTTTCCAAAATCGAGACGTAAACCTTAGGTCCCTATTCGAAATGATCGATAATGGAATTCCATGCAACCTTACAATCTCCGCCACATATAACTTCGCCAACTTTTGCAGAGACAACTCTCATCGGAATGAAATGCGCTGACTTAGTCAACCGATCCACTATCACCCATACCGAGTCCTTCTTAGTAGATGTAAGGGGAAACCCACTAACGAAGTCCATGGTAATTCTCTCCCACTTCCACTGCGAAATCATTATCGGTTGAAGTAGTCCTAACGGAACTTGGTGTTCAGCCTTAACTTGCTGACACGTCAAACATCTGCCTACAAATTCAGTAACTTCTCTCTTAAGACCAGGCCACCAAAACTGTTCTCTTAAGTCTCTGTACAACTTACTTCATCCAGGATGCATAGCATAAGGGCTACTATGCGATTCCTGAAGAATTCTCTGTCTTAGCTCCGGATCCTTAGGCATACAGACTTTACCCTTGAAGCACAATACTCCCTCGTCATTAATACCATAATCTTCTCATTCTCCATTCTGTACTTGCTGTAGCTTAGCACTTAACTCATCATCAACCAACTGTCCCTCTTTCACTTCATTCAACCATGTCGACTTAACTTGCAGCTCTGCCAGCAGACTTCCATCATCATATAAACTCAGATGCGCGAACATTGCCCTCAGATCCGACACAACCTTCCGACTTAGAGCATCTGCCACTACATTCGCCTTGCCCGGATGATACTCTATTGAACAGTCATAGTCCTTCAGTAACTCCACCCACCTTCGCTGTCTCAAGTTTAACTCCTTCTGAGTCAACAGATACTTAAGGCTCTTGTGGTCCGTGTAGATCACCGACTTTTCCCCATAAAGATAATGCCTCCACACCTTAAGAGCAAAGACCACTGCCGCCAATTCCAAATCATGAGTTGGGTAGTTAACCTCGTGTGGCCTTAACTGTCGAGACACATAAGCGACTACTTTCCCATCTTGTATTAGTACGCATCCCAATCCGGTATGGGAAGCATCACAATACACCACGAAATCCTTTCCTGCCTCCGGCTGAATCAAAATCGGAGCTTCAGTCAAAACCCTCTTAAGCTTCTCAAAACTCTCCTGTTGCTTATCCGTCCAAACAAAAGGTACTTCCTTCCTCAATAACTTCGTCAAAGGTGCAGCAGTCGACGAAAACCCTTCCACAAACCTTCTGCAGTAGCCTGCCAATCCCAAGAAACTACGAATCTCAGCCACAGACCTGGGTGGTTTCCAATCCAACACCGCCTCAATCTTCCTAGGATCCACCCTTATTCCCTCTGCAGACACCACATGTCCTAAAAATGCAACCTCCTTAAGCCAAAATTCACACTTGCTGAATTTGGCATAGAGCTTCTTCTCCCTTAACACTTCTAACACTATCCGGAGATGCTCATCATGCTCCTCTTCAGACTGGGAATACACCAAGATATTGTCGATAAACACCACGACGAACCTATCCAAGTAAGGTTGAAAAACCCGGTTCATCATATCCATGAACGCAGTTGAGGCGTTCGTCAAACCAAATGGCATTACAACAAACTCAAAATGCCCATATCTTGTCCGAAAAGCTATCTTATGGATATCCCCTTCCTTCACCTTCAGCTGATGATATCCCGACCTTAGATCTATCTTCGAAAACACCGCTGCCCCCTTAAGCTGATCGAACAAGTCGTCAATCCTCGGCAAAGGATACTTGTTCTTGATGGTCAGCTTATTCAACTGACGATAATCTATGCACATACGCATAGTTCCGTCCTTCTTCTTCACGAACAAGACCGGTGCTCCCCATGGAGACATACTGGGTCGGATAAACCCACGATCAAGCAATTCTTGGATTTGAGCCTTGAGCTCAACCAACTCCTTTGGTGCCATTCTGTACGGAGCGATTGACACAAGAGCTGTTCCCGGCAGCAAGTCGATTCCAAACTCCACCTCCCTATCCGGGGGTATTCTAGGTAATTCCTCCGGAAAGACATCCGCAAAGTCCCTTACCGTTCTAACTCCACTAGCACCTTCTTCCTTTCCATCTAACGCACTTACTAAGGCTAAGAACGCCTTGCACCCTTTACGAACCATCTTTTCAGCCTTTAGCGCCGAAACTACATTAGACAAGTAGTTTATTCTTTCTCGTATCATAATGACCACCTCATCCTCCGGGGTCCTTAATTCCATTCGCTTAGCTGCACAGTCCAACATAGCCCGATGTTCCACTAGCTAGTCCATACCAAGTATGAGGTCGAATTCTCCGAAGGGAAGTTCCATTAAGTCGTCAGAAAACACTACTCCTAGAATTTCTAGGGGCACTTTCCGAAAGAGCTTATTCACCACTACAGTTTGACCTAGTGGGCTTACTACAGTCATCTCCCTATCAGAAAGTTCAAAGGCTATGTCTAGAGTTTCAACTACTCTATATGCAACATACGAATGGGTCGAGCCCACATCAATCAGAGCAAAATAAGGCTTGCCAAAGAAACGTACCAGTTATGACGTCCGATGCGTCTCCATCTTCCTTACGGCGAACCGCATATACCAAGCCCGGTTGCCTTTCTCAGTGTTATTAGCACCTCTGCCAGGTGTTCCACGTCCTCTTCCAGCGCCATTACCTCGGCCATTCGGACCACGACCTCGCTGAGGCTGCTGTCCACCTCTACCAGCTTGATTAACATTCTGAGCTACTGGTCTATTCCCATCCAGCCTCATTGGACAGTCCTTAATCATATGGTCCTTGGACCCACACTTAAAACATTCTCTAGTCTTTTTCCAACACTCTCCTAAGTGTTTCTTCCCACACTGATCACAAGTACGATATTGCCCTCTTGTAACATCCCGAAATTGGGCTTAGGAGAATTGAGCCCAATGGGCCTTAGGCATAGTAGCGTTTAAATTTTTTGAGAACGGCATTAATGCAAGTTAGACTTAATAGATAAGTGATTTTGAAACGTTAGAGGGCTTCTATGAAGTCCCGAGATCAAATATTGGCTTTGGGGAAATTTTGGTTTTAGGTGGAAAAAACCCTAGAAGTTGGCAGGTAGGCCTTAAGAATAAAATATGGAGAAAAATGGCACAAAAGGAGTGTGTGGTGTAGTGGCAAAGTGACGCCACTTAGGGGACAAGGGAGTGACGCCACAAGGAAGGAAGGAGGTCTAAGGTTCAAGTCTTGGCTTTTGCATTTTGGTTTCTTTTTACTTGGATCTTAGAATTTGGGCCATAGTTTATATTTAGTTGCGCATAGTTTAAGACACAAGAGGAGCTTGTGGCCAAGTGGTTAGCGACGTGGATTATGTTGCAAGGGAGCCTGGGTTCGAATCTCGTGAGAAGCAATGGAGTATTTATTTTGCGGATTGGACGGCAAGAGTTTCAGTTGAATTTAAACTCTACTGACGAAGGGATCCCACATCGGAAAGACATAAAGAATGAAAGTGAAGAGCTAGCTATATAAAGAGCATTCCAGGAGGAGGGTTAACATAACTTGGTGGGCGTTTGCGCACAGGAGTGGTCGGAGCGCGGATTAGCATCAGACTCCTATCAGGTGTGTGTGTACTTCTCTACTCTAGTTGTAGAGCGGCAAATGCCGAAGTGCCGGTCACGGCAATAGTAGCCACACGAGCGTGCGAGCGCACGTGTAGGGCTTCGACGCGATAGTTGAGGCCATCAATAGTATTCTTGTGGGTTGGGGCTGCTCGGGCCTCGATGGGTCGAAGTGGGCCCAATGGGCCTGTGGGCCCATATGAGTAAATTGTATGATTGTTTAGTATATGTTGAACTAGACTAGGAGGAACTTATATACGTGGCTAGATTTGTGCTAGGTGGGCCACACGAGCGTGTGGGCCTGGATGGGCCGAAATCGGGTTTTAGGCCCAATTGTCCGGTACGACCGGAAATGGTAGCTGAGCCGCTAGTGGCGACATTATGCCTTCGAAAAGGCCATTGCAGGTGCGAATTTACAAAAATACCCTTGGTGGGTAAATTACAAAAATACCCTTGGTAGGTAAAATTACGATTATACCCTTAGAGGTTGATTAGCTTGATTTTGTTGTTTTATGTCTATCTGATTATGATGGTAACTCATGTTATTCTTATATTTGATATATGTTTTGCATACATGACACATTGCATATATCTGAATAATATGTATGTTGCATGGGCATATAGGTGATATGATATGAAAGGGGAAGTGTTCCGGTGGTTTTTACCACATTATCCGGTGACTTATGTCACATATTATGTATCCGGTGACTTATGTCACATATTATGATTCCGGTGACTCTGTCACATTATCTGGTGGCCATGCCACGATTATAAGGGCGATGTGCAGTTGACTGCAGCGACTGCCTTCGATGGTGTGTAGCGGATGGAGGGTCGATTTAGTAATCCCCACGGTGTGATTGGCAGGTACGGGTGGTGTGTAGAGGATGGATACCTAGGTGGGTTCGGGATTGCATTTTCATTCTTATATGTACATGTGATTTAATATGCTATGGTTCGATATGCTATGTTATGGGCTTATGGCCGAATATGACTAGAGAATGGGTTTTGCATCATTTGGCATGTGCTATCTGCTATACTGTGATGTTAGGGCTACGGCCCGATTCGATTTATGTGGGCTTCGGCCAAGTATGTTATTGTGAGGGCTAAGGCCCAATCTGCTTCTGTGGGCTTAGGCCCAGTTATCACTCGTAAGGGGAAACACACACTGAGTTTTCGTAAACTCACCTCCTCTTTTTAAATGTTTCAGGTAATCATTAGACCGCGGATTTGGGGAGCCGAGGCAGACTTGTGGTGGCCCTGCAATGTTTTCTCGTAAACTCGGTTCTTTTATTTAAACTTACTTTTAATTTTGGGATTTTGATATGTAATAAGGCCCTTGGTATTTTATTTGGTTTTAGCTGTCAATTTGGTTACTGTTTACTATTTAACGTTCAATATGGGATTTTCCTGAAATGATAATAAACCGTTTTTATTCAAAATTACTTAAACTCGATTTTCACAACAAATACAATTTTATTCAAATTAATAACAACTTTGTAAAGTGGGCATTGAATGAACTGGCTTTTATAAACAAACCACAAAACGCGGAGTTTCAAAAAGAATACGAACTTTTTAACAAACGCACAGTTTTTAAACAACCCTTTTATGTGACATGCCAGATTCGGTCGTAACGTTTAGGCCGGGTTTGGGGTGTTACACCTCCGGTACCAGCTTGCTGACCTCGCGGCCCATCAGCTCTAGGCCTTTTCTGAGCATTCCCAGATGATCCTGATGGCCTAAATCCTCTTTTCTGCTTATTCCGGTCAGAGTGCTGCCTTACAGAGTCCTCAATCCCTTCCGCTATCTTAGCTTTCTCGACTAACGCAGAAAACTCCCGCTCTTGATGTGGGGCAACTAACAACCTCAGATCATCCCTTAGTCCGTCCTCAAACCGGACACATCGCTCATGTTCTGTAGCCACTACTCCTCGAGCATACCGGCTCAACCTCAGGAATTCAGCTTCGTACTCCGCTAGAGACTTATTCCCTTGAACCAGCCCTAGAAAAGCCTTCCTCTGCGCATCAGTATATCTGGTTCCAACATACTTCTTTTGATATGCCGCCTTAACATATTCCCAAGTCAAGTCCTCAGCTGTGGCACCATCCCTAACTGTGAGCCACCACTGATACGCTTCATCGCGTAGTAGCGCCACCACTCCTTTTAGCTTCTCATCAGGGGTCAGATCTAACTCATCCATAATCCATTCCGTTGCTTCCAGCCAATATTCAGCTGTACTGGGTGCCACACCAGATACTCCTCGAAACATTTCAGCCCCATTGGCTCGGAGTCGCTCGGGTACAGATTTCCGAGCTCTCGTCTTCCCATCTGCGCCAGTCACCAATTCAAGAACTCGCAGCACAGCCTGCGATACAGCATCATCCCCCGTCTGATCTTGCCATTCAGCACCAACAGCTGGTGGTGGTGGTGGCGGTGGTACCTCATTATCAGACCCTTGACCCGATCTAACTGGTTCCGACACCGTCATTCTTCCTCTACCACGTCCACGTCGACCGCGTTCTCTAGAATTCATATCTAACGATTGCGCTTTAATCTGATTTAAGAAAGTTTTATGAATTAATCCTTGTTTCACTGATTATTCGCTAAGAATTTTATGGAAAGAGCTTAATAGAGATTCTTTTGATCATTCCAAGTCTTAAGTCTTCTATCCTAATTCACAGAAAAGCACATCCATTCCATAGTATCTCCCATACACATTCACTCTTCGGACATTTCTGTCCGTTCCTAACCCAGGGGTATTTTCGTCATTTGTCCTATAGGGGTATTTTGGTAATAAATCAGGGTCAATTTGAAAATTACAAAAGTCATTTCAAAATTTTCCAAACTCATGGGTATTTTGGAAGAAAGATTTTCCAAATCAGGGGTATGGTTAAAATTTCAGAAAGCAGGGTCATTTTGGTAATTTTGGTAAACCAGGGGTAATTTCGTAAATTTTTTTTAAAATCGGGGTATTTTGGATTTTTTGCAAAATAGGATTTTTAAATACTTTTACAAAGTAAGGAAATTTTATTGAAATCAAGGGTAATAAGGTAATTTTAAAACCAAGGGCATTTTTGTAATTTTACCACTAAGGGTATTTTAGTAATTTTTCGTAAATCAAGAATATTTCAGAAAATTTTATAGGATCGTGGTTGCAAGTCAAAAGGGTAATTTGAGAGTTTTAAAACTAGGTTTTTATGAAAATACGGCTAGTTCCCTTTCGGGTTTTAGTTAGGGGTTTAGCCCATGAATAAGTCCTCTTGGTTAGGGTGAACCGAAGCTACGCATTCGAGTGGAGAGGAGGTGAGTCACGCAGACTGCTTAAATACCAAGCTCCCACCGAATATCAATCCTAGACATGCGCACAATGGTTGCCACACCCTAACTCGGTGACTTATGCATAGGTTTGTTTAATTAGGCATTTAAGTCTTATGAAATTTGTTGAGGTAAACTAGTCCTAGGGTTCAAGTACCTATCATGCTAATCTACGTTCTATTCCATTTCTACCCTTCTACAAATATAAATCACACAAGGGATAGGGGTACTTACCTGGTGGACTTCGGGTAGGAGACTTAGGTGCTATGCCAGAAACGTGCTACTTTCACAAAATTCTTTTGGGCTTAACTTTGAAAACATTTTTGGGTCTTAACCCAAGGCCGAGAGTTTAAAACTGGGCTCTGATACCAAACTGAAACACCCCAAACCTGGCCCAGGAGCCTCGACCAGATCTGGTATGTTCCTCGAATAAAAACTGTTCAAGTTCTTTGAAAATCTTTAAGTCAATTTTGAAAAACTCGATTTGGGTTGGGCTCAAGTTAGAAACCAATTTATTTTTTGAAGTATAAGTTTGATAAAAAGTTCATTGCTTAGTTTCAAGACATTAAGTTAAAAGATGTGTCAAATTATGGGTTTTATAATTAAAATCATATGAATTTAAGCGTCAAAACATTTAGGGCTTATTCTTAAATAAAGTCACTTAGTCTTTATTTTGATAAAAAGTTCGTATCATAATAAAATAATTTAACGTGCATGCATAAGATAAAGTTCACACTAAGGCCTTATTACATCAAAACAATCCCACATTAAATTTAAAATACTTAAAATAAAAAGAGTCCAAAACAAAGTAAAATCTGAACTTCACATGGCCACCACTAAGCTCCTGCCGACCCAGTCCATCACTGATCGTCACCTGGAAGGAAATGTTCCCCAACGGGGTGAGTCAAACAGACTCAATGTGCAACCAACACTAAAATTTAACAATTCAGGCATACATTATCTTATCACATACATATTCATATAACATATAGGAAATAATGATGCAACCTGAACCCAAACCTATATGCCAACCGCTACACATCACCCGTACCATCCTGCACACCGTGGGGACAACTAAGTCAACCCTCCATCCGCTACACACCACGAAGGCAGTCGCTGCAGTCGACGTGCTCATCGCCCTTATAAAATTCGTGGCATAGCCACCAGATTAAATAATTGTGACCGAAGTCACCACATTCAAAAAATGACCGAGGTCACCACATTCAGATATCGTGACATAAGTCACCACATTCACTTCCCCTTTCACAATATCCCATATGCCCCATGTCATGCAATTACTCATTATTCAGATCATAACCCTTATTCACATTCTTATTGTAATCCTAGTAGAAGTAGGAAAAACGTACCTGAGTACTTTGTACCATAACATGGTACCTTAGCCATATTCACATTCTTATAAACATGTTCATATTAAGTATTGCCATAAAAATTAAAAGATAGTGTGGGGTACACACCTGATCCACTTAGTGGTTCACTTAAATCCCGAAAAGCTTGATCTAATGCCTTAGATCTTAAATCCCTACATTCGGCCAACCTTAATATGTTAGCACAAAGCCTATTCGGCTATACGACCAAATCCCAGTAGGATTAGTACACTTAAAACCTACCTTGCTACCGATTTCTCTATTAATCAAATCCCAAAATCGTTGCTATGTTTCTTCTTGTATTCGGCCAAGCACTAAATCTCATCATAGGTTAGTTTCGGCTTTTTAAACAAACAAGAATTAGATCTAAATACCGAAATAGGCCTTGGCCGAATGTGTAAGTACATTTACCTTACGATTTTCAAATCCCGAAAAGTATTCCTTGCCTTAGGTGTCTGTCGAATTCCTTAAAAACCACATGTTAGATCAACTTCCAACATTTAATCACAACCAATGGCCCTTGGCCAAATGTCAAATATGACTTACCTTAAAACCTTTAAAATCCCGAAAGATCCTTCCTAGCAGTCGACAGTTGGCCACTCCCGAAGCCTCCTTCCAAGTTTCGGCTAGAACAATAATGGGGCGAGGTTTCCTAGTTTCGGCTTTAATCTTAGAAGAAAAAGAATGGAAATCAAATGACCGTTGACCCTTACCCTTAATGCACAAGTCGACAACACTTCTTCTTGATACCCCTTGAGATATTCGGCTATAGGCTAGAAAGAGCTTGATTCCGACTTCCTTGAATAATCGGCTATGGTCTTAAAAAGGCTTACTTCCAGCTTTTGGATGGTATGAGGGAATCGGTTAGGGGTTGTCTTTGGGGTTTCGGCTTTTGATGAATTGAAACAAAGAAGAAGAAGAATAGAGATGAAGGATTCGGCAATGGTGAGTCTTTGAGAGGGAGCTTGCGATTTTGTCAAAAAAGAAAATAGTGAAGATGACAAGAGAATTTCGGCAGAGTCTTCAAAAGAAAAGAAAAAGAAACAAATGGCATTTCTTCATCCTTTTTGGCCGAAAATACTACACTTAGTTCCCCCTAGTCGGCCAACTCTCTCTATTTTGATAATTTTATCTCCTTAATTATCACTTTATTCAATAATAGAATTAATCCCTCAGTTATCTCTTATCTCTAAAAAAAAAAATACCAATAATAATCCCTCATTTATCCATCTATTTGCCGAATTTTAACAAAAATAAAAGACCTCCCTTTAGTGCCTTAAAGCCGTCCACTTCTCCCTCTTAATGCCGAAAAATAAAAGCTCTTTTTTGTTTTCCTTGTGGCTCGAACCTAGGCCCATTTGCATAGCTTGTGGCGTCACTTACCTAGGCCTTAAGTGGTGCCTCCAAGCCACTTTAACAAGCTAATTCTGTGTCATATTTCCTCTATAAATTTTCTTAAGACCACCTTGCCTTAGTTCCTTCTTTTTAAGCTCAAAACTTAATATTTTCCTAAGACATTTCTTTACATTTCCGAGGTTTAAAAGATGCACCCAACACATTCATAACACATAAGGCATACTATTTCATATAATTAAGCATAAATGCATAAGTCCATTTTCAGGATATTACACTGTCCTTCAATAATCATGTCCCAATCCCCATGCATATATATATATCATGATGAAAATATCATTCAATAGAGTGTACAACACATGCTTATCACCATTTCACATATTCATCAGTGATCATTTAATATCATAAAAACACTGACCTGATTATTCAATCACCCACCTTGGGTATCCACCATCTTAGCCCTTATTTCGGTTACCATACATATCATATACATATACATAATAACACATATAAACAATCAAGAGACAGTGCGATAACTACACACCTTTTTGGCACAGTCTACTCAATCCCGAAACTCTCCTTATTTCTGTCGATTTGCTGCTAAGAACCAAAGTCAGAAATCGGTCATCACTTGAACTCATAAAATGGCCTATGGCCGAATACTACAAACCACCTACCTTGCTTAACTAAATCCCGAATCTCCACTGGTCTATGAAGTTGTCAAAATTCCCTGCTAATCAACTGTTAAAATCGGCTTTAAGCAATAATCCATGAGAATGGCCCTTGGCCAAATATTATAGTTGCTTACCTTGAATACTTCAAATCTCGAAAGTCTCGTTACTACCCCTTAACGTTAGCTACACACAAAAGAACACGAGGTTATGGCACTATACACATTCGGCCATCCCTAACCAAGGCTTAACCATTGATTTTGGCACACTAAAACAATAAGAACCCAAACCGATTACTAGGATAGAAATTACTTACCACCACGTTGCTTGAAGAGACTAAAAGAGAAAAGGTTTCAGCTTCTAAAACTCACAACCAGATTCGGTTAAGCTTCTAAATGACAAAGGGGCATTTGGCCACTTAAGAAAAGATGTAGAAATAAGGTTGAAAGAAGGAAAAAGAATGGGAAGAGAGGATTAGGAAAATTTCGGCAATGGAGAGCAATGGGGATTCGGCTTCAAATGAAAAAGAAGGAAAAAGAGAGAATTTTCTTCACTCTCAATTTCGGCAACAAGATGGGCTTCCTTACTAACTAAAATTTGGCACTTATCCCCCCCATATGACCGAATTTGTCCCACCAAAGAGTCCCTTGGCCGGCCACTATATCTTCTCCTATCATATCCCATAATTCTTTCCTATCATATCCCTTAATTCTTTCCTATCATATCCCTTAATTCTTTCCTATCATATCCTTTAATTCTTTCCTATTTTCTCTCCACACAACTCATTCAAAATAAATTGAATAAATCTTCATCTATCCTTACCTTATAGCCGAATTTAAAAAAAACCAAGCCTTAACTCATCCTTTTGGAAGTCCACATGCCGTCCAACACTCCTCCCTCTCTTGACGCCAATTTGCAAAATAAAACCACACTTTGTGCTGCCTTCCTGATTCGAACCTCCTCCCTCCTGAAGCCCTTTGACGCAAGCTTCCCTGCTCCTTAGGTAACGTCCCCAAGCCACTTTACCACATGGTTCCTATGTGTCATGAACTCCCCACAATTTCTCTTAAGACTCCTTCACCTAGCTCCCTTTCCTAAGCTTGAAATCCAAATATTTTCCACTGCATTTACCCTTCTCCTGAAGTTCTCAAAACCCCCAAAACACACTCAAAGCCTACTAGCTCACTTGAATTATGCAATAAACGCATAACCCCTAAATCCCAGATGTTACACATTGGATATAGTTGGCATGCCATAGGATTTGTGAGTACTCACCATATTGATATGTTATTTGTGAGCATATGGCTCTAGGTGGACTGATTTTTTGGAGTAGATAAGGAAGTGTTGAGCATGAGTCTCCATTGAATGGGTTACTTGAGGCGCTATAAGGGAGCGCGTGCTTCGGCCCGCTCAAGTCAGTGAACTGTATTTGATATTTTTGGGAGTTCGGAGATCCATGTATACGATGTATGATCACCCGATTAAGCCATGAGAAATGAATGCCAATATATTTTTGTGTGATTATTGCTATATCAATTGATGATTGAAAGCCATGAATAATTGATTTTTGGTATTAAAATTTTTTATTAAAATTTAATTGACATGTTTAATTATTTTGGCTGACAATTGGTGAATGATTGGTTGTGAATTAAGCATGAAGTGGATGTTAATTTACTTGTTGTTTTTATTAACATTCACTGAGTTTTTTAAAGCTCACACCCTTACATTTGTACAGATATTTGTCGGGATTGAGGAGCTGAGGAGTTGAGCAAGAGAGTTCCAAGAGATTTGGGCTTGGTAGAGACTTTATTACGTATTTTTGAGACTGTAGTCGGGCATTGTGGAACTCCCGGGAATTAGTTTGATTTTGGTTGTAAATGGACATTGGACATTTATTTTGAATGGTTTTATAATAATTTTGAGGCATGTTTGAGTTTAATTATTGATTGTTTTACGATGTATTGTTGTTTGATAACATGGTGGTTGATAATACGGTGTGTAAAGCATGAAATTTATACTAACGATTGTTTAATTGAAGCTTCTATGGAGTGGTTTACTAGAGACTAAGGTACGCCACTTATTTGAATTAATCGGTGGGTGGTATGCATGAAATTGAATGTTTAATTCTATTTAATTGCGGCTTAATTGGTGTTAATAAATTCAATTGAAAGTGTATGGATATGTATGATATTTAATTGTAGCTAAATCGGGTTTAATTGTTCATTAAAGTATTCAAAATAGGGTTTAAAATCAAATTTTTCGCACAAAAAACTGCAGTGGACTGTTGGGGGTTTGAATTCTGGTCTTTTTAAATTGGTTCTCTAGTCTTTTTAAATTACAAATTAGTCATGTAACTTGATAAGTCCAATTAGAGCCTTAAATGATAAGGAAACTTGATAATATTTTAGGATTATACTTGTAATTGATAAAATCTGTTAGAAACGCACTCAATTCAACATTCGGGTATATTACTGATAGTTTGTATTTATTACAATTTAGTCCATAATAGTAAAACTTCAATTAGACATGGCAAACGAGCACAATTTAAGCTGAAATTTTTAGGCTTGCATAATTTTGACTAAAAGAATGTTGGTAAACACTAAGATCTAAAATTGAGTTAGTTTTACCATAGATGGTAAAATGACAAAAATGCCCTTAGGTTAAATTACCTAGGAAAAGTTTAAAATTGGCTCTTAGTTTGCTTCTGCATTAATAAATAGCTAATAATCAGATAAGGTTGAGGTGTTATAAGGTCGAGGTGTGTCTTGGGTGGTCGTTAGCCGGCTAGTTACTTAGGTGGCTAATGTAACGGTTCAAATTCGAGCTAGTCCATCTCGGTCGAGTTTGGGGTGTCACACATTTCATATAGATATTAAATTGTAAATTGTACTTACCTGGACTGAATTGCAATAACTGTAGAAGTTAGGGACTAATATGCGATTTTACCTGTTCCACGTATATCAACAGGGTCTTTATCTAAAATGTTAAATTTCTTAATTATCAGCTTACGTTTCACCTTAAAATTCACTTTACATTTTATACCCTTTTATTTTTTGAAATTACATAATTACCCCTAATTTTACAACTTTTACAATTTAGTCCTTTGACCTGAAAATCATCAAATTAACCATTTTTCTCAAGTCAACATTTCAGCCGAATATACTAGGCCCTTAAACAGTCCATATTAAAATTCAAATTCACTATCAAGCCCTAAAATTTTAACATTTTTACAATTAATCCTTAAATCAAAATCTAACAAAAATCATTTCACAAAAAAAATTCAAGATTCATCAATGGCAACTTCTAAAACTTTTAATAGATTCAAAAACAAAGGTACAGGCTAGCTGGACCTAGTTGCAATGATCTCAAAAACATAAAAATTACAAGAAACGGGTATAAAAATCACTCATATGCAAGGAAATAAGTTTGGACGATTCTCCAAGCTAAGTTTTTGATGTTTTCAACTATGAAGGAAACAAAATGAAGAAGAAAGACTCATTTCTTTACTTATTTTTTGTTTTGATTTTGTTTTAATTATAAATTTCCATTATACTTAATTTATTTTCAATTTTTTCTTTAAAAATTCACTCCAAAACCATCCACTATCAAGTAATAAGGTTTATTTTCCTTATTGGCCTTTCCACATTTATTAGTTAAGCTATTTGATCACCTAAATACAATAATTATTATTTTTTTCACCTTTTACAAATTAGTCCTTTTTTCTTTAATTAACTATCTAAACATTAAAATTTTTTAACCAAATTTTAATACGACTCCAATGACTCCATAAATATTCTAAAAATAATATTTACGAGTCAACATGATAGAAATTTGTGGTCCCAAAACCACTATTCCATCACCACTAAAAGTCGGGCTATTACAGTTAGTGAGTTCACAAATATGAAACTTATAACCATATTATACCATATAACATCCATAAACAGCATATATAACTTAATCATCTCATTTTCTTTCAACATCTCACATGTTCATTCCAAGAATCCATTTCATAAATCTATTTCCATATTATCCATTTCGTATAACTCATTCATATATCTTTTTATACCCGATGAACTATAGTGAAATAACATTGGATACGTGGGAAAATGCTCACACAAGCTATGACAGTAAATGCTCACACGAGCTGTAGGTCGGGATGTTAAGCTACACGATGCTACTCAAATGAGCTATGGAGAATTTGCAACAAATGCAAGACCTCAGCCATCGATAGGACATCCAAGACTAACACCCGAAACTGTAATAACCCTAATGACATGTCATTTGTATCCTAAGCACTCATAAGGTTCAAATGGGCCATGTTTTATATCCAAATCATATAATTATTTACTCGTTATTTTATCACAAGTACTTATCCATGTACTTTCCCATTTTCAATCATAACCTTCAATTTAGATAATATTATAATTTAATCCAAATCCCTAATTATCACATGATAATCATTTTAAACTATACATAACACAAATATGAATCAACATTTTGCCCAAAATAGCTGTAACGCCCCGAATTTGGGCCTAGAAAGAATGGGCCTTGAGCGTAGGATCAGCTAGGAGACTGCACATAAATATTTATGTGTGCAAGAAAATGACACAAATTGCTTGTTTTCTTTAGTGGCTAACTGATTTAGGAAGAGTTGGGAGTGTTGGAGAAGTCCTGGGTTCAAACCTGGGCTTTAGCAAAATTTTTGCTTTTTGCTCTTAAGTGAATCTTGGCCTTAGCTTGAAGGCTTTATAAATATTTTTGGTGAAATCATGACACAAGGAGTCTACTGGTAAAGGTGGAAAGTGGCGTGTGTAGTGTACTAGTGGTCTGAGGTTCAAATCCCTTGACATGCAAAAGAATCTTTAATTTATTTTCTGTGATTTATGGATATTTTCAAGGAATTTGAAATTCCTGGAGAGTTGTGGCCGAATGGGACTCTAAGGCCTTAGGAAATTCGACTGAGGGGTTCTCTCTCAGTTTTGGTTAGTTTTTCATTGGTTTCTGAAACTGTGAAGACTCTTTTCTTTCTTTGCTCTTTTGTGTCGAATTTGCAAGTGGCCATTTGTGCATTTTAGGTATTCAATTCCTACCATTCGGGTAAATTAAACTATTTTATTTTCAAGTCCATTCCTCTCCCCTCTTTTGCACCAACATCTGCCGAAACCTCCCCTTCCTCTCTATTCTTTTCAAGTTCGGCCAACTGCCTGTTTCATCCCTTCTTGCGTACTGATTACTTTCGGCCAAACCTATTACCTTAGCCCTTGTGACTCTTTCTTCCTTTCGGCTTGTGACCGAAAGTTCTCCCCTCCCTTTTCGATTCAGATTCTTTTCTTCTCTGAGTGGTTCTTACTCTAGCCGAAACTCAATACTGTCCCCACTCTACTTCAGTTCCGCAAGTATTTCTGACAAGTCAGTAAGTGGTTGTATTCCCTCTTTCCATTCAAATCTGGTTTCTTTAAACTTTTCTAAAAGTCAAATATTCATTTGTTTGAGAAGATGGTATTCGCAGATTTAAGCCACATTTACTATCGATCCTACCTAACAAGATCTATTTATAATTCAGATTCTTGACAAGGCATGTGATCAATTTTGGGTTAGCGATCTTAAAGGATTAAGCCACCCTCATTCAATCAAGGTAATGTGGTGTATTTTTGGGCTAAAAGTTAAGAAGTGGTTAACTTGAATCGTCAATTAATTAACTGAAGGCCTTGTTGAGTGTAGGTTCGGTACACGTGGAATTCTTCACGCGTCTCGTTAAACAGGTGTGTAATCACACTATCTCTACTGTGAATCGGCAAAAGCCGAGAAGCCAAAACTTCAGCATTCGAGGCCTCACGAGCGTGCGATCGCTCGTGTGGTAAACTGAGCCCACAAATCATGGGCAATAGATTGTAGAAGCCACTACGAGCGTTCTCGTGATCTTGGGCCTCGTTTGGCTGAAATTGGTCGTGTGGGCCCAATAGGGGCCCCACACAGATAAAATCTACGTTAAGTGGCAAATACTGGACTGCGCTATGTAGTTCTCATAGCATTGACTGAATTTGGGCTAGGGCCCTTTTACACCGTTATGACCATAATACCGCTGTAGGGTAAAATGATCGTAATGCCCCTGTAGGATAAAATGACTGTAATGCCCCTATAGGGTAAAATGACCGTAATACCCCTGTAGGGTAATATGACCGTAATGCCCCTATAGGGTAAAATGACCGTAATGCCCCTGTAGGGTAAAATGACCGTAATACCCCTGTAGGGTAAAATGACCATAATGCCCCTGTAGGGTAAAATGGCCGTAATGCCCCAATAGGGTAAAATAATCGTAATGCCCCTGTAGGGTAAAATGATTATAATGCCCCTGTAGGGTAAAATGATTATAATGCCCCTCTAGGGTAAAATGACCGTAATGCCCCTATAGGGTAAAATGACCGTAATGCCCCTATAGGGTAAATGACTATTTTGCCCTCGAGGGTAAATGACTGATTTGTGCTACGATTTGACTGATTTGACTGCGATTGTATGACTATGATTTGATTGACTTAACTGTGAATGATATGACTAATTCTGAGCACGGCATACTACATACACGACATATGTGAGGGTTGCACGGGTCGCACGAGACAATTGTGGACCCACCGAGGGCTTTAAGCTGATTACGTGATTGTCAGCTCTGCTGCATTATTAGTTAGTGCCACAATCGGTGCTATATAAGGAGTGTAGGGATGGGTGGGTCGATTTAATCCCCACAGGAGTGTAGGGATGGACAGGAGACGGAGTTCAGGGTTGCTATGGGTATTTATGCATTGCATATACTGATTCTGATATTGAGATGGGCTTAGGCCCAAAAAGATGTGATATGTGTCATTTGATATGGGCTAAGGCCTAACCGAGGCTGATGGGGGCTAAGGCCAAATTGCAGCCATTACTGTAATGGGCTAAGGCCCACACTGTACTGTTACTGTTAAAGGGCTCAAGCCCAGACTGATTCTGTTTCTATATACTGACTATTTCTTTAATAAGAGGATTACACACTGAGTTTTCGTAAACTCACCCCATTTTTAACCATTCAGGTAATCCCCAGCGTTAGACAGTTCGGAGCTGCGAGGGACTCGGAGAGGGCCACAACTGCACAAGTTTTATTCTGTTTAGCTCATTTAGTTAAGAATGAGCTTGTTGGTTAGGGTTGTAATAAGGCCTTTATAATTTCTAGATTTTAATTTTGGGATTTGATTTGATTGTAATTTATATCTGCAAGAAGTAGAACACGATTTTCCAAAACAATAACTATTTTCTAACACTACGTTTTCGCAACTCAATTTTTAAATATCATGTTTTCGTAAATCATTTGCTTTAAATTAAGCTTCCACAACAAAAAGGTTTTGAAGGTAATAACTTTTTAATAAACCTCGTGATGGAGCTCAAAACTAACTATTATTTCGACAAAGGCAAGTACACCTATCGAACAGTAGTATAGCTATGGTGAGTCTGGAATATCGTATCCTCAAGGACCAAGAGTACTAGTATTAACTATCTTTTTATTATCTAGCCTAATAATTAAGGGGGTTTATTTTTAATCTAAAATTAACTAACTAATTTAACTAACTATGAATGCGACAGAGAGTAAATTGGGAAAATACTTTTGGACAACTTATATGAGATAGGCAATACCTAAGGAAGAATCCACCTAGGCTTCACTTATTACTTTTGATTCATGCGATTTATTCACTTGACTTAATTCATAGAAATCCCTGATTTATGTTAATATCTCTTTCAAGACTAAAAACAACTGACTCTAGGTTGATTAATTGAAATCTCTTTCTAATTAAAACCCCTATTGTCGCATTAACTCGATCTATGGATTCCCTTATTAGGTTTGACCCTAATCCGGCAGATTTTTGTCGCCCTATTTCTAGGGTTGCAATCAACTCCACTTAATTGTGTTGATCTACTCTTAGGCAGGGACTTTTGCTCCACGGAATAAGTACATTCAATTTTGAATCAATAACCTAAATTATCAAAACAAGAATAAGAACTCACAATTAAGAATCAACACAAGTATTTATCTCAAAAATCAAATAATAATAAGATTCGTCTTAGTTTTCATCCCCTTAGGTATTTAAGGGATTTAGTTCATATTAATAGAGGGAAACATATTAGAATTGTAACAGCCCGATTATGACCCTAATCAGAACGGTGGTTTCTGAACCACGAATCTGAGTTAGAAAATATTTTAATATTATATTTGATATCTATGATATATGTTTGAGCATGTGTTAAAATATCGTGGGATAATTTGACTGTTTGTATGTTCAATTTAAGAAAAAGGATTAAATTGCATGAGTGGTGAAATTAGCTATTTGCTTGATTGAAAGGTTAAATCAATGTGTCTTTTTTATAAAGGGGTTTTATGTTGCAATTACCCCTATTATAATAATAGTGGATGACAATATGGCTTTATATATATATATATTATATGTTTGTTTTATGTGTTAAATATATATTAATGTTATAATATATTTTATAAGCATAATATAAAAAAACATAAAAAAAAAGAAAGAAAGCCATTGCATGTTCATCATTTTATCCCTTCTTGACCAAAACCAAAAGAGAAAAAAAGAGAGAAAAACAAACAAGGGTTTCGGCACCCATCAAGCAAAATTAGGTAAGTTTTGGCTTTAGATTTTTGATGATTTTTGTATTTTTGATATTGTTGTTCACTCTACTATCAAGCCCATGTATTAATTTTGTGCATTGGTGATGTTTGTGAGATATGCCATGGATGATATGTTGAGCTTTGTGATGATTTATGATGTTAAATGAAAGATTGGAGCTAGATGAACATATTTTGTTCTTGAGTTTTTGATGAATTTAGCTAATTTAGGTTAACTTGTGAAAATATTATTTTGGAAGGTTAAATTGCAAAATTTATGAGAAATATGGACTTATATAGTCCCTAGGAAAATTCGGCTCTAAAGAATGGTAGCCAAATTTTGAGTAATTTGTGAGTTGTGTATTAGGGACTAAATTGTAAAATTGTAAATGTTAGGGGTAAAATGGTAATTTGCCATTTATGTGATTTTTGTATTAAAATGAATGAAAATATCTTTGAATGAATGTAATTTGGAATTTATTTAGATCAAGAACATAAAGACACAGGATTGGATCGGGGAAAGGCAAAATTGAACGAATAGCCGGGAAACCCTAATTCGTTGATTTTCGAGGTAAGTTTTAAGCAATTGAGTTAAATCAAATTTTACTCTATATTATATGCCTTCATTAAATGGAAGTAAGTATGTTAAATGTCACATTGCCGAATGTGTGTATGAACTTGGTATAATTCGGCCGAATGTGAGGTTGCTTGGAGGTTGGATTTAATTGCATGAAATGGATATTTACATGTTAATGATGCAAATAGATATGAGGGATACTAAACTAGGATATGAATATATCTAAAGGAAAGGTTAGTTACATGAAAATGTCTTGGCAGAATATGATATAGACTTGGATAGAAAATAATAAAGTTATACCTATGTGTATGCGTTTATATGTGAAGTTGTGGATTGGATCTTGTATATGTAAATGTACATTCGAATGAATGACAGGTTATGAAAGGCACTGAGTGTGCGAGCTTATAATCGAGCACTAAGTGTGTGAAATCGGTTACAAGGCACTATGTGTACGAATTTTTAAAGTAACGGCACTAAGTGTGTGATACGTTACAGAAACTTGGCACTAAATGTGCGGAATGTTAAAGTAACGGCACTATGTGTGCGATACGTTACTAAATTCTTGTAACAGATATATAGGTTTGATGCTTTTTAATAGACTCGTATTATTAATGTTGATAAGGATAATAAAATGTTCGAGTATACAATCATATGTTATGCTTGGGTGGTTAAGGTTGGAGAGGTAAATAACCAAAAGGTATTATTTATAACAACTTGTGATTGATGGTGGCTTGAAATGTAAGTAGAAATTCGGTAAGTAAAAGAGGCATATGCTGTTTATTTTATCATGTGAAGGTGGTGTATGGATATATACATATTTATATATGCATATAATGTTGCTATGAAATCTATTTTAGTATGTTTGACTATTCGGCAAGGAAGTTGTAAATGAAATAATTTATTAAATCATGAAAAAGTGTATATATGAGTTAAATGCTTAAAACTTACTAAGCTATGAAAGCTTATTTTGAATTTGGTTGTTTGTGTATTGTAGATCTCTTTTGGGTGTTCATCTCATGCTCGGGGATCATCTTTGAAGCTCATCACACTATCGTCGATATTTTGGGTACCTCTTTCGTGTATGAACTTAAAGTCTATGGCATGTATATGCTAAACTACTTTGGAGTTGACTCAAATGATGTATGTGTGTATGTATATAAGTGCCATGCAAAAATGGCTTCATTTCTATGTTTGAGTTAATTAAATATGCTTGAGATGTTGCATATGTATGTGAATATTCAGTCATTTCATAAGCTTATTATGGTAGGTGTGTTTTCATGAGATCATTAAAGGTAAGTTATCCATATAGTATAAATGCATATTTATGGAATGACTTATAAGCTTAGCTAGGAATTATTTCATATTATGCTATGAGAAATTTGAGTATAGGAAAATTTTTGGTTTGAATAAGGAACGAAGTACAATTTGGTTGATGGATAAGCATTTAGTTATTTTGTGTGCATTTATGTGATAAGCCATGAAAGAAATAGGATGTAATTTATGCATGTCATAAATGAATTCGATTTATAAATGATTGAATGAAAACAAACTGATTGTAAATATTTGGCCATGACATTGTTTTAGTTGGAAACTTTAAATTGTAATATGAGAAACATTTATATGAATGATTAGGTCTTATTTGAGCTTGGTCATAATCAATTCGGCCCTTACTTTTAAATGACCAAATGAATAGTACTTCTACTATTTGTATGAATATTTATTTGTATAAGTTTTTAATGATATTGCTTGTGATATGTTTGTTATCGTAATTGATATGTAAATGGAAATTACATGATTAATCATGATAGTAGTAACTGATTATGCATCAAGTAATGTGTTAGTATTTATAAAGGTGTACTGACTTGTATTTGGTCGAGTAATGCCTCGTAACCCTAATCCAGCGACGGGTATGGGTTAGGGGTGTTACAAGAATAGGGAAAACAACAAAACATAAGAAAAACCCAAAAACTTCTAAAGAACTTGAAGGGAATCTTCAGTCTTGATGGAGATCCTTCTCTTAAGCTGTTCCCGAGGGTTGGCTTGGAGTATTTTCTCCTTCTACTCGGCGTCTATTCGACGTCCTATCGACCTCCTCTTCTAGGTTGCCCCCTAGGGTGTTTATATAGGCTTTGAGATGCCTTACTTGGCCCACAACTATCCTATTCCTAATA
The DNA here is from genome assembly GCA_005393395.2 of Gossypium australe. NCBI lineage: Eukaryota > Viridiplantae > Streptophyta > Magnoliopsida > Malvales > Malvaceae > Gossypium > Gossypium australe. The sequence goes on along the minus strand of CM016614.1, from coordinate 61,235,834 downwards.
GAATTCATCCTGATTTCGGCAGGAACATGCCTGTGTGACACTCCCGTGGTCGATAGTCCAGGCCGTGTTCGATCTTGCTTGTCACACACGGCCTTGTGGTCCGCCCGTGTGCAGTGGTCCAGGCCGTGTGGGCCCATTTTGTCCCTTTTTGGCCCGTTTCTTGTTCTTTTCAACCCCCTAAGCTCTCCTGAGTATAAAACATGAAATTAAGAGATTAGGAGTATCGAATTCAACAAATCCAATGGAAAATCATCCAAAATTAAGCCAAGCATGGGGTTAAAATATGTGTAAATTATGGTTTATCAAATACCCCTACACTTAAGCCTTTGCTTGTCCTTATGCAAAATCCTCAACTCACAATTAAAATTAACTCCCTCAATTCATAATCCTCCTCAATAATGTTTCATCATAATTCATAGATAATTCATACATTGATAATTTAACTAAAAGATTCCTAAAGATTCAAACAATCTAAGTCATAAATTTTTATAGCATGAAAACATAGGTGTTTCCCCTTACCTAAATAATTACCTCTAATTCAAAACTGGCAAGAATTGACATCCTCACTAAAGATTCACTCAAATCACTCAAAAATGTTTAAGGTTCAAATTAAGCACTCAAAAGTCAAACATGAAAAGTTAATCCCATAAGCTTGCATGAAAATCAAATCTCCACCACTATAAAATAAGATGATACACAAATCAAAAGGTCTTTAAAGGGTTGTAATGGGGCTTGGGTTAAAGGTGTGGATACAGGCTGAATTAGAGGGTTAAAATCGAGACTGAATTGGCAATTTACCTAACTAGAAAAATTGAACTAATACTAAATAATTACATTGATTGAAAACTTATCACTAATAACACGAGCTTCTTCTGAAGATGTGAATTTAACTGTTTAAGCTCATAAAACATTGAACTAATAATGATCTTTTTTTAATAATAAGTATTTACAATTAATAAGAAAGAACTTAACAATGGAAATAGAGAACATAGTTAGGCAGCTGCTCAAACCAAATCTCGACAAAAAGGGACGTCAAAAGATTAGGGAAAGTAAAAATTTGGTTTTGGGTTAATATTAATGGGTGAGTCAATAAATGGTTTACTAGGCTAAAAAGGGTTCACTAGGGGTTAATTATGGAGGTAAGCTTTTCGGGATAAATGGGTTAAATCCTAGGTGCCTTTATCATTTCAGTATATCAAATCAAAAATGTGATCTCGACATGTATAATCGAAGCAAGTTCTAGAATAACAAATCAATATTGACACACTCATAATCAATAAAGTGAGCAAGAAAAATATATGCTCTAAGAGGCTCAAAGACTCACAAAAATTATGGTTTTTGATGTCAACCTTATAAATTTTGAACTTCAAAGTAATATTTAAGATTAGGGAAACAACCTTAAAATTTTAATTACGGAAAATAGACTTATCATGCTTGATTCTCTAATATCTTAAAGTTTAAACCATCAATGCACAATTATCTATGACTTAATCTGTAACACCCCAAACCAGGCCTAGACATTATGACCGAATCTGGCATGTCACATAGAAGGGTTGTTTAAAACCGCGCGTTCGTTAAAAAGTTCGTATTCTTTTTTAAACATTGAGCTTTATGTTTGTGAAATTCAGATTTGCTTTTATGGTCTTCTTGTAAAAACGTTATTATTATTATTATTTCCGAAAACTTTGTTTATAACAGAAATCAGATTCAGTGAATTGCGATATTGTGATATTTTGAAAACAATTATTAACTTTTTAAGAAAACCTAGTGTTTAATCATTTATAGTTTGAATATAACTGAAGTGAAAGTTTAAAAGAAAATTAAGTCCAATGGCCTTATTTCAAAAAAAAAAAAAAAACCCAAATTAAAATAATCTTAAAATGAAGCAAAATCGTAATTTACTAAAGTTCGAGAGAAATACTCCGATGTATGGCCACCACAAAGTCCTCCGCAGCCCCAAATCCTCTAACGCTGGGGATCACCTGCAAGGTTAAAGCAGAGGGGTGAGTTACGAGAACTCAGGGCACGTTTGGTTCACTGTAATGGAATAGAGGCGTAATGGAATAGAGGTGTAATGGAATAGAGCTGTAATAAGTAATTCAACTGTTTGGTTGACTGTAATGGAATAGAGCTGTAATAGAATTCTTGTGTTTGGTTGAATGGAATGATGTTGTAATAGCATAAGGAAAAGAACTAAAATGACCAGAATACCCTTATCAGAATTTTTGTTAGGTAGATTATTATTGTTATTAAATTTTAATAAGGTTAATATTGAAAATAATTTAATGAAAATAATAAATAATTTAATCATATTTTAACATAATTATTATTAAATATAATTTAATAAAAATATAATTTAATAACATGCTTAATAGAATTATTATTATATGAATTAAAAAATTAAAATATATAATACTATAAAAATATATAATCTATTTTATTATTTTAAACTGTAATACATATATGTGCTAAAATATCATTACTGAAATAAATAATTTAATTACTCTAAAAAAATTAAATATTAGAAGTAATTAATTTGGTTCAAAAATAACTCATTTATTTAAAATAACTCCATTCATGTTACAGAAAAATCAATGCTCAATTTGCTTCAAAAATTCATACATCAACCTTCAACTCTATAACCATTATCTCATATTACATTCCTTCCTAAAACCAAATAACTAGGACACAAACCAACTTCTTACTATTCCGCAAGTTAACTGGTCCGTAAATTAATCTGCCATCCCACAACCAACTCAAACTCCACCTAACGTCAATTGGCTACCATAAATGGATCTACCTCTCCAAGGATCAACAACCAGAGGCCCTATATTTGTTCCATCCTCATCTTCTGCTGCAAAATAAGTCAGGAACGGAAGCATTGAAACATCGGGTTTCTTGTAAACAGAATCCTTTATGAAGACAAAGTTCCCTTTAGCACCTGGGAATTCCACAAACAAAGGGGGAAAATTCCATTACTAGTCAAAGTTAAAAGGTTGGGTAAGCATGTCTCTGAAAATTCAACACCCAAACTTCTTTAAATCATTAAAATATGGACTAAGTGCACTTCACATCAACAGTGTGAACATATATTATCCAAGCTCAGAGGAGAGTTTAATACAGGTATTTGTTGACTAGGAGTATGCTAATTCTTTTGTACTAAGTTTTTCATTTATTAAGAGGATTATACCCTCAGACTCAAGCCCGAATATATGTCAAAACATACAGCACTTTAAAGGAGGGAAAATACAATTAATGTAGAAAAACAATGCTAAATCAACTTCAACTCCCTATCCAAATTTAAAGCCAATGCTCTTATTCATAAAGATTGGGCTGAACTTATCTGGAGACCAATGCCAAGAAAAACACTTTTTAACAGTTTACAGTCTATGGCTATTAGCAGCAGTTCTATTAGCTTAGTAAACATGGAATGAAATACTTGTAGAAATGGAGAATGAGGAAAAGAAAAGAGGCTTTCAAGGATTATGTAAATCTTGGATAATTAAAGACCACACAAAATTCAAATGGCATTGAAAACTAGGAAAACATAGCATGGAAATGATGCAATATGGAAAAATAAATAAATGATCTGCTCACCTTAATCTTTGCCAACATGAGCTTGAACCTATCAAAATCATTAAGCGATGTCCGTCTTTTCTGGACAATCAACTTCCTGCCCCATGAACTGTTCTCCCACTTGTTCTTCACATCTGCACCATTATAAAAGCAACTTTCAAGCAATAGATGAAAAAAAAAATACTACCCTTGCTCTTTTCAAAACTTAAGGATCAACCACCAACCAGCTTTTTCCATAGCATCAATCAAGGTCTTCTTCTTAGGAACCCTATTAATATCAATCTCGATATCAGTGGGAGTTAGTCTTTTAAAGTTCATTTGGCTTCTCACCATATCAGGTGCATCAACAAGAGCCTACATCACATTAACAAAGCCATTATCACACAGCTTATTCCATAACAATAGCAATCATTTTAAGCAAAAACTTCCTTATCGAACCTAAATTTAGTTAAAAATTGATGTGTACTGAAAAAAAAAATGAAAACCATTAACAAACACCCAAAAAATTGCAAACACAATTTAATGGTGTACCCTGTTTTGATCAACGACATCGACAATGACAACAAGCTTGCCGTAGTCCTTTCCATAGTTAACCAAAGCTACTCTTCCAATCTCCACTTACCTCTTGAAAGGCTACACAGGAAAAAAAAATCTAATTATAAACTATGAACACGAAAATGATGATATGTTTCTAGTCGGTGTTCAGATGCCATGAAGAAACAATAATAAAAGTGAAAAAAACAATGGGGATTTGTTTGTTTAGGAAGCTTACCATTTTTGAGAGATTGGGGAAGAAGGGCAATAGCTGAAGTTAGGGTTTCTGAAGACCACCAAAACTCACCTTCCAGACACCAGTAAGGAAAGGTCAGCTCTCGGGAAATGATTAAAGATGAAAGGCGAATGGAAGCTTTTGGGGAGGCAGAAATCTGGAGAGAATGAAGAGGCAGGCTATTTTCGTCCAAAAAGGAAAACGGCTAAACGCTGAATAGGTATTCAGCGTTCAACCTCTGTATTGATAAACGGTGAATTATCCGCATACAGACGTAATGGAATAAGCCTGTAATAGGCATTCCATTGAACCAAACGGGAGATTAAGGTGGGCCCATGGAATAGGGGTGTAATGGCTATGCCATTACACCCAACCAAACATACCGTCAGTGTGTAATCCCCTAATCGGTCATTAACTGGGCTTGAGCCCATACAAAAGTAGACTGGGCCGAAGCCCATACAGAAGCAGTCTGAGCCAAAGCCCTATTTGGTAACAATCTGGGCCTTAGCCCTATAACATGATAATGCAAACAGAGTATGCAGCCCAACCCAATAATCCATCCGCTACACACCCCCGTACCAGCCTTACACACCTGTGGGGATCAAGTCAACCCGCCCAGCCCTACACACCAATATGCCAGACAAGCTGCTAATCACAGAATTTGTGGCGGAGCCACCAGAATAACAGAATATACATGGCATAGCCACCAGACAGAATGTGGCAGAGCCACCAGTATACACTTCCTCTGATCATCAATATCCCAATCCTATGCAGAATGTCATGTACGCAAAGCACATATCAAAATGATGTATGAAATAAATTACCATTAGAACCAGTTAAACAGAATACACACAATCATACTAATCAACTCTTAAGGGTATAATAGTAATTTTACCCACGAGGGTATTTCAGTAATTTACCCACCAAGGGTATTTCAGTAATTTACCCACCAAGGGTATTTCGGTAATTTACCCTGTAACACCCCAACCCGGTCAATACACTACGACCGAATTCTGCATGTCACAGGGTAAAGTATTTTGACCAAAACAAGTGGTAGTTTCGATTTGAAAGAATCGTCATTTGAAAATAATTTGGATGTTTAAAATTTGTGAAAGAAGAACCCCTTTCTTTTTGAGAAGACTGCATGTTATCGTTTATCCTAGGAAAACCATGTGATTATAGGGAAATCCCAAAGTTATTGAGGTGTAAGTTTGAAAACCATTTTCAAAACATTTGACTTAAAGTAACTCAATTTAACAGGAGTTTGAGTCGATTGTTGTTATCACTTATCTATTCTTACCCGATGGTAAGGTTTAGAAAACCCGGTGAGAAGTGTAATTTAGAAAACTTTGATTTACCGGTTATTTAAAGATGTCAAGTAGTTTACTTAAGCAAAACATAACAAACTTTAAACAAGATAAAATAAACCCAAAATATTAATTAGTGGCCTTATTACAAACCCAAATAAAACCAAATTAAAAAATAAAGTGCCCAAAATAATGAACAAACCAAAACCGAAAGCAATTTGCATGGCCACCTCGAATCCGCCCGGCTCTACATCCATGATCTACTAGTCATCTGTAAAAGATAAGGGAAGAGGTGAGTCACCGAGACTCAATGTATAATCCCCCTCCCGATTTTAGCAACACTCTTACACAGTTTCATAATCAAGTAAATATGTCATGCAACCCAAACCTATCCATCCATAACTCCATAATCTACCCTGTGTGGTACCAAACCACTGGTGGTGCCAAACCACTAGTGACCCAAAGTCACGATCAAAGTATAAATGTGGTACCAAACCACTAGTGGTGCCAAACCACTGGTGACCCAAAGTCACAATTATCCATATGTGGGGCCAACCCACTTTGTGGTACCAAACCACTGGCGACAATCCCTTTCATGAGTAATATGTGGGGCCAACCCACTGTGGTATTAAACCACTGGGACGAGTCGCTAAAATATCCAATGTGGTGCCAAACCACTGGTGACCCAAAGTCACAAATATCATATGTGGTACCAAACCACTGGTGGTGCCAAACCACTGTTGGCCCAAAGTCACAAATTTCATATGTGGTACCAAACCACTGGTGGTGCCAAACCACTGGTGACCCAAAGTCACGAATAATCATCTTCCCCCTCCGTTCATAACACCCACTTTAATTCACATGCTTACACATACAACACTAACATGCTTTATCGATTAACAATATACTGCAACACAACATATATTCATCAGATATCAAATATCATTAGCTATCAGAACGGACTTACCCGGAGTCCTGGCTCATACCCATAAGGGTAACTTATCGATATCCTCACATATTCCGGCTTTTAACAGTGTTTGAGTTATTAACATATTATACATCGAATATGAAGTGTGTAAGAGATACACACCTGATCACGCACAAAACTACACTCTCCACGTCGGTACTATCGTTAATCAACACTATCGCGATTTGTCTACTCTCCTGCTTGGATGCCGGTCCACAACCTGGTGGCCAATCACGAACCGCCGACACTGCTCTCCTTTTGAACTTAAGGGTTGGGGTCTCAGATCTAACCCCACGTAATGCTTGATTAGCCTTTGAATCCATGATAACCTTATCACTAAATTGGGTTAAAGCAGTGGATCAAATCATAAAGAACTAGAATCCCAAAGTTAAAACCCTCACCTAGGTCGACAAATCCCGAAAACTCTACACGAAAAGGCGTCAACCCCTCTTTCCACACTATTAAAAAAATCGATTGAAAGTGAATGGTTAATCGGCGACAATCCACAGAGATCCTGATTCCAACGAGAGTTTGAGCACAAAGCTTCCGGCTGCCACAGGGTTGAGATTCGACTATGACTTTGAGAAAGAAAAACGATATGGTTGCAACACAGTTGATGGTGGAAGATCAAAGAAGATTCGGCCAAATTGAAATGGAAAAGTGGGAAGGTTCAAGAGGGCATTCGGTTTTGAATAGATGATGAAAAGAAAACGTGAGAAAATAATGGGAGGAGGGTGACTTAGTTTCGACCAAACCCAATACGAGTAGAGAGAACAAAAGATGAGAAGAGATTTAGGGAAAAAGGGTTTTGGTTTTGGTTTCAAAAGGAAAAAGAAATGCACACAAGGTTCAATGCAATTCGGTCTTAGATAATTGACAGGAAAATCGACAAGAGGCTATGGGGTTTCGGTTTTGTTCTCACAACAATGTGCACAAAAGAGTGCCTAGCCGAAAGTGCTCTCCCTAACTAGCTATTGAAAATCGGTACACCTCCTAAGCCTCCAAACCGATTCCTCTTTCTCTCCAGTGTTCAAGTTTCAGCCAACTCCTAAATTCCCTCCTATCCACCCATTCAAACCGATTTGAATGAGTCAACTTCCACAATTTTCTCTTCTCCACCCGTTTCAAATGTGTTGACTCCTTCAACACTTCTCCAAGAGAGTCCATCCTGAGCACAACTCCCCCTTGAACCTGGCGTCAAAAATAAATAGCAGAAAGGGGATCTTCGCAGCTCGAACACAAGCTCCCCTAGCTCCTTGTGGCGTCATCTCTCCAAGCTCTCAGTGGCGCCTCCCTTGCCACTTTACCACTGGTACTCTTGTGTCAAAACACCCCATTAATTTCTCTTATCCCCTAACCCACTCAGCTCTCCCTTCCAAGTACCCAAAACAGAAATTTTTGCTATAGTTCCGGCCTACCCTTGGCTCATACCCAGACCCTAAAACACCCTAACTAGCATCATGTTCAAACCATTCACATGCAAACAATTAAAATGCAAGAGCTCCTAAATAAGGATGTTACAGTTCTACCCCCTTAAAATTAATTTCGGCCTCGAAATTACCTGGTCAAAAGAGTTGAGGGTATTGCTGCCGCATCACATCCTCTGGTTCCCACGTGGCCTCTTCCGTACCATGGTTCCGCCATAACACCTTTACCAATGGAACCGTCTTCTTACGCAACACCTTAACGTCCCGATCCAGAATCTGCACTGGTTCCTCTTCTATGGTCAAATCTGGGCTCACCTCGATCTCTTCCACCGACACAACATGAGACGGATCTGACCGGTAGCGCCTAAGCATGGAGACATGAAACACATCGTGTATCTGACTCAATTCTGCTGGCAACTCGAGCTGATAAGCCACTGGTCCCACACTTTTCAACACCTTAAACAGCCCGATAAACCTAGGGCTCAGCTTGCCTTTCCGACCAAACCTCAGCACTTTCTTCCACGGCGAGACCTTCAGGAAAAACCTGTCACCTACAGCAAACTCTATATCCCTTCGCTTAAGATCGGCATAAGACTTCTGCCTGTCTGAAGCTTCCTTCAGATGAGCTCAAATCAACTTAACCTTTTCCTCCGTTTCAGCGACCAACTCCGGACCCAACATTTGACGCTCACCCAACTCTGTCCAGCACGTAGGGTACGACACTTCCGACCATATAACGCCTCATATAGTGCCATCTTAATGCTTGCCTGGTAGCTATTGTTGTACGCAAATTCTGCCAGCGGTAGAAATTCTTCCCAGCTGCCTCTGAAGTCCAAGACACAACCTCTCAACATATCCTCTAGGATTTGTATTACCCTTTCTGACTGCCCATCTGACTGCGGATGAAATGCCGTACTGAAACCCAATCTCATACCCAGTGCCTGATGCAACGCTTTCCAAAACCTCGACGTGAATCTGGGATCCCTATCTGAGATAATCGATACTGGCACTCCATGCAACCTCACTATCTCCACAACATACAACTTGGCTAACTTTTGAAGCGAGTAATCACCCCGAACCGGTATAAAATGAGCTGATTTTGTCAAACGATCCACAATCACCCAGACTGAGTCCTTCTTGCTAGGCGTAAGGGGTAGCCCACTGACAAAATCCATCGTAATCCTTTCCCACTTCCACTGCGGAATCTTTACTGGCTGAAGCAAACCCGACAGTAACTGGTGTTCAGCTTTGACCTGCTGACACGTCAGACATTTACCCACAAACTCAGTTACTTCCTGTTTCAGACTCGGCCACCAAAACTGCTCCCTCAAATCTCAGTACATTTTGCTACCCTCCAGATGCATAGCGTATGGACTGCTATGTGCCTCCTGGAGAATCTTCTGCCTTAACTCGACGTCCTTCAGCATACAAACTCTCCCTTGGAAACACAACACTCCATCACTGGTCAAGCTGTATCCTTCTAATCCACCACTCTGCACTTGCAACCTCTGAGCATTCAGACCCTCATCCACTAGCTGTTTCTCTTTGACCTGCTCTACCCAATTCGGCTTTACCTGTAATTCCGCTAATAAACTCCCATCGTCATACAAACTGAGATGAGCAACCATTGCTCTCAAGTCTGACACTACCTTACGGCTCAACGCGTCTGCCACCATGTTGGCCTTGCCCGGATGATACTCAATTGAACAGTTGTAGTCCTTCAACAACTCGATCCACCTCCGCTGCCTCCAGTTCAAGTCCTTCTGAGTCAAAAGGTACTTCAGACTCTTGTGATCCGTGTAGACTATTGACTTCTCCCCGTACAAATAATGCCTCCATATCTTCAGGGGGAAAACCACTGCAGCCAACTCCAGATCATGCGTCAGAGAGTCAACTTCATGCGGTCTCAGCTGTCGAGACGCATATGCCAACACTTTCCCTTCTTGCATCAGCACACATCCTAAACCAGTATGCGATGCATTACAATATACCGTAAACTCTTTTCCTGCTTCAGGTTGAATCAAGACCGGAGCCTCTGTTAGAATTCTCTTTAACTTGTCGAGACTTTCCTGTTGCTTACCGGACCACACAAATGGAACCCCTTTTCTCAATAACTTGGTCAACGGCACTGCAATCAAAGAAAACCCTTCCACAAATCTTCTGTAATACCCTGCCAGACCCAGAAAACTCCGAATTTCCACTACCAACTTAGGCTGTAACACCCTGAAAATTTGAGTAATTTATTTTCATTGTGTGCTTTGAATAATTATCCTAGAAGGTGGAATTTCTTTATTTATTTTTGTGTTTATTATAGTTCTGAAGAAGAGTATAGAATTAATTGGGTATAGAATAATTTTTAGTTTTAATTATTTATGGAAGTGGATTAAATGGCCATGACACATAAATTAATTTAAGTGTCAAAGTGAAGCATAAGATGAGTTATTTGACAAGTGGTGATGGCGCATGGGTTTTAGCATGAGGGAGAAGGTTCGAATCCCTTGTTTAGCATCTAGGTGAATTTTATTTTGAATTTTTCTGCACATATATAGCAAGTGTCGGCCAAGAGCTTATATGGTAGGTGTTGACTTGTTATTTTTGGTTAGAATATCAAAGGAATAAGGAAATTATTAACTTAAGGAAGGGAATCAAGAAAATAAGGAAAATGTGAGGATATGAGGCATGAATCAAGGAAATATTTTGGAAACAATATCTTGGCCATTAGACCATGCATATGGACGGCAAAGTGGACTATAGGGGGAGCCGAATTTTTGGTGATAGTTTGGCTAGGAATTTTAGTCTTTTGGTTTTGGTCATTTTTGTTTAGTTTGTGCAAGTTTTAAAAATTCTCTCAAACTCTCTCCCTTGGCCGAAATTGTGCATTTGGTAAGCCTTGTTTCTTTTGACAAATTGGTCATTCTTGTTTTACACTTTAGTGTCAATTTTGTGCTTTTCCTTTTGTGCCGATTTTACCAATACTAAAAGACCATTCTTTTCTTTTCTTCTCCCCATTGCCGATTATACATTGCTCTCAAAACTCATCTCTTTCTTTCTTTTCTTTTCCATTCTCTTTGAAAACCGAAACATCATCATCTTTTCTTCCAATCTTTCATCTCTTACTTCTATTTCTTTTCAATCGAAATTTACTCCAATTTCATTCTCATGGCCGAATGTTAGAGTGCCTATAGCCGATTTTATTTTCTCTTTTTCTTTGATTCTTCATAGCCGAATCCTTCATAAATCAATACCATTCTCAATCCTTTCTTTTCGACGTGGAAAATAGGTAAGAGATTATTTTCGTTTCAATTAGTTAATAGTGGTTATGGCCGAATATTGATGATGGTTTGAAGGCCTTATTAGATCAAAATAAACGTTCATTCTATTAACGTTTATTTTGTTATACTTTAGTGCGATAACGGAAGTTTGGAATCAAGAAGTTGTGGGTGACAAAACGTTGGAATCAATTTTGTGGTAAGGAAATCATATCTTTAAACCTTAGAATTATTTCGATATCATTGGATTAATGTTCCTTGTCTTTGAAGACATTCAAAATAGGGAAGAAAAGGGCAGTGTTTAGTCTTCGGAAGAGGGGAGGTTCTGTTATTCCCCCTAAGTATAAGCAAAGGACTATTTCGGGAATCCAGGATTTTCCACCGGGTTGCGGACGTTCAACCGAGGAAAATCAACTGTTCGAAGTCGTTCGTACTCCCGAACCATTATTCGTTCGTGGATTCGATTCGGTTAGCGAACCATCAACCGGGGAGAAATCGCAAGTAGAAGTACTACGGAAATCCGAGGGTAAATTCTAGATCGCTATATTTAGACCGATTTTATTATTAGATTATAGTGTTCTAATTATCGCGATACGTATAGGTGTTGAAGAGCGGGAAAGTGTAGTTCTCTCAATAACCAGGTGTGTAACTTCACACTCATTTTCGGGTTAGACATCAAGTCGTGAGTACTGTACTAAAATCGTAAAAATAGTAAAAACGGGAAATACGTAATAATTCATATTTTTGAGTAAATGCATGAAAATGGTTAAAATCGAGAAAAATCCGAAAAACTGCTAGTTCGATAAATTGGGCCAAAATACTCTAGTTCGATAAATTGGGCCAAAATACTCTAGTTCGATAAATTGGGCCGAAATACTCTAGTTCGATAAATTGGGCCAAAATACTCTAGTTCGATAAATTGGGCCGAAATACTCTAGTTCGATAAATTGGGCCAAAACACTCTAGTTCGATAAATGGGCCAAAGCCCACTAAACTGTTAAATGGGCAAATTACTAAATTATCTTTATGGGCCTAATAAAATGTTTAATGAAAAACCCATCGATGTTAAGGATAAATTGAAAATCTGTTATAAGATTATATTTTGTTATACACGCATGATTACATGGGGTGGGATATATGAAGAGGAGAATGGCCAGTTGCCACAAATTTGGCTCAATGCCTCTAGTTCGGTGGCTCTGCCACAATATGGCTCAATGCCTCTAGTTCAGTGGCTCTGCCACAAATTCGACTAAATGCCTCTAGTTCGGTGACAATGTCACAATCTAGTTCGGTAGTGCACTACAAAATTATTTAAAGGCTTAAAGCCTATAATTGGTGTGTTTGGCGGGGTGGGTTGACTTGATCCCCACAGGTGTGTTGGTTGGTACGGGGGTGTTAGCGGATGGATATTAGGTTGGTTTGGGAAATTCATTTTTTTTACATGCATTCATTTTTAAATTATGTTATTTTATGATAAATTGTTGAAATCTGTTAATGGGCTCAAGCCCAGCTTAATATCTTGACGATCTGGCCCAATAATGGTGGTAAGTGAATTGCACACTGAGTTCTTAGTAACTCACCCAATTTTTTTTTATTAACCATTTCAGGTAATGGAAATTGACGTGGACTTGGGCCGGTAATGACTTGGTGGAGGCCATACTACAAACTTGGGTTTTTTATAAACTATGACTCTATTTAAGTTATTATTTTAAATTTCTGTTATGGGTTTTATGTAATAAGGCCTCTTATTATGTTTTTATGGATTTTATTGTGTGGATGATTTAAATTTTATTTCTAAACTTTTAATATGGTTTTATCTTAAATATGTAAGTTTTCTTAAGAACATTGGTTTTATAATAAAATTTCTGGACACTTTAATTATTTTAAATTCTTTCAAAATTCTTTGAAATAATCTTAAGATTTTGACTTTTATATTTCCACGATAAATAATATTTTCTTGATTCACAAATTTCAAATCCTCGAACTAAATTTTATTAAACTCTATTTTCAAAAAGTTTTGTAGCACTATTCTATTTTAACCATTTGAGAATAAACGAATGTATGATTGGTGTGACAAACCAAATCTTGTCTAAACGCATAGACCGGGTTTGGGGTGTTACATTTAGTGGTATCAGAGCTAGGATTCAAAACTCGGCTGTGGTTTGGGTTCGACATTGTAATCTGTTTGAAAAATAATTTAAATTTCTAGACTTTTTGGATTTAAAGGTAGTATGGCACCATGAGCATCCCGCGCCAAGTCAAGTAAGTGTCTGTATACTGATTGTCTGTTACGATTATGATATGATTATAAGAAACACTCTAGAACTTCTAGTTTTAGGTGTTAAAACCGTAGAGATTGAGACAATAGGATATTGTTGCGAAAACAACTCTATCTCTTTCATATCATAATACATCGTTAATAAACAACTGAAATATTATTCTGATTCATAAAACTCTTAATCAGATTAAATCGAATTAATCGCTATGAGCACTAGAGGACGTGGTCGTGGAAGCGGTAGACGTGGCCGTGGTAGAGGACGAGGTGTTAGGGGCGCAACTGAAGTGTCGGGCTATATGCCGGAAATGGATGCACCTGCGTCACTCGAGAGTGAGACGGGATCGCACGACCATATGGAAGAGGATAATGCTGTGACACGAGCAATGCTGCGAGTACTTGAAAGAGTCGCTGGAACCAGAACTGGGCCAACAGCTCGTGGGTCAATATCGGAGCGATTGAAATCCAGTGGAGCTGAGGTTTTCAGAGGTGTCTCTGGTGTAGCTCCCAATGTCGCTGAATATTGGCTTGAGGCAGTGGAGCGAATTATGGACGATCTTGAGTGCACTGTGGAACAAAAGCTAAGAGGAGCGGTATCTTTGTTAAGGGATGAAGCTTACCAATGGTGGCTTACTGTCCGAGAAGGCACTGATGCTGTATTAGTCAATTGGGAATTCTTCAAAGCTTCCTTTCAAGGGAAATATGTGGGAACAAGCTATGTGGATGCCCGAAGGAAGGAATTCTTGAACCTGGTGCAAGGAAATAAGACGGTGGCAGCATATGAGGCTGAGTTCTTACGTTTGAGTCGCTATGCTCGAACGATAGTGGCAACGGATCATGAGCGTTGTGTGCGCTTTGAGGATGGCTTGAAAGATGAGTTGCGGGTTCTGATAGCCCCACGCAAGTTAGAACTTTTTCCACGCTTGTGGAGAAGGCCAAGATAGCCGAAGAGGTTAAGAACTCGGAACGTCAAAATCGGGAGCAAGTTCGAAGCAAGAGAGATCTGAAGAATTCGGGTTCTTCAAAAAGGTTTCCGAAGAGGCCTCGGAATGGGGAACCAGCCCAAGGAAGAACACCTGTAGCTGTTAATCAGAGTCGAGATTGTGCTGATTGTGGGAAAAGGCATTCGGGAGAATGCTGGAGGAAAACGGGTGCTTGCTATAAATGTGGATCGACGGATCATCAATATAGGAGTTGCCCTTGACGTATGGATACAACTCAAGAAGTTCGTACTACTGATGCACCACCGGTAAGAGGAGCTCAGCAACCACCGAGAGGTCGTGGACCGGGTCGTGGTGGTAATGGGGCTGGACGTGGTCAAGGTGCAGCGGGTCGAGGCAATGGTCCCAGAGGCAACGCGGATGCAAGACAGCCAGGACTGGTGTATGCAGTCAGACGCCGTGAGGATGGCAATGCACCTGATGTGATAACTGGTACGTTTTTCATCTCTGATGTACCCGTTATTGCCTTGATTGATATTGGTTCTACTCATTCGTACGTTGCTAGCACCATAACTGGAAACTTGAATTTAGACTCTGAAATTTTTGATAATGAGATGAGGGTGATTAGTCCCTTAAGACAGTCGGTGTTGGTTAATAAACTATTTAGAGACGTGCCCTTAGTAATTCAGGGAGAAACATTCCTGGAAAATTTGATAAAATTGCCATTTGGCGAATTTGATATTATTCTGGGCATGGATTGGTTGGTTAAGCACTGGGCGCAGCTAGATTGTGCTGAAAAACGGATGTCGATAAGAACTGCGGAGGATAAGGAGATAGTTATGATAGGCGAGCGGAGAAATTACTTGGCAAACGTGATTTCTGCGTTAAAAGCGGAGAAGTTGGTGCGAAAAGGGTACGGAGCATTTTTAGCATTTATTAGTGCTTTAGATGCCAAAGAGCTGTCAGTGGAAGATGTGAGAACTGTGAAGGAGTTCCCTGATGTCTTTCCCGAAGTACTTCCTGGTGTACCTCCAGATCGGGAAGTGGAATTTGGTATTGAGCTTTTGCCCGGAACTGCTCCAGTGTCCATTGCTCCTTATAGAATGGCACCGAAGGAGTTGTCGGAGCTTAAGGCCCAAATTCAAGAACTGCTAGATCGGGGTTTTATTCGACCGAGTGTGTCTCCGTGGGGAGCACCGGTTTTGTTTGTTAAAAAGAAGGATGGGTCGATGCATATGTGTATCGATTACAGGCAATTGAATAAGCTGACGATCAAGAATCGGTACCCTCTGCCGAGGATTGATGACCTATTTGATCAATTAAAGGGAGCTTCAGTTTTCTCCAAAATTGATTTAAGGTCGGGTTACCACCAGCTTAAGGTGAAAGAAACGGATATTCACAAGACGGCATTTCGAACCCGTTACGGACACTATGAATTTTTGGTGATGCTGTTTGGGTTGACCAATGCACCAGCTGCATTTATGGATATGATGAGCTGGGTCTTTCAACCATTTTTAGACCGGTTTGTAGTGGTATTCATAGATGATATTCTGGTTTATTCGAGGAGGGAAGAAGAGCATGACTCGCATTTGCGGATTGTATTGCAAGTGCTTCGAGATAATCAGTTGTATGCCAAATTCAGTAAATGTGAATTTTGGTTAAGAGAAGTGACTTTCTTGGGTCATGTGGTATCAGCCGAAGGAATAAGGGTGGATTCTCGGAAGATTGAAGCTGTATCGGATTGGAAACCACCAAAGTCGGTAGCTGAGATTCGGAGTTTCTTAGGTTTGGCTGGTTACTATAGACGCTTTGTTGAGGGGTTCTCGTTGATTGCTGCACCCCTAACTAAGCTTTTGCGGAAGGGAGTGCCGTTTGTATGGACTGACAAACAGCAAGAAAGTTTCGAGAGATTGAAGAAGGTTTTAACGGAAACGCCTGTATTGATTCAACCTGAGGCTGGAAAAGAGTTTACAGTTTATTGTGATGCGTCACATACGGGTTTAGGTTGCGTATTGATGCAAAGTGGGAAAGTGGTAGCTTATGCTTCTCGTCAGTTGAGACCGCACGAAGTAAACTACCCTACTCATGATTTGGAGTTAGCAGCAGTGGTGTTTGCCTTAAAGATTTGGAGGCATTACCTCTATGGTGAAAAGTCTATCATCTATACGGATCACAAGAGTCTTAAGTATCTCCTTGCTCAGAAGGAATTAAACTTGAGACAACGAAGATGGGTGGAGCTGTTAAAGGACTATGATTTCTCAATTGAGTATCATCCTGGAAAGGCTAATGTGGTGGCAGACGCATTAAGTCGTAAGGTGGTATCTGATTTGAGAGCTATGTTTGCCCATTTGAGTTTGTATGAGGATGGTAGTTTGATAGCGGAACTTCAGGTGAAGCCGCTGTGGTTGGATCAAATCAAGGAAAAACATATATTAGATGAGAAGTTGGGACTTTTACTTCAGCAAGTTAAAAATGGTGAAATAGAGGATTTTGGAATAAACCCGGAAGGTGTGTTGTGTTTTCGTGGAAGGGTCTGTATGCCTAAGGACTCAGATCTGAGGCAAATGATTTTGAGGGAGGCACATAGTAGCCCTTATGCTATGCACCTCGGAGGAAATAAGATGTATCGGGATCTTCGTGAACTGTATTGGTGGCCTGGGTTGAAGCGTGAGATTTCAAAATTTGTAGGAAAATGTTTAACTTGTCAACAAGTGAAGGCGGAGCATCAATTGCCGTCAGGTCTTTTGCAACCAGTTAAGATTCCTCTTTGGAAATGGGAGCGAATAACAATGGATTTTGTTAGTGGGTTACCTTTAACACCTACTAAGAAAAATTCTGTTTGGGTAATCGTTGATCGTTTGACGAAGATTGCTCATTTCCTACCAGTGCGTACAGATTACTCGTTGCAGAAGTTGGCGAAGCTGTATGTATCTGAAATCGTGAGGTTGCATGGGGTACCCGTGTCGATTATATCGGATCGGGATCCTAGGTTTACATCTCGATTTTGGAAAGCTTTGCATGAAGCTCTGGGAACAAAGCTAAACTTCAGTACGGCTTTTCATCCTCAGTCAGATGGTCAGTCGGAGAGAGTGATTCAGATTCTGGAAGACATGTTAAGGGGATGTGTGATCGATTTCAAAGGTAGTTGGGAGGATTTTCTACCGTTGGCAGAATTTGCATATAACAACAGCTACCAGTCTAGCATTCAGATGGCACCCTACGAGGCATTGTATGGTCGTAGATGTCGTTCTCCTATTTGTTGGACTGAGTTGGGCGATCGGCAGATGTTAGGTCCTGAGATGATTTCTGAAACGGAAGAAAAAGTGAAAGTTATTCGAGCACAGTTAAAGGAAGCTTCGGATAGACAGAAGTCGTATGCGGATCTGAAGCGTAAGGATATCGAGTATGTTGTAGGAGATCAAGTTTTCTTGAAGGTCTCACCTTGGAAGAAGATTTTTAGATTCGGGAAGAAGGGCAAGTTGAGTCCCAGATACATTGGACCATATCGTGTGGTGAAACGAGTTGGTCCAGTGGCCTATCAGATCGAATTACCTCCGGAATTGAGCCAAATTCATAATGTTTTTCATGTTTCCATGCTGAGGCGCTATAGATCGGATCTTTGGCACATAGTACCGGTAGAAGAAGTGGAGTTGAATTCGGACTTGTCTTTTGAGGAGGAACCAGTGGAAATCTTAGACCGAGATGTTAAGGTGCTAAGAAGGAAGACTGTGCCGTTGGTCAAAGTGTTATGGCGTAACCACGGAGTGGAGGAAGCTACGTGGGAGCCTGAGGATGCAATTCGACAACAATACCCTCACCTTTTTGAGCCAGGTAAATTTCGAGGACGAAATTTTCTTTTAGGGGGGTAGAGTTGTAACACCCTGAAAATTTGAGTAATTTATTTTCATTGTGTGCTTTGAATAATTATCCTAGAAGGTGGAATTTCTTTATTTATTTTTGTGTTTATTATAGTCCTGAAGAAGAGTATAGAATTAATTGGGTATAGAATAATTTTTAGTTTTAATTATTTATGGAAGTGGATTAAGTGGCCATGACACATAAATTAATTTAAGTGTCAAAGTGAAGCATAAGATGAGTTATTGGACAAGTGGTGATGGCGCATGGGTTTTAGCATGAGGGAGAAGGTTCGAATCCCTTGTTTAGCATCTAGGTGAATTTTATTTTGAATTTTTCTGCACATATATAGCAAGTGTCGGCCAAGAGCTTATATGGTAGGTGTTGACTTGTTATTTTTGGTTAGAATATCAAAGGAATAAGGAAATTATTAACTTAAGGAAGGGAATCAAGAAAATAAGGAAAATGTGAGGATATGAGGCATGAATCAAGGAAATATTTTGGAAACAATATCTTGGCCATTAGACCATGCATATGGACGGCAAAGTGGACTATAGGGGGAGCCGAATTTTTGGTGATAGTTTGGCTAGGAATTTTAGTCTTTTGGTTTTGGTCATTTTTGTTTAGTTTGTGCAAGTTTTAAAAATTCTCTCAAACTCTCTCCCTTGGCCGAAATTGTGCATTTGGTAAGCCTTGTTTCTTTTGACAAATTGGTCATTCTTGTTTTACACTTTAGTGTCAATTTTGTGCTTTTCCTTTTGTGCCGATTTTACCAATACCTAAAAGACCATTCTTTTCTTTTCTTCTCCCCATTGCCGATTATACATTGCTCTCAAAACTCATTTCTTTCTTTCTTTTCTTTTCCATTCTCTTTGAAAACCGAAACATCATCATCTTTTCTTCCAATCTTTCATCTCTTACTTCTATTTCTTTTCAATCGAAATTTACTCCAATTTCATTCTCATGGCCGAATGTTAGAGTGCCTATAGCCGATTTTATTTTCTCTTTTTCTTTGATTCTTCATAGCCGAATCCTTCATAAATCAATACCATTCTCAATCCTTTCTTTTCGACGTGGAAAATAGGTAAGAGATTATTTTCGTTTCAATTAGTTAATAGTGGTTATGGCCGAATATTGATGATGGTTTGAAGGCCTTATTAGATCAAAATAAACGTTCATTCTATTAACGTTTATTTTGTTATACTTTAGTGCGATAACGGAAGTTTGGAATCAAGAAGTTGTGGGTGACAAAACGTTGGAATCAATTTTGTGGTAAGGAAATCATATCTTTAAACCTTAGAATTATTTCGATATCATTGGATTAATGTTCCTTGTCTTTGAAGACATTCAAAATAGGGAAGAAAAGGGCAGTGTTTAGTCTTCGGAAGAGGGGAGGTTCTGTTATTCCCCCTAAGTATAAGCAAAGGACTATTTCGGGAATCCGGGATTTTCCATCGGGTTGCGGACGTTCAACCGAGGAAAATCAACTGTTCGAAGTCGTTCGTACTCCCGAACCATTATTCGTTCGTGGATTCGATTCGGTTAGCGAACCATCAACCGGGGAGAAATCGCAAGTAGAAGTACTACGGAAATCCAAGGGTAAATTCTAGATCGCTATATTTAGACCGATTTTATTATTAGATTATAGTGTTCTAATTATCGCGATACGTATAGGTGTTGAAGAGCGGGAAAGTGTAGTTCTCTCAATAACCAGGTGTGTAACTTCACACTCATTTTCGGGTTAGACATCAAGTCGTGAGTACTGTACTAAAATCGTAAAAATAGTAAAAACGGGAAAAATACGTAATAATTCATATTTTTGAGTAAATGCATGAAAACGGTTAAAATCGAGAAAAATCCGAAAAACTGCTAGTTCGATAAATTGGGCCAAAATACTCTAGTTCGATAAATTGGGCCAAAATACTCTAGTTCGATAAATTGGGCCGAAATACTCTAGTTCGATAAATTGGGCCAAAATACTCTAGTTCGATAAATTGGGCCGAAATACTCTAGTTCGATAAATTGGGCCAAAACACTCTAGTTCGATAAATGGGCCAAAGCCCACTAAACTGTTAAATGGGCAAATTACTAAATTATCTTTATGGGCCTAATAAAATGTTTAATGAAAAACCCACCGATGTTAAGGATAAATTGAAAATCTGTTATAAGATTATATTTTGTTATACACGCATGATTACATGGGGTGGGATATATGAAGAGGAGAATGGCCAGTTGCCACAAATTTGGCTCAATGCCTCTAGTTCGGTGGCTCTGCCACAATATGGCTCAATGCCTCTAGTTCGGTGGCTCTGCCACAAATTCGGCTAAATGCCTCTAGTTCGGTGACAATGTCACAATCTAGTTCGGTAGTGCACTACAAAATTATTTAAAGGCTTAAAGCCTATAATTGGTGTGTTTGGCGGGGTGGGTTGACTTGATCCCCACAGGTGTGTTGGTTGGTACGGGGGTGTTAGCGGATGGATATTAGGTTGGTTTGGGAAATTCATTTTTTTACATGCATTCATTTTTAAATTATGTTATTTTATGATAAATTGTTGAAATCTGTTAATGGGCTCAAGCCCAGCTTAATATCTTGACGATCTGGCCCAATAATGGTGGTAAGTGAATTGCACACTGAGTTCTTAGTAACTCACCCAATTTTTTTTATTAACCATTTCAGGTAATGGAAATTGACGTGGACTTGGGCCGGAAATGACTTGGTGGAGGCCATACTACAAACTTGGGTTTTTTATAAACTATGACTCTATTTAAGTTATTATTTTAAATTTCTGTTATGGGTTTTATGTAATAAGGCCTCTTATTATGTTTTTATTGATTTTATTGTGTGGATGATTTAAATTTTATTTCTAAACTTTTAATATGGTTTTATCTTAAATATGTAAGTTTTCTTAAGAACATTGGTTTTATAACAAAATTTCTGGACACTTTAATTATTTTAAATTCTTTCAAAATTCTTTGAAATAATCTTAAGATTTTGACTTTTATATTTCAACGATAAATAAGTATTTTCTTGATTCACAAATTTCAAATCCTCGAACTAAATTTTATTAAACTCTATTTTCAAAAAGTTTTGTAGCACTATTCTATTTTAACCATTTGAGAATAAACGAATGTATGATTGGTGTGACAAACCAAATCTTGTCTAAACGCATAGACCGGGTTTGGGGTGTTACATAGGCGGTTTCCAATCCAACATTGCCTCAATCTTCCGAGGGTCTACCCTTATCCCCTCAGCTGACACCACGTGACCCAAGAAAGTCACCTCCTTCAGCCAAAACTCGCACTTACTAAACTTGGCAAATAGCTGCTTCTCCCTCAAAATCTACAAAAGCACCCGCAGATGCGCATCATGATCCTCCTCAGATCTTGAGTACACCAATATGTCGTCTATAAACACCACGACGAACTGGTCCAAGTACGGCTGAAACACCCGGTTCATCATATCCATGAAAGCTGCTAGCGCGTTGGTCAACCTGAACGGTATTACCAAGAACTCATAGTGCCCATACCGAGTGCGAAACGCCATTTTATAGATGTCAGCCTCCTTTACCTTAAGCTGATGGTATCCCGACCTCAAATCAATCTTAGAGAAGACTGATGCCCCCTTAAGCTGATCAAACAAGTCGTCTATTCTCAGCAACGGATACTTGTTCTTGATTATCAACTTATTCAGCTGGCGGTAGTCTATACACATCCGCATCGTACCCTCTTTCTTCTTAACAAAAAGCACAGGCGCTCCCCAAGGCGAAACACTTGGCCGGATGAAACCCCGGTCCAACAATTCCTAGATCTGCGCCTTCAGTTCCAGCAATTCCTTTGGCGCCATCCTATACGGGGCAATAGACACTGGCGCGGTCCGGGTAATAGATCTATGCCAAATTCAACTTCACGATCCGGAGGCAGACCCGGAAGTTCTTCTGGGAATACGTTGACAAATTCCTTCACCGTTCGGACATTCCCTACAGCTGATTCCTTGGCCTCCAAAGCACGCACATGAACTATGAACGCCTCACACCCATTCCTAACCATTTTCTCAGCCTTCAGAGCCGATACAATGCTAGATAGATAATCCCTTCTATTACCTATCATTACCACTTCTTCACCTTCTACTGTTCTTAATACCATGCGCTTAGCCGCGCAGTCCAAACTCGCTTGATACTTCACCAGCCAGTCCATTCCAAGGATCAGATCGAACTCCCCGAATGGCAGTTCCATCAGATCAGCCACGAACACAACCCCTTGGAGTTCTAGGGGTATATCCCTATACAGTTTATTCACTTCTACAGAGTGACCTAGAGGGCTAATTACTGTCATCTCCCTAGAAGTTCT
The DNA here is from genome assembly GCA_005393395.2 of Gossypium australe. Taxonomy (NCBI): domain Eukaryota; kingdom Viridiplantae; phylum Streptophyta; class Magnoliopsida; order Malvales; family Malvaceae; genus Gossypium; species Gossypium australe. Next base: position 61,213,098 of record CM016614.1, on the reverse strand, counting down.
CAAAGTCTAAGTTCATGGTTTCCACTATGCTACTGGCAACATACGAGTGCGTCGAACCAACATCTATCAAAGCAGTATAAGGTAGTCCAAAAATTAAGAACGTACTGGTTATGACGTCTGGTGTGTAACATCCCCAAACCCGGCCCATTCACTACGACCGAATCTGGTTATGCCACTGCGGAAAGACGGTTACAAATCTTTTGACTTTAGAATAAAACATTGTAATTGGTGGACTTTTGAAAACTGTTTGTCTATTTAAAATTATACTTACCACTTTTTTATTATAAAATGGCCATATTAAGACTTTAGTGTATATCTCTTGAATAAATAAGTTGTTAAAACTTAAATCATCTTCACATAGTATTCAATTTAACCAAGCCATAATGAAAATGTTAATAAAATGATTCCAAAGATAAATAAAAATAAGGCCCTTATTACAATCAACACTTAAAACCAAATACTTAATAAAAATAAGGTTAAAATAATTAAACTTTTTCTTCTGCATGGGCCACCTTGCATCCTCGCCTAACCCGGTCCAACTTTATGCATCACCTGAAATAGTTAAGAAAATAATGGGGTGAGTCCACAGACTCAGTGCATAATCGTAACACATATTTCCACACGTATGGGCCAGGCCCATATCCATACAATCCACGAACCATTCATGTAATCATGCATCACAGCCCAACCTAGGTCCATCCATACACCAACCTTAGTAGACTCCCTGCTCAAGGCCGTGGCTAATCCACCGATCACAACCGAGTGATCCCACATATCTTACCTCGGCAGACCTGCTGCACAAGGCCGTGGCTGCGCCACCGATCACATCGTGATCCCAACAGTAATCCGTCTACGGTGATGCACCCAGCTATCAACCGCCGAGATGGGCACCAAGCCAACATCTCCCTTGATGATGCACACAGCAACTCATCAAGCGCTAATGTAGCCGAGGCTAACATTAGACCACGTACATCAATGTGTACTCCCTTCCTTCCTCAATCAAATCCAACTCCCATGCATGTATGTAAATGCCTCATGTCAAATCGTCAGATAAAATAAGTATACATCTCATATCATTACCATATCATATATATATACATATATCATAAAAACTTAATATCACAAATTTACTCACCTGATATCCGATTACCCAAAATATGGTATTCACCACTTAAGCCATTATGATCGGCTACCACACATCATACATATGTATAAACGTTAGCAAGCAAATAACCGAAGAAACAGTGCGATGATTACGCACCTAATTACTTGGAGTTCTAGACTCTCGATCCCAACGCTATCACTCAACGAGACTACGGCTATCTGCCTATAGCTTTCTCCTGCTATTGGCCCACACCCCGGTGGCCAATCCCAAACCGCCGAGACCGATCTTTTCTTGAACTTCGGGATAGGGACTTTCCCTTGCCTACCTTGACTGGTATTGGCCTCCATCAACACACAAGTCGACTGCTAACAAAAGGAGGCTTGACTGAATACCTCAAAAACCCAGAGTACCTCCACCAAACGATTACAAAAGCAATCCCGAAGAGGTCTATACTACTTCTAATATTCGGCCAAGGTGAGTTAATAATAGGAAGGGATTTCGGCAAAGAGGTAAGGTGTAGGTTCGGCTATGGTTGATTAACAATAATAACCAAGGTTCGGCTAAGAGCGAAAAGAGAAAATGAATAAGAGTGAAAAGAGATAGGAGTTTCGGCTTACAGGATAATAGTATGAAGGGACAAAATGAAATGGTTTCGGCTCAGGTGAAATGGGAAGAACAAATGGAGAATTTGGCTAAGTAATCTTGAAGTTTCGGCCAAAGGAAATGGTGAAGCAATTTTCGGCAAGGAGAGAAAGCAAATGGGGAAAAAGGGTGGCCAAAGGTGAGCACCCCCCTATTTATACTACTAAAATCGGCACCCACCTAACACCCTCCAAGAAAACCGAAAATGCCCTCCCCCAGATCCCCAAATTCGACCACTAGCTCAACCCCTCTCAAAATCCCAAGTTTTCCTCCTAAACCTCCTCCCTAACATTCATTCAAAAAGGTTTGAATGAGTCAAACCTTAATCCTACCTCCCTAGCCGAATTCAAAAAAGAGAAGACCAAGTCTTCCTCATCCTTTGAAGAGCCTTCTAGCCGTCCAACACCTCTCATCCATGACGCCAAAAATAAAGGCCAGAATTCCTGCCTTTGCAGCTCGAACATGAGACCCCTAAGCACCTTGAGGCGTCACCTTCCAAGCTCTAGAGTGGCACCTCCTTGCCACTCTACCCATGCGCTTTCTTCTGTCTTATCCTCACCAAAATTTCTTTTAAGACCCACATAGCCAAGCTCCCCTTTTTAACCACTAAAACTAAAAATTTCCCAAAGCATCTCTTACCTTCTAGGGTTCTCCAAACCCCTTAAAACTTGTCCAAGCACACAATAAGCCTATCGTCTCTTGAGTTATGCACTAAATGCATAACCTCTAGAACCAGGGTGTTACAATTCTACCCTCCTTAAAAATAATTTCGTCCTCGAAATTACTTGGCTAGACTAAAACCACACTACGCTATAGCTGCGCACTCTGATCTTAAAGAACTATCCACATTTTCTAGGCACAATTTCTAAATCCATACCCAAGGTTCTAGATACTTACTAGCAATAAAACCAACTGCCACTATAGCAACAAAACAAATAAGAATATTCCAAGCACAAGAAACTTACCAGCTGACACATCCGGCACACCATTATCCTCTCTCTGAAGGACTGCATAAACCAGACCTGGTTGTCTTGCCTCAGTGCTACCATTACCGCGGCCTAGAGTTCCACGACCTCGGCCGGAACCATTCCCTCCATGGTTCAGACCACGACCCCTTGTCGCCTGCTGACCACCCCTGCCTGGCTGCACATAACCTTGGCCTAATGTCCGAGTCCTATTCGGATCCTGGGGACAATCCTTAATCAAATGAGTCTTGGACTTGCATCTGAAGCATTCTCGATCCCGGTTCCAGCACTCGCCCACATGGTACCTTCCACACCGAGCACACGGACGATCCGAATTCCCAGTAACTGGCTTAGAAATACGAGCAGAAGTCCCGACCCTCGGTCTTTTCTGAGATCTCTCAAACGATTCTGATGGTCCCGAACTCCTCTTATCCCGGTTCCTTTCTCTATCGTTATTCTGCCTCTCACTCCTCTTGACCTCCTCGGCTATCCGAGCTTTCTCCACCAAAATGGCGAAGTCTTTCTCCCGTTGCGGAGCAATCAAAACTCGCAGCTCATCCCGCAGCCCATCTTCAAATCTGACGCATCTTTCATAATCACTAGCTACGATGCCCCGAGCATACCGGCTCAAACGCAGAAACTCCGCCTCGTATTCCGCTATCGACTTGCTTCCTTGCACCAAATTGAGGAACGCCTTCCTCTGAGCGTCCACATAACTCGCTCCGACATAATTCCCCTCAAACTTGATCTTAAAGTAACCCCAGTCCACTCGATCGACAGGGGAACTTTTCTTAACAGTGAGCCACCACTGGTAGGCCTCATCCCGTAGCAACGAAACAGCACCCTTAAGCTTCTCCTCAGCAGTTAAGTCTAAGTCATCCATAATCCTTTCCACTGCCTCAAGCCAGTACTCTGCCACGTTCGGAGCTACCCCAGACACTCCTCTGAAAACCTCGGCTCCATTCGACCTAAGTCTTTCGGGCACTGACTTCCGAGTCCCAATGCCTACATTGGCTCCTGCCACTCGCTCAAGCACCCGCAACATAGCCTGTGATACTGCGTCATCTCCTCCTGTCTGATCCTGATGTTCAACCTCAACAACTGGTGGTGGTGGCATATCGTTTTCTGACCCATGGCCAAACCTAACCGGTTCCGATACTGCCATCCTGCCTCTACCACGTCCACGAGCATTGCGACCACGTCCCCTAGAACTCATATCTAGCGTCGCGACTTAATCTGATTTAAGAAATTTTATGCATTAGAAATTTTGTTCCACTGTTTATCCACGAGCAAATTTTATGAAAGAAGTTTCCAAAAGCCGTTCTTTCGATCACACACAAGTTTCATCTCAAGTTCTCTATTCCAATTCAAACATTCACATTCTTCACTAAAAACACATTCACTCATTCAAGCATTCACTATTCGGACATTCCTGCCCGTTTCTACCCCAAGGGTAACCTCGTCATTTCCTATATAAAGCAGGGTCACTTTGAAAATAGTTTTCAATTTAAAGATATTTCAAAATTTACAAAATCTCAGGGGTCATCTTGAAAATATGTTTTTCAAATCAGAGGTGTTACAAAAATTTCAGAAATTGGGGGTTATTTCTGTAATTTTGGAAGTCATGGGCATTTTCGTAAATTCTCCAAATCAGGATATCTTAATACTTGTAAAACAGAAATTTTTTTTTGATATCTTTGTAATGTAGGAACACTTTAGTAAAAATCGAGGGTAATATGAAAATTTAGAAACCAGGGGCATTTTGGTAATTTTATCAACCAGGGGTATTTTCGTAAATTTCCCCAAAACCAGAATATCTTGATATTTTGAAAACTCGAGATTTTGCTATTTTTGTAAAGTAAAATGATTTTAACAAAAGTTGAGGGTAGTACGGTAATTTTACAATACAAGGGCATTTTTGTAATTTTGCCATTAGGGGCATTTTGGTAATTTTGTAAATCGAGAAAACGTCTTTCAAAATCAGATTTAGGGTGTACAAACCAAAGGGGTAAATTTGAAAATTTTAAAAACTAAGGATTTTAAAACAGCCAGGCTAATCCCTTTCGGGTTTTAATAATTGGTTTAGCCTATGAACAAGTCCTCTTGGTTAAGGTGAACCGTAGCTACGCACCAGGTAGGATTCGAGTAAAGAGGAGGAGAGTCGCTAGGACTGCTTAAATACCAAGCTCTTTCTGAATACCACTCCTAGACATGCGTACAGTGGTTGCCACACCTTAACTCGGCGGCTTACTTCACAGGTTTGTTTAATAGCCTTAAGTCTTATGCATATGTTTGAGTAGACTAGTCCTAAGGTCCAATAGCCTTAATATTCTAATCTACGAGCCCAAATAAACCCATAATAATTCATATAAACAACTCACTTCAAAAGTCCGAACTACTTACCTGGTGGACTTCGGGCCGGAGGTATAGGTGCCATGCCAGAATAACCTGAAATAAAAGTCTATATTTTGAAAAGCCCATTTTTGAAAACTGTTTTCGGGCCCAAAACCTCAAAGCCGAGTTTTGAACCTGGCTCTGATACCAATTTGTAACATCCCCAAACCCGGCCCATTCACTACGACCGAATCTGGTTATGCCACTGCGGAAAGACGGTTAAAAATCTTTTGACTTTAGAATAAAACATTGTAATTGGTGGACTTTTGAAAACTGTTTGTCTATTTAAAATTATACTTACCACTTTGTTATTATAAAATGGCCATATTAAGACTTTAGTGTATATCTCTTGAATAAATAAGTTGTTAAAACTTAAATCATCTTCACATAGTATTCAATTTAACCAAGCCATAATGAAAATGTTAATAAAATGATTCCAAAGATAAATAAAAATAAGGCCCTTATTACAATCAACACTTAAAACCAAATACTTAATAAAAATAAGGTTAAAATAATTAAACTTTTTCTTCTGCATGGGCCACCTTGCATCCTCGCCTAACCCGGTCCAACTTTATGCATCACCTGAAATAGTTAAGAAAATAATGGGGTGAGTCCACAGACTCAGTGCATAATCGTAACACATATTTCCACACGTATGGGCTTGGCCCATATCCATACAATCCACGAACCATTCATGTAATCATGCATCACAGCCTAACCTAGGTCCATCCATACACCAACCTTAGCAGACTCCCTGCTCAAGGCCGTGGCTAATCTACCGATCACAACCGAGTGATCCCACATATCTTACCTCGGCAGACCTGCTGCACAAGGCCGTGGCTGCGCCACCGATCACATCGTGATCCCAACAGTAATCCGTCTACGGTGATGCACCCAGCTATCAACCGTCGAGATGGGCACCAAGCCAACATCTCCCTTGATGATGCACACAGCAACTCATCAAGCACTAATGTAGCCGAGGCTAACATTAGACCACGTACATCAATGTGTACTCCCTTCCTTCCTCGATCAAATCCAACTCCCATGCATGTATGTAAATGCCTCATGTCAAATCGTCAGATAAAATAAGTATACATCTCATATCATTACCATATCATATATAAATACATATATCATAAAAACTTAATATCACAAATTCACTCACCTGATATCCGATTACCCAAAATATGGTATTCACCACTTAAGCCATTACGACCGGCTACCACACATCATACATATGTATAAACGTTAGCAAGCAAATAACCGAAGAAACAGTGCGATGATTACGCACCTAATTACTTGGAGTTTTAGACTCTCGATCCCAACGCTATCGCTCAACGAGACTACGGCTATCTGCCTATAGCTTTCTCCTGCTGCTGGCCCACACCCCGGTGGCCAATCCCAAACCGCCGAGACCGATCTTTTCTTGAACTTCGGGATAGGGACTTTCCCTTGCCCACCTTGACTGGTATTGGCCTCCATCAACACACAAGTCGACTGCTAACAAAAGGAGGCTTGACTGAATACCTCAAAAACCCAGAGTACCTCCACCAAATGATTACAAAAGCAATCCCGAAGAGGTCTATACTACTTCTAATATTCGGCCAAGGTGAGTTAATAATAGGAAGGGATTTCGGCAAAGAGGTAAGGTGTAGGTTCGGCTATGGTTGATTAATAATAATAACCAAGGTTCGGCTCAGAGCGAAAAGAGAAAACGAATAAGAGTGAAAAGAGATAGGAGTTTCGGCTTACAGGATAATAGTATGAAGGGACAAAATGAAATGGTTTCGGCTCAGGTGAAATGAGAAGAACAAATGGAGAATTTGTCTAAGTAATCTAGAAGTTTCGGCCAAAGGAAATGGTGAAGCAATTTTCGGCAAGGAGAGAAAGCAAATGGGGAAAAAGGGTGGCCAAAGGTGAGCACCCCCTATTTATACTACTAAAATCGGCACCCACCTAACACCCTCCAAGAAAACCGAAAATGCCCTCCCCCAGCTCCCCAAATTCGGCCACTAGCTCAACCCCTCTCAAAATCCTAAGTTTTCCTCCTAAACGTCCTCCCTAACATTCATTCAAAAAGGTTTGAATGAGTCAAACCTTAATCCTACCTCCCTAGCCGAATTCAAAAAAGAGAAGACCTAGTCTTCCTCATCCTTTGAAGAGCCTTCTAGCCGTCCAACACCTCTCCTCCATGACGCCAAAAATAAAGGCCAGAATTGCTGCCTTTGCAGCTCGAACATGAGACCCCTAAGCACCTTGAGGCGTCACCTTCCAAGCTCTAGAGTGGCACCTCCTTGCCACTCTACCCATGCACTTTCTTCTATCTTATCCTCACCAAAATTTCTTTTAAGACCCACATAGCCAAGCTCCCCTTTTTAACCACTAAAACTAAAAATTTCCCAAAGCATCTCTTACCTTCTAGGGTTCTCCAAACCCCTTAAAACTTGTCCAAGCACACAATAAGCCTATCGTCTCTTGAGTTATGCACTAAATACATAACCCCTAGAACCAGGGTGTTACACGGTGCATCGCCCTCCTCTCGACGCCTCGCTGCATATACCAACCCAGGCTGTCTAGCTTCAGTATTCCCTGCACCTCTGCCTGGTGCTCCGCGGCCTCGACTAGAACCATTACCTCCCCTGGCAGAACCACGACCCCTCTGCGGTTGCTGTCCACCGTTTCTGAACTGAGCACGGCCCTGACCCTCAGATTGCATCCTGGCTAGCTTACGTGGACAATCCCTTACACGACGATCCAACGACCCACACTCAAAGCATCCTCTGCCACCGGTCCAACATTCCCCCAATGAGATTTCCCGCATCGAGCACACTGCGCTGGTCCCTGAGTAGCAGCAATAGGCCTAACAGATTGATTCGGCCTACCATATCTAGCCCTTTTCTGAGAATTTTCAGTCGATCCTGACGATCAAAAACTCCTCTTGTGTCTATTCCTGTCCAGATTCTGTTTTGTAGACTCCTTCACCCCTTCGGCTATCCTAGCCTTCTCTACCAACACAACAAACTCCCTCTCTTGCTGTGGAGCGATCAGTAACCACAATTCATCTCTCATCCCGTCTTCAAACCTAACACAGCGCTCATGTTCCATAGCCACGATACCCCGAGCGTAACGGTTCAACCTTAACAATTCTGCCTTATACTCAGATACTGATCTACTCCCCTGAACCAGCATTAGAAATGCCTTCCTCTGTGCATCAATGTAACTGGACCCAATGTATTTCCTCTGATAAGATGCCTTAAAATAGTCCCAAGTGAGATCATCAACTGTCGCACCATCCTGAACCGTGAGCCACCACTGGTATGACTCATCTCGAAGAAGAGACACTATACCCTTCAACTTCTCCTCAGTCTTAAAGTCTAAATCGTCCAGGATACGCTCTGTCGCCTCCAACCAATACTCAGCCGTATTGGGAGCCACACCAGAAACACCCCAGAATACCTCTGCTCCATTGGCTCGGAGTCGCTCAGACACAGATTTTCGAGCTCCCGTACCTTCACCTGCTCCAGCTACCCTCTCTAGAACTCGCAGCATTGCCTGCGACACTGCATTATCACCTGTTTGATCCTGAAACTCAATGGCCGCAGCTGGTGGCGGTGATACCTCATTCTCCGACCCCTGACCAGACCCCACTGGTTCAGACACGGTCATCCTACCCCGACCGCGTCCACGCGTGTTACGACCATGTCCTCGAGTACTCATGACTAATGTTCTCGATTTATCTGATTTAAAAGTTTTATGCGTTAGACCTATTCCACTGTTATTACAGCACAGTTTTATGAACAGTTTTATTATGAGGTTTTGTTTTTCGCGAGTTCACAGAATCCTATGAGTTTCAGTCTCTGGGGTAACCCACTAGTACTATCATTCATATCACTATCATCACAATCATATATATAAACACAGCAGTTAGGGGTACTTACCTGGGCGGATCGGTGCCGGAGACTCGGTGCCATGCTTTCCAGACCATGTATTTTCGAACCAGACCTTTTTAAATCCCACTCTTAAAACATTTTGGGCCTCGAGCCCACAGCTGAGCTTTTGAACTTGGCTCTGATACCATAATTGTAACACCCCCATCCCGGTCAATACACTACGACCGAATTCGGCATGTCACAGGGTAAAGTATTTTGACCTAAACAAGTGGTAGGTTCGATTTGAAAGAATCGTCATTCGAAGATATGTTGGATGTTTAAAATTCGTGAAAGAACCCCTTTCTTTTTGACAAGACTGTATGTTATCGTTTATCCTAGGAAAACCATGTGATTATAGGGAAATCCCAAAGTTATTGAGGTGTAAGGTTGAAAACCGTTTTCAAAACATTTGACTTAAAGTAACTCAATTTAACAGGAGTTTGAGTCGATTGTTGTTATCACTTATCTATTTTTACCCGATGGTAAGGTTTAGAAAACCCGGTGAGAAGTGTAATTTAGAAAACTTTGATTTACCGGTTATTTAAAGATGTCAAGTAGTTTACTTAAGCAAAACATAACAAACTAAACAAGATAAAATAAACCCAAAATATTAATTAGTGGCCTTATTACAAACCCAAATAAAACCAAATTAAAAAATAAAATGTCCAAAATAATGAACAAACCAAAACCGAAAGCAATTTGCATGGCCACCTCGAGTCCGCCTGGCTCCACATCCACGATATACTAGTCATCTGTAAAAGATAAGGGAAGAGGTGAGTCACCGAGACTCAATGTATAATCCCCCTCCCGATTTTAGCAACACTCTTACACAGTTCCATAATCAAGTAAATATGTCATGCAACCCAAACCTATCCATCCATAACTCCATAATCTACCCTGTGTGGTACCAAACCACTGGTGGTGCCAAACCACTAGTGACCCAAAGTCACAATTATCCATATGTGGGGCCAACCCACTTTGTGGTACCAAACCACTGGCGACAATCCCTTTCATGAGTAATATGTGGGGCCAACCCACTGTGGTATTAAACCACTGGGACGAGTCGCTAAAATATCCAATGTAGTGCCAAACCACTGGTGACCCAAAGTCACAAATATCATATGTGCTACGAAACAACTGGTGGTGCCAAACCACTGGTGACCCAAAGTCACAAATTTCATATGTGGTACCAAACCACTGGTGGTGTCAAACCACTGGTGACCCAAAGTCACGAATAATCATCTTCCCCCTCCTCTCATAGCACCCACTTTAATTCACATGCTTCCACATACAACACTAACATGCTTTACCGATTAACAATATACTGCAACACAACATATATTCATCAGATATCAAATATCATTAGCTATCAGAACGGACTTACCCAGAGTCCTCGCTCATACCCATAAGGGTAACTTATCGATATCCTCACATATTCCTGCTTTTAACAGTGTTTGAGTTATTAACATATTATACATCGAATATGAAGTGTGTAAGAGATACACACTTGATCACGCGCAAACCTACACTCTCCACGTCCGTACTGTCGTTAATCAACACTATCGCGATTTGTCTACTCTCCTACTCGGATGCCGGTCCACAGCCCGATGGCCAATCACGAACCGCCGACACTGCTCTCCTTTTGAACTTAGGGGCTGGGGTCTCAGATCTAACCCCACGTAATGCTTGATTAGCCTTTGAATCCAGGATAACCTTATCACTAAATTGGGTTAAAGCAGTGGATCAAATCATAAAGAACTAGAATCCCAAAGTTAAAACCCTCACCTAGGTCGACAAATCCCGAAAACTCTACACGAAAAGGCGTCAACCCCTCTTTCCACACTATTAACGAAATCGATTGAAAGTGAATGGTTAATCGGCGACAATCCACAGAGATCCTGATTCCAACGAGAGTTTGAGCACAAAGCTTCCGGCTGCCACAGGGTTGAGATTCGGCTATGACTTTGAGAAAGAAAAACGATATGGTTGCAACACAGTTGATGGTGGAAGATCAAAGAAGATTCGGCCAAATTGAAATGGAAAAGTGGGAAGGTTCAAGAGGGCATTCGGTTTTGAATAGATGATGAAAAGAAAACGTGAGAAAATAATGGGAGGAGGGTGACTTAGTTTCGGCCAAACCCAATAGGAGTAGAGAGAACAAAAAATGAGAAGAGATTTAGGGAAAAAGGGTTTTGGTTTTGGTTTCAAAAAGGAAAAAGAAATGCACACAAGGTTCAATGCAATTCGGTCTTAGATAATTGAGAGGAAAATTGACAAGAGGCTATGGGGTTTCAATTTTGGTCTCACAACAATGTGCACAAAAGAGTGCCTAGCCGAAAGTGCTCTCCCTAACTAGCTATTGAAAATCGGTACACCACCTAAGCCTCCAAACCGATTCCTCTTTCTCTCCAGTGTTCAAGTTTCAGCCAACTCCTAAATTCCCTCCTATCCACCCATTCAAACCGATTTGAATGAGTCAACTTCCACAATTTTCTCTTCTCCACCCGTTTCAAATGTGTTGACTCCTTCAACACTTATCCAAGAGAGTCAATCCTGAGCACAACTCCCCCTTGAACCTGGCGTCAAAAATAAATAGCAGAAAGGGGATCTTCGCAGCTCGAACACAAGCTCCCCTAGCTCCTTGTGGCGTCATCTCTCCAAGCTCTCAGTGGCGCGTCCCTTGCCACTTTACCACTGGTACTCTTGTGTCAAAATACCCCATTAATTTCTCTTATCCCCTAACCCACTCAGCTCTCCCTTCCAAGTACCCAAAACAGAAATTTTTGCTATAGTTCCGGCCTACCCTTGGCTCATACCCAGACCCTAAAACACCCTAACTAGCATCATGTTCAAACCATTCACATGCAAACAATTAAAATGCAAGAGCCCCTAAATAAGGATGTTACAGTTCTACCCCCCTTAAAAATAATTTCAGCCTCGATATTACCTGGTCAAAAGTGTTGAGGGTATTGCTGCCGCATCACATCCTCTGGTTCCCACGTGGCCTCTTCCGTACCATGGTTCCGCCATAACACCTTTACCAATGGAACCGTCTTCTTACGCAACACCTTAACGTCCCGATCCAGAATCTGCACTGGTTCCTCTTCTATGGTCAAATCTGGGCTCACCTCGATCTCTTCCACCGACACAACATGAGACGGATCTGACCGGTAGCGCCTAAGCATGGAGACATGAAACACATCGTGTATCTGACTCAATTCTGCTGGCAACTCGAGCTGATAAGCCACTGGTCCTACACGTTTCAACACCTTAAACGGCCCGATAAACCTAGGGCTCAGCTTGCCTTTCCGACCAAACCTCAGCACTTTCTTCCACGGCGAGACCTTCAGGAAAACCCTGTCACCTACAGCAAACTTTATATCCCTTCGCTTAAGATCGGCATAAGACTTCTGCCTGTCCGAAGCTTCCTTCAGACGAGCTCAAATCAACTTAACCTTTTCCTCCGTTTCAGCGACCAACTCCGGACCCAACATCTGACGCTCACCCAACTCTGTCCAGCACGTAGGTGTACGACACTTCCGACCATATAACGCCTCATATGGTGCCATCTTAATGCTTGCCTGGTAGCTATTGTTGTACGCGAATTCTGCCAGCGGTAGAAATTCTTCCCAGCTGCCTCTGAAGTCCAAGACACAACCTCTCAACATATCCTCTAGGATTTGTATTACCCTTTCTGACTGCCCATCTGACTGCGGATGAAATGCCATACTGAAATCCAATCTCGTACCCAGTGCCTGATGCAACGCTTTCCAGAACCTCGACGTGAATCTGGGATCCCTATCCGAGACAATCGATACCGGCACTCCGTGCAACCTCACTATCTCCGTAACATACAACTTGGCTAACTTTTGAAGCGAGTAATCACCCCGAACCGATATAAAATGAGCTGATTTTGTCAAACGATCCACAATCACCCAGACTGAGTCCTTCTTACTAGGCGTAAGGGGTAGCTCACTGACAAAATCCATCGTAATCCTTTCCTACTTCCACTGCGGAATCTTTATGGCTGAAGCAAACCCGACAGTAACTGGTGTTCAGCTTTGACCTGCTGACACGTCAGACATTTACCCACAAACTCAGTTACTTCCTGTTTCAGACTCGGCCACCAAAACTGCTCCCTCAAACCTCAGTACATTTTGCTACCCTCCAGATGCATAGCGTATGGATTGCTATGTGCCTCCTGGAGAATCTTCTGCCTTAACTCGACGTCCTTCAGCATACAAACTCTCCCTTGGAATCACAACACTCCATCACTGGTCAAGCTGTATCCTTCAAATCCACCACTCTGCACTTGCAACCTCTGAGCATTCAAACCCTCATCCACTAGCTTTTCTCTTTGACCTGCTCTACCCAATTCGGCTTTACCTGCAATTCCGCTAATAAACTCCCGTCGTCATACAAACTGAGATGAGCAACCATTGCTCTCAAGTCTGACACTACCTTACGGCTCAACGCGTCTGCCACCACGTTGGCCTTGCCCGGATGATACTCAATTGAACAGTCGTAGTCCTTCAACAACTCGATCCACCTCCGCTGCCTCCAATTCAAGTCCTTCTGAGTCAAAAGGTACTTCAGACTCTTGTGATCCGTGTAGACTATTGACTTCTCCCAGTACAAATAATGCCTCCATATCTTCAGGGGAAAACCACTGCAGCCAACTCTAGATCATGCGTCAGAGAGTCAACTTCATGCGGTCTCAGCTGTCGAGACGCATATGCGAACACTTTCCCTTCTTGCATCAGCACACATCCTAAACCAGTATGCGATGCATTACAATATACCGTAAACTCTTTTCCTGCTTCAGGTTGAATCAAGACCGGAGCCTCTGTTAGAATTCTCTTTAACTTGTCGAGACTTTCCTGTTGCTTACCGGACCACACAAATAGAACCCCTTTTCTCAATAACTTGGTCAACGGCACTGCAATCAAAGAAAACCCTTCCACAAATCTTCTGTAATACCCTGCCAGACCCAGAAAACTCTGAATTTTCGCTACTAACTTAGGCGGTTTCCAATCCAACATTGCCTCAATCTTCCGAGGGTCTACCCTTATCCCCTCAGCTGACACCACGTGACCCAAGAAAGTCACCTCCTTCAGCCAAAACTCGCACTTACTAAACTTGGCAAATAGCTGCTTCTCCCTCAAAATCTACAAAAGCACTCGCAGATGCGCATCATGATCCTCCTCAGATCTTGAGTACACCAATATGTCGTCTATAAACACCACCACGAACTGGTCCAAGTACGGCTGAAACACCCGGTTCATCATATCCATGAACGCTGCTAGCGCGTTGGTCAACCCGAACGGTATTACCAAGAACTCGTAGTGCCCATACCGAGTGCGAAATGCCATTTTATAGATGTCAGCCTTCTTTACCTTAAGCTGATGGTATCCCGACCTCAAATCAATCTTAGAGAAGACTGACGTCCCCTTAAGCTGATCAAACAAGTCGTCTGTTCTTAGCAACGGATACTTGTTCTTGATCGTCAACTTATTCAGCTAGCGGTAGTCTATACACATCCGCATCGTACCCTCTTTCTTCTTAACAAAAAGCACAGGCGCTCCCCAAGGCGAAACACTTGGCCGGATGAAACCCCGGTCCAACAATTCCTAGATCTGCGCCTTCAGTTCCAGCAATTCCTTTGGCGCCATCCTATACGGGGCAATAGACACTGGCGCGGTCCGGGTAATAGATCTATGCCAAATTCAACTTCACGATCCGGAGGCAGACCCGGAAGTTCTTCTGGGAATACGTTGACAAATTCCTTCACCGTTCGGACATTCCCTACAGCTGATTCCTTGGCCTCCAAAGCACACACATGAACTATGAACGCCTCACACCCCTTCCTAACCATTTTCTCAGCCTTCAGAGCCGGTACAACGCTAGATAGATAATCCCTTCTATTACCTATCATTACCACTTCTTCACCTTTTACTATTCTTAATACCATGCGCTTAGCCGCGCAGTCCAAACTCGCTTGATACTTCACCAGCCAGTCCATTCCAAGGATCAAATCGAACTCCTCGAATGGCAGTTCCATCAGATCAGCCACGAACACAACCCCTTGGAGTTCTAGGGGTACATCCCTATACAGTTTATTCACTTCTACAGAGTGACCTAGAGGGCTAATTACTGTCATCTCCCTAGAAGTAATCTCAAAGTCTAAGTTCATGGTTTCCACTATGCTACTGGCAACAAACGAGTGCGTCGAACCAACATCTATCAAAGCAGTATAAGGTAGTCCAAAAATTAAGAACATACTGGTTATGACGTCTGGTGCGTCGCCCTCCTCTCGACGCCTCGCTGCATATACCAACCCAGGCTGTCTAGCTTCAGTATTCCCTGCACCTCTGCCTGGTGCTCCGCGGCCTCGACTAGAACCATTACCTCCCCTGGCAGAACCACGACCCCTCTGCGGTTGCTGTCCACCGTTTCTGAACTGAGCACGGCCCTGACCCTCAGATTGCATCCTGGCTAGCTTACGTGGACAATCCCTTACACGATGATCCAACGACCCACACTCAAAGCATCCTCTGCCACCGGTCCAACATTCCTCCAATGAGATTTCCCGCATCGAGCACACTGCGCTGGTCCCTGAGTAGCAGCAACAGGCCTCACAGATTGATTCGGCCCACCATATCTAGCCCTTTTCTGAGAATTTCCAGTCGATCCTGACGATCAAAAACTTCTCTTGTGTCTATTCCTGTCCAGATACTGTTTTGTAGACTCCTTCACCCCTTCGGCTATCCTAGCCTTCTCTACCAACACAGCAAACTCCCTCTCTTACTGTGGAGCGATCAGTAACCTCAATTCATCTCTCATCCCGTCTTCAAACCTGACACAGCGCTCATGTTCCGTAGCCACGATACCCCGAGCGTAACGGTTCAACCTTAACAATTCTGCCTTATACTCAGATACTGATCTACTCCCCTGAACCAGCCTTAGAAATGCCTTCCTCTGTGCATCAATGTAACTGGACCCAATGTATTTCCTCTGATAAGCTGCCTTAAAATAGTCCCAAGTGAGATCATCAACTGTCGCACCATCCTGAACCGTGAGCCACCACTGGTATGACTCATCCCGAAGAAGAGACACTATACCCTTCAACTTCTCCTCAGTCTTAAAGTCTAAATCGTCCATGATACACTCTGTCGCCTCCAACCAATACTCAATCGTATTGGGAGCCACACCAGAAACACTCCAGAATACCTCTGCTCCATTGGCTCGGAGTCGCTCAGACACAGATTTTCGAGGTCCCGTACCTCCACCTGCTCCAGCTACCCTCCAGAACTCGCAGCATTGCCTGCGACACTGCATTATCACCTGTCTGATCCTGAAACTTAGCGGCCGCAGCTGGTGGCGGTGGTACCTCATTCTCCGACCCCTGACCAGACCCCACTAGTTCAGACACGGTCATCCTACCCTGACCGCGTCCACGCGTGTTACGACCATGTCCTCAGGTACTCATGACTAATGTTCTCGATTTATCTGATTTAAAAGTTTTATGCGTTAGACCTATTCCATTGTTATTACAGCACAGTTTTATGAACAGTTTTATTATGAGGTTTTGTTTTTCGCGAGTTCACAGAATCCTATAAGTTTCAGTCTCTAGGGTAACCCACTAGTACTATTATTCATATCACTATCATCACAATCATATATATAAACACAGCAGTTAGGGGTACTTACCTGGGCGGATCGGTGCCGGAGACTCGGTGCCATGCTTTCCAGACCATGTATTTTCAAACCAGACCTTTTTAAATCCCACTCTTAAAACATTTTGGGCCTCGGGCCCATAGATGAGCTTTTGAACTTGGCTCTGATACCATAATTGTAACACCCCCAACCCGGTCAATACACTACGACCGAATTCGGCATGTCACAGGGTAAAGTATTTTGACCAAAATAAATGGTAGGTTCGATTTGAAAGAATCGTCATTCGAAAATATGTTGGATGTTTAAAATTCGTGAAAGAATCCCTTTCTTTTTGAGAAGACTGCATGTTATCATTTACCCTAGGAAAACCATGTGATTATAGGGAAATCCCAAAGTTATTGAGGTGTAAGGTTGAAAACCGTTTTCAAAACATTTGACTTAAAGTAACTCAATTTAATAGGAGTTTGAGTCGATTGTTGTTATCACTTATCTATTCTTACCCGATGGTAAGGTTTAGAAAACCCGGTGAGAAGTGTAATTTAGAAAACCTTGATTTACCGGTTATTTAAACATGTCAGGTACTTTACTTAAGCAAAACATAACAAACTTTAAACAAGATAAAATAAACCCAAAATATTAATTAGTGGCCTTATTACAAACCCAAGTAAAACTAAATTAAAAAATAAAGTGCCCAAAATAATGAACAAACCAAAACCGAAAGCAATTTGCATGGCCACCTCGAGTCCGCCCAGCACCACATCCACGATCTACTAGTCATTTGTAAAAGATAAAGGAAGAGGTGAGTCACCGAGACTCAATGTATAATCCCCCTCCCGATTTTAGCAACACTCTTACACAGTTTCATAATCAAGTAAATATGTCATGCAACCCAAACCTATCCATCCATAACTCCATAATCTACCCCGTGTGGTACCAAACCACTGGTGGTGCCAAACCACTGGTGACCCAAAGTCACGATCAAAGTATAAATGTGGTACCAAACCACTGGTGGTGCCAAACCACTGGTGACCCAAAGTCACAATTATCCATATGTGGGGCCAACCCACTTTGTGGTACCAAACCACTGGCGATAATCCCTTTCATGAGTAATATGTGGGGCCAACCCACTGTGGTATTAAACCACTGGGACGAGTCGCTAAAATAACCAATGTGGTGCCAAACCACTGGTGACCCAAAGTCACAAATATCATATGTGGTACCAAACCACTAGTGGTGCCAAACCACTGGTGACCCAAAGTTACAAATTTCATATGTGGTACCAAGCCACTAGTGGTGCCAAACCACTGGTGACCCAAAGTCACGAATAATCATCTTCCCCCTCCTCTCATAACACCCACTTTAATTCACATGCTTACACATACAACACTAACATGCTTTATCGATTAACAATATACTGCAACACAACATATATTCATCAGATATCAAATATCATTAGCTATCAGAACGGACTTACCCGGAGTCCTCGCTCATACCCATAAGGGTAACTTATCGATATCATCACATATTTCGGCTTTTAACAGTGTTTGAGTTATTAACATATTATACATCGAATATGAAGTGTGTAAGAGATACACACCTGATCACGAGCAAAACTACACTCTCCACGTCGGTACTGTCGTTAATCAACACTACCGCGATTTGTCTACTCTCCTGTTCGGATGCCGGTCCACAGCCCGGTGGCCAATCACGAACCGCCGACACTGCTCTCCTTTTGAATTAGGGGCTGGGGTCTCAGATCTAACCCCACGTAATGCTTGATTAGCCTTTGAATCCATGATAACCTTATCACTAAATTGGGTTAAAGTAGTGGATCAAATCATAAAGAACTAGAATCCCAAAGTTAAAACCCTCACCTAGGTCGACAAATCCCGAAAACTCTACACGAAAAGGCGTCAACCCCTCTTTCCACACTATTAACGAAATCAATTGAAAGTGAATGGTTAATCGGCGACAATCCACAGAGATCCTGATTCCAACGAGAGTTTGAGCACAAAGCTTTCGGCTGCCACAGGGTTGAGATTCGGCTATGACTTTGAGAAAGAAAAACGATATGGTTGCAACACAGTTGATGGTGGAAGATCAAAGAAGATTCGGCCAAATTGAAATGGACAAGTGGGAAGGTTCAAGAGGGCATTCGGTTTTGAATAGATGATGAAAAGAAAACGTGAGAAAATAATGGGAAGAGGATGACTTAGTTTCGGCCAAACCCAATAGGAGTAGAGAGAACAAAAGATGAGAAGAGATTTAGGGAAAAAGGGTTTCGGTTTTTGTTTCAAAAGGAAAAAGAAATACACACAAGGTTCAATGCAATTCGGTCTTAGATAATTGAGAGGAAAATTGACAAGAGGCTATGGGGTTTCAGTTTTGGTCTCACAACAATGTGCACAAAAGAGTGCCTAGTCGAAAGTCCCTAACTAGCTATTGAAAATCGGCACACCTCCTAAGCCTCCAAACCAATTCCTCTTTCTCTCCAGTGTTCAAGTTTCAGCCAACTCCTAAATTCCCTCCTATCCACCCATTCAAACCGATTTGAATGAGTCAACTTCCACAATTTTCTCTTCTCCACCCGTTTCAAATGTGTTGACTCCTTCAACACTTATCCAAGAGAGTCCATCCTGAGCACAACTCCCCCTTGAACCTGGCATCAAAAATAAATAGCAGAAAGGGGATCTTCGCAACTCGAACACTAGCTCCCCTAGCTCCTTGTGGCGTCATCTCTCCAAGCTCTCAGTGGCGCCTCCCTTGCCACTTTACCACTGGTACTCTTGTGTCAAAACACCCCATTAATTTCTCTTATCCCCTAACCCACTCAGCTCTCCCTTCCAAGTACCCAAAACAAAAATTTTTGCTATAGTTCCGGCCTACCCTTGGCTCATACCCAGACCCTAAAACACCCTAACTAGCATCATGTTCAAACCATTCACATGCAAACAATTAAAATGCAAGAGCCCCTAAATAAGTATGTTACATACCCTCCAGGGGTATTTCGATAATTTTATCACTTAACGGCCTTTCCGAAGGCCTGTTGTTGCCTCGAGCGACACAGTACCCTTTTTGGGTCTCTATAGAACTATTGGGCCTAAAATCCACTTCAGGCCCAAACGGGCCCACACGCTCGTGTGGCCCATTTCGCAATCAATCCTATCGTTTTATAGTTTTCCAACAATTTTGCCCAAGTAGGTCGAATAGCCCATTAGGCCCATTTAGCCCGTTTCAGCTCGGTCAGGCCCATTACAGCCTCAATTCTGCGAGAGTTCCCACGACACTCTCTATGTCTTAACATCATTATTCGTATCTTAATTTACCACTACGAGCGCTCACACGTCGAGAGGTCACAGTTGCCAGATTTCTGGCTTTTCAGCTTTTGGCCGAGTCACAGAACGATGCAAGCATTCATTCAGTGGGGTGTGAGACTACATACCTGTTTACGATTTGCGGCACTCAGTACCTTTCCAATCACCTGAGATCAAAATCGACTAACAGTTAGTCCCCCCGTTCGATAATCCTAAAATGTGAATACATAGGACCATAGGCTTAACTTACCCACCAATATTAGCCTTCCTTCTGCAGAGGGTTTTCGATCCACTTCTACCGTTCAGAGATCCGCCCCTCTAATGAAAAAAATTGTGTTAGATCGCCAATCCAGATAATAATAAGAGAAGTGGCCTTCCGGCCCTAACGAATTCAATCCAAATAAGCGAACCATCACCTCCAGTCCACCATGTCCTCAACTTACCAACAATAAGACAATATCCCGAAGTAGTTGAACCAACACGACACGAGTTTGCAACCTAGAGAATTCGGCCCTTACCAAAAGAGAGCAAGAGGGGTTTAAAATAGAAAGAGTAAGCAGATTCGGCCTTGCAAAAAGAGTGAGAGTTTCGGCTTTAGAGAGAAGAGATGAGAAAGAAAAGATGGAAAAGAAATAAGAGAAAAGATATTACCTTGTGAACACAGACAAACCGAACAGAGAAGATAGGTTCGACGATCAAGAGGACACCAAGCTTCAAACTAGTCAATGTTTGGCTATCGGCAAAAGAAAAGAGAAACTGATTCAAATGGGATAAAAGAGGAGGTTCGGCTTATGGAAAAATTCTAGAGAAAAGAGATGAGAGGAGAGTAGGAAAGGATGGATGAAAGAAGATGGAAGAATGAAGCTGAAAAAGATTTAGCACAAGTCAATTGAGGAAGAGAACTCGAAATGTCTCTGGAGAAAATGCTAAGACCCGAAATGACAAGAAGAAGAAAATGCTCAAAATGCACAAATGCAAAGTAAAAACACTAAAGAATTTCCGGCACTCTTTTCCCCCTCAAGGCCGAATATGCACTCATCCAAATGACAAGCCTTCATCGAAACTCCTCCATGCATTTCCCCATATTCGGCCACTACTACCTCTCACCCCCAATCCCTTAATTCACTCCTCTTTTTTCTCCCCAACTTCCTCTCCATCACTCATTCAAATTGTTTGACTGAGTCTCCAACTTCCTTGCAGAGTTCTAGCTGAACTCTACTTCTTCCACCTGCTTAGCACAAAATAAAAGCCACAAATTGCAGCTTGAAAAATTCGAACTCCCTTCCTCCAGGTTCCACTTGTGACGCCACAAAACCTTGCTACAAGCCCATTTGTGTTAACAAAACACAGCCAATTAAACTTAAGTCCTTCTTCCACTAGCTCTCCCCACTAAAGTGCCCAAAACTAAAATTTTTCCTATGGCCTAACTTGAACCCGGGACTTCATAGAAACCCCGTAACCTTCCAACATTACCTTCCTAACAGGTCCAACTTGAAATAATGCCATTCCTATATTCCCAAAAATTTTTAAAATGCTCCTACGCTCAGGGCCCAATAG
Organism: Gossypium australe; assembly: GCA_005393395.2. NCBI lineage: Eukaryota > Viridiplantae > Streptophyta > Magnoliopsida > Malvales > Malvaceae > Gossypium > Gossypium australe. Next base: position 61,191,515 of record CM016614.1, on the reverse strand, counting down.
GCCCAATTCTCCTAGGCCAATTTCGGGGCGTTACATAATCTGAAACATATAAATGAAAGTTATAAATCAATAGAAGTTTCATTCTAATAGTAAATATGAGAAAGTTACTTAAGAACAAGATATAGTTCAGTATTGTTGACACCTTCCTACACTTAAGACGTACATTGTCCTCAATGTACAAAGATAGATATCTACAATATATAAAATCATAAGATAGGGAGAGAGGTGAACTTCCTGAATTTTAGATGGAGTCAAGGAAAAGAAACGGTAAGTTGGGCATAGATGAAAGTGGAGGTGGATACTAGGGTCATGGTGTGGCCGCTCCTTAATATCCCTTTAAACCTAAATTAAAGAAATCAAAATATAATAATATAAATTAAAGACAAGAAAGATAAAGGGGCTGAATTTAAAAATGGAAATAAATGATAAAGAAAAAAATAAATGGACTCAAAGGTCCTTGTCCTAACGAGTTAATGAAGCGGCCGGCATGAACTTATGTAGATCGGTCTCGCACGGGAAGACTGTGCTAGGGTCCTTTCACTTCTTCGACATGGGGATGGTGGTATAAAGAAGGAACGAGGGAAAGGGGGAAAGGAAAATGAAAGGAGAAAGATAATAGAAAAAAGAAGGGGTGTGGTGGTTAGGGTTTGGAAGAAGAAGAATTTGGGGAGAAAGTGAGAAGGAGGAGGGTTTTAAATAGAAATCAGGGATCTGGTTACTGCCCACACCCGTGTGCCATGGGTGTGTTAGGTCACACGGTCATGTGCTGCTTCGTTCGTTTCTCCTACGGCCGTGTAGAGGTTTCCACGCTTATGTTATTTAATTAATATCTACCACGGCCTACAGACACAGGCGTGCCTCATACCCATGTGATTTTCTCAGTGTCTACTATAGCCGTATCGCACGGCCGTGGCATTGTATCGCCACCCGTGGTTTGGGAAAAATTTTCGTCCTTAGTTCACACGGTCTCTGCCACACCCATGTATCATTTCGTAGTGTCCACACGGCCACGGCCACGCCCGTGTGCAAGGCCGTGTGGATAGAGAAACCTGCGCTTTATTAATTTGATTAGTTTTGAGTTAGGTGCTAAAAATCAAAAATATAATATTAGTGAAGTTAGTGCTCGGGTTGTCTCTCGAGAAACGCTCGTTTAAAGTCTTAAGCTAGACTTACCTCTCATTCGAGTATCCATGGTGGTTTGAGGAGTTGAAACTCCTATCCCCTGCTATCAGTTCTATGATCACTATATAGTTTGAGCCGAGTGGCGTTTACCTTAAAGTGACGTATGTAGGATTAGTTAACTCGACTATTCCGTATGGGAAGACATTGAGTACCGTGAAAGGGATCTCTTCATTTTTGTTAAGATCCAAAGTGACGATTCGAGGGTCTTTCGTATCCAATAATACCTGATCTCCTATCTTAAACTGGGTTGTCCCAACTTTAAGTTTGACATGGTTTTGCTTTGGTTCTTCGTGTTTTTTCGGTTTTTCCTTGACGTGCGTCCGCCATTCATCTAGCTCATCGATTTGTAACCTTCGTTCCTCATGAACAGTTAAGTTTATTTATATTACAAGGACTTGTATTCTCTTGATTATTAGATATTCTGTTAGAATCACGTGCTTTGAGTTTAATCATGTCATCACCTACACGAAGTGTTACTTCCCCTGTATCAATATCGATAATGGTCCTAGCAGTTGCTAAAAAGGGCCGTCCTAATATTAAAGGAACATCATTATCCTCATTCATATCTAAAACAACAAAGTCTACTGGGAATATGAATTTATCAATTTTTACTAGTACATCTTCGATTACACCCCTAGGAATTCTAATAGTTTTATCAGCTAATTAAATGCTCATCCTAGTTTGTTTGGGTTTCCCAAGACCTAGCTATTTAAACATTTTATAAGGCATAACATTGATGCTTGCCCCTAAATCAACTAAAGCATTATTAACAGATAAACTACCAATTACACATGGAACTATAAAACTCCCTGGATCTTTTAACTTTCGTGGTAGTTTATTTTGTAAAATTGCTGAGCACACTACATTTAGCTCCATATGCGACGCCTCGTCTAGCTTCCGTTTATTGGTCAAAAGCTCTTTTAAATATTTTCTTGAATTAGGCATCTGTGAAAGAGCTTCAAGAAATGGTAAGTTAATATGTAATTTTTTTAAGAGTTTAAGAAATTTACCGAATTGTTCATCTCTGCAGTCTTTCTTCATCGCATTGGGGTATGGCACACGAGGATGGTACTCTGTAATTACCGATTTTGGCTTATCATGGCTTACCTCAACCTTGCCTTCCTTTACAACATTCTCTTGCCTCAATTTTGGTTCATTTAACCCTTCACTATCGTGAGCAGTTATGGCTTGAAGTTGCTCATTTGGGTTAGTTTTAGTGTTGCTTGGCAAGCTACCTTGTAGTCATTCTGAGATCAGCTTAGCAAGCTGTCCTAGTTGGTTCTCGAGCCCCTGAATTGATGGCTATTGATTTTTATGTGCTGTTTCGGTGTTTTGGAAACGAGTTTCTGACACCGCGATGAATTTTGTTAGCATCTCCTCAAGGTTCTGCTTCTTTTCTTGTGGGTAGGGTTGCTATTGAAAGCCTGGCACTATAGGAAAATAGGGCTTTAGCGACGTTTTTCATGGCGTTTGGACAAAAAACGCCGCAAACTTTAAACATTAGCAGCGTTTGAAGAAAAATGACGCAAAAAACTGGGCAATAGCGGCGTTTTCACCAAAAACGCCGCTAAAAATTGAGCAATAGCGGCGTTTGTATAAAAAACACCACTAAATATCTAATTACTTCAATACCCTAACGTCGACATTTTAAAAAGGCCAAGCAATAGCGGCGATTATACCAAAAACGCCACTAAAGGTAAGATATATAGCGGCGTTTGTACCAAAAACGCCACTAATGGTAAGAGCTATAGCGGCGTTTGTATAAAAAACGCCACTAAATATCTAATTACTTCAAAACCCAAACGGCGGCGTTTTGAAAAGGAGAGGCAGTAGCGGCGTTTTTACCAAAAATGCTACTAAAGGTAAGAGGTATAGTGGCGTTTGTCCTAAAAACGCCACTAAAAGTAAGAGCTATAGTGGCGTTTGTTGAAAAACGCCACTAAATATCTAATTACTTCTAAACTAAAACGCCGACGTTTTGAGAAGGACAAGCAATAGCGGCATTTGTACTAAAAAAGCCACTAAAGGTAAGAGATATAGCGGCGTTTGTATAAAAAACGCCACTAAATATCTAATTACTTCAAAACCCAAACGTCGACGTGTTGAAAAGGCCAAGCAATAGCGGCGTTTGTAGCAAAAATGCCACTAAAGGTAAGATCTATAGCAGCGTTTATATCGAAAACGCCGCTAATTATCTAAATATTTCAAAACTCAAACGTCGTCGTTTTGATAAGGCCAAGCTATAGCGGCGTTTTTAATAAAAACGCCACAAAAAAGCAAACTGTTTCAAAACTAGAACGATGACATTTTTGTTCTCGTATAATAATTCAATATCAAAATTATTTTATTTTGGGGTTTCCTGTTTTGGGTTTATGATTTAGTGGTAATGGTTTAAGGTTTAGAGTTTCGAGTGAAGTGTGTATGGTGTATGTTTAAGGTTAAGGTTTTACGGTGTAGGATTTGTATGTAATGGTTTAAGGGTTTAGTGTATTGGTTTTAGGGTTTAGAATTTTAAGATTTATGGTTTTGTATTTAAGGATTTATATATAATTTATAGCCCGGCTACACGAGTTTCGAAAATTATAGTTTAATTTATGATTATGATTATGGTTTAGGGTTTCATATTAAGGTTTCGAGTTAGGGTTTATGGTATTTAGGTTTAGGGTCTTGGATTTATGGTTTAGACTGGATTTTAGAGTTTGGTTGTATCTAGGTGGCTATGGTTATGGATTTAGGTTTTAGGTTTATGGTTGAGCGTTCTGGTTTAGGGGTCTGTAGTTTGAGATTTAAGGTTTAAGTTTTAGATTTTTTTAAATATATATCTAAATAAGATAAATTTAAATTTTTATTTTAAAAAATATATATCAAAATGGGTTAAATCCCAAAAGCATACATGAACAATGATTTAATGTTCAATTATATATACATGAACTTTAATTTGATCCCAGATCTTGTTAAATATTAACCCAATTACTGATATAATATTTTAATATATTGCAACCATGAAATATTTATATTTATTCAATATAAAAATATATTGATGTATTTAATTTTAAAAATGTGTATTTATTTTTTTTAAAATGCATTATTCTCTCCTTTTTTATTAATTAATATTTACGTTTTATAACTTCTGTTTTATTTTTGGATCAATTTAACTTCAATCTTGGATGACACTAATTTGAGAACTCATGTGCTAGTATATTTGTATTTTATTGTTGGCGTATATATAATTTAAAAGAAATTGTAAACATTTTTTAATTTTGTTGAAATTTTAAATACTAATTGGTATGAAAGCATTAGCGGCGTTTATGTAAAAAAAAACACCGCAAAATGTCTTCATATTTAATAAAAAACAAAGTCGTTTTTGTGGCACAGTTAGTATCAGTAGTGGCACTTTACGAAAAACGCCGCAAAAAGTATGTATTGCCGGCGTTTTCTAAAAAACGCCGCAAAAATGATCCATGTTATTACTGGCGTTTTAGCCCAAAACGCCACAAAATGGAAGAAAAACGATGCGTTTTTTTTTGGAATTTTTTAGTGGCGTTTATTGAAAGCGCCGCAATAGGGTTAATTTTTCTACTGAAACGGCGTCGTTCTTTTTCCATCCATTTTAATTGCTTAACACTTTCTGCTCCCCCATTTTTCGAAATCCCTAAATCCCTAATCCCCTTTTGTGTTTCCCCTCCCAATCCCTAAATCCTTCTTCCATTTCTGATGCGAAATACTTCCCCAATCTGATTACTTCCCCCATCAGCTATTTATTTCTTGTTTTTGGGATAGGTCAAAGCAACTAGTCGGTAAGTTTTTTTTCCTTTATACTTGTTTCGGTTCTTTCTTCCATCTATCAATATTTATGTAAAGTAATTTGTTTTGGTTTAATGCTTAAGAGATTTGAGTTGTGTGCGTGAGGAAATTTCTAATTAATTTGGCCCAATGACTAAAACCTAGAATATATACATGAAATGAAATGGTGTAGACAGAAGAGTAGAATAGATAGCCTCGTAAACAGGGGAAAATAGCTTGAAGAAAAAGATGGATGGATGCCTTTGTAATTTAAAAGCTTTAATAATTTGATTCACTTTAGCACCACTTTTGTGCATTTCACATTTATTAATATATATATATATATATATATATATATATATATATATATATGTTCAGAGTAGATTAATTTCCTGTAAAAGAAAAATGATAAGAGAGGGGAAGATATTCAACACACAGTGAGGAGAAGCTGGAATCCATGGAGGATATGTTATACTTTTGTGGACATCACCATCGACTGTTTATTTAAATTGTGTTTCACTTTCATTTCTTTGTGGGGGAAGTGTAAAGTCTTAATTTCTTTTATGGTTGATGTGATTTTTTTATTCATAAAAATTGCAGACACTAAGTTTTGGAGATTGTAACTAAAATCAAATATGGTTACGGGTTAAACAAAGATGGTAATAACAAACACAAGCCAAGGGGCTAAACTTCAGTTCAAGCCATAATGAAACCAGTACCTGCAGCTGAGAAAAACAACATAATTAAATACATTCAAAAAGGGGGTAATTCAATTGAATTTGGTTAATTAATCTGATTGATCGGTTCACATATTTAATCCTTGTTAATTAAAAAGCATGCTTTTTACATAAATTTTTATTCTTCCATTATGCTTTAAATGTCTTTTATCATTTTTTTTTTGTATAAATGTTTAAATTAGTATCTTGTTTTAATTGGTTTTTTTATATACCAACAAGGAAAAAAAGTTTCAATTTGCATATACATATGATTTGAATGATTTTTTTTAATGTTTGTGCAAATGAATTGATGCTGAAGCAGGTATACTTATTGAAATTTTAGAGGTCGATACTCAGCTTGAGCTCATTCGAACATCTAATTTTAGAGGTATTTCATCCTATTCATTTTTCCATTTTGAAATTGAAACTAGGCTAAGAGAAAGTGTGATATGATAAGGCAAAGATTAATATGAGATATGAAATTGCTTAATAAGCATTGGTATTCAAAATTATATGAGATAATTGTCTAATAAAGTGCGTTATGGTGACATTGTCACGTAATGATCAAATGAGAATGTGAATTAAGAAATAAGAATAACTTGAGTCATGAGATAATTTGTTAAGTACACATGTAAACACATGAAGCCATATATGATGATATAGGTCACTTAGGTGACATTGTGATAATGTGGATGAGTGATATTTAGGTGCGAACATACATCAAATTCTGATGTGTGTGAAATATAAGCTCTATTGGGTGATTTGGAAACCATGAAAACATATTATGTTATGCAAGTATATGAACTATATCAAATTGATTAATAAGATGAAATGCTTTTGTGAGCTTGGTACATTAGCAAGGATACAATAGGCATGCCCTAAGAATTGGATGCGCACTTGTATGGGCATGTGCGTGAGGGAGTTTTGACACAGTGCCTTACAGCATGGCACATTTGTGCTCTTGATGTGTTTGGGGGGTATGCAATTTCTATCTATATCTTGTGTGTTTGGCTAGGGCACCTTGGGTGCATTATCTTTGGTGTGTTTTGGACTGAATTTTGTATACTTGAGTCTATATTACTAAAGCTGCAAAATGCTATGAAATTGAATTTGATAATAAATCAATTTGGAATGCAATAAATAAGTAATGAACTTAGTCCACAATAAGTTTGTTGGAAAAAAATAGATTTTTGGAAGCTTTGAGACATATTCTTGATTAGTAAAGGTGAAGATTTGAATCATAAAAGTATGGTTTTATATTCTACCCCATGATTAAATACATTCAAAAAGGGGGTAATTCAATTGAATTTGGTTAATTAATCTGATTGATCGGTTCACAGATTTAATCCTTGTTAATTAAAAAGCATGCTTTTTACATAAATTTTTATTCTCCCATTATGCTTTAAATGTCTTATCATTTTTTTTTTGTATAAATGTTTAAATTAGTATCTTGTTTTAATTGGTTTTTTTATATACCAACAAGGAAAAAAAGTTTCAATTTGCATATACATATGATTCGAATGATTGTTTTTTTTTTTTAATGTTTGTGCAAATGAATTGATGTTGAAGCAGGTATACTTATTGAAATTTTAGAGGTCGATACTCAGCTTGAGCTCATTCGAACATCTAATTTTAGAGGTATTTCATCCTGTTACACTCCATTGTTCAATAAGACCTATTCTTTTTCATTTGTTCTTTCACATACCCTTTTTCTTTACTCATTTCTACTCAACATTTATTGAGCTAATATATAATATCATCCGGTTTTGTTTATGTTTTAAGGAGTTGTCCAATGACTTAAAGAATTTCCAGATTCTCAAGCAAAGTACATTTTGGTGCTGTTACTGCTCCATTTGTAAACTGTTGCAACCCTGTTCAGGTACTGTAATTTGAATAGTTTATTTGCTGGAAATTGAGATGTTTTATTGCTGTAATTGAGGTCTAAATATGTTGTTAATTGAGGTGTTTAAATTGATGTAATTTTCTCTCTTTATTTTACGAAAATTGATTGAATTTGGTAATTATATTTTATGAAACTTGAAAATTAGTCTAAGTAGGTAATACAATTATACTTTCCTCCTAAATTAACATTAAAATTTTTAGTTTATAAAATTATATGCAGCAAATTAGTTAGCAATCGACATTCTAAATTTATGTGTTTATTAATTGTTGGACTATATATCCATTATTGTAAAGGACATGAACACAATATACATATGTGTATGTATAATAAAAGTAATAGGTATTTAAAAAAAAAGTGATATAAAATAAGAATACTAATTTGAATATATGTGTAATACATATACATATATCTGTATAAAATTCCGTACTAGTGTTTAATAATGCATGTAAATAGACTTTTTGTTTTAATAAATTTCATATGTATTTGTTACAGATTGTATTCAGAAAGGTATCCGTACTTTGAAAGTGAGTAGAATTGAAGAGGACTTGGATCGACTACTGAACTGACTATTTTTCTTTCGGTCAAAGAATGTGAGTATTAGTTTTTAGTAAATAGCATTTTGTAATTAATCAATAGCATTTGTTAATTCATATGTTGTTTGTATTTCAGTTACTGCTTCCTACTGCTCCTGCAACTGTCGGATTGGATTTGCTGGTAATAACTTAATAGGTATGAAATCAGTATTATTCTTATTTATATTCATTTTGCTGATTTATATTCATTTGATAGAAAAACATTAGATATCCAATTGTTAGTCAAGATTATTAATCTTTTTGTATTTCTGACTGCAGCCCTTGTTTCTTGGTGAGAGTGGAGTAGACCATCTTCTTGAAATTATTAAGGTACATTTTAGTTCAAAATTCAGATCAATAACAGTTATATCATGATGAATTTGTCCAAATTGCTGTCCAAATTGCGGTTTATTATCCTGCTTGGTTGGTATAAATGTTGTTTTGTTCTATTGCTGTCCAAAAAAAAAAAAAGATTCAAAGTATATAGGCTGGAAACCTAACGGGTTGCCTTATATCTCACAGTAAGATATAACGGATCCTCCCCAGGTGTAACAATGCCACGTATGATGAATCTTAAAAAATTTCTGTCCAAATTGCTGTTTATTATCCTGCTTGGTTGGTATATATGCTGTTTATTCTATTGCTGTCAAAAAAAAAGATTCAAAGTATATAGGCTGGAAACCTAACGGGTTGCCTTATATCTCACTGTAAGATATAACGGATCCTCCCCAGATGTAACAATGCCACGTATGATGAATCTTAAAGAATTTTTGTCTAAATTGCTGTTTATTATTGTTGTTTATTATTAATAATGTTTGAACAACCTCCAAATTGCTATCTAATCATGCCGCTTAGATTTTTTACAAGCTCCTGTGTATTATTTTTTAAAATTTAAGGTACGGTACGATATAAAAAATAACATAAACAAAATATAAAAGTTAATTGTTAAAATATGTTTTCCAAAATGGTAATAATATTTTGTTATCAGTATAATAATAATATTGATCATTATTTAAATATGTTTTATTATAAAAAATAAATTATTTTTTAAAAGAAGTAATTTAAAAACTTTTTAAATTTAAAAACTTATAAATATTTTTGTTATAAATATAATAATATAGATCATTATTTAAATATGTTTTATTATAGAAAATAAATTATTTTTTAAAAGAAGTAAGTTAAAAAATTTTTAAATTTAACAACATCACAGCAAATTTCAATTATAAAAAAACATATAATAACATTTTCCAGCCTACCTCAAACGAAAATCTAAAACCAATTAATATATAAAAAAAACTACAATGTAATGCATGCCATATATGTTCACACCTCAACTGATTCTCGATTTGAAATTTTAATTTAACTTACATAATACATAATACATAACTTACATAAAATTATTTAACTTACATAATACATAACTTACCTAACTTACATAATACATAACTTACATAATACTTGTATAGATAGAAAAAAAAGATTCAAAGTATATAGGCTGGAAACCTGACGGGTTGCCTTATTTCTCACTGTTAGATATAATGGATCCTCCCTAGGTGTAACAATGCCACGTATGATGAATCTTAGAGAATACATAACTTACTTAATTTTAAGATCAAACTTCATAACTTACATAAGTTTAAGATCAAACTTCATAACTTACATAATTTTAAGATCAAACTTCATAACTTACATAATTTACATAACTTACATAGTACTCAGTTATATATATGATCATATCATTACTTACATAAATTATAAATTAACAATTTAGCCGTGTAATTTATTGTCAACTTTAGACTTCAACAACTACGAAATGGATAGGACTTGGATGAAATTGTCAAGGGTAAGCAACGGCTATCGAAATGGAGTAGAAACTTTTCTGAATTTCGCATTTCAAAATTGTAATATCCCGGGTTAGGGGCTATTTTGTTACTGCATGTTACTGTATGTGTTTAGTGTGCTGTGTTGTTGTTTGTGTAGTTTCGGGGTTTAAATGTAGGCTAGAAGTGTGCCTGAGTAGGTAGGAAAAATTTGATTTTTGGGCTTAGGTAAGAGGAGTTGGAAGAGCTGGGGTTTAAGAATTTTAATTGGTGTTTTAAAGCACAAGTGAAGAGCTGGCAGAGTGGCAAGGGAGGAGCTTGGTGTGGCGTCATCTGCATGTGAGGGAGGTCCAGAGTTCAAGCAGCAGAGTCCCCTTTTTGTCACTTATTTTGGACGGCATGGAGGGAGGAGTTTGTGGCAGTTCAAACTTTGCTTAAGACTTGGTCAAGTGATGAGGTGGTGGGAAGAGAGGAAAAAGGGGAGTGTGACTTGGTCCACTCATTTGAAATGAGTGGTGGTGAGTGTGTTTGGGGATATGGCCGAATTTGTGGGTGTTGGAGTGGGGGAGTGGACGGCATGGTGTGGGTGTGAGGTAGTGCCAAAAATTCACTTTGAGTTTTGGGGTGTTTTCGGTCAAAATCTTTAGAAGCAATTCTCTCTTTGTGCCTTACCAAAACCGAAAGTCTAAGCATCTCTTTTGGCATATTTTTCTTAGCATTTTCGGTCACTAGCTTGGTAAACCAAATTCTCTCTTTTGTCTTCTAGCCAGCCGAAACTTCAATTTCTTTCTTATCCTCTTTACTTCTTGAAAACCGTAAGACCAAAGCAAACATACATTGCCGTTTTCTTCTCATTTCTTTTGCACTTAGCCGATTGTGCATTTGTTCTCTCAACATCTTTTGGTAGCCGAAATTGCTTTGGTTTCCTCTACTTTGTAAGCCGAATACTCTCTTCTCTCCCTTACATAGTTTCTTCATTTTCTTAAGAGCCGAACTTACCATTTTCTTCCCAACCGATTCTTCCATTCATCCTTCTCAATTCTTGCCGAAACTTTGCTCCCATTTCATATCGATTTTCCCTTAAAACCGAAAAGCATCTACCTCATAATCACTTTCTTTCTTCTTCTCAAAAACCTTGGCCGAATCTTGTTGGTGTTGTGGTTGGCTTCAATCGTTTGGAGATTGGTAAGTCCTTGGCCGAATGGCCATCTCCTTTTTCTCCTTATACTTTGTCGATGTTGGTTGTTTAAGAGCCGAATATGGCAACCATTGATGGGTGTTATTCCTCTTTGTTAAACCGATTTCTTGTTGGGATATTCAGGAGTTTGAAGCAATCAAGTGGAGCCTTCGTTCTCTGATTAGCCAAGTGGGGTAAGTATTGGTGTGGGCCAGTACTATTAGTTAATTCTTTTATCTCGTTTAGCCAAGCTATTAAGGATTAATGGTTCTTCTATTTAGGTGTAGCCGATTGTTAAAGGAGAACCACTGCTTGGTTCAGGTTTGGTAAGAACCAGATCATCTTCAAGGTAAGGGTTCGATTGTAACACCCCAAACCCGGACAAGACACCACGTCCGAATCTGGTATGCTACGAGGAAATCGTTTTTGAAAAGTTAGACTTTCCGTTTAAAAGCTGAGTGAAAACACAGTATGTTTGAAACAAATTTGAGTAGTCTTGTTTGAAAAACAGTTGATGTATTTGAAACCCGAAGATTTTGAAAACTTAGCCAGAATGTGTAGTTAAAACGAGTTTATACCATTTAAAACCCCATTAGTTTCTTAGTGATACATTAAACACTTTTAAGCTTAGGAGAACTACAAGGTTGAATTGAAAACCATTTATATTTGTTTATCATGAAAACTCAGTGTGATACCCGATGGTATAGTTTAGAAACACAGTGCGTTATAGTTTTGAAATCATTATCTTTCCAAGTTTTAGTAAAATTTATTCCAAGTTACTTTGTTAAGGCATATTAAAATCAACTTTAAGCATAAACAACATAAACATAACTTTAAAGGCCTTTTACAAATCCAAATTAAAACCCAAATTAAAGTAAATAAGCTAAGTACCCAAATGCAAAAGTCTGAGCAAAACTTTTATTAAAGCATGGCATGTGCGCCCCGAGTCCATCCCGGCTCCATGTCCGCAGCTACGAGTCACCTGAAATGTCAAAGGAGAGGGTGAGTCGAGTGACTCAGTGTGTAAATCCAGCTCCCGAAGAATCAACATGCTAACACACATCATACATAGCAACATGATTAATGCAACCCGATCCTAACCATCCATATCGCCTTTTCTACCCCGTGTGGTACCAAACCACTGGTGGTGCCAAACCACTGGTGACATATAGTCACAATGTGTTACCAAAACACTGGTGTCCCAAAGACACAATATCCGTCAATGTGGTACCAAACCACTGGTGTCCCAAAGACACAATGTGCTACCAAAGCACTGGTGACCGAAGTCACAAATCCAATGATGATGGGGCCAACCCATCGTGTGATACCAAATCACTAGCAGACGATCCCATATCTCAAGTGGGGCCAACCCACGGTGGTCAAACCACAGGGACAAGTCGCAATGAGGTGCCAAACCTCTGGTGACCCAAAGTCACAAAGTTGTGCTACCAAAGCACTGGTGACCGTAGTCACAAATCTGGTGATGGGGCCAACCCATCGTGTGATACCAAATCACTGGCGTCAATCCCGTATAATCATCCGTGGGGCCAACCCACTGTGGTACTGAGCCACTGGGACGAGACGCTGAGGTACCAAACCTCTGGAGGTGCCAAACCTCTGGTGACCCAAAGTCACAAAGTGTGCTACCAAAGCACTGGTGCTCGTCAGCACAAAATATCACTGCTCCCTCCTCTCATATCACCCATCTACATACCATACTCATGTAATCATGCATATCATACAATCATGCATATCAGGCTAACATGTCTAATCCCTATCCCATGTCACATACATCCACAACCATGGTATCATGTAAATCATCATTAAACTCATAATAATAATACTGACTTACCCGAGTCCAGATTCATACCCAAAAGGGTATCATTTCAATCATCGCTGCCATGATTTAATAGGCAAAACAGGTTTACTAATAATAATATCACTAAGTATGGGTGTGTTAGTTACACACCTGGTAATACGAGTCCAAAGATCCCTACGAATGATCTATGTCCTTCGATTGTCAAGCCCCTAAAACAATCGGTCAACATAGGATTAAGCACTAAGACCATTCGGCCAAAGACATATAAACCCAAAGGGGTTAATTTCAATCCCTTACCTTGAAGATGATCTGGTTTCCTACCAAATCTGAATCAAGCAGTGATTCCTCTTCCAACAATCAGCACCCTAATAAACCAATAGTTAATCACTAATCACTTTAAACTTAATCGAAATCAACTGACTGCACTAACAGAAATATACCAACTGCTTACCCCTTACCACACTTACCAATCGGTTCAAAGAGTCGACGGCTCTTCTTGGCTACTTTTCGATATCCAAGACCCTAACACAAGATGATAATCCAAAAAGGTTAACACCCTTCCAACTGACCATAATCGGCCCTTAACCAAAACACAACCAACAAAACCAAAAGAGGGAGATATGGCCATTCGGCCTTGCACTTACCAACACCCAACACCAAAATTCGGCCAACCCAACACCAGGGAAGAGAGGAGATTCGGCCAAGGCTTCAAAAGAAGAGGATTCGGTCTTTAAGTGTTCAACACCCTTGGGTTCGGCTTAGTGAGAAAAGAATGAGAACAAGGGTGAGAAGAGATAGAGAAACGACACTAGTATTTAGGAAAGAAGGAAAATAAAAGATGAATCCAAAAGAAATAAGAGAAACGGTGGAGGTGTTTGGAAGATGAGAGTTTCGGCTATCTAGGCTCAACCAAGAAGAAAATATGAGAAGAAGAGACTTTTTACTTTCGGCTCAAACAATTTGAAATAGAAAGAAGGTTGAAAGAATAGAATTTCGGCTATTAAGAAAAGTTGACACAAAATAATTTCGGCAACTAGATGTTTGCACATTCGGTTTCAAAAAGAAAGTGAAAGAAATTCTTTAGGAATTCGGTTTTGGTAAAACAAAAAGGAGAATTCGGCTTGCCTCCAAGTGACCGAAAATGCAAAGTTGCCTATGTGAATTTCGGCCACCAACTCTCCCTACCAAACCGTCCACTTCCCCCACTCCATACTCTCCCAAAACACTCCAAGCCACTAGTTCAAAATAGTTTGAACAAGTCAAACTCCTACTTTCACTCTCCACCTACCAATCCCTCCTTTGACCAAGTCTTAGGCAGAGTTTGAACTGCCACAAACTCCTCCCTCCATGCCGTCAAAATGAGTGCCAAAAAGTGGCCACTCCGCAGCTCGAACACAAGGCCTCCACCTCATGTGAATGACGCCACCTAGCTCCCAAGTATCACATGCCTTGCCACTTTACTAACTCCTCATTTGTGCTATAAAACCACAATTAAAATTCTTAAACCCCAGCTTCCTCAGCTCCCTTCACCTCACACCCAAAAACCAAAATTTTCCCATTCACTCAGGCATTCACCTAGGCTACAATTAAGCCCCTAAAACACCGAAATAGCAGCACAGCACACTAAATACATACAGTAACAGGCAGTAACAAAATAGCCCCCCAACCCGGGATATTACATCGATATTAACCCCTTTGGTTAATTAGTGATGGCCGAATGTCATAGATGCCTAACCCCTATGTTGGCCGATTGTAGGAGCTAGTCATCAAGGGGATTTAGATCGTTTTCGTTGGGATTCTAGACTCGTATTTACCAGGTGTGTAACTAACACACCCATACTTAGTGATAATGTTATTAAACCTGTTTGCCTATCAAAATCATGGCAGTTTGATAGATTGGTATGATACCCTTTTGGGTATGATCTTGGACTCGGGTAAGTCAGTATCATTAATATTATGAGTTTAATGATGATCTATATGTTACCATGGCTGTGGATATATGTGACATGGGATATGAAATTAGACATATTAGCATGATATGCATAATTGGATGATATGCATGATTACATGAGTATGGTATATTGATGGGTGATACGAGTGGAGGGAGCAGTGATATTTTGTGCTGACGAGCACCAGTGTTTTGGTAACACACTTTGTGACTTTGGGTCACCAGAGGTTTGGCACCTCCAGAGGTTTGGTACCTCAGCGTCTCGTCCCTGTGGTTAACACCACCGTGGGTTGGCCCCACTTGTGAGATACGGGATTGACGCCAGTGATTTGGTATCACACGATGGGTTGGCCCCATCACCAGATTTGTGACTACGGTCACCAGTGCTTTGGTAGCACATTGTGTCTTTGGGACACCAGAGGTTTGGCACCTCATTGCGACTTGTCCCTGTGGTTTGACCACCGTGGGTTGGCCCCACTTGAGATATGGGATCGTCTGCTAGTGATTTGGTATCACACGATGGGTTGGCCCCATCATCATTGGATTTGTGACTTCGGTCACCAGTGCTTTGGTAGCACAATTGTGTCTTTGGGACACCAGTGGTTTGGTACCATATTGACGGATATTGTGTCTTTGGGACACCAGTGTTTTGGTAACACATTGTGACTATATGTCACCAGTGGTTTGGCACCACCAGTGGTTTGGTACCACACGGGGTAGAAAAGGCGATATGGATGGTTAGGTTCGGGTTGCATTAATTATGTTGCTATGTATGATATGTGTTAGCATGTTGTTTCTTCGGGAGCGGGATTTACACACTGAGTCACTCGACTCACCCTCTCCTTTGACATTTCAGGTGACTCGTAGACGCGGACATGGAGTCGGGATGGACTCGGGGTGCACATGCCATGCTTTAATAAAAGTTTTGCTCAGACTATTGCATTTGGGTACTTTAGCTTATTTACTTTTATTTGGGTTTTAAATTGGATTTGTAAAAGGCCTTTAATTTATGTTTTATGATGTTTGATGTTTTAATTTGATTTTAATATGCCTTAACAAAATAAGTTGGTATGAATTTTACTAAAACTTGGAAAGATAATGATTTCAAAATCATAACGCAATGTGTTTTTAAACTATACCATCGGGTATCACACTAAGTCTTTATGATAAACAAATACAAATGGTTTTCAATTCAAACTTGTAGTTCTCCTAAGTTTAAAAGTGTTTTATGTATCACTAAGAAACTAATGAGGTTGTAAATGGTATAGACTCGTTTTAACTACACATTCTGGCTAAGTTTTCAAAATATCCGGGTTTCAAATACACCATTTGATTTCAAACAAGCCTACTTAAATTTTCTTCAAGTACACTATGTTTTCACCCCGCTTTTAAACGAAAAATCTAATCTCTCAAAAATGTTTTCCCCGTAACATACCAGATTCGGACGTGGTGTCTTGTCCGGGTTTGGGGTGTTACAATTGTGGTATCAGAGCCAAGTTCAAAGGCTCGGCTGTGGGCCTGAGGCCCAAAATGGTTTCAAAAGTCTGTTTAAGTGTTTGTTTTGAAAGTATGGTTTGAAAGGCATGGCACCGAGTCTCCGGCACCAGTTCGCCCAGGTAAGTACCCCGTACTATTACTTGTGATTTGATTGGATATGATCTGATTTGATGACTAGCAATAGTATACTACTTTAGAGATTGAAACTGATAGAATTCTGTGAACTCGCGAGAACAAATCCTCTTTAAATATTCATAAGACTTGCTTTTAAAAACAAGTGGAATAAATACTGATGCATAAAATTCTTTAATCAGATACGTAGAAAGATTAGACATGAGCACTCGAGGCGGACGTGGTCGTAATACTCGTGGTAGAGGTAGGGGTAGAATGACAGTGTCTGAGCCCGTAGGATCTGGTCAGGGTTCAGAAAATGAGATACCGGTTCCGCCACCAGCTGGAGGTGGTGAGTTCCAAGATCAGACTGGAGACGACGCGGTGTCACAGGCGATGCTGCGAGTGTTGGAAAGGGTAGCTGGGGCAGGTGGTGGTGCAGGAGTTAGGAAATCTGTTCCTGAGCGACTCCGGGCTAATGGGGCCGAATTCTTCCGAGGTGTATCGGGTGTTGCTCCTAGCACTGCTGAATATTGGCTGGAGGCAACTGAGCGGATCATGGATGATCTGGACTTGACGGCTGAAGAGAAGCTGAAGGGCATCGTATCGCTTCTCCGGAATGAGTCATATCAGTGGTGGCTCACGGTTCGGGATAGTGTGGCCGCAGAGGATTTGACATGGGATTATTTCAGGGCTGCTTATCAAAAGAAGTACATCGGGGCTAGTTATATCGACTCCCAGAGAAAGGCATTCCTGAGGCTTGTTCAGGGGAGTAAATCTGTTTCTGAGTACGAGGCTGAGTTCCTGAAGCTGAGTAGGTATGCCAGGGGCATTGTAGCCACTGAGCATGAGAGGTGTGTTCGTTTCGAGGATGGTTTGCGAGACGAGTTGAGGCTGCTGATTGCTCCACAGCAGGAGCGCGAGTTTGCTGTCTTAGTTGAGAAGGCTAAGGTAGCCGAGGGTGTTAAGGAGTCAGTGAGGCAGGGCATGGACAGGAGTAGGCTTAAGAGGAGTTTTGGGTCTTCTGAATCGTCGAGTAATCCGCAGAAGAGGGCTAGACCGAGTGGGCCGAATCAGTCTGCTAGGTTTGTTGCTGCCAGACAGGGACCGCCGCAGTGTAATCAGTGTGGGAAATCTCATTGGGGTGGTTGCTGGACTGGTGGAAAAGGTTGCTTCGAGTGTGGTTCTCTGGATCATCGCATAAGGGACTGTCCGCGTAGGATGGCCAAGATTCAGTCTGAGAGTCAGGGCCGTAATCAGTTCAGAGGTAATGGACCGCCACCGCAGAGGGGCCGTGGTAATGGCAGAGGTGGTAATGGTTCTGGTCGGGGCCGTGGAGCACCGGGCAGAGGTGCGGGTAGTTCTGATGCCAGACAGCCTGGATTGGTTTATGCTGCGAGGCGCCGAGAGGAGGGCGAGGCACCGGACGTCATAACCGGTACGTTCTTGATTTTTGGTACTCCTTATACTGCTTTAATTGATGTGGGTTCCACGCACTCTTATGTTGCCAGTAGTATAGTAGAGACCATGGATTTAGACTCTGAGATATCTTCTAGGCAGATGACTGTGATTAGTCCTTTAGGTCACTCTGTAGTAGTAGATAAACTGTTTAGAGATGTACCTCTAGAACTCCAAGGGGAAGTGTTTGCTGCTGATCTGATGGAACTGCCGTTTGGGGAGTTCGATCTGATTCTTGGGATGGATTGGCTGGTTAAGTACCAGGCGAGGTTGGATTGCGCGGCCAAGCGCATGGTTCTTAAGACGGTTGATGGTGATGAGGTGGCTATGATAGGTAATAGGAGAAATTACTTATCAAATGTGGTATCTGCTTTGAAAGCGGAGAAGATGGTCAGGAAGGGCTGCGAAGCGTATGTGGTTCATGTGTATGCCTTGGAGGCTAAAGAGTCTACTGTTGAGAAGGTTCGTACTGTTAAGGAATTTGCTGATGTGTTTCCTGAGGAACTTCCGGGTTTGCCGCCAGATCGCGAAGTAGAGTTCGGGATTGATCTGTTACCTGGAACTGCGCCAGTGTCTATTGCTCCGTATAGGATGGCACCAAAGGAACTGGTGGAGCTTAAAGCTCAGATCCAGGAGTTATTGGATCGAGGTTTTATCAGGCCAAGTGTTTCACCGTGGGGTGCGCCGGTTCTTTTTGTCAAGAAGAAAGATGGTACAATGCGGATGTGCATAGACTACCGCCAGTTGAACAAGCTGACGATTAAAAACAAGTATCCGTTGCCACGGATAGATGACTTGTTTGATCAGCTGAAGGGTGCTGCGGTATTTTCGAAGATCGACTTGAGGTCTGGGTATCACCAGTTGAAGGTTAAGGAGGCGGATATCCATAAAATAGCATTTCGGACTCGGTATGGGCACTACGAATTCCTGGTAATGCCATTCGGGTTGACTAACGCACCGGCAGCGTTTATGGATATGATGAATAGGGTGTTTCAGCAGTATCTGGATCAGTTCGTGGTGGTTTTCATAGACGACATCTTGGTGTACTCAAGGACAGAGGAAGAGCATGATGCGCATTTGAGGGTGGTGCTGCAGATTCTGAGGGAAAAGCAACTCTATGCTAAGTTTAGTAAGTGCGAGTTCTGGCTTAGAGAAGTGACGTTCTTGGGTCATGTAGTGTCGGCTGAGGGGATTCGTGTAGATCCTCGTAAGATTGAGGCAGTTTTGGATTGGAAGCCGCCTAGGTCAGTGGCTGAGATTTGGAGTTTTCTGGGTTTGGCCGGATACTACCGAAGGTTTGTTGAGGGTTTCTCGCTAATAGCAGCGCCGATGACTAAGTTGTTAAGGAAAGAGGTTCCGTTTGTATGGACTGAGAAACAGCAGGAAAGCTTCGATAAGTTAAAGAAGATCTTGACTGAGGCTCCAGTTTTGATTCAACCTGAGGCTGGTAAGGAATACACAGTCTATTGCGACGCATCACATACGGGATTGGGTTGTGTGCTGATGCAAGAAGGTAAGGTTGTGGCTTACGCTTCTCGACAGCTGAGGCCACATGAGGTCAACTATTTGACGCACGATTTGGAGCTAGCGGCTGTAGTTTTCACCTTAAAGATTTGGAGGCACTACTTGTATGGAGAGAGATCGATAGTCTACACGGATCATAAGAGTCTGAAGTATCTACTGACTCAGAAGGATTTGAATTTGAGGCAGCGTAGATGGGTTGAGTTGCTGAAAGACTATGACTGTTCTATTGAGTATCACCCGGGCAAGGCTAACGTGGTGGCAGACGCGTTGAGCCGTAAGGTTGTTTCGGACTTAAGAGCTTTGTTTGCCCATTTGAGTTTGTATGACGACGGGAGTATTCTGGCAGAGCTGCAGGTTAAGCCTACTTGGGTTGAGCAAATCAGAGAGAAACAGTTAGAGGATGAGGGTCTGAGTGCGCGAAGGTTGCAAGTGCAGGATGGTGGTTTGGAGGGTTACAGCTTGTCTAGTGATGAGGTGTTGTGTTTTCAGGGTAAGGCTTGTATGCCTAAGGATGTTGAGCTAAGGCAGAAGATTCTTCAGGACGCACATAGCAGTCCTCATGCTATGCATCCTGGAGGTAGCAAAATGTATAAGGATCTGAGAGAGCAGTTTTGGTGGCCTGGCTTGAAGAAAGAGGTGACAGAGTTTGTTGGGAGGTGTCTGACTTGTCAGCAGGTCAAGGCTGAACATCAGTTGCCGTCGGGTTTGCTTCAGCCTGTAAAGATTCCTCAGTGGAAGTGGGAAAGAATAACCATGGATTTCGTCAGTGGGTTACCGCTTACGCCAAGCAAGAAGGATTCAGTTTGGGTAGTGGTGGATCGTCTGACTAAATCAGCTCACTTTATTCCGGTGAGGGTTGACTACTCACTTCAGAAGCTAGCGAAGCTGTATGTGTCAGAGATAGTGAGGTTGCACGGTGTGCCAGTTTCGATAATCTCGGATAGGGACCCCAGATTTACGTCAAGGTTCTGGAAAGCATTGCATCAAGCACTGGGTACTCGTTTGGATTTCAGCACGGCTTTTCACCCGCAGTCTGACGGTCAATCAGAAAGGGTTATTCAGATTTTAGAGGACATGTTGAGAGGTTGTGTTCTGGATTTCAGGGGTAGTTGGGAGGAGTTTCTACCATTAGCTGAGTTTGCCTACAACAACAGTTACCAAGCGAGCATCAAGATGGCACCGTACGAGGCGTTGTATGGTAGGAAGTGTCGCTCACCTACGTGTTGGACGGAGTTGGGGGAACGTCAGTTGTTGGGACCCGAGTTGGTTGCTGAGACAGAAGACAAGGTTAAGTTGATTCAGTCTCGTTTGAAGGAAGCTTCGGACCGGCAAAAGTCTTATGCCGATCTTAAGCGAAGAGATATAGAGTTTGCTGTTGGGGATAAGGTTTTTCTGAAGGTCTCGCCGTGGAAAAAGGTGTTGAGGTTCGGAAGGAAAGGTAAGCTAAGTCCGAGGTTCATTGGGCCATATAAGGTACTGAGGCGAGTTGGACCAGTAGCGTATCAGCTTGAGTTGACAGCAGAGCTAAGTCAGATTCACGACGTTTTTCACGTTTCGATGCTTCGGAGGTATCGTTCAGATCCGTCACATGTGGTAGCAGTGGAGGAGATCGAGGTAAATCCAGACTTGACTATGGAAGAGGAACCTGTGCAGATTCTTGATCGGGATGTGAAGGTTCTGCGTAGGAAGTCTGTGCCTTTGGTTAAGGTACTTTGGCGGAATCATGGCATGGAAGAAGCCACGTGGGAACCCGAGGATATGATGAGACAGCAATACCCGCAACTCTTTTGATCAGGTAATTTCGAGGCCGAAATTATTTTTAAGGGGGGTAGAACTGTAATATCCCGGGTTAGGGGCTATTTTGTTACTGCATGTTACTGTATGTGTTTAGTGTGCTGTGTTGTTGTTTGTGTAGTTTCGGGGTTTAAATGTAGGCTAGAAGTGTGCCTGAGTAGGTAGGAAAAATTTGATTTTTGGGCTTAGGTGAGAGGAGTTGGAAGAGCTGGGGTTTAAGAATTTTAATTGGTGTTTTAAAGCACAAGTGAAGAGCTGGCAGAGTGGCAAGGGAGGAGCTTGGTGTGGCGTCATCTGCATGTGAGGGAGGTCCAGAGTTCAAGCAGCAGAGTCCCCTTTTTGTCACTTATTTTGGACGGCATGGAGGGAGGAGTTTGTGGCAGTTCAAACTCTGCTTAAGACTTGGTCAAGTGATGAGGTGGTGGGAAGAGAGGAAAAAGGGGAGTGTGACTTGGTCCACTCATTTGAAATGAGTGGTGGTGAGTGTGTTTGGGGATATGGCCGAATTTGTGGGGTGTTGGAGTGGGGGAGTGGACGGCATGGTGTGGGTGTGAGGTAGTGCCGAAAATTCACTTTGAGTTTTGGGGTGTTTTCGGTCAAAATCTTTAGAAGCAATTCTCTCTTTGTGCCTTACCAAAACTGAAAGTCTAAGCATCTCTTTTGGCATATTTTTCTTAGCATTTTCGGTCACTAGCTTGGTAAACCAAATTCTCTCTTTTGTCTTCTAGCCAGCCGAAACTTCAATTTCTTTCTTATCCTCTTTACTTCTTGAAAATCGTAAGACCAAAGCAAACATACATTGTCGTTTTCTTCTCATTTCTTTTGCACTTAGCCGATTGTGCATTTGTTCTCTCAACATCTTTTGGTAGCCGAAATTGCTTTGGTTTCCTCTACTTTGTAAGCCGAATACTCTCTTCTCTCCCTTACATAGTTTCTTCATTTTCTTAAGAGCCGAACTTACCATTTTCTTCCCAACCGATTCTTCCATTCATCCTTCTCAATTCTTGCCGAAACTTTGCTCCCATTTCATATCGATTTTTCCCTTAAAACCGAAAAGCATCTACCTCATAATCACTTTCTTTCTTCTTCTCAAAAACCTTGGCCGAATCTTGTTGGTGTTGTGGTTGGCTTCAATCGTTTGGAGATTGGTAAGTCCTTGGCCGAATGGCCATCTCCTTTTTCTCCTTATACTTTGTCGATGTTGGTTGTTTAAGAGCCGAATATGGCAACCATTGATGGGTGTTATTCCTCTTTGTTAAACCGATTTCTTGTTGGGATATTCAGGAGTTTGAAGCAATCAAGTGGAGCCTTCGTTCTCTGATTAGCCAAGTGGGGTAAGTATTGGTGTGGGCCAGTACTATTAGTTAATTCTTTTATCTCGTTTAGCCAAGCTATTAAGGATTAATGGTTTTTCTATTTAGGTGTAGCCGATTGTTAAAGGAGAACCACTGCTTGGTTCAGGTTTGGTAAGAACCAGATCATCTTCAAGGTAAGGGTTCGATATTAACCCCTTTGGTTAATTAGTGATGGCCGAATGTCATAGATGCCTAACCCCTATGTTGGCCGATTGTAGGAGCTAGTCATCAAGGGGATTTAGATCGTTTTCGTTGGGATTCTAGACTCGTATTTACCAGGTGTGTAACTAACACACCCATACTTAGTGATAATGTTATTAAACCTGTTTGCCTATCAAAATCATGGCAGTTTGATGGATTGGTATGATACCCTTTTGGGTATGATCTTGGACTCGGGTAAGTCAGTATCATTAATATTATGAGTTTAATGATGATCTATATGTTACCATGGCTGTGGATATATGTGACATGGGATATGAAATTAGACATATTAGCATGATATGCATGATTGGATGATATGCATGATTACATGAGTATGGTATGTTGATGGGTGATACGAGTGGAGGGAGCAGTGATATTTTGTGCTGACGAGCACCAGTGTTTTGGTAACACACTTTGTGACTTTGGGTCACCAGAGGTTTGGCACCTCCAGAGGTTTGGTACCTCAGCGTCTCGTCCCTGTGGTTAACACCACCGTGGGTTGGCCCCACTTGTGAGATACGGGATTGACGCCAGTGATTTGGTATCACACGATGGGTTGGCCCCATCACCAGATTTGTGACTACGGTCACCAGTGCTTTGGTAGCACATTGTGTCTTTGGGACACCAGAGGTTTGGCACCTCATTGCGACTTGTCCCTGTGGTTTGACCACCGTGGGTTGGCCCCACTTGAGATATGGGATCGTCTGCTAGTGATTTGGTATCACACGATGGGTTGGCCCCATCATCATTGGATTTGTGACTTCGGTCACCAGTGCTTTGGTAGCACAATTGTGTCTTTGGGACACCAGTGTTTTGGTAACACATTGTGACTATATGTCACCAGTGGTTTGGCACCACCAGTGGTTTGGTACCACACGGGGTAGAAAAAGGCGATATGGATGGTTAGGTTCGGGTTGCATTAATTATGTTGCTATGTATGATATGTGTTAGCATGTTGTTTCTTCGGGAGCGGGATTTACACACTGAGTCACTCGACTCACCCTCTCCTTTGACATTTCAGATGACTCGTAGACGCGGACATGGAGTCGGGATGGACTCGGGGTGCACATGCCATGCTTTAATAAAAGTTTTGCTCAGACTATTGCATTTGGGTACTTTAGCTTATTTACTTTTATTTGGGTTTTAAATTGGATTTGTAAAAGGCCTTTAATTTATGTTTTATGATGTTTGATGTTTTAATTTGATTTTAATATGCCTTAACAAAATAAGTTGGTATGAATTTTACTAAAACTTGGAAAGATAATGATTTCAAAATCATAACGCAATGTGTTTTTAAACTATACCATCGGGTATCACACTAAGTCTTTATGATAAACAAATACAAATGGTTTTCAATTCAAACTTGTAGTTCTCCTAAGTTTAAAAGTGTTTTATGTATCACTAAGAAACTAATGAGGTTGTAAATGGTATAGACTCGTTTTAACTACACATTCTGGCTAAGTTTTCAAAATATCCGGGTTTCAAATACACCATTTGATTTCAAACAAGCCTACTTAAATTTTCTTCAAGTACACTATGTTTTCACCCCGCTTTTAAACAAAAAATCTAATCTCTCAAAAACGTTTTCCCCGTAACATACCAGATTCGGACGTGGTGTCTTGTCCGGGTTTGGGGTGTTACAAAAATGCAACCCAAGAGAATATGATTCTTTGCCCGTGTAAGAAGTGTTGCAATATCAATTGGCATTATCGTGAAGTTGTCTATGAACATCTAGTTGTTGATGGCTTTGTCCGGGGGTACAAAAAATGGATTTTTCATGGAGAGTGTACATCTAGTGGAGCATCTTCATCGATGAATCTGGGTTATCCTCATAGTGCTTACAATTAGAATGTTAGAGATGATAACATGGAAGGCATGTTGTGGGA
Organism: Gossypium australe; assembly: GCA_005393395.2. Taxonomy (NCBI): domain Eukaryota; kingdom Viridiplantae; phylum Streptophyta; class Magnoliopsida; order Malvales; family Malvaceae; genus Gossypium; species Gossypium australe. The sequence continues at coordinate 61,166,769 of CM016614.1, read as the reverse complement.
TGCTTTTAATATGTGCAGTGATGGTTTCGGGTCATTTCCACCTGACTTGGGTGCAACCGATGATTATAATTTTGGTGGAAATACTTTCACCGAAGGGGGAAGAAGTGTACCTGATGAACAGCCAAATGAAGAAGCTGCGAGGTTCTACACGTTATTTGCTGAAATGAATGAAGAACTGTATGAGGGATCAAAATTTTCCAAACTGTCTTTCTGTATTCGTCTTTTTCACTTGAAATGTTTGAGAGGATGGACCGGAAACTCATTGACAATGTTGTTAGAGTTTCTGCAAGAAATGTTCCCATTTGCAAAAATCTCTCAATCTTCCAAAGACATGAAGAAACTGATAAAGGATTTGGGCCTTGGCTACAACAAAATTCATAGTTGCCCAAATGACTGCATGTTGTATTGGGGTGACCGGATAAACCAACAGTGCTGTCATGTATGCGAATAATCCCGTTGGATTAATAGAAATACAGAGGATGGTAACGAGGATGAACACGATACACAGTTAAAGAAGCAGCCAGTTAAGATTTTGCGGTATTTTCCGCTAATACCAAGGCTTCAATGGCTTTTCATGTCGTCGAAGACAGCCGAGTCAATGACGTGGCACCGTGATGGACGAACCGATGATGGACTGTTAAGGCATCCTGTATATTCTTTAGCTCGGAAATCATTTGACTCAAAATTTCCAAGCTTTGCAAGCGGCCCTCGGAGTGTGAGGCTGGGGCTAGCAGCTAATGAATTTAACCCTTACAAAATCATGAGCACTGCATTCAGTACTTGGCCGGTGGTGCTTGTTCCTTATAATTTACCTCCATGGGTTTGCATGAAACAATTATCCTTTATCTTGTCTATGATTATCCCTGGAGAGAAAGGGCCCGAGAATGATATTGACATATATTTGCAGCCACTTATTGAAGAGTTAAAACAATTATGGGCTGGTGTTGAGACATACGATGTGCTGAGAAAGGAGAACTTTAATTTACGTGCGGCTTTGATGTGGACTATTAATGACTTCCCGACGTACGCCAATTTATTTGGTTGGAGTACCAATGGACGTTATGCTTGTCCTTGTTGTGCTACGCAGACATGTTCGCAATGGTTATATAATGGGAAGAAGTTCTCTTACATGGGGCATCGTCGGTGGTTACCGAAAAATCATAGATTTAGATTTCAGAGTACTCAGTTTGACGATACTGAAGAGTTCGGAGAAGCTCCTTCGCAAACCGGTGGATCCGAAATATTGTTCATGTTGAAAGATATGAATTTCATTTATGGGAAGATGAATCAACCAGCCAACACACAAAGAAATAGAAGATTAAGGGATGAATCTGATGATGAATCTAATGAAAAGGATGATCCTAATGAGGCGGACTTGTGGAAAAAAAGAAGTATTTTTTTTGAGTTGCCTTATTGGGAGCATCAGATTTTACGCCATAATCTTGATGTCATGCACATTGAGAAAAATGTCTGCGAGAACATCATTGGGACTATTTTGAATGTCGATGGAAAATCGAAAGACAATCTTCAGAGTCGACTTGATTTAGTCCACATGGGAATTCGGCGTGAGCTTCATCCCCAAGCACTTCCGAATATGAAATATCGGTTGTCGCCTGCTATTTTTTCAATGTCAAAGACGGAGAAAGAAGTGTTCTGTATGGTGTTGAAGGATATAAAGGTCCCGGATGCGTATGCATCAAATATATCTCGATGTGTGAGTCCTAAAGATCGAAGACTATATGGCCTAAAATCGCATGACTATCACATCTTGATGCAAGACTTACTGCCAGTTGCTATGCGGTGTTGTATGTCGAGGAAGGTGACGTCTTGTGTAATTGAACTGTCCAATATAATGAAAGGCATTTGTGGCAAAGTTTTGGATGTTCAAGAACTTGAGATACTACAAGATCGAGCCACACTGACTTTATGCAATCTGGAGAAGATCTTCCCACCTTACTTCTTCACAGTTATGGTGCACTTGTTAATTCATCTCCCTCGTGAAGTAATACTTGGTGGACCCATTTTCTATCGATGGATGTATACCATTGAAAGGTCTTAATTTATTTGTAAATTATTCTTTCATTCACCTAAATGCCTTTAGTTGTAACTTTTGATAATGTTCTATACCGTGTTTAGGTTCCTATCCAAATTGAAGTCTTACTACCGCAATAAACGTTTTTCGGAAGAATCAATTGCCGAAGGCTACTTGACAGAGGAATGTATGACTTTTTGTTCAAGGTATTTGGAAGATGTTGAAACAAGAATAAACAGACCAAGTAGAAATGCCGGGCTCACAGATCATAACTTGGCCGAAACTTATTTATTTCAAAGTTTTGGAGAACCAATCGGCAAAGTCGAAATTGTAGAATTAGATGATAGATCGTGGGTCCAAGCACATCGATATGTTCTTTTTCATCATGAGTCAATGGAACCATTACGCAAGTAAGTTGAGTTTGATAAATATTCATCAATTATAATTTGTCTGTCTTCTAACAAAATAAACCATTTTTTTAACGTAGTGAGTACAAACTAATATTAAGAGCTCGTTCACAGTCCCGAAGATTACAACAACGAGAAATTAGTAAGTTGTTCACAGAATCATTTCATGAATGGTTAAGCCAAACGGTATGCAATTGAAGTTTTCATTGTCAAGTAATAATGTTTTCTCATAACATTTATAATTACTCAATTTACTTTCGATTCAATAGGTTTGGAGTCGGAATGAAGTAAATGACGAAGTTAAATGGCTATCAAAAGGTCCAAATAGAATAGTGAAAAGATATAATGCCTTCCTCATCAATGGATTCAGATTTCATACAAAGTATCGCGGGAGATTGAGGAGAACCCAGAATTATGGAATTGTTGTTAATTCTTCAATTACAAGTTATGCTAGTGCTAGGGACAATAATCCTGTCGAGGGGAATGTGGAGTATTACGGACTTCTTACTGACATAATTGAGTTAGATTATTAGGGCAGATGGAAAGTTGTCTTATTTCGAGGAGATTGGGCTGATGTGAATACGGCTCGCGGAATTAAAAACGATCAATATGGTTTTACAATGGTGAATTTTTCTCGATTGATTCACACTGGAGAACAAGTGATGGACGAGCCGTATGTATTTTCTTCTCAAGTGAAACAAGTTTTTTACTCAAAAGATCCAACTGATGAGGGTTGGTACGTTGTACTCCGGAACACCTCTAGAGACTTGTTTGACATGGGCAATGGAAGTAGAGATGACATAGTCGAAAGATCAGAAACTTTGCCTTTTCCAGAACAAAACTTGAATGAAAATATCCCTAGTACTAGTCAACAATTTCAATGGGTTCGTCAGGATGTGGACGAAGATATTTACAAAATATGATATAGTAAGATTTTACGATTTATTATTTATATGTAATATTATAATTTTAATGTTGGACATGTTATATAATTTAACTATTTTAAATGTACTATTATTGTTGTTATTTGTTACTAAAATTTTGAACTATTTTATGTGTATTGCAGGAAAAATGCCTAGAAGAGGATTACGAGATTTAAGTATTGTCCACAATACTCCAAATTCAGAAGAAGCAAATAGTGAACAGCAAACAGTTGTTGGATCTTCTAGTCTGCCGGGCATAGATGACGAGCCTGCAGAATTTCAAAGTAATGTTAAGTTTATTTTACATGCATGTTGAATTTTATTATTGATTCATTTTTCAATTTTAATATAATAATATATCATTTTTCAGCTGAAGGTGGTGGGACGCGTAGAGGTCGGGAACGTACATTGCTTAAAGATTTATACGACTTAGAGTATGTCGAGCGTGTTAAAGTAAGGAGAAACAATCATGGCCAGCCTGTTGGATCTGAAGCTCGACTGTTAGCAGGCTATTTGGGCATTATAGCACGAAATGCCAATATGTTGCCCATTAACTACGAATCATGGCATCACATGCCTGATGCTAACAAAACGTGAATGTAATTTATAATACTTTGATTTAACTTTCATTTATATTAACTTTTTAAACTTTTTTTGTTCAGGAGAGATTTGCTTTAGAGGTCTCCAATGACTATGTTAAGAAGACATTGGGTAAAAAATGGAGAGACAAGAAAAGCACGCTGAAAAAATAATATTTTAAGAAAGACATAAGCCTCGACGAAAAATTAAGAAATGTTCTGCCGGGAATATTAAGGTAACAATGGGAAGATCAAGCTAGATTCTGGAATTCAAAGAAAGCAGAGGTATTACGTACTTTTAAAGTCTTATAAATTTTTCGGTTTATAGTATTTACTATATACATAATTCAAATTCCATTATGTAGGACCGTGAGCGAGTTGGAACAAGCAGCAGACAGAAACAAAAATTCATGCACACGGCAGGTTCCAGAAGTTTTGCTTGTGTAGCTGAGGCCGAGGTATTATAATTTATTAATTCTTTCAAATATTAATGACTTTATACTATTAAATTATATTTTTTCTGTTATAATGTAGGAAGCTTCGACTGGTCAAAAAGTTGGACGCCTTCATCTTTTTGACATTACGCATAGGAAGAAGGATGGATCTCCGATGACATCCGAAGCTGCAGAAATTTTGGTATATTTACTTAATAAAATTTGATTTATTATAAATATTTATAATGTTTAATTATAATAGTTTAATTCATTGTTTGTAGTTTTAAATTTATAATGTTAAGTTATGTTGCATTCCTTCTTATTATATATTTCGTTTCTAACTCTTTCATTGATTTATTAGGATAAACTAAAGGAGAAGACGGCGGAGTATGAAGTGGCTACTTCGACTGATAGTTCTGTTAATCTCGAGGATGTTGATAACAGAATTATTACTGATGTTTTGGGTCCTGAAAGGTACGACTGCTTCGATTGATAGTTCTATTAATCTTGAGTATATTTATAACAGAATTATCACTGATGTTTTGGGTCTTAAAAGGTATGGTCGGGTTCGATGTCAAGGATCTGGTGTTACCCCGACCCAATATTTTGGATCCGGCTCCCAGCAATACATGCCTTCTGGGAGTCAATCTCGTGCTGAAGTGTAATATCCTAAATTATGGCTTATGCATAATTGCTTAATTGTGTGAAATAGCATGCTTGAGTATGTTGTGAATGTGTATAATGAAATTTGTGAACTTTAGAAATAGGAGAGTGCCCTAGAAAATCTTAAGTTTAAAGTTTAAAGGAGGGAACTAAAGCAAGGTGGCCTTAAGAGAAAATGTAGGGAAAGTATGACACACAAATAGGCTTGGTAAAGTGGCGTGGAGGCGCCACTTAAGGCCTTTGGAATTGAGGCCACAAGCTGGTGCAATTGGGCCTAGGATCGAGTCGCATGGGAAGCTAAATGAAGCTTTTATTTTTGCGGCACAAGGGGAGGTAATGGACGGCACCAAGGCTATCTTTTAGGAGTTTAAATCCTTTTATTTTTAAGAGATAAAAGGGTGATAAAATAATTAAGATAAGGGATAAATAAAGGATTATTTCTTTTTATTTTATTAATCTTAAGATGAAGTGATAAGAGGAGAAAAATGAGGGGTTTGATAAGGGAGCATGTGATGGCCGGCCAAGGGATTCTCTTGGTGATATTTTCGGCTAAGGAAGGGAGTAAGGCCATTATTCTTTTCTCTTTTGAATCTCTACCGAATTCTCTAGGCAAATTCTCTCTTTTTCTTTTGTTTGACAAAACCGAAAATCCTCTTCAATTATTTCCTTCTTTTCTCCTCTAGCCGATTCTTTCTAAGCCTCATATCTCTCTCTTTTCAATCTTGTTGAAATCGAATACACAAGTGATCATAGCCGACTATTCTCCAAGTCTCAAGGCTGAATCTTTGTGTTGTCAGATATAGGGGCTGTCGATTTCTTCAGTAGGGGGTAAGATCAAGTTTGATTTCTATTCTTTTCTATTAGGCTTGTCGAAATCTAAAGGCTAATTCCATTAACATGCTTTGGCCGAAACCATGAAGGATTCTTTCGGGATTTTTCTGCTAAGTCGACTACAATAGAAGATCATTCGGGATTACAGATCTGAGGTAAGTAAAGTGAGATATTAGGCCGAAGGCCATTGATGGTGTTCATTAAGTATTGAAATCAGATTTGACATAGTGCTTGTAGGGATTTCGACAAATATCTAAGACAAGGGATACTTTCGGGATTTGAAAATCGCAAGGTAAGTGCATAAGTACAATCGGCCAAGGCCATATTTGGTGTTTTAAGTCTATTTCTTAATTATTCAAAAGCCGGAAACTAACCCTTTAGGTGATCTAGAGTTTGGCCGATTGCTAGGGGGAGTATCACGAACTTTCGGGATTTGGTTAGTAACCAAATCAGAAACAAGGTTAGAATTTGATTACAATAATCCTTCGGGATTTGGTTTTATAGCCGAATGGCTTTTTAATAACATGATTGGGGTTGGCCGAATATAGGAACTAAAGGATCTAAGGCATTAGATCGGGCTTTTCGGGATTGAAGTGAACCACTAAGTGAATCAGGTGTGTACCCCACACTAACTCTTAATAAGATGTATGGCTATATTTTGATATATGTGTTTATAAGAATGTGAATGTGGCTAAGGTACCATATGATGGTACAAAGTACTCATGTACGTTTTCCTACTCCTACTATGAGTATGACAAATATCTGTTATGGCACATAAGTGCAGTTATACGAATGTGAATGAAGTATAAGGCATAATATTGGCATGTTTGGTATGGCATGGGCATTTGGGTAATTATGAAAGGGGAAGTGAATGTGGTGACTCTTGTCACGATATATGAATGTGGTGACCTCGGTCACATTATCTAAATGTGGTGTCTCATGACACAAAATATTATCTGGTGGCTATGCCACGAATTTATAAGGGCGATGAGCACGTCGACTGCAGCGACTGCCTTCGATGGTGTGTAGCGGATGGAGGGTTGACTTAGTAGTCCCCACGGTGTGCAGGTTGGTACGGGTGATGTGTAGCGGATGGTAACTAGGCTTGGGTTCGGGAATGCATCATTTATTATGAATTATGATATGTATATATATGTATGATTTGATATGCCTGAATCTGTTTGGACTTAGTGTTTGTGTACACATTGAGTATGTTGACTCACCCCGTTGTGGGAACATTTTTCAGGTGACGATCAGTAATGGACTGGGTTGGCAGGAGCTTAGTGGTGGCCATGCTCAGCAAGGAATTTTATTATCTGAATATTTTATTTTATTTTAAGTACATTAAATTTGTTTTGGGTTTGTTTATTTGATGTAATAAGGCCATAGTACAAACTATTATATGCATGCATGTTATTTTCTTATCATACGAAACTTTTCTCAAATTAAAGAATAAGTAAATTTTATATAAGAATGAATTCTAAGCGTTTTGACACTTAAAGAAAATGATTTTTAATCTAAAGATGAAACCTAAAACAATGGATTTTTTTTTTATAAAAACTTATGTTTAAAAATAAACTAGTTTTCAACTTAAGCCCAACCCAATTCAAGTTTTCTCCCAAAAACACTCAAAGATTTTCAAAAGATGCAAATCCGATTTGAATCGTTTTTCTCGAGGAACATACCAGATCTGGTCGAGGCTCGTGGGCCGGGTTTGGGGTGTTTCATGAAGTTCAGAGACTAAAAGACCAGATAGCTCAGATGCAAGCGATCATGGTTGAGCAAATATCTCAACTTAGAGCGGAGGCAGCAGCGAGGGAGGCAAAGCAGAACAGAAAGTATGAAGAACTCCAGCTACAGCTTCAGACTATGATGAAGATGTTCCAGCAGTCGCAGAGGCCGCCATCTTAGACATTTGTTTTCTTGTTGTAAGATGATTTTTAACATTGTTACATTTAACATTATTGTAAGAATATTTTTAGTTATAATTCATTCATTATTTTATATCATATATCTTTTATTCATTTTCAAATATCTTTTAGAATAATGCATTTGGTGTGATTTTTATGCTACATTTGCTATTTTGGGTTGGATTATATACTATATTTGTTGTTATTGGTTGGTATTAGTGCATGAGGGGTATGATATTGAACAAATTGTACATTGCAAATCTGTACAAATTAGCGGCATTTTTGAAAAAAGCGCCGCTAAAAGTCATGACCTTTAGCGGCGTTTGTGGGAAAAGCGCCACTAAAAGTCATGACCTTTTGCGCCGTTTTTGAAAAAAGCGCCGCTAAAAGTCATGACCTTTTGCGGTGTTTTTTAAAAAAGCGCCGCTAAAAGTCATGACCTTTAGTGGCTTTTTTTTCTCATAAACGCCGCTAAAGTTTGCGGTGTTTGATTTAGCGGCGTTTTTTGCGGCGCTTTTTAGTGGCGCTTATAAACGCCGCTAAAGGCAAAAAAAATGCCGCTAAAAGTCTGTTTTGGTGTAGTGTGGGAGGGGTTGTTGTCTCTGATTTCCTTGGCCACCCCATGAGAAGTTTGGGTGGTTCCTCCAACCTGGATTGTAAGTGTTACTATAAGGGTTATTTTGAGGTCTAGAATTATTACCCATATAGTTCATCTGTTCGCTTTCTGTGCCAGGGTTGTAGGATGGATATTCTGTATTATTCATTCCTCCTCCATTCGTATTACACTGCATCACTGGATGTACCTGCAAAGAACCATACAAACCATCAATTTTCTTACATAAAAGTTCTACCTAATTTGATAGCATGGTTACTGGGTCGAGGTTGACAACACTGGCGGCTTTTATTAGCTTTCTCCTTTATAAACTCATAAGCTGCTTCAGGGGTTTTGTTATTTAGGGTTCCGCTGGCGGCTGAATCAATCAACTGTCTAGTTGAGGGGTTCACACCGTTGTAAAAGGTTTGAACCTATAACCACAAGGGCAACCCATGGTGAGGGCATCTTCTTAGTAGATCCTTGTATCTCTCCCATGCATCGTAAAGTGTTTCTAAATCCATCTGCATAAAAGAAGAGATAGCATTCATCAACTTAGCCGTTTTAGTCGGCGGAAAATATTTTAATAAAATTTTTTCGGTCATTTGTTCCCATGTAGTGATTGATCCTTGTGGTAACGAGTTCAACCACTGTTTAGATTTGTTCCTCAACGAAAAGGGAAACAACCGAAGGCTAATGGCATCATCAAAACGCCATTAATTTTGAAAGTGTCATAAAACTCAAGAAAATTTGCCAAGTGATTATTTGGATCCTCATCCTGTAAACCATCAAACTGAACAAATTGCTGAATCATCTATATAGTGTTAGGTTTCAGTTCAAAATTATTTGCAGCAATAGCAGGTCTAACAATACTTGATTTGGTTCCTGTTAAATTAGTTTTAGCATAATCATACATAGTACAAGGAGCAGGATTTTGATTCATCGGGTTTGTGGCAACCACAGAAGGTAGTGAATTATTATCAGCCATCTCTTCGGTAGTATTTGGTTCGTCTTCTTGCTTTTCTTCTATGTATTGTAGGATTCGCCTTATTTCTCTTTGGTTTCTGCGAAGGGTACCTTCTATATCACTGTCAAAAATCAAGGGTCCTGATCAGTTTCTTCTAGTCATAAACTAAAATTACCTGCCAGAAGCAAATAAAAGAAAAATTAGCAAAGTTAAAAATAAATATAAATTGCAAATAAATAAAATGACTAAAGTAATAAAAATTTAGTTTTCCTAATATCTTAGTCCCTGGCAACGGCGCCAAAAACTTGATGGAGCTCGAAACTAACTATTATTTCGACAAAGGCAAGCGCACCTATCGAACAGTAGTATAGCTGTGGTGAGTCTGGAATATCGTATCCTCAAGGACCAAGAGTACTAGTATTAAATATATTTTTATTATCTAGCCTAATAATTAAGGGAATTTATTTTTAATCTAAAATTAACTAATTAATTTAACTAACTATGAACGAGACAGAGAGTAAATTGGGAAAATACTTTTGGACAACTTATATGAGATAGGCAATACCTAAGGAAGAATCTACCTAGACTTCACTTATTACTTTTGATTCATGCGATTTATTCACTTGGCTTAATCCGTAGAAATCCCTGATTTATGTTAATATCTCTTTCAAGACTAAAAACAACTGACTCTAGGTTGATTAATTGAAATCTCTTTCTAATTAAAACCCCTATTGTCGCATTAACTCGATCTATGGATTCCCTTATTTGACCCTAATCCGACAGATTTTCATCGCCCTATTTCTAGGTTTGCAATCAACTCCGCTTAATTGTGTTGATCTACTCTTAAACAGGGACTTTTGCTCCACAAAATAAGCACATTCGATTTGAATCAATAACTTGAATTATCAAAACAAGAATAAGAGCTCACAATTAAAAATAAGCTCAAGTATTTATCTCATAAATCAAATAATAATAAGATTCGTCTTAGGTTTCATCCCTTTAGGTATTTAAGGGATTTAGTTCATACTAATAGAGGGACATATTAGAATAGGGAAAACAACAAAACATAAGAAAAACCCAAAAACTGCTAAAGAACTTGATGGTGAATCCTCAGTCTTGATGGAGATCCTTCTCCTAAGCTATTCCCGAGGGCTGTCTTGGAGTATTTTCTCCTTCTACTCGGCGTCTATTCAATGTCCTGTCGACCTCCTCTTTTAGGTTGCCCCCTAGGGTGTTTATATAAGCTTTGAGATGCCTTACTTGGTCCACAAGTATCCTATTCCGAATAGAATTCATCCTGATTTCGGCAGGAACACGCCCGTGTGACACGCCCATGGTCGATAGTCCAGGCCGTGTTCGATCCTGCTTGTCACACACGGCCGTGTGGTCTGCCCGTGTGCAGTGGTCCAGGAAGTGTGGGCCCATTTTGTCCCTTTTTGGCCCATTTCTTGTTCTTTTCGACTCCCTAAGCTCTCCTGAGTATAAAACATGAAATTAAGAGATTAGGAGTATCGAAGTCAACAAATCGAATGGAAAATCATCCAAAATTAAGCCAAGCATGGGGTTAAAATATGTTTAAATTATGGTTTATCACCTCGATTGAAAATAAACAAATGCAATCTGAGGTTTTGTACAAGTTTTAAATGGCAAGAAGTTTGAAATTTCAAAAAGGGTTTTCAATGAAAACATGGTTTTCGAAAAACACTTCAATGTGACATGCTAGATTTGGCCATAACGTCTAGGCCGGGTTTGGGGTGTTACAATAGCAATTAATAATCTTAATTAATATATGAACTTACCTAAACAAAAACAACTACAAATACGATGCCAACGACTATTCTACTAACTTAGCTTTTCCACGGTTTGAGTCCGATTGATTTGTTTCTTGATCTAAATAATAAATTTCATTCAATTAATCGATTCAAACAACTTAAATAATCAACCTTATTCTTATAAGCCCTTTTATTATCAATTTACAAAATTACCCCAACATTTTATGTAACACCCCAAACTCGGCCCGAAACACCATGGCCGAATCCGGAATGTTACTGGGAAAAGTGTTGAAAACAAATACGGTTTTGATGGTGAAAATAAATGTTTAGTTGTAAAATAAACCTTCCGCTCAAAGGGGTTTGTCGTTTTAAAATAGTTGTTTGCTGACGAGTAAAAACTTCCAAATTGTATTAAGTCCAATTCATTATTTGTTCTTGAGTTTCAAGAAAACGATTGTTTATATGCGACCCGAATTTTTAAAACTTTTTTTTTAACTCATGTTATAAATGTCTTAAAATCACTTTTTAATTGATTAACTGAGGAAAATTCAGCTTAAAACCATAATATCCCAAAAGATTTAAAGTGGCCTTATTACATAATAAAAACATCCCAAATAGTAACTAACAGTTTGAATAAATAGAGTTAATGAAAACAACTTCTGCATGGCCACCTCGAATCCACTCCAGCCCGGTCCAATGAGTTATGAATTACCTGCATTGTTTTGAAAAACAAGGTGAGTCACCTGACTCAGTGTGCAATTAGTCCACACAGATCCACAATTGGGCTTGGCCCTAAATCCACATCAAAACAATATACCACGCACAATGATGCAATATGTTAACCCAACCCAGCTAGTGTCCATCCGCTACACACCACCCGTATATCCAACCTCATACACACCTGGGGATTTATACAATCGACCCTCCATCCGCTACACACCTCTTTGGCAATCTATGCCGATGGACACACTGCTCAAAGTCCACATAAGTGGTCTAGCCACTGATCCACGTGATTAAATCACAAATATCCATGATGAGACTCGAGGTCATCATCAATCCACAATGAGGCTCAAGGCCATCATTAATCGTGACAGAGTCACCCACATATGAATATACACTTCCCCTTTAATCATTATATCCCGAAACCCATGCACATGCATCCTAATATGATAATGGCAATATAATAGAATATGTACACATCCAGATATGCATATATAACAGGCTCACATGCAACCACAATCATTTATCCTCAACTTTGATGTAGGTAGTATACTAACCTGGTTTACCGGATTACCCATGTAGGTAACAACACCACCACAGCCATTATTGCGGGTACCACACATGATACATACATTTAATTAAACAACTAAGGAAATAGTGTGATAATTACACACCTGAAAACCTAAAGAACTAGACTATCGATCTCCCTAACGTCCTCACTCGAAGAAACTACAGCGATCTGCTTGTCTTTTTCAGACGCTGGCCCACACCCCGGTGGCCAATCCCGAACCGCCGAAACTGACCGCTTCTTGAACTTAGGGGTAGGGACGCTGTGTCCACCCCCTCTCTTTAACTGACTGGTACTCGATTCCATCAAACAAGATATTGGTCAGAAGACCCGGTTAAACGTTGAATAGAACTATAACAAAAACCAAAAGAATACTTGATGAAAGAACACCTTACCAAAGTCGACCCAAATCCCGAAGGCTCTCACTTGAACTTAAAGGTTGTCGAAATCCCTTGGATAATCAAAATCTGAAAGATCCTTAATGTCCCTCACGCTGGCACAACACTAGAAACCGATTGAGACGATTGATACAAGATGAATGACGGCACCACCCCTAGCGATTAACAACCGAAAAGAGTCACCACACAAAGGAGATTCGGCTTTGAAGAACAAAAAGAAACGAAAGAAAAAGAATGAATGGGGATGGCTAGAAGGTTCGGCTATAGTTCCACAAATGGGGAAAGTTCATTCGGCTACCAAAACACAAAGAAAGATGGTTGTTTGGCTTTTGAAAGTGAAGTAATCGGTGAAAAAGAAGAAGAGAGGGTTGAGGTTTAAGAGGTTTCGGCTATGGGGAAAGTGAAGGGTATATTTCGGCTTTTAGAGAGTGAATAGAAAGAGGAGAAAGAGTTGCAAAGAAAAGAGCAAAATGCACAAAATGGTCTCTCACTTTCGGCTTTTGACTATAGGAAAAGAAGAAAGAAAAAGAATGACTCTTGCTTGACACTTTCGGCAAAGAAACTAGAGAAGAAAAGACTCAAGAGCAAAAATGATCACACTCCCTACCACAACACCTAATTTCGGCACCTAAAGCCCCCCCTCACATGACTGAAATTCCCACCACCTAGAACCCCATATTCGGCCAACACTCAAACCCCTCTCCACATCCCTTCTTTTCCTCCTAAATTTCCTCCCCTTCACTCATTCAAACAAGTTTGAATGATTCCACCTCCTAGTATTCCTCTCCACCACCTATTCAAAAGATTTGACCCATTCAAACCTCCACCTTCCAAGTGCCCATGCCGAATCCAACTCCCACTCCCCCTGACGCAAAAACAAACTCCAAAATGCTACCCACGTTGCTCGAACCTCCTCCCCCCTTGTAACTCCCTTCTGACGCACCTCCCTTGCACACAAGGTGGCGTCTCCTTGCCACTCCACCACTCCACTTGTTGTGTCAATAACCACCACATTTAATCCCTTAAGGACTTGCTCCACTAGCTCTCCCCTAAAGGCTCCAAACCAAAAATTTTCACTAAGGCTCCTACCTAACCCCAAGGTTTCCCGAAGCCCCCAAACACACTCAAACAGTCATGCAACACACAAGAACACATAGATACAAAATAAAATGCGAGACCCCTAAATCTCGGATGTTACATTTTACCCTTTTATGCAATTTATTTCCTAAACCTAAAACTTACAAATTAATCACATTTAAACACAGCCCATGCTAGCTGAATTTCCTAGGTTCTCTCTATAGCCCATATTTATCACATTTACACAAGAATTTCATGCAAATTTTCTATTTTGACAATATAATCCCTAAAAATTACCAAAAACTACTTTACAAAAAAGTCCTATTTAACAACCTACCTTAATAATCTATCATCAAACTTCAAAAACGCCTCAAACTCAACAATGGCATAATCTAAAATGTTTAATAGTTTTACGAATTAGTCCTTGGGTTAGCTAAATTAAGCTAAAACGATCACAAAAACATAAAAATTACTAAAAACGAACCTCAAAATCACACACATGCAATGTAGAAATCTTTGACGAACTTCCTTGGTCTCTAAAATGGTGGTTTTCAGTTTGGGGAAGAATAACATAAAGAAAAATTGATATGTTTTGTTTGTTTTTTTTTAACTTAACATTTCTTTAATTTTTATTAAATTATAACACATATTTAACTAAAAAATAAGCACTAACCGTGTATACCATTTAATTATGGTCTATTCTTCAATTCATTGATTTCTCGAGCCAGAATTATAATCGATTCCTCACTATAGGACATATCAGGCTGTAACTCTACATCAATCGACGAAATTACATGTGAGGGATCAGATATGTATCGTTTCAACATCGATACGTGGAAAATATTGTGAATTTACTCAAGTTCTGATGGTAAGATTAAATGATAAGCTACTGGCCCAATTCTCACAATAACTTCATACAGACTAATGAATCTTAGACTAAGTTTTCCCTTTCGACCAAAACGGAGAACTTTCTTCTAGGGCAACACTTTCAAAAACACCATATTACCAACTTGGAACTCGATGTCTTTTCTTTTTAAGTTGGCATACGACTTTTGACGATCAGAAGTAGCTTTCAAACAATTTTATATCACCTTCACTTTTTTCTTCGATTTCACAAATCAAGTCAATACCCAAAAGCTTTTTCTCACTCAACCCAGTCCAATATAAAGGAGTTCTGCATTTTCGACCATAGAAAGCTTCGTATGGGACCATTTTAATACTTGATTGCTAACTATGGTTATGAGCAACTTGAACCAATGGAAGAAATTTCTCCCAGTTACCTTTAATTCAAGAATGCAACAACGAAGCATATCTTCGAGTATCTGAATCAATCTCTCAGACTAGTCGTCTGTCTGTGGATGAAATGTTGTACTTGTAACACCCCAAACCTGGTCAAAACGCTACGACCGAATCTGGTATGTCACAGGGTAAAACGTTTTTGGAAGACAAGTCTGTTGAGTCAATTTGCGAAGAAAACACCTAATCTTATGAAAACCAAAGTTGCGTTAAGTAGTTTATTAAAATCATCTCAAAGTTTGTTTTAAAGAGAATCGAGTTGACTTATCGTTGTTACAAGTTCATTTATTTACCCGATGGTAAAGTTTAGGAAAAATCTCAAAATTTATTAAGGTTGTGAAAACATTCATTTTATAATTTCTTTACTTGTTAGTCATGCTTTAATGTTTAACACAAATTCAAATAAATAATTAAACCCAAAGCAAAATATAGATGGCCTTATTATACAACCAAAACCCCAAAATTTAAAACAAAGTAAAATAGAAATTTAACCGTTTAAAATAAAGCGAACTATTGAGCATGGCCACCTCGAGTCCATCCCGGCTCCATATCCGCGATCTAGGAATTATCTGCAAAATGTAAAGGAAGGGGTGAGTCACCGAGACTCAGTGTGCAATTCCCCATCCTGAAAATAACAAGCCCTTACACAGTTCATAAACAAGTATGCATGTCATGCAACCCAAAAACCTAACCATCCGAAACTCTTGATTCTACCCCATGTGGTACCAAACCACTGGTGGTGCCAAACCACTGGTGACCCAAAGTCACAAATAAACATATGTGGTACCAAACCACTGGTGGTGCCAAACCACTGGTGACCCAAAGTCACAGATAATCATATGTGGGGCCAACCCACTGTGGTGCCAAACCACTGGTGACAATCCCTTTTAATATAATATGTGGGGCCAACCCACTGTGGTGCCAGACCACTGGGACGAGTCACGAAGATAACATATGTGGTACCAAACCACTGGTGGTACCAAACCACTGGTGACCCAAAGTCACAAATAATCATATGTGGTGCCAAACCACTAGTGGTGCCAAACCACTGGTGACCCAAAGTCACAAATAATCATATCTTCCCCCTCCTCTCATCATACCCATGCAATATGACATAATAATTCGTGTATGCAGTATGTCATGTATGCTAACATATATCAAATATAAGTATAACATGAATTACCATCATAATCAGATAGACATAAAACAACATAATCACGCTAATCAACCTCTAGGGGTATAACCGTAATTTTACCTACCAAGGGCATTTTGTAATTTACCCACCAAGGGCATTTTCGTAATTTACCTTTCAGGGGTATTTTGGTACTTTACCCTTCCAAGGGTATATTAGTAATTTCGCACCTGCAATGGCCTTTCCGAAGGCCTAATGTCTCCCCGAGCGACTCAGCTACCATTTCCGGTTGTACCGAACTATTAGGCCTAAAACCCAATTGTGGCCCATTCGGGCTCACACGCTCGTGTGGCCCACCTAACACAAATCTAGCCACGTATATAACTTCCACCTAGTCTAATTCACTTTATACTACACTATCATACAATTTATTCAATTGGGCCCACGGGCCCATTGGCCCATTTCGGCCCATCGCGGCCCTAAGCAGCCTCAACCCACAAGAATACTACTGATGGCCTCAACTATCGCGTCGAAGCCCCACACGTGCACTCGCACGCTCGTGTGGCTACTATTGCCGTGACCGGCACTTCAGCATTTGCCACTCTACGACTCGGGTTGAGAGAGTTACACACCTGATAGGAATCTGAAGCTGCTAAACCGTGCTCCAAGCACTCCTTTGCCCAACGCCAACCAGGTATGTTAACTCTCCTCCTGGAATGCTTTTTATATAGCTAGCTCTTCACCCTTCTTCTTTGTATCTTTCCAATGTGGGATCCCTTCGTCAGTAGAGTTTAAATTCAACTGAAACTCTTGCCGTCCAATCCGCAAAATAAATACTCCCTTGCTTCTCATGAGATTCGAACCCAGGCTCCCTTGCAACATAATCCACGCCGCTAACCACTTGGCCACAAGCTCCTCTTGTGTCTTAAACCATGCGCAACTAAATTTAAACCTATAGCCAAATTCTAAGGTCCAAGTACAAAGAAAACCAAAATGAAAAAGCCAAGACTTGAACCTTAGACCTCCTTCCTTCCTTGTGGCGTCACCCCCTTATCTCTTATGTGGCGTCACTTTTCCACTACACCACACACTCCACTTGTGTCATTTTCCTCCACATTTTATTCTTAAGGCCTACCTGCCAACTTCCAGGGTTTTTTTCACCTAAAACCAAAATTTCCCCAAAGCCAAAGTTCGATCCCGGGACTTCATAAAAGCCCTCTAACCTTCCAAAATCACTTATCTAATAAGTCCAACTTGCATTTAAGCCGATCTATTTTTCTCCAAAAATTTAAACGCTACTACGTTCAAGGCCCATTGGGCCTAATTCTTCTAGGCCCAATTTTAGGATGTTACAAATCTACCCTCCTTAAAGAAATTTCGTCCTCGAAATTTCCAACTAACTAACAATCGTACATCCTAACTTACAACACTACGCCCACGCTGTGCACTCTGATTCTAATAATACTAATATACTTTTAACTAGAATTTAGAACTCCTGCACATACTCAAAAACACCTAGCCATTAAAACAGACGAATATTTCATACGCAACCACCTCTATATCCGAACATCACATCCAAACCAAACACACAAAATAGATACCAGAAATACAGCATATAACAAAGCAAATTATCAGGAAACTTACAGTGCGGATTGGTGCCGGAGACTCGGGTGCCATACTTCCAGAAAACAGATATATATTTTTCTAAACCATTTTCCAAACCATCCTTTGAAAACATTTTTGAACCCAAACCCAGAGCCGAGTTTTTGGAACCTAGGCTCTGATACCATAATTGTAACACCCCAAACCCGGTCAAAACGCAACGACCGAATCTGGTATGTCACAGGGTAAAACGTTTTTGGAAGACAGGTCTGTTGAGTCAATTTGTGAAGAAAACACTTAATCTTATGAAAACCAAAGTTGCGTTAAGTAGTTTACTAAAATCATCTCAAAGTTTGTTTTAAAGAGAATCGAGTTGACTTATCGTTGTTACAAGTTCACTTATTTACCCGATGGTAAAGTTTAGGAAAAATCTCGAAATTTATTAAGGTTGTGAAAACATTCATTTTATAATTTCTTTACTTGTTAGTCATGCTTTAATGTTTAACACAAATTCAAATAAATAATTAAACCCAAAGCAAAATATAGATGGCCTTATTACACAACCAAAACCCTAAAATTTAAAACAAAGTAAAACCAAAATTTAACCGTTTAAAATGAAGCGAACTATTGAGCATGGCCACCTCGAGTCCATCCCGGCTCCATATCCGCGATCTAGGAATTATCTGCAAAATGTAAAGGAAGGGGTGAGTCACCGAGACTCAGTGTGCAATTCCCCACCCTGAAGATAACAAGCCCTTAAACAGTTCATAAACAAGTATGCATGTCATGCAACCCAAAAACCTAACCATCCGAAACTCCTGATTCTACCCCGTGTGGTACCAAACCACTGGTGGTGCAAACCACTGGTGACCCAAAGTCACAAATAAACATATGTGGTACCAAACCACTGGTGGTGCCAAACCACTGGTGACCCAAAGTCACAGATAATCATATGTGGGGCCAACCCACTGTGGTGCCAGACCACTGGGACGAGTCACGAAGATAACATATGTGGTACCAAACCACTGGTGGTGCCAAACCACTAGTAACCCAAAGTCACAAATAATCATATGTGGTACCAAACCACTGGTGGTGCCAAACCACTGGTGACCCAAAGTCACAAATAATCATATCTTCCCCCTCCTCTCATCATACCCATGCAATATGACATAATAATTCGTGTATGCAGTATGTTATGTATGCTAACATATATCAAATATAAGTATAACATGAATTACCATCATAATCAGATAGACATAAAACAACATAATCACGCTAATCAACCTCTAGGGGTATAACCGTAATTTTACCTACCAAGGGCATTTTGTAATTTACCCACCAAGGGTATTTTCGTAATTTACCTTTCAGGGGTATTTTGGTACTTTACCCTTCCAATGGTATATTAGTAATTTTGCACCTGCAATGGCCTTTTCGAAGGCCTAATGTCGCCCCGAGCGACTCAGCTACCATTTTCGGTTGTACCGGACTATTGGGCCTAAAACCCAATTGTGGCCCATTCGGGCCCACACGCTCGTGTGGCCCACCTAATACAAATCTAGCCACGTATATAACTTCCACCTAGTCTAATTCACTTTATACTACACTATCATACAATTTATTCAATTGGGCCCACGGGCCCATTGGCCCATTTTGGCCCATCGCGGCCCTAAGCAGCCTCAACCCACAAGAATACTACTGATGGCCTCAACTATCGCGTCGAAGCCCCACACGTGCGCTCGCACACTCGTGTGGCTACTATTGCCGTGACCGGTACTTCGGCATTTGCCGCTCTACGACTAGGGTAGAGAGAGTTACACACCTGATAGGAATCTGAAGCTGCTAAACCGGGCTCCGAGCACTCCTTTGCCCAACGCCAACCAGGTATGTTAACTCTCCTCCAGGAATGCTCTTTATATAGCTAGCTCTTCACCCTTCTTCTTTGTATCTTTCCGATGTGGGATCCTTTCGTCAGTAGAGTTTAAATTCAACTGAAACTCTTGCCGTCTAATCCGCAAAATAAATACTCCCTTGCTTCTCATGAGATTCAAACCCAGGCACCCTTGCAACATAATCCACGCCGCTAACCACTTGGCCACAAGCTCCTCTTGTGTCTTAAACCATGCGCAACTAAATTTAAACCTATAGCCAAATTCTAAGGTCCAAGTAAAAAGAAAACCAAAATAGAAAAGCCAAGACTTGAACCTTGGACCTCCTTCCTTCCTTGTGGCGTCACCCCCTTGTCTCTTATGTGGCGTCACTTTGCCACTACACCACACACTCCACTTGTGTCATTTTCCTCCACATTTTATTCTTAAGGCCTACCTGCCAACTTCCAGGGTTTTTTTCACCTAAAACCAAATTTTCCCCAAAGCCAAAGTTTGATCCCGGGACTTCATAGAAGCCCTCTAACCTTCCAAAATCACTTATCTAATAAGTCCAACTTGTATTTAAGCCGATCTCTTGTTCTCCAAAAATTTAAACGCTACTACGCTCAAGGCCCATTGGGCCCAATTCTTCTAGGCCCAATTTCAGGATGTTACAGTACTGAAAGTCAATTTAATGCCTAAAGCTTCATGTAACTTACCCTAGAATCTAAAGGTGAATCATGGATCACAGTAAAAAATAATCGACAACGACACACCGTGTAATCTGACGATTTTAGAATCATATTATTCTACCAATTTCTTAAGTGGAAAATCAGTGCACACAGGAATTAAATGTGCAGATTTAGTCAAACGGTCAACAACAACCCAAACTACATATTTCTTTCTCGGCGACAATGGTAACCCTAACACAAAATCCATGGGAAATAGTTCCTATTTCTATTCCATAATAATAATAAGCTGAATCAGTCCTGAAGGTACCTGATGTTTGGCTTTAACTTGCTGACAAATCAAACATTTTGATACAAATTCTAAGATCTCACATTTCATATCTGGTCACCAATACAATTGTTTCAAATCATCGTACATTTTATTACTACTAGGGTGAATCAAGTAACTGTTGCTGTCAGCTTCCTGCAAAATCTCTTGTTTAACTTCAAAATTCTTCGGAACACATAATCTGTTTCAAAAGTACAAGCTATCATCAGCACCAATATCAAATTATGCATCTGGTAGTTTTCTGACTTGTTCCCGTTTAGTAACGAATTCAAGATCGTTTTTATGTGCCTCACATTTTCATTTCAAGAATCCATTTCATAAATCTATTTCCACATATCCATTTCGTATAACTCATTCATATATCTTTTATACCCAATAAACCACAGTGAAATAACATTGGATACACAGGAAAATACTCACAAGAGCTGTGAAATGGGCCTGCTCACACAAGATGTGCATCAGGATGTTAAGCTATACAATGTGCTCACACGAGTTGTAGGGAATCCACAAACAAATGCAGGACCTTAGCCCTCGGTAGGACATCCAAGACCAATACTTGAAAATGTAATAACCCTAATGACATGTAATTTGTATCCTAAGCACTCACAAGGTTCAAATGGGTCATGTTTCATATCCAAATCATATAATTATTTACGCATTATTTTATCACAAGTACTTATCCATGTAATTTACCATTTTTAATCATAACCTTCAATTTAGCTAATGTTATAATTTAATCCAAATAGCTGATTATCACATAACAATCATTTTAAACTATACATAACACAAATATGAATAAACATTTCGTCCAAAATAGCAATTAATAAGCTTAATTAATATAAGAACTTACCTAAACAAAAACAACTACGAATATGATGTTGACAACTATTCCACTAACTTAGCTTTTCCACGGTTTGAGTCTAATTGATTTGTTTCTTGATCTAAATAATAAATTTCATTCAATCAATCAATTCAAACAACTTAAATAATCAAACTTATTCTTATAAGCCTTTTTATTATCAATTTACAAAATTACCACAACATTTTACCCTTTATGCAATTTAGTTCCTAAACCTAAAACTTACAAATTAATCACATTTAAACACAACCCATGCTAGTTGAATTTCCTAGTGTCTCTCTATAACCCATATTTATCATATTTTCAGAAGAATTTCATGCAACTTTACTATTTTGACAATTTAGTCCTTGAAAATTACCAAAAACTACTTTGCAAAATAATCTTATTTAATAACCTAGCTTAATAATCTATCATCAAACATCAAAAAACACCTCAAACTCAACAATGGCATAATCTAAAATGTTTAATTGTTTTACGAATTAGTCCTCAAGTTAGCTAGATTAAGCTAAAGCAATCACAAAAGCATAAAAATTACTAAAAACGAACTTCAAAATCACACACATGCAATGGAGAAAGCTTTGCGGAACCTCCTTGGTCTGTAAAATGGTGGTTTTCAATTTGGGGAAAAAGAACATAAAGAAAAAAAAGGATATGTTTTGTTTATTTTATTTTTAAGTTGATATTTGGTTTGGTTTAAATTATCCATGTGAGTTTTATTGTTTTCTAATTGCGAATGCATCTTGAATTTGTTGAACGGAATTGCCCTTTGAGACACCAATACACTATATATTATCTATACCTATAATCAAAATAATCCCCTTATTGTAGCAGTCCTCAACCATCTTGATGTATGATGTAAATGGGAGATGCTACCGAAGCACTTTCAAATTTTGACCGACAATTTTCTTTTAATAAAATAGTCATTAGGTAACATGTTAATATGATTTAAAAAAATTTGGAAGGTTTAGTTATGATTATAAAACATTTCAAGTCTTTTAAAACACATAGAAACATTTATAATTCATAAAACTAGTGTTTGAGGTTCCTTAACATAAAACAAAGTCACTCGAATTAAGTAAACTAGCATTAAAACTCTAAAAACTTAAGAAATAGTATAAAAACACTTTGACGGATTTAAAATTAGTTAGAAAGGGTTTAGAAGCAAAAGAGGTTGTCCAGACCCAAAAGAGACCTCAAAAGACCAAAGCAACTCAAAACAAAGAAGTGGCCATACCCTACATTGTGGTATCGGTAAAAGTGGGGAGAAGTACCTATACTTCTCCCTAGAAGTGTAGATTTGTGCATTTTGTTTGACTTGTTGCATTACCACTTAGGCTAGGTATTGATTCCAAGGCCTCTAGAGCTAAAAATCAGTCCAAAAACACTCTAAATCATCCCAAAACATTGCCATATCATTTCCATAAATTCCAAGGAATTAAAAATCAATTAAAAACATATTTAAACTCAAAATACAAGGCATAAATACATTCAAGTCTAATTATAGAATAAAGCTAGGTTAATAACATTAAAATGCTTGAATTTCAACTTAAAATTTAATAAATACCGTATTCAAATTAAGTCCTTATGTACATACCATAACTATCAAAATCTAATACAATACCATAAGGTAAACTTCTATCCCTTGAATGGTGATACGACCCTTGATTCACTAATTCAATCTTACCAAACAAGCTTCACCTACACAATTAAACAACTAACGCATTAAGTTATGAAGCTTAGTAAGTAGCAAGGATCATCCTAGCTTGCCATTACTCATTTATAGCTTAAGTATTTTATATATTGTATTCATATTCATTTTAGCCCTATGTTTTGAAAGTTTTCCCTTCTATATTTTATTATCACATTTTCGGAACCACATTTTTGACATGTGAGTTAGTATTTTATTATTTATTTATTATTTATAGGGCTATTATTGTGTCGCATTAAAATTTGGTTAAAAAATTTTTAACGTTTAAATAGTTAATTGAGTAAAAAGGATTAAATCGTAAAAGTCACAAAACTAAATCACTATTGACCTTTATTAGTTAAATTTAAATCAATAGAGGTACAAGGGTTTATGGATTAATATGGTTCATATTACTGCTTTACCCAATGGTTGTTTTTGTTCAAATGCTTAAGAGAGTGTTGATGAATGCTCAATAAGTCTTAAGGTAACTTGACACCGACAGGATTTGGTTACCTGGACCGAAGTTTAGCAATATAAGCGAGTGTTGAGTGAAATACTCGTGTAAACTCTAGACATAGAGCCTTATCTTATATGATTAGAGGGTTGAGATTTAGTAGTAGTTGATAATCCCGAGCCCATTGACATATAGTACCTTCGGGGTGAGTAACCCTAGGTTTTGCTTTCGACAGAGGTAAACCACATTAGTACCCAATCGGACAGTAAGTGCACTATAATTTTTCCATTACATTATTCACAGGGTTAAAATAGATCCCTTAGTAATCCCAGCCTTCACGACCAATATTCCAACCTTGCTAAAGTCCTTAGTATTCTTGTTTGATTTGTTACAATGGTAATCCCTACTAGTATATTTCATTACTCTCACTTCTAATGTGTTAATCTCATATTTATTACATTAAACATCATTTGATACATTTATCTTTTCTGTTCAATTGTGATAACTTAGACAAAGAGCACTCATCCAATCCTTGCAGGAATGATACTCACTCTTTATTACTTGATTCGACGTGTACACTTGTACAATTCTCACATCATATTCACACGCGACAATTTTTTAGCGTCGTTGTCGGGGATTAGTATTGGCGATTGGTAACTCTAGTTTTTTTTTATTGCCATTTTTATAGTTTTAGTTGCTAATTTGTTTGTTTCATAATCTCAACAGGTCTATTACTAGTTGTATGCTTGGAGGCACTCCTGCTGAAAGACTCTATCCCTTAAATCCAAAAATTGAATGGACCTTGCTAAGAAGTAGAAGAGAACAAAGAGCAATGAATTAAGACGGTAACAATCCACCCACTATGAATGAGCAACTTAATCTGGGAGCTCCAAATATTAATCCTCTTATTGCTTATATGTTTGATGATTAGGATATGCCAATTAAAGAGCATGTAGTGCCTATCTTAGACAACCTAAATCCTTGAATAGTCAGGCTACAAATTGAAGCTCCCTACTTTGAACTAAAACCTGTAATGTTTTAGATGTTTCAATCATTAGTCAGTTTGGTAGTTTGCCAATTGACGATCCCAGATTGCACTTAGGACTTTTCTTGGAGGTCTACGATTCTTTCAGAAAGCAAGATGTCCCTGAAGATGCCTTAAAACTTAAATTGTTCTCTATTCTTTAAGAGAACATGCTAGAACATGGCTCAATGCTTTACTATCCGGAACAGTAGAATCATAGAATGATATCTGTGAAAGATTTCTGTTGCGATATAACCCACCCAATATGAATGCCAAACTGAGAAATGATATAACATCGTTCAAGCAACTAGAGGATGAAACACTGTATGAAGCATGGGAAATGTTCAAAAAATTTTCTTAGGAAATGTTCTATGCATGTATTTCAACATTAGACCCAAATGGAAATGTTCTACAATGGTTTGAATGCACAAACATGGATGGTTGTTGATGTTTTAGCTAATGGAACTTTGTTGGATAAGTCCTACAATGAAGCCTACGAGATTTTGGAAAGAATCACCAATAATGATTATTAATACCCCACAACAAGAGCCAGAATTGGTAGGAGAGTGGTTGGATCATTCAAACTTGATGCTATTACCTCGCTCACAGCTCAGGTATCTTCTTTAGCCAACATGATAAAGACCATGCAAAAGCCTAGTAAGGTGAAAGAGCTGAAAGCAGTTGGCTTATCTTGTGTTTATTGTGGTGAGGATTGCGGGTTTGAAGAGTGTCCCTCAAACCCAGCATCTGTCTACAATATGGGCAACTTCAATAGGAACAACAATCCTTATTCCAACAGGTATAACCCTGGTTGGAAACAGCTCCCAAATTTTTGGTAGAACAATCAAGAAGCTAGAAATTCCAACACGGCTATTAGACCCAATTCCCTGAATGTTCCACCTGGTTTCAATCAGTCTATACTGCCTCAACAACAAGTTCAACAATGACAAACATCATCTTTTTCCTCATCTATTGAGTCTCTAGTAAAGGAGTATATGGCCAAGAATGATGTTGTGATCCAGAGCCAAGCATCATCATTACGAGCTTTAGAGAATCAAGTAGGATAGATAGCTAATGCCTTGAAATTAAGAACATAAGGAACTTTTCCTAATGATACCGATAATACAAAACCACAAGGGAAAGAATATTGTAAAGAAGTCACTCTTAAAAATAGCACACAACTATATAGAGTTGTCAAGAATGTTGTTCCTGAATCAGTGAATTCAAAAACAATTACAAGCAAAACCCTTGAACAACCCAAGAAAAGCACCACAATTGAGAAAATTGGACCAAGCAATGTCGAAGCAAACTCAGATAGCACTGCCAAACACAATGTCTGGGCAAAATAATCATTACAACCTGAAGTTCACCCACCCCCATTCAAAATCACAAACAATACCAACATTTCAGGTGATTCTTGGATGTCCTTAAGTAACTTAACATCAATATACCTTTGGTGGAAGCCTTAGAGCAAATGCCTAACTATGTCAAGTTTATAAAAGACATACTTTCAAAGAAGAGAAGATTGGGAGTTTGAAATAGTCGCACCCACTGAAGGGTGCACTACTATGTTGAAAAATAAATTGCCTCCAAAGTTGAAGGACTCAATAAGCTTCACAATACCTTGCTCAATTGGCAACCAATATGTTGGGAATGCCTTGTGTGATTTAAGAACGAGCATAAATCTTATGCCCATGTCTATGTTCAAAAAGTTGGGAATTGGTGAAGCAAGACCTACCACTGTAACCTTGCAATTGGCAAATCGATCATATGCATACCCAGAATGTAAAATCAAGGATGTTCTAGTAAGGGTAGATAAATTCATTTTTCCTGTTGATTTCATTGTGTAAGACTGTAAAGCTGACAAAGATGTGCCAATTATTTTAGGTAAACCTTTCCTTACAACAGGTAGGACTGTGATTGATGTTCAAAAGGGAGAATTAACTATAAGGGTGAACGATCAACAGATCACTTTTAATGTTTTCAAGGCTTTGAAATATGCTGATGATATCAAAGAGTGCCATGCTGTTAGTTTGTTAGATTTCATTGTGGAAGAGAAATTTGAGAAAGAATACCATGACAAAAAGCATAATGAATCAGATTCAAATGATATTGATGATAAAGAGCCATTAGGACACAACAATGACTTGTTGGAATATAAACTATTTATCGATAGACCTGGAAAGAGGTTTGACACATTAGATTTATCTACTCTAACTTTCAGCCCTTCTAAATTTTCCATAGAAGAACCACCGACCTTAGAGTTAAAACCTTTACCTTCACAGTTAAAGTACACATATTTAGGAAAGGATAACATGCTAAATGTGGTTGTCTGTTGAGCTAACTGATGAGCAAGAGGTTAAGTTGTTAGATGTGCTTAAGAAATTCAAAAAGGCATTAGGTTGGACAATCTCATATATTAAAGGAATCAACCCTACACTCCGCATACACAAAATTTTGCTGGAAGACTGCCATGGCAATTCAATTAAGTAGCAAATGAGGTTTAACCCCATTATGAAAGAGGTGGTGAAGAAGGAGATAATCAAATGGTTGGATGCTAGCATTATCTACCCAATCTCTGATAGCTCTTGGGCGACTCCAATCCAATATGTGCCGAAGAAGGGAGGTGTCACCATGGTCAGTAATGACAGTAATGAGCTTATACCTACATGAATTGTCACGGGATGGCGAGTCTGCATGGACTATCGCAAGCTCAATAAAGCCAAAAGGAATGACCATTTTCCATTTCCCTTCATTAACCAAATGTTAGATCGATTAGCTAGAAAGGGCTTCTACTATTTCTTAGATAGATACTCTGGGTACAATCATATTGCAATTGCCCTAGAGGGTTAAGAAAATACAACATTCACCTATCTGTATGGTACATTTTCCTTCAAAAGAATGCCTTTTGGTCTATGTAATGGGCCAGCAACACTCCAACGGTGCATGATTTCCATATTCCCGAATATGGTTGAAAATTTCCTCAAAGTGTTTATGGATGATTTCTCAGTATTTGGGAATAATTTAGAAGGTTGTTTTTACAACTTAGAATTGGTACTTCAACACTGTGAGGAGACTAACCTCGTTTCAAACTGGGAGAAGTGTCATTTCATGGTAAGAGAAGGCATTGTCCTAGGGCATAAGGTTTCCCATAAAGGAATCGAAGTGGACAAGGCAAAAATCGAAGTGATTGAGAAGCTGCCACCTCCAACAAGTGTTAAGGGAATTAGGAGTTTCTTAGGACATGTTGAATTCTATAGGAGATTTATCAAAGACTTTTCCAAAATCTCTAAGCCCTTGTGTACCTTGTTAGAACAAAATAAACCTTTCCTCTTTGATGAACCTTGTCTATTAGCTTTCGAAAAGTTAAAAAAGCGACTGGTGGTTGTACCAATTGTAATAGCTCCTAAGTGGATATTACCATTCAAGCTCATGTGTAATGCTAATGATTATGCCGTAGGAGCAGTATTGAGGCAATGGAAAGACAACATTTCATACAATCTATTATGCCAGTCGAACTCTAATTGATCTGCAGCTTAAATACGCTACCACCGAAAAAGATTTATTGGCTATGGTATTCGTATTCGATAAATTTCGAGCATATTTAGTTGGTACAAAAGCCACGGTCTACATAGACCATTATGCCATTAAGTTTTTAATGACTAAGAAAGATGCAAAGCCAAGACTAATTCAGTGGATACTCCTCCTACAATAGTTTGATTTGGAGATTCGAGACAGAAAGGGAACTAAAAATCAAGTGGCAAATCATCTATCAATATTAGAAGCTGGAAATGAAGACGGCAATAACAAGCTTATTAAAGAAGACTTCCTATACGAGCAGTTGTTAATTGCCACAACATTGCTTTGGTATGCCGATATTGTAAACTTCTTAGTTAGTGGACTGTTGCCACCTGATCTAAATAGTCAAGGCAAACATAAATTCTTTAATGATGCAAGATTCTACTATTGGGATGAGCCTTATATATATAGGAAATGTGTTGATCAAATAATTCAAAGGTGTATTCCTCATGAAGAGATGAACAGTGTATTGCAACATTGTTATTCAGCCTCGTATGAAGGGTATTTTGGAGGAGTAAGAACCACAGCAAAGGTGCTTCAATCTGGGTTCTATTGGCCGAATTTGTTCAAAGACACCCATGAATTTTATAAGACATGCGATCGTTGTTAGAGAATAGAAAACCTATCAAGGAGACATGAAATGCCACTGCAAAATATTATGGAAATTGAGTTGTTTAATGTTTGAATGGATAGACTTTATGGGTCCATTTCCACCCTTGTTCGGTAATTTATACATACTTGTGGCAGTAGATTATGTCTCCAATTGGGTAGAAGTCATAGCTCTACCGACCAATGATGTCAGGTCAATGATGAAATTCCTGCACAAGAACATCTTCACGAGATTCGATACACCTCGAGCCATCATTAGTGATGAGGGATCTCACTTCGATTGCAAGCAAGTTGCCAATGCCCTGCAAAAGTATGGAGTAAGCAGATTTTTGAGAAAGTTGTTAATCCAAAACGTAAGGATTGGTCCTTAAGACTAGACAAAACTTTATAGGCATATCGTACTGCTTACAAAACCCCATTAGGAATGTCACCATTGAAGCTCGTCTATGAAAAACCATGCCATTTTCTGGTTGAGTTAGAGCACAAGGCATATTGGGCTATAAAGCAATTGAACAAGGATTGGAAAGCTGCTGACAATAGAAGATTATTGGAATTAAATGAAATGGAAGAATTCAGGGCACAAGAGTATGAGAATGCTAAAATTTATTATGAGAAGACCAAGCATTGGCATGATAAGAGAATTATGCCACAAAAATTTGAACCATGACAATAGGTGTTGTTATTCAACTCAAGGTTGAAAATGTTCCTGGGAAAACTAAAATCCCACTGGTCAAGTCCCTTTGATGTAGCCAAAGTATACCCTCATTGAGTAGTGGACATCAAGGATATGCAGACAGGGGTCATATTTAAAGTCAATGGACAATGTTTAAAGCACTATTAGGGTGCTCATGTAAATCGAGTCAAACTGTAACACCCCGACTTTTAGGCCTTGAAGAAATAGGTTTTGAACAAGGGAACAGATAGGAGACTGCACATAAATATTTAGTTGTGCAAGAAAGTGACATAAATGAATGTCTGCTTCAGTGGTTAAGTGATTTAGGAGTGTTTAGAAGTGTCTAAGAAGTCAGGGGTTCAAGCACTGGCTAATGCAAAACTTTTATTTTAAGTGAATAAAATCCTTAGATCTAGATAGTAGGTTCTTAAATAATTGTGGTTAAAATATGATACAAAGGAGTTGTTGGTCTAGTGGTAAGGGGCATGAAGAGTGTGCATGGGGTCTAAGGTTCAAGTGATGGCGCATCAAAAAGGGAGTATTTATTTTGCTGCCTAATTTGTGTGGGTGGTAGAGTTTGATTGAAATACTGCTGACTGGAGTTTGAACTAGTCATAGAAAGAATTGAGGAGGGATATTTGGAGAGATTTGAGGAGAGAATATTGGGATTTGGGGAGGTTGTTGTTGTGGAGAGATGATAGGAGAAAATCAAGGGAAGAGAGAGGGGAGGGAGTGTTGTGCCGAAATTGAAATCTAGCACTCAGGAATTCAGCTAAGAGAGAAATGCTCCTCATTTGTTTCCCAAGTTGGACGGCAACTCCCTTTCTCTTTTGGCCGAAATTCTCCTTGTGCCTCATTTCTCTTCTTTTTCCCTCTTTTGGCAATTGCTTCCTCTGTTCTCAAGCCTATCATCTCTCCTTCTTTCATCTTTTACTAAACTTTGTTCTTTTCAGTTTTGTCCTTCTTCACCACAAACGTTTCCTCATTCATTGTCGATTACCTATTTGGTTCTTCTACTCTTACTGTATTGTGAGCAAACGTTTTCCACACTGTTCTCCCCTTGGCCGAATCTCCCATTTTCTTTTCATCCTTCTCCTTTCATTTCTTGCTGTTGATTCTTGCCTTTCCCTTACAGCCGATTGCTTTCCCTTCTCTATTGTTCTGGATATCATTCTTTATTTGTTGATAGTCGTACACGTCGTAGTGGGCACTATTCTCGCATTATTGGTAAGTAAAGATAGTATAATGTTATCTTGTTGCTGATTGATTAAGTGCTTACCCATATTCGGTTTGTGCCTAGGAACCTGTCGAAGGGTAGAAGGTTTATAATCAACAGTTGATAGGAGAAACTTCCCTCTTTACTCGATCAAAGGTAACGTGGTGTGAAGTTTATCAATTGGGATCTTGTTGTATTCGATTGAGTAAATGTTTAAATGATTAATTGGGAATTGTTGATCAAATGTAGGTTTCAAAGGTGTGGGCGGTTTTCTTAACAAACAAAAACAAGATGTGTAAACACTGCTTAAAGCGTGAATCAGCAAAAGTCAAAAAATGTGACAGTTGGCACTATACAAGCGTGCGCTCGCTCGTGTGGTAACCGGAACGCATAAAACATGGGCATTCGACTGCGGAGGCCATTATAAGCGATCTCATGGGCTTAGGCCGTTTTGGGCCATGTTGGGTAAACCCCCATAGGGTAAAATGACTGAAATACCCCATAGGGTAAAATGACCGAAATACCCCATAGGATAAAATGACCAAAATACCCACATAGGGTAAAATGACTGTTATACCCCTAGGAGATGAAATGATTGTTATGGCCTTGTGTTATGTATGATTGATTTGCTATATAATATGTATAACTATGATTGAGCATGACATTTTGCATACACGTATGATATTATGTCACGGCATATTGCATGGGGATGGGTGGTTATATTTGGAGGAAGTGTACTGTACTGATAAGGTCGCACGGGTTGCCCAAGACGACTGTGGACCTACTGATGGCTATATGCAGTTTATTTTTCTGGTAGCTTTGCTGCAATACTATTTAGTGCTACAATACTGTTTAGTGCCACAACCGGTGCTAATATTGGTATGTATGGTTGGGTGGGTCAATTTTATCCCCACATGGTGTGTTTGGCGGGATGGAGTGGTGTGTAGAGGCTGGATTGGGTAGGATTTCTGACTGCATATCTGCACTGATTAATGATACTGTACTATTACTGCATCGATTAATGATATTACATACGGTTCACTGCATGATTGATATCTGTTACTATTATGGGCCAAGGCCCCACTAATACTAATACTGAAATTGGGCAAAGGCCCTACTGATTACTGGCATTGTGTTGGGCTCAAGCTCAATCGTTTACTATTATAGGAAAGGGCTTAGGCCCACACTGAACTGGACTGTTATTGTAACGAGATTAGGCCTAAACTGCATTTATCTATTGTTTAATTGACTATTTGCTTGTTAAGGGATTACACACTGAGTTTTCGTAAACTCACCCCTCTGTTTAACTGTATAGGTAATCCCCAACCGTAGGCGGGTCGATGCTACAAGGGACTCGATGATGGCCACACAACCGCATTAGCTTTCGTTTTTAGCTTTTGATTTATAAGTAATTGAATTTGGGTATTTTTATGTAATAAGGCCTCTTTAAAGTTATAAACTTTAAATTGGGGTTTTTTATTTATTTAGTTTGATATAAATTGCTAGTTGTAGAAAAAGACGAGTTTTCAAAAGGTAACTATTTCCAAAGACACCACGTTTTTGCAACATTTCCTTAAAAAAAAAAACTTCCGCAATAAATTAGATTTTGAAAATTAATAACGTTTTAAAAGTGATTAGCTTTTAATGATGCACGCTTTAGAAATGAACAACTCGTTTTGAAATCACTGTTTAATAACAAAATGATTAATCGATTTTGGGGATTTCAACAACAACAAGTTTTACGCTAAACACTTCAATGTGACACCACCAGATTCGGCCATAATGTCTAGGCCGAGTATGGGGTGTTACACAAACAATCCATTGACCTTGGAGATATTTAAGCTCAACATATATTTCTTGTATTTATTTTCTTTATTTGTTTTACTTTAATTCTGTTTTACGGATTTCATCTTTAATTACTTAATGTTATTTTCAATTCTGGTTCTATTTTTTTATTAGTGTACAAATTTTACAGGAATTTCAAAGAAAGAATGAAGGTGCAAGAACAATAGATGTAGTACCAATAGGTGTTTGCCCCAGCAATCCAGAAGTAAATTATGCCACAGCAAAGTGGGTAAATGGACATTGAAGTAAGAGAAAATGTGGGTTGAAAAGAGAGAAAAAGTCCAAGGAAAAAATTTTGGACAGCTGGACCTTATCCTGATTGGGAAGCCCATGAAGAAAGTACTAAAAAATTTTAGGGCCAGATTAATCTAGGGTTCCTTCAAAACCCTTTTTACTTTTCCCTCTTCCCATTTTTTCACACTACTTACCCTTTAAGTTTCTACAAACCCCCCAACCCATTACCCCTATTTACGTCCCCCCAACTACCAACACTCTTTCATTTACCCGCAGTTACACAGCGTTTCCCTTTTCATATTTCTTAACCTCCCTTGCATCCCTTCTTGAACTCTAAACTTCCTCCAACTAACTTCTCTTGAGTAGTTTCGCAAACCATTTTCCTGTTTAGACTATAGAAAACTCACAAGGATTCTTCAAGACTAGTCAATGGCAAGAGTCAAAATATCTTCTAAAGGTGTCGAATCTTCTCAGGCAAGTGCCACCTATGTAACATCCTAGAATTAGGGGTTCTACATTTTGCACTATTTCTTGTGTTTGGCTCATTAAGCATGTTATTTTGGTGTGTCTGGGGGTTCTAGTGAGGCTCGGGGTCAAGCCAGAGCCTTGGTGAAATTTTGCTTTTGGGCACTTCAGGGGGGTTACGGCATGCCTTAAGAATATTTTCTTGTGTTTGTTGACACAAGAAGGAGTGTGGTAGAGTGGCTAGTGATGCCACTTAAGGAGCAAGGAAGTGGTGTCACAAGGGAGCAGTAGGGGGAAGGAGTTCGAATCCCATAAGCCTCATTATGAAGCTTTATTTTTGGCATTAGGATGGAGGGAAGATGGATTCGGCAAGGACTCTTCAAAGGTGAGTGTTGAATGAGTCAAAAGTATTTGAATGAGTGGTCATGAGGGGTTGGTGGAGTTTGAATTGGTCAAACTGAATCAAATGGGTGATGGGGAGTGGAACTAGAAGGAATTCATGGAATTTGGTGTTGGCTGTGGAGTTGGCCGAAAGTTGGAGATGTATGGGGGGAGTGAATTCGGTCAAGGGGAGTAAAAGAGAGGGGATCTTTGTTGTTAAGCATTTTCGATTTTGCTAGTGGGAGAGGGTGCCGTTCTGCCTTATTGGAATAAGAGAACAAACTGTATCCCATTTTGAAGCTCTTTCTTCTTTTGCATTTGGAGTTGCATTCATTCTTTTTGTTTTTACCAAAACCGTAGCATATTGGCTTCTACCCCTTTTTCTTTCTTTCATCTCTTCTTTCTCTCATCTTGCATCTTTTTCTCTCGAAGTACTCTAGCATAGCCGAATCCTCCTTCATCTCCCATTTGAAGCTTCTTCTTTTTGGTTAGCCTCACTTTAGCTGAACCTCTCCCTCACCTTCTACTCACCATAACCGAACCCTTCCTTCTCCATTTTCTCTACATCCTTCATTAAGCTGAAACCCCCTTTTCTCTTTTACATTGCTTCCATTTTCTTTATTCTTTTTTGTCTTCTTTATTGTTCTTTTTAGCTGAACCACCTTTGCTCATCTATTACAACCCGTTTTACTTCTTCATCCTACTCTTTTGTTCCAAGCCCGAATCACCCCTTGTTGCAAACCAAACCCGTGTCTCTCATCTACCATTATCAACCGGATATCAAGAAACATCCCTGTGGGTTGCCGAAAGTCTCTTCTTCAGTAGGGTCCTATCGTTCAAGGTAAGGGGGATTCTCTCTCTTTTCTTTCTCATTCTTTTCGGTTCTGTGTGGCCATAGCTGAATGGCTATTTTGGTTTTGATGGTTAGATTCCGGCTAATCTCTTCTCTCCTTCCTTGTTTTGGAACGCTCACTCCGAGAAACTCCATTAGCTGAACGTTCGTATTTCGAGGCCTAAAGATCTATTGATTGCCAAATCTCACCTTTCCATTCGGGTTTTAAGGTAAAGAGCCCTCTTTTGTTCTTCGTGATCAGCCTCTATTCATTACTCGCTCTTAATCAAACCCCTTGCTGGGGCAATCCCTGTTTTCGTTATAGTATTGTATTGATCAAGATTGTTCTTCATGGATGCGAGTGTCAGTCAACCTAAAGAGGGGAGTGGACTCGTAATCTCTGCTTCTAAGTTCAAAAGTCGTGCAGTGTCGGCGGT
This sequence comes from Gossypium australe, assembly GCA_005393395.2. Lineage (NCBI taxonomy): Eukaryota > Viridiplantae > Streptophyta > Magnoliopsida > Malvales > Malvaceae > Gossypium > Gossypium australe. The sequence goes on along the minus strand of CM016614.1, from coordinate 61,131,690 downwards.
TCGAGACTTTCCGTCAGGCTGTGGTAGGGAGCCGACATCTGCCTGGGATAGACAAATAGCAGTTATCCCTGCTAGTGAGAGCGTCGACGTAGAGAGTTTAGTTTTACGCATAATCAGGTGTGTAATTCACACTTGTCTTTATTATTCATGTTAATAACTGTGTTGGCTGAAAGCCGAAACGACTGTTTAGATAGTCGAAATACCCTCGTGGGTAAGGTTGGAGACACCGGGTAAGTTCCGCTATGATGATACTTTTGAATTACTGTTTATATGAATTAATTATATGCTGCACATTAAAAGTATGTTGCATCCATCCCAGTATGATATTATGTTGCATGGGTTTGGGAGATGATGAAAGGGGAAGTGTTATTCAGTGACTTCTGTCACAGTGGTCTGGGACCACAGTGGTTTGGAACCACGTATACATATGATTATCAGTGACTTGTCTCAGTGGTCTGGGACCACAGTGGGTTGGCCCCACATTTATATATTCTGTGACTCTGTCACAAGTGGTTTGGGACCACAGTGGCTTGATGCCACGGGTGTTTGGTTGATGTAGAAGACCTAGAGGATGGGAACTAGGTTGGGCTAGGCTGTATTGCATACATTATCTGTTTAATATGTTATATTTCGTGGGCTTAAGGGCCGATTGCGTTATAAGGGGAATTACACACTGAGTCTCGGTGACTCACCCTTCTGCTAAACTTTGCAAGTAATCGCTAGATCGCAGATTTGGAGCCGAGGCGGACTTGAGGTGGCCATGCAGTATTTTTCTAGTAAATTTGTTTTCTTTATTTAAACTCACTATTAATTTTGGGTTTTGTTATGTAATAAGGCCGCTATAACTTTAATTTAGGTTTTGATTTAATGCTGATATTGCACATTTTATAAACTGTCGAATATGGGGTTTTTCCAAAAATTTAAAACATAAACAAATGGCCTCCAAAGTGTTAACAAAAGATGGATTGCGAGTAACTAATTAATTTAGAGATTTTATTAAAATCGCAACATCGTTTTCAAATGTCACTTCTACGAGAATCCTTGGTTTTGGCTTTTGTAAAATAACAAATTTGCTTACAACCATTTGATCTGATTAATAAGAAGTCGGCACAAAACTTTCAAGCAAAACTTTAAAATGTTTTTCAAACAAAGACACTCAATTGAAATGGTTTCTAAATCACGATGTTTCGTTAAAATTTCAAACCCTCCATTCCTGTAACATACCAGATTTGGTCGTAACGTATTGACCGGGTTTGGGGTGTTACAGCCTAACCAAAAACTTTCTTTAACAATTCAGCTGCATCGAAATATGGCAACAATATTTCCAAGAGACCATTTTGCTTTGAGCAAGGATTTTTGTTTAAGGATGAGCCACACATGGGTTATGACAAATTAGTTTCAGCTATTATGGAAATACACAATTGGAAAATCTTCTGCTTGCATCTGGACAATGTCTTGGGAAAAGTTGTTCGAGAATTCTATGCACATATAACTTCTATTTTTAACCCCTTCATCTATGTTTGAGGAACATTGGTCCCATTTGATGAAGATAGAATCAATGCCCAATTTGAGCTAACAAATGTTCAAGATGAGCATACCCCATTCACTAAAAGCATCAATACTGAAGGCTTAAATCATATGTTAAAGGACTTGTGTGTTAAAGGAACTTGATGGACTATGTCCAGCCAAGAATGTCACATAGTCAAGAGGACTTCACTAAAGTCCATTTGTAAGGTCTGGTATCACTTCCTCAAGATTAGATTAATGCAATCCACCCTCAATTCCAGTGTCTAAGGAACGAATGCTACTGTTGCATTCGATCATCATGGGTAGGAAACTCAACATCGACAAGGTTAGTTTTCATGAGGTGCATCAGAGTGCGGAAAAGAATGCGAGCAGTTTAAATTTCCCTTCCCTAATCACTACTCTCTGTAGAACGGCTAAATCCTCTTTGAATGCCAATGAGGATGTTACCCCAAACAAGGGAGGAATATCACTATTTATATGTGTAAAAATCCAAGGAGTAGAAACACCGAAACAACACCAGCAAAGTAAGGCACCTACATCTTCTGCTAGACACTTTGCCTCAACAGAAGCCTCAACCTCTCAGAGTTTATTTGAAAAATAAGTGTTGCAGTCCTTAGAGCAACTAGAGAAAATAATGTCACTATTCGAGATTTAGCAATATCAAATTGCTGAAGAAATGACAAAAGCCCAAGAACAGCAGGCACTCTATTGGTCCTATGTGAAGGAACGAGATATTACTCTGAAAAGATCCTTGTAAAAGAACTTCACTAAGCCAATGCTTGAATTTCCTGATTTTCCCAAGGATTTGCTACCACTTCCCGAGGCTAGAAGTGTTGAGGAGGAACCAGTTGAAGTGACGTCTTACAAGGCAGAGCCTGTAACTATGAGAGAAAATCTTGAAAAGGGGAAAGCAGCCGAGGAGGAACTAGAGAAAACAAAGTATGTGAATACTGAAGGCGAGGAAGAAGAACAAAATGAAACCACCCCTACACCTACACCACAAAAAGACTGTCAGAAGTTGTCCCACCTCCACCAATAGAAGCCATGTCCGAAAAAGACCTTGAAATCCATCGAATCATTGATGAGATCACCGAGTCTGACAAGGAAGAGGAGGAACCACCCATTCAGTCACTTAAAAGAAAGCTAAGATACAAGTGTATAGCAAAAAAATCAACTCGTAAGAAGTGAAATACCATCACCACAAGCTGTTAGTGAGTTTCTTTTACCCTCTGTTAAATAAATAAATCACACTGCATTTTGTAAATTTGAAGTCTCATACATTGAGGACAATGCATCCCTTAGGTTTGGGGGTGTAGCATGCACTTTAGATTTTAGTTTAACATTGCATCATTCATTGTTATATGTTATCCTTATACACATACTTAATTGTCATAGCATTTACATACATTCTGGTAAGTAATAAAGAATTGTTTGTTATAGCATTATTGAGTTAATTGCATGATAGCTAATTTAGTGAAGTCCAATGATGAAAATACTCCTTATTTTTTTGTGAGATATAGAAAGTAAATTAATAGAATCGACTCCTAAGGTTAGGATTCTCTATCATATCTATGACACTTAGATTTTATTCATTCAATCCTTAATGACCTTAGGAATTTCTGGACTAAAACTCACAGTTTCTTACAAAAGTCATTGAGCTTAAATGCACAAATGTAGCAAATGAAAGGCTAAATTTAAACTCCCAAAAGAATAAATTTCTAACCTAAGTTTTATGGTAAAGACTTCAATTTCTGTCTCATTGAGTAGCCCAAGAGTTTGGTGTTTGCTTCATCTTTACTTTTGGGTAGAAAAAAGTTTTAGATAAGAGTATCTTAAATTAATTTTGGAACATTCCGCTATGGAAGACTGCTAAGTAGCTTGGGAGTTTAGTGTTTGCTCCATCTTCACTTCCAAGTAGAAAGGTGGTTGGAAACATGAGTGAAAAAAATAACTTCAAATCATGACTATGCTAAGTAGCTTGGGAGTTTGGTGTTTGCTTCATCTTCACTTCCAAGTAAAAAGGCATGTGTGATGAGATGAATTCTCAAAAACGAAGAGTGAAGCAATAAATGGGAGAAGTATTAGCTAAATTTAAGTTCAAAGCTATAATAAGTGAGTTAGACAAGGAATTCCTAAGTTCTTTAAGAATTGACTAAATACAATCGAATGCACACAACTGTACTTAAGGAAATTTTGATGGTTTTAGCTAAATTAGACCAGTGGTTTTGAAACCACAAATTCGATATCAAAAAATTATTTTAATATTATTTTGTGTTTACAGCATGTTATTTGATATGTGTGAAAATTTCGTGAGCTAATTTTATCGTTTAAATGGTTAATTAGAGAAAAAACTAAATCGCGTAAAGTGCAAAACTTGTGTTCTATTAGCTAAAAGTGTCTAATAGCTATAGAACCTTAAATTTAAGGTCCTTATGTTGAAATTAGACCATTAACATGATAGTGGATGATAGTGGCTTGGTAAATTTGAAATTATTAATGTTCATTAAGGTTAAATAGGTAATTTGGTTAATAAAGGTTATTATAATAAAACAAAGTCAAAACATTTGTTCATCTTTCTTCTTATTGCCGAAATTAAAGGAGTACGAGAAGAGAAATAGGGTTTTTCATTCGGCTAAAGAAAGTCAAGCAATTAGGTATGTTTTGAGCTCAATTTTTGATGATTTTTACGTTTTTTAGATCGTTGCTTTGTGTTCTAACTAGCCCATACCTTTAATTTTGAAACTATTAAAGATTTTGAGAGTTGCCATTATTGAATATATGTGTTCTTTGATCTTTAATATTGAAATATGAAAGCTTGATGATTGTTTTACATGTTATGTTAAGTGATTTTTTTGACAAAAACGTCAAAAATGGAATAAATTGAAATGTGAAATTTATGTGGTAAATTTGTGAAAAAATGAAATATGTGGGCTACTAGGGACACTAGTGAAATTCGAATATGGTGAAATTGTATTAAATTGCATGAATTTGTGATTTTAGGAAATAAGGACTAAATTGTAAAAGTTGTGAAACATTAGGGGCAAATGTGTAAAAATTACTAAGCTAAAGATGCTAAGACACAGAGAATGAATTGGGGAAATACTTTTGGGAAAACCAATTGATTAAGACAATACCCGACGAAGAATCCACCTAGACTTCACTTGTTATTTAACTCTAAACCAGACGATTTATTCACTTGACTTGATCCGTAGGATTCCCTAATTTATATTAATACCTCTTTCGAGGCTACTAACGTCTAACCCTAGGTTGATTAATTGAAATTTCTTTCTAATTAAAACCCCTAGAGTTGTAATAACTCAATCTATGGACTCCCATATTAGGTTTGACCCTAATACGGCAGATTTTCGTCGTCCTATCTCTAGGACTGCGATAAACTCCGCTTAACTATGCTAGATCTACTCTTAAACAGGGACTTTTGCTCCACTGCCTAAGCACATCAATACTTGAATCAATATCCTGAAATATCAAAGCAAGAATTAAGAACACATAATTAAGAACAAATCAAGTATTTATCATATAGTTTAGAAAACAATAACAAGATATGTCTTAGGTTTCAACCCCCTCAGGTATTTGAGGGGTTTAATTCATATTTATAAAAGAATACATCTCAGAAGAAAGTATAAAACAAAACGTAAGAAAAACCCTAAAATCCCTTGAAGGAAATTGAAGGGGAGATCTTCCGTCTTGAGTATGATTCCGGCTTCTTGAGATGGATCAATTGGCTGTCTTCGAGTAAACCCCACAATTCGGCCCTCTCTGGCTTCGTTCCTCAGCCTCCCCCTTTTAGGTCACACTTAGGGTGTTTATATAGGCTTTCGGAATGTCTTTCTTGGCCCCTAAGTAACCTAATTCGAATGGAATTAAAACAAGTCACGGCAAAGACACGCCCGTGGCACACGCCCGTGTGAATCGAGCCCAGACCATGTTCGGGTCTGCTAAAGTAGCACGACCGTGTGGTTATCTCCAGGCCGTGTGGAATTCTTACTTTGGCCCATTTTCTACATTTTTGGCCCGTTTCTCGTTCTTTTCATCCTCTGATGCTCTCCTAAGTATAAAACATGAAATTAAAGGATTAACAGCATCAAATTCCACAATTCAGGGGATAAATCATCCAAAAATATGCAAAATGTGGGATTAAAATATGTACATTTACAGTTTATCACATACCCCACACTTAAGCATTTGCTTGTCCTCAAGCAAAATCCTCAACTTACAATTAAAATTCATTCTTCTCAATTTATAAATCCTATCAATAATGTTTCGAAATAATCCATAGGTAATCATACATTGAGAATTTAACTAAAAGAACATCAAAGTTTTAAACAATCCAAGTTGAGCATTTTAACCATGAAAATATAGGTATTCCCCTTATCTGAGTAATTATCTTTGATTCAAAATATCACAGAGTTAACATCTTCACTAAGGATTCACTCAAATCACTCGAAGTGTTTAAAGGACAATAAATTAAGCACTCAATAGTCAACATTGAAAAGTTATTACCATAGGCTTGCATAAAAATCAAATCTCCACCACTATAGATTGAGATGATACATCGATCAAAAGGTCTTTAAAAAGGGTTGTAACGTGGCTTGGTTAGGGGGTGTGGTCATAGGCTAAAAAAGGAGGTTAGAATCAAGATCGAATTGACAAATTACCGAACTAGAAAAATAGACTAATAATGAATAATTACATTAATAATAAGAGCTTCTTCTAAAGATGTGAGATTTATTGTTTAAGCTCATAAAAACATAGAACTAATAATGGATAAACTTTCAAAAAAAATTTAGAACAAATCATGTACAATAATAAGAATTTAACAACTGAAATGGAAAACATTGTTAGGCAACTTCTCAAATCAAATCTCGATAAAAAAGTTAACAGGAAAAATTCTTAATGAATCAAAAAGAGTAAATCTTGGGTTAATATTAAGGGTAAATCAATGAATGGGTTGTTAGACTCAATGGGGTTTACTAAGGGTTAAACATGAAGGTAGGCCTTTTGGGAAGTAAGTGGGTTAAATCCTAGGTGCCTTTATCATCTCAGTATATCAAATCAAACTAGAATAACATATCAATATTAACTCACTCAAAGCAACAATAAAAGTGAGCATGAAAGAATGTATGCTCTAAAGGCTCAAAATCTCACAGAAATTATTGGTGTTTGATGTCAACCTTGTGAACTTCAAATTTCAAGATAATACCTAAACTTGGGGAAACAACCTAGCAAATTTTTTATTTTCAAAAATCAACTCATCATGCTTCATTCTCTAAAGCCTTCAAGTTTAAACAATCAATGCACAACTGCTTATGTTTTAATTCAAGACATATCAATAAAAATTATAAATCAATCAGAATTTGTTCTAATAGTGATATAAGAAAGAAAAGACAAAATTTAGGGATTTGAGAATAATGCAAAAAGTTAGGAACTTTTAGAATTCACCCCCCACACTTAAGATGTACATTTCCCTCAATGTACAAAGATAGATATTCTAGAGATTAATAGCTTGATATCATAAGAGAGAGGGAGAGGTGAAACTTCCTGAATTTTAGATGGATTCCTTGAGTTGGTAGTGGTCGTGGTGTGGTGATTCCCAAGCAGCCTTTAGAACCTAAATTAAAGAAGACAAAATATAATAATATAAATTAAGAACAAGAAAGGAAAATGGAAGGAAAATAAAGGAGAAGAGAAAAGAAAAAGAAAAATGAACAGATTTAAAGATCCTTGTGTTGTTGGGTGAATGAAGCCGCCAGCATGAACTTATGAAGAGTGATTGTGCACGGGGCGACCGTGCTAGGATCTTTTCACCTTTTTAACATGAGGGTGGTAGTGTTGGGCTTTCCCTTAGTCATAGTGGTAGTCAGAATAAGGGAAGAGGAATGAAGGGCGGTGGTTTGTGTGAGTGTTGGTGGAAGGAGGGCTAGGGTTTTTAGTGTAGAAGATAATGAATAGTGAATAGTTTATAAATAAATAAGGGTGCACGGGCATGTAACAGGCTCGTATGACTCGTTTTTAACCCGTGTGTATCGAAAATTAGGATTTTGGCATGCCTGGTATGCGGCCCACGCTCGTTTGCTGTGGGCGTGTTGTCCTACACGGCCATATCGCACGGCCGTGCCGAGCTTCATTCGTTTCTTCTACGTTGGTGTCATCTATCATATGTCCGTGTTAATTTGACAGATTTGGCCATGGTTGCAAGGCACAGACGTGTCGCACGCCCGTGTCAATATCTTAGTTTCAAACACGGCTCAGGGCCACGGGTGTAACATCCTGAAATTAGGCCTAGGAGAATTGGGCCCAATGGGCTTTGAGCGTAGTAGCGTTTAAATTTTTTATTTTTATTTTTTAGAACGGCTTTAGTGCAAGTTAGACTTATTAGATGAGTGATTTTGGAAGGTTAGGGGCCTTCTATGAAGTCTTAGGATCAAACTTGGGCTTAGGAAAAATCTTGGTTTTAGGTGAAAAAAAAACCCTGGGAGTTAGTAGGTAGGCTTTAAGAATAAAATATGGAGAAAAATGACACAAGTGGAGTGTGTGATGTAGTGGCAAAGTGACGCCACTTAAGGAGCAAGGGGGTGACGCCACAAGGAAGGAAGGAGGTCCAAGGTTCAGGTCTTGGTGTTTGCATTTTGATTTTCTTTTAATTGGACTTTAGAATTTGGCCATAGATTTATATTTAGTTGCGCATGGTTTTAGACACAAGAGGAGCTTGTGGCTTGGTGGCAAGTGGCGTTTTGAGCTGTTGAAGGGGGCAAGGGTTCGAATCTCATGGAAAGCAAGGGGGTATTTATTTTGCGAATTGGACGGCCAGAGTTTGAGTTGGATTTAAACTCTGCTAGCGGAGGGATCCCACATCGGAAAGATACAAAGAAAGAAGGTGAGAAGCTAGCTATATATATAGAGCATTCTATGTGGAGAGAAAAACATACCTTGGTGGGCGTTGGGCGTAGGAGTATTCGGAGCGCGGTTTAGCAACTTCAGAATTCCTATCAGGTGTGTACTTCTCTACTCTAGTTGTAGAGCGGTAAATTGTCGAAATGCCAGTCACACGGTGTTAATAGCCACACGAGCGTGCGAGCGCACATGTGTGGGCTTCGACGCGATAGTTGAGGCCATCGGTAGTGTTCTTGTGGGCTGAGGCTGCTTGGGCCACGATGGGCCGAAGTGCGCCCAATGGGCACGTGGGCCCATTTGAGTAAATTGTATGATTGTGTAGTATATAATGGACTAGACTAGGTGAATCTCATATACGTATCTAGATTTGTGGTAGGTGGGCCTCACGAGCGTGTGGGCCCGAATGGGCCGAAATCAGGTTTTAGGCCCAATAGTCCGATAACAACCAGAAATCAGAAAGGCTATTGCAGGTGCGAAATTACTGATACACCCTTGGTAGGTAAATTACCAAAATACCCTCGGTAGGTAAAATTACTATTATACCCTTAAGGGTTGATTAGCTTGATTATGTTGTATTTTGGTTATTCTGGTTATGATGGTAAGTCGTTTCATACGTTATATCTGATATGTGTTCTGCATACATGACATACCTCATACACGAATTATTATGCCATATTGCATGGGCCTGGGATGTGATGAAAAGGGGAAGTATGATTTTCAGACTGTCACCAGTGGTTTGGTACCACAAGTGGGTTGGCCCCACATAAATTAATTAGTGACTATGTCTCAGTGGTTTGGAACCACCAGTGGTTTGGTACCACATATATATATTATTTCTGTGACTTGTCCCAGTGGTTTGGTACCACAGTAGGTTGGCCCCACATATATGTTTATCAGGGATTGTCACCAGTGGTTTGGTACCACAAGTGGGTTGGCCCCACATATTATATTTAGTGACTCTGTCACTAGTGGCTTGGTGCCACATATGAGGTGTGTAGCGGATGGAGGGTTGATTGTAGAAATCCCCACAGGTGTGTTTTGGCTGGTACAGGTGGCGTGTAGAGGATGGAAAATTAGGTTGGGCTAGGTTACATTGCACTCATATCTTTCGTATGCCATATTGTGTGGGCTAAGGCCCAACGTGCTATTGTGGGCTTTGAGCCGATTGTGTTATATAGGGGAATTACACACTGAGTCTCGGTGACTCACTCCCTCTGCTTAATTTTGGCAGGTAAACCCTAGTTGCAAATTTGGAGCCGAGGTGGACTCTTGAGGTGGCCATGCATTACTTCCTCCGTAGATTCCATTTCTTTATTTAGACTGACTTTTAAATTTGGGATTTTATATTGTAATAAGGCTTTTGATATTTTATAAGTTGGTTTTCGACTTACTTCGATAATTATATTTTTATGAAACATTAAATTGGGAGTTTTCTAAACAAGCTAAAAACCAACAATTCTTTTAGATAATGCCACCCAGATAACCAACAAATAAACACTTAAACTCAGAATTTTTCTAAGAACTATACAAACTGTTTTTGACTTTCGCGATGGATACACAAAACGAAAGGTTTTTCTAAATTGTGAAGTTTCTTTAGGATCTTAAAAACTATCTTTCCATGTGACATACCAAGATTCGGTCGTAATGTTTAGGCCGGGTTTGGGGTGTTACAATTATGGTATCAGAGCCCGGTTGCAAAATTCGGCTGTGGAGTGAGTTCAACAATGTATTTCAAAAAAATTTTTGAAATATTGTGTATAAAATATGTGTTTTATTTTTTAGGTATGGCACCCGAGTCTCCGGCACCAAATCCGTAAGTTCCCTTTTTACACTATATTCTATTATGTGCTGTATTTATTCTGTGATGTGTGGATGTGATGTTTGAATATAGAAATTGAATGTATGTATGATAGATATCGACTTGCTTCTGTGGTTAGATGTTGGCTTGTGCGTAAGAGGTTTCAAGAGTAGGTTAGAAGTGTATTAGAATCCGAGTGCGCAGCGTGAGCGTAGTGTGACTAGGTTAAGATGTGCGACTATTTCTATAGTTTGAAATTTCGAGGACGAAATTTCTTTAAGGAGGGTAGATTTGTAACATCCTGAAATTGGGCCTAGGAGAATTGGGCCCAATGGGCCTTGAGCGTAGTAGCGTTTAAATTTTTTATTTTTATTTTTGAGAACGACTTTAGTGCAAGTTAGACTTATTAGGTGAGTGATTTTGGAAGGTTAGGGGGCTTCTATGAAGTCTCAGGATCAAACTTGGGCTTAGGAAAAATCTTGGTTTTAGGTGAAAAAAAAAACCCTGGGAGTTAGTAGGTAGGCTTTAAGAATAAAATATAGAGAAAAATGACACAAGTGAAGTGTGTGGTGTAGTGGCAAAGTGACACCACTTAAAGAGCAAGGGGGTGACGCCACAAGGAAGGAAGGAGGTCCAAGGTTCAAGTCTTGGTGTTTGCATTTTGATTTTCTTTTAATTGGACTTTAGAATTTGGCCATAGATTTATATTTAGTTGCGCATGGTTTTGAACACAAGAGGAGCTTGTGGCTTGGTGGCAAGTGGCGTGTTGAGCTGTTGAAGGGGGCAAGGGTTCGAATCTCATGGAAAGCAAGGGAATATTTATTTTGAGGATTGGACGGCCAGAGTTTGAGTTGGATTTAAACTCTGCTAGCGGAGGGATCCCACATCGGAAAGATAGAAAGAAGGAAGGTGAGAAGCTAGCTATATATAGAGAGCATTCTATGTGGAGAGAAAAACATACATTGGTGGGCGTTGGTCGTAGGAGCATTCGGAGCGCGGTTTAGCAGCTTCAGAATTCCTATCAGGTGTGTACTTCTCTACTCTAGTTGTAGAGCGGCAAATTGCCGAAATGCCGGTCACACAGCGTTAATAGCCACACGAGCGTGCGAGCGCACGTGTGGGGGCTTCGACGTGATAGTTGAGGCCATCAGTAGTGTTCTTGTGGGCTGAGGCTGCTTGGGCCACAATGGGCCGAAGTGGGCCCAATGGGCCCGTGGGCCCATTTGAGTAAATTGTATGATTGTGTAGTATAGAATGGACTAGACTAGGTGAATCTCATATACGTATCTAGATTTGTGTTAAGTGGGCCTCACGAGCGTGTGGGCCCGAATGGGCCGAAATCGGGTTTTAGGCCCAATAGTCCGATAACAACCGGAAATGGTAGTTGAGTCGCTCGAGGAGACATTGGGCCTTCAGAAAGGCTATTGCAGGTGCGAAATTACTGATACACCCTTGGTAGGTAAATTACGAAAATACCCTCGATAGGTAAAATTACTATTATACCCTTAGGGGTTGATTAGCTTGATTATGTTGTATTTTGGTTATTCTGATTATGATGGTAAGTCGTTTCATACATTATATCTGATATATGTTCTGCATACATGACATGTGTTCTGCAATTACATATAACAATGCTTTTAAACATTTTAAAAGTAGATTTATACATTTCATGACCCTTTAACCGAATATACCAGCATTCAATAATAGGTTTCACTCAAGTATATAATCCACTCCTCAATTTAATACAATTGCATACCAAACTATTACCTTTCATAGCTCTAAAAACCACATATGCGTACATTTAACAATTGATATCTTATACATATATCACTTACAAAATCTATACTTACCAATCAAATAATAATCTCTCATAGCACCGAAACTTACCAAAATCAATCTTTGAATTTATATTTACTCCTACCTTGTTTGCTCATCAACCGAATTTAAGCACCCGAATTGTCTTGAAGTTCAATTTATACACTTAAATTTTTCATATCCGATTTCGCACACTTAATGCTCGGAAGTTCAATTCACACACTTAGTGCTCACTATCCGATTTCGCACACTTAGTGCTCGGAAGTTTAATTCGCACACTTAGTGCTCATTATCCGATTTCGCACACTTAGTGCTCGGAAGTTTAATTCGCACACTTAGTGCTCATTATCCGATTTTCTCTCCATCCATACAAATACATATATCCTTGTCTTCAAATACTATATATACATACATATATTCATTTCCAATTCAACCCATTCATCCCATAGAACATTATCACATTCGGAATTATACATATATATATATATATATATATATATACACCTCATTCAAACACAACCATCTCACATTTCATTTCCACATTTGATCATATCAATGATATATTTATAAATATACACATTCCATTCAAATGAACCAAAGGCTTAAATGCCTATCCCACATTCGGCTAAATACATTTCTTAATCAACATCACAATCAATTATATATTTGCTACACATCTATATCACATTCAAACATATTCACTCCTTAACTCAATATCTTATACGGTTATATCATAGACATATATATATACATCACATTCGTTTGCAATTTCAACTCTCAATTCCATACCACATTTAACTACATCATTTATATATGTATATATACACATCACATTCTGTATACCAATGACATTTAAGTCTACTTCACATTCAATTATACCATATACATACATAGAAAACACATTCGGCAATATCCAAAAATCAATATGAATACTTCAATTAAATTTAAGTACAACTATACAGATAATTCCATACAACAAGATTGCTTAATAACTTACCTCGAATATCGACGGACTTTGTTTCCCGACTATTCAATTAACTTTGCCTTTCCCCGATCCACTCCCAATCCTTTTTGTTCTTGATCTAAATAAGTTTCAAATTAAGCTTATTCAACATATTTTCATTCAATTTAATCCAAAAATACATAATTGGCCAATTTACAATTTTACCCCTGACATTTTACACTTTTTGCAATTTAGTCCCTATAGCATAAAACACAAAATATGCAAAATTTGCACACACCATGCTTAGGCCGAATGTTACTCATGCTCTTACAAGTCCATACATTTCATTTATTTTGCATTTTAGTCCCTAAAAAATTTATCTTTGCAATTCAATCCAAATCACCCAATTCATCAAAAATTCAAGACCAACACTTGTTAATCTATTACATATAATTAATATTTCATCATCAAACAACAAGAACAACAAGTTTTCTTCAATGGTAACTCACAAAATACACAACCAATTCAAAAATTCAAACATGGGCTAGCTAAAACTCAAAACAACGATCTCAAAAACGTAAAAATTATCAAAAATCGAGCTAAACTCTTACCTTAATCAAGCTCAATCAAAGCCAAACCCTATGGTGTGTTCTTCCTTTCTTTTTATTTTAAGTTTCGGTAGGAGAAAGATGAATATACAAACTTTATTTTATGCTTTATAAAAAAAATAACATATATATTAAAATATAACTTAATAACATAAAATATAATAAACATTTTTCAATCACTATTACATGCAAATGATGACCAGAACTAAGCTTTATTTTTGGCTAAATTGCACTATTAATACCTCAATTTAAGAAACCACCTTCAATTTAGTACTTACACATTCAACCACCAAATTTTCTTTTTATGCGATTAAGCCCTTTTTTTCATAATTAAGCACCAAAACGATCAAATTTTAATATGAAATTTTTACACACACCAATTCACACATAAGAAAATAATATTAAAATATTTTTATAACTCAGATTCGTGGTCCCAAAACCACCGTTCCAACTGGGGTCAAAATCGGGCTATTACAATGAGTTATTTCTTTGTTTGCACAAGGTCTAGGATCTGACTCAGTTGTGTAATTTTGTGGTACTTCCTGAAAAGAAGGTTGAACCGAATGGTCATTAATAGAATTTATGTTCTCACCTTTATTACTTAATGTCCTAGCCGAGTCAAGAGCTTGAATTGTGATCTTTTCGTCACCTACACGAAGTATGAGTTCTCCTGTACCAACATTAATTTTAGTTCTAGCAGTTGCTAAAAAGGGTCTTCCTAAAATTAAAGGAATATTATTGTCCTCATCCATGTCTAAAACGACAAAGTCTACTGGAAATATGAATTTGTCAATTTTGACTAGTGCATCTTCGATTATACCCCTAGGAATTCTAATAGTTTTATCAGATAATTGAATGCTCATCCTAGTTTGTTTGGGTTTCCCTAGACCTAGCTGTTTAAATATTCTATAAGGCATAACATTGATGCTTGCCCCTAAATCAGCTAAAGCATTATTAACAGATAAACTACCAAATTGTAAAACTCCTTGGACCTTTTAATTTTCGTGGTAGTTTATTTTGGAGAATTGCTGAGCACACTGCATTTAGCTCCACATGCGATGTCTCGTCTAACTTCCGTTTGTTTGTCAAAAGCTCATTTAAAAATTTCCTTGAATCTGGCATCTGCGAAAAAGCTTCAAGAAACGGTAAGTTAATATGTAATTTCTTTAGGAGTTTAAGGAATTTACCGAATTGTTCATCTTTGTGGTCTTTCTTCATCGCATTGGGGTATGGCACACAAGGTTGGTACTCTTTAATTACCAGTTTTGGCTTATCATGACTTACTTCAACCTTACCTTCTTCTACCACATTCTCTTGCCTCAATTTTGTTTCATTTAACCCTTCACTATCTTGAGCGGTTATTGCTTGAAGTTGCTCCTTCGGGTTAGTTTCAGTGTTGCTTGGCAGGCTTCCTTGTGATCGTTCAAAGAACTACTTAGCAAGTTGCCCTAATTGGTTCTCGATCCCTTGAATTGATGCTTGTTGATTTTTGAGTGTTGTCTCGGTGTTTTGGAAACGGGTTTCTAACACCGCTATAAATTTTGTCAGTATCTCCTCAAGGTTCAGCTTCTTTTCCTGTGGGTAGGGCTATTGTTGAAAGCATGGGGGAAGTTGTTGTCTTTGATTTCCTTGACCACCCCATGAGAAATTGGGATGGTTCCTCCAACCTGGATTATATGTGTTACTATAAGGGTTATTTTGAGTTCTAGAATTATTACCCATATAGTTCATCTGTTCGCTTTCTAAGCTGGGTTTGTAGGATGGATATTCTGTATTGTTCATTCCTCCTCCACTCATGCCGCACTGCATCACTGGGTGTACTTGTGAAGAACCACACAAACCATCAATTTTCTTAGTTAAAAGTTCTACCTGGTTTGATAGCATGGTTACTGCGTTGAGGTTGAAAACGCTAGTAGTTTTTGTTGGCTTTGTCCTTGTTACTTGCCACTGATAGTTATTCAGCGACATCTCTTCAATCAATTCGTAGGCAGCCTCAGGTGTTTTGTTGTTTAGGGTACCACCGACGGCTAAATCAATCAACTGCCTAGTTGAAGGGTTCACGCCGTTGTAAAAAGTTTGAACTTGTAGCCATAGAGGTAGCCCATGGTGAGGGCACCTTCTCAGTAGGTCCTATCTCTCCCATGCGTCGTAGAGTGTTTCTAAATCCATCTGCACAAAAGAAGAAATGTCATTCCTCAATTTTTCTGTTTTAGCCGGTAGAAAATATTTTAACATAAATTTTTCGGTCATTTGTTCCCATGTAGTGATTGATCCTCGTGGTAATGAGTTCAACCACTGTTTAGCTTTGTTTCTCAACGAAAAGAGGAACAACCGAAGATGAATGGCATCGTCGGAAACGCCATTTATTTTGAAGGTGTCGCAAATTTCCAGGAAATTTGACAAGTTGATATTTGGATCCTCATCCTGTAAACCATCAAACTGAACAAATTGCTGAATCATTTGAATTGTGTTAGGTCTCAGTTCAAAATTATTTGCAGCTACAACAGTTCTAACAATACTCGATTCAGTTCCTGTTAAATTAGGTTTAGCATAATCATACATAGTTCGTGGAGCATGATTTTCGGCCACCACCGGAGGTAGCGGATTATTATCAGCCATCTCTTTGGTACTATTATTTTCATCTTCTTGCTCTTCTTGTATGTACTGTAGGCTTCTCCTTATTTCTCTTCAGTTTCTGCGAACTGTGCTTTCAATTTCACTATCGTAAAGTAGAGGTCCTGACGGGTTTCTTCTAGTTATAAACTAGAATACTAGCCAGAAGCAAAGAAGAAAATTTAGAAAAGTAAAAAAAATAAAATTTAATTGCACAAATAAAGAATGGCTAAAGTAATAAAAATCAAGTGTTCCTAAAATCTTAGTCCCCGGCAACAGCGCCAAAAACTTGCTCGTGTCCAAACTAACTATGACAACGAATAAGGAAAGCACACCTATCGTTTGGTAGTATAGTTATGGCAAGACCAGAAATATCGTATCCTCAAGGACCAAGAGTACTAGTAATTACTATCTTTCTATTATTCAGCCTAAGAATTAAGGGAATTTGTGTTTAATCTAAAACTAACTAATTACTAAGCTAAAGATGCTAAGACACAGAGAATGAATTGGGGAAATACTTTTGGGAAAACCAATTGATTAAAACAATACCCGAGGAAGAATCCACCTAGACTTCACTTGTTATTTAACTCTAAACCAGACGATTTATTCACTTGACTTGATCCGTAGGATTCCCTAATTTATATTAATACCTCGTTCGAGGCTATTAACGTCTAAACTTAGGTTGATTAATTTAAATCTCTTTCTAATTAAAACGCCTAGAGTTGCATTAACTCGATCTATGGACTCTCATATTAGGTTTGACCCTAATCCGGCAAATTTTTGTCGTCCTATCACTAGGAGTGCGATCAACTCTGCTTAACTATGCTAGATCTACTCTTCTCCACTGCCTAACACATCAATACATGAATCAATATCTTGAAATATCAAAGCAGGAATTAAGAACACATAATTAAGAACAAATCAAGTATTTATCATATAGTTTAGAAAACAATAACAAGATCCATCTTAGGTTTCATCCCCCTCAGGTATTTGAGGGGTTTAATTCATATTTATAAAAGAATACATCTCAGAAGAAAGTATAAAACAAAACATAAGAAAAACCCTAAAATCCCTTGAAGGAAATTAAAGGGAAGATCTTTCATCTTGAGTATGATTCCGTCTTCTTGAGATGGATCAACTGGCTATCTTCGAGTAAATCCCACAATTCGGCCCTCTCTGGCTTTGCTCCTCGGCCTCCCCCTTTTATGTCACACTTAGGGTGTTTATATAGGCTTTCGGAATGTCTTTCTTGGCCCCTAAGTAACCTAATCCGAATGGAATTCAAATGAGTCACGGCAGGGACACGCCCGTGTGAATCGAGCCCAGGCCGTGTTCGGGTCTGCTAAAGTAGCACAGCCGTGTGGAATCTTACTTTGGCCCATTTTCTCCGTTATTGGCCCGTTTCTCGTTCTTTTCATCCTCCGATGCTCTCCTAAGTATAAAACATGAAATTAAAGGCTTAGGAGCATCAAATTCCACAATTCAGGGGATAAAGCATCCAAAAGTATGCCAAATATGGGATTAAAATATGTATATTTTACAGTTTATCACTTGGTAAATAGCCTATTTTTGTCCACACGGGAAGAGACACGGGCGTGTGTCTCAGTCGTGTGTGACACACGGTTATGTTACACAGTCGTGTGCCCCCTGGTGTTGAAATTAAAGTGAAGTCAGTATGCTCCACATGGCCTCACACATGGGCGTGTGACCAGCCGTGTGGTACAAGTCAGTATACCCCCTAATTGGCACACTGTCTAGCACACAGGCATGTGACTTGGTCGTGTTGCATAAGTCAGTATACCCTATAGTTTTGGCACGACCTAGCACACGGCCTAGCACATGAGCGTGTGTGGCCACTTCGAAGGGTAAACGGGCTAGACACATGGGTGTGTGGTCGGCCATGTGACCCAAGTCAATATGTATGCCCTATTTTCACACGACCTGAGACACGGGCGTGTCTACTAGTCGGGTGAGGCACACGGCCTGTTCACACGAGTGTGTGACCCTTGTTTACATGAAAAATTTCTAAGTTTCCAGAATTTTCGTATGATATCGGTTTAGTCTCGAACCACTTCTAAAGCATTTTTAAGGCCTCATAGGCCCTTATAAGGGACAATGTGATTGTGTTGAATGATTTATGAGTTTGAGTGTTTTATGTTTGATAAAAGTATGCTATATGTTGTGAATTGATCGGTAATACCTCATAACCCTACTCTGGCAATGGATACAGGTTAAGGGTGTTACATTTAGTAGTATCAGAGCTATGGTTTAGTCGATTCTACGACTAACGTAGTTTGTGTGAGAGTCTAGCTATACATGCCATATATACTTTGCGATAGTGTGATGATTCCTGACAGCTTAAATTGTACTTTCATTAGTAATGGATCCAAAACGAGCTGTAGCTGATGATGTAGAGAGTAATGCACCTGGTCCTGCTCAAGGGGCAGCGTTATCTGATACTAGGCCTGTAACGAGTAGCCACGAGGAAGAGGCTAAACAAGTCTTTTTCCAAATGATCAGTGAGTGGTTCACGGAGTTCGTTCGAACAAATCTGACTGCTCATCAACCTCCACCCCCACCTATTCCTTAACAAATCCCTATTGTTCCTCAAGTTATAGATTCGATACGGTTGAATAAGCCGCCAGTAGATAAGATACGTAAACATGAGGCTGAAAAGTTCTGGGCTACTGTTGATGATGATATGGAGAGAGCTGAGTTCTGGCTCGAAAATACGATTCGAGTATTCAATGAATTGTCTTGTACTCCTGATGAATGTATTAAATGTGTTGTATCTTTATTAAGAGACATCGCATACCAATGGTGGAACACGTTGATATATGTAGTTCCGAAAGAACGGGTTACTTGGGAATTCTTTCAATCTGAATTCTGAAAGAAATACATCAGTCAAAGATTTCTCGATCAGAAGCATAAAGAGTTTCTAGAGTTGAAATAGGGCCAAATGATTGTAACAGAGTATGGAAGAGAATTTGTACAATTGAGCAAGTATGCTAAGGAATATGTTTCCACTGAAGAAATTATGTGTAAACGATTCTTAGATGGATTGAACGAAGATATAAAACTACTAGTCGGAATTCTAGAGTTGAAAGAATTTGTCGTTCTCATTGAAGGGGCTTGTAAAACCGTGGATCTTAGCAAAGAAAAGAGAAAGGCAGATTCAAAAGCTAGAGACTCGGGAAAAAGATCGATGAGTAAGTCGTATCAATCTTCATCGAAGAAATCCAGAGATCCGTACGCTCGCCCAAATGCTTTAAATGAATATTCGAACAGAGATCGTAGAAAACAATACTCAGGTTCTAAAGCTCAAGCTACATCAGTATTGAGTGCTGGCAATGTGAGAGACAACAAACCCGAATGTCAGCAATGTGGGAGATGACATTTTAGGGAATGCTGGAATAAAAGTAATAAAGCTTGTTACAAATGTGGTTCGCTAGATCACTTCATCTGAGATTGCCCTGAGCTGGATGGGAAAGATAAAGTTTAGAATGTGAGACCTAGTAATACGGCTATTAGAGGGAGAACACCCCGAAACACTGGAAATATGAGTGGTAACCGAGGTGCTACGAGAGATTCTGCTGTGAGATATGAGGCATGAATACCTGCCCGAGCATAACAGGAGGAGGCATCATCGTCAGACGTTATCACCGGTACTTTCACTCTCTATGATACTAATGTGATTGCATTGATAGATCCAAGATCAACTCATTCTTATATATGTATGAATTTAGTATCTAGTAAGACTTTTCCTGTAGAGTCTACTGAATTTGTGATTAGAGTATCAAACCCCTTAGGCAAATGTGTTTTGGTTGACAAAGTCTACAAGAATTGTCCGTTAATGAATTGGGATTTCTGTTTTTTGGCTAATCTGATGTTGTTTCCATTCGATGAATTTGATATGATTTTGGGTATGGATTGGCTAACAATGTAACACCCCTGAACCGGCCTAGAAGTTAGGGCTGAATTCGGCGTGTCACATTGAAGTGTTTTTGCGAAAACCTTGTTTTCATTGAAAACCCTTCTAAAGAAAAGCTAAGTAAAATCTAGATTGCTTTCAAAACGAGGTGTAGCCAAAAACCATTTTCTTGTTCTATGTAAAACTTTCCTTTGACAGCGGAAGCTCGTTCTTAAAACACAATTATTTTCAAAAAAAACTTGAAATATGCTTAAAAGAAATAAATCCAGGTTCCGTTTCAAAATTACAATGCATAGTGGAAGCAATGGAATAATAACTAGAGGGAAACCTTATTACAATCCGAAATAAAATAACTTAAAATCTAGAATTTAGATATTAAGAAAATAAGTCTAATCATCTTGCTAGTTGGCCACCTCTGAGTCCCTCCATTCGTCGAATCGCCAACTGAGGATCACCTGAGAAAAATAAAGGAGGGAGTGAGTTTTAGTAAACTCAGTGTGTACGACCCTCGTCAAACAAATAGCATACATATCATAATAATAACATAATAATATCATACATGCAATGCAATGCAAACCCTCCCCAAATAATCCATCCGGTACACTTCGTCTCCGTCCAACCGAAACACTTCTATGGGGATTTCTAAATCGACCCACCCATCCGATACACTTCAAGGGTAGCCAGGTTGCGGTACTACCAAACGTTGCAGCAAAGCTGCTTATCATTGATAAACCGTAAAAGTAACATATTTTAATCCTCATTTAGCATACTTTTGGATGATTTATCCCTTAATTTGTGTAAAACGGTGCTCTTAATCCTTTCTTTTCATGTCTTATACTCAGGAAAGCACCGGAGGATGGAAAGAACAAGAAACGAGCCTAAAACGGACCAAATTGGGCCAAAGTGGAAATCGACACTGCCTGGACTTAAGCCCACACGGTCGTGCCTCCCTGATAAACTAGAACACAGCCTAATCCCGGTTCATACGGCCGTGCCTCATTAAAGAAATCTGAACACGGCCTAAAGACGATTCACACGGGCGTGTGCCATGGTCGTGTCCCTGTCGCTGGAAAGAAGAGTTTCACTCGGAAAAGGATACTTAGGGGCAAAGAAACCTATTTCGAAAGCCTATATAAACCCCCTAAGTATAACCTAAAAGAGGGGCGGTTAGCTAGGCCAAGGAGCCAAGCCAGAAAGGTTAGATTTGTGGGAAACACTCGAAGATAGCCAGTTGATCCATCTCAAGAAGCCAGAATTCTACTCAAGACGGCGGATCTCTCCTTCAATTCCTTCAGGGGGTTTTAGGGATTTCTTATGTTTTGTTTTATCTTTTCTTTTGAGATGTTTTCTTTTATTGTTATGAACTAAACCCTTCAGATACCTGAAGGGGATGAAACCTAAGACGGATCTTGTTATCGTTTTCTGAACTATATGATAAATACTTGACTTATTCTTAATTATGTGTGCTTAATTCTTGCGTTAATATTTTCGGGATATTAATTCAAGTATGATGTGCTTAGGTGGTGGAGCAAAAGTCCCTGCTTAAGAGTAGATCCAGCATAATTAAGCGGAGTTGATCGAACGCCTAGAGATAGGGTGACGAGATTTTGCGGAATTAGGGTGAAACCTAATATGGGAGTCCATAGATCGAATTAATGCGATTCTAGGGGTTTTAATTAGAAAGAGATTTCAATTAATCAACCTAAGGTTAGACGTTATTCGCTTCGAGAGAGGGTTTAATATAACTTAAGGACTCTTACGTATCAAGTCAAGTGAATAAATCGTCTGGTTTAGTGTTAGATAACAAGTGAAGTCTAGGTGGATTCTTCCTAAGGGTATCATCTTAATCAACTGAGTTTTTCAAATAGTATTTCCCCAATTCATTCTTTTTCTCTTTGCGTCTTTAGCTTAGTAAATAGTTAAATTTAGATTAAACAACAACTTCAATTATTTTAGGCTAGATAATAAAAAGAAAGTTAGTATTAGTACTTTTAGTTCCTTTGGGTTCGACATTCCGGTCTTGCCTTAACTATACTACTGTTCGATAGGTGCGCTTGCCTCAAAATTGTTGTCAGAGTTAGTTTCTAGGTTCGATCATTCTCATTATAAATTTAAAACTCTGAATTCGATGATCAAGTTTTTGGCGCCGTTGCCGGGGAACTAAAATATTCTTAATTTTTATTACTTTAGCGGCCCAAACACTACAACCGGATCTGGTATGTCACTAAGGAAATTTTATTAAAAGATGTGGCACTTTGGAAAACAATTATCAGGTTTTAAGTATTTATACCGAAAACTTAATAGTTTATTAAGTCATATAAGATATAAGTTATAAAATGCCTTGGTGAATTTTAAATAAAAACCGAAATTTTATACATGTCTTAACTTAATTCAAACATAAAATGTAAATGTCCAGTAATAAAAGCCCAAACCAATCCTAGGTTTCCATCCGCTACACACCACCCTTACCTGCCAGTCACACCATTGGGGATTTCTACAATTAACCCACACCGCTACACACCATCGATGGCAGTCATGCTGCAGATAGCTGCTTATCGTCAGATCATGGCCGTAGCCACTACAACAGGTCATGGCAAAAGCCACTACAACAGGTCACGGCAAAAACCGCTACAACAGGTCACGGTAAAAGCCGCTACAACAGGTCACGGCAAAAGCCGCTACAACAGAACACTTCCCCTTTCATCAAACCCAACCCCATGCAATCACAGAAAATCGGCATATTCATATCATTTAATCAGAACATTCACTTAGAATGACAGGGATCACTAACCCGGTGATTTGCTTTTACCCTCTTTGGGTTTCAATCGTTATACTGAGATTTCGGCATTAACCAAAATATAACAGATTAATAAACATATTTTAACAGGCAATCTATATGGTGTGGAAGTGTTACACACCTGATATCGCGTAGTTTTATTCCCTTAGTTAAATCCTTACTATCTGGATCTACAACCCTTAGTCTAAAACCTTGCTCAAAAGCCGGAAGAATACGAAGATTTGGGCTCCCCTACATTCGGCCAAGAATTAATAAATACCCGAATTTGTACGTTAAAAATCAGTAGATCTCCTTACCTTGAAATCCCGAAAGTAACACGATTCGAGTGTTACTGAACTCTGACTTAGAGATCTAAGCAAATGAATCCCCTTCAAATCCCGGAATGCCGCAATTGAGAGAAAACACGAGATTAGCCAACTATTTAGCCATCCGGCTATAGTCTCCAAAAGCCGAAAAAGATCAAAAGAAAACCCAAATCGATACTTACCTCTATAGAAGGTTTCGGCTATCCCTTGTAGAAAGATTCGGCAATCACATAAGAAGATTGAAGCGTAGAAGATTAGAGATCTAGGAGTTTTCGGCTTTTTAAGAAAATCCCGAAAAGATGAACTAGATGTGTTTTTCGGCTTTTAGAAGAATTGAATGAGGAGTTTCGGCTTTTAGTGAATGGGAGAAGAATAAAAATGGAGATCAGAAGATTTGGCTAAAAGGAAATTTCAAAGAAAAAGAAAGAAAAGGTGAGAAAATAATGGTGATTTTCATCTTTTGGAAGAGAAAAGATGAGAAAAGAAAACAAGTGAGATGGCCTTCAAATTTTCGGCACAGGAAGAGAAGAAAGAGTAGGGTTCCAATTCCAGAATTGATTAGCTATCCCCCCTATTTATAGAAATTTCGGCACTTACCTAACCTTCCAGATAAATCCTATCTTTTCTCCTTTATCTTAATCTACTAACTCATCTAAAAGAGACTTAATTATCTCTAACTCTTCCTTCCTTTATCAGCTTAATTATCCATATATTAAAACATGAAATAAATCCCTAAATAATAGCCTTGTACCGTCCCCCTTAGCTCCTCTTTAAATGCCGGATTTGGCCCAAAAACATGGGCTCCAAGTGGCCAAAACTTGGGCCTCCTCCTTTACCAGGGACGCCAACTCCCTTCCCTCTTAGTGGCGCCATTTTGCCACTGGGCCACAAGCCCAATCTTGATATTCTTAACATAGATAACTATCTTTAAAACTTATAATGCCCAAACAGAATATTTTAACTGAGGTCTCAGCCCATTCTTGAGCCCAATTAATACCTCAATTCTCAATTTAACATATTTAAGCATTCATTACACAAAATGCACAGGCCCTAAAATTCAGGATGTTACATTTTTTACTTATTGCAATTTATTTTCATTATTATTTTTTATTTTTATTTTTTTAACTTTTCTAAATTTTCTTTTATTTGATTTTGGCAGATAGAGGAGATGGCACTAAATAACTATCAGTGGCAAGTTATGAGGACAAAGCCAACAAAAGCAGCCGATATCTACAACCTCGACCCAATAACCATTCTATCAAACCAACTAGAGATGATGAATAAAAAGATTGATGGTTTGTATAGCCTCTCGTAGGTACACCCAGTAATGCAATATGACTCGAATCCAGGAGGCGTGGCGAATCCTGAGTACCCACCCTGCGGATATGGCATGGAGAACGAACAAGTCCACTATATGGGTAAATATTCTAGACATCAAAATAATTTTTATAGTGACACTTATAATGCAGGTTGGAGGTACCATCCCAATTTCTCGTGGGATGATCAAAGTAGCCAAAGACAAGAACTTTCTCCAAATTTTCAACAACCACCTCACCAACAGGAAGAGGAGTCGAGTCTTGAAGAGATGCTGGCAAAATTCAAAGCAGCCACAGAAAATCCAGATTTTCAACAACCACCTCACCAACAGGAAGATAAGTCGAACCTTAAAGAGATGCTGGCAAAATTCATAGCAAACACAGAAACACACTACCACAATATAGAAACGAAACAAGAAGCATCGATTCAAGGGATCGAGGATCAGTTAGGTCAGCCTGCTAAGTTGATCTTAGAACAACCACAAGAAAGCTTGCCAAGCAACACTTAAACTAACCCAAAAGAACAAATTCAAGCCATAACAGCTCATGACAGTGAAAGGTTAGTAGAATCTGACCCAAGGCAAGAGCTTGTGGTAAGTGGAGGTAAGGTTGAGGTAAGCCAGGATTTACCAAACCCGGTAATTACAGAGTACCAAGCTCTTGTGCCATACCCTAATACGATAAAGAAAGACCACACATAGGAACAACTCGGTAAGTCTCTTAAACTTTCAAAAATATTTCATATTAACTTGCTGTTTCTTGCAGCTCTTACGCAGATGCCAGATCCTAGACCTCGTGGCGATAAAGAAGAAATTTATGAGGAACAAAGGTTGTGGATCGATGAATTAGACGAATGGAAGACACACCTCAAAGAGAAACTAAAAACACACGAAGCAAAAACGAGGTGACTCTACGACGAACTTAATGATGGGACAAGCCAGCTTAAGATAAGAGATCAGGTACTCAACATCTCCCCAGATGGAACAGTTGAGGTAACTAGTCCCAAAATCAGCACCTTTAAGGTAAACACTACTCGAATTAAATTTTATATCAATAACCAAATTGATCGCATGAGAAAGGATTTACACCTCCTCAAACCACCATGACCATACGAATGAGAGGTAAAGTCTAGCTTAAGACTATAAACGAGCGCTTCTCGGGAGGCAACCCGAGCACTAACCCCATTAATTTTTATATTTTTTTATTTTTTACTTTTATTTTTCCTTTTAGCACCTAACTATAAACTAACCAAAGTACAGATTTCCATACCACACGGCCTTGCACACGGCCGTGTTCGTGGCCGTGTGGCCACCACAGGAAGGTACAAGGGCGGGACCAACTACCAGATCCATAATTTCTATTTAACCCCCTTCTTCCCTTCCTTTTCCCGTTATCTTTCTTCTTTCATTTTCCATTATTTACTTTTATTTATTTTTTCTTATTATTTGTACCATTTAGATTTAGCTTAGGATACAATAAAATCAGGATGGCTACTTCGAGGACTCAATTTCAAATGGTTCGAGACGCTTCCCCACGTTCACCTCCAATCCTATCCAGTTTCTTTTCATTGACTTCATCCAAAATTCAGGAAGTTTCACTTCTCTCCCCATCTTACGATTTTATGATTATTTTGATATTATCTATCTTTGTACATTGAGGGCAATGTACATCTTAAGTGTGGGGGGTTAATTATAGTATTATTTGAAAATCCCTGAACTATGCCTTGTTCTAAAGTAAGTTTTTCATATTATGATTAGAATGAAATTTCTGATGATTTATGATTTTTATTGATATGTTTTAGAGCAAGTCATTGATAATTGTGCATTGATGATTAAATTTGAAGGATACTAGATAATCAAGCATGATAAGTCTATTTTTCAAAAATTAAATTTTTTTTTAGGTTATCTACTGAATCTGAATGTTACCTTGAAGTTTGAAATTTACGAGGTTGACATCAAATACCCATAATTTTTGTGAGATTTTGAGCCTTATAGAGCATATATTCTTTTTCTTGCTCACTTTATTGATTATGAGTGTGTCAACATTGATTTGTTATTCTAGAACTTGCTTCGATTATACACGTCAAGACCACACATTTGATTTGATATACAGAGATGATAAAGGCACTTAGGATTTAACCCACTCACTCCACTAAAAACCTACCTCCATAATTAACCCCTAGTGAACCCCGTTGATCCTAACAACCCTTTTTATTGACTCACCCATTAATATTACCCCAAAAACCTTTATATTTGTTATCACCATTTTCTTTGACTACCCTTATCGAGATTGATTTGATCAGTTACCTAATTATATTATTTCAGTAGCTGAATTATCCTTTATTATTTAATTTGTTCTTAAAAAAATTTGAAGTATATTCAGTATTAGTATTATGAAAAGTGAGCTTATACAGTTAAAGTCTATTTATCAAAAGAAAAAGCTCGTATTATTAGGGTTATTACTTTTCAGTTGATGTAATTATCGTCTCAGTATTTCTAGATTGGTAACTTGTTAATTCGACCTCGATTCTAACCTTCTAATTCAGCCTTTATCCACACCTTTAACCCTAGCCCTGTTACAACCCTATTAAAGACCTTTTGATTTGTTTATCATCTCATTTTACAGTGGTGGAGATTTGATTTTCAGGCAAGCCTATGGGATTAACTTTTCAGTGTCGACTTATGAGTGCTCTTTTCCCTGAACCTTAAACACTTTTTGAGTGATTTGAGTGAATCTTTTGTAAGGATATCAATCCTTGTCAGTTTTGAATTAAAGGTGATTATTTAGATAAGGGGAGACACCTACGTTTTCATGATACAAATGTATGACTTATATTTTTTGAATTATCCATGTGTAAATTATCTATGAATTATGATGAGACATTGTTGATAGGAATTATGAATTATGGAAAGTTCGTTTTAATTGTAAATTGAGAATTTTGCTTGAGGACAAGCAAAAGCTTAAGTGTGGGGGTATGTGATAAACCATAAAAGTAACATATTTTAATCCTCATTTAGCATACATTTGGATGATTTATCCAATGATTTGTGTAAAAAGGTGCTCTTGATCCTTTCTTTTCATGTCTTATACTCAGAAAAGCACCGGAGGATGGAAAGAACAAGAAACGAGCCTAAAACGGACCAAATTGGGCCAAAGTGGAAATCGACACTGCCTGGACTTAAGCCCACACGGACATGCCTCCCTGATAAACTAGAACACAGCCTAATCCCGGTTCACACGGCCGTGCCTCATTAAAGAAATTCGAACACGGCCTAAAGACGATTCACACGGGCGTGTGCCATGGCCGTGTCCCTGTCACTGGAAAGAAGAGTTTCACTCGGAAAAGGATACTTAGGGGCAAAGAAACCTATTTCGAAAGCCTATATAAAAGGGGCGGTTAGCTAGGCCAATGAGCCGAGCCAGAAAGGTCAGATTTGTGGGAAACACTCGAAGATAGCCAGTTGATCCATTTGAAGAAGCTGAAATTCTACTCAAGACGGTGGATCTCTCCTTCAATTCCTTTAGGGGGTTTTAGGGATTTCTTATGTTTTGTTTTATCTTTTCTTTTGAGATGTTTTCTTTTATTGTTATGAACTAAACCCTTCAGAAACCTGAAGGGGATGAAACCTAAGACGGATCTTGTTATCATTTCCTGAACTATATGATAAATACTTGATTTATTCTTAATTATGTGTGCTTAATTCTTGCGTTAATATTTTCAGGATATTAATTCAAGTATGATGTGCTTAGGTGGTGGAGCAAAAGTCCATTGTTAAGAGTAGATCCAGCATAATTAAGCGGAGTTGATCGCACGCCTAGAGATAGGGTGACAAGATTTTGTCGAATTAGGGTGAAACCTAATATGGGAGTCCATAGATCGAATTAATGTGATTCCAGGGGTTTTAATTAGAAAGAGATTTCAATTAATCAACCTAGGGTTAGACGTTATTCGCCTCGAGAGAGGGTTTAATATAACTTAGGGAATCTTACGGATCAAGTCAAGTGAATAAATCGTCTGGTTCAGTGTTAGATAACAAGTGAAGTCTAGGTGGATTCTTCCTAAGGGTATTATCTTAATCAACTGAGTTTTTCCAACAGTATTTCCCCAATTCATTCTTTTTTTCTTTACGTCTTTAGCTTAGTAAATTGTTACATTTAGATTAAACAACAACTTCAATTATTTTAGGGCTAGATAATAAAAAGAAAGTTAGTATTATTACTTTATTACTTTTAGTTCCTTTGGGTTCGACATTCCGGTCTTGCCTTAACTATACTACTGTTCGATAGGTGCGCTTGCCTCAAAATTGTTGTCAGAGTTAGTTTCTAGGTTCGATTATTCTCATTATAAATTTAAAACTCTGAATTCGATGATCAATCATATAATAGGCTTAAAAAGCCATCGGTGGATTCAAAGTTGTTAAGCAACCATGCGATCCTCATATACTTCCTCCGTTCCATAATTCCCACCCATATGCATCCTAAACAGAATATCATATGAATGCAACAAATGTACATGTAACATCCATAAACCTTACAATCAACACATAGGGGTATTTTAGTCATTTCATAAGTCAAGGGTATTTCGGTAATCCTACCCTATAGGGGTATTTCAGTAATTCTTAATAGTATAGGTCTTAATTACGAACCTTGGCCCGTCAACAAGTCCTCGCGGCTAAAGTGAACACACACTATGCACCAGGTAGGATTCCAGAGAAGAGGAGGTGTGTCACTAGGACCGCTTAAGTACCAAGCTCTCCCTAGATCCAATCCTAGACATGCATATGTCCATTGCCACACTCTACCCTATCGACTTGTCCACAGACATGTTTGATTATTAAATTAAGTTTTATGTTGTTTAAGAATTCATCAAAACTAACCTAGAGTCCATTAAAACCTTAGCATGCATTTCTAAAATCCCACAAGGTCCACTAAGCCCAATCATGTCCATATAGCCCGTTAAGCCCAATCATGTATATGTAGCCCATTAGGCCTGATCATAATCAAGTCATACAACCATCCATATCAATCCATCATTCAATTTCATATATCAACTCTTGTCGATTTGGGCCCATGAGCTCGGCAGGCCCATTTAGCCCTGTCTGGCCCGGTCGGCCAAACAGTGGCCTGAGACCATGAGATCGCTCTCTTGGCCCCGATAATCGTATTGGTGTTCCCACATGAATGTTCGCACGCTCGTGCGATTGTCGGTGCCAACCTTTCGGCTTTTCGTCTTTTCGGCATTTCGATTTTTCAGGATTTCGGCTTTTGTCGATTTGTCGTGTGTGAAGTGTATGTACACACCTAGTAAATGAGACGTGTTACACTATTCTCAGCCTTGAACCGTGTGCCACCAGTCTTAATAGCCCTTCCTTAGCTACTACTCACGAATATCCCCTAGATCTGCATCAATCTTAATCGTTAAAGACAAAATAATAGGTGACTTGTATCCACTTAAGTCACCCTTTCCCTTACTATAGACTATTCGACCAACTTATCCCAAAATCAAGAACACTTACCCAAAAACCGAAACGTATGGATAGCTTTTCGGCAGAGACTTGTAGATCCAAGCTTGATTCTAATTTTTTTCCAAGATCCGATCCACCAAAAATCAAAGGAATGATGACAGCACGACAGAGATTTGGTCACTAGAGTATTCGGCACAAGGTTTGGGGCGATGAAGAAATTGGCTCCAAGAGTAAAGGTTTTCGGCTTTTGAAGTCACGAATATTTGGTCCCCAACAATTGAGATGAAGGTGGGACGGCACAAGCAATGGAGAAAGAAGAGAATGATATTCGATTTAAGGCTTTAGAAGAAAAGAAAACACATAAGGAAGAGGTGAGGTTTAGAACAGAAAAAGTGAAGGAGAATTCGGCAGAGCACTATAGTTGCTGAAATAGCACAAAGGGAATTCCAATTGCCGAAATAGCACAGAGGGTTCAGCACCCCTTATTTATACAAAAAACTAACCCCCCAAAGTCCCAATCGGCTTCAACTCTTCCCCATCTCATCTCCTCGTTTTTCTCCTTGATAACTCTCCAATCCTTTTCCTAAATTTTCTCTTCTGATCGCTCTCCTTAGAGTCCATCATCACACTACTTCCAACCTTCTAGAAGGCCAAAATTAAACTCCTAAAAAAAATACTAAGCTAGGATTCAAACCTAGAATCTCCTTGCTATCCCATAACTCCACCTTCCTATACCCTAAGTGGCATCACTTAGCCACTCCATCACAAGGCTCCTTGATGCCATTTTTCCCTATTTTTATTTAAAAGCCCAACTACTCACCACCCTGGTTCCTTTAATAGTTAATTAAAAATTCCTTCTCCTCAAAGTTCGAACCCAGCACTTCTCCAACACCCCTAGACACTCCAAGTTTATTAAACCCTTAAAGAAAACTTGTCATTTGTCGTTTTCTTGCTTAAAAAAATTATGAGACCTAAAGCCCAAAGCCTAATTCATCTAGGCCCAAAATTTGGGGCGTTACAAATGATGCATAACGCTATAGTGAATTGTAGACGAAAGACAATTGAACTGAAATGTCAGAATAATGAGACTATTAGAATTGAATATAATGATCTGAATAGTTTGCCAGTTGTGATCTCTTCTATGTTAGCTCAAAGATTTGTGAGAAAGGGGTGTGAAGCTTACCTTGCTTATTTACTTGATACGAAAATGACAGAAATAAAGATTGAATCAGTACCAGTTGTGTGCAAGTATCTAGATGTATTTCCCGAAGAGTTACCGGTTTACCACCTATCAGAGAGGTTGAGTTTGGTATTGAATTGGTACCGGGAACAACGCCGATATTAATAGCTCCATATAGAATGGCTCTGACAGAGTTAAAAGAATTGAAAGCTCAGTTGCAAGAGTTGACAGATAAAGGTTTTGCTAGACCGAGTTTCTCTCCCTGGGTGTACCGGTGTTATTTATGAAAAAGAAAGATGGCACGATGAGAATGTGTATAGGCTATCGACAGCTCAACAAAGTGATGATCAAGAATAAATACCCTTTGCCATGAATAGATGATTTGTTTGATCAGTTAAAAGGGGCAACGGTGTTTTTGAAAATTGATTTGAGATCGGGTTATTATGTAACAACCCAATTTTGGGCCTAGTCGAAACAGTGGTTTTCGGACCATTTTTATTACATTGTTATGGTCTACAATTTCACAAAATGATTTCGTGAAAATTTCGTTTGAAAATTTTGACGTTTGGGCACTCAATTTAGTCAAAAGGTCTACATTGTAAAAAGTGCAAAAGTTGAGTTCTACATGCTAGAGGTGTCCAATTGTTATGAAATTTTAAATTGGAGGTCCTTATATGGTAATTAGACCATTGTTTAAGTTGGTGGACAAAAATGGACATGGTTAGGCATGTTTCCAAAGTTTTTCATTAAGGGCATTTTGGTCATTTAGTTATTAAAATGAATTAAAAACAAAATTAAAAGCCAATTTTTGTCCACCTTCAACCCCATGGCCGAATTTCACAAGGTAAAACCATGGCTAGGGCTTTTCAAGCTTCCAAGCTGGATTGTAAGTCCGTTCTAGCCCCGTTTTTAATGATTTTTACATTTTTGAAATCCTCGTAACAAGATCTATCTATTTCTACCACTAATTTGAGATATGGTTAAAGTCTAGGGTTTTGACCCATGATGAATATGTGTGTATTTTTGTGTTTAATGGTAAAAAATGCATGTTTATGGTTAGAGAAACTACTTTTACTAAGTGATTTTCGGTGAAAATGCTAAAAAGCGCTAATTGGAAAAGTTATAAAATTTGTCATAAGTGTGAATTAGTGGAAATCGTGGGCTGTTGTAGTTATTAAAATGGTTCGGCTAGGCTTAAAGTACAAAGAAATTGAATGAAAATCATTTTACGAACCTAGGGGCAAATTTGTAAATATGGTAAAGTTTAGGGGCAAAATGTAATTTTGCCAAAATGTGAATTTTGGGTTAATTTCAGTAGCATGTTGAATAAATAAGTGAAATGTGTTGTTATAGATCAAGAAAAACGACATTCGGACTTAGAACGGGAGGAAAACAAAGAATATGACGAATAAGTCCTTTTCACCGATTGTGCTACCGAGGTAAGTTTGTATGTAAATAATGCATCGTTTTTACTTACGTTTTCATATTTTGATAAATGGTATGAATTGTGGCTGAATATTAAATGAAATTGACAAAGTATCAAAATGTGAGAAATTTCTCAATTGAACCTTAGGAATAAAAATGGATACGAGTGACATGTTCACTAGAAACCTATATGAAATCTAAGTGAAATAAGTGATCCGGGTGCTGGTCCGTACATTCTACCGGTGGCTGAGTTATCCGGCACGTGATACTCGACAGCTTGTGTAAGCAGCACCGTGTAGTTTCGTCATGACCGATAGCTTGTGTGAGCAGACCCGAGATTGTGACTATGTGAAAAAGGTGCTGGTCTTATAAGTTCTACCAGTGGCTGGGTAATCTGGCATGTGTTGTGGATGCCTAACAGCTTGTGTGAGCAGCACTGAGTAGTAACGAATGACCGACTAATTGTGTGAGCAGACCCATGAAAGTGAATAGCTTGAGAACGAGCCTCTATGTGAAAAGTGATGTGAAGTAGCTTTGGCTACAAGTGTGGCACTTATGTGCAAACTTCTGATGTATCCAATAATACTCCGATGTGTTCAACGGGAAAATGACTAACTGTAATTAAATGTGATTAACTCGAGAGTGAGCCTATGTGAAAAGTGTGATATGAAGTATCTTTAGCTACAAGTGTGGCACTTATGTGCAAGTTTCCGTGTATCCGTTATTATTCCTATGCATTCAACGGGAAATGACTAAGTGCAAATGAATATGACTATGTGATGAATAAGTGCAGGTATGTGTGTGTAAACTTATGAGCAATGAGCTTGATATGTGATCGGACTTTGGTAAGATTGATATGATGTAAATGTTACAAAGAAAGTTACTACAAAGAAAATATGAAAGAGTGAAATTTAGAAACAAAAACAGTTTTGGAAAGCAGCAGTTGTGTGCTTGATGTGTGTTGTCAGAGTCTTAAATATTTATAAAAAGAATGATCGAGCCTAGAAACTAATTGTGACGACGACTTGAGGCAAGTGCACCTATCGAACAGTAGTATAGGTTAGCGGCAAGACCGGATTGTCGAACCCAAAGGAACCTGAAGTACTAATACTAACTTTCTTTATTATTTAGCCTAAGAATTAAAGGAATTTTTATCTAATCTAAAATTAACTAACAACTAAGCTAAAGATGCAAAGACAAAGAGAATGAATTTAGGAAAATACTTTGGGAAAAACCAATTGATTAAGACAATACCCGAGGAAGAATCCACCTAGACTTCACTTGTTATCTAACTCTGAACCAGACGATGTATTCACTTGACTTGATCCGTAGGATTCCCTAAGTTATATTAATACCTCCGTCGAGGCTACTAACGTCTAACCCTAGGTTGATTAATTGAAATCTCTTTCTAATTAAAACCCCTAGAATTGCATTAACTCGATCTATGGACTCCCATATTAGGTTTCACCCTAATCCGGCAAAATCTCATCACCCTATGTCTAGGCGTGTGATCAACTTTGCTTAATTATGCTAGATCTACTCTTAGGCAGGGACTTTTGCTCCTCCACCTAAGCACATCACACTTGAATTAATATCCCGAAAATATCAAAAAAAGAATTAAGAACACATAATTAAGAACAAATCAAGTATTTATCATATAGTTCAGCAAACGATAACAAGATTCATCTTAGGTTTCATCCCCCTCAGGTATCTGAGGGTTTAGTTCATAATCATAAAAGAATACATCTCAGAAGAAAAGATAAAACAAAACATAAGAAAGACCCTAAAACTCCCTGAAGGAATTGAAGAGAGATCCTCCGTCTTGAGTATGACTCCGACTTTTTGAGTTGAATCAACTGGCTTTCTTCGAGTAAATTCCACAATTCTGACCCCTCTGGCTCGGCTCTTTGGCCTCGCTAGACTCCCCCTGAAGGTTGGCCTTTAGGGTGTATATATAGGCTCTTGGAATGTGTTTCTTTGCCTCTAAGTATCCTAATCCAAGTGAAATTCCTCTTTGTCATGTCAGGGACACGCCCATGGCACACGCCCGTGTGAATCGTGGTCAGGCCGTGTTGAGTCTATTAATGAGGCACGATCGTGTGGTCTTGGGCTCAAGCCGTGTCAATTTCTTTCTTTGGCCCATTTAGTCTGTTTTAAGCCCGTTTTCCATTCTTTTCATCCTCCTATGCTCTCCTGAGTGTAAAACATGAAATTAAAGGATTAAAAGCACCAAATTACATAATTCAAGGGATAAATCATCCAAAAACATGCTAAATGTGGGCTTAAAATATGTTATTAATGCGGTTTATCAAATACCCCACACTTAAGCTTTTGCTTGTCCTCAAGCAAAATTCTCAACTCACAATTAAAATGAACTTCCTCGATTCATAATATTCATCAATAGCGTTTCATCATAATTCAAAGATAATTCATACATGGATAATTTAACTCAAAGAGTTCTAAAGATTCAAACAATCTAAGTCATACATTTGTAGCAAAAAACATAGGTGTTTCCCCTCACCTAAATAATTACCTCTGATTCAAAACCGACAAGAATTGACATCCTCACTAAAGATTCACTCAAATCACTCGAAGTGTTTAAGGTTTAGAATTAAGCACTCAAAAGTCAAACATGAAGAGTTAATCCCATAGGCTTGCATGAAAATCAAATCTCCACCACTATAGTATGAGATGATACTCAAATCAAAAGGTCTTTAACAGGGTTGTAACGGGGCTTAGGTTAAAGGTATGGATATAGGCTGAATTAGAGGGTTAGAATCGAGATTAACCTGACAAAGTACCTAACCAGAAACAACGAACTAAATATAAATAATTACATCATTTGAAAACTTGTAATACTAATACTAATAATACGAGCTTCTTCTTCAATAATTGGAATCTAAATCTTCAACAATTGGAATTTAAACGTATAAGCTCATTTAATCACTTAACTAATAATGAATATACTTCGATTTTTTTTTAAGAACAAATCAAATGCATAAAAAAGGATGAATTTAACTACTGGAATAAAGATCATAGTTAGGCAATAGATCAAATCAAATCTCTATATAAGGGTAGTCAAGAAGGATGGTGATAACAAATACAAAGGGTTTTGGGTTAATATTAGTGGGTGAGTCAATGAAAAGGGTTGTTAGGATCAAAGGGGGTTCACTAGGTGTTAATTATGAAGGTAGGCTTTTAGTGGAGTGAGTGGGTTAAATCCCAGGTGCCTTTATCATCTCTGTATATCAAATCAAAGGTGTGGTCTCGACATGTATAATCGAAGCAAGTTCTACAATAACAAATCAATGTTGACAGACTCATAATAAAAAGTGAGCATGAAAGAATGTATGCTCTATAAGGCTCAAAATTTCACAAGAATTATGGGTTTTTGATATCAATCTTGTAAATTTCAAACTTCAAGGTAATAATTAGATTTAGGCAGACAACCTAACAGAATTTTAATTTTTGAAAATAGACTCATCATACTTGATTATCTAGTCTCTAAAGTTTAAATCATCATTGCACAATTATCAATGATTTAATCCAAAACATATCAATAAAAATCATGAATCACAGGAAATTTCATTCTCATAATAATGTGAGAAAATTACTTAAAGACAAAATATCATTCAGGGATTTGAGAATAATGCAGAAAGTTAAGCACTTTCTCGAAATAAATATTCACCCCCCACACTTAAGATGTACATTGCCCTCAATGTACAGAGATATATATGAAATTTAAGAGAAAGGGAGAGGTGAAACTTTCTGAATTTGGATGGTTTCCTTAAGTTGGGAGTCCCGAGGTGTGGTGGCTGCTACTGAGCTCTGCGCTAGATGAAGAAATTGGGAAGCTCGTGAAGAAATAGCCAGGAAATAATAATAATAATAATTGAAAATATACTAAATATATAATTAAAGACAAGAAAGATAAAGAGAAAGAAAATAGAAAGTAGAATAAAATTAAAAGAAAAGATTAATGGACCGAAGAGTCCTTATTGTTAGATGGTTCGCGAGGTGGGTGTGATTTCTAAGGCTGCGGTGGGGTGGCTATGGTCGTGGTCGTGGTGATTCCCTAGTAGCCTTTAGAACCTAAATTAAAGAAAACAAAATAGAATAGATTAAACTAAGTAAAAGAAAAATACAGAAAAGGAAAATAAAGGAGAAGTGAAAATGAAAAGAGAAATTAAATGGACTCAAAGGTCCTTTTCCAGTCGAGATAATGAAGCGACCGGCATGAACTTATGTAGATCGATCTCCCACAGGGAGACTGTGTTTGAATCCTTCCGCTTCTTCGACATAGGTATTGTGGAATCCTTCCGCTTCTTCGACATAGGTATTGTGGAGATCAAGGGTTAGAAGAATAATATGGAAGGGGAAAGATCTGAAAAAGAAAAGGGAAAGAAAATGGTATGGAAGAAAAGAGATGGGGAGTAGGTGAGAAGAGGAAGGGGTGAGGTGGTTTAAATAGAGTTTTGGGGTCTGGTACATCCCCACGCCCGTGTACCATGGGCGTGTTGTGTCACATGGCCGTATCGCACGGCCGTGTTGTGCTTCGTTTACTTCTCCCACGCCCATGTTCAGGTTGCCACGCCCGTGTATGATCTAATAGTCTCGGCCACGGCCGTATCGCACGGTCGTGGCGTGGTAGTTGGAGTTCGTGACTCGAAGATATGATTCATTCTGACTCGTACCATCTCTGCCCTGTCAGTACGGAGATTCATGGTGTCCGCACGGCCACGGCCATGGCCATGTGCAAGGTCGTGTAGCATGAAAATCTGCACTTTTGGTTAGCTTATAATTAGATGCTGAAGTAGAAATAAAATTAAAAATAAAGGAATGTAAAATTTAATAGATTTAGTGCTCGGGTTGCCTCCCGAGAAGCGTTCGTTTATAGTATTAAGCTAGACTTACCTCTCATTCGAATATTCATGGTGGTTTGAAGAGTTGAACATCCTCTCTCATGCTATCTGTCTTACTAACAGTATATAGTTCAAGTCGAGTAGCATTTATTTTGAAAGTGTCGAATATAGGATTACTTACCTCGACTGTTCCGTATGGGAAAACATTGATTACCTTAAAAGGGATTTCATTGTTTGTATTAGGATCAGGAGGAGATATTCGTGGGTCTACTTTATCTAACAATACCTTATCTCTGATTTTGAATTTTTCTGTCCCATAAAGTGGCTTTGATTGTGCTTTGTATATCCCTAGTTTTTCCTTGAAATGCGTCTTCTATTCATCTAGTTCATCGATCTGAAACCTTTGTTCCTCCTGAGTTATTTCTTTGGTGGCACGGCGTCTAGGATCGGGTTCAGTTGTGTTCTTTTGTGGTGCTCCCTGAAAAGAAGGTTTAACCGAATGGTTATGAATAGAATTTACGTTCTCACCTTGATTATTCGATGTCTTAGCCGAATCGAGAGCTTGAAGAGTGACTGTCTCGTCACCTACATAGAGTCTGAGTTCACCTGTGTCGACATCAATTTAGTCCTGGCAGTTGCTTGATAAATCGTAAAAGTAACATATTTTAAGCCCACATTTAGCATGCTTTTGGATGATTTATCCTTTGATTTATGTAAAAAGGTGCTCTTAATCCTTTCTTTTCATGTTTTATACTCAAGAGAGCACCCAATGACGAAAAGAATGAAAAACAGGCCCAAAACGGAGTAAATGGGCCATATCACGAAATCCACACGGCCTAGGCCCAAGACCACACGGCCGTGCCCCATTCAATAGGCTAGAACACGGCCTGGCCACGACTTACACGGGCGTGTGCCATGGGCGTGTCCCTGCCACGGCCAAGAGGAGTTTTACTCGGAATAGGATATTTGGAGGCAAAGAAACACATTCTAAAGCCTATTCAAACACCCTAGTAGGAATTCTACTTGAATTAGGATACTTAGGGGCCAAGTAAGGCATCTCAAAGTCTATATAAACACCCAAGGGGGCAACTTGAAGAGGAGTTTGGCAGAAGCCGGAACCCAAGGCTTTAGTCAGGGGGCAGTTAGTTAGGCCAAGGAGCCGAGCCAGAAAGGTCAGATTTGTAGAGAATCACTCGAAGATAGCCAGTTGATCCATCTCAAGAAGCTGGAATTATACTCAAGACGGAGGATCTCCCCTTCAATTCCTTCAGGGGGTTTTAAGGATTTCTTATGTTTTGTTTTATCTTTTCTTTTGAGATGTTTTCTTCTACTGTTATGAACTAAACCCTCAGATACCTGAGGGGGATGAAACCTAAGATGAATCTTGTTATCGTTTGCTGAACTATATGATAAATATTTGACTTGTTCTTAATTATGTGTCCTTAATTCTTGTGTTGATATTTTTGGGATATTAATTCAAGTATGATGTGCTTAGGTGGAGGAGCAAAAGTCCCTGCCTAAGAGTAGATCTAGCATAATTAAGCGGAGTTGATCGCGCGCCTAGAGATAAGGTGACAAGATTTTACTGGATTAAGGTGAAACCTAATATGGGAGTCCATAGATCGAGTTAATACGATTCTGGGGGTTTTAATTAGAAAGAGATTTCAATTAATCAACCTAGGGTTAGACGTTATTCGCTTCGAGAGAGGGTTTAATATACATTAGGGAATCTTACGGATCAAGTCAAGTGAATAAATCGTCTGGTTCAGAGTTAGATAACAAGTCTAGGTGGATTCTTCCTTGGGTGTCGTTTTAATCAATTGGTTTCTCTCAAGCTATTTTCCCAAACTCTATCTCTTTGTCTTTGCATTTTTAGTTTAGTAGTTAATTAATTTAGATTAGATAAATAAATCCCTTTATTCTTAGGCTAAATAATAAAAAGAGAGTTAGTACTAGTACTTTTGGTTCCTTTGGGTTCGACATTCCGGTCTTGCCTTAACTATACTACTATTTGATAGGTGCGCTTGCCTCAAAATCGTTGTCATAGTTAGTTTCTAGGTTCGATCATTCTTTTTTATAAATTTTAAGACTCTAACAAGCGATCATTGCTAAAAACGGTCTTCCTAAAATTAAGGGGATTGTGTTGTCCTCATCCATGTCTAAAACAACAAAGTCTACTAGGAATACAAATTTATCAATTTTTACGAGTACATCTTCGATTATACCCCTAGGAATTCTAACAATTTTATCAGCTAATTGAATGTTCATCCTAGTTTGTTTGGGTTTCCCTAGACCTAGTTGTTTAAACATTTTACAAGGCATGACATTTATGCTTTCCCCTAAATCAGCTAATGCATTATCAATAGATAAACTACCAATTAAGCATGGAATTGTAAAACTCTCTGGATCTTTTAATTTCCGTGGTAGCCTATTTTGCAAGACTGCCGAGCACATTGCGTTTAGTTCCACATGCGATGCCTCGTCTATCCTTCATTTGTTCATCAATAGCTCCTTTAAAAATTTTCTAGAATCTGGCATCTGCGAAAGAGATTCAAGTAACGGTAAGTTAATATGTAATTTCTTTAAAAGTTTAAGAAACTTACCGAACTGTTCCTCTGTGTCGTCTCTCTTTATTGCTTCGGGATATGGTATGCAAGGTTGGTATTCTTTGATTACCGGTTTTGGCTTTTTATTACTTACCTCAACCTTACCTTCTTCTATCGAATTCTCTTTCCTAAAATTGGGCTCATCTAACCCTTCACTATCTTGAGCTGTTATGGCTTGAATTTGCTCCTTTGGGTTAGTCTCGGTGTTTCTTGGTAGGCTTCCTTGTGGTCTTTCAGAGATCAGCTTAGCAAGTTGCCCTAACTGGTTTTTGATCCCTTGAATCGATGCTTGTTGATTTTTAAGTGTTGTCTCGGTATTTTGGAAACGTGTTTCTGAGACTGCTTTGAATTTTGTCAGCATCTCCTCAAGGTTTGGCTTCTTTTCCTGTGGGTAGGGCTGTTGTTGGAAGTTTTGAGGTGGTTGTTGTCTCTGATTTCCTTGACCACCCCATGAGAAATTTGGGTGGTTCATCCAACCTGGATTATAAGTATTACTATAAGGGTTATTTTGAGATTGGAAATTGTTACCCATATAGTTCATTTGTTCGCTCTCTATGCCCTGTCCG
Source organism: Gossypium australe (assembly GCA_005393395.2). Lineage (NCBI taxonomy): Eukaryota > Viridiplantae > Streptophyta > Magnoliopsida > Malvales > Malvaceae > Gossypium > Gossypium australe. Next base: position 61,091,021 of record CM016614.1, on the reverse strand, counting down.
TAGGGTAAGTACTCAGGATTCGCCACGCCTCCACTTGTCTCACATTGCATAACTGGATGTACCTGTGAGGGACACAAACCATCAATCTTTTTATTTAGCATCTCTACCTGATTTGATAGCATGGTTACTACGTCGAGGTTGAAAACTCCGGCTGCTTTTGCTGGCCTTGTCCTTGTAACTTGCCACTGATAGTTATTCAATGACATCTCCTCTATATACTCGTAGGCTGCTTCAAGAGTTTTGTTACTCAGAGTTCCACTGGCGGCTGAATCGATTAATTGCCTTGTTGAAGGGTTCACACCGTTGTAGAAAGTTTGGACCTGTAGCCACAAGGGTAATCCATGGTGTGGACACCTTCTCAACAAATCCTTGTATCTCTCCCATGCATCATAAAGTGTCTCTAAATCCATCTACACAAAAGAAGAGATATCATTCCTTAACTTGGCCGTTTTGGCCGGTGGAAAATATTTTAATAAAAATTTCTCGTCATTTGATCCCATGTAGTGATTGACCCTCATGGAAGAGAATGCAACCACTGTTTGGCTTTATTCCTCAAAGAGAAGGGAAATAACCGAAGATGGATGGCATCATCAGTAACGCCATTTATCTTGAAAGTATCGCAAAATTCTAGGAAATTTGCCAAGTGATTATTTGGGTATTCATCCTGCAAACCATCAAACTGAACAAATTGTTGTATCATCTGAATTGTGTTAGGTTTTAGTTCAAAATTATTTGCGGCAATAGCAGGTCTAACAATACTTGACTCAGTTCCTGTTAAATTAGGCTTAGCATAATCATACATAGTTCGAGGAGCATCATTTTCGGCCATCTCTGGAGGTGGCGGATTGTTCTCAGCCATCTCTTCAGTAGTATTAACTTCGTCTTCTTTCTCTTCTTGTATGTAGTTTAAGCTTTGCCTTATTTCCCTAGGATTTCTGCAAATAGTACATTCAATATCACTGTCATAAATTAGGGGTCCTGTCGGGTTCCTTCTAGTCATAAACTAGAGGTACTTGAAAGGAACAAAAGAAAGAAGATTAGCAAAGTTAAAAACAAACTAAGAAATAAAAGTAAATTACAGAAAATAATAAAAAAATGGCTAAAGTAATAAAAATTGAGCTTTCTTAATATTCTAGTTCCCCGGCAACGACGCCAAAAACTTTGATGTGTGTTGTCAGAGTCCTAAAAATTTATAAAAAGAATGATCGAGCCTAGAAACTAACTGTGACAACGACTTGAGGCAAGTGCACCTATCGAACAGTAGTATAGCTTAGCGGCAAGACCGGATTGTCGAACCCAAAGGAACCTGAAGTACTAATACTAACTTTCTTTTTATTATTTAGCCTAAGAATTAAAGGAATTTTTATCTAATCTAAAATTAACTAACAACTAAGCTAAAGATGCAAAGACAAAGAGAATGAATTTGGGAAAATACTTTGGGAAAAATCCAATTGATTAAGACAATACCCGAGGAAGAATCCACCTAGACTTCACTTGTTATCTAACTCTGAACTAGACGATGTATTCACTTGACTTGATTCGTAGGATTCCCTAAGTTATATTAATACCTCCGTCGAGGCTACTAACGTCAAACCCTAGAATGATTAATTGAAATCTCTTTCTAATTAAAACCCCTAGAATTGCATTAACTCGATCTGTGGACTCCCATATTAGGTTTCACCCTAATCCGGCAAAATCTCGTCACCCTATGTCTAGGCTTGCGATCAACTCCGCTTAATTATGCTAGATCTACTCTTAGGCAGGGACTTTTGCTCCTCCACCTAAGCACATCACACTTGAATTAATATCTCGAAAATATCAAAGAAAGAATTAAGAACACATAATTAAGAACAAATCAAGTATTTATCATATAGTTCAACAAACGATAACAAGATTCATCTTAGGTTTCATCCCCCTCAGGTATCTGAGGGTTTAGTTCATAATCATAAAAGAATACATCTCAGAAGAAAAGATAAAATAAAATATAAGAAAAACCCTAAAACTCCCTGAAGGAATTGAAGAGAGATCCTCCGTCTTGAGTATGACTCCGGCTTCTTGAGATGAATCAATTGGCTTTCTTTGAGTAAATTCCACAATTCTGACCCCTCTGGCTCGGCTCTTTGGCCTCGCTGGACTCCTCCTGAAGGTTGGCCTTTAGGGTGTATATATAGGCTCTTGGAATGTGTTTCTTTGCCTCTAAGTATCCTAATCCGAGTGAAATTCCTCTTTGTCACGTCAAGGACACGCCCATGGCACACGCCCGTGTGAATCATGGCCAGGCCGTGTTGAGTCTATTAATGAGGCACGACCGTGTGGTCTTGGGCCTAGGCCGTGTCGATTTCTTTCTTTGGCCCATTTGGTCCGTTTTAAGCCCGTTTTCCATTCTTTTCATCCTCCTATGCTCTCCTAAGTATAAAACATGAAATTAAAGGATTAAGAGCACCAAATTACATAATTCAAGGGATAAATCATCCAAACGCATGCTAAATGTGGGCTTAAAATATGTTATTATTATGGGTTATCAGTGACTTTAAAAAATCACCAAAAATTGTGGAAACTGAATTAGAAGTTGAATAAGATATGAAATTAGAGCTTATTGAGTCTATTTTCGTATAAAAGAAACAGTAAACAGTGTAAGTAAAAGAATTTCATATTATGAGATATTTGAATTTTTGTGAGACGGAGTTAGAATGATTTCGGAATCCCCTGTTCTGACTTTGGAAATTCACTAAAAATTGTATAAAAATAATTATGATTTATAATTTATATGCTTAAATTTCTTAATGAGCCTACCTTCAATAAAAATAAATGAGAGCATCATCCAAATCCTGTAAGAAGAGATAATCATTTTTTAGTGAAGAAGGGTTGAATCTGTCAAACAGCAGAAAAGGGGAGACTTTAAAGAATAAATTGTACTTATTGACTAAACCAAAAATTATGAAATTTTATGGTAATAAGATATGTGAGTATAGTTTCAAGGAAAATTAACGGATCTTAATTTGGAGTTCTATAACTCAAGATATAAATAATTTAGTGACTGTGACTCGAGTAGACAGCTTGAGATGAACATGAATAAATAATGGAACTATGTGCAATTATAATTGTATTATCTTCAGAACATATTGTGAAGATTTATTAAAGCTTGTTAATAAATCACTTATTATTTACATACCTATTTACTAAGCTATAATGCTTACCCCCTTCCTTTCCTTTTTCCTAGTGTCACAGATGCTAGCTCAAGTTAGAGGTCATCGGAGATTCTATCAAACTAACAAGTTATTGATTGGTATTGTATCAACGATCGTCAAGTATTTTTAAGTCTATGGCATGTATAGGGACTTGATTATGTGTGTATATGTTATTATGAGTTGGCCTAGAATCTTGGCTTATGCTATTTGATGATTATTGTTGTATAAGGCTATTTAATGTGGCTAATAATTGTTATGTTATAAGTCTATGATCATGCATTTCAAGGATGTGTATGCTTGCATGTGTTGGATGAGTAAAGGTATCATAATTATGAGTGGTAAATGTGATTGGTTGTGTAAGTTGCATGATGTGAATGGTTAAGTGTGTGTCTGATTATGCAAGATGAATGTGGTTTGTAAATGGTATACGGATGTCTTAGTGTGGATGTTTGAATGCTTAATAATACCATGTTGTGTGATGATAAATTTGTATAAATGTATAAGTGTTTTGGGGTGGCAAAGGGCTTAGTAAATAGCCTTACTTGTAGTTACACGGGCGTGTATCTCGACTGTGTGAAGGGCGTGGCCTTGAACACAGGCGTTTGCCCCTGTTTTTCAAGAAATTTTCCAATGTTTTCCAAAGTTCTCGGTTTAGTCCCGGACCACTTCCAAAGTATGTATTGGGCCTCGTAGGCCCTATTTAGGGACTCAAAGATAAAAATTTGAAAATTTTTAATTTGGATGAAATTTTATGATTCTGTTTAATACGTTTACAAGTGTATGTGTCCTGGTAATGCCTCGTACCCTATTCTGGCGTCGAATACAGGTAAGGGGTGTTACATATTACCAGTTGCGAGTTAAAGACTCCGATGTGCCAAAAACTGCATTTAGAACAAGGTACGGACACTACGAATTTCTTGTTATGCCTTTCGGACTAACAAATGCACCTGTTGTTTTTATGGACTTGATGAACCAGATTTTTAGGCCGTACTTAGACCAATTCGTAGTTGTGTTTATTGATGATATTTTGGTTTACTCTCGTGATGAATCTAATCATGCCAAGCATTTGAGAATCGTGTTACAAAATTTGAGAGATAAACAGTTGTTTGCAAAGTTCAGGAAATGTGAGTTTTGGTTATGAGAGGTTGGTTTTCTGGGACATATAGTTTCAGCTGCTGGTATCCGAGTCGACCCGAGCAAAATTTTTGCGATTATAGATTGGAAGCCTCTGAGAAATGTATTCAAAGCCCGTAGTTTTCTGGGACTAACCGGCTATTATAGACGATTTATGAAAGGCTTCTCGATGATTGCGACTCCGATGACACGATTGCTTCAAAAAGATGTTAAATTTGAGTGGTCAGAAAAGTTTCAACAGAGCTTCGAGCAGTTGAAAGCATTATTGACAGAGGCACCCGTGTTAGTTTAGCCTGAGTCAGGTAAAGAATTCATAGTTTTCAATGATGCATCGTTAAATGGCCTGGGTTGTGTTTTGATGCAGAAAGGCAAAGTTAAAGCATATGCCTCGAGACAATTGAAGCCGCACAAAAAGAATTATCCGACGCACGATCTAGAGTTAGCCGCGATAGTGTTCGCGTTGAAAATTTGGCATCATTATTTGTTTGGTTAGAAATGCCATATTTATACCGACCACAAAAGCTTGAAATATCTGATGACTCAGAAAGATTTGAATTTGTGACAGCGGAGATGGTTAGAACTGCTAAAAGACTATGAATTGGTGATTGACTATCATCCGGAAAAAGCGAACATAGTTGTTGATGCTTTGAGCCGAAAGTCCTTATTTGCCTTACGTGCTTTGAACACACAATTAGCTTTGTCTGACGACGGTTCTATAGTAGCTGAGTCGAAAGTGAGAACGTTATTTCTACAGCAGATTTGTAAGGCTCAAAAATTTGATAATGAATTGCAAGCAAAACAAGCTCAGTGTGAGTCGATTTCTAATTCAGAGTTTCGAATAGGGCCTAATGACTGCTTGATGTTTTGTGATAGAATATGTGTACCAAGAAATTCTGAGCTCATTCGGAAGATTCAAAACGAAGCAAACAGTAGTTGTTTATCAGTACATCCAAAAAGCACCAAAATGTATAACGATTTGAAACAGTTTTATTGGTTGCATGGCATGAAATGAGATATCTCAGAATTTGTTTCGAAATGTTTGATTTGTCAGCAAGTCAAAGCTGAGCATCAAGTGCCATCAGGTTTATTACAGCCTATTATGGTTCCTGAATGGAAGTGGGATAGAGTAACAATGGGTTTTGTATCAGGTTTACCCTTATCTCCGAGAAAGAAAGATGCGATTTGGGTTGTTGTTGACAGATTGACAAAATCGACTCATTTCATTCCTGTACGTACAAATTATTCACTTGATAAATTGGCTGAGTTGTATATCTCAAAGGTTGTTCAATTGCACAGAGTGCCACTATCTATTGTTTCGGATAGAGATTCGAGATTCACTTTGCGATTTTGGAAGAAATTGCAAGAAGCTTTAGGTACAAAGCTACTTTTCAGCATCGCGTTTCACCCGCGAACGGATGGTCAATCCAAACGAGTTATTCAAATACTTAAGGATATGTTGCGTTGTTGCATTCTTGAGTTTGAAGGTAGCTCGGAGAAATATCTACCGCTGATTGAATTTGCTTACAATAATAGCTTCTAATCGAGTATAAAGATGGCACTGTATGAAGCTCTATACAGTCATAAATATCAAACACCGTTGTATTGGATTGAGCTCAGTGAAAATAAGATTCACGGGGTTAATCTGATCAGAGAGACTGAAGAAAAAGTGAAAGAAATTCACGATAGTTTGAAAGCAGCTTCAGATCGACAGAAATTGTACGCAGACTTGAAACGGAAAGATATTGAGTTCCAGATCAGGGATAAAGTGTTTTTGAAAGTATCACCGTGGAAAAAGATATTGTGGTTTGGTCGAAAAAGGAAATTGAGTCCACGATTCATCGGACCATATGAGATTTCTGAGCGAGTTGGACCAGTGGCATATCGACTATCTTTACCGTCTGAGTTAGAGAAAATACATAATGTGTTTCATGTGTCGATGCTTCGATGATACCGATCCGACCCTACACATGTCATTTCCCCGACTGAGGTTGAAATTCAGTCTGATATGTCATATACTGAAGAACCAATTCAAATTTTAGCTCGTGAGATCAAGCTGAGAAATAAAAGTCACTTTAGTGAAAGTATTATGGCATCGACACGGGGTTAAAGAAGCTACATGATAACCCGAGGATGCTATAAGAAAACAATACCCAAACCTATTCATTGGTAAGATTTTCGGGGACAAAAATCCCTAAGGGGGGAGTTGTAATAGCCCGATTTTAGCTAAATCGGGACAGTGGTTTTAGAACCACAAATCCGATGTTAAAAAATTATTTTAATATTATTTTATGTGTTTACAGCATGTTATTTGATACGTGTGAAAATTTCGTGAGCTAATTTTATCGTTTAAATGGTTAATTAGAGAAAAAGGACTAAATCGCGTAAAGTGCAAAACATGTGTTCTATTAGCTAAAAGTGTCTAATAGCTACAGAACCTTAAATTTAAGGTCCTTATGTTGAAATTAGACCATTAACATGATAGTGGATGATAGTGGCTTGGTAAATTTGAAATTATTAATGTTCATTAAGGTTAAATAGGTAATTTGGTTAATAAAGGTTATTATAATAAAACAAAGTCAAAACATTTGTTCATCTTTCTTCTTATTACTGAAATTAAAGGAGAACAAGAAGAGAAATAGGGTTTTTCATTCGTCTAAGGAAAGTCAAGCAATTAGGTATGTTTTGAGCTCGGCTTTTGATGATTTTTACGTTTTTTATATAGTTGCTTCGTGTTCTAGCTAGCCCGTACCTTTATTTTTGAAACTATTAAAGATTTTGAGAGTTTCCACTATTAAAGCTCGGAATGTTTAATGTTGACAAAAATGTCAAAAAGGGACTAAACTGAAATATGTGAAATTTAAGTGGTAAATTTGTGAAAAAAATGAAATATGTGGACTACTAGAGACACCAGTGAAATTCTACTATGGTGAAATTGGATTAAATTGGATGAATTTGTGATTTTAGGAACTAAGGACTAAATTGTAAAAGTTGTGAAACATTAGGGGAAAATGTATAAAAATGCCCAAATGTGTATTTTCGGATTAAATTGAATGAGTAGATGATTAAATGAGTTAATTTTGAATACATATAGATCAAGAAAGAAATAATTCGAATTTAGATCGGGGGAAAAGTAAGGTTATCGAATAGTCAATCATATCCGTCAATTTCGAATACGAGGTAAGTTCGTATGTGATGATTACATTATAAATGTGTGTTAAAATGCTTTAATATTGCATAAATTGTTAAAACGGAATTATGGATGATGTATGAATTGTGGAAACAACTCTACGAATACATTCGACGATAGAAACAAAAAGTGTGAAAGCCCGGTTGAACCTTAGGAATAGTTTTGGATACTATGGACATATCAGTAAGTGATACATTGAGTTGGCTTCGGGCCATGATATTAGCACTTCGAGTGCGTATTTTATCGATTTGGCTTCTAAACATGCATATCAGATGATTTTGCTTTGGGCCATGATAATATTTCTTCGGATAGGTTACCTTGATTTGGCTACGGGCCATGGTATAGGTACTTATCGTACGAGACTCCTGAGTATCCAATTTCTATTATGAATGGTTCAACGGGTAAATGAACGACGTGGTTGAGAAAGAGGTTAGTACGAGGTAATACAGGTATGTACGGAACCTATTCGAGTATTAAATAAAGAAAGTTTGATGAGTTTGTATTTGATCATGTTTTGAGACATGAGAAAGGTTTGTAGATAATGTGTATATGATTTTGTCATGTGTAATTGGTTGAATTACATTTATTTGATGAATTGAATTATTCACCTACGAGCTTACTAAGCTATGAAGCTTACTTCGTGTTATTTTTCTATGTTTTATAAAGAATCAAGGCTAGCTCAGATCTGGGAGTCATCGGGAACATCATCGCACTATCAAACATCTAAGTTGGTACTTTTGAATTATACATATATGGTATATGGCATGTATAGGCTAGATGTGGTATTTTGGTTGTGATTATAGCCATGAGAGTTGGCTTGTAAATGATGTTAGTATTGATGTGTTTTTGGCCATTAGAAATGGCATGTAAATGTATATGTTTTGGTTTGTATATATAGCCATGAGGGATGGCTTATTTTGGTATGTTTTGGCATGAATGTGGTTATGGTTTTATAGTTGCTCAAATGGTTATATTTTGAGTTTGGTAATTGATCTATAAGGTGTGATTGAAGTTGATAATTTGAGTAGTTATGTGCTTGTGAATTTGTGCTTGATGATATAAGTGTGGAATAGTTATTTGATTGAATTGTATATGTGAATTTAGTATGAAATTAGATGGAAAATTATAGCATATTTGATATTGGTATTGATGGTAATTGGATGCATATTCGTGTCTTGAAATGGTGCCATTTGAGTTTGAATAGGTATATGTAAAATAGGTGATAAAATGGCTTGGTAAATAGCCTATTTTTGTCCACATGGGCGTGTGTCTCAGCCATGTGTGACACACGGTTATGTTACATAGCCGTGTGTCCCCTGGTGTTGAAATTGAAGAGAAGTCAGTATGCTCCCCACGGTCTCACACACGGGCGTGTGACTGGCCGTGTGGTACAAGTTAGTATACCCCCTAATTAGCACACGGCCTAGCACACGGGCGTGTGACTTGGCTGTGTTACATAAGTCAGTATACCCTATAGTTTTGGCACGGCCTGACACACGGGCATGTGACTTTGCCGTGTTGCATAAGTCAGTATACCCTACAGTTTTGGCACGGCCTGACACACGGGCGTGTGTGGCCACTTCGAAGGGTACACGGGCCGGACACACGGTCGTGCAGTCGGCCGTATGACCCAAGTCAGTATGTATGCCCTGTTTTCACACAGCCTGAGACACGGGCGTGTCTACTAGCCGTGTGAGGCACACGGGCATGTGACCCTTGTTTACATGAAAAACTTCTAAGTCTCCAGAATTTTCGTATGATATCGGTTTAGTCCCGAACCACTTCTAAAGAATGTTTAAGGCCTCATAGGCCCTTATAAGGGATAACGTGATTGTGTTGAATGATTTTTGAGAATGAATGTTTTATGTTTGATAAAAGTATGCTATATGTTATGAATTGATCTGTAATACCTCATAACCCTACTCCGGCGACGGATATGAGTTAGGGGTGTTACAAGTTTTTATTGGACAGATTGCACATATTCTTGAGAGCAGGGTATTCTGAAGACTGAAAACTGGCAATGTTTAATCAACTTGATAGTGTAAGTATAGGAAATGAAATGCATTAGAGCATGCATTAGTTGTTAGGTTGCATTGCATTGCTTGAGGACAAGCAGTAATTCAAGTTTAGGGGTGTGATAACTCTTGAAAAGAGTTTTAATTCATAATTTTAGACTTAATTAATTGCTTGTACTTAAGTAAAATTAACTTCATTTTAGGTAATTGCATGATCATTTCTAGTCAATCGAGCAGTGCTTGAGATGGTGATTACTTTACTGCATCTTTACTTTCAAATTTTTGTGGAAAGGTCTTGTTGTGGCTGAATGGCAGGTTTAAGGGAGAAGGATAGCAGAGGATGGAGGTTTGCTGAGGCATCATGAGAGGTTGTCATGGTAATACTGTTGAAGAAAATAAAAAGCACACAATCAGCAATGAGAGCACTCAGGATTTGGTCCCCCCACATGCACATGTAATAGAGAATATTCACCTCAAAATTAGAGAAAAAGAAATCATTGGCTCGCAGCTTTTACCCTAGAGGACAACCCAAGTATAAAAGGTAATAAAAAAGGGAAAGAAAATAGGGGAGAAAGACGACCATTTTTCTGAGTTTGGACATAGGTCTCATTGTGGCAAAAATGGCAAGTTGAGCTGACTGTGAACTTTGGTGGAAAACGAGCAACGAGACACCAAGTTGGGGATTTGAGTTTTGAAACCCAGATTTCTTCTTCTGCATTTTGTTTCAATTCTTCTGTTCTAAAATAATATTTTGGGATATTGATGATACGAAAACAACTTGAATTTGTATAGCCCAGCCATGAGCTAACTTAATACGACTAGGGTTCTTTGGATGATATTTTAACTTCGATTAATATTTATGAATTAATATGGTTCATATTACTACTTTACCCAATGGTTGTTTTTGTTTAAATGCTTAAGAGATTGTTGGTGACACCAACAGGATTTGGTTACTTGGACCGAAGTTGGGTAATATAAGTGAGTGTTGAGTGAAATACTTGTGTAAACTCTAGACATAGAGCCTTACCTTATTTGATTTAGAGGGTTGAGCTTTAGTAGTAGTCGCTAATCCCAAGCATATAGACATATAGCGCCCTAGGGGTGAGTAACCCTAGGTCTTGCTTTTGATAGAGGTAAACCACATTAGTACCCAATCGAATAGTAAGTTCGCCATAGTTTTTCCACAGCATTATTCATGGGTTAGAACAGATCCCTTAGTAATCCCAGCCTTCACGACCAATATTCCACCTTGCTAAAATCTTTAGTATTCTTGTTTGATTTGTTGCAATGGTAATATCTACTAGTATTCTTCATTACTCTCACTTCTAATGTGTTAATCCCATATTAATTTCATTAAACATCATTCAATACATTTATCCTTTCTGTTCAATTATGATAACTTAGACTAAGACCACTCATCCAATCCTCGTGGGAACGATACTCACTCATCACTTTATTACATTATTCAATGTGTACACTTTCACAATTTACACATCATATTCACACGTGACAAAACCCGAGGATTCAATTCTATAGCAATACCCTTATCTATTTGAATCCGGTAAATTTTGAGGCCGAAATTTCTTTTAGGGGGACAGAGTTGTAACGCCCCAAAATTTGAACTCTTGGTTTGTTAAATCCTATTAAAACTTTAGTATATGCTTAGTGGTTTAGTACCTTTTATTGTGTTGTTAAAGTTTGGGGTTCAAGTCTCATTTCTGGAAAAAAAATTGCTATTTGTTTTGTGAAACCTTTATCCTTGAATTTCCAAATTAATTTTGATTCTGTGTTAACTTATGTCAAGAATGAGCCTACTGATTCAATAATTAAGCTTTTGTATACCTTTGGTCTTGTGTTCAAGTCTTTGCGTAAGCGATGGGGAAATATTTTTTTTATGTTGCTTTGTAAATTCGTTTATTTTTTGTTAATTAAATATTTTCCCCAAAAATCTTTTCCCTCTTACGTTTTTCTTTTTCTGATATTTTCTTCTTCTTTTTCTTTTTCTTTCTTCAAAGTATTACTGTTTCTTTCCTCTTCTCCTTGCTTTTTCTTTTTGCTTATCCCTATGATAGTACTAGAAAGAACATATGTTTTCTCCCTACTTATTGATTAATTTGTACCCATTTAGTTATCTTTAGCACATATTTTAGCATTTTCAGTTCAGTAAATTGCATTTTATAACTCAATGGATCTCAACCCATTTATCTTAAATTTTGTCATGTTCTGGTACTGATGTCGCTGCATGAGTGTTTTTAGATTGCGCCCAGAATTGTCGCCACACCTGACAGCTGTCCGAATAACAACAAAGAAGTGTGAGCTATCTAGTCTAGTACAACTAACTTGTACGTACAGAAGCAACATGAGTCTGATGAAAGGACACTGTGCTATTTGGATAAATATCAATATATTTACGTGAAAAGGGGGAGGAGAGAAGAGGATCTTCTTCAACCTTTCTTTTGAAGCATTTTAGCTATGGTGGCTTAAATCTCTTACGGGTGAATCGACGTGAATGGGATGCAGCTTAGCTCTTGACGAGGAGCCTTGAGTGCGACACAAGAGGGAGTTGAGAGATCAAGTCGAGATTTTCTAGGAATAGTGCTCTCCACTTGTTTCTTTTATATTTCTTTTCTAAACAATGGTGATTACTTTCTATTTCATGTTTGTATGGAAGTACACATAATTTCTGGGTTAAATGTTATTTTATTCAACCTTGCTTCTACTGTTTAATCTTTGAGTTTGAATGTTTTTAGCATGGAAATGTTATTGCGGTCACTGACACTGGAAAGTGCAGCAACAGTTCAAGTTAATAAGCATGACAACAGAAGTTGCTTGAGGATTAGAGGAATTTAATCCACTTGTTCTTAATAGTATTCCATTGCCACCATCGGAAGGTGTGGTTAATGTACATGTTTAATACTTAGATTAAATATAGAAGTTAAGCTTGGTAAGATATTCATTGTAGTTTAATGCATTGACAATCACCTATCTTTTTACCTTGTGAGCACTTAGTATTCTGTTGAATATTCACGTTGGGGATCCCAGTTTCTCACTATTATATTTTATCTTTTTATTTTCAAGTTATTGCTTCGACAACTACTCTCACAATTTATGTCATTTTATATATTTATTGCACTGACATTGATAGACAAAGACAACCATCCTTGTGGGATCGATATCTGACAGACTCATATCTGTCTACTATACTTGCATTGACAATGTACGCTTGCACATTATTGCTGTGACGTTAAACAGCCGACCAAGTTTTGGCACCGTTGCTGGGGATAGCGTTTGTTTGATGTTTGTTTTTGTTTGTTTTTATTTCATAATATTTAGTTGTTACTAACTTGTTTTCTTTATGCCTTTATTTTCACATTTTCTTTTAGGTGTTGTAAGACCCGAAGCAATTCGGAGTTTATTGTCGATTTTGATTTAGAATTTGAAAGAATCATTCGGAGGAGACTTCGAGAACAAAGGAATATAGCTTTGCCAAGAAACAATGTAGTCATACCCCCTATGTAGAACCAAAAAGTTACTGACCCACCGTTCCAGCAAGATGCTCAAATACAAAATAGGCCTATACGAGATTTTGTAGTACCTGTCTTGGATGACTTATAACTAGGAGTTGTTAGGCCAGCAATGGAAGCTGGGAATTTTTAACTCAAGGCAGTAATGTTCCAAATGTTGAATTATAATGGGCAATACGCTGGACTGCCACATGAAGATGTACGAGAACATCTAAAATGATTTTTATTGATTTGTGCTTCCTTTAGTCAACGAAGGTGTTCCTGATGACATTTTGAAGATGCAGTTATTTCCTTATTCCTTACAGGGAAGAGCTCGTACTTGGTTCCTTGGGTCACCTGCCGGATCAATTACTTCTTGGAATGCACTAGCAATACAGTTTGTTTTGCAATTTAACCCACTGACAATGAATGCTCGTCTCCGAAATGATATTACAGCTTATCATCAGCTGGATAATGAAAATATTCACACCACATGGGAATGTTATTAATCTTTGCTTTGATGTTTTCCCATGCACGACATTCAACAGGAAACACAAATTGAGATTTTCTATAATGGGCTGAATTCACACATGAGGAATCTTGTCGACGCATCAACCAATGGTCCTTTGCTAGATTGTACTTATAATGATGCTATTGGAATTCTTGAGGGAATTGCTCAGAATGATTATCAATATCCTATCCTTAGAGTTGCACAAGCAAAACCTACTCTGGGAGTTATTGAATTGGACTCAATATCTGCACTTAGTGCTCAAGTTTCTTCTCTAGCAAATATGATAAAAAATATGTAAGGGACTAGTGACGTTACACCTATACAAGTCACTCAACAAGTTGATATTCCGACCTTTTGTTGTAAGATTTGTTGTGACAACCACAACTATGAAGATTGTCCACAACATGTAGAAAATGTCTTTTATGTCAGTAACATCCGTAAAAATTCTTATGGCACATCTTATAATAATTCTGCATGCAATCAACAGTCTTGGGGAACTCAGAATGCTGGACAAAATGCTCCACCATTTTTTATATGGGAATATATCTACTTAGGGTAGTTATAATCCAAGGCAAGGGAATTATAATCAACAATAGCAGAAGTACAATCAGCATCCTACGATGCATCCACAACAAGGCCAGATGAATCCAGACCAAAATCAGATGCCACTACAACCCTCTTCAATGGTGAATCAGCATGGTCAAGAACATCGACGACAACAGTACATACATGTTTCTCCTACTGACCGGTTAGAAGCTCTTGAAGCTTTAATGCGAGAGCATATGACTTGCACAGAAGCTATTATGCAAGGGAATTCATCTTCTATTCGGGCGTTAGAGGCATAATTAGGACAACTTACTTAGAATCTAAATACTCAACCACCGGCCACACTACCTAGTGACATGGAAAATCCCAGTGCGAGAGACAAAGAACACTGTAAGGCTATCACTCTTAGGAATGGTAAACAAACTGGTGAGCCAACTACAGACTCTATTGTAGCACCTCAAGATACTGGTGAAGTGATCCCTGGTAAAAAGGTTGAATCTGAAGAGCCTGTCGATGTACCAGATAAAGAAGTTCCACAAACTATCACTCATATGCCTCATGTCCAACCCTCGAAACTGTTGACGCAATTAAGGGTGTCGGCACAATTAGATGTATCTCTACCTTTACCTTTACCTTTCTCACAAAGATTCAGGGAGAATGAGCATGACAAGTAGTATTAATAGTTCCTGAACACATTGAAGTAACTTCAGGTCAATATTCCTTTAGTAGACACTCTTGTGCAAATTCTGAATTATGGGAAATTTATGAAGGAGCTCTTGTCCAAGAAAAATAAGCTCTGTGATATAGAAATTATTGCACTCACAGAGGGCTGTAGTGTTGTTTTGACAAATAAGTTGCCCCCAAAATGAAAGATCTTGGGAGCTTTACTATCACATGTTCCATTGGCAACCATTATTTGGGCAAGGCCTTATGCGACTTGGGAGCTAGCATCAACTTAATGCCACTATATACTTTCAGAAAGTTGGGAATTGGTCACATAAAACTTACTACAGTGACATTGCAACTAGTTGATCGATCCTTGGCTCAACCTGAAGGGAAAATTAAAGATGTCTTAGTTCATGTGGATAAATTCATTTTTCCGGCTGATTTTGTCATTCTTGACTGCGAGGCAGACAAGGAGATTCCCATAATCTTGGGATGACCATTTTTAGTCACCGAAAGAACTCTTATTGATGTTTACAAAGGTGAACTGACCATGCAACTTAATGATGAGCATGTTACCTTAAGTGTTTTTGAATCTATTCAATGTACTGATAAAGAAGAATTCCATACTGTTGATGTGCTAGATGATTCAATTGCGGAAGAATTCAACGACCAAAGCACAATACTTTCTGAGGAGTTTGCAGTGACATCTGATGATGAATTCTTAGATAATTGTGACAATAGGGTTTACACTAATCATATTGAACTCTGGCATGGATGACAGATTGAATTCTTAGATTTAGCTAACAAAACAGCTCCAATTTTCAAGCCATCTATTGATGAAACTCCTACTCTAGAATTGAAACTGTTACCTACTTATCTTAAATATGTCTTTCTTAGTGATAATAATACTCTCCCAGTTATTGTCTCTGCAACACTAGATGTCACTCAAGAAGAGAAATTGGTCGATATACTTAAGCAACATAAACAAGCTATTGCTTGGAGTATTGTCGATATCCGAGGCATTAGTCCATCTTTTTGCATGCACAAGACAAATTTGGAAAATGAAGGCAAGAAATTGATTGAGCAACAAAGAAGATTAAAAGAGAAGATGAAAGAAGTTGCTAAGAAAGAAATTGTAAAGTGGCTTGATGCTGGAATTGTTTATCCTATTTTTTATAGCAATTGGATAAGTTTAGAGCAATGCATTCCTAAAAAGAGTGGCATCACTGTGGTTAGCAACGATAAAGATGAATTAATTCCTACACGCATTCTTATGGGATGGCGAGTCTATATGGATTATCGCAAACTTAATGTTGCCACAAGGAATGACCACTTCCCACTTCCTTTTATTGACCAAATGTTGGATAGGCTTTCTGGAAAAGCCTATTACTGTTTCTTAAACAGCTATTTTGGATACAATCAAATTGCGATTGCACCGGAGGATCAAGAGAAAATAACTTTCACTTGTCCCTTTGGTACTTTTGCTTTTCGTCGTATGCCTTTTGGTCTTTGCAATGCACCATCCACATTTTAAAGGTGCATGATGGCAATATTCTCAGATATGATTGAAGATTCTTTATAGGTTTTTATGGATGATTTCTCAGTCTATAGGAGTGATTTTGATCATTGCGCTGACAATTTGGCTAAAGTATTGCAGCGATGTGAAGACACACATCTTGTTTTAAATTGGAAAAATGTCATTACATGGCAACTGAAGGCATTTGTTAGGCCATCGTATCTCTCGTCGAGGCATTGAAGTAGACAAAGATAAAGTAGAAATCATTGAGAAATTACCTCCACCTACAAATGTGAAAGGTATTCGCAGTTTTCTTGGGCATGCGGGGTTTTACAGAAGATTTATTAGAGATTTCTAAAAAATTACAAGGCACTTATGATTATTGCTAGAACAGAATAGAAAATTCTTCTTTGACGATGCATGTCTGGATGCATTCATTCAATTAAAGAAGCAGCTAGTGAATGCACCCATTGTTGTTGCACCAGATTAGTCTCAACCTTTTGAAGTTATGTGCGATGCAAGCGACTTTGCTGTGGGTGCTGCTCTAGGACAATGCAAGGGAAAAATATTTCACGCCATCTATTATGCTAGCAAAAATCTTACAAAGGCTCAAAATAATTATACCACTATAGAGAAAGAATTGTTGGCTGTAGTCTCTGCTTTTGACAAGTTCCATTCTTATCTTATCAGAGCAAAAGTTATCGTATTTATTGATCACTCAGTGTTGAGATATCTTTTTGTGAAGAATAATGCAAAACCAACATTGAAATGCTGGATCTTACTGTTGCAAGAATTCAACATCGAGATAAAAGACTGCAAGGGTTCAGAAAATCCAAGTTACAAACCATTTGTCTCGATTGGAAATTGGCAGCGAATATGGAAACATACTTCAAATTGTCGACACATTCCAAGATGAGAAGTTATTTGTTGTAGCTACAACCCCTTGGTATGCGGATTTGGTTAATTATCTAGTGTGTGGAAAACTCCCATTGGGTGTCATAGGCCATAAAAAAAAGAAAGATTTCTTCGTGAAGTAGTGAAGTATCATTGGAACGAACTGTATTTATTCAAGTTATGCAATGACAACATTATTCGGCGTTGTATTCCAGAAGAGGAGATGCTTTCAATTCTGAAGCACGGTGGCATGCAAACTGTGCTAAAGTTCTCCAATCAGGATTCTACTGGCCTTCATTAATCAAAGACGCCCACAATTTTATGAATCAATGCGACATATGTCAACGCACTGGTTCTATATCCCGACGCAATGAAATGTTACAGCAGCCAATTATGGAGGTTGAATTGTTTGATGTTTGGGGTATGGATTTTATGGGACCATTTCCAAGTTCATTTGGAAATCTTTATATATTAGTAATTGTTGACTATGTCTCACAGTGGATTGAAGCTGTTGCAGTCCCAAAGGATGATGCAAAGACAGTGCTTAAATTTTTTCACAAGTATATACTCACCCGTTTTGGCACACCACAGGCATTGATTAGTGATCAGGGTACACACGTTCATTGCAACCAAGTGGCAACCGCACTGAAGAGATATGGAATTAATCATAGAATGGCCACTACTTATCATCCGCAAACTAATGGGCAAGTCGAAGTGTCAAATCAACAAATTAAAACCATACTTGAGAAGGTTGTGAACCCTTTGAGAAAAGATTGGTCTTCCAAAATGGATGACGCTTTATGGGCATTACGAACAGCATACAAAACTCCATTAGGGATGCCGTCATATCAATTGGTTTTTGTGAAAGCATGTCACTTGCCAGTTGAAATGGAACACAAAGTAATATGGGCAATTAAGCAAGTGAACATGGACTATGAAGTTGCTAGAAAGAAAACGCTATTGGATATCACTTAACTGGAGGAGAATAGGCGAAATGCCTATGAAAACACTACAATTTACAAGGAAAGGACCAAACGATGGCATGGCAAAATTATATTGCAACAACAATTTATAGCGGGTCAGCAAGTTTTATTATTCAATTCTAGACAAAAACTGCACCCAGGTAAATTGCGCTCACGTTGATCTGGACCTTTTGAAGTTGTCGAAGTATTTCCTCATGGTGCAATCACAACCAGAGATTTACATGATGGACACCAATTCAAAGTGAATGGTCAACAACTGAAACATTATCTTGGGAATATTGATTAAAAGAAGGCAGATACCATTAAATTGGTCAAACAATTTTAATTTTTTTTCTCTGCAATTTATTACTAGGTAATTTTAATTTATTTTTGCTTCTATTCAAGATTATTTTATTTTATTTTTTTATTTTTGTAGAACAATTAGGTACCATTGTCGACGCACTTGAGCTTTATTGTCAACATAGTTCGTACTATTGTACTGTCACTTTTGACTCAGCAAGAATAATGGTAGATCAGAAATTTAGGATCCCGTCGTTTGATCAAAAGTCACCTAGCCGTCTGATCTGTCTGAGCGGGCACAATCCTTATTGGAAGTAATTATTCCCACCAGCTTTATTTCCATTCAAAAAATCACGTCTTTCTATCTTCTTTCACTCACTATAAACCCCTCTTCATTGTGTCGACTATGAAATACCCAAGCAACCATTTTTATTCACTTTCTCTTCCCCAAGTTCGTAACTTTACACCTTTAAATCATCTTTACTCCACAAAACAAAAAAATATGGAAAGAACGAGAGGATCGGTCAAGAAAGCCACTAAGCCTGTTGGAGAACACTCATCCTCTACAACTGTAGTTTGAGAGTCAGAATCCTCCATGCCAACGGAGAAAAAAGAGTCGGTGATCTTTTTAATGAAAGTGGCCAAAGACCGATTTCAAAACATCTTAAAGCGAACTTCCACCCAGAACAGGGCATTCTCCTTCGCAACAGCAAGACTTGGGTAAACAAGTTTCCAGAACCATCTCTAAGTTGAAGTGGGAAACTTTCTACACGCATCCTAGAAGCTATTTTCCTTATTGGTACATGAGTTTTACGCTAACCTTTATGACCATGAGTTGGAGTTTATCTTTGTTCGAGAAGGTTTAATCCCATAGATTGCTACAAAAATTAATGAGTTGTACAACACTAAGGTGGATGTCGACGAACACTCCAAGTTTATTGAGGATACCACAGACGAAAAAAAGGACTTGTTGGTGTGGGATTTATGTGTCGAATGAGCATTGTGGACAAGTTCACATCAAAAGAATTATACGGTGCACCACCACTTCCTAACACTATAATGCAAAATCTGGTTTCATTTTGTCAACTACAAGTTATTGCCATCAACTCACAGCACCACAATCAACCTCGATAGAATGTGCCTCATACATTCTATTGTCAATGGCAGAAAGATTGATGTTGTAACACCCTTAACCCATATCCGTCGGTGGAACAGGGTCAGGGGTATTACCGGAGTTTATAGAACATTCTCATGCAATTTGTATTAAACATACTATTCATACTACAAATTTTTCTTATTGTCCCTTGAATAGGCCCTCGAGGCCCAAAACGAGTATTAGAATCAAACTGGGACTTAATCGGAACTTCTAAGAATTTTTCGCAAAATTACAAAATTTTTCTAGGGTATAGGGCTCACACGCCCGTGTGGTCTAAGGGACACGCCCGTGTGACCTTGGGACATGCCCGTGCTACAGGTCGTGTCAGATTTAGGGTGCTCTCTGACTTGCGCCACACGGCCATGCCACACGCCCATGTGCTAGGCCGTGTGGATAATTAATTTAATTTGAATTAGGTGCAGGTTTCACACGGCCAAGACACACGCTCGTGTTCTAGACCGTGTCTCCCACACGGCTGAGACACACGCCCGTGTCTCTGCCCGTGTGCTCAATTCTGAATATTATGTTTCTCGAATTTAAGGTGCATGGGACACACGGCCTAGTTACACGCACATGTACTCGGTCGTGTGTGCACGCCCGTGTGTCTACCCGTGTGGACAAAATGAAGCCATTTTTTAGCTTCATTTTCTCACCCAATTTTGCCAACAACCTACACCAATACTTGCATGAATATACCAGCCAAATCAAGCATTAAAGCCAAACCCAAATTAACATCTATCATGGCATAATATCACATGCAATTCATGTCTATAAGCATACTTTTAATGCATATACAAGATAAACATACTCCATTCATCCACACGTAACACATAAGTATTGAACATGAGATAACTTATAACATACCAAATTAAATCATTACTAGCCATTCCAATGGCTAGATTACAAAACATCGCTTACAAGTCAACATTTGGCCAAATAAGTCTATACCTGCCATTATACCAAAATGAGATTTCTAAGTATACCAAAAAGGAGATAGTGGATAGTGTGATTATGCTTTGATCGATCCTCCAACTTTCACGAGCTTACGAGCACTATAAAACAAGGGAAAACTAAACAGGGTAAGCATTTTCATACTTAGTAAGTTCGTATAACGGAAAATAAACTTACCAATTTTATTTATTCAAACTAGCATACATAAACATACATTTCATCCATTATAGGTAGTTCACCTAAACATATACACTTAATCAAACAAGTTAGTCACATAACATCATTTAAATATCAAGTAAACATAAATGAGCTCATTATATACAAACTACAATTAATTCCACATTTCCATATTTTGAGAGTCCTTTCCGTTGAACTAATGAAATTTCGATAGACATTTGGGTGATGTACATAAGGTATACATATGAATTATCCGTCAATTCGTATTCATTATTACCCATTAGACATAAGTCCAAGGAGCACACTCTCGAGCCACGTATTTTACAACAAGATTACCAGTCCAGGCTAAATCCCGATTTTCAACCGACATTCACCAGAGTCATTTAGGATTGCCAGTCCAAGCTGAATCCTATTAGTGACCTATGCTCTAAAGAGCTTAATTAGGGTTACCCGTCAGGGCTAAACCCAATCTATAATATATGCTCGAGAGGCTTAAATTCAGAATTACCCGTCTGGGCTAAATCCTATTTGTAACCTTTGCCATATTATACCTGTTTAAAAAAATCACCATAATCCATCAAATTTCAATATTCAACCGGGATATAATATTTTATCAATGTTTCCAACTTATAATTATTTCATTATGTATATCATCACATACATATTATCACAATCACACAATTCAATTGAAACATATCAACGTACCAAATTAAGTTACACGAACTTACCTTGACAGTTGTTCGGGTTTGAATTCCAACTAATCTGAAACTTTTTGTTTCCCTCATCTAGTTCCGTAGTTGGTCTTTCCAAGTCTATATAAGCAAATTTAATTATTAAATCATCACATTTTACATACATTTGCATCCTACTACATCCTAGGCAAAATTACTATTTTGCCCCTTCTCTTTTCAAAAATTCTAATTTCGTCCGTAGGCTCGGAAAATGAAATTCATGAAATCTAGTCCTCTTTCCAAGCCTAACCAAGATTTAATAACAATTTTTATAGCACACACATTTCACAAATTTTAGAATTTTCTATGGGTTTTACCACTTTTTCATTTTAGTCCCTAAATCAAGTTTCCATGAAAAATTACTTTGTAAAAGTTGTTTATCTACCAACTATCTTTCATTTTTTACCATAAATTTCAAATTTCCAGCATTTACATCCATGGAAAAGTTTCTACACTTTTTTATCTTTTCAAATAAATCCCATAAATAGAAAGATTAGGCTATCCCGATTCTAAAAATATAAAAATCATTAAAAACGGGACTTGATTTCATACCTTTCTAAACTTGAAAAGTTCTCTACCTCTCTCCTAGGGTTTTCATAAAAAATTAGGGAAGAAGATGAATAGAAAAGATGATAATTTCTTTTTATTTTTCTATCATCTTTTAATTTTGTTGATTTCTAATTTAGTCCCTAGTCATTTATAATTTTTCCATGGATGAGTCACCAAGAAAAATCTACATACTTTTTTTAATGGTCTAATTACCATATAAGGACCTCTAGTTTTGAATTCCATAGCTATTTAATTCTTATAGCTACTAGAATTCAACTTTCTCATTTTATGCAATTTAGTTCTTTACCTAATTAACCACACAATCGATAAAATTCTCGTATCAAAATTTTCACGTGACCTTCGTATCATAATACCAACCGTAAAATAAAATAAAATAAATTTTTATTTTTGGGCTCGAATTTGTGGTCACGAAACCACTTTTTCGATCTCACCAAAAATGGGCTGTTACAGATGTCGGTGCAATACTCCACTAAGAAATTGCTGACTACGCTGCACGGAAAATTGGAATTTTGGTTTTCCCATTGTTGGTGATGCTATTGTGCCAGCAGAAAGGGATTGTGCCTAGGTTATTGCCACCCACTCACAGCACCACAATCAACATCGATAGAATGTGCCTCATACATTCTATTGTCAAGGGCAGAAAGATTGATGTCGATGCAATACTCCACCAAGAAATTGCTGACTCTGCTGCACGGAAAATTGGAATTTTGGTTTTCCCATCGTTGGTGATGCTATTGTGCCAGCAGAAAGGGATTGTACCCTGTGATGATGATGAAGTCTTGGAAAATAAGGGTCCGATCAATGAAGCATCTATTGAAAGAATGACTCATGGAAAAGATATTTCGGCAATGAAGGAGGTAAAGACCAGCAAGACAAGGAAGGGCAAAACTAAGGCAGAGACCAAGGGAACGAACCTGATTGCAGAGACATCATTGTTGCGCAAAATGAAGGATATCGAAAAGTTGGCCAATTCCATCATCAATAAGCAGATCAGACTTGTCGCGACAATAAAGGATGTGGACAGATAACAAAATTTGTTCTACGCTTATATCAGGGCCTATAACAACTCTATTGTAGCCACATTACGTCAGTTATGCCCGACTCCACTCCCAAAATTTCAAGTGTTCCTACCTATTATCCGAGAGTATGAACCCTCCTCCGAGGAAGATGACATAGAGGACCAAGACAGATCAGTGGAATCCTCTCTCATTGTGCACGCCTCTGATGTTGAGAAAGAAGATGACTTAAGGGACGTTGAGGAGTGCATGCGATGGATTGATAGCCTGGTTAAGGGTGACTTCATTGCTGGTCAAGAAGCACCTGCTATTGAGGAGGAAGTTGACTGATACGATCCCTCTTCAGTGAGGAGTCGAGTCGTTGAAGTTTCTCGATTGTAAAACCTGAGAAGTATTGTTCTTACTTGATGTTGGAGTATAATCAGCTAAGTATGGGCTAAACAAAGGTTTGGAAGGGGTTTAGGGTGATGATTGGCTATGGTGCGGTCAAATACGGATTTGGCTAATTATAGATAGTAAATAAAGGTTGAATGGGTGAAGTGAAAAGATGAAGTTGATTCGGCTAACAAGGAAATATATTAACTTTGAAAATGGATAAGTCGAATAGATGGAATAGATTGATGGATTGAATCAGCTTAAGGCCAAGGAAGAACCAATACTATAGGGAGTATTGACCCGAACCTTATATGACACTTAAGATGGTGAAAAGGACCTTGACCCGCTAACTATAGGGAGTTAGGAACCAAAGGTATCAAATGGGTGACGCCACACTCGGTTTAGGAGTGATAAGTTCAAAAAGACAAGGATGACGCCACTAGCAAGCTAGATAAGTCAATCTTGAGTCTTAGACAAAATAAGGGATTTGAATAACTTGCAAATGTTATAAACATTCAAAAAAAATCAAAAAGTCTATACAAAATAAAAATAGCTAAGTATTTATAGCTATCTAACTATGCTAGCCAAATGGACAAATTACATTGCTTAAAGACTAAGTATTCGGCCATAAAGGAGCTGAATGTTCTAGAAATAAAACCATAAGTCTTCCATGTCCATGTTCAGCCTTTGGGGATGCCACAAGTCATCTTCATAATGAAGTAATTCAACTGAATGTATTTGGGAAGCATTGGGAGCTGAATGGGCATGTCTAGGTTCAGCCATAAGCTTAAATGAGCTCAATTAGTTAGCCTTGTTCAGTCGAATGGGTAGCTGATTAAATGGGTAGCTTGAATGGTCATTAGATGTGTGAACACCAAAACTTGAAAGGACACTTGAATGTGAATTCTTATAACCGAATGGTCTTCATGTGTGAATGGGGAATTCTATAAGTGTGAACATCTTCAAGGCTGCCTTAGGGAGATGTTTGGCCAGCTTGGGAACTTAATAGGTAGCTACTCCTTGACCGAATAGTTGCTTGGAGAAGCCAAACAACCAGGCACCATGCATTGTAGCCGGCCATGCATGAATCTCTCCATTCGTTGTAACCAGCCGTTCATGCACCTAGCATTAATCATCCTTCTTGAATTTGGATGCACCAAAATACAATGAACACATTAAAAGTAATGCTAAATTTGGTTGAACCAAAATAATAACATACTTTAGACACATTAATAAACATATAATTAAACTAAGACAAATTTAATATTGACTCATCAAGACACATTAATTCGGCCAGCTTAATTCATACTAAAAACATGTAATAAGTTGTAATGAACTAGTAAACTAACTAATGACCTGTAGCAAAATAAACTAATTAAATAAATACTCAGTTTATTCTAGTAATTAAGTATTTAAGTTGAAAAGAAGTTGGAATGAGCTCAAATGAGCTGATTTGAGCTGAACGAAGCTCAAGAAGCTGGAAGGGAGCTAAGGTCGACTTGCAAGAAATTGTAAGGAGTCTTCTTGGAGCTGGACCTAAATTCATCAAGGTGTTCAAGCTTTGTTTCATCCCAAATTCTAGTGACTAAGGCCAAAATGGCCTCTTTAAAGAGCTTAGCTCGAGCTCGGGTAATAGTGCCTTGGGGCAGCTCAAAGTGTTCCTTGCTCGAGCTTGGTGAGCTTCAGGGCGTGCTCGCATCACTGTGGAAGAAGAGGACGTCCGTGTTGAAGTTGTGAACGAGAAGGCCGAGGAAGAAAATACTGAGACAGAAGCTGCTGAGAAAGAATCTTTTGAGGACATTGTCAATGCATTTGAGTTTATGGGTGCAACTATTGATAATTTGGAGCGAGATAGAGCTAGACCGGCAGAAGCTGCAGAGGTAACCAGTGGGAAGCACCACAACTCATTGGTGATAGTGGTCTATACCGGACTACTCAAGGTGGCTCCTCCTACACAAGAAACAGCCGATGTTGCCGGGGCAATGCCAAAAACTGAGGAGTGATTCGAAGACCATGTGAAGCCCAAAGAAAAGAAAAAAAAGCGCTCCAAAGACAAAAAGTGAAAGAAGGAGGAGAAAAAGAGGGGGGAAGAAGAAACATCATACAGCCATATTGATGGCCGAGGAGGAGGAAGAAGAAACATCATGCAGCCACATTGATGGCTGAGGAATACTAGTTAGTTTATTTTAAGTTTTAGTTGTAGCACTCATGCATTTCATGTAGCTGTAATTTTCATTTTATTAGTGCACATTGTCGTTGCATTTTTATTGTCATTGCATTTTAATGTTAGTGCATTGGGGACAATGCAAACTTTAAGTTTGGGGGAATGCATATAGGTTTTGGGAATACACCCACATTTTAATTTTTTTTTGAAACATGCAAGGTTTATTCGTGGTTAATGCAAATGTGTTTGAAAATTTTTGTTACATTCGATGATTAATTCTTGAATCATGTAAACTATCAATGAATGAATTGGATAAATTTGACTGAGTGTTGTATCTTCAATTCTTTGATGAATGATTTAGGTTGCATTAGTAATGGATGACTAGTAGCATTCCTTGAATCTTGAATGAATCTGTTTTTTGCAGCTACTCAAATGTATATATAGTTATGAATAAGTAACACTCTGAAGTGGGTGCATTGTGAAATGTTAAAAGGGGAACACTCCAATGCAAGCGTTAGAAAAATGAATCTGGCCAAAGGCTATTGCTGTACAAGTGTGTGTCAGCGCAATTACGTACTCCCTAGGGGTTTATTGCACTCCATCATTACTTCTCAGGAACAAGGGTACAGTAATTCAACGATATCCCTTGTTCGCAAAAAAAAAGAATAAATAAAAAAAGAAAGAGAGAAAAACGTATACTGTACAATAAATGTTGTATTGGTAGATAAATTTAGGATTTAGAATATGATATTGGTTTTGATGAAGTTGCAATCTTATTCATTCATACTTCCGTATTGTCGATGCAATATTTTGTCATTTGAATGCGACTCATTCATTGGGATTTTAGGTGATTCAAGTTGTTAGAATGATCATTTGCCTTTGTGAATTCTTGTGTAGCCTTACTAGTTTTTGTTTTACTTGAGAACAAGTAAAAACTCAAGTTTGGGGGTGTGATAGTACTAGAAAGAACATATGTTTTCTCTCTACTTATTGGTTAATTTGTACCCATTTAGTTATCTTTACCACATATTTTAGCATTTTCAGTTCAGTAAATTGCACTTTATAACTCAGTGGATCTCAGCCTATTTATCCTTAATTTTGTCATGTTTTGGTATTGATGTCGCTGCATAAGTGTTTCCAGATTGTGCCCAGAATTGTCGTCGCACCTGATAGCTGTCCGGATAACAAAAAAAAAGTGTGAACAGTCTAGTCTGGTACAACTAACTTGTACGTACAGAGGCAGCATGAGTCTGATGAAAGGACATATGTGCTATTTGGATAAATATCAATATATTTACATGAAAAGGGGGAGAAGAGAGGAGGATCTTCTTCAACCTTTATTTTGAAGCTTTTTAGCTATGGCGGCTTAAATCTCCTACCGGTGAACCGACGTGAACGTGATGTAGGTTAGCTCTTGATGAGGAGCCGTGAGTGCGGCACAAGAGGGAGTTGAGAGATCAAGTCGAGATTTTCTAGGAATAGTGCTCTCCACTTGTTTCTTTTATATTTCTTTTCTAAACAATGGTGATTACTTTCTATTTCATGTTCGTATGGAAGTACACATAATTTCTGGGTTAAATGTTATTTTATTCAACCTTGCTTCTACTATTTAATCTCTGAGTTTGAATGTTTTTAGCATGGAAATGTTATTGCGGTCACTGACATTGGAAAGTGCAGCAACAGTTCAAGTTAACAAGCATGACAATAGAAGTTGCTTGAGGATTAGAGGAATTTAATCCACTTGTTCTTAATAGTGCTCCATTGCCACCATCGGAAGGTGTGGTTAATGTGCATGTTTAATACTTAGATTAAATATAGAAGTTAAGCTTGGTAAGATATTCATTGTAGTTTAATGCATCGACAATCACCTATCCTTTTTACCTTGTGAGCACTTAGTATTCTATTGAATATTCACGTTGGGGATCCTAGTTTCTCACTATTATATTTTATCTTATTATTTTCAAGTTATTGCTTCGACAACTACTCTCACAATTTATCTCATTTTATCTATTTATTGCACTGACATTGATAGACAAAAGACAACCATCCTCGTGGGATCGATATCCGACAGACTCATATTTGTCTACTATACTTGCATTGACAGTGTACGCTTGTACATTATTGCTATGACGTTAAACAGCCGACCACTCTATAATTTTGTTATTGGACCAATCGAGAGTTCTGTGTTGTTCATTGTTTTGATTGAAAGGTTATTAATGTAAGTTCCATCGTTATTCTTCTGTTTCTGTTTGATTTCATTTGTTCTCGTCGAGGTTAGTTATTATTGCCAGTCGTTATGAACTTTCCGTTAATTATTCAATTGGCTTTCTTGTTAGGTGAATATCTTAAGAGTAACGTTCCTCCAACACATTAGGGTTGAATAATTGATGTTCTTTCTTCAGTAAGCGAATGGTTTTGTTTTGGGGTTTTATTTGCGTTGAAGTTTTCAATGTAGTTCAGTTTGAAGGCTAATTAGTGTTTGGTTTGATTATTTCGTCTGAATAGTCAATTGATTGTTGTTTTTAAGTTCCAGAATCTTTTTTGTTGCTTCTATGTTGTATCTATATCATGTGTGTAATGAAAATCGAGAATTCTGCGAACGGTAAAAGCCAAAATTCATGGCTGTCAATACCACATGGTCGTGTGTGTGTCAGGCCGTCTGGTAGGCTGTACTAGAGACTATTTTGGAATTAGAGTCATACGGGCATGTGTCTAGGCCGTGTGAGAGACTTTTTGGGTTTTAAGTCACACGTACGTGTGCTAGACCGTGTAACTCTCTATTTTGAGTCACACGGTCGTGTGCTAAGTCGTGTGATAGATCATGTGCGACACTGAATGGGCCATACGGGAATATACCAGGCCGTGTGGGCTAAAAATCGGAATGTTTCCCTAAGGGTTGTAAACGTCATTCTAATCGAACATAGGCCTACCGTAGGGTACATGTGATCTGAATTAGGCTACATAATTTGATATATGATCATCTGATAATGAATAATCTGTTAATTGTACTTATATTTGATGTGATATCTGTTAATTGAGTCTGATCTGTATTATCTGGATATGATCTAAATAGGGATAATTCTATATACATTACTGGTATTTGATAATTCTATATCTGCATTGGCTTGGGATCTATGTAAAGGAGGAAGTGCGAGCAGTTTAAAAATTTATCGTTTCTAGTGGCTAAGCCACTATATATATATATATATATATATATATGATTATGACGATCTATCGTATTCTGATCTGGCAGCTAGACTACAAATATTTTGAAACGTGACATATTGTCACTATGCGGTGTGTAGGGATGTACGAAGATAGTGTGTAAAGGATGAAGGGTAGTGTAACATCCTGGAAAGGGCCTATGCATTTTCGGTTTAATTGTACGAAATGACAAGTTTTAAGTATTATGAATAAATTTTTGATATTTTTGGAAACTCAGAAATGTATGAAAATAAATTGGAAATGGACATTTTTGGAAACCTGGAAATGTAAGGAAATGGTTCAAAAATGGAAAGTGAACATTTCTAGAAACTTGGAAATGTAAGAAAATGGCAAGTATACAGAGCCGATCGAAAATTTTAGGAAACTTAGAAATGACCTAGAAATGTTGAATTTTAAAGTTTAAAATAGGAAATTAGGGCAAGGAGGCCTTAAAAGAAAAAGTTGGTAAGATTTGACACACAAACAGGCTTGGAAAAGTGGCCTGAAGGTGTCACTTAGGGCCTATGGAAATGGCGCCATGTGCAAGAGGAATGGGCCTGGGTTCGAGTCACTTGGGAAGCAAATAAATAAGGTTTTATTTTGGCTTCCAGAAGGCTGAGGTGGACGGCACATGCTTCTAGAAAAGGAGGTGTTTTATTTTCAGAAATATGTGATTAATAAGGTGATAATAAAGGATTTTTATTGGATTATTTTTTGAAGAGATAATAGATGGATAAATATGGATTTATTTCTTTTATTTGATAGATAAGGAAGAGATAAAAGAGGATTATTATTAGTATTATTTTTATTAAGAGATAAGAGATAATAAAGGATATTTCTTTAATTATTTTAAATTAAAGAGATAAAGCTATCAAATAAAGAAGAGTGGTGGCCAAGTAAGGGACTCTAGCCTAGTAAATTTGGCTATAAAAGGAAAAGAGAGGCCATTCATTCATTCACTTTTCCTTTGCCGAATTTCTTAAGCAAATTCTCCTCTCTGTCGAATTCTCTCTGTCATTGTTCTTCTTTCTCTTTTCAATTCTTCACAAAGTCGAAAGCAGAATCCCCCTAGTCTTGCCGAATTTTCCTAAGTTTTATATCTTCCTCTTCTTTCTTTGAAAAACCAAAAATCCTCTACTGTTCATCAAGAAGCCGAAATTTTAATCCACATCAAGGCCATAGCCGAATATTATTAAAGGCTCAAGCAAGGATTGTCGATTCCTAAAGTAAGGAGATCTTTCGGGATTTACCAAGTGTCGACTACAAGGAAGGAGAAGTTCTTTTCCCGAAGGTACACCATAAGCCGCGTGTTCCCTAGTTATTCGGTGAATTTCGGGATTTAAGAATCTAAGGTAAGTCATATTTAACATACGGCTAAGGGTTATTTGTTGTGAATAAATGTTAGAATTTGATCTAACATGAAGTTATAGGGATTTCGACAGAGGGATACAAGGATTTCGGGATTTGAGAATTTTAAGGTAAGTTTTAAGAATACTAATCCTACTAGGATTTGGATTTATGGCCGAATGGCTTTTTATTTAAGTAGTAAGTGATTAATCAAATGTAGGAATTTGAGATCTAAGGCAGTAGATCAGATTTCGGGATTTCAAGGAATTCGTTAAGCAAATCGGGTGTGTACCCTACCCTAAGTTTTGATAGGTTCATGGCTATGTTTAAATTAAATGTATTATTAAGAATGTGTGTACTCCACACTACTTTGTAATATGAATTATGGTTGCATGTATTAAAATATATGTTAATGAAAATATGAGCATGGCTAAGGTACCATGTTAAGGTACTAAGTACTCAGGTACGTCTCCTACTTCTACTAGGAATATGAAATATGTTATTCATAACATGAGAATATGATAAGAATGTGAACTATGGTATATTATGCATATTAATGTTTATGGGGCATATGGTTGTATATTGAAAGGGGAAGTGAAAAGTGGTGATTTAAGACCACAGTAATCTGAAAAGTGGTGACTTACGACCACAGTAATCTGAAAAGTGGTGACTTACAACCACAGTAATCTGAAAAGTGGTGATCTAAGACCACAGTAATCTGAAAAGTGGTTTCCCAAAACCACAGATGCGGAGCCTTAAGCCCGCAAATTGGTGTGTAGCGGAAGGAGGGTCGACTTAGTAGTCCCCACGGTGTGTTTGGCAGGTACGGGGGTGTGTAGCGGATGGACAATTAGGTTTGGGTTTGGGAATGCATCATTAATTGTATTCTATGATTTGAATGTGTATCATTTGTATGCCTAATTCTATTATGACTTAGTGTTGTGTACACATTGAGTCTGTTGACTCACCCCGTTGGGGAATATTTTTCAGGTGATGAGCAGTAATGGACCGGATCGGCAGGAGCTTAAAGGTGGCCATGCATAGCAAGAAATTTATGATTTGGACTTTCAATTTATTTTAAGTGTTTTAAGTTTTACTTTGGGATCATTGATATAATAAGGCCATTGTGGTTTACTTTATTTTTCTTTTATTTATTATGTTTATGGATTTTTATCAATTAAAGTTTAAGTAAATTCCTTTTAAAATTAACTCTAAATGTTTTATCACCTTAAATAAATGGGTTTTAACATTAGATGAATTTGTTTTCAACTCAAGCCCAACCCAAACAATATTTTTTTTTTAAGTCACACAAGTTTTTCTCTAAGTAACAAAAGAATTTTGAAACCGGTTTACTTGAGGAACATACCAAATCTGGTCAAAGCTCGTGGGCCGGGTTTGGGGTGTTTCAGGTAGGATTTTGCATCTGTATTTGACATGTTCTGTATTTGTAATTGATATGTTCTGTATCCGATTTTGATTCAGATATCTGACCGAATAAAGATCTGGAAGTATGATTGAGATTGTTTTTACTCATGTGGTTACATAAGTTACACACTAAGCCGTTAGCTCATTTAGACTGTTTTTTGAATTTTAGGTAACCCTCAAACTTAAGTGGGTTGGCATATCGGGAGCTCGGTCATTCCTCTTAATGATTTTATCATGTTATCTGGAATTACAGTGTTACTAATTTTTGGGATTGTTATTTTTTTAAGACTGGATTTTATGTTTTGCTTATTATCGTTTAAATGTTTTTGGATCGCTTGAATTCTTGATTATTAAAAGTTGGATTCTTCATAAGTAGTTTAATGTAACTCTCCAGATTTAGCTATAGTGTTTAGGCCGGGTTTGGAGTGTTACAACCTCTATTATCAACCCTTTTAAATTTGCTTCTAACATTAAAGTTGAAAATTGTCGCTTTTGAAAAGTTTGATAGTGTTTAATATTACTATTAAAAATTGCTTTTGTAAAAATAAAATGTCCATTTTAAAATGATATTATAAAATAGAAGATATATTAATCTTCTTTAACGAGGCAATGAAAATCACATTTACAAAAGCCAAAAGCTAAAAAAAAATAGTTTTTAAGCTTAGGTTAAAATCCATATTTAAAAACGTGGTTTTGTTTGAAAAATTTATTGTTTAATTATTATTTATTTGAAATCATTATTCAAAATCATTATTTTTGGTTTGTGATTATTAAAAATTTAGGTTTATTGGGATATTTTGATGGATAGAAAAACTAAAGTATTCAAATTAAAAAAACAGGAGGGGAGTAATTTGAATAAGTCTAGATGGTAGAGGGCATTATCGTCAGAAAAAACTCCAGCCCAGCCTCCGTCCGTAGTTTAAGGAAGGGCATTGATGGCATTATACCCAAAATGCCACAATCTCTTTTTAGTTTGTATTTCATGGAGATGTAAATTAAACTTGAAGAAAACAAAGATCCCTCTCCCGAAGAGATTTCCGTCTCTTTCTGCGCAAGAACCTTGTCAGGCGCGTCCTCTCCACGCTCTTCAACGTCTTCAGTCACTTCTATACACGCCTATCCTTTTCTTCTCCTTCTTCTTCTTCTTCTTCTTCTTCCCTCTCTCTCTGTCTATTTCTGCTTTCAAAGGGTTTTAGTAGGTGCTTTCCCTTTTACTTAAACCCTACCTAGGGTTTTCACAAACTCCCAATTCAACTTCTTTTTCCTTTAATTACCCTGCAATTTTCCACCAATCAACAACTATGATTCAAAATACCAAGAAACAGAAAAAGGGTTCAATTAGTGAGGAAGATATCTCTACTCTTTTACAAAGGTCCCGCCTCCTTTTATTCGGTTTTCCTTTATTTTCATTACTTTTTATCTTGACTTCGTTCTGTTTTGCTAATATTAGGGTTCTTTTTTTATATTATTTTTGGTGTGGGCAGGTATACAGCAACTACTGTTTTGGCACTGTTGCAAGAAGTGGCGCAATTTCCTGGTGTAAAGTTGGATTGGAATGCTTTAGTCAAGAAGACTTCTACTGGCATTTCGAATGCGAGAGAGTACCAGATGTTGTGGCGCCATTTGGCCTACAGAGACGTTTTGCTTGAAAAATTGGAAGATGGGGCTGATCCCTTGGTCAGTTTTCTAGTTTTGTGTTTTTCTTTGGTATAATATGTTGCAATCTTTTGGCAATGTCTAATTTAAAATATTTGTTGAAGTTGTTTAGCTACTGCCTTATATGATGTCTGTTGAAATGTAGTTTGGCAATTGCTGTTAAAAGAAAACCCTTCCTTAAATTAATATACTATTTCAATATGATGTAAATCTTTTCTGTGTATTGGAATACTTTTCCTTAATTGAGGGTGTATATCCTTCCAGATATTCTAACTTATAACCTGCCAATCTGCTATAGTCTTGGTTTGACTTTGGATTTGGGAGATCTTATAATATTTTGTCCACTGATCCAAGGGCTAAAGTTGTGGTTGCTAATTTATAAATTAGTCCTTTTGGTTGAAGGACAAGTGTTCTTGATAGTTTTTATGGCTCTAGTCCGGTTATTTAACTTCTTATTTTGCAGGATGATGACAGCGACTTAGAATATGAATTGGAACCTTGCCCTTCTGTTAGTATTGAAACTTCAGCAGAGGCTGCTGCATGTGTGAAGGTAAGTAAATTATTTGTTAGTCCCATAAAACTATCGTTTTACCTTTTAGGATGGAAAAAGTAATGGTAGTTTAGAAACCATAGATGACATGTTAGAAAGTTAATACCAAAGATAGTATCTCTTGCCAGTAACATAGTTGGTTCTGCTTCTAATGGTTGGAATATTAGGAAAGTATGGATCGACTAAGTGATATTAGTAGAAGATACTTTTGACCAAATCTAGTTAATAGGTAACCCGTAATCTCAATGAAAGATAAATAGTTTTGGCTGTCTGACTACCTTCTCTTCCAATTTTCCATACTGGTTTTATCTGTTGCTCATTTCATTTCCATGCAAGTAAAATCAGATGGTTAATCTTGTCAGGTACTGATTGCTTCTGGTTTGCCAAATGACTCAAGTCTTGCAAATAGCTCAATGGTGGATGCTCCATTAACAATAAATATACCTAATGCGAGGTCATTTAGAGTGTCTTCAGAAAATTTGCAGCCCACTTGCTCAATGCCAGGGACGAACATTACTGTTCCAGTTTCTGTTCAGAAAAAGATTCTACCTTCAGTGACATCGGCTGAAATAATGGAAGGAAATGGACCAGCTGGTGCAAACCTGCCTGCTCGCAGGAAAAGAAAACCTTGGTCAGAAGCAGAGGATTTGGAACTTATTGCTGCTGTGCAGAAATGCGGTGTTGGGAATTGGGCAAACATCTTACGAGGAGACTTCAAGGGAGATAGGACTGCTTCACAGTTGGCTCAGGTTTAACTAAACTGACTTGTTCATTTTATATATGTGTCCTTCAATCTCATCAATCCTGCTATTTATGCATTATATAGATGCAAATGCACTAGTCCTTTTGTATACGGCTGCAATTAAATTCACTGAAGGTATAATATAGTCTAGTTATGTATGTGTTGCTTGAGGGCTGGGAGTTATTAGAATTCAATTAAAGCATCTAGTAGATGTGAAAGTAGTAGATTCACTGAGCTCTTCTGCTGTTTTATGCTAAATTGGATCTTCTTAGGATGTGAAAGTTATGTTTTGGTTGATTGTGTAAGTATGTATGGAGCATGTGATAGAAAAAACTTAATTGCTCTCATTTTTAGTACATATGTTTTTTCTCTCTTAAGTTTTGTATTATGATTTGCTTGTGTGGCTGTGTTGCTTCTTGGAACATTAATGATAAATAGAACAAGATATAAGTGTATTTTTCTCCTCACTTAAGTTTGGTATGATGCTTTCTCCTCTCTATCATTTATCTTTTGACCCAAGAAAAACTTTTGTATTGGTTCTGGAATATTCATGATATATAGAACAATTTATATGTATATCTCTTCAAAGAAAATTTATAAAAAAAAAAAAAAAGAATTTATGGGAAAATTTGAAGATTTTTTCTGTTTAGTTTTTGCCAAAAAAATTTATGATTCTAATAATTTATCTTGATAACTTATTTTGGAACTAATATTCATTTCTCAAGTTAGAAAGTTGTTTTTCTTGTCATTTATATTTTTTTCTATTTGAATTTTTGTATCACAATGTCACTACAGTAAGATTGTTTATTTCAACGGAATAATATACAAAGTCAAAAGATCTCATTGACTACAAAAATAGATTTATGGCTACACAAACCATTGAGGATAGTTCTAGATCTGGTCCAAGCCGAATGGTTCTAGGGGATGTTTTGCAACTTTTGAATTTGAAATATCATAGAGTAGCCCCTTTTCCCCTGGATAGTGAACAACTTAGATGCTTTGTCGATACAGAATTTAAAGCCTATTCTGGAAATTGGTAAAAACTGACGGATGTAATTTATTTTTGGCATTTGTGTTTCTATATTTTACGAACAATTAGCTTCTTCTTTGGTGAATATTATCTAGTTATTGTAGAATAACAATCCGTTGTTTATCAATTCCGGTCATGATGTCTGGGTTTGCCCAGCTTTTCCGGGTTCAAATCCCGGCAACGGAATTTTTTTCAATTATGTATTTTATAACTTCTTTAGAAAAAGGATCAAATCTGTGAATCTTTGATTAGATGGGTATAAGTTGGTCGTGCAGATTAAGGCTCCACAAAAGAATGGATTTTTCTCTGCTTCTCCACAAGCTAATTGTGGCAATTTTGTTCTAATATTTGCAGAGGTGGACTGTTATTAAGAAGCGATGTGGCAACTTAAATGTGGAAGGAAACTCAGCAATTCCCCAGCTTTCTGAGGCACAGTTGGCAACTCGTAGTGCCTTGTCCTTAGCCCTTGATATGCCAGATAAAAATTTAACTGCGGCTTGTACAAATAACCCTGGTAATCTTCTCCATCTAATGCTATTTTCAGTTTTTCGAAGTGTTTGATGTGGCAACATTCTTTTCAGCAAGTGAAAATTGTGAAGTGATGAACTTATGAGAACCTTCATTTCTCACACCAGCTTTTTTTGAAAATGGGAGGTCGTTCTCTTTCTAATAAACTGACTCTTGGCTACTGGACCAGGTTTGAAGATCATGTCCAGCTCTGCACCTCCAACTGCTGGTGGTGAAGCTTCTGTTCGAGCCCAAAGCCAGGTCCAACAAGGTCCCCTTGCTTCTGTTGAAGCCCAAATTCAGTCTCAACAAGGCCCTATTGCTTCTGTCTCATCCCGTAATCGATCTCAAGAGGGTCCTATTACTTCTGCATCTCCCCAAAATCCATCCCAGCAAGGTCCTGTTGCTTCAGTCCAAGTCCCAAATCAGTCTCAACAAGGTTCCATGCCTACAAAAACCTCCCCCAGGGGATCATCTGGTTCCACTTTGAAATCTCGGGTTACCTTAAAAAAGGCCCCAGCAAAACCTTTTTCCACCACAGGTTCG
This sequence comes from Gossypium australe, assembly GCA_005393395.2. Taxonomy (NCBI): domain Eukaryota; kingdom Viridiplantae; phylum Streptophyta; class Magnoliopsida; order Malvales; family Malvaceae; genus Gossypium; species Gossypium australe. The sequence continues at coordinate 61,054,452 of CM016614.1, read as the reverse complement.
ATCCTAGATGCCACTGCAGTTGCTGCTGGGGCCCGCATTGGTAGCCCAGAGGCTGCTGCATCACTGCTGAAGGCTGCTCAATCCAAAAATGCTATTCATATTATGACTACTGGTGGCTCTTCTGTTAAACCTGTCATACCAAGTGGAACCTCTTCCCAATATGTTTGTACTGGCATAACAGCTGAAGCACACTCTTCTCCTGTTGCATCTTCTACCTTGCATCCTGGTTCAGTAAAACCTGCAACGCAGAGAGTTGAGCATACTTCATCTGTTTCTTTGTCAATAAATGCACCAATGCAGCAGTGTAATGCTGTTACATCTGGTACAGCCTTTGAAGTTTTTCGAAAGGAAGATCTAGAGATCAAGGGTTCTGTGTCAGACAGTTTGCCCAAAGAGCAGGTACGGGAAAATAGAGCATATGTTTCAAAAAATGAACGAGGTGAGGAAGTTAAAGAACATAAAGAAGCCTTGACAAACCCAGGATCTGAGTTGAACAATATTGAGGCTGTAGCTGAACATCCTAACGAGAAATTAATGGTTGATGGTGATCAAGTAGGTGTCAAAGCAAACCTGGTCGAAGAGAGTGTAAATGCCAGTGATAGTAAGGATTGCTTATTGGTTAAGAAAAACACAACTCAGCCTACAGCTGAAGAGAGTTGCAGGAATCATAGCATGACTGAGATGCCGGCTAAAGCCGGCTCTTTAAGTGATGGATGCGCGAAGAGTCTTGAAGTTTTGAGCACAGCAGAAACTGGCCGAGCTACATAGCGAGACATGGCATCTTGTTTATACTAATACATTTATCCATTAAGGTTTTTTATCCTGCCATTTTAGAAAATATATATTGTAGATTTATTTGGAAAATGAATCTCGTGAAAAAGAAATTGCATTCCACACCAGTGTAACTCCTTCGGTAGTTGTTGTAGAAGATAATTGTGTACTCTTTTTGTGTCACAAATCATTCATAAGCGGGATTCAATTCAAGACTTCTCCAACATTTGGATTAAAATAGTTGAAGATATAACAATCTTTTGCCTCATCGCTTTCATACAATTATGTGGTAAATCTTGGAAACATCTGTTACTTGTACACTAGAAACATGAAGGACTAGACTAGAAAGTAATCAACCTAAAAGAATTGTAGTGAGAAGTAGCTGTAAGAGGCAAGAGTCTATCCTGAAGGTTCTTTAGGTTATATTATGTAACTGAGCTGTTTGTGCAATGATTTCTTTGTCTTCCTTCTGTTCTTAAACTTTATTCCGAATAAGAAAGATTGCAGAGGAATTCGAGGCTGCCAGGATTTTGACTGGAACTGTAAAGATGTTGAGGAGCTGAGTTCTTTCTCCAAATCTGCTGTTATTTTCTCGACTTCCTGCTTGAGTTGCCCCGCACGAGTGAAGCCTGCATTCAGTTCATCGCCAACTTTTTTGATTTCCTGTTTCATGTTGAGAACCTCACCTTGAAACTTGGCAGCCTGATATTCACTGATCCCAGTTTCTCTACCAGGATTGGTCGCATTGGTAACTCTTGCTATCTCATCTTGGAAGTTGCACAACGAGAAATGTCTATCTTGGACTTCGTCTTTCAACACTTCATTGTTTTCCAACCATAATGTTAATTCAGTTTTTATTTCTCTCAAGTGAGAAATGATGGGGCGTGTTTCCGATTTCATCTTTCCTCCGCTTCCTTCTTGATGAATCTTTTCTCTCAACTTTGATAACTCTGCTTTCAAGTCCTTGACTGAAGTTTGATATTTCTGTATCTGATGAATTGATGTGCTGAACCTCAACCAGAACTCCAGGTTTTCTTCCAACAAGTCATCAATACCTGATCTGATTTAATCTTCTATTTCTGAAACAGCATCGGATTTTACCTGTTCTCCCATTTTCTTTGCAGATTCTTTGAATCTTCCTTGTGCAGTTTGTTCAACTACTGTTTCATCGGTTTCCTCATCTATTGGCGATGGGTGAATGAACTCTGAAAGGTTAGATTCTGGGCTTGTGCTTCTCTGAGTTCCTTCATGTTCTACCAACTCCCCATCCATGTTATATTCATCAACAGAACATAATCTTTGACGTAATGAATGGATCTCTTGATCTCTCACGACAACTGCATACTTGAGTTCCTTTATCCGCAATGCCATTTGAAAGAAACCGTCGCGGTTTTTCTTGTCTACATTATTAAGCTTCTTTCTTAGCTCCTTATAATTCTTAAGTACAGATGAGTACTCGTCTCGTAAAATCTTTTCCCTGTCATTCTGTCCTTTCAAGTATAGTTGCCTCCAGTTTGGTTGCTGTTCTTCATCACTCTCGAGTTCCTCCAGCTCAGTATCAGGGACAATGCTCTCCGTCTTGGGCAAGTATTCCTTCTCAGCTTTGTTTTTACACTCCTGTTCCTGACCCTTTTCCGAATCACCATCAGCCTTATTATAGCTTGATTCATCATCAACATTGTTTTCTCCTTCAGCTGAAACATTTTTGTCCTCTTCCAATTTAGCTCCTGTGTCTTTTAATGGTGAACTATGATCAGGAGCTGGCAGAATTTCATGTTCTTCGGTTCCCCTGTCAGCTTTGGCATCCAATCCGATGGCCTCGAGCTCGTGCAACTTAACTGATAAATGATTAACATTACGGATTGCTTCAGTGAAATGAGTTTTGAGGCTGTTATTTTGGTCTAAAACTGTTTTTACGAGGTCTTTAACTCTACTTAGTTCCCCTTCCAACTCGTCTATCCTCTTTTTCATGGCATCTGAACCTTCGATCAGTGCTTCCTTGTCTTCTTCCAGGGTCGTAACCTGTTCCTGGAGCTCATCTGCTTCTGATTTCAACCTCTTTACCAAAGCTTTTTCGGAAAAGATGGCAGCTTCCAAAAGAATAACTCTTTTCACAAGGTCATCAATTTTCTTAACAAGCTCCGGCAGCGTAAGAGATTCATTCAATTCTACTTGAAGTTTTTCTTCGATCTCCTTTTGCAGTGCTTCCAAATCTTGGCTCTCGTTTTCTTCATTGTCGATATTGTGGGCCATGCTGTCAAGCTCCGTAGTTGAGCTAATGTGCTTATGCTTCTCTTGCTGATCTGATGCTTCCGTATTTTCTCTCTGGTTTGCTTCATTGTCAATATCGTAGGCCATATTATCAAGCTCTGCAGTTGAACTCACACGCTTATGCTTCTCTTGCTGATTGGTTTGTGGGGAGTTAAACTTATTCCTGAGAGCTTCGAACTTGTGATTTATGTGCTTAATCCTTCTGGATTCTGCTCTTGCCACTTTTGACGACAGCTCATGTTTTTCTTTCAACGTATTCAAGGACTCTTGGCACGATTTAAGGGCTCGATTTGCCATTAGACTCCGACCTTCGTTGTTGTCAATAACAGATCCGATTCCAAACTCATCCTGTGAATCACAAACTCTCTTTTGCTTTTCGGTTATCTGGTCTTCGATTTCCTTAAACTTTTTATATCCATACTCATATGAACTCTTCATAAACTCCCTTTCAGTTTGCAATGCTAACATTTCCTTCTGAAGCTTATCTATTTCCTCCAATGCCTCATCTTTGTTCAGCCCTGAAGTTTGGAACCTGACAGCTTTCTTCAGTTGTCCCTCCTTCGACAAGAACATAGACCGGTTCCTGAAATCTTTCTTTAGAGTTTGACCTTTTGGGAGGCGTGGTTTGTTGGAATGGATGGAAGAAGTTGATGTTTGGTTGAAATTGTCATCATCTTCGTCTTCCATGGCATATGGAACTCGATCAGGGAATACAGAAGCAATGGTGCGATTGGCACTTTGCAGGTCTTTTGATAAGTGATCGAACTTTTCAGCTAACGAGCGGTAAGATTGAAAAATTTCTTCAAGGGTGCTTACGAGTTCTGCTCTCTTGCTATAATACATTTCTACCCTCTGTGCAACGGAGTCTCCATTATTATCAATAATTTCCAACATATTACTGACCATCTCCTCCGCATCTGTAATTTTCCAAGTATCAATGTTTAACTGTCACTCTCTATGTCCAAAAACAAGCATGTTCAATTTTTTTTGCAACATGAACACATCTCATGGCCATTAACTACTATAACATAATCAATGTTTTGGAACATGCATAAACAACCACAAAAATCAGTCTGTTTATGATATTTGCATGTAAAAAAAATAAAGAAGGAAATCCTTGAAACAAAAAATTGAATGTGTTGAAAAAAAACCAGTTTACCTTGAAGGTTTTGTTCAAGCCATTTAGACTGCTTTGTCCTGATGTGGCTTGCCCACCACCATGAATATGCATTGCTTGCAGCTCTCTGCAACATGTTTTTTGGTGGTGGTGGTTATGAGTCTAAGAAATGTAAAGATCCCATTGACAAAGGTAATGGGCACGAAAGTGAATTTTTGCAGCAAACGGGAGGGGGGGGGGAGGGGGGGGATTAGAGATGATGACCCGGGATATGTGTTGAATCTTTTTGACAAAGCTGAAAGTTAGGGGAGTAACAATGTCCAAATGTCACTGTGTCAAACTGTTCTTCATTTTGCCAAGTTTAGGGGTTTCCTATAATAAGGAAACTAACCATCTTAATGTGAAATTAACCTAACATGTGCACATTTAGTATGTCACCCTTACATATAACCATACTAGTTCAATGGGTTAGTTTGTTTACACAAATAAAGTTCAAATGTGAACTATTTTAAGTGCTAAATTGTAATATATATATGTATATATATATATATATATATATATATATATATAATGAGCAATGTCAATTAACTTTTATTTATTCAAATTTGTATACCAAAGAGTAAAAAGCATAGCTTTTTTTTTCAAAAAGTTATGTTATCCAAAATCATAATTTAAAAAATATATATTTGGTAAAAGTATCATGGAGATCCTTGTACTAAGAGTCGGATTATATTTTAACCCCTCTACTAAAAAATAGACAAATTAGTCTCTATATATTAGATCAAAGAGCAAATCGATTCTTTTGTTAAAATTTTTATCTGTTTTTACTATTAAAAATTGGTTCCTATACTTTAGCATAATGTACATGTGGTACGTCAAGCGTCACTATTTGATTATTTTGTCAACCACATAATTTTTGACAGTACAAAGAGATAGAATTTTTAACAAAACGACTGATTTACTTTCTGATTTAACATATATAGGCTAGTTTCTCCATTTTTTAGTAAAGAAGATAAAATGCAATCTGACTTCTAATACAAGGGCCTTTGTGGTACTTTTACTAAAGTATATTTATGTGTATTCAATTATAAATAAAAAAATCATATATATTATTTAAAAAAATGTATCGAAGCAAAAATTAGAAATTTTGAGATTTGAGCTAATTCTTTTGAGTTTCAAAACATTTTTTAAATTATATTCAAAGAGGTTCTCATTTTTAAATTAAGTTTTAAATATAATTTTCTTATCAATAATAATAAGGTTTTCAATAATAAACAATTAATTTCCATTTTTAATTTCTAATATCATGTTTTTATGTAATTACATAATTATTTTAATCTTTATGAATTTTTAAAAAAATTTTACATATGAATGGACACAAACATTTTTATAAATATAGTTTATTATATTTATTTGAATATTAATAAAGTAAATGTTTCACATACATTATTAGAATAAAAACTTATAAAAAATTATATAATATATATATATATATTATATATTATAAAAGAACATACGGGAGCATATATGAAAACATTAAATTTTGGAATAGTTCTTTGAGTTCCAAAATATTTCCTTAGTTATTAGTGTATAATTATGTGACTCACCATTAACTTAATTTAATTATATTATATATTTTAATTTAATCACATTACATAATAATTAATTTAATTATCATATTATATATTTGACACCCTAAACTCGGCTTAAACGTTATGATCGAATTTAGCATGTCACATCAAAAGGTTGTTTAAAAGCTATGCGTTCGGTAAAAACTTTGTATCCTTTTTGAAACTCCGAATCTCGTTGTTTGTTGGTAAAAGCAAGATTTGCTTAATGTGTACTCTTGTAAAGATGTTATTATTTTAGAAAACTATGTTTGTTGTGAAAATCGGACTTGAAAAGTTGCGGAAACGTGACATTTTGAAAACGGTTGTGAATATTTGCAAAACCTGTGATTAACTAATTAACAATTCATAATTAACAGGACTACCAAATGAAAGTTTAAAAAGAAATTCCCAAAGGCCGTATTACAACAAATATTAACCCAAATAAAGAAAATAATATAAAATAAGTTAAATTCAAAATTACCAAGTGTCGTTAGAAAAAAAATCCGACGTATGGCCACCTCCGAGCCCTCTGCAGCTCTAAATCCTCTAACGCTGGGGATTACCTGCATGGTTAAAAGAAAGGGGTGAGTTACGAGAACCCAGTGTGTAATCCCCTATAACGGTCACTATCTGGGCTTGAGCCCTTACGGTATCGATCTGGGCCTAAGCCCTATAATCATGATAATGCAAACAAAAATGCAGCCCAACCCAATCCAACCATCACAACACTCGTACCAACCAATCGCACCATGTGGGGATCAAGTCAACCCACCCCGCCAAACGCACTAATATTGCAGTCAAGCTACTAATCACGGTATATGTGGCTGAGCCACCAAAACGATATGTGGCATAGCCACTAAAACGGTATGTGGCAGAGCCACTTAAAACAGCACTTCCTCCAATCATCAAGCCCAACCCAGGCAACATGATAAGAATGCAGTGTATTACAAGTATAAATAGTATAAATAAAATCACATACACGATATTTAACCACAAACAAGGATATAACGATCATTTTGTCACCTAAGGGTATAACGGTAATTTTCACCCCTTTGAAGGTATTTCGGTAATTTGCCCATCGAGGGTATTTCGGTAATTTTGTAAATCAAGGTATTCTAAACAGAGATAACGATGCGAATGGGCCTAGGGCCCATCCTCGGCCCAAATGGGCCCACACGCTCGTGTGGCCCAAATCTATCCACAAATATGAGATTCACATAGACCAGTTCACTATCTACTACACGATCATACAATTTATTCATATGGGCCCACTTGGCCCCTTTCGTCCCATCGTGGCCCAAACAGCCTAAACCCACAAGAACACCCATGATGGCCTCAACTATCGCGTCGAAGCCCCCACACGTGCGCTCACACGCTCGTGTGGCTACTATTGCCATGTGACCGACATTTTGGCATTTGCCGCTCTACAGCTAGAGTAGGGCGAAATACACACCTAATAGGAATTTGGAGTTGATCCGCGCTCCGACCACTCTCCTCATAGATTGCGATTGCTCTATTTAAAGCCAGCTTCTCACATTCCTTCTTGCTAACTTCCCGGTGTGGGATCCCTTCTTCAGTAGAGTTTAATTCCAACACAAACTCTAGTCGTCCCAACTTAGCAAAATAAATATCCCTTTTTGCTTGCGATGGGATTCAAACTCAGGCTCCCCTGCAACTTAATCCACGCCGCTAGCCACTAGGCCACAAGCTCCTCTTGTGTCTAAAATCACGCGCAACTAGATATAAATCTATCGGCCAAAGTATAAGTTCACTTAAAAATAAATCAAAATGAAATGCAAGCGCCAAGACTTGAACCTTGGACCCTTTGCTTCCTTGTGGCGTCATTCCCTTGTCTCTTATGTGGCATCATTTGCCACTAGACCACAACTCCTTTTGTGTCATTTTTCTCCACATTTTATTCTTAAAGCCTACTTACTAACTCCCAGGATTTTATTCACCTAAAACCAAAATTTTCCTAAAGCCCAAGTTTGATCCCGGGGCTTCATAGAAGCCCCCTAACCTTCCAAAATCACTCACCTAATAGGACCAACTTGCATTAGTGTCGTTCTTTTGTTCTTAAAAATTTTAAACGCTCCCCTGGTCAAGGCCCAATAAGCCCAATTCTACTAGGCCCAAAATCGGGTCGTTACAAATCTACCCCCTTAAAAAAATTTTGTCCTCGAAATTTCCAACTATCTATCAGTCTTTTAACACAGACTACCCTACTACGCTGCCGCTGCGCACTCTCATCCCAATAACACCAATACACTTTTAACTTAATCTTGAAACCTCTTACACACAATCAACCATCTAACCACAGAAACAAACAGATATTTATCACACATGCATACAATTTCTATATTCAAACATCACATCCAAACAAAACGCAACAGAATAAATACAAAAAATATAGTCATTTCAGCATATAACAAAGTATAGTGTCAGAAAACTTACAGATTTGGTGCCGGAGACTCGGTGTGCCATACTTCAAATAACACTATCACTTTTTCTAAACCACAATTTATTCAGATTTGGAAAAATTTTCAAAACCATTCCACAGCCGAGTTTTGCAACCGTACTCTGATACCATTAAATGTAACATCCCAAACCCGGCCTAGACGTTATGACCGGATCTAGCATGTCACAACAAAAGGTTGTTTAAAAGCTATGTGTTCGACAAAAACTTTGTATCCTTTTTGAAACTTCGAATTTCTTTATTTGTTTGTAAAAGCAAGATTTGCTTAATGTGTATTCTTGTAAAGATGTTACTATTTTAGAAAACTATGTTTGTTGTGAAAATAGGACTTGAAAAGTTTCAGAAACGTGACATTTTAAAAATGGTTGTGAATATTTACAAAACTCGTGATTAACTGATTAACAATTCATAATTAACAAGACTACCAAATGAAAGTTTAAAAAGAAATTCCCAAAGGCCGTATTACAACAAATATTAACCCAAATAAAGAAAATAATATAAAATAAGTTAAATTCAAAATTACTAAGTGTCGTTAGAAAACAAATCCGACATACGGCCACCTCCGAGTCCTCCGCAACTCCAAATCCTCTAACGCTGGGGATTACCTGCATGGTTAAAAGAAAGGGGTAAGTTACGAGAACTCAGTGTGTAATCCCCTATAACAGTCATTATCTGGGCCTGAGCCCTTACGGTATCAGTCTGGGCCTAAGCCCTAAAATCACGATAATGCAAACAAAAATGCAGCCCAACCCAATCCAACCATCACACCACCCGTACCAACCAATCGCACCATATGGAGATTAAGTCAACCCACCTCGCCAAAAGCACCAATATTGCAGTCAAGCTGCTAATCACGGTATATGTGGCTGAGCCACCAAAACGATATGTGGCATAGCCACTAAAACGGTATGTGGCAGAGCCACTTAAAACAACACTTCCTCCAATCATCAAGCTCAACCAATGCAACATGATAAGAATGCAATGTATTACAAGTATAAACAGTATAAATAAAATCACATACACGATATTTAACCACAAACAAGGGTATAACGATCATTTTGTCACCTAAGGGTATAACGGTAATTTTTACCCATTTGGGGGTATTTCGATAATTTACCCATCGAGGGTATTAAATCAAGGTATTCTAAACAGAAATAAGGATACGAATGGGCCTAGGGCCCATCCTCGGCCCAAATGTGCCCACACGCTCGTGTGGCCCAAATCTATCCACAGATATGTGATTCACATAGACCAGTTCACTATCTACTACACGATCATACAATTTATTCATATGGGTCCACTTGGCCCCTTTCGGCCCATCGTGGCCCAAACAGCCTAAACCCACAACTCCTTTTGTGTCATTTTTCTCCACATTTTATTCTTAAAGCCTACTTACTAACTCCCAGGGTTTTATTCACCTAAAACCAAAATTTTCCTAAAGCCCAAGTTTGATCCCGGGGCTTCATAGAAGCCCCCTAACCTTCCAAAATCACTCACCTAATAGGACCAACTTGCATTAGTGCCGTTCTCTTGTTCTCAAAAATTTTAAACACTCCCCTGGTCAAGGCCCAATAAGCTCAATTCTACTAGGCCCAAATTCGGGTTGTTACAATATACCTTACTATTAATCACATCATATGATAATTTAATTTAAATTTATTTAAGAATCAAATATAAATATAACATTTATTTTTTATCGAATTCATCGGACAAGAAACGTAAAAAGAAATAATCTTATTTTATTTTTTTATTATATATATTCGATTGCATACATACACATATCATATCATATCATATCACATTGTAAAAATAGAGTTTCAGAATACTTTTAGTAATAATTAGTTCTAAACCAGTTCTAAGACATCTATCACCTATTATATGCTGACATTGGTATGATTTAATTTCGTAATCAAATTATTAATGAAACATTATAAAAATTAAATAGATTCATAAAAATAATTGAATGCATTTTAGTTAATACATACAGTGGCAGAGCGAAGGGGGGCTGGCAGGGCCCGACTCTTTCATTTAGGCCCTTTATAATTTATAAAATTTTAAAATAGTAATGATAAAATTGCACTTTGGCCCCCTAAAAAATAATAAAATTTTAATTTAATCCTTTAAAAATTATAAATATATAGACTACAAAAATGGTGAAATTACATTTTTACTATCGTAAAAATATACAATTTAATTTCTGCCCCCAAAAAATTTTCTGGCTCCACCATTGAATACATACAATTGGCCCGTGGATCGTAGCTATCCAAAGTATATATATATATATATATATATATATATAAACAAAAGAGACATAAATGAATGTTTAATGAATAAAAAGATGCTTTTAGTCATTGATTCATTCGCCTAAAGATACAATTTTCAGTTCTGATGATCTCGTCTTCCTTTTAACTGATAAACAACATCACCTGAAGCAGTACATGTTCAGAAAGTTAATTTTTGTAAAATACAATTAACCATTACTGGTTTGTTACAGGTTTTATGTCCTTGAACAACATGCCTGAGGGCTGCCGTATTGATTTTTTGGCACTTTCAGCTCCTCTTGTCTTGAATCGTAACATGCAACACTAGGAAAAACAAGAAGCAGCCATCCAACTGTGTTCCATGGATAATGTTCAGAGAAAGAAAGACTTTTTGTCATTTACACAATACCTGCAATTATTCATATATTATTTACACTAATACAACGAAAACATTAATCTGATTCAGTTTTTAGTATGTACATTGATTGATATTTACAGCAAAGAATTGAATACACACAACTTTCTCTATTTATCTTCTGGCCAAATCTAACACACACATGAACATTGATCTACTTCATCTGAACAGCACACAAGTAAGACATACTGTCGGCTCGGGTCTCGAAAGAAAAGGACATATCCAGTCCAATATTCACACTATTTAGGCCTCTTCACTGCTGTGTCCGCTGCTCATCGGTTTATACCAGCTCAGATTCTCTTCTACTAGAGACAATAAATCAATGAAGCAAGCCATCTTTTTAAAATTTTAACACTATCTACAATATCTTTATACAATATTTATATCAATGTTAGAACACTAGACCATGTTCTTCCAGCAGATCGGCAACAGAATATGGTTTCATATGCAATCTTCAACAGTGCATGATATCAATTAGCCTGCAAAGAAGAAAGCCACTGTTCCACGTATTTTTTGCTTTCTGCAAATCAAAAGAACACAAAGACAAATTTAGAACAATGCATATGCCGTAAAGCTTATAGAACGTTCCAATGATTGCCTAGCAGAAGACAAGTAATGATAACATGGATGAGTTAATTCAATGGACTCCAGTATGATCTACATATAAATCTGATATTTGATTTTAAAAGGGTTGAACAAGAGCAGTAGTCAGTAAAATAACAAACTAATAAGACAACAGCTGAATAGCAGCATACAAGTTTGAAATATCAAACATTTCAGCCTTATAGCGAAAGTAAAATGGCCTTTATGCTGAGAATCCTTATAGCTCGAGGCCCAGGATTGTACATTCATAAATTAAAAAGATACATCAAGTGTTTATCTTCAATAGGTCTCTACTCCAAATTAAGTGCACTCAGTATGCAGGGAATGACAACGCACTAGAGCAACATGCCAATCAAAAGATGAGGAAGGCTGAATATTAATAAGAGTCCAATTAGCGGGAAGAGAGCTCATCCATACAAGAATTTCTATGAAACATCTCACAGTTCAATGTACAAACCTAACTAACTAAAATCACTTATCTCCTTGTTTTAAGATCACTGTTACAGCATCCAAGAAATGGGTTATAACAATTAAAATGTCAAAACGAAGAGCATTACTAGTCTGCACCAACTTCTCCTAATGCAATCTTAAACATTTTGTCAACACTTTGAACAATTCAAGCAATTCAATAATATATACGCACAAGTTCAAAAAGGGAAATAAGTGCATCGAGCTAAATTTAGTCTTAGCAGCTGGCCAATGACCTGCCAAATGCCATGCAGCATCTTATTGAGGACTTGCAACTCAACCTTAGAACCAATATGTAAAGCAACAAAGATGACAGAATTGAAAACTAATTCAAATTCTTAATACTAAAATACGGATAGGGTTGTTACCAGCAGAATAATTGTCAGGAATGTTGACAATGGCATCCAGAATCTTATTTTTTGAATCCACCACCATGTTATCCTCACTTTGCTCGTAACACGGAACCAACACTGCGAAACTGTTATCCGAATCATCATCGCTATGGAAGCCAGGTCCATGAGGCTCCAACCATCCAATGGAGTAATCAGAACCATCAGACTCAGACCCTGAAACACACCCTCCATCAGATGGCACTAGAACTACATCATATTCCCTATCGATCTTTCTTTCCTCCCGGCTATGCCATTTCCTCTTAACTCTTCTCGATGAAGAAGCCATATTAGCCCTCTTAATCCGAGGAAACTTCAGATTATCCGATTCCCATAAACCTGTATCAGGTGAAGAACTTAAAGATGATCCATTAGGAGTTCTAGGCTCTTGATATTTCCCACTCCATAACCACCATGAAAGATGAGTGAAGGCCAAAGCCATATGTATGATTAACCAAAGCAAGGTGCGGTTCCAATCACTTGGCAACAAAAAGAGCTAATCTGAATCAGCACTTTCTGCATTTAAAACAAATCACATACTCATTAACAAACTGCAGTCAACCCAAGGAATTAGATGCAGCAAAACAAACCATTAAATTGAACTTATGAAATCTTATATTATCCTTGGCACAATGTGTCCATCTTTGTGCAAAAACAAAATAATATCTTTTTTAATTCATTAGAGGCAACAAAAAATACAGTCTTAGACAATATTTACTGTCAATACCATAAATTTAGACATAATCCAGAAGAATAAAAGATGCTAAGTGATAAACAGGTCCCATCAAAAATAGAGAAAAAGGGATAAAGAACACATCTTTTCTTTTTCCTGCTAAAAATAGATTTCGCAAAATTGGGCTTTAAACTAACCATAAAACTAAAAACTCTTTTCCCATTTACTTTTTCAAACTCCATTTACATTTTCCTGAATTCAAGTACAAACAGAATCTCAAAATAAACCAATTAAACACCCTCAAAAAAGGTGGATACGTTGAAGCTAAAGTTTCCTTCTTTGATGGATGCAAAACAAAACCAAAAGTTCCTTCCTTGTATTTCAATATTCGAATATATGAAAAGAAAAAATTCATTGGAAAGTGTAAAGAAAAAAAATCAACAAACGAAGTACCTTAAAAGCTTTCCAACGAAAAAGGAAAAGACACCCAGATTTTCAGATATTCTGCACGACAATCAGATAAAAGGGGTGATGAAATTGCAAACCCACAGATTTTTATTACTATTATTAATATATTTTTTTAAAAAATTGTTTCATCCCTTCACTTCACTTCCAAGAATCAGTTTTGTTTTAAGCAGCAGGAGAGTCCATTACGAATACAAGGGATTATTATTATACTTTTAACAGTGGATTATCATCAATATTATTTTTAAAAAATGAAATAATTAAGCAGGGTCAGGGAAGGGATTTCAAGAGATGTTGGTATGATTGGGGGAATTTAGTTGATTCAAGTGAGATGGGGGGTAGAGGATTAACGGCAACTGGGGCGGAATTTGGTTGCCAGGTCAGATGTGAGGTGCGGTTGAAAGGGGTGATGTGGCGCTGGATTGACCAGAAACAGAAAAAAGGAAAACGTGTGATGGTTGTTCAAGTAACCCTCACACCCACTTCTCGGAATTTCCCACCGCTTTTCGGCCCTATGCCCTTCTTTCCTTTTTATATAATTTGGTTAATATATTATTGGTACGCTTCCATATTCAAATTCAAACCCTTCCTTTTTGTTTAGATTGATATTCAACTTTGATTTCCCATTTTTGTAAGTCCGGTAAAATTAAATGAAGTGGATTAATCAAGTTGTTATACGTGACAACTACATCAACTGATGATGTGACATTTATAATTCGATTTTAACGAAATTATTAAAGTGGATTAAAATATGTATCAATCTAAATAAAAAATATATAAGTATCAAATTTGAAAATTAAAGACAAACTAATGTACTAAAAAAAATATGGGTAAACTATACTCAAGATTATTAAGCTATTAGTAAGTTTACGTTTTGGTCATTCGACTTCAAAATGTTACAAAATTATAATCATTGAACTGTTCGAAAGTTTTTATTTAAGTCACTGGGACGTTCAAATTGTTAAATGAAAAAATAACTAAACTGTAGAAGAAAAGAGGAATGAGAGCTTTTGATTGGTGCAAGTGATGTGGATAGAGAAGCCATACAACAACAATTTTAATAGGCTAGTGACTTAAATGAAAACTTTCGAATAATTCAATTATCATTTTGTAACTTTTTGAAATTGAATAATCAAAACGTAAACTTACTAATAGTTTAATGAACTTGAGTGCAATTTGTCTAAAAAATATATTTACCCTTTTATTTTTCAATACCACACCAATTATACAAATCTTATTATTTTGTGGATTCTTTCTTAAAAGAATGGTAAATTTCATTCGCAGTCATCCAACTATTAAAGTTTTTATTTTGAGCACTCAATTATAAAAAATTTTCAATTTGATTGTTAACATTTTTGACATTTGATATTTTTGTCACTTCTCCATTAAATTGTTAACAGAATGTTAACGTGACATTTTTTTTGTTGATAAAATAACAAATTTAGCCATTAACATTTATATTTTTCTATTAATATGGTTTTGAATAAAAAATTCAAATATATATATATTTAAAAATTAAAAATAAAAAAATATAAAATTAGGTTAAAATGTGCCACAAGTCCTTGTACTTTTCAAAAATTGAGAATTTAATCCTTGTATAGTTATTTCATGGAATTTAGTTCGTTTACTTTTTAAATTTCAAAATTCAGGTTCAACTGTTAACATTATTATTATTTTTTTGTTAAATTCAAGTTAATTGCAAAGTCATTTTTTAATTACATGGCTACCAAGTGAGTAATTTTTTATTTAAAAAATGTCATAATAACAAATTTAACAAAAAATTTAACAATGTTAACAGTTGGACTTGAACTTTTAAATTTGAAAAATAAATAGAATAAATTCCATGAAATATATAAACTAAATTCTTAAGTTTTGAAAAATACAAGAACTTATGACATATTTTAACCATAAATTTATAATGCCAATAAAGAAAACGCCACATCACAAGGCCAAAATATCAAATGTCAAACAGGTTAGCGATAAATTGAGAAAAAAGAAGTAAGGGTTTGTTTTGATATTGAAAAAAAAAGGTTAAAAGTTTATTTTGATATAATTTAAAAGTGAAGGGTTTACTAAAGTACAAATAAAAAAGATCAAGAGTTTATTCAAGTTTGCAAAAATTATAAGAACTTATTTAAGTAAAGTGATGAAGTGTATAAGCTTTTTTATAGATTATAACAAAGAATAAATGTCTTTTTATATTATCCTAATTTTGAATATATAAACTATTAGGTTTTAAATATAATGTAAAATTGTATTTTTAGTTTCAATAGTATTAGTAACTAGTCGACGATAAGTAGAGTTAGAGGCGAAGTAAGAACAATCTTTTAGGGAGCCGAATGAAATTTTAATTTTTTATAGTCTATATCTTTATAATTTTTAAATAATTAAATTAATTTTTATAATTTTAGGGGGCCAAAGTACAATTTTACATTTACTAATTTAAAATTTTTAAAAAAATTTAAAGGCTTAAATAATAATTTTATATTTTAGGGGGATCGGGGCCCATGTCAGCCCCTTCTAGATTTGCCACTGAGTAGACTGTTGGATTTTCAGTTTTGATAAATAAAATATAATATAATATAAACCGTTTATTATGTAAATTAAATTATTTGTTAATAAAATAATATTAATTTAATATATCATTTGACACTCAAGTTTGTTACTTTTTTCTAATGTGGTACATATGTTAATTTTTTATTCAATTTTGACAAAAGTGATATATTTTGATATTTAAAGGTAATGGTCTTAATTTTTTTAGTATTTAATTGATGTTTTAGGATTAATTTGATCAAAGTTATATGCTAATATTAATAGATTTTGCTAATAGAACAAATTTAATATTAATTTTGAATTTGTTTAATTTACCAAATACAGTTCGATGGATGTGATTTAATTAGGTTTAAGGACTGATTTGATGAAAGATAATAGTTATTATTATTACCTAATTATGAATTTTCATTAAAACAAATCTCAAACTCGAATTAAACACTAAAAAGTTAGCACTGCTACCTTCAGGTATCAAAATGTCTAACTTTTGTCAAATACATGTACCACATTAGACTAAATAAAAATACATATATCACATTAAAAAAAGTGTTGAATTCAAATATCAAATTATATATTAAACCAATAATAATTTTAAAAAATCAGATTGTTAACAAAAAATATCTTGAAAATTTAGAAGTCTTATATTTAAATCTTATTTTATGTAAATGTGTTGAAAAGTTTATATGCATTTTTTTAATTCATAAAAACACTACAATATAACATCTCTAAGATTACTTTCAAAAGAAAAAAAAAAAACTCTTTAAGATTTCAATTTATTATTTTTGTTTTGATTTGCTTCCTTTCATATTCATATGATTATAGTATCACGATTTTTTATATTTATTTTTTGATATAATGTCTAAAACTGTCAATAGCCCTTTCCTGAACCTTTAAATAATATAATAATGCACTTCAGCGTACTCAAACCCACGTCCTTTTACATTACTAACAATGTCGATGCCAACTAAGCTAAGACTCAATCGACTATTTTCTCTAATTAAAATACAATTTTTTTTCATTTATATCATTTCTTATCAAAATTAAGAATTAATTATAAAAAATTATTATAAATAGAATCTTAACAAATAAAATCATTCATGCTTTAATATTTATATCTATACTAATATTTAAATTATTATATAGTTAGTGTGACTTTTAATCCCATCTCAATTTAATTTGAGAGATATTTTATCTTTTCATATAAAATTTAAAAAATATATACACATGATGGGTTCAATTTCAAACTCAAACACCATGAATTCTACTCTCTTAATTTTACCATATGAATTAAAACATATTTAGTATTTATATCATTTTCTTATAAATTTTTTAGATAATTCTTTTCAATCATATCATAGATATATCATAATTAAATATATACTATACACATTTAATATTTAATTAATTTTTAAACATTATATTTTTAATTAATGTAATTAGCATAAAATAATATTTCTTATTTGAATTATTAAATATATATTAATTTATCAATTTAAATTGTAACATCCTGGAAAGGGCCTATGCATTTTCAGTCTAACTGTACGAAATGACAAGTCTTAAGCACTATGAATAAATTTTTGATATTTTTGGAAACTCAGAAATGTATGAAAATGAATTGGAAATGAACATTTTTGGAAACCTGGAAATGCATGGATATGAATATTTTTGGAAACCTGGAAATGCATGGAAATGAAAATGGAAATGATTCAAAAATGGAAAGTGAACATTTTTGGAAGCTTGGAAATGTAAGAAAATGGCAAGTTTACAGAGCCGATCGAAAATTTTAGGAAACTTGGAAATGACCTAGAAATGTCAAATTTTAAAGTTTAAAATAGGAAATTAGGGCAATGAGGCCTTAAAAGAAAAAGTTGGAGAAATTTGGCACACAAACAGGCTTGGAAAAGTGGCCTGAAGGTATCACTTAGGGCCTATGGAAATGGCGCCATGTGCAAGAGGAATGGGCCTGAGTTCGAGTCACTTGGGAAGCAAATAAATAAGGTTTTATTTTGGCTTCCAGAAGGCTGAGGTGGACGGCACATGCTTCTAGAAAAGGAGGTGTTTTATTTTCATAAATATGTGATTAATAAGGTGATAAATAGAAGCTTTTTATTTGGATTATTTCGAAGAGATAATAAAGGATTTTTATTTGGATTATTTCGAAGAGATAATAAGGGATTTAAATTGGATTATTTTTGAAGAGATAATAGATGGATAAATATGGATTTATTTCTTTTATAAGGAAGAGATAAAAGAGGATTATTATTAGTATTATTTTTATTAAGAGATAAGAGATAATTATTGGATTAAGTTTTATTAAAGTGATAAATCAAGGGATAAAGCTATCAAAATAGAAGAGTGGTGGCCAAGTAAAGGACTCTAGCTAGTAATTTTGGCTATAAAAGGAAGAGTAAGGCTATTCTTCATTCATTCTTTTCTTTTCAAGAAAACCTCTGCTGAAATTCTCTAAAGTTTCTCCTCTTCTCTCTGCCGAATTTTCTCTGCCATTATTCTCTTTTTCTCTTTTCTTTTCTTCTTCTATTACAAACACAATCAAAAGCCGAAGATACCAATAGCCCTAGTCGATTTCTCACTAAGCCTTAAGAGCCGAAATTGTTATCCACATCAAAAGCCATAGTCGAATACTGCTAAGGGTTCAAGCAAGAATTCCATCAAATTCTTCAGTAAGGAGATCTTTCGGGATTTACTAAGTGTCGACT
This sequence comes from Gossypium australe, assembly GCA_005393395.2. Taxonomy (NCBI): domain Eukaryota; kingdom Viridiplantae; phylum Streptophyta; class Magnoliopsida; order Malvales; family Malvaceae; genus Gossypium; species Gossypium australe. The sequence continues at coordinate 61,035,666 of CM016614.1, read as the reverse complement.
ACAAGGAAGGAGAAGTTCTTTTCCCGAAGGTACACCATAAGCCGCGTGTTCCCTAGTTATTCGGTGAATTTCGGGATTTAAGAATCTAAGGTAAGTCATATTTAACATACGGCTAAGGGTTATTTGTTGTGAATAAATGTTAGAAATTGATCTAACATGTAGTTATAGGGATTTCGACAGAGGGATACAAGGATTTCGGGATTTGAGAATTTCAAGGTAAGTTTTAAGAATACTAATCCTACTAGGATTTGGATTTATGGCCGAATGGCTTTTTATTAAAGTAAGTGATTAATTAAATGTAGGAATTTGAGATCTAAGGCAGTAGATCAGATTTCGGGATTTCAAGGAATTCGTTAAGCAAATCAGGTGTGTACCCTACCCTAAGTTTTGATAGGTTCATGGCTATGTTTAAATTAAATGTATTATTAAGAATGTGTGTACTCACATTAATTTTCGATATATCATATGGCAATTATTTTTAATATACGAATATGCATAAGAATGTGAATGTGGCTAAGTACCACAAATGTGGTAAGAGTACCCAGGTACGTTTCCTACTTTCGATAGGATTACGAATATGTTATATTGTTAACATGTGAATAATGAGAAATTAAGTATGTTATGCATGATATATGGGGCATTCGGGATATATGTGAAAGGGGAAGAAGGTGTTGACTTCGGTCTCACCAACGGAATATGGTGACTACGGTCACAAAATTTGAATATGGTAACTCCGGTTACATTATCTGAATTGGTAACTTCGGTTACATTATTTGAATATGGTGTCTAATGACACAAATTATATGGGCGATGAGCACGTCGACTGCAGCGACTGCCTTCGATGGTGTGTAGCAGATGGAGGGTTGACTTAGTAGTCCCCACGGTGTGACTGGCAGGTACGGGTGGTGTGTAGCGGATGGACCATTAGGCTTGGGTTTGGGTTGCATCATTTATTTTATATGAACATGAACTTGATATGAACTTGTATGCCTGATTTGTTGAATGTTAATGTTGTGTACACATTGAGTCTGTTGACTCACCCCGTTGTGGGAACTATTTTCAGGTGATGAACAGTGACGGACCGGGACGGTAGACCTTGAGGTGGCCATGCATCATTTGAAGAATTTATTTAATTTGGACTTTATTTCTTTTTAGTACCTTTAATTTTATTATTGGGTTTTACTTGATGTAATAAGGCCATAAGGCCCAGTGGATTTTCTTTATTTTGTTTTACTTTTAATTATTATGTTACGAACAATTTTGATTAAAGTTAAGTACAAGAATGATTTCTTTAAAAACAAACCCTAAAAATTATTTTGTCACCTTAATAAAATTAGATTTTTAAATTAATTAAATGGGTTTCCCAACCTAAGCCCAATCCAAAACAATATTTTCCTAAAATTTTACAAATTTTCTCTAAGTAACAAAGAATTTGAAAACCGGTTTACTTAAGGAACATACCAGATCCGGTCCGGGCTCGTGGGCCGGGTGTGGGGTGTTTCATAAATATTATAAGAGAAAAAATTCAAATCATAATTAAAGCATTTTTAACATATTTAACATATAATATAGTTTACTAATTAAATTATGATTATTTTTAAATGTATAATTATCACAACTTCTATTAAATTATAATTATTTCGAATGTGAATTTAGTAATATGATGGGAATGGAATAAAAGGTATTTTCATCAGTTTAAAAAATTTTCAAAGCTCATACTTTTGTATATACTAATTTCTAATGACCCATGGGGGCGAAGCTAGAACAATTTTTTAGGGGGGCCGGATGAAATTTTAATTTTTTATATTTTATATCTTTATAATTTGTAAAGGATTAAATCAAATTTTATAATTTTAGGGGGGGCAAAGTGCAATTTTACCTTTACTAATTTAAATTTTTTAAAAATTTTAAGAGCCTAAATAGCAATTTTACATTTTAGGGGGCTGGGGCCCATGCCAACCCCATGGCTTCGCCCCTGATGACCCATGTGTTCCATGTGATTTTACATATTTAATTTTTTAATTCATTATTCAAATTGTTAAATATAATCCAAATATAATTATAAAAAAGTTGAAATACCATATTAAAAGATTAATATTTTGTAGATCAATAAAATTTTTAATCATATTAAATTTTCAAATCATAGTTAAAATATTTTACTATTTTAAACATACAATATAAATTTTACTTCATTTAATCATTATTTTAATAACTAATAAATGATTAAGATATATTAATTATTATGATAATTCAAATACAGTACTAATAAAAAATTCATATTATTAAAGCATTTGTACAAACAATAAAAAGGGGTATATTATAAAATAAAATTCTTCACTATATAATTATTTTTAAATGTATAATTATCACAAATTCTATCTTATATTATTATAATTATTTTTAAATGTCAATTTAGTAATATGGTGGAAGGTATTCTTATTGGTTCAAAAGTTTTATCAAATTTGTACTTTTATATATACTAGTTCTCATGTCACGTGTGTTGCAAGTGATTTACGTATTTATTTTTAAAACAATATATTTTAATAATTTTTTAAAAATATATATTTTCTAAATATATATGAATTGGTCTAATTTACCCATTTTGGTGCCTAAACTTGTCATTTTTTTCTAATTTGGTACCTAAGCATTTTTTTAAGTTCAATTTGATACCTAAACTTTTCAAATGTGATGGGCGTCGAATCCACCAAATATAAATTCCTACGATAAATATAACAATAAATTGAAATATAGAGTAGTAGGGTCGAATCCACAGGGGCTGGTTATCTAATTTCGCCTTTTCTTGTGACCAGATTCTTTGTCGCGGCCACAGTCGTGCCCACGACTTGTGCATAGTAGTGCTGAAAAAAATAAAAAAAAAGGGGTTTAAATTGATTAAGATAATAAAATAAGGAAATACAAAAAATAAATAAAATAAAATCAGATTCGAAAATGTAAAAATAAATTTAAGGAAATAAAATAAATAGATAAATAAAATATTTTTTTAAGCTTAGCCTTAGCCTGGGTGTACTCCAATCTTGAATCGATCCTTGAAATAGATTTTCCCTTCCAAGCAATAAGTTGGTTATAGCGACCAAGAACGTCTTGATCGCCAACTTTTTCTTATGTAGTCAATCCCGGTACGACATGCAAATTGACTCTTGCCAACTTTCTAACTATGACACACGTGTACGTAATTTAAGATTTTGACAGCCTTGCGATATGAAAACCCCAACTCGAATCAATGGCCTCAACCGCGTGGGTAATTTAAATTCGATCTCTATCTCCCTTGACGGAATCCAACTGACTTTTCCCACCTAGACACGCCAATTTGTTTGCGGGAATTTGAGCACAACACGGCCGATTCGTCTTCCCAACTGTACGCCAAACAACTCCAACCCAACGTGTACTTTTTAAATTGAAGCTAAATCAACTTTGAGGGACAAATTTGTACTATCCCATATACCGGAGAGATAGAAAATACTGCGTTGAGAGGTTTTTTTGAGCGGATTCGAATCTCACGATTGTTTTGTTGGAGTAATTTCTAGACTAAAGCTAAAAAGGGTTTAGCTAATCATAGAAAAAATCATGCTTTAAAAATAGATTTGTGAAATTATGGGTGATGGAAAGGGGAAGGGCCTTGGAAGGAAATTAAACCAAAAGATTGAAAGTAAAGGAAAAAATTGAAATCGGCATAATGAAGTGACGCAGGTAATGGAAAGGAAAAAATAAGAATTTATTAAAGGCTAAAGGCAAGTGTGTACAATTGTTTGTAGCTATTAGGTATTTATACACACTTTTAGTGCTAAAATTTAGTTAGATTTTTTTCTAAATTTTATCACTAAATAATTCTAAATTTAAAAATCAAATTTAAACTAGAATTTAAACTAATTATAGAGTTGTAACAATATAAAAAATCCTTCAATCTTTATCCAGCCACTTTTAAAAAAAAATTCAACCCTTCAATCTTTATCCAATCATCTTTGAATCTTCAATCTTTCAATCAAGACCTCCTCTTTGCTTTTTGTTCCAATTTAGCCCTTTTTTTGTAAGAGTTTAAATTCGACACACCAACTTCATTACTAATAAGAAAAATCCAAATTTAGTAGCATTTTATTTGATAATTAGCCAAAAATAATATATTAAAAATACGAATTTATCTTGCTATCAAATTCCCCCTACTTAGCCGATGCTTGTCCTCAAGCATGATATCCACTAAAAATAATTTGTCAATCCCTTTCAAAATCAAAACCCCTTTTCCTAGTCAAGCATACATCAAACAATTAGGTGAATAAAAAATAAACAATTGCTAAACTCAATCAATAAGCATTTTATAAAATCTCAAATAGTATGTCAAACTCAACTATTTCACTAAATTTAGGCTCAATCAAACATGCAAAACGGTCATACTCAATATATGCTTTTATATATATATATATATATATATATATATATTTTGTTTGTTTGTTTTATATATTTTTTTCAAACGTAGTTAAGTCTTTTGACGCGAAGTGAGATGACAACTCAAGCACCTCACCCGTTACTTAACCTGGCACGTTCTCTTTATTTAATTTTTTTTTTATTTTAACGAATTCGAGACATAATCAAACTTTTTGACACGAAATGAGATGACAACCCAAGCACCTCATCTCGGTTACTCAGCTTCACATGTCCCCATCGATTTAGTTCTCAAGGCAGCTCGATTAGCGGAGTGTTACAAGCTTCAGCTCATCACTAAACCTTTTGACGCGAAATGAGATGACAACCCAAGCATCTCATCCCGGTTACTCAACTTGGTCACATTTCTAAATCTTCACTCTTAATCAAGCTATTTATTTAAACGAGTACTTTCATTAGGCAAGTTCAACAAAACCAACAATTTTCATGAAATATTGACCAAGGCATCACATTTTCAATTCTACAAAATATTTATTGATCAAGCTAGCAATAGTTATTCATGATTCACTCACTTATTTAAATAAACTAAACATAAGAATTAGAGGTTTATTTCTGAAATGAATTAAAAAAATTATTCTTTGCAAAACACATGCAAAAAGAAAGTATGGCATGATCCAAAATTCCCCTTACTTAGCCCATATTGCCCCAAATGTGTAAAAAGAATAATATGAGTGGAGAAAGTGTACTCCCCGTTTATATTTAATAGGCCAGAGGGCGATGGAAGTGATCGTTTTGTAGACCGGTGAGGATGTTTGAGATGTTGGCTTCCATTTTCGAGGCGAGCTTCAATGCGATGAAGTCAATTTGTCTACAGCTGAAGGTGGTTGCTCCTGGAAAATAACATGATCAAACAGATTAAAATAATATTTTATTTAATTCTCAAACTAAACTAGAATTTAAAATAAAATAAATAAAAATAAATGTGGGTTGCCTCTCATAAAGCGCTTTTTTTTAACGTCGTTAGCTCGACGACCTGGAAAATTTAATCGTTCGGCTCCTCGAAAAATAATTCCTCCACCACGTGTACTTGAAAGTTCTCATAAAAGGGTTTTAATCTTTGACCATTGACTTTAAAGCATTTCCCAAATTCCTTGCTTTTAATTTCAACTGCACCATGAGGAAATATTTTAGTAATAACAAAAGGACCAAGCCATTTGGTTCGAAGCTTACCAAAAAAATTCTCAGTGTAGGATCGTAAAGTACCACTTTCTGGTTTTGTCTTAATAAATTTGGGCGTTTTCATATGCGTCTCGCCGGATCTCTTCGAGTTCTTGAATGTCTAATTTTCGATAATTACCTATGGCGTCCAACTCCATGTTGGATCTTTTTACTACCCAAAACGCCTTATGTTCTAACTCCACTGGAAGGTGACATGGTTTACCGAATATGGGTCGGTAAGGGGACATTCCTATGGGTCCCTTGTAAGCAGTACGGTATGCCCACAATGCATCGTTTAAACGTAAGCTCCAATCTTTCCTATTTGGTTTCATGGTCTTTTCCAAAATTGACTTTATTTCGCAATTCGAAACTTCAACTAGACCGTTTGTTTGTGGGTGATAAGTCGTGGCCACACGATGTGTCACCCCATACTTTTTCAGTAGAGTATCGATTACCTTGTTGCAGAAATGAGTTCTTCGATCGCTGATTAATGCTTTCGGTGTGCCAAACCTAGAAAAGATAGAGTTAGTTAGAAAATTCACTACAGTTTTAGCACCGGCATGTCGAGTAACTTTAGCTTCTACCTATTTATATACGTAATCTACAGCGAGAATAATGTAAACATTATTAAATGATGAAACAAACAGTCCCATAAAATTGATGCCCTACACATAAAAAATTTCACATACATGTATAGGTGTTAGGGGCATCTCACTCTTTCGGCTTAAATTCCCCACTTTTTGACAACTCTCGCAAGTTTTGCAAAATAAATAAGTGTCACGAAATATGTGTGGCCAAAACAATCCACACTCAAGTACCTTATGTGCGGTGCGTTTAGGACCAAAATGCCCTCTACAAGCATAAGAATGACAAAAAGAAAGGATTGATTGTACTTCAGTTTCTGCGACACATCATCGAATTACTTGATCGAAGCAATGTTTCCATAGGTATGGTTCGTCCCAAATATAATATCGTGAGTCTCTTATGAGCTTGTCTTTTTCAGAATGTGATAAGTTGGAAGATACAATACCTGTGGCAATGTAATTTACCATATCTGCAAACCATGGGTAAACTGCCTGAGCTGACAGAAGATTTTCATCTGGGAAGTCATCTTTAAGAGGTGTGTAGTCTTTTGAAAAGGGAATTAGACTCAAATGATCAGCTACTAAGTTATCACTTCCTTTCTTGTCATTGATCTCGAGATTGAAATCTTGTAAGAGAAGAATCCATCGAATTAATCTAGGTTTTGCCTCTTATTTCCCGATCAAATATTTCAACGCTGCATGGTCAGAAAAAACAATAACTTTAGTGCCTAATAAATACGATCTAAATTTTTCCAAAGTAAAAACAATAGCTAATAATTCTTTTTAAGTAGTTGAGTAATTGCTCTGGGCAACATCTAGTGTTTTAGAGGCGTAGGATATGACATGAGGTTCCTTCCCAATTCTTTGCCCAAGGACAACTCCTACACTTTGGTCGCTTACATCGCACATGAGCTCGAAAGGGAAGTCCCAATTTGGCGGCTGTACTATAGGAGTTGAAACAAGCTTTTGTTTAAGAGTGTCGAACGCATCTTTGCATGCTTGATCAAATTTGAACTCTTTATCTTTTTGCAAGAGATTGTAGAGCTGTAGTGAAATCTTAGAAAAGTCCCTAATAAAGCGCTTGTAAAAACCTGCATGACCAAGAAAAGAACGAATTTCCCTCACAGTTGTGGGGTATGGAAGTGAGTTGATAACATCAGTTTTGGCCTTATCGACCATGATCCCTTCAGCGCAAACAATATGTCCTAAAATCAATCCCTTATCTACCATAAAATGACATTTTTCATAATTAAGAATTAGATTAAATTCTAGGCATTTCTCCAAAATTTTAACAAGGTTTGACTGACATTCATTGAAAGAATTACCATAAACTGTAAAATCGTCCATAAATACCTCAATTACTTTCTCGACATAGTCGGAAAATATACTTATGATACACCTTTAGAATGTGGCTGGTGCATTGCAAAGTCCAAACGGCATCCATCTGTAGGCGAATGTGCCAAAGGGACATTTAAATGTTGTTTTCTCTTGGTCCTCCGGTGTCACTGGAATTTGGAAGAAACCTGAATAACCATCAAGACAACAATAGTGAGTTTTTCCCGCTAAACGTTCTAACATTTGATCAATAAAAGGAAGTGGAAAGTGGTCTTTTCGAGTTAAAGAGTTCAACTTCATGTAATCTATACAGACTCTCTACCCATTTTGGACTTGAGTGGGAACTAAATCTCCTGTTGCATTTTTTATTATAGTCATACCAGTTTTTTTGGGTACCACATGAATTGGGCTAACCTAATTACTGTCAGAAATTGGATAGATCATTCCGGCGTTCAGTAGCTTTTGAATTTCCTTTTTGACAACCTTCATCATTGGTGGATTAAGGCGTCTTTAAGCTTCTCTCTTTGGGCTTGCATTTTCTTCTATCAGTATTCTATACATACAAGTCGAGGGACTTAATCTTTTTATGTAGGTGATCGTCCATCTGATAGCCCCTTTGTAGTCTCTCAAGACTCGAATTAAATTCTTCTTTTCCAATCCCGAATGTTTACTTGAAACTATTACTGGTAAAGTGTTTCCATTACATAGATAGGCATACTTCAAGTGTTCCGGCAATGTTTTAAGCTCTATCTCAGGGGCCCGTAAAATAGAAGACAACAGTTTAGTTTTAGAAGGAGAATGTTCAAAATACTTACCTTGGCTTCTAAGGAATTGAGGAGTCTCCAATAAAACAACTGTTTCCCTGAATTGGTTCTCTGAACGTCATTATCTCCTCCAATTTATCCACGTATTGAGGCCTAAACTTTTGAAAAGTACAGTTTGTAATCCATCCCCTTCATGATGCTCAAAATGAAATTTCGTTAGTGGTTCAATAATATCAACACTAGAAATATTTGACATTGTGTTTGGTTGGTCCATTTCCTCATAAACATTAAAATTTACCATCTCACCGTTGAATTCCATAGTGAGGGTTCCACTACGAACATCAATCTTTGTACGTGCGGTACTTAGGAATGGTCTCCCGAGTAAAATATCAGAAGCATTTTTTGAGTAGTCGTCCTCCATATCGATAATGTAAAAGTCTACAGGAAACATTAGTTCATTTACCTTTACGATGACATCTTCCAGTACCCCTTCTGGATATACACATGACCAGTCTGCCAATTGAATAATCACCCCTGTTTCTTTCAAAGAACTCGTGTTTAGCAATTTAAAAATAGATAAAGGCATTACATTAATAGATGCTCCTAAATCACACATGGCTTTTTTATGCCAATATTACCTGTTTTGCAGGATATAGAAAACATACCTTGGTCTTCACACATTGGCGGGATTTTTCTTTGTAGCACTGCAGAAACTTTTTCTCCCACCTTCACCCATTCATTTCCTTAGAGCTTCTTTTTACCGGTGCACAATTCTTTTAAAATTTTTGCATAGCGTGAAACTTGTTTAATAGCATCAAGTAAAGAAATATTAATTTCTACCTTTCGGAATGTCTCAAGGATTTCTTTTTTCCTCTTGTTTCTTTTTAACTTGGGGGAGCCTTCTAGGGTATGGAAGAGGTACAACAAATGGTTTATGAGGCACCGACTCAGTAGGAGCTGTTGGTTCAGCTTCTTATTCAACGTCGTGGTCACGACTCATGCCTGCTACTAGTTCTGAATCTTTTCTATCCTTTACGGTCACAGCACTTGCATTTGGACGTGGGTTTGGCTCGGTTTGAGATGGTAATTTTCCTTGGTTCTCCAAACGACTAACCAGAAGAGCAAACTTACTTATTTCCTGATCCATTTCTTGAAGATGCGCAAGCTTCAGTCTATTGTTGGAACTTTTCAGTGCTAACGCCTAGCCTTTCTACTATGGTTTCGAGAGATGACTTGGGGGGTTGATACTGTTGAGGCGGAGGTGGCCTTGGTTGATATGGTTGATTGAATCGAGGGTTCGTCCCATACCTTAGATTTGGGTGATCCCTCCACCCTGTATTATACGTGTTTGAATATGGATCATAGCGCATTTGAAGTGGCCCTAGAAAGTTCCCAACAACATCTACTTGTGTAGTTGTGTCTTCAAGTAAAATCGGGCACAAGTCGGTTGGATGATCAGGCTTAGCACAAATCCTACACAACCGATGTAACAGCCCAATTTTGAGTCTGATCAGAACGAGTGGTTTCAGGACCACCTAACTGAGTCAAAATATTTATTTTATTATTCTATTAGTATTTTTAGTATGATAGTATTACAGTATAAAAGTTTCATAAAGAAATTTTATCGATTAAATAGTTAATTCGGTAAAAAGGACTAAATCGTGTAAAGCTATAATTATGAGTTCTATTGCATAAATGGCTTAAATGGCATTGGTTGTCTTAGTGGGAGTCCTTGCATGGCAATTATACCATTGCCTTTTTGAATGGACGGTAGTGGGCTTAAGTTTGCATGGCTTTATGTTTTATTAATAAGGTTAAATTTGTAAATTGGTTAATATATGTTATATTAGTAAAATAAAATAGAAAAATGTCTTTATTTTCTTCATTCATCGCCGATTATAAGAAAGAAAATAATTCTTCTTCACATTCTTAAGGTTCGGCTATATTGATGCTTGATTAAGGTAAGTATTGAACTCGTTTTTTGATAATTTTTACGTTTTTGAGATCGTTGCTTAGTAATCTGCAAAGCCCATGCCCTAATTTCTGAATTTGGTGATGTTTTTAAAATGTTCCATTGTTGAATACTTATGTATTTTGATGTTTCTTGATAAATTATTGATGGTTGTTTATAGATATACAAGTTTTATAAAGTGATTTTTGACAAAATTGAGTATTTGGGATTAAATTGAAAAAATAAAATTTTTGTGGCTAGAAATGTGAATAAAATAAAAATATGGGCTGTTTTGATGCTATAGAAAATTCGGTTATGAATGGGTATATGAAAATTTTGTGCAATTTTGCATATTTATGTATTATGGACTAAAGTGTTAAAACGTGATAGTATAAGGGTTATTTTATAAATAGGTCAAATTACATGTTTATCGATTAAATTGAATGTGTTGGTGATTAAATGGGTTGAATTTGAATTAATATAGATCAAGAGAAACAATTATCGGAATTAGATCGAGGAAAACGGAAAGTAGACGAATAGTCGACGGATTACGAGATAAGTTCGTATAGCTAAAAATCGAACTGTTAGATATGTGTAATTATTTAAATTGAATATATATATATATGTATGCGTAATGAATAATTTACTAGAATTATCGGCTCTATGAATATGTTGCTGCCACCGAATTATATGATTAATTGATACAAAAATTATATGTTACAAGTATCTAAATACAAGTTTCCTGATACATGATTATATGATTAAATAAATTATATAGTACAAGAACCATATGAGTAAATGAGATATGGGATGAATTGGTACTTGAATAAAAAAAAATGTTATAGATGTTATATATGTACAGGAATTCGGCTGGATAATAAACATGGCTTATGCAAACTGAGCATTTGAATATATATGTTTTAATTGAATTGAAAATATATGAATTGAGAAATTGTTATATTAAATATCGTTAATTTTGAATTTAAATTAGTTTAATATGTTGTTTTGAATTTTATAGAGTTATAATTGAGATAGTTGAATATGATTATGCATGGAAATAATATATTTGAGTTTAATTTGACTGAGTTACGACATTTGAAAGTCTGTATGAACTTTATGGAATAGCTAGAATTTTTAATATATGAATTATGTATAAGATGACTTTATAACAGTGATATTTGGGCTTTGAGCCTAGCAAGCCTTGCGCTAGTGAATTAAATCAGGCTTTGTGCCTAGCAGGCTTTATGCCGGTGTATTAAATCAGGCTTTGAGCCTAGCAAGCCTTGTGTCGGTGTGTGATACAGGCTTGTGCCTAGCAGACTTTATGCCGGTGAATTATTATAAGTTTAATGCCTAGCAGACTTTATGCCGATATGGCATTGGTATGTGATTGCATATAAGACTACGTCTGGGACGTTGGCATTGTACGATATGTGTGATTATCCGTGTATCCTATCCAATTCCGAATGGATCAACGGGTAATTTACCGATTTGTAATATATAAAGTAAATTTTATAAGAGATATAAGAAGTACATGATATATGTTACATAATTTATATGAGATTATATGCTAAATGAAATATAAGTTACATGGCTTATATGTTACAATTATATGTGTACATGATGCATTGGTATACATGATTTATATGTTACAAGAATTACATGATTTATACGAATACATGCTATACGAATTACATGAATTACATGGATATTATATTGCTACAAGAGTTATATGATTTACATGAATATATGTTATACTGGTTACATGATTTACATGAATTGACTGCTACACGAGTAGATGAATTATAAAGATGATGTGTTACATGAATTATATAAGTTACAAGATGAAATCTTATATGAGATAGTTGATGGGTATAAATGAAATGAGAGATGAATTAGATATTAAATAGACATTATAAGTTTGGTTTCTTCCTTGTGAATGGATGAACTATTGTTCTTACTGATGAATTGATGTTATACAGTATAATTCTGCTATCGGTTATATGAATGTGTTACAGGTCATTTGAATGGAAATAAATTGATATGAATATTATGTGAATTTAAATGCTTATTGTTTTTACTCATGATGTTTTGATGAAATATGAATAGGTAATATTTATATGGTATAAGTATAGATGGTTACCATGTATATGGTTCTTAATGAGCAAGATACTGAGTATACAATGATAGTTTCATTGATTTGACTGAAAAGATGACAATGTGAAAATAGAAATGAGGATACAAATCAATACAGGTATATGTGTGATACTCGACAAGTACGTGACATTGATAAATTCATGTGATACGTGAGTAGATGTGATAAATTACGCATGAATTACATGACTATTAAGGAAATAAATATTGAATTAAATAAGGCTGGTTCAAAAGTAATCAAATTACTTAAAATGACAAGCTAATTGTTAAATCTTTTATATAGTGTTGTTAATTATACGAGCTTACTAAGCTTATTAGCTTACTCTGTTTATTCTCTATATTTTACAGTGATTCAAATGCTCGCTCGGGTTGGAAGTCATCGAAGATTTCATCACACTATCTAGGGGGTAATTGGTATTTTTAAACTCTTTAATGTGGGATAATATGGCATGTATAGGCTAGTTAATAAGTTGAATTATATGGTCACTTGTGTATATGAATGAGATATGAGCTGTTGTATTTTGATCAAGCTATGTGATATGGCTTGAGTGAAAATGGTTGATTTGATATAGAAGTATTATATGATGTATTCATCTTATGATAGTTTTGTTAATTGGCATTTTGGTATAGATGATATATATGCTTGAACATGTTATACAAATGATGCTTGTAGGTACATGTCATAAGAGTTGTGAAAATGGCTTAAACCAAGCCTGTTTTGTGCCACACGGTCAGAGCACACGAGCGTGTGACTTGACCGTGGGACCCTATTTCGTAAGTTTTCCTATATCTTTTATATGTTATTAAATTATTCCCCATTGTGTAATTAGAATTTTATATGCTCGTTTTAAGTATGTTGTGAATATGAATGCTTGATATTATTGAATTGAGATGATGTTTGATAAAATTTAAAATTTTACTGTTCCAAACTGTGTTACAAGTCCGGTAATGCCCCTTACCTATTCAGGCAACGGTTACGGGATAGGGGTGTTACATTTTATTGGTATCAGAGCTACGGTTTAGTCGGTTCTAGGACTACCGTAGTGTATACGAGTCTAGCTATACATGCCATAATTAACCTGTGATAGTGTGATATCTTCTGATTCTGACAAGAATGGTTTTAATTAGACAGATGTGCTTTCCAACCCAGCTAATTCTGATAGTACTGATTATGATACGTGAATACCGAGTAAAGTGTATGTGTGGTGAGTTGAAAATCATAAAGATATGAATGATAGTTTATAACATTATGTTATTGATAAATGTTATGTTATATGTGAATATAGGTGAAAGTTAAATTATGAGGCTTTACAACCTTTACCCCTTTACCGGTATAGAGTTATAATGAAATTCATCAGATTTGGATTGAATAAGTTCCTAAGTATGAAATCAAAGAGCTCAATGATTAAATGATTTATAACATAGTCAAATATGAGAATGGATTAGCAAATAAAGACTGTCCTGAAAAAGATGGCAGATTTCTCAAGATATCATTCGAATTATGAAATGCTACTGTTAAAGAAGAAATTTTACTTCTGTTGACTGAATTATACAGGTATGTTAATTAAAGAATGTATTACTGGAATCTTTTCTGAATTGATTTTTAATAATGGATGAGATAATCTGGGAATAGTGATGACAAGACTAGACAGTGAAGTAATAATTGAATTGTACTGATAGTTGAGTGCAACTATTATAGTTGAAGTAAGTTGCGATGATATCTTTCGGGTATTCTACTTGTCCATTTACCTTCAGATGTATGTAAAGCTATATATCTTCATATGGAATTTTTATCATATGAAAATGTTATCTAAATATACTGATATATGAAAGCTTTGTTGGGCTATTCGGGTAATGATCGGCATTATTCTATTTTCTCTGGTATTCTGTTATATTGTGTTGATAGAAGTCGACTGTAAAATCTATATGATGTTGGTATTTTGTTTCTTTTGATTATTTTTCTGTTGAATATACATGAAAATCATATTGCTTCTGTTACTGTTGGTTCTAGTGCATATGAGTGATGCTTTAATTCTGGAATTTCTTTAACACATTACTGGGATATTTACCATTTGATATGGGTGTTCTCTCCAAAAAGTTCAGTATAGTATTATATTTGGGATTACGATATCTCAGCTTTCCTATGATTCTATATGGTTAGATGTGAAAGATATTTATAGAATAGATATAGTTATATTCACTTTGGTTATACAAATTTCGGATCTATAGAGATTGTGATTCTGCATTGATTGTTATTGGAACTATATTGATTTCCCTTTTTGTTCCGAACTGCATTATTGACAGGAGAAATTGATTCATTTGATTAATCTGGTTGAGTTATCCGTTTGAAGGGTACTTAAATTTTGTGTACTTGAGTTATCCGTAGATTAAAATAAATAAATAAATCTTGTACGCTTACAGGTGAATTGAAGGGTAGTCTGAATGAAGAGTTCATATTCTAGAAGATATGAAATAGAATTATAATTATCGGATCAGATCTAATTTAGAAAGTGATTTTGTAATAGCCAGGTTAAGAAGGCAAATTGATGTTTATTTAGTAAATCTGTGGGACCCGGAAATAAGACAATGAATTGCCAGTTAAAAGAATACAATGGGAGACATCTTCTAAATCTGTGTTTCGTATTAAGACTGATGATATCTTATTGTTCTGAAATAGAGTTTAAGTACCGAGAAATCCAAAGATATTATACTGATTGATATATGAAGCTCACAGTAGTAGTTAGCCTGATTTTCCAGGAAATATAAGATATTTAATAATCTGAAACAGTTATATCGATAAACATGTATGAAGCAAGATATTTTTTTACTCTACGCTTTGTAGTTTAAAGTACCAGCAAGATAAATTGATTGATATGTGTCTTCGGGACTGTTATAGTCTAAGATGATATTAGAGTAAAAAAAAATGGGTTAGTAATACGATGAGTTCTGTATTGGGATTGTTCTTATCACCAAAATAGAATGATGTTATCTGAGTTACTGTCGAATGTTTAAAAAGTCTGCACATTCATTTCTATACGTACAGATTTCTCTTTTAATAGACTTGTTGGGTTGTATATTTCAAAGATTTTCAGATTATACAGCGTGTCAGTCTCCATTATCTTGAGAACTCGAGATTTATATTGCGATTCAGTAGAAAGCTACAGTAAGATTTGGATATAAGGTTGAGTTCTAACATGGCATTTCATTCTCAAACTGATGGTCAGATGATTCAAACTCTCAGACATTATGTTCTGTTTTTGTGTTTTAAAATTTGAAGATAACTGAGAAAAGCATTTATTGATGGTGGAGTTTCTGTATAATAATGGTAATCAGATTATATACAACTGGCACCATACGAAGTATTGTATAGTTGCAATTATCGAACTCCATTATTCTGGACAGAGCTTTATGAGAAATAGATTCACAGAATTGAGCTGATCAAAGAGATGGGAGAAAAAGCGAAAGTAATACAATACAGTGGAAAGAAGTTTCGCATCGACGAAAAATGTATAAGGTTTTAAAATATAAAGATATTGACTTTCAAGATTGGCGACAGAATGTTTTTGAAAAATCACACTGTTAGAAAAGATTCTTTGATCTAACTAAAGTAAAGTTGAATCCGTGATATATTGGGCTGTATGAGATTTACAAGAGAATAAGATCAGTGTTTCATACATCTATGTAATAATGGTGCCGATCAGAATTCTAACCCGAGAAATCAAAGAGTTGAGAAATAGAAGTATATCACTTGTGAAATTTCTCTGGTGTAAACACGGGATAGAGGAAGCTATGCGAAAACAGTATCCTAACTTGTTTACCAGTAAGATTTTCGAGGGCGAAAATCCCTAAAGGGGAGAGAGTTGTAACAACCCAATTTTGAGTCTGATCAGAACGACTGGTTTCGGGACCACCTAACTGAGTCAAAATATTTATTTTATTATTCTATTAGTATTTTCAGCATGATAATATTATGGTATAAAAGTTTCATAAAGAAATTTTATCGATTAAATAGTTAATTTGGTAAAAAGGACTAAATCGCGTAAAGCAATAATTATGAGTTCTATTGCATAAATGGATTAAATGACATTGGTTGTCTTAGTGGGAGTCCTTGCATGGCAATTATATCATTGCCTTTTTGAATGGACAGTAGTGGGCTTAAGTTTGCATGGCTTTATGTTTTATTAATAAGGTTAAATTTGTAAATTGGTTAATATATGTTATATTAGTAAAATAAAATAGAAAAATGTCTTTATTTTCTTCATGCATGGTCGATTATAAGAAAGAAAAGAATTCTTTTTCACATTTTTAAGGTTCGGCTATATTGATGCTTGATTAAGGTATGTATTGAACTCGATTTTTGATAATTTTTACGTTTTTGAGATCATTGCTTAGTAATCTACAAAGCCCATGCCCTAATTTCTGAAATTGGTGATGTTTTTAAAATGTGCCATTGTTGAATACTTATGTATTTTGATGTTTCTTGATAAATTATTGATGGTTGTTTATATACAAGTTTTATAAAGTGATTTTTGACAAAATTGAGTATTTGGGATTAAATTGAAAAAATAAAATTTTGTGGCTAGAAATGTTAATAAAATAAAAATATGGGCTGTTTTGATGCTATAGAAAATTCGGCTATGAATGGGTATATGAAAATTTTGTGTAATTTTGCATATTTATGTATTATGGACTAAAATGTTAAAATGTGATAGTATAAGGGTTATTTTATAAATAGGTCAAATTACATGTTTATTGTAATGCCCCGAATTTGGGCCTAGTAGATTTGGGCCTATTGGATTGTAACGCCCCAAAAATCCCGAAACTCTAATTTTTATGCATTAAAGTTAGTATGTATGTGTAGCACTTAGAATATTAATTTTAAGGTATTATCGGGATTTTTTGAAGCCTTAGAGATAGGGGAGACCATAGGGAAATTCTTGGTTTAGTGGACCCTAGTCTCAGGCATTAGGTCTTTTAAGCAGAGTAAGAGAAAATAGGACACAAATGGGCTTGTGGTCCAGTGGCAAAGTGGCCTCACTAGGGGAGCTACAAGGTGGCGTGAAGAGGTCCAAGGTTCGAGTAGTGGTAAGGTGTTTTTGGAGTGTTTATTTTGGATAGTGGACGGCCAGAGTTGTGTGGAATTTGGACTCTTTTGTTGAAGTGTTTGAATTGGTCTTTTGAGCTGATAAAAGAGGGAATTTCGAATGAGATAAGGGAGATATCATGGAGAAAAATTAGGAGATGAGAGGTTGGAAGAGTTGGTGCCGAATTGGACTGTGAGGGAAGGTAGGATTCGGCTATTGGCTATAAAAGGAGGTGCCAAATTCCTTTGAGAGGTTCCTTGGGTTCCATTACATTTCTTTTTCTCCCCCTTAGCCGAATTCTTCCATTTGCCGAAAAAACCCATCATTCCTTTGCCAAAATTTTGGTTTTCTCTCTAGCCGAGTTCCCCATACCTTCTCTTCTTAAATTCCTTCTCTTGTTCACCTTTAGTTCTAGCCGATCACTTCTCCTCTTCTTCTCCCTATTGGTGCTGAATTGTCTCTGTCACTATACTAATCTCAAAAGCCGAATTTAGGCCGCAGGATCGAAAGTGGATTTGGTAAGTATTCGGTTAACCTCTTTTGTATGTTTTTCTAAAAGCCAAAAGGCTATCTAACTGTCCTGTCATTAAATCTATGATAATAAGGATAAGTTTCAAGGATCGCAAGCGTGGTAGTTAGCAAGGGTAAGTGTACTCAACTCGATGGTGGATTAAGAGAATGGTCGAATGTGTGTGTGGTCTATAGGGGTGACTTGTGTGGATTATGAGTCACTCGAATTTTAATGATGTATGTGTGAGTGCAAATCTAGGGGATACTCGTGATTAGTAGCTAAGGAAAGACTGTTAGGACCCGGTGGCACATGGTAAGGTTACGGTAAGGTTTCAGCTTTTGAGTAATTATCTGATTAAGTATGAGTGGTTGATTGAAGGTTGGTTGGTTGTAGGTTCAAGGCTAAGGATAGAATAGCACGTTGCGGTAAGCAAGTGTGTACAAACACTACACACACATACTGGCAACGCAGGAAAGCCGAAAGGCCAAAAGTGGCTAAATGGGCCCGGTGGACCCTGAGGCTAAGTTTGATGAAATGGATTAATTTGATTATATGAATTGGGTTAGGCATGCATGTTACATGATCTGGATTTTTTTTAGGCCTAATGGGGTCATATGACTGAGATTTGGGCCTAGTGGGCCATAAAAATGGGATGTGGCCATTATGGGTTATATGAACGTGAAACGGGTTGATGGGCTTTATGGGGACGTAGACTAGTATGCTAGGGTTTTATGGACTTTAGGCTTAGTACTGAACAACCCTTAAACCACGTAAGACTTTCTAATAATTAAACATGCCTATGGACAAGTCGCTAGGTTAAAGTGTGGTAACGGGTATATGCATGTCTAGGATTGGATCTAGGGAGAGCCTGGTACTTAAGCGGCCCTAGCGGGCTACCTCCTCTTTTCTGGAATCCTACCTGGTGCATAGTGTCTATTCACTTTAGCCGCAAAGACTTGTTAATGGGCCAAAGTTCATAACTAAAACCTGAGAGGGACCAAATACCCCTAGATTTTTAAAATTACTAAAATACCCCTGATTTGAAAACAACCAAAATACCCTTAGTTTGAAAATTACCAAAACATCCTTAGATTTGTAAAATCACTAGAATATCCCTGAATTGTGAAATTACCAGAATACTCTTGGTTTGTAAAATTATCAAAATATCCTTGATTTACAAAATTTCCAAAGTACTTCTATTTTGCAAAATTACCTAAATACCCCTATAGAGTAGATTTACAGAAATACCCTTGGGTTGTGAAACGACAAAAATACCCCTATGTGATGAGTATGAGTTTTGTGGATGTTACTCATGTGCATGTTGCATTCATATGATATTCTGATTAGGATGCATATGGGCGGGAATTATGGTACGGAGGAAGGTTTGAGGATCGTATAGTCGCTTGACAACCATGGATCCATCGGTGGCTTTAAGCCCATTATATGATTAGCAGTTTTGCTGCAACATTGAGTAGTGCGGCTGTGAGTGCTACCGTTGGTGTGTAGAGGATGGGTGGGTCAATTTAGAAATCCCCGCAGGTGTGTAGGGTTGGAAGGGAAATGGTGTGTAGCGGATGGATTTTTGGGGAGGGTTTTGCATTACCTTGTTTTGCATATGATATGATATGATGTGATATGATATGAGGTCATTGTGGGCCAAGTCCCAAGACCACCGATTTTGATAGGGCTCAGGCCAATGTGATAATTATAAATTGAATTGAATGCCAAGGGTTGTACACACTGAGTTTCGAAACTCACACCATTTATTTAATGTTTCAGGTGATCCTCAGTAAAAGGCTCGACGTGGGAGAGGACTTGGAGATGGCCACACTACAAGATGATGTTTAAATTTTTATTTATTTGTTTCAAAAGACATAGTTTTAATTGCTTATTTTCGTTGGATGTAATAAGGCCTTGTACTCCGATTTGACTTTAGATTTTGGGTTTTATTGTTTCAACTATTTACTTAATTATTAAACCTAAGTAAATTTCTTACGTTTAAACTTGGTTTCCGAAATACTTAAAATTATAAAATGGGTTTTTTTCATTACTTAACAAGACTCAAGGATTTTGGGCCTTAAATTTTTAATTGGCAAAATCGTTTCAATTATGCCTTTGATGTGACATGCCGGATTTGGGCCTAACTTCTAGGCCGGGTTTGGGGTGCTACATTTATGGATTAAATTGAATGTGTTGGTGATTAAATGGGTTGAATTTGAATTAATATAGATCAAGAGAAACAATTATCGGAATTAGATCGAGGAAAATAGAAAGTAGACGAATAGTGGACGGATTACGAGGTAAGTTCGTATAGCTAAAAATTGAACTGTTAGATATATGTAATTATTTAAATATATATATATATATATATATATATATATATATGTATGCATAATGAATAATTTACTAGAATTATCGGCTCTATGAATATGTTGCTGTCACCAAATTATATGATTAATTGATACAAAAATTATATGTTGCAAGTATTTGAATACAAGTTTCTTGATACATGATTATATGATTAAATAAATTATATAGTACAAGAACTATATGAGTAAATGAGATATGGGATGAATTGGTACTTGAATAAAAAAAATGTTATAGATGTTATACATGTACAGGAATTCGGCTGGATAATAAACATGGCTTATGCAAACTGAGCATTTGAATATATATGTTTTGATTGAATTGAAAATATATGAATTGAGAAATTGTTATATTAAATATCGTTAATTTTGAATTTAAATTAGTTTAATATGCTGGTTTGAATTTTATAGAGTTATAATTGAGATAGTTGAATATGATTATGCATGAAAATAATATATTTGAGTTTAATTCGACTAAGTTACAACATTTGAAAGTCTGTATGAACTTTATGGAATAGCTAGAATTTTCAATATATGAATTATGTATAAGATGACTTTATAACAGTGATATTAGGGCTTTGAGCCTAGCAAGCCTTGCGCTGGTGAATTGAATCAGGCTTTGTGCCTAGCAGGCTTTATACCGGTATATTAAATCAGGCTTTGAGCCTAGCAGGCCTTGTGCTGGTGTGTGATACAGGCTTGTGCCTAGCAGGCTTTATGCCGGTGAATTATTATAAGCTTTATGCCTAGCAGACTTTATGCCAATATGGCATCTATATGTGATTGCATGTAAGACCACGTCTGGGACGTTGGCATTGTACAATATGTGTGATTATCCGTGTATCCTATCCAATTCTGAATGGATCAACGGGTAATTTACCGATTTGTAATATATAAAGTAAATGTTATAAGAGATATAAGAAGTACATGATATATGTTACATAATTTATATGAGATTATATGCTAAATGAAATATAAGTTACATGGATTATATGTTACAATTATATGTGTACATGATGCATAATACTTGGTATACATGACTTATATGTTACAGGAATTACATGATTTATACGAATACATGCTATACGAATTACATGAATTACATGGATATTATATTGCTACAGGAGTTATATGATTTACATGAATATATATTATACAGGTTACATGATTTACATGAATTGACTGCTACAAGAGTGGATGAATTACAAAGATGATGTGTTACATGAATTATATAAGTTACAAGATGAAATCTTATATGAGATAGTTGATGGGTATAAATGAAATGAGAGATGAATTAGATATTAAATAGACATTATAAGTTTGGTTTCTTCCTTGTGAATGGATGAACTATTGTTCTTACTGATGAATTGATATTATACGATATAATTCTCCTATCCGTTATATGAATGTGTTACAGGTCATTTGAATGGAAATAAATTGATATGAATATTATGTGAATTTAAATGCTTATTGTTCTTACTCATGATGTTTTGATGAAATATGAATAGATAATATTTATATGGTATAAGTATAGATGGCTACCAAGTATATGGTTCTTAATGAGCAAGATACTAAGTATTCAATGATAGTTTCATTGATTTGACTGAAAAGATGACGATATGAAAATAGAAATGAGGATACGAATCAGTACAGGTAGATGTGTGATACTCAACAAGTAAGTGACATTGATAAATTCATGTGATACGTGAGTAGATGTGATAAATTACACATGAATTACATGACTATTAAGGAAATAAATATTGAATTAAATAAGGCTGGTTCAAAAGCAATCAAATTGCTTAAAATGACAAGCTAGTTGTTAAATCTTTTATATAGTGCTGCTAATTATACGAGCTTACTAAGCTTATTAGTTTACACTGTTTATTCTCTATATTTTACAGTGATTCAAATGCTTGTTCAGGTTGGAAGTCATCGAAGATTTCATCACACTATCTAGGGGGTAATTGGTATTTCTAAACTCTTTAATGTGGGATAATATGGCATGTATAGGCTAGTTAATAAGTGGAATTATATGGACACTTATGTATATGAATGAGATATGATCTATTGTATTTTGATCAAGCTATGTGATATGGCTTGAGTGAAAATGGTTGATTTGATATAGAAGTATTATATGATGTATTCATCTTGTGATAGTTTTGTTAATTGGCATTTTGGTATAGATGATATATATGCTTTAACATGTTATGCAAATGATGCTTGTAGGTACATGTCATAAGAGCTGTGAAAATGGCTTAAACCATGCCTGTTTTGTGCCACACGGTCAGAGCACACAAGCGTGTGACTTGACCGTGTGACCCTATTTTGTAAGTTTTCCTATATCTTTTATATGTTATTAAATTATTCCCCGTTGTGTAATTGGAATTTTATATGCTCGTTTTAAGCATGCTATGAATATGAATGCTTGATATTATTGAATTGAGATGATGTTTGATAAAAGTTAAAATTTTACTGTTCCAAACTGTGTTACAAGTCCGGTAATGCCCCTTACCTATTCTAGCGACGGTTACGGGATAGGGGTGTTACAATCGAGCTGGATTCGTCTGTCCTGCAAGCATATTTTTCACCACATTAGTAAGTTCATCAATCTTATTTACTATGGAAGGAGTACTTTGCTCATGAACCCTTCTCATAGGTTCCATAGGTGGTTGATACTGTTGAGAATTTGCAACCATAGTCGAAAGTAATTCCCTATCTCTTTGGGGAGTCATGTTCACAAGAGCCCCTCCATTATCAACATCAATCATCTTCATTTCCATTGGAAGTAACCCATCTTAGAAATACTATAGGAGCGACTGTTTAGACAAACCATGTTGTGGGCAACTTGCGCACAACTTCGTGTATCGCTCCCAATATTCATAGAGTGACTTTGCTTCTTTTTGTTGTATTCTGACTATACTCCTCCTTAATTCGGTTGCTCAAGCTGCTGGGAAAAACTTGTCAAGAAACAATTGAGACATATGGTTTTATTCTGGAGGTAAATAAAATAGCCATTCTCTAGCAGAGTCGGCTAATGAAAAAGTAAAAGCTCGTAGTTTTATTTGATCATTAGTTACTCCATCTGGTTTTATTCTTAGACAAACTATGTGGAACTCTTTCAGATGAGTATGGGGGTTCTCATTTTTCAAACCGCGAAAAGTAGGCAATAAATGTATCAATCCCGAATTTAACTCGAACGGTGTTTCGCCCATCGGATAAGTTATGCATAGTGGTTGTTGTTCATCTGGTGCGGCTGCAAGTTGACGTATAATTTGATCTGCCATGTTGTCTGAACCTTCGCATGAGTAAATATCTTCGGTGTAAGATCCTTCTTCAAAATCAGGTTGTGGTTGTTTACCGCGCCGAATAGCTTCTCTTCGAAGTGTTTGAGCCAAATTTTCTATCTCTGGTTCAAATGCTAGAGTCCCCGATTCTGACCTGGTCATAAAGAAAACAAACAAAAATTAGAAATTTTCACCAATCCCCGGCAACGACGTCAAAATTTGATGGGCGTCGAAACCACCAAATATAAATTCCTATGACAAATATAACAATAAATTGAAATATAGAGTAGTAGGGTTGAATCCACAGGGGCTGGTTATCTAATTTCGCCTTTTCTTGTGACCAGATTCGTTGTCGTGGCCACAGTCGTGCCCACGACTTGTGCGTAGTAGTGCTAAAAAAATAAAAAAAGGGTTTAAATTGATTATGATAATAAAATAAGGAAATACGAAAAATAAAATAAAATAAAATTAGATTAAAAAATGTAAAAATAAATGGATAAATAAAATTTTTTTAAGCTTAGCCTTAGCCTATTGATCCTTGAAATAGATTTTTCATTCTAAGCAATAAGTTGGTTATAGCGACCAAGAACGTCTCGATCGCTAACTTTTTCTTATGTAGTCAATCCCGGCACGACCTGCAAACTGACTCTTACCAAATTTCTAACTACAATACACGTGTACGCAATTTAAGATTTCAACACCCTTGCGATCTGAAAAGCCCAACTCAAATCAACCGCCTTAACCGCATGGGTCGTTTAAATCCGATCTCTATCTCCCTTGACGAAATCCAACTGGCTTTTCCTACCTAGACACGCCAAGTTGTTCGCGAGAATTCAAACACAACACAACCGATTCGTCTTCCCAACTGTATGCCAAACAACTCCAACCCAACGTGCACTTTTTGAATTGAAGCTGAATCAACTTTAAGGGACAAATTTGTACTATCCCATATATTGGAGAGATAGAAAATACTGCTTTGAGAGGTTTTTTGAGCGGGTTCGAATCTTACGATTGTTTTGTTGGAGTAATTTCCGGGCTACAGCTAAAAAGGGTTTAGTTAATCATAGAAAAAATCATGCTTTGAAAATAGATTTGTGAAATTGTGGGTGATGAAAGGGGGAAGGGCCTTGGAAGGCAATTAAACCAATAGATTGAAAGTAAAGGAAAATATTGAAATTGGCAGAATGAAGTGACGCGGGTAATGGAAAAGGAAGAAAAAGAAAAGAATTTATTAAAGGCTAAAGCCAAGTGTGTTCAATTGGTTGTAGCTACTACGTATTTATACACACTTTTAGTGCTAAAATTTAGCTAGATTTTTTTCTAAATATTATCACTAAATAATTTTAAATTTAAAAATCAAATTTAAACTAGATTTTTTTCTAAATATTATCACTAAATAATTTTAAATTTAAAAATCAAATTTAAACTAAAAATCCTTCAATCTTTATCTAGCTACTTTAAAAAAAAATCTTCATCCCTTCAATCTTTATCCAATCATCTTTGAATCTTCAATCTTTAAATCAAGACCTCCTCTTTGCTTTTTGATCCAATTTAGCCCTTTTTTTGTAAGAGTTTTAATTCGGTACACCAACTTAATTCCTGATAAGAAAAATCCAAATTTAATAGCATTTTATTTGATAATTAGCCAAAAATAAATATATTAAAAATACGAATTTATCTTGCTATTAAAATGTTATACAAATTACCCCAAAATACTGACGATGATAGTTTTTCTTTTTGTTGAAAGAATCCAATTTAGAAAACAGTTTTCAATCATAGCGAAAACTTACAATTTTAAAAACCGAGCTGTTTTGTGATATTTATAGTAAAACATTTTCTTGAAAAGTACCTATTTTTGGTGTGAGACGGATCTGAAGCGTTCCCAACTTTCGATCGAACAACCTTCTTCGCTATCCCCGTGCCTCGAATTGTGTCAAATGTCAGCTCGAACAACAAAAACCAAATCCAGAACCAAAAACAATTTATTACTTATAGTAGGAAAGTAATTCTCTCAAATAGAAACCGATAGAAATCATAATTTCCAGAAAATAGAATTTATTCTTAGAAAATAAATTCCCACTACTTTCTTATAGAATAACAATATATGAATGTGTGTAAAACTTGTGTGTTAATAGCTCTATCAATGCTATCTATTTATGGGAAGGGATAGGAAAATTCTGATTAAGTATAATACAAATAATATTTATTTAATAGAAAAACAATCTTATAGTCTAACTAGAAGGGGGGCACACCCACTTAATTCCTTTAGGGTTGTTGACCCTCACATGTTTATGTGAGACTAATTGAGCCTCTCATGTATTGAGTCCAATTATATGTGCTTCTTGGACTTTTGATCCAACACTTTATAATTTAATCAAACTTAATATTTGTTTTTTTATTCCCAAAATAAATATTAATTAATATAATTAATCAAATTAACTAAATTAATTTCTCAATTAAATAATTTTCTTAACCTAATTCTAATTTAATTAAAGTCATGATGACTTTACCGTAAAAGAATTTATGAGAAAATATATTTAAAATTTCCATATTCAATGGATTCATAAAGATTAATTAATTTAATTCCATTTTTAACTTCAATTATTTAATTGCAATTAATTAAATAATAATTCAAAAAACTTAAATTATTTCTCAAGTCATTTCTATACCCAGTGAGAAAACAAATTTATTTGTGAATGTGACTCATTTTTCTAACTTCATCCTTTATATTCATTTATGTTAATTTGGTTTTACATGCAATTTATTTATGATTTCAACAAGCTAATAGAGGGACCGATGAGACATATAATTATGGCTCAAATAGTTTATAATTAAGTTCCAAGTTTTCACATATTAATTATAAACACATTTAGTCATGAAGTCATTTCACTATAGTATCGTGATTGAGCTCTCCCTAATTACATACCATTACGAAAGTTACTTAATCAGTGGTCGCCTAATGACATTTTCATAAGTGTGTTCCCTTTATAGAATATCTCTAATCTCTTTCAGATAAATCTATTCTCCAATATAATCTTATTTTCTCTTGGTAACCATTTCACATTCCTTCATGGAAAGTCAATTACTATCGAATAGTAATCAAACCAATTATCACAAATACAAACGACTCGTAGTCACGTTTACTTTTCATCTATCATGTAATGCCAATGAGAGGATATCATTTACCCATTAGTTGGATTATGAATTCTATTATTGTAAATGATGCTACATATTGCAGACGTCGTATACCCAACGCACCATCTTTTAATTCCTTATCTATTTGAACTCAAGCATTTACTTACATCAAAATATACGAGTTATGCGTACATGGCCCATCATCCACTCAATGTAAAGCCCCAAATATTTAAGTTTTGTTTTGCTAGTTGTTGTCATGTGACTTGGTTTGGTTGAGTGGTTAAGTGCTTAGTGTATTTGTTTAAAGTTTTGTGTTCGAGTCTCCTTATGCGTAAGAAATATTTTATCTTTTTCATTCTCTAGCAAACTGGTGTAGGAGTTTGGATTAAATTTAAACTCTAGAAAAAAATCTGATTAGTTAGTGGGATAGGATTTGAAATTTTTTTTTGAAAATAAATTGGTTGTTAATAAATTAATTAAATTTATTTTTATTTTCCAAAATATCCCACGGTTGCCTTGTTGTCCATTTTGTTTTTATTTTTTTATTTTATTTTTATTCATTTTCTTTCCCTATTTCCCTCGTTTCATTAGTGGTTTTTCTTTTTCTTTTATTTTTTTCATTCTCCCTTCCCACGTCTTTCTCCTGTTCGTTTCTTTTTTGCTCTCTTGTTCTTTTGTTTTGTGTTCTTTCGTCTGTTGCCATCATTTTCAATTAGTTTTGGTTCTTTTGTCTTCATTTAGTCAGGTTCAGTTTGCTGAAATTTGAGGTTGTGGTGTAAAGATTCGTATTTTGGGTTACCTAATTAATTTGATTCGTTTTAGGGAGGTTCGTAAGACAATTGGTGATCCTCCAGCGCCCTAAATTTCATGTGATTGTTGTCTGTTAGTGGTAAGAGTTTCGAAGGTGCTTTGGAGGGTTGTAATTAGTTTATTTGTTAGAAATTTTTGTTTAAAGTCAGCGAACTGTAACTGATTTGGGTTGTAAATAACTACTAGTTTAGGTGTGGGATGATTCGTTTTCGGGAACTACATCGGAAAATAACCAGGTGTATAACGAGAACTCGAAAAAAAAGGCAATCGGCGAAAGCCAAAAATTGGGTTTGTCAATTCCACACAGCCGTGTTCCTGACCGTGTGGTAGGCCGTGTACGACACACGACCGTGTGACTGGCGTGTGTGAGGCAGTGTGTCAGCCATTTTGGGCCGTGTGGGTCATAAGGATAAGGCCATTTTGGGCGTGTAGGCCCACACAGGCAAGCCACACGAGCATGTGGGCCCAAATTGCAAAATTTTCCCTAAGGTCGTACACGTCTTTCCGATCGATTGTGGGTCTTTCGTAGGGTCGGTATGTGTGGTGTAAGCCTTAAAGCATGAAATCTGTACCCCGTAAGATTGAAATTGATGTAAATAACCTTTATATAAATATTATGAAAAACGATATGTTGATCTGTTCTGTCATGTATAAGCATGTGTAATATCTATTATACGAGCATGCATGATATGTTAGTTCTGGTATCTGTTAACCTATTTTATCTGATATTTTGTCTGTATCTGGCAATGGGACGAGATTTGTATTATGAGGAGGAAGTGTTTTGTGTGAGGCGATATCTCGCCATTATACTGGCAACACTCTTGCGATTATTATGAAAAGTGTCGTATAGACACTATGCGGTGTGTAGAGCTAGGTGGGTGTTTTATACCCCACATGGTGTGATGGGATGGTCGGAGTTAGTGTGTAGAGGATGAGGGTAGCATTTTGCATATCTATATCTGTATAGTTCTGTTATAATTCTGATTCTGTAAAAGACTTATGTCTATATCGGTTCTACTATGTGATTGAATCTGAATTTGTATTTAAGCATGCGTTACACACTGAGTTATAAAACTTATTCTCTATTTTTCTGAAAATTTCATGTAACCCTCATACTTAGGGTCAGTTTGGATAGGCGATTGAGTGCGGTGCGGTGCGTTTAGTTTACATTTTGTCTCACGCTACAGTATCGCTACAGTATCTAATCTCACCGCCACCGCTGTTTTTACACTAACCGGAGGTAAACGCACCGCCCATCCAAACCCACCCTTAGGCATGTCGGTGCGACGGGAGCCCGGTTATGTCCACTATGTCGTAGAAGTCTTTTTACTTTAAACTTGGCTTGTTTTAATTTCTATTTTGGAGTTTTGTGTAATTTGGACTCTCTAGACTGTTTGGTTTAGGATTTTATTTTGGTTTTCTAGCATAATGTTTGATAAAACAGGTTTTATGAAAAAGACAATTTATTTGAAAATAACGGTTTTCAAAGAAGCAATTCGACTTACCAAAATAAACCGTTTTAAGAAACTTCGTTGCGAAATATTCGATTTTTAAATGAAGACGTAAGTGAACGAAGATTTTAAATTAAATAAGTACATCAACACGTTTTCCAAACAAATCGAGCTGACTAAGTAACAACGATTTACAATGATTCCAAATAAAAAAGGAAGTCGGATTTATAACTTTTTCTTTGTAACACTTCCAGATTTGGCCATAACGTCTAGACCGGGTTTGGGGTGTTACACTCAGGATTAAGATATGTCATACTATAAACATCACAAGTGAATAAATCCAAAAATGGATCTAGGATCTATTCTACTTGGTTCCTGTCTGATGTATTGTCTATCAGTTAGTCACATCTATGTCTCTATCTATCAGTTAGTCACATCTATATCTCTATCTTCTAGGAGTCATCCACTCTGATGCTTAAGACAAAACACCTCCCCAATTGGACTTAATAGACGACATATAAGTCTTTCAATCGGTTTGTTCATCTTCGATTAGACTAAGGACATGTATAAATTCATCTACTATTACAAACTATCCTTTTGTATTACGATCTGACCAGGTAATACCATTTGGTACTGGTTAAACGTTATATAACTAGTGAGCTAATATTTGCTTCCATTTTGTTTTGCGTGCAAAAAAATTGAGGACAATAAAAGATTATTAATGTAATTAATGAATATTTTTATTAAATCAATTTGTTCAAAAAATACAAATGTACATGGATGAAAATACTACACTTATGACACTAGATCCAACATTTTTATGAGAGACATAAATAGCTAATGTATGGTTGACATGTAATAGATGTCATGAAATTTAACGATAGAAATGACGACATTTATTTGGAATTTCCTATGTTTCGCTAAACAATATGCTCTGAAAAAAGATTAAATACCAAATTAAGAATAAGAGTCAAGCTCAGGTACCAAATTAGGAAAAAGTGTCAAGTTTAAGTACCAAATTAGACTAAAAAATATATAGGTACCAAATTAGGAAAAAGTGCCAAGTTTAGGTACCAAATGTTATATTAAACCTAATAGTTTATAAATAATATATAATTAATATCTATCAAAATAACACCAAATAAAAAATTATAAATGATACAAAATATATAATAATTAAAACCAAGTGGAAAATAATAATATATTGTAGTTAATAGTAAAAAAAATAGCTATTTGTCTGCCTCTCTGGCACGGAATTGTCTGCCCCTTTGACACGAAACTAGGTTTTTTTCAATTGTAAGTACGTATTCTCAATAAATCTTGATGGCGGCAATTCTTTAGAAGCACCCTGGCATCAGATCAATCAGCGTACACAGAGGAAATCTCAGTCAATCCCTGCAATAATGAAAAGAAAATTCGCGGGTTTAGCAATTGAGGAAGAAGAAGAAGAAATCTTACAAATTTAATCTGAGGCGAATCTGGAAATAGAAGAACAAAAATTCAGTTTGGTGGGATGTTTCTTAACAGTAAGCATCATTCACTTTCTAGCGATGAAGAGTACCATGGCAAATCTATGGCATCCGGTGAGAGGTGTTCAAATTCAAGATCTTGGGGAAAAGCATTTTCTGTTCCAATTTTATCATGTTATGGATACGGATCGTGTCTTAAAAGGATCCCCGTGGACGTTCAACAAACATCTTCTGCTCCTTCACAAGATTCAAAAGGGGGAGGATCCTTTGAAAGTTTCTTTAATCTATACGCCTCTATGGGTACAGATTCACAATATCCTAGTGGGATTTTTTTCTAAAAATCTGGCAAGACAATTAGGGGATTTTTTGGGTGAATTTATAGAATCTGATAGTTCAGATATGGGGAAAGGAAGGAGTAATTTCATGAGAATTAAAGTTAAATTGGATGTGAGGCTACCACTAAAAAGGAAAAAACAGGTGTCCTTTGCAGGAAATTGTTCTTATATCAGATTTAATATGAGAGGTTAACCATTTTCTGTTTCTACTGTGGCCGCTTAGGTCATAGTGATTCATACTGTAAAGCAAAAATGTTATTGGGCATGGAAGTGGTAGATATGGGATGGGATCTATCTTTGAAAGCACAATCTAAAAGAGCAATGGCTATAAACAGTATCTGGTTACGAGAAGATAGAGATGATGGAAATAATGCAAGTGGAAGAAACAGACAACTCGCAGAGAAACGGACGTGGGGAGTGAGCACCAAGTCAGAAATTGGAGTCTCAATTGATCCAGTTTTGGGAATTAATTTGGAGGGTAGCCATCCTAATTCATCACAACAAGGGAGAAATTTAATAGCTAAACAAACTTTGACAGCAATGGAGCATGAATTGGAGGAAAGGGTCCTTATCAGAGTGGAGGAAAAAAAAGACTGAGAGGAGAAACTACAGTTCAACTAATACGAGATAATGGTGACAATGGAGTAGTACGAAGCAGGAATTTATTGGAAAATAACCTTTTTATTATCGGTGACTGCCAATAGGCAAGCCGACCTGTCGTAATGAAAATCTTGAGTTGGAATGTCAGAGGTTTGGGGAACCTACGGACTATCCGAAGGTTTCGGCAAACGCTGAAGACACATAATCCCCAAATGGTCTTCTTCATGGAGACAAAGATAAATAAAAGATAGATGGAATGAGTGCGTAGCAGTTGTGGATTCATTAATGGCTTTGAGGTGGATCCCGATGGTTCAAAAGGTGGTTTATGCTTAGCTTGGAGAGGTGAAATTTCTATATCGGTTCAGAGTTTTTCAAAAAGTCACATTGACGCACTAGTTAATGCCCAGAATAATGAGCAGCGGTGGAGATTCACTGGGTTTTATGGCTCCCCTTATGCACAAGAAAGAGAGGAATCATGGAATCTACTTAAAAGCTTACGAGGTAATGTGGATCAATCTTGGTTTGTTTGTGGAGATTTTAATGAGATTATGTACGGGTTCGAAAAGAAGGGAGGGCTACCTAGGGAGGAAAGAAGAATGGAAGCTTTTCGCAATGCGCTAGAGAACTGTCAGTTGATTGATGTAGGTTACTCAGGAAATTGGTTTACTTGGGAGAGGGGAAATTTACCAGAAACAAACATTCGAGAACGCTTAGATAGAGGAGTGGCTAATGTAACTTGGATGACTATGTTTTTGGATGCTAATATTTAACACTTGGTACACTCAACTTCTGACCATTGTCTGCATTTAATAACTACTGGGACACCTTTAAATTTGAAGCATGGTGAGTCTTAGAAGAAACCTTTGAAACAGAAGTCAAGCTTATGTGGTATTTGGCTTCAGGAGATTTAGTTCAGAAATTGGAGTATCTTAAAATGGGTTTGAGAAGATGGGCTACAAGAATTGGGATGTCCAAAAATCGGAAAAAGAAAGTCTTGACGTCAAAGTTGTTTACTTTAATGGAAGCAGAGAGGACCGACGATAATTTAGCAGAGATGATTGATACGAAGGTGCAACTAAACTTTGAGATTGATAAATATGAGAGATACTGGGAACAGAGGGATAGAGTAAATTGGCTAAGGCTTGGGGACAGAAACACAACCTTTTTTCATAGTATTGCAACACAAAAATGAAGGAAAAATTGCATCCAAAAGCTACAGGACACAGATGGTCGAGAGACAGGGGATCCGTAAGAAATGGCAGAAATTACTAGAGTATATTTTCAGGATTTATTCAAGGCTGGTCAAAAAGGTCATTATGAACATCTCCTAACAGGTGTTGAACAGTGTATTTTTGAAGAAGATAATAGAGGTCTCACAAAGCCATTCATTAAGGAGGAGATCTGGGACGCATTGAAAAGCATGGGAGCTACAAAAGCTCCAGGTGAAGATGGTCTTCCAGCAATTTTCTTTTAGAAATTTTGGCATATTGTGGGGGATGATGTATCAACTTATTGTCTTCAATCGCTCAATGGTGATATGGAGGTTAGTCAAATTAATACAACTCATATTGTCCTTATTCCAAAGAAAACAAGCCCAACTAATCTTTCTCATTTTTGCCCAATTAGCCTATGTAATGTTATTTATAAAATAATGGCTAAGGCCATAGCAAATAGATTTAGAGGAGTTTTGGGAAAATGCATTGATAAAGCACAAAGTGCTTTTGTGCCAGGAAGATTAATTTCAGATAATATATTAGTAGCTTATGAAATTCTTCATACTCAAAAGAGGAAAAAATTGGGGAAAAAAGGGGCTGATGGTAGTTAAACATGATATGAGTAAAGCATATGATAGGGTTGAATGGAATTTTTTAAAGGAAATAATGCGGAAAATGGGCTTTGAACACAGATGGATTGAATTGATCATGAAATGCATATCGACTGTTTCCTGTTCAGTGGTTTTCAATAGACAAGCTGGAAGCATTTTCCATCCAACGAGAGGACTATGACAAAGTGATCCTTTAAGTCTGTTTCTATTTCTGATTTGTGGAGAAGGGTTATCTAGCCTAATGAGATTAGCACAGCGAGAGGAGAACTTCAGAGGTCTTAAAGCGGGTAGAAGAGGCCCACAAATATCACATTTATTATTTGCAGATGATTGCATATTAGGAAAGGCTACAGAAAGAAGAGCTGGTCTTTTAAAAATTTTTTTGAGGGAATATAGAAACTGTTCGGGGCAACAAGTCAATTTTGAAAAGTCTACAGTTTTCTTTAGTTCTAATACAAGAAATGAAGAAAAGATTATTGTTACTCGAATTCTTGGTGTGCGAAGTTCAAATGACCCAGAACGCTACCTAGGATTACTGAATATGGTGGGCAGAAGGAAAAAGGAGGCATTTCAAAACTTAAAAGATAAATTTAAATAGAGAATAGATAATTGGAGTATAAGGCATCTATCGCAATGGGGGAAAGAAGTTTTTATAAAGGCTATTCTTCAAGCTATCTCGACGTATTCAACGTCGTGCTTTTTACTTCCTAAATCGTTATGTTCGGATCTTGAAAGTATCATAGCGAAATTTTGGTGGCAGAAAGGTCATGGTCAAAAGGGCATCCACTAGTGTACTTAGAAGGAACTTTGCATCTCAAAGGAACATGGGGGATTGGGTTTTCGTAGTCTTGATCAATTTAATATCGCTTTGTTAGCCAAACAGGGTTGGCAAATTATTAATTATCCCGATTCTTTATTAGCACAGGTTTTAAAGGCAAAATACTTTCTTAATTCAGACTTCATCCATGCACAGTTGGGAAATTTACCTTCTCTTACCTGGAGGAACGTTTAGGCAGCTAAGGGACTATTGCAAGATGGGCTATGCTGGCGCATTGGTAAAGGAGACCGAATCTCTGTTTGGAATGACCGTTGGATCCCAGGTGTTGATATCATTCGAAGAAGCAATAACATTGGAATTTCAGAAATTGAGTCAGTAGCAAATTTAATTGAAATAATAATAAGGAGATGGAAAAAAGAGTTAATTGAAAATACCTTCCCAGAACAAACTGCGCAGAAGATTTTACAAATTCCTTTGGCGGAGAATGAACATGAAGATTTCCAGGTCTGACGAGGAGAACATTCTAGCGAGTTTACAGTAAGAAGCGCCTACAAACTATTACAGGAGGCTACTTTGAATCCTAATGATTTATTATTACAGACCGAAGGAAAAAAATTCTATAGGAAACTTTGGGATTTACATCTACCATCAAAAATTTTAATTACTATCTGGTGCATATCATGAAATTTTATTCCAAATTTTAAAAACTTGAGATCGCGAAGAGTGGTTCTTGACAGCTCCTGTCCTCGGTGTCGAAGCGCAGAAGAGGATGGCAATCACGTCTTCAGACAATGCCCTACAATAACAGAAATGTGGCAGAATCTTAATCTTCCATGGGTCATCAACTAACCCATTATTGATCTATGGGACTGGCTTACCTGGGTTTTTGACAGGAGAAACAGTAAGCAATGTCGACTTATCTGCTGCGCTATATGGTTTGCATGGAACTCCAGGAATAAGTATGTACATGAAGGGAAAAACAATCACAGGGAGGGATTTGTCAAAGAAAGTTCAAAGTTACGTCGCAGAGATTGACAGATCGAAAGAAGAAGAGCATACCTGTGTTGATAATAAATGGCAGAGACAAAATACGAGAGAAACAGAAGCGACCATCTTCTTTGATATAGCATACGATAGCAAAAACGCAATATCGGCTTCGGGTTTAGTGGTGAAGGGAAAAATTGATGAATGGCTTGCTTCGAAATCAGTCATCCATTCCGCAATAGCGTCACCGTTCATGGCAGAAGCTCATGCAGGTTTACAAGCAATAAAGTTAGGGATTAATTTAGGGTTTCGATCTATTTCTATCTTAGGAGATTCTAAAACTGTTATAAAGAAATGCAACTCAACAGATAGAAACAAGTCAGTCTTGGGGGCGATTATCAGAGATATACAGCATCATATATGATTTTTTCAGGAAAGCCATTTTCAATTCGTCAATAGACAGAACAATGGTGAAGCCCACAATGTAGCAACAGAATCATTAAGAAGAAGAGAGGAAATTTACCTGGAAGATGAATCCTTCTCGAGTTACCAGCGTCGAAGAGAGGAGAATGGGCTACGAAATCCGGACTGAAGGAAGGAAACCTGTAGAGACTTGGAGAGGAAGGGTTAGCAGATTTCAAAATCTCCTTGGAAATGCTATTGAATTGAATGGTTGGTATGGGAAATAGGAAAGTCAGAAGTTTTGTGGATGCCAGCTAATTTACACCGGTTGGATTTGAAAGTGATAGGACGTTTTGTTTTTTCTTTATTTTTCTGGACTCTTCTGTTTTGTTTTGTTTGGGCCATTATCATTGGGCCATTGTTTTTTCGTTCTATTTTTAGTTGCCTTGGGTCCATTCTAGCAACCCAATTTACTGTTCTGTTTTTCATTTTATTAATAATAAAAGCCAACCGGAATTTCTCAAACAAAAAAAAGCTATTTGTTTATCGATGTTTTCTTTTAGATCATCAAAGGAAACAAAATTATAGCTTTTGTGAATTAAAATTGTTTCTTTAATGTGGTATGAAAAGTGAATGGTAATTCATATTTATAAACTTGTTATAAGAATTTTTTTATTGCAAATTTGTAAATAGCATAAGTTTTTTCTTTGTGAAATTATTTCTAAATTTTGTATAACGTCCTAAAATTTTAATTTGTGATTTGTGAAATATTGTCATGTGATAAGTACCTTGTGAAGTGGTTGAGGGCTTTGTTAATGTGTTAGGGGTCATTGGTTTGAATCTTCGCTTGGATAAATGGGGTCATTTTGTTTTTGCTAAGGATTTTGTGAGATGTTGGCCGGTAGAGTTTAAATGGGAATTGAATTTTTTTTAAGAAAAAAGAAGAGAATTTGTTGGTTAATAAAATGTTAATGGGTAGTTGAGATAGTAGTGGAATTTATGTATATTTTGTTTTATGTTATTTTGGCTTTATCTAAAAATAATAATAAAAAGATTTTGTTTGCCCCACTTTTGACATTGTCTTTTCATTTGTTTCTACCTTAATGAATTTCGACACTTCCAGTAAACAAAAAAAAAAAAAAAAGAACTTCCAAATTCTGTTTTGTCCTTTTCTTCTCTTTCTTTGATCTTTGCCGTTGTTTCATTTGGCTTATGGGTTTTGTTCCTTTGATTCAATTGTTTCTTGTGAGCTGATGGTGGTTTAATCTCGGTTACTCTTGCGAATTTAAGTTTTCGGGTATTGAAGGGTAAGTGTTTCTATGGAGTTTGTTTTTTTAAGGGTGGTGTTTATAGGTTTGATTATTTCTTCTTTAAGGTTTGGGTTAACCTCGTGAAATAAAATCTATGTTGTTAGGTGATAGTCAAGGAATTTTGAACTCTCATTTTTTGAGTTAGTTATCTTAAAGGCTGCTATGGACGTTGGGTAAGTTTTAAACACCTAAGAGTTTAATTTCTGAGTTAGAATTGTTTATGTTGTGTTGTAGCCGAGTGGTTGTTTTGGTAAATTGAGGAATTGGAACTGATTTGGGGCGATTTATTGTTTGTTTTAGGTGTTGGATATCGCGTGGTTGTTTTCGCATCAGAATCGAACCAAGTGTGTAACGAGAAACCTAAAAATCAGTGAACGACGAAAGCCAAAAAACAACACTGTCGACGCTATACGGTCATGTACCAGGCCGCATGGTAGGCCGTGTGGTAGGCCGTGTGGTAGGTCGTGTGCGACATACGACCGTGTGACAGGCCATGTACTGGACAGTATTGGGGCCGTGTGGACCACACGGGCGTGTGTGAGGCTGTGTGCCAGGCCTTGTAGGCCACATAGGCTTGCTATTTGGGCCGTGTGGGTCACGTAAATGTGTGGGCCTAAAATTCAAAATTTTTCCTTAAGGCCGTACAAGTTGTCTCGATCAACCATGGGCCTTCTGTAGGGTCGGTATGTGATTAAATATACTATAAAACATGAAATTTGTCATCTGTTAGTATAATTTCTGCTATCTGCAAGTGTATTTGGGATGTCAAATGATAAATAAAACCGAGAACAATGTTATATGTGATTTGTATTTGATATGTTATGTATGATTTTTGTTCTGATTATATTTGATTCTGGGATGGGATATATATTATGTGGAGGAAGTGTTTCTGTAAGAGGCGACATCTTGCCCACTATACTGGCAGCACAACTGCAAATATCCTGTAAGGGTCTTAACAACACTAAGTGGTGTGTAAAGTTGGATGGGTGTTTCAAACCCCATATGGTATGTTGGGATGGTCAGAGATGGTGTGTAGCGGTTGGGGGTAGGAAATATATATATATATATATATATATCTGTATTTGAACTGCTCTGTTAAGATTCTGTACTGTTAAATTGTCTGTTAATAATTATCTGATTGAGTTGTTTGTTACACATTGAGTTTCAAAAACTCATATTCTGTTTGACTGTTATTTTCAAGTAATCCTCGGACTTAGACGGATCGGTACAATCAGGAGCTCGGTTAATATCGCATTTTTCTTAAATTTGACTTATTGAAAATTTTGGTTTGAGAGTTTTGTAAATTTTGGACTCTCTGGATGTAACACCCCAAACCCGGCCTAGAAGTTAAGCCCGAATCTGGTGTGTCACATGGAAGTTTTTTTTTTTTTTTAACCATCTTTGAGATTGTTAAGAACTTGTTGAGAGTTACAATTTCTTTGTTAAAACCTAAAACACTTAAGCAATTGTTATCTACTTGAAAACGTAATTATCTTTAAAGACCTTTTTGGTTGTGAAAACATATTTGAAATAAACAATTTATGAAAATGGGATGTTTGGGAATAGAGTTGTAGAAGCATTTTGAAAGAAAATCTTAGGCCTTATTACAACATTTAACCCAAAATAGTAGAGTAATAAAATAAACAAGAAAGAAGTCTGAAGTTCAAATAAACCATTTCTGAAGTATGGTCTCCATCGAGTCATCCAAGGCCCAAGTCCACATCACTGAGCATTACCTGAAAAGGTTAAGAGAAAGGGGGTGAGTTACAAGAACTCAGTGTGTAATCCCCTTACCATCATCCACTGGGTCGGAACACACATAGCAATATTTTGGGCCTAAGCCCATTTACAATTATAACATAATAACATGAACATAATATGCATGTGATATGCAATTCCCAACCAAGCCTAATTTCCATCCGCTACACACCACCCGTACCAACCATCACACCTGTGGGGATCAAGTCAACCCACCCCGCCAACACACCAATAGCAGGCATTAAGCCAATTAAAATTATGTTTGTGGCAGAGCCACCGAACTAGATTGTGACAGAGTCACCGAACTAGAGGCATTAAGCCATTTAAAATATTTGTGGCAGAGCCACCGAACTAGATTTTGGCAACAGGCCATTTAAAATATTTTGGCAACAGGCCATTTAAAATATTTGTGGCAGAGCCACCGAACTAGATTTTGGCAACAGGCCATTTAAAATATTTGTGGCGACAGGCCATTCAAAATATTTTGGCAATAGGCCATTTAAAATATTTGTGGCAACAGGCCATTTAAAATATTTTGGCAACATGCCATTTAAAATATTTGTGGTAATAGGCCATTTAAAATATTTTGGGCAACAGGCCATTTAAAATATTTTGGCAACATGCCATTTAAAATATTTGTGGTAGAGCCACCGAACTAGATTTTGGCAACAGGCCATTTAAAATATTTGTGGCAACAGGCCATTCAAAATATTTTAGCAATAGGCCATTTAAAAGATTTTGTGGCAACAGGCCATTTAAAA
The DNA here is from genome assembly GCA_005393395.2 of Gossypium australe. NCBI lineage: Eukaryota > Viridiplantae > Streptophyta > Magnoliopsida > Malvales > Malvaceae > Gossypium > Gossypium australe. The sequence goes on along the minus strand of CM016614.1, from coordinate 60,996,402 downwards.
TATTTGTGGCAACAGGCCATTTAAAATATTTGTGGTAATAGGCCATTTAAAATATTTTGGGCAACAGGCCATTTAAAATATTTTGGCAACATGCCATTTAAAATATTTGTGGTAGAGCCACCGAACTAGATTTTGGCAACAGGCCATTTAAAATATTTGTGGCAACAGGCCATTCAAAATATTTTAGCAATAGGCCATTTAAAAGATTTTGTGGCAACAGGCCATTTAAAAGATTTTGTGGCAACAGGCCATTTAAAATATTTGTGGTAATAGGCCATTTAAAATATTTTGGGCAACAGGCCATTTAAAATATTTTGGCAACATGCCATTTAAAATATTTGTGGTAGAGCCACCGAACTAGATTTTTGGCAACAGGCCATTTAAAATATTTGTGGCAGAGCCACCGAACTAGATTTTGGCAACAGGCCTTTCTTCTCTTCGTCATTTATCCCAACCCATGCAGTCATGTATGCATATACAAAGCATAACAATATTTATAGAATAATTTCAACATAAGGCCCATAACACAAGTTGGCCCATTAAACGATCTAGCAAACTTGACCCATTAAACGATCTAGCAAATTTGGCCCATTAATCGATCTAGCAAATTTTATATTTGGCCCATATAGCAAATATAACATTTTGCCCATATAGCAAATATCACATTTGGCCCATAAAGGGTATTTTCGTAGTTTGGTCCATAGGGACATTTCGTAATTCGGCCCATTAAGGGCATTTTCATAATTCAGTAATCGTACCCACTAAGGGTAATTCGGTAATTTACTCTCTAAGGGTAATTCATAAATTTTACCCACCAAGGGTAATTCGGTAATTTTCGCCACTCAAGGGTATTTCAGTAATTTACCCTCTAAGGTATTTCGGTAATTTAGCAACCGATGGGTATTTCTGTAATTTACCCTTCACGGGTATCTCGATAATTTTGTAACCCAAAGGTATTTCGGTAACTTACCCTCCAAGGGTATTTCGGTAATTTACCCTCCACGAGTATCTCGATAATTTCGCAACCCAAAGGTATTTCGGTAACTTACCCTTCAAGGGTATTTCGGTAATTTCACAACCCAGGGGTATTTCGATAATTTACCCTCCAAGGGTATTTCAGTAATTTCGCAACCTAGGGAATTTCGGTAATTTACCCTCTAAGGGTATTTCGGTAATTTTGCAACCCAGGGGTATTTCGGTAATTTACCCTCCAAGGGTATTTCAGTAATTTCGCAGCCTAGGGAATTTCGGTAATTTACCCTCCACGGGTATTTTGGTAATTTACCCACCAAGGGTAATTCGGTAGTTTTACCCACCAAGGGTAATTCGGTAATTTTACCTTCTAAGGGTAATTCGGTAATTTCATATTTAACGGTGTTTCCGAATATTCACTATCGCCTCGAGTGATATAGAACTCTATTTGGGTCTTCTACAAAACTATTGGGTCAAAATTCATTTTAGGCCCAAACGGGGTAATTTCGCAACTAAAACTTAACTAGTAATTTGGGGCATAGAAATTTAAACTGTCCATTTGCGTCATACTGACTAAATTGGCTATAACTCGAGTTAGAAAACTCGAAATCTAGATCCGTAAAATTTCCTTGAAACTAGACTCATGTATCTTCGTACTGTAATTTTTCCAGAATTTTTAGCCTAGCCATTTAGTACAGTTTATTCATTAAAATTTTCCTTGTTTCACTGTCCAACGATTCTGACCTCTCTTAACTTAATTTCTAATATCTCACTGTACAGTTTTCATATACTGTTCCAACTTGTTTCTCTTGAAAATAGACTCACTAAGGAATCCATACATATAAATTATAACCCATAATTCATTTTGTACAATTTTATATGATTTTTCCAAAACAGATCAGTGAACCCCGAAGTTAATCAGAACCAGTCTCACTAAAATCAAGATATCTCAAAATATAAAATTCCTTTTCCTTCTCCGTTTCTTTCATATTAAAATAGACACAGTAAGCTTTAATTTGATATCATAATCACTTTCTAATTCCATTTCTCCTATTTTTCATGATTTTTGGAAATCACGTCACTGTCATTGACCAAAACTGTTTTATTACAAAAACACGGTTACCACTATGAACCTACGCGCGTCCGAGTGATCCCGGGTGCCGATTTTCGGTTTTCTTTGGTATTTCGACCAAATCACAGAACATTAATGCAAAATTTCAGAGAAGTGTGAGATTACACACCATTTCAAACATGTATTTGGAAGGGTATGAGATTACACACCTTATTCGGAATCCGTAACGCGATGCTCTCCGCGACACCAAAAATCCGAATCACCTATTACGAGGAATAGGCTTTCGATTGAACCTTTGATAAAGTACCTCGAGACCTTGCAACCAGGATAAAATCTCTCATGGCAAGTCCCTAGACTCTCAACCATGTTACAAATTAGTACCCTCATTAGCTAGCTTAAGCTTTGGGGGTTCCAAAAATATAAAAATTATCAACTAAAGCCATCAAAATCACTTACTAATAAGGGAGATAGCTTGGCTGAAAGTTCAAACCCACAAAGCTCCATTTCTTCATCAATTTTCGGTGGAGAGAAGATAGATGAATAGTAAAAGATGATAGCATCTTTTACTCATCTTATTCTATTCATTTTATCACCTAATTCCCACCTATTTTGACTAAAATTAAAAAGTATTGTCCCCTATGTCACATGGCCGGCCTACTCACTTAAAACAAGGCCAAATTGCACAATTGGGGCCTCCAATTAATAGCCCATAGCTATTTCGCACCTTTAGCAATTAAAATTAAACTTTAGCACTTGATGCGATTCAGTCCTTTTTCGAAATTAAGCCCTCAATCGCTAAAATTGAGACACCAAAATTTTCATGCATCCTTATAAACATGTTATAACACATAGAATAACATAAAAATAATTTTCTCTATTCTCGGTTTAGCGATTCCGAGATCACTGTTCCGACTATCCCCTAAATCGGGCTATTATACCCTCCATGCATTTTTTTTTTTTTCACCTACCTCATTCTTTTCAAATCTCATCATTATACCTTTTTTTTTTTTCAACAAATCACTCTCCATCATTCCTTTTTCCACAAATCACTCTCCATCATTCCTTTTTCTCCCATTTCTTTTTTTTATTCTTTTCTTTAATTTCATCCTTTAATGATGTCATGGATGACACTTGGAAGAGCACATCAAAATAAATCTAAAATTTGCAAAAGATGAGATTTGAACCCCTTCCCTCCATTCTCTCCACTTGATGCCATAACCTCTTTACCAATAGTTCATTTATGATAACAATTTACTCACTTATTTCCATAAGTTTTTATGCCTCTTACTATTTCTCCTTAATAGGCTTAAACACTAACTTTCATTAAGGCCCATCTTGAACCCGAAACTTCATAGAACCCTGTAACTTTCTAAAATCATCTTCTTAATAAGTCCAACTTGAAATAATGTCATTCTCTTATTCTCAAAAATTTTAGACACTTCTACGCCCAAGGCCCAATGAGCCCAATCCTACTAGGCCCAATTTCGGGATGTTACACTGGACATTTAGGTCTATTTTGGGTTTTGGACTTTATTTTCCATTTTCATATAATATTGTTCAAACGTTTTATCGACAACGATTATTTTATGCAAAAACAACAGGTTTCAATTAATAAACCGTGTTTTCAAAAATACATCTTTCTAAGGGTTTCAGCTGCAAAACCATTAAATTTTAGAAAATATAATCAAACATCTCTTTCAAATAAATAGTTAGATAAAAATATGTTTTTAATCTGAGATTTTAAAAGTTTGCGACGAGTTTCAAGATACATGAAAATCAAATTTTCAATCATTTAACGTAACAACTCCAGATTTGGCCGTAACATCTAGGCCGGGTTTGGGGTGTTACATTTTGTCATAATATCATTACTTGAATTTTAGTTCCCTAAATTATTTAAATCAAAAGTAAATATAATATTTAACTAAAATAGATAAATTAAACAATGAATTAATACATAAAATATTTAAATAACATAAAAATTTGGAACTATATAAGAAAGTAAATATGAAAAAATATTTGTACTAAATTATAGACACATTTAATAATGATGATTAAAAAATAACTTTTCAAAATAAACCCATAAAAACGTTTTTTACGTACACCAAACAAATAACAAATAAATAAATATAAACGATTTTAAGAGTGCTTGCTTCGAAAAGTATAAACAACTTAAATTTTTTTAAAAAAAAGTAATATAATAATATTGTAATATTTCATCATCAATTAAAATAATCTTTCATCTCTCTCTCTGATGTTATTGCTATTCAAATATGATTAGATATTGCCTATTTAAATAATCATTACTTTAAGGCTCCATTCTAATTCTAACCTTATTAACGCTAACCATATTCATTTTTGTTACTAGAAGTTTTTGTTAGATATTACTTGATTGAATGTGCCTAATTGAATGTTATTTATAAAGCTAATTTTCAAATTTTATAAAGGTAAATTTAGATTGGTATATAACTCTAGCATTAATTAAGTAATAAGTAAAGATGTTTAGAGGTTTATTAAAGTAATAACTATATTTTTAAATTAACATAACTTTTTAACTAATAATTGTAAATTAAATTATAATATTATTTTTAAATGTGTAATTACCATAACTTCTATTAAATTATAATTACTTTTAAATGTATAATTATATTTTACGTAAACTTTTTTTATCTAATAATTCTAAATTAAATATAATAATAATTTTTAAATATCAATTAGTAATATGATAAAAAATAATAGGTACTCTCGTATGTTCAAAAGTTTCTCTAAAATTGTGCTTTTATATATATATATATATATATATATATGTATATAGATAGATAGATAGATAGATAGATAGATAGATAGATTATAGATTATAGATGATAGATTATAGATTATAGGTGTTACACTTAATGGTCAAGGGTGTTCACCCTTAAACCTATGTCATGGGATCGAGTTGAAGGACTTGCTTACTAGTGGTGTGTGTGTGGTAGTGATTTGTTTCTGTTAATGGTATGTATGTTGTATGAAAAAAATTTTAAATAAATGATCAATATATTATTTGGTCCTTGAGTTCTTTTGTCTCAATTTGATAGCTTAGTTTTACTTTAAATATTCACTTTAGTATATGGGGTTTTTCAATTTATTATTTGAGTTTTTTTTGTCCTAATTAAGTACATATATTCTTTTATTAGAGGACATGTGTCAAGCATTCATTAGGCCACATAATGTCATTCAGTTCAAGTACCATATTGAACATTGAAACCAAACTCAAATATTAAATTAGGAAAAATAAAGCTTACATACTAAATTAAAAATTGAAGCTAAACTTAAGTACTAAATAAGATATTAACCCTTAATAAACCAACTAACCTCCCTTTACTACCTTTTTCCCTCGGCCATAGAAACCCAAGGATAAAGACAATTTCTCATCTCAATCTTCGACCAGAAAAAGAAAAAAAAGAAAAGAAAAAGAAAGACAATGAAAATCGTCCACAATTGAAAAGGCCCATCAAATAGATTTCAAGCAGCAGCTATCAACCACCAACGGTTGCACATGGAAATTGACAAAAAAAGGGCGATGCAATTTTTCTTTTTAAATTTCGAACATTTCCCATTAATTATTGCTGCGAAGGTTTGGCAGTTGTCCAAGTGAAAAGGCAATGAAAAGTTAACAGTTGTAAGATATGTGGTCAAGATATTTCTGGGGTTGTGATATGTTGTAATTATGAAATAAATATTCATCTAAACTAAGCTTTTGATCCTTATCGGACTCAGTTTTAATTTCTAGTATGTTCCACGATCCTTATTTTCAATTTCATGTTATTCTCTCTACACCTTCTCTATGTAGGCTTTGATCTATTTCTTTCCAAGTATAATTGTTATTTAGATATGAAGCAATGGTCAATGGATAGGGTGTTTTCTCATTTGTTAATAGTTTTTAAAACATTCATTCTGTTTATTATAATTACAATTACCATTTTGTGTTATTTTATTTATAGGAAGAGTTATTATTATTATTATTATTATTATTATTATTATTATTATTATTATTATTATTATTTAAATTTAATAACAATCCATTAAACTGATAAACTAAAATAATTTTGAAATTTAAATGATTGAATCAAAGCCTCAAACTTCCCATGCTATTAAACAAATCTCATCGACATAATTATGGGAATATTACAAGAGCGCTAAAGCTTTACTAGTTATTAGTATACAAAATTTATTTAAAGCATATGTTTTAAAATTATTAGATATAAAATAAAATATATTTAGTAGTTAAAATTTTTGTAAAAAATAAGACTTTTTAACATAAACGAAAAATTTCATTCTTTTTATCACAAACAAGTCATGTTAGTAGCTAAAAAATAACAATTGTAATTAGTTTATAGCTAACCAATGAATAAAACACAAGAAAATAATAATAATATTCTAATTATACGTAGCATTGGTAATTATTATAAAATACTATACTTCAATTTTTTTTTTAAAAAACTTGTAATATTTAGTATGTTTGAAAAAGAAAAAAATAATAATAAGAGTTAGATGAGATGGTAAATGTCTCTCCTACATTAACAGTAGTTAAAAGTTTGATCCTCACCCTGAGTATAGAGCAATTTTAAAACTTATGGCTAATATCTACCCCTTAATGGGCCTACAAAATATGGAGGATTAACTATTGGACTTACTCCGATAAATACATTGAAAAATAAAATAAAAATACTATAAAAGACCATACTATATGTGAATATATTTGATTTTGATTGATGTTTATTATTATAGTTTGAAAATATTATCATATCTGAGTATATTTGCGATGCGAGGGTTGGTTGTTCACCATGCTGGTATATCTAATTTGTTTTTCTCTGCTTTTTGTTTGGCCATGTCTATTTTTAGTTTCTTTGATTGTTTAGCAAGACTTTGTATCTTGTTTTTCGATTAATGGATTTATATTCAAACAAAAAATTGGACTAAACATTAAATTTTATCGAATTTTGCCATCAAATTGATATTTTTAATTGAAACTTATTCGTGAATGTTGATTTTGATAATTTGAAAACAAGTAATATTTTATTTCAAATATTTTATTATGATAAGTAATAATAAATTAATTTACAATATATTAAAAATTAGTATACTTTTTATTTAATTAAATAAATGTGAAAATTTTTAATATGAACTTTTAATAGGGATCTAACTTTTCTTTTTTATTAAATGGATTAATTTAATTTTTGTACTATTAAAAAAAATCAAATAAGGCCAAATTGGAATAGAATTAATATTCGCTATTTCATTTACTGCTTAACAGAGTTAATATTTTTAAAATTTTTATGGTTCTGTAATTGAATTCTTTTCTTTAGAATAATAATAATTTTTAAGACATTTTTATATAGAAAGTGTTAATTTTGTTATAATTTGGACTTATTTAATTCTTTTTAATAGTATAGGGACTAAATTGATCCATTTAATTATAGATGGGCTAATTTAATCTTATCCCTATAATATAGAGACCTCCAATGTACTTAAACCAATATAAATCTAACTTTTTCTAAAAATATAATGACAAATTTGCACATTAACCAAAAATAAACATGTTCAGATTAATAATATATATTATTTATACTCTCTAAAACCCACAGTCCTCCCCCCTCTCAATGTAGAAGAAATCCTAACATTTTTTAAATTTTATCCCTAATCACGCGATCAACTAGCCTTCATGCCAACAATTGCACACAATTGCACCCTCGCTCTCCCCTCTTTCCCTTTCTTTTTTTTTTCTGTCAACTTCCTCTATGTTGGTCCCCTTTTTTCTTTTTGTTATTTGCTCTTTTACTTTCTTTCTTTTCTTTTCTTTTTTTTTTTTACTTTTCTTGCTTCTTGATGTAACTGCGCATTATCATAGGCTTTTTTTGTCGAGGCAAGCCCTTCGACTCTCCCTTTCTAAGGAGCGGTGTGTTAGAACTGTAAATAATATCAAATATAAAATTAGAACTGTAAACCAGGATCTGTCATGTCAAATCATTAAGAATAAATCAATAACAAAACTAGATGCGAAAGCATACCTGAATTCATCGATTTCTTGAAATTTACGGATCTTGGGGTTTTGATCTTCCAAATTAGTACATAAGTAATCTAGAGAAGATGACTCTCTCTTTTCTAAAGATGAGATATTAAAAAAGTTACATTATGTGTAATTTGGGGACCATAACCTTATATATATAACTTTAGCACATTAGCCCTAATTTCTAATCAGCCCATCATCAATTAGAAATTAGTTATTAGGGTATCTACACATATTTGACCCATACTTTATTTAATAATTAAAGCTCAATAAACCATAACCAAATCAGATCACTTTTAATTTGGGCTAACCTAATATGATAGTAAATAATAACATGTAATTAATCTTATTATATATGTGATGTCCATATTTTTCAATAATCTCCCACTTGGACCACATATATATACTAATTACTCTATAATTACATGTTATTAACCTTAAGAGCTCAAAATTTTACTATCATATCCAAAAAATATTTCGAACAATCTCGTCTATTAATTATGTTACATAGAATCAATGTGACTTTCGTTATATATATCGTAACTAAATCCATCCCTAATCACGTATATTAACACAACCAAATGACATAGATCAAGTATGGATGTGTAGCATGGAAATTACATGCAATATGATCTAAACATGTCTATTTCCAACTGGTCCTCCTTAAACCTTAGTGAGATCAAACCTTACTAAAACCAGAGTGTGAATAAATCAAATAAACTTTATTTCTGCAGAAAATAAACTTAATATCAGTAAACTGAAATAATTGAAAATGTGTCTATAACATAAAACCATTTAAAAGTACAAACTCCCACTTAAACCAAATATCCTTAAATGATATTACACCCATATGAACAATGTGTTCATGAAAAACCTTGGGTGTAGTCCCTTAGTAAGCAGGTCCACAATTATGGAGTTTGCCCCAATATGCTTTATAGACACCTAACACTCTGAACTTTTACTTTAACTATTGGAAATTATAGATTGCAAATTAATTATTCATGAGCACTATTCAAATTAAAAGTGATGATTTATCATCTTACAAATTTAATTATTCATAAGCACTATTCAAATTAAAAGTGATGATTTATTATCCAATGGATACATTTCCATAGGACATGTTTCTCTCAAGAAGTATGTCCAATATGAAGAGTTGTGGCTGTAACGACCTCAAAAGTATGGATATTGAAAAATGAGTTATCGGGTCTCTATTTTTAGTAAACGGACTCATAAAATATTTATTAAAATATCTACAAGGTTAGTTGTGTGTTTAATAAGGTTTTATTTAGGTGAATTTGATTTAATTAGAAGTATTTGAGAAAAAGGATTAAATTGAAAAAGGTGCAAAAGTTTAATTATAGATTAAAAGAAATTATAAAGGACCAAAATGGCAATTATGCCATTTTGTATAGTTGAGGCGGTTTATTGTGTAAAAATCTGAGATTTTTTAAGTATATTATTATATATATATTATATTATTATATTATTATATATATTATATATATATAAAACAAAAAGAGAGAAACAAAAACAGAGAAGCAAACGAAACAGAGAGCAGGGGAAAGAAAGAAAGAAAGAAAGAAAGAAAAAGGAGAAATTGAAAGTTTGAAGCTTGGAAGTTTAATTGGTAAGTTAATTTAGTCCTTTTCTTTTAATTTTGATACTTTATAAGTTTTAGAACAAAGTTTTGATGAATTTAAGTTGAAGTTTTTGAAGTTTTAAAGCTGTTGAATATAGCATATGATGAACAAAAAGATGAATTAGTGGTTTAATTGAAAGAATTTGAAGTTAGAATTGGGTAAAGGATTTAATTGTAAAATAAGCTATAAGAAAACTGTTTAGACAGCAGCAGTAGAGTAAATTTGAAAAATCACCAAAAATCGTAGAAGTGGAATTAGAAGTTGAATGAGATATGAAATTAAAGCTTATTGAGCCTAGTTTCATATGAAAGAAACAGGGAAAGCAAAGGAATTCTGTAAATTGAGATATTTATATTTTTGTAAGACTGGTTTAAAGGGATTTCGGGATCCTCTGTTCTGATTTTGGAAAATCATAAAAAATTGGATAAAAATAATTAGAGGCTTAAATTTATATGTTTAGAATCCTTAATGAGTCTATTTTCAATAGAAATAAACGAGAACATCATATGAATTTTTTATAAAGAGATAATTAATTTTTAGTGAAGAAGAGTCAGAACTGCCAGACAGCAGAACAGGGGTAACTTTGATGAATAAACTGTACTAATTGGCTAGGCCAAAAATTCTGGAAAGTCTAGTTTCAGGGAAAATTAACGGTTCTTCATTTGGAGTTCTGTAGCTCGAAATAAATAATTTAGTGACTATGACACAAAAGGACAGCTTTGAATAAGTTTGAGTAAATGATTAAATTGAAATGAGAGCAATAGTAAGAAAGCATGAATTTATCATAAAATACATGTTTATTTTATTTTATAGTACAGGAAATTATTTGATTATTTTTAACATATAAATGTTATATGTTTATATGAAATTGAAGAAAAAGAAAAGGAAGGAGAGGACCGAATTGAAGGAAAAGGAAAAGAGAAGGTTAAGGAGTGAAGGAAGAAGAATTTATATCACCTCAACTTTTGTTGTAAGTACTAGAAAAATTTTAAATTATTATTATTTATCCTTTTTGAAATTCTATGTGAATTATTTAAATATATGAGATTTAGCTTTAATGCCCAAGTAGACGAAATTAGAACTACTGGGATATTAGTGGCATGCTATTAAGGAACTTTAGCGCGCTCTCTGATATTAGCACATTGGTGCTCTCTGATATTAGCACATTGGTGCTCTCTGATATTAGCACGTTGGTGCTCTCTGATTATTAGCACATCAGTGCTCTCTGATTATTAGCACGTCAGTGCTCTCTGATTATTAGCACATTGGTGCTCTCTATTCACTTGTGCATCATAATGCACCTCTGTATATGTTTCGTATATCCGATATGTTCTATAAAGTCTACTTTGGGCTAAGAGTTGAAACGAGAACAAAGTGAATTACTGATATGTTAAGGCAAGATTTATACCTTACAAAAGATAAGTTAAATTTTATTAAAGCAAGGCATACATGAAGAAACTTATATGTGAGTAGATATGCAATAATTAATTGAGTTTAAAATATTTTATTATAATTGCTTATTTAATTATTCTTGTGGTGCTTACTAAGCCTTCACCGGCTTAACGCGTTTATTTTAACGCGTAGGTACAATTAGACTAGAAGATTTCTCATCTCATCACATCCTCAAGGGCTTCAAAAGTAGGTATTGTATTTTGTATTATAATGGCATGTACATATGCAGTTCAAAGGTGTTCCCATGTGATAGGAACTAAAATGTAGATTCTTGAAATTTTATCTATTTTCAGTTACTTGAAGCATTTGGTATATATGGAATGAATTAATAAACAATAAATATGTTAGTAAAAATGGTTGATAAGTTAAAATATTATATACAAATGTTTTAATTAAACAGTATCTGGCCATGATTGTTTTGGCATCAAATGTAATAGTCTTATACCAGGTCTGCATGATTGAACCGGGTATAGGGGTATTACATTTATTGGTATCAGAGCCTAGGTTTTCTGAATTCTTGGGTCGAGTATGAGTCTATTTGTACATGCCATTTTATAAATTGATGTGATGAGATGAGGTTTAGTTATTTAATTGTGTAATTTATGAATATTGTAGAAGCTTAATGATGTCTTATGAAAGAATAAAAGATACCGATTTTGTGATGTATACTGGAATTTATGAATTTAATAAAATAGAGTTGGTTGTCTCTTAGTATAGAAAGAGGAAATGTTAAAGAACGAAATGTTTTCCAATCGAAATAATTTCGATAATTCTGAAAGTGATGTTCAAATAATTAAGTAAAATGTTACTTATGATGATACAGAATTTGAAAAGATGTGAATAAATGTCTTATAGTAAGAAATGATAAATGTTATATTATATGAGTATATACATGAATCTAAATTATGAGGCCTTACGATCTCTACCCCCTTAGTGGTACAGTTATATTTATAGTGAAATTGATAGGAATTATGATGATTTAGTTCAAAAGTGTGGAACTGAAGAGTTTGAAAGAAAGAAAGATGATGACCCAGCTGAGGTTGAAGAATGATTAGAGAACAGTCAAAGAATATTTGAAGAATTGCAGTTTACAAGAGATGAAAAGTTGAAATGTGCAGTATTTTTATTAAAGGGTGAGGTTTACCAATGGTGGAACACTGTCATGGATATCCATTCTGCAGAGAAAATTAATTGGGAATTCCTTTGTATTTGAATTTAAAAGAAATATGTGAGTCAACCTTATCTTGTGAAGAAGAAAAGAGAATTTCTGGATTTGAAGCAGAACCACATGTCTGTTGCTGAATATGAACGTGAATTTATCAAATTTCTTTTCTAAAAATTTATTTGGGGATACACAGTGCTACTATTAAAGAAAGGAGTTATTTATCAGAAATTGATTTATTCAGATATGGTAACTACGGAATGAGTTAACTAAAAATTTCTTTCGAATAAGCTTTGTGAGTGAAGTGAATGATACGGGACTGTTGATGGTTATATATGTTAACGGATTGGTAAGGGAATTGCAGAAATATTTGAATACAGCTGCTATAGTTGGGTATTCTACAATGATCTCTTCTGGGTATTCTATATGGGTATTCTATGTGTTATTTTATCTTCAGAGGTATATGCAACTGTTCAGATGTGATTTTATTGTGTAGAAAGTTTGGAATCATAACGTTAAAATGGAAGCTCTGGTTGATTCCTGATCGGTACTGCTCTATTTTTCTTTGGATTTTCTAATTGTTTTGTTAGACAGAAGACTTAATGGTTAGATTCATATGAAGTTATTTTCTATTTCTACCGGTTGATATTCTGGTACGTATACGCAATTGGCATTATCTTTATCATAATTGTTTCTAGTAAGGATAAATGGTATTCTTCTTCTGGATTTCCGTTGGAGTATATATTCGATTTCTTTATCATTGAATGTGGTTTTTATTCTCGGAAATTCAAGATAGCTTCACATCTGGGATTTCATTATGCCACATCTGGGATTTCATTATATTGGTTTTCTTATTATTTTATAGTCTGATCTTATCTATCAAATATGATTCATCTGTGAAGGGGTATTCATTGATAGAAGGTAAATATATATTACTGTTATAAATCTTGGTTCGGTTATGGGAGCTCGATGATATGGATCTTAGATTATAGAAGTTGTATTATTATACTGGTTATTATTGAGACTACTCTTGGATTTCTTCTTCTATTTTAAAGTACTATTGAAGTTAAAGTATTGATGGCTTCAGAAACTTGTGGAGATGTACATTCCAGAAATTGTAAGATTTCATGGTATTCCAGTATTGATAATTTCTGATCGAGATTGTAGTTCACTTTGGGGTTCTAAAAACAATTACATGAAATTATTGAGTACTTAACTCGATTTCAGTACAGCTTTTCATTCGCAAATTGATGGATAATTCGAGAAAGAATTGGTTAGATTTAGGAAGAAGATGTACTGGTGGCCAGGTATAAAACGTGATACTTCTGAGTTTGTATCAAGATGTCTGATATGTCAACAGGTAAAAGCAGAACATTAGGTACCTTCGGGTTACTTCAGCCAATTACTATACCGGAATGGAAATGGGAAAGAATTACTATGGATTTTGTATCGGGGTTACCATTATCTCCGAGGAAAAAAAAGATGCTATTTGGGTGATTGTTGACCGATTGACAAAATCAGCGCACTTTATTCCGGTACGTATGGATTATTCTTTAGATAAACTGGCTAAACTGTATATATCTGAGATTGTCAGGCTACATAGAGTGCATGTCTCTATTATATTGGATATCCCCGATTTACGTCTCGTTTCTGGAATAAATTACAAGAAGCTTTGGGTATTCAGTTGTAGTTCAGTACTACATTTCCTCCTCAGACAGATGGCCAATCTGAGCTTGTAATTCAGGTATTGGAAGATATGCTCCGATGTTGTATACTAGAGTTCGAAGGTAATTGGGAGAGGTATCTACCTTTGATTGAATTTGCTTACAATAATAGTTATCAGTCCAGTATTAAAATGGCTCCGTATGAAGCTTTGTATGGTAGAAAGTGTAGAACACCGTTATATTGGACAGAGCTCAGTGAAAAGAAGATACATGGGGTTGATTTGATCCGGGAAACAGAAGAAAAAGTAAAGGTGATTCGGAATAGATTAAAAGCATCATTCGACAACAGAAATCAATTGTGGATTTAAAACGTCGGGATATTAAATATTCTGTTGGTGATAAGGTATTTATCAAGATGTTTATTTGAAGGAAACTATAAGAATTCAGTGTTTCATCTCTTTTTAAGTAAATTTCGAGGACGAAATTTCAAAAAGGGGGGGAGAATTGTAACGACCTCAAAAGTATGGATATTGAAAAATGAGTTATTGGGTCTCTATTTTTAGTAAACGGACTCATAAAATATTTATTAAAAATATCTACAAGGTTAGTTGTGTGTTTAATAAGGTTTTATTTAGGTGAATTTGATTTAATTAGAAGTATTTGAGAAAAAGGATTAAATTGAAAAAGGTGCAAAAGTTTAATTATAGATTAAAAGAAATTATAAAGGACCAAAATGGCAATTATGCCATTTTGTATAGTTGAGGCGGTTTATTGTGTAAAAATCTGAGATTTTTTAAGTATATTATTATATTATATATTATATTATTATATTATTATATTATTATATATAAAACAAAAAGAGAGAAACAAAAACAGAGAAGCAAACGAAACAGAGAGCAGGGGAAAGAAAGAAAGAAGAAAGAAAGAAAAAGGAGAAATTGAAAGTTTGAAGCTTGGAAGTTTAATTGGTAAGTTAATTTAGTCCTTTTCTTTTAATTTTGATACTTTATAAGTTTTAGAACAAAGTTTTGATGAATTTAAGTTGAAGTTTTTGAAGTTTTAAAGCTGTTGAATATAGCATATGATGAACAAAAAGATGAATTAGTGGTTTAATTGAAAGAATTTGAAGTTAGAATTGGGTAAAGGATTTAATTGTAAAATAAGCTATAAGAAAACTGTTTTAGACAGCAGCAGTAGAGTAAATTTGAAAAATCACCAAAAATCGTAGAAGTGGAATTAGAAGTTGAATGAGATATGAAATTAAAGCTTATTGAGCCTAGTTTCATATGAAAGAAACAGGGAAAGCAAAGGAATTCTGTAAATTGAGATATTTATATTTTTGTAAGACTGGTTTAAAGGGATTTCGGGATCCTCTGTTCTGATTTTGGAAAATCATAAAAAATTGGATAAAAATAATTAGAGGCTTAAATTTATATGTTTAGAATCCTTAATGAGTCTATTTTCAATAGAAATAAACGAGAACATCATATGAATTTTTTATAAAGAGATAATTAATTTTTAGTGAAGAAGAGTCAGAACTGCCAGACAGCAGAACAGGGGTAACTTTGATGAATAAACTGTACTAATTGGCTAGGCCAAAAATTCTGGAAAGTCTAGTTTCAGGGAAAATTAACGGTTCTTCATTTGGAGTTCTGTAGCTCGAGAAATAAATAATTTAGTGACTATGACACAAAAGGACAGCTTTGAATAAGTTTGAGTAAATGATTAAATTGAAATGAGAGCAATAGTAAGAAAGCATGAATTTATCATAAAATACATGTTTATTTTATTTTATAGTACAGGAAATTATTTGATTATTTTTAACATATAAATGTTATATGTTTATATGAAATTGAAGAAAAAGAAAAGGAAGGAGAGGACCGAATTGAAGGAAAAGGAAAAGAGAAGGTTAAGGAGTGAAGGAAGAAGAATTTATATCACCTCAACTTTTTGTTGTAAGTACTAGAAAAATTTTAAATTATTATTTATCCTTTTTGAAATTCTATGTGAATTATTTAAATATATGAGATTTAGCTTTAATGCCCAAGTAGACGAAATTAGAACTACTGGGATATTAGTGGCATGCTATTAAGGAACTTTAGCGCGCTCTCTGATATTAGCACATTGGTGCTCTCTGATATTAGCACGTTGGTGCTCTCTGATTATTAGCACATCAGTGCTCTCTGATTATTAGCACGTCAGTGCTCTCTGATTATTAGCACATTGGTGCTCTCTATTCACTTGTGCATCATAATGCACCTCTGTATATGTTCCGTATATCCGATATGTTCTATAAAGTCTACTTTGGGCTAAGAATTGAAACGAGAACAAAGTGAATTACTGATATGTTAAGGCAAGATTTATACCTTACAAAAGATAAGTTAAATTTTATTAAAGCAAGGCATACATGAAGAAACTTATATGTGAGTAGATATGCAATAATTAATTGAGTTTAAAATATTTTATTATAATTGCTTATTTAATTATTCTTGTGGTGCTTACTAAGCCTTCACCGGCTTAACGCGTTTATTTTAACGCGTAGGTACAATTAGACTAGAAGATTTCTCATCTCATCACATCCTCAAGGGCTTCAAAAGTAGGTATTGTATTTTGTATTATAATGGCATGTACATATGTAGTTCAAAGGTGTTCCCATGTGATAGGAACTAAAATGTAGATTCTTGAAATTTTATCTATTTTCAGTTACTTGAAGTATTTGGTATATATGGAATGAATTAATAAACAATAAATATGTTAGTAAAAATGGTTGATAAGTTAAAATATTATATACAAATGTTTTAATTAAACAGTATCTGGCCATGATTGTTTTGGCATCAAATGTAATAGTCTTATACCAGGTCTGCATGATTGAACCGGGTATAGGGGTATTACAGTGGCTCTCCAAAATTGTATTCATTGAGTGCATACAAATAGAGGCATTATGGTGCTTACAAAATATACAATTACAATAAATCTTATTTTTAGAAACTAGAGTAAGAGTTAGGAAATTCCTCGATTTTGATAATCAAAGGAAATTCAAAACTTTGTTTTATCTCGGGAGGTCCTTTATCTTAACCCTCTAGCAACTTTGTGTCAGAGCAAATAGTTCTCTTTGGAAAGCGTCATCTGCGCCTCAAAGTGTACTGTTTATTTCCATATAAGTCTCCGATTCTATTCTCCACTCAAATATCCAACATTAACAACCAAGAACTTTAAGTCTATGCGCTTTGACTTTGATGTGCTCCTGTTGTTATTTGAATAAATGACTACCAATTATTGTCACAATTTTCACCCTATTGACAAAATTTTGCATCAATATTCCATCAAAATCGGAGTTCTTATACTTGATGATCTCTAACTTATCAGACCTCCGATATGTGAGCATGTAATCTTTTTTTCTTTGAAGATACCTCATAATCTTCTTGTCTGCTAACCAATGGTTCATACCAGGGTTGCTTAAATATCTGCCTAACATCCCAACAATGTACGAAACGTCCGGATGCATACATACTTGAGCATACATTAGACTTTTACTCTTGAGACGTAGGGAATCTTATGCATTTCCTTAATCTCAAAATCATTCTTAGGGTATTGGTCGAAACTTAACTTATTATTGACAAGCAGTATGTCATTAACATATAAAACCAAATATAGAACCTTACTCCTACTAAACTTGTGGTATATACAATTATCGACCAAATTCATCTTTAAACCGAATGAGATAATCATTTGGTAAAATTTGTAATACTATTGACGAGTAGTCTGCTTAAGCCCATAGATGAAGTTCTTTAATTTGCAAATCATTAACTTTGTATCATTAAAAATAAAGTTTTCTAGTTGCACCATATAAATGTATGATCAATGTTACCATTGGAAAACCATTAACTTAATATTCATCTGATGCAGCTTAAGGTCAAAATATTCCACTAAAGCCATTATAATCCTTTCTCTAGTGGACCTTTTTTAATGACATCCATTGATCAGACATTAACTTAATATTCATCTGATGTAGCTTAATGTCAAAATATTCCACTAAAGCCATTATAATCCTTTCTCTAGTGGACCTTTTTTAATGACATTCCTTCATGAGGTTGTTGAGTTTATTTTTCTGGAACAATTACCTCATCTTGAATAGATAGTTGTTCAACATTGTCTTATTAAGGTTCTAGATTTATTGCTTGATCAATGATAGGTATGAGAACCTGAACATTGTCAAAAGTGATAGTAGAAACTGAGTTAGAATTCAATTCCTCCTCAAAAGCAATGTCTCTAACTTTATTTCTCCCTCCAAACTCAACATTCTCAAAAAATGTTACAATTCTCGTCTAAAAAATATTTATTATTGTGGGATCATAAAACTCATAGCCCTTAGATCGCTCAAAATAACCAATAAAGTAGTTGTTCATTATTTTGGAGTCCAATTTATTTTCATGTAGCCTATAAGGCCTTGCCTCAAGTGGACATCCCCAAATGTGAAAGTACTTTAGACTAGGTTTTCGGCCTGTCCAACGCTCATAAAGTGTTTTTCCAACTACTTTAATGGGTATTCTATTCAGAATGTAAGTTGTTATCTTTAGAGGCATTGGCCAAATGAGCACTTTCAGACTTATCATATTTCAACCTTTCTTCCTTCTACACACAATAAGAAATGAGCTCATTTAGAGTCCATTTCTCCTATTTACAGATGTAACCAATTTTAATTTGGTTAACCTGTGTAGGAAGCGATACCAAAACCATAAGAATAATCAATTTCTTAGAAAGCTCGATCTTAAGTTAAGTCTTGAGGCAACATGAAACATCTCCATAATGTACTCCCCTATGTTTCCTTAACCCTTATACTTCATAGACATCAAAGAATTCTGAAATGATGTCATCTTAACTGAAACACCCCAAACCCGGCCCACGAGCCTTGACCAGATTTGGTATGTTCCTCAAGTAAACCGGTTTCAAAATTCTTTTGTTACTTAGAGAAAAACTTGTGTGACTTAAAAAAAATATTGTTTGGGTTGGGCTTGAGTTGAAAACAAATTTATCTTATGTTAAAACCTATTTATTTAAGGTGATAAAACATTTAGAGTTAATTTTAAAAGGAATTTACTTAAACTTTAATTGATAAAAATCCATAAACATAATAAATAAAAGAAAAATAAAGTAAACCACAATGGCCTTATTATATCAATGATCCCAAAGTAAAACTTAAAATACTTAAAATAAATTGAAAGTCCAAATCATAAATTTCTTGCTATGCATGGCCACCTTTAAGCTCCTGCCGACCCGGTCCATTACTGCTCATCACCTGAAAAATATTCCCCAACGGGGTGAGTCAACAGACTCAATGTGTACACAACACTAAGTCATAATAGAATCAGGCATACAAATGATACACATTCAAATCATAGAATACAATTAATGATGCATTCCCAAACCCAAACCTAATTGTCCATCCGCTACACACCCCCGTACCTGCCAAACACACCGTGGGGACTACTAAGTCGACCCTCCTTCCACTACACACCAATTTGCGGGCTTAAGGCTCCGCATCTGTGGGTTTAGGAAACCACTCTTCAGATTACTGTGGTCTTAGATCACCACTTTTCAGATTACTGTGGTCGTAAGTCACCACTTTTCAGATTACTGTGGTATTAAATCACCACTTTTCACTTCCCCTTTCAATATACAACCAAATGCCCCATAAACATTAATATGCATAATATACCATAGTTCACATTCTTATCATATTCTCATGTTATTAATAACATATTTCATATTCCTAGTAGAAGTAGGAAACGTACCTGAGTACTTAGTACCTTAACATGGTACCTTAGCCATGCTCATATTTTCATTAACATATATTTTAATACATGCAACCATAATTCATATTACAAAGTAGTGTGGAGTACACACATTCTTAATAATACATTTAATTTAAACATAGCCATGAACCTATCAAAACTTAGGGTAGGGTACACACCTGATTTGCTTAACGAATTCCTTGAAATCCCGAAATCTGATCTACTGCCTTAGATCTCAAATTCCTTGAAATTCTCAAATCCCGAAATCCTTGTATCCCTCTGTCGAAATCCCTATAACTTCATGTTAGATCAATTTCTAACATTTATTCACAACAAATAACCCTTAGCCGTATGTTAAATATGACTTACCTTAGATTCTTAAATCCCGAAAT
Organism: Gossypium australe; assembly: GCA_005393395.2. Classification (NCBI taxonomy): domain Eukaryota; kingdom Viridiplantae; phylum Streptophyta; class Magnoliopsida; order Malvales; family Malvaceae; genus Gossypium; species Gossypium australe. The sequence goes on along the minus strand of CM016614.1, from coordinate 60,976,210 downwards.
TCACCGAATAACTAGGGAACACGCAACTTATGGTGTACCTTCGGGAAAAGAACTTCTCCTTCCTTGTAGTCGACACTTAGTAAATCCCGAAAGATCTCCTTACTTTAGGAATCGACAATCCTTGCTTGAGCCTTTAACAATATTCAGCTATGGCCTTGATGTGGATTAAAATTTCGGCTTCTTGATGAACAGTAGAAGATTTTTGGTTTTTCAAAGAAAGAAGAGGAAGATATAAAACTTAGGAAAATTCGGCAAGACTAGGGGGATTCTGCTTTTGGCTTTGTGAAGAATTGAAAAGAGAAAGAAGAACAATGACAGAGAGAATTTGGCAGAGAGAAGAGAATTTGCTTAAGAAATTCGACAAAGGAAAAGTGAATGAATGAATGGCCTCTCTTTTCCTTTTATAGCCAAATTTACTAAGCTAGAGTCCCTTACTTGGCCACCACTCTTCTTTATTTGATAGCTTTATCTCTTTAATTTAAAATAATTAAAGAAATATCCCTTATTATCTCTTATCTCTTAATAAAAATAATACTAATAATAATCCTCTTTTATCTCTTCCTTATCTATCAAAATAAAAGGGATAAATCCATATTTATCCATCTATTATCTCTTCAAAAAATAATCCAATAAAAATCCTTTATTATCACCTTATTAATCACATATTTATGAAAATAAAACACCTCCTTTTCTAGAAGCATGTGCCGTCCACCTCAGCCTTCTGGAAGCCAAAATAAAACCTTATTTATTTGCTTCCCAAGTGACTCGAACCCAGGCCCATTCCTCTTGCACATGGCGCCATTTCCATAGGCCCTAAGTGACACCTTCAGGCCACTTTCCAAGCCTGTTTGTGTGTCAAATCTTACCAACTTTTTCTTTTAAGGCCTCATTGCCCTAATTTCCTATTTTAAACTTTAAAATTCGACATTTCTAGGTCATTTCTAAGTTTCCTAAAATTTTCGATCGGCTCTGTATACTTGCCATTTTCTTACATTTCCAAGTTTCCAGAAATGTTCACTTTCCATTTTTGAATCATTTCCTTACATTTCCAGGTTTCCAAAAATGTTCATGTCCAATGCATTTCCAGGTTTCCAAAAATGTTCATTTCCAATTCATTTTCATACATTTCTGAGTTTCCAAAAATATCAAAAATTTATTCATAGTGCTTAAGACTTGTCATTTCGTACAGTTAGACTGAAAATGCATAGGCCCTTTCCAGGATGTTACATTAACTTTATTGTTTTTAGCAAAACGTTTCTCAATTTCGTCAAGGAAACACTTGGCTTGAGTAATCTTTTTAGATTTTTTGTCCCTAAAGGCTTCTGGAATGCTGTGTTTCATGATCATTAAACTCATGTGATTTGAACGATCCCACCTTTCAAAATCCCTCTTAACATCAGAGGTGCTTTCCGTAGTGAGAGGTGCAGGTTGTTCTTCCCTTAATGCAAGATCTATGTCCATACAACCAAGCACTATAAATAAGCGTCTTTTCCATTCCTTAAAACTAGTCCCATTAAGCATGGGTATAGAATTTATATTAGTAGATATTGTAGCAGCAGAAGATGAGCTAGCTGAATATAGAACAAAAACAAATAAAAAACAAGCTCACATCAATATTTATAAGTAAACAATAAATTCAAGATAATGGCTAACCCATCTCAATATTCCAAACACAACATTAATATCATATCTTTGGATAGTAATATTAACAGTAAACGGTACTCTTGTTGCAACAATCAAACATTGACAATAAATTATGTCAAACAATGAATTAATCTTTGGACTAACTTATTGTTCACATAAATTATCTTATAATTGTTACACATTTATCACCACAAATGTCGTTGAAATTCTACCAAATATTAACTTACCTTTGGGTCAATTAATAAACACATGAATCACAAAAATATATAATCATCTTGATGTTTTAAATAAACTATCTACACAAAAGAGCTCACTTTGGTGGCATTTTGTTTCAACTAATCTATTTAAAATATTATATATTCTTAATTAAAACCTAAAGCCAAAATCTGAATTTATTTGTTTCAAAATATTTCTCTTAATCTCATCTTTCAATCAAATTAAAAGATAATAGTATATATATATATATATATATATATATATATATATATATATATATGTATATATATTTATCCCAGAATAGCATACAATGATGTTGGCAAATATAATAATAGTTGAAAATCATAAACAACCTCACGTAAGACTTCAAATTTAAACCAAAATAATTTGAATAAAGGTAAACCTCATCTTAAGATATCAGACACCCCATTAATATTTCATCTTTTGACAAAATATTAACTTGTAAGTGATATCTTGGTGTAATAATCAAAGATTGACAATAAGAACATGTCGAACCATAAATATTTCTTTGGGCCAATTTATTGATCACATGTAAAACAGAATAATTGTCACATGTTTATTACCATAGTTGCATATGTAACATTATTAACCTTTATTTGGGCCGATTAATATTAACCTAACTTAAGTTACATGCACACAACCTTTTATATTTTAAAACAGAAAATTGATAACCCAGAAACTCGTGTGCTTAATTGATAACCCATGTAAACAAAAAATTCCTTCGACTTTTCAAAGTAAAAAAAAAAAAAAAAATCAACCTAAACTGCATTTGAATTTTCAATTGAATATAGTACCAAACGAAAAACTAAACTAATAGTGGAAACCAATATATGAATTTTATTGTAAATTACCTCAACCATTAATACTCATATATCAATTTAATTCAATCGCATCATCTTTCTACGTTAATAAAATTTTAAAAACTCAAATTAATAAAAATTCAAAACTCAAATATTTTATTATGAATGTGAATGATTCAACATTGTATATAATAGAAATTTTAGATCTATAAAATTTGAAAATCGAATTAATCCAAATTAACAAAAAAATAATTTTTTCTCAATGATTTAATATGACGAGACTCAGATACCACTTGTTAGAACTGTAAATAATATCTAATATAAAATTAGAACTATAAACCATAATCTGTCATGTCAAATTATTGAAAATAAATTAAGAATAAAATTAGATGTGAAAGCGTACCTAAATTAATCGAAGGATCTTGGGGTTTTGATTTTTTAAATTAGCACTCAAGTAATTTAGAAAATGTGAAAATGTGACTCTCTCTTTTCTAAAGATGAGATATTAGAAAAGTTACATTATGTGTAATTTAAGAACTATAACCCTATATATATAACTTTGACACATTAGCCCTAATTTCTAATAAACTCTAACCTATCCTATTATGATAGTAAACAATAACATGTAATAATTACTCTTATTATATATGTAATATCCATATTTTTCAGCATGATGTGCCCCTTTTGCTTCTAGTGGTTTCTTTTTTTTTTTTTTTGGCTTTTCACATGGTTTCTCATGTTCTCTTTTGTTTGTTGTTTTAAGGTCGTGTAGGTCTTGCTAGAAGACTATCGAATCTGCTTCATGAATTAACACACTGACATGGGTTTTTGGTGCACAAGTGGCTTGCGCCTTTGTCCTTAGGCTTGATTCCCTATTTAATCTTCTTACTTGTGTTTTCGCATCAATCCTCAATTTTTGGATTCAGGTTATATAGAAATTATTGATTGTAAATATAGGTAGTTAGCAGAGGTGGTTAGTTAGCTTTAAAGTGTTAATTAGTTTGGTTTTCACCAAAAATTGATTGTATATAAACTAGAGATTGTAACCTTATTTGGGTGAATGTAAATACTATGCATTTCAATAGGGTATCAGAGGTGAAAAACCTGTTAAAATCGCCTCGATTTTCATGATTTCTTGTTTTTTCCTTTCTTTTTCTTTTTTCTTTTTTTCAAGCTTTTCTTGATTTCTTGCCAGCCACCGTCGTCGTCCCATCCTATCACTTAGTTACTTCTACTGTTTTGGTTTTCTTGAACCTTTCTTGGTTTATTGGTGCTTCTAAATGATGATCTCGGATGTTTCAAGTAGAGGTGATAATTCTTGCAATATTAATATTGATTTTAATCATCCGGTTTATCTTCATCCCTCCAACACACCGGGTGTTCAGTTGGTTTCTCATTAGTTGACCGACCATGAGAATTATGTCGTTTGGAGCCGTTCCATTCGTATTTCATTATTAGCCAAGAATAAGCTTGGCTTTGTTGATGGATCTTGCGTGCAAGACTCTATTCCATCTGCTCTTTAACCATAATGGGATTGTTGCAATGCAATTGTTTTATCATGGATTCTGAATAGTGTTAGCACAGAGTTATCGGTTGGGATTGTATTTGCCACTAATGCTGCACAAGTATAGACAAATTTGAAGGAGCATTATGATAAAGTTGATGGGACTCGAAGTTTTTTTCTTCATCGTGAAATCGCCTCTCATGTTCAAGGTATTGCTTCTATTTCAAAGTTTTTTACTCGGTTGAAGTTACTTTGGGATGAGTATGATGCGTTAATGTCGGTTTCTTCCTGTAGTTGTGACATGTCTCAACAATATTTGGGGCATGTTAAACATCAGCGATTGTTTCAATTTTTAACGGGTCTTAATGATTCTTATGCTTCCCTTCGTAGTCAGATCTTGATTATGCAACGTCTTACCTCAGTGAATCTTGCTTATTCCATGTTAGTTCAAGAAGAGTCTCAGCGGTTGCATTCTTTCAGAGTGTCTCTTACTGATCCCACAAACTTGTATTTTTCTAATATGCAAACTCGAAGGAAATAGTTTAAAGGAATTTGTGATTATTGTAAGGTGAAAGGGCATAAAATGGAATCTTGTTACAAATTAATCGGTTTTCCTCCGAATTATAAGTTCACTAAGCACAAGTTAGTTGGTTCCATAACTAATCATGTTGACTCAACCGAGTTATCTTCCAGATCTTCTTCTTTGCCCTCGAGGCCAGTATTCACTCAAGAACAATATCAATAGTTGTTAAGTTTGATAAATAATGATTCTAAACGAGCAGTCACTTCAATTGAAGGAGCTACTCACATGGCACATATGGTTCCTAAATCATTTTCCTTCCTGAATCATCTTCCTAAATCATATTATATCTGATGGACAATGTCTTGAATCTCTGGTTTCATGTGCTTCACACTCATCTTTTGTCCAATTACCCACTAGCTAATCGGTTCCAATCATTCATACGGGCACATACACTTTATTTCCTTTTGCTAAACTTATCAATGTCTCTCATGTACTGAATTTCAATTTTAATTTGCTTTCTATTTCCAAGTTAACCCGTGACTTACATTGTTTTTTTTTCTTTTTGTCCTCATTTTGTCTTCTTTAGGACCTCTCCAGTGGACAGGTGAAGGATGATTGGTAAGGAGCAACATGGTCTCTTCATCCTTGTGTCACAATCCTCTACTCATCATACATCTTGTTTATCTACATCATCAACTGTTTCCTTGGCTACTAAAGATACTTCATTTCTTTGGCATGCTCATTTTGGGCATATTTCCTTTTCCAAACTCAATAAATTTGATACTTTACCTTGTAAGAATTTGAATACTACTTGTATTTCTCATTGTCCTATATGTCCATTGGCTAAACAAACACGACTTCCTTTTTCTATTAGTCATTCAAGAGCTACTGCCCCTTTTGATTTAGTCTATCTTAACTTATGGGGTCCTTACAAAGTACCAACACATTTGGGCCATTGGTTTTTTTCTCACCATTTTTGATGATTTTTCGAGAATGACATGGGTTTTTCTTCTCAAATTAAAGAGTGATACCATAATTATTTTAAAACAATTCCTTGTTCATACTCAATTTTCTTTACCTATCAAAATGTTTCAAAGTGATAAATGACACTAAATTTTTTTAATTCTGAATGTAACTCTTTGTATACTTTCTTGGGAATTATTCATCACAGTTTTTGTGTTTGCATATCTCAATAAAATGGTGTTGTTGAATGAAAACATCAACATTTTTTAGAAGTTGCTCGTGCCATTAAGTTTCATTCAAATGTTCCTACTAAATTTTTGTGAGAGTGTATTTTGACAGTATGTTATCTTGTCAATTGAATGCCTACTTCCGTTTTAAATGAAAAACCCCGTTTGAAATGTTATATCATAAATCTCATTTTTTGTCTCATTTACGGGTTTTTGGTTGTCTTGCTTATGCCAAAAATCTAACTACTTCAGAGAAGTTTTCTCCTCGTTCTTTACCCTCTGTTTTTATGGGTTATTCACCAGTTCGAAAAAGGTTATCTCCCATATAATATCACTACTAAGTCTTGTTTATAAGCAGGGATGTACTTTTTTACTAAATTTTTTCCCTTTTAAATTTACCAAATCCCATTAGACCTTTTTTTTCTTCTACACCCACTCAACCTTTTCTTGACTCATACTTTCTAACTCTAGTTGACAACCAGACCCCACTCCCACCTATCGCATCAATATTACCGACCCAACCCACTCAACAGCCTTTTGTCCCATCACATAGTCACACCGTCCCATCTTTTTCCCATATTCCTCATAATACTACTAACCCATTTGCTTGTTCAACTGACCATGCTTCTAGCTTAGGAAGCACCAACATGGCAAAATCCTCTCGTACTGGTATCATACTGGTGTCTGACACGGACATGCCGCCGATACAGTCGGATACGTACCGGACAGGCCTTGAAGCTTGTCAAAGAAAAAAAAAGGGGTAAATGGGGAAGAAAAAAAATTGGCTGCATAAAAAAGATAAAAAAGAGAGTTAATGCTAAAAAAAAAAAGTTAATGCTTAATGTTGGAAAAAAAAAAGTTAATGCCTAAAATTAATGCTTAATGCTGTGAAAAAACAAATTTGTTAATTTATTGTTTTATATAATTATAAATTTATAATGGGATAAGAAAGTAAAAATAAATTATAGTAATATAAAAATAGTTAAAGTAAATATAATAAAAATATGTGAGACCCGTATAAATTAGATTTAAAATAATTAAAAAATTAACTTTAATTATAAATTAGTAAAGAATTAATTATATATCAATGAAAAATATCAATATTTTCATTTATATTGAGTATTTTAACATAAATATATGTATATATATATATAATAAAAATATTTTTTATTGCTGTATCCTACCGTACCTGTGTCTTTATTTTTTAAAAAAATACCACGTCGTCGTATCCGTATCGTGTTGTACCCGTATTGCGTGTCCGTGTCCATGCTTCATAGCTTCTAGCCTACCTTCTTCTTTACTGCGTGTGTCAGATAGTTTACCCGTTGACCTTTTGATGTTTGACCCTTCACCTAGTTCATCTTCTTTACCTATTGTATCTCCGCATGGTTCCTCTGAGCTAGTTCGCCATACTACACGACCCTCTAAGCCACCCACATGGTTATGAGATTATGTTTGCTGCTCTTATTCGTCTTCTTCCTCTCCACTTGAGATAGGTCAGTATCCTCTTTCATTTTCTTTCACTTCCTATCATTTACCTTGTCACACTCAGTTTTTTGTTGCTTCTACTTCTCATATTCCTGAACCTAAAAATTATATTGATACTCTTAAAGATGAGAGATGGGTTGTAGCTATGCAACAAGAGATTCAGGCATTAGAATGAAATCCTTTGTCCCTTGGTAAAACACCTATTGGCTGCAAATGGGTCTTGAAGGTGAAATATAATTCTGATGGCATGGTTGAACGTTTCAAAGCTCGTCTTATTGGACAAGGGTTTACTCAAAAAGAGGGTGTTGACTATCATGAAACTTTTTCTCCAGTTGCTAAACAAGTTATGGTACGAACTGTTATTGCTCTTGCTGCTCAACATGGCTGACCACAGTTTCAGATGGATGTTTATAATGCTTTTTTACAAAGTGATTTGTCTAAAGAAGTTTAAATGATGCTTTCGATTGGTTTTCGCACTCAGGGGGAGACTTAGGTTTGTCGACTGTGAAAATCTCTTTATGGATTGAAACAAGCCTCAAGGCAATGGAATATGAAGCTCACGTAAGCTATTCTACTCAATGGATATTCACAAAGTAAGTATTCTCTATTCACTAAAAGTTGGGGATCAAGTTGTCATGATGCTTATATATGTGGATGATCTGTTAATAACTGGAAACTATGACAAGCTTATTTCCGAGTTGAAACAAGTGCTCTATGAAGCATGGATACGGACACGCAATACGGGTACGACACGATACAGATACGGCGACATGATAATTTTTAAAAAAATGAAGACACGGGTACGGTAGGATACGACAATAAAAAATATTTTTATTATATATATATAATTTTTTAATTATTTTAAATCTAATTTATATGGATCTCACATATTTTTATTATATTTATTTAACTATTTTTATATTACTATAATTTATTTTTACTTTCTTACCCCATTATAAATTTATAATTATATAAAACAGTACATTAACTAATTTTTTTCACAGCATTAATTTTTTTCTTTCTTTTTTACACAACATTAAATTTTTTCATCATTAACTTTTTTTTTTCAATGTTAACTTTTTCAGCATTTAACTTTTTTTTTTCAACATTAACTCTCTTTTTCTCTTTTTTTTTTTATGCAGCCCATTTATTTTCTTTCCCCATTTACCCCTTTTTTCCTTTCTCATTTACCATTCTTGCCTTTGCTTTGCTCTGTTTTTCATTCTCTACAAAAAACCCAGCATCATGTGCAGACTCCGAGAGTGTCTTTTTTTGACATGTTTCAAGGCGTGTCATGTACGTATCCGGCCGTGTCGGCGGCGTGTCTGTGTCGGACACCAGTACAACACCGGTACGAGAGGCTTTTCCCCGTGTCGATGCTTCCTAGCAAGTGCTACATTGAAGTTTCAAAATGAAGGATTTAGGGGATCTCAAGTATTTTCTGGGTATTAAAGTTTTTTGATCCAAGGTAGGGATTGTTCTGAGTCAACGAAAGTATGCTCTTGAGTTAATTTCAAACATAAGGCTTATCGGTGGAAAAGTGGCTGCTACTCCTTTAAAGAAAAAATTGAAATTGACCTCTGTAGAATTCAATGAAGCGGTTTAAGCCAACCAAGATGATGAAGTTTTATCAAACACACAATTGTACCAATGACTCATTGAGAGATTTTTATATTTGACTCATATGAGGCCTGATATAGCTTTTGCAGTGCAACATCTAAGTGAGCTCATGCAACGACCGAAAAAATCACATTACAAGGCGACACTCAGAATTGTACGTTATGTGAAATAAACTAGGATGGGGCTTGTTTTTTTTCCCAGCAAAAGGGTCTGTTAGATTGATAGCATATTGTGACTCCGATTGGGCATATTGTCCTATGTCGAGAAAGTCAGTAACGAGATATTGTGTAAAATAAGGAGACTCATTAATCTTATGGAAATCGAGAAAACAAAATAAGATCTCCAGATCATAAGTCGAGGCAGAATTTAGAAGAATGGCATCAACAGTTGCGAATATTGTTTGGTTAAATGGGTTGTTTGATGAAATTGTCTTCAAGAATAAAGAACTAGCCATATTATTTTGTGATAATAAAGTTGTGATACAAATAGCAAACAATCTCATGTTGCATGAAAGAACAAAACATATATATATTGATTGTCATTTTGTAAGAGAAAAAATCCAACAAGGATTGCTTCAAATCACGCATATCTCGACAAAAGAGTAGCTTGTGAATATGTTAACAAAAGGACTTGCTATTCAACAACATGAGCATTTGATAAACAAGTTGGGAATGAGAGACTTATTTCGTCCACCAACTTGAGGGGGAGTATATAAATTCTTGATTGTAAATATAGGTAGTTAGCACATGTGGTTAGTTAGCTTTAAAGTAGTTAATTAGTATAAATGAATGAAATTAACATGTTGAATATGTATTGGTATGAATGAATGTTATTTAAGTTGTGGTGCCAATGAGGACATATTAGTTAGGTACATAGGTTGATTGTGAATTGGTATAATTTGACATGATTTGACATACTTTTGATGTGTTTTGAGTAGTTGAATACATGATTTTTTGTAAGGTTGGGACTTAAGTAAACCATTGTTGAAAACCTTGCATTTCAAGGTATCATACATCACACAAGATTTACCATACGATCTGACACATGGCTGTGTGCCTCACACGGGCATAAGACACGATCGTGTGCTTTATTAAATTTTAATGATTTTAGGTCCACACGGGATTAGTTAGTTACACGATCTGGGGACACAACTGTGTGTCTCTTCCTACATGATCTTTACCTTTGCACACGGTTTGGTCACACGACCATGTCTCTGCACCACACGAGCTGTGTCCTGTCACATGGTTTGTTTTCACTTTTTACCCAGATCTTTTGTAAAGTTTCAAATTAGTGCCAATTTGATATCGAATTGATTTAAGGGTCTTGCATGCTCGATTAATGCTTAGTTTTGATTGAAACTCACATCATACTTGTATTAAACTTCAAATTTATAGATTTGTTGATTATTTATGTTGAATTGAAGGCTCGATTATATTTGATTATCATTAAGTGATTGTAATTATGTTATAATATAAATTGTTTTATCATTTATGTCATTATATCAGTTAAGATTGATGTTTGTATGTTTTTTTATAATCCCTGATGTATTCATAATCTTTATTGTGCATGTAATTAAAGCGATTAATGATTTATGATTTGATTAAATGTTATAAAATGTGTTATAATGTTTTGGTAATTGTTGTAGTATCATGTACCTAGGGTTCAGCGATTGGTGCGGGTATGGGCTGTTACAACCAGTTAGTGGAATCATGCCAAAAGCAAACAAAATTAAAGATTCCATTCGAAGAGGTCGTACATGGTGTCTCAAATTCCAATCCAAGGGAACAATATATCACTAACAACCTTCCGTTATTAAATCCTGAAAGTCAACAAGAGTTTGGATCCAGAGATGGGATCAATAAGACCGAAGATGTTTCCGATCTTTTTGACATAGATGTAGGAGTAGAATTAGAAGTAGAAGCGGGACAAATGATTTTGAATGAAATTGTAGTCAAGCCGATGCACTTTTTGGCAATAACCAATGAGGTGCCAACTGAAGAAATCGACGAGTTTATCCTATTCTCGTTCAATGAGGAAGATAAAGCTTGAGTTAACTGTACCTTGCGTGATATGGAGGTGAAATGGATCGAGGCAATAGTACCTTGAAAAATAATTTAGGGTTAGCTCAGATTCGGCACCAAGTGGCTTGTGATGTGGTTGCCGCACGGGTTGAAGATAAGGCGATATCAATGGAATCGACTGAGGATATTGGTTTATATATCTCCACGGACGAACAAACGATGGATCAAAGTCTCGAGAACCAGCTGTAAGTTCTTCTTTAGGGGAGATACAGATTGTCTAGATCTCGAAAAAAGATTTCAATTTTAAAAATTTTATTTTTATTATTATGTTTAAGTGTAGTTATATATTATTGTTTTATTTTATTTTAAGAAGGCCAAGTTCGCGAAGGGAAGCTGACCGGAGACTTAACATTATGGATAAAAGTAGGTTAAAATAGGAGACATGTCGGGACAAACATATCCCCCCACGTCACGACGAGCAACAAAAGGAGAGGCCTAGGGTTTCGAACCAATGTCGAGATGAGTACAAGCAACTCATCGAGATGAGCAGAAGTGAAACCACTATGAAAATGAGCTACATGCATCGTCGAGACGAGATAGGTCTTGTTGTCAAGATGAGCAATGACTACACGCTTAGGGACTTGTAAAGACATGCAACGTTGGGACGAGCCAGGCCTTTATGCTTTGACAATGCGACAAATAAAAGGCTACATCTCGACGTTGCGTTTATTAGAAAGCTTCCCTTTGCTGAACAATGATCCGCCGTTTGTATCCACCTTCAAGCATCTTACATTACTCGCACATGGTCGTAGCCCTATCACCACTAACAGCGACAAAACACCCCTTACGACTGTTCTCCACACTTGCCCCTTACTGTTCACCACCAATTCATAGCACCACCATTTTCCAAAGCCAGGTCCGGCGATGATTAGTGGTGACTGGTGATACACCACCGCCCTTGTTGCTATACATTCGAAGTCCACTGCTGTGCATTCCACCGTCCTTTGCCACGCACGCTGCCAACCACCACCTATTTCGCTTCAAAAATTTCAACCCGATCCTTCCAACATCCGCCTCCTTGTCGAGCAGCGACCATCCCTCTTTTTTTGGTGATCGAAGGTCATGATCGACAGGTACCACCGTAACAAAAAGCGGTGATATTCAGTCACTCTAGTTGATAATAACTTGCACAATTTTTAGAGTAGAGAACACCAAATTTTTAATTGTGATTATTGGTTGCTTGAACATTATTAGCTATGAATTCCCCCAAGAGGACGACATCCTAGAAAATTGAGTAATGTGATGTTCCTCACAATTCGAGGGGACGATTCATCTCCGAAGATGCCGCAAAAAGATTAAGCAAATTCTTGGATAAACCACATATACCGGAACTTGGATTCGATTTTTCCACGAACTTATTCCACGATTCGATCATAACTAGGATCTAGAGATTAAGGTGGTCTACCTTTTGCCAACATCACCTTCAACCCGCAATCATCATGATCATGTGAGAATTTTGCGTAAACTTTATGGAGGCATAAGACCAAAAGGTGAAAAAAGATTCATAATCTGCCAATTAACATCAAGAAACATTCAAGAACAGTCATGGCATAACCCTCAACCTTTAATAGTTTTATAAATTGACCCCCGGGCTAGCTAGATTAAGCTAAAACGAATTTAAAAATATAAAAATCATTAACAACGGGGCTCAAATACACTTACATGCAAGAAGTAAGCTTGGTCAAATCTTTAAACCTTAAAAATGGAGTTTTCTCTCTTCAAATTTTGGTAAAAAAGATGAATGATAAAGATGAATCAATTTTTTGTTTTGTTTAATTTAGGTTTAATTGTTCAATTACCATTTTAACCTTTAAAAACTTTAAAAATTTCATTAAAACCATGTCCATAAACATCCACTAACCCTTTAAATGGTCTAATTACCATTTAAGTCCTTTAATTTAAGATTTCAAAGCTATTGGACCTCTTTAACTAATAGAACTCAACTTTTATCCTTTTTACAATTTAGTCATTTTTACTTAATTAGTCATGCAAACATCAAAATTTCTTAACGAAATTTTAATATGACCCTACTATGATCCTGTAGATCTTAAAATAATAATAAAATAAATACTTACTCGTCAAAATTGTGGTATCAAAACCACTGTTTCTGATATAATTGAAATCGAGCTGTTACATGAACTAAGCAAGTTACTTGGCTTAATAGATAATTAGATTTTTAATTGTTTTTCCGCTCTAACTAAACCTAATAGGGTGTTTCAAAAGTAATATCAAGTAATGCTTTTCCTAAAATCATGCCGACGTTATTAAATTAACTTAATGAAAGTTGAACTATTTAATGAACGTTTTTCAAAATAACAAAGGTAACTGCAATTTTATTTAAAAGAGAGTACATTTGAGGTTTTCAATCGATGATAGGGTAGATTTGTAGCTTAGGTGTCTCGTGCGACTTTCATGATTCAACCATAATGTCTAGGCCGAGTTTGGGAGGTTACATTTAGTAGTATTAGAGCTAGGTTCAAAACCTTAGACTGAAATTTTATTCCTTTAAAAAATAAGTCTGTATTTATGCATGCATGAAAGAGAATTTTTTGGGAAAAACAAATCGCAGTGTTTTGAAAAGTATTTCTTTCAGGAAATGACAAAGTCCGAAGGTCTGATGCCATGTCTATAGAAACAAAATGAAACCTTAGAGAGATAATAGAGACTATTGCATAAAATTTTAAATGAAAGAAATTTTGATTAAGAGTGCGCTAAAAGATTAAATAAAGTACTAAAAATATTATTACTTGTAATATGTAGATCTCATAAAATACTGAAATGAATACTCGTGGAATGAAAACTCGTGGTAGGAGAGGCCGTAGAGGGCGACCTCTAATGGCTCTAGCAAATTTGTCTACGTTTCAAGTTTAACAAACATTCATTTGAACTTATAATTGGTAAGCTGTCTCATGTATAGTCCATTCGCGAACCCCTTTTTCTTATGCGAACCATATACTGGCGAACTCTATACCTCGCATATTTCATTTTTACTTTACAACTTAATTTTTCTATATGACACCCTTTTATCATTTTGAGAAGCCTTTACTCTTGTGACCCCTAACATGTTTTTTGCCTACTCATTCGTTTATCAATTAAACAGTTCACAAGCTTTAACAATTTCATGCAACAAGTCAAAACTTATCTCTCATGCATACTAAGCATCATATTGTTTCAAACATACTTAAACAATTTGGGACTTTCCTCAATGTCTGACGAACTCTTCCAAATGCATTTACATGTTATTCAAACAATCAAACATACAAGCTATCACACATTCACAATTTAAGCATTCAAACATTCAACCAACAACTTATAAAAGTTCCAAAATCCAAAAAATAAATAGTCCGTAATGTCTATTTACAACTCATCAAATTCATTTACAATCCAATTCTAATTCTAATTCTGATCTAATCCCTTGGAATAGTCCCACATTGCCTTCACTATTTGGGGTTGAAAACTACAACACATACTTAAGAAATTTGCCTCATGATGGATCATTGGAAAGCCTCACTTCTCAACTGTCTCGCGAGTTACTTTTTTGTACAGTAAAATAAGAAGTGTAAGCTTATTGAAGCTCAGTGAGTGCACAACACATGCTACAAGTGAACACATCAATTAGGTTAAAAGTGAGTATATTATTATAGTTCGCATGAAACAATAGCTTGCATGAATAAAATAATTTGCATGAATAACATACTCATAAAACATCATATTGATATATTGGCAATTTGTGATTGCAAAACATATTCATAAATCATGTGTTAGATAAACGAATCTCCAAACACACCAAATGACTCAAAGAGTCCTATGCTATCTCTAATAAGTGTAGCACGAGTGCTAACACACTCCAAACACACCAGACTATCTTCGGTGAATAGAACTAAGTTCTACATTCCCTTATCTCTCCAATGCTATCTTCGGGCTACAATGCCCTATCACAACAATATAGGTGAATAATCACAATCCTATGGCATGCCAATGATACCCAACAGTTTCAAGGGTTCATAATGCCAACATATCACTTTTAACACATTCCCAATTCGCAATCAACATAGCTCCCAATTCAATAGAGCTCACACATAGTGTAGCTAGCAATTCAGTAGAGCTCGCATAATAGCACAGTTAACAATACACATAGCTTGCTTATGATAGTTCACATTTAGCATAGCTCGCATACAATATAGTTTGCAGTTATTTAACAGTTCACATAATCTTAACATAGCTTTCATAACAATCATAGTTCGCATATCGCATAACTCACATGTCATAATTTACATACATCATAGTTCACAATACACATAGGTCGCATACAATATAGCTCGCATATATATCAAGTTTTTCGTACAACATAGCTCGCAATTAAGAAAGCTTGTATATCCTGGTTTGCACATTACATAAATTGCACAATAACATAGCTCGCATAAATAATACATGGTTCACAATAGGCTTAGATCGTAATAAGCATAGAACACGTATGAGAAATTACTCTTGGAACTTAGGTTAAGTGGTTAGGCTACCTAAGCTCGCCATTAACACTAGACTTGTGCGCAACTGAAGTATGTATTGCACTCACTTATCACAAGTTCTCTGCTTTGTCGAGCCTACGTAAGTTTATGCTTGCCTTTGTCCTTGCTCGAGGAAGCTCTTTTGCGATCTGATGCTTCACATAACAACACACACAAACACAATAGATTACTATCGATCTAAAGTAAAACAACCTTCCTAACTACCTAGCCTCTCACCATTCGTACTTCATTAGCGAGCTTGCCCCGCACACCTTTGAAACTATAATTTCTTCACTGTCGCTCAATTTAATCCTTATTTGCTACTTCCGGACATCATACTTAATGTTTAATTACAAATCTATACAACTAATTCATTCAATTACACTGATCTTTATTTTTCAAAAAAATCACGTTCATTTTTCAATCACATAAAAGAGAAATCATTCTATCCATTTAAATTCAATAAAGATTTGTTAAATTAAGATTATAAACCTCTTAATTACATCAAAATAAGTTTAAAATCATTTTTAAATAGTCACTTAGCTCACAATTACGATATCTAGCATTTTCAAGTAAAACAAGCTTCAAATTGATAGATCTTACTCATTCTTAATTAGATCTATAAAATCTCGAATTAAAACCACACATTATCTGTGTTACTGTAGGAAATCAGATAATTACCTTTGATTTGAAGAATTCGATAAGGTTTGTATCAATTTGAGCAAAAATGTGTTAAGAAATTATAGAAAAGTGAAAGAGAATAGATGAATTTCTTTTGAAATTGGAGAAGAAAAATGTGTTTGGATGCTTAAAAAATTAGGATAGTTGATAGAAATTTGAAACAAAACTCCTAATTTGGATCTAATGAAAATTTTGAAATGAGTAGAAAACATGAAGGGAAGGGATGGTGGGTGTTCTTATATAGCTAACAAATTTCAAAAATTGGTTTATTTCCCTTAAGATCCCTTCATCTTCTCTCTCTTTTTCTAATAAACCTCATTTCAATTAAAACTCCTTATTTTCACATTTGATCTCTAATTTAAAATCTGTTTCAATTTAATCCTTGCTAATATATATTTTGTAACGACCTGAATTTGGGCCTAGTAGAATTAGGCTTATTGGGCCTTGACCAGGGGAGCGTTTAAAATTTTTGAGAACAAGAGAACGGTTGTAACATCCTGAATTTATGGGCCTGTGCATTTTGTGTACTGTATGTTTAAAATATTAATTTAAGGGTTAGGGGTCCAGAATGGGGCTCAGGTTTGGGCTGAGGCCTTGATTAAATATTTTGTTTAGACATGCTTGGGTTTAAAATAAAGTTTTAGTAGTTAAATTGACAAATTGGGCTTGGGGCCCAAAGTTAGGAGGCGCCACAAGGAAGGAAGAGGGTGGCGTCACTAGTGCATGAGGAAGGCCCAAATTGTGGTTGCTTGAAGCCCAAGTTTTAGGGCTAAATTTCGGCACTTAAAAGAGTAAGGGGGACAACACAAGGCTATTATTTAGGGGTTTATTTTATGTTTAAAATATGTGGATAATAAGCAGAAAAAAGAATGAGGAGTTGGTGCTAGATTGGGGCTATTTTTGAGGAGTGAATAGATTAAGATAAGGGAAAAGATAGGAGCTATCATATGGATTGGAGTGTTGGCCGAAAATTAAACTCTGTAAAGGGGAGGAATTGGTTTAGCATAGGCTGAGTATGTGCCAAAATTTGCTGTCAAAGTTCTCATCTTTTTCTCTTTTCTCTGCCGAAATTCCTACTCTATTCTCCCTCTCTTTTCTTTTTCTTCAGTTGGCCGAATCCTCTGGCAGATTCTTTTCTCATCTCTTTCAGACACTTTAGCCGAATCTTCAAGCCTCTCTTTGCTTTCTTTTCACTTTTCTTTTTAGCCGAAACCCCATCAGTTCATCTTTTCCAGGATTTTCATAAAAGCCGAAATCGTGATCCCGTCTCCTGTGATTGCCGAAATCACTTTGGGGTGTCTGTTTGTGCCAAAATCTGAAGGGAATTGTAGGTAAGTATTGATTTGCGGGATCCAAATCTTTTCTGGCTTTTCACAGTCTCTAGCCGAATGGCTATTTAGTGACTAATCTATTGTTTTTCTCTTATTTTTGGTATTCCAGGATCTGAAGTGGAGCCAATCGCATAGATCTCTAAGTCTTAGTTCGGTAACACTCGAATTGTGTCATTTTCAGGATTTCAAGGTAAAGAGATCTATTGATTTTAGTGTGTAAATTCGGGATTTACTAACCTTTGGTCGATTATAGGGGAGGCCAAATCTTCGTATTCTTCCGGCTTTTGAGCAAGGTTTTAGACTAAGGGTTGTAGATCCGGATAGCAAGGATATTGACTAAGGGTGTAAAACTACGCGATATCAGGTGTGTAACTTTTCACACCATTAGACTGAATGCTAATATATATATATGTGTAATAAATCTGCTATACTCTGTTAAATGCCGAAATCCCGGCATAACGTTTGAAAACCCGAGAAGGGTAAAGGCTAAATATTAGGTTAGTGATTTCTGCCATTCGTCAGTGAATGTCTCTTTTAAAAATGATATGTTTTATATGTCGATTTCTATGCATGCTTGGGGTTGGGTGATTGATGAAAAGGGGAAGTGGTCTGTTCTGGTGGCTTATGCCATTTCAGCCTGGTGACTCTGTCACAACTCTGTTTCTGGTGGCCTTTGCCATTTTAGCCTGGTGACTCTGTCACAACTTGACGATGAGCAGCTAACTGCAGCATGACTGCCATCGATGGTGTGTAGCGGTGTGGGTTGATTGTAGAAATCCCCAATGGTGTGATCGGCAGGTAAGGGTGGTGTGTAGCGGATGGAAACCTAGGATTTGGGTTGGGCTTTGCATATTTTCATATATGTTATATTCTGTTATATGTTCTGTGGGGTTAAGGCCCAAACCTAATGGTGCATGAGGGTTGCACACTGAGTCTCGCGACTCACCCTATTATTTAACAATTTCAGGTAGCACATAGTGCATCGGACCGGGCTGGAGAGGAGCGCGAGGTGGCCATGCAAGAGAGTACATGATTCAGCAGAAGATTTTACTTAGAATATTGTTTCTAATATTTTTGATTAAGGGTTTTAAATTCCGTTGTAATAAGGCCTTCGGCCACTAGACTTTTATTTATGTTTTGGTTTTATGTTGGGCTTTTATTACTGGGCATTTAAATTTTATGTTTAAATTAAGCTAAGACATGTACAAAATTTCAGTTTTTATTTAAAATTCACCAAGGCATTTTATAACTTATATCTTATATGACTTAATTATTAAGTTTTCGGTATAAATACTTAAAACCTGATAATTGTTTTCCAAAGTGCCACATCTTTTTATAAAATTTCCTTAGTGACATACCAGATCTGGTTGTAGTGTTTGGGCCGGGTTTGGGTTGTTACAAATTGGTATCAGAGCCCGGTTCAAAACTCGGCTCTGGGAGTTTTTGGGCTCAAAACATTTTCTAAAGTTGGGTTTTCGAAGCATGCATATTTATAAATGATACAGGTCTATTAGCTCGGCATGGCACCTGCGTCTCCGGCCCAAGTCCGCCAGGTAAGTATTCTAAACCATTGGGTGAAGTATATGTTGGCTTGATGGGCTTTATGGGACATAGATTAGTTGGATTAGAACCTGATGGACTCTAGGCCTAGCTGAAACAACTCCTAAAATCTCATAAGACTTAATTTCAGTAAACAAACCCGTGAACAAGTCGCAAGACTAGGGTGTGGCAACAGGCATGCGCATGTCTAGCATTGGATCCGGAAGAGCCTGGTACTTAAGCAGTCCGAGTGACTCACCTCCTCTTCGCTGGAATCCTACCTGGTGCGTAGTGACTGTTCACCCTAGCCACGAGGATTTGTTGACGGGCCTAACTCTATAATTAAAACCCGAAAGGGACCAGCCCCCTTATTTTTTAAAAAAAAACTCACAAACACCTGAACACTACTATTTTCTTTGAAATCAAATTCTCCAAGTTACCCCGGTTTAAAAAAAAAGTCTTCTTAGTTTCGTAAAATTTTTTTGAAAATACCTTTGATTTGTAAAATTTCCCAAAATATCCCTGATTTGTAAAAATTACTAAATTGCCCCTGATTTGTAAAATGACCAAAGTACCCCTGATCTTAAAATTACCGAAATACCCCCGGATTTCAAAATTTCTGAAATACCCTTGGATTGTAAAATTACCGAAATACCCTTGGATTTCAAAATTATCAAAATACCCCCGAATTTTAAAATTACCAAAATACCCTTATTTCATGAAATCAACAAGAAACTCTATTTTGAAAATTACGAAAATACCCCTGTAGGATAAAATTACGAAAATACCCCTGGGTAGTGGAATGACAAAAATACCCCTATGTGTTGAATGTGGGTGTATGGATGTTGTCTGTATGTTGATTTTTGAATGTATGTGGCCTCTAGAATTAGGAGGTAAACTTGAGACTGAAACCGTAGATAGGTTCGAATTCGAAAGAATCACTTTTAAAATTTCTTCTCATAAGATTGTTCATGGTTAATCAGTGGAAAGAATTAATGATTCATAAAATTCTTAATCAGATAAACATCAATCGGAAGAATGAGTACAAGGGGTCAAGGACGTCCGCCGCGTGGACGCGGTAGGGGTAGGATGACTCTGTCTGAGCCAGTAGGGTCTGGCCACGGGTTAGGAAACGAAATGCCAGATCCTCTAGCTGTGGAGGGAGAGTTACGGGATCAGGCGACCGGGGATGATGCAGTATCTCAGGCAATGCTGCGGGTTCTCGAAAGAGTTGCTGGAGTAGGCATGGGCACAGGAGCCCGAAAATCTGTGCCGGAGCGGCTTAGGGCCAGTGGGGCAGAAGTGTTTAGGGGAGTTTCTGGCGTAGCCCCTAACACAGCTGAGTATTGGATGGAAGCGACTGAGCGCATAATGGATGACTTAGTTTTCACGGTGGAGGAGAAGTTGAAAGGGGTCGTGTCTCTTCTTCGAGACGAGGCTTATCAGTGGTGGCTCACGATGAAGGAGGGTACTGCCGCAGATCGGATTGACTGGGACTTCTTTAAGGAGTCATTCCAGGGAAAGTATGTTGGGGCCAGCTATGTGGATGCACAGAGGAAGGCATTTCTGAATCTAGTGCAGGGAAGTAAATCTGTGGCTGAATATGAGGTTGAGTTTCTGCGCTTGAGCCGCTACGCTCGAGGAATGGTAGCAACCGAATATGAACGTTGTGTTCGGTTCGAGGATGGATTGCGGAATGAGTTAAGGGTTTTGATAGCACCGCAGAGAGAGAGAGAGATTTTGCTGTTCTGGTGGAGAAGGTTAAGATAGCTGAGGAGGTAAAACGGACTGAAAGACAGGAATGAGATAAGGAGCGGGGAAGGAATAAGAGAAATTTTGGGCTAGCAGGAGCATCTGGGAATTCGCAGAAAAGGCCTAGGTCTGATGGGCCAGCTCGTGCTCCGACACCTGCTGCGGGGAATCAGAATCGATTGTGTAATTGGTGCGGGAAAGCACATTCTGGGGAGTGTAGAAGAAGAACGGGTGGATGTTTCAGGTGTGGATCCACGGAGCATCTGATTAAGGACTGTCTGCAAGTGGATCAGGTACAGCCAACGGGTCGAGGTTCTGACCAGACTTGGAGAGGAGACCAGCCTGGACCGAGGGGTCATGGTTCTGGTAGAGATGGAAATGGGGCTGGTCGCGGACGTGGAGCACCTGGTAGAGGTGCAGGTAATGTAGATGCAAGGCAGTCGGGTCTAGTTTATGCAGTTCGTCTACAGGAGGATGGTGACGCACCGGATGTCATAACCTATACGTTTCTTATTGCTGATAACCCTTTACTTGCCTTGATTGATATTGGTCAACCCACTCCTATGTTGCATGTTCGATATCTGAGACCCTAAGTATAGACTCTAAAACAACTACTAGGAAGATGACCGTGGTTAGTCCCCTAGGACAATCTAGGGTAGTGGACAAGCTATTTAAGGATGTACCGTTAGAGACTCAAGGGGTAGTGTTTCCGGCAGACTTAATGGAATTGCCATTTGGAGAGTTTGATCTTATCCTAGGAATGGATTGGTTGACTAAGCATCGTGCGAAGTTGGATTGTGAGACCAAGCGTGTGGTGTTGAGTACCCCGGAAGGCGGGGAGGTGGTTGTGTTAGGGGAAAGAAGGAACTATTTGTCCAACGTAGTATCGGCATTGAAGGCTATTAAGATGATTCGGAAAGGATGCAACGCATTCCTAGCTTTTATTAGTGTTTTCGATGCTAAGAAAGTGGCTGTCGATGAGGTTCGAACAGTCAAGGATTTCGCGGATGTCTTTCCGGAGGAGTTACCAGGATTTCCCCCGGATCGCGAGGTAGAGTTTGGAATAGAGCTACTTCCGGGTACAGCTCCGGTATCCATTGCTCCTTATCGAATGGCACCGAAGGAGCTGGTGGAGCTCAAGGCTCAGATCCAGGAACTGCTAGATCGTGGTTTTATTCGACCAAGTGTGTCTCTGTGGGGAGCACCGGTCTTATTCGTGAAGAAGAAGGATGGATCCATGCGTATGTGCATGGACTATCGTCAGCTGAATAAGTTAACGATTAAGAACAAGTACCCGCTGCCGAGAATCGACGATCTGTTCGATCAACTCAAAGGAGCTTCGGTCTTTTCTAAGATTAACTTAAGGTCGGGATATCATCAGTTAAGGGTAAAGGAAGGAGACATTCATAAGACAACGTTTCGAACTTGGTATGGTCATTATGAGTTCTTGGTGATGCCGTTCGGGTTAACAAATGCGCTAGCAGCATTCATAGATATGATGAACCGGGTGTTCCAACCATACCCTGATCTGTTCGTCGTGGTGTTAATCGATGATATCCTGGTTTATTCCAAGTCTGAGGAGGAGCATGATGCACATCTTTGTGTGGTGTTGCAAATTCTGAGGGAGAAGCAATTGTACGCAAAGTTCAGTAAGTGTGAGTTCTGGCTGAAGGAGGTGACTTTCTTAGGGTATGTAGTTTCCGCAGAGGGAATTAGAGTGGACCCTCGAAAGGTAGAAGCTGTATTAGATTGGAAACCGCCGAAGTCTGTGGCGGAAATTCGAAGTTTCTTGGGATTGGTAGGGTATTACAGGAGGTTTGTCGAGGGGTTCTCTTCAATTGCGGCCCCTTTAACTAAGTTGTTGAGGAAGGGAGCACCATTTGTTTGGACTGACAAACAACAAGAGGGCTTTGAGAAGCTGAAGAGGATCTTGACGAAAGTGCCAGTGTTAATTTAGCCAGAGGCGGGAAAAGAATTTACCGTCTACTATGATGCGTCACACACGGGTTTAGGATGTGTGTTGATGCAAGACGAAAAAGTTGTTGCATATGCGTCTCGACAGTTGCGACTGCATGAATTGAACTACCCTACGCATGATTTAGAATTGGCGGCGGTAGTGCTTGCTCTAAAGATTTGGAGGCATTACCTGTATGGGGAGAAGTCGGTTATTTACACGGACCATAAGAGTCTGAAGTATATCCTTACCCAGAAGGAATTGAATCTGAGGCAACATAGGTGGATTGAACTCTTGAAGGACTATGACTGTTCGATCGAATACCATCCGGGTAAGGCTAATGTGGTGGCAGATGCGTTGAGTAGGAAGGCGATAGCGGATTTGAGGGCGATGTTCGCTAATCTCAGTCTATATGAAGATGGCAGTTTGGTAGCCGAAGTTCAAGTAAGACCTATGTGGACAAGACAGATCAAAGGGAAGCAACTTTTGGATGATGTTTTGAGTACTCAAATCCGACAAGTGCAGAATGGTGAAAGAGAGGACTTAGTTGGAATGGTGATGGAGTTTTGTGTTTCTGTGGGAAGATTTGTATGCCAAAAGATGTGGAGTTAAGGCAGATGATTCTTCGGGAATCGCATAGTAGCCCTTATGCTATGCATCCTGGAGGAGTTAAGATGTATCGGGATTTACGAGAGCAATTCTGGTGGCCAGGTTTGAAGCGAGAAGTTACGAAATATGTGAAGAAGTGTTTGACGTGCCAGCAGGTGAAAGCTGAACATCAAGTGCCTTCGGAATTGTTGCAGCCGGTGAAGATTCCCCAATGGAAATGGGAAAGAATCACGATGGATTTCGTTAGTGGGTTACCTCTTACGCCCACTAAGAAGGATTCGATTTGGGTAATCGTGGATCGGTTGATGAAGTCTGCTCACTTCATACCAGTTCGGGTGGACTATACTGTGCAAAGGTTGGCTAAGCTGTACGTAGCTGAGGTGGTGAGACTGCATGGGGTACCGGTGTCAATCATTTCCGACAGGGACCCTAGGTTCCCGTCACGATTTTGGAAGGCTCTTCATCAAGCAATGGGAACAAGGTTGGACTTTAGTACCGCTTTTCACCCACAGACTGATGGTCAGTCTGAGAGGGTAATTCAGATCTTTCAAGATGCTAAGGGGTTGCACCATCGATTTTAGGGGTAGTTGGGAGGAGTATTTACCTTTAGCAGAATTTGCGTATAATAATAGCTATCAAGCTAGTATTCAGATGGTGCCGTACGAAGCGTTATATGGAAGGAAATGTCGTACCCCTACTTGTTGGACGGAGTTAGGTGAACGTCAGGTGTTGGGACCAGAACTAGTTTTGGAAACGGGGGAGAAAGTTAAGTTAATACGGGCTCGGTTGAAAGAAGCTTCTGATCGGCAAAAGTCTTATGCGGATCTAAAGCGGAAGGAGGTGGAATTTGCAGTGGGAGACCAAGTCTTTTTAAAGGTATCTCCATGGAAGAAGGTAATGAGGTTTGGACGGAAGGGTAAGCTAAGTCCCCGGTTTATTAGACCTTATCGGGTATTGGAACGCGTGGGGCCAGTGGCTGATCGATTGGAGTTGCCTTCAGAATTGGAGCAGATACATGACGTGTTCCATGTCTCGATGTTAAGGCGATATCGTTCTGATCCATTGCACGTGGTGCCGGTGGAAGAGATTGAAGTAAGGCCAGATTTGTCCTTTGAGGAGGAGCCAGTGCAAATTTTGGATCGAGACGTAAAGGTGTTGAGGAGGAAGTCTGTCCTTTTGGTCAAAGTTTTGTGGCGAAATCACGGTGTAGAGGAGGCGACGTGGGAGCCAGAGGATGTTATGCGACAACAGTATCCCCATCTCTTTTGATTAGGTAAATTTCGAGGGCGAAATTTATTTTAAGGGGGTAGAACTGTAACATCCTAAATTTATGGGCCTGTGCATTTTGTGTACTGTATGTTTAAAATATTAATTTAAGGGTTAGGGGTCCAGAATGGGGCTCAGGTTTGGGCTGAGGCCTTGATTAAATATTCTGTTTAGACATGCTTGGGTTTAAAATAAAGTTTTACTAGTTAAATTGACAAATTGGGCTTGGGGCCCAAAGTTAGGAGGCGCCACAAGGAAGGAAGAGGGTGGCGTCACTAGTGCATGAGGAAGGCCCAAATTGTGGTTGCTTGAAGCCCAAGTTTTAGGGCTAAATTTCGGCACTTAAAAGAGTAAGGGGGGACGGCACAAGGCTATTATTTAGGGTTTTATTTTATGTTTAAAATATGTGGATAATAAGCAGATAAAAGAATGAGGAGTTGGTGCTAGATTGGGGCTATTTTTGAGGAGTGAATAGATTAAGATAAGGGAGAAGATAGGAGCTATCATATGGATTGGAGTGTTGGCCGAAAATTAAACTCTGTAAAGGGGAGGAATCGGTTTAGTATAGGCTGAGTATGTGCTGAAATTTGCTGTCAAAGTTCTCATCTTTTTCTCTTTTCTCTGCCGAAATTCCTACTCCATCTCCCTCTCTTTTCTTTTTCTTCAGTTGGCCGAATCCTCTTTCAGATTCCTTTCTCATCTCTTTCAGACACTTTAACCGAATCTTCTAGCCTTTCTTTGCTTTCTTTTCACTTTTCTTTTTAGCCGAAACCCCATCAGTTCATCTTTTTCGGGATTTTCATAAAAGCCGAAATCGTGAGATCCCGTCTCCTGTGATTGCTTAAATCACTTTGGGGTGTCTGCTTGTGCCAAAATCTGAAGGGAATTGTAGGTAAGTATTGATTTGTGGGATCCAAATCTTTTCTGGCTTTTCAAAATCTCTAGCCGAATGGCTATTTAGTGACTAATCTATTGTTTTTCTCTTATTTTCGGCATTCCGGGATCTGAAGTGGAGCCAATCGCATAGATCTCTAAGTCATAGTTCGGTAACACTCGAATCGTGTCACTTTTGGGATTTCAAGGTAAGGAGATCTATTGATTTTAGTGTGTAAATTCGGGATTTACTAACCTTTGGCCGATTATAGGGGAGGCCAAATCTTCGTATTCTTCCGGCTTTTGAGCAAGGTTTTAGACTAAGGGTTATAGATCCGGATAGCAAGGATATTGACTAAGGGTGTAAAACTACGCGATATCAGGTGTGTAACTTTTCACACCATTAGACTAAATGCTAATATATATTTGTGCAATAAATCTGCTATACCCTGTTAAATGCCGAAATCTCGGCATAACGTTTGAAAACCCGAGAAGGGTAAAGGCTAAATATCAGGTTAGTGATTTCTGCCATTCGTCAGTGAATGTCTCTGTTAAAAACGATATGTTTTATATGTCGATTTCTATGCATGCTTGGGGTTGGGTGATTGATGAAAAGGGGAAGTGGTCTGTTCTGGTGGCTTATGCCATTTCAGCCTGGTGACTCTGTCACAACTCTGTTTCTGGTGGCCTTTGCCATTTCAGCCTGGTGACTCTGTCACAACTTGACGATGAGCAGCTAACTGCAGCATGATTGCCATCGACGGTGTGTAGCGGTGTGGGTTGATTGTAGAAATCCCCAATGGTGTGATCGGCAGGTAAGGGTGGTGTGTAGCGGATGGAAACCTAGGATTTGGGTTGGGCTTTGCATATTTTCATATATATTATATTCTGTTATATGTTCTGTGGGGTTAAGGCCCAAATCTAATGGTGCATGAGGGTTGCACACTGAGTCTCGCGACTCACCCTATTATTTAACAATTTCAGGTAGCACATAGTGCATCGGACTGGGCTGGAGAGGAGCGCGACGTGGCCATGCAAGAGAGTACATGATTCAGCAGAAGATTTTACTTAGAATATTGTTTTTAATACTTTTGATTAAGGGTTTTAAATTCTGTTGTAATAAGGCCTTCGGCCACTAGACTTTTATTTATGTTTTGGTTTTATGTTGGGCTTTTATTACTGGGCATTTAAATTTTATGTTTAAATTAAGCTAAGACATGTACAAAATTTCAGTTTTTATTTAAAATTCACCAAGGCATTTTATAACTTATATCTTATATGACTTAATAAATTATTAAGTTTTCGGTATAAATACTTAAAACCTGATAATTGTTTTCCAAAGTGCCACATTTTTTTATAAAATTTCCTTAGTGATATACCAGATCCGGTTGTAGTGTTTGGGCCGGGTTTGGGTTGTTACAACGGTACTAATGCAAGTTGGTCTTATTAGGTGAGTGATTTTGGAAGGTTAGGGGGCATCTATGAAGTCCCGGGATGAAACTTGGGCTTTAGGAAAATTTTGGTTTTAGGTGAATAAAACCGTGGGAGGAAGTAAGTAGGCTTTAAGAATAAAATGTGGAGAAAAATGACACAAGGAAGCATGTGGCCTAGTGTCAAGGCGTCATTAAGGGGGTAAGTGAGAGCTTGGGTTCAAGTCTTGGCGCTTGCAATTCATTTTGATTTCTTTTTAAATGAACTTAGACTTTGGGCCGTAGGCATATATTTAGTTACGCATGTTTTAAGACACAAAAGGAGCTTGTGTTGTGGTGGTATGTAGCGTCTGGAGCAGAAGAGAGGGCAAAGGTTTGAATCTTATGGCAAGCAAGGGAGTGTTTATTTTACGGATTGGACGGCCAGAGTTTGTGTTGGATTTAAACTCTGCTGAAGGAAGGATCCCACATCGGGGAGCTAGCATGAGGGAAGATGAAAAGTTGGCTTTAAATAGAGCAATATATGAGGAAAGTAAGCATACATTGGATGGCGTTTGGGCATAGGAGTGTTCGGAGCGCGGATTAACTCCAGATCGTATCAGGTGTGTATTTCGCCCTACTCTAGCTGTAGAGCGGTGTATGCCAAAATGTCAGTCGGATGGCTACGGCAGCCACACAAGCGTGCAAGTGCATGTGTGGGAGCTTCAACTCGATAGTTGAGGCCCTCATGAGTGTTCTCATGGGTTTAGGTTGCCTTGGGCCGAGTGGGCCCAATGGGCCCGTGGGCCCATATGAATAAACTGTATGATTGTGTAGTAGATAGTGAACTAGTCAATGTGAATCTCATATCTGTGGCTAGGTTTGGGCTAAATGGGCCACACGAGCATGTGGGCTCATTTGGGCCGAGAATGAGCCCTAGGCCCAATCGCATCGTTATCTCGTTTCTTCCTGTCAGGGTGATTTGTATCGCAAGATAATTTTAGGGATTCTTAATCTTCACTAGTATTCGGAAAGGACTTAGCAAAACCCAATGAAACAAGGATTGGTACTAAGAGGTTGGCGGCACGCTCGTAATCAAGGTGTGTAATCTCACACTCCTGTTGTTTTGTTGATGCTATGATCTGTGAATCGGCTAAAAGCCGAAATACCAAAAAAGCCGGAATATCGGCATCTGAGATCACTCGAGCGTGCGAGTGCTCGTAGTGATAAACCGAGCCACAAACATTGGCGATAGACCTTTGAGAGTTCCACGAACTTTCTCGTAGGCTTAGGCCGTAATGCCTTGTTGGGCCAAAGTGGGCCAAGTGGGCCTAATGGGCTAATGGGCCCACAGGGCCGAATTACCCTTGCTGGGTAAATTACCGAATTACCCTTGCTGGGTAAATTACCGAATTACCCTTGGTGGGTAAATTACCGAAATACCCTTGGTGGGTAAATTATCGAATTACCCTTGATGGGTAAATTACCGAAATACCCTTGGTGGGTAAATTACCGAAATACCCTTGATTGGTAAAATAACTGAAATACCCTTGGTGGGTAAAATTACTGAAATACCCTTGGTGGGTAAAATTACCGAAATACCCTTAGTGGGTGAATTACTGAAATACCCTCAGTAGGTAAAATTACTGAGATGCCCTCGTTGGGTGAAATTACTGAGATGCCCTCATTGGGTGAAATTACTATTGTACCCCTGAGGGATAAGTTACCGTTTTACCCCCAACCGACCAAATAACCATTATACCCCTAGTGATAGATCTAGTGTTGTATGTGTAACCTGTTTAATTGTTCATTATGGTAATTTATTTCATACATCATTTTGATATGTCACTACATATTGCATTGGGTTGGGATTTTGTAATTGGAGGAAGTGATTGATCTGTTAGGGTCACACGGGTCTCCTGAAACGACTGTGGACCCACCGATTTGATTGTTAGGGTCGCACGAGTCGCCCGAGACGACTGTAGACCTGCCGACGGCTTTAAGCCGCTTATTCTGGCAGTTCGACTGCGTTCTTGGTCCCCACAGGTGTGTAGGGCTGGGTGAGTTGACTTGGTCCCCACAGGTGTGTAGGGCTGGTACGGGTGGTGTGATGGTTGGATTGGGTTGGGCTGCATTTTTGTTGCATTTTTGTTGCATTACCATGATTGTAGGGCTTAGGCCCGAACTGATACTGCATGAGCTTAGGCCCAGACTGTGATTGTAACTGGGATTACATACTGAGTTCTTGTAACTCACCCTTTTCTTTAACTGTACAGGTAATCCCCAGCCATAGAGGATTTGGAGCTGCGAGGGACTCGATGGTGGCCACTTGTTCCGCACGTTTTTAAGGGTGAACTAAGTATTTTAATTTGGATTTCTTTACTCTAATTATTGGGTTTTATAATTGTTGTAATAAGGCCATTGGTATTATTTTAACTTTTATTTGGATTATCTTTAAACACTGAAAATAATCAACACGAAGTTTTCAAAATAACAAACCACTATCTTTCAAATAACTCATTTTCGTAAATGATAAAATCAGCTTCTTTGTTCTCGACTTAGTGTTTTTTAACAAGACAAAATGCGCACTTTTATTAAAATGGGTAAATCCTTCTTCGAACCTATGTTAGGAGAAATGGAATTACGAACTTACAAACGTGATTTTAAATGATAAGTTTTACAAATAACCGTGTGGTTTCAAACATCACCTGATGTAGCACACTAGATTCGGTCGTTACGTTTAGGCCGGGTTTGGGGTGTTACATATTTATTAACCCAATTATTATTTTAATTAATTACTAGGACCCTAATTTCGATATCTAACTCGAGTCTGTGACTTAATTACCTGATTCTACTAACTCGATTTTTGGGGTGTGATACTTTGCATGCTAATGACTTATGGTTTTATTACATATGAATACCTCTTTTTTATTGTTATTTTGGTTACTATGTTTAGCTAGCCAAAAAGGAGGAGGCCCAAGTGATAAAGGAAAAGCTGAGCAGGTGTAAGTAACATCGGCTTCCAGGTATTTTGCTAGTTAGTTCCTACACATACTCGCAGGTGTCATTCATTATGTTACCTTGTTGTGTGGGTTTCTGTGGGACTTAATTATGTTGGGATAATATGCGTGTGAGTACCGTTGTGAGAATCTTTAGTTAGTAAATTGTACGGCTGTAAACATGTACGTATGTGATGAATGTCGTCATGTTCAGTGTGTTCTAGCAAGTATAATAAATGGGTTGAATTGTTGACTCTAATGTGATATATGTGAAGTAATAAGGTATGTAGTGTAGAGAATGAAAGTTGAAATGATGCATGTTATTTTGGCTTTACAGAGGTTCAGATGGATTGTACGGAGATATATGCGCATGAGTATATGATAACCCTACGAGGGTTCTTGATACGAGCTCACCTACGAAGCCTGTGACGGACGTCAACCATGACCCGATGAGGCTACCTAATGGGCCAATTACACGTTCTCGAACCAAGCAATTCAAAGATGCCACAATGATATTGGTGGCACAAATTTGGAATGACCATAAAAGAGAGCCCAAAAACGTGCTGAACTCATACAACTTATTTGAAGTTGAATATACTAGCTAGTCCGACTGCTAGTTTATTTAACACTTTAAATTACGCATGTTTGATTAATTTTCAGAAGTTGTTACATTTTCTTAATTCTCATTATTTTGTTTAAATAGCACAGTTTTTAATAAATCCTTTGTTATAGTGAATGATAGTGTGTTTTACCTAGTATTTAAATAAAGTGATTAAAATGTGTGCTAATTTATGTTCAACCGAAATTTTACTAATGTTGGTTTATATTTTGTAGGTGATTCACGTTATTTTTAAGAAAGATGGATGACAACAATGGAAGGCATAGATCAAATAAATAATGCAAGGCCATGGACACTAGTAACAAATGGTAGCTAGAGGACAAACCTCAAGGAGCATGCGGCACTAAGAATGGATGAATTGAAATTAGTGGAGGGCACCTAACATGGGACGGCTAGTGGAATGCAATAAACAATTGAAATTTTTTTTGGCATGGACGGCAAGGCATTAATGGAATAAACAAATTGCAAATTCAAATTGCATGGAAGCATGAAACACCACGGAGGAATTAAAGAATTAAATAATTCTTAAATTGGAGCGAGCACAATTGGATGACAAAGCATGGGGCATAATGCATGGGAATTTCATGCCATGCGTGACCCATATGCTCCCAACGTTGACCATGTTCCTTGCCCATGCTTTTATTGAATTAAATTGTTTAATATTTGGACAGCACAAATACATGCCCAAAGCTTGGCCGAATGTTCCCTCTCCCAAAGGTGAATCCTCGTGGGCACAAATGAAGATTGAAGCAATAACAAGGGAAATTATTTTATTCTTCAAGCATCAAATGGCAACATATGTTGAATGAATTGCTTAATGGAATAAATCTAAGGTGGGAGTAAATGGAATAAACAAAGTCACCATGGGAGATAGTGGTGGACGGCCACACCTTAAAGCATGCATAGTGGACGGCTTCAACACTTTTAAATTAGTCAAACGTATGGCAATTGAAAGTGGCAGCAAGCTTTGGTGGAGTTTAGGTTGAACAGCCACATAATTCAAGTGTTTTATTTTAATTGCAAGTGGCCATCCTATCTCTTGGCTGAATGCTCACAAATGCCCACCAAGTCAACTACTCATGAGCATGAAATAGAAATTGAAGTCCTCTTTCCTTTCTCCTATTCGGCTATCATTAGACAGGGCCTATAAATATTTTGCACATTTCATTTTGTATACAACTTGAATTTGAATGAAAGAAAATTTTCTTTTGGTGAGTATTCACTCTCCTGATTCTCAAGGTTGAATTGACTTATCTAGTTTTCTAGTGGCGTCGTTCTTTCCTTGTTTTCGAACTTATCATCCTAACGGGTGTGGCGTTCATCTACCTATACCGTTGGTTCCTATCTTGCTAGATAGTGGGTCTCAGTTTTATTTCACAATTCATTCCATCAATTTGAAACCTATAAGATTCGGGTCTTTAATTTTTGTTAAAGGTTCTTTCTTGTTTCAAATACGTATCCATTCAACCTATCACATATCTTTACTTTTTCGAAGATATTATTTTTTTAAATAAATTATCCCTTTTGTTAATTGAAAGAGAAACGACCTAATTTACAATCGGGCAACATTTACGATTCGCCTCCTAACCCGAGACGAACCGTATCATCTGGTATCAGAGCCAATTAAATTAGGCATGTTTTGAACGTCTTGAGTTTTTCCGAGTAAGTTTCCAAAAAAAAAAAGAACCCTCTTCCTACCTTGGCCTGTTTAGATTGTCAAGTTCTTCTCTAAGAAGACGAACGACATTTGCTTGCTTATATTCCCAGTGTTTTACAAAGTATACTAACTGAGACGAGCCCTTGTCTGTATAGTTAGTTAGCTCTATAAGATGTTGGGAATCAACTATAGTTGACTTCCCCGCAATTGTTACCTCCTCCAACATATCTTGGTCATCTCTTGGCTTTTCTACATTAAACTGCTTCCCAGCTTCATGCTCAATTAGCTTGATTTGCACATTTCTATCCTTTCTAAGCCTACCCATTTCCGAGACCAAACTTACCTTTTTAACTCTCGAAACGACCTACGAGTTGCTAGTAAGTCAAAGACAACCTTCTAGAATCTAGAAGAGTGAATTCGAGCGGTAAAAGGCAAGAGTGAATACATTAAAAAAAAAAGAGCCAGAATTGAGTAAAAACACGAGTGTGAGTGTTGATAATTTTCTTTGTGAGTGAACAAGTGAGGATTGTAGTGAGGATTCATTAATTTTGTTTAAAAACATGTCTAGGAGCCCCGAACGTCGAATAATAAGTGACGAAGCATCCGACGCCGCCGGAGGTGGAAGAAGATTGCAACCCCGAAGGACTGATCCTGAAGGGAGAGATCCAGAATTGCAAACAGTAATGCAAGAAATCACACGTATGTTCAGAACAATCAGTGAATGATTAGATCAAAGAGATGAACGAAGACCTCGAACAAATACTCCTCTAATTCCGAGAAGGGGACGAGAACAACCTTGGTTACGTAACAATGACGTCTACGAACCAAGTGAAGCCGACAGCAACCCGGCTTTCGAACACGATGAACAAAGAGGAGGTCCATGAATCCGTGAGCGAAGGGATCGAGAATGGGCCGATGACGACTTGAAGAACATTAAAATGACGATTCCTGCTTTTCAAGGGCGATCCGATCCGGAAGCCTACCTTGATTGGGAAAAGAAGGTGGAATTAATCTTCGACTGTCATAATTATTCAGAAAATAAGAAGGTGAAACTTGCTGCCATCGAATTTTCTGATTACGCCCTCATTTGGTGGGATCAATTAACGACGAGTCGAAGACGGGATGGTGAACGCCCAATATCCACATGGGCGGAAATGAAGGCATTAATGCGGAAAAGATTCATCCCAACCTACTATCACCGCGAGTTGCATCAAAAGTTGCAAAGCCTAACTCAGGGTCACCGAAGCGTGGAAGATTACTACAAGGAGATGGAAGTGGCCATGATCCGAGCTAATGTAGAAGAAGAACGAGAAGCCACCATGGCACATTTTAGCGCTGGCCTTAATCGAGATATCACAAATATTGTAGAATTACACCATTATATCGATATCATCGAAATGGTCCACATGGCAATAAAGGTCGAAAAACAGCTGAAACGAAAAGCTACGCCTAGAGCAACCCCCAATCATGCTTCAACATCTAAGTGGGGGCAAGTGACCAACAAAAAGGACATACCGAACCGAGCCAAAGAAACAAGTGGCACACCCAAGTCTAACAAACCGATCGGTGAAACGAGCAAGGGCAAAATGGAAGCTCTTCCGAATCGATCCCGAGACATTAAGTGTTTCAAATGTTTGGGACGAGGACATATTGCAAGTCAATGTCCAAATCGAAACACTATGTTTTTTCGAGATAATGGCGAGATTGAATCCGAAAGTGAAAAGGAAGATGATGCCAGTGAGACATCCCAAGATGAGGAAGAGGTAGAACAAGCCGAAAGTGGAGAAATCTTGGTGGTAAAAAGGAGCCTTAGTTTACAAGGTGTCGAAAATGAACAACAACACGGAAACATCTTCCATACGCGTTGCCAAATAAAGGGGAAGATTTGTTGCGTCATTATTGACGGAGGAAGCTGTACTAATGTGGCCAGCACCATATTGGTGGAGAAACTTGGATTGACTACCACCAAACATCCCCATCCATATAAGCTACAATGGCTTAATGACGCGGGAGAACTTAAGGTTACAAAACAAGTTTTGGTTTCCTTTTCAATAGGGAAGTATCAAGATGAGGTTTTGTGCGATGTGGTTCCGATGCTAGCGGGACATCTCCTGCTTGGACGACCTTGGCAATTTGACAAGCGAGCAATCCATGACGGCTATACTAATCGGTACACCTTTAAATACTTGGGCCGGAATGTAACACTAGCTCCGCTAACACCCAAGCAAGTTTATGAAGATCAGTTGAAGATGAAGGCATCAATAGAA
This sequence comes from Gossypium australe, assembly GCA_005393395.2. NCBI lineage: Eukaryota > Viridiplantae > Streptophyta > Magnoliopsida > Malvales > Malvaceae > Gossypium > Gossypium australe. The sequence continues at coordinate 60,941,662 of CM016614.1, read as the reverse complement.
AAATCAAAAGAAAGCGAGCGGAAAAATGAGAAAGAAAAAGAGAAAAATTTAAAAAAAAAAAAGGGACAAGAAATTAAGTGATAAAACAAGAGAGTGTGAACAAAAAGAAGAGGAAACGAAGGAAGAAAAAAAATGGAAAAATGAGTGTTTTTACAAAAGCCAGAGATATTCGAAAGGCTTTGTGTGTGAGACAACCAATGTATGTCTTACTATACAAGGAGTCATTTTTGAACACTAACAACTTACCCGAGAATCTTCCTTCTTCTGTGTTGTCTCTGATTCAGGAATTCAAGGACATCTTTCCAGAAGAGATACCAAGTGGTTTACCGCCCATTCGAGGCATAGAACACCAAATTGACTTGGTGCTGGGAGCTTCACTGCCCAATCGACCTGCGTACCAGAGCAATCCCGAAGAAACAAAAGAGCTCCAAAAGCAAATCACTGAATTGCTAGAAAAGGGATATATCCGAGAAAGCCTTAGTCCATGCGCGGTACCGGTGTTACTAGTGCCAAAGAAAGATGGTTCGTGGCGGATGTGTGTAGACTGTCGCGCCATCAACAAGATTACCATCAAATACTGACATCCGATACCCCGACTCGATGACATGCTCGACGAGTTGAGCAGAGCTCGAATCTTTACAAAGATTGACCTCAAAAGTGGTTATCACCAAATTAGGATGCGGAAGGCGATGAGTGGAAAACGGCTTTCAAAACAAAGTTAGGTTTGTATGAATGGTTGGTAATGCCATTCGGACTTACAAACGCTCCGAGTACTTTTATGCGACTTATGAATCATGTTTTACGAGCTTTTATTGGCAAATCATGTGTTGTTTATTTTGATGACATATTAGTGTACAACAAATCTTTGGAGGATCACCTCCAACATTTACGTGCGATCTTAGAAACACTGCGGAAAGAAGTATTGTACGCCAATCTCGAGAAATGTTCTTTTTGAACTGAAAAGGTTATTTTCTTAGGACACGTCGTAAGTGCAAATGGATTAGAAGTGGACCAAGAGAAGGTTAGAGCAATCCAAGAATGGCCCCGTCCTACAACGGTTAGCCAAGTACGAAGTTTCCATGGGTTGGCTAGTTTTTACCGCCGATTCGTGCCCAACTTCAGCACGATAGCCGCTCCTTTAACGAGCGTGATCAAGAAGAATTCAGCTTTCCATTGGTCCGATGAGCAAGAACGGTCTTTTAAGGCCCTTAAAGAATGTCTTGTTAAAGCTCCACTGTTATCCCTTCCTGACTTTACTAAAACTTTTGAAATTGAATGTGATGCATCAGGAGTAGGGATCGGAGCCGTTCTAACTCAGAATGGAAGACCGGTGGCGTACTTCAGCGAGAAATTGAACGGAGCTGCACTCAATTACCCCGTGTATGACAAAGAGATGTACGCTCTAATAAGATCGCTTGAAACGTGGCAACATTACTTGAGACCGAAAGAGTTTGTTATTCATTCAGATCATGAAGCACTCAAGTATATTAAAGGTCAGCACAAGCTCAACAAACGACATGCTAAATGGATCGAGTATTTAGAATCATTTCCGTACGTAATTAAGTACAAGAAAGGTAAGGAAAATGTAGTAGCGGATGCGTTATCACGAAGGTACAATTTATTAACCTTTCTTGATTCTAAAGTACTTGGTTTCCATCATATTAAGGAATTGTATGCTAACGATGCTGATTTTGGCAATGTCTATAATGCTTGTGAGAGTGGTGCTTTTGATAAGTTTTACAGGCATGAAGGATTCCTTTTCAAGGAAAACAAGATTTGTATACCGCAAGGTTCTATACGAGACATGCTTGTGATAGAAGCACATAGTGGTGGCCTTATGGGTCACTTTGGAAGAGACAAAACATTGTCCACTCTTCAAGAACATTTTTTTTTGGCCAGGAATAAGCAAGGATGTTGAACGAATTTGTGAACGTTGCATTGCTTGCAAACAAGCCAAATCACGGGTCCAGCCTCACAGTTTATATACGCCCCTTCCTATTCCAGACACTCCGTAGGTCGACATTTCCATGGATTTCATCCTTGGATTACCAAGATCAAAAACCGGGAAGGACTCAATTTTTGTCGTAGTTGATCGTTTCTCTAAAATGTCCCATTTTATCCCTTGTTCTAAGACTGACGATGCTGTGCATATTGCAAACTTGTTTTTTAGGGAAATCATACGATTGCATGGAATTCCAAAGACGATCGTATCTGATCGGGACGTAAAATTTTTAAGTCACTTTTGGCGAACTCTGTGGGGAAAGTTAAGGACAAAACTACTATTCTCGACCACGTGTCATCCTCAAACGGATGGACAAACCGAAGTAATGAACCGAGTCCTATCAACTTTGTTACGAGCATTGGTACAAAAAAGCCTCAAAACGTAGGAAGACTGTCTGCCCCACATCGAATTTGCTTACAACTGAGCTGTTCATTCTGCAACTAAATTTTCGCCTTTCGAGATTGTTGATGGGTTTAACCCCCTCACCCCTATTGATTTATTGCCATTGCCTTCAGATAAATTTATCCATTCTGATGCTAGGAAAAAGGCGGAATACATAAAGGAGCTGTATCGAAAGGTGCGCGAGAATATTGAAACAAGAACCAAGCAATACGTCTAACGAGCTAACAAAGGTCGTAGACGCATTCTCTTTGAACCAGGGGACTGGGTTTGGGTTTATATGCGAAAAGAAAGGTTTCCCAAGCAAAGGCGATCTAAACTTCTCCCAAGAGGGGACGGTCCATTCCAAGTCATTGAACGCATCAATGACAACTCGTACAAGTTGGACTTGCCAGGTGACTATAATGTGAGCGCGAGTTTTAATGTTTCTGATCCTTCTCCTTTCGATGTAGGTGATGATTCGAGGACAAATCAACTTAAAGAGGGAGGGGATGATACGAGCTCACCTACGAAGCCTGTGACGGACGTCAACCATGACCCGATGAGGCTACCTAATGGGCCAATTACACGTTCCCGAACCAAGCAATTCAAAGATGCCACAACGATATTGGTGGCACAAATTTGGAATGACCATAAAAGAGAGCCCAAAAACGTGCTGAACTCATACAACTTATTTGAAGTTGAATATACTAGCTAGTCCGACTGCTAGTTTGTTTAACACTTTAAATTACGCATGTTTGATTAATTTTCAGAAGTTGTTGCATTTTCTTAATTCTCATTATTTTGTTTAAATAGCACGAGTTTTTAATAAATCCTTTGTCATAGTGAATGATAGTGTGTTTTACCTAGTATTTAAATAAAGTGATTAAAATGTGTGCTAATTTATGTTCAACCGAAATTTTACTAATGTTGGTTTATATTTTGTAGGTGATTCACGTTATTTTTAAGAAAGATGGATGACAACAATGGAAGGCATAGATCAAATAAATAATGCAAGGCCATGGACACTAGTAACAAATGGTAGCTAGAGGACAAACCTCAAGGAGCATGCGGCACTAAGAATGGATGAATTGAAATTAGTGGAGGGCACCTAACATGGGACGGCTAGTGGAATGAAATAAACAATTGAATTTTTTTTGGCATGGACGGCAAGGCATTAATGGAATAAACAAATTGCAAATTCAAATTGCATGGAAGCATGAAACACCATGGAGGAATTAAAGAATTAAATAATTCGTAAATTGGAGCAAGCACAATTGGATGACAAAGCATGGGGCATAATGCATGGGAATTTCATGCCATGCGTGACCCATATGCTCCCAACGTTGACCATGTTCCTTGCCCATGCTTTTATTGAATTAAATTGTTTAATATTCGGACAGCACAAATACATGCCCAAAGCTTGGCCGAATGTTCCCTCTCCCAAAGGTGAATCCTCGTGGGCACAAATGAAGATTGAAGCAATAACAAGGGAAATTATTTTATTCTTCAAGCATCAAACTGCAACATATGGTGAATGAATTGCTTAATGGAATAAATCTAAGGTGGGAGTAAATGGAATAAACTAAGTCACCATGGGAGATAGTGGTGGACGGCCACACCTTAAAGCTTGCATAGTGGACGGCTTCAACACTTTTAAATTAGTCAAACTTATGGCAATTGAAAGTGGCAGCAAGCTTTGGTGGAGTTTAGGTTGAACGGCCACATAATTCAAGTGTTTTATTTTAATTGCAAGTGGCCATCCTATCTCTTGGCCGAATGCTCACAAATGCCCACCAAGTCAACTACTCATGTGCATGAAATAGAAATTGAAGTCCTCTTTCCTTTCTCCTATTCGGCTATCATTAGACAGGGCCTATAAATATTTTGCACATTTCATTTTGTATACAACTTGAATTTGAATGAAAGAAAATTTTCTTTTGGTGAGTATTCACTCTCCTGATTCTCAAGGTTGAATTGACTTATCTAGTTTTCTAGTGGCGTCGTTCTTTCCTTGTTTTCGAACTTATCATCCTAACGGGTGTGGCGTTCATCTACCTATACCGTTGGTTCCTATCTCGCTAGATAGTGGGTCTCGGTTTTATTTCACAATCCATTCCATCAATTTGAAACCTATAAGATTCGGGTCTTTAATTTTTATTAAAGGTTCTTTCTTGTTTCAAATACGTATCCATTCAACCTATCACCTATCTTTACTTTTTCGAAGATATTATTAGTTTTTAAATAAATTATCCCTTTTGTTAATTGAAAGAGAAACGACCTAATTTACGATCGGGCAACATTTATGATTCGCCTCCTAACCCGAGACGGACCGTATCAGTTCTTCTCAAGTTTGACATTCTGCGGAGTCTTAGGCTTTAAGCATCATGTATGTATGTATGTATGTAAGTCCCATGGCCATGGGCATACACAAGTATGTATGTATGCAAGTTTGAGACTCTGCGGAGTCTTAGGCTTTAAGCCTCATATATGTATGTATGTATGCAAATCCCATAGCCATGGGTATACACAAGTTATGAAAGTTTGTTGGACTTGTCCTCAAGTTTTCATGTTAAAGCTTTATGTAGGACTCTGCCATATGAAAGTCAGCAAGATAATTTGTATTTATGAATTTGCATCCAGTATGAATCTGCTTTACGTAGGACTCTACCGAATGAAAGTCTGCGGGTTCTTTTTCAGTCTGAAACATGTTCTTTGCATAGCGACTAAGTTTGAGAAATTCCCTTTTATATTCCATAACTGTCATTCTCCCTTGCCTCAGATACAGAAAATCCTTCTTCTTCTATTCAACATACATTTGGTTAACATATCTTTCTCTAAAATTTTCCAAAAAGAAGTCCTAGCCAATCATTTGCTCAGGAGTCACACTAATCAAGGCTTCCCACCATTGGTAAGCTTCTCCTTTTAACAACGATATAGCACATCGAAGACTATCTTTAGAAGTACATTTTAGTTATTTTATTACCCTACATAGATGAGATAAACACTAATTAGCACATCCCTTCCAAATTTCTCTTACAGGGTCAATCTTAGGGGGAATCACTGTAACACCCCTTACCTGTGTTTGACGTCGAAAACAGGGTATGAGGCGTTACCAACTTAAACACATACTAACATACATTTTCGGGTTATAAAAGTTCGTTCAAATTTAAAACTTTTCAAACTTTGTCTTAAATCCCTAATATGAGCCTACGAGGCCCAAAACATACATTAAAAGCGGTTCAGGAACTAAACCGGGAACCTTAAAAAACTTTAGAAAATTTTATTGAAAAATAGGGGCACACGCTCGTGTAGAATTGGGGCATGACCGTGTGTGAGCCTGTCTTGTGCCTCGCTAGAATTCAGGATGTCACACAGAATGGCACACGCCTGTGTCCATGGCCTGTGTCCCTCGCACGGCCACGACACACCCATGTCTTAGCCCGTGTGTTAAAACCTTGACATTCTGTTTCTAACATCAGCAACATTTTAGGGTCACACGGCCAAGGCACACGCCCGTGTGCTAGGCTGTGTGGTGAATTTAATTTCGCAATTAAGGTGCAGACTTCACATGGCCTAGGCACATGCCCATGTCCTATGGCCGTGTCTTCCACACGGTTGAGACACACGGCCGTGTCTCAGTCCATATGGTTACTACTGGGCATTCTGTTTTGCCAACTTAGGGTGCAGGGGGACACACCTCTAAACTACACACCCATGGGGCAGACCGTGTGTCACACACGGCCTAAACACACACCCGTGTGTCTACCCTTATGGAAAAAAACAAGACTTTTTACCAAGCCCTTTTGCCACATCAAGACATACACACATCAAGGCCATTACACTTCATTCATATGCAAAACTTATCACACACTTTATCAATCAAATCATGCGACTTACTCATTCATGCATTCACACACCACATATTCCACCATGTAAGTTGCACATTCATGAAAAACCTCATCATTTACATATATCAATAACAAGTATTAGCCATCATCCATTGCCTTATATAAAATGAATCAATCTTCAAGACAAGCCAACACATTTGACCAAAACAATATGGCACTTGACAAAAGACCAAGTCCCTATACATGCCATACTCAAAATGATAAGTTTAAGTATACCAAATGTTCAGATTGATAGTGTGATCGAGCCTCCAACGTCCTTTGATCCCCAACCTAGCTTGGCTATACTATAAGAAAATGGAAAAGAGAGGGAGTAAGCATAAAGCTTAGTAAGTCGCATGTAAATTATTAACAATAATTTCCATGCATTATCATACTCATAGCATATTATAAACTTGCACATAATTCTCAAATGATTAAAGGCATAACTTACTCATTTTCATCCTTACTAATCATACAACATAGATCGAGTTTATTTCTCATGAATTTCATGTAGGTACCTGTATCACTTACTACATAGTCGTAACTTTTCTCACTTTTGACACAAGCTTTAAATTACCCGTTGGACCAGTTGGAATACCAAAAGATACTCGACAAGCCTCTCACGAGAGGGTACGATGCCGATACCATGTCCCAGACATGGCCTTACACCGGCTCACATATCGAGGTCAATGCCATGTCCCAGACATGGTCTTACACTAGCACACATATCACTAAAATGTCATGGCGTGGATATCCAATCTATTCCTAAGGTTCAACTGGAAGTATACCACACCAAATTTTGTTAAGCATATTAATAACAATAATCAAACATTTTATGCAATATCAATTGTTTAATGCATAATAACAATAGAGTTGTATTATTTACATACAATTTACCTCGGTATACAAAATATGAGCTGTAACTAGTTCGATTTAGTCCAATAGCTTGGTTTTCCCCCGGTCTAGGTCCGAATTCCGTTTTTCTTGATCTATAATTGCAAAATTTACTTATTTAATCACCACATTAATCAAGACATTTCAAAATTCTTACTTTGGCAAAATTATCGTTTTGCCCTTAGACTTTCACATAATTATAATTTTACCCCTAGGCTCGTAAAACGATTTTCATCACATTTCCTCATTAACCAAGCCTAGCTGAATCTATTTTACGCTTATAGCAACTCACAACTCCAATTATTTCACACATTTACAACCTATTTTATAAACTTCACAAAAAGGTCCATTTTATGTGTTTTCATGAAAAATCATTTCACAAAAGTTGTTTATTTAACAACCAAAATTCATTTTCTTCCACAAAATTTCAGTAAACAACATGAATACTCACATAGGAAAATCCTAGACTCTCAACCATTTTGCAAAATCTTCCCCTCATTAGCTAGATTAAGCTATAGGGGTTCCAAAAGTACAAAAATTACCAAAAACAACCACCAAAATCACTTACTTGCAAGAGAAAAGCTTGGCTGAAATTTGAGCTCTCAAACCCCCCCCCTTTTTGCTAAAATTTTCGATGGTGAAGAGAAGATGATAGCCTCCTCTCTTTTTGTTTCATTTTCTATTAAGCAAGTCACTTAATGTCACCTAATTTGACTATTTTATGATTTTGTCTCCAATTAAAATTTCCATGTCCAGCCACCATAATTTTTTGGTCTATTTACTCTATAAGGACCTCTACTTTAGTGCTCCATAGCTATTTAACACCTTTAGCTTGTAGAACAAAACTTTTGCACTTTATGCGGTTTAGTCCTTTTTCAAAATTAAGCATGGAATCGCTAAAATTAATTCACCAAAATTTTCATGCACTCATATAATCATGTTATAACACATAAAATAATATTAAAAACAATAATTTCTCTAGCCTCGGATTAGTGGTTCTGCAACCACTATTCCGGCTAGCCCCAAAATCAGGTTGTTACAATTCTTTCCCCTTAGGGATTTCCGTCCCCGAAAATCTTACCAGCGAAAAGGTTTGGGTATTGGTCTATCATAGTCTCCTCGGGCTCCCATGTGGCATCTTCAACCCCATGTCTATGCCATAGTACTTTCACGAGTGCTATACTTTTATTTCTCAATTGGTTGACCTCTCGATCTAAAATCTTAACCAGCTCTTCACTGTAGGTCATGTCTGAACAAATCTCAACCTGTGTTGGTGAAATCACATGTGATCGGTCAGAACGGTAACGACGTAACATAGACACATGGAATACATCGTGGATCTTTTCTAACTCAGACGGGAAGGCTAAACAATAAGCTACTGGTCCAGTTCTCTCAGTCACTTCATAAGGTCCAATAAAACGTGGACTTAATTTTCCCTTCTTACCGAATCTGAGGACTTTCCTCTACGGGGATACTTTCAAAAACACCTTATCACCGACTTGAAACTCAATTTCTTTTCATTTCAAGTCCGCGTTGGATTTCTATCTATCCGAAGCGGCTCTCAAATAGTCACAAATTACCTTTACATTCTCTTTGGTCTCTTTGACTAAGTCAACCTCATGAATTTGATTTTTTCTGAGTTCAGTCCAATACAAGGGTGTTCGGCACTTATGCCCATACAAAGCCTCATAAGGCGCCATTTTCAAGCTCGACTGATAGCTATTGTTGTAGGCAAACTCTACCAGCGGTAAATTTCTTTCCCAACTGCCTTGGAATTCAAGGACACAACACCACAACATGTCTTCAAGAATCTGAATTACTCCCTCCGACTGACTGTCGGTTTGTAGATGGAAAGCAGTGCTAAAATTCAACTTTGTCCCCAAATCTTTTTGTAACTTTTTCCAAAATCGTGAGGTAAACCTTGGATCTCTATCCAAAATAATTGACAAGGGCACTCCGTGAAGTCTCACAATTTCAGAAACATACAAATCGGCCAATTTCTCAAGTGGATAATCGGTACGCACCGATATAAAATGAGCTGACTTAGCTAGCCTATCAACCACAACCTATACAACATCTTTCTTCTTTAGCGTCAATGGCAATCCAGACACAAAATCCATGGCAATACGGTCCCATTTCCATTCGGGAACCATCATAGGCTAAAGTAAACCTGAAGGTACTTGGTGTTTAGCTTTCACTTGCTGACAAATTAAACACTTAGAGACAAACTCTGAGATGTCTCTTTTCATTCCCAACCACCAATACATTTTCTTCAAGTCATTGTACATTTTCACACTACCCGGATAGATAGACATACAAGTGCTATGTGCCTCATGCAAAATCTTCTGAATAAGCTCGTCATCTTTGGGTACACAAATTCTATCTCGAAACATTAAACAACCATTTGAACTAGTCTGAAAGTGTGATTCTATACCCATCTCGCACTGAGTTATCTTAGCTTGCAATTTTTTATCACCTTTCTAAGCTTCGCAGATCTCTTGCAAAAACATTGGTTTAGCTCTTAACTCTACTATGACCGAACCATCATCAGTCACAGACAACTGGGTATTCATAGCCCTCAAGGCAAACAATGATTTCCTACTCAAATCATCAGCGACCACATTCGCCTTTTCAGGGTGGTAGTCAATTATCAACTCATAATCCTTTATCAACTCTAACCACCTCCACTGCTGTAGGTTTAACTCCTTTTGAGTCATCAAATACTTTAGACTTTTATGGTCAATGAATACTCAGCATCTCTAGCCATACAAATGGTGTCTCTAAATCTTTAGTGCGAACACTATGGTGGCTAACTCTAAGTCGTGAGTCGGATAGTTTTTCTCATGCGACTTCAGTTGTCTCGAGTCATATTCTATTAGCTTCCTTCTTGCATGAACATGCATCCCAATCCATTCAAGGATGCGTCACTATACACTACAAATTCTTTTCTCGATTCCAGATGCACTAAAATTGGAGCTTCAATCAACAATGCCTTTAGTTTCTCGAAACTCTGTTGGCATTTTTTCGTCCATTCGAACTTGACATCTTTCTGTAGCAACCTCGTCATTGGAGTAGCAATCATGGAGAATCTTTTAACAAACCGTTTGTAGTATCCAGCTAAGCCCAAAAAGCTTCTAATCTCTGACACATTCCTCGACGGTTTCCAATAAATGATAGCCGATATCTTACTCGGGTCAACTCTAATTCCATCACCTGACACGATGTGGCCCAAGAATCTGACTTCTCAAAGCCAAAATTCACTTTTGCTAAACTTAACATACAACTACTTATCTCTTAAGGTTTGCAAAACAGTTCTCAAATGCTCCGCGTGCTCACTCTCATCACGAGAATAAATTAATATATCATCGATAAAAACAATGATGAACTTATCCAAGTACAGTCGGAAAATACGATTCATTAAATCCATAAACAAGGTGGGAGCATTTGTTAAGCCAAAAGGCATGACAAGAAACTCATACTGCCCGTACCTCGTCTGAAACGCGGTTTTTGATACATCTTGCTCCTTAACTCTTAGTTGGTAATAACCAGACCTTAAGTCTATCTTAGAAAACAATGTGGCTCCTTTCAATTGGTCAAACAAATCATTGGCAAAGGATACTTGTTCTTCAAAGTCACTTTGTTGAGCTGTCTGTAGTCTATACATAACTTCATCGACCCGTCTTTCTTTTTCACAAAAGTACCGGAGCACCCCACGGAGAATAGCTCGGCCTTGCAAAACCCTTATCCGATAACTCTTCCAGCTTAACCTTCAACTCTTTTAACTCCAACGGTGCCATCCTATACGGGGCCACAGAAATAGGTGCCGTACCAAGAAATAACTCAATACCTCAACTTCCCTAGTTAGAGGCAATCCAGGTAACTCCTTCGAAAACACATCCGGATACTCATATACTACTGGAATGGAATCAATCTTTACTTCCGACACTTGAGTATTCAACACAAACGTGAGGTAAAAATCATACCCTTTTCTCACGTATTTCTAAGCAGTCATAGAAGAAATCAATACAAGTAAGCTACTTGGTTCACCTGATTCAACCCGAATAATATCCCCATTTTCACTTTTCAGTTCAATAAATTTTCTTCCACAATTTACTATCACATCATGAGCAATTAACCAATCTATACCAAGAATCACGTCAAATTCATCAAACGACAACAACATGGGGTTAGCCGGCAAACAATGACATCTAATTGTCAAGGGACAATTTCTGCATATTTGACAACTAACACATGCTTGCCTAATGGGTTTGACACTTTTATAACAATTTCTATGGACTCAACAGGCATATTCATACTAAATAGAAATTTCATACAAACATACGAATGGGTAGATCTCGGATCAATCAAAGCAACAACAGAAATATCGTGAAGAGAAAAAAGTACCCGTAATCACATCCGATGACGATGCCTATTCACGAGCGCGAATGGCATAAGTCCTTGCAGGCGCTCGACCCTCGGGCCTCACGACGGAATCTCTAGGCGCACCTTCGCTACTAGCCCCACTACCCGGGTTCTTTTGTGGTCTACCCCTTGAAGGTGCATTACTCACTAGCACATCTTACTTTCTGTCTTTTTCCTCTATCTCTGGACAATTTCGAATGAAGTGGTCTAGTGTACCACACTTAAAACAGCCTCTATCATTTCCTCGACACTCATCGAAATGTCGTCTACCATACTGTGAATAGTCTGGTTTATTTGGTCGAGCATTACTAACACTCGCAATAGAAGTGGTTTGAGCTTTAGACACCGAGTACTGCTTACTTCTATTTCTACTTGAGAATCCCGCTGAAGCATTTGATCGGGTAGTGAACTCTTTCGATTTCTTAGAGAAGGACTGAAATGATTCCCCCAACTATTTTTTCTTCGAGTCAGGAGACTCGATATCGGCTTTCCTTTTCTCTTTAGCCAATTCCTCGGCCTTGCAAGCTCTCTCTACTAGCACAACAAATTCCTTCAGTTCTAGAATATCAACAAACAATCGGATGTCCTCATTTAATCCGTCCTCAAACCTCTTACACATGATGGCTTCGGTGGATACGCACTCCCGAGTATATTTACTGAGCCTTACAAACTCACTTCATATTTGGTTACCGTCATTCGACCTTGTTTTAGCTCAAGGAATTCCTTCCTTTTCTGGTCTATAAACCTCTGGCTAATATATTTTTTACGAAACTTTTCTTGAAAGAATTCCCAAGTTATCCTTTCCCTTGGTACAACCATCACAAGAGTGTTCCACCATTGGTAGGCCAAGTCTCACAGGAGTGACACTACACACTTCATGCACTCCTTAGGTGTGCAAGACAACTCATCGAATAACCTAATGGTATTTTTTAGCTAGAATTCTACTCTCTCTAGGTCATCATCTATATTCGCTCTAAATTCCTCGGTCCCTTGCTTTCGAATTCTGTCTACCGGAGGTTTTTCCCTTATTAACATCTCCACCACTTGGGGAGCTACAGGGGCAGACTGGGGAATTGGAGGAGGTGGAGCGTTCGGGTTTGCACGAACAAACTCCGAATACCAAACATTCATCATATAGAGGAAGACTTCTTTAGCCCCTCCGCCCTGACTCAGTGTTATGGGCCCACTTTCGACTGGCGCGGTCCCTTTTGCAGGAGCCGGCGCATTACTTTCAACATCATCTACCACTGCTCTGTCAGGATTCATTTACTATATAAAAACACATTTTAAATTGTCTGAAGTCGTCACACTATCATAATTCATATATGGCATGTATAGCTAGACTTGTAGACACGCTAGGTTAGTCCGGGAATCGACTAAACCATAGCTCTGATACTACTAAATGTAACACCTTTTACCTGCGTTTGACGTCAAAAACAGGGTACGAGGCTTTACCAACTTAAACACATACTAACATATATTTCTGAGTCATAAAAGTTCGTTCAAATTTAAAAATTTTCAAACTTTATCTTAAAATCCCTAATATGAACCTACGGGGCCCAAAACATACATTAAAAGCGGTTCAGGACTAAACCAGGAACCTTAGAAAACTTTAGAAAATCTCATTGAAAAATAGGGGCACACGCCCGTGTGGACTTGGGGCATGCCCGTGTGGCTGGCATGGCCATGTCCTTAGCCCATGTACGAGCCTGACTTGTGCCTCGCGAGAATTCAGGATGTCACACGGCATGGCACATGCTCGTGTCCATGGCCCGTGTCCCTCACACAGCCATGACACGTCCGTGTCTCAGCCCGTGTGTTAAAACCTTGACATTCTATTTCTAATGTCAGTAACATTTTGGGGTCACACGGCCAAGGCACACACCCGTGTGCTAGGCCGTGTGGCGAATTTAATTTCTCAATTAAGGTGCAAACTTCACATGGCGTAGGCACATGCCCATGTCCTATGGCCGTGTCTTCCACACGGTTGATACACACGGCCGTGTCTCAGCCCATGTGGTTACTACTGGGCATTCTGTTTTACCAACTTAGGGTGCAGTGGGACACACCTCCGAACTACACACCCATGGGGCAGATCGTGTGTCACACACGGCCTAGACACATGCCCGTGTGTCTACCCGTGTGGACAAAAACAAGGCTATTTACCAAGCTCTTTTGCCACCTCAAGACATACACACATCAAGGACACTACACTTCATTCACATGCAAAACTTATCACACACTTTATCAATCCAATCATGTGACTTACTCATTCATGCATTAACACACCACATATTCCACCATGTAAGTTGCACATTCATGAAAAACCTCATCATTTACATATATCAATAACAAGTATTTGCCATCATCCATTACCTTATATATAATGGATCAATCTTCAAGACAAGCCAACACGTTTGACCAAAACAATATGACACTTGACAAAAGACCAAGTCCCTATACATGCCATACTCAAAATGATAAGTCTAACTATACCAAATGTTCAGATTGATAGTGTGATCGAGCCTCCGATGTCCTTTGATCCCTGAGCTAGCTTGACTATACTATAAGAAAATGGAAAAGAGAGGGAGTAAGCATAAAGCTTAGTAAGTCGCATGTAAATTATTAACAACAATTTCCATGCATTATCATACTCATAGCATATTATAAACTTGCACATAATTCTCAAATGATTAAAGGCATAACTTACTCATTTTCATCCTTATTAATCATACAATATAAATCGAGCTTATTTCTCATGAATTTCGTGTAGGTACCTATATCACTTACAACATAGTCGTAACTTTTCTCACTTTTGACACAAGTTTTAAATTACCTGTTGAACCAGTTGGAATACCAAAGGATACCCGACAAGCCTCTCACGAGAGGGTACGATGCCGATGCCATGTCCTAGACATGGTCTTACACTGGCTCACATATCGAGGCCGATGCAATGTCTCAGACATGGTCTTACACTAGCTCTCATCTCAATACCGACGCCATGTCCCAGACATGGTCTTACACTAGCACACATATCAATGTCGATGCCATATTCCAGACATGGTCTTACACTGGCTCTCATAATATGGCCGATGACATGTCCCAGACATGGTCTTACACTAGCACACTGTAACACCCCTTTCCCGTATCCGTCACCGTAATAGGGTACTAGGCATTACCAGACTTAATCACAGATAACTGATCATTTCTGAGTCAATAATTTCCATTCAAATTTAAAACTTTTCATTCATAATCATATTGTCCCTATTACGGGCCTATGAGGCCCAAAACATACTTTGGAAGTGGTCTAGAACTAAACCGAGAACTTTAAAATACTTAGAAAATTTTACCACAAAACAAGGCCACACGCCTGTGTGGCTTGGGACACACCCGTATCCTCGACCTGTGTAACTCTCTGTTTATGATGTCATCAACCATTTAGGGTCGCACGGCCAAGTCACACGCCCGTGTGCTAGGCCATGTGGCCATCATTGTGGATGAAAGGTAGGCTATTTACCAAGCCCTTTTCCATCCAAAAACTCTTGCACACTTATACCAAGTTTGCCAGTACACACATGGCATTTTTTTAGGCATCCCAATAACCACATCATGGCATTCGCACACCATTTATAAATCACATTCATCATGCACAACCACACACACACTTAACTAATCATAGCATATAACTTACTCAACCATTCACATTTAGTATTTGCCACACATAATTATCACACATTCACTCATCCTACCCAAACAAGCATGCACATCCATGTAATGCTTCATCATAGACTTATAACATAACAAATATTGGCCACATCAAATGGCCTTATACAACAATGACCTTCAATTAACATAGGCCAATATTCTAGGCCAACTCATAATAACATGTACACAAATGACCAAGCCCCTATACATGCCACAGACTTAAAAAGCTAGAATAAAAATCATCGATACCAATCCATAGCTTCTTAGTGTAATAGAATCTCCGACGGCCTCCAACTCGAGCTAGCATCTGTGACACTATAGGAAAAAGAAAGGAAGGGGTGGAAGCTATATACCTTAGTAAGTTAGCATGTAAATAATAAGAAATTAATTAATATGTTTTTACCAATCCTCACAGTATGTTCTCAAGATAATACAATCATAATTGCACATAGTTCCACTATTTATTCATATCCATCTCAAGCTGTCTACTCAAGTCACAGTCACTAAATTATTTATATCTTGAGTTAAGGAAATCCAAATTAAGATCCACTAATTTTCCCTAAAACTAGACTTATATATATTATCACCATAAAAGTTTCAGAATTTTTGGTTTAGCTAATAAGTACAGTTTATTCATTAAAGTCATCCCTATTCTGCTGTTCGATAGTTCCGACCCCTCTTCACTAAAAATTAATTATCTCCTCGTACAGGATTTGAATGATGTTCCTATTTATTTCTTTTGAAAATAGACTCATTAAGGATTTTAATAATATAATCTATAATCATAATTATTTTTATACAATTTTTAGTGATTTTCCAAAGTCGGAACAGGGGATTTCGAAATCATTCTGACCCTATCTCACAAAAATTCAAATTTCACTTATACCGTTTCTTTTATGAAAAAATAGACTCAATAAGATTTAATTTTCATATCTTATTCAACTTCTTATTCAATTTCCACCATTTTTGGTGATTTTTCAAAGACACGTAACTGTTGCTGTCCCAAAACTATTTTATTGCAAATTTTACTCTTTCATAATTTCTTTGCATTAACTTTCATAGTAACACTTACCCCATATGAAACTTACCAAAGTTCGATCACCTATTGAGCACATTGCTCATAAATTTACACATACGTACCTGTACTTATTCATCACTTAGTCATATTCGTTTATACTTAGTCATTTCCCGTTGAACGCATAAGAATAATAACGGATACTTGTAGCTAAAGATACTTCATATCACACATTTCACATAGGCTCGCTCTCAAGCTAATCACATTCACGAGTCTGCTCACACAAGCTGTCGGTCATACATAACTACTCAGTGTTACTCACACAAGCTGTCAGGTATCCGCAGCACATGCCAGATTACCCAGCCACTGGTAGAACTTATAAGACCAGTACCCGTTTTACATAGTCACAATCTTGGGTCTACTAACACAAGCTGTCAGTCATGACAAAACTACACGGTGCTGCTTACACAAGCTGTCGAGTATCCGTAACACATCCTGGATAACTCAGCCACCGGTAGAACGTACGGACCAGCACCCGGATCATTTATTTCACTTAGATTTCACATAAATTTCTAGTGAACATGTCACTCATATCCATTTTTATTCCTAAGGTTCAACCGGAATGTAACGCCTCGAATTTTGGGCCTAAAAGAATTGGGCCTTGGGCTTGGGAGCGCCTAAAATTCTTGAGAGCAAGAAAATGGCACAAATGCATGTTAGTCCTGCTGGGTTAGCAATATTGGAGTGTTTGGGGTCTTGTAGAAGTCCTGGGTTCAAACTTGGTCTTTAGCAAAAATTTTGGTTTTAGGTGAATTAAACCCTGGATATTGGTATGTAGGCCTTAAGAACATTTAAGATTAAATTGTGACACGAAAAGGCTTGTGACTTAGTAGCAAGTGGCGTTTGGAGTGAAGCTTGTGGTCTGAGGTTCAAGTCTCTTGAGGAGCAAGGGAGGTTTTATTTTGTAGCATAGATGGCAAGAGTTTGTGGTGGATTCAAAATCTTTGGAGTGGTTGTGGACTTGGTAAAAGGGGGTGAGTATCATGGGATTTGGATGATGGTTGTTAGGGATTTGGAGGAGGAAAATGTGGAGATTTTCAAGGGATTTGAAGGCTTGGAGTGTTATAGCCGAATTGTGCAACTTCTTTGGGCAAATTCAGCTAAGGGGGGCTTTAGAGTGTGCATTTTCGGTAATTGTGTATGAGTATCTATTTATGATATTTTGGGTTTTTCTTTTTGTGTTTCGGGTTTCCCTCCCTTCTTTTGCAAGTTGGTGCTTTGCTTTTACGACCATTTGGGCAGTTCGTTTTGGTTCTTTGCTTTTTCTGCTCCTTCTCAAGTACCATCTTTTGAACCAATTTTCTTTCCCTTCTTATTCTCAATATTATTTCTTTCTGGCACTTTGTTTCTACTCTAGCCGAATACATCCCCTTTTCCTCCCTCATCATTTATTTTTCTTTTCCTTCTCTTCTCCTTTATAGATTGATTGACTGAATCTCAGTGCTCTTCCCCTCTATTCTGGTTTTCTTCGTATGCAAATATTCTTTGATTAATCGGTGAGTACTCGATCTTTCTCTATTCTCTCCTTCATAGGTTGGGAATCTTATGTCTAACCTTGGTTGTTATTATCAATTAAATGGCTAGGGAGCCTTACTTCTGTTGTGTGGGGGTATTCTTTCTAGTGGGGCTGTAGGCCGATCATTTCTCTTCTGTTTCGGTAAATCCTAGTGCCCTTATTTCAACTTCATGTGTATGCTATGTATCATGAGAGGCGTTTGGAAATGCAGGAATTCCCTTTAGGAGAAATCGTTATTAGTCTTGAATAAGGGTTCGAGTAGGAGATCTCTTCTCGTTTAATCAAGGTAAATAGTTGGTGTTCATTTCGTGATAAGTGTTAAGAGGTTGTTAATCTTTTCTCATTGATTAATTGGAAGCCCTGATTGAATATAGGTTGCGGTGTTCTTGGATTGTTCGTGTGATCTCGTAATAGGTGTGTATTCCACACTGATTGGGCTGTAGTTAAGCAAAAGCTGAAAAGCCGAAAAGCCAAAAAGTCAAAAAGCTGAAATATGGCGTTTGATTCCACACGAGCGTACGATCACGCGTGTGGTGATTCGAGCCTACAAATCTTAGGCGTAGGACTGTAGAGGCTGTTATGGGCCTCGATAGGCTGAAATGGGTCGTGTGGGCCCAATGGGCTCGTGGGCCCTACATGGATAAAATATATGTTATATGGTTTCTATTGGTTTGAACTTGGTTGTTCGTATAGCTGAGGCTATTTCTGGTCTAATTGGGCCACACGAGTGTGTGGACCCACTTGGGCCGAGTAATGGGCCTTAGGCCCATTTACACCGTTGTGACTGTTTAGGTTACTTAAGTCGCGCGAGGCGACGGTGGACCTTTTGTTGGGTCGCTGAGACCTCGATTTGTGAAATTTACTGAAATACCCCCAATTTGCAAAATTACCAAAATACCCTCGATTTGCAAAATTACTGAAAACCCCAGTTTGCAAAATTATCAAAATACCCCCAGTTTACCAAATTACCGAAATACCCCTATAGGGTAGAATTACCGAAATACCCCTATAGGGTAGAATTACTGAAATACCCCTGAAGGGTAGGATTATCGAAATACCCTTATAGGGTAAAATGAGTATTTTGCCCTCGTGGGTAAATGATTGTTTTATGCTATGTTTTGACTGACCTGAGCTATGATTTGTTTGTCTTCCTAGAGCATGCCATGTGATTTATATATATGTGCTTTGCATACATGACATACTGCATGGGATTGGGATTTTGGAATTGGAGGAAGTGAGTGATCTGTTAGGGTTGCACGGGTCGCCCGAGACGACTGTAGACCTACCGACGGCTTAAAGCCACTTATATTCTAGCAGCTCTGCTGTGATATTGGTTAGTGCCGGAACCAGTGCTAATATTGGTGTGCTGGCTGGGTGGGTCGATTTTATCCCCACATGGTGTGTTGGTTGGTACGAGTGGTGTGCTAGCTGGATTGGGGTGGAGTGCATTCTTACACTATAGCATTTCTATTTATGAGATCCGATACTGACTTGGGCTAGGCCCAAACGATTCTGTTATTGGCCGAGACCCAAACGATATGGCAATGAGCTTAGGCCCACCGAAACTGTACGGTGACTGAATAGGGCTCAAGCCCAGTCTGCTTTTGTATTCTGTTTATCTGACTGACTGTTTTTATATTAGGGGACTACACACTGAGCTTTCATAAACTCACCATGTTTTTTTGTAACTGTGCAGATCCCCAGCCTTAGACGGATCGAAGCTGCGAGGGACTCGGAGATGGGCACACAATTGCTTCTGTCTTTCTATTAAGTTATTCATAAGTACTTTATTTTAGATTGGTTTGTAATAAGGCCTCTTCAAGTTTTCGGATTTTAAATTTTAGGTTTGGTTTTATTTTAATTTATATCTGTTATAAGCAACTCGCGGTTTTCCAAAATGATTACTACGTTACAACAACTGTTTTCGGTTATCACGTTTCCGCAATATTTTTAAAAAGCTTCCGCAGTTGAAAGGGATTTTGAAGGAAATCAATAACGTTTTAAAAGTGAACAACCTTTTTCAACGAACCCTGATTTAAAATTAAACAAACACAAGCTGAGACTTTACATAAGTTTTAAATGGCAAGAAGTTTTTGAATATTAAGAAGGGTTTCCAACGAAAACATGGTTTTTAAAAAACATTTCAATGTGACACGCCAGATTCGGGCCTAACTTCTAGGCCGGGTTCGGGGTGTTACACGAAAAATTTCTCACTTGTCGATATTTTGTTAATTACATCAAATAGTCAGCCACAATTCATACCATTTATCAAAATATGAAAACATAAGTAAAAACGATGCATTATCTACATACAAACTTACCTCGGTAGCACAATCGGTGAAAAGGACTTATTCGTCATATTCTTTGTTTTCCTCCATTCTAGGTCTGAACCTCATTTTCTTTGATTTATAATATCACATTTAGTCTATTTATTAGTCACATTATTCAATGTGATCCAAAAATCATATTATGGCAAAATTATGTTTTTGCCCCTAAAGTTTCACATATTTACACGTTTGCCCCTAGGCTCGTAAAACAATTTTCATTCAATTCATTTGTATTTTAAGCCTAGCCGAACCATTTTCATAACTACAACAGCCCAAAATTTCCACTAATTCACAGTTTTATGACAAATTTTATAACTTTTCCAAATTAGTCCTTTTTAGCATCTTTACCAAAAATCACTTAGTAAAAGTTGTTTCTCTAACCATAAATATGCATAATCTACCTTTAAACATCAAAATACACACATATTCATCATGGTTCAAAACCCTAGACTTCAACCATATCTCAAAATATTGGTAGAAATAGACAGATCTTGTTACGAGGATTTCAAAAACGTAAAAATCATTAAAAACGGGCTAGAATGGACTTACAATCGAGCTTGGAAGCTTGAAAAACCCTAGCCGTGGTTTCTCCATGCAAGTTTCGGTCATGGGTTGAAGATGGACAAAAATTTGGCTTTTATTTTGTTTAATATGTCATTTAATCATTAAATGACCAAAATGCCCCTAACTTAAAAATAATCTATTTCACTCATTTCATATCCATTTTTGTCCAAAACGTTATCCAATGGTCTAATCACCATTTAAGGACATCAAATTTAGAATTTCATAACAATTGGACACCTCTAACATGTAGAACTCAACTTTTGCACTTTTTCAATTTAGTCCTTTTGACTAAATTGAATGCCCAAACGTCGAAATTTTCGAACGAAATTTTCACGAAATCGTTTCGTGAAATTGTAGACCATAAAAATGTAATAAAAATAAATTTTTTCCTCGTCGAATTTGTGGTCCCGAAACCACTGCTCCGACTAGGCCCAAAATCGGGCTATTACACACACATATCACCCAAATGTCATGGCATGGATATCCAATCTATTCCTAAGGTTCAACTAGAAGTATAGCACATCAAATTTTGTTAAGCATATTCATAACAATAATCAAGCATTTTATGCAATATCAATTGTTTAATGCATAATAATAATAGAGTTCTCGTAACACCCCAAACCCGGTCAAAACGTTACGACCAGATATGGATTGTTACAGGAAAAGTAGATTTGAAAAATTTGGTAAAACATCGTGATTTGAGAAATTACTTAGTTTGGCGAATCCATGTTAAGGGCCATTTTATAAAGGATCAGTTTGGTTATGCATACTTTACCCTTTCCTCTTTAGGTTACTTAGGAGCGGAAAACGGGTTTATTTTATCAAAACTGAACTTAGAAAATTTTGAAAGGTGATAGTCGAAATGAATGTTGAGGTGTGTGATCTTTGAAAATATTATTTGTAATGTTAAGAAAAGTCCCAAGTTTTAACTACTTACGGCCTGTGATCCAATCGTTGAAATTTTGGAAAACCTCTATTTATGTTTTTCCGAAAACCTCATTTTTTTTTTAAAAAATTCATAACGTATATAAAATTAGCATTTAAACAAAACCCCAAATTAAAGTTAAAGCGGCCTTATTACAAATTAAAATCTCGAAGTAGAAATAAGTTTAAAATGAAGTACGAGTTTACTAAAGAATTCACAACGCATGGCAACCTCGAGTCCATCTCGGCTCCAAAACCCACCATCTACCGATTACCTGCAAAATTAGCAAAGGGGTGAGTCATCAAGACTCAGTGTGTAAATCCCCGTGTAACGTAACCTGGGCCTTAGCCCACTCAGTATGGCATATGTCACATGCATGCAATGCAACCCAACCCAGTTTAGCTCTCCATCCAAACACCCGTGGCATTAAGCCACTGTGGTTCATGACCACCGTGGTCCTAGACCACTCGTGACAAAGTCACTATAATATATATTATCGTGGGGCCAACCCACTGTGGTCTTAGACCACCGTGACGATCTCTGATAAATTACGCATACGTGGGGCCAACCCACTGTGGTACTTGACCACCGAGACAAGTCACTGATTAAAACATTCATGGTTTCAACCACCGTGGTACTTAGACCACTTGTGACAGTAGTCACTGATTCTCCCTTCTCCTTCCATTCAATCCTGAGCCCATGCTCTTTACATCGTGCACAATATGTATGCAACCATATTCACAATGCGTAACAGATACTATTTCATACATGAATAACCTCAAACATACATACATGCATATAATGAGGAACATCAATATCGAAGAACTTACCCGGTGTCTCCAACCTTACCCATAAGGGTATTTTGCCTATCACATCAATCATTTCGGCTTGAAGCAATTACGGTTAAAATCACAACAACAACAAAAAGACGTGTGAGTAATACACACATGATAACACGGAGAACTAAACTCTCAATACTGTCGACACTTTCAGAAGAGGGAACAATCGAAATCTGTCTATCCCAGGTAGATGTCGGCTCTCTACCGCAGCCTGGCGAAAAATCCCGAACCGCCGACACCGCTCGACGCTTAAACTTAGGAGCAGGGATTACGGATACACTCCCCTCCTTGGCTTGACCGTTTCTGAAGAACCCGAATGGAGAGATGAGATTCAGAAATTGGCTGATCCTCAGACTTTGGACTCAAATCGTTTGGCTTAACAATAGCGCCGATTGAAAAGACTTCCTGGCCAAGATCCCTAACCCCTTGCTTTGTGATATTCGGCTTAAGGCAGAGATGTCGATTGACACACAAGATTATTCGGCTATGGAGCAAACAAGCCGAGAACCGAGAGGAGAAAAGGAGTAGGTTTCGGTCAAAGGAAAAAGAATGTCAAATGCAAGAAATAAAGGGTGAAAAAAAAGGTTTCAGCCTTGGAGAAAGATGAACACCAAGTAGTGGAATGAAAGTTTCAGTTGGAGGGTTCAAGAGAATGAGTAAAGGAGAAGAAGAGATGAAGAAAAGTGATAGGAGTATAGGAGATGGGTGATTCGGCCAAGGTGATAGATAACTCAATAGGGGAAGCAATGAACGATCAAGGAAAATAGACAAAAGAAGGTTTAGGGAGGATTCAGCAAAATGGAAAAAGAGATGAGAAGAATGTTCAAAGAAACGAAAGGAAGAACCTATAATGTACTAAGGAATTTCGGCGCAAGCACAAAATGGTAACCAACCCGAAATGCTCTTGACAAAATACCCAAATATCGAAAAGAAGAACTCAAAAGCTACATCATTCGGCACCTACACACTAAGGCTCTCGGTTTTGCAATCACTCCCACAATGCCGAAATTCACTAACCCCATGCACCACATAGCCGTAATCCTCCTCCCCCCTTCTCCAACTTTCGGCCAACACTCAACCACCAACCCACCTCCTTGATTTCCTCCACCGAATGCTCCCCATCACCCATTCGAATAGTTTGACCAGTTCAAACTCCCCAGGCTCCTCATGGGCACCCATTCAAATCCCTTTGACTCATTCAACCACAACCTTGGGGAGTCCCTGCCAAATCCACCTTCTTCCCATTCAGGTGCCAAAAATTTAAGTTCCAAAGTGAGGCTTGTGGGATTTGAACCTCCTCCCTGCTGCTACACCCTTGTGACACCACTTCCCTGCACTCTAAGTGGCGTCTCCCTGCCACTTCACCATACCTCTTCTTGTGTTAACAAAACACAAGTAATTACCCTTAAGGCCTGCCTCAGCTAGCTCTCCCCTAAAGTGCCAAAAAAATAAAATTTTCACCAAGGCTCAAGCTTAACCCCAAGCCTTCCTGGGACCCCCAAACACACCAAATTAATAAACAAATCATGCCAAATACACACAAAGACATAAAATGCAGAGCCCCTAATACCAGGATGTTACAGTTCTACCCCCTTAAAGAAATTTCGGCCTCGAAATTTACTTGGTCAAAAGAGGTGAGGGTATTGCTGTCGCACCATATCCTCTGGCTCCCACGTGGCTTCTTCTGAACCGTGATTCCGCCACAACACTTTAACCAACGGAACCGTTTTTCTCCACAATACTTTAACATCTCGATCTAGGATTTGAACTGGTTCTTCCTCAAACGATAAATCAGGTCTTACTTCGATTTCTTCCACCGGCACTATGTGAGATGGATTCGAATGGTAGCGCCTTAGCATCGAGACATGGAATACATCATGTATCTGCCTCAATTCCGAAGGTTGCTCGAGCTGATAAGCTACTGGTCCCACACGTTTCAACACACGATAAGGCCCGATGAATCTAGGGCTCAGCTTGCCCTTCCGTCCAAACCTTAGAACCTTCTTCCACGGTGAAACCTTTAGGAAAACCTGATCACCTACAGAGAACTCTATATCCCTACGCTTCAGATCTGCATAAGATTTCTGCCTATCAGAAGCTTCCTTCAACCGAGTCTGAATCAACTTAACCTTTTCCTCTGTTTCAGAAACCAATTCTGGACCCAACAACTGTCGCTCACCCAACTCTGTCCAACAAGTAGGAATGCGGCACTTCCAACCATACAACGCTTCATAGGGTGCTATCTGAATACTGGATTGATAGCTGTTGTTGTACGTGAATTCTGCCAATGGTAGGAACTCCTCCCAACTAACCCTGAAGTCGATGACGCAGCCTCTCAGCATGTCTTCCAAGATCTGAATTACCCTCTCAGACTGACCATCAGTCTATGAATGAAACACTGTGCTGAAATCCAGTCTTGTACCCAACGCTTGATGCAATGCCTTCCAGAACCGCGACGTAAACCTGGGGTCTCTGTCTGATATGATAGACACAGGTACCCCATGTAACCTAACAATCTCTGCCACATACAGCTTGGCTAACTTCTGTAAAGAATAATCAACCCGAACCCGTATGAAGTGAGCGGACTTCATCAACCGATCCACAATTACCCACACTGAATCTTTCTTCGTAGGCGTAAGGGGTAGCCCACTCACAAAATCCATCGTTATCCACTCCCACTTACAAAGTGGAATCTTTACTGGATGTAGCAACCCCGAAGGCAATTGGTGTTCCGCCTTCACCTGCTGACACGTCAAGCATTTACCCACAAGTTCAGTCACCTCTTGCTTCAGACCCGGCCACCAAAACTATTCTCGCAGATCCCGATACATCTTACTCCCACTAGGATGCATAGCGTATGAGCTACTATGCGCTTCCTGCAAAATCTTCCGTCTCAACTCGAAAATTTTTGGCATACAAGCTTTTCCCCGAAAGCACAATACCCCATCACTGCTCACACTAAAATCTGCTATTTCACCACCTACCACTAGCTGAAATTTAGGACTTAACGATTCATCTGATAACTGCTTCTCTTTTATTTGACTGACCCAAGAAGGCTGAGATGGGCGAACATTGCCCTCAAGTCCGATATTACCTTACGACTCAACACGTCTGCCACAACATTAGCTTTACCCGGGTGGTACTCAATCGAACAATCATAATCCTTTAACAATTCAATCCACCTCCGCTGCCTTAAATTCAACTCCTTCTGGGTGAGGCGGTATTTCAGGCTCTTATGGTCGGTGTAAATAATGGACTTCTCCCCATACAGGTAGTGTCTTCAGATCTTCAAAGCAAACACCACCGCAGCTAACTCCAGATCATGCATGGGTAATTCACTTCATGCGATCTCAACTGCCGAGACGCATATGCCACCACCTTCCCTTCTTGCATCAACACACATCCTAACCTTGTGTGCAACGCACCGCAGTAAACGACAAACTCCTTCCCAGCCTCAGGCTGAATCAATATTGGAGCCTCAGTCAAGATCCTCTTCTGCTTCTCAAAACTTTTCTGTTGCCTATCTGACCAGACAAACGGTACCCCTTTCCGTAACAACTTGGTTAACGGTGTGGCTATTAACGAGAATCCCTCAACAAACCTTCTGTAATACCCAGCCAGACCAAGAAAGCTCCGGATTTCTGCCACAGACTTAGGCGGCTTCCAATCCAATACAGCTTCAATTTTTCGGGGATCAACCCTAATTCCCTCAACAGACAAAACATGTCCCAGAAAGGTAACTTCCCTTAACCAAAATTCACACTTACTGAATTTGGCGAACAACTGTTTTTCTCTTAGAATCTGCAGAACCACTCGAAGATGCGGATCATGTTCCTCTTCCGAACTTGAATAAACCAAAATATCGTCTATGAACACCACGATAAACCGGTCCAGATAGGGTTGGAGTACTCGGTTCATCATGTCCATAAACGTAGCTGGTGCATTCGTCAACCCAAACGGCATCACCAAGAACTCGTAATGACCATAACGAGTTCGGAAAGTTGTCTTATGAATATCTGCCTCCTTAATCTTAAGCTAGTGATAACCTGGCCTCAAGTCTATCTTTGAAAAGACCGAAGCGCCTCGCAACTGGTCGAACAGATCATCTATCCTAGGCAACGGGCACTTGTTCTTAATCGTCAACTTATTCAGTTGCCTATAATCAATGCACATCCGCATCGACCCCAAGGTGACACATTGGGTCGGATAAAACCCCGGTCCAACAGTTCCTAAATCTGCGCCTTAAGTTCCACCAACTCCTTCGGCGCCATTCTATAAGGGGCAATGGACACTGGCGCTATTCCTGGAAGAAGATCAATACCGAATTCCACCTCGCGATCCGGAAGAAACCCTAGAGGTTCTTCTGGAAAAACATCAGAGAACTCCTTCACTATTCTAACATCCTTTACAATCAACTCCCTTGCCTCCAAAGCACTGGCAAAAGTTAAGAACGCCTCGCATCCTTTTCTCACCATTCTTTCAGCCTTTAAAGCAGACACTACATTGGACAAGTAGTTCCTCCTTTAGCCTATCACTAAGACTTCATTATCCTCAGGAGTCCTTAACACCATGCGCTTAGTAGCACAATCCAAGTTTGCTCGATATCTCACTAACCAGTCCATACCCAAGATTAAATCGAACTCGCCGAACGGCAGTTCCATCAAGTCAGCCAGGAAAACCATCCCTTGCACTTCTAGAGGCACACTCCTAAAGAGTTTGTTCACCACTACAGATTATCCTAAAGCGCTAAGTACAGTCATCTCCCTAGAAGCAATCTTAGAGTCTATGTTCAGAGTTTCAGACACAGTACTAGCAACATAGGAATGTGTTGACCCAATATCAATCAGTTAGAAAAAGGCAAACCAGAAATAAGGAACGTACCGATTATGACGTTCGGTGCATCGCCCTCCTCTCGGCGTCTAGCTGCATAGACCAACCCAGGCTGTCTTGTATCTGTGTTCCCAGCACCTCTGCCCGGTGCTCCACGTCCACGACCGAAATTATTTCCCCCTCCTGCCGAACCACGGCCTCTCTGTGGTTGCTGACCACCTCTACCAGGCTGAACATAATTCTGACCTACTGGTCGCGTTTTGTTTGGATCTTGCAGACAATCCCTTACCCGATGATCCATTGATCCACATCTGTGGCATCCATTACTTCTTACCCAGCATTCTCCTGAATGAAACTTCCCACACGTAGTACATTGCTGTGGCCGACCAACAACAACGGGCCTCACAGCTCGACTCGGCCTATCCAACCTAGGCCTCTTCTGGAAATTCCTAGTAGATCTTGACGGTCCAAAACTTCTTTTATTCCTACCCTTGTTCTTATCCTGGTTCTACCTTTCAGATCACTTTGCCTCTTCGGCTATCGTAGCCTTTTCCACTAAAACAGCGAACTCTCTTTCCCGTTGCGGAGTTATCAGTACTCGCAACTCGTCTCTCAGACCATCCTCAAATCCGACATAACGCTCATGATCTGCTGACACAATGCCTCGGGCATACCGGCTTAGACGCAAGAATTCCGCCTCATATTCAGCCACCGACTTACTTCCCTGAACCAGGTTTAGGAATGTTTTTCGCTAAGCATCCACATAGCTTGACCCAATGTATTTCCCCTGGAACGCAGACTTAAAGAAGTCCCAGGTAATGCGGTCCGCTGCTGTACCATCTCTAACCGTGAGCCACCATTGGTAAGCTTCATCTCAGAGAAGAGACACGACTCCTTTCAGTTTCTCTTCTACGGTGCAGTCAAGATCATCCATGATGCGTTCAACTGCCTCGAGCCAATACTCAGCTACATTAGGAGCTACACCAGAAACGCCCCTAAACATTTCAGCCCCATTCGCTCGAAGTTGCTTCGACACAGATTTTCGAGCCACTGATCCCATGCTCGCTCCATCCACTCTCTCCAAAACACATAACATCACCTGAGGCACCGCATTGTCTCCCCCAGTTTGGTCCTAAAATTCCACTTCTGCAACTGGTGATGCTGGCACCTCTCTTTCCGGCCCATGCTCAAATTCTGAGGGCTCAGCCCCAACATCTCGGCCTCTTCCCCAGCCACGAATACCGCGTCCACATCCTCTAGTACTCATTACTGGTTTCAAATTATGAGTTAGTGTTTTCTTCCACTGTTTATTACAGAGCAGTTTTATGAAAATATCATTATGAGTAATTCTCACCAATTCATGCATACCTAAGGTTTCAGTCTCTATAATTGCATTTCTCAGTACAAGTAATCATAGCATATTACACTTAGTTCATGTAAAACAACCAATAGCCAAAAAACTTACCGTGCGGATTTGGTGCCGAAGACTCGAGTGCCATGCTTCCAGAGAACATATATATTTCTAAACCATTTTCTAAACCATCTTTTGAAACATTTTTAAACCCCATACCCACAGCTGAGTTTTTGAAACCTGGCTCTGATACCAAAATTGTAACACCCCAAACCCGGTTAAAACGTTACGACCAGATCTAGATTGTTACAGGAAAAGTAGATTTGAAAATTTTGGTAAAACATCGTGATTTGAGAAATTACTTAGTTTGGTGAATCCATGTTAATGGCCATTTTACAAAGGATCAGTTTGGTTATGCATACTTTACCCTTTCCTCGTTAGGTTACTTAGGAGCTAAAAACGGG
Source organism: Gossypium australe (assembly GCA_005393395.2). NCBI lineage: Eukaryota > Viridiplantae > Streptophyta > Magnoliopsida > Malvales > Malvaceae > Gossypium > Gossypium australe. The sequence continues at coordinate 60,912,480 of CM016614.1, read as the reverse complement.
TTTATTTGATCAAAACTGAACTTAAAAAATTTTGAAAGGTGATAGTCGAAATGAATGTTGAGGTGCGTGATCTTTGAAAATATTATTTGTAATGTTAAGAAAAATCCCAAGTTTTAATTACTTATGGCTTGTGATCCAATCGTTGAAATTTTGGAAAACCTCTATTTACGTTTTTACGAAAACCTCATTTTTTTCGATAATTCATAACATATATAAAATCAGCATTTAAACAAAACCCCAAATTAAAGTTAAAGCGTCCTTATTACAAATTAAAATCCTGAAGTAGAAATAAGTTTAAAATGAAGTACGAGTTTACTAAAGAATTCACAACGCATGGCCACCTCGAGTCCGTCTCGGCTCCAAAACCCGCCATCTACTGATTACCTGCAAAATTAGCAAAGGGGTGAGTCATCGAGACTCAGTGTGTAAATCCCCGTGTAATGCAACCTGGGCCTTAGCCCACTCAGTATGGCATATGTCACATGCATGCAATGCAGCCCAACCTAGTTTAGCTCTCCACCCAAACACCTGTGGCATTAAGCCACTGTGGTTCTTGACCACCGTGGTCCTAGACCACTCGTGAAAAAGTCACTATAATATATATTATCGTGGGGCCAACCCACTGTGGTCTTAGACCACCGTGACGATCTCTGATAAATTACGCATACGTGGGGCCAACCCACTGTGGTACTTGACCACCGAGACAAGTCACTGATTAAAACATTCGTGGTTTCAACCACCGTGGTACGTAGACCACTCGTGACAGTAGTCACTGATTCTCCCTTCTCCTTTCATTCAATCCTGAGCCCATGCTCTTTACATCGTGCACAATATGTATGCAACCATATTTACAATGCGTAACAGATACTATTTCATACATGAATAACCTGAAACATACAACATGCATATAATCAGGAACATCAACATCGAGAACTTACCCAGTGTCTCCAACCTTACCCATAAGGGTATTTTGCCTATCACATCAATCATTTTGGCTTGAAGCCATTACGGTTAATATCACAGCAACAACAAAAAGACGTGTGAGTAATACACACATGATAACACGGAGAACTAAACTCTCAATACTGTCGACACTTTCAGAAGAAGGAACAACCGAAATTTGTCTATCCCAGGTAGATGTCGGCTCTCTACCGTAACCTGGCGAAAAATCCCGAACCACCGACACCGCTCGACGCTTAAACTTAGGAGCAGGGATTACGGATACACTCCCCTCCTTGGCTTGACCGTTTCTGAAGAACCCGAATGGAGAGATGAGATTCAGAAATTGGCTGATCCTCAGACTTTGGACTCAAATCGTTTGGCTTAACAACAGAGCCGATTGAAAAGACTTCCTGGCCAAGATCCCTAACCCCTTGCTTCACGATATTCGGCTTAAAGCAATGATGTCGATTGACACACAAGATGATTCGGCTATGGAGCAAACAAGCCGAGAACCGAGAGGAGAAAAGGAGTAGGTTTTGGTCAAAGGAAAAAGAATGTCAAATGCAAGAAATAAAGGGTGAAGAAGAAGGTTTCGGCCTTGGAGAAAGATGAACACCAAGTAGTGGAATGAAAGTTTCAGTTGGAGGGTTCAAGAGAATGAGTAAAGGAGAAGAAGAGATGAAGAAAAGTGATAGGAGTATAGGATATGGGAGATTCGGCTAAGGTGATAGATAACTCAATAGGGGAAGCAATGAACGATCAAGCAAAATAGACAAAAGAAGGTTTAGGGAGGATTCGGCAAAATGGAAAAAGAGATGAGAAGAATGTTCAAAGAAACGAAAAGAAGAACCTATAATACACTAAGGAATTTCGGCACAAGCACAAAATGGTAACCAACCCGAAATGCTCTTGACAAAATACCCAAATATCGAAAAGAAGAACTCAAAAGCTACATCATTCGGCACCCACACACTAAGGCTCTCAGTTTTGCTATCACTCCCACAATGCCAAAATTCACTAACCCCATGCACCACATAGCCGTAATCCTCCTCCCCCCTTCTCCAACTTTCGGCCAACACTCAACCACCAACCCGCCTCCTTGATTTCCTCCACCGAATGCTCCCTATCACCCATTCGAATAGTTTGACCAGTTCAAACTCCCCAAGCTCGTCATGACCACCAATTCAAACCCCTTTGACTCATTCAACCACAACCTTGGAGAGTCCCTGCCAAATCCACCTTCTTCCCGTCTAGGTGCCAAAAATTAAAGTTCTAAAGTGAGGCTTGTGGGATTCGAACCTCCTCCCTGCTGCTACACCCTTGTGACGCCACTTCCTTGCACTCTAAGTGGCGTCTCCTTGCCACTTCACCACACCTCTTCTTGTGTTAACAAAACACAAGTAATTGCCCTTAAGGCCTGCCTCAGCTAGCTCTCCCCTAAAGTGCCTAAAAAATAGAATTTTCACCAAGGCTCAAGCTTAACCCCAAGCCTTCTCGGGACCCCAAAACACACCAAATTAATAAACAAATCATGCCAAACACACACAGAGACATAAAATGCAGAGCCCCTAATACTAGGATGTTACAGTTGTATTATTTACATACAACTTACCTCGGTATACAAAATATGAGCTGTAACTAGTTCGATTTAGTACAATAGCTTGGTTTTCGCTCGGTCTAGTTCCGAATTCCGTTTTTCTTGATCTATAATGTCAAAATTTACTTATTTAATTGCCACATTAATCAAGACATTTCAAAATTCTTAATTTGGCAAATTACCGTTTTGCCCTTAGACTTTAATATAATTATGATTTTACCCCTAGGCTCGTAAAACGATTTGAATCAAATTTACTCATTAACCAAGCCTAGCTGAATCTATTTTAAGGTTATAGCAACTCACAAATCCAATTATTTCACACATTTACAACTTATTTTATAAACTTCACAAAAGGTCCATTTTAGGTGTTTTCATGAAAAAACCTTTCACAAAAGTTGTTTATTTAACAACCAAGATTCATTTTCTTCCATAAATTTCAGCAAACAACATGAATACTCACATGGTAAAAGCCTAGACTCTCAACCATTTTGCAAAATAGTCCCCTCATTAGCTAGATTAAGCTATAGGGGTTCCAAAAGTACAAAAATTATAAAAAACAACCACCAAAATCACTTACTTGCAAGAGAAAAGCTTGGCTGAAATTTTAACTCTCAAACCCCCCCCATTTTGCTGAAAATTTCGGTGGTGAAGAGAGGATGATAGCTTCCTCTCTTTTTGTTTCATTTTTTTATTAAGCAAGTCACCTAATGTCACTATTTTATGATTTTGTCTCCAATTAAAATTTCCATGTCCAACCACCATAATTTTTTGGTCTATTTACTCTATAAGGACCTCTACTTTAGTGTTACATAGCTATTTAACACCTTTAGCTTGTAGAACAAAAATGTCACACTTTATGCGATTTAGTCCTTTTTCAAAATTAAGCATGGAATCGCTAAAATTAATTCACCAGAATTTTCATGCACTCATATAATCATGTTATAACACATAAAATAATATTAAAAATAATAACTTCTCCGGGCTCGGATTAGTGGTTCTGAAACTGCTGTTCTGACTAACCCTAAAATCGGGCTGTTACAATCACAATAGGTACTGGAGGAGTAGGGTGTGCTGGATGAACCACCTCAGGCTGTGGTTGCTGTGGCTTTTCTTGTTGAGGCTCTTGATTGTTTCCCATAAATTGATCGACTAACTATGTGATCATAGCGAAAAACACATTCCTAAATCCATTCCCTACATTTCTCATATTATTAGCAGTAATAGCTTGTTCTTACATAGGCATATGACTTTCCATTTCCTCACTTGTGGTTTCTCTAGAATCATAGACTTTTTCTTATAGAACTACAAAAGAAAATTTAACTCACTTTAAAACACTAAAGACTAAGCCAGAAGCGTACTATGCATGATGGGGTGTGACACAACCATCAGTTTTTTGAGAATCGACTAAAACTTGACTCTGATACAAATATGTAATACGCCAAACCCGATCCCTTAAGAGGATCCTAGTAGGATGTGCCACTACAAAGAAATCATCCATCTTCAAAACTGATTCTGACATTAATTTTGTAAAACAATAGTGTTTGAAATAAACCTTTTATAAAATATGAAAAATAGAGTATAAGCCAAATGACATATAGAATTTCAGAAAGGTATTTTATTAACCCAAAATAATATACTTTTAAATCATTCCATAAACTTCAATGAACTTCATTAAATCATAATTCTTCAACATGAGTCTTAAGTACTATTTCTTTTCAAAATACAATCAGACATCACCCTCGTCATCATGCATAATACAAATAAATAAGTATCCCATAACAACTATGTCCTCTGGTGTAGTCCTTTAGAAAGTCTTCCTTCAACAGTAGGCTTGAGAAGGAAATGGGAAATGGGGTAAGCTCAAAAGAACTTAGTGAGTTTCAGAAGAAAGCGTATCAATAGTTACTAATACTTAGAGCAGATCCTTTCAAAAATTCAAACACAATCACAAAATTTGCCAAATGGCGAGTACCATACACAAACAAACTATACGCTGATTTGTTTTTCCTTCGACGTATACAATACACCCATATAACCATTCAAAAAACTTTTCTTCATGTTAGCCACGTACCTAGATTCATATAATTCATTTCATTCATTATTCCTTTGGTTTGTATCTTTTGTCGTGATTTGCCAATCTGGTTTGCAAGATACATTTGCCTTACCAGAGGCTACACAACCATTTTCATGTATCGCGATCTGTCAGTTCAATGTACATTCCATCGAAGGCAACGCCATTGATATATTTTTTAACATCATTTCCATGAACCAGTCCATATAATTTTTGTCATAAGTAAAAGGTTGTGGTTGAATCTTGAAGAATGGTTATTACACTTTAACATAGATAGAACAGGCTCAGACTGACAACTCTTCGACACCCTTTCTGATATACACATTACAACTTTACAGAGTATGAGTACTTACCTTACACGAAATATAAAAGAAAAATATTACAAACATGGAAGTAAGAAGGAGCTTACCAGAAATACAACAAAGTTTAGATGGCAGGACCTTTTCCTTTGTCACTCAGACCTTCTATAACATCTTGAGCTAAAATATGGATAATTAAGCTTATCAGATCATTACACTATTGAATCCAAACATCATGCAAGAAATATTAACACATAACCTAGAAGCAAGACGTTTCCTTCCTTACATAAGAATCTAACACTTCTACATACAAAACTAACAATACGTATATAACTATGAAAATAACCTAGGGTATATCAATATTTACCAGAGAGTTAAAAAAAGTGAGAGTTGACTGAGTACAGCGAACCTAACTTTAGAAAGATTTATGGGATTAGGCTTTTCAAAGAGAGTGGAAAGAAAATCAAGAAGAAGATAAATGCAAAGAACACACAAAGTTTATCGCTGAAGACATCAATACTCTTATATACTTAAACACAGAGACAAGGTTTAGTGAAAGAATCAGATTATTCCACTAACACCCTCAGTTGTCATGACTAAGTGCACTTATCATAATTTAAGTCTTATCAACTACAGTATCATAGTTCCATTCTAACCAGTTCTCACTGGAGTAACTAAATAGTCTTTCTAAAATAAGAAAAAAATCTATTAAACTTCAAATATAACAAATTCTCCAAAACATCTGGGGTGGCATATACCCAAAAGAAGAATCTGTCAATCCAAAGATCTTGCCAAAACACAGAATTCACCAATCGGTGCATACACAAAATCCTATACTTAGTCATAACTAATACTTTACTTACCCAAAACTATGCTTAGTACAATAAACAATAACCAGATATAGAGAATTCGCCAGGTGGGCTGTTACAAATTGTGATTCTCTTTCCCTGGTATTTGTTTCTAGTCTTGGCCATTTTCTTCTCCTTTCTTAGGTCTTTCATCTTTTGTGCCTTCTCAGACATGGTTGTAAACTCTCTTCTCTAGAATTCCCACCGACATGTAAATATCCTCATTAAGACCCCGTTTGAACTTGACACACCTGTCTTCCTCAATGATTATGAATTCCTTTACATGCTTGCTCAATTGTACAAACTCTTGCTCATACTCAACTAGTGTCATGTTACCATGCTTCAATTCAATGAATTCTCTCTCTTTTTCCCCAGTAGAAATGACCCACATATTTCTTGCGAAACTCAGCTTGAAAGAATTCCCAATTGATTCGAGTTCACGGTGTCAAAATGGTCAAAGTAACCTACCATTAATATGTTTCTTCCTTGAGCAAGGAAATTGCACACCTTAAAAAACATTTCAGTGTGCATTATAATTCATCAAGAACCCTCTGAGCACTTTCTAGCCAATACTCTGTTATGGACGAGTTACCCTTCTTTTTCCCTTTGAAATTTTCAACCCTAAATTTATGAAGTTTCTCAAGCAGAGGTCGGTACATGGGCTCAGGAGCAGGGGCTGGTGGTAAAGGAATATCAAGGGTTGCATGAGGAGGTGGTGTCCCTAAAATTGGGGAGTTGGAGGAGCGACTCTCAAATAACAATCAAACCGTTAGTTCATCATGTGGTAGAAAGCATTTATAGCTTTGCCACAAGGTCTCAAGGGGCCTTGGGGGTTTGGGTGTAACACCCCTCACCCGTATTCAACGCCATAATAGAGTTACGGAGCATTACCGAACTTATCACACATTAAAAATACATTTCTCATAAAAATTAATCAATTCAAATACAACTCATTCACAACCAATCATTTTGGTCCCTAATACGAGCCTACGAGGCCCTAAACATGCAGTAGGAGTGGTTCGGGAGCACATTGTAACAACCTGATTTTAGGGCTAGTCAGAATAGTGGTTTCAAACCCTAATACGAGGTTGCAAAAATTATTTTTAATATTATTTTATGTGTTATAGCATGATTATATGAGTGCATGAAAATTTTGGTGCATTAATTTTGGTGATTGAATGCTTAATTTCGAAAAAGGACTAAATCGCATAAAGTGCGAAAGTTTTATTTTACTAGCTAGAGGTGTCAAATAGCTATAGAATTTTAAATTGGATGTCCTTAATGTGCAATTAGGCCATTGAGAGAGTGTTGGTCGGCCATAGGGACAAGGATGAGACAATGTCAATGGTTAGGTGGGTTTTGGTGACCTAATTGAATAAAATAAAATAAAAAATAAAAAGTTATCATCTTTTCCTATTATCTTCTTCTTCCACCAAACATTCTAGCAAGAATAGGAGTTTGGGAGCTTGAAATTTTAGCAACTTATCCTCCTTGCAAGTAAGTGATTTTGGTGGTTTTTCTTGATAATTTTTGTACTTTTGGAACCCCTAAAGCTTATGCTAGCTAATGATGGGACTATTTTGCAAAATGGTTAAGAGCCTAGGGTTTTTCCATGTGAGCATTTATGTTTTTTGCTGAATTTTTATGGAAAGAAATGAATCTTGAGTGTTACATACACAACTTTTGTGAAAAGTGTTTCATGAAAACACCTAATAGGACCTTTTTGTAAAGGTTGTAAAATAGGTGGTAAATATGTGTAATAATTGGTATTGTGAGTTGCTATAAGAGTAATAAATGTTCAACTAGGCTTTTTAAAGGAGGAAATTTGATTAGAATCGATTTAAGAGCTTAGGGGCAAAATGTATTTTTTCCAAAATAAAAACTTTGAAATGTTTTGAATAATGTGGTGAATTAATAAGTGAATTTGTTATTTTAGATCAAGAAAAACGGTGTCCGGACTTAGACCGGGGGAAAACCAAGATATTGGACTAAATTGAGATAGTCACCCAAATTTTTTGTATATCGAGGTAAGTTGTATGTGAATAATACAACTCTATTGTTATTATGCTTATAACCATTGATATTGCATAATATGTTCAATTATTGCTATGAATATTGTTGACATCTATTAAGATGATGGAGAGTGAGGAAATCCTTGAATAAACACCATGAATGAGTTATTATTTGTGGGTTGTGTGCGATATTGTAATGTTATTCATTATTGGTGGGCTGTGTGCGATACCACCATATTTATTATTGTTGGTGGGCTGTGTGCGAAACCACCATGGATATATGATTATTTGGTGGGCTATGTGCAATAATACCATGTTATTTATTATTGGTGGCTTGTGTGCGAAACCATCCTGTAACCGATATTATTCTGAAGGAATCATAGAGAAGTTTTAACTAAGTGAATTTATGTGTGGTTATGTGATAACTAGTGCAGGGTATGAATGCATGCCAATGTGAACAATGTTTATGATATATGTGAGATGTGGTGAGATTTGAAATGGGAATGAATCATGCTGTATGATTAGTAAGAATGGAAATGAGAAAGTAATGCCTTTTATTATATGAAAAGTGTATGCAAGTTTATAATATGTTATGAGTATGATGTTGCATGGTAATTGTCGTTAATTGTTTACATGCGACTTACTAAGCTTTATGCTTACTCCTTCTCTTTTCCATTTTTCTTATAGTGCCATTCATTTAGCTCGAGGATTAAAGAACATCGGAGGCTTGATCACACTATCAACCTAAACACTTGGTATAGCTAGATTTTCCTTTTTGAGTATGGCATGTATAGGAACTTAGACTCAGTTGAATGTCATATTGTTTTGGCCAAATGTGTTGGCTCATTCAAAGATGAATTCTTTTGTATAAGGCCATAGTTGATAGCTCTTTCTTATTAATCTATGAAATGATGAGGTTATTCATGAATGTGCAAGTTGCATGGTTGATTTACTTGGTTTAATTATGTATGAGTGAGTTGATGATTTGATGTGGTTTATGTTTGTATGAGTTGGGGTGGCAGAAAGTGCTTGGCAAATAGCCTTGTTCTTGTCCACACGGGTAGGCACACGGGCGTGTGTCTAGGCCGTATGTGACACATGGTTTGCCCCACGGGTATGTGGTTTGGCCGTGTGTCCCTCCTGCATGCTAAGTTGGCAAGTCAGTATGCCTAGTAGTAACCACACGGCTGAGACATGGCCATGTGTCTCCACCGTGTGGAGACACAACTATGGGACATGGGCGTGTGCCCAGGCCATGTGAAGCCTGCACCTGAATTAGGAATTTAATTCGTCACACGTTCTAAGGACACGGGCGTGTGCCTTGGCCGTGTGACATTTATGGGGTGATGACGTCAAAAACAGAATGTCAAGGTTTTTACACACGGGCTAAGACACAGACGTGTCATGGCCGTGTGAGGGACACGGGCCATAGACACGGGCGTGTGTCAAGTCGTGTGAAAACCCCTGTAGGTTTGAAATAAGAAATAAATCTACACGGGTGTGGAACTCGGGCATGTGACATGCCACACTGGTGTGTGGACTGTTTGATGAAAATTTTTTCTAAGTCATTCTAGAGATCTTCTAAAGAGTTCGATTTAATCCCAAACCATTCCTAAAGTGTGTTTTAGGCCTCATAGGCTTGTGTAAGGGGTGATATGAAGGTTCATGAAAAGTTTTTAAATTTGAGTGGAAAAATCATGTCTCGGGTTGTATAGTTGTTTGCGTATGAGTCTAGTAATGCCTCATACCCTATTTCGGCATTGAATACGGGTAAGGGGTGTTACGCACATGGCCGTGTCCTAGCCCGTGTCTGACCCCGTGTACTCTCTGACTTGGGTCACACGGCTAACACACATACCCGTGTGCCCTACAATTGGCCATACATGCCTGTGTGCCAGGCTGTGTGCTAGGCCATGTCAAACCTGTAAGGTATACTGACTTATGCTACACGGCCAAGTCACACGCTCGTGTGGACAAAAATAGGCTATTTTCCAAGCCATTTTGCCACCCAAATTTAGGTACACCTACACCTCTCAGATAGCACACAATATAGCATCAAAAGGCTTATATTTGAATTCCAATCAAGCATGATTTATACCAATTCCAACACCAACCAATGCAAAACATAAATACCACATATTGCCATCTAATTTCATGCCGATCCTTGTCTTCTCAAAACATTAAAATGACCATTTACAATTATACATTATTATGCTCAATTCCACAAACATACCAATTCGCAAACCATCACCTATTGGCATTCAAAATTACCTATTATCAATGAGCATCATGAATCCACCTCAATCACACAACATAGGTCAATTACCAAACCTAAAACAAAACCATTAACACATTTATAAACACATCTGAATCAACCAAAATATGCCAACTTCCTTGGCTATATACAAACCAAACATAGATATTTATAAGCCAACTCAAATGGCTACATCATTTACCAAAATTGACTCAAAGTCCCTATACATGCCATATGACCCAAAACATAGTTACAAAAGTACCAAAGTGTTGGATAGTGTGATGAAGTCTCTGACGATCCCCGAATCCGAGCTAGCTTTGAAATCTCTATAAAACATAGAAAAGCAACAAAGTAAGCTATATAGCTTAGTAAGCTCGTATGTTAACAAGGAGCATATAACACTATTCATTAATCATTCAAATAATTGAAAGCAATATACAACAATTTTATTAAATCACAAAGCTATCAATGATCACTCACATAACTTACCAAGGAACTTATTAATTCCATAGTTTCAATACTCAATTCATTTCCGTACGTACCTATACCATCTTGTACCAATCTCTTACTCAACCACATCTTTCATTTACCCCGTTGAACCATTTGGAATAGGAGTCGGATACTCAAGGGTCTCACGCGATAAGTACCTATACCATGGCCCGAAGCCAAATCAATGTATCTTATATCCAAACTTCTGATATCATGGCCCAAAGCCAAATCAGCCGAAATGCATGGCCTGAAGCCAAATGGCCCACACGCTCGTGTGGCCCATTTAGCCCAAATCTAGCCACAGATATGAGATTCACATAGTTTGGTTCACTATCTACTACACAATTATACAATTTATTCATATGGGCCCACTTCGGCCCATCGTGGACCAAGCAGCCTCAACCTATAAGAATACTCATGGTGGCCTTGACTATCGCGTCAAAGCTCCCACATGTGCGCTCGCACGCTCGTGTGGCTACCATTTCTGTGTGGCCGGCATTCATTTCGGCATTTACCGCTCTACAGCTAGAGTAGGGCAAAATACACACCTGATAAGAGTCTGAAGCTAATCCGCGCTCCGAATGCTCCTATGCCCAAACGCCCACCAAGGTATGCTTCCTCTCCTCCTAGACAGCTCTATATATAGCCAGCTTCTCACCTTCCCTTTTGCTAGCTTTCCGATGTGGGATCCCCCCTTCAGTAGAGTTTAAATCCAACACAAACTTTAGCCGTCCAATCCGTAAAATAAATACTCCCTTGCTTGTCATGAGATTCGAACCCAGGCTCCCATATAGCATAATCCACGCCGCTAGCCACTTTACCAACTAGCTCCTTGTTGTCTTAAAACATGCGCAACTAAATATAAATCTATGGGCCAAAGTCCAAGTTCACTTAAAAAAAATCAAAATGAAATGCCAGCGCCAAGGCTTCAACCTTGGACCCCTTGCTTCCTTGTGTGGCGTCACCTCCTTGTCTCTTATGTGGCACCATTTGGCACTAGACCACAACCCATTTTGTGCCATTTTCCTCCACATTTTATCCTTAAAGCCTACCTACCAAGTTCCAGGGTTTTATTCACCTAAAACCAAAATTTTCCTAAAGCCCAAGATTGATCCCAGGACTTCATAGAAGCCCCCTAACCTTTTAAAATCACTCACCTAATAGGTCCAACTTGCATTAAAACCATTCTCTTGTTCTCAAAAATTTTAAACGTTTCCACGTCCAAGGCCCAATGGGCCCAATCCTACTAGGCCCAAATTCGGGTCGTTACACTCTAAGATTTTTTCGCAAAATTAAAAAAATTTCCAAGTTGCAAGACTCACACGCCCTGTGGTCTGAGGGACACGCTTGTGTGACCCTAGGACACACCCGTGCTACAGGTCGTGTTTGACTCCGTGTAACTCTCTGACTTGTGCAACGTCCATGCCACACGCCCGTGTGCTAGGCCGTGTGGTTAATTAAATTCTTTCAAAATTAGGTGTAGGTTTCACACGGCCAAGACACACGCCTGTGCTCTAGACTATGTGCCACACACGGCTGAGACACACTCCCGTGACTTTGCCTGTGTGCTCAATTCTGAGCATTTTGTTTCTCAAATTTAAGGTGCAGGGGACACAGGGCCTAACCATACGCACATATACCAGGCCATGTATCACACACGGTCTAGACACACGCCCGTGTGTCTACCCGTGTGGACAAAGTAAAGCCATTTCTAGCTTCATTTCTCAGCCAAAATCACACCATTGACCTACACTTAAAACTTACATCCAAATACCAACCATTTCAAGAATTCAAATTAAGCAAATTCCATCATTCAACATGGCTTACCATTACATGCATACATGTTTACCATCTTACCTTGGTTCAATCCATATGTTAGACATAATTTGATTAACTACTTAACATATATGTAGCTACCATAATGTAACATTATAAGTATATCAAAACAACTATTACTAGTCATTCCAATGGCTAGATTACAAACATCATTATCAAGCCACTAATTGTAACACCCAAACCCGACCTAGATGTTACGAACAAATCTGACATGTCACATCGAAGTGTTTTTTGAAATCAGGCTTGATGAAAGAAAAAAAATCGTTTTCAAATGATTGCCATGTTTATAACTGTTGGTTTCTTAGTTGGTTAAAAACCCGCGGAAACTACTCTAATTAATGTCATTTTGAAATCTAAAAATGTGTGTTTGTCTTTTAAAACAGTCATTATTTTTGAAAACTTATTTATATCCGTTTGGCAATTTCAAAATAAGAAATTAAACCCAATTAAAAGAAATTGAAAACACCAGAGGCCTTATTACATAAATATCAACCCAATATAAAAGATTAAATAACTGGGTCTAAAATATAATATTAACGAACGTGTGGCCACCTTCGAGTCCCTCACAGCTCCAAATCATCTAAGGCTGGGGATTACCTATACAGTTAAAAGAAAAGGGTGAGTTATGAGAAATCAGTGTGTAATCCCCTATCATGCAGTAACAGTCTGGGCCTGAGCCCTATTCAGTACAGTACAATGTGGGCCTTAACCCATTACAGTAATCAATGTGGGCCTAAGCCCAATACAGTATCAATATGATGCACATATGTAACCCACCCCAATCTAACCAAAACACCACCCGTACCAACCAACACACCATGTGGGGATAAAATCGACCCACCCAACCAACACACCAATATTGTAGTATAGCTGCCAGTAGGGGTGAGCAAAATCCAATTCAATTCGAAAAACTCGATAAAAATTTCAAATTTTGAATTAAATAGTTCGACTTATTTGAATTAATCAAGTTATTCGGATCAACTCGAATAAAAAATTAAGTTTTTCGGTTTAACTCGAATATGAATTACACAATTCGAGTTATCCGAAAATCTGAATAAGAAAAGATAAAACTACGTCGTTTTGATAAATTTTTACTTTTTTAGAAGTTAAAATTCAAAATAATTAAGTTAAAAGGCAAAAATATGTCGTTTTGATAAATGTTTACCTATTAAGTTAAGAGGCAAAATCATTATATTGTTCATGTAGTTAAATAATCTTGTACTTCGTCTACTAGTTAAATAATCGGTCCATCTAATCGTAACATTAAGTATAAATAATAGGATCCGTTAACTCGACTCGATTTGACTCGAAATTTTTTGACTCGATTCGATTCGATTCGAAAAAAATTCATATTGAGTTTGGTTGCTAAAATAGGATTTGTTAACTCGACTAACTCGAAAATTTTTGACTCGATTCGACTCGACTCGATCGAATACTCACCTCTAGCTGCCAGTAATTACAGTATATGTGGCAAAGCCACCAGTAACAGTAACGCAGCAAGGCTACCAGTAGCAGTATATGTGGCAGAGCCACCAATACAGTATACTTCCTCCATAACGGTATCCCACCCCTATGCAGTATGTCATGTCATAAATCATACATATATGCAGAATGTCATACTCAGTAACAAACATATACAAATCATGAACACATCAGTCATTTTACTCTTTAGGGGCATTTCAGTCATTTTGTAACCTTCTCGAAGGTCTACAGTCGCCTTGAGTGACACAGATAACGTATATGGTCAAAACGATGTAAATGGGCCCAAAGCCCAATATTCAGCCCAAGTGGTCCCATACGCTCGTGTGGCCCATTCAGCCTAATTTCAGTCACGGCTATGCAAACGATATAGCCCAGTCCAGTATTTTCCACTTATAGAGGATTTATTCCGTGTGGGGCCCACGAGCCCATTAGGCCCACACGTCCCATTTCAGCCAAACGAGGCCCATAATGACCCAAGAGCACGAGGACGCTCGTGGTGGCCTCTACAGTCTATTGCCCATGATTGTGGGCTCGGTTTACCACACGAGCGATCGCACGCTCGTGAGGCCTTAAATGCCGAAGTTTTGGCTTTTCGGCTTTTGCCGACTCACAGAAACGATAGTGTGATTACACACCTGTTTAATGAGACACACGAAGAATTCCACGTGTACCGAACTTACACTCAATAGGACCTTCAGTTAATTAACTGAAGATTCAAGTTAACCACTTCTTCACTTTTAGCCCAAAAATACACCACCTTACCTTGATTGAATGAAGGTAGCTTAATCCTCTAAGATCGCTAACCCAAAATTGATCACATGCCTTGCTGAGAATTTGAATTATAAACAGATCTTGTTAGATAGGATCAACTACTATCTCATCAACATAAAGACAACATTCAGCTTAACCTCAGAAAATCATATACCTTAATTGGATACTTGAGGAAAAAGGCTGTGGTTGCTTCGAAACCACTTGTACACAACCACTACTTGAGGAAGCCCTAGAAATAAGGAATGAATCATAAATCGGTACCCAAATATAAAAGGGAAAACATTCGCATTAGATGAATGAAAGGTACCATAACTTAAATCCTTACCGTTTGTCAGGAAATCTTATGAAGACCGAAATAGCAAAGCAATAGTAGAAGAGAAGAGTACTCGGCCAATCCCCTAATAGCAGAGTAACCGAAAATGGCTAGCCAAAAAGGTGAAGGGTATTCGGCCTAAACAATATGAGTATACCGGAAGAAAACAGAAAAAGGGAATGAAGCAAAAAGATGAAGAGAGAATTCGGCTAGAAAAGAAACCAAGAGAAAATCAAATAGAGAAGGAGAGATGAAGCTATATTCGGTCAAAGAAGAGGGTGAAAGCAACAAGAAATTCTACAAAGGCTTAATTGAATAGTAAAAGGAAAGAAAAGCTGAGAAAGAGGACAACTCAACTAGGTTGTGAAGAGGAAGAGTCGGCACTAGAATGGACAGAACAAAACTCGAAAGGAGGAATGCTCGAAATGCACTATTTGGCTACTCGAAAAGGGAAAAGAAAGAAAACGTGATAAAGGTTGCCAAAAGTCACAATTCGGCACACCCAAAAACTACACAAAAATGCCCAAAATCGAACAAAGAGTAGAGAAAAGCACTTAGAAACCCCCTAGCCAAATTTGCATGCCCAATACTCCTTGTTCGGCTACACCACACCAACTTTTGAATTTCCTTGATTTTCTCCTCCTAAAGCTCCTCCATAACCTTACCAACATTACCATATCCCTTGATCTCGTCCCTTGACTAATTCCACAACCACCTCAATAGAGTTTCAGTCAAACTCTACCTCTAACACCACAAGGATATAAAATAAATACTCCTTTGCATGCCAAGGGATTCGAACCCAAGCTCTCACATCATCCATTTCACGCCACTTGCCACTAAAACACAAGCTCCTCTTGTGTCATAACACAAGCATTATTACTAATAAGGCCTAAGTGCCAGTGTCCAAGTTCATTTAAGAGAAAACTAAAAATTTTGTAAGAGCCAAGACTTGAACCGAGGCTTCTCACACACCTCCATACACACCCAAATCACTTAGCCATTCAAGCAAACAAGCAATTTATGTCAAAACATGCAAAATTACAGACCCTATATTTTTGGGGCATTACACTAATGGCCAAGTTGTCCTATGCATGCCATTATACCAAAATGATTTAACTATATATACCCAAAATAAGCTAGTGGATAGTGTGATGATGCTCCAATGATCTCCAACCTTCGCAAGCTTCCGAGCACTATAAAACAGGGGAAAATAAAATAGAGTAAGCATTACATGCTTAGTAAGTTCATATAACAAAAAACTAAACTTACCGATCCTGTTTATTAAATGTAAGCATACAATAACATGTTTCCCATCAACTTGGCACAATTGTCTAAAAACAACATTCAATCAAACATGTTAGTCACAAAATTTTCATATACATCAAATAAACATAGATGAGCTCATCATACTATTTTCCTTCAAGACATCATTCATTTCATTCCATAATTCTCTTATCATGCCAAGAGTTTTGTCCGTTGAATCATTGAAATTTCGATGGATGCTCAAGTGGTACACTCGAGGTGTACGATTCAATAACCCGTCAATTCTTTTTCAAGAGTATCCATTAGGGCACTTAACCAAGGAACACACTTTCAAGCCACATATCGTATAACATGATTATCAGTCCAGGCTAAATCCTTCATTTAACATATGCTCAGAAGAGCTCAATTAGGATTACCAGTTCAGGCTAAATCCTAATTGTAACGTATACTCGAGAGGTATTATATCAGGATTACCCATCCGGGCTAAATCCTTTCTATAAGGAGGTCAATAGGATTACTCGTCTGAGCTAAATCTGTCAGCAACAAATGCAGGACCTCATGCATTTCGGGAAAGCACATATATTCATTGGAATTCAATATTCAAACGAAACTTAATCCCTTTTTCACCATTTTAAGCATGCATTCAATTTTTTCATTATAGTAATCAACTAATTCACATCAATATAAGTCACATTACATACAAACAAAACATTCAATTAACCATACACACATGCTCGATTAAGTTACACGATCTTACCTTGACACTTGTTCGCGTATAAAATCTACTAATTCGAAACATTTTCCATTCCTCGGTCTAACCTCGAATTTGTGTTGTCTGGATCTATATAAATAACTTTAATCATCAATTCCACACATTTCTTATTCATTTCGACTCAATTTATGTCCTAGGCAAAATTACCATTTTGCCCCTAACTTTTCCAAAAATTCCAATTTCGTCCCTAGGCTCGGAAAATAAAATTTGTGCAATTTACTCCCTATTCCAAGTCTAACTAAAATTTCAATATAGAATTTAAAGCACATATTTTCTATAAATTTTAGAATTTTTCATCAATTTTCACAACTTTACATTTTAGTCCCTAAATCATGTTTTCATCAAAAATCACTTTGTAAAAGTTGTTTATCTATCAACAACCATTCATTTTCTACCATAAATTTCAAATTTTCATCATACTCATCCATGACCCATTTTCCATACTTTGATAACTTTTCAAATTGATCCCCAAAATAGATAGATTAGGCTATCCTGGTTTAAAAAAAATCAAAATTACTAAAAACGGGACAAGGAAACTTACCCAATTAAGCCATGAAAGTTTCTTCTCTCTCTCCTAGGGTTTCCATGTGTTTTAGGTAGAATATGACATAAAAATAAGATGATATCTTTTATCATCTTTTAATTAATTTAATTATTTCCAATTTCCAATTTAGTCCTTGCCCTTTTTCAAAATTTCCATGGATGCGTCACCAAAATATCTACATACTTTTCTTTAATGGTCTAATTACCATATAAGGACCTCAAGTTTTGAATTCCATAGCTATTTAATCCTTATAGCTACAGGAATTCAACTTTTGCATTTTATGTGATTTAGTCCTTCTCGTAATTAAGCACATAATCAATAAAATTTTCTTATCAGAATTCTCACATGTCATTTCTAACATATTACGGACCATGTAAGAAAATAAAAATAAATTTTATTTTCGGATCGGATTTGTGGTCCTGAAACCACTGTTCCGATTTCACTGAAAAATAGGCTGTTACAGAACTTACCTTCCCTTGAAGCAATAAAAATGGTTAGAGGCTTCTCCAAGGCCTTTAATCCATCATCTTTTCCTTTTCTTTGCTAGAACCACCTCTAGCAACTTCTTTCTCTTCAATTTCATACAAAACAATAATTTTCCTGAATTTTCAAAATGTTACAATATAGCACTAAATAGTCATATTAATGGCTCAACAACTCATTTTAAAGCTTCTAATGTAATGAGATGATAAAGTGCTAAGAAACCATGAATCCTTAACAAAACTCTTCCTTGTCTCTCAAGCTCAACATTCGCATGCTAAAATCCAAACACTAGATGTGTGGGTGATGGGTTTGGTGGAGAATCTTAGCTCTTTTATGGTTTATAAAGGATGACTTTACAAGGGAGCGAACTATAATGGTGGAAGGTTGAAGTAAAAATGAGTGAAGAGTGAGAATTTTTGAAGAAAAAAGTCCATTCTTTCTCTTTGTTATAGCTGGTTGTAGTGTGCTGGTTCGGGGGGTTTATTTCCCTTTTTTGTGTTTTATAATATTTAAAATACAAGCCTTGGTCAAATGGTCAAAAGCTAGTAAGTGGAAGTGGTAAAAATGTAATTATTTCATGTTCAATTGTTACAAAAAACATATAACCACACATTAATATAAAAATTAATATTTAATCATATTTTGATCTAGAATGACCAAAATGCCCTCGAAAGCAAAATTATCATTTTACCACACAACTCGTATTTTTACCTGATTGGGCCTGAAGCTTTAAAAAGGTTTCAATATGCATTCTAATGACTTCCCAAACATGAAATTAATTAAATATATTAAAAATACTTTTTATCGGATATATGGATAAAATTATTAGAACCATTCCATACAAAGCATCAAAAAATTTAGGGCTTTACCTAGTCATGTTTATGTCTCTATATTTTAGGAGTTATTCGCTCTGATACCCAAGATAAGGTATCTCTCCAATTAGAACTAATAGATATCATATTATTCTTTCAATCAATTTGCTCAATTCCGTTCAAATTACGGATGTATTTAGATTATCTACTAATATAAGTTATCTCCTTGCATTGCGATTTGACTACATAAAGTTGCTTAATATTAGTTAAAGATTAGATAATCAATGAGCCACTATTTCTTTGTGTGCGAAAATCATTGAAGACGGTTAGCCTGAAAAGTGGGAGAGTTTGGGAAAAAATATAGGCACGAAAAATGGGCTTGGGCAAAAAATAAGGGTTGTTTGGAAAATGGGTTGAGCCTCAAGTAAGGGTTTATTTGCCCGTGTAACACCCGTAGCCCATATCCATCACCAGATTAGTGGTACAGAGCATTACCGGAAGTTTGCATATCACAATGAACAAATATTCAACATATTCAAATAATAACATAAATCATAGCAAAATTATGTAAACTCAAACATATAATCCCTTATACGAGCCCTTAAGGCCCAAAAATCACCTCATAAACGAATCAGGGACTAAATCAGAAACATATAATTTTTTTAGAAAAAGATGCAAATTTTCAAACTGTAGGGGTTACACAGTCGTGTGACTCACACGGTTGAGACACATGCCCGTGTCTCAGGTCGTGTGGGCATTCAATGTAGGGACACACTATCGTGTCCCAGCCTGTGTCCATGCCTGTGTAACTCTTTAACTTTGGTTCACACGGCCAAGCCACACACCCGAGTGCCAGGTCGTGTAACTCTCGAAATGCAACCTATAAAAACCTACAGGGAACACATGGTGTAACACCCCATACCCGAGTCTGAAGCTGGGACTGGATACAAGACATTACCATACATGAAACATGCTTAAACATGTACTTACGGGCTATAAAATTTTGTTTTGATTTAGGAATTTTCTTTCTTAGTCATAACGTGCATTTCATGGGCCTACGAGGCCTTAAACTCACATCCGGAAACTTTTACGAACCTAGAAAACTTTTTCATCAAAACAGGGGTCACACGCCCATGTGAAATTAGACACGCTCGTGGGGTCAGGTCGTGTGGGCACACACGCCCGTGTCCCTACCCCATGTAAAATAACTTGGATATTCTGTTTGGGTCACACGACCTAGGAACACGCCCGTGTTCTTTACCCGTGGTGAACACTGACCATCTCATACGGCCTAGGCACACGCCTGTGTGACTAGCCCATGGTCTATTCTGACTTAAAACACTAACATGCAGGGGACACACGGTCTATTAACACCCCTATGTGGGCTGTCCGTGTATCACACACGGCCTAGTCACACGCCCGTGTGACTATCCATGTGGACACTTAAAGGCTATTTTCCAAGCCATTTGCCACCCTGAAATCAAGATCATTCATATACCCAATTCAACAACTCAATTCTTCATCAAAACATGAACAAGAATGCGTAATTCATCAGCATTGATATATAAAAACTTAATAAAATATTGACCAAACTCCTTTAGCCATATACAAAAAGAATAATAACTTAGTAGCCAACGCTATGGCTCTTCTTCAGACAAAACTCAAAATGAAATGATTTCTATACATGCCATACTTATTATAAACAACTTGGCTATACCCAAAATAGAGGTTAATAGTGTGTTCCGAGCTCCGACGTCAATGATCCACAAGTTAGCTTGGCGGGACTACAAGGAAAGAAAGAAATAAAGAAGTAAGCATTTAGCTTAGTAAGTTTGCATGTAATACATATAGCATTATAATTGCTAAATATAACTAATCCATCATAAACAATAGTATCCCAAATCTCAAGTGCTTAAGCTTACTTACTCTTACTTATTCATAATCATTTCATGGTACGTACTCGTCTCATGATTGTAATGTAAACAAGATACCTTAATCACTTAATCATAAAGATTAGTATACTTTGCTATTGTAAACATAAATTCTAACTTTATCTTTCTTAACTTGAATAATACTCTTATCTACTTTGACTTGACAATAACATTACATACTTAACTTTCTTGTTACTTCATTCCTTCTTTACTCATTTTCTCGACGAATTAACCGGAATAACCGAGGATACTCAATCTAACATGTATCTCAATACCAATGCCATATCCTAGATGTGGTCTTACATGGGATCTCTTAACTTGGTGTTGATGCCATTTCTTCACATGGGCTTATGCGAAATCTTCCGTGTGTGTTTCCTTGGAAACTTACCATTGCCATGTCTTGACATGGTCTTACGTGGTATCCTTATCTCATGAACTTGTCAATGGCATGTCTTGACATAGACTTACATTATATCTTCTCTTTAGAGACTCACCAATGCCATGCCTTGGCTTGGACTTATATGGGTCTTTGCCCCATAATAACTTTTCAATGCCAAGACTTATCTTGGACTTACATGATCTCTTTACTTGGGAACTCACCAATGCCATGCCTTGGCTTGGACTTACATGGAATCTTTATCTCATGGTAACATTTCAATGCCAAGACTTGTCTTGGGCTTACATGATTCCCTTGCTTTATTGCCGATGCCATATCTTGACATGGTCTTATACGAGCTTTCTTGTCTCATGATATGATTAAGTATCCTCAGTAATCCAACTTCATTCGGGACTTTCATAAACTTAATTTCCTTAATGTCCTTGTTTAAACATATTTAAACAACTTCATGGAAATATTGTACAATAACAACATATATAAGTAATTCAATGAAAATATTCATGGAACTTAAAAATCATACAAACTTACCTCGGTATACAAAATGTATAAAGATAGTCAATTTAGTCCATGACTTTGTTCTTGCCTCGATTTCAATCCGGGCTTCATTTTTCTTGATCTATAATAATAATCTAACCCATTTAATACTCACATTGACTAAATTGACTCATAACTCATACTTTGGAAAAATTACCATTTTGCCCCTAAACTTTCTCATATTTACACTTTTGCCCCTATGCTCGTAAAGTGATTTTCATTCAACTTTCTTGTATTTCATGCTTGGCTGATTCATTTTCTCAACTATAGCAATATCAAATTCTCAATATTTCACTCATGTATGACCAAATTTTATGACTTTTACAATTTAGTCCTTACATGCATTTTTCATGAAACTCACTTAGAAAAATATGTTTATTCCACATCAAGCTTTCATACTCTTCCTTAAAACATCAAAATACATGCATATCATACATGGGTATATTTTTGAACATGAATCCTAGCTAACATATAGCTAAAAATAGCTAATTCAAGTTACGAGGACTTCAAAAATACGAAAAATATTAAAAACGGGGCTAGGATGCACTTACTATGAGCTTGAAAATTTGAACAAACCCTAGCTATGGAGTTCTTCAAAATTTCGGCACTAAGGGGAAGAAGATGAACATAATTTTTGATTTCCTTTCCCTTTTTAATCATTTATTTGACAAATGACCAAAATGCCCCTTTTTGCTAAACTTTCAAATTTTACTAACTCATGCCCATTTTTGTCCAAAAATTATAAATTGGGAAAATTGCTATTTAAGGACCTATAATTAATAATCCAAAGCTATTTCATACTAAAAGCTTCTAGAATCTCATATTTTGCAACTTTTGCAATGTAGTCCTAATGAACAATTCAATCATAATTCAATAAAATTACTTCATGAAACTTTCACATAACCATACAAACATCTCATAGACCTTAAAACTCATATTTCTACTTTGGATTTGTGTTCTCGCACCACTTTTTCGACTAAGCCCTAAATCGGGCTGTTGCAAATCTCCCCCTTAAGGATTTTCATCCTCGAAAATCTTACCAGCAAAAAGGTTTGGGTACTGGTTTCTCATGGTTTCTTCTGGTTCCCATGTAGCTTCTTCAATTCCATGCTTTTGCCGCAATACTTTAACAAGGGCGATACTCTTATTTCTTAGCTGCTTGACTTTCCGAGCTAAAATCTTAATTGGTTCTTCACTATAAGTTATGTCGGGTTGAATCTCTACTTCTGTTGGTGTAATTACATGCGAAGGGTCTGATCTAAGAATCTTTCTCCATGGCAACACTTTCAAGAAAACTCTATCACCAACTTGATACTCTATCTCTTTTCTCTTCAAATCTGAGTAAGATTTATGTCTGTCAGAAGCAACCTTTAAACACTCCCGAATCACTTTTACCTTCTCTTTTATTTCTTTAACCAAATCAACCCCGTGAATCTGGTTTTCCTTGAGTTCAGTCCAATATAAAGGCGTTCGGCATTTACGCCCATATAAGGCCTCATAAGGCGCCATCTTTAAGCTTGACTAAAAACTATTATTGTAGGCAAATTCTACTAATGGTAGGAACTTTTCCCAACTACCTTGAAATTCGAGAACACAACATCAAAGCATATCCTCAAGTACTTGTATTAACCTTTCCGACTGACCGTCGGTTTGGGGATGAAAAGCTGTACTAAAACTCAACTTTGTACCCAAGGCCTCTTGTAACCTCTTCCAAAATCTGGATGTGAACCTCGGATCTCTATCTGATATGATTGACAATGGAACTTCGTGAAGCCTCACTATTTCTGAAACATACAAGTTTTCCAACTTGTCGAGTGAGTAATCAACTCGTATTGGTATGAAATGGGCTGATTTTGTGAGTCTATCGACCACAACCCATACAGCATCTTTCTTGCTTGGTGCCAACGGCAAACCTGTTACAAAGTCCATAGTGACACGGTCCCATTTCCACTCTGGAACCATAATAGGTTGGAGTAAACCCAAAGGTACTTGGTGTTCAGCCTTTACTTGCTGACAAATTAAGCATCTTGAAACAAACTCAGAAACATCCTTCTTCATGTTCGGCCACCAATACCTTTACTTCAAGTCATTATACATCTTGGTACTACTCAGATGTATAGATAAACATCCGTTATGTGCCTCATACAAAATCCTCCGAATAAGCTCTTCATTCCTCGGTAGACAAATTCTATCTCTGAACATTAAACACCCATCGGAATTAATCTGTAAGCCTGACTCAACACTCGACTCGCACTGATCTTTCTTGGCTTGTAATTCCCTATCATCTTTTTGAGCCACACAGATCTCTTGAAGGAACATTGGTCTAGCTTTCAACTCAGCTTGAATAGAACCATCATCAGATAAAGTCATTCGTGAATTCAATGCCCTTAATGCAAATAGGGATTTTCTACTCAAAGCATCAGCGACCACGTTCGCCTTTCCCGAATGGTAATCAATAACCAACTCATAATCTTTTATCAACTCTGACCATCTTCGTTGTCTCAAATTTAACTGCTTTTGTGTCATCAAATACTTCAAACTTTTGTGATCGGTGAAAATCCAACATTTTTCACCATATAAATGGTGTCTCCAAATCTTCAGTGCAAAAATAATAGTAGCCAACTCTATATCATGCATCGGATAGTTCTTCTCATGTGGCTTTAGCTGTCTAGAAGAATATGTTATTACTTTGCCTTCTTGCATAAGTACACAGCCTAATCCATTTAAGGATGCATCGCTGTAGATCACAAATTCTTTCCCCGACTCAGATTGTACTAAAACTGAAGCCTCTGTCAACAATGCTTTCAGTTTCTCAAAACTTTGTTGGCATTTTCTGACCACTCAAACTTCACATTTTTCTGTAACAATTTCGTCATCAGGGTTGCAATCATGGAAAACCCCTTGACGAATCGTCTATAATAGCCAGCTAGGCCTAGAAAACTTCTAACCTCAGATATATTCTTCGGCAGTTTCCAGTCAACAATAGCTGAAATCTTACTTGGGTCAACTCGGACTCCGTCTCCTGAGACAATGTGTCCCAGAAATCCAACTTCCTTGAGCCAAAACTCACTTTTGTTGAACTTGGCATACAACTGATTTTCTCGTAGAGTTTGTAAAACTGTCCGTAGATGCTTGGCATGCTCCATCTCATCTCGTGAATAAATCAATATGTCGTTAATAAAAACGACCACAAACTTATCGAGGTATGGTCTAAAGATGCGATTCATAAGATCCATGAACACCGCAAGTGCATTGGTCAAACCAAAGGGCATGACTAAATATTCGTAATGCCCATACCTCATTTGAAAAGCAGTCTTCGACACATCTAAGTCTTTTACTCTCAACTGGTAGTATCCTGACCTCAAGTCTATCTTGGAGAACACAGTGGCTCCTTTTAATTGATCGAAAAAATCATCGATCCTTGGCAATGGATACTTGTTCTTCACTGTCACTTTATTAAGCTGCCGGTAATCTATGCACAATCTCATGGTGCCATCTTTTTTTCACAAATAAAACCGGAGCACCCCATGGAGAAGAACTTGGTCTAGCAAAACCTTTGTCTATCAACTCTTGCAACTGTGCCTTTAATTCCTTCAACTCCTTTGGAGCCATTCTGTAAGGAGTAATAGATATCGGTACAGTACTAGGAGCTAGCTCAATGCTAAACTCAACCTCTCTTACCGGAGGTAGTCCTGACAGTTCCTCGGGAAAAACATCCAAGTACTCACATACTATCGGTACTGATTCAATCTTTGACTCTGCCTCTTTGGCATTCATCACAAACGCAAGATATGCTTCGTACCCTTTTCTTACATACCTCTGAGCCGACAATTGAGATATCATTATCGGTGATCTATCTTGTTCATCTGATTCAACATGAAGGTTGTCTCCATTTTCACATCTCAACTCAATATTTTTCTTTCCACAGTTGACGACCACATCATGAGTGGTTAACCAATCCATATCAAGAATAATATTGAATTCATCAAATGGTAATAACATAAGATTGACCTTAAAGCAATGACCTCTAATCATTAATGGACAATCTTTGCATATCTTATCAACTAGTACACTTTTTTCTAATGGATTGGACACCTTTATCACAAACTCTTTGGACTCTATGGGCATACTCATAATAGACACTAATTTCATGCAAATATAAGAGTAGGTAGATCCGGGATCAATTAAAGCAATAACTTTAGTATCATAAAGAGAAAAGGTACCCATAATAACATCAGGAAAAGATGCCTCTTCACGAGCACGAATGGCATAAGTCCTTGCAGGCGCCCTACCCTCGGGTCTCGCAGCCTGCTCTCTAGGGTTACCCTTACCACTTGCTTCACTTCCCGGGTTTCTCTGAGGTCTTCCTCTGACCATGCTCTGGGATTTTGTATTCTGAGTCTTCTCTTCTTTCATCATCTCAAGTCAATCTTTTATAAAGTGATCTTTGGAACCACACTTGAAGCAAGCATTTTCATGTGCTCGGCATTCACTAGGGTGACGTCTACCGCATTGTGGGCATTCCGGTCTATTAGATCGAATGTTCCCAACACTAGCGACTGAGATAGTCTGATCTTTATTCCCCAAATACTGTTTACCCTTGTTTCCACTCGAAAACTCGGTGGAAGTAGCCGATCGAGTGGAGAAATCTCTTGGCTTTTTGATGAGGACTAAAATGACTTATTCCATTGTCTTTTCTTTGAGTCACGAGTCTCCATTTCAACTTTTCTTTTCTCATTTACTAATTCTTCAGCTTTACAAGCCCGCTGTACTAGCACAACAAATTCTTTCAGTTCTAGGACAGCAACAAACAATTTAATGTCCTCATTTAGTCCATCTTCAAATCTCTTGCTCATGATGGCCTCGGTGGATACACACTCCCGAGCGTATTTGTTGAGTCTTACAAACTCACGCTCATAATCAGTCACTGACATCTTCCCTTGCTTTTGTTCTAGAAATTCCTTTCTTTTCTGATCGATAAACCTTTGACTGATGTACTTTTTCCTGAACTCTTCTTGAAAGAATTCCCAAGTGATCTTTTCCCTTGGTACAACCGGCACAAGAGTGTTCCACCATTGATAAGTAGAATCTCTTAAAAGAGAGACTACGCACTTCATGCACTCCTCAGATGTGCACGACAGCTTATTAAATACCCTAATGATATTTTCAAGCTAGAACTCTGCCTTTTCCGGATCATCATCCTTTCTGGCCCAGAATTCCTCTGCTCCATGTTTCTGAATCCTACCAACCGGGGGTTTGTCTCCTCTTACCACCTCTACTACTTGAGGGGCTACTGGGATAGGCTGAGGAATAGGCGGGGGTGGAGGGGGTTGTGCATTCGAGTTCGTACGAACGAACTCCGTGTACCATGTATTCATCATATGGAGAAAGGCTTCTCTAGCCTCTTCTCCTCCTCTCTGACTCACCGTAGTGGGTCTATTCTCATTCTCGTTAGGCACCGTCCCTTCAGCGGGAGCCAGCGCCCTACTTTCTACATCGCCCGTGTGACTATCCATGTGGACACTTAAAGGCTATTTTCCAAGCCATTTGCCACCCTGAAATCGAGATCATTCATATACCCAATTCAACAACTCAATACTTCATCAAAACATGAACAATAATGCATAATTCATCAACATTGATATATAAAAGCTTAATAAAATATTGACCGAACTCCTTTAGCCATATACAAAAAGAATAATAAATTAATAGCCAATTGTATGGCTCTTCTTAAGACAAAACTCAAAATGAAATGATTCCTATACATGCCATACTTATTATAAACAACTTGGCTATACTCAAAATAGAGGTTGATAGTGTGTTCCGAGCTCCGACGTCAATGATCCACAAGTTAGCTTGGCGGGACTACAAGGAAAGAAAGAAATAAAGAAGTAAGCATTTAGCTTAGTAAATTTGCATGTAATACATATAGCATTATAATTGCTAAATATAACTCATCCATCATAAACAATAGCATCCCAAATCTCAAGTGCTTAAGCTTACTTACTCTTACTTATTCATAATCATTTCATGGTACTTACTTGTCTCATGATTGTTATGTAAACAAGATACCTGAATCACTTAATCATAAAGATTAATATACTTTGCTATTGTAAACATAAATTCTAACTTTATCTTTCTTAACTTGAATAATACTCTTATCCACTTTGACTTGACAATAACTTTATTAACTTTCTTGTTACTTCATTCCTTCTTTACTCATTTGCTCGATGAATTAACCGGAATAATCGGGGATACTAAATCTAACATACATGTATCTCAATGCCAATTCCATATCCTAGATGTGGTCTTACATGGGATCTCTTAACTTGGTGTCGATGCCATGTCTTGACATGGGCTTATACGAAATCTTCCGTGTGTGTTTCCTTGGAAACTTACCATTGCCATGTCTTGACATGGTCTTACGTGGTATCCTTATCTCATGAACTTGTCAACGCCATGTCTTGACATGGACTTACATGATATTTTCTCTTTAGAGACTCACCAATGCCATGCCTTGGCTTGGACTTATATGGATCTTTGCCTCAAAATAACTTTTCAATGACAAGACCTATCTTGGACTTACATGATCTCTTTACTTGGGAACTCACCAATGCCATGCCTTGGCTTGGACTTACATGGAATCTTTATCTCATGGTAACTTTTCAATGCCAAGACTTGTCTTGGGCTTACATGATCCACTTGCTTTATTGCCGATGCCATAACTTGACATGGTCTTATACAGGCTTTCTTGTCTCATGATGTAGATTAAGTATCCTCAGTAATCCAACTTCATTCGAGACTTTCATAAACTTAATTTCCTTAATGTCCTTGTTTAAACATATTTAAACAACTTCATGGAAATATTGTACAATAACAACATATATAAGTAATTCAATGAAAATACTCATGAAACTTAAAAATCATACAAACTTACCTCGGTATACAAAATGTATGAAGATAGTCAATTTAGTCCACGACTTTGTTCTTGCCTCAGTTTCGATTCGGGCTTTGTTTTTCTTGATCTATAATAATAATTTAACTCATTTAATACTCACATTGACAAAATTGACTCATAACTCATACTTTGGAAAAATTATCATTTTGCCCCTAAACTTTCTCATATTTACACTTTTGCCCCTAAGCTCGTAAAGTGATTTTCATTCAACTTTCTTGTATTTCATGCTTGGCTAATTCATTTTCTCAACTATAGCAATATCAAATTCTCAATATTTCACTCATGTATGACCAAATTTTATGACTTTTACAATTTAGTCCTTACATGCATTTTTCATGAAACTCACTTAGAAAAATATGTTTATTCCACATCAAGCTTTCATAATCTTCCTTAAAACATCAAAATACATGCATATCATACATGGGTATATTTTTGAACAGGAATCCTAGCTCAACATATAGCTAAAAATAACTAATTCAAGTTACGAGGACTTCAAAAATACAAAGAATATTAAAAACGGGGCTAGGATGCACTTACTATGAGCTTGAAAATTTGAACAAACCCTAGATATGGAGTTCTTCAAAATTTCGGCACTAAGGGGAAGAAGATGAACATAATTTTTGACTTCTTTTCCTTTTTTAATCATTTATTTGACAAATGACCAAAATGCCCCTTTTTTGCTAAACTTTCAAAATTTACTAACTCATGCCTATTTTTGTCCAAAAATTAGAAATTGGGAAAATTGCTATTGAAGGACCTTTAATTAATAATCCAAAGCTATTTCATACTAAAAGCTTCTAGAATCTCATATTTTGCAACTTTTGCAGTTTAGTCCTAATGAACAATTCAATCATAATTTAATAAAATTACTTCATGAAACTTTTACATAACCATGCAAACATCTCATAAACCTTGAACTCAAATTTCTACTTCAGATTTGTGGTCTTGCACCACTATTCAGACTAAGCCCTAAATCGGGCTGTTACACACGACCGTGTCGCGTGGCCATGTGTCACACACGGCTGAGACACACGCCTGTGTCTTAGGCCGTGTGGATGAAAAATAGGCCATTTCCAAGCCATTTTTCTCACCCAAATCCTAGTTACTTACACCAACCAAATGCACCTATTTTCCTATATTCAAGATACACCTAAAAGATGCATAAACATGCTAGAACATCATGGTACTTAGTCATATAACCAATATGCCTTAAAGGCAACTCAAACACAACAATCAAATTTGACGAAACACTTGCTAAATTTAGCCATAAATCAATCAAACAATTGAACAACGTATATACTACATTTACCATAATGTTCACATGCCATTTTCATACTTTTAACCACCAATATGACCATTCACACAACTTAATCAATACCTTAGCAACTTGGTCATATGCCAACCGCAACCAAAGCTACCAAAACTAGCCATTTAACAATTCAATGCATTATCTCATTCCATACCATACCAACATTTCATAGCATACCTTAATGATCATTATTTCAATTACCATCATTTAAGTACTTAGATGCCAAACTAACAGCCATTAAAATACCATATATACATGAAAACATAACAACTAATTCATCACTTGAAATAGCATATTTATAAGCTAAACATAATGGTTGATTGCATCAAAAAAAGACACCTATACATGTGCTTATTTAACCAATTATCACTTAACTTATTTTCATGCCAAAACATAATATAATTGATACACAACAACCATACCAATTTTGGTTATTTCAAATCATACACTAATTTGACCATATTAACCACAACCAACAAGCTATCAATAGTACCTTAAGTACCTCCAATCCAAGGCAACATTTCATGCCATAAACATCAACCAAAATGACATATATATACCAAACTTATCAATTAAACATTGACATAGTCCACCTATACATGCCATTATAACCACGACCAAAGCATTTAAAATCTACCAATATAATCGATGGATAGTGTGATGGATCTCTGACTAGCTTCCAACTAGATTGAACTTCCGATAATCTAAAAAGTAAGAGAAAGAAAACCATATAAGCAATGAATGCTTAGTAAGCTCATAAAAACCATAAGCATAATATTACATTTCAATAATGAACATTATAGGTTAAATCTAAACCTATACCAATGCCTTAAGATTTACCAAACCATAATTACCAACTCGTAAGTGAGTAAATTCATTTATGTCACATATATTTATAATTCATAACATGAAAGGATTTTATGGGACATAATGTATAACCATCAACCTTTCTATAAAATTATGCACGTCTCAATTTACTTACTTTCCTTTCAGTTCCCAATGCTTATCATAAGCCTCAACAACATTATTATTTCTCAATTTAGTGTATTTATTCATGACATTGATAGATTCATACAAAGCATAAGCAATTTACTATCATATGAATACATTGTTTATCTCATTAGGCCTTTTTATAACATCATAATACACCCAATTACGTACTTACCATATCATTTCCTTTTCTTACCTGTTTCATATGCATAGTACAAGCATAATCATAAACATCAATCATATCCACAAGCTTGGCATAAGCCTAAGCATCCACACCAAACATGTTAGCAAACATGGTATAAATCATAGGTAAAAATAACATATATAGCTATTGATCTCGATATGAACCAGTAGAAATTGTCACCTATCTCAACTTTCATAATTTCCATGTATCAACATAACAAAGAAGTTCATATATGCACATGCCTTAGTTCATGACATTTTCTTACTTTTCCATACTTTCATAACATTGCCAATCAGAACACTTACCGTTCTTTCCCTTTGTATGCTCGTTGAACCACTTAGAATAATATCGCATACACGGGAATCTCACACACTATGTGCTAATATATGGTCAAAACCATTTCTTTCCTTTTCCTTTATATAGATGCTCTCACTCGAGCCATAAATGGGTCTACTCACACAAGCTGTCAGTCGGAACGTAGCTACACGGTGCTGCTCACACAAGCTGTCAAGTAACCGCAACACATGCAGAAAACTCAGCCACCAGTAGGACGTTCAAGACCAGCACCCGAAACACGGTAACCCTAATGACATGTCAATTGTATCCTATATATTCTTAAGGTTCAAATGGGGCTAGATCGTCGTTATACGTCGTTGAATTTTCATTGTTTCTTTACTCGATAAATTGTATAATTAACATATATATATTGATTCATTTTCATTAAAATAATATAATAACATTCAATTTAGTCAACATTATACATAGTACAGTTCATACGAACTTACCTAGCTAAATTGTGGAAATGTCAAAGTATAGAGACATTTTGGTAATTTTCCATTCTCATTGATTTCTCACCCGATCTTGATCTAAATTAATAATTTCATTAAATCTATTAATTTAGACAGTTAAAAAATGTATTTATGTAATTTAGTCATTTTTGACATTTTTACAAAATTACCCCTAAAGTTTTACTTTTATTCAATTTAGTCCCTAAGCCCAAAACATGCAAATTAACCATCTTTACCCAAAATTTATCCTAGCCTAATACTTTTGGCATCTAATACAGCCCATTTATGGAACAATTTCACAACAAATCCTTGTATTTTTATTATTTAGCCAATTTAGTCCCTAATAGATAAATTCATCAAAAATCACTTAATAAAATACTTTTAAATAAAAAATAATATCTCAAATTCATCATTTAACATATAAAATCACAAGTTTCATCAATTGCAACATTAAAAATCTTTAATAGTTTCAAAATTGAAGGTATGGGCTAGCTGGACCTAGTTGCAACGATATCAAAAACATCAAAATTATTAAAAACAAGCAAGATTTACCTCTTAAATGGAAGAGCCCTAGTTGGCCAAACTTGTTTTTCCTTTCAAAATGGTGTTCTCAGTTCTCTTGCATAAGTAAAGAAGATGATAGCTTTTTACATTTTATGGTCTTTTATTTTTCATTAACATAATTACAAATTTACAACATTAACCTTTAAAATACACTTATAATATCACTAACACACGTCCATAATTGTCCATCACATAAATATATGGCATAATTTTCATCTAAGGAAGGTTTAATTACATAATTGGTCCTTCAATTAAATTAAATTCTAACTAAATAAACTTATTTACAATTTAATCCTAAACTAATTAGGACTAAAAGAGCAAATAATCCAAATAATCCAAATGTTAGTAGATTTAATCTTTGACTATGGGTTAATTACCATTTTTCTCCTTTTTGCATTTTAAAATTATAGTGATTAACTTTTGCATCCATTACGATTTAGTCCTTTTTAATTAATTAACTATTGAAACATTAAAAATTTTCAACGAAACTTTAATACCACCTTAAATACACTCTGTAAATGTTTATAAAAATATTTACGGCTCGGTTTATAGAAACGAGGTCCCGATACCTCATTTTTTAAAACCATTTGACCTTAGGGTCTTACCACTTGAACTTAATAAATCGCTTATATAACATAAATTATCAAATCAAAAGCCTTTTAAAACTACATTTGACTCGTAAATATTAAATACTACTATTTACGAATGTACTCATCAAATTTGGTGGCCCCGAAACCACTGTTTCCAACACTATTGAAAAGCAGGCTGTTATAGCATGGGCCTAGCTCAAGCTAAATTTGCAAAAAGAAAAAAATATTATTTTCTTATTGTTTTCTCACTGTTTTGTTGTCATTTCACTATTATGTTGCTACTATTTTGTTGCCATTGTTTGGATATTGTATAACTCTTATTTTATTATTAATTTTTCTACTTTTTTAGAGGCATTTGCTTGTTAAGTTGCACCTATGTTAGTATTATTTAATTATAAATATTTATTAAATTTATTTTTAATTTATTGGGAAACATTTATTTTAATATTTTAGTGTTTTGATGTATTATATATATTTAAAAATATAAAATATAATATAAAAAATTAATACGACCAGGCCAGGCCAAACCTGAGTTTTAACATTTTTATCCGGGTTAGGCTAGAGCTGGTGCTTCAAAATGCTCTTTGATGCTTAAATCTGTACACCGAAGAAAAGAGTTTGATATAAGGTAAACAAGTTAGAGAATAAGAGGTTATACTTGAGGTCAATCCACGTCTTTTAGATGGAATGGTGTTCTCAGTTTTAAAGTTCATGAACACCTTTTTCCTAAGTGAATGACTTTGATTTATGTAAAATCTTCTTTTATTTTAACGAGGGAAAAGTTATGTCTTAGTTTTGCCATGTGTCATAATGATATTAGCCATTTATACTTTGCATCTAAAAGAGTCTGAGCTCATACGAGTTTTTAATTTATTAGAACTTATGTTTTGTGAATTTTTTATAAGGACTTATTTTATAGGTTTGAGCTCATTTTTATAGATAAATATGTAAAAATCTTAAAATTATAATTAAATAACCTTTAATTAATTAAAATATATATTTAAATTTAATTGTGAAATTTAAAAATTAATTATCAATTTATAAAAACTATTAAGTAGGAGGATTACATCCACAAAGCTTGAGTTGTTGTCCATTAGCTCCAAAAAATAAGTCCATTAGCCCAAAAGCAAGATCCGATATATTCGATCCTAAACTAGGCCTATTACAGTTCGACCCGACAGGCCCGACACAGTTGCAGAAAAGAAACACCCTAAACCCTCCTTCCTTGCTAGTGCTAACGAAGTGGCAAAGGTAAAAGCGAGCAAGGCGCACTAGAATCTCTCTTTTTTATCTTCCCCTTCTTTAATGGAATCCTTACGTTCTTCTTATTTGCAAACACCATTTTTTTCCTCCCAATCGACTGTCCTCTCCAACAAATCGGTGTCTCACCCAAGAACCATATCCCCATTGATGCATCGAGCCAAGTCAAGGTTCGAACCATTGCGGTGCACCACGAGTCACTCATCTGAAACAGAAGCAAAACCAAAGGAGACAAAGCTTTGGGGTGGGAGATTCGAAGATAGTGTGACTGATATCGTTGAGAAGTTTACTGAGTCTATCTCGTTTGATAAACAGTTGTATAAGCATGATATTATGGGAAGTAAAGCCCATGCTTCTATGCTTGCTGAACAGGTCCTTTTTTTTTCTCCTCTTGCATTTATTGTTTTTAGAGTGTTTTTAATGAGTTTATGGCTTGTCAGAATTTGGGTAATATTGTACTTTGTTGCATTGCAAAACCCAATTTCTGATAATTTGTCTTGTATAATGGCATTTTGCTAATTTACTCCAGCTAATTCAAATGGATGTGGGTTTTTCTCATTTTTGCTTGCAGGGTTTGATTAGCTTTAGTGATAGGGATAGTATTTTGAAAGGTCTAGATGAAATAGAGAGACGCATTGAAGCTGGTGAATTTGTGTGGAGGACTGACAGGGAAGATGTCCACATGAACATTGAAGCAGCACTGACAGATTTGGTTGGTGAGTCTGCAAAGAAACTCCACACTGCTCGAAGCCGAAATGATCAAGTTTTGACTGATTTCCGCTTGTGGTGTCGTGATGCTATAGACAGGATTATTAGTAGCATTAGACAACTCCAAGTTGCTTTGGTGAAGTTGGCTCTAAAGAATGAGGGTCTCATCATTCCTGGTTATACACATTTACAGAGGGCACAACCTGTTTTACTTCAACATCTTCTTCTAGCATATGTGGAGCAGGTTTGAATCATTTCATTCATAAGCTATTCTAGATCAAACCGAAATCCATGTATGTTATACATATGATTATTATCTAGTGAGCTAGCACTGAGTTTTCGAACTCCAGAAGCAGGGTTAAAAAAACGTCACTTGTCTCGTATATATGTCAAAATAAAGCGGTTGCTTTATTGGTTAATTGGAAAACTTTGTTCTTGAACTTTTAGAACTTAGAAAGAAGCTTATCTGATTAATATTCATGGTGGGCGGCTTACTCCCCTAAAGGTAAATAAAACTAGGAAATAAAGGAACCTGGGTAAACCTACGATTGTGATTATAAATGGTTAGTGGTTATGATCAAGTCAACATAATATCTGAAGTCTTTGAATATTGGAATCCACATGATGTGGTGTACTCATCAACTTATAAACAAATTAATAATTGTTATATCCCTGAGAAGGCCATGTGTTTTTTCTTAAAGAAAAAAAAAAGTTGTTCTTATATATAATAATTGAGAAAAAAATTGCAGATGGTTAATTCTGATTTCTAATATTTTCTTGATGATATGTTTTATTGTTTGCCTCTAGGATCACTAACTGAACCTTTTTGGTTGTAGCTTGACCGTGATGCTGACCGTTTACTAGATTGTAGAGCTAGGTTGAATTTCTGCCCTCTAGGTGCATGTGCACTAGCTGGGACTGGCTTGCCAATTGATAGGTTTATGACTTCTGAAGCTTTGGGATTCACTGCTCCCATGAGGAACAGGTATGTGTGAAAAAGCCATCAGATTTCAGTTTCTGGAATGTCACACATGACCATTGTATGACTTGTAGCATGGAGGGTTGTTACCTTTGCATAGGATTTGGTCGACTTGAGCCTAGATCTCCATCTTGATTATAATGTTTCATTAGATATGGATATAAGCTTCTCTGTTAACATAGTTGCATTTCGCTATTTTTAAACAGTATTGATGCAGTTTCAGATCGAGATTTTGTCCTAGAGTTTCTTTCTGCTAATTCAATCATTGCGGTTCATCTATCTCGGATTGGTGAAGAATGGGTATTGTGGGCTTCGGAGGAGTTTGGATTCATCACACCAAGTGATTCTGTTTCCACTGGAAGTAGCATAATGCCTCAAAAGAAAAATCCAGATCCAATGGAACTTGTTCGAGGAAAGTCTGCTAGAGTTATCGGAGACTTGGTTACCCTTCTCACATTGTGCAAAGGACTTCCTCTTGCTTACAATCGTGATTTGCAGGTAGAAACTTATATTTTATTCATCTAATCTGGTGGCCCATTTTGGTTTATCCATTTCATGGGCTCATGGACACTTGACCATTCGTTGATTTTATGGTTTTATGTTGTTTAATTTGACCTTATAAGGGTACTAAAGGCATCTCTTTGAGCTGTCTTCTCGTATTTTTCTTTATATCTTACCGAGTCAATTCTTTTCCTGTTGAAATAGGAAGATAAGGAACCCACGTT
This sequence comes from Gossypium australe, assembly GCA_005393395.2. NCBI lineage: Eukaryota > Viridiplantae > Streptophyta > Magnoliopsida > Malvales > Malvaceae > Gossypium > Gossypium australe. The sequence continues at coordinate 60,875,775 of CM016614.1, read as the reverse complement.
TGACAGCGTCAAGACCATCACAGGCATGCTTGAAGTATCGGCGGAGTTTGCTCAGAATATTACCTTCAATGATAAAAGAATACAGAAGGCTTTGCCTGCAGGTTATCTTGATGCCACAACACTAGCTGATTATCTAGTTAAAAAGGCAAGATATTTTGTATTCCTCAATTTTTCTGTTTTCTTTAAGATTTTATCTCCTTGAAAACAGTAAAATCTATGACACCCCCCCCCCCCTTTTTTAACCTCTGCAGGGGATTCCTTTCAGAACTTCTCATGATATAGTGGGACGATCAGTTGCACTATGTGTGTCTAAGAACTGCCAACTTCAAGACCTGAGTCTAGAGGACATGAGAAACCTAAGTCCTGTATTTGATAATGATGTGTATGAGTTTCTTGGGGTAGAAAATGCAGTGAAGAAATTCAGTTCATACGGTTCAACTGGTTTTGCATGCGTTGCCGATCAACTTGACGACTGGGCTGCCAAGCTTGAAATCAACAAATCGACATGTCATTGATAGATGTGGAAGAGATGGATGAGTTACTTGAGAGCTTTGAAAATAATGATCATGGTCTTGAAGGGATATAATGTTATTGGCATTGAAAAGAAGAGGAAAATGCCATGAGTGAGTAAAATGTCAGTGAAATGAGTATTGTTGTAAGATTTATTATTGAGCAGATAGTAAGTAGATGATGAATGCAGATAATGGTTTTTGATGAAATTATGTTTGTTTGTTTTTAATGCTGAATCAATTACAGAGACAGACATGACTGTTAAGGAAGAAACAACTATAGTCGAGAATAGCAGAAAAAGGAACATGTTGTCGATAATTTCTCAGCCAGTAGTAGCGATTAATTTTTTTTTTTTGTCACAGGTGTTTTCTAAACAGTAAATGGTTAGTTATAAAATGTATTTTATTTTTATGAGTGGGGATCAAAGTCGATCCCATAATTAAGAAATAAGGTAAGTAACTATCACAATTGTTATTAAGTATTAATGTTAATGAGCTTTTATTTTAGCTATTAGATTATATTCAGCTTTAACGAAAAAAAAAAAAAAGATAAATTATATTTTTGGTTGTAAAGTATTAATGTGTTTTTATTTTGGCCATTCAATATTAAAATTTAAAATTGTCACATTGAATTTTTATCAGTCTGTTATTGACTCATCAATGGAATGTCAACATGGTATTTTATTTGCATCATGATAATTTTAGCTCTTAATTTGTGCACATTGCATCAATGTCAACATGGTATTTTTATTTGCATCATGATAATTTTAATTCTTAATTTTTGTATATTGCATCAATTTAATTTTTATTATGAAAGATTCAACAAATAAGTTTCAATGTTTATACATCTTTATCAATTTGATTCAGATTCTAAAATATTCATATATATATATATATATATATATATATATATATGTTTAAATAATTTATAAAATACATACAATTTTCAAGAAATCATATATTTTTTTATAAAAATACATAATAGTTGTAACGGCCCCAAATTCTCGAGTCAACGTTCGAGTGTTGACCTGGGTTGGCGATGTATAAATTTATTTTGGGTTTGAGTTTTGTTGGAATTAATTTAGGTGAATTTTAGATCTTTTTATAATAAATTAAAGATGTTGGGAAGCTTGTGTGAAGTAGGGGGAAGATGGATGGCTAATATGGTGATTACCATTTATGAATAAAAGTCTTCTCCCAATTATTGGGAAAAGATAGTTTGGTAGATTGAGGTATGGGATAAAGTGGATTTGTCCATATTTTTTCCTATATTATAATCACCGTATTGTTTTTTTTTTTTCTTTTTTCTTTTTACATTTTTCATTTTTTTTTCTTCTTTTCTCCATCTATTTTTCCTTAGCAAGTCATGTAGAGGGAAAAAGATTTGAGTGAGTTCTCACCATTTTTTTTTCATCCTCCAAATCTCAAAGAAGGTAAGGGTCTTGATTTATTTTTTTTTTTTTAAAGTTCCATGGAAGAAAAAAAATATCTATGTTCATCAAGGATGAAGGTGGAGGTTTTTGGGTGTTTGGAAGGGTTTGAGTTTGAGGAAGTCTCTACCCATCTTCTCATATTTTATTTATTTATTTATTTAAAATATGTATTTTTACATCCTATCGACTCTTATTTTTTGTGGGAAATCTTGTGTGTTACATGGTTATTAGTTAAAGAGGGTGGTGAATCTTCTAAAGTTAAGGGTAAAGGCAAAGTGGTGGAGAGCTAGGCAAGAAACTTTGTTAGTGTTCTTCCATCAAGGTGGTACCCTCTAACTCTCCTATTCTTCATGATAAGTCATAAATATGATGCTTGTGTGATAATGCATGCATGTTATATGTCTTTGGGTGGAAATCATGTTTAGATGATTTAAAATGAAGCTAAAAATTTAGATTTGAAATCTGCCAGAAACAAATTTATTACATGAATAGTAAGTTTAAAAGTTCTCCATAAATTCTGTGAAAATAATTAAAAAGTAATCTATACATCATTGTAACCATGAGTCAGTCAAGTTTTGTTTAAAACAAACAGAAATCGATTTTGATTTGTATTTTAAAAGATATTAATTTTTGAGTGTTGAAAGGTCATAAAAATCTGGCAGCATAATTTTTATAAAACAGATTTAGCAGTGACTTTGAAAAATCACCAAAAATTTCATAAGATAAAATAAGAAGTGAATCTTATGTCTCTATAACCGTACAGAAGTCTAGTTTCGTTTAAAACAAACGGTGCTCGATTTAGAATTATATATTAAGAGTTATTAATTTTTGAATGAGGAAAGGTCAGAATGTCAAGGCAGCATACTGTCACATCTCATTAGTTAATATTTTAGCTGGAATGATAAGCAAGTTGAAACGAGTATGAGACTCAAATGTCATGGTTGTATTTTTGTGATCATATGTTTGATGCTTTATTTGCGTTCAACCTTCGGGCTATAACCTAACTAGCATCCATGAGTGGTGCTCGGGATAACCCTACAAACACCCGAGATTATTTGACTAGTGGCCATGAGTGGCACAGGACTATTCGGATGCCCGATTATTTGAGTAGTATGTCCAATCTAACAAGTTTGACAAGTTTGATATACAAGCGATTTGGTTATATAGATTTAATGACTCATGATTTAATTGTTTGATACTCATGTCATGTTTCTATGTATACATTTGATTTACATGCTTATATTTATGAATTGCTTGAAGTATGGTAGATTTGTTGCGTACCACTGAGCCTGTAAAGCTCAGCCTTCGAATTGTGCTAATGTTCAAATTTGTAGGCTTTTGTTCGTGTCTGAGGAACATCATCGACAAGAGACTCCTAGCATCACGTATTCAGAGTACAATACCTTATCTATTAGTGGGCATTGTATCCCTAAGGCCTTACTTGTATTTTTTTTTGTAGGTCTGTAACTCATTTATAATTTTTGTTATTTTGACTATTTTGATATAGGATGATATTGGAGCTCCACATATTTTGTATAACTACTTTTATTACTATTTTCAGTATAACTATGTATGATATTTTCTCTTATATAAAATGTATTTTAATGTTTTAAAATTATTTGAAAATTTTGTTAGGTTACTCCAGTGACATGATGTAGCGCCTTAATATTTGAGTATTCCATATTCAGGATTAGGGTGTTACAATAGTTATTCCAATTTTAAAAGAATTTAGAAAAAAATATTATAAAAGCTTCATAATATTTAAAACCAAAGCCTCTATAAAAAACCTATCATACGCGGAAACTTATAATTTTAACATGTGGCAACTTAAAACTCTACCATGTGGCATATGAATAAAATTGTATGGAAATTAGTTTGCATCTATATGCACTGCATGAATCAATTGTGTATATTAACTTTATAAAAATTTACATTATATCAATAGTTTTTGTTTAACATCATGAATTTCCTTGAAAAATTGAAAAAATAATGTCAAAATATTTTTATACTAATTTCATTTAATCTTTAAAATATTTAACATTAAAGTAATATAAAAAAGCCATATTTGAGTAATATTATTAATAATTTTTATAGCTTATTTATTTTCTATTATTTTTAAATCAATTTGTTTTAATGTTAAAATTCTTAAAATTTGATTTTTTATAATATTTTATTTATCTTTGCGATACTTTAAACAATGAATGTAAGTTAAATAAACATTAGACAATAAAATCATAACCTATATGAAAATATGTCTAACCTTTTGAGTACATTGGGCTTAATATTTCTTTTTTTTTCTTTTTACCTTTTATTTTAATAAATATTGTAATCTTTGATTATTTTTGGTTAAATCTGTAACCTTCCCAACCCGGCCTAGACGTTAGATCCGAATTCGGGAGATTACATTGACCACCGAGATGACCTAGTACAATAAGAGTTTTTAAAATAGTTGACTTAGAATATTTTTGAAGAAAACTTAATCTATTTTCAGAAAACTCGCTAGTTATCAAAAACCGATTTAATTTAGCTTTCCTATTTAATAGTGACTACTTCTAAGAAAAATTAGTTAATTTTCCGATTTATTTACTACTCAATTCTTATCAATAATTTAGTAGCGGAAAAGTGATAATAGTTTAAAATTTTAATAAGAACCAAAGTTCATGCATAATTAATTAATATTTCATATTTCGGTATCCTAAAATCAATTAAATGTCATGCATGCTAAAAGAAAACAAAACCTAAATCCCATGCCATGGTTCAAAGTAAAATATTATGATCTTTGAATAATAATAAGATATCAAATAATAACTTAAGAATATTTTAGTAAATAAAATCGAGCCAAGACCTTCCGAATGGCGTGTCCGCGTCCTAACCTTGTGGGTTATCTGTAAAGATGGAAATAAAAGGTGGAGTAGCTATGAAGCTCAGTGTGAGTTTCGTCACAAGGGAACCAATGCAAACAACAGACAAGTTAAGCAAAATATCAACTCATAGAACAAATCACAATTAATTAGCAATACAAAATATCGGTAATTCAGAGCAACTAATCAACATAATATTTCAATGTTCGTAGCCATGGAATTTCTTATGAATGCAATGCAAGTTCGGTTTAATAGTAAAAAGGGTCCTACCTTATCGCTACACACCACAGTAGGAGTTCCCCAGAACTCCTTTACCTTTACACCACGTTGTGGATAAACCATTGATCATTGGAGATGAACTGATAATGATAAAATATATTGGTGGATGAACCATCTGTTTTGAGTAGATAAGAGCTGTTATTGTGTTGTGGATGAACCACTAGTCGAGCAGATGAACTGCCGACTAAAATACTGGTGGATGAACCATCTATTTGTGCAGATAAAAGTGCTAATACGTTGTGGATGAACCACTAGTCGAGCAGATGACTGCTGACTAAAATATGTTGTGGATAAACCACTGGTCGAGTAGATGACTGCCGACTAGAATACGTTTTGGATAAACCACTAGTCGAGTAGATGAATTACCGACTACTTCCTCAATTCAAACGTCCCACCCCATGCAATGTAACATGACATGCTATAACAGTTAAGTAAGATAACATCAACATGCTTATATCAAGTATATACAATATAAATTATTATGCTTATAACAAATCATAATAGTAGCAACAAATTTGCTTATCCAATGTTCGATTTAATGGTAAAAATAGCACGTATCTCATGCAATCAGTATCATCGTGGTTTTGTATAATAATATTAGTAGATTAGAAATATAATGATAGTGAATATGTAACAATCACATATCATGCATTCACAATAGCGGCTCAATCAATTATATCATGAATTATAGCATTATTCATATTATCAGGGGCTTAATTGAATAAAATAAAACTCTAAAAATAGTTCAAGGACCACTTAGGGACTAATATGTACAAAACATAAAATTCTGGGCAAAATTGTAAAATATGAAAAATAGGAGCACATGGCTGTGTAGCCAGGCCGTGTGAGATGCCTCAAGCCGTGTGGAAAGGTTACACGGCTGTATGATTTACAAATTACACTAAGGTTTCCAGGGCACATGGACGTATGGTAGGCCGTATGGTTCACACGCCTGTGTGACAGACTGTGTGAAGGGTCGTGCCCGTGTGAGAAGCGAACTATCCTAAGGTTTGCAGGGAGGCATGGCCGTGTGGTCCACATGCTCGTGTGGCCCTATCCTAGGCATGGTTTTGCCCCGATTCGCTTGTAAAAGAACACACACCTTTCACCGGGATCTTGAACGATGATCCTCACGTCCAAATATGATCCGGGATATCTACAATGAGTGTTTTAACCAACAAACACACAAGAGTTAATAATGATCTCCAAGGAAAATCAAGATTTTAGGAAAAATCAACAAGACTTGGAAAAAGATCATATAATCGATCTTGAAATTATCAAGAACAGAAACCTACAGATATTTTGAGATCTAAACGTCGAAATTGATATATTCTTATCGATTCTTGGCAACATTTAAGACGTGATTCAACGACATTACGTTAAATTGATTAGAAGATCGGTTTAATAGGGCTCGATTTCAAACGCGGGATCAAAATAAAATTTCCAGCAATGTAAAGAAAATAATTGAAAAAAGGAAGATGAAAAAGAATAGGGGAAGAAATAGGGAAAAAGAGAAGAATTCAATTTAGGGTTGAACAAGGATTAGAATCAATGTATAATTAAGAAAAAAATATTAAATACTTATTGTAATAACCCGTTTTCAGTGAAATCAGGATAATGGTTTCGGGACCACACTTCCGAGTCAGAAAGAAAATTTATTTTAATATTATTGCATGTTCTATATTATGATAGGAAAGACTTATGAAAATTTGGATAAGAAATGTTTACCGATTTTGTGTTTAATTATAGAAAGGACCAAATTGCATGAAATGCAAAAGTTGAGTTCTAGTAGTTATAAGTGTCAAATAGCTATGGAATTCAAAACTGGAGGTCCTTATATGGTAATTAGACAATTAAGAAAAGTTAGTAGATGTTTTTGATGATTCATCCATGAAAAATTAGAAAAAGAAAAGGACTAAATTAGAAATTGAAATAAATAAAAGATGATAAATAAATAAATATCTAATATTATCATTTTATATCATCTTCTTCCCCAAATTTTATGGAAACCCTAGGAAAGAGAAAAAAAATCAAGCAAGCTTAATTAGGTAAGTAATAATGTCTTGTTTTTAGTAATTTTAATATTTTCGAGATCATAATAACTTAATCTATCTATTTTTGGGATCAATTTATAAAGATATTAAAGTATTGAATTTTTTCCATGGATGAATATGCTGAAAATTTGAAATTTATGGTAGAAAATGAAAGGTTGTTGATAGATAAACAACTTTTGTAAAGTGAATTTTCATGAAATTGTGATTTAGGGACTAAATTGTAAAGATGTAAATTCATGGAAAATTTCTAATTTTTATGAAATATATGTGCTGTAAATGTTATATGTAAAAATCAGTTAGGCTTGGAATAAGGATTAAATTGCACGAATTTCATTTTCTGAGCCTAGGGACGAAATTGTTATTTATGAAAAGTATAGGGGCAAAATGGTAATTTTGCCTAGGGTGTGAATTGAATTAAATTGAGTATGAAATGGATTAAATTGATGTCAAATTCATTTATATATAGATCCGGATAGACCTAGTACGAAGTTGGATCGAGGAAAACAAAAAATATCGGATTAGTATATCCTTGTATGCGAACGTTTATTGAGGTAAGTTCGTGTAACTAGATTATGTATATTAATATGTTTGGAATTGAATGTTGAATATTGTAAACGGAAAAATATATAGGATTTTTCCTATGTAATTTATCACCTTTTTACTTAAATCCGTTGTTAAAACTAAGTAATTATTTAAGAAATTAATGAAATATATGAAAATATGAAATTAGGACATAGAAATTATTAAAATGTAATTTTATGCTTTATTATATAGTTTTCATGCAATAAATGACTTATTTTATATTAATTTGAATATATTATATTTTTTAAGACATAGAGTGGGCGATGCATGATTAAATTAAATAATAAAATATAAAATTATATTTAATAATTCATTTTAAAATATTTCATAATAATTTGGGTTTTAATTAATTAATTAAATTGGATAAAATTTATTCTTTGGTCCTGTAACTTGTTGATTTATTCTGGACAGGTCTGATAGCTTTGCTGGATTACAAAACCGCCCAAATTGGAGACCAAGTCAACCCAATATTCGGCTACACATGGCTGTCCATTTAAACTATTCTTTGGTTTAATTACACAAGGTCCTTGCAGTGTTGAAGAAATTAGAGATTTGCCCGAAGATTTACGATTGACCAAGTCTCAGTCTTGAGTTGTGTGGCATCCAAAATTGCTTAAAAATCAAGCAAAAATCAAGTCAAGCCACTAAGCATGGCTGGCCACAATTTGAGGAGATTTGAAGAGGTTAACATCCACTATTTTTAGCAAACTATCCCCCTCTCCTCACCTATAAATAAGACCCTCTCATTCCTTCATTCATCATCCCTCAATCATTCTTCATTCATTCTCATCATTCATCATTCTCTCTTCTTTCCAAATTCTCTTACCCTCTTCCATTCCCACGCCTAGCATCATCTCTTCATAGAGATTTTAGCAAGTAAGCCTCTTATAGAACCCTTGGTCGGTCACCTTGGAGAGCCATCAGCAAAGGAGCAAAGCCAATGAACGAAGGAGCCTCGTCAGTCAGAGTCTTGGGAGACAGCCACTCTGAATTGGGTTTAATCTTTCTTTTCTTTAATTTAATCTAAAGATGTTTGCTATGTGTTCTTTGTTCTTGTTTACAACAATGTTAGCTTAATTTTATTTAAGCTAGGATGATTGCTTTGATTAAATAACATTTATTTGATTCATGCTTATAATGTTTGTGCCTCAATCGATCATGTTTTCAATTATAACCAAGTCTGTATTTCATTCATACGTGATTGAAATGCACCTGAATTAGCTGAGTGATCTTGACCAGACGACGACTAATGGGCACATAATTGAAATGTGCATGTTCAATTTAGATCCTGACCCGATTAAATTGTAGGTTGCATAACAACTCTGACCAAGCTCTGTTATCTACATAGTTTTTAGATTTGTGTGATTAAACTGTTTCAAACCTGACACGTCCTTGTTACCTCACACGAATTGTAATAGTCTGGTTTAGACCCTAGGAATAGTGGTTTCGGGACCACAAATCTGAGTCAAAAAAAATATTTTGATATTATTTTCCGTGTTTACAGTATGTGATTAAGCATGTGTGAAAGTTTCGTGAAATAATTTTATCGTTTGTGTGCTTAATTTGCAAACTGGACTAAATTGCAAAAAATGTAAAATTGGCCTTCTATTTGATTAAGTGCTGAATTGATGTGTCTTTATAAAGAAGAGGTCCTTATGTGGTTATTTAACCATTGAATGCCTTAAATGACAAGTATGGACAATAGTTAGTGGAATTTATAATGAAAGCAATAAGGTTAAAATGGTAAATTTAGTCCATGCTTTGTGATGCAAAGTTAGTATATTTTTGATGAAATGTTGGTATATTGAGTTCGTAAGTTTTGGATGGATTTATACATAAAATAGAATGATGTTGTTATGGGTCAAATTGTGCATATATTTGTTATGTTTTGGTTGTTTTTGAGTCATAAAATGATGCTTGTTTGATGCTTGTAGGTAAGACCCTTAATGGGTGGCAATTTGACCTTGCAAATGGCCTATAATTGCCCACACGGTTGAGCACATGGGCGTGTGACCCGACCGTGTCCTTCACTATCCTATTTCGAAGTAAATCAGTGTTGCACACGGACCAGACACAGGGTGTGTGACAGGCCGTGTGATTCAATTCAGTGTTGCACACGGGCCAAACACACAGGCGTGTGACAAGCCGTATGGTACCAGTTAGTTTTGTACATGGGATGAGGCACGGACCAAGGCACAGCCGTGTGAGGCATATGGCCTAGCCACACGGGCATGTGCCCTATTTTTGAAAGAAAATTTTTATGACTTCTGCAAAGTTTCGTATGTGCTCAGTTTAGTTCCGAACTCTTTCTAAAGCATGTTTAAGGTCTCGTTGATCTTTTAAAGGGACAAAGTGATTATGAATAATGATGTTTTGTTAATGTGAGATGTATATTTTTGAAATGTTTCGATCGGTTCGGTAATGCCTCTTAACCCTAGTCCGGTGACGGATAAGGGTTAGGGGTGTTACACGAATGCTAAGAAACCCTTAGTAAATAAGGATCAGTAAAATGTGTATTTACTAAGTAAATGATTCCGAAAGGACCTAATGTGGTTTCCAAACTCATGAAAGATCGAGTTGCCATGGAATTTTTTTCCGAATGTTATTAAGCATGTTGATAGTAAATTGAGTTTAATTAAAGTAATTGTCCTAGTTTATTTATGTTATAATTGTTGCAAATTGCGTTTAATTTTACTAAAACCTATTTCATTCATATAGTTTGCATACTTAGGATAATTTGCATTAGGGATCATTGCATTTAGTTTAATATATTTTAATCACCACTTCTCAAGTATATTGTGTTTTTATTTACCAAATTGTTAATATAATTTTACAAATTAAGTGACTTAGCATAAATACAATCCCTGTGGAGACGATAACTCGATACTTACTTATTACTTGATAACGACCGTGTACACTTGCACAAACCTACGTGTTACAGTCACCGGGCGTGTGGTTGGCCATGTGACCCAAGTCAGAGAGTTACACGGGGTCAGACACAGGCTGGGACACGGCCATGTGATCCCATTTTGAATGTCCACACGGCCTGTGACACGGGCGTGTCTTTGGCCGTGTGAGACACACGGCCGGGCCACACGGGTGTGTGTCCCTTGTATTTTGCAAAAATTTTCTAAGTGTTCTAAAAGTTTCCTAAGTTACCGGTTTAGTCCCAAACCACTCTTAATGCATGTTTAGGGCCTCATAGGGTCGTATTAGGGACAATGTGAATGATTTTGAATGATGTTTACACGAATTATGAATATGTATGTGAAATGTATGGTTATTTTTGAAATAAGTTCAGTAATGCTCCGTAACCCTATTCTGGTGTTGAATACGAGTGAGGGGTGTTACAGTACTGGATGGAATCGACAGAAAGGATTCTGGAGGACCTAGATTGTACTCCAAAAGAAAAATTAAAGGGAACTGTATCCTTGCTTAGGGAAGAGGCTTATCGTTGGTGGCAGTCTATTGTTAGGGGTACACAGGCTGAACGTATAACCTAGGAATATTTCCAAGAGGCCTTCCAAAAGAAATATGTGGGCACTAGGTATGTGGAGCATACTTGAGTTCATCGAGTTGAAGCAAGGGGATAAGACCATGGAAAAATATCAGGTTGAATTCCTAAGACTCAGCCGTTATGCTCAAAGACTGGTCACCACAGAGCAGGAAAGGTGTGTGAGGTTCGAAAATGGGCTACGATTTGACCTCAAAATTCAGGTTGTTCCACACTAGGAATGTAACGACCCGTTTTTAGTGAAATCAGAACAATGGTTTTGAGACCACAAATCTAAAGTCAAAAAATTTATTTTATTATTACTTTATTGCTTACAGCATGATAGAAGTACCGTATAAAAAATTCGTTAAGAAATTTTACCGTCTATTTGCTTAATTTGATACAAAGAACTAAATCGCGTAAAGTGCAAAAGTTGAGTTCTAATAGCTTAAGGTATTAAACAACTATAGAACTTTAAAGTGGAGGTCCTTACATGGTAATTAGCCCATTAATGTTTATAGTGGATGAGCATGGCTTCGCATTTGTGTAATTATTAAAGATTATAAAAGTTAATTTTGGAAATTAGTAATTAAAGGTTAATTAAAAGAAAACCCAATTAATCATCATATTCTATTATCTATCTTCAACCGAATATGAAAGCAAGAAACCATTTTTTTTGAAGCTTCATTTGGACATTCCTATTTCTTTCAATTAGGTATGTATTTTTAATCCAACTTTAATGATTTTTATGTTTCTGAGATTATTGTAGCTTAATCTAGCTAGCCCGGGGACTAATTTGTGAAACTGTTAAACTATTAGGGTTTTACCATTGATGAATATATATGAGTTTTGAATTTTTATGATAGAAAATGAATGGTTGTTGTTAGATAAACAACTTTTGTAAAGGAATTTTTGATGAAATTATCAATTAGGGGCTAATTTGAAAAATGTGATAAATTCGTGGTAAAATTTGTGAATTTGTGAAATATATGGGCTGCTATTAGTATGTATAAAAATCAGTTAGACTTGGGTAGGGGTAAAATTGTATGAATTTCATTTTCCAAGCCTAGGGACTAAATTGCAAAGAAATTAAAAGTATAGGGGTAAAATGGTAATTTTGCCAAAAATATGTGTTGGACTAAATTGAATGAAGTACTATTAAATTGAGTTAAAATTATCAGTATAGATCCAGTTATACCTCGTACGGAGTTAGACTGAGGCAAAGAGAAAATCTCTGATTAATCGCCTCTGTATCTACGTATACTCGTCGAGGTAAGTTTGTGTAATTAAATTGAGAACTTATATGTTTTAATTGAATTATATGTATGTGATTTGTATAATTGCCATGTATAAATACCAATTGCATATCTGACGACATCTGATGATTACCAAGTCCCATTTGAACCTTAGGACTTCGTAGGATACAAATGACATGTCATTAGGGATTACCGATTCTCAGCTCGTATGAGCTTACCGATTGTAGCTCGTGAGATCTTATCGATTCTCAGCTCATGAGAGCATACCGATTCATAGCTCGTATAAGCATACATGTACAGGAATTGATGGATTATAGTTTAGCACACTATGTGTGAGCTATCCTGAGTATCTAACGATATTCTAAATTGTTCAACGGGCAATGCTTTGTTACGAGATGATATGAGTTCGATACGAACTATTATAGGTATATACATGAAATACATGGAAATGACATTACATGATATATTGAAACATGAAATGGATGATACATGTATATGAAACTTGCTTAGTGGTTGTGTTCATCCAAGTTTATTAGCTATTATATGTGTTTTACATGGCTAACATGTTGGTGAATATGTGCTTAGGCATTTGGCCAAATTGAGTTGGGATATGCTATATTTACTTACCTAAATTGTGACTAAATGGTAAGTTAAATTCTATGTTATACGAACTTACTAAGTTTAAATGCTTACTTGGTGTATTTTCCATGTTTTTAGTGAACTGGAAGCTTGTTCGGGTTGGAAGCTTGTCGGAGCTATATCACACTATCCATCGGCTCACTCGGTACTTTCGGTTGGTTTAAGTTTGGTTATAATGGCATGTACAGGCTATTTGGCTAATGTTGGCCTATATGTTTTGTTGTAATTGTGGCCATATGATTTGGCTTGTGTTTTGGCATATTTTGGTATGTATATAAGTTGCTTTAATATGGTAAGATGTATGGCTTGATTTGTGGTTAAATGATGAACGATAAAATGATGGTTAAGTGTGCATATGGTATATGTGTCTTGTGTTATGATGAATTTGTGGTAGACTGATATTTAAGTAGGTATGATTCATATGGTAAATTGATGCAAGTATGCACAGAAGTTGTTTGGTTATTTGGTTAAATTGAACATATGGTTGGTCATGTTATAAATTGTCAATTGTGGTGCCTAAGGGCATATTGGTTGTATGATGTTAAACCATATGTTTAAGGTTTGTTTATGCTTGATTTGGAAGCATTTTTATAGCTTGTAAGTATGTGCAATTGTGGTTGTAGGTACATGCCAAATTGGGTGAGAAAAATGGCTTGTAAAATAACCTATTTTCGTCCACACGGGCATTTGTCTCAGCTCGTGTGTCACACACGGCTAGGTGACACGGCTGTGTGTCCCTTGTACCTTTCAAAGGGTTGCAAGTCAGGTTGTTATACGGCCTGGTGCACGGGCGTGTGAGGTTGCTTCGAAGGGTACGCGGCCTAAGACATGGGCGTGTGGCTTGGTCGTGTGACCCAAGTTAATGAGTTACACGGGCTGGGACACGGCCGTATGTCCCCAATTCGAATGCCAACATGGCCTAAGACACGGGCGTGTCTCTTGGCTGTGTGACCCCTATAGTGTGTAAAATTTTAAATGTTTTTTGAAAAATTCTATGAGTTTCCGATTTAGTCCCAAATTGTTTCTAACACGTATTTAGGGCCTCGAGGGCTCGTATAAGGGATAGTATGTATGATTTTGATTGGTTTTATTATGAATATTGATGTGTTATGAAATATTTTAATTTTTTGTCTATTTTATTTGTAATATCCGGTAATGCTCCGTAACCCTGTTCTAGCGACAGATTCGGGTTAGGGGTGTTACATTTATTGGTATCCGAGCTACGGTTTAGCCGATTCTTGGACTGAATGTAACGTGTATGAGTCTAGCTATACATTCCATTATATAACCCGTGATAGTGTGATATCTCCTGACCATTTTAAAACGTGTTTTTATATAACAATGACATCCAACCGAGTTGATTTGGATGAAGTTGAGAGAAATGCTCAAGCCTCCATTCACAGAATAGCTTCGAGCGATATGAGGCCCGTATCTAAGGGCCAGTGAGGAAAGGCTATAGAAGCGTTCTTCCAGATGATGAATGAATGGTTCACCAAGTTTTTACGTACGAACCCGACTGCTCAACAACCTTCACCCCTTTCTGTTCCCCAACCGGTTCCCGTTATTCCTCAAGGTATGGAACCAATCTGAGTTAGTAAGCCTCTTGTTGATAAGATACATAAGTACAAGGCTGAAGAATTCTAAGCTACAGCTGAGGATGATCCTGAGAGAGTTGAATTCTGGTTAGAGAATACGATCAGGGTTTTTGACGAGCCTGTACACCGTCTGAATGTGTTAAATCTATGATATCGTTACTAAAATACTCAACATATCAGTGGTGGAACACATTGATTTCAGTTGTGTCGAGAGACTGAAGCAACTAGGAATTTTTCCAAACTGAGTTCCAAAAGAAATATATCAGTTAGAGATTCTGGATCAGAAACGTAAAGAATTTCTGGAGCTCAAACAGGACCGTATGACTGTATCAGAATACGATCGAGAATTTTTCAGATTGAGCAAATATGCTCAGAAGTGTATTTCGACTGAGACTGCTATGTGTAAGAGATTCGAAGATGGGTTAAACGAAGACATAAAGCTTCTGGTTGGAATTCTTGAGTTGAAAGAATTTGTTGTATTGGTTGACTGGGCATATAAAGCTGAAGACTGAGTAAAGAGAAAAGATATGCTGAATTTGAAGCTAGAGATTTGAGAAAGAGATTGACGGGAAAGTCATACCAGTCAGCATCAAAGAGGTCAAAAGAGTTTTACTGCTTCTGTGGGATATTCTAGTAGAGATAGAGATACCTAACGCTCTAGTCCAAAACCTCAAGCTACATCTGTAGCGAATGTGGGTAGTGTCAGAGATGCCAAACCTGAGTGTAAGCACTGTAATAGACCATATTATGGTGAGTGTCAAGTGAAGAACGGAGCGTGTTTCAGATGTGGTTCCTTCGACCACTATATTAGAGATTGCCTAGAGAAACCCGAGAAAAAGAAAGTTTAAACTACGAGACTAAGCAACACAGCTGCGAGAGGTAGACTACCTTGTAATCATGGAAATGTGAGTGGTAGCCATGGTGTAACGAAAGATACTACTATGAGATCCGAGGCACGAGCACTAGCTAGGGCTTATGCTATTTGCGCTCGCAAGGATGCTTCTGTGCCAAATGTTATTACCAGTACTTTCTCTATTTATGATACTGATGTTACTGCTTTGATTGATCTGGGATCAACCCATTCATATGTTTGCACAAATCTAGTGTTTAGTAAGAATTTACCTGTTGAGTCCACTGAATTCATGGTTAGAGTATCGAACCCCCTACTTCAGTATGTGCTAGTTGATAAAGTTTGCAAGAATTTTCCTTTGATGACTCAGGGTTATAGTTTTTTGGTTGATTTGATGTTGCTACCATTTGATGAATTTGATGTGATTCTAGGTATGGATTAGCTAACTCTGCATGGTGCTATTGTAAACTGTAGGCGAAAGCTTATCGTATTAAAATGTTAGAACAGTGAGACGCTTCGTATTAAATCAGATAATCCGAGTGGGTTGCCTATTGTTATATAAGTTATGTTGGCGCAGAAATATGTGAGAAAATGTTGTAATGCTTATCTTGCTTATGTACTGGATTCCAAAGTATTTGAATCGAAGCTTGAATCAGTACCAGTAGTTTGTGAGTATCCCGATGTGTTTCCAGAAGAGTTACTTGGATTATCGCCAGTTAGAGAGGTTGAGTTTGCTATAGAACTTGTACCGGGAACATCACCTATATTAATAGCACCTTACAAAATGGCTCCTACCAAGTTAAAAGAGTTGAAAGCACAGCTGCAAGAGTTGACAGATAGGGGTTTTTCTCGACCTAGTTTTTCACCTTGGGGTGCATCGATTTTGTTTGTTAAGAAAAAGGATGGATCGATGAGATTATATATTGACTACAATCAGCTCAATAAGGTTACAATCAAGAATAAATATCCACTGCCTCGAATTGACAACTTGTTCGATCAGTTGAAAGGTGCCACGACATTCTCAAAGATTGATCTTCGTTCTGGCTACTATCAACTACGAGTGAAAGATTTGGATGTGCCGAAAACTGCATTTAGAACCAGATACGAACACTATGAATTTCTTGTAATGCCATTTGGTTTAACTAATGCACCTGCGATATTTATGGATTTGATGAACAGAATCTTCAGACCATATTTAGACAGATTTGTTATGGTATTTATTGATGATATTCTGATATATTCCTGAGATGAACCCGATCATGCTGAGCATTTGAGAATTGTTTTGCAAACTCTGCGAGATAAATATTGTTTGCCAAATTTAGCCAATGCAAGTTCTGGCTCCGAGAAGTCGGTTTTCTGGGACATATAATGTCGGCTGAAGGAATTAGAGTTGATTCGAGTAAGATTTCTGCAGTTGTTGACTGGAAACCACCGAGAAACGTATATGAAGTCAAAAGTTTTCTGGGATTAGTTGGTTATTACCAAAGATTCGTCAAAGGGTTCTTAATGATAGCTACACCGATGACGCGACTATTATAGAAAGATGTGAAGTTTGAATTGTCTGATAAATGTCAGCAAAGTTTCAATCATTTCAAAGCACTGTTAACCTAAGCACCAATTTTGGTTAAGCTTGAATCGGGTAAAGAATTTGTGATTTTCAGCGATGCATCTTTAAATAGTTTAGGCTATATTTTGATGCATGAAGGCAAAGTAATAGCTTCTGCTTCCAGACAGTTAAAGCCAAATGAAAAGAATTACCCGACACATGACCTAGAGTTAGCAGCTATTGTGTTTGCGATAAAAATTTGGTGACACCATTTGTTCGACGAAAAATGTCATATATTTACCGATCACAAGAGTTTGAAGTATCTAATGTCATAGAAAGATTTGAACCTGAGGCAGTGTAGATGGCTCGAACTATTAAAAGATTATGAGTTGATCATTGATTAGCATCCGGGAAAAGCGAATGTAGTTGCTAGCGCTCTGAGTAGAAAGTCTTTATTTTCTCTGTGAGCGATGAACACGCGATTGAACTTATCTGACAATGGTTCGATCTTAGCTGAGTTGAAAGTTAGACCAATGTTTTTACTGCAAATCTGTGAAGCTCAGAAAAGTGATGATGATTTGCTAGCTAAACGGGCATAGTGTGAGTCGATTTCTGATTCAGGATTTGAATTAGGACCCGATGATTGCTTATTATTCAGAGATATAATTTTTGTACCAAAGAATCCAGAGCTTATACAGAAAATTTTGCATGAAGCTTATAATGGTAGCTTGTCTGTTCATCTGGGAAGTAATAAAATGTACAGTGATTTGAAATATGAGATATCTGACTTTGTATCTAAATGCTTAGTATGTCAGCAAGTTAAAGTTGAACATCAGGTACCTTCACAGCCAGTGATGATACCGGAGTGGTAATGGGATAGAGTTACTATGGACTTCGTAATGGGTTTACCCCTATCTCTGAGGAAGAAAGATGTTATTTGGGTTATCGTTGATCATTTGACAAAGTCTGCACACTTTATTTCGGCACATATAGATTACTCCATTGATAGATTGGCTGAGTTATATGTCTCTGAGGTTGTCAAATTACACGGGGTGCCAGTCTCCATTCTTTCGGATAGAGATCCACGGTTTACGTAGCGATTTTGGAGAAAGTTACAGGAAGCTCTTGGTACACAGTTGCATTTTAGCATTGCATTTCACCCTCAGACCGATGGTCAGTCAGAAAGTGTGATTCAGATTCTCGAAGATATGCTTCATTGCTATGTATGAGAGTTCGAAGGCAACTGGGAGAAATATTTACTGTTAGTCAAATTCACGTATAAGAATAGTTTTTAGTCGAGTATAAAAATAGACAATATGAGGCTCTGTATGGTCGTAAATGCCTAACTCCATTATACTGGACCGAGCTTAGTGAGAAAAAGAGACGTGGTTGATTTGATTCGTGAGATTGAAGAAAAAGTGAAAGTAATCCGAGATAGCTTGAAAGCAGCTTCAGATCGTCAGAAGTCATATGCGAATCTTAAATGTAAAGATATAGAATTCCAAGTTAGCGACAGAATATTCTTGAAAGTATCACCTTGGAAAAAGGTTCTTCGAATCGGTCGCAAAGGAAAGCTGAGTCCATGATTTATCGGGCCATACGGGATTACTGAAAGAATTGGACCTGTTGCATACCGATTAACTTTAACGTCAGAACTTGAAAGAATTCATAATATCTTTCACGTGTCTATGTTACGACAGTACCAATCTGACCCTTCACATTTTATTTCTCCGACAGATGTCGAGATTCAGTTGAGGAACCGATCAGAATTCTGGCACGAGAGGTGCAAGAATTGAGAAAAAAAATACCTTTAGTAAAAGTTCTCTGGAAACGACACGGAATAGAGGAAGCCACCTTGGAACCTGAGGAAGCTATGAGAAAGCAATATCCGAACCTCTTTTCTGGTAAGCTTTTCGGGGATGAAAATCCCTTTAGCGGGGAGAGTTGTAACAACCCGTTTTCAGTGAAACCAGAACAGTGGTTTCAGGACCAAAAATTTGAAGTCAAAAATTTATTTCATTATCAGCCTATAGCATGATAGAAGTACCGTATAAAAATTTTGTTAAGAAATTTTACCATTTATTTGTTTAACTTGATAAAAGGGACTAAATCGCGTAAAGTGCAAAAGTTGAGTTCTAATAGCCAAAGGTATTAAATAGCTATAGAACTTTAAAGTGGAGGTCCTTACATGGTAATTAGCCCATTAGTGTTGATAGTGGATGAGCATGGCTTCGCATTTGTGTAATTATTAAAGATTATAAAGGTTAATTTTGGAAATTAGTAATTAAAGGTTAATTAAAAGAAAACCCAATTAATCATCATCTTCCATTATCTACCTTCAACCAAATATAAAAGCAATAAACCATTTTTGTTGAAGTTTTATTTGGCCATCCCTATTCTTTCAATTAGGTATGTATTTTTAATCTGTTTTTAATGTTTTTTACGTTTCCGAGATCGTTGTAGCTTAATCTAGCTAGCCCAAGGACTAATTTGTGAAACTGTTAAACTATTAGGGTTTTACCATTAATAAATATATATGATTTTTGAAGTCTGATGATAGAAAATGAATGGTTGTTGTTATATAAACAACTTTTGTAAAGGAATTTTTGATGAAATTATCAATTAGGGGCTAAATTAAAAATGTGATAAATTTGTGGTAAAAATTATGAATTTGTGAAAATATGGGATGCTATTAGTATGTATAAAAATTGGTTAGGCTTGGGTTGGGGTAAAATTGTATGAATTTCATTTTTCGAGCTTAAGGACTAAATTGAAAAGAAATTAAAAGTATAGGGGCAAAATGGTAACTTTGCCAAAAATATGTGTTGGGCTAAATTGAATGAAATATATATTATATTGAGTTAAACTTATTCATATAGGTCCAGCCAGCCCTCGTACGGAGTTAGATCGAGGCAAAGAGAAAATCTAGGATTAATCGCCTCCGTAACTACGTATACTCGTTGAGGTAAGTTCGTGTAATTAAATTGAGTATTTATATGTTTTAATTGAATTATATGTATGTGATTTGTATAATTTCCATGTATAAATATCGATTGCATATATAGTGATGTACGATGATTATTGAGTCCTGTTTGAACCTTAGGACTTCGTAGGATACAAATGACATGTCATTAGGGATTACCGATTCTCAGCTCGTATCATCTTACCGATTTATAGCTCGTGAGAGCATACCAATTCATAGGTCGGATGAGCATACATGTACATGAATTGACGAATTATAGTTTAGCACACTATGTGTGAGCTATCCCGAGTATCCAACGATATTCTAAATGGTCAAACGGGTAATTTTTTTTACGACATGATATGAGTTTGATACGAACTATTACAGGTGTATACATGAAATAAATGGAAATGATATTACATGATATATTGAAACATGAAATGGATGATACATGTATATGAAACTTGCTTAGTGGTTATGTTCATCCAAGTTTATTGGATATTATAAGTGTTTTACATGGCTAACATGTTGGTGAATATGTGATTAGGCATTTGGCCAAATTGAGTTGGGATATGCTATGTTTACTTACCTAAATTGTGACTAAAGAGTAAGTTAAATTCTATGTTATACGAACTTACTAAACTTAAATGCTTACTCATTGTATTTCTGTGTTTTTAGTGAATTGGAAGCTCGTTCAGGTTGGAAGCTTGTCGGAGCTATATCACACTATCTATCCGCTCTCTTGGTACTTGCGGTTGGTTTAAGTTTGGTTATAATGGCATGTATAGGCTTTGGCTAATGTTGGCCTATATGTTTTGTTGTAATTGTGGCCATATGATTTAGCTTGTGTTTTGGCATATTTTGGTACGTATATATGTTACTTTAATATGGTTGATATGTGGCTTGATTTGTGGTTAAATGATGAACTGTAAAATGATGGTTAAGTGTGCATATGGTATATGTGTCTTGTGTTATGATGAATTTGTGGTAGATTGACATTTAAGTAGGTATGATTCATATGGTAAATTGATGCAAGTATGCACAGAAGTTGTTTGGTTATCTGGTTAAATTGAACATATGGTTGGTCATGTTATAAATTATCAATTGTGGTTCCTAAGGGCATATTGGTTGTATGATATTATACCATATGTTTAAGGTTTGTTTATGCTTGATTTGGAAGCATTGTTATGGCTTGTAAGTATGTGCAATTGTGGTTGTAGGTACATGTCAAATTGGGTGAGAAAAATTGCTTGTAAAATAGCCTATTTTCGTCTACACGGGCAGAGACACGGGCGTGTGTCTCAGCCTTGTATGACACACGGCTGTGTGCCCCCTGTAGCTTTCAAAGGGTTGCAAATCAGGCTATTGCGTAGCCTAGCACACGACCTGGCACACGGGCGTATGAGGTTGTTTCGAAGGGTACACGGCCTAACACACGGGCATGTGGCTTGGTCGTGTGACCCAAGTTAGTGAGTTAAACGGGCACGTACACGGGTTGGGGCACGGCCGTGTGTCCCCAATTAGAATGCCCACACAGCCTAAGACACGGGTGTGTCTCTTGGCCATCTGAGTCACACGGCCGTGTGACCCCTACTGTGTTGAAAATTTTATATTTTTTTTTTGAAAATTTCTATGAGTTTCTTATTTAGTCCCAACTTGTTTCTAACGCGTATTTAGGTCCTCGAGGACTCGTATAAGGGACAGTATGTATGAGTTTGATTGGTTTTGTTATGAATATTGATGCATTATGAAATATTTGAAATTTCTACCTTTTTGACTTGTAATCTATGGTAATGCTCCATAACCATGTTCTGGCGACGAATTTGAGTTAGGGGTGTTACAAGAAACAGTTGATTGAGACCCTAGTAGAGAAAACCAAAATTGTGGAGGAGATCAAACCTGTGCAATATGAAAAATGGGAGAAGAGTAATGTCCCAATTAAGAGAGACTTTTGTTCCTCTGGTTCGAATGTTCATCTTATAAAACGAGCCAGAGAGGGTAGACTACAATAAAGGGTCACGGTAAGTAAGTATGGGATAAGTTTTACAACTGTACGTATTCTGGAAAGTGTCACCTGGGTGAGTGTTGGAAGAAATTGGTCCTTTGTTTTAAATGCAGGTTGATGAAGCATATGGCGAAAGATTGTGCTCGTCCAAATAGGCAGGTGCAAGCTTCGACCCAAAATCAGGGAGCGAGTTAGTTACCTGCAAGGGGTCTAGGGAATAATAGGGCCTCAAGTACTGTAGCAACTAGAGCGAACCGAACTGAGGTTAGTCAACCTTCCCTTCTATATGACGTGAGAAGTCTGAGGATACTGTTGTGTTTAATGGTATCACATGAATTTTTACCATTCATTATATATCATATTTTCCCCTAATTGACATAGGATCAACCCATTCATATGTTTCCTGTAATATATCTTAAAAACTGGGTGTCGTGGTAGAGGAAACCACTACTGATGTTATTGTAGTAAGCCCCTTAAGACAACATATTATTGTAAATAAGATCTATAGGATATGTCCATTGGAGGTTCAAGGGGTAGTGTTTCCATTGGATCTTATGGAGTTACCTTTTGGAGAGTTTAATTTAATTCTAGGTGTAACATCCTAAATAATTGGGTCTGCGCATCTTAGGGGTTTGTATGCTTAAAATATTAATTTGAGAATTTGAGGTACAAAAGGGGCACAGGTTTGGGCTGAAACTTGGGTTAGTTTCTAATAAAGAGCTACAGAACATTATTTAAATAGGTATCTGTGTTTAAATTGCAAGATAGGCTTGTGGCCCAAAAATTTAGAGGTGTTGTAATGGGAGCATGTAGGTGGCGTCATTAAGGGAAAGATTGGGCCAAGTGTTTGCTGCTTGGGCCCCAAGTTTTTGGGTCAAAATTCGACACTCCAAGGGGGGAAGAAGGGACAGCACATGTACTATAATTTAGGAGTTTAAATTCTTTTATCTTGATTAATTAAAAGCTGATAATAAGGAAGGGAAGAGTTGGTATTAAGGAGGTCTCATCTAAAGGAAGGATAATGGTTAAGATAATAGTTATCAGGAGATGGAAGAGTTGGCCGAAAATCCAACTCTAAGAAGGGTGTGTGTGTTGCCGAAATTAATAACCAAGTGATCATCTTTTCTTTCATTTTTTCCCTCTTCTTTCTCACCTAGCCGAAATTCTCTTCTCCCATTTGCTTTAGTTTCTTCTCAAAACCGAAATTCCCTAGTTGTTTTCTCCTCTCCTCAATATTTTCCCTAAAAGCTGAATTCCCTTTGTTCCTACTTTCTTTCTCCCTTAGCCGAATCTTCAAGATTGGTTTTTCCCGAAGGTGCACCATAGCCGAATACTCCTTCCTAGTTTGGTAAGTTCTTTGTGGTTTGTTTCTACGATATTTCCTTCTTTCTCATATCATTCTTAAACCAAATTACCTCTCTAATGTCTCGATTGATGTTCACTCTCTATTCTTAGAAGCCGAATCTTTTCTTGCTGAGATCTGTAGTGCCGATTTGTGGAAAAGCTGAAGGTAAGTGGTGGTAGGTTCGGCCAAATGGCCACTTTCTTGTTTTTTTTTCTTTGGCCGAATGTCATAAGGTACTCGGTTGGTTGTGATCATCAGTTTGGTTTAATATTTTGGTGATGGCCGAATGTAGGAAGGGTGGTGGCGTTTTCTTAAGGACTCTTGGGATTTCAAGGTAAGGAGATTTGTGTATACAAATGAGTAATTTGGGTAAAAACTAACTGTTGGCCGAATGTAGGGAAAGCCTCACTTTCGTATTTTTTCAGCTTTTGAGCAAGGCTATAAACTGAGGATAATAGATCCGGATAACAAGGGCATCGACTAAGAATATTGGATTTCGCGATATCAGGTGTGTAACACTTCCACACCATCTAGATCTAATTGTTAAATATATGTATATAAGTTTTATATGTTATGATAAATGCCGAAACCCCGGCTTAATGATGGAAACCCAAAGAGGGTAAGAGCGAATCACAGGTTAGTGAATGTGTTGATTAAATGATATAAGTATAATGATTGTATGTGATTGCATGGGTTGGGTTTGTTGAAAGGAGGAAGTTATATGTTGTAGTGGTTTTTATCGTGATCTGTGTAGCAGTATTTACCATGATCTGTTGTAGCGGCTTTTGCCGTGATCTGATGATGAGCAGTACGACTGCCACCAAGGCGTGTAGCGGTGTGGGTTGATTGTAGAAATCCCCAATAGTGTGTATGGATGGTACGGGGGCGTGTAGCGGATGGACACCTAGGATATGGGTTGGGCTTTGCATATTATTTTTGTTGTTTGTATTTGATTAATATGTTCTTTGGGGCTAAAGCCCAAATCTATTGGTGCATGAGGGTTGCACACTGAGTCTCGCGACTTACCCTTTAATTTTTAACCATCTCAGGTGACACTTAGGCATCGGACCAGGCTGGAGAGGAGAGCAAGGTGGCCATGCGACAGAGCATTGAGGATTCTAAAGAAAAAGACTTAATTTTATATTTTATTTTAATTAATGGGTTTAAATTTCCTTGTAATAAGGCCATGGGCCACTAGACTACCATTTATGTTTTAGGATTTTGTTGGGCTTTTATTACTGGGCTTTTATTTTAAGTTTTATGTTTCAATTAAGTTGAGACTTGTATGGAATTTTGGCTTTCATTTAAAATCCACCAAGATAATTTATGATTTAATATTTTATTGTTCTTAAATGAATTTTTAAGTTTTCAAAATAAAGGTGTAAACCTAGTAATTGTTTTCCAAAATGCGACATGTTTTGTAAAATCTCTTAAGTGACATACCAGATCTGGTTGTAGCGTTTGGGCCAGGTTTGGGGTGTTACAAATTGGTATTAGAGCCCGGTTCAAAACTCGGCTTTGGGGGTTTTGGGCTCAAAACGTTTTCTAAAAATGAGTTTTTGAAACATGTATATTTATAAATAACATA
This sequence comes from Gossypium australe, assembly GCA_005393395.2. Lineage (NCBI taxonomy): Eukaryota > Viridiplantae > Streptophyta > Magnoliopsida > Malvales > Malvaceae > Gossypium > Gossypium australe. The sequence goes on along the minus strand of CM016614.1, from coordinate 60,850,778 downwards.
GGATGGTTTTCTCGGCATGGCACCTGCATCTCCGGCCCAAGTCCGCCAGGTAAGTATTCTGAACCATTGTGTGATATATATATATATATATATGTGGGCTGATGGGCTTAATGGGACATAGATTAGTTAGATTATGGACTCTAGGCCTAGCTTAAGCCACTTCTTAAATTTCATAAGACTTAACTTCACTAAACAAACCCGTAAATAAGTCGCAAGGCTTGGGTGTGGCAACAGGCATACGCATGTCTAGGATTGGATCCGGAAGAGCCTGGTATTTAAGCAGTCCTAGTGACTCACCTCCTCTTCACTGGAATCCTACCTGGTGCGTAGTGACTGTTCACCTTAGCCGAGTTAGGGTGTGGCAATAGACATACGCATGTCTAGGAGTGGATTCAGGGAGAGCTTGGTATTTAAGCAGTCCTAGCGACTCACCTCCTCTTCACTAGAATCTTACCTGGTGCGTAGTGACTATTCACCCTAGTTACGAGAACTTATCGATGGGCTAAACCTTATAATTAAAACCCGAAAGGGACCAACCACCCTACCTGAAAAAATCCCCGAGTTTTGTAAAATTCTTAAAATACCTTTGATTTATGAAAAAAATTTCCAATCAACCATGTTTTGAAAGCTTTGCCCGAAAAATCCGATATTTACAAGAGTAACCCGGATCATGAAACTAGATTTACCAAAAGTACCCCTGTTTTAAAAAAAAAAACAACTACAACAACAACAAAATATCCATGGTTTGTAAAATTACCAAATTACCCTTGTTTTGCGAAATGACCAAACTAACCCTGATCTGTAAAATTACCAAATTACCCTTGTTTTGCAAAATGACCAAGACGACCCTGATTGGAAAAATTACCAAAATACCCCCGGATTACAAAATTACCAAAATACCCCCAGATTACAAAATTACCGAAATACCCCGAATTACAAAATTACCGAAATACCCCCGGATTGCAAAATTATCAAAATACCCTTATTTCACAAAATCACCAAGGAACCCTATTTTGGAAAATTACGACAATACCCTTGTAGGATAAAATTACGAAAATGCCCCTGGGTAGTGAAACAACAACAACACTTTTCTGTGATGAACGTAAGTTCATGGATGCTCTTTGTATGATGATTGAATGTATGTGTATATTAGAGGATACGAACTTGAGACTGAATGGTGTATGCAAATTCGAAAGAACTACTCTTAAAGCTATTCATAAGACTGTTCGTGATTAAACAGTGGAAGAAAACTAATGATTCATAAAATTCTTAATCAGATAAACGTCGATCGGAAGAATGAGTACAAGGGGTAGAGGACGTCCGCCGCGTGGACGCTGTAGGGGTAGGATGGCTTTGTCTGAGCCAGCAGGGTCTGGCCACGGGTCAGGAAACGAAATGCCGGATCCTCCAGCTGTGGAGGGAGAGTTACGGGATCAGGCGACCGGAGATGATGCTGTATCTCAGGCGATGTTGCGAGTCCTTGAGAGAGTTGCTGGAGTAGGCATGGGCACAGGAGCCCGGAAATCGGTACCGGAACGGCTTAAGGCCAATGGGCCAGAAGTGTTTAGGGGAGTTTCTGGCGTAGCCCCTAACATAGCTGAGTATTGGATGGAAGCGACTGAGCGCATAGATTTCACAGTGGAGGAGAAGTTGAAAGGGGTCGTGTCTCTTCTTCGGGACGAGGCTTATCAGTGGTGGCTCACGGTGAAAGAGGGTACTGTCGCAGATCGGATTGATTGGGACTTCTTTAAGGAGTCGTTCCAGGGAAAGTATGTTGGGGCCAGCTATATGGACGCGCAATGGAAGGCATTCTTGAATTTGGTGCAGGGAAGTAAGTCTGTGGCTGAGTATGAGGCAGAATTTCTGTGCTTGAGCCGCTACGCTCGAGGAATGGTAGCAACGGAGTATGAACGTTGTGTTCGGTTTGAGGATGGGCTGCGAAATGAGTTAAGGGTTCTGATAGCACAGCAGCGAGAGAGAATTTTTGCTGTTTTGGTAGATAAGGTTAAAATAGCTGAGTAAGTGAAACGGGTCGAGAGACAAGAAAGGGATAAGGATCGGGTTAAGAGTAAGAGAAGTTTTGGGCCATCACGAGCATCTGGGAACTTCCAGAAGAGGCCTAGGACTGAGGGGCCAGCTCGTGTTCCGACGGGCCAAAATCGAGCATGTTCTACGTGTGGGAGGATGCATTATGGGGAGTGCAGAATGAAAACCGATGGATGCTTTAGGTGTGGATCCACAGAACATCTAATTAAGGACTGTCCTCAGATGGATCGGGTACAGCCAGCGGGCCGAGGTTCTGATCAGGCTAGGAGAGGTGATCAGCTTGGACCAAGGGGTCGTGGCCAGGTAGAGGAGGAAATGGGGCTGGTCAAGGTCGTGGAGCACCTGGTAGAGGTGCAGGTAATGTAGATGCGAGGCAGCCGGGGCTAGTTTATGCAGTTCGTTGATAGGAGGATGGTGACGCACCGGATGTCATAACCGGTACGTTTCTTATTGCTGATAATCATTACCTTGCCTTGATTGATATTGGGTCAACCCATTCCTATGTTGCATGTTCGATATCTGAGACCTTAAGTATAGATTCTGAAACAACCACTAGGAAGATGACTGTGGTTAGTCCCCTAGGACAATCTAGGGTAGTGGACAAGCTATTTAAGGATGTACCGTTAGAGACTCAAGGGGTAGTGTTTCTGACAGATTTAATGGAATTACCATTTGGAGAGTTTGACCTTATTTTAGGAATGGATTGGTTGACAAAGCATCGTGCTAAGTTGGATTGTGGGTCTAAGCGCATGGTGTTAAGTACCCCGGAAGGCGGGGAGGTGGTTGTGTTAGGAGAGAGAAGGAACTATCTGTCCAACGTAGTGTCTGCATTGAAAGCTGTTAAGATGATTCGGAAGGTATGTAACGCCTTTCTAGCTTTTATTAGTGCTTTGGATGCTAAGGAGGTGACTGTCGATGGGGTTCGAACAGTCAAAGATTTCTCGAATGTCTTTCCGGAGGAGTTGCCAAGATTACCCCCGGATCGCGAAGTGGAGTTTGGAATAGAACTACTCCCGGGTACGGCTCTGGTATCAATTGCCCCTTATCGAATGGTGCCAAAAGAGTTGGTGGAGCTCGAAGCTCAGATCCAGGAGCTTTTGGATCGAGGATTTATCCGACCGAGTGTGTCTTCATGGGGAGCGCCGGTCCTATTCGTGATGAAGAAGGATGGATCCATGCGTATGTGCGTGGATTATCGTCAATTGAATAAGTTGACGATTAAGAATAAGCACCCATTACCGAGAATCAACGACTTGTTCGATCAACTAAAAGGAGCTTCGGTCTTTTCTAAGATTGACCTAAGGTCGGGTTATCATCAGTTAAAGGTGAAGGAAGGGGACATTCATAAGACGGCGTTTCGAACACACTATGGTCATTATGAGTTCTTGGTAATGCCATTCGGTTTGACGAACGCGCCAGCAGCATTCATGGATATGATGAACTGGGTATTCCAGCCATACCTTGAGCGGTTCGTCATAGTGTTCATCGACAATATCCTAGTATATTCTAAGTCCGAGGAGGAGCATGATGCACATCTTCCAGAATCTTGATGGAAGCGCCAGTGTTAATTCAGCCAGAGGAAGGAAAAGAATTTACCGTCTACTGTGATGCGTCACACACAGGTTTAGGGTGTGTATTGATGCAAAAAGGAAAAGTGGTGGCGTATGCGTCTCGACAGTTAAGACCGCATGAGTTGAACTACCCTACGCATGATTTGGAGTTGGCGGCGGTAGTGTTTGCTTTGAAGATCTGGAGACACTACTTGTACAGGGAGAAGTCAGTTATTTACACTGACCATAAGAGCTTGAAGTATCTTCTCACTCAGAAGGAGTTGAACCTAAGGCAGAGAAGGTGGATTGAGCTGTTAAAGGACTATGACTGCTCGATTGAGTACCATCTGGGTAAGGCAAATGTGGTGGCGGATGCGTTGAGTAGGAAGGTGATAGCGAACTTACGGGCAATGCTCGCTCATCTTAGTTTATATGAGGATGGCAGTTTGGTAGCTGAATTACAAGTAAGACCTATGTGGACAAGTCAAATCAAGGAGAAGCAACTTTTGGATGATATCTTAAGTACTCGAATTCGACAAGTGCAGGAGGGTGAAGTAGAGGACTACAGTCTGAACAATGATAGAGTTTTGTGTTTCCGGGGAAAGGTTTGTATGCCAAAAGATGAGGAGTTAAGGCAGATGATTCTTCAGGAGTCGCATAGTAGCCCTTACGCTATGCATCCTGGAGGAGTTAAGATGTATCGGGATTTGCGAGAGCAGTTCTGGTGGTCAGGTTTGAAGCGAGAAGTTACGGAATATGTGGGGAAGTGTTTGATGTGTTAGCAAGTCAAAGCTGAACATCAATTGCCTTCAGGATTGTTGCAGCCGGTAAAGATTCCCCAATGGAAATGGGCAAGAATCACGATGGATTTCGTTAGTGGGTTACCCCTTACGCCCACTAAGAAGGATTCAATTTGGGTAGTTGTGGATCGGTCGACAAAGTCTGCTCACTTCATACCGGTTCGAGTGGACTTTGCTCTACAAAAGTTGGCTAAGTTGTACGTGGCTGAGGTTGTAAGATTACATGGTGTACCGGTGTCGATCATATCAGATAGGGACCCTAGGTTCACGTCATTATTTTGGAAGGCTCTTCATCAAGCAATGGGAACAAGGTTAGACTTTAGTACCGCTTTCCACCCACAGACTGATGGTCAGTTTGAGAGGGTAATTTAAATTTTGGAAGATATGCTAAGGGGTTGCATCATTGATTTTAGGGGTAGTTGGGAGGAGTATTTACCCTTGGCTGAATTCACGTACAATAATAGCTATCAAGCTAATATTCAAATGGCACCGTATGAAGCATTAAATGGAAGGAGACGTCATACTCCAACTTGTTGGACGGAGTTGGGTGAACGTCAGGTGTTGGGTCCAGATCTAGTTTCGGAAACGGAGGAGAAAGTTAAGTTAATACGGGCTCGCTTGAAGGAAGCGTCTGACCGGTAGAAGTCTTATGCGGATCTAAAGCGGAAGGAGGTGGAATTCGCAGTAGGAGACCAAGTCTTTTTGAAGGTTTCTCCATGGAAAAAGGTAATGAGGTTTGGACGGAAGGGTAAGTTAAGTCCTCGATTTATTGGGCCTTATCAGGTGCTAGAACGTGTGGGCCCAGTGGCTTATCGTTTGGAGTTGCCTCCAGAGTTGGAGCAGATACATGACGTGTTTCATGTCTCGATGTTAAGAAGATATCGTTCTGATCCATCGCATGTGGTGCTAGTGGAAGAAATTGAAGTAAGGCCAGATTTATCCTTTGAGGAGGAACCAGTGCAAATTTTGGATCGAGACGTGAATGTGTTGAGAAGGAAGTCCGTCCCTTTGGTCAAAGTCTTGTGGCGAAATCACGACGCGGAAGAGGCGACGTGGGAGCCAGAGGATGTTATGCGACAACAGTATCCCCATCTCTTTTAATCAGGTAAATTTCGAGGACGAAATTTATTTTAAGGGGATAGAACTGTAACATCCTGAATAATTGGGTCTGCGCATCTTAGGGGTTTGTATGCTTAAAATATTAATTTGAGAATTTGAGGTACAAAAGGGGGCACAGGTTTGGGCTGAAACTTGGGTTAGTTTCTAATAAAGAGCTACAGAACATTATTTAAATAGGTATCTGTGTTTAAATTGCAAGATGGGCTTGTGGCCCAAAAATTTGGAGGTGTTGTAATGGGAGCATGTAGGTGGCGTCATTAAGGGAAAGATTGGGCCAAGTGTTTGCTGCTTGGGGCCCAATTTTTGGGTCAAAATTCGGCACTCCAAGGGGGGAATAAGGGACGACACATGTGCTATAATTTAGGAGTTTAAATTCTTTTATCTTGATTAATTAAAAGCTGATAATAAGGAAGGGAAGAGTTGGTATTAAGGAGGTCTCATCTAAAGGAAGGATAATGGTTAAGATAATAGTTATCAGGAGATGGAAGAGTTGGCCGGAAATCCAACTCTGAGAAGGGTGTGTGTGTTGCCGAAATTAATAGCCAAGTGATCATCTTTTCTTTCATTTTTTCTCTCTTCTTTCTCACCTAGCCGAAATTCTCTTCTCCCATTTGCTTTAGTTTCTTCTCAAAACCGGAATTCCCTAGTTGTTTTCTCCTCTCCTCAATATTTTCCCTAAAAGCCAAATTCCCTTTGTTCATACTTTCTTTCTCCCTTAGCCGAATCTTCAAGATTGGTTTTTCTCGAAGGTGCACCATAGCCGAATACTCCTTCCTAGTTTGGTAAGTTCTTTGTGGTTTGTTTCTATGGTATTTCCTTCTTTCTCATATCATTCTTAAACCAAATTACCCCTCTAACATCTCGATTGATGTTCACTCTTTATTCTTAGAAGCCGAATCTTTTCTTGCCGAGATCTGTAGTGCCGATTTGTGGAAAAGCTGAAGGTAGGTGGTGGTAGGTTCGGCCGAATGGCCACTTTCTTGCTTTTTTTTCTTTGGCTGAATGTCATAAGGTACTCAGTTGGTTGCGACAGTTTGGTTTAATATTTTGGTGATGGTCGAATGTAGGAAGGGTGGTGGCGTTTTCTTAAGGACTCTCGGGATTTCAAGGTAAGGAGATTTGTGTATACAAATGAGTAATTTGGGTAAAAACTAACTGTTGGCCGAATGTAGGGAAAGCCTCACTTTCGTATTTTTTCGGCTTTTGAGCAAGGCTATAAATTGAGGATAATAGATCCGAATAACAAGGGCATCGACTAAGAATATTGGATTTCGCGATATTAGGTGTGTAACACTTCAACACCATCTAGATCTAATTGTTAAATATATGTATATAAGTTTTATATGTTATGATAAATGCCGAAACCTCGGCTTAATGATGGAAACCCAAAGAGGGTAAGAGCGAATCACAGGTTAGTGAATGTCTTGATTAAATGATATAAGTATAATGATTGTATGTGATTGCATGGGTTGGGTTTGTTGAAAGGAAGAAGTTATATGTTGTAGCGGTTTTTACCGTGATCTGTGTAGCGGTATTTACCGTGATCTGTTGTAGCGGCTTTTGCCGTGATCTGATGATGAGCAGCACGACTGCCACCAAGGCGTGTAGCGGTGTGGGTTGATTATAGAAATCCCTAATGGTGTGTATGGCTGGTACGGGGGCGTGTAACGGATGGACACCTAGGACATGCGTTGGGCTTTGCATATTATTTTTGTTGTTTGTATTTGATTAATATGTTCTATGGGGCTAAAGCCCAAATCTAATGGTGCATGAGGGTTGCACACTGAGTCTTGCGACTCACCCTTTAATTTTTAACCATCTCAGGTGACACTTAGGCATCGGACCGGGTTGGAGAGGAGAGCAAGGTGGCCATGCGACAGAGCATTGAGGATTCTAAAGAAAAAGACTTAATTTTATATTTTATTTTAATTAATGGGTTTAAATTTCCTTGTAATAAGGCCATGGGCCACTAGACTACCATTTATGTTTTGGGATTTTGTTGGGCTTTTATTACTGGGCTTTTATTTTAAGTTTTATGTTTCAATTAAGTTGAGACTTGTATGGAATTTCGGCTTTCATTTAAAATCCACCAAGATAATTTAGGATTTAATATTTTATTTTTCTTAAATGAATTCTTAAGTTTTCAAAATAAAGGTGTAAACCTAGTAATTGTTTTCCAAAATGCGACATGTTTTGTAAAATCTCTTAAGTGACATACCAGATCCGATTGTAGCGTTTGGGCCGGGTTTGAGGTGTTACACTAGGTATGGATTCGTTAGTGGAACACCAAGTTAGCCTCGATTTTTCCTTTAAGAGAGTAACCTTGAAAATAATGGAGGGTAATGAGATTGTTATGGTAGGGGGCGATGAAACCGTTTATCCAATGTAATTTCTGCTACGATTGCTGAGAAGTTAGTTCAAAAAGGGTGTAAAAGCTTATCTATTCTATGTAATGGATGGGAATGCAAATAGCTATTTCGTAGATAGCATTCGAACCATTAGGGAATTTCTAGAACTGCTTCCTGGGGAGTTTCCAAGGTCACCTCCAGATGTGAGGTAGAATTCGGAATTGAATTTTTTCTAGGAACTACTCAAGTTTCCATTGCTCCTTACTGCATGGCACCTAAAGAGCTTCAAGAACTAAAAATCCAACTTTAAGAGCTTTTAGATCTTGGGTTTATTAGACCCAATGTTTCTCCGTCGTGAGCTCCAGTCTTGCTTGTCAAGAAAAAAGATAGATCCTTAAGGTTGTGTATAGATTATCAACAGTTGAATAAATTGACCATTAAGAATAAATATCCCCTACCTAGGATCAACAATCCGTTCGACCAATTCTGAGGTGCAACAGTGTTTTCCAAAATTGATCTAAGGTCCAAGTATTATCAACTTAAGGTAAAGGGGGTGGATGTGTCTAAAAATGTGTTTAGGACTCGATATGGCCACTATGAATTCCTTGTGATGTCTTTCAGTTTAACCAATGCTTCGACCGCCTTTATGGACTTAATGAACCGAGTGTTCTAACCCTTCCTTGATCAGTTCATCATTGTATTCATCAATGACATCTTAGTCTATTCAAAAACAAAAATCGAGCATGATGAACACATTAGAAAGGTCTTGCAAATGCTCCGAGAAAAGAAACTATATGCCAAAATAAGCAAGTGTAAATTTTGGCTTAAGGAAGTTATGTTTCTGGGTCATGTGGTATCCATAGAGGGTATCAGAGTGGACCGAAAGAAGATAGAAACCATCTTAGAATGGAAACAACCTAAGAATGTTTCTAAAATCCAAAGTTTCCTTGGTGTAGTTGGGTTCGATCATAGATTTGTTGAAGGGTTCTCTCTAATAGCTACTCCATTGACTAAGTTGTTAAGAAAGAATGTTCTATTTAAGTGGATGGATGAGCAACAATCTAGCTTTAAAAATTTAAAAGTTGTGTTAACTCAAGCTCCTGTGTTGATTCAGCCTAAGTCGGGAAAAAAGTATGTGGTGTACAGTGATGTATCGTACACTGGCCTTGGATGTGTGTTGATGCAAGATGGTAAAGTAGTTGTCTATGCATCAAGGTAGTTGAAGCAGCATGACTGAAAATACCCAACTCATGACTTAGAGTTAGCAGTGGTGGTATTCACATTTAAAATTTGGATGCACTATTTGTATGGTGAGAAGTGTTACATATAGATCGATCATAGGAGTCTCAAGTACCTTTTCACCCAAAAAGAATTGAACCTGAGGAAACAGAAGTGGATAGAACTGTTAAGGAATTATGATTGTGTAATTGAATACCAGCCCAAAATATCAAATGTACTGAAAGTCATTCTAAGTAGGAAACAAATGATCGATTTAAGAGAAATTTTTGATAGGTTAAGTTTGGTGGATAATGAAGCCTTGCTAGCTGAGCTACAAGTGAAACCCACCTTAGCCAATGAGATGAAGGCTAAACAACATTTAGATCTGTCCTTGTTGTTGCAGATTAAGTAGATGGAGGACAAAAAAAATTTGAAGATTTTAGATTTAATGATGAGGGTATTTTTTTGCTTTCGTGGAAGGTATTGTGTGCCAAATGATAAGGATTTAAAGCATTCCATAGTTCCGGAAGCGCATGTTAGCCCTTATGTTATGCATCCTAGAAGAAATAAGGTGTATCGAGATGTAAATGAATTGAATTGATGGCCTGGACTAAAACGAGATGTGAAAATCTTCGTAGTTAAGTGCCTAATGTGTCAGCAAGTGAAAGTTGAACACCAGTTCCCTTTTGGCCTTTTGCAATCGATTAAAATACCATAGTAGAAATGGGAGCGAATAACGATGGACTTTGTTAGTGGGTTACTGATCTATCGTAATTCGGTGTAGCATATTAAACTAATTTTTGCACTTTAAGAGCTTGAAAGCAAGCATTTCCATTTGGTTTTAGTTATGTTTTTGTAAGTTTTCATTAAGTTAATAAAATGAGCAAAGTGAGTCTTTTATTGACCTTAGGGGTCGAATGATGCCTAAGGGTGAGCTAATGAACTTTATAAGTGTGTAGGAGACCATTAGAAGGCATATTAAATAGATATTGGTCACTATGTCACAACACGGAATTCTCAATGTCGTAACATAGGAAGCAGAATGGAGAAATTACGATATTGCCTTTGATGTCGCGACATAGCCTAAGGATGTCGAAATACCCCTAAAGATATCCCAAGAGGAGTATACTAACTCCTATGTCGCAACATAGGTCCTGGTGTGTCACGACATCGACTTTGGATAGCAATTCACATGAGCCAGGTGGTTTTGGTCTGCACAATCAAAATTAAAGCTCAAGAATTTTAGCTAACCTAAGGTTAAGGACGATAACCACCTCAGATATATAAATAGGATCCTTTGTCACATGTAAAAAGGACCAATTACTTAGTTTAGAATTTCTCTTTCAAATTTCAGTTTAGTTTTCTTTCTTCTTAGGTTTTAAGTTTATTTTAAGTTTGTTCTTGTTTTATCTCGAGAGATTTGATTTGTGGAGATAATAAAACTTTGTTGATTTGTTTTCATCTTTAATACAAATCTGGCATTTTCTTAAAGTCTACACTTCAATTCATTTATAATGTTTTCTCTTTACATCATTTCCATATTGTTTATGAAAGCCATGAGGAACTAATCCTTCTATGGGGGATTAGCAAGTTGAGGTATGATCTATTAATTATTTTGTAGGGTTACTCAATGGATCAATTGTTTGGGAAAGGAAGAACTTAAAACCCTAGGCCTGACAACCCTAAGAAGTTATCAAGGTGAGAATTAACCCAAAATTGGTATGACATATACATGAACATGTAATGAATTGTAACGTGTTTACGCAAGTGTACATAGTCGTTCAAGTAATAAGTAAGTAAAAATGAGTTATCGTCTCCACAGGGACTATATAAGCTTAAAAAATTAGTTGCAAAATTATAATTAATAGTTTAATGTAAAAAAACTCAATTAATTTGGATAGTGATGATTAGATTAATTAAATGTGAGAGTGATCCCTAATGCAATTTCTAATCTAAATACAACTTACCTAAATGTATGAATGAAGGCTTTAGTAAGAAAAACAATCGACATTAAATGGGCTAGGATAATTATATTAATCAAATCAACTTACTTTCATCATGCAAACATGATTGGAATTACTTCCATGGCAACTCAATCTCTTTTGGGTTTGGAAACCAAATTAAGTCCTCTCGGATCTGTTACTTAGTTAAATACGCATGTTGCTGATCATATTAGATTAAGGGTTTCTTAGCATTTATGCAAGGTCACAGGGACATTTGTGTTTGCAATAGTTTAATTTCATAAATCTAAAACCATTCAAGATAGAGCTTACTAAAGATATTATGAACCTTAACTTAGTCGGGTTTAATGACCTAAAGTAAGCATTGCACTTTTCAATTATGCGTCTACTAGTCGTTGTCTGGTTAGGATCGCTTAGCTAATCTAAGTGCATCCAATCATGTATGAATGACATGCATCATGATATTAATTGAAAACATAATTGACTGTGGAACAAAACATGCTAACATGAATTAAATAAATCTCATTAACTTAATATAATTATCCCAGCAAATAGGATTTAAAACTTCATAATTGATGTCAAAAGCATAAAACTCAAAGCAAACATGTTAAAATAGATAATCAATAGGAAAGAGTGCTGGCTAAAGAGTGCTTTTGACAAAGCTTAGAAGGTAGATAATAGTTTTGATTGAAGATTCTTTTGCTAAGGGTTTAGAAGGTAGCCAGCTAAAAAGTGCTTTTGATAAAGCTTTTAAGGCTAAAGAAGGGAGAGGGGGTGGATGACTATGCAAGGGAAAAAGGGAAAAGAATTGAGAGAAAACTAAAGTGAGTGAGAGAGGAATGTTGAGACATGAGAGATGATGGAAAAGTTAGGAATGGCAAGGTATTTATAGGTGAAGGTAAGCGTTTGTGTTTACTAAAAATAGGCTTAAATTTCCTTCCTTCCCTCTCTCATGTGGCTGGCCATGCTTCAAGGAAAAGGAATGACCAAGTCTTCTCAATTTGAATTCGAATTTCAAGGTAAAAATAGCTATAGAGTGGACGGTTTCAACAGGGAAGTGTTGGGCTGAATTCTGATTATTTTCCAACTGCAAGGACCTTCAACTAAATATCCCAAAACATATTTTTGGCAGCCAACATCAAGTGCCGAAATTGGGCTTTTAATACCCCTTGTTGGATGGTTTTTCAGTCCATTAACTTAGCATACATGTTCATATTTTATCACCTTCTTTACTAGGTCAAGTAGTCAATCCAATGCCAAAATATTGCATGGTCTTGCCGTTCATATGGATAATTTGTGCATGACCATCTTTTATTTATTTAAATCATGTCTCCAATGGACCTCCTACATAGTGAAAAGTACACGCATTAATAAATTAACATGAATTAATACAAAATATACATGAAAATCATGTAACTAAGCAAAATTTCACATACTTTCCAAATTCACGTAAAAAATTACTAATTAAGTAAAATTCACTTATTTTAATAATAATTACTCGAGATTAAGTAAAAAGGTGGTAAAACATATAGAAAACCCCTATATAATTTTGAGCTTACACACCCCCAAACTTAAACCATTGCTTGTCTTGAGTAATGTTTATGCATAGAACAATTTTTGCCAAGGCAATTTTACAAAATGATAAATCAACATCAATCTTTGTGCATAATTGTAACGACCCAAAAGTTTAAGTATTTATTTTTTTTATGTTTATAACACAAATATCGGTTGCTTCAGTGGTTGATTGATTTGGGTGTGTTTGGGAGTGTCTGCAAAGTCATGGGTTCAAGCCTGGGCTTGTGTAAAAATTTGGTTTTTAGGGAATAAAACCTTGCCTTTAGTTAGTAGGCTTTTAAATTATTGTGTATAACAATACATAAAAAGCCTATTGGTCTAGGGGGTAAGTGGCGTGTTACCTATGCAAGTTGTCTAAGGTTCGAATCTTGCTGAAGGCAAGGGAGTGTATATTTTACTGCTGTGCCGTGGTGGTGTTGGAGTTTGACTGAAACACTGAAGTGGTTGAGGAGAATTCAAATTGAGTGGTTGACGGGAGGTGTGATCAGGTGGAGAGATTCGAGGAGGGATTTTAGGAGAAAATATAGGGATGTGGGGAGAGGGAATGTTGTGCCGAAAGTGGACTCTGGGCACTCAAGAATTTGGCCAAGAGTGGTATGCCTCATTTTGTTTTTCCCTTTGGTATTTTTTCTCTTTTTTGCTGGAAGTCGAATGTGGTAAGGGTGTTTGCACATTCTTCTATTTCACTTTTTGACAACCTTTCTCTTTGGCCGAATACACCTTTTCTTTTCTTTTCATCTCCTCTTTTCTTCTTTCTCTGTGTTGGCCGAATATTACCTCTTCCCAATTAGCACTGTGTTGGCCGAATATACCTTGTTTGCCTCGTTCGGTTACTTTTCTCTCTTCTCCCCTAAATTGATTCTCTTCTTTCTCTCCCCCAAGTGTTGTGCTGCCGATTTCCAGTTCTGATCACTGCCGAAACCATTCCTCTTCCTCTGTCGATTGACGTTGCTCCTTTCTTTTCAGTAAGTAAGTATGGCACTTGAAGTTTCGACTTTTGAGTTACTAAAGTGGGGTTTGTTTAACTGTTTTTGACAGCTTTAAATCGAGGGTGAGGGGCTGTGCTAGTGCTGAATCCTTTCACTATTTTGTGCTCTTGCTCTCTTTCATTAAGGAAGGATTTAGGGAACTCCTAATTAATCGCTAAAGATTGGATTCGTGGGAATCACCGTGGTTCGATTGAAGGTAATGCTACTCTGTTCTATGAATGGATTGTTGGTTTTGGGTTTCTTTTTAACCGTAAAGTAGGACTGATGGCGGTGTTTGATTGACCAAATGTAGGTTGGTGAGTGCTTGAGGGACTGTTCGTGACGAATTGAAACCAGGTGTGTAAACACTGCCCAAATCGTAAACCGGCAAAAGCTGAAAAAAGTATGACAATTGACACTACACGAGCATGCATTCGCTCATGTGGTAAATCGAACGCATAAAACATGGGCGTTAGACTGTTGAGGCCACAATGAGCGATTTCGTGGTTTTAGGCCATTTTAGGCCACGTTGGGCCTGAATGGGCTGTGTGAGCCCAACAGGCTTGTGGACCCCACACGGGTAAACCAAACGAACGTGTGGAGAATATTGGGACAAGCTGTGTAAATTAGATGGCCGAGAGCATTTCCGGGCTATGTTGGCCACACGAGCGTGTGGGCCCACATAGGCCCGTATTATGGGCCTTGGGCCCATTTTCACTGTTTGACTGTTAAGGTTGCACGGGTCGCCCGAGACGACTGTGGACCTATTGATGGGTCAGTAAGTATACTTAGACCCCCAAACTGATATAAAATGACTGTTATGCTCCTATGTTATAAAATGACTGTATGCTTTATGTTATGTATGACTGTATGTGAGCATGCCACGATATGTATGTTGCATACATGTATGATATGTTGCATGGGGATGGGATTATTATGATTGGAGGAAGTGTTCTGTACTGGTAGCTCTACTGCAAATATTGTTTAGTGCCGCAACTAGTACTAATTTTGGAGTGTAGGGATGGGTAGGTGATTTTATCCCCACATGGAGTGTAGGGCTGGACGGAGTGGAGTGTAGAGGCTGGTTGGGTAGGATCTCTGTTTGCATGACTGAACTGCTACTGTCACTGAAATGGGCTAAGGCCCACACTGATACTGATATTGTAATGGGCTAAGGCCCAACTGAACGGAACTGAACTGTTATTGATTTGGGTTTAGGCCCAGACTGTACTTGCCTAGGGCATGATTGGCTATTTACTTACAAGGGGTTACATATTGAGTTTTTTTAAACTCACTCATCTGTTTATCTGTACAGGTAATCCCCAGTCTTAGGGGGATCGGTGCTGCGAGAGATTCGGAGGTGGCCACACAACCGCACCTACTTTTATATTTGAGTTTAATTCCAATAAATTTAATTTTGGTTTTTGTTATGTAATAAGGCCTCTTTAAATTTTAACTTTTAATTTGGGATTTTACTTATTTAATTCATATCTGAAAGAAGTAGGATGCGGATTTTCAAAAGATAAATGTTTTTCAAAACACTACATTTTCGAAACATTCAATAAAAGCTTCCGCATCAAACATTGTTTTAAAGTATAACAACAAACCAATATGATTAATATTCTGCTAAAAACAACTTGAGTTTTAAATGAGCCGGATACCTTTAATTTTCCGTTAAGATCATAAAAGAGATTTAATAATAGAATGGGTTTTTCTAATAAAACTATGTTTTAGAAAAACACTTCAATGTGACATCGCCAGATTCGGCCATAACGTCTAGGCCGGGTTTGGGGTGTTACATTTAGTGGTATTAGAGCCAGGTTTCAAAACTCTTCTTTGGTTTTTGGGTTTCTTCTAAAAACTCAGAATTTTCAAAAAGAACTGTTCCAAGCAATTTGGAAGTATTTTGAAATATTTTTACTGATGTGTGGTACACCAAATCTCTGACGTCGGTATTGTAAGTCCTCTGAAACCTCTGTTTGTTTAAAGTGAAATATGAAAACTATTATAAGTAGTAGACTGTACTGAAATATTCTGGTTAGGGAAAACTGAAACTGTAGTAAGACTGCGTTCTGCGAAAATAAAACTTTTAAAGACTGATATTACTTTCCATAAGATATCTGTTAATCAACACTGGAACTGTAAACTGATGCATAAAATTGTTAAAAATAGATAATACGCAAATAGTTACTGAGCACCAGAGGTACTCGTGGAAGGGGTACAAGAGGCCGTGGCGGAGGCCGTAGAGGTGCTCGGGCTAGATCTTCGTCATCGGGCCACATGCCTATTGCTGAAGCTAGAGAGGCACAGGCTTCACTTGTGACTGAGACTGGGTCTCACGATCAAGCGACTGGGGATGACACATTGTCCAAAGCTATGTTGCGAATTTTGGAGAGGGCCGCTGGGCCCAACGCTGGTACTATGGGCCGTGGGCTAGTCATAGAACGACTCTAATCTAATGGGGCTGAGATTTTTAGGGGTATTGTTGGAGTTGCCCCTAACGTGGCTGAATATTGGATTGAGGCCATAGAGAGGATCATGGATGACCTCAACTACACCCCCGAGCAGAAACTAAAAGGTGTAGTGGTGGCTTACAATTAAAGAGGGTACTCAGGCTGACTGATTGACAAGAGAATTCTTCAAGACTGCTTTCCAAGGGAAGTATGTGGGCGCTAGTTATGTGGATTCCCGGAGGAGGGAATTTATAAATCTGACTTTTGGGGATAAATCAGTGGCTGAATATAAAACTGAATTTTTGCGATTAAGCTGCTATGCGCGTGGGATGGTGGCAACTGAATATGAGTGGTGTGTTCGATTTGAGAACAGCGTTAAGGATAGTCTTAGAGTTTTGATAGCTCCACAAAGGGAGTGAGATTTTGCCACACTGGTAGATAAGGCAAAGATCGACGAGGAGGTGAAGTGTACTGAGCGTCAGAACCGAGAAAAGGGTAGGAATAAGAGGGATTTAGAGCCCTTAAGTTCCGTTCAAAGGCCGAATAAAAAGGCCAGGGTGGATGGGCCGGTCAGAGTTAAGGCCCCTATTGCTGCTACTGAACTGCAGCTATGTGTTGACTGTGGTAGACGCCATCAGGGCGAGTGCTAGAAAAGGATTGGGGCATGTTTGAGATGCGGATCATTAGAGCACCGTATCAGAGATTGTCCACAGAGGCCCGATCAGATGCAAGTTACTGGCCAGCGTACTGTTCAGCAGCAGAGAGGTGTTCGGTAGCCACTGAGAAGCCGTGGTCAGGCCAAAGATGGAAATGGCATGGGGCATGGCCGTGGAGCACTGGGCAGAGGTGTGGGTCATATTGAGGAGAGGCAGCCAGCTCTGGTTTATGCTGCACGTCACCGAGAGGACGGAGATGCCCCAGATGTTGTTACTGGTATGTTCTTTATCTATGATGTACCTTATACTGCACTGGTTGATGTTGGGTCTACGCATTCTTATATAGCATACTCAGTGTCTGAATCTTTGGGTATAATGGTTGAAACCACTACGAGTGAGGTTATTGTGTTGAGTCCTTTAGGGCAGTCAGTTAAAGTAAACAAATTGTTCAGAGATGTACCTTTGGAGGTGCAAGGAACCATCTTTTTGGTGGACTTAATGGAGCTTCCTTTTGGAGAATTCGATTTAATACTGGGCATGGATTGGCTAGTTAAGCATCAAGTGAATTTGGATTGTGCTACTAAGCGGGTAGTACTGAAAACTGTGGAGGGTGATGAGGTGGTAGTAATAGGGGAGCGTCAGAACTATTTGTCAATTGTGATTTCTGCGCTGAGGGTCGAGAAGTTGGTTCGTAAGGGGTGTGAGCCATATCTAGCCTACATCAGTGGTGTTGATTCTGAGGTTTCGTCTGTTAAAGATATAAAAATAGTCAAAGATTTTTTGGACATTTTTCCCGATGAACTACCTGCACAACCTCCAAACCGTGAGGTTGAATTTAGGATTGAGCTCCTATCGGGTACAACTCCGGTGTCCATCGCTCCTTATAGAATGGAACCGAATGAGCTAGTGGAGCTTAAGGCTTAGATTCAGGAGTTACTGGATCGAGGGTTCATCTACCATAGTGTGTCTCCGTGGGGAGCACCAGTGTTATTTCTGAAAAAGAAGGATGGATCCATGCGTGTGTGAATCGACTACCGACAACTGAATAAAATGACTATTAAGAATAAGTACCCCTTGCCAAGGATTGATGATCTATTCGACCAGTTTTGAGGAGCTTCGGTCTTCTCTAAGATTGATCTTCGATCAGGGTACCATCAACTAAGAGTCAAAGAGGCTGATATTCATAAGACAACGTTTAGGACTCGTTATGGTCATTATGAGTTCCTTGTAATGCCTGTAACACCCCAAACCCGGCCTAGACATTATGGACAAATTTGACGTGTCACATTGAAGTGTCTTTCAAAAATTGGACTTATTGGTAAAAAAGCATTTCTAAGTTTAAAACCCCTTTATTATTATTTAACAAATCATCTAGTCAAAACGGTTGCCTTATTATCTACTATTGTTATAATAGTTTGATTTAAAATCACGGAAGCTTTTGAAAACTCTAATTAAAGATTTCGTGTCTTTGAAAACAATAATTATTTTAAAAATTCGTCTTCTCCTATACAAGCAGTTTAAAATAAGTAAACAAAGCCCAATTAAAATTTTAAACAAACATAAATGGCCTTATTACATAAACAAAACCCAACACAAACTTTAAATTTAAATGAAAGCAAGTGTAGAACAATTGCAGTTGTGTGGCCACCTCCGAGTCCCTCACAGCACCAAATCGCCTATGGCTGAGGATGACCTATACAGTTAAAAGGAAACGGTGAGTTTACGAAAACTCAGTGTGTAATCCTGTATCAGTTAGTCAGTATATAACATGCAGTAACAGTCTGGGCCTGAGCCCTATTCAGTAACAAAACAGTGTGAGTCTTAGCCCAATACAGTAACAGTGTGGGCCTTAGCTCAATACCATATCAATACAGTGCAATAATGCAACCCATCCCAATCCAGCCAACACACCACTCCGTACCACCAACACACCATGTGGGGATAAAATCGACCCACCTAGCCAACACACCAATATCGCAGCAAAGCAGCCAGTAACAGTATCGCAGCAAAGCTGCCAGTAACAGTGTATGTGGCAAAGCCACCAATATAGTATACTTCCTCCATAACAGTATCCCAACCTCATGCAGTAAGTCATGTCATAAATCATACGTATATGCAGAATGTCATACTCAGTAACAGTCAGATACAAATCATGAACACATCAGTCCACCTACCTTTAGGGGTATAACTGTCATTTCCATCTATTAGGGGTAAAATAGTCATTTCACCCTTTAAGGGTATTTTGGTCATTTTAACTACTTTGGGGTCTTAGTGCAGATATCGACCTCTCAGAAGGTCCGTAGTCGCCTCGAGTGACTTCGGTAACCTAAATCATCATAACAGTGTAATTGGGCCTAAGGCCCATTACCCGACCCAAGTGGGTCCAACGCTCGTGCGGCCCATTCAGCCTAGATTTCACCACGGCTATGAGACCTACATTGCCCAGTCCAGTATTTGCCACAAGTCATGGATTCCATCCGTGTGGGGCCTACGAGCCCATTGGGCCCAGACGGCCCATTTACTACCCAACGTGGCCCAATACGACCTAAGCCCATGAAAATGCTCATGGAGGCCTCCACAGCCATACGCCCGTAATTCATGGGCTCGGTTTGACCACACGAGCATCCGTATGCCCATGTGACCTCAAAGCCCAATCTTCCGGCTTTTCGGCTTTTCAACTTTTGCCATTCGACAGTCAAAACAGTGTGAATACACACCTATTTACCCAACCACTCCAAGTTTTTCACGGACCCAACCTTGACTGTGTAATATGCGATTTACTCCTCTTAAACCGCTGACCAAAACGATTAGACGCTACTTGCCAACTTACTGCAATAACAACCAACCTCATTAGGTAGAATCATCCACAAGTGGCTAAATCCATGAATATCAAACTTTCTGAAACATAGGGATATTCGGCCTACGTTAAAAAAGACCAAGATAACGCTTTTACCTTAACTGAACGATAAACGAAAAGGTTTTGATTGCTTCAGTCACTTGCACCCCTTCACTCCACTGAAATCCCTAGTACCCAACAAAGCACCACATCGCAAGGAAAAGACAAGTATCGCAATTAGAATATGTAAGAAGAAGCATTCGACTTTTTAAAAAGATAGAAGAATAACAGAGAATCAAAAAAGGGAACTTATGAGTACCTACCGATTCGTCAGAACTCTTGCAAGACCAAGACCACAACACCACAGCAGAGTGCAGAGACAGTCGGCCAAAACCCAAAAATGGAAGAACACTAAAAGAAAAATAGAGAAGGGCAAAAAGGATATACTATTTGGTCAAGGTTTGGGAGAGAAGAGGAGAGAAAAGAAACAAAAAAGAGAAGGGGGAAGAGAAAAGTGGATTCGGAAGAGGAAAAGAAAGAACAATGCAAAAAAGGAAAAAGTGAGCAGAGACAAAATACCTAAAAGAACCTACCACATTTGGCCAAAGAGAGAAGAAAACCCAAATGAGCAGTATACCTCTATTTGCCGAAATCTTGAGTGCTAGAGTCCAAATTCGACACAAACTCCCTCCCCTCTCATCTCTTTGATTTTCTCCTAAAATCCCTCCTCAAACCTCTCCATGACTAGTTCAAACTCCATTCAAATTCTATTCAAACTCCCCTTATGTAATAGCCCGATTTAGGGGCTAGTTAGAACAGTGATCTCGAAATCACTAATTCGAGGTTAGAGAAAATTATTTTCATGTTATGTTATGTGTTATAACATGTTTATAAGGATGCATGAAAATTTTGGTGCTTTAATTTTAGCAATTTCTAGCTAAATTGTGAAAAAGGACTAAATTGCATAAAGTGCAAAAGTTCTATTTTATTTGCTAGAGATGTCAAATAGATAAGGATTTTAAATTGGAGGTCCCAAATGTGCAAATAGGCCATTGGGGGAGTGATGGCCGGCCATGGGGGACAAGATTATTAAATTAGTCAAAGACTTGATGTGTTAGGTGGGGAAAGAATAAAATAAGAGAAAAATAAAGAAAAGAAAGATACCATCTTTTATTTTCTTCATCACCATTGAATATTGGCAGCAAACAAGGGTGGAAGAACTCAAAAATTTTAGCAAGCTTTTCTGCACTCAAGTAAGTCAATTTGATGGTTGTTTTTGATTATTTTTGTACTTTTGAGACACCTAAAGCTTAAGCTTTCTAAAGAGGGGACTATTTTGCAACATGGTTGAAAGTCTAGGGACTTACCATGAGAGAGTTATGTTGGTTGCTAAGTTTTTATGGAAGAAAATGAATGATAGGATGATGAGAAACAACTTTTGTGAAAGGTGTTGTCATGGAAACACTTAATTGGGACTAAAATGCAAAAGTTATAATTTGTTCATTAAGGCATGGAATTGATGGAATTGTGAATAGTTGTAAGAGGATTAAATGTTTAGCTAGGCTTGTTTAACGAGAAAATGTGATAAAACCTAGGGCCAAAATTGTAATTTTGCCAAAGTGTAGGGGGAAATAGTCATTTTTGCCTAAAGTGTATATTATGGTGTAATATGATTTATAAGTGATTAAATCAGTAAATTTCATTGTTGTAGATCAAAGAAAACGAGTTTCGGACCTAGAACGAATGAAAAGAGAAGTGTGGGAAAAAAGTCCTTTCTAGGCCTTTCGACATCGAGGTAAGTTCATGTGCAAATGTTGCAATCACGTATGAGTTAATTTAATATTCCAACATTGTATGGAATGTATATTTACTCTATGAATGTATGAAATATCTTTTAATGAGAGGTTAAGAGAATTGAATCTGAGAGTAATTGGAAATGTATATAACATGATATGATAATTATGGTCTCGTGTAAGACCATATTGGAATATGGCTTCGGTAGAAGAATTCGTATAAGACCATGTTAGGGACATTGCACCGATATGTTAATACAAGTAAGACCCTATTGAGGTATGATGTTTATGTGACACTATGTGTATGAGACTCAAGAGTGTTTTTAACAATTTGAGTGATTAGATGGGTTTGTTGAAAGTGAGAGAGTATGTGGTTGTACTATGAGAAGCACAAGTGTGTGTTGGAATTGAATTGAGATGAATTCAGTATATAATGAACCCTTAGTGAGTTATGTGTGATTAATGCACTTTAGTTGCATGAGATGGATTTATTAATGCATTGTGTGAATGCGAACGAGTATCGTAGAAAGTTAAGTAAGAATAGAAATGTGTGAGGATGTTATTGGTTGAACAATTGAAATAGAGATATACATGTGGATTAATATCCATGAATGTAAAATAACGGTGAGCTATGTGCGATATCACCTTATGGATGTTAATGATGGGCTAAGTGCGATACCATCAATTATATTGTTATCGGTGGTCTATTTATGTTACCACCTAATTAATTAGTAATCGATGGGCTGTGTGCGATACCATCGCTTATAAATGATTGGTGAGCTAAGTGCGAAATCACCATAAGTATAAATGATTGGTGAGCTAAGTGCGAAATCACCAGAAGTGTAAAACGATCGGTGGGCTGTGTGCGATACAACCCTATTAGAGATTCAATGGTGGGCTAAGTGCGAAACCACCGAGAGATTAGAAGTATGAGTGACTAATTGAAGATGCTTGATGTGTTGTTTTATATGATCATGGGGTGATCAGTGCAGGAATGTATGCTAAATAAACGAGCAATTGGCTTGTGGCATGGTAAGAATGTGGTAAGAGATAGAATGAGTAAGTTACCGTGTGTTAATGAGAAAAACTCGGTATAATACTTTTTGGTTATGTATATTCAATGAATATCAATATTTTTCAGATTAAGCAGATGAACTTACTAAGCATTATTGCTTACTCTTTTACTTTTCGCATCTCTTATAGGTTATTTTAACTAGCTCAGGTTGGAGGTCGCCGGAGATGTTTTCACACTATCGAATAAACGCTTGGTATGGTGTTTCAAGTTTTTATGAGTCATGGCATGTATAGGGATTCTTTTAAAGTTGATTAAGTTCTAATTGATGTAGCCAAATTGTGTTGGCCTAAGAGAACTTAGAGTTTGGTTGTGAATAGCCATAGATGATGGCTTAAGTTGTAATTGTAATTGTATTGGGAATAATTCTTCCAAGTGTATGGGATGAAGACTTTATCTCTTTAATGATTAAATGTCTTTAATTCATGTATTTTAATTGATGATTTGAGAATGTTTGAAATAGCATATGAATGTATGCAATGTAGGGTGGAAGAGGGCTTGGTAGATAGTTTGATAATTGTCCACATGGGTAGACACACGGGCGTGTGTCTAGACTATGTGGGAGGCATGGCTAGCACATGGGCGTGTGTCTAGGCCGTGTGAAGTCTGCACATTGCACTTGGAATTTAATGCACCCCACGGCTGAAGCACATGGGCATGTGTATAGGCCGTGTGGAATTGGTCAGCATAGACCACGGGTGGAAGACACGGGCATGTCTTAGAGACACACGGGTGTGTCCCTAGACCCACACAGGTGTGTGACCCCTGTTTGTTAAAAAGTTAGTAGTTTCCAAATTTCTCGGAAGTATGTTTAGGGCCTTTTAAGCTAAGTTTATACAAAGGATGGGTTTAAACAAAATTTTTATAACCCTATTTGAGATGTTTAAGTAAGATCAGTTAGGTAATGCCTCAAATCCTGTTCCGGCTCGATTACGGTAAGGGGTGTTACATTTAGTGGTATTAGAGCATGGTTTAGTCGGTTCTCAGACTAACCTAGCACGAGTGAGAGTCTAGCTATACATGCCATATGTGGACCGTGATAGTGTGATGTCTCCCGGCTCTAACGTCATTGTTTTGTTAAGACAGAGATGATTCCCAACTGAGCTAATTTTAATAAGTTTGTATGATTTTCAAGTTTCATGAATATTTCATTGAATTGCTTGTGATGTTGTTATATGCACATTATTTCTATGAAAATGTTCAATGATCTATTAAACAAAGAAGTTACTAAGGGCAAGTATATGAAAGTCCCAGTTGAAGATGAATTTCTTAGGATACTCGATTTATCACATGCAATGAGAAAGTACGTATAAGACCATGTCAAGACATGGCATCGGTAATTAAGCAAGTTATCATGTAAGACCAAGACAAGTGTTGGCATTGAAAAGTTATTATGAGATGGAGACCAATATAAGCCCAAGCCAAGGCATGGCATTGGTAAGTAACAAGGAAGATTTCATGTAAGTCCAAGCCAAGGCTCGGCATTGACCAGTTCATGAATAAAGATACCAAGTTGAGAGATCCCATGTAAGACCATATCTAGGATATGGCTTTGGCATCGAGTTAAATGTGAGATGAGATTCAGTATCCTCAGTCATTCATAGTAATTCATCGAGAAAAAGAGTAAAGCTTAAATGAGATAGCAAGAAAGTTAATTTAGTAAAGTTGATATCACGTCATGCTAGATAAAACTGACTAAGAATTATTATTCATGTTATGACTGATGATGTTGAGATTATGCTTATTATAGTAAAGTATATTGATCTATGTGATCAAGTGTTACAGGTACCTTGTTTACCTTACAAGCATGAGACTAGTAAGTACCATGATGTATGTGAGAAGCAGTAAGAGTAAGTAAGCATTTGATATTTGTGATGCCATTGTTTATGATAAATATGTCCACATGGTTAAACCTCACGTGCGACTGTTAAAGTAGATAATGTATAATGTTTTGTTTGATGATTCTATTAGGAAGTCACACATATTATAGTGTGGGAGTTAAACTGAGAAGCTTGACTAAGTGGAATGCAGGAGATGAGTACGGTCGTTCAATGATAAAATGATGAATAAGACCATGGTTGGACCATGGCGGTATATGTGATCCCATATAAGACCATGTCTAGGACATGGCATTGGCATCGATACATGATCCCGTATAAGACCATATCTGGGATATGGCTTCGGTATTGAATAAGATAATCGGATACGACCATATTCAGGATATGGCACCGATATTTGTTGCGAGATTCGTATAAGACCATATCTGGGATATGGCATCGGCACCAAATAGTGATCCCGTGTGAGACCACGTCTAGGACCTGGCTTCGGTATGAAATCGTGTAAGACTGTATATGGGATATGACGTCAATATCGATATAAGATTTCGTATAAGACCATATCTGGAATATGGCATCGGTAATGAATATGAGAATCGTGTAAGACCATATTCAGAATATGACATCGATATTTGATGTGGAAGTCCATATAAGACCTTATCTGGGATATGGCATTGGCATTTAGAGGTGACTCTATATAAGACCACCTCGGGGATGTGGCATTGGTTTCGTACCTGCATGAATGACGATGAATTTGTGTCTTCGATGAATTTGCGTCTTTGATTATCCCTAGTGACCAATGGGACAAATAGGTGAGTCTAGAAGTAGAAATGAGATTAGTACTAAAGTCATGTGAAGGAGTGAATGCAGATATTTGTGAATGAATCACGAAGAAACAAGTACGATATGTGGCACGATATGTGCTAAATAAATGGCAAGTTGAGTAAGTTGGCTCGAAGCCTGTAGTTTTTGCATGGTTAGTTGATGCCATGGATGGATTATAATAATCCCCTTGAGTATTATGTACAATTATCTGTTGCCTTTCAGGGCTGATGTGGTTGTTCTTTTCATAAACTGTGACAGTGTGAGAATGTTAGTTGATAGTAAAAATCAGATAAAATGGTTGTCGATTTACTTATTTAAAATCGACATTCCTTTATCTCCTAGTAACCCTATACGGGTACTTTGAGGATGAAGTTGGTGATAATTCTAGTATAAGAAGTAAAATCGCAAGTTTCACGTTGCGTGATAGGTTTTCGAGTAAGATGAATAGAATTAATGAATTGGATCGAGACGTCCCTGCTATCGTGAGATATGACGATAGTAAAGGTTTTAGATTAGCATAATAAGAGAAACTCAGATGAGAGTGTGCTTAAAATATGTTTTCAGTATGGAGAAAAGAGTAGATTATTGTACTGAGATATGATTCAAGTTCTGTGTATATTCACGCATGAATCAGTAAAGAGAATAAAATTCTGTGTGTACGTGAGTAGGGAGCATGATTCAAGGGTATGCTCAGTGAAATGTTCAAGCCGTGATAGTTGAATTGAAAGCTATAGAAGGAACTATTGATTGAAAGTTCTAGTACTGCATTCAGTCTGAATCGAGAAAAAGAGTTAACAGGTTGGTGATCCTGAGACGATCACTCTTGTGCCTTTGTTGTGAGTTAGATGTATGAAATGAAGAAGTGGAAACGGCTAGAACTATTACAATGGCAAGTATAGTTATTATAATACTTCTCAGATAGTAGACATAGTACAGATGTCTGGATGAAGGATCCATGTTAAGTAATGCGAGTTAGTTACTCGATTGGCCTTAGTTGCTAAAATCCAGGTTGGATAAGATTTCCGTTGTTGATGTTTCCTCGAGATAGAATTTGAATGATGATGAATCCAAAACTTATATAGAAGTTTTGGTATGAGACTTAGTCGTAGCATATCTACTAATGCAAGAATAGGAAAGTACAGTTATGTGCATAAATGTTTTGACAATAAAGTACATTTCACGATATGATTGAGTCTATGGTCAGAAGTAGTTGACCACTAAAAGTTGAGTTTTTCAAAGCGTACAAGTCAAGACTATTATATTCGGTGAATGCTTTAATGAAAGAGTGAGATAAAACTTTATGGATTTCAAATTTGATGTGACAAAATTTCCAAGAAAGGAAATGTCATTCGAATTGTAGTAAATCAACAAGTAAAGATTCGAATGATCATTAGGACATGTGCAGAGTTCCAAATTAGTGGATTACAAAGTATATGCCCCAGAGGAAGAATAGCCTAGGTCTCAAGTTATGTTTCGACCTTATGTATCACAACTTAA
The DNA here is from genome assembly GCA_005393395.2 of Gossypium australe. Taxonomy (NCBI): domain Eukaryota; kingdom Viridiplantae; phylum Streptophyta; class Magnoliopsida; order Malvales; family Malvaceae; genus Gossypium; species Gossypium australe. The sequence continues at coordinate 60,824,226 of CM016614.1, read as the reverse complement.
GAGTTACTGGCAAGAGAAACTTGAGGATAAGTGGATTTGCGATTTTAAAAAGTAGATGGAAACGTTTTAAGAATGTTGGTAACAACTCCTCCTGATTAGATTTTCGGGGACGAAAATCCCTAAGGGGGGAGAATTGTAACAACCCGATTTAGGGGTTAGTCAGAACAGTGATCTCGGAATCACTAATTCGAGGTTAGAGTGTAACACCCCAAACCCGGCCCAAACACTACAGCCGGATCTTGCATGTCACTAAAAAGAATTTTGTAAAAGATGTTGCAATTTTCGAGAAATATTTTTTTCTTGTATTTAATCTTTTGTTCGGGAAAACTTAATAACTTGATAAGTTTAAATAATATATAAATTTCATTTGTTGTTTTATGAGTAAAAAAACAAAATCTTAATACATGCCTTAGTTTAATTAAAGTTTAAATGTCAATAATAAAAGCCCAAAATAAAAACCCAAAACAAAGTATAATAGTCTAGTGGCCCATGGCCTTATTACAACGAAACTTAAAACAATTAAAATATAAAATAATAAACTAAAGTCTTTTTGCTGAATCCAAATGTTCTTTGGCATGGCCACCTTGCTCTCCTCTCCAACCCGGTCCAATTCGCTAAGTGTCACCTGAAATTGTTAAAATAATAGGGTGAGTCGCGAAACTCAGTGTGCAACCCTCGTACACCATCAGATTGGGCCTTGGCCCACATATCAGAATATATCACAAAACATAATAGATAACATACATAAATCCCAACCCAATCCTAGGTTTCCATTCGCTACACACCACCCTTACCTGCCAATCACACCATTGGGGATTTCTACAATCAACCCACACCGCTACACACCATCGATGGCAGTCATGCTGCTCATCGTCAGAGTTGTGACAGAGTCACCAGGTTGAAATGGCAGAAGCCACCAGAAACAGAGTTGTGACAGAGTCACCAGGCTGAAATGGCATAAGCCACTAGAACAGATCACTTCCCCTTTCATCATTCACCCAACCCCAAGCATACATAGAAATAGGCATAACAAAACATATTACTGAAGAAGGACAGAAATCACTAAACTGATGATTAGCCTTTACCCTCCTCAGGTTTTCAATCATAATGCTGGGATTTCGGCATTTAACAGAGTATAGCAGATTTATACATGTAAATTAGCACCCAATCTAATAGTGGGAAAGGTTACACACCTCATTAATATCGATACTCTTGCTAAACCGATCTACAACTTGCTCAAAAAGCCGGAAAGATATGAAAATAGAGCCTCTCCTATAATCGGCCATGGTTAGTGTTCTACCCAATTTTACACACTAAAATCAATAGATTTCCTTACCTTGGAATCCCGAAAGTACCACGATTCAAATATTACTGAACTTATGACTTAGAGATCTACGCGGTTGCCTCCTCTTCAGATCCCAGAATGCCGAAAATAAGAGAGAAATAAGAGATTAGTTTCTAAATAGCCATTCGGCTAGGGACTTTGAAAAGCTGAAAAACATTGAAATCCTGAAATCGACACTTACCCATTGTTTCCTTCAAAATTCGGCACAAGCAGACTCCACTGAAGAGAATTCGGCAACTTCAGGAGGTGAGATCCAAGAATTTCAGCTTTTAGAAGATTTAAGAATTGAAGAGATGGCTAAGAGAGATTCGGCCAATGAATATTAAGGAGAAGATTGGAGGTAGTTTCAGATTTTAGAGATTAGAAGAAGAATAACAATAGAGGTTAAAGGATTCGGCCAACCAAGAAATTTCAGAGAGGAAGAAAAGGTGAAGAAGATGATGGTTTTCGGCTTTTGAGAGGAAGAAGATAAGAAAAGAAAAATAAAAGAGAGGCTTCAAAATTTCAGCACCCCCCTCTATATATAGAAAACTGATTCCTCCCCTTAGCAGAGATTGATTTTCGGCCAACACTACCACACATGATAGCTCCTATCCCTTTTCCCCTTATCTTAATCTGTTATCTCCTCAAAAAATAGCCTTTATCTGCTTTTTATCCACACATAAAATAAATATTAAAAATCCATAAAAAGTAGTCTTGTGTCGTCCCCCTTGTTGCTCCCTTTAAGTGCCGAAATTTAGCCCTAAAACTTGGGCTTCAAGCTGCCAGAATTTGGGCCTTCCTCATGCACAAGTGGCGCCAACTCCTCTTTCTCCTAATGGCACCATTTCCTTTGGGCCACAAGCCCAATATGCCCATTAAACTACTAAAAATTCAATTTAAACCCCTAGAGTGTCTGAACAAAATATTTAAAAGAAGGCCTCAGCCCAATTTGTGCCCCATTTCTACCTCAAATTCTCAAATTAAAGTTTTAAGCATTTAAACACATAAAATGCACAGACCTAATTATTCAGGATGTTACATAGAGAAAATTATTTTCATGTTATGTTATGTGTTAAAACATGTTTATAAGGATGCATGAAAATTTTGGTGCCTAAATTTTAGCAATTTTTAGCTAAATTGTGAAAAAGGACTAAATCGCATAAAGTGTAAAAGTTCTATTTTATTTGCTAGAGATGTCAAATAGCTAAGGATTTTAAATTGGAGGTCCCAAATGTGCAAATAGGCCATTGGGGGAGTGATGGCCGGCCATGGGGGATAAGATTATTAAATTAGTCAAAGACTTGATGTATTAGGTGGGGAAAGAATAAAATAAGAGAAAAATAAAGAAAAGAAAGATATCATCTTTTCTTTTCTTCATCACCACCGAATATTGGCAGCAAACAAGGGTGGAAGAACTCAAAAATTTCAGCAAGCTTTTCTCCATTCAAGTAAGTCAATTTGATGGTTGTTTTTGATGATTTTTGTACTTTTAAGACCCCTAAAGCTTAAGCTTTTTAAAGAGGGGACTATTTTGCAGCATGGTTGAAAGTCAAGGGACTTACCATGAGAGAGTTTATGTTGTTTGTTGAGTTTTTATGGAAGAAAATGAATGATAGGATGATGAGAAACAACTTTTGTGAAAGGTGTTGTCATAGAAACTCCTAATTGGGACTAAAATGCAAAAGTTGTAATTTGTTCATTAAGGCATGAAATTGATGGAATTATGAATAGTTGTAAGAGGATTAAATGTTCATCTAGGCTTGTTTAACGAGAAAATGTGATAAAAATTTATTTACGAGCCTAGGGGAAATTGTAATTTTGCCAAAGTGTAGGGGCAAAATAGTCATTTTTTCCTAAAGTGTATATTATGGTGTAATATGATTTATAAGTGATTAAATCAGTAAATTTCATTGTTCTAGATCAAAGAAAATGAGTTTCGGACCTAGAACGAATGAAAAGAGAAGTGTGGGAAAAAAGTCCCTTCTAGGCCTTTCGACATCGAGGTAAGTTCATGTACAAATGTTGCAATTACGTATGAGTTAATTTAATATTCCAACGTTGTATGGAATGTATATTTACTCTATGAATGTATGAAATATCTTTTAATGAGAGGTTAAGAGAATTGAATCTAAGAGTAATGGGAAATGTATATAACATGATATGATAATTATGGTCCCGTGTAAGACCATATTGGAATATGGCTTCGGTAGAAGAATTCATATAAGACCATGTCAGGGACATGGCATCGATATGTTAATACAAGTAAGACCCTATTGAGGTATGATGTCTATGTGACACTATGTGTATGAGACTCAAGAGTGTTATTTAACAACTTGAGTGATTCGACGGGTTTGTTGAAAGTGAGAGAGTATGTGGTTGTACCACGAGAAGCACAAGTGTGTGTTGGAATTTGATAAACTGTAAAAGTAACATATTTTAATCCAATATTTAGCATACTTTTGGATGATTTATCCCTTGATTTGTGTAAAAAGGTGCTGTTAATCCTTTCTTTTCATGTCTTATACTCAGGAAAGCACCGGAGGATGGAAAGAACAAGAAACAGGCCTAAAACGGACCAAATTGGGCCAAAGTGAAAATCAACACGGCCTGGACTTAAGCCCACACGGCCGTGCCTCCCTGATGAACTAGAACACGGCCTGATCTCGATTCACATGGCCGTGCCTCATTAAAGAAATCTGAACACGGCCTAAAGACTATTCACACGGGCATGTGCCATGGCCGTGTCCCTGTCACTGGAAAGAAGAGTTTCACTCAAAAAAGGATACTTAGGGGGAAAGAAACCTATTTCGAAAGCCTATATAAACCCCCTAAGTATAACCTAAAAAGGGGCGGTTAGCTAGGCTAAGGAGCCAAGCCGAAAAGGTCAGATTTGTGGGAAACACTCGAAGATAGCCAGTTGATCCATCTCAAGAAGCCAGAATTCTACTCAAGACGGCGAATCTCTTCTTCAATTCCTTCAGGGGTTTTTAGGGATTTCTTATCTTTTGTTTTATCTTTTCTTCTAAGATGTTTTCTTTTATTATTATGAACTAAACCTTCAGATACCTAAAGGGGATGAAACCTAAGACGGATCTTGTTATTGTTCTCTGAACTATATGATAAATACTTGATTTGTTCTTAATTATGTATTCTTAATTCTTGTGTCGATATTTCCGGGATATTAATTCAAGTTTGATGTGCTTAGGTGGTGGATCTAGCATAATTAAGCGGATTTGATCGCACGCCTAGAGATAGGGTGACGAGATTTTACCGGATTAGGGTGAAACCTAATATGGGAGTCCATAGATCGAGTTAATGCGATTCTAGGGGTTTTAATTAGAAAGAGATTTCAATTAATCAACCTAGGGTTAGACGTTATTCGCCTCGGGAGAGGGTTTAATATAACTTAGGGAATCTTGCGGATCAAGTCAAGTGAATACATCGTCTGGTTCAGTGTTAGATAACAAAGTGAAGTCTAGGTGGATTCTTCCTAAGGGTATCATCTTAATCAACTGAGTTTTTCCAATAGTATTTCCTCAATTCATTCGTTTTGTCTTTGCGTCTTTAGCTTAGTAGTTAGTTAAATTTAGATTAAACAACAACTTCACTTATTTTAGGCTAGATAATAAAAAGAAAGTTAGTATTAGTACTTTTAGTTCCTTTGGGTTCGACATTCCGGTCTTGCCTTAACTATACTACTGTTCGATAGGTGCGCTTGCCTCAAAATCATTGTCAGAGTTAGTGTCCAGGTTCGATCATTCTCATTATAAATTTAAAACTCTGAATTCGACGATCAAGTTTTTGGCGCCGTTGCAGGGGAGCTAAAATATTAAGAACGCTTAATTTTTATTACTTTAGCCATTTTTTATTACAATTTATTTTCATTATTATTTTTTATTTTTATTTTTTTTTACTTTGCTAAATTTTCCTTTATTTACTTTGCTAAATATCAGTGGCAAGTTATGAGGACAAAGCCAACAAAAGCAACCGATATCTACAACCTCGACCCAATAACCATGCTTTCAAACCAGCTAGAGATAATGAATAAAAAGGTTGATGGTTTGTATAGCCTCTCGCAGGTACACCCAGTAATGTAATATGACTCGAATCCAGGAGGCGTGGCGAATCCTGAGTACCCACCCTACGGATATGGCATGGAGAATGAACAAGTCCACTATATAGGTAACTATTCTAGACATCAAAATAATTTTTATAGTGACACCTATAATGCAGGTTGGAGGTACCATCCCAATTTCTTGTGGGATGATCAAAGTAGCCTAAGACAGGAACTTCCTCCAAATTTTCAACAACCACCTCACCAACAGGAAGAGGAGTCGAGTCTTGAAGAGATGCTGGCAAAATTCATAGCAGCCACAGAAAATCCAAATTTTCAACAACCTCCTCACCAACAAGAAGATAAGTCGAACCTTGAAGAGATGCTGGCAAAATCCATAGCAAACACAGAAACACGCTACCACAATATAGAAACGAAACAAGAAGCATCGATTCAAGGGATCGAGGATCAGTTAGGTCAGCCTGCTAAGCTGATCTTAGAATAACCACAAGAAATCTTGCCAAGCAACACTGAAACTAACCCAAAAGAGCAAATTCAAGCCGTAACAGCTCATGACAGTGAAAGGTTAGTAGAATCTGACCCAAGGCAAGAGCTTGTGGTAAGTAAAGGCAAGGTTGAGGTAAGCTAGGATTTACCAAACCCGATAATTACAGAGTACCAAGCTCTTGTGGCATACCCTAATACGATAAAGAAAGACCACACAGAGGAACAACTCGGTAAGTCTCTTAAACTTTCAAATAAATTTCATATTAACTTGCTGTTTCTTGAAGCTCTTTTGCAGATGCCAGATCCTAGACCTCGTGGCGATAAAGAAGAAATTTATGAGGAATGAAGGCTGTGGATTGATGAACTAGACGAATGGAAGACACACCTCAAAGAGAAACTAAAAAAACACGAAGCAAAAATGAGGCGACTCCACGACGAACTTAATGATGGGACAAGCCAGCTTAAGATAGGAGATCAGGTACTCAAAATCTCCCCAGATGGAACAGTCAAGGTAACTAGTCCCAAAATCAGCACCTTTAAGGTAAACACTACTCGACTTAAATTTTATATCAATAATCGAATTGATTGCACGAGAAAGGATTTTCACCTCCTCAAACCACCATGACCATACGAATGAGAGGTAAAGTCTAGCTTAAGACTATAAACGAGCACTAACCCCATTAATTTTTACATTTTTTTTTATTTTTTACTTTTATTTTTCCTTTTAGCACCTAACCATAAACTAACCAAAGTACAGGTTTCCATACCACACGGCCCTGCACACAGCCGTGGCCGTGGCCGTGTGGCCACCACAGGAAGGTACAAGGGCGGGACCAACTACTAGATCCATAATTTCTATTTAACCCCCTTCTCCCGTTCCTTTTCCTGTTATCTTTCTTCTTTCATTTTCCATTATTTACTTTTACTTTTATTTTTATTTTCTTTATTATTATTATTTTTCTTATTATTCGTACCATTTAGAGTTAGCTTAGGATACAATAAAATCAGGACGGCTACTTCGAAGACTCAATTTCAAACGGTTCGAGACGCTTCCCCATGTTCACCTCAAATCCTATCTGGTTTTTTTTCATTGACTTCATCCAAAATTTAGGAAGTTTCAGTTCTCTCCCCATCTTACGATTTTATGATTATTTTGATATTATCTATCTTTGTACATTGAAGGTAATGTACATCTTAAGTGTGGGGGGTTAATTATAGTATTATTTGAAAATCCTTGAACTATGCCTTGTTCTAAAGTAAGTTTTTCATATTATGATTAGAATGAAATTTCTAATGATTTATGATTTTTATTGATATGTTTTTGAAGTAAGCCATAGTTAATTGTGCATTGATGATTAAATTTGAAGAATACTAGAGAATCAAGCAAGATAAGTCTATTTTTCAAAAATTAAATTTTTTTTAGGTTGCCTACCTGAATCTGAATGTTACTTTGAAGTTTGAAATTTACAAGGTTGATATCAAAAACCCATAATTTTTTGTGAGATTTTGAGCCTTTTAGAGCATATATTCTTTCGTGCTCACTTTATGGATTATGAGTGTGTCAACATTGAACTGTTATTCGAGAACTTGCCTCGATTATACATGTTGAGACCACAACTTTGATTTGATATACAGAGATAATTAACGCACTTAGGTTTTAACCCACTCACTCCACTAAAAACCTACCGCCATAATTGACCCCTAGTGAACCCCATTGATCCCTAACAACCCTTTTTATTGACTCACCCATTAATATTACCCCAAAACCCTTTGTATTTGTTATCACCATTTTCTTTTGACTACCCTTATATCGAGATTTGATTTGATTAGTTACCTAATTATATTATTTTAGTAGTTGAATTTATTTTATTATTTGATTTGTTCTTAAAAAAAATCGAAGTATATTCAGTATTAGTATTATGAAAAGTGAGCTTATACAGTTAAAGTCTATTTATCAAAAGAAAAGCTCGTATTATTAGGGTTATTACTTTTCAGTTGATGTAATTATCGTCTCAATATTTCTAGATAAGTAACTTGTCAATTCGATCTCGATTCTAACCTTCTAATTTAGCCTTTATCCACACCTTTAACCCTAGCCCTGTTACAACCCTTTTGATCTGTTTATCAATTCATTTTATAGTGGTGGAGATTTGATTTTCAGGCAAGCCTATGGGATTAACTTTTCAGGTTCGACTTTTGACTACTTAATTTTGAACCTTAAACACTTTGAGTGATTTGAGTGAATCTTTTGTGAGGATATCAATCCTTGTCAGTTTTGAATTAAAGGTAATTATTTAGATAAGGGGAGACACCTACGTTTTCGTTATGCAAATGTATGACTTATATTGTTTGAATCTTTAGGAAGCTTTGAGTAAAATTATCTATGTGTAAATTATCTATGGATTATGATGAGACATTGTTGATAGGAATTATGAATTATGGAAAGTTCGTTTTAATTGTAAGTTGAGAATTTTGCTTGAGGACAAGCAAAAGCTTAAGTGTGGGGGTATGTGATAAACCGTAAAAGTAACATATTTTAATCCCACAATTAGCATTCTTTTGGATGATTTATCCCTTGATTTGTGTAAAAAGATGCTCTTAATCCTTTCTTTTCATGTCTTATACTCAGGAAAGCATCGGAGGATGGAAAGAACAAGAAAGGGCCTAAAACGGACCAAATTGGGCCAAAGTGGAATGATCGTTGTGTCGAGTTTTAAAATTTATAATGAATGAGATCGAACCTGGAAACTAACTCTGACAATGATTAAAGGAAAGTGGAATGATCGCTGTGTCGAGTTTTAAAATTTATAATGAATGAGATCGAACCTGGAAACTAACTCTAACAACGATTAAAGGCAAGTGTACCTATCGAACAGTTGTATAGCTTAGGTAAGACCGGATTTGTCGAACCCAAAGGAACTAAAAGTACTAATACTAACTTTCTTTTTATTATTTAGCCTAAAATAAAGTGAAGTTTCTTTAATCTAAATTAACGACTACTAAGCTAAAGACGCGAAGACAAAAAGAACGAATTGAGAAATAACTTGAAGAAAAACTCAGTTGATCACGACGATACCCTCAGGAAGAATCCACCTAGACTTCACTTGTTATCTAACACTGAACCATACGATTCATTCACTTAGTTTGATCCGTAGGACTCCCTAACGTATATTAAACCCTCTCTTGAGGTGAATAACGTCTAACCCTAGGTTAATTAACGAAAATCTCTTTCCCGAATAATAACCCCTAGAATAACAGTAAATCGATCTATGGACTCCCATATTAGGTTTCACCCTAATCCGAAAAAGTCTCGTCACCCTATCTCTAGGCGTACGATCAACTCCGTTTAATTATGCTAGATCTACTCTTAAGCAGGGTCTATTCCTCCTCCACCTAAGCACATCAAATTTGGATAAGCTCACATAATTAAGAACAAACTAAGTATTTATCATATAATTCAGAAATCAATAACAAGATTCATCTAGGTTTCATCCCCTTCAGGTATCTGAAGGGTTTAGTTCATAACAATTAAAGAAAACATCTCAAGAGAAATGATAAAACAAAATATAAGAAATCCCTAAAACTCCTTGAAGGAATTGAAGGGGAAATCTGCCGTTTTGAGTAGAATTCCGGCTTCTTGGGATGGATCAGCTGGCTACCTTTGAGCGATTCCCACAACTCTGACCTTTTCGACTTGGCTCCTTGGCCTAGCTTGACGCCCCTTCAAAGGTGGTACCTAGGGGGTTATATATAGGCTCTTGGAATGCGATTCTTTCTCCCTAAGTATACTTTTCCGACTAAAATTATTCATTGCCACGGCAAAGACACGGCCATGTCACACGCCCGTATGACGAATCTTTGAGCCGTGTTCGGATTTCTTAATTGAGGCATGGCCGTGTAAATCGGGGGTGAGGTCGTGTTCTAGATGCTCGACAAGGCATGGCCGTGTGATCTTTGGGCCAGGCCATGTGAATTTTGTGATATGGCCCATTTACTCCGTTTTGGGCCCGTTTTATGTTCTTTTCATCATCGGGTGCTTTCCTAGGTATAAGACATGAAAAGAAAGGATTAATAGCACCTTTTTTCATGAATCAAGGGATAAATCATCCGAAAAACATGCTAAATGTGGGATTAAAATATGTTACTATTATGGTTTATCAAATACCCCCACACTTAAGTTTTTGCTTGCCCTCAAGCAAAATTCTCAACTTACAATTAAAACGAACTTTCCATGATTCATAATTCCTATCAATAATGTCTCATCATAATTCATAGATAATTTATACATGGATGATCTAACTCGAAGAGTCCTAAAGATTCAAACAATCAAAGTCATACATTTGTAACACAAAAACATAGGTGTCTCCCCTTATCTAAATAATTACCTTTGATTCAAAATCGACAAGGATTGACATCCTCACTAAAGATTCACTCAAATCACTCGAGGTGTTTAAGGTTCAAAATTAAACTATCAGAAGTCGAACCTGAAAAGTTAATCCCATAGGCTTGCCTAAAAATCAAATCTCCACCACTGTAATATGAGATGATACACAAATCAAAAGGTCTTTAACAGGGTTGTAACGGGGCTAGGGTTAAAGGTGTGGATAAAGGCTGAATTAGAAGGTTAGAATCGAGATTGACCTGACAAATTGCCTAACTAACAAAATTTGAACTAATCGTAAATAATTACATCAATTGAAAACTAATAATACGAGCTTTTTCCTCAAGATGTGGAATTTTAACATGTAAGCTCATTTAATTATGGAACTAATAATGAATATATGTTGTTTTTTTTAAGAACAAACTAAATATTACAAGGAATGAATCTATTACTTTAAAATAAAGATAACAGCTAGACAACACATCAAATCAACTCTCGATATAAGGGTAGTCAAAGGGAATGGTGATAATAGATACAAAGGGGTTTTGGGTTAATATTAGCTGGTAAGTCAATAAAAAGGGTCGTTAGGATCAACGGGGTTCACTAGGGGTTAGTTGTGAAGGTAGGCTATTTAGTGGAGTGAGTGGGTTAAAACCTAGGTGCCTTTATCGTCCCAGTATATCAAATCATAGGTGTGGTCTCAACATGTATAATTGAGGCAAGTTCTAGAATAACAGTTCATAATTGACACACTCATAATCAATAAAGTGAGCATGAAAAAGAATATATGCTCTAATAGGCTCAAAATCTCACAAAAATTATGGAGGTTTTGACATCAACCTTGTAAATTTCAAACTTCTAGATAATATTCAGATTCATCTCAACAACCTAGTAAAGATTTTAATTCTGAAAAATAGACTTATCATGCTTGATTTTCTAATATTCTTCTAATTTAATTGTTAATGCACAATTAACTATGACTTAATTTAAAACATATTAATAAAAATCATAAATCATTAGAAATTTCATCATAATTAGTAATATAAAAATTTACTTAAAGACAAGACTAAATTCAGGGATTTGAGAATAATGAAGAAAGTTAGGCCCTTTCTTTAAATAAAGATTCAGCCCCCCACACTTAAGATGTACATTGCCCTCAATGTACAAAGATAGATATAAGATTTAAGGGATAAATCAAAAGAGAAGGGGAAAGAATACTCCCTAAATTTTGGATGGTGTCCCTGGAGGATGGTAGAGGTCGTGGTGTGTATGTTTGAAGGGGTCGGTCTGGATGACGATCCTGTGCTAGATGAAGAAATTGGGGAGCTTGTGAAGGATTAGCCAGGGTTTATTAAGACAATTAAAATAAACAAAATATATAACTAAAAACAAGAAAGAAAAAGGAAAGGAGACTAAGAAGGAAAATATAAGTAAAAGAAAAGAAAAATGGACTGAAGAGTCCTTATTGTTGGATGGTTCGTGAGGTGGGTGTGATTCCCAAGGCTGCTGTAGTGGTGGCGGTAGTGGAAGTGGTGTGATTCCCAAGCAGCCTGGCGAACTTGACACTAAGAAACTAAAATAAATTAAACAACCTAAGTATAAGATTGTCAAAGGGAAGGAAATTGAAGCAAAAGAGAAAAGAAACATAAAAACTAATTGGTCTCAAAGACCCTTGGCTTGATGATTGGATAAAGCGGATGGCATGAACTTATGTGTAGGGTCTCTTTTGGGGAGACTATGCTTGCCTTCTTTCGCTTCTTCGGCATAGTTCTGGTGTTGCTCAAGAGTTTGGACACCTTTTCTAAGGAAAGAAAGAAAAAAAGGAAGAAAGAAGATGGGGAGGAGGGGAAGGGCTGTAGGGTTTAAATAAGATGTCAAATCTGGCACGTTTCCACGCCCATAGACCAAGGGCGTGTCGTTCCACACAGCCACCTCGCACGGCCGTGGTGAGGCTCCGTTCGTTTCTCCCACGCTCGTTAGCCATGGGCGTGTTGAGTCGTTCGACCGTGTGTATAGGCGTGTTGAATGTCCATGGCCGTTTTTCAGCCAGCCACGCCCGTAGATCACAAGTCAGTATGTTGGCATGGTTTCAAGGCACGGGCGTGTTCTGCCCGTGGTGTACAAGTCAGTAGCTTCACACGGTCGTGGGACATGGTCGTGCCATTTTGTCGGTGCCCGTGGGGGAGTTGTTGGATCCGTGGTGTTGGAAATTAGGTGGGATTTGATTCGTACGGCCTCTGCTATGTCAGTACTGGGATTCTGGTGGTCCACACGGCCACAGACACGACTGTGTGGACTGGAATTCTTCACTTTTGTGTTAGTGTAAAACTAAATTTTCAGAAAAAAAGAAGGAAAGAAAAGAAACTGAAAATAAATTTGAAAGTAAATAGTGTTAGTGCTCGGGTTGCCTCCCGAGAAGCGCTTGTTTATAGTCTTAAGCTAGACTTTTCTCGTAATTAAAAAAAACAGAGAGGTTTAAAGTTTTGAATATCTTCCCTCATGCTTACAGTTCTATTTTCTTGACAAAGTTCAAGTCGAGAAGTGTTTACCTTAGAGGTGTTGAATGTTGGATTGCTTACCTCGACTGTTCCATGTGGGAAGATATTGTGTACCTTAAGAGAAATTTCTTCTTTTACTTCCAGGTCTGATGTGATGATGCTAGGATCAGCTTTGTCTATCAGTACCTGGTCTCCTATTTTGAAGTGATTTGATGTTCCTATGAGCTCTTCTGGGGGCTCCTTAGGTTTTACTTCGGTCGGTTCCTGTTCCTCTTTGATTTGTGTTTCCTGCTCTTTTAGTTTGTCGACCCTTAGGCTTTGTTCCTTATATGTAATTTTTTTTTGTCGACTTAGGGTCTATGATTTGGCTCAGGGTTGTATTCTTGTGGTGTTTCCTGCGATAAAGGTTGCACAAATTGATTATCAAATGAATTGTCTTTCTTACCTTCATCGATTGTTGTCCTGGCCGAGTCAAGAGCTTGAAGACTGATTGATTCGTTACCTACACAAAGTATGAGTTCTCCTGTGGCAACATCAATTTTAGTCTTGGCAGTTGCTAGGAATGGTCTTCCTAAAATTAATGGGATTGAATTATCCTCATCCATGTCTAAGACAACAAAATCTACTGGGAAAACAAATTTGTCGATTTTTACAAGAACATCTTCGATAATGCACCTAGGAATTCTAACAATTTTATTAGCTAATTGTATACTCATTCTGGTTTGTTTGGGCTTCCCTAGACCTAGTCGTTTAAACAGTGTATAAGGCATGACATTTATACTTGCTCCTAAATCAGCTAACGAGTTATCAACATTTAGTCTACCAATTAAACAAGGAATAGTAAAACTCCCTGGATCTTTTTGCTTTCGTGGTAGTCTATTCTGTAGCATTGCTGAGCATACTGCGTTCAATTCCACATGTGGCTCTTCATCTAATTTGCGTTTGTTCGTCAAGAGTTATTTTAAAAATTTCCTCGAATCTGGCATCTGAAAAAGAGCTTCAAGAAGAGGTAAGTTAATATGTAAGTTCTTTAAAAGTTTAAGAAACTTGCCGAACTATTCCTCTGTATCATCTCTTTTCATTGCTTCGGGATAAGGTATGTGAGGTTGGTACTCTTTGACTACCGGTTTTGGCTTTTGCTGTGTTGCCTCAACTTTACCTTCTTCTACCTTATTTCCTTGTATTGGATTAGGTTTGTCTACCCCTGTGCTATTATGAGCTGTGATGGCTAGAATTTGTTCCTTTGGGTTAATCTTCGTGTTACTAGGTAGACGTCCTATTGGTCATTCGGACATCAATTTTTCAAGTTGTCCGACTGCTTTAGTGACTTCCCCTACTGACTTAGTTAGTTTTCTGATTCGGTTTTTGGTCTCCTTAGCCGATGTTTGTTGACTTTTAAGTGCTTTCTCGGTATCCTGAAGACGATTTTCTGTGCTTGTCATGAATTTTGTGAACATCTCTTCGAGGTTTGGCTTTTTCTCTTGGGGATATGGCTAATTTTGGAAATTTTGAGGAGGTTGTTGTTTTTGATTTCCTTGATTTCCTTGACCTCCCCATGAGAAATTTTGGTGGTTCCTCCAACCTGGATTGTAAGTATTACTATAAGGATTATTATTGGATCTAAAATTATTACCTATATAGTTCATCTATTCGCTCTCTGCATCCGGTTGGTAAGGTGGGTACTCAGGATTCGCCACAGTTCCACTTGCATTGCACTGCATGACTGGGTGTGCCTGCGAAGAACAAAAACTATCAAGCCTTTTATTTATCATCTCAATCTGTGTTGATAGTGTGGTCACTGCATCGAGGCTGTAAACTCTGGCTGATTTTGTCGGTTTTGTCCTTGTAACTTGCCACTGATAGTTATTCAGTGACATCTCTTCAATGAATTCGTAGGCTGCTTCAGGAGTTCAGTTATTCAGGGTTCCACCGGCGACTGAATCAATTAGTTGTCTCATTGAGGGGTTTACACCATTATAGAAAGTTTGGACTTGTAGCCACAAGGGTAGACCATGGTGTGGACACCTTCTCAGGAGATCTTTGTATCTCTCCCATGCATCGTATAATGTCTCTAAATCCATCTGCACAAAAGAAGAGATATCATTCTGTAATTTGGCCATTTTGGCCGGTGGGAAATATTTTAATAAAAAATTTCTCGGTCATTTGTTCCCATGTAGTGATTGATCCTCGTGGTAACGAGTTTAACCACTGTTTGGCTTTATTCCTTAATGAAAAAGGGAATAATCGAAGACATATGGACATCAGAACCACCATTTATTTTGAAGGTATCATAGAACTCTAAGAAGTTAGCTATATGAGTGTTTGGATCTTCGTCCTGCAAACCATCAAATTGAAAAAATTGTTGAATAATTTGTTTTGTGTTAGGCTTTAATTCAAAATTGTTAGCAGCTATAGCAGGTCTAACAATACTCGATTCCGCTCCTGTTAAATGCGGTTTACCATAATCAAACATAGTACGTAGAGCATTGTTTTCCCCCACATCATGTGGTTGTGGGTTATTCTCGTCCATCCCTTCAATAGGATTGGGTCTGTCTTCTTGGTCTTCCTCTGTGTAATTTAGGGCTCGCATGATTTCTCTGCGAGTCCTACGAATGGTAGCTTCAATTTCACTGTCGTATACTAATGGTCCTTTCGGGTTCCTTCTAGTCATAAACTAGAGGTACCTGCTAGGAGAAGAAAGAAAATTTAGCAAAATCAAAATTTAACCTAAAAAAAATAAAAATAAAAGTAAATTGAAAAAATAAAAATAATGGCTAAAGTTATAAAAATAGAGCTTTCTTAATATTTTAGTTACCTGGCAACGGCGCCAAAAACTTAATTGCTGTGTCAAGTTTTAAAATTTATAATGAATGAGATCGAACCTGGAAACTAAGTCTGACAGCGATTAAAGGCAAGTGTACCTATTGAACTGTAGTATAGCTTAGGCAAGACCGGATTTGTCGAACCCAAAGGAACTAAAAGTACTAATGCTAACTTTCTTTTTATTATTTAGCCTAAAATAAAGTGAAGTTTCTTTAATCTAAATTAACGACTACTACGCTAAAGACGCGAAGACAAAAAGAACAAATTGAGAAATAACTTGAAGAAAAACTCAGTTGATCACGATGATACCCTCAGGAAGAATCCACCTAGACTTCACTTGTTATCTAACACTGAACCATACAATTCGTTCACTTAGTTTGATCCATAGGACTCCCTAACGTATATTAAACCCTCTCTCGGGGCGAATAATGTCTAACCCTAGGTTAATTAACGAAAATCTCTGTCTCGAGTAATAACCCCCTATAATAGCAGTAAATCGATCTATGGACTCCCATATTAGGTTTCACCCTAATCCGGCAAAATCTCATCACCCTATCTCTAGGCGTGCGATCAACTTTGCTTAATTACACTAGATCTACTCTTAAGCAGGGTCTATTCCTCCTCCACCAAAGCACATCAAATTTGGATTAAGCTCACATAATTAAGAACAAACTAAGTATTTATCATATAATTCAGAAATCAATAACAAGATTCATCTAGGTTTCATCCCCTTCAGGTATTTGAAGGGTTTAGTTCATAACAAATAAAGAAAACATCTCAAGAGAAAAGATAAAACAAAACATAAGAAATCCCTAAAACTCCTTGAAGGAATTGAAGGGGAAATTCACCATTTTGAGTAGAATTCCGGCTTCTTGGGATGGATCAACTGGCTAACTTCGAGCGATTCCCACAACTCTGACCTTTTCGGCTTGGCTACCTGGCCTAGCTTGACGCCGCTTCAAAGGTGGTAACTAGGGGGTATATATAGGCTCTTGGAATGCGATTCTTTCTCCCTAAGTATCCTTTTCCTACTAAAATTATTCATTGCCACGGTAGGGACACGGCCATGTCACACGTCCGTGTGACGAATCTTTGAGCCATGTTCGGATTTCTTAATTGAGGCACGGCAGTGTAAATCGGGGGTGAGGTCGTGTTCTAGATGCTCGACAAGGCATGGCCGTGTGATCTTTGGGCCAGGTCGTGTGAATTTTGTGTTATGGCCCATTTACACTGTTTCGGGTCCGTTTTATGTTCTTTTCATCCTCGGGTGCTTTCCTAGGTATAAGACATGAAAAGAAAGGATTATGAGCACCTTTTTACATGAATCAAGAGATAAATCATCCGAAAAACATGCTAAATGTGGGATTAAAATATGTTACTATTACAGTTTATCATGGAAATCTACACGGGCAGGACTTAAGCCCACACGGCCATGCCTCCCTGATAAACTAGAACACGTCTGATCTCAATTCACACGATCGTGCCTCATTAAAGAAATCTGAACACGGCCTAAAGACGATTCACACGGGCGTGTGCCATGGCCGTGTCCCTGTCGCTGGAAAAAAGAATTTAACACGGAAAAGGATACTTAGGGGCATAGAAACCTATTTCGAAAGCCTATATAAACCCCCTAAGTATAACCTAAAAGGGGGGCGGTTAGCTAGGCCAAGGAGCTAAGCCGAAAAGGTCATATTTGTGGGAAACACTAGAAGATAGCCAGTTGATCCATCTTAAGAAGCCGGAATTCTACTCAAGACGGTGGATCTCTCCTTCAATTCCTTCAGGGGGTTTTAGGGATTTCTTATGTTTTGTTTTATCTTTTCTTCTGAGATGTTTTCTTTTATCATTATGAACTAAACCTTCAGATACTTGAAGGGGATGAAACCTAAAACGAATCTTGTTATTGGTTTTTGAACTATATGATAAATACTTGATTTGTTCTTAATTATGTGTTCTTAATTCTTGTGTTGATATTTCCGGGATATTAATTCAAGTTTGATGTGCTTAGGTGGAGGAGCAAAAGTCCCTGCTTAAGAGTAGATCTAGCATAATTAAGCGGAGTTGATTGCATGCCTAGAGATAGGGTGACAAGATTTTGCCGAATTAGGGTGAAACCTAATATGGGAGTCCATAGATCAAGTTAATGTGATTCTAGGGGTTTTAATTAGAAAGAGATTTCAATTAATCAACCTAGGGTTAGACGTTATTCGCCTCGAGAGAGGGTTTGATATAACTTAGGGAATCTTACGGATCAAGTCAAGTGAATACATCGTCTGGTTCAGTGTTAGATAACAAGTGAAGTCTAGGTGGATTCTTCCTAAGGGTATCGTCTTAATCAACTGAGTTTTTCCAACAGTATTTCCCCAATTCATTCTTTTTGTCTTTACGTCTTTAGCTTAGTAATTAGTTAAATTTAGATTAAACAGCAACTTCACTTATCTTAGGCTAGATAATAAAAAGAAAGTTAGTATTAGTACTTTTAGTTGATT
Source organism: Gossypium australe (assembly GCA_005393395.2). Classification (NCBI taxonomy): domain Eukaryota; kingdom Viridiplantae; phylum Streptophyta; class Magnoliopsida; order Malvales; family Malvaceae; genus Gossypium; species Gossypium australe. The sequence continues at coordinate 60,806,147 of CM016614.1, read as the reverse complement.
TGGGTTCGACATTCCCATCTTGCCTTAACTATACTACTGTTCGATAGGTGCGCTTGCCTCAAAATCGTTGTTAGAGTTAGTTTCCAGGTTCGATCGTTCTCATTATAAATTTAAAACTCTGAATTCGACGATCAGAATTGAATTGAGATGAATTCAGTATATAATGAAGCCTTAGTGAGTTATGTGTGATTAATGTACTTTAGTTGCATGAGATGGATTTAATAATGCATTGTGTGAATGCGAACGAGTATCGTAGAAAGTTAAGTAAGAATAGAAATGTGTGAGGATGTTATTGGTTGAACAATTGAAATAGAGATATACATGTGGATTACTATCCATGAATGTAAAATAACGGTGAGCTATGTGCGATATCACCTTATGGATGTTAATGATGGGCTAAGTACGATACCATCAATTATATTGTTACCGGTGGGCTATGTGTGTTACCACCTGATTAATTAGTAATCGATGGGCTGTGTGCGATACCATCACTTATAAATGACTGGTGAGCTAAGTGCGAAATCACCATAACTATAAATGATTGGTGAGCTAAGCGCGAAATCACCATAAGTGTAAACGATTGGTAGGCTGTGTGTGATACCACCCTATTAGAGATTCAATGGTGGGCTAAGTGCAAAACTACCGAGAGATTAGCAGTATGGGTGACTCATTGAAAATGCTTGATGTGTTGTTTTATCATGGGGTGATCAGTGCAGGAATGCATGCTAAATAAACGAGCAATTGGCTTGTGGCATGGTAAGAATGTGGTAAGAGATAGAATGAGTAAGTTACCGTGTGTTAATGAGAAAAAATAGGTATAATACTTTGTGGTTATGCATATTCAATGGATATCACTATTTGTCAGATTAAGCAGATGAACTTACTAAGCATTATTGCTTACTCTTTTACTTTTCTCATCTCTTATAGGTTATTTTAACTAGCTCGGGTTGAAGGCCGCCGGAGATGTTTTCACACTATCGAATAAACGCTTGGTATGGTGTTTCAAGTTCTTATGAGTCATGGCATGTATAGGGATTCTTTTAAAGTTGATTAAGTTCTAATTGATGTAGCCAAATTATGTGGCCTAAGAGAACTTAGAGTTTGGTTGTGTATAGCCATAGATGATGGCTTAAGTTGTAATTGTAATTGTATTGGGAATAGTTCTTCCAAGTGTATGGGATGAAGACTTTATCTCTTTAATGATTAATTGTGTTTAATTCATGTGTTTTAATTGATGATTTAAGAATGTTTGAAATAGCATATGAATGTATGCAATGTAGGGTGGAAGAGGGCTTGGTAGATAGTCTGATAATTGTCCACATGGGTAGCCACACGGGCGTGTGTCTAGATCATATGGGAGGCACGGCTAGCACATGGGCGTGTGTCTAGGCCGTGTGAAGTCTGCACTTTGCACTTGGAATTTAATGCACCCCACGGCTGAAGCACACGGGCGTGTGTATAGGCCATGTGTAATTGGTCAGTGTAGACCACGGGTGGAAGACACGAGCATGTCTTAGAGACACACAGGCGTGTCCCTAGGCCCACACGGGCATGTCCCTAAACCCACACGAGCGTGTGACCCCTGTTTGTTAAAAAGTTACTTGAACTCATAAAAGTTCCCAGAATAGTTTCCAAATTTCTCGGAAGTATTTTTAGGGCCTTTTAGGCCAAGTTTATACAAAGGGTGGGTTTAAACGAAATTTTTATAACCCTGTTTGAGATGTTTAAGTAAGATCAGTTAGGTAATGCCTCAAACCCTGTTCTGGCTCGATTACGGGTAAAGGGTGTTACACCTTAGCTGTGTTTTAGTCCAACTCCACTACCGACACAACTCAAGCAGCAAAATAAACACTCCATTGTGCAACCAAGGACTTGAACCCCAGACCCCACAGGTACACAACACGCCGGCTTGCCACTAGATCACAAGTTCTTTTTGTGTCATAAAACAAGCACTATTATTTATAAGGCCTTTATGCCAGTGTCCAGATTCATTTAAGAGCAAAACTAAAAATTTTGCAAAAGCCAAGGCTTGAACCCAGGCTTTTCAAACACTCCCATACACACCCAAATCACTTAGCCATTAAAGCAAACAAGCAATTTGTGTCATGTCATGCAAAAATTAAAGACTTATATTTTTTGGGGCGTTGCAACTCTACCCCCTTAACGAAATTTTGGCCTCGAAATTTACTTGGTCAAAACTGATTAGGGTATTGCCGACGCATCGCCTCCTCAGGTTCCAATGTGGCTTCTTTTGAACTGTGATTACGCCAAAACACTTTGACTAGTGGAATAGATTTCTTCCTCAGTACTTTAACCTCACGGTCCAATATCTGCACTGGCTCTTCCTTGAAGGTCAGATCTGGCCTAACCTCGATCTCCTCGACTGGTACTATATGTGTGGGATCAGAACAATAACGCCTCAGCATGGAGACATGGAACACATCGTGAATCTAGTCTAATTCTAGAGGCAACTCAAGTTACTAGGTGATCGGTCCCACACGCTTCAGTATACGGTAAGGCCCAATGAACCTAGGGTTAACCTTACCCTTCCACCCAAACCTCAGTATCTTTTTTCCATGGGGAGACCTTGAGAAATACAAAGTCCCCCACAGAATACTCAATCTCTCGGCATTTAAGATCCGCTTAAGACTTTTTCCTATCAGATGCTTCCTTCAACTAGTCTCGAATTAGTTTTACCTTATCTTCGGTATTAGAAACTAACCCTGGCCCCAGAAATCGCCGCTCACCCAGCTCAGTTTAACAGGCTACCATCATGAAACAAGCTGAGACGAGCAAACATTGCTCTCAAATCAGATATAGCCATACGGCTCAGTGCGTTAGCTACCACATTAGCCTTACCAGGGTGGTACTCAATCGAGCAATCATAATCCTTAAGCAGCTCTATCTATCTTCGCTGCCTAAGATTCAGCTCCTTCTGAGTGAAGAGGTACTTGAGGCTCTTGTGATCTGTGTAGATAATACACTTCTCACTGTTCAAATAGTGCCTCCAAATTTTTAGTCCGAATATCACCGCGGCTAACTCCAAGTCATGAGTAGGGTAATTCGCCTCGTGAGGCTTAAGCTGACGAGACGCATAAGCAACCACCTTACCCTCCTGCATCAGCACACCACCCAACCCAACGTGTGATGCATCACTGTAGACAGTGAATTCCTTCCCAGACTCTGGCTGTATCAAGACAGGGGCCTCAGTCAGAACTTTCTTCAGTTTTTCAAAACTTTCTTGCTACTTATCAGTCCAGTTAAACAGTACCCTATTATACAGCAATATAGTTAGAGGTGCAGCAATCAAGGAAAACCCCTCAACTAAACGTCTGTAATACCCTACCAAACCCAGAAAGCTTCGAATCTCAGATACGGTCTTAGGTAATTTCCAATCCAGTACAGCTTCAATTTTTCGAGGATCAACCCCAATCCCCTCGGCAGATACCACGTGACCCTGAAATGTCACTTCTCGCAGCCAGATCTCACACTTGCTAAACTTAGCGTACAATTGTTTCTCCCTTAAAATCTGTAGAACAATTCGGAGATGTGCATCATGTTCATCCTTAGTTCTTGAATACACAAAGATATCGTCTATAAATACCACCACAAATCGATCCAGGTAGGGCTGGAATACACAGTTCATCAGGTCCATAAAAGCAGCTAGTGCATTCGTCAGCCTAAACGACATGACTGGGAACTCATAATGACCATAACGAGTCCTAAACACAGTCTTGTACACGTCAGCCTCCTTAACTCTCAACTGATGGTACCCAGAACGAATATCTATTTTGGAGAAAACTGAAGCTCCTTGCAGCTGATCAAATAGATCATCTATCCTCGGCAAAGGATACTGATTCTTGATAGTTAGTTTATTCAATTGTCAATAGTCGATGCACATGCGCATGGACCCATCCTTCTTCTTTACAAACAGCATTGGTGCTTCCAATGGAGACACACTAGGTCAAATGAATCCTCGATCCAGCAGTTCTTGGATTTGAGTTTTTAACTCCACCAGCTCCTTTGATGCCATCCTATAAGGAGCGATGGACACTGGAGCTGTTCCATGTAGGAGCTCAATACCAAATTCAACTTCGCGGTTCGAAGGCAACCTAGGGAGCTCATCAGGAATTACATCAGAAAAATCCCTAACTGTTCTGATATCTCCAACAAAGGACCCTTAAAATTAGATACACCAATATAGACTAGAAACGCCTCACAACCCTTGCGAACCAGTTTTTCAGCCCTTAATGCAGAGATCACATTAGACTGAAAGTCCCTTCGCTCCCCAAACACCGCCACCTCCTCATCATCCGTAGTCTTCAATACCATATGCTTAGCAGCACAATCCAAACTTGCATGGTGTTTTACCAACTAATCCATCCCCAAGATTAGGTAAAATTCACCAAACAGTAGCTCCATCAAATCCGCTGGAAATATAACTCCTTGAACCTCTAGGGGCACATCTCTGAACAACTTGTCTACTCTTACTGACTGTCCCAGTGGACTTAACACGGTCATCTCATTAACAGTACTCTCACACATGATACCCAAGGTTCTAGACACAGTGCATGCAATGTATGAATGTGTAGACCCTATATCAATCAGAGCAGTGTAAGGTATATTATGAATTAGAAACATACTGGTTATAACATCTAGAGCGTCACCATCCTCTCGGTGATGAGCAGCATAGACCAGTGTCGGTTGCCTCACCTTAATGTTACCAGCACCTCTGTCTGGCGCTCCACGACCTCGTCCCACACCATCTCCACCTCTGGTCTGCCCACGGCCTTTCGGTGGCTGCTAACCACCTCTTGCTAGCTGAACATAACCCTGACCTACCGCTTGCATCTGAACAGGCCACTGAGGATAATTCTTAACTTGATGCTACATAGACCCACATCTGAAACATACCCCAATCTTCTTTCAGCACTCACCCAGGTGATGTCTCCCACAATCAGCACAGGGCTGTGGTCTTGCAATAGGAACCCCAGCTCAAACTGGCCCATCAAACCTGGCCTTCTTTTTAGGCCTTCCAGAAGCACTTGAGGGCTCTGAATCCCTCTTATATCTGCCCCTATCCTTCTCATGGTTCTGGCACTCAGAGCATTTCATGTCTGATACGAACCGGGTCGGGGTGAGTCAAAATGTATGCGAGTTGCCCAATTGTCTACGAGGAGGAATCAAGCCTTCGGAAAAATAATCAGAAAATATGATGAATTTGCAGAAGCTTTAAGTAAATAAATAGGAGTTGGTTCGGTTTGATAAAATAAAAATTAAAAATAGACAAAAGGATAATTGGATGGAGATGGATAAAAGAACTTAAACGAGAACCAATTCAACACTAAAGAGTGTCACCCCGGGTTCTATAATGTTTAAGGTGAAAAATGGTAATCGAAGATGGAAACGGAAATACGAACTTAACTTAAGAAAGATTCAACACTATATATCAGTGTCACCCTGTTTCTTATATCGTTAAGGTGGAAAGATGGAATTCGATGATGGACCAAGACCCGTTATCTAAAAAGATAAGAACAGTTGGTATAAATAAATGGATGAGAAACGACTGATGCCACAAGCAAGGCTTTATAAGTCGGAATTGAAACTCGTACGAAAGATAGAAAGGAGATAAACTCACTCAAATGAACAACGTTCATAAAAATTCATTCATAAAAATTTTGTATTCTACAAAATGAAAATAGCAAGATATTTATAGGCTAATCTACAAGCTAGCCGAAAAAAAAGAAATGGAAAATGGAGAGGCTGTTCGGCCAATGCACCTAATTGTAAAGAAATTAATTTCATTTCCCATGTCCATGTGTCGTCCAAGTTGTTGTCCAATATGCTTCCATTTTGGCTGCCCATGCTCAAATTTAAAGATTAAGTTTCAGCTCCATACTAATTTTAATTCTTAGCATGCATAAACATTCACTGCCGTCCAAACCATTAAAATAATATGGCCATTATCTCTTGTACAAATTCATGCATGCTTCCATATATGCCTTCATCAAATCATTATTTAATTCAAGGCTTGTCAAACCCCATGTGCCGTCCATGCTTCCTAATGCCTTCAATTTCAATTGTTTAATTTGCCATCCATTAAATGCACTCAACACACATGCTTTATTTTATTCACCCATAATTTCCATGTGCCTTCCAAGTCCATAATATTCCTTCACCAAGCCGTCCAAGTTCATGCTCCAATTCTTTGAAATGTTTTTTTTTATTTCCCTCATGTTCAATCCATCATGGCCTTCCACTTGCCGTCCATGCCCTTTCATCCATTTTCTTGATTTAAAAATTTATAATGCTCATGGATTAAAAGTTTGTACTTAGCTTGCTTTGTTCCTTCATGCCGTCCATTACTCACAAGAAGACAAGGATTTTCAATTTGTTTTGCTTGATTATTTTATCCCCATGCTTCCAAACATTCCCATATTGGCTGTAGCAATTAAATGTGCAGCATTGATTTAGCGAGAACACAATAAAATTGCTAGAACACAATAAAATTCAGCAGCTAAAACTCATTAATTCCCGCATATTAATTTAGCTAGACCACAATAAAATTATGTTGTAGCTTAAGACACATTAAACACATGCAATAATAAACACACATTAATACCTGAAAGTAAAAATGCCCAATTTTAGTAACACATTTATTTAATTAATTATTTTGAGCAGAATTTAACTAACTAAATAAATAAATTTATTCAGCCAATTAAAATGCATGAAATAAAATAAATGCAAATCAAATTCAATAAGCTAAAACGAACTCAAATGAGCTGGAGATAAGCTCATTTTGGGATGTGCACCAAAGGATACGAATCGCCTTGGCTTTGATTCGAGTTGTTAAGTTGTAAAACCTTGACGCCCCGGGCGTGCTCGTATCATCCCCTCCCTCTTCAAGACGATTCGTCCTCGAATCGATCCGTTGGTTGTCCGAACAAAACTCCTTGCTCGTCTTTCCTCGATCAAACCAGACGAATAATAATCGCAATACCTGAATAGAAAATTCAAGAATTAGCAAGAAATGTTTTAAACATACTTGCAACCCGAATAAAAAAAACAACACCAAACAAATAAATCGCATGCGGGCAGGCATAAGCACTTTATCATACAAAAGGATCAAAGCCTTGTCAAAATTTTGGAACAAAAGTGGATAAGCTTTAAAGCATGCATACGATCTAATTGGATTCCACAAGTCAAAATAATCATGCGAATAACACATCAAGTGATAGCTATAGTCGTCACACGCAAGTAATGAAGAAAACGCACATGGCACTCGAAATTGAACATTCAAACCTGGCTTTGTACTTGCACGTGAATAAAAATTATCAAACACAAAATTCTTTTTGTTTTCTTTTAAAACAAATAGACCATCAATAAACAAAATAGGGCATTCAAATAATTCATGATCTAAATGCTTTACAAAATGGCAATCATCATTATGAGCTCTTTCAACATCTGATATGAACAAAATTGTTTCAACAAATGCTTCATGACACTTATCGAAAACAATCATCTTTTTGCCAAGAACCAAAACAGATAGTCCATTATCCAACAGGATAGAACAATGAAGAACACAACATTTTAAAGACTTTACAAGAACGGATTCAGCAACGTGGTTCTTGTCAACATCCGAAGAAAACAAAATGGGCTCATAGGTTTCAAGAGTCTTACCTTTGGGTGTTGAAAGACAGAAATCGACTTTACCTTTACGCGAGGTATGGCAAAAGTCATTCTTACCTTGCTTGTCTTCACAAGCTGAAAATCGAAGATTGAATTTACCTTGCTTGATCAAGACGAACCTTCTCTCCTCGGGCATGTAATGTAGTTGATGCTTTATTCGCGAATCAACATTTTTCAAACAAAATGGGGATTCCATGTACACGAATTGCATGTACAAACACAAAATTTGCTTAAGGGACGAATAAAAATTGAAAACAAGGTTGGCAAAATTCGTTACCTTATTCAGAAACCAAGTATCGAATCGATAGGAATTTCTCACACACAATTGTTGAGACTTGATTTTTCCACAAAATATTCCGGATGATAGAAAACATATTCCCGGTTTAAAAATATGCATTTGATTAATTAAAACAAAAGGAATCAATGGTTTCGAAAAATCAAGCATGTTAAACCAAAAAGAATTATGTATGTTCAAGATCGAATGATCAAAATTCTTGATAAGTTTTAAAACTGATTTACAAAAACTCAAAGATTTCGTATTAAACAATGAACAATTCTCGTAATAACCACAATCAAACAAATTGGGATTAATAGAAAAATCATCGTCGTACCTGAACAGATCTTGTATACACATTACTCCACCTTCATACTTTGCATCACAAGGATTTTTATTAGACAAACTCGACTCACCATCATTGAAAACATCATATTGAATCGAGGGATGGCAAATATCGATATTGTCCACATGTTTACAAACGTTAGAAAAATTTGGTGGAGACGAAGTCGTTTTGAAATACTTACCTTCCTTACCTTCTGGCTCGGGAGGTTCAACTTCACTTTCAACTTTACCTTTTTCAATCAAACAAAATCGTCGCTCGTCGGGAAGGTATTGAAGTTTAAGGTCATCTTTAGTTTTGTCTGAAACCTAAAAAGAAGAAATAGAAGGAAAACAAACTTCAAATGAGTTAGTCAATTCAACACTCACTTCTACTTGCTCATCTCGTTTTCTCATTTCCTTTTCGCACACTTTTTCATTTTCTTCTCTCTCATTTTCTTTTCTCTTATTTTCATTTTCCTTTTTCTCGAGTTCGTTCCATATTCGCTCGTTTTCTCTCATGATCTTCTCTTGCCTTTCTTTTCTTTTTTGTCCTTTTTCTCTCGTCTTTACATTACTACATGAAGATGATACAAAAGAATCAAAATTTTTTTCAAGAGAAGGGATAGCGTTCTCATAGGTATCTCGATAAGTTATTCGGGAACGTTTCTCCACTAGAGACTTCGTTGAAGTAAAAGAGGGATAACTTGTTCCTTCTCGTTCGTCGCCTCGAAAGGATACGAACTCATATCTTTCTTCTCTCCGTCTCGAAGACTGCGTTGAATAGGAGTCTTGGTAATAATCTCTTCTAGAATAGTCCTTGGTCGGGTATTGCCGTGCTATTCTTAACTCCGTCCTTTGTGTTGAAGAAGTTCACCCTCGATGATAGGAAGATGGGAGGTACCGCTTGCGCATCACATCTTTCATTTCAGACCAGTTTATATTGGGTATTCTCCATTTCGCTTTTGACTCTTGGTGAATTGATCCCACCAAGTCATGGCATAATTGGTGAAACTATTTTCCGCCATCCTTATTTTCTTGCTTTCCAAATAATCGTGGTACCCAAAACCATTTCTATTCGCATTTCCCATTCAAGGTATGCATCCGGATCGACTCTACCTTGAAACAGTGGAATGTTTGACTTGTTATTCTTCTTGACGTCATTAAAACATCCTTGATCTCTAAAGCCTCGATTTCTTTGATCACGTCGCCTTTCGCCTTGGTTGTATGATGGGTCGAACCAATCGCCATCTACAGTACTTCTTCTTTCAAAATATAAAGGCATGCTATCGTTGCTGAAAGAAATATGTTATCAAGAAAAAAATAAAATAAAATAAAATAAACATAAAAAGTTAAAAAATACTTTACCACAAAAACTCACAAGTTACTCACAAAAAAAAATCACTCACACTCGTATTTTCACTCGTATAAGGCTCTTTTTTTTTTAATGAATCACTCGTGCCTTTTACCACTCAATCTCGTCTCACAAATTCGTACTTTGTTTTGAAAGACTTATTTGCGGCTTGAGGGTCGGCTTCAAAATTGGTCCAAGGGAAAATGATGTTATGGGATGGAGGTTGGCTGAAAAAAATAGTGGCGTTGGGGTGAAGAAGGGTGGCTTGAAGATCGGGAAAGAAGTAATGAAACAAAACTTGCAAACTTTCAAAAAAAAAAATTTCCACACTTTTTTTAAACTCTTTATTTTTTTACTTCTCTTTTTTTTTGTATTCGTATATTTTTTATACAAATTTTTTTTTGAACTTTTTTTCTTTCTTTTTGTTTTTGTATCTCTTTTTTTTTTTTTGACTTTTCTCTCTTTTTTTTTTCAAATTTTCGCCCTTTTTTTTAAACACAATATATGCTAATACAATGAAAATAAAATACAACTTTTTTTTTATTTTTTTAACTTACGAACTTATTCCGGCTTCACGATGGTCGTTGGCAGTCCTCGTTTTGTAGCTCTGATACCAGATGATACGAACCGGCTCGGGGTGAGTCGAAACGTATGCGGGTTGCACAATCGTCTACGAGGAGGAATCAAGCCTTCAGAAAAATAATCAGAAAATATGATGAATTTGCGGAAGCTTTAAGTAAATAAATAGGAGTTGGTTCAGTTTGATAAAATAAAAAATTAAAAATAGAAAAAAGGATAATTGGATGGAGATGGATAAAAGAACTTAAACGAGAACCGATGCAACACTAAAGAGTGTCACCCCGGGTTCTATAATGTTTAAGGTGAAAAATGGTAATCGAAGATGGAAACGGAAATACGAACTTAACTTAAGAAAGATTCAACACTATATATCAGTGTCACCCTGTTTCTTATATCGTTAAGGTGGAAAGATGGAATTCGATGATGGACCAAGACCCGTTATCTAAAAAGATAAGAACTGTTGGTATAAATAAATGGATGAGAAACGACTGACGCCACAAGCAAAGCTTGATAAGCCAGAATCGAAACTCGTACGAAAGATAGAGAGGAGATAAACTCACTCAAATGAACAACCTTCATAAAAATTCATTCATAAAAATTTTGTATTCTACAAAATGAAAATAGCAAGATATTTATAGGCTAATCTACAAGCTAGCCGAAAAAAAAAGAAATGGAAAATGGAGAGGCTGTTCAGCCAATGCACCTAATTGTAAAGAAATTAATTTCATTTCCCATGTCCATGTGTCGTCCAAGTTGCTGTCCAATATGCTTCCATTTTGGCTGCCCATGCTCAAATTTAAAGATTAAGTTTCAGCTCCATACTAATTTTAATTCTTAGCATGCATAAACTTTCATTGCCGTCCAAACCATTAAAATAATATGGCCATTATCTCTTGTACAAATTCATGCATGCTTCCATATATGCCTTCATCAAATCATTATTTAATTCAAGGCTTGTCAAACCCCATGTGCCGTCCATGCTTCCTAATGCCTTCAATTTCAATTGTTTAATTTGCCATCCATTAAATGCACTCAACACACATGCTTTATTTTATTCACCCATAATTTCCATGTGCCTTCCAAGTCCATAATATTCCTTCACCAAGCCGTCCAAGTTCATGCTCCAATTCTTTGAAATGTTTTTTTTTTTTTTATTTCCCTCATGTTCAATCCATCATGGCCTTCCACTTGCCGTCCATGCCCTTTCATCCATTTTCTTGATTTAAAAATTTATAATGCTCATGGATTAAAAGTTTGTACTTAGCTTGCTTTGTTCCTTCATGCCGTCCATTACTCACAAGAAGACAAGGATTTTCAATTTGTTTTGCTTGATTATTTTATCCCCATGCTTCCAAACATTCCCATATTGGCTGTAGCAATTAAATGTGCAGCATTGATTTAGCTAGAACACAATAAAATTGCTAGAACACAATAAAATTCAGCAGCTAAAACTCATTAATTCCCGCATATTAATTTAGCTAGAACACAATAAAATTATGTAGTAGCTTAAGACACATTAAACACATGCAATAATAAACACATATTAATACCTGAAAGTAAAAATGCCCAATTTTAGTATCACATTTATTTAATTAATTATTTTGAGCAGAATTTAACTAACTAAATAAATAAATTTATTCAGCCAATTAAAATGCATGAAATAAAATAAATGCAAATCAAATTCAATAAGCTAAAACGAACTCAAATGAGCTGAAAATAAGCTCATTTTGGGATGTGCACCAAAGGATACGAATCGCCTTGGCTTTGATTCGAGCTGTTAAGTTGTAAAACCTTGACGCCCCGGGCGTGCTCGTATCAACGTCCTTTGTGATTTTTACCTTTTCTACTAGAGCAACAAAATCTCACTCCTCTGCGAAGCTATCAAGACTCGTAACTCATCTCGGAGGCCGTCCTCGAATCGCACACAACATTCATATTTAGTTGCCACTATCCCGCGAGCCTAGTGACCCAGTCGCAGAAAATCTGCCTCATATTCTGCCACAGTTTCATTCCCCTGGGTCAAGCTCAAAATTCCCTTCTTCGGTCGTCCACATAACTTGTGCCCACATACTTTCCTTGGAATGCCGCCTTAAAGAAATCCCACATTAACCGGTCGGCCTGAGTACCCTCTCTCACGATAAGCTACCACTGATAGGCCTCGTCTCACAGTAAAGACACTGCACCTTTTAGTTTTTGTTCAGAAGTGCAGTCAAGGTCATCCATTATTCTCTCTGTGGCTTCCAACCAGTATTCAGCCACATTAGGGGCTACTCTAGAAATACCCCTGTATATTTTTACTCCATTCGATCGGAGTCGTTCTGAAATTGACCCACAGCCCACAGCACCAGTACTGGTCCCTGCGACCCTTTCCAAAATGTGGAGCATAGGTTGGGATAGTGCATCATCCCCAGCCGCTCGATCGTATGATCCCATCTCAGTCACTGGTGAAGCTGGTTCCTCCCTAGCCTCAACAATAGGCATATGGCCTGATGCCGAAGACCTAGCCCTAGCACTTCCTCGGCCTCTACTGCGGCCTCGTGTACCCCTTCCGTGAGTACCTCTAGTGCTCATATCAAATAACGTTTTCTCTATTTACGATGTTTTATGTATCAGTTTGTAATTCCAGTAATAATTAATAGATGTCTTATGAAAAGCAGCAATCAGAATTTTGTTCTCGCAAATCAAGGTCTCCTTACAGTTTCCAGTTTTCTACAGCCTAAGTTTACTGTAACTAAAGAGTTTCAGTACAGTCCTACTATCTATAGTAGTCTCTCAGTGTATTTCAATTCAAGTAGTCTACAGTATAGAGAATACTTACGAATTCGACGCTAAAGACTCAGTGTGCCTGTAATAGTCCGGTTTAGACCCTAGTCGGAATAGTGGTTTTGGGACCACAAATCTGAGTCAAAAAATATTTTAATATTATTTTTCGTGTTTACAGTATGTGAATTAGTATGTGTGAAATTTCTGTGATTTAATTTATCTGTTTATGTGTTAAATTTGAGAAAAATGATCCAATTGTGAAAAATGCAAAATTAACATGCCATTTGTTAAAAGAACCTATATGTTATGTCTTTATAAATGTGTGGCCTTATGAAGTGAATAAGCCATTTTATAAGTGAGTGGATGGTAATGGACGTTAATGGCCTTGCATTTATATGTTTAATATGTTTAATCATAAGGTTAATTTGGTAAATGAATTAATAATATATGTTATAATTAAATAAACATAAAACATGGCCATTATTCATCTTATTTGGCCGAATATAGCAAGGAAAGAAAAGAAGAAAACCAAGCTAGGTATTCTGCCCTTGTTCAAGCAAATTAAGGTATGATTTGGTTTCGATTTTTGATAATTTCTACGTTTTTGTAATCGTTGCTTCATGTTCTTCCAAACCTATGTTTTAATTTTGTGAATTGATGATGATTTGGAAAAGTGCCATTGATGAATCCATGAGTTTTGTGACGTTTAATGATGAAATATGAAATATATGTGTTAGATTAACATGTTTTGTCTTTGGATTTTTGGTGATTTTGAGTAGTTTGGACTTAATTGGGAAAATAATATTTTGAGGGACTAAATTGTGAAATAAATGAAATGTATGGACTTGTATGATCATAGTGAAGATTCGGCTAAGCATGGGTATATAGAGATTTTGTGTATTTTGTGATTTTGTGAAATAAGGACTAAAATGTCAAAATGTGAAAATGTGAGGGCTAATTTGTAAATTGCTCAAAATATGTGTTTTTGGATTGAATTGAATGAATTAGTGAATAAATGGATTAAATATGAATATGTATAGATCAAGAAACGAAGAAAACAAATTTAGATCGAGAAAAATCGAAAGTAATTGAATAGCCGAATCCGTTCGTTTACTCGAATATGAGGTAAGTCTATATACAAATAAATGTATTTGTATTGATTTATGTATGTACATATGAAATTTCATTGTGATGATTGTGTATGAGATGAGAAATATATGAAATCTGAGAAAGTATCGATAATTGGTCAATATCCGAGAAGCCCCGTACGAACCAAGGAATAGATAAGATTACATATGTCATGATATAGGTTTCTGATATGTGATACCATGTAAGACCACGTCTAGGAAGTTGGCATTCATTCGAGATTTCGTATAAGACCACTTCTGGGATGCTAGCATCGATATGAGATTTACGTGTAAGACCATATTTGGGACATTGGCATCGTAATTGACTTCGTGTAAGACCCTGTCTGGGATAGTGGCATCGATATCTGAGTACATGTAAGACCATGTCTGGGACGTTGGCATTGTACGACTATTCCTAGCATTCTGAGTATCCTATTTGGTTTCGAATGGTTCAATGGGCTATTCTGAGAAACTAAAGACAATGTGAAATGTATAATCATTTCATGTACATTTGAAATGTACACTATGTATGTGTATGGAAGGTAAGTATATATATGAACTTACCTAGATGAGATATGTGTATAGATTTGATGAAATAAAATGTGATATATGAATGAATAAGCTATGATCTAATGAAGTACATGGTGATAAGTATGTTGGTAAGTAAATGGCTAAGCAAATGAGCCAAGAAGAACTATGAATGTGCAAATGAGCTATTAGTAATCTCATATTTGATATGAATAATGAATGCTTATATGTTAAGTTTATTTGTACATGGCTTACTAAGCTTTTGAAAGCTTACTTTGTGTGTGTTTGCTTTGTTTTATAGATTGTCAAAGCTACTAAGAGCTCGGGGATCGTCGAGGATTGTCATCAGACTACTCAAATCATATTTTGGTACCTTTTGAATATGTATATGTCAAGTATGGGATTTATAGTCTAGTTGATATGGTTATGTTTTGAAAATGTGTATAGTTAGCCATGTGATATGGTTAGATAATGATATTTTATGAATAAATAGTCATGTCTTATGATGCTTTGTTTGGTATGGTTAATGGCTAGTGAAAAGATTAAAATAATGATAAGTTTATTGATGCAAAGCAAGCATATAGTTGATGAATGGTTGTTATAATGAAATGGCAAGTATGTGGATAGATAGTATCTAGAAATGTTGTGATTGTTGAACTCATAAATGGTTAGAAATGATGAACATTTTGGTATGTATTGGTTGTCCTTGATGCTTGGATTGATGCTTAATTGTGCTTGTAGGGATGACCCAAAGTGTGGGTGGCATTTTGGCCTTGCAAATGGCCTATAATTGCCCACACTGTTGAACACACGGGCACGTGGCTCGACCGTGTCCCTCGTGGTTGTATTTCAAAACAAGTTAGATTCGACCACGGGCTGGACACACGGGCGTGTGACTGGCCGTGTGGTGCAAGTCAGTAACGACCACGGGTGAGGCACACGGGTGTGTCCACGGCCGTGTGGACAAGTCAGTATGTATGCCCTGTTTTGACACGGCTTAAATGCACACGGCTAGCCCACACGGACGTGTGACCTCTGTAACTTAGAAAAAAATTTAAATTTTTGAGAATCTTTGTATATGTTCAGTTTAGTCCCAGCCCTATTCTAAAACATGTTAAGGTCTCATAGACCTATTCCAGGGACACTTGAATTGGATTCGTTAAATAATATTATAAAATGTCTGTAAAAGGTTTCGTTCTGTCTAGTAATGCCTTTATTCCTAGACCGGCGATGGTTACGGGTTAAGGGTGTTGAATTTGATTAGTATCAGAGCTACGGTTTAGTCGATTCTTGGACTAACGTAGCGTGTAATAGTCTAGCTATACATGCCATATATACGAAATGTGATAGTGTGATGAATCCTGACGTGTAAAATATGTCTTTCGTATAGTAATGGATCCCGAAAGAGTCGTAGCTCGCGATGTTGAAAGCAATGCGTCTGCTCCTGCTCAAGGGACAGCTATTTTTAAATTTGTTGAACAAACCTCCGATCGATAAAATCTGTAAGTATGGGGCTGAAGAGTTCAGGGCCACTAGTGATGACGATGCCGAGAAAGCTGAGTTTTGGCTAGAGAATACAATCCGAGTATTTGATGAAATGTCACTGACTTCTGAAGAATGCATAAAATGTGTTGTTTCTTTGCTACGAGATACAACTTATCAATGGTGGAAAACCTTAATTTCTGTTGTTCCAAATGAACGAATTACATGGGATTTCTTTCAGTCTGAGTTCCGGAAGAAATATATCAGTCAGAGATTTATTGATTAGAAACGAAAAGAATTTTTGGAATTGAAACAGGGTAGCATGTCTGTCACTGAGTATGAACGAGAGTTTGTGAGATTGAGTCAATATGCTTGGGAATGTGTTTCAATTGAAGCGATAATGTGTAAGAGATTTGAAAATGGTCTAAATGAAGATATTCGCTTGCCAGTGGGGATTTTGGAAATAAAAGAGTTCATTGTGCTTGTTGATCGAGCATGTAAAGCTGAGGCACTCGGGAAAGATAAAAGAAAAGCTGAGTCTGAAGTTAAAGATACGAGAAAGAGATTTTTGAGTAAATCATTTCAGTCTACTCCAAAGAAATTCAGAGATGAGCATAGTCGTTCAAAGGCTAATGTTGGACATACAAATAGAGATCGAGCTAGATGACAGTTGAATTCCAAAGCTCCAGCTACATCGATGGCTAGGGTGGGAAATGTTAGATCCGAACGACCTGAATGTAAACATTGTGGGAAAAGGCATCCAGGTAGTTGTAGATTGAATGACCGAGCTTGCTTCAGATGTGGATCCTTAGATCATTTTATCCGAGACTGCCCAGAGTCTGTTGAGCAAAAGATTATTCAGAATCTGAGATCTGATAATGTTCCAGCTAGAGGTAAACCTTCTTAAAATACAAGGAATGTCAGTAGTAGTCAGAGAGCTATGAAAGACATTATTGCAAGATCTAAAGCTAAAGCGCTTGCTAGAGCGTATGCCATCCGAGCCCATGAGGAAGCTTAATCTTCAGATGTTATAACGGGTACATTTACTCTTTATGATACTTTTGTGATTGCATTGATTGACTCGGGTTCTACTCATTCGTATATATGCATGAACTTAGTATCCAATAAGACTTTGCCTGTAGAGTCTACTGAAAATTTGTTATTAGAGTATCAAACCCCTTAGGTAAAAGTGTTCTGGTTGATAAAGTATGCAAGAACTGTTCGTTGATGTTTCGAGATGTTTGTTTTTTGGCTGATCTGATGTTATTACAATTCAATGAGTTTGATATAATTTTAGGTATGGACTGCTTGACGTTGCATGATGCTATTGTGAATTGCAAAAGAAAGACTATTTATTTGAGATGCCAAAATGATAATATAGTTCGAATTGAGTCTAATGATTTGAATGAGTTACCAGCTGTGATATCAGTGATGAAAGCTCAAAATTATGTGAAAAAGGGTTATGAAGCTTGTTTTGCTTATGTGATTGACTCGAAAGTGACTAAAAAGAAAGTTGAATCTGTGCCAGTTGTCTGTGAATTCCCTGACGTATTTTCTGAAGAATTACTAGGATTACCTCTGATACGCAAAGTTGAATTTGGTATTGATCTGTTGCCTGGTACGACTCTTATTTCGATAGCTCCGTATAGAATGGCACTGACAGAATTGAAAGAGTTAAAGTCACAGTTGTAAGAGTTGATTGACAGAGGATTCGCAAGGCCGAGTTTCTCACCTTGGGGTGCTCCTGTTCTGTTTGTGAAAAAGAAAGATGGCACGATAAGAATGGGTATCGATTACCATCAGTTGAACAAAGTTACTATAATGAATAAATATCCTCTGCTCAGAATTAATGATTTGTTTGATCAGCTGAAAGGAGCCACCGTGTTTTCAATGATAGATCTGAGATTGGGATACTACCAGTTGCGAGTAAAAGATTCTGATATTCCGAAAACTGTTTTCAGAACAAGGTATGGGCATTATGAATTTTTAGTTATGCCTTTCGGACTAACAAATGCTCATGCTGTTTTTATGGATTTGATGAACAGAATTTTTAGACCGTATTTAGATCGATTTGTTGTTGTATTCATTGACGACATTTTGATTTATTCACGTAATGAGATTGAGCATGCCGAGCATCTGAGAATTGTGTTGCAAACACTGTGAGATAAGCAATTGTATGCAAAGTTCAGTAAATGTGAATTCTAGTTGCGCGAAGTCAGTTTTCTGGGTCATATTGTATCAGCATCTGGTATACGGGTTGATCCTAGCAAGATTTCAGCTATTTTAGAGTGAAAGCCTCTGAAAAACATATCTAAAGTTTGCAGTTTTCTGGGACTTGCTTATTATTATTGAAGATTTGTAAAAGGTTATTCGATGATAGCTACTCCGTTGACTAGATTGCTTCAGAAAGATGTGAGATTTGAGTGGTCCGATAAATGTCAGAAAAGCTTTGATCAGTTGAAAGCCCTTTTGACTGAAGCTCCAGTTTTGGTACAGCCAGAATTGGGTAAAGAGTTTGTAATTTATAATGATGCTTTGTTGAATGGTCTAGGATGTGTTTTAATACAGTAAGGCAAAGTTATAACTTATGCCTCGAGACAACTAAAGCCTCATGAAAAGAATTATCCGACACACGATCTTGAGCTAGCTGCAATTTTGTTTGCATTAAATATTTGGCACCATTATCTTTTTGGTGAGAAATGCCATGTGTTTTCAGATCATAAAATTTTGAAGTACCTGATGACCGAGAAAGATTTGAATCTGCGACAGAGAAGACGGTTAGAGCTTTTGAAAGACTATGAGCTTGTGATAGACTATCATCTGGGTAAGGCAAATGTTGTTGCTAATGGATTGAGTCAGAAATCATTATTCGCATTACGTGCGATGAATGCTTATTTAGACTTGTCTGATGATGGTTCAGTTTTGGCTGAATTGAAAGCGAAACCATTCTTCTTACAACAAATATGTGATGCTCAGAAAGTTGATAATGAAATGCTAGCAAAAGGAGCTCAGTGTGATATAAACTCCGATTCTGAATTTACAGTTGATGAAGATGATTGTTTGAGATTTCGAGATCGAATTTGTGTTATGAGAAATCAAGAGTTATTATTGTAACACCCCAAACCCGGCCTAGACGTTATGACCGGATCTGGCATGTCACATGAGAGGAATGTCTAAAACTGTGCGTTCATTAAAAAGTTTGTATTCTTTTTATTTGTTGTGAAAAATCGAGTTTGAGTAATTTTGAATAAGAAACGGTTTATTAACATTTTAGGAAAATCCCGAATTAAACATTTAACAATAATAAGCAATAACCAAGTTAAAAGCTAAAATTAAATAAAACCATAGGCCTTATTACATAACAGAATCCCAAATTTAAAATAAAATGAAATAAGTCTAAGTAACCATTTAAAATGAAAGAAACGCAATGTTGAGCATGGCCACCTCGAGTCCACCCCGGCTCCATATCCGCGGTCTAACAATTACCTGCAAAATTAACTAAAGGGGTGAGTCATCGAGACTCAGTGTGTAAATCCCTATCCCGAAAATAACCATGCTCTTACACAATTTCATAAGTGCATATGTATATCATGCAACCCAAAACCTAATCATCCGTACTCCTGTTTCTACCCCGTGTAGTCAAAACCACTAGTGGTCAAAACCACTGGTGACCGTAGTCACAATTAAGATAAGTGTGGTCAAAACCGCTGATGACCGTAGTCACAAAATAATATGGTGGGGCCAGCCCACCTTGTGGTCAAAACCACTGATGACAATCCCGTATATCGATATGTGGGGCCAACCCACTGTGGTCAAAACCACTGGGACGGGTTACAAAGATAGCAATATGTGGTACCAAACCACTGGTGGTCAAAACCACTGAGACTTAGTCACAAAAAAATAATATAGAAAGCGGGGCCAACCCACTGTGTGGTCAAAACCACTGGTGACAGTCTAGAATCATATCTTCCCCCTCCTCTCATCATACCCATGCAATATGACATAATAATTCGTATGCAGTATGACATCTATGCAAATCATATATCACAGATAACGTATGAAACGAATTACCATCATAATCAGAATAACAAATACGACATAATCAAGCCAATCAACCTCTAAGGGTATAACAGTAATTTACCTTCTAGGGGTATTTTGGTAATTTACCCACTAAGGGTATTTCAGTAATTTCGTACCTGGAATGGCCTTTCTGAAGGCCCAATGTCGCCCCGAGCGACTCGACTACCAATTCTGTCTTTACTGGACTATTGGGCCTAAAACCCGATTCCGGCCTATTCGGGCCCACACGCTCGTGTGGCCCACCTAACACAAATCTAGCCACGTATATAAGTTCCACCTAGTCTAGCTCACTAAATACTATATCATCATACAATTTATTCAATTGGGCCCACGGGTCCATTGTGCCCACTTCGGGCCATTGCGGCCCTAAGCAGCCCCAACCCACAAGAATACTACTAATGGCCTCAACTATCGCGTCGAAGCCCCACACTTGCGCTCGCATGCTCGTGTGGCTACTATTGCCGTGACTGGCACTTCGGCATTTGCCGCTCTACAACTAGAGTAGAGAGAGTTACACACCTGATAGGAATCTGAAGCTGCTAAACCGCGCTCCGAGCACTCCTTTGCCCAATGCCAACCAGGTATGATAACTCTCCTCCTGGAATGCTCTTTATATAGCTAGCTCTTCACCTTCCTTCTTTGTATCCTTTCGATGTGGGATCCCTTCATCAGTAGAGTTTAAATTCAACTGAAACTCTTGCCGTCCCATCTGCAAAATAAATACTCCCTTGCTTCTCATGAGATTCGAACCCAGGCTCCTTGTAGCATAATCCACACTGCTAACCACTTGGCCACAAGCTCTTCTTGTTCCTTAAACCATGCGCAACTAAATATAAACTATGGGCCGAATTCTAAGGTCCAAGTAAAAAGAAACTAAAATGCAAAAGCCAAGACTTGAACCTTGGACCTCTTTCCTTCCTTGTGGCGTCACCCCCTTGTCTCTTATGTGGCGTCACTTTGCCACTACACCACACACTCCACTTATGTCATTTTCCTCCACTTTTTATTCTTAAGGCCTACCTGCCAACTTCTAGGGTTTTTTTCACCTAAAACCAAACTTTCCCCAAAGCTAATGTTTAATCCCGGGACTTCATAAAAGCCCTCTAACCCTCCAAAATCACTTACCTAATAAGTCTAACTTGCATTAATGCAGTTCTCAAAAATTTTAAGCGCTACTACGCCTAAGGCCCATTGGGCCCAATTCTCTTAGGCCCAATTTCAGGATGTTACAAATCTACCCTCCTTAAAGAAATTTCGTCCTCGAAATCTCCAACTAACTAACAGTCGTACATTCTAACCTACAACACTACGCCCACGCTGCGCACTCTGATATCAAAAACACTAATATACTTTCTAACTAAATCTTGGAACCCCTTCACATAACCAACTATCTAACATCAAAGCAAATAGATATTTTTCACACATACATACAATTCCTATATTCAAGCATCACATCCACACATCACAGAATAAATACAATCATTCAGCATATAATAGAATATAAAAAGGAAACTTACGGATTTGGTGCCGGAGACTCGGGTGCCATACTTACAGAAAAGAGATATATATTTTTCTAAACCATTTTCTAAACCATCCTTTGAAAACATTTTTGAACCCAAACCCACAGCCGAGTTTTTGAACTTGGCTCTGATACCAAAATCGTAACACCCCAAACTCGGCCTAAACGTTATGACCGGATCTGGCATGTCACATGAGAGGAATGTCTAAAACTGTGCGTTCATTAAAAAGTTTGTATTCCTTTTATTTGTTGAAAATCTAGTTTAAGTAATTTTGAATAAGAAACAGCTTATTAACATTTTAGGAAAATCCTGAATTAAATATTTAACAATAATAAGCAATAACCAAGTTAAAAGCTAAAATCAAATAAAACTATAGGCCTTATTACATAACAGAATCCCAAATTTAAAATAAAATGAAATAAGTCCAAGTAACCATTTAAAGTGAAAGAAACGCAATCTTGAGCATGGCCACCTCGAGTCCACCCCGGCTCCATATCCGCAGTCTAACGATTACCTGAAAAATTAACTAAAGGGGTGAGTCATCGAGACTCAGTGTGTAAATCCCTATCCCGAAAATAACCATGCTCTTACACAATTTCATAAGTGCATATGTATATCATGCAACCCAAAACCTAATCATCCGTACTCCTGTTTCTACCCCGTGTGGTCAAAACCACTGGTGGTCAAAACCACTGTTAACCGTAGTCACAATTAAGATAAGTGTGGTCAAAACCGCTGATGACCGTAGTCACAAAATAATATGGTGGGGCCAGCCCACCTTGTGGTCAAAACCACTGATGACAATCCCGTATATCGATATGTGGGGCCAACCCACTGTGGTCAAAACCACTGGGACGAGTTACAAAGATAGCAATATGTGGTACCAAACCACTGGTGGTTAAAACCACTGAGACTTAGTCACAAAAAAATAATATAGAAAGCGGGGCCAACCCACTGTGTGGTCAAAACCACTGGTGACAGTCTAGAATCATATCTTCCCCCTCCTCTCATCATACCCATGCAATATGACATAATAATTCGTATGCAGTATGACATGTATGCAAATCATATATCACAGATAACATATGAAACGAATTACCATCATAATCAGAATAACAAATACGACATAATCAAGCCAATCAACCTCTAAGGGTATAACAGTAATTTACATTCTAGGGGTATTTTGGTAATTTACCCACTAAGGGTATTTCAGTAATTTCGTACCTGGAATGGCCTTTCCGAAGGCCCAATGTCGCCCCGAGTGACTTGACTACCAATTCTGTCTTTACCGGACTATTTGGCCTAAAACCCGATTCCGGCCCATTCGGGCCCATACACTCGTGTGGCCCACCTAATACAAATCTAGCCACGTATATAAGTTCCACCTAGTCTAGCTCACTAAATACTATATCATCATACAATTTATTCAATGGGGCCCACGGGCCCATTGGGCCCACTTCGGCCCAATGCGGCCCTAAGCAGCCCCTACCCACAAGAATACTACTGATGGCCTCAACTATCGCGTCGAAGCCCCACATGTACGCTCGCATGCTCGTGTGGCTACTATTGCCGTGATCGGCACTTCGGCATTTGCCGCTCTACAACTAGAGTAGAGAGAGTTACACACCTGATAGGAATCTGAAGCTGCTAAACTGCGCTCCGAGCACTCCTTTGCCCAATGCCAACCAGGTATGATAACTCTCCTCCTGGAATGCTCTTTATATAGCTAGCTCTTCACCTTCCTTCTTTGCATCCTTCCAATGTGGGATCCCTTCGTCAGTAGAGTTTAAATTCAACTGAAACTCTTACCGTCCAATCCGCAAAATAAATACTCCCTTGCTTCTCATGAGATTCGAACCCAGGCTCCCTGTAGCATAATCCACGCTGCTAACCACTTGGCCACAAGCTCCTCTTGTGCCTTAAACCATGCGGAACTAAATATAAACTACGGGCAAAACTCTAAGGTCCAAGTAAAAAGAAACTAAAATGCAAAAGCCAAGACTTGAACCTTGGACCTCCTTCCTTCCTTGTGGCGTCACCCCCTTGTTTCTTATGTGGCGTCACTTTGCCACTACACCACACACTCCACTTATGTCATTTTCCTCCACTCTTTATTCTTAAGGCCTACCTGCCAACTTCCAGGGTTTTTTTCACCTAAAACCAAAATTTCCCCAAAGCTAATGTTCGATCCCGGGACTTCATAAAAGCCCTCTAACCTTCCAAAATCACTTACCTAATAAGTCTAACTTGCATTAATGCCGTTCTCAAAAATTTTAAATGCTACTACGTCTAAGGCCCATTGGGCCCAATTCTCGTAGGCCCAATTTTAGGATGTTACAATTATAGTTACTTTTAAATGAAGCTCATAATAGTCGCCTATCAGTTCATCCGGGTAGTACAAAGATATACCATGATTTGAAACAACACTATTGGTGGTCTGGTATGAAAAGAGATATCTCTGATTTTGTGTCGAAATGTTTAGTCTGTCAGCAACTTAAAGCTGAACATCAAGTGCCATCTGGTTTGTTACAATCGATTCTGATTCCTGAGTGGAAATGGGATAGAGTGATGATGGACTTTGTTTCTGGATTGCCATTGACTCTGAGAAAGAAAGATGCAATTTGGGTCGTAGTTGATCGATTGACGAAATCCGCCCATTTTATTCTGGTACATCCAATTACTGACTTGATAAGTTAGCTGAGCTTTACATTTTTGAAATTGTGAGATTGCATGGGGTGCCACAGTCTATTGTGTCTGATAGAGATCTGAGATTTACGTCACTATTCTGGAAGAAATTGCAAGAAGTTTTGGGTGCTAAATTGCATTTTAGTACGGCTTTTCACCCGCAGATTGATGGTCAGTCCAAACGGATTATTCAGATCCTCGAGGACATGTTGAGATGTTGCATACTTGAGTTTGATGGTACGTAGGAACAATATTTGCCATTGATTGAATTTGCATATAATAATAGTTTTCTGTCGAGCATCAAAATGGCACCTTATGAGGCTTTATACAGACAAAATGTCTAACACCTCTGTATTGGTCAGACTTAGTGAGAATAAGATACACGGAGTTGATTTGATCAAAAAAACTAAAACAGAAAGTGGAAGTAATTCGTGATAGTCTGAAATTGCGTCAGATCGTCAGAAATCCTATGCAGATTTGAAATGAAAAGATATTGAGTTTGATATCGGTGACAAAGTGTTCTTGAAAGTATCTCCGTGGAAGAAAGTACTCCAATTTGGACGAAAAGGCAAATTGAGTTCGAGGTTCATCGGACCATATGAGATCATTGAGTGTATCGGACTGTAGCATATAGGTTATTATTGCCGCCTGAGTTGGAAAAGATTCATAATGTATTTCACGTGTCAATGCTTCGTCGGTATAGATCCAATCCATCACATGTGATTCCTCCGTCTGAGATTGAAATCTGATCTGATATGACCTACGAAGAGGAACTAATTTGTATTTTGGCTCATGAGATTAAAGAGTTGAGAAATAAGAAAATTTCATTAGTAAAAGTACTGTGGCATCGACATGGAGTGGAAGAGGCTACGTGGGAGCCCAAAGACGTAATGAGACAACAATATCCAAATCTATTTAACGGTAAGATTTTCAGGGACAAAAATCCCTAAAGGGGGAGAATTGTAACAGTCTGGTTTAGACCCTAGTCGGAATAGTGGTTTCAGGACCACAAATTCGAGTTAGAAAAATATTTTAATATTATTTTCTGTGTTTACAGTATGTGAATTAGTATGTGTGAAATTTCTGTGATTTAATTTATCTGTTTGTGTGTCAAATTTGAGAAAAAAGATCCAATTGTGAAAGATGCAAAATTAACATGCCATATGTTAAAAGCACCTATGTGTTATGTCTTTATAAATGTGTGGCCTTATGAAGTAAATAAGCCATTTTATAAGTGAGTGGATGGTAATGGACATTAATGGCATTGTATTTATATGTTTTATATGTTTCATCATAAGGTTAATTTGGTAAATGAATTAATAATATATGTTATAATTAAATAAACATAAAACATGGCCATTATACATCTTATTTGGCCGAATATAACAAGGAAAGAAAAGAAGAAAACCAAGCTAGGTATTCTGCCCTTGTTCAAGCAAATTAAGGTATGATTTGGTTTTGGTTTTGGTTTTTGATAATTTCTACGTTTTTGTAATCGTTGCTTCGTGTTCTTCTAAACCCATGTTTTAATTTTGTGAATTGATGATGATTTGGAAAAGTGCCATTGATGAATCCATGAGTTTTGTGATGTTTAATGATGAAATATGAAATATATGTGTTAGATTAACATGTTTTATCTTTGAATTTTTGGTGATTTTGAGTAATTTGGACTTAATTGGGAAAATAATATTTTGAGGAACTAAATTGTGAAATAAATGAAATGTATGGACTTGTATGATCATAGTGAACATTCGGCTAAGCATGGGTATATAGAGATTTTGTGTATTTTGTGATTTTGTGAAATAAGGACTAAATTGTGTAAATGTGAGGGCTAATTTGTAAATTGCCCTAAATGTGTTTTTGGATTGATATGAATGAATTAGTGAATAAATGGATTAAATTTAAATACGTATAGATCAAGAAGCAAAGAAAACGGATTTAGATCGAATAAAGTCGAAAGTAATTGAATAGCTAAATCCGTTCGTTTACTTGAATCTGAGGTAAGTCTAGATACAAATAAATTTATTTGTATTGATTTATGTATGTACATATGAAATTTCATTGTGATGATTGTGTATGAGATGACAAATATATGAAATTCGAGAAAGTATCAATAATTGGTCAATATCCGAGAAGCCCCGTACGAACCTAGCAATAGATAGAATAACATATGTCATGATATAGGTTTCTGATATGTGATATCATGTAAGACCACGTCTGGGACGATGGCATTGATTCAAGATTTCGTATAAGACCACGTCTGGGACGCTGGCATCTATATGAGATTTACGTGTAAGACCATGTCTGGGACATTGGCATCGTAACTGATTTCGTGTAAGACCCTATTTGGGACAGTGGCATCGATATCTGAGTACATGGAAGACCACGTCTGGGACGTTGGCATTGTACGGCTATTCCGAGCATTCTGAGTATCCTATTTTGTTTCGAATGGTTCAACGGGCAATTTCGAGAAACTAAGGACGATGTGAAATGTATAATCGTTTCAGGTACGTTTGAAATGTACACTATGCATGTGTATGGAAGGTAAGTATATATATGAACTTACCTAGATGAGATATGTGTATAGATTTGATGAAGTAAAATGTGATATATGAATGAATAAGCTATGATCTAATGAAGTACATGGTGATAAGTATGTTGGTAAGTAAATGGCTAAGCAAATGAGCCAAGAAGAACTATGAATGTGCAAATGAGCTATTAGTAATCTCATATTTGATATGAATAATGAATGCTTATATGTTAAGTTTATTTGTATATGGCTTACTAAGCTTTTGAAAGCTTACTTTGTGTGTGTTTGCTTTGTTTTATAGATTGTCAAAGCTACTAAGAGCTTGGGGGTCGTCGAGGATTGTAAACACACTACTCAAATCATATTTTGGTACCTTTTGAATATGTATATGTTAAGTATGGCATGTATAGTCTAGTTGATATGGTTATGTTTTGAAAATGTGTATAGTTAGCCATGTGATATGGCTAAATAATGACATTATATGAATAAATAGTCATATCTTATGATGCTTTGTTTGGTATGGTTAATGGCTAGTGAAAAGATCAAAATAATGGTAAGTTTATTGATACAAAGCAAGCATATAGTTGATGAATAGTTGTTATAATGAAATGGCAAGTGTGTGGATAGATATTATCTAGAAATATTGTGATTGTTGAGCTCATAAGTGGTTAGTAATGATGAACATTTTGGTATGTATTGGTTGTCTTTGATGCTTGGATTGATGCTTAATTGTGCTTGTAGGGATGACCCAAAGTGTGGGT
Source organism: Gossypium australe (assembly GCA_005393395.2). Taxonomy (NCBI): domain Eukaryota; kingdom Viridiplantae; phylum Streptophyta; class Magnoliopsida; order Malvales; family Malvaceae; genus Gossypium; species Gossypium australe. The sequence continues at coordinate 60,778,454 of CM016614.1, read as the reverse complement.
GGCATTTTGGCTTTGCAAATGACCTATAATTGCCCACACAGTTGAACAAACGAGCGCGTGGCTCGACTTTGTCCTTCGTGATTGTATTTCAAAACAAGTCAAACTCGACCACGGGCTGGACACACGCACGTGTGACTGGCCGTATGGTGCAAGTCAGTAACGACCACGGGTGAGGCACGCGGGCATGTCCACGGCCGTGTGGAAAAGTCAGTATGTATGCCCTGTTTTGACACGGCTTAAACACACGGGCGTGTGATCTCTGTAACTTGGAAAAATTTTTAAATTTTTGAGAATCTCCGTATATGTTCGGTTTAGTCCCGTCCCTATTCTAAAGCATGTTTAAGGTCTCATAGACCTATTCCAGGGACACTTGGATTGGATTCGTTAAATAATATTATGAAATGTCCGTAAAAGGTTTCGTTTTGTTTGGTAATGCCTTTAACCCTAGACTGGAGATGGTTACGAGTTAGGGGTGTTACAATACTTGTAAACTTCCCAAAACACTTCAAGAACAATTTTCCAAAAATTCCAAATATTTTCAAAACCCATTCCACAGCCGAGTTTTGCAACTTGACTCTGATACCACTAATTGTAACACCCCAAACCCGGCCTAGATGTTATAGACGAATCTAACGTGTCACATTGACGTGTCTTTCGAAAATTGGACTTGTTGGTAAAAACTCGTTTCTAAGTTTAAAACCCCTTTATTATTATTTAACAAATCATCTAGTCAAAATGTTTGCCTTATTATCCGCTATTGTTATAATAGGTTGATTTAAAATCGCGGAAGCTTTTGAAAACTCTAATTAAAGATGTCGTGTCTTTGAAAACAGTAATTATTTTGAAAATTCGTCTTCTCCTAAACTAGCAGTTTAAAATAAGTAAACAAAGCCCAATTAAAAATTTAAACAAACATAAATGGCCTTATTACATAAACAAAACCCAACACAAACTTTAAATTTAAATGAAAGCAAGTGTAGAACAACTGCAGTTGTGTGGCCATCTTCGAGTCCCTCACAGCACCAAATCGCATATGGTTGAGGATTACCTGTACAGTTAAAAGGAAAGAGTGAGTTTACAAAAACACAGTTTGTAATCCCCTATCAGTTAGTCAGTATATAACATGCAGTAATAGTCTGGGCCTGAGCCCTATTCAGTAACAGTACAGTGTGGGTCTTAGCCCAATACAGTAACAGTGTGGGCCTTAGCCCAATACCATATCAATACAGTGCAATAATGCAACCCATCCCAATCCAGCCAACACACCACTCCGTACCACCAACACACCATCTGGGGATAAAATCGACCCACCCAGCCAACACATCAATATCGCAGCAAAGCTGCCAGTAATAGTATCGCAGGAAAGCTGCCAGTAACAGTGTATGTGGCAAAGCCACCAGTACAATATACTTCCTCCATAACAGTATCCCAACCCCATGCAGTACGTCATGTCATAAATCATACATATATGCAGAAGTTCATACTCAGAAATAGATATATACAAATCATGAACACATCAGTTCACCTAACTTTAAGGGTATAACCGTCATTTCCATCTATTAGGGGTAAAATAGTCATTTCACCCTTTAAGGGTATTTTGGTCATTTTAACTACTTTGGGGTCTTAGTGCAAATATTGACATCTCGGAAGGTCTGCAGTCGCCTCGAGCGACTTCGGTAACCTAAATGGTCATAACAATGTAATTGGGGCCCCATTACTCGGCCCAAGTGGGCTTGCACGCTCGTGCCGCCCATTCAGCCCAGATTTGGCGACAGTTATGAGACCTACATAGCTTAGTCTAGTATTTGCCACATGTCATGGATTCCATCCGTGTGGGGCCCACGAGCCTATTAGGCCCACATAGCCTATTTACGGCCCAACATGACCCAATACGGCCTAAGCCCATGAAAATGCTCATGGAGGCCTCCACAATCATACGCCCGTAATTCATGGGCTCGGTTTGACCGCACGAGCGTTCGCACGCCCATGTGACCTCAAAGCCCAATCTTTCGACTTTTCAACTTTTTCCGTTCGATAATCAAAACAGTGTGAATACACACCTGTTTACGCAACCGCTCCGAGTTTTTCACGCACCCAACCTTAGTTGCGTAATATGTGATTTACTCCTCTTAGATCGCTGACCAAAACGATCGAACACTACTTGCCGACTTACTGCAATAACAATCGATCTCATCAGGTAGAATCATCCACAAATGGCTAAATCCATGAATATCAAACTAGCCGAAACATAGGGATATTTGGCCTACGCTCAAAAAGACCAAGATAATGCTTTTACCTTAACTGAACGATAAACAAAAAGGTTTTGATTGTTTCAGTCACTTGCACCCCTTTACTCCACTAAAATCCCTAGTAACCAACAAATCACCACATCGCAAGGAAAAGACAAGAATCGAAATTAGAACACATAAGAAGAAGCATTCGACTTTCGAAAAAGAGAGAAGAATAACATAGAATCAAAGGAGGGAACTTATGAGTACCTACCGATTCGTCAGAACTCTTGCAAGACTAAAACCACAACACAATAGCAGAGTACGGAGACAGTCGGCCAAAACCCAAAAACGGAAGAACACTAAAAGAAAAATAGAGAAGGGCAAAAGGGATATACTATTCGGTCAAGGTTTGGAAGAGTAGAAAAGAGAAAAGAAACAACAAAGAGAAGAGGGAAGAGAAAAGTGGATTCGGCAGAGGAAAAGAAAGAACAATGCAAAAAGGAAAAAGTGAGCAGAGACAAAATGCCCAAAAGAACCTACCACATTCGACCAAAGAGAGAAGAAAACCCAAATGAGGAGTATACCTCTCTTAGCCGAAATCTTGAGTGCCAGAGTCCAAATTCGGCACAAAGTCCCTCCCCTCTCATCTCCTTGATTTTCTCCTAAAATTCCTGCTCAAACCTCTCCATGACCAGGTCAAACTCCATTCAAATTCTATTCAAAGTCCCCTTAGCTGTGTTTCAGTCCAACTCCACTACCTACACAGCTCAAGCAGCAAAATAAACATTCCATTGTGCAACCCAGGACTTGAACCCCAGACCCCACAGTTATACAACACGCCACCTTGCCACTAGATCACAAGTTCTTTTTGTGTCATAAAACAAGCACTATTATTTATAAGGCCTTTATGCCAGTGTCCAAATTCATTTAAGAGAAAAACTAAAAATTCTGCAAAAGTCAAGACCTAAAACCAGGCTTCTTTTAATTTTCCATCTTTTGTTCATTAGTTATTTTATTTTAAGAATTCTTAATTTTTACGAGGAAGGTGGTGAGAAAATATTTCTCCTTAAAGTTTAATTTTTACTCAATTATTTAATTTTTCAATTTATTGAAATTTTAGTAATTGTTATTAAATTTTTAAGAAGCTAATTTTTATTTTTCCATCTGATATTCAGGTTAATTATGACTCGCAAGAGAACTCGTGCCTCCGCTCAAATTGACAAAGCACAAAGCAAATTTCACTGTGAAGAAGCCAAAGCAAGATACGAAAGTATCTTCAAAAATCAACAGATGCATCCAGAGAAAGGCTTCACATTGAAGGAAAGCAACTACAAAGACTTTATGGCGCGTATTCGTCAAGTTGCTGAAGCCCTCAATTGGGAATTGTTTTGTGAAAAGAGACCAAGCGTGGATGAGGAGTTAGTTCGTGAATTCTACGCGAACTTAACTTCAAGCGAATTGACTGAAGTTCCAGTCCGAGGAATCAAGGTACCAATAAATTCTAATGCTATTAATGAGTTCTTTGAATTACCTGATTTTGACAACGATGAATATTCCTCTCTGTTGAGCAATATTAAGCATGAAAATCTACAAGAAATCCTCTAGGAACTCACAGTACCAGGTTCTAAGTGGACTGTGTCAAAGCAAGGAATCCATACGTGTCGAAGAGAGTATTTGACACCACTTGCGAAGGTATGGTTCTATTTCATTCGTTTCAGCCTTATGCCTAGTTCACATGGGACTACAAATTCAGTAGAGCGAATGGTCCTATTATACTCGATTTTAACTGGAAAGACCATTGATGTGGGAAAAATCATTTTAAGAGAAATGCGAAATTATGCTGTTAGACGGTCTGGCCCTGCCTAGTTCCCCTTTACGATCACAATTCTGTGCTTAAAAGCAAAACTCCTTGCGGACATAAAGAAGACAGAGTATAGTCAAGGCACAATCACTGATTGGGATTGTAACATCCTGAATTTTTGGGCCTATGCGTTTAATGGGTGGATATGTTTAATGTGTTAATTTAAGTGTTAGAGGTCCAAATTGGGCTCAGGCTTAGGTAGAGGCCTTGATTAAAATTATCTGTTTGGGCATTATATGGTTTAAAAGGTAGTATCTATGTTTAAAATACCAAAGTGGGCTTGTGACCCAATCATAGGAGGTGACGCCACACAAGGGAGTAAGGGGCTCAAATTTAAGTGTCATGGAGCCCAATTCTTTTAATTTAAGCTAGCTAATTTTAAGCATTAGGGTTAGGTGGAGTGGATGGCAACAAGGCTATCATTTAGGGGATTTTATGTTTTAAATTATGTGGATATTATGCTGATAAAGGAGGGAGGAGTTAGAGATAATTAAGTCTCTTTTAGATGAGTTAGTAGATTAAGATAAAGGAGAAAAGATAGGATTTATCTGCAAGGTTATGTAAGTGCCAAAATTTCTATAAATAGGGGGGATAGCTAATCAATTCTGGCATTAGTACCCTACTCTTTCTTCTCTTCCTGTGCCGAAAGTTTGAAGGCCATCTCACTTGTTTTCTTTTTTCATCTTTTATATTCCAAAAGCCGAAAATCACCATTGTTTTCTCACCTTTTCTTTCTTCTTCTTTGAAATTTCCTTTTTAGCCGAATCTTTTGATCTCCATTGTTATTCTTCTCCTATTCACTAAAAGTCGAAACTCCTCATTCAATTCTTCTAAAAGCCGAAAAACAGATCTAGTTCATCTTTTCGGGATTTCCTTAAAAAGCTGAAAACTCCTAGATCTCTAATCTTCTACGCTTCAATCTTCTTCTGTGATTGTCGAACTTTCTACAAGGGATAGTCGAATCCTTATATAGAGGTAAGTATCGATTTGGGTTTTCTTTTGATCTTTTTCGGCTTTTGGAGACTATAGTCGAATGGCTAAATAGTTGGTTAATCTCGTGTTTTCTCTCATTTGCGGCATTCCGGGATTTGAAGGGGATTCATTTGCTTAGATCTCTAAGTCAGAGTTCAGTAACACTCGAATCGTGTTACTTTCAGGATTTCAAGGTAAGGAAATCTACAGATTTTTAACGTATAAATTCGGGTATTTATTAATTCTTGGCCGAATGTAGGGGAGCCCAAATCTTCGTATTCTTTCGGCTTTTGAGCAAGGTTTTAGACTAAGGGTTATAGATCCAGATAGTAAGGATTTAACTAAGGGAGGAAAACTATGCGATATAAGGTGTGTAACACTTCCACACCATTTAGATTACCTGTTAAAATATGTTTATTAATCTGTTATATTCTGATAAATGCCAAAATCCCGGCATAATGTTTGAAACCCAAGGAGGGTAAAAGCGAATCACCAGGTTAGTGATCTCTTTCATTCCTAAGTGAATGTTCCTGTTAAGATGACATATGTGATAAGTATGCTATTTTCTGTGATTGCATGGGGTTGGGTTTATTGAAAGGGGAAGTGTTTTGTTGTAGCGGCTTCTGCCGTGACCTGTTGTAGCGGCTTCTGCCGTGACCTGTTGTAGTGGCTTTTGCCATGATCTGTTGTAGTGGCTACGGCCATGATCTGACGATGAGCAGCATGTCTGCCGTCGATAGTGTGTGGCGGTGTGGGTTGATTGTAGAAATCCCCAATGGTGTGACTAGCAAGTACGGGTGGCGTGTAGCGGATGGAAACCTAGGATTTGGGTTGGGCTTTGCATATTTTCTGATATATTATATTCTGCTATTCTGATCTGTGGGGATAAGGCCCAAATCTAATGGTGCATGAGGGTTGCACATTGAGTCTCGCGACTCACCCTATTATTTAACAATTTCAGGTAACACATAGTGGATCGGACCGGGCTGGAGAGGAGCGCGAGGTGGCCATGCGAGAGATTACTTGGATTCAGCAAAGGACTTTACTTTTCTTATTTATTTTTAGTATTTTTAATTAGTGGGTTTTAAATTTCATTGTAATAAGGCCACGGGCTATTCATTTTATATTCATGGGCCACTAGCTTTATTTTTATTTGGGTTTAATTTTGGGCTTTTATTATTGGGCATTTAAATTTATATTTAAGTTAAGACATGTATAAAATTTCAGTTTTTATTTAAAATTCACCAAGGTAATTTATAAATTTATATCTTATATGACTTTAATAAATTATTAAGTTTATTTGGTATAAGTGTTTAAACTTGAATATTTTCCAAAATGCGACATGTTTTATAAAAATTACTTTAGTGACATACCAGATCCGGTTGTAGTGTTTGGGCTGGGTTTGGGGTGTTACAAATTGGTATCAGAGCCTGGTTCAAAACTCTGCTCTGGGGGTTTTTGGGCTCAAAACGTTTTCTAAAGTAGGGTTTTTGAAACATGCATATTTAAAAATGATACAGGTCCGTTAGCTCGGCATGGCACCTGCGTCTCTGGCCCAAGTCCGCCAGGTAAGTATTCTGAACTCACTGTGTGTTATAAATGTATGTGGGCTTGATGGGCTTTATGGGACGTAGATTATTTGAATTAGAACTTGATGGACTTTAGGCCTAGCTTAAACAACTCCCTAAATCTCATAAGACTTAATTCCACTAAACAAACCCATGAACAAGTCACTGGGTTTGGGTGTGGCAACAGGCATGCGCATGTCTAGGATTGGATCCTGAAGAGCCTGGTACTTAAGCAGTCCTAGTGACTCACCTCCTCTTCGCTGGAATCCTACCTGGTGCGTAGTGACTGTTCACCTTAACCGTGAGGACTTGTTAATGGGCCAAAAGTTTCTAACTAAAACCCGAAAGGGACCAGCCACCCTAGTTTTGTAAAAACTACCAAAATTCCCCTAGTTTTAAAAAAATATTTGAAGATGTCCCTGACTTGTAAAATTCCAAATTACCCCTGATATATAAAATAACTAAAATATCCCTGATTTGTAAAAAAAAAATTACTAAATTGCTCCTGATTTGAAAAATAACCAAAGTACCCCTGATTTCAAAATTACCAAAATACCCCTTGATTGCAAAATTACCAAAATACCCTCAGATTGAAAAATTACCGAAATACCCCTGGATTGCAAAAATTACAAAAATACCCTTATTTCACAAAATCACCAAGGAACCCTATTTTGGAAAGATACCAAGATACCTATGATTTGCAAATATACCCCCATATTTACAGAAATATACCCCGATTTACTAAGTCAACAGAATTTTTCCTTAGAAGAAAAAAAACACACAACACACGACAACAATCGAAAACCCATAAACACCTGAACGCTACTATTATTCTTTTGAAATCGAATTCTCCAGAATACCCCTGTTTTTTTTTTTAAAAAAATCCTCTGTTTTTAAAAATATATATATACCTCTACTTCGAAAATCTCCAAGATACTTTATTTTGAAAAATACCCTGTAGGACAAAATTTCGGAAAAACCCCTGGGTAGTGAAATAATAAAAATACCCTATGTGTTGAATGTGACTTCATGGATGTGATATGTATGTTGAGGTGTGAATGTATGTGGTTTCTGGAATTAGGAGGTAAACTTGAGACTGAAACTGTAGATAGGTTCGAATTCGGAAGAACTACTCTTAAAACTACTGTTCATAAGATTGTTCGTCGTTAATCAGTGAAAGAAATTAATAATTCAGAAAACTTCTAATTCAAATAATACGAGAATCAACAATGAGCGCTAGGAGAGGAAGAAGAGGCCGCGGCTGAGGCCGTGGAAGTGTTAGGACTGATGTGCTGACTCAGCTAGCTAGGGAGGTACTGAAGGAGGTTAAAGAAATCGGTGAAACACTTCGGTTTGGGTGCATGGACTGTAAGAATCATAGTTTTCTAGGGTTGCGGTCTCATTTTGTGAAGCATGTTAAGGTACATCCAAACTTTCGAGTTTGCGAATATTGCAGAAGGCGTCATCCGAGTGAATGTTGGAGGAAGTCAAGAACGTGTTTAAGATGCGGGTCTGAGGAGCATAAGGCTCGGGATTGTTCAATCACCATTAAGTCGGGTATGTTTGGTGTGGATGCTATATTTTTGGGTATAGAAACTGTATGCGTGCAACGTTTATATATTATTAAATTAGAGTGCGCAGCGAAAGCATAGTGGTGAGACTTGGGTAGTACGATTAGTAGTTAGTTGGAAATTTCGAGGACGAAATTTCTTTAAGGGGGTAGAACTGTAACATCCTGAATTTTTGGGCCTATGCGTTTAATGGGTGGATATGTTTAATGTGTTAATTTTATTGTTAGGGGTCCAAATTGGGCTCAGGCTTAGGTAGAGGCCTTGATTAAAATTATCTTTTTAGGAATTATAGGGTTTAAAAGGTAGTATCTATGTTTAAAATACCAAAGTGGGCTTGTGGCCCAATCATAGGAGGTGACACTACACAAGGGAGTAAGGGGCCCAAATTTAAGTGTCATGGAGCCTAATTCTTTTAATTTAAGCTAGCTAATTTTAAGCATTAGGGTTAGGTGGAGTGGATGGCAACAAAGCTATTATTTAGGGGATTTTATGTTTTTAATTATGTGGATATTATGCTGATAAAGGAGGGAGGAGTTAGAGATAATTAAGTCTCTTTTAGATGAGTTTGTAGATTAAGATAAAGGAGAAAAGATAGGATTTATCTGTAAGTTTATGTAAGTGCCAAAATTTCTATAAATAGGGGGGATAGCTAATCAATTCTGGCATTAGAACCCTACTCTTTCTTCTCTTCATGTGCAGAAAGTTTGAAGGCCATCTCACTTGTTTTCTTTTCTTATCTTTTCTCTTCCAAAAGCCGAAAATCACCATTGTTTTCTCACCTTTTCTTTCTTCTTCTTTGAAATTTCCTTTTCAGCCGAATCTTCTGATCTCCATTGTTATTCTTCTCCCATTCACTAAAAGCTGAAACTCCTCATTCAATTCTTCTAAAAGCTGAAAAACACATCTAGTTCATCTTTTCGAGATTTCTTTAAAAAGCCGAAAACTCCTAGATCTCTAATCTTCTACGCTTCAATCTTCTTCTGTGATTGCCGAATCTTTCTACAAGGGATAGGCGAAACCTTCTATAGAGGTAAGTATCGATTTGGGTTTTCTTTTGATCTTTTTCGGCTTTTGGAGACTATAGTCGAATGGCTAAATAGTTGGTTAATCTCGTGTTTTCTCTCATTTGCGACATTCCGGGATTTGAAGGGGATTCATTTGCTTAGATCTCTAAGTTAAAGTTCAGTAACACTCGAATCGTGTTACTTTCGAGATTTCAAGGTAAGGAAATCTACTGATTTTTAACGTATAAATTCGGGTATTTATTAATTCTTGGCCGAATGTAGGGGAGCCCAAATCTTCGTATTCTTCCGGCTTTTGAGCAAGGTTTTAGACTAAGGGTCGTAGATCCAGATAGTAAGGATTTAACTAAGGGAGTAAAACTACGTGATATCAGGTGTGTAACACTTCCACACCATTTAGATTGCCTATTAAAATATGTTTATTCATTTGTTATATTTTGATAAATGCCAAAATCCAGGCATAATGTTTGAAACCCAAGGAGGGTAAAAGCGAATCACCAGGTTAGTGATCTCTATCATTCCTAAGTGAATGTTCCTGTTAAGATGACATATGTGATAAGTATGCTGTTTTCTGTGATCGCATGGGGTTGGGTTTATTGAAAGGGGAAGTGTTCTGTTGTAGAGGCTTCTACCGTGACCTGTTGTAGCGGCTTCTGTCGTGACCTGTTGTAGTGGCTTTTGCCATGATCTGTTGTAGTGGCTACGGCCTTGATCTGACGATGAGCAGTATGTCTGCCATCGATGGTGTGTAGCGGTGTGGGTTGATTGTAGAAATCCCCAATGGTGTGACTGGCAGGTACGGGTGGCGTGTAGCGGATGGAAACCTAGGATTTGGGTTGGGCTTTGCATATTTTCTGATATATTATATTCTGCTATTCTGATCTATGGGGCTAAGGCCCAAATCTAATGGTGCATGAGGGTTGCACACTGAGTTTCGCGACTCACCTTATTATTTAACAATTTCAGGTAGCACATAGTGCATCGGACCGGGCTGGAGAGGAGCGCGAGGTGGCCATGCGAGATATTACTTGGATTCAGCAAAGGACTTTACTTATCTTATTTATTTTTAGTATTTTTAATTAATGGGTTTTATATTTCATTGTAATAAGGCCACGGGCTATTCATTTTATATTCATGGGCCACTAGCTTTATTTTTATTTGGGTTTAATTTTGGGCTTTTATTATTGGGCATTTAAATTTATATTTAAGTTAAGACATGTATAAAATTTCAGTTTTTATTTAAAATTCACCAAGGTAATTTATAACTTTATATCTTATATGACTTTAATAAATTATTAAGTTTATTTGGTATAAGTGTTTAAACTTGAATATTTTCCAAAATGCGACATGTTTTATAAAAATTACTTTAGTGACATACCAGATCCGGTTGTAGTGTTTGGGCCGGGTTTGGGGTGTTACAGGGATCTTTACCAAGTGGCCGGAGATTCTGTTCTTCAACAACGAATTGAAGAAAGCGAGGATCCCAAAGAAGGAGAAGATGAACCCACAGAAATCCCGCCAGAGTAATCAACTGAAGTCCCTAATGAGGCAGGATCAATGGAACCAGAAGCTGAACCTGATATCGAACCCTCAATGTTTAGAGCTCCACCGCCTAGCCCAGATCATCGTGATGAGCTGTTGAAGCTGATGGACTTAATGGAACACATGCAATGGCAACAACAAGCTTACTGGAGGTATGCAAAAATAAGGGATGACTCGATGAGGAGTGCCCTCAAGAAAATTTATAATGACCCATTTATTTTTGTACGTGAGTTTCCAGATTTCATATTTGAGCCATGGGTTTCATCATCAAAGAAGGAGCAAAGTGATTCATGCAGAGGCAATACTAATGGAGCAAAAGATGAGTCGAATTCGGAAGGATCGGCGAACAAATAAAAAAAGGGGAGGACTTCAACTTTCATTTATTTCTTTCTTAAGTATTCTAGGATTAGGTCAATTAGGAATTTTTATTTTTGCACAATAAAATAAGAGATAGGAAGCATGAATAAATTCTGAACAAGTCTCAAAGGCTAAAGTGTGGCAATAGTTATATACATGTCTAGGATTGGATTCTAGAAAGAGCCTGGTACTTAACCAGTCAATTTTGACTCACCTTCTCTTTTCTAATTATCCTACCTGGTGTATAGTATTTATTCACTTTAAACAATGAGGACATTGTTCACTTTAAGTAGGGGGGACCAAAAATTTGAATTGATTCCACTCAGAATAAAATTTTCTTTTAGTTATGATTAGGATATATTTTTGTTCAATAATTTGAATTTTTTTTAATTATGCTAAACTTTAGTATTAATAAAGTTCTATTATTTCAATAAGTTATTATGTTAGCTTAATAATGATATAAGTGTATTTTTAATAAAGCATGCAAGTTCGTACCATAAAATTTTTAGTTCCCTACGAAAAAATTAGGCATGCATGAAAGCTTAAGTCTTTAGAATTAACTTAGTAATTTCTTGAGGCGAAATCCTAGGAAACATGGAATATTGAAAATGATTTAGGCAACTATTGTTTGGACTGTTTGAGCCTTTCAAGCCGACCCTGATAAAATTATCCTTTGAAACCCAATTTTGAGACTATATGGCCTAATTTTATTTGGACCTATGTAATATTTAGCCATCAATTTTCTCTTCATTACTTCTAAAATTGTCCTAAACACTAGACTCAGTACTATTCAGAAGATCGTTTGAAAAATAAGTTTGGGGAGTTGAAAAGAAGTATCAATTGCTCGAAAATCTGTAGTACATGAAGCAAGAGCTCGAGTTCGAGCTTGATTTGAAAAAAAAAATGTACTCAAAATAAGTGGTCGAAAGAGCAAAAGTTGGTGTATCAAGGGTGAAAATTCTGAAGGTTTGATTTTAAGCTGAGTTTAGGGTTTTTAAGCCAAAAATTTGTCTATCTTTTACCTACCCCTAAGCCCAGCCACGTTACAACCTTATTAAAGACCTATTGATTCAAAATTCCAATGTTACCTACATTAGTGGAGAGAAATTGTTCTGTTCAACATATGAAGACATTAGTTAAGCTTAATGATTGCAGTTTGCTTTTTAAATAGGGAATTAAAATCAAATTGGTAGAGAGCAACATGTCTTTATTAAGAAACATTTAGTCTAATTTTGCTTGTATAATAATTGTTGGAGGTAAGTTGAACGATGTGAATGCTTAAGTAGCATAACTATCAAATTTCTTATCTTTGAGCCTAAGTATATTCAAATCATAATTTTTAGAAAAGTGTTGTTCTGAAGGAGTTTTTCAAAGGTGTTTCCAAGAAAATTATTTTCAAATTTGTGCATTACTCGGGACGAGCAATGAATTAAGTTTGGGGGTGTGGAAACACAGAAATTTATATACTTTTTCATGCCCTTTTTGACCCAAATTCATGTGGTTTCGAGTAAATTCTTGTCAGAAAATAATTAAATATTATAAAATAATTAAAGTGTGCTAAAAATATAAACATGATGAATTTTAATTAATTTTATAGTTAATTTTGTTTAATTTTGACTATTTTTGATAGATTTGCACAAAGGGCGAAAATCGGCTCGGCAGACACTGCTTGAAGAATAAAATCGAGAAGCAATTTGAAGTATCAAGGAAAATTTATTTCCAGCCCAAGACGGTCCAATTATGAAGACTTAATCATAATATAATTAATTTTAATTTATTCCCAATTTAATTTGGGCTAAATAAATTATTATTAATTAATTATGGAAAAAGAGTCCAGTTAAACCACACTGGTTGAACCGAACCGATTGAACCGAACCAGCCACCAATTGTGCAGCCCAAACCGTCCACAATGATGGCCCAAACCAGCTTATTAGCTGATTAATTAAGCTTGCAAAGAAGCCCTTGAAGACCTTTTCAAATTGCATTCAAACCCCTCCAAATATTATGGCTTTAAAGATTTGCCCATGCTATATTTAGCAAAGTTGAATTCTTCAACTTTGCCACATGGGATGGCCGGTCAAGGGAGGCCTCTTTTTCTGCTGCTATTTGCTATTTTTAGCAGCCTTGATCAGCTATAAATACACCCCCTAACCGCTCATTCAAAACACACCTCAAGCATCCAACATTCTCCTTTCTCATTTTCTCTCAATTCCCTTTGTTCCATTTCCTCTTTGGTGTGTTCTTGTGCCGATTTCTCCTCTTGGAAAAGAGGTGTTTTCCTAGCCATTTGGAGCAGCAATTGTAGTGTTCATAAGCCACCTTGATAGCCGAGGCCAATGAAGAACGAAGAGCAGAGCAATCAGTCAAGCCACGGAGAAACACCAGATTTGCTTCTTGTTCCCTATCTCTTTTAATTTCGTTGTTGTTTTGACGAACATGTTTATGAATATTATTGTTGTTGGAATGATTAATTAATCAATTTAGCTTGAATTTAATTAGTGTTGGGTTGATTGCATTTCGATTTCTTAAGTTATTGAAATTATGTTTATGCTGTTAAAGGCCTCGGTAAAATGTTTGGTTAAGTAAAATCATGTTAAGTTATTTGGCATTATAATTGTTTAGATAGCTAATGAATTAATTATTTAAATGCATTGAAATTATAATTAATGGGCACAATACTTAATCTGTGCATGTTTAATTCTTCTAAGGTAGCTGAAGATTAAATTAGCATTGTATTTGACGATACATATGCCTTGCATAACTTGCAGGATTTTTGTGATTAAATTGTTTCAAGGTAAAAATACTTTGTTACTTCACATGATCTTTTATATGCTTATTAGGTTGAATTAATTGTTTGAATCGACATAGGTATATGCGAGAGATTGTTTAATTTAATAAGTATGTATGTGCAATAACATGCTTACTTGTAGAAGTCTGCTTAATCGTTCGAATTTGCATAGAAATATGTACAAGAGATGAATGGGTTTTTATTTGTAAGTATGTTCATAAGTTAGCAAATTATCGAGTTGCCATGTTTTAACAAGTATAAGCACGAGCTTAATAATTATAAGGTAAGAAATGTGATTAATCCAACACAATTATGTCATCTTGATTAAAATCAGTTTTTGAAATCGTGCATTAGAACTTTGTTTTATTTTATTTTTCTTTGTTTTTCATTTAGTTTTTGAATATTCCTCAAAACCAAATATTTTTCTGTCACCAAAGTGTTTGAACCATTTTCATAAATAATCCTTTTACAGTCCCTGTGGGTACGATAACTCGACATTTACTTGTCACTTTATTACTTGTTACGATTGTGTACACTTGCACATTTCCACCGTTCCATTGAGCCTCAGGTCAAACGCTAAGGTATTTTTCAATTTCTGTTTTTTTCAAAGATCAACTCATAATCCGAGAAGTGAGTTGAGCCTCGGGTAACACGCTGAGGTATTTTCAATTTCTGTTTTTCAAAAAAAAAAATCAACTCATATTGCGAGAGCTGAGTTGAGCCTCAGGTCACACGCTGAGGTATTTTCAATTTCAGCTTTTTCAAAGATCAACTCATAATCCGAGAGGTGAGTTGAGCTTCGGGTCGCATGCCGAGCTATTTTTAATTTCTATTTTTCAATAAAGAATAAAGATTGGACAATCGAACAAAATTTAGTGCTTTTAAGTCTTTGCTCTATCCCTATTTCACAGCAATGAGCAAAGAGGGACAGCTGTAACCACTAAATTTTGTCCGGCTCAATTTCGTATTTAATTTTCAAAATTAAAAAAAATGAAAATATACAAAAAAATAAAAATTACATTTTGACACCTAAACTTTCCTTAAATTATATTTTGGCCCCTAAACTTTCCAAAATTATATTTTGACCCCTCATCTTTATCAAAATTACACTTTGACCCTGTTACCTTCTCAAAATTATGTTTCAACCCCACAAGTTTTGCTGCGATTGCAGTCTGGTCCTCCTGTCAGCAAATCTCCAAAAATCCGGCGGATTTGGGCACCTACCCTCCATGATTTCTGGCCACCAGCCTAAGGGATGGCCTCCCTTCCCCCTAGCCACCTAATACTTGCAAGAAACACACTATAAAAGAGGGAAATCAACCAAAAGCCAACCCCCAACAACATTCAAAAAGAACACCCACGAAAAAAAGAAAAAAAGAAAGAAAAAGAAGAGAAAAAGATAGGAAAGAAGAAGGAAGAAGGAATAAGAAGAGAAGAGGGAGAGAGAAGGCGCATCACTGGCGGAGGAGACGGAGGCGTCGACGGTGGCGGCTGGAGAAGAAGAAAAAGAAGAAAGAAGAAGAAGAAAGAAGAAGAAGAAGAAGAAGAAGAAGAAGAAGAAGAAGAAGAAGAAGAAGAAGAAGAAAAAGAAGAAGAAAAAGAAGAAAAAGAAGAAGAAAGAAAAAAAGAAAGAGAAAAGAAAGAAAAAAGAAAAAGAAAAATAAAAAATAGACAGCGGGTCGACCCGACCCGCGTAACCCGACCCGACCTGCGCAGCCCAGCTCTAGTAGTTGGCCCAATCCGGGCCCAACTCAGAAGCCCATCAGAAAAGAAAAAAAAGAGTAGGCCCAATTCTTCAATTCAAAAAAAAAAAAAAAGAAAGAAAGAAAAAGGAGAAAGCCCATTCTTCAAGCCCAAATTTTTGGTAACTTTTTAACCCATTTTAAATTTTTGTACATGTATTTCGATTACATCTCGTGTTTAATTTTATTGGTATTTTTAAATATTTTTCTTTCTTAATTTTTAGAAAAATTATTATATTCATTCTAGTTACAATTTTAATAATTTTAATAAATAAGGCAACGAATCGGTTTAACACTAAGTCATTGATTTTATCGCTATATTGGGTGAATATCATCAGTTCTTGTTAAATACAATACGCCCTTTTAAAAAATCAAAAAATCTAAAAAAAAATTTCTTGGGTTTAAAAATAAAATGATTATTTTTGTAGTTATTTTTAAATTATCAAAATTTCATTTTTAGATTATACTACGTCAATATGTAATTTATCAAAATTTTTGGGTTTTAAAAAATTCTCGAGTTTCAAAATTTTAGTGTTTTCAAAAATTCTCAAGTTTTAAAAAACATTTCTTGAGTTTCAGAATGTTTTTGTTTTCAGAAATTTTAGTGTTTTCAAAAAATTCTCGCGTTTCAAAATTTTCGTGTTTTTAAAATTTTCGTGTTTTCCAAAAGTTTCGTGTTTTCAAAAATTCTCGGGTATCAAAAAATTCTTGAGTTTCAAAAATTTCGTGTTTTTAAAAAATTTTCGTGTTTTCTAAAATTCTCGTGTTAAAAAAAATTTCTCGAGTTTCGAATTTTCGTGTTTTCAAAATTTTTATTTTTTCAAAAAATTCTCGAGTTTTAAAAAAAATTTCGTGTTTTAAAAAAATAAAAATTTCTCGTGTTTCAATCATATCACGATTAAATATTAAAATGAACTTGTATTTTTTAAAATTAAGACAACACGCGTTTGACGAGATACCAATTTTGGGCGTCGCGAGGGTGCTAATACCTTCCTCGCGCGTAACTGACTCCTGAAACCTATTTTTCTCTGGAATTTTGACGTAGACCTAAACTCGACCCTTTTTTTTTGAAAATTCAAAAAAAAATTCTTTAAAAAGAGGATTTATTAGGTGTCCGATCACACCTAGAAAAAAAAAGATCGGTGGCGACTCCCTTTTTTAAATAAAATCGAAACTCTATTTTCTCAATTAGTGCCCGAGCAAATTTTAGGTTGTTACTGAGCTTGTATGCTGAATTATCCATACGGCCACCAGACATGACCATGTGCAATGGCCATGTACTCTTAGTCTAGATACTGACTTTTTCACACGGCTACCAGGCACGTCCGCGTGCCAAGGCCGTGCACACTTGGGCTAGCTACTGACTTAATCCCACGGCCACTAGGCATGCTTGTGTGCCACAACCGTGTATGCAGAACAGGCCATTTGCAAGGCCAAAATGCCACTAATTCATTTCATGCACAATTAACAACCAAAAACATATCAAACTAATCCACAAAGCTTTGCATCCAATAACATATCAAACTAATACACAAAGCTTTGCATCCAATCTCATTTTCAAACATGCCAATTTACACAACTAAAAACATATATACATTCAAGCATGATTCATCTACATTTACCTTTCATAAGATCATTCCTTTGCTCAAACATTCAAACTCATCATGTATTAAGCTTACCATGGTCTTGGCCATTTCATTAACTAATAAGCCATACCAAACCATGCATCATATAACATAATCATTCCAACATATAACCAACATTTACCTAGCCACACCTCATGGCTATATATATACACATTTCAAACATAACTCAAAGTGACTAGCATATAGATGCCATATTTAGATATATATACATTTTCAAGGTACCAAAATGAGTTTGTATAGTGTGATGATGATCCTTGACTGTCCTTGAGCCTTCAGTAGCTTTGACGATCTATAAAACAGAGAAAACACACACAAAGTAAGCTTTCAAAAGCTTTGTAAGCCATATACAAACAATCTTAACATAAAAATGCACATAACCGTATTGATGCAATAACAATAATGGTTCTCATAGCATATACACCTCTTATAGAGTTTGGCTCACTTGCTTAGCCAAATCTTACCACATTCTTCAACTCAAATACCACATATACACATAGCTCATTTAAGCATATTTTCACATATCATTTCATGATTCCATTGCACATATTCATCTTAGTAAGTTCCTATAGATACTTACCTTTCGTACACACTTAGTGCACATATCAAATGTACTTGAAACGGATATACAATCGCATAATCGTTCGTATCTCGGATTTTCTCGTTGAACCGTTCGGAAGCTAATAGGTTACACAGAGTGCTCAGAATAGTCGCACAATGCCAACGTCCCAGACGTGGTCTTACATGTAATCAGATATGAATGCCACTGTCCCAGACAGGGTCTTACACGAATCAATACGATGCCAATGTCCCAGACATGGTCTTACACGTAAATCTCATATCGATGCCAACGTCCCAGACGTGGTCTTACTCGAAATCTCAAATCAATGTCAACGGCTCAGACGCTGTCTTACATGATATAACATAACAGACACCTATGTCATGACATAGTTAATCCTATCTATTCCTAGGTTCAGGCGGGACTTCTTGAACATTAATGCTATGTCGATTCTATCTCGGAATTCATGTTTGCAACATCTCATATACATTCATTAATATGGATAGTCATAAGAACATACTTAATTCAATATCAAATACATTTATTAGTATATGAACTTACATCGGATTCGAATATTCATTTGGACTCAGTTATTCGACTACCTTCACTTTCCCACCATCTAAGTCTGTTTTATTCAATTCTTGATCTATACATATTCAAATTTAACCCTTTTATTTACCAACATATTCATTTCAATCCAAAAACACACATTTAGGGCTATTTGCAACTTAACCCTCATATTTGCACATTTTATCAATTTAGTCCATTTTTCTCAAAACATCAAATATACAAAATTACCATATAACCATGCTTAGTCGAATGCCCATGTATCTCGTACAAGTCCAAACATTTCATCAAATTCACAATTTAGTCCCTCAAATTGCTATTTTCATAATTTAGCCCCAATTAGCTAAATCCATAAAAAATTCAAGAACAAAACATGTTCATTTAACACATATCTTTCATTAAACACCTAAACTCATCACAAAGCTCACTATTTCATCAACGGTACATTTCATAAACATCATCAATTCTTCAAATTACAACATGGGCTTGATAGTACACTAAGCAACAATCTCAAAAACATAAAAATCATTAAAAACCAAAGTCAAAACATACCTTAATTTTGGCCATAAGAGTGCCGAAACCTAGCTTTTGTTTTCTTTTTTTCTTATATTTTCGGTCAAAAGATGAATGAATATAGCCATTTTTTCATGTTTTATCATATTATAACATACATATTAATATATTTACCTTATTAACCTTTCATTTAATAAATAAAACAAACATACATTAAGGATATATTTGTCCTTTGTCCATCCACTAACTAATTAGTGGTTTAATTGCCTCATAAGGCCTCCTCTTTTAATAGCCACAACACATAGGTGCTTTAACATATAGCATGCGAAATTTGCATTTAATGCAATTCAATCCTTTTGTCAACTTAAGCACACAGACAGACAAATTAACTTACGAAACTTTAACACATGCTTAATCACATATCAATGACACAGAAAATAATATTAAAATACTTCACTGACTCGGATTTGTGGTCCCAAAACCACTGTTCCGACTAGGGTCTAAACCGGACTATTACAATTCTCCCCCCTTAGGGATTTTCGTCCCCGAAAATCTTACCATAAAATAGGTTCAGATATTGCTGTCAATGAATCTTCAGGCTCCCACGTTGTCTCTTCTATTCCGTGTGATGCCATAACACTTTTACTAACGGAATTCTTTTGTTTCTCAACTCTTTTCCTTCACGAGCTAAGATGCGGATCCGTTTCTCTTCATAAGTCACATCAGATCAGATTTCAATCTCAGATGGAGTAATCACATGTGACGGATCAGATCTATATTTACGAAGCATCGAAACATGGAATACATTGTGAATCCTTTCTAGCTCAGATGGCAATAACAACTTATATGCAACAGGTCCAACACGCTAGATGATTTCATATGGCCAGATGAATCTCGGACTCAATTTGCCTTTTCGTCCAAATCTGAGTACCTTCTTCCACGGAGATACTTTTAAGAAAACTTTGTCACCGATTTCAAATTTAATATCTTTTCATTTCAAGTCTGCATAGGACTTTTATCGATCGAACATTGCTTTCAAACTATCTCGGATGGCTTTCACTTTCTGTTCTGTATCTTTTATCAAATCGACCCCATGTAACTTACTTTCACTGAGCTCAGTCCAATACAGAGGTGTTCGACATTTACGTTCGTGCAAAGCTTCATAAGGTGCCATTTTAATACTCGACTGAAAACTATTATTATACGCAAATTCAATCAATGGCAAATACTGTTCCCACGAACCATTAAACTCAAGGATGCAACATCTCAACATGTCCTCGAGAATCTAAATAATCCATTCGGACTGACCGTCCGTTTCCGGATGAAAAGCGGTACTGAAATGCAATTTAGTGCCTAAAGCTTCTTGTAATTTCTTCTAGAATCGTGATGTAAACCTCGAATCTCTATCTAACACAATGGATAGTGGCACCCTGTGCAATCTCACAATCTCAGAAATGTAAAGCTCGGCTAATCTATCAAGTGAATAGTCAGATCGTACCGAAATAAAATGGGCAGATTTCGTCAACCGATCAACTACGACCCAAATCGCATCTTTCTTTCTTGGAGTCAGGGGCAATCCAGAAACAAAATCTGTCACTCTATCCCATTTCCACTCAGGAATCAAAATCGGTTGTAGCAACCCAGACGGAACCTGATGTTCAACTTTAACTTGCTGACAGACTAAACACTTCGAAACAAAGTAAAAAATGTCTCTTTTCATACCAGAGCACCAATAATGTTGCTTCAGATCATGATACATTTTAGTGCTTCCCGGATGAACAGATAGTCGACTATTATGAGCTTCACTCAAAACCAACTGAATCAACTCTGAGTTTCTTAGAACACAAACTCGATCTCGAAATCTCAGACAATCTTTAGCATCCACTCGAAATTCAAAATTAGAATTCGAATCACATCGAGCTCGTTTCGTTAACAACTCATCATCAACTTTCTGAGCATCACATAACTATTGTAGAAATAACGGTTTCGCTTTCAATTTTGCTAACACAGAACTACCATTAGACAGGTCTAAATGAGCACTCATAGCACGTAATGCAGACAGTGATTTCCTACTCAAAGCATCAGCTATGACATTTGCTTTACCCGGATGATAGTCTATTACAAGTTCATAGTATTTCAACAGCTCTAACCATCTTCTTTGTCGTAGATTCAAATCTTTCTAAGTCATCAGGTATTTCAAACTTTTATGATCTGAAAACATGTGACATTTCTCACCGAACAGATAATGTCGCCAAATCTTTAATGTGAATACAATTGTAGCTAGCTCAAGGTCGTGTGTTGGATAATTCTTTTCATGCGTCTTTAGTTATCTTGAGGCATAAACTATAACTTTGCCTTCCTGTATCAATACGCATCCCAGACCATTCAACGAAACATCACTGTATATCACAAATTCTTTACCCGGTTCTGGTTGTACTAACATTGGAGCTTCAGTTAACAGAGTTTTCGACTGATCAAAACTTTTCTGACATTTATCGGACCATTCAAATCTAACATCTTTCTAAAGTAATCTAGTTAACGGAGTAGCTATTATCGAGAACCCTTTTACGAACTAATAACTAGCGAGTCCCAGAAAACTATGGACTTCAAATACATTCTTCGGAGGCTTCTAATCCAAAATAGTAGAAATCTTCCTCGGATCAACTCGTATTCTAGCGGCCGATACAATATGCCCTAGAAAACTGACCTTATGCAGCCAAAATTCACATTTGCTAAATTTCTCATACAATTACTTTTCTCGCAAAGTTTGCAACATAATCCTTAGATGCTCGGCATGCTCAGTCTCATCCCGTGAATAAATCAAAATGTCATCAATAAATACAACAACAAATCAATCTAGGTACAGTCTAAAAATTCTATTCATTAGATCCATAAAAACAGCAGGAGCATTCATTAGTCCGAAAGGCATAACTAAAAACTCGTAATGCCTGTACCTCGTTCTAAAAGTAGTTTTCGAAATGTCTGAATCTTTCACTCTCAACTGGTAGTATCCCGATCTCAGATCAATCTTAGAAAACACAATGACTCCTTTTAGCTGATCAAACAAATCGTCGATCCTAGGTAACGGATATTTGTTCTTTATGGTCACTTTGTTCAACTGACAATTGTCAATGCACATTCTCATCGTGCCATCTTTCATTTTCACAAACAGAACGGGAGCACCCCAAGGTGAAAAACTTGGTCTTGCGAACCCTCTATCGGTTAATTCTTGCAACTGTGACTTTAATTCTTTCAAGTCCATTGGTGCCATTCTATACGAAGCTATCGAAATAGATGTCGTACTGGGCAACAGATCAATACCAAATTCAACTTCTCGTATTGGAGGCAATCTCGACAATTCTTCAGGGAGTACATTAGAAAACTTACAAACAACTGGCACTAAATCAATTACATAAGCAAAGTAGGCTTCATATCCCTTTTTCATGTACTTCTGAGCTTTCAACACGGATATCACAGCAGGTAACCCAGTCAAATCATTAGATTCAATACAAACTATTTCATCATTCTGACATCTCAATACAATAGTCTTTCTTTTACAGTTCACAACAACATCATGCAATGTCAACCAGTACATACCCAGAATAATATCAAACTCATCAAATGGTAATAGCATCAGATCAGCAGGAAAATAGATATCTCAAAATATTAACGGACAGTTCTTTCATACTTTGTCAACCAGGACACTTTTTCCTAAGAGGTGCGATACTTTTATGACAAATTCGGTAGACTCTACAGGCAAAGTCTTACTGAATACTAAGTGCATACATATATACAAATGAGTAGAACCAGGGTCTATCAATGCAATCACAAAAGTATCACAAAGTGCAAATGTACCCGTTATAACATTTGGAGATGAAGCTGCCTCAGGAGCTCAGATAGCATACGCTCTGGCAGGCACTTTAGCTTCGGATCTCGTAATAGTATCTCTCGTAGTTTTCTGACTACCACTGACATTTCTTACATTTCGGGAGGGTCTACCTCTCATTGGAGCATTATCAGATCTAAGACTTTGGGCAGTTTCTAGTTCAACAGACTCTGGGCAATCTCGGATGAAATGGTCTATGATCCACATCTGAAACAAGCTCGGTCATTCAATCTACAACTTCCTAGATGCCTTTTTCCACAATGCTTACATTCAGGTTTCTCGGACCAAACATTTCCAACACTAGACATCTATGTTACTAGAGCTTTAGAGTTCAACTGTGATCTAGCTCGATCTCTGTTAGAATATCCCACATAAATTCTTGAACGACTTTGTTCATCTCTAAATTTCTTTGAAGCAGACTGAAATGATTTTCTCAGAAATCTCTTTTTCACATCTCTAGCTTCAGACTCAGCTTTTCTTTTATCTTTCTCAAGTGCCTCATCTTTGCACGCTCGATCAACAAGCACTACGAACTCTTTTATCTCCAGAATCCTGGCTAGCAAGCGGGTATCTTCGTTAAGGCCATCTTTGAACCTCTTACACATTATTGCTTCAGACGATACACATTCTCGGGCATACTGACTCAATCTCACGAATTCTCATTCATATTCAGTGACAGATATGCAGCCCTGTTTCAATTTTAGAAATTCTTTCCATTTCTGATCAATGAATCTCTGACTAATGTATTTCTTTCGAAACTCAGACTGGAAGAAATCCCAAGTGACCCACTCTTCCGGAAAAATAGAAATCAAAGTCTTCCACCACTGGTAAGCTGCATCTCATAGCAGGGATACGACACATTTTATACATTCTTCCGGAGTCAAAGACATCTCATCAAATACCCAGATTGTGTTTTCTAGCCAGAACTCGGCCTTCTCGGCATTATCATCACTAGTAGCCTTGAACTCTTCAGCCTCATACTTACAAATTTTGTCAACCGGAGGCTTATTCAACAGATTCAGATTCGTAGCCGGAGGCATAGTAGATGTCTGAGGGGGATTAAGCGGGGGCGGAGGTTGTGAAACAGCCTAATTATTTCTCATAAATTGGGTGAACCATTCACTCATCATCTGGAAGAAACTTGTTTAGCTTCTCCCTCTTGACCGCTCGTAGCCGGTCTCGAATTAGATGGTGCTGTCCCTTGCTCGAGAGCAGGCGTATTACTTTCTACATCTTCAGCTACGGCTCTTTTGGGATCCATTACTATACGAAAATCACATTTTACATGTCAAGATTCATCACATTATCACAGTTCAGATATATGACATGTATAATTAGACTCTTACACGCTACGTTAGTACGAGAATCGGGTAAACCATAGCTTTGATACCAACCAAATGTAAAACCCCTAACCTGTACCCATCGCCAGATTGGGGTTAAAGGCGTTACCGGACAGATCAAAAACTTTTACATACATTTCATATTACAAGTCATCAATCACAATCAAAGTGTCCCTTTTATAGGTCAATGAAATCATAACCATGCTTTAGAATAGGGTCGGGACTAAACCAAACACATACTAAAGCTCTCAGAAATTTAAAACTTTTCTAAGTTATAGAGGCCATACGCCCGTGTGGGCAGGCCATGTGCCTTCCACAGACACCAGACACACCCATGTATCTTGGACGTACCAAAACAGAGCTTGTATACTGACTTATCCACACGGCCACCAGACATGCCCGTGTGCCATGGCCATGTATTCTTAGGCTAGATACTGACTTTTTCACACGGCTACCAGGCACGTCCGTGTGCCAATGCCGTGTACACTTGGGCTAGCTACTGACTTAAGCCCACGACCACTAGGCATGCCCGTGTGCCACAACCGTGTATGCAGAACAAGCCATTTGCAAGGCCAAAATGCCAGCAATTCATTTCATGCACAATTAACAACCAAAAACATATCAAACTAATCCAAAAAGCTTTGCATCCAATCTCATTTTCAAACATGCCAATTTACACAACTAAAAACATGTATACATTCAAGCATGATTCATCTACATTTACCTTTCATAAGATCATTCCTTTGCTCAAACATTCAAACTCATAATGTATTTATAAGCTTACCATGGTCTTGGCCATTTCATTAACTAATAAGCCATACCAAACCATGCATCATATAACATAATCATTCAAACATATAACCAACATTTACCTAGCCACATCTCATGGCTATATATATATATATACACATTTCAAACATAACTCAAAGTGACTAGCATATAGATGCCATATTTAGATATATATACATTTTCAAGGTACCAAAAAGAGTTTGTATAGTGTGATGATGATCCTCGACTGTCCTTGAGCCTTCAGTAGCTTTGACGGTCTATAAAACAGAGAAAACACACACAAAGTAAGCTTTCAAAAGCTTAGTAAGCAATATACAAATAATCTTAACATAAAAATGCACATAACCGTATTGATGCAATAACAATAATGGTTCTCATAACATATACATCTCTTATAGAGTTTGGCTCACTTGCTTAGCCAAATCTTACCACATTCTTCAACTCAAATACCATATATACGCATAGCTCATTTAAGCATATTTTCACATATCATTTCATCATTCCATTGCACATATTAATCTTAGTAAGTTCCCATAGACACTTACCTTTCATACACACTTAGTGTACATATCAAACGTACCTGAAACGGATATACAATCGCATAATCGTTCGTATCTCAAATTTTCCCGTTGAACCGTTCAGAATCTAACAGGTTACACAGAGTGCTCGAATAGTCGTACAATGCCAACGTCCCAGACCTGGTCTTACATGTAATTAGATATCAATGCCACTGTCCCATACAGGGTCTTATCATGAAACAATACGATGCCAATGTCCCAGACATGGTCTTACACGTAAATCTCATATCGATGACAACGTCCCAGATGGGGTCTTACTCAAAATCTTAAATCAATGCCAACATCCCAGACGTGGTCTTACATGATATAACATAACAGACGCCTATATCATGACATAGTTAATCCTATCTATTCCTAGGTTCAGGCGGAACTTTTTGAACATTAATGCTATGCCGATTCTATCTCGGAATTCATGTTTGCAACATCTCATATACATTCATTAATATGGATAGTCATAAGAACATATTTAATTCATTACCAAATACATTTATTTGTATATGAACTTACCTTCGATTAGAATATTCGTTCGGACTCGGTTATTCGACTACCTTTGCTTTCCCGCGATCTAAGTTCATTTTCTTCAGTTCTTGATCTATTCATATTCAAATTTAACCCTTTTATTTACCAACATATTCTTTTCAATCCAAAAACACACATTTAGGGCTATTTACAACTTAGCCCTCACATTTGCACTTTTTATCAATTTAGTCCATTTTTCTCAAAACATCAAATATACAAAATTACCATATAACCATGCTTAGTCGAATGCCCATGAATCTCGTACAAGTCCAAACATTTTATCAAATTTACAATTTAGTCCCTCAAATTGTTATTTTCACAATTTAGCCCCAATTAGATAAATCTATCAAAAATTCAAGAACAAAATGTAACACCCCAAACCCGGCCCATGCGTTATGACCGGATCTGACATGTCACATGAGAAAAACGTGTTACATCCTTTTTATTCGTACTAAAATAGGTATTATTTTGTTATAATCAAGAAAACAAATTTGATTTGAAACATATGATAAAATACTACTAATCTCGAAGGTTGATTGATAAATCGATAATTTGAACTAGAGATCTTATAAACCGTGACTTTTCAAAATATCGCTGATAATTCGAGAGAAAATTTCCGATTTAAAATATTTGTAAAAGTTTGTTAAGAAATCCATTTGTTAATCTATTTTGGAAAACCTTTATTTAAGTTTTTAGAAAAATTCCCATTTAAAACAATTCAAGCAAGATAATACATACGTCAAACATAAAGCAAAAAAAAAAAAATATTCCAGAGGCCTTATTACAACATAAAAACCCAAAATAGTAAAAGTAATAAAGTGAATGGAAATAGAAAGCTAAAGTTCAAAAACACCATTTTTGAAGTATGGCCTCCACCGAGTCATCCATGGCCCAAGTCCACATCATTGAGCATTACCTGCAAGGGTTAAGGAAAAGGGGTGAGTTATTAGAACTCAGTGTATAATCCCCTTACCGTCATCCACTTGGCCTGAATCCATTTAGTAATAACTTGGGGCTAAGCCCATTTACATACCAGAATATATGTATATGTGCAATGTATGCAACCCAACCCATCCATCCATCACACCCCCGACCAGCCAATCACACCTGTGGGGATCAAGTCAACCCACCCCGCCGCTCACACCAATTCGCAGGCAAGTTGTCGTTTATAATATTTTTATTGTGGCCAAGCCACCGAAATCATAATGAAACATAATAATAAACATTTTTGTGGCAATGCCACCAGGCTACACTTCTCTTCAACATTTTTCCCAACCCATGCAAAATATGTAAATGCAACATACTTAATAAAGCATAATATCCACAAATATAAACAACAATCATCAATCCAGTAATTTATTACGATAAATTGGCCAATTATAGATCTTCGTAATTTGGCCCACTAAGGCATTCTAGCAAATCGGCCCATAAGGGCATTTTGGTAAATCGGCCCATAGGGGCATTTTGGTAAATCGGCCCATAAGGGCATTTTGGTAAATCAGCCCATAGGGGAATTTTCGTAAGTCAACACTTTTAAAGGTAATTAAGCAATCCGGCCCGTTAAGGCATTTTGACAAAAACGGCCCATTGAGGGTTTTTTCGTAATTCGGCCCTTAAGGGTATTTTTGTAAATTTTACAAATTAACCCCGATTTTGGCAAATCCTAGTATTTACGATATTTAGGCAAAATACTCGATTCATACTATTTTACCAATATTAAGTTTTTAGGCAACATCAATCGATATTTCTAATATGATGCTAAATCACAGCTTTACGGGATTTCGGTGTGAGATTACACACTTGATTACGATAAGGATTAATCCTTCTTGATCGTCGGCACCTAAAACACCATTACACTCGATTAACCGACAAACGAGGTTTTTCTTAATCCAAATATTTAAATCTAACGATCTAATAAAGTTCTTACCCTTAGAATCGTGTACGACCACGATTTGTCTATTCTCACCGGATGATGGTCCATAACCCGGTGGGAAATCTCGAATCATCGATACCGCTCTACGCTTGAACTTAGGAGTAGGAATAAAAAATCCACTCCTTTTGAGTTCTCCAATCACTTTTCCTTTCGAATCGGTACCACTTGCCTCCATTGGAAAAAGTTTTAATCAAAATGATATTACGATGATATAAATCGATTGTCTAAGGAAAAAGATTCGGCTTACCACTATTTTCGTAGAATTCACAAGTGAATAAAAACGATCAATATAGTCTCTAGAATAAGCGTCTATACATAATCATCAATCCGTTTTAGCAGAATAACCAAATATTGAGATATATCGAGATAAACTTAAAGAAATCCCTTACCTTGACGATAATAGATCCACTTCTATCAATTGGGCGCAAGGCTAGAAATGGTTCGGCTAAGATGTGGTATTCGGACACCCACTAGAACACTACGGAAAAAAGTTGATCGTGGTTTGAGAGAGTAGAAGAAATGATGCTTTCGGGTAAGAAAACCATCCCATGCCAAGGGCACATATTCGGTATGAAGAAAGGAAATTGAAAAGAAGATAGTGTCAATACGAACGAGAAAGAAATAATGAAGAATGTATGAATGTTTCAAAAGTTCGGCTATGGAGGGAAAATAAGCAAGAGAATTCGGCTTCAAGCAATATTGATTTAAGAGAAAAGGAGAATGGTTGAGAAAATAGTGAAGAAGAAATGAGGTGATGGTCAAAAGAGTATTAGAGAGGTTCGGCTATCAAAGGGGTGAAGGAGCAAAAATGCATTGAGGGTTTTGGCCAAAATAAAAAGAAAATGGGAGGAACAATTGGCTTTAGAATTTCAGCAAGCAAGGGAAGAATTGGAAGAGAAAACATCAAAATGCTAAGAGAAGAAAAATAAGCCTTACAAGCACAAAAAATTTGCCAAATGCCCAAAGAAAAAATTCGGCTATCCCTTTTCCCCCCTACAAACCGTGTATCAGTTTTGCCAAAAGGATGCATGTTGACCAAAATAATCTTTCCAAAACATCCTCCACAAAATAGGCCAACATGTTCCCTTCTCTTGCCTTTTCTTTTGATTCTTTCCTTCCTTTGCCCTTATCTTCCTCCTTACCATATTCCTTAGCCTCCTTTCCATAAATAAAAGTCTTCCTTGCCTTAATTAAGACCATGGAAAACACTTGGAATAGAGACACAAAAAAATAAATCCAAAATTTGTAAAAGATAGGATTCGAACCCTGTAATATTCTGATTTTGTGGGTCTATGCATTTGGTATGTTGCATGGCTAAGTTAGTAGGCTAAGGCTCTACGGTGTGAATTGGGCTCGGGTTTGGACTTTAAAACCTGGGTTAAGTGGCTGATAAATAGTGTTAGTAGTAATTAATTTTAAATTATTATGTTTAGTAGCCAGTTGGGCTTGTGGCCCAAAATTTAGTGATGCTGAAAGGGGCATGTAGGTGACGTCAAAAAGGGGGAGGAGTTGGGCTATGTGTGGCCACTTGAGGCCCAAGTGTTTGGGGCAAAATTTCGGCACACCAAGGAGGGAGAAAGGACGGCACTTAGGCTACATTTTAGGAGTTTTTATTTCTTTTATTTTAAGTGATTAAAGATGATAACAAGGAATGGAAGATGAATGATTAAATGGATAATGGATGAGATAAGGGATAAAGGATATCAGGAGAGGGGAGAGTTGGTCGAATCTCCAACTCTGAGGTGTGTGCATGTGTAGCCGAATTTTGTAGCCAAAGTACTCATCTTTCTTTCATTGTTTTTCCTTTCACCTACTTTGCTAGCCGAAAATCCTCTCCTCCTATTGTCTCAAACTCTTTTTCTTTTCTTTACCGCCACTTTCCAACACTTTCTTCTTCTCTTCAGTCTTTTCCTTTCAAAGCCCAATCCCCTTTGATCATCTTCCCAAATAGCCGAATACTCCCTGTGCATATTCCTTTCTCTATAGCCGAATCATCAAGGTAGTTTTTCTGTTTCCCGAAGGTGCGCCATAAGTTGAATACTCCTTAATAATCTGGTGACTTTCGGGATTTCTTTCCTCTGCGATTCCTTTATTTTTATCAAGTACTAATCCGGATCACTTGTTCAAGGGCCCTGTCGATTTTACTCTCTACCCCTAGAAGCCGAATCTAACCCACTAAAAGTCTCCTGTGCCAATTTGTGAAAAAGCCGAAGGTAGGATTGTATAGGTTTGGCCTAATGGCCACTTTCTTGTTCTTTATTCTTTTGGCCGATTTTCATAAGGGACTAATGGGTTGTGATTGAGGGGTTGGTTTAATATATGAGTGGTGGCCGAATGTAGGTTGGTGGTGACGATTTCATAAAGACTTTCGGGATTCGACAGTATAGGTAAGGGTTCGTTTAAGCACTATGATTAATTATTAGATCTCAGCGTTTAATTGGTTTAGTGACCAAGGAGTTGTTATGGACACTATTAACAGTCAAGCAGTAGAGGTTGGATCTGTAAACCCAACGCCAAAGTAGCGTTGAAGCAGTAAAAGCGGTAGTACAAAAACTAGGTGTGTAACTCTTACACACTTTCATTCTTAATATGTTAAACGTTATGGGTTGTTAAAAGCCGGAGTGACGGCTATGGTTGTTAAAATACCCTTGTGGGTAAAAGCGAGGATGCCGGGTAAGTTGTTATGATTTCTGTATTGACTGTGATCTATGAAAGCATGATAATTTGTATACATGATACTTAAATGTTGAGCATGATCATACGGATGTTGATGGCATGAATATGTGTTATGGGTGATGAGAGGAGGGGGAAGTATGATCTATCAGACTGTCACCAGTGATTTGGTATCACACCGTGGGTTGGCCCTACATATTACAAAATTGTGACTAAGTCTCAGTGGTTTGGCACCACCAGTGGTTTGGTACTACATATGTTTATTCTGTAACTTCGGTTACTAGTGGTTTGGCACCACCAGTGGTTTGGTACCACAAGGGGTAGATTCGGGAGACCTGGATGGATACTTAGTTGGGTTGCATGACTTGCATATTAATGTATGAACTTGTGTAAGAGCATGTTCTTTCTTAGGATGGGGATTAATACACTGAGTCTCGGTGACTCACCCCTTCCTTTACATTTTGCAGATCAGACTTAGATCATGGATATGGAGCCGGAGTGGACTCAAGGTGGCCATGCACAGCATTTGGTTCATTACAGAATTTTCAATTCGGACTTAGTAATTTTATTAAATTTTGGTTTTTAGTTATGTAACAAGGCCGCCTAACTTTTAACTTTGGGATGTTTTATTTGGTTGTTCTTATAACTTTCGATAGGCATACTTGGTAAAATATGAATTGGTTGTTTTTTTTTCAAAACCTCGATAAGTATGTGTTTTCTGAAATACTCACTAATTAAGTAATAAATATGGAGTAACAATTAAGCAACTAAGTTTTTCTTAAACCAAGATTTAACACGTTTTGAACACCACCACATTCAAATTTTTTTTCTCCAAAATTATTCAAAAGTTTTCTCATTAAGCAAAAGTTGACAAATCGATTTTCAAACATTTTCATCCCGTGGCACGCCAGATTCGGTTGTAGCGTTTTAACTGGGTTTGGGATGCTACATTTTTGTATCAGAGCCAGGTTCAAAAGCTCGGTTGTGGGCTTAGGGCCCAAAATATGTTTTAAAAGTTTGAGAAATGATTATTTTTCCCGGGAAGCATGGCACCTGAGTCTCCGGCGCCGATCCACCCAGGTAAGTACCCTAACTTTTGTTGTGATATATTTGTTGGGCTTTGTGGGCTTTAGGCGTAGTTAAGATAGTACTCATGGACTCTAGGCTTAGACAAACACTTCACAAATCCATAAGACTTAACTTTGTTAAACAAAACCTGTAAACGAGTCACAAGGCTAAAGTGTGGCAACAAGCATATGCATGTCTAGGAGTAGATCCGAAAGAGCTTGGTATTTAAGCAGTCCGAGTGACTCACCTCCTTTTCGCTGGAATCTTACCTGGTGCATAGTGATTCTTCACTTTAGCTATGAACAGGGTGTGGCAATAGGCATATGCATGTCTAGGAATAGATTCAGGGAAAGCTTGGTATTTAAGCAGTCCTAGTGACTCACCTCCTTTTCACTAGAATCCCACCTGGTGCATAGTGACTATTCACCTTAGTTACAAAGACGTGTTGACAGGCCAAAACTTACAACTAAAACCCGAAAGGGACCAGCCACACTGTTGTGTAAAAACCCTAGTTTTGAAATTACCGAATTACCACTAGATTTCTGAAAACTACCTTAGATTTGAAAAATGACCGAAATACCCCCAAATTTGCAAAATTACCGAAATACTCTCAAATTTTCAAAATTATCGAAATACCCCCGAATTTACAAAATTACCGAAATATCCCGAGTTGGAAAATTACCAAAATACCCTTATTCCACAAAATCACCCGAGATTATATTTTGAAAAAATACGAAAATACCCCTGAAGGTTAAAATTACGAAAATACCCCCGGATAGTGAAATTACGAAAATACCCCTAAACGTTGAATGTGGTCTGTGGATGTTGTTTGTGTGATGAATGTACCTAGAACTAGGAGATAATCCTGGAATTGGAACTTTAAGATAGATTCGTATGCGAAAGAATCACTTTTAAAACTACTTCTCATAAAATTGTCCGTGGATAAATAGTGAACAGAGTTAATAATTCATAAAATTCTTAACCAGATAACCGCGAACGAGAAGAATGAGTACAAGAGGTCGTGGGTGGTAGGGGTAGGATGACCTTGTCGGAGCCAGCAGGGTCTGGCCATGGGTCCGAAAACTTGCTGCCGGATCTGCCGGCGGTGAAAGCCGAGTTTCAGGATCAGACTGGTGGTAACGATGCAGTATCTCAGGCTGTACTGTGAGTTTTGGAACGAGTTGCCGGGGCAGGCGCGGGTGCAGGAGCCCGCAAATCTGTGGCTGAACGACTCCGGGCTAATGGAGCGGAGGTGTTTAGGGGAGTTTCTAGTGTGGCTCCCAACACGGCTGAGTACTGGTTAGAGACAACCGAACGTATAATGGATGATTTGGACTTCTCGGCTGAGGAGAAGTTAAAGGGGATAGTGTCTCTCCTCCAGGATGAGTCGTATCAGTGGTGGCTCATGGTTAGGGATGGTGCAGTGGCCGATGATATCACCTGGGATTATTTTAAGGCAGCCTATCAGAGGAAGTATGTGGGAGCTGGGTATACTGATGCACAACGCAGGGCGTTCTTGAACTTAGTTCAGGGGAATAAGTCGGTACCCGAGTACGAAGCTGAATTCTTGAGGTTGGGTAGGTATGCTAGGGGTATGGTGGCTACAGAACATGAGCGCTGTGTTCGGTTCGAGGACGGGTTAAGAGATGAGCTGCAGGTGTTAATTGCACCTCAGTGTGAAAGGGAATTTGCCGTTCTCGTGGAAAAGGCTAAGGTAGCTGAGGAGGTGAAGCGAACTGAGAGGCGGAATCAGGATAGAAGTAAGGATAAAAGGAGTTTTGGGCGTTCAGGGTCCACTGGAAGTTCACAGAAGAGGGCTAGATTTGGTAGACCAGAAAGAGCCGCAAAGCCTGTTGCTGCTCAGTGGCCACCTCAGTGTGCTAGATGTGAGAAGTCCCATTCGGGAGAGTGTTTGGCTGGTAGTAGAGGGTGCTTTGAGAGCAGGTCAATGGAGCACCGGGTAAGGGATTGTCCGCGGAAGTTAGCTAGGACTCAAGCTGAGGGTCAAGGACGCGGTCAATTCAGGAGGGATGGTCAGCAACCACAGAGGGGTCGAGGTGCAGCTAGGGGTGGTAATGGTAACGGGCGAGGCCGAGGAGCACCTGGCCGAGGTGCTGGAGGTGCTGATGCTAGACAGCCTGGGTTGGTGTATGCAGCCAAACGTCGAGAGGAGGGTGATGCCTCGGACGTTATAACCTGTACGTTCATAATTTTTGGGTTGCCTTACATTGCTTTAATTGATGTTGGTTCAACACACTCATATGTTGCTAGTAGTATAGTGGGAACTTTGAACTTAGTTAGTGAGACTGCTGCTAGGAAGATGACGGTAGTTAGCCCTCTAGGACACTCAGTGGTGGTGGATAAACTGTATAGAGAAGTACCCCTAGAACTTCAAGGGGTCGTGTTTCAAGCGGATTTGATGGAACTACCCTTCGGGGAGTTCGATTTAATCTTAGGAATGGATTGGTTGGTAAAGTACCAGGCAGAGCTGGACTGTGCAGCTAAGCGATTGGTGTTGAGGTCTGTTGAGGGTGAAAAGGTGGTAATGATAGGAGAGAGGAGGAATTACCTATCTAATGTGGTGTCTGCGCTAAAGGCGGAGAAGATGGTAAGGAAAGGATGTGAGGCGGTTATGGTCTACGTGTGTGCCTTGGTAGTTAAGGAATCAAGAATGGAGAATGTTTGAATGGTGAAAGACTTTGTCGATGTCTTTCTGGAAGAGCTTCCGGGTTTGCCCCCGGACCGTGAAGTGGAGTTCGGTATAGATCTTTTACCGGGAACAGCACCAGTGTCTATTGCTCCATATAGGATGGCGCCAAAGGAATTGGTGGAGTTGAAAGCGCAGATTCAAGAGTTGCTGGATCGGGGTTTTATCTGGCCAAGTGTTTCACCGTGGGGAGCGCCGGTACTCTTTGTTAAGAAGAAGGACGGGTCGATGTGAATGTGCATAAACTATCGTCAGTTGAATAAATTGACAATTAAGAACAAGTATCCTTTGCCTAGGATAGATGACTTGTTCGACCAGCTTAAGGGAGCATCGGTCTTCTCCAAGATAGATTTAAGGTCGAGGTATCACCAACTTAAGGTAAAGGAGACAGACATCCATAAGACAGCGTTTCGTACTCGATACGGGCACTATGAATTCTTGGTTATGCCGTTCAGGTTGACGAACGCACCGGCAGCGTTTATGGATATGATGAACCGGGTGTTCAAGCTATACTTGGATCGGTTCGTCGTAGTATTTATCGACGATATTCTGGTATACTCGAAATCGAAGGAGGAGCATGACGCACATTTGCGAGTGGTGTTGCAGATTCTTAGGGAAAAGCATTTATACGCCAAGTTTAGTAAGTGCGAGTTCTGGTTGAAGGAGATTACTTTCTTGGGGCATGTGGTGTCAGCTGAGGGGATTAGAGTAGACCCTCGGAAGGTTGAGGCTGCTTTGGATTGGAAGCCACCGAATTCTGTGGCGGAGATTCGAAGTTTTCTAGGGTTAGCAGGGTATTACCGTAGGTTTGTGGAAGGGTTTTCACTGATTGCAGCACCATTAACAAAGTTGTTAAGAAAAGGGGTTCCGTTTGTGTGGTCAGACAAGCAACAGGAAAGTTTTAAGAAGCTAAAGAGGATTTTGACGGAAGCTCTGGTATTGATTCAACCGGAAGCCGGAAAAGAATTTACGGTTTATTGTGATGCGTCCCATACAGGATTGGGATGTGTGCTGATGCAGGAGGGGAAGGTAGTAGCGTATGCTTCCCGACAGTTAAGACCTCACGAAGTGAACTACCCGACGCATGATCTGGAGTTGGCGGCAGTGGTTTTTGCCCTAAAAATTTGGAGACATTATTTATATGGAGAGAAGTCTGTAGTATATACGGATCACAAGAGTCTGAAGTAAATTTAAGGCAGAGAAGGTGGATTAAGCTGTTAAAAGACTATGACTGCTCGATTGAGTACCACCCGGGAAAGGCTAACATGGTAGCGGATGCCTTGAGCCGTAAGGTAGTGGCAGATTTAAAGAGCCATGTTTGCTCACCTTAGTCTGTATGAGGATGGAAGCCTATTAGCGGAATTGCAAGTGAAGCCAACATGGATTGACGAGGTTAAGGAGAAACAGCTGGTAGATGAAGTTCTAAGTGCTCGTTGTTTGCAAGTGCAGAGTGGTGGATTGGAGGGGTATAGTCTAAATAGCGATGGAGTGTTATGTTTTCAAGGAAAGGTGTGTATGCCTAAGGATGGGGAGTTAAGGCAGAAGATTTTGCAGGAGGCACATAGCAGTCCCTATGCTATGCATCCGGGAGGTAGTAAGATGTACCGGGATTTGCGGGAGTAGTTTTGGTGGCCGGGCTTTAAGCGTGAGGTGACGGAGTTTGTGGGTAAGTGTCTGATGTGTCAGCAAGTCAAGGCTGAACATCAGTTACCCTCGAGAATGTTGCAACCAATTAAGATTCCACAATGGAAGTGGGAAAGGATTACAATGGATTTTGTGAGTGGGCTACCTCTTACGCCGACCAAGAAGGATTCAGTTTGGGTAATTGTGGACCGTTTGACGAAGTCGGCTCATTTCATACCTGTGCGTATAGATTATTCTCTTCAGAAGTTGGCAAAACTATACATAGCAGAGATTGTAAGGTTGCACGGAGTGCCAGTGTCGATTATTTTGGACAGAGACCCTAGGTTTACGTCAAGGTGCTGGAAGGCCTTGCATCAGGCACTAGGCACAAGGTTGGATTTCAGTACAGCTTTTCATCCTCAGTCAGATGGACAGTTGGAGAGGGTGATTCAAGTGTTGGAGGACATGCTAAGGGGTTGTGTCCTGGATTTCAAGGGCAGTTGGGAAGAATTTTTGCCGTTAGCAGAATTCGCATATAATAATAGTTACCAGGCGAGTATTAAGATGGCACCATACGAGGCGTTATATGGTCGAAAGTGTCGTACCCCTACATGTTGGACGGAGTTGGGGGAGCGGCAGTTATTGGGTCCAGAGCTGGTTACTGAGACAGAGGATAAGGTGAAAGTGATTAGAGCTCGTTTGAAAGAAGCCTCGGACAGGCAGAAGTCTTATGCTGATCTTAAACGGAAGGATATTGAGTATGCAGAAGGTGATAAGGTTTTCTTAAAGGTGTTGCCATGGAAGAAGGTTCTGAGGTTCGGTAGGAAAGGCAAGTTGAGCCCTAGGTTTATTGGGCCTTATCGGGTGTTGAAGCGAGTGGGACCAGTGGCGTATCAGCTTGAGTTGCCACCAGAGTTGAGTCAAATCCACGATGTGTTTCATGTTTCCATGCTTAGACGCTATCGCTCGGACCCATCACATGTTGTGCCAGTAGAGGAGATAGAGGTGAACCCAGACTTATCTTTTGAAGAGGAACCAGTGCAGATCCTAGATCGGGATGTCAAGGTTTTGCGTAGGAAATCTATTCCTTTGGTAAAGATATTATGGCGGAACCATGGATCGGAGGAAGCGACATGGGAGCCCGAGGATATTATGCGACAGCAATACCCTCAACTTTTCTGACCAGGTAAATTTCGAGGTCGAAATTTATTTTAAGGGGGTAGAACTGTAATATTCTGATTTTGTGGGTCTATGCATTTGGTATGTTGCATGGCTAAGTTAGTAGGCTAAGGCTCTACGGTGTGAATTGGGCTCGGGTTTAGACTTTAAAACCTGGGTTAAGTGGCTGATAAATAGTGTTAGTAGTAATTAATTTTAAATTATTATGTTTAGTAGCCAGTTGGGCTTGTGGCCGAAAATTTAGTGATGCTGAAAGGGGCATGTAGGTGACGTCAAAAGGGGGGGAGGAGTTGGGCTATGTGTGGCCACTTGAGGCCCAAGTGTTTGGGGCAAAAATTCGGCACACCAAGGAGGGAGAATGGACGGCACTTAGGCTACATTTTAGGAGTTTTTATTTCTTTTATTTTAAGTGATTAAAGATGATAACAAGGAATGGAAGATAAAAGATTAAATGGATAATGGATGAGATAAGGGATAAAGGCTATTAGGAGAGGGGAGAGTTGGCCTAATCTCCAACTCTGAGGTGTGTGCATGTGTAGCTGAATTTTGTAGCCAAAGTACTCATCTTTCTTTCATTTTTTTTCCTTTCACCTACTTTGCTAGCCGAAAATCCTCTCCTCCTATTGTCTCAAACTCTTTTTCTTTTCTTTGCCGCCACTTTCCAACACTTTCTTCTTCTCTTCAATCTTTTCCTTTCAAAGCCCAATCCCCTTTGATCATCTTCCTAAATAGCTGAATACTCCCTGTGCATATTCCTTTCTCCATAGCCGAATCATCAAGGTAGTTTCTCTGTTTCCCGAAGGTGTACCATAAGTTGAATACTCCTTAATAATCTGGTGAGTTTCGGGATTTCTTTCCTCTGCGATTCCTTTATTTTTATCAAGTACTAATCCGAATCACTTGTTCAAGGGCCCTGTCAATTTTACTCTCTACCCCTAGAAGCCGAATCTGACTCACTAAAAGTCTCCTGTGCCGATTTGTGAAAAAGCCGAAGGTAGGATTGTATAGGTTCGGCCTAATGGCCACTTTCTTGTTCTTAATTCTTTTGGCCGATTTTCATAAGGGACTAATGGGTTGTGATTGAGGGGTTGGTTTAATATATGAGTGGTGGCCGAATGTAGGTTGGTGGTGACGATTTCATAAAGACTTTCGAGATTTGACAGTATAGGTAAGGGTTCGTTTAAGCACTATGATTAATTGTTAGATCTCAACGTTTAATTGGTTTAGTGGCCAAGGAGTTGTTATGGACACTATTAACAGTCAAGCAGTAGAGGTTGGATCTGTAAACCCAACGCCAAAGTAGCGTAGAAGCAGTAAAAGCGGTAGTACGAAAACCAGGTGTGTAACTCTTACACACTTTCATTCTTAATATGTTAAACGTTATGGGTTGTTAAAAGCCGGAGTGACGGCTATGGTTGTTAAAATACCCTTGTGGGTAAAAGCGAGGATGCCGGGTAAGTTGTTATGATTTCTGTTTTGACTGTGATCTATGAAAGCATGATAATTTGTATACATGATACTTGAATGTTGAGCATGATCATACGGATGTTGATGGCATGAATATGTGTTATGGGTGATGAGAGGAGGGGGAAGTATGATCTATCAGACTGTCACCAGTGATTTGGTATCACACCGTGGGTTGGCCCTACATATTACAAAATTGTGACTAAGTCTCAGTGGTTTGGCACCACCAGTGGTTTGGTACCACATATGTTTATTCTGTAACTTCGGTTACTAGTGGTTTGGCACCACCAGTGGTTTGGTACCACAAGGGGTAGATTCGGGAGACCTGGATGGATACTTAGGTGGGTTGCATGACTTGCATATTAATGTATGAACTTGTGTAAGAGCATGTTCTTTCTTGGGATGGGGATTAATACACTGAGTCTCGGTGACTCACCCCTTCCTTTACATTTTGCAGATCAGACTTAGATCATGGATATGGAGCCGGAGTGGACTCAAGGTGGCCATGCACAGCATTTGGTTCATTACAGAATTTTCAATTCGGACTTAGTAATTTTATTAAATTTTGGTTTTTAGTTATGTAACAAGGCCGCCTAACTTTTAACTTTGGGATGTTTTATTTGGTTGTTCTTATAACTTTCGATAGGCATACTTGGTAAAATATGAATTGGTTGTTTTTTTTTTTTAAAAACCTCGATAAGTATGTGTTTTCTGAAATACTCACTAATTAAGTAATAAATATGGAGTAACAATTAAGCAACTAAGTTTTTCTTAAACCAAGATTTAACACGTTTTGAACACCACCACATTCAAATTCGTTTTCTCCAAAATTATTCAAAAGTTTTCTCCTTAAGCAAAAGTTGACAAATCGATTTTCAAACATTTTCATCCCGTGGCATGCCAGATTCGGTTGTAGCGTTTTAACCGGGTTTGGAGTGTTACAAACCCCTTCCCTCCATGCTCTCCACTTGACGCCACAACCTCCTTGCCATATGCTCACTTATGCTAGCAAAATACGCACTTATTTCTCTAAGTCATGGTGCCACTTACCTATCTCTCCTTAAAGTGCTTAAACATAAAAATTTTGCTAAGGCCCAATTCAACCCCAAGCCTTCTTAGGACCCCTAAACATACACAATTAACATTTTTAACTAGTCTATCGCATGATATTCTTCAAAACATAAAATTCTGAAATTTCAGGATGTTACAATTCTCCCCCCTAAAAAATATTTCTGCCTCGAAATTTACCTGATCAGAAGAGATGAGGATATTGTTGCCGTATCATGTCCTCTGGCTCCCATGTAGCTTCCTCTGAACCGTGATTACGCCATAATACTTTGAATAATGGTACCGACTTCCTTCTCAGCACCTTAACATCTCGATCTAAAATCTGTACTGGCTCCTCTTCAAAAGACAAGTCAAGTCTTAACTCAACTTCCTCCACTGGTACAACATGAGACGGATCCGA
Source organism: Gossypium australe (assembly GCA_005393395.2). Lineage (NCBI taxonomy): Eukaryota > Viridiplantae > Streptophyta > Magnoliopsida > Malvales > Malvaceae > Gossypium > Gossypium australe. The sequence continues at coordinate 60,738,291 of CM016614.1, read as the reverse complement.
ACGATAACGCCTTAACATAGAGACATGGAATACACTATGTATCTGACTTAACTCCGGAGGTAACTCAAGCTGATAAGCTACTGGCCCAACACGCTTCAGTACATGGTACGATCCGATGAACCTAGGGCTCAACTTGCCTTTCCGTCCAAATCTAAAGATCTTTTTCCAAGGTGAGACCTTCAGAAAGACCTGATCACCCATCGCAAATTCTATATCCTTACGCTTCAGATCCGCGTACGATTTCTGTGTGTCCGAAGCTTCATTTAACTGTGCCCGAATTACTTTAACTTTTTCCTCTGTCTCCGAGATCAACTCAGGACCCAACAACTGTCGCTCTCAGATTCGATATCACCTTACGACTCAACGTATCAGCCACTACGTTAGCCTTTCCTGGATGATACTCGATTGAGAATTCATAATCTTTCAATAGTTCTATCCACCTCTGCTGTCTTAAGTTCAACTCCTTCTGGGTAAGGAGGTACTTTAGACTCTTATGATCCGTATAGATAATCGACTTCTCTCCGTACAGATAGTGTCTCCAAATCTTTAGAGCAAACACCACTGTAGTTAACTCCAAATCATGAGTGGGATAGTTCACCTCATGCGGCCTTAATTGACGTGATGCATAAGCCACCACTTTTCCCCCTTGCATCAACACACATCCCAAGCCCGTGTGCAACGCATCACAATAAACAATAAACTCCTTACCAGCCTCAGGTTGAATCAATACTGGCGCTTCTGTCAAAATCTTCTTCAATTTCTCAAAGCTCTCTTGCTGCTTATCTGACCACACAAACGGTACTCCCTTACACAACAGCTTAGTTAGGGGTGCAGCAATCAATGAAAACCTATCAACAAAACGCCTGTAATATCCAGCCAAACCTATAAAACTCTAAATTTCAGCCACTGACTTCGGTGGCTCCCAGTTCAACACAGCCTCAACCTTCCGAGGATCAACTCTAATTTCCTCGGCAGACACAACATACCCCAAAAAGGTCACTTCCTTCAGCCAAAATTCACACTTACTAAATTTGGCATACAGTTGCTTCTCCCTTAAAATCTGCAATACTATCCGTAAATGCGAATCATGCTCCTCTTTAGACTTTGAGTACACCAAGATGTCATATATGAACACCACCACAAAACGATCTAGATAGGGTTGGAAGACTCGGTTCATCATGTCCATAAATACAGCTGGTGCATTAGTCAACCCGAACGGCATCACCAAGAACTCGTAATGCCCATAACGAGTTCGAACCGCAGTCTTATGAATATCCGCCTCCTTAACCTTTAACTGGTGATAACCCGATCTCAAGTCTATCTTCGAAAAAATCGAAGCTCCTCGCAGTTGATCAAACAGATCATCGATCCTCGGTAACGGATACTTGTTCTTGATTGTCAACTTGTTCAACTGTCTATAATTGATGCACATACGCATCGACCTGTCCTTTTTCTTAACGAACAAGACTGACGCTCCCCACGGTGATACACTCGGTCGAATAAATTCGTGATCCAACAACTCCTGAATTTGAGCTTTAAGCTCCGCTAGCTCCTTCGGCGCCATTCTATAAGGAGCATTAGACACCGGAGCCGTCCCTGGCAACAGCTCAATGCCAAACTCCACCTCCCAATCAGGAGGTAATCCTGGAAGCTCCTCGGGAAAGACGTCCGAAAACTCTTTCACCGTTCTAACACTCACAACTGACAACTCTTTGGCATCCAAAGCACTGATAAAGTCTAAGAACGCTCCACACCCCTTTTGCACTAACTTTTCTGCCTTTAAGGCAAATACCACATTAGACAGATAGTTTCTTCTTTCACTTATCATCATCACTTCCTTATCCTCCGAAGTTCTTAGTACCATCTGCTTTGCAGTACAGTCCATGTTCGCACGGTGTTTAACCAACCAGTCTATGCCAAAAATGAGATCGAACTTGCCAAATGGCAGTTCCATCAAATCGGCTAGAAAAACTTCCCCCTGAATTTCTAAGGGCACATCCCTAAACAACTTATTTACTATCACCGACTGTCCTAAAAGGCTAATTGCAGTTGTTTCTCTAGCAGTAATCTCAAATCTAATATTCAGAGTTCCAGACATAGCACATGCAACATACGAATGGGTGGATCCAATATCTATCAAAGCAGTAACAGGTCCATCAGATATAAAGAACGTACAGGTTATGACGTCAGGTGCATCGCCATCCTCTCGACGTCTGGCCGCGTAAACCAAACCTAGCTATCTCCCCTCCACGTTACTCCTATTACCGATACCTCTACCTGGTGCACCCTGACCTCATCCTACACCGTTACCACCTCGACCTGGCCCACGGCCTCTCAGTGGCTGCTGAGCGCCTCCAGCTGGTTGTGCAAATCTGTTATGAATCACCTGAGTTTGAGCAGGCTCTCGAGGGAAATCCTTAAATCGATGTTCCTTGGAACCACATCTGAAACAACCACCGGTTCTCTTCCAGCATTCACCCGAGTGAAGTTTCCCACAATCCACACAAGGCTGTAACTGATTGGTAGCAGTTGGAGCACCCACTTGAATTGGCCCCTCACTCATGGGCCTTTTCTGAAAACCTCTAGCAGGACCTAAGTACCCAGAGTCTCTCTTGTTCTTGCCCCTATCCTTGTCCCGATTTTCCCTCTCCGAATGTTTAACCTCCTCTGCTATCTTGGCTTTTTCCACAAGTGTGGCAAAATTCCTTTCTTTCTGTGGGGCTATCAATACCTGCAATTCATCACGCAACCCATCCTCAAAATGCACACAACGCTCATAATCAGTCAGTACTATTCCTCGGGCATACCAAATCAGACGCAGAAACTCCGCCTCATATGCTGCCATAGATTCACCTCCTTGGACCAGATTCAGGAATTCCTTCCTTTGGGTATCCACATAGCTAGCCCGACATATTTTCCCTGAAATGCGATTTTAAAGAATTCCCAGGTAATGCGATCAGCCTGAGTGCCTTCCCGAACAGTGAGCCACCACTGATACGCCTCGTCTCTTAGCAAGGACACCACTCCTTTCAGTTTCTGCTAGGCGGTGCAATCTAGATCGTCCATGATCCACTCCACAGCCTCAAGCCAGTACTCCGCTACATTAGGGGCTACACCCGAAATACCTCTAAAAACTTTATCCCCATTTGATCTAAGGCACTCCGATATCGACCATGAGCTGCCGACCCAGTTCTCGCCCCAGCAACCCTTTCCAGAAATCGCAACATTTCTTGGGATAGAGCGTCGTCCTCTCTCATACGATCATGTGACCCCGCTTCAGTCACTGGTGATGCAGGGGCGTCCATTTCCGGCATATGTCCCGATGCTTCGGATACAACTCTAGCACCTCGACCCCTACCACGGCCACGTCTACCACGTCCACGTCCTCTAGCGCTCATATTTACTAAATCGATTTAATCTGATTACAAGTCTTATGAATCAGTATACTATTCAATGTTTATTAAACAATGTTTTATGGAGTATAAGAAGTAAAGTCGTTTTCGCAAAACGTATCCTAAGGTCTCAATCTCTATAGTTTCAGCTCCTAAAGCTAAAAGTTCTAGAGTATTTCTATTTCGTGAGTTTTCTTTCCATAGTCATAACACAATAATCATAAAATGAAAACATAAACTTACTTGACTTGGTGCTAGAAACTCGTGGTGCCATACTTCTTTTAGAACATGCATGTAGCTTTGAAAACATTTTTGAACCGAAACCACAGCCGAGTTTTGTAACCGGGCTCTGATACCATAAAATGTAACACCTCAAACCCGGCACATGCGTTATGACCGGATCTGACATGTCACATGAGAAAAACGTGTTAAATCATTTTTATTCGTACTAAAATAGGCATTATTTTGTTATAATCAAGAAAACAAATTTGATTTGAAACATATGATAAAATACTACTAATCTCGAAGGTTGATTGATAAATCGATAATTTGAACTAGAGATCTTATAAACTGTGACTTTTGAAAATATTGCTGATAATTCGATGATTTAAAATATTTGTAAAAGTTTGTTAAGAAATCCATTTGTTAATCTATTTTGGAAAACCTTTATTTATGTTTTTAGAAAAATTCCCATTTAAAACAATTTAAGCAAGATAATAAGTACGTCAAACATAAAGCAAAAATAAAATATTCCAGAGGCCTTATTACAACATAAAAACCCAAAATAGTAAAAGTAATAAAGTGAACGGAAATAGAAAGCTAAAGTTCAAAAACACCATTTTTGAAGTATGGCCTCCACCGAGTCATCCATGGCCCAAGTCCACATCATTGAGCATTACCTGCAAAGGGTTAAGGAAAAGGGGTGAGTTACTAGAACTCAGTGTATAATCCCCTTACCGTCATCCACAGGGCCTGAATCCATTTAATAATAACTTGGGCCTAAGCCCATTTACATACCAGAATATATGTATATGTGCAATGTATGCAACCCAACCCATCCATCCATCACACCACGACCAACCAATCACACCTGTGGGGATCAAGTCAACCCACCCTGTCGCTCACACCAATTCACAGGCAAGTTGCCGTTTATAATATTTTTATTGTGGCCAAGCCACCAAAATCATAATGAAACATAATAATAAACATTTTTGTGGCAATGCCACCAGGCTACACTTCTCTTCAACATTTTTCCCAACCCATGCAAAATATGTAAATGCAACATACATAATAAAGCATAATATCCACAAATATAAACAACAATCATTAATCCAATAATTTATTACGATAAATCGGCCAATTATAGATCTTTGTAATTCGGCCCACTAAGGCATTCTAGCAAATTGGCCCATAGGGGCATTTTGGTAAATCGGCCCATAGGGACATTTTCGTAAGTCAACACTTTTAAAGGTAATTAAGTAATCCGGCCCGTTAAGGTATTTTGACAAAAACGGCCCATTGAAGGTTTTTTCGTAATTCGACCCTTAAGGGAATTTTCGTAAATTTTACAAATTAACCCCGATTTTGACAAATCTTAGTATTTACGATATTTAGTCAAAATACTCGATTCATACTATTTTACCAATATTAAGTTTTTAGGCAACATCAATCGATATTTCTAAAATGATTCTAAATCACAGCTTTACGGGATTTCGGTGTGAGATTAGACACATTATTACAGTAAGGATTAATCCTTCTTGATCATCGGCACCTAAAACACCATTACACTCGATTAACCAACAAACGAGATTTTTCTTAATCCAAATATTTAAATCTAACGATCTAATAAAGTTCTTACCCTTAGAATCGTGTACGACCACGATTTATCTATTCTCACCAGATGATGGTCCACAACCCGGTGGGAAATCTCGAATCGCCGATACCACTCTACGCTTGAACTTAGGAGTAGGAATCGCAAATCCACTCCTTTTGAGTTCTCCAATCGCTTTTCCTTTCGAATCGGTACCACTTGCCTCCATTGGAAAAAGTCTTAATCAAAACGATATTACGATGATATAAATCGATTGTCTAAAGAAAAAGGTTCGGCTTACCACTATTTCCGTAGAATCCACATAATCATCAATCCGTTTTAGCGTTATAACCAAATATTGAGATATATCGAGATGAACTTAAAGAAATCCCTTACCTTGACGATAATAGATCCACTTCTATCAATTGGGCGCAAGGCTAGAAATGATTCGGCTAAGATATGGTATTCGGCCACCCACTAGAACTCTACGAAAAAGAGTTGATCGTGGTTTGAGAGAGTAGAAGAAATGATGTTTTCGGTTAAGAAAACCATCCCATGCCAAGGGCACATATTCAGCATGAAGAAAGGAAATTGAAAAGAAGAGTATTACTTACAGATTCGGTCAAGAAAATAATGTCAATACGAACGAGAAAGAAATAATGAAGAATGTATGAAGGTTTCAAAAGTTTGGCTATGGAGGGAAAATATGAAACACCCTGATTTAGGGGCTATGCAGGTTGGGTATAATTCGTGTTCTAGTAGGTTTTGGGTATGCTTAGATGTGTTTGAGAGGTGATGGGAATGCTCGGATTATAGGGGAGGACTTTGGAAAATTTTAGATTTTTAAGTGCTAAAAGGGGAACTTGGCGGATGTGGTCTTAAGAGAAATTTTTGTGGGATTAAGCACAAAAGATGGGCTGGTGGAGTGGCAAGGGAGACGCCACTAAGAGCTTGGAGAAGTGACGTCTCAGGTGCAAGGGAAGGGGCCAGTGTTCGAGCTGCGGAGGTAGCATCTTGGGTTTGTTTTTGCGTCGTGAGAGAGGGGGAGATGTTGGATTCGGTTTGGGCACTTAAAAGATGGAGAAGACTTGGTCTTTGCTTTTGAAATTCGGCTAGGTGGAGGTTTAACTCATTCAAACTTTTTGAATGGGTGTTAGGGAGGAAAAGTAGGAAGAAAATATGGGATTTGAAGGGAAGTTGAGTAGTGGCCGAATTTTTGCTTTCTTTGGGGAAAGAGCTTGGCCGAATATTATAAATAGGGGGAGGGGTGCTCACCTTTTAGTTTTTTCCCCACTTGATTTCTTACCGAAAGTTTCTCCATTGTTCTTCCACTCTCCTAAATCGAAACCTCCTTTGCCATTCTTTTCTTTCTTTTCTTTTGGACCTTTAGCCGAACCACCCACTCTTCCATCCATCCCTCTTCTTCCATTTTGCTAAACCGAAAGTACACCCCCATACTTTCCTCTCCTCTTCTCAAACCTATTTGGCCGAAACCTTTATTCCCTTTTCCTTGATTGTCGAATCTACACCTCACCCCTATGCCGTGTTCCTTTTCTTTTATATAGTAGCACCTTGGCCGAATGTTAGCATAGGTCTCGTTGGGTTTCCATTTGCAACTATTGTTAGGGTAAGCCTCCGTTCGTAGCAGTCAGTTTGGTAAGTGGTGGTAAGGCTTTTGGTAAGCTATGTTTTTGGTATTTCGTTTAAGTCTAAGATGGTTAAGTATTTGATGCCAAGGCCGTTTGTAGGGGAGGAGAGCCTAGCGCAGGAGATCTTTTCGGGATTCGTTTAGTCAGCTTTTGCAGAGGCATTAAGTAGCATTTCGGGTTTTGATTGTTTGTGCTAGAAGGTGCGTAATCATCGCACTATTTCTCGGTTTGCTTGCTAACTATTAAACATATGTATTATGTGTGGAAGCCGATTATAATGGCTTAAGTGATGAGAACTGGTGATGGTAAGATTATTTGTGATGTATTTATGTATGTATATATATTTATATACTTATGTGATATGATGATTTAACATGTAGCATCTACATATTTGCATGAGGTGGGGCTTGATTCGATGAAGGAGGAAGTGTACACAAGGTGTACGTGGTCTAATGATAGCTCCGGCTACATTAGCGCTTGATGGTTAGCTTCGTGCTACCTCAAGGGAGATGTTGGCTAGGTGCCCATCTCGGCGGTTGATGGCTATGTGCATCACCGTAGACAGATATTGATGTTGAGATCATTTTGGTTGATCGGTGGCTCAGCCACGGCTTTGTGCAGAGAGTTGCCAAGGTAATGTTTTGGATCACGAGGTGATCAGTGGTGGTTTATCCACGGCCTTAGGCAGGGAGTCTGCTAAGGTTGGCGTACGGTTGGATAGTAGGTTGGGTTGAAGTGCATCTTTGCATGATTTGTTTTGAGGATTGTGTGGGTATGGGCCAAGCCCATACGTGTGGGAAATTTGTCTTGTGGTTATGCACTGAGTCTGTGGACTCACCCAATTATTTTCCTAACATTTCAGGTGATTCATGAGATGGACCGGGATCGGAGAGGATACATGGTGGCCCATGCCGAAGGAGATGTTTTTGGCTATATTAAATATTAAGTATTTCATTCAAATAATGGTTGTAATAAGGATTTATTTTGTTATTTTGGTATCATTTTATTATTAACTCTATTATGGTTTGTTTAAATTGAAACACTATGTGAAGATGGTTATATTTTTATAACTTACTTATTCAAATATGGAATTATTAAACATGTGGCTATAATTTCAGAAGAGCATGGTTTCCAAGAGCAAATAAATTTTTACTATTTTATTCTAAGTCTAAAATATTCTCACTAACATAACCAGATTCGGTCGTAGTGAATGGGCCGGGTTGGGGATGTTACAAAATAAACAAGAGAATTAAGCTTCAAGCAATATTGATTTAAGAGAAAAGGAGAATGGTTGAGAAAATGGTGAAGAAGAAATGAGGTGATGGTCAAAAGAGTATTAGAGAGGTTCGGCTATCAAAGGGGAGAAGGAGCAAAAATGCATTGAGGGTTTCGGCCAAAACCAAAAAAAAAAAGAGAGAGGAACAATTGGCTTTAGAATTTCGGCAAGCAAGGGAAGAATTGGAAGAGAAAACATCAAAATGCTAAGAGAAGAAAAATAAGTCTTACAAGCACCAAAAATTTGCCAAATGCCCAAAGAAAAAATTCGGCTATCCCTTTTCCCCTTACAAACCGTGTATCACTTTTGCCAAAAGGATGCATGTTGACCAAAACAATCTTTCCACCTCCACAAAATAGGCCAACATGTTCCCTTCTCTTGCCTTTTTCTTTTGATTCTTTCCTTCCTTTTCCCTTATCTTCCTCCTTACCATATACTTTAGCCTCCTTTCCATAAATAAAAAGTCTTCTTTGCCTTAATTAAGACCATGGTCGACACTTGGAATAGGGACACAAAAAAATAAATCCAAATTTGTAAAAGATAGGATTCGAACCCCTTCCCTCCTTGCTCTCCACTTGACACCACAACCTCCTTGCCATATGCTTACTTATGCTAGCAAAATACGCACTTATTTCTTTAAGTCATGGTGCCACTTACCTATCTCTCCTTAAAGTACTTAAACATAAAAATTTTGCTAAGGCCCAATTCAACGCCGAGCCTTCTTAGGACCCCTAAACATACACAATTAACATTTTTAACTAGCCTATCGCATGATATTCTTCAAAACATAAAATTCTGAAATTTCAGGATGTTACACAAAACATGTTCATTTAACACATATCTTTTATTAAACACCTAAACTCATCACAAAGCTCACTATTTCATCAATGGTACATTTCATAAACATCATCAATTCTTCAAATTACAACATAGGCTTGATAGTAGACTAAGCAACAATCTCAAAAACATAAAAATAATTAAAAACCAAAGTCAAAACATACCTTAATTTGGGCCACAAGAGTGCCGAAACCTAGCTTGTGTTTTCTTTTCTTCTTCTTTTATATTTTCGGTCAAATGATGAATGAATATAGCCATTTTTTCATGTTTTATCATATTATAACATACATATTAATATATTTACCTTATTAGCCTTTCATTTAATAATTAAAGCAAACATACATTAAGGATACATTTGTCCTTTGTCCATCCACTAAATAATTAGTGATTTAATTGCCTCACAAGGCCTCCTCTTTTAATAGCCACAACACATAGGTGCTTTAACATATAGCATGCTAAATTTGCATTTAATGCAATTCAATCCTTTTGTCAACTTAAGCACACAGATAGACAAATTAACTTACGGAACTTTAACACATGCTTAATCACATATCAACGGCAGTGAATATAATATTAAAATATTTCACTGACTCGGATTTGTGGTCCCAAAACCACTGTTCTGACTAGGGTCTAAACCAGACTATTACACCCGATAAGCCCAGAAACGACCTTAGCCATGTGAACAATACAGCCGGGTCTAATAATTTCCACATCTCCTTAAGATTTACCCATGTAGGGCCCACGAGCCCCTTGGGCCCACACGGCCTATTTCGACCCAACGTGGCCCAAAATGGCCTATGCCCATGAGATCGCTCATGATGGCCTCTACAGTCAAACACCCATGTTTCGTGGGTTCATTTCACCACACGAGCATTCGCACGCCCATGTGGCCTTAATTGTCGTATTTCTCGCTTTTCGACTTTTGTCGTGCTGCAGTCAGATCAGGATGTGTACACACCTGTTTAACGAGACATGCGAAGAATTCCACGTGTGCCGAACCTACACTCAACAAGACTTTTAGTTAATTAGCTGACGATTCAAGTTAACCACTTCGTAACTTTTAGCCCAAAAATACACCACCTTACCCTGATTGAATGAGGGTGGCTTAATCCTCTAAGATCGTTAACCCAAAATTGATCACACGCCTTGTCGAGAATCTGAATTATAAATAGATCTTGTCAGATAGGGTCGATTGTAAATATGGCTTAAATCCACGAATAACATCTTCTCAAACAAATGAATATTCGGCTTTTAGAAATGTTTAAAGAAACCAGATTTGAATGGAAAGAGGGAATACAACCACTTACCGCCTTGTCAGAAATACTTGCAGAACCGAAATAGAGAGGGGATAGTGTTGAGTTTCGGCTAGAGTAAGAACCACCTAGAGAAGAGAAGAATCCGAATCGAAAAGGGAGGGGAGAACTTTCGGTCACAAGCCGAAAAGTAGAAAGAGTCACAAGGCTAGGGAGATAGGTTTGGCCGAAAGAAATCAATAGGCAAGAAGGGATGAAACAGGCAGTTGGCCGAACTTGAAAAGAATATAGACGAAGAAGAGGTTTCGGCAGATGTTGGTGCAAAAGAGGGGACAGGAATGGACTTGAAAACAAAATAATTTAATTTACCAGAATGGTAGGAGTCGAATACCCAAAATGCACAAATGGCCACTTGCAAATTCAGCACAAAAGAGCAAAGAAAGAAAAGAGCCTTCACAGCTTCAGAAACCGATGACAAACTGACCAAAATTGAGAGAAAACACCTCAGCCAAATTTTCTAAAGCCTTAGAGTCCCATTCGGCAACAACTCTCCTCACAATTCAAATTCCTTGAAAATCTCCACAAATCACTCCCCTTATCCCTCCTTGATAGCCTCCATAACAACTCCAAGACCAATTCAAACTTCACCTTGCAGAGTTTCAGTCTAACTCCACTTCTCATACTGCAAGGAAATAAAATAAATACTCCTTAGCATGCCAAGGGATTCGAACCCAAGCTCTCGCATCAGCCAATTCACGCCAGTTGCCACTAAGCCACAAGCTCCTCTTATGTCATAAAACAAAAATTATTATTAATAAGGCCTAAGTGCCAACGTCCAGGTTCATTTAAGGGAAAACTAAAAATTTTACAAGAGTCAAGACTTGAACCTAGGCTTTTCAAACACTCCCATACACACCCAAATCACTTAGCCATTAAAGCAAACAAGCTTTTTGTTACATTTTCTTGCACACATAAATATTTATGTGCAGTCTCTTAGTTGATCCCACACTCAAGGCCCATTCCTTCTAGGCCCAAAATTGGGGCATTACAACTGTACTTGCCTAGGGCATGATTGGCTATTTACTTACAAGGGGTTACATACTAAGTTTTTGTAAACTCACTCCTCTGTTTGTCTATACAGGTAATCCCCAGCCTTAGGCGGATCGGTGCTGTGAGGGATTCGGAGGTGGCCACACAACCGCACCTGCTTTTATATTTGAGTTTAATTCCAATAAATTTAATTTGGGTTTTTGTTATGCAATAAGGCCTCTTTAAATTTTAACTTTTAATTTGGGATTTTACTTATTTAATTCATATCTGAAAGAAGTAGGACGTGAATTTTCAAAAGATAAATGTTTTTCAAAACATCGCGTTTTCGCAACATTCAAAAGCTTTCGTATCAAACATTGTTTTAAAGTATAACAACAAACCAATATGACTAATATTCTGCTAAAAACAACTTGAGTTTTAAATGAACCGGATACCCTTAATTTTCTGTTAAGATCATAAACGAGATTTAATAATAAAACGAGTTTTTCCAATAAAACTATGTTTTCGAAAAACACTTCAATGTGATATTGCCAGATTCGGTCATAACGTCTAGGCCGAGTTTGGGGTGTTACAATAATCATGCTTCAGTAAAATCATGCTAAAAAAAATCTTTATTCATGAGTAACTCAAATACAAATATTATTTCCAAACTTTATACTAAGTACATCATAATGTCAACATGAATCATAGTTTCCATGCATTTTCAAAGTCATAAATAACATTCACCAATCAATATGCTTCCCTTATCAACTAAATAGAAATGCCAAGGTTTAATTAGTATCTTCATATGTTGGACTTAGTAAATCCTCTCCACTAACGTAGTCGGTATAATCATCTAATTAATAGGTCTTTTATTAGGTTATAATGGGGCTAGGCTAAAGGTAGGAATAAAGAGAAGTGATTTTTAGGTTCAAAACATCTTCACCCTAACTTTGTCTTAGATCCTTTGGTGTTACAACTTTCATATGCTCCACTTTTATTTTTCTGCATTTGAGCAAACTTTTATTTGCTTCTTTATTAATTTCTCTCTCTCTCTCTCTCTTTTAACATGAGAAGAGCATGTACATCTTCTCATAATTTTCCACAAACATTAATCACCAAGACAAATTTTTCGTTAAGATAGGTGCAAAAGAATAGGATAAATATAAAAAAGATGTTAATGTGGCTTATAATGTAGGTAATTTGCAATAACCAAGCCATTAAGATAAAAATTCAGTTCCAAGGGTTAAATTTCATAAAGTTGGCTTGAAAGGCTCAAACGACCAAAAGAAAGTGTGCCTATATCATATTAGAGTCTTATACCTCCTAGGATTTCGCCTCAAGAAAGTTACTAAGTCAATTCTAAAGAGTTAAACCTTCATACATGTCTATTTCTAAAGAAATCAATTTTTCATGGTAAATCCTACATAACACTAAGATCATTCAAGCATTCACTTACAAATAACATAGATAAAATAAAAAATCATATCTGCATTTGAACATACTTATGAAAAGAAATTATTTCTGAATATTCATTTATTTCAACATACCTAGGTAAAAAGATTGAAACATACTTTAAATTTAATGCGAAATATACCTTACTCTCTTTAAAAAGAAGTAATGTTCTCATTGCAAAAAGAAAGTAATGAATAAAAACTGAACACCAAATAGGTTTGCAAGAAAAGCGAGGTGAGTCATAAAGACTGCTTAAGTACCAAGTCTTTCTCATAATCTAATCCTAGACATGTTCATTCCCATCACCACATCACTTTATTTTTCTATGAGGCATTAATTTAATTTTATTCATGCTTGCTATGCGAAAGTAAAAATTCTAACTAAGAAATAAAAATAAACACCTAAAAAGAAATAAAAACTAAAGAAAAAGAATTCCCCCCTTTTTATTTATTTGACATATCCTCCTCGTCTTCCTCCTTTGATGCTTCGTCCTCGCTTTCTTTATCATCTTCCTTCCATGATTCGAAGATATAATTTGGGAACTTAGGAACAAAATAATTAGAGATGCTTTAAAAATATTTCTTACAGAATCATCTTTAACTTTTGTATATTTCCAATAAGCCTATTGTTGGTTATGCATAAATTTCAACATATCCATCTAGTTGACAATTCCGTTCTCTTCACATTGTTTGAAGAAGTGGGCATTGGATTAGTCAATTGTGGATCAGTACTTGGTTCAACCGGCTCATTAGAATTTGGCTCATCCCTTGGTTTAGAAGTTTTCAGTTCCTTTATCGGTTTAGTCTCATTCGGTTCTTCCTCCAATTCTACCTCTTCCATTTCAGTAACTAGTTTAGCTTTAGTTTCAGACTTGTTCGATGACTCATCGATTTCTAGTTTTGTCAGCTCACTTGGTTCAATTTGGTTTAGTTCATGGACATTCTTCACTAACCTTTCAAAATTATGGGCTGTAATGCAACCTTGAAAATATGGCCTCTTTATGTTTGCTTTTGTCTTAACTTGGGCCCTTAAGCAAAGTGAAGTTATCAATGATGGGAAATAAGAACTTTCGATCTTCTTTCTAGGACAATCATGGATCCATTTAAGAATAATCTTCCCAATATTGATGGAACTTTCTATCATAATTGCATACAACAAAAGTATTCGTTCCATTGAGATGGTGGAATTGTGTGAGATAGGCATGAAACTGTATCGAACAAAGTAAAACCATACCTTAGCCAACGGCTTTAAGTATTTCCTTTGGCAAGAATGACTACCATACTTTCTTATAATTCATTGGGATCTCAGATTAAGCTAATAGCTTGAAAGGTTATGAAAATTATGAAGGTAGAGATGGGTTTATATAGTGATGAATTAGGGCAATTTTGTAGATAAAATTTAGCTAATATAAGTGAATTGGACGACAAGTAAGACAGAGGGATGATGTGGTGGAAAAATATTTTGGCTTTAGGGAACCTTATGGACGGCAACATGGGTTAAATTTCTCCTCTTTGCTGTTTCGGGCCTTGAGCTCAAACTTTATTTAAAAATTGGACTGTTTAAAAATAAACAAACTTATTAGTACTTGGGCCAATTTGACCCCCTTTATATAAATAAAACTAACGTTAAAAATAAAGATTAAAACTAAAATTAAAGACAAAGATAACAATGAGAAATAAAAATTAAACTAAGAAAAGATTAAAAGGAATTAGAAATTTTCTTCTTAAAAAATTACATTAAATTAATTCCCAGGAAAGGATGGAGGGGTCACAACGGTCCAGTTTAAGTTCCAATCTTCGTAGACATAATTAATTAAATGTACTAATTTAAGAAATAATTTAACTTTTTATTAAAAAAGTAGGTTTATGAAAGATCAAGGGTCTCTTAATTTGAACGAGGTTTTAATTCGCTCAACTTCACTATCCCAATAGTGATGGAGACGTTAACAATTAACTTTAAAAGTACCTCTATGGTTGTCGTACAATTCTACAGCTCCGTATGTATAAACTTTGTAGATGGTATAAGGTCCTTTCCATCAGGAATTGAGCTTTCTAGGAAATAACCTTAGCCTTGAATTAAAAACCAACACTTTCTGACCTTCTTTGAACTCACGAGGTTGAATACAACTGTCATGCAATTTATTATATTTTTCCTTACACATCTTGTCATTCTCGTATGAAAATAACCTAAACTCTTCCAACTCGTCGAGTTGTAATATCCTTCTCTGATCGTCTTGCTTAAGATCAAAATTTAATTACTTCAAGGCCCAGTGAGCTTTATTCTCCAATTCGAGCTGAAAATGACATGCCTTTCCAAAAGCTAATTGCTAGGGAGTCATCTCTAATGGTGTCTTAAAAACAGTTCGATAGGCCCATAGTGCATCATCGAGCCTTCGAGAATAATATATTTTGTTAGGGCGCACAATCTTTCAAGTATACCTTTGATTTCTCGATTCACCCTTTCAACGTGCCCATTCGATTGTGGGTGATAGGCAATAGCAATCTTATACTTTACATTGTACTTTTCAAGCAACCACTTAAGCCACTTATTTACAAAATGAGATCCTTCATCGCTAATTATAGCTCTAGGAGTCCCAAACTGTGTAACTACGTGCTTATGTAAGAATCGCATGACTACCTTAGTGTCATCAGTTGGGTATGCCTCGGCTTCAACCCACTTGGATATGTAATCCACAGCTACCAAAATAAACTTATTACCATATGAAGAAGGAAACGGGCCTAGAAAACCAATGCCCCATACATCGAAAAGTTCTACCTCTAAAATATTCGTTAAGGGCATCTCTATAACAGCCCGATTTTGGGCTTAGTCAAAATAGTGGTTTCAGGACCACAAATCTGATATTGAGAAATTTATTTTATTTATATTTTTATGGTCTAAAATTTCATGAAATGATTTCTTGAAAATCTCATTCGAAAATTTTGATGTTTGGGCACTCAATTTAATCAAAAGGACTAAATTGTAAAAAGTACAAAAGTTGAGTTCTACATGTTAGAGGTGTCCAATTGTTATGAAATTTTAAATTGGAGGTCTTTAAATGATAATTAGACCATTGGTTAAGTTGGTGGACAAAAATGGACATGGATGGGTATGCTTCAAAAGATTTTTTTAAGGGGCATTTTGGTAATTTAGTGAATTAAATAAATTAAAAACAAAATTTAAATGCCAAATTTGTCCATCTTCAAGATTAGGCTGAATTTAACATGTGGGAAGCCATGGATAGGGTTTTCAAGCTTTCCAAGCTTCATGGTAAGTCCATTCTAGCCCCGTTTTTCATGTTCTTTACGTTTTTGGAGTCCCGGTAACTTGATTTAGCTTATTCTAGCAATAATTTAACCTAGGGTTCATATTTGGAAAAATACCCATGGTGAAATGTGTTTACTTTAATGTTTTATGGAAGAATATGAAGCTTATAATTATGTTAAACAACTTTTACTAAGCGATTTTAAGTGAAAACAAGTAAAACGACATAATCGACAAAAATACCTAATGTACATAAGTGCATGTTAGAGCAAGAATTTGATGTTGCCATAGAAGGGAAGAATGATCAACATGTTATAAAACATAAGAATAACGGATGAAGTTTAATTTTCGAGCCTAGGGGCAAAATCATAATTATGTAAAAGTTTAGGGGCAAAATTCTAATTTTGCCAAAGTTTGAGTTAGGGACTATTCTGAGTAGTACATTAATTAAATAAGTGAAATGTGATGTCTTTGACCCTGAAAAAAAGAGATTTGGACCTAGAACGGGAGGAAAATTGAAAATCGGGAAAGTTGGTAAAATGACCATTTTGGTATCGAGGTAAGTTCATGTGTTTAATAAGCATTTAATTATGCAAGTTTGAATGTTAAATTGAAATTTTAGTTATAAATACTCTAGTATTGATTTTCCAATATAATTATAATGCTCGATAATGACTCGACATTTTAATGAGAATTGGTATAAGTTTACATGTAAGACCAAATTAGGAAGATGGCTTTGTGTAATATCAAGAAAGTATTGAATAGAATAATTTGGGGAGGATAAGTTAAATTGATGATGTGATGAGATTGAGAATGTAATTATGTAAGTTGTATGTAAATAATTCATTATTTTTATTGACGTTTTTATATTTCAGCATATTTTATGTATTGTAGCTGATTTTTGAATCATAATTGACTATTGAAGGAATGGAATAAAGTATTAGAATGTGAGATACTTCCCGTTTGAACCTTCAAAATCAAAGATATAAATGGTATGTAGCTAGGTCACATGAGTGGTACTAAGTGCAGGCCACTATGTGCACAAGAAAGCTACAAGATACATATATATACGTAGCTAGGTCACATGTGTGGTATGTAGTGTGAGCCACTATGTGTACAAGAGAGCTACGAGATGGCTAGGTCACATGAGTGGTACTAAGTGAAGGACACTATGTGTACAAGAGAACCAAAATTATGTGTACAATCTAGCTAGGTCACATGAGTGGTACTAAGTGAAGGCCACTATGTGTACAAGAGAGCTTTAACTTCAATGGTGGGCTGTGTGCAAAACCTCTGTGTATCCGTTATTATTCTGAAGCGTTCAACGGAAAAATCGATTAAGTGAAATTATGTGTGACTTTGTAGTGATAAGTGTAGGTATATGCATGTGTAACGTATGAGCAATATGCTCGATATGTAATCAAAAATTGGAAAGATTGTTATAGGTAAGTAATGAATACAACTAAAGTGAGAGAGAGCAAAAATTTATAATAAAACTGTTTTGGACAGCAGCAGTGACTTGAATTTGAAAAATCACCAAAAATAGTAGAAATTGAATTATAATTTGAATGAGATATTTATTTAAATATTATTGAGTCTATTTTCATATAAAAGAAATAGAACAAACAAAGGATTTGTATATATTGAGATATTTAAATTGTTGTGAGACTGGTTCAGAATGATTATGTGATCCCCTGTTCTGACTTAGAAAAATCATTAAAAAGTTTACACAAATTATTATGGGATATAATTTATATGTCTAAAATCTTGAACGAGTCTAGTTTAAAATAAACTAAACAAGAAGATCATCTGAATTCTGTATGAGGAGAAAATTGATTCGTAGTGAAGAGAGATCAGAGTAGTCAAATAGTGAAACAGGGGAAATTTTAATGAATAAACTGTACTAATTGGCAGGACCAAAAATTCTAGAAATTTTATGGTATGAATATATGCGAGTCTAGTTTCAGGGAAAATTAGAGATTTGTAATTCGGATCTTTGTAGCTCATGAAATAAATAATTTAGTGACAGCGATTCAAGTAGACAGATTAATGTGAACATGAGTAATAAGGTATAAGCATGTGATTTAATGATTGTATCAATTTGAGAACTTGTTGTGAGGATTTATCTCGTTGAGGCTCTGGTAAGGCTACAAATGAGTAAGTTGAGAAAGTAAGAACTTAGCATTATTTATGTAAGTTATGACAACTTAGTAGTAAGCTAAATTCATTGCTAATGCTTATTATTTTTACATGTGAACTTATTAAGCTTTATAAGCTTACCCCCTTTTCTTTCCCATGTTTCAGAGTCCTATTAAACAAGCTCGGGTTAGAGGTCGTCGGAGATCGCTTCACACTATCAAGATATCTATGGGTATCTTTATTTATAAATGATTTAAGTTATGGCATGTATAGGGGCTTGTCTAAGTCATTTTGTATATGTGTTAATTAATTTGACCAAATGTATTGCTTCATAACAGTAATAAGGATTATTCTGTATTTAGCCACGAGTTGTGGCTCATATTGGTCATGGAGTTATAATGCTAGTGTATGCATGTGTTTGTTAAAGTTTAAATTTTTGTGGCTCGGGATTTGGTAGAATGTATTGTTATGTCTGGTAATGCCTCGTACCCGGTTCCGGCGTAGGATACGGGCAAGGGGTGTTACAATCTCGTTCCTTCTTGATATGTTTCCGATTCTTTGGCATCTATTGTAGTTTCTCACATAGCATAAGCATCCTTGAACAATGTAGGCCAAAAGAACCCAGCTTGTAAAATCTTTGTTGCTGCACGTGAACCACCAAAGTGTCCCCCACTCGGAGATGAATGACAGTGGTACAAAATTTCATCAATCTCACTCCCAGCTACGCACTTCTTGATTATGTTTTCTGCATATTGTTTAAAAAAAAGGGTCCTCCCAGAAATAGTACCGACTATCATGAAGGAATTTCTTCCTTTGTTGGTACGTGATTTTGGAATGATGAAAATGTGAAAGTGTACACAATCACAACAAGTAATAAAGTGACAAGTAAATGTCGAGTTATCGTACCCACAGGACTGTGAAAAGAATTATTTATGAATGCAATTTTAAAAACACTTTGGTAAATAAAAATATTTTGATTTGAGGAGGTGATTAAAAACTAGGATTTCAACTCAGTAAAATAAATAAAAATAAAATAAAAGTTCCAATGCACGATTTCAAAAGATGATTTTAATCCAAATGACATAATTGTGCTAGATTATTTACATTTCTTAATTTAGAATTATTAAACTCATGTTTATGTTGTTACGAATAAATTCACGGCAACTCGATAATTTGCTAACTTATGAACATACTTACCTACCAAAATCCATTTATCTCTTGACTATATCTTTATGTCAATTCAACGGATTAAACAAATTTTAATAACAAAATTTGTTAATGCACATACATACTTATGAAATCAAAATAATCTCTTGTACATATCTTTATGTCAATTCAAACAATTAATTCAATCTGATAAGCACATAAAAGAGTACGCGAGGTAACAATGTATTTCTACCTTGAAACAGTTTAATTACAATAATCTTGCAAGTTATGCAAGGCTAATGTATCGTTAGATACCGTGGCTAATTTAACCATCAACTACCTTAGATGATTAAACATGCACTGATTAAGTATCGTGTCAATTAATTAAAATTTCAATCCGTTTAAATAATTAACTCATTAGTTACCTTACAATTGTAATTCAAGAATGACATAGTCGTGGTTTTACTTAATCAAACATCTTACCGAGGATTATAACAACACAAACACAATTTTAATAACTCAAGTAGACGAAATGCAATCAACCTAACATGAATTAAATTTAAGCCATATTAATTAAATTAAACATATCAACATCACAAATATTCATAGACATGTTCATAACAACAACAATAAAATTAAAAGGATAAGGAACAAGAATCAAATCTAGTGTTTCTCCGAGGCTTGACTAGTTTCCTCCGCTCCTCTTTCTCCGCTTGTTCTTGTTGAACTGAGGCTTCCACGAACACTTGAATGCTACTCCAAATGGTGGTTGAATTACTCTTTTTGTAACACCCCAAACCCGGCCCAGAAGTTAGGCCTGAATCTAGCGTGTCACATTGAAATGTTTTTCAAAAACCATGTTTTCATTGAAAACCCTCCTTAATATTTAAAAACTAAAGTCTCAGTTTGTGTTCGTTCAATTTCAAAATATGGTTCATTCAAAAGTTAATCACTTTTAAAAACGTTATTAACCTCATTGAAAATCTCTTTTAGTTGCGGAAGCTAATTTAAGGTAAAGAAGTTTAAAACGTATGTTTTAAAAATAGTAATTTGGTTGAAAACTCATCTACGTCTAGCAGATATAAAACACAACAAAATCCCAAAATTCAGAATTAAATCCAGAGAGGCCTTATTACAGAAATTAAAACCCAAAACGAAATTTAAAACATATATAAAGTCCAAAGCATAACAGCCTCAGTCGTGTGGTCACCTCCGAGTCCCTTGCAGCACCGATCCTCTTAATGCTGAGGATTACCTACACAGTTAAAAATTGGGTGAGTTTACGAAAACTCAATGTGTAATCCCCTTACTAAAGTAACAGTCAGTATACAGAAACAAAAATCGAAACAATCTAGGCCAAAGCCCATTAACAATAACAGTACAGTCCAGTTCAGAGCATACGTGGCCAAAACCCACTACAATATAATTTGGGTCACAACCCATAACTGAATCAATTGGGCCCAGCACAAACCAATAATAGAACAAGTGGGCCTAAGCCCAATACAGTAACAGATCTCATAAATAGATATGCAGCAGTAGGAGGATGCATCCCACCTCGATCCAGCCAACACACCACCCGTACCAGCCAACACACCATGTGGGGATAAAATCGACCCACCCAATCAACACACCAAGCTTAGCACCGGTTGCGGCACTAACTCAACAGAACGAATCGGCATCGTGGATAGAACAGCTAAAAGCCATAAGCAGAATGGTTATAAACCATAATCAGGATGGCACAGAGCCATAATCAGGATGGCACAAAGATATCGGTAACTGTAATAAGTTTGGCACATAGCCATTAGTGACGGTAATATAATCGGAACACAGTCACGGGTAATTATGATCGACACAGAGTCATCAGTATATATGTTAGGCACATAGCCACGGGTAAATACGATTGGCACAAAGCCATAATCAAGATGGCACAGAGCCATACTTAGGTTGGCACAGAGCCATAATCAGATTACGTGGCTTTAAGCCGTTCGTCAGTCCACAATCATCTCATGCGACCCGTGAAACCTTAACAGATCAATTTTGGATCCACAGTCGTCTTATGTGACCCCGTGCGACCCTATTAGAACTTCCTCCGTATCAATGTCCCAACCCCATACAATATGTCGTGTATGTCATGCTCAATCATTACACGTGTATGCAAAATGGCCATGCTCAGTAACAGTCATTTAAACATATATTAAAAGCATATCAGTCACACGACCACAGTCAAGTCAGTTAAAACACAGTCATACGATCACAGTCAAATTCAAAGTCTAAGTCAGTCATTTACCCACAAGGGCAAAACAGTCATTTTACCCTATAAGGTTATTTCGAAAATCCTACCCTTCAGGGGTATTTTGGTAATTCTACCCTACAGGGGTATTTCCGCAATCCTACCCTACAGAGTTATTTAGGTAATTTTGTAAACCAGGGGTATTTCGGTAATTTCACAAATTGAAGGTATTTTGGTAATTTCACAAATCGAGGGTATTTTGGTAATTTTACAAATTGGAGATATTTCAGTAATTTCACAAATCGGGGGTATTTAATTAATTTCACAAATCGAAGGTATTTCGGTAATTTCACAAATCGAAGGTATTTTAGTAATTTCACAAATCGGGAGTATTTCAGTAATTTTACAATCCGAGGCTTAACGACCCAACAGAAGGTCCATCGTCGCCTCGAGCGACTTAAGTAACCCAAACAGAAACAACGGTGTAAATGGGCCTAAGGCCCATTATTCGGCCTAAGTGGGCCCATACACTCGTGTGACCCATTTAGCCCAGAAACAGCCACAATTATGCAAATGCCACAGTCCAAACAACACCTACCACATCACAACATTTTATCCGTGTGGTCCCATAAGCCTACTAGGCCCACACGACCCACTTCGGCCCAACGAGGCCCAGAACAGCCCAAGACCACGAGAGTGCTCGTTGTGGCCTCTACAGACTAACGCCCATGTTCGGGGGCTCGACTCACCACATGTACGATCGCCCGCTCGTGTGGCATCATACGCCATATTTTCGGCTTTTCAGCCTTTTGCCGATCTATAGTCATAGCAGTGTAAACAACACATACTTTCGGCTTTTTAGCCAATCATCGAATACAGGGTACTGTTACACATCTAATCACGTGGAGTACTAAGAATTCACGATCGCCAGAACCTATAATCAAACATAACATTCAGTTAATCACCAAACAAATAATGTTATGAAAAAGTCTTAGCAACCACCTAACCAAGAGATCGATACCACATGCCTTGACTAGATCGGTCGACTGTGATTTGCCTAGTTAATCCAAAGTTTGATGTAGTCACCCTTTAGCATCCTGGCGGAAAATCCCGAACAGCCGACACCTTACACCGCTTAAACTTGGGAGTAAAGGCTACGCGCTCAAACATAGCCGGTACCTTTGCCATCACTTTACTACTAGAATCCTCTTTACCCATCGAGAGTTCTTGATTGAATAACAAAAGGGTTTCAATCGCTTCTGAAATGGTTGCACCCCGTCACTTCTTGTAGAAATCTAAAAACCCAATGATCAACTTAGGAAACTATCATTCGGTAATCAAAGAATAAGATGGAGGAGTATTCGGCTTTTAGAAAAAGTAAAAGAAATGGATTTGAACACATATTGCAATAACAGAGAAACAACAGAGAGAACTTATGCGTACCTATCGATTCCTCAGAACCCTTGCAAGACTGAAACAACACCAATGGAAGAGCACTGAAACAGTCGGCCAATAATAGGGAGAGAAGCAGAATATTCGGCCAAAAGACCAAATAGCAGAGGGGAATATCGAAAGAGAAAAGAGAAAAGATGGAGAAGAGGCAATCAGGTAGAGGATAATAACCAAAAAGAAGGAATAATACCGAGGGAAATAGAGAAAATATATTCGGCTAGACAAAATGTAAAACAGAAGAGTTGAATGATAAAGAACAATTTGACAACACCAACCAGTTTTTCCCAAGGCAAAAGTGACCAAAACCAAACCAAAAATGAGAGAAAACTATCCTAGCCAAATTTCCTATGCTTCTCCTTACCAATTCGGTACAACACTCCCACACACTTCAAACTCCTTGTTTTTCTCCATAAATCACTCCCTTAATCCCTCCATGAAATCCTCCTTGATTCACTCCAACTCTCCTTTCAAATTCAATTCAAATTCTTATGACCAATTCAACCAAAGAGTTCCAGTCTAGTTCTACTTCTCTATTGGCCATAGTAGCAAAATAAATACCTCTTTGCTCCAGGCGTGACTCAAACACCAGCCCCCTTTTAAAGCTCTATCACCCACTTACCAATAAGCCACAAGCTCAATCGAGTCCTAACTTATCCTCAATATTTTATAAAGCCTTCATGCCAATATCCAGGTTTATTCAAGGAACAACCTAAACTTCTACGCATGCCATGACTTGAACCTCAAACCACATGTATACTCCTAACGCCTCCTTGCCACTAGACCACAAGCTTCCTTGTGTCACATTTTATCCTCAAATATTAATAAGTCCTTCCAACCCACGCCAAGTTCAATTTTAGGGAAAACTAAAATTTTTGCTATAGCCTAGATTTGAACTCAAGACCTCCCAAAACACTCCCAATCACTCTGAGAGCACATAGCCAGTAAAGCAGACATGCAATTAGTGAATTTTTTCTCGCACAACTAAAACACAATTGCTCCGATGCTCAAAGCCTATTTCTTCTAGGCCCAAATTTTGGGGTGTTACACTTTTTCAAGAGGTGAAATCGGTAAGGGAACGGGGAAGAAAATGAAGAACAATGAAGAGAGAAAAGTGAGAGAGAAATGAAAAATGAACGGTTTTGAGATGTGAGCAGCCAATGGGGTATTTATAGGTTGAGAAGGCTATGAAAAATAGCCAAAATCAGTAGCCAAAGACTCCCCCATGGCCAGACACACATGTAGCATGTTTGAAGATTTCAAACATGTTATTTTTAGGTAGGGGCAAATCTTGAAAGGCATGAATAGTGAAGGGGTTTCAATGAAAATTGAAGGAGTCTTCAAGGGCCATTTTGTAAGCCAA
Organism: Gossypium australe; assembly: GCA_005393395.2. Classification (NCBI taxonomy): domain Eukaryota; kingdom Viridiplantae; phylum Streptophyta; class Magnoliopsida; order Malvales; family Malvaceae; genus Gossypium; species Gossypium australe. Next base: position 60,714,002 of record CM016614.1, on the reverse strand, counting down.
ATAATCAGACAAACAAGCTGATTGGGTCAGCATGTGGGACAGTTTTGGGCCGCCTAGTGCTCGGTTGGATCGGTTTTCTTGGTTCAGCTCAACTAGGCCCCTTTTCATAATTAATTAATAATAATTTATTTAACCCAAATTAAATTGGATTAAAATTAAAAATTAATTATATTATGAACTAATACACATAATTTGGACCCTCTTAGGCTGAAAAATTAATTCGCCTTGATGCTTCAAAATTGCTTCTTGGTTTTGCGCTTCTAGCAGTGTTTGCCGAGCCGTTTTTCGCCATTTGTGCAAATCTGTCAAAAATAATCAAAATTAATCAAAATTTGATATAAAATTAATTAAAATTCACCATGTTCATAATTTGAGTGCAATTTAATTATTTTATAATTATTATATATTTTTCAGCAAGAATTTTGCCAAAACTACATGAATTTGAGTTAAAAAGGGCATAAAAAAGTGTGTATATTTTCGTGTTTCCACATTTCACGAGGAATTATTCCACATGCTAAGTAATTGGAAAAATCAACAAACCAAGGTGTTTCATAGATTTGTCTTATCTCAAAGATATGCTTATCAGGAAAGTTCTCATTAATTGGAACAAGTGAAGAAGTTACCTTGATTTTCAACACCTTTTTGTCTTGGATCTCAAGGTCAAATTCTTGGAGCAAAAGTATCCATCACAATAGCCTTGGTTTAACATTTTTCTTTGTGAGTAAGTACTTAATGGTAGCATGACCGGTAAACATTGTGACTTTGGTACCTATAAGATATGAACGGAACTTGTCAAAAGCAAAAACTATAGTAAAGAGTTCTTTTTTAGTTACTATATAATTGATCTGGGCTTCTGCCAAAGTTCTGCTTGCATAGTAGATAGGATGAAAGACTTTGTTCCTCCTTTGGCCATCACATGTACAACTCCAACAACAAAATCACTTGCATCACACATTAACTCAAAAGGCATGTTCCAATCAGGTGTGATAATTATTAGTGCTGAAATTAACTTGTTTTTCAATTTTTCAAAAGCTTTTAAACATGCTTTGTTCAAATAAAAAACATCTTTTTCTAAAAGCATATATAAAGGTTTAGGAATTTTTGAAAAATCTTTTATAAATCTACAATAAAAACCAGCATGACCTAAGAAACTTCTAACTCCTTTCATACTAACTAGAGGTGATAATCTTTCAATTATATCAACCTTTTCTTTATCCACTTCGATTCCCTTCTTGGAGATTTTGTGCCCTAAGACAATTCCTTCTTTAACCATAAAATGACAGTTCTCCCAATTAAGGACAAGATTAATCTCCTAGCATCTTTTGAGTACCTTAGCCAAATTATTCAAACAAATATCATAAGTATTACCAAACACAGAGAAATCATCCATGAAAACCTTAACATAATTTTCAACCATATCAGTTAAAATTGCCATCATACATCACTAAAATGTGGCAGGTGCATTACATAAGTCGAAAGGCATTCGCCTAAAAGAAAATGTACCATATGGATAGGTAAAAGTAGTTTTATGTTGGTCTTCCGGGGCTACAACTATTTGGTTGTATCCCAAATATCCATCTAAAAATCAATAAAATTCATTACTTGCTAGACGATCTAACATTTGATCCATAAAAGGTAAAGGAAAACGATCCTTATGAGTGGCTTTATTTAGCTTTCTGTAGTCAATACTGATTCTCCAACCCATGACAATTTTTGTTGGGATTACCTCTTTTTTCTCATTCTCAACAATTGTGATCCCACCTTTCTTCAGCACGCATTGCACCAGACTTACCCAAGAACTATTTGAGATGGGGTAAATAATTCCTGCATCTAACCACTTAATTACCTCTTTCCAAACCACTTCTTTTTTGATAAGGTTAAGTCTCCTTTGCCCATCAGTCTTACCTTTTTAACCTTTGGAACAATGGAAATGTGCAAGTGTACACAATCATTATCAAGTAATAAACTGACAAGTAGAATGTCGAGTTATCGTACAAGGACTGTGTAAGAAAATATTTATAAAATGCAATTAAAAACACTTTGGTGAAGGAAAATCTTTTGTTTTGATGAAAATGGCTTAATAAAACTAGATTTTAACTAAGAAAATTAAAATGTTAAAATTCCACAGAATGATATCTAAAAAATAAGTTTAATCAATATGACATATATGTGTTAGATCAATTACATTTCTTAACTTATTATTACTAAAACAATGTTCATGTTATTACAAATAAATTCATGACAACTTGGTAATTTGTTAACTATAGCACATGCAGACTTACTGAATTATCTAAACTCTTAAACATATTACTATGTCAATTCAAACAATTAATCAATTTTAATAACCAAGTAAAAGATTAAGTGAAGAAATAATATATTCCAACATTGAAATAGTTTAATCAAAATAACCTTGCAAGTTATGCAAGGCTAATGTACTGTTTAATACTGTTACTAATTAAACCCTCAGCTACCTTAGAAGATAAACATGCACTGATTAAGTACTGTGTGAACACCACAAACCTGGTCAAAACGCTACGACCAAATCTGGCATGTTACAGGAGAGGAGGTTTGAAATTTTAGCGAACCATCGTGATTTAGAGACTTTTCATTGAGTGTCTTCATCTTGAAAACGATTTAAAACTTTTGTTTGAAGGTTTCGTACCGTCTTTTTATTAGTTTGATGAACTAGGTTGTAGTAATTTGTTTTACAAAAACTGAAATCAAGGAAAACATAAACGTGACATTTGGAAACGAAGTTACGATTTTAATAAAATCTCCAAACTAATTAGTTACTGGTAATCCATCTTTCGTTAACAATTTGAGAACTATTTGTTCAAAGTTTTTAATCTTAGAAAAACCTCATCTTTTGCAGTTTATAAAACATGCAATATCGACATTATATCAAAACCCAAATTTAAGTTATAGCAGCCTTATTACATAACAAAATCCCCATTAAAAAGGAGTTTAAATAAAAGAAACGAGTTTACGAGAAAAAATATTGCATGGCCACCACAAGTCTGCCTCGGCTCCCAAATCCGCGATCTAATGATTACCTGCAAAATTAAGCAGAGGAGTGAGTCGCCGAGACTCAGTGTGTAAATCCCCATACAAAGAAATCTAGGCCTTAAGCCCACAGATGCCCATTGGGCCTAAACCCACACAGTACAGCATATTAATCATGTATGCAATGCAGCCCAGCCCAACCTAATTTTCCATCCTCTACATCACCTGAATCAGCCAAACGCCCGTGGCACCAAGCCACTGTGGTTCCAGACTACCGTGATACCAGATCACTGTGATAGAGTCACTGATAATATGTGTAGGGCCAACCCACTGTGGTACCAAACCACTACGACAATCCCAGATAAATATATGTGGGGCTAACCCACTGTGGTACCAAACCATTGAGACAAGTAGCTGAAATATACATATGTGGTGTCAAACCACCGTGGTACCAAACCACTGAGACTTAGCCACTGAATTAGATATATGGGGCCAACCCACTGTGGTACCAGACCACTGTGATAGTCCCTATGTAACACTTCCCCTTTACATCATATCCCGGGCCCATGCACATATTAACATAATGAGATGAACGCAAACATGCTTCCAAAGCACAATGATGAATTGTATCATACACTCATATATTCAAAAGTAGAACTGTATAGGTACTTACTCGGTGTCACCAACCTTACCCACGAGGGTTTATCGACTATCTAAACAGTAATTTCGGCGTTCAGCCAACTCAGTTATTAACAAAAGTTACTAGAGTAAAGTGTGAGCGTTACACACCTGATAACGCGCAAAACTAAACTCTCTACGTCGACGCTCTCACTAGCAGGGACAACGACTATTTGCCTAACCCAGATAGACGTTGACTCTCTACCACAACCTGGCGGATAGTCTCGAACCGCCGACACAGCACGCCTTTTAAATTTAGGAGCGGAGACTACGGGTCCACTCCCTTCCTTAGACTGGCTAGCACTCGCATCCATGAAGAATCTTTGATCAGTACTCAAGGAGAAGCGTAGGTTGACTAATAACAGAATTTGGTTAAGGCATACTACAATTGAAAGGAATAAATAGTCAAGAAATCACAAAGATGGCTCCTTACCTTAAGACCCCGAATGGAGTGATCCGATTAGGCAATCAACAGACCCTCCGGCTTCGGACTACAAACGCTCGGCTAATGGAGTTTCCCGGAGTAACGTTCCCAACACGAGAGAAGGAAGAAAAAGAAAAGAGGGTTAACTGAAATATAAACACCAAGCCAACTAGCCATTCGGCTTTGGCCACATAAAATCGATAGAAAGAAAAGAAATGGCAAAAGAGTCTCCCCCTTACCTTAAGCAACAGAATCCGATTGTATAAACTCCCCGCAGCCTAAGATTCCTAGCACCCCGGCTAAGAGGCACAGAATGGAAGAAACCGGTTTAGTTGTTTACAAGAATATATTCGGCTTCACCTTGAAAAGAAAGAATAAAGAGAATGTCCATAAGAAAATAAAAGAAAGTACATTACCCTGAGCAGAAAAACCGAATGACACACAAGAAGATTCGGCACAGGAGAAATAATAGATGCACCTTCCAAGTTCGACTATGGAGATAAAAAGAAACGAAATCCCAACGCCAACTGAAAAAATAAGAACAGACCGATCGACTGAACAAGAAGAAGGAAAGTTGAACTTCGGCTATTGGAAAAGAATGATGGAAAACAGATTTTGATGGAACAAATGGAAGTATGCGGCTTAATGAGAGAGTACTAGAAGGAAAGTGAGGAAGAGGGAATGTTTCGGTTAACACATAAAAGAACAAAAGAAAAAAGAAGCCAAAGAAATGATATGGTAGTTTCGGTTGTAGGGAAAAGATGTAGAGAAATAGTGATGAGAGAAAGAGAGTAGAGAGCTACGGTTTTTCTTTGGTAACAAAAGAAAATGAAACCAAATGATCAAAGTGCAAAAGAAAAGGGAAGACCTTTTGGACGGTTTTGGCTTAACTCCTCTCTCAAATGACACTTGCAAAAATGACACTACACTACCTTCCCTCCATGACTGAATAAGTTATCCAAGTTGCCCAAGAAACAAAAGAACTTTCGGCACACACATCCCACAAGTCAAAATCGAATATGCTCCCACCAAAAGACCCCATTGTTGACTGAAATTCCGCTCTCAAAGACCCCCACATTCGGCCACCACTCCACCAACATGAATCCCACAATTCTCTCCTCCATATCACTCATTTTGAATTAGTAGACCAAGTCTTCCTCCACAAACTCCTCCACACCTTCCATTCAAAAGCTTTGACTCATTCAACACACACCTTTGAAGAGTCCTTGCCGAATCCATCTTCCCTCCATCCTGGTGCCAAAAATAATGTTTCACAATGAGGCTTATGGGATTCGAACTCCTCCCCTACATCTCCCTTGTGACGCCACTCCTTTGCTCCTTAAGTGGCGTCACCTTGCCATTCCACCACACTCCATCTTGTGTCAACAAACACAAGAAAAATACTCTTAAGACCTGCCTCAAACAGCTCTCCCCCCTAAAGTACCCAAAACAAAATTTTTACCAAGGCTCTAGCTTGACCCCGAGCCTTCCCAGGACCCCCAACACACCACAATAACAAGCATAACAAGCAAAACACACAAAAACATGAAAATGCAGAACCCTAAATTCCAGGATGTTACACTGTGTTAATTAATTACAATTTCAATACGATTGATAATTAATTCATTAGTTACCTTATAATTATAATGCAAGTATAGCATAATCATGATTTTACTTAATCAAACAATCTACCAAGACCTATAACAACACAAACATGATTTTAATAACTTAAGTAGACGAAATGCAATCAACCTAACACGAACTAAATTTAAGACATGTTAATTAAATTTAAAATAACAACATAACAAATATTCATAGACATGTTCATAACAACAACAAGGAAAGGTAAAGGATAGCAAATACGAATCATATCCGGTGTTTCTCTAAAGTTGACTAGTTTGCTCCTCTCTTACTCCGCTCATCTTGTTGAACTGAGGCTTCTATAAGCACTTCAATGCTGCTACCCAAGGTTGAAGAAAGGCTATTTCCTAATAGGGGAATCAGCAAAGGAAAATAGAAGGGAAAAATGGGAAAAAAATGAGAGAAAGTGAATGAAAGAGAGAGATATGTGAGATTAGAGGTGTGTTGAATGAAGTAGCAAAGGGGGTATTTATAGGTGGGAGTGGCTGCTAAAAGTATAAAATAATTAGCAGCCACATAGTCCTCATTGGCCGGCCATACAACAAGCAAGTTTGACTATTTCAAACTTGCTATTTTAAGTTAGGGGCAAATCTTCAAAGGCACAAAAAGTGGAGGGGTTTGAATAGAGTTTAGGGAAGCTTAAAGGACTGTTTTGAAAGCATAAAAATCAGAAAAATTAAACTGATTGGGTCAGCTTGTTGGATGGTTTTGGGCTACCATTTCTCTTGTTGGATCAAATTTCTTTAATTAGCACAATTAGGCCACTTTCTCCTTTAAGCTTTATATTAATTTTTAACCAAATTAAATTTGGATAAAAACTAAATATAAAATGAATAAACCAATCATCATTTGGACCATCCTTGGCTAGAAAAATATTCAGCCTTGCTCTTGGTTCACTTGATGGAAAAATTCCCCAACGGTTCAAGCCTTTCGAGGTGTTTGCCAAGCCAATTGTCAAATTTTGTGCAAAACTGTCGAAAATAAACAAAATTTGTGAAAATTTATTATAAATATAATTAAAATTAAATATGTTAATAATTTAAATGAAAATTAATTGTTTTATAATTAAAGTGTGAATTTCGAGCAAATTTACTACGGAATTGCATGAATTTGGGCTCAAAAGGTGCTAAAAAAGTCTATATATTTTTGTGTTTCCACACCCCCAAACTGAATTCATTGCTCATCCCGGGTAATGCACAAATTGAAAAGAGAAAGTCTTTGAGATCATTATTGAAAAATGTCTTTAGAATACATTTCCCCCATAATTATGAATTTAGTGTAATTATGCTTAAGAACAAGAATTTTGAAATTATGCAACTCAAGTATACATATTGTTCGAATTATTCTCAATTGTTATCTTGCTAGCAAGAATAGACTAAATGTTTTCTTAATAAAGACATGCTAATTCTTACCACTTAATTTTTATTCCCTTATTCAAGACTAAACTGCAATCACCAAGTTTAACTTATGTCTTAATATGTTGAACTTAACAATTTCTCTTCACTAATGTAGGCGAAACGGAAATCTAAATCAAAAGGTCTTTTAAATATGTTGTAACGTGACTGGGCTAGTGGTAGGTAAAAGATAGATAATTTTAAGCTAAAAACCCTAGCCTCAGCTTGTATCGGATCTTTCGAATAAGTACCTTCAGTACACCAACTCATTTTGCTTTCACATTCTCTTTTGTACATCTATTTCTTTTGAGTACATATGCTCTTTCTTCTTCTTCTTCTTTTTCTTATTTTTTGAACACAAGAATTTTACTATATGTAATATAATTTTTTGAGCATTTGATATTTCTTTTCAACTCCCCCAAACTTATTTTCAAAGAATATTTTGAATAGTATTGAGTCTAGTGTTTGAGACAATTTAAAGATAATTATGAGAGAAGTGATGGCTAAATATTGCAAAGGTTCTTATAAAATTAGACCAAATAATCTTAAAGTTGGGTTTCAAGGGATAAATATTCGTTAAGGTTAGCTTGAAAGGCTCAATCGGTCCAAACAAAAGTTTGGCTAACTCATTTTCAAAATTCCATACGTCCTAGGATTTCGCCTTAAGAAATTACTAAGTCAATTCTAGAGACTTAAAATTTCATGCATGTCTAGCTTTCTTAAAGAATTAAAAATTTTATAGTATGATTTGCAAACTTTATTAAGAGTAACATTAAGTCATAGTCCAGCTAACATAGCAATTATTGAGATAATAGAACTTTATTTATACTAGAAGTTAGCATAATTAACAAAAATCTGAATTTTTTGAACAAAAATATAACTTAATCATAATTATAAGAGTAATGTATCTTGAAAAAAATTTCAATTTTTGGTCCCCCTACTTAAGATGAACAATGTCCCCATTGTTTAAAGAAATAAAGAGAATGAAAACATAGAAGTGAATAAATACTGTACACCAGGTAAGACCTTAGGAAAAGGAGGTTAGTCAAGTTTGACTACTTAAATACGAAACTTTTCGAAAGCAAATTCAATCCCAGACATGTACATATCTTGTAACACCCAAAATTTGGGCCTAGAAGTATTGGGCCTTGAGTATGGGTCCGTAAGGAGGCTGCAAATCACACAATTAAATGTATGCTCAAGTGATTAAGGGACCTGAGAGGAGTTGGAAAAGTCCTGGGTTCAAACCTGGGCTTTAGCAAAATTTTTTGTTTTAAGTGAATAAAACCCTGGATGCTTGGATTTAGGCCTTTTAAATTATTGTGATAAAAAAAATGACACAAGGAAGCATGTGGTCTAGTGGTTGTGGCATCATTAAGGTTGTAAGGGAAAATGGGTTCAAGTCTTGGCTCTTGCAGAATTTTTAAATTTTGCTCTTAAAAAAATCTGGACACCGGCACATAGGCTTTATAAATATTTGCACATGCTTTAAGTCACAGAAGAGCTTGTGGTCTAGTGGCAAGGTGGCATGTGGAGTAACCTTGAGGTTTAAGGTTCGAGTGTTGGCACAGCATAATGGGGTATTTATTTTGCAGTTGGGACGGCTGGAGTTTGTGTTACATTCGAATTCTGATGGATGAGGTTGTTGTGGAGAAGATTGTGGAATGATCATGGGAGTGATATGTAGAGAGATTTTAGGAGGAGATTGGGGAGAAAAACTAGTAATTTGAAAGGTGTGGGAGGGTTGTGCCGAATTGGTGATTGGAAGCCTAGGAAATTCGACTAAGGTGTAGTTTCCTCTTATTTTTTGATAGTTTTGGTCATTTTTGTTTCGGTTTTGCTCTCTCCTCGGTGGTTTTTCCCCCTTATGCATATTTTCTCTCCTTTGTTTGTTGGGTAGCCGAATTTTACCTTGACCACTCAGGTATTTTTCTCCTTCAGCATTCTTTTGGGTTTTGCTTCCCTTTCTAGCCATTTCTCTGTCGTTAGCCAAATTTCTTCTCATCTCTATTCCTTCAATTTTCTTCAAGCGTCCCTTCCTGCATTGTTAACCGAACACTTTCTAATCTTTCTCCTCATTTCCTTCCTGTCGCTCTAACAGTTACTGGTTGCTTCCCTTTTTCTCTTTTGGGTCGCTTCATCTATCTATCTAGTATCCTAACCGAATACTCTCCAACCTATTATCCACCCCCATTTGTTAACTATTTGCACTTATCGGGTTGTTTGGTTTTGGTCGACGGCTCCCTTATGCTACCAGTGGAGTATTCAGTTTTCAAGGGTTGAAGAAGTGCGGGAGGTATTCAAGACGTCGAACCCCTTTCCTCTCATTATTCAATTAAGGTAGAACGTTACCTTACTATTGGGTAAGCCAAATATTCCACTGATTCTGTAAGTTAATGTTTGTGGTTTTTAACCACATCTATAATCCATCCTATCTGACAAGATCTACCGTTATGCAGTTAATTTATAACATCCTTAAATCGGGGTCTCTGCATTTTTGTGTGTTTGCATGTGTATTGTATAGTAGGTGTGTTAGTTTGGACTACTTTAGGGTCTAGGCTCGAGTTTTGGATAGGGTAGAGCCATAGTAGAAATTTTTGTTTTCAGTGCTTGGAAGGGGAGCTGATAGAGCTAGGGTTAAGTATATTTGGGGGCAGGTTTTGTTGCAAAAGGAGCCTTGGTGGAGTGGCAACGGACGCCACTTAAGGCTTGGAGAAGTGACGCCACAAGGGGGAGCAAAGGAGCCTGGGTTCGAGCTGCAGAAATCCATTTCTGCTTATTGTTTTTGACGCCAAAGCTAGGGAGGTGGTGTGCTCAGGATGGACTCTCTTGGATATGTGTTGAAGGAGTCAACACATTTGAATTGTGTGGTGGAGAGAAATTTGTGGAGTTTGAAATATTCAAACTTGTTTGAATGGTTGGCCAGGAGAAAAACAAGGAGAAGATGAGGGGATTGAGTTGGGAAGGTGTGTTAGCCGAATTTGAGTGGTATGGGTGTGTGCATTCGGTTTTGGAGAGTGGTAAGGGGGTGTGCCGAATTTGGGGTTCTCTTTAGGTAGTATTTTCGGCTAGCTTAGAGGGCATTCATCGGTTTTCTTTCTTTTGTCAAAACCGAAACCTCTCCTACATCTCTTCTCTCTTTTTCTTTTTACTTTTTTCGGTATCTGTTGGTATTTGGCCGAACCAACCTTGTTCTTTTCATCTTTTGCGTTTCACCTTCATGCCATTTCCTTGAAAAGCCGAATATTCCTTCTCCTATAGCTGTTTTCATTTCTTCTTTTCTTTATCCCAAAACCGAAAATCCCCTAACCCCTTATCATCTTCAAACTTTGCGCAAAGAGCCGAATATCTCTTGTCAATATTTTCTTTTCTCTTTAGGCATTTTCTCTTAACCTTCTCTGGTGCCAAAATCTATCTTTTCTTCGGTTCTCAAAGTCGAAATTCAACCCATAGTCAGGTGAGATTCTGTTGTTTCTTCTTCTTTTCTTTGCTCTTATGGCCGAATCTTTTCAGTTCTCTTACATCCCTATTTCTTTCTCTGATTTCGTTTGCTAGGGTAGTGAAAGCCGAAATCTCTGGCATTCAAACTCTTTTGTTGGACTGTTGTTGCAGTGGATCTGTAACGTGGGATTGCCATTGTCTCCAATTGGATTTGCTAGGGCTGTGGTAAGTGTCTCTGCTATTCAATGTTTCCTATTGTGTTTAAGTGCCGAAGGCAGTGGCTAATCCTGTAGATCTTGGCTGATTGGAGGGTGTTAAGGAGGCTTGGCGTTAGTCGACTGGGCATTCAGGTGGTGCTTTGATTTAAGTTATTGATCTTCGGGAATTGATCAATCTAGGTATGGGACTTATTCATTCGAGGTTGATATTCTTAGTCATAGTTACTTTCTGTGTTAACCTGATTTAGTGATAAGGTGTTATGGATCCTGTTACCAGCCGAACATTAGGAGGGGTCAGATCTGAGACCCCAGCTCCTAAGTTCAAAAGGAGAGCAGTGTCTACGGTTCGTGATTGGCCACTTGGGTGTGGAACAGCATCTGAACAGGAGAGTAGGCAGATCGTGGTGGTGTCGATTGACGATAGCATCAGCGTAGATAGTGTCGTATTGCGGGTAATCAGGTGTGTAACTCTTACACACTTCGTAGGTTAATATGATTTTGTTATGTGATTTGTTAAATGCCGGAATAGTGGCGTAAAATAATGTTTTACGATGTGCTACCCTCATGGGTATAAGCGAGGATTCCGGGTAAGTCCCTTCTGATTTGATTGATGTTAAATGCCTTGGTTAAAAGCTGTATATGCCATGACATGTGACTATTGTATGCTAAGCTTGACATTCATGCCATGAAAAGTATGTTCATTGATGTGGGTATGATGAGAGGAGGGGGAAGGATGATTTAGATTGTCACCAGTGGTTTTGACCACACAGTGGGTTGGCCCCACTTTACATATATTATTGTGACTAAGTCTCAGTGGTTTTGACCACCAGTGGTTTGGTACCACAGTGGGTTGGCCCCACAGAAATTATTATACGGGATTGTCATCAGTGGTTTTGACCATATTATGGGTTGGCCCCATAGATACCATTGTGATTACGGTCACCAGTGGTTTTGACCACACCGATATTATTTATGACTACGGTCACCAGTGGTTTTGCCACCAGTGGTTTTGACCACACGGGTAGAAAAGGAGTATGGATGGTTAAGTTCGGGTTGCATGACTTGCATGTTGGCTTATGAAATTGTGTAAGAGCATTGATATTCTCGGGTTGGGGACTTATACACTGAGTCTCGGTGACTCACCCCTTCCTTTACATGTTTTAGGTGACTCGTAGATCGCGGATGTGGGGTCGGGACAGACTCGAGGTGGCCATGCTCATTGCTTTGGGTTTTGATTTAAATTTTAATCTGGATTTTGCTTTACTCTTAATTTGGTTTTCGGGTTGTAATAAGGCCATTAACTTTCACTTTGAAGTTTATCTATCTGCTTAAATTATCACAGAAATGTTTGCATAAGTCAAACAGAACGACATGCCTAAATAACCTTTAAAATGGAAGTTTTCTAAAATTCACAACTTATCGGGTTTTCTAAAACTTTACCATCGGGTAACGACAAACAAGTAGCATCAATAGGTTAACTCGGTTTTCTTAAAAACTGCAAACGATTTTGACAACTAGGCTAAAATTGTTTCAGATTTTCAATAAAAACCAATGGTTTTCTTAAAATAAGAAACTACACACAACTTTTCCAAACCATGTTTTTACTAAATCAAACAACTCATTTTAAATAATGACCCCTTCTTTCAAAATTAAATCTACAAACTGTTTCCTTAAAAATCGTTTCCTCCTATGACATACCAGATTCGGTCGTGGTGTGTTGATCGGGTTTGGGGTGTTACAATTGTGGTATCAGAGTCAAGTTCAAAAGCTCGGCTGTGGGCCCGAGGCCCAAAATGTTTTAATTATCGGTTTACAAAATAGTTTTGGATAGAAATGCATGATTTTGGGAAGCATGGCACCAAGTCTCCGCCACCGATCCACCTAGGTAAGTACCCCTAACTACTGTGTACTTGATTATGATGTTTGTGATATGAGTAATAATGATAGGAGGTTATTTTAGAGACTGAGTCCATAAGGCTGTGTGCACTTGCGAAAACAACTACTCCATTAAACCATTCATAAAACTGTGCTGTAATAATAGTGGAATAAGTCTAATTCATAAAATTTCTTAAACCAAATTAATTCGTAAACGCCAGTCATGAGTACTTGAGGACGTGGTCGTAACACGCGTGAACGAGGTGGTGGTAGGATGGCTTTGTCTGAGCCAGCTGGGTCTGGCCATGGGTTGGGAAATGAGGGACCACCGCCGCCAGCTGAGGGCGCGGAGTTTCAGGATCAGATGGGTGGTGATGATGCATTGTCACAGGCGATGCTGCGGGTTCTGGAAAGAGTAGCTGGAGCAGGTGGAGGTATGGGGGCTCAGAAATCTGTGTTAGAACGACTCCGGCTAATGGAGCTGAGGTATTCAAGGGTGTGTCTGGAGTGGCTCCCAATACGACTGAGTATTGGCTGGAGGCGACAGAACATATAACGGACGACCTAGACTTTACGGCTGAGGAAAAGCTAAAGGGGATAGTATCTCTTCTCCGGGATGAATCTTATCAATGGTGGCTCACGGTCTGGGATGGCGCAACAGCTGATGATCTCACTTGGGATTTCTTTAAGGCAGCTTATCAAAAGAAGTATGTCGGGTCTAGTTATATTGATGCACAGCATAAGGCGTTCTTGAATTTGGTTCAGGGGGGGTAAGATAGTATCGCAGTATGAGGCAGAGTTTCTTCGGTTAAGTCGTTATGCTCGGGGTATTGTGGCTACGGAACACGAGCGTTGTGTCAGATTTGAGGATGGGTTAAGAGATGAGCTGTGAATGTTGATTGCACCACAGCAGGAGAGAGAATTTGCGGTCTTGGTAGAGAAGGCCAAGATTGCTGAGGAAGTGAAACAGTCAGTGAGACGGAACCAGGATAGGAATTAGTCTAAGAGGAGTTCTGGGTCATCAGGGTCTGTTGGGAATTCACAGAAAAGGGTTTGTTATGGTGGGCCAAATCAAGCTGCAAGGCCTACTGCTGCTACTCAGTGGTCGCCACGGTGTGGTCGATGTGGGAAGTCTCATACGGGAGAATGTTGGACCAAAAACTGAGGGTGCTTTGAGTGTGGGTCGATAGAGCACCGGGTAAGGGATTGTCCGTGAAGATCAGCTAGGTTCCAGTCTAAGGGTCAAGGTCGTACGAAATTCAGGAGGGATGGACAGCCACCTCAGAGGGGTCGAGGTTCAGTCAGGGGTGGTAATGCTAATGGACGAGGTCGCGGGGCACCGAACAGAGGTGCCGGGAATACTGATGCAAGACAGCCTGGATTTGTCAATGCAGCGAGGCGTCGAGAGGAGGGTGACGCACCGGACGTCATAACCGGTACGTTGTTAATTTTTGGACTACCTTATATTGCTTTAATTGATGTTGGTTCGACGCACTCGTATGTTGCCAGTAGCATAGTGGAAACTCTGAACTTAGACTTTGAGATTACTTCTAGGGAGATGACAGTAATTAGCCCTCTAGGTCACTCTGTAGAAGTAAAAAAACTTTATAGAACTCCAAGGGGTCATGTTTTTGGCTGATCTGATGGAACTGCCATTCGGGGAGGTCGATTTGATCCTAGGGATGGACTGGCTAGTGAAGTACCAAGCGAGTTTGGACTGCGCAGCTAAGCGTATGGTATTGAGAACCGTTGAGGGTGAAGAGGTGGTGATGATAGGTAATAGAAGAGATTATCTATCCAATGTTGTGTCCACTTTGAAGACCGAGAAGATGGTGAGGAAAGGATGTGAGGCGTACATGGTTCATGTTTGTGCTTTGGAGGCTAAGGAATCAGTGGTAGAGTGAAACACCCCAAACCCGGCCCACAAGCCCCGACCAGATCTGGTATGTTCCTTGAGAAAAACGGTTCAAAACTTGATGGTTACTTTGGAAAGTTTGGGTGGTTTTGAAGAAAACTTGATTTGTGTTTAGTTCGAATTGAAAACGATGTTACTCTTGAAGTCCAGATTTTAATAAAATCTTGTGTTTATGCTTCAGAACTATAAGTTAAGAGAAATGCCAAGTTTTATAGTTTACCATTAAATTGAAAATCATTTGGGTTTAGGTGTTAAACTTATAAAAGTTTATTTTTAAGAAAAAAAAATCATTTGATCTCGATTTAATAATAGTTGTATCATAATAAAATCAAGTAAAATGCATGCTTAAAACAGTTAATAGTAATGGCCTTATTACATCAAAACAAAACCCGAAATAAATCCAAAATACTTAAATATAAAGAATCAACATAAAATAAAATAAAATAAAATGTTGAGCTGAGCATGGCCACCACTAAGTTCCTGCCGACCCGGTCCATTCACTGAGTATCACCTGAAAAGATATCCCACAACGGGGTGAGTCAAACAGACTCAGTGTGTAACAACCACGCAAACTCCCAAACGATTTAGGCACAAACAATTCATACATATAACAAATATAATAATGATGCAATCCCGAACCCAAACCTAATAACCAACCTCTACACATCACCCGTACCTGCCATCACACCGTGGGGATTACTAAATCGACCCTCCATCCGCTACACATCATCGAAGGCAGTCGCTGCAGACGACTGGCACATCGCCCTTATAAATTGTGGCATAGCCACCAGATAATAATTTGTGACATAAGTCACCACATTCAGATTATGTGACATGAGTCACCAGATATTGTGGTAAAAACCACCAGATCACTTCCCCTTTCCATATCACCCATATGCCCATGTACAACACAAAACATGCAATGCCATACCATATACCTTATCTCACATTCATATCAAATTCACATATGTGCCATATTCCAAATGTTCATAACATTTATTAACATAACATTAAAGGTTACGTACCTGAATACTCTGTACCATTGCATGGTACCTTTGGCCATATTTTCTTATTATTATTAACACATGTATTAAATTAAAACCGTAAATCTATTAAGAGCTAGTGTAGGGCTACACACCTGGTACTAACGTGTTCACTGAAATCCCGAAAGTCTATCGAATCAAATCGTACTCCTCCCTAAAAAGTCAAAGTCAGAATCGGCTAGTCACTAATGCTTAATCTAGCCTTGGTCGAATGTTCATACCTTCTTACCTTGTGGATCTCAAATCCCAAAATTGCTACTTGGTTGAGGTAGCTGTCGAAATCCCTATAGACACATGTTAGAATCAGCCTATTTACACAAGATCCATTAAAATGGCCTATGGCCAAATAGCACCCATAGCTTACCGTAGATCTTAAAAGTCCCGAAAGAACCCTTCTTGAAATCGGCTACAATAGAAATCCTGAAACTTCCTTCATAGTTTCGGCCAAGAACATTAATGGGGTTAGATTCCATCTTTCGGCTAAAGAAAAGAAAGAAAAGAATCGATAATTGACCCTTACCCTTATTACAGAAATCGACTGCTCCTTGTTGAACCCACAGAGGTGTTCGGCCTTAGCAATTGGGAAAGTAGAGAGGTGAGATTTACAAGGGTTCGGCAATGGTGGTATTTTGATCTAGGAATTTCGACAATGATGAACTTTTGGGAGGGAGAGGTTCGGCCTAAGTAGAATGGGAAGAAAAGGTGAGAAGAGAAAGATGAAGAAATCGGCTATGCTTGCTTGTGTTTTCGGCTTTGACAAAATAAAAGAGAAAAGAGAAGATTTGCTAGAGAATTTGGCAGAGGCACAAAAGAGAAAAAGAATGAAGAATGGCCTCACTTCTCCCCTCTTGCCGAAAATACTACACCTAGACCCCTCCAATCGGCCAACTCTCCTTCCCCCTATCTCATCCCTTCCTTTTCTCCTATTTTCTCACCTTTTTGCACATCCAAAATAATTTAAAATAAATTAACATTTATCTTCTATCTTAGCCGAATTTTAAAAGGAATTGACCAAGTCTAATCCATATCTAAATCAAATCCCTATGCCGTCTACTACTGCTCCCCATTGCCGCAAAATAAAAGCTCCCATTTTTTGCTTCCCTTGTGGCTCGAACCCAAGCCCTGCACCCTGCTTGTGGCGTCACTTTCTAAGGCTTTAAGTGGCGCCTCCATGCCACTTAAACAAGCTGATTTTTATGTCATATCTCACCTACAATTTCTCTTAAGGCCTATCAAGCTTGGCTCCACTTCAAAATTTAAAATCTGATATTTTCTAAGGCATTCACCTACACTCTAAAGTTCTCAAAATTCATAAAACACATTCAAAACAAACATAGGCATGCTACTTCATACAATTAAGAATAAATGCGCAAGCCCTAAATCCCGGATGTTACAGTTCTACCCCCTTAAAATAATTTCGACCTCGAAATTACCTGGCTAAAATAAGTGAGGGTATTGCTGTCGCATTGCTTCTTCCGGCTCCCACGAAGCTTTTTCCGATCCATGATTACGCCATAACACTTGAGGAACTGATTTCCTCCGTAGCACTTTCACATCTCGTTCCAAAATCTGAATCGGTTCCTCTTCGTAGGACAAATCTGGCCTTAGCTCCACCTCTTCAACCGGTACCACATGAGAAGGATCTGATCGATAACGACGTAGCATAGACACATGGAATACATCGTGCATCTACTTTAACTCCGGTGGCAACTCTAACTAGTATGCCACTGGTCCAACTCGCTTCAATACCTGATAAGGTCCTATAAACCTTGGACTTAACTTCCCTTTGCGACCAAATCTCATCACCTTCTTCCAAGGCGAAACTTTAAGAAATACTTGATCTCCCATGGAAAATTCTATTTCCTTCCGCTTGAGATCTGCATACGACTTTTGCCTATCAGATGCCTCCTTTAACCGTGCCCGAATTACCTTAACCTTCTATTCAGATTCAGCCACAATCTCTGGACCCAAAACCTGACGTTCCCCTAATTCCATCCAACACGTAGGAGTGCGACACTTCCGTCCATACAGCGCTTCATACGATGCCATCCGAATACTGGCTTGATAGCTGTTATTATACGCAAATTCTGCTAAAGGCAAATATTCTTCCCAACTTCCTCTGAAGTCTATCACACAGCCCCTCAGCATATCCTCTAACACTTGGATCACTAGATCAGACTGGCCGTCCGACTGCGGATGAAATGCCATAGTGAAATCTAATCTGGTGCCTAAAGCCTAATGTAGCGCTTTCCAAAACCGAGACGTAAACCTCGGATCCCTATCCGAGATAATCGACACTAGCACTCCATGCAACCTCATAATTTCTGCCACATACAACTTTGCTAACCTCTGCAAGGAATAGTCAACCCGTACTGGAATAAAATGTGCGGACTTTGTCAATCGATCCACTATCACCCATACCGAGTCCTTCTTAGTAGGCGTAAGGGGAAGCCCACTAACGAAGTCCATGGTGATTCTCTCCCACTTCCACTGCGGAATCTTTATCGGCTGAAGCAATCCTGACGGGAGTTGGTGTTCAGCCTTGACTTGCTGACACGTTAAGCACTTTCCTACAAATTCAGTAACTTCCCGCTTAAGACTAGGCCACCAAAACTGTTCCCTTAGATCTCTATACAACTTACTACCTCCAGGATGCATAGCATAAGGGCTACTATGCGATTCCTGAAGAATTCTCTGCCTTAACTCATTATCCTTAGGCATACAGACCTTACCTTTGAAACACAAAACTCCATTGCTGCTAACGCCATACTCCTCCAACTCCCCATTCTGCACTTGCCGCAACTTAGCACTTAAATCATCGTCTGCCAACTGTCCTTCTTTCACCTCATTCAACCATGTCGGCTTGACTTGCAACTCCGCTAACAAACTTCCATCGTCATACAAGCTAAGATGTGCAAACATTGACCTCAGATCTGACACTACCTTTCGACTTAGGGCATCCGCCACCACATTCGCCTTGCCCGGATGATACTCTATAGAACAATCGTAGTCCTTCAATAACTCCACCCACCTTCGCTGTCTCAGGTTCAGCTCTTTCTGAGTCAGCAGATACTTAAGGCTCTTGTGGTCTGTGTAGATCACTGACTTTTCTCCATATAGATAATGCCTCCATACCTTAAGAGCAAAGACCACTGCCGCCAATTCCAAGTCATGCGTGGGGTAGTTAACCTCATGTGGCCTCAATTGTCGAGACGCATAAGCGACTACTTTCCCGTCTTGTATTAGCACACACCCTACTCCTGTGCGAGACGCATCACAGTACACCTTCCCTGCCTCAGGCTGAATCAAAACCGGAGCTTCAGTCAAGACCCTCTTAAGCTTCTCAAAGCTCTCATGTTGCTTATCTGTCCATACGAAAGGTACCTCCTTTCTCAACAACTTCGTCAGAGGTGCAGCTATTGATGAGAACCCTTTTACGAACCTTCTGTAGTAGCCTGCTAATCCCAAGAAACTACGAACCTCAGCTGCAGACTTAGGTGGTTTCCAATCCAACACTGGCTCAATCTTCCGAGGATCCACCCTTATCCCTTCTGCAGACACCACATGCACTAAGAACGCAACTTCCTTAAGCCAAAATTCACACTTGCTGAATTTGGCATACAGTTTCTTTTCCCTTAACACTTGCAACACTATCCGGAGATGCTCATCATGTTCTTCCTCAGACTTGGAATACAGTAGGATGTCGTCTATGAACACCACGACAAACCGATCCAAGTAAGGTTGAAAAACCCGGTTCATCATGTCCATGAACACGGCTGGGGCATTCGTCAATCAGAATGGCATTACTAAGAACTCGTAATGCCCGTATCTTGTTCAGAAAGCTGTCTTATGGATATCTACCTCCTTTACCTTAAGCTGATGATATTCAGACCTTAGATCTATCTTTGAGAATACCGCGACCCCCTTAAGCTGATCGAACAAGTCGTCTATCCTCGGCAACGGGTACTTGTTTTTGATGGTCAGCTTATTCAACTGACGATAATCTATGCACATACGCATAGTTTCGTCTTTCTTCTTCACAAACAAGACCGGTGCTCCCCATGGAGACACACTGGGTCAGATGAACCTGCGAGCAACTCTTGGATCTGAGTCTTGTGCTCAACCAACCCCTTTGGTGCCATTCAATACGGAGCAATTGACACAGGAGCTGTTCTAAGTAGCAAGTCGATTTCGAACTCCACCTCCCTATCCGAGGGTATTCCAGGTAATTCCTCCGGAAAAACCTCCACAAATTCCCTTACTGTTCTAACTCCACTAACTCCCCCTTCTTTCGCATCCAATGTACTAACAAAAGCCAAAAATGCCTTGCACCCTTTTCGAACCATCTTATCAGCCTTTAACGCAGAGACTACATTAGACAAGTAGTTTCTTCTTTCCTCTATCATAATTATCGCCTCATCCTCCAGCGTCTTTAACTCCATTCGCTTAGCTACGCAATCCAATACAGCCCGATGTTCCACTAGCCAGTCCATGCCAAGAATGAGATCAAATTCTCCTAAGGGTAGTTCCATCAAATCGGCAGGAAATACCACTCACTGAAGCTCTAGCGGTACACTCCAAAATATCTTATTCACCACTACAGTTTGACCTAATGGGCTTACTACAGTCATCTCCCTATTAGACAGTTCAGATGCTATACCTAGCGTTTCAACTACTCTACATGCAACATATGAGTGGGTCGAGCCAACATCAATTAAAGCAAAATAAGGCTTGCCAGCTAAAAGGAACTTACCGATTATGACGTCCGGTGCGTCTCCGTCCTCCCTTCGACGAACTGCATACACCAGACCTGACTGTCTTGCCTCTGTATTACCAACACCTCTACCCGGTGTTCCTCGTCCTCTTCCAGCACCATTACCTCTGCCATTTGGTCCACGACCCCGCGGTGGCTGCTGTCCACCTCTCCCAGCCTGATTAAACCCTTGACCTGCTGGTCGGCTCCCGTCTATCTTTATAGGACAGTCCTTAATCATGTGTTCCTTGGACCCACACTTAAAACATCCCCCTGTCTTCTTCCAACACTCTCCCATGTGCATCTTTCCACACTGAGTACAAGTACGGTACTGCCCTCCTGTCACAGCCTGCTGACCTCGCGGCCCATCAGCTCTAGGCCTCTTTTGAACATTCCCGGAGGACCCTGATGATCTAAAACCTCTCTTTTGCCTATTCCGATACGTATTCTGTCTCACGAAGTCCTTAATCCCTTCAGCTACCTTGGCCTTTTCTACCAATACGGCAAACTCCCGCTCCTGCTGTGGAGCTATCAACAACCTCAGATCATCCCTCAGTCCTTCCTCGAACCGGACACATCGCTCATGTTCCGTAGCCACGATTCCTCGAGCATACCAGCTCAATCTTAAGAATTCAGCCTCGTACTCTGCTACGGACTTACTCCTTTGAACTAGCCCCAGAAATGCCTTCCTCTGCGCATCAATATAGCTAGTCCCCACATACTTCTTTTGATACGCCGCCTTAAAATACTCCCAAGTGAGTTCCTCAGCTGTAGCACCATCCCGCACTGTAAGCCACCATTGATATGACTCATCGCGGAGAAGCGACACTATTCCTTTCAATTTCTCCTTAGCAATCAGATCTAGCTCATCCATAATTCGCTCTGTCGCCTCCAGACAATACTCAGCCGTACTAGGTGCCACCCAGATACACCACAAAATACCTTAGCTCCATTGGCTCGAAGTCGCTCGGGTACAGACTTTCGAGCTCTCATACCTCCGCCTGCTCCAGCCACCATTTCAAGAACCCGCAGCACCGCCTGCGACACCGCATCATCCCCCGTCTGATCCTGATGCTCAACACCAGCAGCTGGTGGTAGGGGTGGTGGTACCTCATTTTCAGACCCTTGACCAGACCTAACGGCTTCCGATACAACCATTCTGCCTCTACCACGCCCTCGCACATTATGACCACGTCCCCTAGAACTCATGTCTACGATCGCGATTTAATCTGGTTTAAGAAATTTTATGCATTAGTCATTGTTCCACTGATTATCCACGAAGAAGTTTTATGAAAAGAAGTTTAGCAGTAATTCTTTTGATCATTTCAGAGTTTTCTACACTAATTTAGAGAAATACATTCATTCAGTAGTACATACCACACACATTCACCATTCGAACATTTTTGTCTATTCCTAACCCAGGGGTATTTTCGTAATTTGTCCTACAGGGGTATTTTGGTAAATTTCCAAATCAGGGTATCTTGGTATTTTGTAAAATGGGATTTTTGGTATTTTTGTAAAGTAAGAATATTTTATTAAAAGTCGAGGGTAATATGGTAATTTTATAATCCAAGGGGTATTTTACAAACCAGGGGTATTTGAGTAATTTTGTAAATCGGGAATATTTTGGAAAAATTTTCAAAATAGTTTTTACAATTCAAAGGGGGTAATTTGAGGATTTTTAAAACTAGGGTTTTTATAAACAGTGTAGCTAGTCCCTTTCGGGTTTTAATTATTGAATTTAGCCCGTGAATAAGTCCTCTTGGTTAGGGTGAACCGTCACTACGCACCAGGTAGGATTCGAGTGAAGAGGAGGTAAGTCACTAGGACTGCTTAAATACCAGGCTCTTCCTGAATCCAATCCTAGACATGCGCACAATGGTTGCCACACCCTAACTCGGCGACTTAGACACAGGTTTGTTTGATTAGGCTTAAAGTTTTATGTAATTCTGTGTTGGAGTAAGCTAATCCTAGGGTTCAATAGCTCCTAGTGTACTAATCTACGTTCCCTTTATACATACAAATCATATACTAATTCACACAACAGTTACCTGGTGGACTTCGGGTCGGAGACTTAGGTGCCATGCCAGAAAACCTGCTCAATTCCAAAAATTTTCACAAAAAACTTATTTGGGCTAAATTTTGAAAACGTTGTGGGCTTTACACCCAAGGCCGAAGGTTTAAAATTGGGCTCTGATACCAAATTGAAACACCCCAAACCCGGCCCACAAGTCCCGACCGGATTTGGTATGTTCCTTGAGAAAAACGGTTCAAAACTTGATGGTTACTTTGGAAAGATTGGGTGGTTTTGAAGAAAACTTGATTTGTGTTTAGTTCGAATTGAAAACGATGTTACTCTTGAAGTCCAGATTTTAATAAAACTTGTGTTTATGCTTCAGAACTATAAATTAAGAGAAATGCCAAGATTTATAGTTTACCATTAAATTGAAAATCATTTGGGTTTAGGTGTTAAACTTATAAAAGTTTATTTTTAAGAAAAAAAAATCATTTGATCTCGATTTAATAATAGTTGTATCATAATAAAATCAAGTAAAATGCATTCTTAAAACAGTTAATTGTAATGGCCTTATTACATCAAAACAAAACCCGAAATAAATCCAAAATACTTAAATATAAAGAATCAAAATAAAATAAAATAAAATGCTGAGCTGAGCATGGCCACCACTAAGTTCCTGCCGACCCGGTCCATTCACTGAGTGTCACCTGAAAAGATATCCCACAACGGTGTTAGTCAAAAAGACTCAGTGTGTAACAACCACGCAAACTCCCAGACGATTTAGGCACAAACAATTCATACATATAACAAATACAATAATGATGCAATCCCGAACCCAAACCTAATAACCAACCTCTACACATCACCCGTACCTGCCATCACACCGTGGGGATTACTAAATCGACCCTCCATCCGCTACACATCATCGAAGGCAATCGCTGCAGACGACTGGCACATCGCCCTTATAAATTGTGGCATAGCCACCAGATAATAAGTTGTGACATAAGTCACCACATTCAGATTATGTGACATGAGTCACCAGATATTGTGGTAAAAACCACCAGATCACTTCCCCTTTCCACATCACCCATATGCCCATGTACAAAACAAAACATGCAATGCCATACCATATATCTTATCTCACATTCATATCAAATTCACATATGTGCCATATTCCAAATGTTCATAACATTTATTAACATAACATTAAAGGTTACGTACCTGAATACTCTGTACCATTGCATGGTACCTTTGGCCATATTTTCTTATTATTATTAACACATGTATTAAATTAAAACCGTAAATCTATTAAGAGCTAGTGTAGGGCTACACACCTGGTACTAACGTGTTCACTGAAATCCCGAAAGTCTATCGAATCAAATCGTACTCCTCCCTTAAAAGTCAAAGTCAGAATCGGCTAGTCACTAATGCTTAATCTAGCCTTGGTCGAATGTTCATACCTTCTTACTTTGTGGATCTCAAATCCCGAAATTGCTACTTGGTTGAGGTATCTGTCGAAATCCCTATAGATACATGATAGAATCAGCCTATTTACACAAGATCCATTAAAATGGCCTATGGCCGAATATCGCCCATAGCTTACCTTAGATCTTAAAAGTCCCAAAAGATCCCTTCTTGAAATCGGCTACAATAGAAATCTCGAAACTTCCTTCATAGTTTCGGTCAAGAACATTAATGGGGTTAGATTCCATCTTTCGGCTAAAGAAAAAAAAGAAAAGAATCGATAGTTGACCCTTACCCTTATTACAGAAATCGACTGCTCCTTGTTGAACCCACAGAGGTGTTCGGCCTTAGCAATTGGGAAAGTAGAGAGGTGAGATTTACAAGGGTTCGGCAATAGTGGTATTTTGATCTAGGAATTTCGGAAATGATGAACTTTTGGGTGGGAGAGGTTCGGCCTAAGTAGAATTGGAAGAAAAGGTGAGAAGAGAAAGATGAAGAAATCGGCTATGCTTGCTTGTGTTTTCGGTTTTGACAAAATAAAAAAGAAAAGAGAAGATTTGCTAGAGAATTCGGCAGAGGCACAAAAGAGAAAAAGAATGAAGAATGGCCTCACTTCTCCCCTCTTGCCGAAAATACTACACCTAGACCCCTCCAATCGGCCAACTCTCCTTCCCCCTATCTCATCCCTTCCTTTTCTCCTATTTTCTCACCTTTTTGCACATCCAAAATAATTTAAAATAAATCAACATTTATCTTCTATCTTAGCCGAATTTTAAAAGGAATTGACCAAGTCTAATCCTCATCTAAATAAAATCCCTATGCCGTCCACTACTGCTCCAAATTGCCGCAAAATAAAAGCTCCCCTTTTTTGCTTCCCTTGTGGCTCGAACCCAAGCCCTGCACCCTGCTTGTGGCGTCACTTACTAAGGCTTTAAGTGGCGCCTCCATGCCACTTAAACAAGCTGATTTTTATGTCATATCTCACCTACAATTTCTCTTAAGGCCTATCAAGCTTGGCTCCACTTCAAAATTTAAAATCTGATATTTTCTAAGGCATTCACCTCTAAAGTTCTCAAAATTCATAAAACACATTCAAAACACACATAGGCATGCTACTTCATACAATTAAGCAAAAATGCGCAAGCCCTAAATCCCGAATGTTACATAGAGAATGTTCGCACGGTAAAGGAATTTACCGATGTATTTCTAGAAGAGCTTTCGGGTTTACCCCCAGATCGCGAGGTTGAGTTTGGGATAGATCTGTTACCGGGAACCGCACCAGTGTCTATTGCTCCATATAAGATGGCGTCGAAAGAGTTAGTAGAACTGAAAGCACAGATTCAGGAATTGTTGGACCGGGGCTTTATCCGGCCGAGTGTTTCGCCTTGGAGAGCGCCTGTGATTTTTGTTAAGAAGGAAGATGGTACGATGTGGATGTGTATAGACTACCGACAGCTGAACAAGTTGACGATCAAGAACAAGTACCTGTTGCCAAGGATAGATGATCTGTTTGATCAGCTAAAGGGTGCATCAGTCTTTTCAAAGATTGATTTAAGGTCGGGGTATCACCAGCACAAGGTGAAGGAGGCTGATATTCACAAGATAGCGTTTCGTACTCGGTATGGGCACTACGAGTTCTTGGTAATGCCGTTTGGGTTGACAAATGCGTCGGCAGCATTCATGGACATGATGAATCGGGTGTTTCAGTTGTACTTGGACCAGTTCGTAGTAGTATTTATAGACGACATTTTGGTGTACTCAAAATCGGAGGAGCATGATGAGCATCTACGTGTGGTTTTACAGATTCTGAGAGAGAGGCAACTTTTCGCAAAGTTTAGCAAATGCGAGTTTTGGTTAAAGGAGGTAACTTTCTTGGGTCATGTGGTGTCAGCTGAGGGGATTAGAGTAAATCCTCGGAAGATTGAGGCGGTGTTGGATTGGAAACCACCTAAGTCGGTGGCAGAAATTCGGAGTTTCCTGGGCTTGGCAGGATATTACAGAAGATTTGTAGAAGGGTTTTCCTTGATTGCAGCGCCATTGACCAAGTTGCTGAGGAAAGGAGTTCCATTTGTATGGTCAGACAAGCAGCAGGAAAGTTTTGATAAGTTAAAGAGGATTCTGACAAAAGCTCCGGTTTTGATTCAGCTTGAGGCAGGGAAGGAGTTCACGGTTTACTGTGATGCGTCGCATACTGGTCTTGGATGTGTGCTAATGTAAGAGGGTAAGGTAGTGGCGTATGGTCTCGGCAGTTGAGACCTCACGAAGTGAATTACCCGACGCATGATCTAGAGTTGGCTGCAGTAGTTTTCGCCATGAAAATTTGGAGACATTACTTGTATGGGGAGAAGTCTATCGTCTACACGGACCATAAGAGTTTGAAGTATCTGTTGACATAGAAAGAGTTGAATTTGAGGTAGCGAAGGTGGATCGAGTTGTTAAAGGACTACGACTGCTCGATTGAATATCATCCGGGTAAGGCTAACGTAGTGGCTGACGCATTGAGTCGCAAGGTGGTAGCAGACTTAAGAGCGATGTTTGCTCACTTGAGTTTGTATGATGACGGAAGGTTGCTAGCAGAGTTGCAAGTGAAGCCGTCATGGGTTAGTCAGGTTAAGGAGAAGCAGTTTGTGGATGAAGACTTAAGTGCTCGGTGTTTACAAGTGCAGAATGGTGGATTGGAGGGTTATAGCTTGAGTGGTGATGGAGCATTATGTTTCTAAGGGAAAGTTTGTATACCGAAAGACGTTGAGTTAAGGCAAAAGATTCTCCAGGAGGCACATAGCAGTCCATATGCTATGCATCTTGGGGGTAGCAAGATGTATCAAGACTTGAGGGAACAGTTTTGGTGGCCGGGGCTGAAGCGTGAGGTAATGGAATTTGTGGGTAAGTGTCTGACGTGTCAGCAAGTCAAAGCTGAACATCAGGTACCTTCAGGTCTGTTGCAGCCGATCAAGATTCCGCAGTGGAAATGGGAAAGGATTACGATGGATTTCGTCACTAGGTTACCTCTTACGCCTAGCAAGAAGGATTCAGTTTGGGTGATTGTGGATCGTTTGACTAAGTCGGCTCATTTTATACTGGTTAGAGTGGATTATTCGCTTCAAAGGTTGGCTAAGTTGTACGTGGCGAAAATAGTGAGACTGCATGGAGTACCAGTATCGATTATTTCGGATAGGGATCCCAGATTCACGCCAAGGTTTTGGAAAGCGTTGCATCAGGCTTTGGGTACAAGACTGGATTTCAGCACAGCATTTCATCCGCAATCAAACGGGCAGTCGGAAAGGGTAATCAAGGTTTTAGAGGATATGCTGAGGGGTTGTGTTTTGGATTTCAGGGGTAGTTGGGAAGAATTTCTACCGTTGGCAGAGTTCGCGTACAACAATAGCTATCAGGCAAGTATCCAGATGGCATCGTATGAAGCACTGTATGGACGGAAGTGTCGCACTCCTACGTGTTGGATAGAGTTGGGTGAGCGTCAGTTGTTGGGTCCAGAGTTAGTGACTGAAACAGAAGATAAGGTTAAGCTGATTCGAGCTCGTCTGAAAGAGGCTTCAGACAGGCAAAAATCTTATGCCGATATCAAGCGAAGGGATATAGAGTTTGGAGTGGGTGACAAGGTCTTTCTTAAGGTATCGCCATGGAAGAAGGTGCTGAGGTTTGGTCGGAAGGGCAAGCTGAACCCTAGGTTCATTGGGCCGTATAAAGTACTGAAACGTGTGGGACCAGTAGCTTATCAGCTCAAGTTGCCAGCAGAATTGAGTCAGATTCACGATGTGTTTCATGTTTCAATGCTTAGGCGCTATCAATCAGATCTATCGCATGTTGTGCCAGTGGAGGAGATTGAGGTGAGTCTGGATTTGTCCTTCGAAGAAGAACCAGTGCAGATTCTGGATCGGGACGTCAAGGTCTTGCATAGGAAGTTGGTTCATTTGGTGAAGGTTCTTTGGCAGAATTAGGGAACCGAGGAGGCCACGTGGGAACCAGAGGATGTGATGCGGCAGCAATACCCTCAACTCTTTTGACCAGGTAATTCCGGGGCCGAAATTATTTTTACGGGGGTAGAACTGTAACATCCTTAAATCAGGGTCTCTGTATTTTTGTGTGTTTGCATGTGTATTGTATGGTAGGTGCGTTAGTTTGGACTACTTTAGGGTCTAGGCTCGAGTTCTGGATAGGCCAGAGCCATAGTAGAAATTTTTGTTTTGAGTGCTTGGAAGGGGAGCTGATAGAGCTAGGGGTTAAGTATATTTGGTGGCAGGTTTTGTCGCAAGAGGAGCCTTGGTGGAGTGGCAAAGGACGCCACTTAAGGCTTGGAGAAGTGACGCCACAAGGGGGAGCAAGGGAGCCTGGGTTCGAGCTGCAAAAATCCCTTTCTGCTTATTGTTTTTGACGCCAAAGCTAGGGAGGTGGTGTGCTCAGGATGGACTCTCTTGGATATGTGTTGAAGGAGTCAACACATTTGAATTGTGTGGTGGAGAGAAATTTGTGGAGTTCAAACTTGTTTGAATGGTTGGCCAGGAGAAAAACAAGGAGAAGATGAGGGGATTGAGTTGGGAAGGTGTGTTACCCGAATTTGAGTGGTGTGGGTGTCTGTATTTGGTTTTGGAGAGTGGTAGGGGGGGTGTGCCGAATTTGGGGTTCTCTTTAGGTAGTATTTTCGGCTAGCTTAGAGGGCATTCATTGGTTTCCTTTCTTTTGTCAAAACTGAAACCTCTCCTACATCTCTTCTCTCTTTTTCTTTTTACCTTTTCGGCATCTGTTGGTATTTGACCGAACCAACCTTGTTCTTTTCATCTTTTGCGTTTCACCTTCATGCCATTTCCTTGAAAAGCCGAATATTCCTTCTTTTCTTTTCATTTCAAACTTTGCGCAAAGAGCCGAATATCTCTTGTCAATATTTTCTTTTCTCTTTAGGCATTTTCTCTTAACCTTCTCTGGTGCCAAAATCTATCTTTTCTTCGGTTCTCAAAGTCGAACTTCAACCCATAGTCGGGTGAGATTCTGTTGTTTCTTCTTCTTTTCTTTGCTCTTATGGCCAAATCTTCTCAGTGCTCTTACATCCCTATTTCTTTCTCTGATTTCGTTTGCTGAGGTAGTGAAAGCCGAAATCTCTGGCACTCAAACCCTTTTGTTGGACTGTTGTTGCAGTGGATCTGTAACGTGGGATTGCCATTGTCTCCAATCGGATTTGTTAGGGCTGTGGTAAGTGTCTCTGCTATTCAATGTTTCCTATTGTGTTTAAGTGCCGAAGGCAGTGGCTAATCCTGTAGATCTTGGCCGATTGGAGGGTGTTAAGGAGGCTTGGCGTTAGTCGACTGGGCATTCAGGTGGTGCTTTGATTTAAGTCATTAATCTTCGGGAATTGATCAATCTAGGTAAGGGATTTATTCATTCGGGGTTGATATTCTTAGTCATAGCTACTTTCTGTGTTAACCTGATTTAGTGATAAGGTGTTATGGATCCTGTTACCAGCCGAACATTAGGAGGGGTCAAATCTGAGACCCCAGCCCCTAAGTTCAAAAGGAGAGCAGTGTCTGCGGTTCGTGACTGGCCACATGGGTGTGGACCAGCATCTGAGCAGGAGAGTAGGCAGATCGTGGTGGTGTCGATTGACGACAGCATCAGCGTAGATAGTGTCGTATTGCGGGTAATCAGGTGTGTAACTCTTACACACTTTGTAGGTTAATATGATTTTGTTATGTAATTTGTTAAATGCCGGAATGTGGCATAAAACAATGTTTTACGATGTACTACCCTCATGGGTATAAGCGAGGACTCCGGGTAAGTCCCTTCTGATTTGATTGATGTTAAATGCCTTGGTTAAAAGCTGTATATGCCATGATATGTGACTATTGTATGCTAAGCTTGACATTCATGCCATGAAAAGTATGTTCATTGATGTGGGTATGATGAGAGGAGGGGGGAAAGATGATTTAGACTGTCACCAGTGGTTTTGACCACATAGTGGGTTGGCCCCACTTTACATATATTATTGTGACTAAGTCTCAGTGGTTTTGACCACCAGTGGTTTGGTACCACATATTGCTATTTTGTGACTCGTCCCAGTGGTTTGGTACCATAGTGGGTTGGCCCCATAGAAATTATTATACGGGATTGTCATCAGTGGTTTTGACCACATTATGGGTTGGCCCCATAGATATCATTGTGACTACGGTCACCAGTAGCTTTGACCACACCGATATTATTTGTGACTACGGTCACCAGTGGTTTTGACCACCAATGGTTTTGACCACACGGGTAGAAAAGGAGTATGGATGGTTAGGTTCGGGTTGCATGACTTGCATGTTGGCTTATGAAATTGTGTAAGAGCATTGATATTCTCGGGTTGGGGACTTATACACTGAGTCTCGGTGACTCACCCCTTCCTTTACATGTTTCAGGTGACTCGTAGATCGCGGATGTGAGGCCGGGACAGACTCGAGGTGGCCATGCTCATTGCTTTGGGTTTTGATTTAAATTATAATCTGGATTTTGCTTTACTCTTAATTTGGTTTTCGAGTTGTAATAAGGCCATTAACTTTCACTTTGAAGTTTATCTATCTGCTTAAATTATCACGGAAATGTTTGCATAAGTTAAACAGAACGACATGCCTAAATAACCTTTAAAATGGAAGTTTTCTAAAATTCACAACTTATCGGGTTTTCTAAAACTTTACCATCGGGTAACGACAAACAAGTAGCATCAATAGGTTAACTCAGTTTTCTTAAAAACTGCAAATGGTTTTGACAACTGGGCTAAAACTGTTTCAGATTTTCAATAAAAACCAATGGCTTTCTTAAAATAAGAAACTACACACAACTTTTCCAAACCATGTTTTTACTAAATCAAACAACTCGTTCTAAATAATGACTCATTCTTTCAAAATTAAATCTACAAACTGTTTTCTTAGAAATCGTTTCCTCCTGTGACATACCAGATTCGGTCATGGTGTGTTGACCGGGTTTGGGGTGTTACATAATTGGCAAGGAGCATCCGTTAATTCTAGTCAGCGATTTTAGAATAATAAGCCAGGTCACTATCAACCAAGGTTGGTAGTGTTTGATGGTTTGGGGATTTGAAGTTGTGAATCTTATCGATCGGAAGGCTAACTATGTGCCTTATTGAAATGTAGGTTTTGGGCTCGTGAGCGGCTCATTTGATTTCATTAACAGGTGTGCAACTTTGTGCTCTATTGATGATCGGCTGAAAAGCCAAAAGTGTGTATTCCACACTGATTGGTCTGTAGATCAGCAAAAGCTGAAAAATCGGAGGATTGGGCTTTTGGGCCACATGAGTGTGCGAACGCCCATGTGATCAATCGAGCTCACGAAACGTGGGCGTACGACGAGGAAGGCCGCCATGAGCGATCTCGTGGGCTTGGGCCATATGGGCCCAATGGGCCCGTGGGCCCGCATGGGTAAACTTCACTGTTAAGTAGGACGTAGATAAACTTGTCATGTCGCGCACATGACTTAGGTAGTTCTGGGCCTCGTTGGGCCGAAATGGGCTAAGTGGGCCTAGTGGGCCTTTGGGCCCATAAGGATAAAATGTATGTGATGTGGTATGTATTGCTTGAACTGTGCTGTTTGTATAGTAGAGGCTATTTCTGGGCTAATTGGGCCACACAGAAGTGTGTGGGCCCACTTGGGCCTAATAATGGGCCTTGGGCCTAAATACACTATTTTGTCCATATAGGTTATCCGAGTCGTTAGTGACGACTGTAGGCCTTTGGAAAGGTCATAAACTGTACCGAGACCCCTAAGAAGCAAAATGACTGAAATACCCTTAATTTGTGAAATTATCGAAATATCCTCGATTTGCAAAATTATCGAAATACCCCCGGTTTACAAAATTACTGAAATACCCCAGTTTGCAAAATTACTGAAATATCCTCGATTTGCAAAATTATCGAAATACCCCTGACTTGCAAAATTACCAGAATACCCTCGATTTGCAAAATTACTGAAATACCCCTGATTTGTGAAATTATGGAAATATCCTCGACTTGTGAAATTATTGAAATACCCCCGATTTATGAAATTACTGAAATACCCTTGTAGGGTAAAATTATCGAAATACCCTTATAGGGTAAAATGACTATTTTGCCCTTGCGGGTAATTGACTGATTAGGACTATGAATGATTTAACTGTGAATGTATGACTGTGTTTTAACTTATTTTACTATGGTCGTTTGACTGATATGCTATTAATATGTGTGTAAATGATTGTTACCGAGCATGGCCATTTTGCATACATATGTAATGATTGAGCATGACATACACGACATATTGCATGGGGTTGGGACATTGATACAGAGGAAGTTCTGATAGGGTCGCACGGGTCGCATGAGACGACTATGGACCGACGGACGGCTTAAAGCCGCGTAATCTGATTATGGCTCTGTGCCAACCTAAATATGGCTCTGTGCCATCTTGATTATGGCTTTGTGCCAATCGTATTTACCCGTGGCTATGTGCCTAACATATGTATCGATGGCTCTGTGTCGATCATATTTACCCAAGGATTTGTGCTGATTATATTGCTGTCGTTAATGGCTATCTGCCAAACATAATACCGTTACTGATGGCTTAGAGCCGTATATATATACTAGCAGCTTTGCTGCGATTTTTGTTAGGGCCGCAATCGGTGCTAACGTTGGTGTGCTGGTTGGGTGGGTTGATTTTATCCCCACGTAAGTGTAGGGTTGGTACGGGTGGTGTGTTGGCTGGATCGGGATGGGATGCATCCTCATACTATTGCATATCTATTTATGAGATCTGTCACTCTACTGGGCTTAGGCCACTTGTTCTGTTATTGGTTTGGGCTAGGCCCAATTGTTTCTATTATGGGCTGTGACCCAAATGATATTGTAGTGGGCTTTGGCCTACGCATGCTCTGATCTGTACTGTACTGTTACTATTAAAGGGCTTTGGCCCAAACTGTTTAGGTTTTTGTTTCTGTATACTGACTGTTACTCTAGTAAGGGGATTACACACTGAGTTTTCGTAAACTCCCCCGTTTTTAACTGTGCAGGTAATCCCCAGCCTTAGACGGATCGGTGCTGTAAGGGACTCGGAAAAGGCCACACACTGCTTATGTTTTCCATTTTGATTACTTACATTCAAGTATTTTGATTTGGGTTGTAATAAGGCCTCTTTAAGTTTTTGGATTTTAACTTTGGGTCTTTCTTTACTTTGAATTATATCTGTTTAGAAGTAAATCACGGTTATCCGAAATGTTAACTGTTTTTAAAACAACACTACATTTTCACAACATTTTCGAAATGGTTTCGTGACTTAATCTTTTTCGTAAATCAATTACTGATCGTGTGTCTGTCGAGTTTTAAAATTTATAAAGAGAATGATCAAACCTGGAAACTAACTCTGACAACAATTGAAGGCAAGTGTACCTATCGAACAGTAGTATAGCTTAGACAGGACCGGATTATCGAACCCAAAGGAACTAAAAGTACTAATACTAACCTTCTTTTTATTATTTAGCCTAAAATAAGTGAAGTTGCTTTAATATAATCTGAACTAATTACTAAGCCAAAGACACAAAGACAAAAAAGATGAATTGGGAAATTAACTTTAGGGAAATCTCAGTTGATTAAGACGATACCCTCAGAAAGAATCCACCTAGACTTCACTTGTTATTCAATCCTGAACCATACGATTTATTTACTTAGTTTGATCCGTAAGACTCCCTAACGTATATTAAACCGTCTCTCGAGGCGAATAACGTCTAACCCTAGGTTAATTAACGGAAATCTCTTTCTCAAATAATAACCCCCTAGAATAGCAGTAAATCGATCTATGGATTCCCATATTAGGTTTCACCCTAATCCGGCAAAATCTCGTCACCCTATCTCTAGGAATGCGATCAACTCCGCTTAATTATGCTAGATCTACTCTTAAGTAGGGTCTATTCCTCCTTCACCTAAGCACATCAAATTTGGATTAAGCTTGCATAATTAATAACTAACTAAGTATTTATCATATAATTCAAAAAATAATAACAAGATTCATCTAGGTTTCATCCCCTTCAGGTATTTGAAGGTTTTAGTTCACAACAAATAAAGAAAACATCTCAAGAGAAAAGATAAAACAAAACATAAGAAATCCTTAAGACTCCCTGAAGGAATTGAAGGAGAAATCCGCTGCCTTGAGTAGAATTCCGGCTTCTTGGGATGGATCAACTAGCTATCTTCGAGTGATTCCCACAAATCTGACCTTCTCGGCTTGGCTCATTGGCCTAGCTAACCGCCCCCTTAAAGGATGAACTTAAGGGATATATATAGGCTCTTGGAATGTGTTTCTTTGCCCCCAAGTATCCAAATCCGAATGGAATTGTTCATTGTGACGACAGGGACACGGCCATGTCACACGCCCGTGTGACAAGTCTTCAAGTCGTGTTCGGACTTCTTTAATGAGGCACGACCATGTGAGTCGGGGGTCAGGCCGTGTTCTAGATGATCACCAGGTACGGCCGTGTGAGCTTAAGTCCAGGCTGTGTTTATTTCCACCTTGGTCCAATTTACTCCATTTTGGGCTCGTTTTATGTTCTTTTCATCCTCGGGTGCTTTCCTGGGTATAAGACATGAAAAGAAAGGATTAAGAGCACCTTTTTATATAAATCGAGGCTTAAATTATCCAAAAGCATACTAAATGTGGGATTAAAATATGTTACTATTATGGTTTATCAAATACCCCCACACTTAAGCTTTTGCTTGTCCTCAAGCAAAATTCTCAACTTACAATTAAAACGAACTTTCCATGATTCATAATTCCTATTAACAATGTCTCATCATAATTCATAGATAATTTATACATGGATGATCTAACTCGAAGAGTCCTAAAGATTCAAACAATCAAAGTCTTACATTTGTAGCACAAAAACGTAGGTGTATCCCCTTATCTAAATAATTACCTTTGATTCAAAATCGACAAGGATTGACATCCTCACTAAAGATTCACTTAAATCACTCGAGGTGTTTAAGGTTCAAAATTAAGCTCTCAGAAGTCAAACCTGAAAAGTTAATCCCATAGTCCTATAGGCTTGCCTGAAAATCAAGTCTCCACCACTGTAAAATGAGATGATATACAAATCAAAAGATCTTTAACAGGGTTGTAACGGGGCTAGGGTTAAAGGTGTGGATAAAGGCTGAATTAGAAGGTTAAAATCGAGACTGACCTGACAAATTGCCTAACTAACAAAAATTGAACTAATCCTAAATAATTACATCAATTAATAATACGAGCTTTTCCTCAAGATGTGGAATTTTAACATGTAAGCTCATTTAATTATGGAACTAATAATGAATATACTTTTTTTAAGAACAAACTAAGTAATAAATGATAAATTGAACTAATAATATAATCAGGTAACTAATCAAATCAAATCTCGATGTAAGGGTAGTCAAAAGGAATAGTGATAACAAATACAAAGGGGTTTTGGATTAATAGTAGCTGGTAAGACAATAAAAAGGGTCGTTAGGATCAAAGGGGTTCACTAGGGGTTAGTTGTGAAGGTAGGCTATTTAGTGGAGTGAGTGGGTTAAAACCTAGGTGCCTTTATCATCTCAGTTTATCAAATCATAGGTGTGGTCTCAACATGTATAATTGAGGCAAGTTCTAGAATATCAGTTCATAGTTGACACACTGATAATCAATAAAGTGAGCATGAAAAAATTATGGGTGTTTTGACATCAACCTTGTAAATTTCAAACTTCAAGATAATATTCAGATTCAGCTCAACAACCTAGCAAAGATTTTAATTCTGAAAAATAGACTTATCATGCTTGATTCTCTAATATTCTTCTAATTTAATCATCAATGCACAATTAACTATGACTTAATTCAAAACATATTAATAAAAATCATAAATCATTAGAAATTTCTTCCTAATTAGTAATATGAAAAATTTTCTTAAAGACAAGACTAAATTCAAGGACTTGAGAATAATGCAGAAAGTTAGGCCCTTTTTTTAAATAAGTATTCACCCCCCACACTTAAGATGTACATTGCCCTCAATGTACAAAGATAGATATAAAACTTAAGAGATAAATCAAAAGAGAACGGGAAAGAATACTCCCTGAATTTTGGATGTTGTCCTGGAGGATGGTAGAGGTCGTGGTGTGTATGTTTGGAGGGGTCGATCTGGATGACGATCCTGTGCTAGATGAAGAAATTGGGGAGCTCGTGAAGGATTAGCCAGGGTTTATTAAGACATAATTAAAATAAAATAAATATGTAATTAAAGAAAAGCAAGCTAAAGTGAAGGAGACTAAGAAGGAAAATAAAAATAAAAGAAAAGAAGAATGGATCGAAGAGTCCTTATTGTAGGATGGTTCGCGAGGTGAGTGTGACTCTACGTCTACGGAGGTGCTGACAGTGGCGAAAGTGGCGTGATTCCCAAATAGCCTGGCGAACCAGACACTAAGAAACTAAAATAAATTAAACTAAATAGAGTAGAAGAGAAACAAAGATAAGGAAATTGAAGCAAAAGAGAAAAGATAAATAGAAACTAAATGGTCTCAAAGACCCTTGGCTTGGTGTTTGGATGAAGCGGCCGGCATGAACTTATGTGTAGGGTCTCCTTTGTGGAGACTATGCTTGCCTTCTTACACTTCTTCGGCATGATTCTAGTGTAGCTCAAGAGCCTGGACACTTTTTCTAAGGAAAGAAGAGAAATTTTGAAAGAAAAAGAAGGAAGAAAGAAGATGGGGAGAAGGGGAAGGGCTGTGGGGTTTAAATAGGAGCTCAAATCTGGCACGTTCCCACGCTCGTGGTCTGAGGGCTTGTTAAATCACACGGCTGCCTCGCACGGCTGTGTGTCCATGCGTGTTGTTTCACCATGCCCGTGTTTCACCCAGTCACGATCGTGTCTGAGAAGTCAGTATGTTGACACGGTCATGGGGCACAGCCGTGCCACTTTGTCGGTGCCCGTGGGGTAGTGGTTGGATCCGTGACGTCAAAATTAGTTGGGATTTGATTCGCACGGCCTCTGCTATGTCAGTACGGGGTTTCTTGGGGTCCACACAGCCACGACCACGGCCGTGTGCAAGACTGTGTGGTCTGGAATTCTGCACTTTTTGTTAGTTTAAAACTAGATGTTCAGGAAAGGAAAGAGAAAAGAAAAGAAACTGAAAATAAATTTGAAGGTAAATAGTGTTAGTGCTCGGGTTGCCTCCCGAGAAGCACTCGTTTATAGTCTTAAGCTAGACTTTTCTCGTAGTTTAAAAAAATATCAAGGAGGTTTAAAGGTTTGAATATCTTCTCTCATGCTTACAGTTCTATTTTCTTGACAAAGTTCAAGTCAAGAAGTGTTTACCTGAAAGGTGTCGAATGTTGGATTGCTTACCTCGACTATTCCGTGTGGGAAGATATTGTGTACCTTAAGAGGAATTTCTTTGTTTACTTTCAGGTCTGATGTGATGATGCGAGGATCAGCTTTGTCTATCAGTACCTGGTCTCTTATTTTGAGGTGATTCGATGTTCCTATGAGCTCTTCTGAGGGCTCATTAGGTTTTACTTCAGTCGGTTCCTGTTCCTCTTTGATTTGTGTTTCTTGCTCTTTTAGTTTGTCGACCCTTAGGCTTTGTTCCTTATGTAATTATGTTTTGTCGGCTTGGGGTCTATGATTTGGCTCAGGGTTGTATCCTTGTGGTGTTTCCTGCGATGAGGGTTGCACAAACTGATTATCAAATGAATTGTCTTTCTTACCTTCATCGATTGTTGTCCTGGCCGAGTCAAGAGCTTGAAGACTGATTGATTCGTTACCTACACAAAGTATGAGTTCTCCTGTGGCAACATCAATTTTAGTTTTAGCAGTTGCTAGGAAAGGTCTTCCTAAAATTAAGGGAATTGAATTATCCTCATACATGTCTAAGACAACAAAATCAACTGGGAAAACGAATTTATCGATTTTGACAAGAACATCTTCGATAATGCCCCTAGGAATTCTAATAGTTTTATCAACTAATTGAATACTCATCCTAGTTTCTTTGGGCTTCCCTAGACCTAGTCGTTTAAACAATGTGTAAGGCATGACATTTATACTTTCCCCTAAATCAGCTAACGCATTATCAACATTTAAACTACCAATTAAACATGGAAGAGTAAAATTCCCTGGATCTTTTTGCTTCCGCGGTATCTATTCTGTAACATTGTTGAGCATACTGCGTTTAATTCCACATGTGGCTCTTCGTCTAATTTGCGTTTGTTCGTCAGGAGCTGTTTTAAAAATTTTCTCGAGTCTGGCATCTAAAAAAGAGCTTCAAGAAGAGGTAAGTTAATATGTAATTTCTTTAAAAGTTTAAGAAACTTACCGAACTATTCCTCTGTATCATCTCTTTTTATGGCTTCGGGGTAAGGTATGCGAGGTTGGTATTCCTTGATTAACGATTTTGGCTTTTCTTGTGTTACCTCTATTTTACCTTCGTCCACCTCATTTGGTTTGTCTACCACTTTACTATCATGAGCTGTGAAGGCTTGAATTTGCTCCTTTGTATTAATCTTTGTGTTACTTGGTAGATGTCCTTGCGGTCGTTCGGACATTAACTTTACAAGTTGTCCGACTGCCTTAGTGACTTCCCCTACTGACTTAGTAAGTTCCCCGATTCGGTTCTTGGTCTCGTCAACCGATGTTTGTTGATTTTTGAGTGTTTTCTCTGTATCTTGGAGATGGTTTTCTATGCTTGCCATGAACTTCGTCAGCATCTCTTCGAGGTTTGGCTTTTTCTCTTGCAGATATGGCTGATTTTGGAAACTTTGAGGAGGTTGCTGCCTTTGATTTCCTTGACCTCCCTATGAAAACTTTGGGTGGTTCCTCCAACCTGGGTTGTAAGTATTACCATAAGGATTATTATTGGATCTGAAATTATTACCTATATAGTTCATCTACTCGCTCTCTGCGCCTGGTTGGTAGGGTGGGTACTCAGGATTCGCGACAGTTCCACTCGCGTCATACTGCATTACTGGGTGTGCCTGCAAAGAACACAAACTATCAAGCTTTTTATTCATCATCTCTACCTGTGTTGATAGCATGGTTACTGCATCGATGTTGTAAACTCTGGCTGATTTTGTCGGTTTAGTCCTTGTAACTTGTCACTGATAATTATTCAGTGACATTTCTTCAATGAACTTGTAGGCTGCTTCAGGAGTTCTGTTGTTTAGGGTTCCACCGGCGGCTGAATCAATTAGTTGTCTGGTTGAGGGGTTTACACCATTATAGAATGTTTGGACTTGTAGCCACAAGGGTAAACCATGGTGTGGAAACCTTCTTAAGAGATCCTTGTATCTCTCTCATGCGTCGTATAATGTCTCTAAATCCATCTGCACAAAAGAAGAGATATCATTTCATAATTTGGCTATTTTGGCCGGTGGGAAATATTTCAATAAAAACTTTTCAGTCATTTGCCCCCATGTGGTGATTGACCCTCGTGGTAACGAGCTCAACCACTGTTTGGCTTTATTCCTTAATGAAAAGGGAAATAACCGAAGACGTATGGCATCATCAGAAATGCCATTTATTTTGAAGGTATCACAGAACTCTAAGAAATTAGCTATATGAGTGTTTGGGTCTTCGTCCTGCAAACCATCAAATTGAACAAATAATTGAATCATTTGTATTATGTTAGGCTTTAATTCAAAATTATTAGCAGCTATAGCAGGCCTAACAATACTCGATTCTGCTCCTGTTAAATGTGGTTTAGCATAATCAAACATTGTACGTGGAGCATTATTTTCTTCCACATCATGTGGTTGTGGACTATTCTCGTCCATCCCTTCAGTAGGATTGGATTTGTCTTCTTAACTTTCTTCTGTGTAATTTAGGGCTCGCCTGATTTCTCTGCGATTTCTTCGAGCGGTGGCTTCAATATCACTGTCGTATACTAGAGGTCCTCTCGGGTTCCTTCTAGTCATAAACTAGAGGTACCTGCGAAAAAAAAAGAAAGAAAATTTAGCAAAACCTAGATTACTCTAAAAAATAAAAGTAAATTGTAAAAATTAAAAATAATGGCTAAAGTATTAAAAATAAAGTTTTCTTAATATTTTAGTTCCCCGGCAACGGCGCCAAAAACTTGATCGTGTATCTGTCGAGTTTTAAAATTTATAAAGAGAATGATCAAACCTGGAGACTAACTCTGACAACGATTGAAGGCAAGTGTACCTATCGAACAGTAGTATAGCTTAGGCAAGACCGGATTATCGAACCCAAAGGAACTAAAAGTACTAATACTAACCTTCTTTTTATTATTTAGCCTAAAATAAGTGAAGTTACTTTAATATATTCTGAACTAATTACTAAGCCAAAGACACAAAGACAAAAATGATGAATTGGGAAAATAACTTTAGGAAAAACTCAGTTGATTAAGACGATACCCTCAGAAAGAATCCACCTAGACTTCACTTGTTATTCAATCCTGAACCATACGATTTATTTACTTAGTTTGATCCGTAAGACTCCCTAACGTATATTAAACCCTCTCTCGAGGCGAATAACGTCTAACCCTAGGTTAATTAACGGAAATCTCTTTCTCGAATAATAACCCCCTAGAATAGCAGTAAATCGATCTATGGATTCCCATATTAGGTTTCACCCTAATCCGGCAAAATCTCGTCACCCTATCTCTAGGCATGCGATGAACTTCGCTTAATTATGCTAGATCTACTCTTAAGAAGGGTCTATTCCTCCTCCACCTAAGCACATCAAATTTGGATTAAGCTTGCATAATTAAGAACAAACTAAGTATTTATCATATAATTCAAAAAATAATAACAAGATTCATCTAGGTTTCATCCCCTTCAGGTATCTGAAGGTTTTAGTTCACAACAAATAAAGAAAACATCTCAAGAGAAAAGATAAAACAAAACATAAGAAATCCCTAAAACTCCCTGAAGGAATTGAAGGAGAAATCCGCTGCCTTGAGTAGAATTTCGACTTCTTGGGATGGATCAGCCGGCTATCTTCGAGTGATTCCCACAAATCTGACCTTCTCGGCTTGGCTCCTTGGCCTAGCTAACCGCCCCCTTAAAGGATGAACTTAGGGGATATATATAGGCTCTTGGAATGTGTTTCTTTGCCCCCAAGTATCCAAATCCGAATGGAATTGTTAATTATGACGACAGGGACACGGCCATGTCACACGCCCGTGTGAAAGTCTTCAAGCTGTGTTCGGACTTTTTTAACGAGGCACGGCCGTGTGAGTCGGGGGTCAGGCCGTGTTCTAGATGATCACAAGGCACGGCCGTGTGAGCTTAAGTCTAGGCCGTGTCAATTTCCACCTTGGCCCAATTTACTCCGTTTTGGGCCCGTTTTATGTTCTTTTCATCCTCGGGTGCTTTCCTGGGTATAAGACATGAAAAGAAAGGATTAAGAGCACCTTTTTATATAAATCGAGGCTTAAATTATCCAAAAGCATACTAAATGTGGGATTAAAATATGTTACTATTATGGTTTATCAATTACTTTAAAAAATTAGCTTCCGCAACTGAAATGATGTTTTGGGTATAAAACTAATAAATTTTCAGTGTACCACATTTTAAAAATAAACTAATGTAACTAGGATTTTACTTAAGCCTTTAAACAAGAAGGGTTTTCAACGAAAACATGGTTTTCGAAAAACACTTCAATGTGACATTTCTTATTTTGTAATTTTTTCAATTTTATTGATGATTTACACCTCTTATTTTATTATGTGAGAAATAAATTCCTACAATATCTTAAAACTAAAATCTTAAAATATCCTAAAAAGTAAAAACAAGATGCCCTCTTTTTATCTATTTGCAGTCCCCTTTGAATACAATTGCCTTGTTCCTTCCTTGACATCAGAGTCCATGGCTTGATTATAAAGTCTAGAAATTCAAGCACAAAATAAAATAGGCTATGAAATATATTTTTTTTAAATGCCTATCTGATTGAGTCATCCCCTATTTTTTTAGTATCTCCAGTAAGTTTGTTGCTGCAACTGTATGTGTTGTGACATAGCCATCATATCAAACTGTTCACTTCTTGAAATGGTACTAGATGAAGGGACTCTCGGTGTTTGACTTAGAAAATATGTTAAGGGTGGTTTCAGTTTTAGGCAAGTGGTTGAGTAGCCGATGGTGAGGTTTAGAGTTGAAGGGGGTGGTGTTTTTAAGGATAGTTTAGGTGCAGTAGTTGGTGACTTCGAATGATGGTGTTCAGGGTGGTGATTTAGAGAGTTAAGGACTGGGACATTAAGGGGTTAAGTGAGATGCACTATTGGGCTACTTGGGAGTTACTGTGGAGCAAGGTAAAGGCTACGGGTTCGTGCGAAAAGGGTTAAATATTTCCCTTCCTAGTAGTGTTTTAAGCCCAATGACAGCTCCTTTTTGGATCCTAAGCTCCTGTACTAAAAGTAAAAAAAAAACTCTAAAAAATTAGTGCTTGGGGTTAAAAGTTGACCCTTTATTTAACAAAATAAATACTTAAATTCTCCGGGCTACTTAGAAAAATATATTTTGAAAAATTACAATAAATTAAACTCCCAGGAAAGACTGGATGGGTCATAGGTGGTCCTGCTTAAGTCCCAATCTCTTAGACAGAATTTTAATCAATGTAATGACCTAAAGAAAATTTTATCTAAGTCTACCATTTTAATCAAGTTAGAAAAAAAAACTAAAAATATAAAATAATGATAGAGAAAGTGAAGAGAACTCCCTCCATTTTATTGAGGATCGTCATTGACCATGTAACACCCCTAACCCGTATCCGTCGCCGAATTAGGGTTACGAGTCATTACTGAACATAACACAGCTCGGCACAGTCATATAGATCATTTAAACCATGCTTCTTGTTCCAAACATATACTAGTCATTCATTTAATCAACTTAGCAATCCAATTCACATGTACCAAAATTAAACTACTTATATTTAATAATCCTAACGTTCAATACATACAAATATTACAAGCATGATTTTCCAAATTCCTAGTTAATAAATAATCATTTTTCATTTCTTATACTAATTATATAAATTACAACATTGATACATACGACAAGAGCAACCCTTACTGTAACACCCCAAACCCGGTCAACATACCACGACCGAATCCGGTATGTTACGGAGTGAAAACATTTTGAAAGCACCAGTTTATCGAATAAATTTGTAAGGAAAATTTTTTTATCACTTTAGGGCTTTTGAAAACTAAGTAATAAGTGATTTTGAGATTGTTTTATAGTTGTCTTAATACTTGGGAAAACTCATGTTTGAAAGTCCATTTGTTATTACCAATTTTAGAAATCATTTGATACCTATTAAAAACTGAGTGCGATGAATACAATCAAGTTTAAAACCATTTGCCTTTGAAGTTGTTTGAAAATTAGAGTTGTAAAAAAAAACATCCAAGTTACCTTTATTATTTTGTGAACTTTGTTACCCGATGGTAACGTTGAAAACCCGAAAGAGATATAATTTTTAAAACGTCGCTTTTACCGGTTATTTAAACAAATCGATATATCCCACATATGTATAATATAATCAAAATAGAAGCAAATTATAAAACCCAAAATAATACTTAGCGACCTTATTACAAAAACCCAAAACCAAATTTAAAGAAAATTAAATAAAACCGAAAGTGTAGTTTAAAGTTGAAACCCAAAATGTAGATGCATGGCCACCTCGAGTCCTCCCCGGCTCCATATCCGCGATCTATGCCTCATCTGCAAAATATAAGGGAAGGGGTGAGTCACCGTGACTCAGTGTATAAATCCCCAACCCGACAGTTCAAGCACTTACACAGATCATCAGCAAAACATGCAAATTATGCAACCCCATAACCTAACCATCCGATCTCGTTTATCTATCCCGTGTGGTCAAAACCACTGGTGGTCAAAACCACTGGTGAGCGTAGTTACAATATATATCGGTGTGGTCAAAACCACTGGTGACCGTAATCACAAATCAAGTGATGGGGCCAACCCATCTTGTGGTCAAAACCACTGATGACAATCCTGTAATAATCATGTGGGGCCAACCCACTGTGGTACCAAACCACTGGGACAAGTCACAATATCCATATGTGGTCAAAACCACTAGTGACCGTAGTCACAAATATCATAAGTGTGGTCAAAACCACTGGTGGTCAAAACCACTGGTGACAGTCTAAATAAATCATCCCCCTCCTCTCATCAATCCCATCATCATGCTCATAACATACGTGTCACAATATCATAATCATGCA
Organism: Gossypium australe; assembly: GCA_005393395.2. Taxonomy (NCBI): domain Eukaryota; kingdom Viridiplantae; phylum Streptophyta; class Magnoliopsida; order Malvales; family Malvaceae; genus Gossypium; species Gossypium australe. Next base: position 60,669,926 of record CM016614.1, on the reverse strand, counting down.
AACAACATATAATACAGCATTTAACAGTAACATGATGATGTATATCCAAAGATCACATAACAGGGGACTTACCCGGAATCCAAGCTCATGCCCACAAGGCATAATCACCGATTTCATTGGCTATAACAGTAACATAATAGGCATATTATACTAATAAAGTGTGTAAGCGTTACACACCTGATTGCACACAAGACTATGCTCTCTACGTCGGTACTGTTGTTAATCGACACTACCGCTATCGGTCTACTGCTTTGCTCCGATGCCAGCCGACACCCAGGTGGCCAATCGCGAACAGCCGACACTGCCCTCTTCTTGAATTTAGGGGCTGGGGTCTCAGATCCAACCCTCTCAACTTTCGGCTGACAACAGGGTCCATAACACCTTCGGTCACTAAATCGGATTAACACAGAGATTAACATTGAATAGAAATTAAACCCAAATGAATAGATCCCTTACCTAAGTCGACGAAACCCCGAGGCTCTAAGCGTAACTCACAACCAATGAACCCCGAAAGTTCACACAAGATGGCGTCACTACACTCCCCTACTTTCGGCCAAGCACAACACTATTAAGCAAATAGCCCTTCGGCTTTTAAAAGAATATGAAACAGATCCTAAAACGTTAGAACCCTTACCTAAATTGGCGACCAAATCCCGAAGATCCACTGTATTCGTCAACACCCTCTCTACAATCTGTCGTCACAAAACCCGGAAGAACACTTTATGAGTACCCAAAAGATGTCGATTTACTGGATGTATGAGAACCATGTCAGCCCAATGCCAAAAGTCAGCTTTTACTTCACATAAGTCGATGAAGAAAGAATAAAGAAGATAAGGGAGATTCGGCCATAACCAAGGATGTCGAAAAGAGAAAAGAGAATGAGAGGCGTGCAAATGAGGTTTTGGTTCTTACTAAAATCAAAGGAAGAAAAGAATGGCTTTGAAGTGGGAAGGTTCGGCTACCAAAACAAAAAGAAGAAGAGAATCTCCCAACTAGCCGAAAATGCACCCCCCCAAGGCTACTAAGAACATTCGGCAACCCCTCTTCTCAAGCACCAAAACTGATTGCTTCCCCAAGCTCACACTACATCCAAAAATTTGGCTAAACACAACCTACTCCCCTCAAACACATGCCGTGCCCCTTACCCCTCCTTGAATTCCTCTCATCCACTCATTCAATGGAATTTGAATGAGTCAAATTCCTATAATCTCTCCTCTCCATCCATTTCAAACAAGTTGACTCAATCCTCATCCATCCAAGAGAGTCCATCCTGAGCACTCCACTCCTTGCCTGTGGCGTCAAAAATAAATAGCAGGAAGGGATTTCTGCAGCTTGAACCAAGGTCCTCCTTGCTCCCTGTGGCGTCATCTCCCTTGTACCTGAGTAGCGCCTCCCTTGCCACTTTACAACTGAGATACTTGTGTCAAAATGCTCCAATAATTTCCCTTAACACCTCACTCACTCAGCTCCCCTTCTTAGAAGCCCAAAACAAAAATTTTTGCTATGGCCCTAGCCTTTCCCAAGCTCAAGCCTAGACCCTAAATCAGTCCAAACTAGCATAACATCCATAACATAAACATGCAAACAGGTAAAACGCAAAGACTCCGATTTAAGGATGTTACAGTTCTACCCCCCTTAAAAAATAATTTCGGCCTCGAAATTACCTGGTCAAAAGAGCTGAGGGTATTGCTGCCGCATCACACCCTCTGGTTACTACATAGCCTCTTCCGCACCATGGTTCCGCCATAATACCTTTACCAATGGAACCGTATTCTTACGCAACACCTTAACATCCCGATCCAGAATCTGTACTGGTTCCTCTTCCCTGGACAAATCTGGGCTCACCTCGATTTCCTCCACTGACACAACATGCAAAGGATCTGAACGGTAGTGCCTAAGCATGGAGGCATGAAACACATCATGAATTTGACTTAACTCTGTTGGCAACTCGAGCTGGTGAGCTACCGATCCCACTCGCTTCAACACCGTATACGGCCCGATAACCCTAGGGCTTGGCTTGCCCTTCCGCCCAAATCTCAATACTTCCTTCCACGGTGACATCTTCAGAAAGACCTTGTCACCTACTGCATACTCTATATCCCTACGCTTGAGATCCGCATAAGACTTCTGCCTATCCGACGCTTCCTTCAGATGAGCCCGAATCATCTTAACCTTATCCTCTGTTTCCGCAACCAATTCCGGACCCAACATCTGCCGTTCACCCAGTTCTGTCCAACACGTCAGAGTACGACATTTCCGTCCATATAGTGCCTCATATGGTGCCATCTGAATACTCGCTTGATAACTATTGTTATAAGCAAACTCCGCCAAAGGTAGGTACTCCTCCCAACTACCACTGAAATCCAGAACGCAGCCTCTCGACATGTCCTCCAGAATCTGAATTACCCTTTCAGACTGTCCATCAGACTGTGGATGAAAAGCCGTGCTAAAATCCAACCTTGTACCCAAAGAATGATGCCAAGCTTTCCAGAACCTCGATGTGAACATGGGATCCTTATCCGAAATAATTGACACAGACACTCCATGCAACCTTACTATCTCCGCCACATACAACTTGGCTAATTTCTGGAGCGAATAATAAACTCGAACAGGTATGAAATAAGCCGACTTAATCAGACGATCCACTATTACCCAAACTGAGCCCTTCTTGCTAGACGTAAAGGGAAGCCCACTAACGAAATCCATCGTAATCCTTTCCCACTTCCACTGTGGGATCTTTATCGGGTGCAACAGTCCTGACGGTAACTAATGCTCAGCCTTGACTTGCTGACATGTCAAACATTTGCCCACGAACTCAGTTACCTCCCGTTTAAGACCCGGCCACTAGACTATTCCCTAAAATCATGATACATCTTACTGCCTCCAGGATGCATAGCGTATGGGCTGCTATGAGCTTCCTGAAGAATCCTCTGTCCCAACTCCATGTCCTTCGGCATACATACTTCCCCTTGAAACACAGCACCCCATCATTGCCCAAGCTGTAACCTTCCAATTCACCATTCTGCACTTGCAACCTCCGAGCACTCAAAACCTCATCTGTCAGCTGTCTCCCTTTAACCTGATCAATCCAAGACAACTTTACTTGCGGCTGAACGTGTCAGCCACTACGTTAGCCTTACCCGGATGGTACTCAATCGAGTAGTCGTAATCCTTCAACAACTCGACCCACCTCCGCTGTCTCAAGTTCAAATCTTTCTGAGTCAAGAGGTACTTCAGACTTTTGTGATCCGTGTAGACTATCGACTTTTCACCATACAAGTAATGCCTCCATAAATGCCTCATAACCTTTCCTAACAATTTTCTCCGCCTTCAGCGCAGAAACCACATTGGATAGGTAATCTCTCCTATTACCTATCATCACCACCACTTCGCCTTCCACAATCTTCAACACCGTGCGCTTAGTTGTGCACTCCAAACTAGCTTGATACTTACTAGCCAATCCATCCCAAGAATCAGATCGAACTCCCCAAATAGCAGTTCCATCAAATCAGCCAAAAACACGACCCCTTGAAGTTTTAGGGGTACATCCCTATACAGTTTACTTACTTCTACAGAGTGACCTAGAGGGCTTATCACTGACATCTTCCTAGAAGTAATCTCAGAGTCTAAGTTCATGGTTTCCACTATGCTACTAGCAACATACGAGTGCGTCGAACCAACATCAATTAAAGCATTATAAGGTAGTCCAAAGATTAAAAACGTACTGGTTATGACGTCCGGTGCGTCGCCCTCCTCACGACGCCTCGCCGCGTAGATCAATCCAGGCTGTCTCGCCTCTGTATCAGCTGCACCTCTGCCCGGTGCTCCACGGCCCCTACCAGAGCCATTACCTCCCCTGGCTGCACCACGACCCCTCTGCGGCTGCTGCCCATCCCTCCTGATCTGTGTACGATTCTAATCCCCAGACTGCAACCTAGTTGACCTATGCGGACAATCCCTCACTCAGTGCCCCATCGATCCACACTCAAAACATCCCCCGTTTCCAGTCCAACACTCCCCCGTGTGAGACTTTCCACACCGAGCACACCGTGGCGGCCACTGAGTATTTGCAGCAGTAGGCCTAGCAGCTTGATTCGGCCCACCAAATCTACCCCGTTTCTACTGATTCCCGATAGACCCAGATGATCCAGAAATCCTTTTATTCCAACCCTTATCCTGATTCCGTCTCACCGGCTGTTTCACTTCCTCAGCAACTTTGGCCTTCTCCACTAAAACAGCAAACTCTCGTTCCTGCTGTGGGGCAATTATCATCCGTAGCTCGTCTCTTAGCCCATCCTCAAATCTGACACAGTGCTCATGCTCTGTGCCCATAATACCCCGAGCATGCCGACTCAACCGGAGAAACTCCGCCTCATATTCTGCTACAGTCTTATTACCCTGGACCAAGTTCAAGAACGCCCTGCGCTGCGCATCAACATAACCAGCCCCCATGTATTTCCTCTGATAGGCTGTCCTAAAGAATTCCCAAGTGAGGTCATCCGCCATCGCTCCATCCCTAACTGTGAGCCACCACTTATATGACTCATCTCGCAGTAGAGATACTATGCCTTTCAGCTTTTCCTCAGCTGAAAAAATCCAGGTCATCCATGATGCGTTCCGTCGCCTCCAACCGATATTCTGCCGTACTAGGTGCCACGCCGGATACACCTCTAAATGCCTCCGCACCATTAGCTTTGAGTTGCTCGGTCTCAGATTTTCGAGCTCTAGTTCCAACTCCTACACTCGCAACCCTTTCTAGCACCCGCAACACAGCTTGTGATACTGCGTCATTACCACCCGTCTGATCCTGATATTCCGCGCCCACAGCTGGTGACGGTGGTACCTCGTTTTTCAAACCATGTCCGGACCCTACTGGTTCCGGGACCGTCATCCTACCCCTACCTCGTCCACAAGTGTTACACCCATGTCCACGTGCACTCATATCTACCGATATATTCAAGTTGATAAACAGTTTTATGCGTTAGACTTTTATTCCACTGTCTATTAAAGCACAGTCTTATGAAAAGTTTTAATAAGGGGTTGTTTCGCGAGTACATCCAACCTATAGTTTAGGTCTCTAGAGTAGTTCCTACTACTATTCAGTCATGCCATTATCAACATAATCATATCATCAACAAGCAACAGTTTGGGGTACTTACCTAAGCGGATTGATGCTGGAGACTCGGTGCCATGCTTTCACCACTGTTCCTTTTCCCATAAAAGCCTTTCATAATCCTTTTTAAAACATTTTTGAGCCTCGAGCCAACAGCCGAGCTGTTGAACCTGGCTCTGATACCACAATTGTAACATCCCAAACCCGGTCAACACACCACGACTGAATTCGGTATGTTACGGAGTGAAAACATTTTGAAAGCACCAGTTTATCGAATAAATTTGTAAGGAAAATTCTTTTATCACTATAGGGCTTTTGAAAACTAAGTAATAAGTGATGTTGAGATTGTTTTATAGTTGTCTTAATACTTGGGAAAACTCATGTTTGAAAGTCCATTTGTTATTACCAATTTTAGAAATCATTTGATACCTATTAAAAACTGAGTGCGATGAGTACAATCAAGTTTAAAACCATTTGCCTTTGAAGTTGTTTGAAAATTAGAGTTGTAAAAAAAAAACATCCAAGTTACCTTTATTATTTTGTGAACTTTGTTACCCGATGGTAACGTTGAAAACCCAAAAGAGATATAATTTTTAAAACGTTGCTTTTACCAGTTATTTAAACAAATCGATATATCCCTCATATGTATAATATAATCAAAATAGAAGTAATTTATAAAACCCAAAATAATGCTTAGCGGCCTTTTTACAAAAACCCAAAACCAAATTTAAAGAAAATTAAATAAAACCGAAAGTGTAGTTTAAAGTTGAAACCCAAAATGTAGATGCATGGCCACCTCGAGTCCTCCCCGGCTCCATATCCGCGATCTATGCCTCATCTGCAAAATATAAGGGAAGGGGTGAGTCACCGTGACTCAGTGTATAAATCCCCAACCTGATAGTTCAAGCACTTACACAGATCATCAGCAAAACATGCAAATCATGCAACCCCAAAACCTAAGCATCCGATCTCCTTTATCTACACCGTGTGGTCAAAACCACTGGTGGTCAAAACCACTGGTGACCGTAGTCACAATATATATCGGTGTGGTCAAAACCACTGGTGACCGTAGTCACAAATCAAGTGATGGGGCCAACCCATCTTGTGGTCAAAACCACTGATGACAATCCTGTAATAATCATGTGGGGCCAACTCACTGTGGTACCAAACCACTGAGACGAGTCACAATATCCATATGTGGTCAAAACCACTGGTGACCGTAGTCACAAATATCATATGTGTGGTCAAAACCACTGGTGGTCAAAACCACTGGGACTTAGTCACAAATAATAATAGTGTGGTCAAAACCACTGGTGACCGCAGTCACAAATCAGGTGATGGGGCCGACCCATCTTGTGGTCAAAACCACTGGTGACAGTCCAAATAAATCATCCCCCTCCTCTCATCAATCCCATCATCATGCTTATAACATACGTGTCACAATATCATAATCATGCAAACAACATATAATACAGCATTTAACAGTAACATGATGATGTATATCCAAAGATCACATAACAGGGGACTTACCCGGAATCCAAGCTCATGCCACAAGGCATAATCACCGATTTCATTGGCTATAACAGTAACATAATAGGCATATTATACTAATAAAGTGTGTAAGCGTTACACACCTGATTACACACAAGACTATGCTCTCTACGTCGGTACTGTCGTTAATCGACACTACCGCTATTGGTCTACTGCTTTGCTCCTATGTCGGCCGACACCCAGGTGGCTAATCGCGAACAGCCGACACTGCCCTCTTCTTGAACTTAGGGGCTGGGGTCTCAGATCCAACCCCCCCAATGTTCGGCTGACAACAGGGTCCATAACACCTTCGGTCACTAAATCGAATTAACACAGAGATTAACGTTGAATAGAAATTAAACCCAAATGAATAGATCCCTTACCTAAGTCGACGAAACCCCGAGGCTCTAAGCGTAACTCACAACCAATGAACCCCGAATGTTCACACAAGATGGCGTCACTACACTCCCCTGCTTTCGGCCAAGCACAACACTATTAAGCAAATAGCCCTTCGGCTTTTAAAAGAATATGAAACAGATCCTAAAACGTTAGAACCCTTACCTAAATTGGCGACCAAATCCCGAAGATCCACTGTATTCGTCAACACCCTCTCTACAATCTGTCGTCACAAAACCCGGAAGAACACTTTATGAGTACCCAAAAGATGTCGATTTACTGGATGTATGAGAACCATGTCAGCCCAATGCCGAAAGTTGGCTTTTACTTCACATAAGTCGATGAAGAAAGAATAAAGAAGATAAGGGAGATTCGGCCATAACCAAGGATGCCGAAAAGAGAAAAGAGAATGAGAGGGGTGCAAATGAGGTTTCGGTTCTTGCTAAAAGCAATGGAAGAAAAGAATGGCTTTGAAGTGGGAAGGTTCGACTACCAAAATAAAAAGAAGAAGAGACTCTCCCAACTAGCCGAAAATGCACCCTCTCAAGGCTACTAAGAACATTCGGCAACCCCCCTTCTCAAGCACCAAAACTGATTGCTTCCCCAAGCTTACACTACATCCAAAAATTCGGCTAAACACAACCTACTCCCCTCAAACACATGCCGTCCCCCTTACCCCTCCTTGAATTCCTTTCATCCACTCATTCAATGGAATTTGAATGAGTCAAATTCCTATAATCTCTCCTCTCCATCCATTTCAAACAAGTTGACTCAATCCTCATCCATCCAAGAGAGTCCATCCTGAGCACTCCACTTCTTGCCTTTGGCGTCAAAAATAAATAGTAGGGAGGGATTTCTGCAACTCGAACCAAGGTCCTCCTTGCTCCTTGTGGCGTCATCTCCCTTATACCTGAGTAGCGCCTCCCTTGCCACTTTACCACTGAGATACTTGTGTCAAAACGCTCCAATAATTTCCCTTAACACCTCACTCACTCAGCTCCCCTTCTTAGAAGCCCAAAACGAAAATTTTTGCTATGGCCCTAGCCTATCCCAAGCTCAAGCCTAGACCCTAAATCAGTCCAATCTAGCATAACATCCATAACATAAACATGCAAACAGGTAAAACGCATAGACCCCGATTTAAGGATGTTACACTTACTAAATAGACCAATAAAATCTTATATTGGTAATTTATTAAATCTTTGACATTAATACCACCAATCATTTTCGGTCACAAATGGTGATTGATAGTATATTTTTTTTATTTACAGGACAAAGAATATGCCTAAACATTACACCATAATGTAGTATAGCATTATTTTACTTACCACAACATTCGGCTAACCAATTTTCCTTAATAATGTTACACATGATACCAACTAAAATAATGATCAATTCTTTCATGAGACTTAGCAACTCCTATTGTTTCAAACCGCATAAAAATGACCAACTATCAAACAATGAAACTTTTATTCATGGATTAATAAGCCATGCACAATCAAAACCACATTCATCAACTACCTCAACAATTAGGTCAGGTCATATGAATATCCATCACATATAATATACTATATGATATATTTCTAAAATAAGCTAATTACTTAATCAAAAACATGTCATGAATAACATTATAATCAACCATACTACCAACACAAGCATACTTACACTATCAAATATACTTTTATAATGAGCACGCACCACGGCCGAATACATTTAAGACCAAAGTACCACAATTTAGCCATTTCCGCATGGCTATATGTACAAGGACAAAATTCATGGATTCAAAACATAGTCTAGCCTATACATGCCTTAAGTTCAAAATCCAAGCTTAAAGGTACCAAAATAAGTCGATAGTGTGGATGACTTTGTTGACGATCCCCTGAGCTCGTAGCTTGACCAAAATCTATAAAACAGAATAACAAACGCACAAAGTAAGCTAACTTAGCTTAGTAAGCCTTAAGCAATTATAATAAATCAATTGAACACTCAAGCATTTTAAAACAATCACTTAATGGCATTTAAAATTATAACTTAACACAAATAGTCTATCATGGCCGAATGCCATTACCTCTCTTAGCATAACATTTATCACTATCTTACCTTTAACATACAATTTACCAATTTTGCATAAAGTTCAAAATATAAAATATCATCTATTAACAATCTACTCATAATACATGTACATATAATTCAATAAGTTCACATATAAATCCGAATAAGTAAATGCCCTGTACATATTAATTTCATATATATATGAATGTATATACATATGTCCATTGAACATCACATATATTCAAATATATAATATCAATGCAATATCATTATATCCACATAACAAAAAGGTACATGAACATTTGTCTCATTCTTGCTTAATAAACATCACATATGTGCTTACCTATTGGCCGAACATAAAAGTTCAATTAAATATCTCATATGCGCGTACCTGTTTGGACGAATATATATATAAATTTGTTTTATCAACTTACTTGCTCAATGATCACATAATTAAGAAAACTCATAACTTATAAGTTGAAATTACATCACCGGTATAAAACCTGCTAGGCCTAAGCCTGAATCACACACCGGCACTAAGCTTGCTAGACCTGATGTCTGATATTTATTCACCGGCAATAAGTCTGCTAGGCATAAAGCCCGATAAGTTCACCAGCCCAAGGCTTGCTAGGCTCAAAGCCTGAATAGTAATACTTTAAGTTGTCTCATATATCGAACCTTTTACTTATTTCAAACTCATTGTACGAACATTCAAATAGCATATATCATTCAAATAATTTAACCAAATCAAATATTATACATAGTCAAATTCGATTATTTCATAATATAGTTACAATGTTTCCAAATTTCAGCATATACTAAGTTATGCAAATAATTTACAATGTTTATTTGCTTAAAGACTTTCCTCGGATAACGTCGGACGACAAAATCCGGCTATTCGATAACATTCGCCTTTCCCCGATCCAAGTCTGTTTTCTTTTGTTCTTGATCTAAACATGTTCAAAATTAAGCTCATTCAAACACATTTCTATTCAATTTAGTCCTAAAACACATAAATAGGCAAATTACCATTTTGCCCCTATTATTTCACACTTTTACAATTTAGTCCTATTTGCACAAAACACAAAATACACAAAATTTGGCTAAACACCCAAAGGGCCAAATATTCCTAGTCTTCATACAAGTCCATGCATTTCATTTATTTCACATTTTAGTCCCTCAAAAATTTATTTTTGCAATTTAGTCCAACATATTCAATTTCATCAAAAATTCAAAGATAAAACTTGTTAATCTAACATATATTTATCATAATTCATCCTCAAACAACATAAACAACAAACTATAATCAATGGCTCAACTCAAAATATTCATCAAACTCAAAAATTAAAGCATGGGTCTTGTACATTTCATAGCAACGATCTCAAAAACGTAAAAATTATCAAAAATCGAGCTAAAACTCACCTTGAATCAAGTTGGAAAGTAGCCGAACCTTAACACCCCTTTTATTTCTTTTGCTTTTCTTTTTTATATGGCAAGAACAAGATGAATTTATTATTTTATGTCTTTTATTTATTAATAGTTTATAATATAATTTTATTATTATAATATAACTCAACATAAAATAATCATGTAAATGCATTATGACATATACATTGCCGTCCACTATCCCATTTAAAATGGGTAATTTACCATATAGATCCTCCCCTATATAGAAACACATCAATTAACCACTCACTCAATCAAATAGGCTACTTTTACCACTTATGCAATTTAGTCCTTTTTCTTAAATTAATCCACAAATGAGCAAATTATTTTACGAAACTTTCACACATGCTCAATCATATATAATTAACACGAAAAATAATATTAAAATATTTTTCTGACGCGGATTCGTGGTCCCGAAACCACTATTCCAATTAGGGTCAAAACCGGACTGTTACAGACCATGGTGGTGTCAAATGGCCATTTTTTATACCAACCATACCCTTCTAGGAAGTAATCATATTATTTCCCATCAAAACTATCCAACATCTTATAAGGGAAAGAAAATCCGGAATGATCTTTCCTGGTGCCCTTGTTTAACTTCCTGTAATTCCTACAAATCTTCCAACCCGTGACTCGAATAAATGAAATAATCCATCCAGTACCCTTCTTGTGCCTTTCCAAAATCACAAGTGCCTCTTCTTATTGATATTTGGTGAACTCAACTAAAATAATGACAGGTAAAGTTGAAGATAGGCCCAAATAGTCATATTCCAAATGAGGAGACAAAATCTTCAATTCCAATTCAGCTGGCTCTTCAATCAACTACTTTGGTTGCATATATTTCTGAGATGATAACTCTAACGATTCGAGTGGAACTTCTTGAGTGATTTCCTTTGAATTAGCTTCTAACCAAGCCAAACATTTCTTTTATTTATCATCACTTAGCGAATCCTCCAGTAGAATATGTTCTAATGGATTGTCTAAAGAATTGAGCTCCAATTCTATAGAAGCTAGCAATTCCATCTTGGAAATATCAGAGCAGTCTTCAACTATATCTGGGGATTTATCTGCATCGAAGTCATTAAAAGTCACCTATCAAAGATTTCTTTCAACTGATTATCCTTTTACTACTTCTGGAATCGTTGAGGATATGGTAGTGGTGGAATCTTAGCTTTAGCCGGACAACTCTTCTGTGGAAATTTTTCTGCATCTGACAAGGGTGTTACATAATCAGAACTAATTGGTTTAGAGTTTACCTCATCAAGGATCACTGATCTAACTTTTGTGAAACAGGAGTTTCAACACTCAGTTGAAATTCCTCTTTGACTTGAGCTATAATAGGCTCATATTGAACCTCAACCATATTGGGCTCCAATGTCTTTCCAGTTGGCAAAGTGACTACTTTGCAATGTTCTTTGCCCGAAATTCTTGGATTTTCTATGTCACTCAGCCAAATACCTTGTGGGCTACTTCTGAGGTCATTGGCTAGCTGTCCCACTTGGTTTCCTAAATTCTTCAATGTTGCTACTTGGCTTTGGATTAGTTCATCATTCTTCGCTATGTACGCCTTCAGCAAGTTCTCAAGATTACTTAAAGATTCAATTGGTGGGGGTTGTTGCACTTGTTGAGAATATTATGGCTGATAATTTGGTTGAAATGGTATAGAAGAGTCGCTATGGTCCTCCCATTGACTACTCCATAGAGAAATTGGATGATTCTTCCATGAAGAGTTGTAAGAATTTGATTGCGGGCCATTCTAATTCTGATTTCCCATGTAATATTTTGACTCTTAATTTGATGGACAATTTTCAAAGAAATGGCCATCTCCACAGTATTCACAAGAAATATTCTCGAACTGGTTCGGCTGTTGACCTGTCAAATTACCATTGAAACCTTCAACAGTTAGGTTCTTAAGCATAGAAGACAAAGAGGATACTTGGGATGTCAAAGAAGTAAGCGCATCAACTTCATGTATTCCTGCTACTCGTCTTCTTAAGGCTGTTCGATTGATTGGCCAATGATAGTTATTGTTGGCTATTCTTTCAATAACCTCGTAAGATTCATTGTAAGACTTAGAAAGAAGGGCTCCATTTGCCGAAGCATCCATCATCATTCTATTATAAACATTGAAACCAATATAGAAAGTCTCCATTTGATCACAGTAAGGAATGCCATGATGAGGGCACCTTCGTAATAACTCCTTGAAACGCTCTCATGCCTCATATAAAGATTCTTCTTCAGGTTGCTGAAATGAAGTGATTTCATTTCAGATCTTGATGGTCAGAGATGGAGGAAAGTATTCTATTAAAAAACGTTCAACCAACTCTTGCCATGTAGTTATGGAACCTGATAGTAGGGAGTTCAACCACACGTCCGTGTTCTATCTCTTAAAAAGTATGAAAATAACTCAGTCTCTAGGAGTCTTCGATCACCCCGACTAGTTTAAATGAGTCATTCACTTCCATGAATAGCTGAAGATGAAGATGGGGATCTTCAGTAGGCATCCCACTAAATTGACCCATATTTTGAAACATTTGGAACATGATTGGCTTTAGATCGAATTGCGGTGCCTCATTTTTGGGTCTCACAATACTCGAATTGAGCTCGTTGAATAGAGGAATAGCATATTGTCGAATGGCACATCAATAACAATGATCGAACTATGAGTATTATAAGTGAATGCTCCTCCTTGATTTTGGTTTTGATTTTCAAAATTCATCTCTTCAGTTCTTCTTTGGTTCACTTGTCTTCTCCTTTGTCTAAAAGTCCTTTAAATTTTAGGGTCTATGGGGAGTAAGTCAATAATTTGATGAATACTCATAAACACCTAAAACAAACATGAGAAAAATCTTGGAATTAAAATTTAATAGAAAAAAATAGACCAAAATGCAAAAGTAACAATTTCATAAATAATGTCATTTAAAACAGTCCCGGACAATGGCACCAAAAACTTAGAATGATGGAAATGTGCAAGTGTACACAATCGTTATCAAGTAATAAAGTGACAAGTAAAATGTCGAGTAATCGAGCCCTTAGGGTCTGTGTAAAAAAAAAAATTATGAAATGCAATTAAAAACACTTTGGTGAAGGAAAATCTTTTTGTTTTGAAGAAAATGGTTTAATAAAACTAGATTTTAACTAAGAAAATTAAAAGGTTAAAATTCCAAAGCATGATTTCTAAAAAATATGTTTAATCAATATGACATAATTGTATTAGATCAATTACTTTTCTTAACTTATTATTACTAAAACAATGTTCATGTTGTTATGAATAAATTCACAGCAACTTGGTAATTTGTTAACTATAGCACATACAGACTTACTGAGTTAACTAATCTCTTGAACATATTACTATGCCAATTCAAACAATTAATCAATTTTAATAGGCAAGTAAAAGAAGTGAAATAACAATATATTCCTACATTGAAAAAGTTTAATCATAATAATCTTGCAAGTTATGCAAGGCCAATGTACCGTTTAATACTGTTGCTAATTTAACCCTCAGCTACCTTAGAAGATTAAACATGCACTAATTAAGTATTGTGTCAATTAATTATAATTTCAATAAGATTAATAATTAATTCATTAGTTACTTTACAATTATAATGCAAGTATAACATAATCATGGTTTTACTTAATCAAACAATTTACCAAGACCTATAACAACACAAACATGATTCTAATAACTTAAGTAGACGAAATGCAATCAACCTAACATGAATTAAATTTAATCCATGTTAATTAAATTTAGACTAACAACATAGCAAATATTCATAGGCATGTTCATAACAACAAGAAGGAAAGTTAAAGGATAGGAAACTAGAATCAAATCCAGTGTTTCTCCGAAGCCAAACTAGTTTGCTCCTTTCCTTTTCCGCTCGTTCTGTTGAACCGAGACTTCTATAAGCACTTCAATGCTACTACCCAAGGTGGAAGAAAGGCTCTTTTCCAAGAGGGAAATTGACAAAGGAAAATAGAAGGGAAAATGGGAAACAAAGGAATCAAAGCGAGTGAAAGAGAGAGAGATGTGTGAGATGAGAGGTATGTTGAATGAAGTAGCAAATCGGGGTGCTTATAGGTGGGAGTGACTGCTAAAAATATAAAATAATTATCAGCCACACTATTCTCCTTGGTCGGCCATACAATAAGGAAGTTTGAATATTTCAAACTTGTTATTTTAATCTAGGGCCAAATCTTCCAAGGCACAAAAAGCGGAGGGGTTTGAATGGGAGTTTAGGAAAACACCAAGGGCTATTTTGCAAGCATAAAAATCATAAAATGTCAGCTGACTGGGTCAGTGTAACTCCCCAAACCCGTTCTAGACGTTACGACCAGATCTGGTATGTCACAGGGTAAAGTAAAAATGAATTTTTGTTGAGTTTAGGAAAATACCGTAAGTTTTGAAAACTTATCGTTTACGGTGATGTTTTGAAAACAGTGATATGTCATTTAAGAAAAATTCCAAATTTGTGTTAATTGAGTATTCGTTATATTTCGTGATACTTGAAAGAAAATGATTGTTTTACGTTACTCGTATTTTGAAAATCCCATCTTCACTTTCATGGTTAAAACATAATAGTGACAAATCTCAAATAAATAATAAGTAATAAAAACCAAATATTAACTTAGAAAGGCCTTATTACATAACAAAAATCCCAAATTTAAAGTAGTTTGTAAAAAGGAACGAGTTTACGAAAAGAAACATTTTTATGGCCTCTACGAGTCTGCCTCGGCTCCCAGATCCACAATCTACTGATTACCTGCAAGGTTAAGAAAAGGGGCGAGTCACCAAGACTCAGTGTGTAAATCTCCTATATCACATAAACGGCTCATGGCCCACAGTCGCATATTGGGCCTTAGCCCACTCAAGATGGCATACGAAAGAAATGAATGCATTATGTCCCAGCCCAACCTAGTTTTTCCATCCTCTACACGCCACCCGTACCAGCCCGTCACACCGTGGGGATTTCTACAATCTACCCTCCATCCACTACACGCCTCATACGTGGTACCAAACCCCTCATGGTTCTAGACCACTGTGATACTAAATCACCGTGATAGAGTCACTATTAACATACGTGGGCCCAACCCACTGTGGTATCAAACCACCGTGACAATCCCTGATGAATATATGTAGGGCCAACCCACTGTGGTACCAAACCACTAGGACGAGTCACTAAATCGTATATACGTGGTATCCGTGGCACCAAGCCACCGAGACATGGTCAATAAATCAGATATATGTGGGGCCAACCCACTTGTGGTACCAATCCACCGTGACAGTCTCAAATTCTTCCCCTTTTCACATCGTAACCCAATCCCATGCATAACATACATATCATAATGAATGCAACATGTTATCAAGCAAAGTAATAGATTGCCACATACATCCATACTCATAAAAGGAACGTTAAAGTCACGTACCTGGCATCCCTAGCCTTACCCACAAGGGTATTACGACTGTCTACACAGTCTTTCTGACTTTTCAGCCCATACAGTTAATAACACAAACTAATAACAGAGTGTGGAATTTACACACCTGATAAAAAGCAATATTATGCTTTCTATGTCGACACTATCGTAAGTAGGAACGACTGCTATTTGCCTACTATTCTATTCTGAAGCCGGTCCACAACCCGGTGGCCAATCTCGAACCGCAGACACTGCTCGCTTTTTGAACTTAGGGGCTGGGACTACGGGTCCAACCCCTTCCTTTGCTTGGCTAGGTCGACAAAACCCAGAGACTATAAGGCTTGGATTAAGGCACCGATTAAGTACCACACTGAGGAGAATCCGATTGAGAAGGTTAGGGAATAGAGTGACGGTAATCTTCTGAGATAAGAACGAATGAATGAGATGAATACACAAGGAGATTCGGCCAAAAGAAAAATGAGAATTAACGCAAAGAGAAGAAAAAGAGAATAGGTTTCGGGTTGAGAAGATGAGAGAACCAAAAGGTGAATTATCAGGGTAAGAAATGAAGATTCGGCTATGAAGAACAAATGAGATGAAAATAATGAGACGGTGTAGGTGGTAAGAGGTTTCGGTTTCAGATGATTAAGAGATGTGCCGCGAATATGAACAGAAGAAAGAAAGAAAATAACAGAGAACAAGAAAGAGAGTTGAGATTCGGCTTTTGAAGAAACAATTGAGTAAAAGAGGTATCATGAAAAAGAAATGGTAGGAGGGTTCGGCTTTTGGGTGATGAAGCAATGCACACACGACCAAAAATGCTAAAGAGGGGGAGAAGGTTTCGGTTTTGCCTAAATAAAGAATGAACAAAGACCTTAGGGGGTATCGGCTATTCAAAGAAAAGAATCATAAGTTACAAATATGAAGAACAGCAAATGCTGAAAAGAAAAAGAACTCTCAATATTTAGCTACTAATCACCTCAAAATTTCGGCACCCACACTCTCCAAAACCGCATGCACTTCTAAAGAACCGAAATGACTTATGACCCTAATTGATTTTCGGCACACTTACTACAGGCCAAACCAATTTCTTCCCCCCTTCCTCAAGCATCCAAAATTCGGCCACTACCTTCAACAACCCTCAATCCCATAGTTTCCTCCTAAATTCACTCTTGTTCACTCATTCAAAATAGTTTGAATAATTCAAACTCCCTCTTCCTCTCACGGCCACACGTTTGAATTGTTCTACCCAATCAACACTCCCCCTTGAAGTGTCCTAGCCGAACTCCACCTCCTCCCTTCCAGACGCTAAAAGAATTTCCCAAAAAGTAAATTGTGCGACTCAAACCTGCTCCCTCATTGCTTCCCTTGTGGCGTCACTTACCTGCACCTTAAGTGGCGTCTCCTTGCCACTTTACTATTACATTTCTTGTGTCATCAAACCCAAACTATACCTGTAACATCCAGAAATTAGGCCTAGTAGGATTGGGCCGATTGGGCCTTGGGCTTAGGAGTGTTTAAAATCTTCAAGAATATGAGAATGGTGTTATTGCAAATTTGGACTTATTAGTTAAGTGGATTTGGAAGGTTACGAGGTTTCTATGAAGTCTCGGGTTTAATTGGGCTTTAGGAAAAATTTGGTATTTTAGCACTTTAAGGAGAGATGGTAAGTAGCTTCAAGACATATGGAAATTTATGAGTAAATAGCTTGCATAAAATGAGCAATTGGTAAAGAGGATATGATGTCACATGATGGACTTGAAGGGAAGAGGTTCGAATCACTTGGTGGGCAAATTTTGATTATTTTTGCATGCTTTCCTTAAGTGTCGATCAAAGAGGTATTTATGGATAAGATGGACATTTTTTTTATAGCAAGAAGACTTAAGGTTATGGTAAGCATGAAATAAGGGATAGAATTGCTAGATTGTGGGGATAGAATTTCTTTAACTTTGGGAAAGTAGAGGATTACAAGGCATGTATCTAGGTGGATGTTTTGGAAACTATTTCATGGCCATTTTGACCATGAACATGGACGGCATTATGGACAAAAGGGGGAAACCGAATTTTGGTGATTAGTTTTGGAAAAGTTAGTAGCTTGGGAGAGTTTTCATTTTGGTCATTTTGCTCTTCCAAAAACATTTTCTTTTCTCTCATCTTTTCCTCTTGGCCGAATGTGCATTGTGAGGTTTAGGCAATTCCTTGTGTGATTTTTTTTCTTGATAGCTTTTGTGTTCTTTTCTTTGGAGACCGTAAACCAAATAAGTGACCATTCGTGCATCTTTCTCTTTTGATCATCTCTCCCTTCTCTTTATTTTGTTTAGGCCGAACCTCTCTTTCTCCCATCTTCTTTTTCTTTCTTTTCATAATCATTCGCAAACAACTTCTTCTTCTTCTTTTCTTTCTTTTGCCGAAACTTCTTGAATCTCTTTTCATCAAGACTAAGCTGATTACCCATCATCTTTTCTCCCATTCTCTCTTTTTCTTTTTGAGCCAAATCTCAATTGTTTCTCTTCTATCAACCATAGCCGAATCTTCCTTCACCACTCAACCTTTGCTGAAATTTCCTTTCTTCTAGTTACTTTGGCCGAATATCAACAAGGGTAGATCTTCTTTGGGTTCTCCTCTATTCAGTTTTGTAGAAGGGTAAGTGTTCTTGGCTGAAACTCCATTCTTACTTTCTCTTTTTCTTTGTCGGCATGTTTAAACAAAAGCCTAAATCTGGCATTTGTTGATGTTTGGCTAATCATCTTTAGGAATCGATTTCTCCTAGGTTATTCGGGTTTTGGAAGTAGTCGATTTAAGCCTCTTTTCTCTGACAATCGTTTTTGGTAAGCCAATAGGTAAGGATCCATGTTAGTTTAATCACTCTTCTAGTCGTTTGAAAGCCGAAGGCTAATCGTTTCTATGTGTTAGTGTGTAGCTGATTGCAAGGGGGGATCATCATATAGTTTTGGGATTTGGTTGAAAACCAAATCGGTGCTGAGGTAAGGTTGGGAGTTCCATGCGTTAACTCTTTGCGATTTATTGGTTTGGTCGAATGGCCTTGTTAATGGTTTTGTAGTTTGGCCGAATGTAGGATCAAGGGATCTAGTGCAGTAGATCGGCTCTTCGGGATTTAGTGCTTGCGTTAGTAACAGGTGTGTAACTTACACACTCTATAACTTGGTAATTTTTTAATAACCTAATCATGTTTTAAAAGCCTAAAACTGTGAGATCTTGATATGATGCCTTATGGGTGTGAGCAAGGATTCGGGTAAGTCCGTTTCGATATGGTTTTGCTATATGGTGCATAATAATATGAGTTATGATACATTTGCTTTATGTTGCATATTAAAGCATGATGGCATGATTTGCACTTGTAATGCATTGGTATGGGTGATATGAGAGGAGGGGGAAGATTGATATCCGTGTCTTTGGGACACCAGAGGTTTGGCACCTCCAGTGGTTTGGTACCACAGATTATTTTGTGACTTTGGGTCACCAGAGGTTTGGGACCTCATAGCGACTCGTCCCAGTGGCTTAGCACCACAGTGGGTTGGCCCCACATTTGATATTACGGGATTGTCGCCAGTGATTTGGTATCACAACGTGGGTTGGCCTCACAGATAGATTATTCGTGACTTTGGGTCACCAGTGGTTTGGCACCACACTTTTATTTGGATATCGTGACTTTGGGTCCCCAGTGGTTTGGCACCACCAGTGGTTTGGTACCACACGGGGTAGAAACGGAGTTATGGATGGCTAGGTTTGGGGGCATGACATATTGCTTGGTTATGATTTGTGTAAGTATGTTGCATTAACCGGGAGGGGGATTATGCACTGAGTCTTGGTGACTCACCTTCTCCCTTATCTTTTCAGGTGATTCACAGGTCGCGGATGAGGAGCCGGGTGGACTCGAGGTGACCATGCATTAAATAAATTCGGTTCTACATGGACTTTGGTTTGGGTACTTTATTTACTTAAATTCGGTTTTCATTTTATTTGGGTTTGTAATAAGGCCTTTTAAATTACGTTTTGAATTATTTATATGCTTTGGATTTACTCTAAACATGGTTAACTACATCACTTGATTAAATTAACAATTTAAGCCCAAGGTTTTCTAAACTACAAAACGCAATGGTTTTCAAAACTTTACCATCGGGTAATACAAATCAATTGATAACAACAACTCAAATGGATTTCAAACTTAAGTTTTCCACATTGAATTCAACTGATTTTGAAATAACTAGGAAAGAATAATACGGGTTTTTGTAAATGATACACACGTTTTCTAAATCTATAGATCGACAACTAAGTTTTCAAGATTTATTTCCGGGATTTCAAAGTAAACTATCGATTTTTAACTAATCATGCACCTGATTTCTACAAACATAGAGCAACAAAGAGTTTTCCATAAAATTTAATCGATAACTTGATTTTCTTCAAAACGTTTTTCCTCTATGACATGCCAGATTCGGTCGTGGTGTGTTGACCGGGTTTGGGATGTTACAATACCACTTAAACCCTGCCTTAACTAGCTCTCCCCTAAAGTGCCCAAAATTAAAATTTTGGCCAAAGCTTCGGCTTAACCCCGAGCCTTCCCTAGACACCCAAACACACCAAATTAACACACCGAGCATAGCATACACACAGGAACATATTAAATGCAAAGTCCCTAATTTAGGATGTTACAGTCAGCTTGTTGGACGGTTTTGGGCTGCCATTTCTCTTGTTGGATCAGTCTTCTTTATTAGAATAATTGGGCCACTTTCTCCTTTAGGCTTTATATTAATTTTTAACCTAATTAAATTTGGATAAAAATTAAATATAAAGTGAATAAAATAATCACCATTTGGATCGTCCTTGTAACACCCCCAAACCCGGTCCATGCGTTTCGACCAGGTCTGGTATGCTACGAGTTGTACATTAAAAACTTTTGCCTTGTTGGTTTTGGAAGTCGTAAGTTAATTAGACATTATTTGAATAAATAAATGACATTTTAAAAAATAAAATCCTTTGTATTATTATTATTAAGTATAAATAAACCTTGTCATAAATTCATAAGTTGCAGAACATTGAAAACTACTTAGTTGAATAAAAACCAGGGGGCCTTATTACATAAATATTCTCAAAATAAAATGAAATAAAACCTAAAGAAAACCGAAATAATTTGTAGAAATAAAAACTTGATGGCCCCTCGAGTCCGTCTCGGCTCCCATGTCCATGATCTACTGCTCATCTGGAAGAGTAGAGAAAAAGGAAAGCGTGAGTCACCAAGACTCAGTGCATAAATCTCAAAACACACATCGACCTGAGCCCACAAACACATTATGGGCCCTGGCCCTTACATACAGGCAACAATCATGATTATATATATATCAAATAATAAATGCTTAATAACCCAACCCATCCTAGGTTTCCATCCTCTACACACCAACCCGTACCAACCATCACACCTTGGGGATTTCTACAATCAACCCTCCATCCGCTACACACCATAACGACAGCCGTACTGCTTATTCCAGTTATTTAGGAATCATTAAACATGGTATAGCCACTGATCACTATGTGACCTAACATTTACATTTGTGGGATTTCTACCACCGATCGCCAAGTGACCTATCATGCACTTCCCCTTCAATATCATAATCCCACCCCATGCATACACACATAAAGAAAACATCATGCAGGCTTACATATATTTTGATACACATAGGGAGTTCTATGTTTACGTACCTGGCATCCTTGCCTAACCCCTTCTAGGGTTCCATTCGATTGTCTATACAGCCTCTTTCCGGCTTTTTAGCCCATAACATATATATAGAAATACATACAGAATTCATAGTGTGTTAGAGATCTACACACCTAATTACCGATAAAGCGATGCTTTCTATGTCGACACTATCCGTAGTCGGCACCATTGCTATCTGCCTAAGGTGTTGTTCAGAAGTCGGTCCACAACCTAGTGGCCAATCTCGAACGGCAGATACCGCTCGTTTCTTAAACTTAGGGATTCTCTCCTTTGCCTGATCCATATTTAATTCCATCACAAGTCCTTGTCAGAACTACAACATATGATCGTTAATCCTCATCATAGAGTTAAGATCTTGTGTACTATGAACGAATCTAGTAAAAATCTAGGGAAAATCTCTATACCTTAAAATCTCGAAATTGGAGACTAGCGATTTTCAGCTTTTAGATCTAGACGACCAAGTTTCCTTCAAATCTCGGAATGCTGCCCAACATAGAACCATTAAACTATTAGCTTTTCGGCTTTTGCCTTTCAAAAACCGAAATAAAACGTGAGAAACTAACAGAAGTCGACACTTACCTTAACACAAGGGATTCGGCTAGCACCAGAGAGAAGATTCGGCAATGCCAAAGAAAAAGATTTAAATGTCAGAAGAATAGAACTAACTCACAAATGGGATAAATAGAGAAAAACTATGGAGATTTCGGCTTTTTAGAGAAATCGGCACAAGAGGAAAAGAATGGAAAAGAGAGTGAAAGGAGAGATTTCGGCTTTTGAAGAAATTAAAGAAAGAAATTCTAGAGAAAGAGGCTAAGAATTTCGGCAAAAAGAGTGAAGAGAAAATTAGGGTTTAAATGCCAGAATCAAGGAGCTATCCCCCCCTATTTATAGAAATTTCAGCACCTACTGCTTAAAACCGAAAACGCCCTTCCTGATAGTTAAAATTTAAGCTAATAAAAAGGGAAAATTTGACACCCATTTTCCATGAAGTAGCCGAATTCTTCACTCCTCTAGGTGATGGAATTTTGGCCATCACCTAGCCTTGTAGATAGCTCCTATCTT
Organism: Gossypium australe; assembly: GCA_005393395.2. Classification (NCBI taxonomy): domain Eukaryota; kingdom Viridiplantae; phylum Streptophyta; class Magnoliopsida; order Malvales; family Malvaceae; genus Gossypium; species Gossypium australe. The sequence continues at coordinate 60,647,184 of CM016614.1, read as the reverse complement.
TTCTCCTTTTTATCATCTATAGTATTAATTATAAAATCCATATAAATCCTCCTATTTTTGAGCCTTGTTGCCATCCACTTCACCTAACCCTAATGCCGAATTTAGCTAACTTAAATTAAAAGATTTGGGCTCCATGAAACTTAAATTTTGGGCCCCTTACATCCTTGTTGTGGCGTCACCCCTTGCTCCCTTTTAAGTGCTGAAAATGGCCCAAAAACATGGGCTCGTTGCGGCCAAAACTTGGGCCCCTTTAACTGTTAGTGACGCCACCTTCTAACTCCCTTGCAGCGCCACCTATTGTTGGGCCACAAGCCCACATTGGTATTTTAAACACAATTACCACCTTTTAACTCTATAATGCCCAATCAGATAATTTAACCAAGGCATTTGCCTAGTCCTGAGCCTAATTTGGACCCCTATCACTTAAATTAACATATTGAACATATCCTTACACTAAACGCATAGACCCATTAATTCAGGATGTTACAGTCCTTGGTTGGAAAAATATTCAATCTTGCTCTTGGTTCACTTTATTCAAAAATTCCCCAACAGTTCAAGACTTCCAAGGTGTTTCCCTAGCCAATTTTCACCTTTTGTGCAAAACTATAGAAAATAAACCAAATTTGTGAACATTTCTTATAAATATAATTAAATTTAAATATGTTCATAATTTAAGTGAAAATTAATAATTTTATAATTAAATTTTGAATTTTGAACAAATTTACTACGAAAATACATGAATTCGGGCTCAAAAGGTGTTGAAAAAGTCTATATATTTTTGTGTTTCCACACCCCCAAACTTGATTCATTACTCATCTCGAGTAATGCACAAATTAAAAAAATGAAGTGCTTGAGATCATTAATGAAAAATGTTTTTAGAATATATTTCCCCCACAATTATGAGTTTAGTGTAATTATGCTTAAGAACACGGATTTTAAAATTATGCAACTCAAGTATACATATTGTTCAAATTATTCTCAATTGTTATCATGCTAGCAAGAATAGACTAATTTTTTTCTCTTAAAAAAGACATGCTAATTCTTACCACTTAATTTTTATTCCCTTATTTAAGACTAAACTGCAATCACCAAGTTTAACTTATGTCTTCATATGTTGAACTTAGCAATTTCTCTCCACTAATGTAGGCGACATGGAAATCTGAACCAAAATTTCTTTTAAATAAGTTGTAATGTGATTGGGCTAGGGGTAGGTAAAAGATAGATAATTTTAAGCTAAAAACCCTAGACTTAGCTTGTATCAAACCTTCAAAATAAGTACCTTCAATACACCAACTCATATTTTGAACACGAGCATTTTATTATATGTACTACAATTTTTTGAGCATTTGATATTTCTTTTCAACTCCCCCAAACTTATTTCCAAAGAATATTCTGAATAGTACTAAGTCTAGTTTTTGAGACAATTTAAAGATAATTATGAGAGAAGTGATGACTAAATATTGCAAAGGTTCAAATAAAATTAGGTCATTTAATCTCAAAGTTGGGTTTCAAGGGATAATATTCATTAAGGTTGGCTTGAAAGGCTCAATCTGTCCAAACAAAAGTTTGCCCAAGTCATTTTCAAAATTCCATGCTTCTTGTAATAGCTCGATTTTGACCCTAATCGGAAAAATGGTTTCGGGACCACAAATTCGTGTATGAAAAATATTTTAATATTACTTTCTGTGTTAATTATGTGTGAATTTACATGTGTGAAGGTTTTGTGAATAAATTTTATTGTTTGTGTGCTTAATTTGATAAAAGGGCTTAATCGCGTAAAATGAAAATTTGATTGTTAAATATGAAAGTGCTTAGTTGTTGTTGTCTTTATAATTTAGAGGTTTTATGATGCAATTAGCCCATTAATTAGGTGAGTGGACGGCTAAGGACTAATATAACCTTAATATATGTTTTGCATATTAATTTAAAAAGGTTATAAATGCAAATTAATAATAAATTAATATATGTCATTAAACATTAAAAAAAGAAAGCCATTATCATCTTTTACCTTATGACCAAAACAAGAGAAAATAAAAAAGAAAGAAACTCAAGCTTAGGGTTCGGCTTCTATTCATCTTGATTAAGGTTAGTTTTTGTTTCGGTTTTGATAGTTTTTATGTTTTTGTAATCGTTGCTTCGAGTACTACAAGACCCATTCTTGAATTTTGAAATTGATGATGATTTTGAGTTTTGCCATTGATGATAGCTTGTGATTCTTGTTTTTTGATGATGAAATATTAAAGATATGTGAAAGATTAACATGTTTTGTCTTTGCATTTTTGATGAATTTGAGTAATTTGGACTAAATTGTGGAAATAAATTTTTGAGGGACTAAAATGTGAAATAAACGAAATATACAGACTTGTATGGAGCTTATGAATATTCAGCCTAGCATGATTATGTAAATTTTTTGTATTTTGTGTTTTATTTAATAGGGACTAAATTGCAAAAGGTGTGAAATGTCAGGGGCAAAATGGTAATTTTCCTATTTATGTGTCGTTGGATTAAATTGAATGAATGTGTGATTAAATTATTTAAATTTGAATTTATTTAGATTAAGAACGAAAGAAAATAGAATTAGATCGGGGGAAGTCAAAAGTAGTCGAGTAGTTGATTTCGTCCGTCGATATCCGAGGTAAGTCAATAAGCATTTAAATGTCATTAAATTTGATAATATATATGTGTTACATGATGAATGGAATTTTTGTGAATATATTTGTGTATGGTGGAATGTCTATTGAGCAAAGGAGCTATATTTCGAGTTCGTTTCGATCGAGATTCAATGTCCGAAAGCCCTGTACGAACCTTAGGAATAGATAGGAGACATATGTCATGACATAAGATTTCCGATACATGTTATCGTGGAAGACCACGTCTGGGACATTGCAATCAACTTGTGTTTACGTGTAAGACCATGTCTGGGACATTGGCATCATTTTGATTCGTGTAAGAGCTTGTTTGGGACAGTGGCATCGATATGTAATTACATGTAAGACCACGTCTGGGACGTTGGCATTGTATGAGCTTCTGACTATCCGCATATCCTTTTTAATTCCGAATGGTTCATCGAGCAACGATAAGTGTGATCAAATGTATAAATTAAGCTAAAATGATCAGGTATGAATGAGTTTATTTCCTACTTGAAATAAGGTAAGTAAGCTACTTGATATTTATTTTAAGTCTTGTATGAAGTAAAGGAAGAACGTATGTGAACATGGTAAGTGTATTCGACTTAATCAACAAATGATATGAATATTGTGGAATTGATTCTTAAATATGTGTACATATGACCATGTATATTCGGCCACATAAGTAATATATGTACATGATGTTATATTATGATTATTGAGTTTGTGCATATGCGTATATGTATATTTGGTTATATAATGACATTTTGGTTTTGAAAGTTGAATGCTAATTTGTTATTTTAAATATATGAGCATTTGAGCAAAGTAGCATTTGTGTATGAAAATGTATCATTTATGTAATTTGTAAGTTTGAGACTAATTGTGGTAATGATAATATAACCTGGTTTAGTTTAAATGAGTTGATTATATCATTAAATTGTTTATTTGCTTATGACTTACTAAGCTTAAATAGCTTACTCTGTGTGTGTTCATGTATACCTCTGTTTTATAGATTTTGGAGTCAAGTTACGAGCTCGAGGATTGTCAGCAAAGCCTATCACACTATCGTCTGTTTCTTTCGGTATTTTACTAAGTTGAATTTGAGCTTATGGCATGTATAGTCTAGTTAAAAAGATTGATTTTGGGATATGTAATATAAAGCCTTGCGAAGATGGCTTGATTATATGTTTAAGTTGGTTTTATGTATTCTTAGTTTTATGCTTGATGTTTTTGGTTTTAGTAATTCGGCCATGGCATATTTAAATGTGGAAATTAGATTAGATTAATGATAAAGGATATGTGTGCTTTAGTAATCAGTCATGATATTTTAGTTGAGTTCTTATATGTCTTTACATGTATATATATATGCGCTTATATTATGGTTGATATGTATATGTGCATGGCTATATAGATTTGTAGTTATTTGTAAGTTTATAAATATGTATATAAACAAATTGTGTTAATCGAATAGATAAAGAAATGAAATGGGTTTTATTTATAACCGAATGCTTGTTCTTAAATTGTGTTAACATGTAAAACATATGAATTTCATAAGTTAATATATTAATGCCGCATAAATGAATAAAAAGGTAGTAATGAAATTTTTGTCTCAATTGATGTATAATTTGTACATGCGCATGTCTTTTTATAAAATAGATTTAATATACAATTATTGGAGTTGATGATTTGTTATATGTTCTATATGTGTATAACTTGTTTTATATATATTACGTATGGCCATATTGAAATGATGTTAAGGTCGCATATGTGATTGGATATTAAGTTGTATACATATTGGTTTGATTGGTTTCATTATGTACATATATAGAAGTTATGAGATGAAATGTTTGATACTTAGCTAATGTAAATATGTACCGATATATGTGCTGAACATGAAAAGTGAGGACACATGCTTGAATATGATTTACTTATGATAATGTCATTAATGTGATGGATATAGGGAATCAAATATTGAAAGTATTAAATATGTGAGTATAGCTTGGATGTATACAAGTTTGGTTCAAATTTGGTAATTGTGAAATATGTTCAATTGAGTTTTGATATATGTTCGAATTGGTTTGGTTGAAACTTTGAAATGTGCTTATTTGTGATACATGATTAGTAAGGTGTGAATGATTTAAATTGTAATTATGATTCATGTATTCGAATTTTAATAAGTGAATTTTGGATATTCAAGTTTGGTAATGTTATAATTGTATTGTTATTCTTTGGTGTATGATAGGTGATAAATGATTGTGCTGAACTGTGTTTTGAACGGTAATGCCTTGTAACCCTAACTCGGCGACGGATATGGGTTAGGGGTGTTACACTTGATTGGTATCAGAGCTACGGTTTAGTCAATTCTAGGACTAACGTAGCGCGTGTGAATCTAGCAATACATGTCATATTATATACTGCGATAGTGTGATGACTTCTGACATCTGAAAATGTGTTTTTGTATAGTAATAGATCCCGGTCGAGCCGTAGCTGATGATGTCGAGAGTATAGCGCCTACTCCCGCGCAAGGAACAACACTGGTTGAATCTCGACTGACTTCGAGTAACCAGGAGGGAGAGGGTAGACAAGCCTTTTACCAAATGATGAACGAGTGGTTTACTCAATATATCCGAACTAATCCAACTACACAACAACCTCCACAAGTGAGTGATCCGTTGAGATTGCCTAAGCCTCCTATTGATAAAATTAGAAAACACGGGGCTAAAGAATTCAGAGCTACTGATGATGATGATGTTGAGCGAGCTGAATTCTGGCTCGATAATACTATTCGAGTGTTTGATGAGTTATCTTGCACCCCTGATGAGTGCTTAAAATCTGCCATATCCTTACTACGAGACACTACATATCACTGGTGGAATACATTAGTATCGGTGGTTCCGAAAGAATGAGTGACCTAGGAATTCTTTTAGACTGAGTTCCGTAAGAAATACATTAGTCAGAGATTTATCGACCAGAAACGCAAAGAGTTTCTTGAGTTGAAACAGGGTCGGATGACTGTGACAGAGTATGAGTGGAAATTCGTGAGACTCAGTTGGTATGCCTAAGAGTGTGTTTCGACCGAAGCTATAATGTATAAAAGATTTGAAGATGGGCTGAGTGAAGAGATTAAACTGTTTGTTGGCATACTTGAGATAAAAGAGTTCGTGGTACTTGTTGAGCGAGCTTGCAAAGCTGAAGAGCTCGGGAAAGAGAAAAGAAAAGCTAACTCTGAAGCTAGAGATTCACGTAAGAGACCATTCAGTAAGTCATTCCAGTCGACATCAAAGAAGTTCCGAGATGATGCTAGCCGTTCAAAGACTACTGCGGTTATTCTAGACGTTATCGAGATAAACCACTTGTGAGCTCGAGAGCTACCTCAGTAGCTAGTGTGGGTAATGTCAGATCAAATCAACTCGAGTGTGAACATTGTAGTAAACGACATCCTGGTAGTTGCAGATTGCATGATCGAGCCTGTTTTAAATATGGATCGAGGGATCATTTCAGTCGTGAGTGCCCAGAGTTAGCGGATCAAAATTCGGTATAGAATATGAGATCGGGTAACACTGCAGCTCGAGGTAGACCACCCAGAAATACGGGTAATGTGAGTGGCAGTCAGAGAGGGACCAAAGATACAGCTGTTAGATCCGAGGCTCACACACCTGCCAGAGCCTATGCTATTTACGCACGCGAGGAGGCCTCATCCCCAGATGTTAGTACTGCTATTTTCACTCTCTATGATACTAGTGTTGTTGCATTAATTGATCTAGGTTCAACTCATTCTTATGTGTGTGAGACTTTAGTATCTAGTAAGACTTAGACTGTTGAGTCTATTGAGTTTGTGATTAAAGTATCAAACCCCTTAGGCCGGTCTATTTTGGTTGATAAAGTGTGCAAGAATTGCCCGTTGATGATTCGAGATTCATGTTTTCCGGCTAATTTGATGTTGTTTCCATTAAACGAGTTTGATATAATTCTGGGTATGGATTGGCTAACTCTGCATGATGCTATTGTGAACTGCAAACGGAAGACTACTGATTTGCGGTGCCAGACAGATGAGATTATTCAGATTGAGTCTAATGATTTGAATGGTTTACTGGCAGTGATATCTTCAATGTTAGCTCAAAAATGTGTGAAAGATTTGTGAAGCTTACTTTGCTTATGTGCTCGACTCTAAAGTGACCAAAAAGAAGATTGAATCAGTACCTATTGTGTGTGAGTATCCGGATATGTTTCCTGAAGAATTATCGGGTTTGCCACTGATACGAGAGGTAGAGTTTGGTATTGAGTTAGTATCGGGGACGACTCCGATATTGATAGCTCCGTATAGAATGACACCTACGGAAATAAAAGAATTGAAAGCTCAGTTGCAAGAGTTGACAGATAGAGGTTTTGCGTGACCGAGTTTCTCTCCCTAGGGCGCACTAATTTTATTTGTGAAAAAGAAAGACGAAACTATGAGAATGTGTATCGACTACAGATAGCTTAATAAAGTGAATATAAAGAATAAGTATCCGTTGCCACGGATTGAAGATCTATTCGATCAGCTGAAAGGTGCTACAGTGTTTTCAAAAATAGATTTGAGATCAAGCTATTATTAGTTGTGAGTTAAAGACTCTGATGTGCCAAAGACTGCTTTTCGAACGAGGTATGGACACTATGAGTTTCTGGTTATGCCTTTCAAACTTACTAATGCACCTGCTGTTTTCATGGATTTGATGAATTGGATCTTCAGACAGTATCTGGATCAGTTTGTGGTAGTATTCATAGATGATATTTTTATCTACTCCCGTGATGAAACCGAGCATGCCAAACATCTGAGACTTGTATTACAGACTTTGCGAGATAAACAGTTGTATGCAACGTTTAGTAAATGTGAGTTTTGGTTACGCGAAGTCAGTTTTCTGGGCCATGTTGTATCAGCTTCGGGTATTCGGGTTGATCCGAGTAAAATTTCAGCTATACTATATTGGAAAGCTCCGAGAAATGTCCCTGAAGTTCAGAGTTTTCTGGGACTTGCTGGTTACTATAGATGATTTGTGAAAGGTTTCTCTATGATTGCAACACTGATGACGAAGCTATTACAGAAAGATGTAAAGTTTGAGTGGTCAGAAAAGTGCCAAAAAAGTTTTGATTAGTTGAAAGCTCTTTTGACTTAAGCTCCCGTGTTAGTTCAGCCAGAATTAGGTAAAGAATTTGTCATTTACAGTGATGCATCTTTGAGTGGTCTGGGTTGTGTTTTGATGCAGGAAGGCAAAGTTATAGCTTATGCCTCGAGACAGTTAAAGCAGCACGAAAAGAAATATCCGACACGCGATTTAGAATTGGCAACTATTGTGTTCGCATTGAAGATAAGGCATCACTATCTGTTCGGTGAGAAATGTCATGTCTATTCTGATCACAAAAGCCTGAAGTATTCGATGACTCAGAAATATCTGAATTTGAGACAATCCCGATGGTTAGACTTGTTAAAAGACTACGAGCTTGTTATTGACTATCATCCGGGAAAAGCTAGTGCTGTTGCTAATGCTTTAAGTCGAAAATCATTATTTTCTTTGCGTGCAATGAATGCGCATATGGTTATATCTGATGATGGTTCAATAATAGCCGAATTAAAAGAAAGACTGTTATTTGTTCAACAAATTTGTGATGCTCAGAAAGTTGATAATGATTTGTTAGCAAAGCGACCTCGGTGTGAATCGAATATTAAATCTAAGTTTTGAGTTGATACAAATGGTTGTTTGAAGTTTAGAAACCGAATATGTGCTTCGAGAAATTCAGAGTTGATTTAGATGATTTTGAATGAAGCTCATAGTAGTCAATTATCTGTTCATCCAGGTAGTACAAAAATGTATAATTATCTGAAATAGCTTTATCGATGGCCTGGTATGAAATGAGACATATCTGACTTTGTTTCGAAATGTTTAGTCTGTCAACAAGTAAAAGCCGAGCATCAAGTACCTTCTGGGTTACTTCAGTCGATTATGATACCTGAGTGGAAGTGGGACAGAGTTACAATGGATTTTGTATCTGGTTTACCGTTGACATCGAGTAAGAAAGATGCAATCTGGGTTATTGTGGATAGATTGACCAAGTCGGCTTACTTTATTCCAGTTCGTACAGACTATTTGCTTGATAAGATGGCTGAATTTATATTTCAGAGATTGTGTGATTGCATGGAGTGCCTATTTATATTGTTTCGGACAGAGATCCGAGGTTCACATCGCAATTTTGGAAGAAACTGCAAGATGTTTTAGGTACGAAACAACACTTTAGACTGCTTTCCATCCGAAAACAGATGCCCAGTCTGAACGAATCATTCAGATACTTGAGGATATGTTGAGATGTTGCATTCTCGAGTTTGAAGGTACGTGGGAATGATACTTACCTTTGATTGAATTTGCGTATAATAATAGCTTTCAATATAGTATCAAAATGGCACCTTACGAGGCTTTGTACGGTTGTAAATGTCGTACACCACTTTATTGGACTGAGCTCAGTGAAAATAATATACACGGGGTCGATTTGATCAAAGAGACTAAACATAAAGTGAAAGAGATTCGTGATAGTGTGAAAACAACATCGAATCATTAGAAATCGTATGCAGACTTGAAAAGAAAAGATATAGAGTTTCAGATTGGAGACAAAGTCTTTTTGAAGGTATCACCGTGGAAGAAAATACTCATATTCGGTCGTAAAGGCAAATTGAGTCTGAGATTTATTGGGCCGTACGAGATTATAGAGCGTATTGGGCCGGTTTCTTATAGACTGCTGTTGTCACCTGAGTTAGAAAAGATTCACAATGTATTCCATGTTTCGATGATCCATAGATATGACAGATGAAGAAGAACCGATTCCCATTCTGGCTCGTGAGGTTAAAGAATTGCGAAATAAGAAAATTCCGTCAGTTAAAGTATTGTGGCATAAGCAAGGAGTTGAGAAAGCAACTTGGGAGTTAGAGGATACAATGAAAGAGAGTTATCCGAACCTATTCACCGGTAAGATTTTCGGGGACGAAAATCCCTAAGGGGGGAGAGTTGTTATAGCTCGTTTTGACCCTGATTAGAACAGTGGTTTCGTGACCACAAATCCCAGTCTGAAAAATATTTTAATATTATTTTCTATGTTAATTATGTGTGAATTTACATGTGTGAAGGTTTTGTGAATTAATTTTACTGTTTTTGTGCTTAATTTGATAAAACGGCTTAATCGCTTAAAATGAAAATTTGATGGTTAACTATGAAAGTGCTTAATTGTTGTTGTCTTTATAATTTAGAGGTTTTATGATGCAATTAGCCCATTAATTATGTGAGTGGGCAGCTAAGGACTAATATAACCTTATTATATATGTTTTGCATATTAATTTAAAAAGGTTATAAATGTAAATTAATAATAAATTAATATATATCATTAAACATTAAAAAAGAAAGCCATTATCATCTTTTACCTTATGACCAAAGCAAGAGAAAAGAAAAAAAAAAAGAAACTCAAGCTTAGGGTCTAGCTTCTATTCATCTTGATGAAGGTTAGTTTTTGTTTCAGTTTTGATAATTTTTACGTTTTTGTTATCTTTGCTTCGAGTACTACAACACCCATGCTTGAATTTATTAAATTGATGATGATTTTGAGTTTTGCCATTGATGATAGCTTGTGATTTTTGTTGTTTGATGATGAAATTGAAACACCCCAAACCCGGCCCACAAGCCTCGACCGAATTTGGTATGTTCCTTAAGAAAATCGGTTCAAAACTTATTTATAATTTTGGAAAATTTGGGTGTATTTGAAGAAAATTTGATTTGTGTTGAGTTCGAATTGAAAATGTCTGGATTTTAATAAAACTTTATTAAATGTTCCAAAGTTATAAGTTGAAATAAATTCCGAGTTTTTATAGTTTAATATTAAATTGGAAATCGTTTGAGTTTAGGTGTCAAAACATTTAAAAGTTTATTTTTAAGAAAAAGATTACTTAACTTTAATTTGATAAAAATCGTATCATACTAAAATAATTAAAACGCATGCATAAAACAGTTCAACACTAATGGCCTTATTACATCAAAGAAAACCTGAAATAAATCCAAACTTAAGTAAAATAAATTCAAAATAAAATAAGTCTGAGTTGAGCATGGCCACCACTAAGCTCCTGCCGACCCGGTCCATCTACTGAGTGTCACCTGTAAAGATATACCACAACGAGGTGAGTCGAATAGACTCAATGTGTAACAGCCAACACTAAGTCCCAAACGATTCAGGCATACAAACATATATAAACAAATATAATCAATGATGCATTCCCGAACCCAAACCTAGATAGCCATCCGCTACACATCACACGTACCAACCAATCACACCGTGGGGATTACTAAATCGACCCTCCATCCGCTACACACCATCGAAGGCAGTCGCTGCAGTCGACTGGCACATCCCACTTATAAATTCGTGGCAAAACCACCAAGTAATTATATGTGACCTTGGTCACCAGATAACATTTTGTGACATAAGTCACCACATTCAGATTATGTGACATGTGTCACCAGATATTGTGGTAAAAACCACCAGATCACTTCCCCTTTCCATATCACCCATACGCCCCATGTCATACAAAACATGCATAAATCATGCCTTATGCCTTATTTCACATTCTTATCAATATTCACATATGTGCCATATTTCACACATTCATTACATTTATTAACATAACGTTAAGGTTACGTACCTGAGTACTTTGTACCATTGCATGGTACCTTTGGCCATATTGTTCACATTCTTATTAACACATGCATTAAAATTATACCATAAATCATTTAAGAGTTAGTGTGGGGTTACACACCTGGTTTCACTGAAATCCCGAAAATCCCGATCTAATGCTTTAGATCCTTAGTTCCTACATTCGGCCAACACTAAGCAATTTAACAAAAAGCCATTCGGCTACTTAATCAAATCCCGAAGGATTATAAAATCCTTACCTTGCTGCCGATTTAGCTACTAATCAAATCCCGAAATTTCGTGTTTTTTCTCCCTTGTAATCGGTCAACACTAGATCACTTAACTGGTTAGTTTTCAGCTTTTGTAACAAATAAGAAACAGATCCAAATCACTAACTATGGCCTTGGCCGAATATCATATGCACTTACCTTGTGAATCCAAATCCCGAAATCATCCTTGATCCTAGTGATGTCGAAATCCCTATAGGTATATGTTAGATTCCATTCTAACATTTAATGAACAAGATAAATGGCCTTCGGCCTATGGCTACACACACTTACCTTTAGATCTTGAAATCCCGAAGACCTCCTCCCTTGCAGTCGACAATACAGAATCCCAAAACCCTTCTTCAGAGTTTCGGCCATAGAGCAACAATGTGATTAGGGTCTTGATTTCGACAATCAGAGAAGAAAAGAGTAAATCGACATCAAAGGGACTGCTTACCGAAGAAGAAAGACCAACCGCAAATGATCAACCACCTTCACGAAATCGACAAGGAGATTTGCAGAAGAAATCGATTCAGAGAGTGCCAAAGAAGTGAACTTTCGGCTTTGAACAATCGGCTAGGAGTTAGGGGTTATTTGAGTATTCGGCTTCCACAAGAATGAAAAGAAAAGTATGGGACTTAGGGAGAATTCGGCAATGATGAGTTTTGAGAGAGGGATATTCAGTTTTGAAGAAAAAGAATGAAGGGATGAATGTGTTGGGAAGTTGCGACAAAGGAAAGAATTGAGAGAATTGGAGAAGAAAATTTTCGGCTAGGAGAGAAACTTTGAGAAAAGAAGAGAAAAGAATTCAACTGAAGAAGATGAGCACTAGGCTTCAGAATTTCGGCTATACACCACCTCACACTCAGTGTTGGATATTCGGCCAACTCTCCCTATTCTGATAACTTTATCTCATTTTTTCCATATCCCTTATCCTTCCTCCCTAATTATCCTTATTTATCACTTAAAAATAAAAGATTTAAGCTCCTAAATTATAGCCTAAGTGCCGTCCAACTCCCCTCCTTGCTTGACGCAAAAACACTTCCAAAAGTGCTCCCCTTGCTGCTCGAACCTAGGCCTTGCACCCATGCTTGTGGCGTCCCTTACTGAGGCTTTAAGTGGCGCCTCCTTGCCACTTTAACAAGCCCATTTGTGTCTCTAATTTCCCCTACAATTTTCCTTAAGGCCTATCAGGCTGAGCTCCCTCTTTGAAACTTAAAATCTGATAATTTCTAAGGCATTCACCTATACTCTAGAGTTCTCAAAATTCATAAATCACATTCAAAATACATACAGGCATACTAGCACATGCAATTAAGCAAAAATGCACAAGCCCTAATCCCGGATATTACAGTTCTACCCCCTTAAAATAATTTCGACCTCGAAATTACCTGGCTGAAATAAGTGAGGGTATTGCTGTCGCATTGCTTCCTCTGGCTCCCACGAAGCTTCTTCCGATCCATGATTACGCCATAACACTTTGACTAGAGGAACTGATTTCCTCCGCAGCACTTTCATATCTCTCTCCAAAATCTGAATCGGCTCTTCCTCGTAAGACAAATCTGGCCTTAGTTCCACCTCCTCAACTGGTACTACATGAGATGGATCCGATCGATAACGACGTAGCATAGAAACATGGAATACATCGTGCATCTGCTGCAATTCCGAAGGCAACTCTAACTGGTATGCCACTGGTCCAACTCGCTTCAATATCCGATAAGGTCCTATAAACCTTGGACTTAACTTCCCTTTTCGACCAAATCTCATCACCTTCTTCCAAGGCGAGACTTTTAGAAACACCTGATCTCCCACAGCAAATTCTATTTCCTTCCGCTTGAGATCTGCGTACGACTTTTGCCTGTCAGATGCCTCCTTTAATCGTGCTCGAATTACCTCCACCTTCTCCTCGGATTCCGCCACAATCTCTGGGCCCAAAACTTGACATTCCCCCAATTCGGTCCAACACGTAGGAGTGCGACACTTCCGTCCATACAACGCCTCATATGGTGCCATCCGAATACTGGCTTGATAGCTGTGATTATAAGCAAATTCCGCTAAAGGCAAATATTCTTCCCAACTTCCTCTGAAGTCTATCACACAACCCCTCAGCATATCCTCTAACACTTGGATTACTCATTCAGACTGACCGTCCGACTGTGGATGAAATACCGTACTGAAGTCTAATCTGGTGCCTAAAGCCTGATGTAGCGCTCTCCAAAACTGAGACGTAAACCTCAGATCCCTATCCGAGATAATCGACACTGGCACTCCATGCAACCTCACAATTTCTGCCACATACAACTTTGCTAACCTCTGTAAAGAATAGTCGACCCACACTGGTATGAAATGCGCGGACTTTGTCAATTGATCTACTATCACCCATACCGAGTCCTTCTTAGTAGGCGTAAGGGGAAGCCCACTAACGAAGTCCATGGTGATTCTCTCCCACTTCCACTGTGGAATCTTTATCGGCTGAAGCAATCCTGACGGAACTTGGTGTTCAACCTTGACTTGCTGACACGTTAAGCATTTCCCTACGAACTCTGTAACTTGCCGCTTAAGACCAGGCCACCAAAACTGTTCCCTAAGATCTCTGTATAACTTACTACCTCTAGGATGCATAGCATAAGGGTTACTATGCGATTCTTGAAGAATTCTCTGCCTTAACTCCTTATCCTTAGGCATACAGACTTTACCCTTGTAACACAATACTCCATTGCTGCCAACACCATAATCCTCTAACTCCTCATTCTGTACTTGCCGTAGCTTAGCACTTAAATCATCGTCCGCCAACTAACTCTCTTTTACCTCATTCAACCATGTCGGCTTGACTTGCAACTCCGCCAACAAACTTTCGTCGTCATACAAGCTAAGATGTGCAAACATCGCCCTCAGATCCGACACAACCTTTCGACTTAAGGCATCTGCCACTACATTTGCCTTGCCCGGGTGATACTCTATCGAACAATCATAATCCTTCAGTAACTCCACCCACCTACGCTGTCTCAGGTTCAACTCCTTCTGAGTCAATAGATACTTAAGGCTCTTGTGGTCTGTGTATATCACTGACCTTTCTCCATATAGATAGTGCCTCCATACCTTAAGAGCAAAAACCACCGCCGCCAATTCCAAGTCATGCGTCGGATAATTAACCTCATGTGGCCTCAATTGCCGAGACGTATAAGCGACTACCTTCCCATCTTGCATTAAAACACATCCTAGTCCCGTGTGAGAAGCATCACAGTACACCACAAAGTCCTTCCCTGCCTCCGGCTGAATCAAAACCAGAGCTTCAGTCAAAACCGTCTTAAGCTTCTCAAAACTCTCCTGTTGCTTATCTGTCCATACAAAAGGTACTTCCTTCCTCAGTAACTTCGTCAAAGGTGCGGCTAACAACAAAAACCCTTCTACGAACCTTCTATAATAGCCTGCTAACCCCAAGAAACTACGAACCTCTGCCACAGACTTAGGTGGTTTCCAATCTAACACTGCTTCAATCTTCCTAGGATCCACCCTTATTCCTTTTGCAGACACAACATGCCCTAAAAACGTCACCTCCTTCAGCCAAAATTCTCACTTGCTGAATTTGGCATAGAGCTTCTTCTCCCTTAATACTTGCAACACTATCCGGAGATGCTCGTCATGTTCCTCCTCATACTTGGAATACACTAGGATGTCGTCAATGAACACAACGACGAACCGATCCAAGTAAGGTTAAAAAACCTGGTTCATCATATCCATGAACTCGGCTGGGGCGTTCGTCAATCCGAACGGCATTACTAAGAACTCATAATGCCCGTACCTTGTCCGGAAAGTTGTCTTATAGATATCCACTTCCTTCACCCTAAGCTGATGATATCCAGAACGCAAATCTATCTTTGAGAAAACCGCAGCCCCCTTTACCTGATCGAACAAGTCGTCTATCCTCGGCAAAGGATACTTGTTCTTGATGGTCAGCTTATTCAACTGACGATAATCTATGCACATACGCATAGTTCCATCCTTCTTCTTCACAAACAAGACCGGTGCTCCCCATGGAGACACACTGGGTCGGATAAACCCACGATCAAGTAACTTCTGAATCTGAGCCTTGAGCTCAACCAACTCCTTTGGTGCCATTCTGTACGGAGCAATTGACATAGGAGCTGTTCCTGGCAGCAAATCGATTCCGAACTCCACCTCCCTATCCGGGGGTATTCCAGGTAATTCCTCCGGAAAGACATCCACAAAGTCCCTTACTGTTCTATCTCCACTAACTCCCTCTTCCTTCGCATCCAGCGCACTAACGAAGGCCAAGAATGCCTTGCATCCTTTCCGAACCATCTTATCTGCTTTTAACACGGAGACTACGTTAGACAGATAGTTTCTCCTTTCTCCTATCATAATAATTTCCTCATCCTCCGGGGTCTTTAACTCCGTTCGCTTAGCTGCACAATTCACTATAGCTTGATGTTCCACCAGCCAGTCCATGCCAAGTATGAGATCAAATTCACCGAAAGGTAGTTCCATTAAGTCAGCAGGGAATACCACTCCTTGAATCTCTAGAGGTACTTTCCGAAATATCTTATTCACCACTACAGTTTGACCTAACGGGCTCACTACAGTCATCTCCTTATCAGACAGTTCAAAGGCTATACCTAGTGTTTCAACTACTCTACATGCAACATAAGAATGGGTAGAGCCAACATCAATTAAAGCAAAGTAAGGCTTGCCAGCTATCAGGAACGTATCGGTTATGACGTCCGGTGCGTCTCCATCTTCCCTCCGGCGAACAGCATACACCAGGCCCGGCTGCCTTGCTTATGTATTACCAACACCTCTGCCCGGTGTTCCTCGTCCTCTTCCAGCACCATTACCCCTACCATTCGGACCACGACCCCGCTGAGGCTGCTGTCCACCTCTTCCAGCCTGATTAAAACCCTGAGCTGCTGGTCGATTCCCATCTAGTTTCATAGGACAGTCCTTAATCATGTGCTCCTTAAATCCACACTTAAAACAGCCCCCTGTCTTCTTCCAACACTCTCCTAAATGCATCTTCCCACACTGAGCACAAGTACGGTACTGTCCTCCCGTAGCAGCCTGCTGCCCTCGCGGCTCATCAACTCTAGGCCTCTTTTGCACATTCCCCGATGACCCTGACGATCCAAAACCTCTCTTTTGCCTATTCCGATCCGAATTCTGCCTTACAGAGTCTTTAATCCCTTCGGCCACCTTAGCCTTTTCTACCAACACGGCAAACTCCCGCTCCTGCTGTGGAGCTATCAACAACCTCAGGTCATCCCTCAGTCCGTCCTCAAATCGGACACATCATTCATGCTCCGTAGCCACAATTCCTCGAGCATACCTGCTCAACCTTAAGAATTCAGCCTCGTACTCCGCTACAAATTTATTCCCTTGAACCAGCCCTAGAAATGCCTTCCTCTGCGCATCAATGTAGCTAGTTCCAACATACTTCTTCTGATACGCCGCCTTAACATACTCCCAGGTGAGTTCCTCAGCTGTAGCACCATCCTAAACTGTGAGCCACCATTGATATGAATCATCGCGAAGTAGCGACACCATTCCTTTCAATTTCTCCTCAGCAGTCAGATCCAGCTCGTCCATGATTCGTTCTGTCGCCTCCAACCAATACTCAGCCGTACTGGGTGCCACACCAGATGCACCACGGAACACCTCAGCTCCATTGGCTCGGAGTCGCTCGGGTACAGATTTCCGAGCTCCCATACCTCCACCTGCTCCAGCCACCATCTCAAGAACCCGCAGCACCGCCTGCGATACTGCGTCATCCCCCGTCTGATCCTGATGCTCAACTCCAGCAGTTGGTGGTAGGGTGGTGGTACCTCATTCTCGGACCCTTGACCAGACCTAACGGGTTCCGATACGGCCATTCTGCCTCTACCACGTCCTCGCACATTACGACCACGTCCTCTAGAACTCATGTCTACTATCGCGATTTGGTTAAAAAGTTTTATGCATTAGTCTTTGTTCCACTGATTACCCACGAACAAGTTTTATGTAAAGAAGTTTTAGTAGTAGTTCTTTCGATCAATCAAAGTTTTAGTTCCAAGTCCTCTATCCTAATTCAGAGAAAACACATTCATTCAGTAGTACCTACCACACACATTTACCATTCGAACATTTTTGTCTGTTCCTATCCCAGGGGTATTTTCGTAATTTGTCCTACAGAGGTATTTTGGTAAATTTCCAAATCAGGGTATCTTGGTATTTTTGTAAAATGGGGTTTTTGGTATTTTTTAAAGTAAGAATATTTTAATAAAAGTCGAGGGTAATATGGTAATTTTATAATCCAAGGGTATTTGAGTAATTTTGTACAAACCAGGGGTATTTGGGTAATTTTGTAAATCAGGAATATTTTGGAAAAATTTCAAAAAATAATTTTTCTACAAATCAAAGGGGTAATTTGGTGAATTTAAAACTAAGGGTTTTTATAAAACAGTATGGCTAGTCCCTTTCGGGTTTTAATTATTGAGTTTAGCCCGTGAATAAGTCCTCTTGGTTAGGGTGAACCGTCACTACGCACCAAGTAAGATTCGAGTGGAGAGGAGGTGAGTCACTAGGACTGCTTAAATACCAAGCTCCCACCGAAACCGATCCTAGACATGCGCACAATGGTTGCCACACCCTAACTCGGCGACTTAAACACCGGTTTGTTTAATTAGGCTTTAAAGTTTTATATTATTCTGTATTGGAGTAAGCTAATCCTAGGGTTCAATAACTTAGTATACTAATCTACGTTCCCTTTACTCCCACATACAAATCATATAGTAAATCACACAACAGTTAGGGGTACTTACCTGGTGGAGTTCGGGTCGGAAACTTAGGTGCCATGCCAGAAAAACCTGCTTAATTCCAAAAATTTTCATAAAATCTTAATTGGGCTTTATTTTGAAAACGTTGTGGGCTTTAAACCCAAGGCCGAGAGTTTAAAATTAGGCTCTGATACCAAACTGAAACACCCCAAACCCGGCCCACAAGCCTCGACCGAATCTGGTATGTTCCTTAAGAAAACCGGTTCAAAACTTATTTATAATTTTGGAAAATTTGGGTGTATTTGAAGAAAATTTGATTTTTGTTGAGTTCGAATTGAAAATGTCTGGATTTTAATAAAACTTTATTAAATGTTCCAAAGTTATAAGTTGAAATAAATTCCGAGTTTTTATAGTTTAACATTAAATTGGAAATCGTTTATGTTTAGGTGTCAAAACATTTAAAAGTTTATTTTTAAGAAAAGATTACTTAACTTTAATTTGATAAAAATCGTATCATACTAAAATAATTAAAACGCATGCATAAAACAGTTCAACACTAATGGCCTTATTACATCAAAGAAAACCCGAAATAAATCCAAACTTAAATAAAATAAATTTAAAATAAAATAAGTCTGAGTTGAGCATGGCCACCACTAAGCTCCTGCCAACCCGGTCCATCTACTGAGTGTCACCTGTAAAGATATCCCACAACGGGGTGAGTCAAACAGACTCAATGTGTAACAGCCAACACTAAGTCCCAAACGATTCAGGCATACAAACATATATAAACAAATATAATCAATGATGCATTCCCAAACCAAAACCTAGATAGCCATCCGCTACACATCACCCGTACCAACCAATCACACCGTGGGGATTACTAAATCGACCCTCCATCCGCTACACACCATCGAAGGCAGTCGCTGCAGTCGACTGGCACATCGCCCTTATAAATTCGTGGCAAAGCCACCAGATAATTATATGTGACCTTGGTCGCCAGATAACATTTTGTGACATAAGTCACCACATTCAGATTATGTGACATGTGTCACCAGATATTGTGGTAAAAACCACCAGATCACTTCCCCTTTCCATATCACCCATATGCCCCATGTCATACAAAACATGCATAAATCATGCCTTATGCCTTATTTCACATTCTTATCAATATTCACATATGTGCCATATTTCACACATTCATAACATTTATTAACATAACGTTAAGGTTACATACCTGAGTACTTTGTACCATTGCATGGTACCTTTGGCCATATTGTTCACATTCTTATTAACACATGCATTAAAATTATACCATAAATCATTTAAGAGTTAGTGTGGGGTTACACACCTGGTTTCACTGAAATCCCGAAAATCCCGATCTAATGCTTTAGATCCTTAGTTCCTACATTCGGCCGACACTAAGCAATTTAACAAAAAGCCATTCAGCTACTTAATCAAATCCTGAAGGATTATAAAATCCTTACCTTGCTGCCGATTTAGCTACTAATCAAATCCCGAAATTTCGTGCTGTTTCTCCCTTGTAATCGGTCAACACTAGATCACTTAACTGGTTAGTTTTCGGCTTTTGTAACAAATAAGAAACAGATCCAAATCACTAACTATGGCCTTGGCCGAATATCATATGCACTTACCTTGTGAATCCAAATCCCGAAATCGTCCTTGATCCTAGTGATGTCGAAATCCCTATAGGTATATGTTAGATTCCATTCTAACATTTAATGAACAAGATAAATGGCCTTCGGCCTATGGCTACACACACTTACCTTTAGATCTTGAAATCCCGAAGACCTCCTCCCTTGCAGTCGACAATACAAAATCCCGAAAGCCTCCTTCAGAATTTCAACCATAGAGCAACAATGTGATTAGGGTCTTGATTTCGACAGTCAGAGAAGAAAAGAGTAAATCGACATCAAAGGGATTTCTTACCGAAGAAGAAAGACCAACCGCAAATGATCAACCACCTTCACGAAATCGACAAGGAGATTTGCAGAAGAAATCGATTCAGAGAGTGCCAAAGAAGTGAACTTTCAGCTTTGAACAATCGGCTAGGGGTTAGGGGTTACTTGAGTATTCGGCTTCCACAATAATGAAAAGAAAAGTATGGGACTTAGGGAGAATTCGGCAATGATGAGTATTGAGAGAGGGATATTCAGTTTTGAAGAAAAAGAATGAAGGGATGAATGTGTTGGGAAGTTGCGACAAAGGAAAGAATTGAGAGAATTGGAGAAGAAAATTTTCGGCTAGGAGAGAAACTTTGAGAAAAGAAGAGAAAAGAATTCAACTGAAGAAGATGAACACTAGGCTTCAGAATTTCGGCTATACACCACCTCACACTCAGTGTTGGATATTCGGCCAACTCTCCCTATTCTGATAACTTTATCTCATTTTTTCCATATCCCTTATCCTTCCTCCCTAATTATCCTTATTTATCACTTAAAAATAAAAGATTTAAGCTCCTAAATTATAGCCTAAGTGCCGTCCAACTCCCCTCCTTGCTTGACGCAAAAACACTTCCAAAAGTGCTCCCCTTGCTGCTCGAACCTAGGCCTTGCACCCATGCTTGTGGCGTCCCATACTGAGGCTTTAAGTGGCGCCTACTTGCCACTTTAATAAGCCCATTTGTGTGTCTAATTTCCCCTACAATTTTCCTTAAGGCCTATCAGGCTGAGCTCCCTCTTTGAAACTTAAAATCTGATAATTTCTAAGGCATTCACCTATACTCTAGAGTTCTCAAAATTCATAAAACACATTCAAAATACACACAGGCATACTAGCACATGCAATTAAGCAAAAATGCACAAGCCCTAATCCCAGATATTACAGAAATATTAAAGCTATGTGAAAGATTAACATGTTTTGTCTTTGAATGTTTGATGAATTTGGGTAATTTGGGCTAAATTGTGAAAATAAATTTTTGAGGGACTAAAATGTGAAATAAATGAAATATACGGACTTGTATGGAGCTTATGAATATTCTGCCCTAGCATGATATATGTAAATTTTGTGTATTTTGTGTTTTATACAATAGGGACTAAATTGCAAAAGGTGTGAACTGTTCGAGGCAAAATGGTAATTTTCCCATTTATGTGTTGTTGGATTAAATTGAATGAATGTGTGATTAAATTAGTTAAATTTGAATTTATTTAAATCAAGAACGAAAGAAAATAGAATTAGATCGGGGGAAGTCAAAAGTAGTCGAGTAGTTGATTTCGTCCGTCGATATCCGAGGTAAGTCAATAAGCATTTAAATGTCGTTAAATTTGATAATATATATGTTACATGATGAATGGAATTTTTGTGAACATATTTATGTATGGTCGAATGTGTATTGAGCAAAGGAGTTATATTTCGAGTTCGATCCGATCGAGATTCAATGTTCGAAAGCCTCGTACGAACCTTAGGAATAGATAGGATACATATGTCATGACATAGGTTTTTCGATATGTGTTATCGTGTAAGACCAAGTATGGGACATTGGCATCGACTTGTGCTTACGTGTAAGACCATGTCTGAGACATTGGCATAGTATTTGATTCATGTAAGACCCTGTCTGGGACAGTGGCATCGATATGTAATTACATGTAAGACCACGTCTAGGACGTTGGCATTGTATGAGCTTCCGACTATCCGCGTATCCTTTTAATTTCGAATGGTTCATCGTGCAACGATAAATGTGACCGAATGTGTAAATTGAGCTAAAATGATCAGGTATGAATGAGTTTATTTCCTACTTGAAATAAGGTAAGTAAGCTACTTGATATTTATTTTAAGTCTTGTATGAAGTAAAGGAAGAACGTATGTGAACATGGTAAGTGTATTCGGCTTAATGAATAAACGATATGAAAATTGTGGAATTGATTCTTAAATATGTGTATATATGACCATGTATATTCGGCCACATAAGTAATATATGTACATGATGTTATATTATGATTATTGAGTTTGTGCATATGGGTGTATGTATATTTGGTTATATAATGACATTTTGGTTTTGAAAGTTGAATGATAATTTGTTATTTTAAATATATGAGCATTCGGCTAAAGTAGCATTTGTGTATGAAAATGTATTATTTATGTAATTTGTAAGTTTGAGACTAATTGTGGTAATGATAATATAACTTGGTTTAGTTTAAATGAGTTGAATATATCATTAAATTGTTTATTTGCTTATGACTTACTAAGCTTAAATAGCTTACTCTGTGTGTGTTCCTATATACCTCTGTTTTATAGATTTTGGAGTCAAGTTACATGCTTGGGGATCGTCAGCAATGCCTATCACACTATCAACTGTTTCTTTCGGTATTTTAGTAAGTTGAATTTGAGCTTATGGTATGTATAGTCTAGTTAAAAAGATTGATTTTGGGATATGTAAAATAAAACCATGCAAAGATGGATTGATTATATGTTTAAGTTGGTTTTATGTATTCTTAGTTTTATGCTTGATGTGTTTGGTTTTAGTAATTCGGCCATGGCATATTTAAATGTGGAAATTAGATTAGATTAATGATAAAGGATATGTGTTCTTTAGTAATCGGTCATGATATTTTAGTTGAGTTCTTATATGTCTTTACATGTATATATATATATATGCGCTTATATTATGGTTAATATGTATATGTGCATGGCTATTTAGATTTGGGGTTATTTATAACTTTATAAATATATATATATATAAACAAATTGTGTTAATCGAATAGATAAAGAAATGAAATGGGTTTTATTTATAACCGAATGCTTGTTCTTAGATTGTGTTAACATGTAAAACATATAAATTTCATATAAGTTAATATGTTAATGCCGCATAAATGAATAAAAAGGTAGTAATGAAATTTTTGTCTCAATTGATGTATAATTTGTACATGCACATGTCTTTTATAAAATAGATTTAATATACAATTATTAGAGTTGATGATTTGTTATATGTTCTGTATGTGTATAACTTGTTTTATATATATTACGTACGGCCATATTGAAATGATGTTAAGGCCGCATATGTGATTGGATATTAAGTTGTATAGATATTGGTTTGATTGGTTTCATTATGTACATATACAGAAGTTATGAGATGAAATGTTTGATACTTAGCTAATGTAAATATGTACTGATATATGTGCTGAACATGAAAAGTGAGGACATATGCTTGAATATGATTTACTTATGATAATGTCATTAATGTGATGGATATAGAGAGTCGAATATTGAAAGTATTAAATATGTGAGCATAGCTTTGATGTATACAATGTAACACCACAAACCCAGCCTAGACGTTACGACCGAATTTGACGTGTCACATCGAAGTGTCGTTTGAAAACCGAGTTTGTCGATAAAAGTTCGTTACTAAATTTTAAATCCTATTTAACAATTGTTTTGAATGTGTTAGTGTTGTAAACCTTGTTGTCCAATTATAGGCCATATCAATCGTTATAAGCTTATTAATCTGAAATAAAACTGTGAAAGCCATTTCTAGTTGTAAACTTCAAGATTTGAAAACGTGATTTTAAGAAAACAGTTATTGTTTTAAAAACTCGTGTTTCCTAGACTAGCAGATTAAAATAAAGAAAACCACCAATAAAAAACAAAACCGCAATTGGCCTTATTACATAGTTTTTAACCCAAAATATTAAAAATAAAATAACTAAGTCTAAGATTAAAACATATCGAGTGTGTGGCCACCTCTGAGTCCCTCGTAGCTCCAAATCGTCTAAGACTGAGGATTACCTGCGCAGTTAAAGAAAAGGGTGAGTTACGAGAACTTAGTGTGTAATCCCCAAACATGCAATAATAGTTTGGGCCTGAGCCCTATTCAGTATCAGTTCAGTCTGGGCTTTAGCCTTATACAGTAGCAATGTAGGCCTAAGCCCAAATGATCACAGAACAGAGTAGTAATGCAACCCAACCCAATCCAGCCAGCACACCACCCGTACCAACCAACACACCATGTGAGGACCAAGTCAACCCACCGAGCTAGCACACCAGTATCTCAGCATAGCTGCTAGTAGTAACGCAGCAAAGCTGCTATTGACAGTGAACGTGGGCCAAGCCACTAAAATCAGAGTACGTGGCGAAGCCACTAGATCAGTAAAACGTGGCAGAGCCACTAGTACATTACTTCCTCCAAATACAAATCCCAACCCCAATGCAGTATGTCGTGTCATAAATAATTCGTGTATGCAATATGTCACAATCATAACCAGTCATACAAATATCACACACATCACTTACACTACAACTAGGGGTATAACGATCATTTTGTCGGTTAGGGGTAAAACGGTAATTTCACCCCTTGAGAGGTATTTCAGTAATTTTACTCTTCGAGGGTATTTTGGTAATTTTACCCAATGAGGGTATTCTAGTAATTTTACCCTTCGAGGGTATTTCGATAATTTCACCCTTCGAGGGTATTTCAGTAATTTTACCCTTCAAGGGTATTTTGATAATTTTACCCATCGAGGGTATTTCGGTCATTTTATCTATCGAGGGTATTTCAGTCATTTTACCCATCGAGGGTATTTCGGTAATTTTACCCTTCGAGGGTATTTGGGTAATTTTACCCAATGAGGGTATTTCTGTAATTTTACCCTTCGAGGGTATTTCGATAATTACACCATTCGAGGGTATTTCGGTAACCCTTCGGTCGAAGAGAAACAAAGTCGAATAAAGAGAATATACCCACCCTAGATTCGATTAAAATCTCCACTTACCAACCAATCGAAAAGGTTCAGAACCGGTTAGGAACGAAGAGGAGAAGATCCCTAGGCCTTAATAGATTTGGCCAACACAAGAGGAACCAAGGGTTTAAGAGAGAAAGGATTCAGCTAACTTGCAACGAAAAGAAAAGAATATCAAGAGGGAAAGAAAAGTTGTGTTCGGTCAAGGAGAAATCCGAAAAGAGAAGAAGTGATTTGACAGCACGTAGGCAGCACAGAAAAATAACAATGAAAAAGAGAAGAAAGAATAAGACCCGAAAGGTAAAAGATGGAACGAGATGTAACAAGAGGAAGAAGTGATTCGATAGCACGTAGGCAGCACAGGGAAATAACAATGAAAAAGAGAAGAAAGAATAAGACTCGAATGGTAAAAGATGGTACGAGATGTCACAAAAGGAATGATTCCCGAATGAAACAAAAGAGAACTTAAAAAAACCAAAGAGAAAATTCGACTTCCTCACTTACCCAAATTGCTGAAAATGTACAACTGGCAACCCCCTAGCCGAAATTCCCCTACTCTTCCTTCCCCCCATTCGACCAAGACTCCTATACACCCCCAACTCCCTCATCCTCTCCACCAAATCCTCCTTGAATTACTCCCAGCCTCCCATTAGAAATTTTTGACCAAGTCTTCAACCTCCTCTGCAGAGTTTGATCCAAACTCTACCTCTTGCACCATCCACTGATAAAATAAAAACTCCCTATTTGCTTGTCATGAGATTCGAACCCCAACTCCCCTTGCCATCTTAGTGATGCCACCACCATCAAGCCACATGCCTTTTTTGTGACACATAAACATACATAATTATACATAAGTCCTACTACTAACTGCCAGTTCCACTTATGAGCAAAAATTAAAATTTTCCCAAGGTTCAGACTTAAACCCAGGCTTCCTAAAAATACCCAAATAAAGTCAAATAACTATCCGTTCAAGCACATCATGGAATTTAGGAAAATTCAAAAAAATTACAAACCCCACATTTTTGGGGCGTTAAAACTCTACCCCCTTAAAGAAATTTCGGCCTCGAAATTTACCTGGTCAGAAGAGGTGAGGGTATTGCTGTCGCATCACCTCCTCAGGCTCCCACGTGGCTTCCTCTGAACCGTGATTACGCCAAAGCACCTTGACTAACGGAACAAATTTCCTTCTTAATACTTTAACGTCACGATCCAGTATCTACACCAGTTCTTCCTCAAAAGTCAGATCAGGTCTAACCTCGATCTCCTCCACCGGCACTATATGCGAGGGATCAGAGCAGTATCGCCTCAGCATGGAGACGTGGAACACATTATGTATTTGGTTCAACTCAGGAGGTAACTCACGTCGATAGGCGACTGGTCCCACAGACTTTAATATTCGGTAAGGTCCGATAAATCTAGGGCTCAGTTTGCCTCTCCGTCCAAATCTCAAAATCTTCTTCCATGGTAAGACCTTCAAGAAGACATAATCCCTCACAGAGTACTCTATCTCCTTATGCTTTAAGTCAGCATACGACTTTTGCCTATCATATGCTTCCTTTAATCGATCCCGGATCAACTTTACTTTTTCTTCGATTTTCAAAACTAGCTCTGGCCCCAACACTCGCCGCTCACCCAGTTCTGTCTAACAAGTAGGGGTACGACACCTACGACCATATAACACCTCGTACGGTGCTATCTGAATACTATATTGGTAGCTGTTGTTATATGCGAACTCTGCTAATGGCAAGTAGTCTTCCCAACTACGCTTGAAATCAATTACATAGCTTTTTAGCATGTCCTCTAGTATCTGGATCACCCTCTCTGACTGGCCATCAATCTGAGGATGGAATGCCATGCTGAAATCCAACCTTGTACCCAAAGCTTCGTGTAACACTCTCCAAAATTGTGATGTGAATCTAGGGTCTCTGTTCGAAATGATAGACACTGGTACCCCATGCAGTCTCACAATCTCAACCACATATAACTTAGCCAACTTCTGCAACAAATAATCAGTGCGGACCGGTATGAAGTGGGCAGATTTAGTCAGTCAATCAACAATAACCCATACCAAATCTTTTTTAGTAGGAGTCAGAGGTAGCCCATTAACAAAGTCCATGGTTACCCTCTCCCACTTCCAAAGTGGAATTTTAACAGGTTGCAATAATCCAGAAGGCAGTTGATGCTCAGCCTTAACTTGCTGGCACGTCAGACACTTACCCACGAAGTCAGTAACCTCGCGCTTAAGCCTTGGCCACTAGTACAGTTCACTCAGATCTCGGTACAACTTGTTTCCGCCAGGATGCATAGCGTATGGACTACTATGCGCCTCACGCAATATAGACTGCCTTAACTCAGAATCCCTCAGTACACAGACTCTCCCCCATGGAAGCATAGTACTCCCTCACTATTCAGCCC
This sequence comes from Gossypium australe, assembly GCA_005393395.2. Lineage (NCBI taxonomy): Eukaryota > Viridiplantae > Streptophyta > Magnoliopsida > Malvales > Malvaceae > Gossypium > Gossypium australe. Next base: position 60,619,720 of record CM016614.1, on the reverse strand, counting down.
AAGATCCGCAGTTTCCCCTTTCTCAACCAGTCGGAAACGAGGAACCAATGATTCATCCAACAACTGCTTTTCCCTAATTTGATCAATCCAGGTTGGTCTCACTTGGAGCTCAACTAACCGACTACTATCCTCAAACAGGCTGAGACGAGTAAACATTACTCTCAGATCAGATACAACCTTACGGCTCAATGCATCTGCTACTACGTTAGCTTTACTCGGATGGTACTCAATCGAGCAATCATACTCCTTAAGCAACTCTATCCATCTTCGTTACCTAAGATTCAACTCCTTCCAAGTAAGGAGGTACTTGAGGCTTTTATGGTCGGTATAAATTTGACTTCTCACCTTACAAGGAATGCCTCCAAATCATCAGTGCGAATACCACCGCAACTAACTCCAATTCGTGAGTGGGGTAATTTGCCTCATGAGGTTTAAGCTGGCGAGACACGTAAGCAACCACCTTACCCTCTTGCATGAACACACATCCCAATCCAATATGCAACGCATCACAGTAGACAATGAATTCCTTTCCAGACTCTGGCTGTATTAACACCGGGGCTTTAGTCAGAACCTTCTTCAGTATCTCAAAACTCTTCTGCTGTTTATCAGTCCAGTTGAAAGGTACCCCTTTACGCAGTAACTTAGTCAGAGGTGCAGGAATCAGTAAGAACCCCTCAACAAAATGTTTGTAATACCCAACGAGCCCAGAAAACTTCGAATCTCAGATACCGTCTTCGGTGGTTTCCATTCCAATACGACTTCAGTTTTTCAAGGATCAACCCTAATCCCCTCAGCAGACACCACGTGACCCAGAAATGTCACTTCTCGCAACCAAAACTCACACTTGCTGAAATTGGCATAAAGCTGCTTTTCCCTCAGTATTTGTAATACAATTCAAATATGCGAATCATGATCCTCATCAGTTCTTGAATACACCAGAATGTCATCTATAAACACCACCACGAACCGATCCAAATAGGGTTAAAATACTCAGTTCACCATATCCATGAAAACAGCCGGTGCATTCGTCAACCTAAACGGCATGACCAGAAACTTCTAATGCCCATAACGAGTCCTGAACACGGTCTTGAACATATCCTCCTCCTTAACCCTTAGCTGATGGTACCTAGATCGAAGATCTATCTTGGAGAAAATCGAAGCTCCTCGCAGCTAGTCGAACAGATTGTCTATCCGTGGTAAAAGATACTTGTTTTTAATCGTCAGTTTGTTCAGTTGACGATAATCGATGCACATGCGCATGGACCCATCCTTCTTCTTCGCGAATAATACTGGTGCTCCCCATAGAGACACACTCGGCCGAATGAATCCTCGGTCCAGTAGCTATTGAATTTGAGCCTTTAACTCTACCAGCTCCTTCGATGCCATCTTATAAGGGGCGATGGACACCGAAGCTGTTCCAGGTAAAAGCTCGATACCGAATTCGACCTCACGATTTAGAGGAGACCCAGGAAGCTCTTCGGGAAATACATTCAGAAACTCTTAAACAGTTCTGACATTCTCAATAAACGAACCTTTAGAATTAAAAACGCTGACATAAGCTAAGAACGTCTCGCAACCCTTGCGAATTAGTTTCTCGGCCCTTAATGATGAGCTTACATTAGATAGATAATCCATTCGCTCCCCTATCACAACCATCTGCTCATCCTCAGAAGACTTCAATACCATACACTTAGCAGCACAATCCAAATTCTCACGATGTTTCAGTAACCAGTCCATGCCCAAAATAAGATAGAATTCGCCAAACGGCAGTTCCATCAAATCCGTCGGATAGACAACCCCTTAGACCTCTAGGGGCACGTCTCTAAACAACTTATTCACTCTAATCGACTGTCCCAGTGGACTTAACACAGTCATCTCCCTATCAGTAATTTCAAATTGAAAACCCAGTGTCCCAGACACAGTCCATGCAACATACGAGTGTGTAGACCCAATGTCAATTAAAGCAGTGTATGGTATATTATAAATGAGGAACATACCAGTTATGATGTCAGGAGCGTCGTTGTCCTCTCGACACCAAACAGCATAGACCAAAGCTGGTTGTCTCGCCTCAGTATTACCAGCACCTCTGCCCAATGCTCCACGACCTCGTCCCAAACCATTTCCCCCTCTGGCCTGACCATGGCCTTTCGGCGCCTGCTGACCACCTCTCCTTGGCTGAACATAGCCTTGACCTGCGGCTTGCATCTGAACAGGCCTCTGAGTATAGTTTTTAACCTGGTGACCCATGGCCCCACATCTGAAGCACACCACAGTTCTTTTCCAACACTCACCCTGGTGAGCTCTCCCACAATCAACGAAAGGCTTTGATCTAGCAGCAACAACAGGAACCCCAGCTCGAATTGGCCCATCAAATCTAGGCTTCTTCTTAGGCCCACTGAAAGAACATGAGGGCCTAAAATCCCTCTTATTTCTGCCTCTATCTTTCTCACAGTTCTGACGCTCTGAGCGTTTCACATCCTCGGTAATCTTTGCCTTCTCAACAAGGGCAGCAAGGTCTCTTTCACTCTACGGAGCTATCAGCACCCGCAACTCATCTTGGAGACCATCCTCGACACGCACACAACGGTTATACTCAGTCGCAACTATACCATGAGCATACCGGCCCAATCGCAGGAACTCTGCCTCATATTCTGCATCAGACCTATTCTCCTAGACCAGACTCAGAAATTCCTTCCTCCGGGCATCCACATAACTCGCCCCAACATATTTTCCTGGGAAGGTCATTTTGAAGAAATCCCACAGTAGGGACACTGCTCCCTTCAATTTCTGTTCCACAGTACAGTCGAGGTCATCCATTATTTGCTTGGTAGCCTCTAACCAATATTTTGCCACATTCGAGGCTACACCAGAGACGCCCCTGAAGATTTTCGCTCCATTAGACTAGAGTCGTTCAGAAATTAACCCTCGGCCCAATGATCCAGTACTTGCTCCAACAACCCTTTCGAGGACTCGTACCATTGCTTGGGATAGAGCATCATCCCCAACGGCTCGGTCATGAGACCCCATCTCAGCTACTGGTGAGGCTGGTGCCTCCCTAGCAGGCATATGTCCCGATGTTGAAGACCTAACCCTAACACTTCAACCTCTACCGCGGCCACGTGTACCCCTTCTGCGACCTCTTGTGCTTATATTGATATCGTGTATTTATCTGATTTAAGAGTTTTATGCATCAACTTATAATTCCAATAATTAATAACGGATATTTTATGATAAACAGTAATTTAGAGTTGTTTTCGCAGATCGAGACCTCACTACAGTTTTTAGTCTTCTACAGTCTCAGTTTACTCTAACTAAAGAGTTTCAGTACAATACCACTATCTATAATATTTCAGTATATAACAGAATACAGTGTCAGAGAACTTACAGATTTGGCTCCGGAGACTCGGTGTGCCACACTTTAAGTAACAACCTTTCACTTTTCTTTTCAAAAGCAAAATTTAGGAAATTTCAGAAAAACTTTCAAGAACCCATTCCACAGCCGAGTTTTGCAACCTGGCTCTAATACCACAAAATGTAACACCCCAAACCCGGCTTAGACATTACGATCGAATTTGACGTGTCACATTGAAGTGTCGTTTGAAAACTGAGTTTGTCAATAAAAGTTCGATACTAAATTTTAAATCCCATTTAATAATTGTTTTGAAAATGTTAGTGTTGTAAACCTTGTTGTCCAATTATAGGCCATATCAATTGTTATAAGCTTATTAATCTGAAATAAAACCGCAGAAGCCTTTTCTAGTTGTAAACTTCAAGATTTGAAAACATGATTTTAAGAAAACAGTTATTGTTTCAAAAACCCGTGTTTCCTAAACTAGTAGATTAACATAAAGAGGACCACCAATAAAAATCAAAACCCCAATTGGCCTTATTACATAATTTTTAACCCAAAATATTTGAAATAAAATAACTAAGTCTAAGATTAAAACATATCAAGTGTGTGGCCACCTCCAAGTCCCTCGCAGCTCCAAATCGTCTAAGACTGGGGATTACTTGCGCAGTTTATGAAAAGGGTGAGTTACGAGAACTCAGTGTGTAATCCCCTAACATGCAATAACAGTCTGGGCCTAAGCCGTATTCACTATCAGTTCAGTCTGGGCTTTAGCCCTATATAGTAGCAGTGTAGGCCTAAGCCTAAATGATCACAGAACAGAGTAGTAATGCAACCCAACCCAATCCAGCCAGCACACCATCCGTACCAACCAATACACCATATGGGGACCAAGTCGACCCACCCAGCCAACACACCAGTATCATAGCATAGCTGCTACTAGTAACGCATCAAAGCTGCTAATGACAGTGAACCTGGGCCAAGCCACTAAAATAAGAGTACATGGCAAAGCCACTAGATCAGTAAAACATGGCGGAGCCACTAGTATAGTACTTCCTCCAAATACAAATCCCAACCCCAATGCAGTATGTAGTGTCATAAATAATTCGTGTATGCAGTATGTCACAATCATAATCACTCATACAAATATCACACATACATCACTTACACTACCACTAGGGGTATAACGATCATTTTTTCGATTAGGGTAAAACGGTAATTTTACCCCTCGAAAGGTATTTCGATAAATTTACCCTTTGAGGGTATTTTTGTAATTTTACCCAACGAGGGCATTTCGTTAATTTTACCCTTCGAGTGTTTTTCGGTAATTTCACCCTTCTAGGGTATTTTGGTAATTTTACCGAATGAGGGTATTTCGATAATTTTACCTTTCAAGGGTATTTCGATAATTTCACCCTTCGAGGGTATTTCAGTCATTTTACCCATGGAGGGTATTTCGATCATTTTACCCATCGAGGATATTTCAGTCATTTTACCCATCTAGGGTATTTTGGTAATTTTACCGTTCGAGGGTATTTCGGTAATTTTACCCTTCGAGGGTATTTCGTTAATTTTACCCAACGAGGGAATTTCGGTAATTTTACCCTTCGAGGGTATTCCGGTAGCCCTTCCGTCTAAGAGAAACAAAGTCGAATAAAGAGAATAAAGCCACCCTAGATTCGACTAAAATCACCACTTACCAACCAATCGAAGAGGTTCGGAACCAATTAGGAATGAAGAGGAGAAGATCCCTAGGCCTTAATAGACTTGGCCAACACAAGAGGAACCAAGGGTTTAAGATAGAAAGGATTCGGCTAAGTTGCAACGAAAAGAAAAGAATATCAAGAGGGAAAGAAGAATTGTGTTCGGCCAAGGAAGAATCCGAAAAGAGAAGAAGTGATTCGACAACACGTAGGCAGCACAGAGAAATAACAATAAAAAAGAGAAGAAAGAATAATACCCGAAAGGTAAAAGATGGCACGAGATGACATAAAAGGAATGATTCTCGAAACGAAACAAAAGAGAACTTAAAAAAACCAAAGAGAAAATTCGGCTTCCTCACTCACCCAAATTGCCGAAAATGCACAACTGACAACCCCCTAGCCGAAAATCCCCCACTCTTCCTTCCCCACATTCGGCCAAAACTCCTACACACCCCCAACTCTCTCAACCTCTCCACCAAATCCTCCTTGAATTACTCCCAGCCTCCCATTAGAAATTCTTGACCAAGTCTTCAATCTCCTCTGCAGAGTTTGATCCAAACTCTACCTCTTGCACCATCCACTCATAAAATAAAAACTCCCTATTCACTTGTCATGGGATTCGAACCCGAACTCCCATTGCCATCTTAGTGACGCCACCACCATCAAGCTACATGCCCTTTCTGTGACACATAAACACACATAATTATACATAAGTCCTATTGCTAACTGCCAATTCCACTTATGAGCAAAAATTAAAATTTTCCCAAGGTTCAGACTTAAACCCAGGCTTCCTAAAAGCCCCCAAATACACTCAAATAACCAGCCGTTCAAGCACATCATGGAATTTAAGCAAATTCAGCAAAATTACAAACCCCACATTTTCGGGGCGTTACATACAAGTTTGGTTCGAATTTGGTACTTGTGAAATATGTTCAATTGAGTTTTGATATATGTTCGAATTGATTTGGTTGAAACTTTGAAATGTGCTTATTTTTGATACATGATTAGTAAGGTGTGAATGATTTAAATTGTAATTATGATTCATGTACATATCTTGTAACACCCGGAATTTGGGCCTAGAAGTATTAGGCCTTGAGTATGGGTCCGTAAGGAGGTTGTAAATAGGTATTTGATTGTGCAAGGAAATGACGCAATTAAATGTTTGCTCAAGTGATTAAGGGTCTGAGAGGAGTTGGAAAAGTCCTAGGTTCAAACCTGGGCTTTAGCAAAAATTTTGGTTTTAAGTGAATAAAACCCTAGACGCTTGGATGTAGGCCTTTTAAATTATTGTGATTAAAAAGAAACACAAGGAAGCATGTGTTTGAAAAGAGATATAAGGGAGCCTGGGTTCAAATCTTGGCTGTTGCAATATATTTTGGTTTTTCTTTTAAAAAAACCAGGACTCTGGCCTATAGACCTTTTTATTAATTGAGGATATTTTGTCACACAAAAGAGCTTGTGGCAAGGAGGCAAGTGGCGTGTTGAGCTATTGAGGGGGCTTGGGTTCGAATCCCCTTGCAAGCAAAATACAATTATTTTGCTGCATAGGGATGGTAAGTGGTTGAATTGGATTGAAACTCTGAAAGGTTGTTGTGGACTTGGTAAAAGGGTGAAGTTTGAATTGGTCATGGAGAAAATGTAGGAGGAAAAAGGGAATTTGAATTGGATGGTGGAGAGGTTGAGGGAGGGATTTTAGGAGTGGATTAAGGGTGGTGGATGGTTTGAGTGATTTGGGAAAGAAAATTCAGGATTTTGAAAGGAAAGAAGGGTGTGTGCCGAATGAGAATTCTGGCTTATCAGAAATCAGCTTTGAGTAATCTTTTACTCTCTAATTCGGTGGCTTGAAACATTTTGGATTTTTTTTTTCTTTCTTGGAGGCTGATTTGTGCTAAGAGTGTGGGCAGTATCTTTTCATTTTTGGTAATATTGAATACCTTTTGGGTTCTTTTGTTCTCTACTTTGCATTCCTCTGCAAACCTCCTGTCAAACCATTTCTTTTTCTCTCCTCTACCTCTTCACACTTTTGCCGAATATTTCTTTTCTCTCTCAATTGGTTGATGTGTTTTTGGCCAAACACATTGTTATATCCTCTCTTCCTTCTTTCAGCTTTTCTCATTTCCCTCCCCTTTTGCTAGAGCTGAATAACCTCTGAACTTCTGTGCTAGTCGAATACTTCATCTCAGGGGGTGCGATTGTTTCTTCTCATGCCTCAGTTTAAGGGTGTGTTATGGTGGTGGCTGAATACGTCTGTCTCTTAGTCTTAATTCCACAATTTGTGTAAGTTACGATACTCCTAGTTCAATTATTTGCATATATAATATTAGTTATTGAGTCGCGAACGGGATGCAGGTAGTTTTTTTAAGGACTTGAAGTGAAGTGATCTCCTGCGACGACCTGAGTGAGATTGATTAAGGCGGGTGATAGGTAAGCCCTCGAACAGGAGTTTTGGGTTAAGGTTCTCTTCAATTGATTGATAAGTGACTAACCAAAGTTTCTGATTATGTTATGTTGGTGTTCTTGTGGGTTAGCCGCACACATTCGAAATCAGGTGTGTATTTTTACTATGTACCTGATAGTTGGCTAATAAGCCGAAGGTGTGTAACAGTACCCTGTATCCGATAGTCGGCGAGAAAGCCAATAGAGTGTGTATTTGTATGCGGTATTCGATGATCGACTGAAAAGCCAAAAGTATGTGTTGTTTACACTGCTATGGCTGTAGATCGGCAAAATGCCGAAAAGCCAGAAATATGGCGTATGATGCCACACGAGTGTGCGATCGTGCGTGTGGGGAACTGAGCCTATGAACATGGGCTTTACTCTATAAAGGCCACCACGAGCGCTCTCGTGGTCTTGGGCTATTTTGGGCCTCGTTGGGTCGAAGTGGGTCGTGTGGGCCCAGTGGGCTTGTGGGCCCACACGGATAAAATGTATGTGATGTGGTAAGTGTTATCTGGACTGTGACATTTGCATAACTGTGGCTGTTTCTGGGCTAAATAGGCCACACGAGTGTATGGGCCCACTTAGGCAGAATAATGGGCCTTAGGCCCATTTACACTGTTGTGTCCATTTGGGTTACTTAAGTCGCTCGAGGCAACGGTAGACCTTCTGTTGGGTCGTTAAGCCCTGATTTTTGTAATTACCTAAATACCCTCGATTTTTGAAATTACCAAAATAACCCCAATTTGTGAAATTACCGAAATACTCTCAATTTGTGAAATTACCAAAATACCCTTGATTTGTGAAATTACTGAAATACCCCTAGTTTGTAAAATTATCAAAATGCCCCTAATTTGTTAAATTATCAAAATATCCTCGATTTGTGAAATTACTGAAATACCCCTAGTTTGTAAAATTACCAAAATACCCTTAATTTGTGAATTACTGAAATAACCCCGGTTTGTAGAACTAACGAAATACCCTCGATTTGTGAAATTATCAAAATACTCCCGGTTTACAAAATTACCAAAATACCTATAGGGTAGGATTACCGAAATACCCTTATAGGGTAAAATGAATATTTTGCCCTTGTGGGTAAATGACTGACTTAGACAATGAATTTGACTGATTTGACTGTGATCGTATGACTGTGTTTTAATTGACTTGACTGTTGTCATGTGACTGATATGCTTTTAATAAGTGTGTAAATGACTGTTACTGAGCATGGGCATTTTGCATACACGTGTAATGATTGAGCATGACATACACGACATATTGTAGGGGATTGCGACATTGATACGAAAGAAGTTCTGATAGGGTCGCACGGGTCGCATAAGATGACCATGGATCCAGTATTGATCTGTTAAGGTCGCACGGGTCGCATGAGACGACTGTGGATCGACGGACGGCGTAAAGCCGTGTAATCTGATTATGGCTTTGTGCCATCTTGATTATGGCTTTGTGCCAATCGTATCTACCCGTGGCTATGTGCCTAACATATATATTGATGACTCTGTGTTGATCATGATTACCCGTGGCTATGTGCCGATTATATTACCGTCACTGATGGCTGTGTGCCAAACTTATTACAGTTACCGATAGCTTTGTGCCATCCTGACTATGTCTATGTGCCATCCTGATTATGGTTTATAACCATTCTGTTTATGGCTTTTACTCGTTCTGTTCACAGCGCCGAGCTATTCTGTTAACTTAGTGCCGCAACTGGTGCTAAGCTTGGTGTGTTGGCTGGGTGGGTCGATTTTATCCGCATAGGAGTATAGGGTTGGTATGGGTGGTGTGTTGGCTGGACCGGGGTGGGATGCATCCTCATTCTGTTGCATATTTGTTTATGAGATCTGTCACTGTACTGGGCCCATTTTTTCTGTTATTGGTTTGGGCTAGGCCCAATTGATTCTATTATGGACTGTGACCCAAATGATATTGTAGTGGGCTTGGCCCATGTATGCTCTGAACTGGACTATACTGTTACTGTTAAAGGGCTTTGGCCCAGACTGTTTCGGTTTCTGTTTCTGTATAATGACTGTTACTTTAGTAAGGGGATTACAAATTGAGTTTTCACAAATTCACCCCGTTTTAATTTTTCAGGTAATCCCTAGTGTGACGGTTTGACGTATTGGGGGACTCGGAGGTGGTCACACTATGAACTGTCGCATTTCCGTGATTTTAAGTTACTTCAGTTTTAATTATATATATATTTTTTAAATTTGGGATTTGATTTGATTGTGATTTGTATCTGCTAGAAGTAGAACACGGTTTCCAAAAAAAATAACTATTTTCAAACGCTATGTTTCTGCAACTCAATTTTAAATATCACGTTTTCATAAATCATTTGTTTAAATTAAGCTTCTGCAACAAATAAGGTTTCAAAACGGCAAGCAGTTTTAAGTTATCAAGAAGGGTTTTCAATGAAAACATGGTTTTTTAAAAACACTTTAATATGACATGCCAGATTCGGCCCTAACGTCTAGGCTGGGTTTGGGGTGTTACATATATTAAGCAAAATTCAGCTGATTGGGTCAGCTTGTTGGACGGTTTTGGGCTGCCATTTCTCTTGTTGGAACAGTCTTCTTTTATTAGCACAATTGGGCCACTTTCTCCTTTAGGCTTTGTATTAACTTTTAACACAATTAACTTTGGATAAAAATTAAATATAAAATGAATAAAATAATCATCATTTGGACCATCCTTGACTGGAAAAATATTCAGCCTTGCTCTTGATGCAAAAAATCTCTAATGGTTCAAGCCTTTCAAGGTGTTTGCCAAGCCAATTTTCACCTTTTTTTACAAAGCTGTCGAAAATAAACCAAATTTGTCAAAAATTATTATAAATATAATTAAAATTCAGTATGTTAATAATTTAAGTGCAAATTGATTATTTTATAATTAAAGTGTGAGTTTTGACCAAATTTACAACGAAACTACATGAATTCAAGCTCAAAAGGTGTTGAATAAGTCTATATATTTTTGTGTTTCCAGCCTTCCTCTAAAATAATTTTATGCATACCAAAGGAAGGACTTATACCTCATGTCATCTATGGTCCATCTAATTTCCTTCTTAAATTTCTTTAAGATAACAATCAATTATCCCTCTTTATGTTTTGCCAGTTCCACTGAAATAATCACAGGCAAAGTAGAACTATCACCAAGATAAACGTATTTTAAGTGAGATGAAAGTACCTTTAGTTCGAGTTTAGGTAGTTCCTCAATTGACAACTTGGGTTGTGTAAATTTTTGAACTTCTAACTCTAGCGGTTCAAACTGTGGTGGTTGAATATAACTCCTCGGATTGGCTTCCATCAAAGCCAAACATTCATTACATTTTTCATCTTCGAATGGTTCAAACCCTGAGGTGTTTTCCAACGAGTCTTCTTCATAATTTCTTCCCAAAAAACTTGCATGGTGAGTTTGCCATTTTTCACATCTATCAACATTCTTCCCGTGGCTAGGAAAGTCTCCCTAGGATGATCGAAACTTCTTTTCTTGCTTTAAAATCCAAAACAATAAAATCAACAGGAAAAATAAATTTATCGACTCTTATCAAAACATCCTCTATCTTTCCTTCAGGATATGCTAATGATAGACCCACAAGTTGAAGTGTTACAGTAGTGGGTCTTACTTCTCCTATCCCTAACAACTTGAAAATAGATTTGGGCATCAAGTTGGTGCTTGCTCCTAAATAACACAGAGCTTTACCACAATATGATTCACAAATGTTGCAAGTTATCGTAAAGCTTCTAGGATCTTTTAATTTCAAAGGTAGCTTGTTCTATAAAAATGTACTACCCCCCTTCGTCAAAACAATAGTCTCATATTCACTAAGTAATTTCTTCTTGGACAAGATATCCTTCATAAACTTCACATTGTTAGGCATTTGCTCTAAAGCCTCCACCACCCGAATGTTAATGTGTAATTGCTTTAAAATATCCAAGAACTTCTTGAATTCTACCTCTTGGTTCTGCTTATTCTTCTGAAGTCTTTGAGGATATGGAACTATAGGTTGATACGGACAACTTTTCTAAGGAGGTAAATCTGCAAAAGTAGGTGTTAGCTTTTCAAAATTCACTTGTTTAGGGTTTAGCTCATCATATTTTTCAGCATCTGATTTTTCTATTGTAGGAACTTCAACTACCGGTTGACTTTCCTTCTTCCCAATAGGCTCATCTTCAACCACAACCTTTCTAGGCTCCAAAGTCTTACCACTTCATAGCTCTACCACTTCACAATGTTCCTTACCCAAATTTATTGAATTTTTTGTGTCGCTTGGCAAGGCTTCATGTACTACGAAGCTCAATAGCTAATTGACCCATCTGGTTCTCCAGATTATTAGATGTTGTTGCTTGACTTTGGTTCAAGGCATTGTTTTTCACTATGTACACCTTCAACAAGTTCTCAAAACTATTTCATGATTCAGTTTGAGGTGGTTTTAGGGCTTTTTGGTTAAACCTTTGGGTTTGGTTGGGTCTATGTTTCATTTGATTTTTGTTCGGACCAATTCCTTGATTACTCCAAGAAAAGTTCAGATGGTTCCACCACTATGGACTGTAGAAATTGGACTGCGGTCCTTGTCCATTTTTTTTAAACCAGTTCCTTACATAGTACATTGATTCAGGATTCAAAGGGAAATTCTCGAAAGAATGACCATCCCCACAGTATACACAGGAAAATACATCATATTGACTTGGTGATTGAGCTGCAAAGTTATTCAAATTATTAGTGGTAAACTATTTTAACATAGAGAAAATAGAAGATACTTAAGCAGAGAATGAAGTTAGTGCGTCCACTTCATGCACTCTACTTACTCGTCTTCCTAACTCTACTTTATTTGATGGCCATTGGTAGTTATTACTAGCAATCCTTTCAATGATCTTGTAACATCCTGAATTGGAGGCTTTGCGTTTGACGAGTTTCTGTGTATATGTTATGCTCTGTGTGTGGTATTGGTATGCTTGGGGGTTCCGGGAAGGCTTGGGGTTAAGCCTGAGCCTTGCTAAAAATTTATGTTCTAGGCACTTTGGGGGAAAGTTAGTTGAGTTGGGTCTTAAGGGTATTTGAGTAAGTGATGTTGACACAAAAATAAAGTTGGTGGAGTGGCAAGGAGGTGCCACTTGGGGGCTTGGAGTGACGCCACAAGGAGAGGGAGCAGGTTCGAGTAACATGGGTTACATTTTGGAAATTTTACTTTTGAAGTCAGATGGAGGTGGTGGATTCGGCTAGGGACCTTGAAGAGGGGGATGTTGAACAAGTCAAATATTTCAAATATGAGGATGAGAGAAGAAAGAGGAGTTTGAAATAGGAGGTTGTGAGTGAAGTTAGGAGAGAATCAAGGGATTGAAGGTGGTGTTGGGTGTTACCCGAATTTTGAAAGGGGCTAGGTGAAGTTGGGCATTCAATTTTAGGTGTGTGTGTGTGCCGAAAATTCAATGGGGTTAGCTTTAGGTGTTAAACTCTTTTTTGGTGTTTAGTTTCGGCAGTTGACTGTAAGGCATTTCGAGCAGTGTTGAGTAGCCGGAATTCCTAAGAGCAGCATTCATTCTTCTTCAGTCTAAACCGAAGTTAATACTTTTCTCTTTTCCTCTCTTTGTATTTTGGCAATTTAGGTTCTCTGCCTCTACCATCAAAAGCCGAAAACCCTCAGGTACTCTAGACTGCGCTTCATTCCATTCCATTCTTGTAGCTGAACCCTCCTACCATCTTACCACTTCTCTTTTTCTTTCTTTTCATTTGTATCATCAAAAAGCCGAAACTCCATCCTTCATTTCTCCTTCTTATCTTCTTCTTTCGTTCTTTGTTCAGTGAATTATCGTCTCTCTCTGTTCCACAACTTTGACAAGCGAATTCTTTGATCGTGGTAAATGTTCCTTTTTGTTTCACTTCTCTTTTCTCTCCTTTTGGATGTCAAAGGCATTAACCTTGTCTAATGATTCTTGACCGATTGAATGAGGGCTTGTCTTCGCGTTCTTTCAGCATCTGATCTGTGATTGAAGGGTGTTAAGGAATAATCAGTTTTAGTTAATTCAAGTATTCAATCGTTGCCCTAATCCAAGTCCGATAATCTCCGGGATTTGTCAATCTAAGTAAGGGATCTTTACGTTTTGAGCATATATTCTAATTTGTTCTCTGTTCAATGCTTGAATCGGGTCTATTGACCAAGATCTTTTCATGGACCTAAGCGTTAGCCAAACGAAGGAAGGGGTTAAACCCATAGCCCCAGCCCCAAGGATCAAGAAGCGCGCGGTGTCTGCTGTTTGGGATTGGCCACCGAGTTGTGGGCTTGCTTCTGAGCAGAGTAGTAGACAGATAGCAGTAGTTCCTATTAGCGATAGTGTCGACATAGAGACCGTTGTGTTACGTGTTATCAGGTGTGTAACTCTTGCATACTTCGTATATTATTTATGTTATTAGCTGTTATGACTAAAAGCCGAAGTGACGATAGTGGTCACTAAAATAGCTTTGAGGGTTAGATCAAAGACTTCGGGTAAGTTCCATTATGCTCTGTTATTAGCAAAGGTATGTATGAATGAAATGGTTGATTATTATGCATTTGAAAGCATGATCATATCATATTAACTGTTAAACATGGCATGGACTTGGGGTATGACGTGAAGAGGGAGGAAATATGATTTTTGGACTGTCACCAGTGGTTTGGTACCACAAGTGGGTTGGCCCCACATATTACATTTTGTGTCTAAGTCTCAGTGGTTTGGAACCACCAGTGGTTTGGTACCACATATATTATTTCTGTGACTCGTCCCAGTGGTTTGGTACCACAGTGGGTTGGCCCCACATATATTCATTAAGGGATTGTCACCAGTGGTTTGGTACCACAAGTGGGTTGGCCCCACGTATTATATTTTGTGACATTTGTCACCAGTGGTTTGGAACCACCAGTGGTTAGGTACCACCAGTGGCTAGGTGCCACAGATATTGGGTAGACTCAGGAGATATGGAGGTTGGAAATAATAGGTTGGTTGGGCTGCATTACATACACACATAGTATATGAATTTGTGTGAGAGCCCAAAGCTCATTGAGATGGGGATTTACACACTGAGTCTCGGTGACTCACCCCTTTTGTTGAATTTTGTAGGTAACCCTTAGACCGCGGATATAGAGCCGGGGTGGACTCGAGGTGGCCATGCATAACGCTTTAAGTAATTTTATTTTTAATATTTATTTTAGATTATTACTATTTAAGTTTGGATTTTGGGTATTGTAATAAGGCCACTTAAATGTTAACTTGGGTTTTCTTATGAAATTGCTATGGCATGTTTAACAAATTACCAAAGTGGGTGTTTTCTAAAATTAAAAAAAAAAATAAACTTTAAATTTATACTTGGATAATTAATGACGGGTTCTAGTAACAAATTGGCTCAAACTTTCAACTAAAAGCCGCAATATTGATTTCAAATGATCGCTTAATGGATATTGATTTAAAAAGATTCGATTTTTGATTAAGAAACCTGAACTGTATTACGACTAAAGTTAAGCAACTGTTTTAAATCTTCGCCAAAGGCATAGTGATATGCAAAATTTCTCTCAACTCAAGGTTTTAAATTTGGATTTCTAAAATTTTCTTCCTGTAACATGCCAGATTCGGTCGTAGCGTTTTGACTGGGTTTGGGGTGTTACAATTGTGGTATCAGAGCCAAGTTCAAAAGTTCGACTGTGAGTGTAAGGCCCAAATTATTTTTAATAGATGGTTTGAAAAATGGTTTCGATAAAATACATGTTTTCGGGAAGCATGGCACTTGAGCCTCCAGCACTGATCTGCGATGGTAAGTTTTCTAATCATTGGTTGTATGATATAATTGTTCTGTGGTGTGATTGCTAGTATTAAGAAATTTACCTTAGAGATTGAAGCCTGTAGGAATGCATGCGTTCGCGAAAACAACTACTTTGGTAATATACTCATAAGACTGTTCGGTAATAAACTGTGGAAGAAAGAAATACGAACTCATAAAACTTTTAATCAGATTAAAACGCGATAGTAGTCATGATTACTTGGGGACGTGGATGTAATGTGCGTGGACGTGGTAGAGGCAGGATTACTGTGTCGAAACCAGTAGGGTCTGGTCATGGGTCAAGAAATGAGGTGCCGCTACCGCCAGCTGCGGAAGCAGAGTTTCAAGACCAAACGGGTGGAGACGATGCAGTGTCTCAGGCGATGTTACGGGTCCTGGAGAGAGTTGCTGGGGCAGGCATGGGCGAAAATATTTAGGGGCGTGTTTGGTGTAGCTCCCAACGCAGCTGAATATTGGTTAGAAGCAGTGGAGCGTATAATGGATGCTCTTGACTTCACGGCAGAGGGGAAGTTGAAAGGAGTCGTGTCTCTTCTTCGAGACGAGGCCTATCAGTGGTGGCTCACAGTCAGGGATGGTACGATGGTTGATAATATCACCTGGGATTTCTTTAAAACAGCATTCCAGAGGAAGTACGTCGGATCAAGTTATGTGGATGCGCAGCGTAAGGCATTTCTAAATCTGGTTCAGGGGAGTAAGCCGGTGTCTGAGTATGAGGCGGAATTCTTACGTCTAAGCCGTTATGCCCGAGATATTGTGGCCACAGACTATGAACATTGTGTTAGGTTTGAGGATGGGCTGAGAGATGACTTGCGAGTGCTGATAGCTCCACAGCGAGAGAAGGAATTTGCTGTTCTTGTGGAAAAAGCTAAGATAGCCGAGGACGTGAAGCAGTCCAAAAAGCAGAATCAGGAGAGAAATAGAAATAAAAGAAGTTTTGGGCCACCAGGGTCTACTGGGGGTTTTCAGAAGAGGTCTAGACTAGGTGGGCCGAGTCAAGCTGCGAAGCCTGTTGCTGTTCAGTGGCCACAGCAGTGTACTCGATGCGGAAAATCTCATTCGGGAGAGTGTTGGGCAAGTAATAGAGGATGTTTTAGATGTGGGTCTATGGATCATCAGATAAGGGATTGCCCACGGGGGCCAGTCAAGGCACAATCAGCGGGTCAAGGACGTGCACAATTCAGAAGAGATGGTCAACAACCGCAGAGGGGTCGTGGTCCAGCCAAAGGAAGTAATGGTTTCGGTCGGGGCCATGGAGCACCGGGCAGGGGTGCTGGGAATACTGAGCGAGACAGCCTGGGTTGGTCTATGCAGCTAGGCGCCGAGAGGAGGGCGACGCACCGGACGTCATAACCGGTACATTCCTTATTTATGGGTTGCCTTATACTGCTTTGATTGATATTGGTTCGACACACTCTTATGTTGCTAGTACTATATCGGGAACTTTGAATTTGGACTTTGAGATTTCTTCTAGGGAGGTGACTTTAATTAGCCCACTAGGACAATCTATAGTGGTGAACAAACTTTTTAGGGGTGTACCTCTAGAAGTTCAAGGGGTAGTTTTTCCGGCTGATCTGATGGAACTGCCGTTCGGGGAGTTTGATTTGATCTTAGGTATGGATTGGCTAGTGAAGTATCAGGCAAATTTGGACTGTGCAGCCAAGAGCATGGTGTTAAGAACTCTCGAGGGTGAAGAGGTGGTGGTGATAGGTGAGAAAAGAAATTACCTATCTAATGTGGTATCCGTTTTAAAGGCTGAGAGAATGGTGAGAAAAGGATGTAAGGTGTTTGTAGCTTATGTTTGTGCTTTGGAGGTCAAGAAATCAGCTGTGGGGAATGTTCAAACAGTGAAGGAATTTTTTGATGTTTTCCCCGAAGAGCTTCCAAGATTACCTCCGGATCGCGAAGTGGAGTTCGGTATTGATCTTTTCCCGGGATCAGCGCCAGTGCCTATTGCCCCATATAGAATGGCGCTGAAGGAGTTAGTAGAACTAAAAGCGCAGACTCAAGAACTGTTAGTCGGGGTTTTATCCGACCGAGTGTATCGCCTTGGGGAGCGCTGGTGCTATTCGTTAAGAAGAAGGATAGATCAATGCGTATGTGCATTGATTACCGTTAGTTAAATAAGTTGACAATCAAGAATAAGTACCCATTGCCGAGGATAGACGACCTATTCGACCAACTTAAGGGAGCATCAGTCTTCTCAAAGATAGATTTGAGATCGGGATATCATCAGCTTAAGGTCAAGGAGGCGGATATTCATAAGACGGCGTTTCGTACTCGCTATGGTCACTACGAATTCCTGGTGATGTCGTTTGGGTTGACCAATGCACCAGCAACATTTATGGACATGATGAATCGGGTTTTTCAACCCTATTTGGATCGATTCGTCGTGGTTTTTATAGACGATATCCTAGTTTATTCAAAGTCTGAAGAGGAGCATGATTCGCATTTTTGAGTGGTTTTGCAAATTCTGAGGGAGAAGCAGTTGTTCGCTAAGTTCAGTAAGTATGAGTTCGGGATAAAGGAAGTTACCTTTTTGGGCCATGTGGTGTCAGCTGAGAGGATTAGGGTTGACCCTCAGAAAATTGAAGCTGTGTTGGAATGGAAACCACCTAAGTCTGTGGCGGAAATTTGGAGTTTTCTTGGGTTGGCTGGGTAATACAGAAGGTTTGTGGAAGGATTCTCATTAATAGCGGCACCGTTAACCAAGTTGTTACGAAAAGGGGTACCATTCGTTTGGTCAGATAAATAGCAGGGAAGTTTTGAGAAGTTGAAGAAGATTTTGACAGAGGCGCCGGTGTTAATTCAACCTGAGGCAGGGAAAGAGTTTAACGTCTACTGTGATGCGTCGCACACAGGGTTAGGATGTGTGCTGATGCAAGAGGGGAGAGTGGTAGCGTATGCTTCTCGACAATTGAAATCTCACGAGGTAAATTATCCGATGCATGACCTGAAGTTGGGTGCAGTAGTTTCGCCCTGAAGATCTGGAGACATTACTTATATGGGGAGAAGTCCATCATCTACACGGATCACAAGAGCTTGAAATATCTCCTTACCATGAAGGAGTTGAATTTAAGACAGCGGAGGTGGATCGAGCTGTTGAAGGATTATGACTGCTCGATTGAGTACCATCCGGGTAAGGCTAACGTCGTGGCAGACGCGCTGAGCCGTAAGGTAATATCAGATTTGAGAGCAATGTTTGCCCACCTTAGTTTATACGACGACGAAAGTTTATTAGCGGAACTGCGAGTGAAGCCGACATGGGTAAGTCAGGTTAAAGAGAAACAGTTATCAGATGATGTCTGGTGTGCTCGACTTCTGCAAGTATAGAATGGTGGAATAGAGGATTACAGTTTGAACAATGATGGAGTTTTATGTTTCCGTGGGAAGGTTTGCATGTCGAAAGATGTGGATTTGAGGCAGAAGATTCTTCAGGAAGCGCATTATAGTCCATACGCTATGCATCCTGGAGGAAGTAAGATGTACCGGGATTTGCGGGAACAGTTTTAGTGGCCAGGTCTAAAGCGAGAAGTAACCGAATATGTGGATAAATGCTTGACGTGTCAACAGGTAAAAGCAGAATATCAGTTGCCTTCGGGGTTGTTGCAACCGGTCAAGATTCCACAGTGGAAGTGGGAAAGGATCACGATGGACTTTGTTAGTGGGCTACCCCTTACGCCTACTAAGAAGGAGTATGGGTAATTGTTGATCGTCTGACAAATCTGCCCATTTCATACCAATTCGTGTCGACTAATCTCTTCAGAAATTGGCTAAGTTATATGTAGCAGAGATCGTGAGGTTGCACGGGGTACTGGTGTCTATCATCTCAGACAGGGACCCTAGGTTTACGTCAAGATTTTGGAAGGCGTTGCATCAAGCGTTGGGTACAAAGTTAGATTTCAGCACAACATTTCATCCACAGTCTGACGGACAGTCGGAGAGGGTAATTCAGATCTTGGAAGATATGTGGAGGGGCTGTGTCTTAGACTTCAGAGGTAGTTGGGAAGAATTTCTACCGTTGGTGGAATTCGCGTATAACAACAGTTACCAATCTAGTATTCAGATGGCACCGTATGAAGCGTTGTATGGTCGGAAGTGTCGCACTCCTACTTGTTGGACAGAGTTGGGTGAGCGTCAGTTGTTGGGTCCAGAATTGGTTTCTGAAACGGAAGATAAGGTTAAGTTCATTCGGACTCAATTGAAGGAAGCCTCGGACAGATAAAAGTCCTATGCCGATCTGAAGCGTAAGGACATAGAGTTTGCAGTGGGCGATAAGGTTTTCTTAAAGGTGTCACCGTGGAAGAAAGTTCTAAGGTTTGGACGGAAGGGTAAGTTAAGCCCCAGATTTATCGGGCCTTATCGCGTGTTAAAGCGTGTGGGACCAGTAGCCTATCAGCTTGAACTACCTTCAGAGTTAAGTCTGATCCATGATGTGTTTAACGTTTCGATGTTGAGACGCTACTGTTCGGATCCGTCTCATGTTGTACCGGCGGAAGAAATTGAAGTAAGCCCAGACCTGTCTTTTTAAGAAGAACCAGTGCGGATCTTGGATCGCGATGTCAAGGTATTGCGAAGGAAAATGGTTCTGTTGGTTAAGGTTTTGTGGCGAAATCAGGGTTCAGAGGAAGCAACTTGGGAACCGGAGGATGCGATGCGACAACAATACCCTCAACTCTTTTGACCAGGTAATCTCGAGGCCGATTTTCTTTAAGAGGGGTAGAACTGTAACATCCTGAATTTGGGGTTTTGCATTTGACGTGTTTCTGTGTGTATGTTATGCTCTGTGTGTGGTATTGGTATGTTTGGGGGTTTCGGGAAGGCTTGGGGTTAAGCCTGAGCCTTGCTAAAAATTTATGTTCTAGGCACTTTGGGGGAAAGTTAGCTGAGTTGGGTCTTAAGGATATTTGAGTAAGTGATGTTGACATAAAAATAAAGTTGGTGGAGTGGCAAGGAGGCGCCACTTGGGGGCTTGGAGTGACGCCACAAGGAGAGGCAGCAAGTTCGAGTAACATGGGTTACATTTTGAAAATTTTGCTTTTGAAGTCAGATGGAGGTGGTGGATTCAGCTAGGGACCTTGAAGAGGGGGATGTTGAACAAGTCAAATATTTCAAATATGAGGCTGAGAGAAGAAAGAGGAGTTTGAACTTTCAAACTATTTTGAATAGGAGGTTGTGAGTGAAGTTAGGAGAGAATCAAGGGATTGAAGGTGGTGTTGGGTGTTAGCCGAATTTTGAAAGGGGCCAGGTGAAGTTGGGCATTCGGTTTTAGGGGTGTGTGTGTGTGCCGAAAATTCAAAGGGGTTAGCTTTAGGTGTTAAACTCTTTTGTGGTGTTTAGTTTTGGCAGTTGAGTGTAAGGCATTTCGAGCAGTGTTGAGTAGCCGGAATTCCTAAGAGCAGCATTCATTCTTCTTTAGTCTAAACCGAAGTCAATTCTTTTCTCTTTTCCTCTCTTTATATTTCGGCAATTTAGGTTCTCTGCCTCTACCATCAAAAGCCGAAAACCCTCAGGTACTCTAGACTGCGCTTCATTCCATTCCATTCTTGTAGCCGAACCCTCCTACCATCTTACCACTTCTCTTTTTCTTTCTTTTCATTTGTATCATCAAAAAGCTGAAACTCCATCCTTCATTTCTTCTTTTCATCTTCTTCTTTCGTTCTTTGTTCAGTGAATTGTCGTCTCTCTCTGTTCCACAACTTTGACAAGCGGATTCTTTTGATCGTGGTAAGTGTTCCTTTTCATTTCAGTTCTCTTTTCTCTCCTTTTGGATGCCGAAGGCATTAACCTTGTCTTATGATTCTTGACCGATTGAAGGAGGGGCTTGTCTTCGCATTCTTTCGGCATCTGATCAGTGATTGAAGGGTGTTAAGGAATAATCGGTTTCAGTCGATTTAGGTATTCAATCGGTGCCCTAATCCAAGTCTGATAATCTCTGGGATTTGTCGATCTAGGTAAGGGATCTTTACGTTTTGAGCATATATTCTAATTTGTTCTCTGTTTAATGCTTTAATCTGGTTTATTGACCAAGATCTTTTCATGGACCCAAGCGTTAGCCAAACGAAGGAAGGGGTTAAACCCATAGCCCCAGCCCCAAAGGTTCAAGAAGCGCGCGGTGTCTGCTGTTCAGGATTGGCCACCGGGTTGTGGGCCGGCTTCTGAGCAGAGTAGTAGACAGATAACAGTAGTTCCTGTTAGCGATAGTGTCGACATAGAGAGCGTTGTGTTACGTGTTATCAGGTGTGTAACTCTCGCACACTTCGTATATTATTTATGTTATTAGCTGTTATGACTAAAAGCCGAAGTGAAGATATTGGTCACTAAAATACCTTTGAGGGTTAGATCGAAGACTTCGGGTAAGTTCCATTATGCTCTATTATTAGCAAAGGTATGTATGAATGAAATGGTTGATTATTATGCATTTGAAAGCATGATCATATCATGTTAACTGTTAAACATGGCACGGACTTGGGGTATGACGTGAATAGGGAGGAAATATGATTTTTGGACTGTCACCAGTGGTTTGGTACCACAAGTGGGTTGGCCCCACATATTACATTTTGTGACTAAGTCTCAGTGGTTTGGAACCACCAGTGGTTTGGTACCACATATATTATTTCTGTGACTCGTCATAGTGTTTGGTACCACAGTGGGTTGGCCCACATATATTCATTAAGGGATTGTCACCAGTGGTTTGGTACCACAAGTGGGTTGGCCCCACGTATTATATTTTGTGACATTTGTCACCAGTGGTTTGGAACCACCAGTGTTTAGGTACCACCAGTGGCTAGGTGCCACAAATATTGGGTAGACTCAGAAGATATGAAGGTTGGACATAATAAGTTGGTTGGGCTGCATTATATACACACATAGTATAAGAATTTGTGTGAGAGCCCAAAGCTCATTGAGATGGGGATTTACACACTGAGTCTCGGTGACTCACCCCTTCTGTTGAATTTTGCAGGTAACCCTTAGACCGCGGATATGGAGCCGGGGTGGACTCGAGGTGGCCATGCATAACGCTTTAAGTAATTTTATTTTTAATATTTATTTTAGATTATTACTATTTAAGTTTGGATTTTGGGTATTGTAATAAGGCCACTTAAACGTTAACTTGGGTTTTCTTATGAAATTGCTATGGCATGTTTAACAAATTACCAAAGTGGGTGTTTTCTAAAATTAATAAAAAAAAATAAACTTTGAATTTATACTTGGATAATTAATGACGGGTTCTAGTAATAAATTGGCTCAAATTTTCAACTAAAAGCCGCAATATTGATTTCAAATGATCGCTTAATGGATATTGATTTAAAAAGATTTGATTTTTGATTAAGAAACCTGAACTGTATTACGGCTAAAGTTAAGCAACTATTTTAAATCTTCGCCAAAGGCATAGTGATATGCAAAATATCTCTCAACTCATGGTTTTAAATTTGATTTCTAAAATTTTCTTCCCTGTAACATGCCAGATTCGGTCGTAACGTTTTGACCGGGTTTGGGGTGTTACAGATCTCATAAGCCTCATTATAAGACTTAGACAAAATCACACCATTCACAGAAGCATCCACTATTAATCTTGTATGTGCGTTGAGACCATTATAAGAAGTCTTGAATCGGATACATTGAGGAATCCCATGATGAAGACACTTACGAAGTAATTTCTTGAATCCTTCCCAAGCTTCATACAAAGTCTCATCATCCAATTGTTGGAAAATAGTTATCTCATTATGCAATTTTTCATTCTTACTTGGTGGAAAATATTTAACCAAAAACCTTTTTGCTAATTCTTGCCAAGTATTTATTGAACTAGGTGGCAATGAATTCAGCCATGCTCATGCTCGATCTAACAATGAGTACGGAAACACTTTTAACCTCAATGTATCTTCAGTCATACCAGCTTACTTTAATGATTCATTCACCTTCATGAACAAACGAAGGTGTAAGTGTGGATCTTCCATGGGCATACCATTGAACTGGCCCATCGTTGGAGCATTTGAAACATCACTGGTTCCAATTCAAATTGGGGTGCCTCAATATCCGGCCTCCTAATTCCCAAATTCAACCTATTCAAGAGTGGCACATCGTATTGTTTGATGGCACGATCCCTATCATCAGCAATAAGGATTGGGTTGTGAACTTGTATGACTCCATTACCTTGTTCCTCATTTTGATTTCCAAGGTCCATCTCGGCTTGTCTTTGAGCAGTTCTTTCACGTCTTCTTTGTTTAAAAGTTTGCATAATTTCAGGGTCCATAGGTAACAGATAAATGAATTGATCTATGCTCATAAAACACCTAAAAATAAATAAATAATAAATAATAAATTAGTAGAGTTGAAAATTAAATAAAAGAAAAAAATAAAAATCAAATTGTCAAAATAATTTCACAAAGAAAATGATTAAGGCAACAGTCTCCTGCAACGACGCCAAAAACTTATAACGAATTGTCATGTGTTTACACAAGTGTACATAGTCATTCAAGTAATAAGTAAGTAAAAATGAGTTATCGTCTCTACAGGGACTATATAAGCTTAAACAATTAGTTGCAAAACTATAATTAGTAATTTGATATAAAAAAAACTCAATAAATTTTGATAGTGATGATTAGAGTAATTAAATGCAAGAGTGATCCCTAATGCAATTTCTAATCTAAATGCAATTTACCTAAATGTATGAATGAAGGTTTTAGCAAAAAAAAAAAAATACAATCAACATTAAATGGGCTAGGATAATTATATTCATCAAATCAACTTAGTTTCATCATGCTAACATGTTCAAAATTACTTCCATGGCAACTCGATCTCTTAAGGGTTTGGAAACCAAATTAAGGCCTCTCATATCTTTTACTTAGTTAAATATGCATGTTACTGATCATATTAGACTAAGGGTTTCTTAGCATTTATGCAAGGTCACAGGGACATTTACATTTTTAACAGTTTAATTACATAAATCTAAAAACCATGCAAGATAATAGAGCTAACTAAAGATATTATGAACCTTAACTTAGTAGGGTTTAATAACCTAAACTAAGCATTTCACTTTTCAATTATGCGTCTACTAGTCATCGTTTGGTTAGGATTGCTCAGCTAATCTGAGTGCACCCAATCACGTATGAATGAAATGCATCATGATATTAATTCAAAACATAATCGACTAAGGCACAAAACATGTTAACATGAATTAAATAAATATCATTAACTTAATATAATTATTCCAACAAATAGGATTTAAAAATTCATAGTTGATGTCAAAAGCATAAAACTCAAAGTAAACATGTTAAAATAGATAATCAAGAGGAAATACTGGACTCTGTTTTGTAGCATTTTAGATCTATTCTGACTACTGTGCTCAGCTCTGCTAAATTCAGTAGCCTTTCGGATCTATTTTGACTAAAACACTCCTCCTTTCTGATTGAAGCTTCTTTTGCTAAGGGTTTAGAAGGTAGCCGACTAAAGAGTGCTTTTGACAAAGCTTTTGAGGCTAAAGAAGGGAGAGGGGGTGGGCGACTGTGCAAGGGAAAAAGGGAAAAAGAATTGAGAGAAAACTAGAGTGAGTGAGAGAGGAATGTTGAGAAATGAGGGATGATGGTAAGCCTTACTTTTATCTTCTTTCCTCCTTTCTTTTTCTTTCTCCTTCATTTTCTTTTTCTTTTTCTTCCTCCTTCATTTTCCTGTTAAGCGTCGAATTGGTAAGCCTTACTTTTATCTTCTTTCCTCCTTTCTCCCCATATTTCTTCTTCCTATCGTTTGTTTCTCTTCTTTACCCCTGAGCCGTAAACACACTTCTACCTTTTTAATTTCTCCTAGGCCGAATACTTTTCTTCTTGAAGTGTTGGTTTGTAAGTCGAATCTACTTACCCTTTTCATTCTAAATCTTGTTGATTTTGGTGGTTGGGGCCAAATCTTGTTGTTAGACAACTGTCGATTGTTGTCGTTCGTTGGTTGGTAAGTGTGTCTATAACCGAAAGGAGGGCTGCTATTTTCTTTTCTCTCATGCTAGAATGGGTTCTTTGGAGGCCGAAAGGCTGCTTCTTTAGTTACCTTTGAATAACGGTTCTAACGTATTCTTTTTATCGATTAATGCTAGAAACTCGTTTTCTTTAGCCTCAGAATAGGGTCGTTTACCGTTGCGCTGAGGGAGATTGTATCACGTGGTAAGAGAGGCTTGTTTAGTTAAGTACATCAGTATTTTGATTTACCTGAGGTAGAGACTAATAATTAATCAATTCTTTCATAGGTGCCTTGGAAGTTTTCAAATCACACTCGTAATCAAGGTGTGTAGTCTCACACCTCAATTTAATCTACTATTGCTATGATCTGTGAATCGGTTATAAGCCAAAATACCGAAATGCCAGAGAATCGACAACTGAGATCTCCCGAGCGTGCGATCGCTCGTAGAGATAAACTGAGTCAATAATGTTGGCGTTAGACTGTTGGGAGTGTCTCTGACTCTCTCGTGAGACTGAGGCTGAAACGGGCCTTGTCGAGCCGAAGTGGGCTAGGTGGGCCAATGGGCTAATGGGCCATAGAGGTGAAATCGGTGGTAAGTGCCGAACGATGGATGATGTTGAGAAGTCCGCAGATCCAAGACCAGAAATGGGTTGTTTGAGCCACACGAGCGTGTGGGCCCGTTTGGGCCGAAATTGGATTTTAGGCCCAAAGCACTATTTTGACTGAAAATGGAAACCGTGTCGCTCGAGGCGATAGTAGGCCTTCGAAAAGGCCGTTGTAGGGGTAAAATTACTGAAATACCCTTAGTGGGTAAATTATCGAAATACCCTTAGTGGGTAAATTACTGAAATACCCTTGTGGGTAAATTACCGAAATACCCCCGAAGGGTGAAATTATCGTTTTACCCCTAAATGACCGTTTTACCCTTAGAGGTAGGATCATTACCCCTAAAAGGCCGTTTTACCCCTAAATGCCTAGATTGGTACTGAATAGGGCTTAGGCCCAGAGTGATACTGCTTGGGCTTGGGCCAAACTGTGGGTGTAATAAGGGGATTACACACTGAGTTCTTGTAACTCACCCTTTCTCATTAACTGTGCAGGTAATCCCCAACCTTAGAGGATTTGGAGCCGCGAGGGACTCAGAGGTGGCCACACGTCCCGTATATACTTGGGTTAATTTAGCTACTTTATTTTAACTTACTTTACTATTATTTTTGGGTCTTAATTTTTGTAATAAGGCCATTGGAATTGTTTTAACTTTAATTTAGTACTTCCTTACAACATGTTAATTTATTAAACACAGGATTTTTAAACAATAACAACCGTTTTTTAAAATATCACGTTTCCGCAACTGTTTAAACCAAACTTCCGTAACAGACCAGGTTTTAAATACGAATTAATAAATGTATAATAATATTTCTGAAAAGGAAGGATTTCGAGCAAAACTTGTTTTGTTAATAAGCAACGAGAACCGGGATTTTTGAACTATAGAGAGTTTTGATTCGTAGATGAGTTTTCCAACGAACAGAAAGTTTTCAAGCAACACCTGATGTGGCACGCTAGATCCTGTTATAACGTCTAGGCCAGGTTTGGGGTGTTACAAATATTATTTTTGGTGTTTACAGTATGTCATTTGATATGTGTGAAAATTTCGTGAGCTAATTTTATCATTTAATAGCTCAATTTGAGAAAAAGGACTAAATCGCGTAAAATGCAAAAGTTGCATTCTACTTGTTAAAGGTGTCTAATTACTATGATTTATAAAAGAAATGTCCTTATGATGATATTAGACCATTGATAGTGGAATTGACATAAATGGTCATGTATTTGATGTTTTAAATGTTATTTTAACTAAGGTTAATTTGGTAATTAAATAAAACAATGTATATTAAATAAAACAAAAGATGAAAACATGTTCATCTTTGTTTATTTCAACTGAAAATAGAAAAGAAAACCTAGAATTGGGGAGCTTTAAGTTTCGGCACCTTTGAAGCTTGATTAAGGTATGGTTTTAGCTCGTTTTTTTTATGATTTTTACGTTTTTGATATAGTTGCTTTGTATTCTAGCTAGCCTATGCCTTAATTTTTGATGTTGTTAATGTTTTTGTGAAGTGTCATTGATGAATGCTTGAGGTTTTGAATGTTTTATGATGAAAAATGAATATTTGTTAATAGTTACACAAGTTTTGTTAAGTGGTTTTTGACAAAAATGTCAAATAAGGGTTTAATTGTGAAAAGTGTAAATTGAGGGATGAAATGTGAAATAAATGACAGTGTTGGGCTTCTAAGGAGCTATATGAAATTCGGCTAGGCTTGAGTTTAATTAAAATTCATGAATTTTGTGTATTTGTGAAATAGGGACTAAATTGTAAAAATGTGGAACTTTAGGGGCTAAAGTGTAAAAATGCCCAAATATGTGTTTGTGGGTTGAATTGAATGAATTGATGAATGAATGAGTTAATTTTGAATGTATATAGATCAAGAACGAAAGAAATCGGATTTAGATCGGGGAAAATCAAAGGTTATCGAATAGTCGATCCAATCCGTTTATTTCGAATACAAGGTAGGTTCATATGCAAATAAATGTCTTTAAATTGAATTATATATGTTTAATTGTCATTGAACTGCTATGAATGTTGAATGATCAAATACGAGCAAGAATCAACAAGGTTACAATATCCGAAAGTCCCGTACGAACCTCAGGAATAGTATAGGATACGAATGTCATGACATTAGGATTATCGAGATGTGATTATGTGTAAGACCAGGTCTGGGACATTGGCATCATTATGTGATTATGTGTAAGACCATGTTTGGGACATTTTCATCGTTATTTGATTTCGTGTAAGACCATAGCTGAGCTATCGGCATCGATATGTGATAACATGTAAGACCATATCTGGGATATGGCATTGTACGAGCTATATGTGATTTTCGAGTGTCCTTAACAATTTCAAAAGTTTCAACGGGCAAAGTCAAGTCGAGAAAGAATGTGAGAATGAGTTAAGTGACTCAGGTACGTAAGAGATTAATACAAGTATTGAAAAGGGAAGTATTTGATGAATTCACTTATGATATTGAATATGTATACATTGGGAAAGGTTTGTGAGCTTATATGTGTTTACT
This sequence comes from Gossypium australe, assembly GCA_005393395.2. NCBI lineage: Eukaryota > Viridiplantae > Streptophyta > Magnoliopsida > Malvales > Malvaceae > Gossypium > Gossypium australe. The sequence continues at coordinate 60,591,340 of CM016614.1, read as the reverse complement.
CATAGTTTGCCTATTGATGGAAATGATGTTGATTCATGCGGTAATTTTATTTGTATATGGCTTACTAATCTTTTAAAGCTTACTTTGTGTGTTCCTTCCCTGTTTTATAGATAATTGAAGCTAGCTCGGACTCGGGGATCATCAGGAAAATCGTTACACTATCGATCAACTTGTTGGTACTTTTGGTGCTTTGTAAATATGGTGTATGGCATGTATAGGCTAGTGATATGATGATGTGCTTTGGGATATGATATTAGCCATGAGATTTGGCTCATAAATGTTGTAAATGTTGGTGTGTATTTGGCCATTTTGGTTGGCCTATTTTATGAGTTTGATAAGTGAAATATGATGTATATAAATGGCCTTGTATTTTGGCATGTTTGTCATGGATGTTGTGATGGTTATATGATTGCTCATTTAGCTAGTTGTCAATTGGTATGATTTGAGGTTTAAAATAGATGATAAGATGATGAGAAACATGCATAGAGAAGATAGGTGAAATTGTTGGTAATGGCATATTGTTTTAGTATGTTTTGGATTATGATTTGAATAGGTAAATGGTATGGAATTGAGTATTGAATTTAGTTGAAATGAATATGGTATGATTTGTGAACTTGATTGATCGTTTTGGGATGCCTATTGTATGGTGAAATGGTATCATTTTGGTTGTTTAGATGAGCTTGAGAAAGGGTGGCAAATTGGCCTCGCAAATGGCCTATTTTTGTCCCCACGGGCAAAGACACGGGTGTGTGTCTCAGTCGTGTGCGACACATGGTCATGTTACACGGCTGTATGTCCCCTAGTGTTGAAATTGAATTGAAGTTAGTATGCTCCACACAGGCGTGTGACCAGCTGTGTGGCACTAAGTCAGTATACCCCCTAAATGGCACACGGCCTAGCACACGGGTGTGTGACTTGGTCGTGTTGCATAAGTCAGTATACCCTACAGGATTGACACGGCCTAGGACAAGGCATGGCACACGGGCGTGTGTGGCCACTTCGAAGGGCACATGGGCTAGACACACAGGCGTGTGGTCGGCCGTGTGACCCAAGTCAGTATGTATGCCCTATTTTCACACGGCCCGAGATACGGGCATGTCTGGAGCCGTGTGAGGCACACGGCCTGTTCACTCGAGCGTGTGACCCTTATATGTTTGAAATTTTTCTAAGTTTCCAAAATTTTTATAAGTTATCAATTTAGTCCCGAACCACTTCTAAAGCATGTTTAAGGCTTCGTAGGCCCGTATAAGGGACATAGTGAATATGATTGAATGGTGTTTGAGAATGAATGCTTAAATGTATAAGTTTTGTTTGATAAATAATGTGTATTGATCGGTAATACCTCGTAACCCTATTCAGATAGTGAATACGGGTGAGGGGTGTTACAGGTAAGGTATTTATAGGTGAAGGTAAGGGTTTGAGTTTATTAAAAATATGTTTAAATTTCCTTCCTTCCCCTCTCTCATGTGTCCAGCCATGCTTCAAGGAAAAAGGATGACCAAATCTTCTCAATTTCAATACGAATTTCAAGCTAAAAATAGCTATAGAGTGGACGGTTTTAATAAAGAAGTTGTTGGACTGGATTCTGGTTATTTTCCAACTATAGGGACCTTAAATTAAATATCCCAAAACACATTTTGGGCAGCCAACATCAAGTGCCAAAATTGGACTTTTAATTCCCCTTGTTGGATGATTTTTTCAGTCCATTAACTTAGCAGACATGTCCATCTTTTACCACTTTCTTTATTGGGTCAAGTAGTTAACCCTATGCCCAAATTTGCATGGTCTTACCATCCACATGGATAATTTGTGCATGACCATCTTTTATTTATTTAAATCATGTCTCCAATGGACCTCCTACATAGTGAAAAGTACATACAGTAATAAATTAACATGAATTAATACAAAATTTGCATGAAAATCATGTAATTAAGCATAATTTCACATATTGTCCAAATTCATGTATAAAATTACTAATTAAGTAAAATTTACTTATTTCAATAATAATTAATTGAGATAAACGTGATAATCAAATACAAAGGTGGTAAAAACATATAGAAAAACCCTATATAATTTTGAGTTTACAAAACACTTTCACCCTAAGCCGGTCTGGACTGCGAGGTCGGAAGATAAGTAGTCATTATTGACTCGTTATTTGAGTGGAAGATCAGAAGATCTGGGATAGCGACGATTGGTTGACGAGGAACCCGAAGTGACAGTTAATGGAGATTACTGAATCAAGCTAGTCACCCTTAATTAGATTTGATTTACTCTATATTTTGATCTCTTGAAATTTTATTTCCTTATGTTATATTATTTTATTATCTTAAAAATCTTAAAAGTACTAATTAGACCTTTCGGTGTTTAGGTTAAAATTGACCTAGTACTAGCCTCCCTTAGGTACAATCCTCGGAGTATTGACCCATCCCATTTTAATTATATTACAACTGGACCAGTATACTTGTGGATACCGCCTCATTGATATATCTTTCACTACAGTATTCACACTCTGGACGCTAGTACGTCCAGAGGCGGTTAAGTTGTTGGCGCCATTTCTGGGGAGGCAACATCACTAGTTTGATTTTAATTTTGGCACTCAGTAAGGATAATTAGGAAATTTTTAGATGACAGATACAATTTTATTTTCTTTATTGTTAATAATCTTCTCTTTGTGGGTTTATTGTATGACTCGTAGTAGGGGAACACCTATTAAAGCAGTCACATATCTAGAGAGAATTATTGGAAGATGCCGTCGACAGCAACAACAACAATAGAAAATGCAAGATCCACCACCATCTACTGAAGGCAACATACCGCACGAAAATTTGTTGTTCGACGACGCTAACGATAATGCCCTACCATCACAGCTATTCGTGAACTTACACATGGCTCATAATGAGAGAACCCTAAGGGATTACACATTACCAAGTCTGAACATGGTTCAAGAAAATATAACGAGGACGATTATTATAGAAAATAATTTTGAGATTAAATTGATGATGATTCAGATTATTCATTTTAATAGAGCTCTATGTGACTTAAGAGCTAGTATTAATTTAATGCCTTTATCCATTTTTCAAAAACTTGGGTTGGGGGATCTCAAAACTACTCAAATAACATTATAGTTGGTTGATAGGTCTTCAGTACATCTGAAAGCGGTATTGGAAGATATCTTGGTCAAAGTGCACAGCTTTATTATCCCAGCAGATTTTATGGTTCTAGATTTTGAAAAAAATCGTGAGATATAGATCTTATTAGGTAGACCTTTTCTAGCCACTTTTAGGTCCACCATCAAATTAGATAAAAATGAATTAACCATGAAAATAAGTGGTGAGACTAAATTCTTTAAATGTGGTCACCAATCGAGCGAAGAGGACGGTAGGAGCAAGTTAAGGAGCAGTGTAAAAAAAAAATTCTAACACTCCCAAGCCAAGGGATATGCTTCCTTTTATGTATGTAGAAAGAATAAACATGATTAAGGAAAGGGACAAGTAGGCAGAGGTAGAATGGCATGATGGGCTAATACTGATAGAACGGAAGAATTATTCAGTCGTGAATTGATGATACTATCGGATGAATCTGGCAGTAAAACTTAAATTATTTGAATAGATGCTAAAATTTTGCAAATTATTGTATATTTAGCTAACTGTTTAGTATAGATTTTAATTTTCAGTAACTTTGCATTTTATAGAAACTGTAGCACTATAGAAAATGGAATTTTGAGTGAAAACAGAGCTAGTGACACAACACAGAACCCCTATGTCACAACACTAAGGGAAGCTTTAACAAAATTGAGAAAATTCTTTTGATGTCGTGACACAAACTTTCAGCCTACATATCACTGGTAGAATACACTAGTATCGGTGGTTCCGAAAGAACGAGTGACCTGGGAATTCTTTCAAACTAAGTTCCGTAAGAAATATACCAGTCAGAGTTTTATTGATCAGTGATAAACCGTAAAAGTAACATATTTTAGGCCCACATTTAGCATGCTTTTGGATGATTTAAGCCCTGAATTGTGTAATTTGGTGCTCTTAATCATTTGTTTTCATGTTTTATAATCAGGAGAGCACCCAATGACGAAAAGAACGGAAAACGGGACCAAAATAGAGTAAATGGGCCATATCAGGAAATCCACACAGCCTGGGCCCAAGACCACACGGCCATGCCCCATTCAACAGCCTCGAACACGGCCTGGCCATGACTTACACGGGTGTGTGCCATGGGTGTGTCCTTGCCGCGACCAAGAGGATTTTTACTTGGAATAGGATACTTGGAGGCAAAGAAACACATTCCAAAGCCTATTCAAACACCCTAGTAAGAATTCTACTTGAAATAGGATACTTAGGGGCCAAGTAAGGCATCTCAAAGTCTATATAAACACCCAAGGGGGCAACTTGAAAGAGGAGTTCGGCAGAAGCCTTCTGCCAGGGCTTTTGTCGAGGGAACCCAAGGCTTTAGTCAGGGGGCGGTTAGCTAGGCCAAGGAGCCGAGCCAAAAAGATCAGATTTCTAGAGAATCGCTCAAAGATAGCAAGTTGATCCATCTCAAGAGGCCGGAATTATACTCAAGACGGAGGATCTCTCCTTCAATTTCTTCAAGGGGTTTTAGGGATTTCTTATGTTTTGTTTTATCTTTTCTTTTGAGATGTTTTCCTTTATTGTCAGGAACTAAACCCTCAGATACCTGAGGGGATGACACCTAAGATGAATCTTGTTATCATTTGCTGAACTATATGATAAATATTTGACTTGTTCTTAATTATGTGTTCTTAATTCTTGTGTTGATATTTCCGGGATATTAATTCAAGTATGATGTGCATAGGTGGAGGAGCAAAAGTCCCTACCTAAGAGTAGATCTAGCATAATTAAGCGGAGTTGATCGCGTGCCTAAAGATAGGGTGACGAGATTTTGCCGGATTAGGGTGAAACCTAATATGGGAGTCCATAGATCGAGTTAATGCGATTTTGGGGGTTTTAATTAGAAAGAGATTTCAATTAATCAACCTAGGGTTAGACGTTATTCGCTTCGAGAGAGGGTTTAATATACATTAGGGAATCTTACGGATCAAGCCAAGTGAATAAATCATCTGGTTCAGAGTTAGATAACAAGTGAAGTTTAGGTGGATTCTTCCTCTGGTGTCGTTTTAATCAATTGGTTTCTCTCAAGTTATTTTCCCAAACTCTATCTCTTTGTCTTTGCATCTTTAGTTTAGTAGTTAATTAATTTAGATTAGATAAATAAATCCTTTTATTCTTAGGCTAAATAATAAAAGGAGATTTAGTACTAGTACTTTTGGTTCCTTTTGGTTCGACATTCTGGTCTTGCCTTAACTATACTACTGTTCGATAGGTGCGCTTGCCTCAAAAATCGTTGTCATAGTTAGTTTCTAGGATCGATCATTCTTTTTATAAATTTTAAGACTCTGACAAGTGATCAAGTTTTTGGCGCCGTTGCCGGGGATCTAAAATATTAAGAACGCTTAATTTTTATTACTTTAGCCATTTTTTTATTGCAATTTATTTTCATTATTATTTTTTATTTTTTTTACTTTGCTAAATTTTCTTTTATTTGATTTTGGCAGATAGATGAGATGGCACTAAATAACTATCAATGGCAAGTTATGAGGACAAAGCCAACAAAAGCAGCTGATATCTACAACCTCGACCCATTGACCATGCTATCAAACCAAGTAGAGATGTTACATAAAAAATTTGATGTTTTATATGGTTCTTCGCAGGTACACCCAGTAATGCAATATGACTCGAATCTAGGAGGCGTGGCGAATCTTGAGTACCCACCCTACGGATATGGCATGGAGAACAAACAAGTCCACTATATGGGTAATATTCTAGACCTCAAAATAATTTTTATAGTGACACTTATAATACAGGTTGGAGGTACCATCCCAATTTCTCGTGGGATGATCAAAGTAGCCAAAGACCTGAACTTCCTCCAGATTTTCAACAACTACCTCACCAACAGGAAGAGGAGTCGAACCTCTAGGAGATGCTGACAAAATTCATAGCAGCCACAGATAATCCCGATTTTTAACAACCACCTCACCAACAGGAAGAGGAGTCGAACCTCAAGGAGATGCTGACAAAATGCATAGCAGCCGCAGAAACACGTTTCCAAAATATAGAAATGAAACTTGAGGCATCAACACAGGAGATCAAGGATTAGTTAGGGCAGCTTGCTAAGCTGATCTTAGAACAACTACAAGAAAGCTAGCGAAGCAACACTGAAACTAACCCAAAAGAGCAAATTCAAGCCGTAACAGCTCATGACAGTGAAAGGTTAGTGGAATCTAACCCGAGGCAAGAGCCTGTGGTAAGTGAAGGTAAGATTGAGGTAAGCCATGATTTACTAAACCCGGTGATTATTGAGAATCAAGCTCGTGTGCCATACCCCGATGCGATAAAAAAAGACCATACAGAGGAGCAACTCAGTAAGTCTCTTAAACTTTCATAGAAATTTCGTATTAACTTGCTGTTTCTTGAAGCTCTTTCACAGATGCCAAATCCTAGACCTCGTGTCGATAAAGAAGAAATTCATGAGGAACGAAGGCTTTGGATCGATGAACTAGACGAGTGGAAGACACACTTCAAAGAGAAACTAAAAACACACGAAGCAAAAACGAGGCGACTCCACGACGAACTTAATAATGGGACAACCCAGCTTAAGATAGGAGATCAGGTACTCAAAATCTTCCCAGATGGAACAGTCGAGGTAACTAGTCCAAAAATTAGCACCTTTAAGGTAAACACTACTCGACTTAAATTTTATATCAATAACCGAATTGATCGCATGAGAAAGGATTTTCACCTCCTCAAACCACCATGACCATACGAATGAGAGGTAAAGTCTAGCTTAAGACTAGAAACGAGCGCTTCTCGGGAGGCAATCCGAGCACTAACCCTATTAATTTTTACATTTTTTATTTTTTACTTTTATTTTTCCTTTTAGTACCTAACTATAAACTAACCAAAGTACAGATTTCCATACCACACGGCCTTGCACACTACCGTGGCCATGTGTAACACCCCAAACCCGGCCTAAACATTACGACTGGATCTGGCATGTCACATAAAAGGGTTGTTTAAAAAACTGCACGTTTGTTAAAAATTTCGAGTTTAGATATTTATTCGCTTGTTATCCTTTTGTTAACATTTTGGAAAACGGTTATTAAGGGTTTAGGAAATTCCCGTATTGAACATTTAAGAATAATAGGTAGTAATCAAATTAAAACCTAAAGCAAATAAAATACAAAAATTAAAGTTATAGTGGCCTTATTACATAACAAAAACCCAAAAAAAATAATTCCAAATAAAAGAAACGAGTTTACGAGAAAACATTGCATGGCCACCACAAGTCCGCTTCAGCTCCCAAATCCGCCATCTGATGATTACCTGCTAAATTAAACAAAGGGGTGAGTCATTGAGACTCAGTGTGTAAATTCCCTGAAACACATAAACAACTAGTAGCCCACAAATGCATGTTGGGCCTTAGCCCACCCAATATGGCATAGAAATAAATGAATGCAACATGTCCCAGCCCAACCTAGTTTTGCTATCCTCAACACGCCAACCCGTACCAACCAACACACCGTGGGGATTTCTACAATCAACCCTCCATCCGCTACACGCCGTCTCGACAGTCATACTGCCGGTTATATCAACGATCACTATGTGACCTTAAAATCCACTGTGGCTTAGCCACCGATCACCATGTGACCTCATAAATCATTTGTGGCAGAGCCACCGATCACTATGTGACCTTATAATCAAGTGTGGCAGAGCCATCAATCACTATGTGACCTTATAATCAAGTGTGGCAGAGCCACCGATCACCATGTGACCTTATCACTTCCCCTTTATCATCATTCCCACATCCCACGCACAGCATATATGTCATAATAAATGTCACATGCTATTAACAAGGCATTAAATTATCACATACATCCAACCTCATACTAAGTCATTTCAGACACGTACCTGGCACTCTTTGCCTTACCCACCAGGGTATTTCGACTGTATACACAGCCTTCTCCGGCTTTTCAGCTCATTCAATTAATAGTACAGTTAAAAATAAAGTGTGTTAGGGTCTACACACAATCACGCTAAAACTACCTTTAAAGGTATAACAGTAATTTTACCCACCAAGGGTATTTTCGTAATTTACCTATCGAGGGTATTTCAGTAATTTTGCACCTACAATGGCCTTTCCGAAGGCCTAATGTCACCCCGAGTGACTCAGCTACCATTTTCGGTTGTACCAGACTATTGGGCCTAAAACCCGATTTCGGCCCATTCAGGCCCACACGCTCGTGTGGCCCACCTAACACAAATCTAGCCACGTATATGAGATACACCTAGTCTAGTTCACTATATACTACACCATCATACAATTTCTTCAATTCGGCCCACGGGCCATTGGGCCCACTTCGGCCCATCGTGGCCCAAGCAGCCTCAACCCACAAGAATATTACTGATGGCTTCAACTATCGCGTCGAAGCCCCACACGTTCGTTCGCACGCTCATGTGGCTACCATTGCCGTGACCAGCACTTCGGCATTTGCCACTCTACAACTAGAGTAGAGAGAGTTACATACCTGATAGGAATCTGGTGCTAAATCGCGCTGCGACCACTCCTGTGCCCAAATGCCCACCAAGGTATGTTTACCCCCTCCTAGAATGCTCTTTATATAGCCAGCTTCTCACCTTTCTTCTTTGTATCTTTCTGATGTGGGATCCTTCTATCAGCAGAGTTTAAATCCAACTCAAACTCTTCCCGACCAATTTGCAAAATAAATACTCCCTTGCTTTTCATGAGATTCGAACCCAGGCTCCCTTGCAACATAATCCACGTTGCTAACCACTTGGCCACAAGCTCCTCTTGTGTCTAAAACCATGCGCAATAAACTATGAATCTATAGCCAACTTCTAAGGTCCATGTAAAAAGAAAACCAAAATGCAAAAGCCAAGACTTGAACCTTGGACCTCCTTCCTTCCTTGTGGCGTCACCCCCTTGTCTCTTATGTGGCGTCACTTTGCCATTACACCACACACTCCACTTGTGTCATTTTCTCCATATTTTATTCTTAAAGCCTACCTACCAACTCCCAGGGTTTTTTTCACCTAAAACCAAAATTTCCCCAAAGCCAAAGTTTGATCCCGGGACTTCATAGAAGTCGTCTAACCTTCCAAAATCACTAATCTAATAGGTCCAACTTGCATTTAAGCCGATCTCTTGTTCTCCAAAAATTTAAATGCTACTATGCTCAAGGCCCATTGGGCCCAATCCTATTAGGCTCAATTTCGAGATGTTACAAATCTACCCTCCTTAAAGAAGTTTCGTCCTCGAAATTTCCAACTAACTAACAGTCACACATCCTAACCTACCACAGTACGCTCTTGCTGCGCACTCTGATCTTAATAACACTAATATACTTTTAACTAGGATTTAGAACTCCCTACACATACTCAAAAACACCTAGCCATTAAAGCAGACAAATATTTCATATGCAACCACCTCTATATTCGAACATCACATCCAAACCAAACACACAGAATAGATACCAGAAATACAACATATAACAAAGCAAAGTATCAAGAAACTTACAGTGCGGATTGGTGCCGGAGACTCGGGTGCCATACTTCCAGAAAACAGATATATATTTTTCTAAACCATTTTCCAAACCAACTTTTGAAAATATTTTTGAACCTCATACCCACAGTCGAGTTTTTGAACCTAGGCTCTGATACCATAATTGTAACACCACAAACCCGGCCTAAACGTTACGACCGGATCTGGCATGTCACATAAAAGGGTTGTTTAAAAAACCGCGCGTTTGTTAAAAATTTCGAGTTTAAATATTTATTCGCTTCGCTTGTTATCCTTTTGTTAACATTTTGGAAAACGGTTATTAAGGGTTTAGGAAATTCCTGTATTGAACATTTAATAATAATAGGCAATAATCAAATTAAAAGCTAAACCAAAAGAAATACCAAAATTAAAGTTATAGTGGCCTTATTACATAACAAAAACCAAAATAAAAATAAGTCCAAATAAAAGAAACGAGTTTACACGAAAACACTGCATGGCCACCACAAGTCCGCCTCAGCTCCCAAATCCACGATCTAATGATTACCTTCAAAATTAAACAAATGGGTGAGCCATTGAGACTCAGTGTGTAAATTCCCCGAAACACATAAACGGCTCGTAGCCCACAAATGCATGTTGGGCCTTAGCCCACCCAATATGGCATAGAAATAAATGAATGCAACATGTCCCAGCCCAACCTAGGTTTTCCATCCTCAACACGCCAACCCGTATCAACCAACACACTATGGGATTTCTACAATCAACCCTCCATCCGCTACACGCCGTCTCGATAGTCATGCTGCCGGTTATATCAACGATCACTATGTGACCTTAAAATCCACTGTGGCTTAGCCACCGATCACCATGTGACCTCATAAATCATTTATGGCAGAGCCACCAATCACTATGTGACCTTATAATCAAGCGTGGCAGAGCCACTGATCACTATGTGACCTTACAATCAAGTGTGGCAGAGCCACCGATCACCATGTGACCTTATCACTTCCCCTTTATCATCATTCCCACATCCCATGCACAACATATATGTCATAATAAATGTAACATGCTAATAACAAGGCATTAAATTATCACATACATCCAACCTCATACTAAGTCATTTCAGACACGTACCTGGCACTCCTTGCCTTATCCACCAGGGTATTTCGACTATATACACAGCCTTCTCCGGCTTTTCAGCTCATTCAATTAATAATACAGTTAAAAATAAAGTGTGTTAGGGTCTACACACAATCACGCTAAAACTACCTTTAAAGGTATAACAGTAATTTTGCCCACCAAGGGTATTTTCGTAATTTACCTATCAAGGGTATTTCAGTAATTTCGCACCTACAATGGCCTTTCCGAAGGCCTAATGTCGCCCCGAGCGACTCAGCTACAATTTCTGGTTGTACCGGACTATTGAGCCTAAGACCCGATTTCGGCCCATTCAGGCCCACACGCTTGTGTGGCCCACCTAACACAAATCTAGCCACGTATATGAGATACACCTAGTCTAGTTCACTATATACTACACCATCATACAATTTCTTCAATTCGGCCCACGGGCCCATTAGGCCCACTTCGGCCCATCGTGGCCCAAGTAGCCTTAACCCACAAGAATACTACTGATGGCCTCAATTATCGCCTCGAAGCCCCACACATGTCTTCGCACGCTCATGTGGCTACTATTGTCGTGACCGGCACTTCGGCATTTGCCGCTCTACAACTAGAGTAGAGAGAGTTACACACCTGATAGGAATCTAGTGCTAAACCGTGCTGCAACCACTCCTGTGCCCAAACGCCCACCAAGGTATGTTTACCCCCCTCCTAGAATGCTCTTTATATAGCCAGCTTCTCACCTTTCTTCTTTGTATCTTTCTGATGTGGGATCCTTCTATCAGCGGAGTTTAAATCCAACTCAAACTCTTTCCGACCGATTCGCAAAATAAATACTCCCTTGCTTTTCATGAGATTCGAACCCAGACTCTCTTGCAACATAATCCACGCCGCTAACCACTTGGCCACAAGCTCCTCCTGTGTCTAAAACCATGCGCAGTAAACTATGAATCTATAGCCAACTTCTAAGGTCATGTAAAAAGAAAACCAAAATGCAAAAGCCAAGACTTGAACCTTGGACCTCTTTCCTTCTTTGTGGCATCACCCCCTTGTCTCTTATGTGGCGTCACTTTGCCACTACACCACACACTCCACTTGTGTCATTTTCCTCCATATTTTATTCTTAAAGCCTACCTACCAACTCCCAGGGTTTTTTTCACCTAAAACCAAAATTTCCCCAAAGCCCAAGTTTGATCCCGGGACTTCATAGAAGCCCTTTAACCGTCCAAAATCACTCATCTAATAGGTCCAAATTGCATTTAAGCCGATCTCTTATTCTCCAAAAATTTAAACGCTACTACGCTCAAGGCCCATTGGGCCCAATCCTACTAGGCCCAATTTTGGGATGTTACACCATGGCCGTGTGGCCACCACAGGAAGGTACAAGGGCGGGGCCAACTACCAGATCCATAATTTCTATTTAACCCCCTTCTTCCCTTCCTTTTTCCTGTTATCTTTCTTCTTTCATTTTCCATTATTTAATTTTTTTATTTTCTTTATTATTTTCTTCTTATTGTTCGTACCATTTAGATTTAGCTTAGGATACAAAAAAATCAGGACGGCTGCTTCGAGGACTCAATTTCAAATAGTTCGAGACGCCTCCCCACGTTCACCTCCAATCCTATCCGGTATCTTTTCATTGACTTCATCCAAAATTCAGGAAGTTTCACTTCTCTCCCCATCTTACGATTTTATGATTATTTTGATATTATCTATCTTTGTACATTGAGGGCAATGTACATCTTAAGTGTGGGGGGTTAATTATAGTATTATTTGAAAAATCCCTGAATTATGCCTTGTTCAAAAAGTAATTTTCTCATATTATGATTAGAATGAAAATTCCTTTGATTTATGATTTTGTATTGATATGTTTTAGAGTAAGCCATTGATAATTGTGCATTGATGATTTAATTTGAAGGATACTAGAGAATCAGGCATGATAAGTCTATTTTTTTCCAAATTTAAAATTTTTAGGTTGTCTACCTGAATCTGAATGTTATCTTGAAGTTTGAAATTTACGAGGTTGACATCAAGAACCCATAAATTCTATGAGCTTTTCAGCCTTTTAGAGCATATATTCTTTTTTTGTGTTCACTTTATTGATTATGAGTGTGTCAACATTGATTTGTTATTCTAGGACTTGCATCGATTATACATCTCGAGACCACACCTTTGATTTGATATACAGAGATGATAAAGGCACCTAGGCTTTAACCCACTCACTCCACTAAAAGCCTACCTTCACAATTAACCCGTAGTGAACCCTGTTTAATCCTAACAAGCCTTTTTATTGACTTACCCACTAATATTAGCCCAAAACCCTTTGTATTTGTTATCACCATTCCTATTGACTACCCTTATGTCCAGATTTGATTTGATTAGTTGCCTGACTATGATCTTTATTTCAAGTAGTTGAATTTATCCTTTATTATATATTTGACTTGTTCTTTAAAAAAAACAAAGTATATTCATTATTAGTTCCATAATTAAGTGAGCTTACATGTTTAAATTTCAAATCTTGAAGAAAAAGCTCGTTTCAATTGATGTAATTATTTAGTAGTAGTCATATTTCTAGTTAGGTAATTTGTCAGGTCAATCTCGATTCTAACCCTTTAATTCAGCCTATATCCATACCCTTGAACCTAAGCCCCGTTACAACCCTGTAAAGACCTTTTGATTTGTGTATCATCTCATATTTTAGTGGTGTAGATTTGATTTTCATGCAAGCCTATGGGATTAACTTTTCATGTTCGACTTTTGAGTACTTAATTCTGAACCTTATACACTTCGAGTGGTTTGAGTGAATCTCTAGTGAGGATGTCAAGTCTTGTCGATTTCGAATCAGAGGTAATTATTTAGGTAAAAGGAAACACCTATGTTTTCATAATATAAAAACTACGGCTTTGATTGTTTGAATCTTTAGGACTCTTTGAGTTGAGTTATCCATGTATAAATTACCTTTGAATTATGATGAAACATTATTGATAAAAATTATGAATCGAGGAAGTTTATTTTAATTGTGAGTTGAGAATTTTGCTTAGGGACAAGCAAAAGCTTAAGTGTGGGGGTATTTGATAAACCGTAAAAGTAACATATTTTAGGCCCACATCTAGTATGCTTTTGGATGATTTAATCCCTGAATTTTGTAATTTGGTGCTCTTAATCCTTTGTTTTCATGTTTTATACTCAGGAGAGCACCCAATGACGAAAAGAACGGAAACCAGGCCCAAAACGGAGTAAATGGGCCATATCACAAAATCCACATGGCTTGGGCCCAAGACCACACGGTCGTGCCCCATTCAATAGCCTCGAACACGGCCTGGCCACGACTTACACGGGCGTGTGCCATGGGCGTGTCCCTGCCGCGGCCAAGAGGAGTTTAACTCAGAATAGGATACTTGGAGGCAAAGAAACACATTCCAAAGCCTATTCAAACACCCTAGTAAGAATTCTACTTGAAATAGGATACTTAGGGGCCAAGTAAGGCATCTCAAAGTCTATATAAACACCCAAGGGGGCAACTTGAAAGAGGAGTTCGGCAGAAGCCTTCTGCTAGGGCTTTTGTCGGGGGAACCCAAGGCTTTAGTCAGGGGGCGATTAGTTAGGCCAAGGAGCTGAGCCAGAAAATCAGATTTGTAGTGAATCACTCGAAGATAGCCAATTGATCCATCTCAAGAAGCCGAAATTATACTCAAGACGGAGGATCTCTTCTTCAATTCCTTCAGGGGGTTTTAGGGATTTCTTATGTTTTGTTTTATCTTTTCTTTTGAGATGTTTTCTTTTATTGTTATGAACTAAACCCTTAGATACCTGAGGGGATGAAACCTAAGATGAATCTTGTTATCATTTGCTGAACTATATGATAAACATTTGACTTGTTCTTAATTATGTGTTCTTAATTCTTGTGTTGATATTTTCGGGATATTAATTCAAGAATGATGTGCTTAGGTAGAGGAGCAAAAGTCCTTACCTAAGAGTAGATCTAGCATAATTAAGCGGAGTTGATCGCGCGCCTAGAGGTAGGGTGACGAGATTTTTCCGGATTGGGGTGAAACCTAATATGGGAGTCCATAGATCGAGTTAATGTGATTCTAGGGGTTTTAATTAGAAAGAGATTTCAATTAATCAACCTATGGTTAGACGTTATTCGCTTCGAGAGAGGGTTTAATATACATTAGGGAATCTTACGGATCAAGTCAAGTGAATAAATCGTCTGGTTCAGAGTTAGATAACAAGTGAAGTCTAGGTGGATTCTTCCTTGGGTGTCATTTTAATCAATTGGTTTCTCTCAAGTTATTTTCCCAAACTCTATCTCTTTGTCTTTGCATCTTTAGTTTAGTAGTTAATTAATTTAGATTAGATAAATAAATCCCTTTATTCTTAGGCTAAATAATAAAAAGAGAGTTAGTACTAGTACTTTTGGTTCCTTTGGGTTCGACATTTCGGTCTTGCCTTAACTATACTACTGTTCGATAGGTGCGCTTGCCTCAAAAATTGTTGTCATAGTTAGTTTCTAGGTTCGATCATTCTTTTTATAAATTTTAAGACTCTGACAAGTGATTAATTAGAAACGCAAAGAATTCCTTGAATTGAAACAGGGATGGATGACAGTGACAGAGTATGAGCAAAAATTTGTGAGACTCTGTCGGTATGCCAGAGAGTGTGTTTCTACCGAGGCTATTATGTGTAAAATATTTGAAGATGGGTTGAATTAAGACATTATACTGTTAGTTGGCATACTTGAGATAAAAGAATTCATGGTACTTGTTGAGCGAGCCTGCAAAGCTAAAGAGCTCGAGAAAAAAAAATGAAAAGCTGATTCTGAAGCTAGAGATTCACGTAAGAAAGCATTCAGTAAGTCATTTCAGTCAACCTCAAAGAAGTTCTGAGATGATGCTAGCCGTTTGAAGACTACTGCAGGTTATTCTAGATGTGATCGAGATAGACCACTTGTGAGCTAGAGAGCTACCTCAGTAGCTAGTGTGGGTAATGTCTGATCAAATCAACCCGAGTGTGAACATTGTGCTAAAAGACATCCCGGTAGTTGCAGATTACATAACAAAGCCTGTTTTAAATGCGGATCTAGAGGTCATTTCATTCGGAAGTGTCCAGATTTAGCGGATCAAAATCTAGTTAAGAATACTAGATCGGGTAATACTGCAGTTCAAGGTAGACCACCCAGAAATACAGGTAATGTGAGTGGCAGTCAGAGAGGGACCAAAGATTCAGCTCTTAGATCTTATGTAATTCGCACACGCGAGGAGGCTTCATCCCCAGATGTCATTACTAACTCTCTATGATACTAGTGTTGTTGCACTGATTAATCCTGGTTCGACTCATTCTTATGTGTGTGAGACTTTAGTATTTACTAAGACTTTGCCTGTAGAGTCTACTGAGTTTGTGATTAAAGTATCAAACCCCTTAGATCGGTGTGTTTTGGTTGATAAAGTGTGCAAGAATTGTCCATTGATGATTCGAGATTTATGCTTTCCGGTTGATTTGATGTTGTTGCCATTCGACGAGTTTGATATAATTCTGGGTATGGATTGGTTAACTCTGCATGATGCTATTGTAAATTGTAAATGGAAGACTATTGATTTGCGATGCCAGAATGATGAGATTATTCGGATTGAATCTAATGATCTGAATGGTTTACCAATAATGATATCTTCAATGTTAGCTCAGAAATATGTGAGAAAAGGTTGTGAAGCTTATTTTGCTTATGTGCTCGAATCTAAAGTAACTGAAAAAAAAGATTGAATTAGTACCTGTTGTGTGTGAGTATTCGGATGTGTTTCCTGAAAAGTTACCGGGTTGCCACCTATTCGAGAAGTTGAATTTGGTATTGAATTAGTGCCACAGACAACTCCAATCTCGATAGCTCCGTAAAGAATGGCACCTACAGAATTAAAAGAATTGAAAGCACAGTTGCAAGAGTTGACAGATAGAGGTTTTGAAGGATCGAGTTTCTCTCCTTGGGGCGCACCAGTTTTATTTGAAAAAAGAAAGACAGAACCATGAAAATGTGTATCGACTACAGACAGCTTAATAAAGTGACTATAAAAAATAAGTATCCATTGTCATAGATTAATGATCTGTTCAATCAGTTGAAAGGGGCTACAGTATTTTCAAAGATAGATTTGAGATCAGGCTACTATCAGTTGCGAATTAAAGACTCTGATGTGCCAAAGTCTACTTTCTGAACGAGGTACAGGCACTATGAGTTTCTGGTTGTGCCTTTCAGACTCATTAATGCACCTGCTGTTTTCATGGATTTGATGAATCAAATTTTTAGATAGTATCTAGATCGATTTGTGGAAGTATTCATATATGATATTTTGATCTACTCCCGGGATGAAATCGAGCATGCCGAACATCTGAGACTTGTGTTGCAGACTTTACGAGATAAACAGTTGTATGCAAAGTTCAGTAAATGTGAGTTCTGGTTACGCAAAGTCAGTTTTCTGGGCCATGTTGTATCAGCATCGGGTATTCGGGTTGATCCCAGTAAAATTTCAGCTATACTTGATTGGAAACCTCCGAGAAATGTCTCTGAAGTTCGAAGCTTTCTGGGACTTGCTGGTTATTATAGATGGTTCATGAAAGGTTTCTCTATGATCGCAACACCGATGACGAAGCTGTTATAGAAAGATGCTAAGTTTGAGTGGTCAGAAAAGTGTCAGAAAAGTTTCAATCAGTTGAAAGCTCTTTTAATCGAAGCTCCAGTGTTAGTTCAGCCAGAATCGGGTAAAGAATTTATCATGTTCAGTGATGCATCTTTGAGTGGTTTGGGTTGTGTTTTGATGCAGGAAGGAAAAGTCATAGCTTATGCCTCGAAACAGCTGAAATCGTACGAAAAGAACTATCTGACACATGATTTGGAATTAGCAGCTATTGTGTTCGCATTGAAGATTTGGTGCCACTATCTGTTCGGTGAGAAATGTCATGTTTATTCTGATCATAAAAGTCTGAAGTATTTGATGACTCAGAAAGATCTGAATTTGAGACAACGCTGATGGTTAGAGTTGTTAAAAGACTACGAGCTAGTGATTCACTATCATCTGGGAAAGGCTAATCTTGTTGCTGATGCTTTAAGTCGAAAATCATTATTTTCTTTGCGTGCAATGAATGCGCATATGGTTATATCAGATGATGGTTCGATAATAGCCGAATTAAAAGCAAGACCGTTATTTGTTCAACAAATTTGTGATGCTCAGAAAGTTGATAATGATATGATAGCAAAGCAAGTTCAGTGTGAAACGAATGTTGAATCTAAATTTCGGGTTGATGAAAATGGTTGTTTGAGGTTCAGAAACCGAATATGTGTTCCAAGAAACTCAGAATTGATTCAAATGATTTTGAATGAAGCTCACAGCGTCGTTTATCTATTCATCCGGGTAGCACGGAAATGTATAATGATCTGAAACAGTTCTATTGGTGGTCTGGTATGAAACGAGACATATCTGACTTTGTTTCGAAATGCTTAGTCTGTCAACAAGTAAAAGTCGAGCATCGGGTACCTTCTGGGTTACTTCAGCCGATTATGATACCCGAGTGGAAATGGAATAGAGTCACGAAGGATTTTGTATCTGGTTTACTGTTGACACCGAGAAAGAAAGATACAATCTAGGTTATTGTGGATAGATTGACTAAATCTGCTCATTGTGTTCCTATTCGCACAGATTATTCACTTGATAAATTGGCTGGATTATATGTTTCTCAGATTGTGAGATTACATGGTGTGCCTATTTCTATTATTTCAGACCGAGACCCGAGGTCCACGTCGCGATTTTTGAAGAAATTGGAAGATGCTTTAAGTACGAAACTACACTTTAGTACGGCTTTTCATCCGCAAACAGAAGGTCAGTCTGAACGAATCATTCAGGTACTTGAGAATATGTTGATTTGTTGCATTCTTGAGTTCGAAGGTACATGGGAAAGATACTTACCTTTGATTGAATTTGCTTATAATAACAGCTTTCAATCTAGTATCAAAATGGCACCTTACGAGGCTTTGTACGGTCGAAAATGTCGTACACCTTTGTATTGGACTGAGCTCAGTGAAAGTAAGATACACGGGGTTAATTGATCAAAGAGACTGAACAGAAGGTGATAGTGATCCTAGACAGTTTGAAAGTTGCATCAGATCATCAAAAGTCATATACAGATTTAAAACATAAGGATATTGAGTTTCAGATCGGAGATCAAGTGTTTTTTAAAGTCTTACCGTGGAATAAAATACTCAGATTCAGTCGTAAAGGCAAGTTGGGTCTGAGATTTATTAGGCCGTATGAGATTATAGAGTGTATCGAGCCGGCTGCTTATAGATTGCAGCTGCCACCGGATCTAGAAAAGATACATAATGTATTCCATGTTTCGATGCTCCGTAGATACTGATCCGATCCTTCACATGTGATTAGTCTGGCAGAGGTTGAGATTCAGTTTGACGTGACATATGAAGAAGAACCGATTCGAATTCTAGCTCGTGAAATTAAAAAATTGAGAAATAAAAAAATCCCGTTAGTTTAAGTACTGTGGCAAAAGCACGGTGTTGAGGAGGCGACTTTGGAGTCAAAGGATACAATGAAAGAGCG
This sequence comes from Gossypium australe, assembly GCA_005393395.2. Classification (NCBI taxonomy): domain Eukaryota; kingdom Viridiplantae; phylum Streptophyta; class Magnoliopsida; order Malvales; family Malvaceae; genus Gossypium; species Gossypium australe. The sequence continues at coordinate 60,572,024 of CM016614.1, read as the reverse complement.
TTATCAAAATCTATTCACCGGTAAGATTTTCGGGGACGAAAATCCCTAAGGGGGAGAGTTGTAACAGCCTGATTTTGACCCTAATCGGAATAGTGGTTTTGGGACCACAAATCTGAGTTTGAAAAATATTTTCAAAATTATTTTTAGTTTTTATTATGTGTGAATTTGCTTGTGTTAAATTTTCGTGTTTTAATTTTGTCATTTGTGTGTCTAATTTAATAAAAGGGCTTAATCGCGTAAAATGAAAATTTGATGGTTAGTTGTTAAAGTGCCTAATTGTTGTTGTCTTTTTAATATGGAGGATTTATGCTACAATTAAGCCATTTTAATATATAGTGGACGGCAACATGTTATTATTATATGTTTTTTATATGTTAATTTTATAAAATTAAAATTAATAATCATATAAATTAATGTTATAATATAATAAAGAAAACATAAAATGAAAGCCATTTTATATCATCTTTTTTAACCTTTGACCGAAACAAGAAAAAGAAAAAGAAAGCTATATTCGGCCATTGAAGAAGCTTGATTCAAGGTTAGTTATTGTTCGGTTTTTGATAATTTTTACGTTTTTGAGATCTTTGCTATGAGATGTACAAAACCCATGCTTGAATTTTTGAAATTGATGATGATTTTGTGTTATGTCATTGATGGTAGTTTGTGATTTTTGTTGTTTGATGATAGAATATGGAAGATATGTTTTAGATTAACATGTTTTGTCTTTGAATTTTTGATGAATTTGAGTAATTTGGACAAAATTGAAAAAAAAATTGAGGGACTAAAATGTGAAATAAATGAAATGTATGGACTTGTATGAACATGGGTAGTATTCGGCCAAGCATGGGTAATGTGAAATTTTGAGTATTTTGTGTTTTGTGCAATAGGGACTAATTATGTATATTTGGCCAAATGTGTTTTATGTGATCTTAACAATGAAAATGATATATGTTCAGGTGAATTTGTACAAATAGCATATGATATGAGTATAAAAGATTTAAATGATAAGCTTATATTTGTGGATATGTATATTTTGTATTGTTAACTTGGTGTTAAATATGTAATAGTTGATATTTAGTTTGCTTATGACTTACTAACCTTAAATAGCTTACTCTGTGTATTTTTGTCTATCTCTGTTTTATAGATTTTGGATTCAAGTTACGAGCTCGAGATAGTCAGCAAAGCCTAACACACTATCGACTGTATCTTCGGTATTTTACTAAGTGAATATGGGTTTATGGCATGTATAGTATAGATGGTATATTTGATTTTGGAATTTATATGTATATAAGCCATGCGAAAATGGCTTGGTCATTTTGTTAAGGTTTGATTTTAAATGTTCTTGGTTAAGTGTTTGTATGGTTGATTTCTATGCTTGAGATTGATGATAATTGATTATGGTAATTTAGATATATTGGTATGTTTTGTTAATGATTTGTTTAAGTTTGGTCATGGATTATATATGTATGTGATTTTTTTTAAGTTGGGGTATACTTAGAGTTAAGTCTTGAAATGTGAGTTAAATAATGAATATATTCGAAGTAGATTATATGAAATTAATATGGTTGGCCGAATAGGTATATGTGATTACTTGAATGGTTTGATATGTGTATATTATGGCATATTAACTAGTTAATGAATTGATTGAATTTATGGTAATTGTTTGTACTCTAGTTGATTTTAATGGATTGATTATATGTGCGTACATTTGTGTTTAATGAACTAGATATATATATTGGCATATATTTGATGTAAGAAATGCAGTGACATATGCTGGAATATGTATTAAGTATATAAATGCCATTAACATTAGGGTTATATGGTTCAGACCTTTATATGTATTAGGTACATGTAATATGGTTTTGTTGCTATTATTAATTTGAATTTGTGGTTATATAAAAGTTGTTAATATGTTTGAAATATGGAGCAAAGTTTGCAAATGTATTATAAGTAAAGGAAGTATGTATAATGGATAATTTAAGGTGAGTAATGTATCGTTCTAATAGTTCATGAGATGGTTGACTAATTGTGTGGTTTAATTTAGTTAATGACTTTATACAATGAATATGTCATAATTGAATTATGCAAATTTATTGTAAGTTATGTTACATGATTTGTTTAGTTAATATGTATTTATGAAGAGGTAAAGAGTAGTATATTTTATGTATGAATTGATAAGACATACGATCGAATGTTAATATGTAGCGCATGGTGTTTATAATGTAATTGAGTTATCTTATTATTTTAATAATTTAAAAGCATGAATAAAGTTTATAGAAGATTTGAACAGTGTAATTAGGATTATTTGTTTGATATGAGTCTGGTTAATTTTTGAGATATGAAATGTATTTGTTTGATGATTTATAATGTAAGTTTATTGTCTAAATAGACATATGATTTAATTATATGAATATGACCTGTGCACATATGCAAATGCTCTGGAGTGGTGTTTTGTCTAGTAACGCCTCGTAACCCTATTCCGACGATGGATGTGGGTTAGGGGTGTTAGAATTCTTGAAAGTGATACTGGTAGGTTTTTAAATGGAAAATGGTGAGCGTATGAGCATTATGGTTGTTGGTAATGGTATTACATGATTTAGAATTGGTTGAGATTAGTTTGAATGCCTATTGATGATATGGCCATATGATATTTGGTATGTGTAGGTTGGTGCCACTTTGGGTGAGAAATAAGGCTTGGAATGTAACACCCCTTACCCGTCTCTGACTTCAGAACTGGATACGAGGCATTACCATGCTTAACCTTGCTTGAACATGAAGTTTTGGGCTATAAAATTTCGTTCTAACTTAAAACTTTTCTTTCTTAATCATAACTTATGTATCATGGGCCTACGAGGCCTTAAACATACATCCGGAAGGTTTCGGGTTTCAACTGAAAACTTTTACACTTTTTGAAAACTTTTGTCTAAACAGGGGTCACACGCCCGTCTGACTTGGGACATGCCTGTGTGTCGTGTGGTCTCACACGCCCATGTCCCTAGCCTGTGTAAAGTTTATTTTTATTTCAACCCTACGGAGGTTTTCACACGGCCAAACACACGCCCGTGTCAATGGCCCGTGTCATTCACACGGCCTAGACACGCCCGTATCCTCACCCGTGTGTGAAAACTGGGAGTATTGTGTTTATGATGTCAGCAACCCCTTAAGGAGCACATGGCCTAAGCACACGCTCGTGTGCTGGCCCATGTGATGAATTGAATTCTCGCAATCAAATGCAAGGGACACACAGCCTGTCGACACACCCATAGGGGTTGACCGTGTGTCACACACGGCCTAGACAAATGCCCGTGTGTCTACCCGTGTGGACAGTTAGAGGCTATTTTCCAAGCCAATTGTCACCCTGAAACATCAACACACTTATACCAACTCAAGCAATACATAACATGTAATATCTCGGGTTAGGGGCTATTTTTATTATGACTTGGTTTGCATGTTATCGGCTTTCTATGTTGTTGTTCTGGGTGTTTTAGAGCTTAGTTGTAGGCTAGGAGTAAGCCTGAGTAGGTAGGAAAATTTTAGTTTTAAGCCTTTTGTGAGGGGAGCTGAAGGAGCTGGGGTTTATAAATTAATTTTGGTGAATGTTAGCACGTGAGATGAGCTAGCAAAGTGGCAAGGCATGCGTCACTTGGGGGCTTGTGGTTGGCGTCATTTGCAAGGAGAGAGGTCTTGAGTTCAAGCTGCGGAGTGGCCACATTTTGCATTCTTTTTGACGGCATGGAGGAGGAGAGTTGTAGGCAGTTCAAACTCTGCCTAAGACCTGGTCAAATGGTGGAATGGTGGGTGAAGAGTGATTGTAGGAGGTGGACTTGTTCAAAATAATTTGAAGTGGTGGTGTGGAGTGTTTGGGGGAGATATGGCCGAATTTTAGGAGAGTTGTGGGGAGTGGACGGTTTGGTAATGTGGGAGAGGAGTAGTGCCGAAATTCTTTTGGCAATTTTCTTAGTTTTCGGTCACCATTTTGGTAAACCAAATTCTCTCCTTTGTCAATAGCCAACCGAAACTTCATTGTTTTCTCTCATTTTTCTTCTTGGAAACCGAAAGTTCAAGTAGCATATGCTGAATTAGTTTATTCCTTTTTGTTCTCTTAATAACCGAATGCCCTTCTGTGCCACCATTTCCACTTTGCTTTCACTTCTTTTCTTCTTGTGATCCCTTGGCCGAACCATATATCCTCCCCATCATTTTCTTTTCTTTATCATTTATGTAAGCCGAAGCCATCATTCTTTCCCTCTCATATGTTCTCTCATTTCTTGAAAACACTTGAGCCGAATCTCCCTGCAACTTGTGGCCGATTTCTCTTTTTTCCTTGAACCACACTTCTTTGTTTTTGCTTTCAAGTTTATAGCCGAATATCAACCCCTCCCTTTTTCATCTTTTTCTTGCGCTTTCTTTCTTGGGTAAGGCCGAATCTCTTCTCTCTCCTAGTAGCTCTCTCTTGGCCAAATATCAGTGAAGGGTTGATCTTGGTTGGTTGTTCAATCATTGAACAAGGTAAGTGGGTGGCCGAATGGCCATTTTCCCCTCTCTTGTTCTCTATTGATTGTGGTTTGGTTAATAACCGATTTTGGGCATGTGTTGAAGGGGGTTAATCTTTTGTGTTGAACCGTTTTCCTGCTAGGGCCTTGGATTGTGGTGGTGATCAGGTGAAGCAGTCAATTGAAGCCTTGACTGTGAGTGACCGATTGGTAAGTAAGGGGTAAGTGATTGGTATTATTATTAGTTCAATCTTTTGGTTTCGGTTAAGTCAAGGGTGACAAAGGATTAACTGTTCTTCTTAATAGGGTGTGCCGATTGTTAGTAAAGAACCACTGGTTGGTTCGGGATTTGGTAGGAAACCAAATCAAGTAAGGTAGGTTCAAATATTGTCCCCTTTGGTTTAAGATCTTTGGCTGAATGGTATATATGCCTAATCTCTATTTGGTCGATTGTAGGAGCAGGATAATCAAGGGGATTTAGATCGATTCTTTGGGTTTTAAAAGCTTGCGATATACAAGGTGTGTAAACTAACACACTGATTTCTTAGTAATATGTTAATAACCTGTATTGTAATAAGTGAAACAGTGATGATTGTTATGATACCCGATAGGGTATGTTCACGGATTCGGGTAAGTCCGTAGCTTTACGAGTTCTATTGCTGATACATTTAATATTATGAGCTATGCTATGTATACTACGAGATGCAATGTTGGGCATGTTGGCATGATTCACATGATTTGCATATGGTACATGAGTCAGTATGACATGTATGGGTAATATGAGAGGAGGGGGATATGATATCCGTGTCTTTGGGACACCAGAGGTTTGGCACCTCCAGTGGTTTGGTACCACAGATTGACTTATTGTGACTTTGGGTCACCAGAGGTTTGGCACCTCAGCGTCTCGTCCCAGTGGCTTAGCACCACAGTGGGTTGGCCCCACAGTTGATTATACGGGATTGACGCTAGTGATTTGGTATCACACGATGGGTTGGCCCCATCACCGGATTTGTGACTGCTGTCACCAGTGATTTGGTATCACACTTGTGTCTTTGGGACACTAGAGGTTTGGCACCTCATTGCGACTCGTCCCTGTGGTTTGACACCACCGTGGGTTGGCCCCACTTGAGAGATACGGGATTGTCGCTAGTGATTTGGTATCACACGATGGGTTGGCCCCATCCTTGGATTATACGTGACTTTGGGTCACCAGTGGTTTGGCACCACATTATGGATATCGTGACTTTGGGTCACCAGTGGTTTGGCACCACCAGTGGTTTGGTACCACACGGGGTAGAGAAGGTGTTATGGATGGTTAGGAACGGGTGCATTAACTGTATTGCTATGTTATGTTGTGTGTTAGCATGTTGCATTACCGGGAGGAGGATTATGCACTGAGTCATGCGACTCACCTTCTCCTTTGACTTTTCAGGTGATACTTAGTCGCGGACGTGGAGCCGGGATGGACTCGAGGTGCTCATGCCATGCTTGAATAGGGATTGCTCAGACTTTTATAAAACTTGGTACTTTAGCTTATTCATTACTATTTGGGTTTTATTTTGGATTGTAAATGGCCTTTAAAATTATGTTTTGCTATGTTTATGCTTAAAGTAGATTTTTAATATGCCTCAACAAGTTAATTGGATTCAAATTTACTAAAACTTGGAAAGACAACGATTTCAAACTACAAATCGATATGTTTTAAACTATACCATCGGGTATCACACTATGATTTGGGATAAAGAGAACTCAAATGTTTTCAAATTTAAACTCGATTTTCTTCTAAGCTAAAGTGTTTTGGTAATAATATTAAACAACTTGGGGTTTTAAAGTGAGATAAACCTGCCTTAACTTCATAACCGATTAAGTTTTCGAAATTTCTGAGTTTTCAAACAAAACATCGGTTTTCAAACAATCATGCCCAAGATTTCTGCAAGTACAAAATTTATCAAAGGGTTTTTTTCCAAACTTCTAAACGAAAACCTATTTTTGCCAAAATTCAATTTTCCCCGTAACATACCAGAATCGGTCGTGGTGTGTTGACCGGGTTTGGGGTGTTACAATTGTGGTATCAGAGCTAAGTTCAAAGGCTCGGCTGTGGGCCTGAGGCCCAAAATATTGTTTTAAAACTTTGGTTTTAAATGTTTTGCTTAATACATGGTTTGAAAGGCATGGCACCGAGTCTCCGGCACCGATCCGCCCAGGTAAGTACCCCTTACTATTGCTTGTGATTTGTTGATGTGATTGGATGATTGCAATAGTGGATTACTTTAGAAACTGAAACTGATAGGATTCTGTGAACTCGCGAAAACAAAGCTTCTTAAATATTCATAAGACTTTGCTTTAAAATAGTGGAATAATTGCTGATACATAAAACTCCTAAATCAGATAAGTCGAATTCTAGTCATGAGCACTCGAGGTGGACGTGGTCATAATACTCGTGGACGTGGCCGTGGTAGGATGACAGTATCTGAACCAGTAGGGTCTGGTCAGGGGTCAGAAAATGAGATACCAGTACCACCAGCTGGAGGTGGTGAGTTTCAGGATCAGACTGGGGATGACGCGGTGTCGCAGGCGATGCTGCGAGTGTTGGAAAGGGTAGCTGGGGTAGGTGGAGGTGCAGGAGTTAGGAAATCTGTTCCTGAGCGACTCCGGGCAAACGGGGCTGAATTCTTTCGATGTGTTTCTGGTGTTGCTCCCAGCACGGCTGAGTATTGGCTGGAGGCGACCGAGCGGATTATGGACGACTTAGACCTGACTGCTGAGGAGAAGCTGAAAGGGATAGTATCGCTTCTGCGGGATGAGTCATACCAGTGGTGGCTCACGGTTCGGGACAGTGTTGCAGCAGAGGATCTCACTTGGGACTATTTTAGGGCTGCTTATCAGAAAAAGTATATTGGAGCTAGTTATGTCGACGAGCAGCGAAAAGCGTTTTTGAGGCTAGTTCAGGGGAGTAAGTCTGTGTCGGAGTACGAGGCTGAGTTCTTGAGGCTGAGTCGGTACGCTAGGGGCATCGTGGCTACTGAACACGAGAGATGTGTTCGATTCGAGGATGGTCTGAGAGATGAATTAAGACTGCTGATTGCTCCACAGCAGGAGCGTGAGTTTGCCGTCCTGGTTGAGAAGGCTAAGGTAGCCGAGTGTATTAAGGAGTCTGTGAGGCAAAATGTGGATAGGAGCAGGCATAAGAGGAGTTTTGGATCTTCTGGGTCGTCGGGTAATCCCCAGAAAAGGGCTAAACAGAGTGGGTCAAATCAGTCTGGTAGGTTTGTTGCTGCTAGTCAGGGACCGCCGCGGTGTAACCACTGTGGGAAATATCATTGGGGAGGCTGCTGGACCGGTGGAAAAGGTTGCTTTGAGTGTGGTTCTCTGAATCATCGAGTGAGGGACTGTCCGCGTAAGTTGGCTAGGATTCAGTCTGAGAGTCAGGGCCGTACTCAGTTCAGGAATAATGGACCGCCACCGCAGAGAGGTCGTGGTAATGCCAGAGGTAATGGTTCTGGTCGGGGCCGTGGAGCACTGGGCAGAGGCGCGGGTAGTACTGAGGCCAGACAGCCTGGGTTAGTGTATGCAGCGAGGCGTCGAGAGGAGGGCGACGCACCGGACGTCATAACCGGTACGTTCTTGATCTTTGGTTCTCCATTTACTGCTTTGATTGATGTGGGTTCGACGCATTCTTACGTTGCTAGTAGTATAGTAGAGACCATGGATTTAGACTCTGAGATATCTTCTAGGCAGATGACTGTAATTAGCCCTCTAGGTCATTCTGTAGTGGTAGATAAGCTGTATAGAGATGTACCCCTAGAACTCCAAGGGGTAGTGTTTGCTGCTGATCTGATGGAACTGCCGTTTGGGGAGTTCGATCTGATTCTTGGGATGGATTGGCTGGTTAAGTACCAGGCGAAGTTGGATTGCGCGGCTAAGCGCATGGTTCTTAAGACGGCTGAAGGTGATGAGGTGGTTATGATAGGTAATAGAAGAGATTACTTGTCCAACGTGGTGTCTGCTCTAAAAGCTGAGAAGATGGTCAGGAAGGGCTGTGAAGCATATGTGGTTCATGTGTACGCCTTGGAGGCTAAGGAGTCTGCGGTAGAGAAGGTTCGGACAGTTAAGGAATTTGCTGATGTGTTTCCTGAGGAGCTTCCGGGTTTGCCGCCGGATCGTGAGGTAGAGTTTGGGATAGATTTGTTACCCGGAACTGCGCCAGTGTCTATTGCTCCGTATAGGATGGCGCCAAAGGAGTTAGTGGAGCTTAAGGCTCAGATCCAGGAGTTGTTGGATCGCGGTTTTATCAGACCAAGTGTTTCGCCTTGGGGAGCGCCGGTACTCTTTGTCAAGAAGAAGGATGGTACGATGCAGATGTGCATAGATTACCGCCAGTTGAATAAGCTGACGATTAAAAACAAGTATCCGTTGCCACGGATAGATGACTTGTTTGATCAGCTGAAGGGTGCAGCGGTATTCTCGAAGATCGACCTGAGGTCGGGGTATCATCAGTTAAAGTGAAAGAAGCGGATATCCACAAGACAGCGTTTCAGACTCGGTATGGGCACTACGAATTTCTGGTAATGCCGTTCGGGTTGACTAACGCGCCGGCAGCATTCATGGATATGATGAATAGGGTGTTTCAGCAGTATCTGGATCAATTCGTCGTGGTTTTCATAGATGACATTCTGGTATACTCGAGGACAGAAGAAGAGCATGATGCGCATTTGCGTGTGGTACTGCAGGTTTTGAGGGAGAAGCAGCTTTATGCTAAGTTTAGTAAGTGCGAGTTTTGGCTTAGAGAAGTGACTTTCTTGGGTCATGTAGTGTCGGCCGAGGGGATTAGAGTAGATCCTCAGAAGATTGAGGTAGTTTTGGATTGGAAGCCGCCGAAGTCCGTTGCCGAGATTCGGAGTTTTCTGGGTTTGGCCGGATACTACCAAAGGTTTGTCGAGGGTTTCTTGTTGATTGCAGCACCGATGACCAAGTTGTTAAGGAAAGAGGTTCCGTTTGTTTGGACTGAGAAGCAACAGGAGAGTTTCGACAAGCTTAAGAAGATTTTGACTGAGGCTCCTGTTTTGATTCAACCTGAGGCTGGTAAGGAATTCACAGTGTACTGCGATGCATCACATACGGGATTGGGTTGTGTGCTGATGCAGGAAGGAAAGGTTGTGGCTTACGCATCTCGGCAGCTGAGGCCACATGAGGTCAATTATCCGACGCACGATTTGGAGTTAGCGGCTGTTGTCTTCGCGTTGAAGATCTGGAGGCACTACTTGTACGGTGAGAGATCGATAGTCTACACAGATCATAAGAGTCTGAAGTACCTTTTGACTCAAAAGGATTTGAATTTGAGGCAGCGCAGATGGGTTGAGTTGCTTAAGGACTACGACTGTTCGATTGAGTATCATCCAGGCAAGGCTAACGTGGTGGCAGACGCGTTGAGCCGTAAGGTTGTTTCGGATTTAAGAGCAATGTTCGCCCTGTTGAGTTTGTATGACGACGGGAGTATTCTGGCAGAGTTGCAGGTTAAGCCTACTTGGGTTGAGCAGATCAGAGAGAAACAGTTAGAGGATGAGGTTCTGAGTGCGCAGAAGTTGCAAGTGCAGGATGGTGGGGTGGAAGGTTACAGTTTGTCTAGTGATAAGGTGCTGTGTTTTCAAGGTAAAGCTTGTATGCCCAAGGATGTTGAGCTGAGGCAAGAGATTCTTCAGGACGCTCATAGCAGTCCATATGCTATGCATCCTGGGGGTAGCAAGATGTATAAGGATCTTAGAGGGCAGTTTTGGTGGCCTGGTCTGAAAAGGGAAGTGACAGAGTTTGTAGGGAAGTGTCTGACATGTCAGCAGGTCAAGGCTGAGCATCAGTTTCCGTCAGGGTTACTTCAGCCAGTGAAGATTCCTCAGTGGAAGTGGGAAAGGATAACCATGGATTTCGTCAGTGGATTGCCACTTACGCCAAGCAAGAAGGATTCAGTTTGGGTAATTGTGGATCGACTGACTAAATCAGCTCACTTTATTCCGGTAAGGGTTGACTACTCACTCCAGAAGTTAGCGAAGTTGTACGTGTCAGAGATAGTGAGGTTGCACGGTGTGCCAGTGTCGATCATCTCGGATAGGGATCCCAGATTTACGTCAAGGTTCTGGAAAGCGTTGCATCAGGCTCTGGGTACACGTTTGGATTTTAGCACGGCTTTTCACCCGCAGTCTGACGGGCAATTGGAAAGGGTTATTCAGATCTTAGAGGACATGCTGAGAGGTTGTGTTCTGGACTTCAGAGGTAGCTGGGAGGAGTTTCTACCATTAGCTAAGTTTGCCTACAACAACAGTTACCAAGCGAGCATCAAGATGGCACCGTATGAGGCGTTGTATGGTAGGAAGTGTCGCTCACCTACGTGTTGGACGGAGTTGGGTGAACGTCAGTTGTTGGGACCAGAGTTGGTTGCTGAGACCGAAGACAAGGTTAAGTTGATTCAGGCTCGATTGAAGGAAGCTTCGGACCGGCAGAAGTCTTATGCCGATCTTAAGCGGAGAGATATAGAGTTTCCTGTGGGGGATCAAGTTTTTCTGAAGGTCTCGCCATGGAAGAAAGTGTTGAGGTTCGGAAAGAAAGGAAAGCTAAGTCCGAGATTTATTGGGCCGTATAAGGTACTGAGACGAGTGGGACCAGTAGCGTATCAGCTTGAGCTGCCTGCAGAGCTAAGTCAGATTCACGACGTATTTCATGTTTCGATGCTTCAGCGTTATCGTTCAGATCCGTCACATGTGGTAGCAGTGGAAGAGATTGAGGTAAATCCAGATTTGACATTGGAGGAAGAACCAGTGCAGATTCTAGATCGGGATGTAAAGGTTCTGCGTAGGAAGTCTGTGCCTTTGGTTAAGGTACTTTGGCGGAACCATGGCGTGGAAGAAGCCACGTGGGAACCCGAGGATGTGATGAGACAGCAATACCCGCAACTCTTCTGATCAGGTAATTTCGAGGTCGAAATTATTTTAAGGGGGTAGAACTGTAATATCCCGGGTTAGGGGCTATTTTTATTATGACTTGGTTTGCATGTTATCGGCTTTCTATGTTGTTGTTCTGGGTGTTTTAGAGCTTAGTTGTAGGCTAGGAGTAAGTCTGAGTAGGTAGGAAAATTTTAGTTTTAAGCCTTTTGTGAGGGGAGCTGAAGGAGCTGGGGTTTATAAATTAATTTTGGTGAATGTTAGCACGTGAGATGAGCTAGCAAAGTGGCAAGGCATGCGTCACTTGGGGGCTTGTGGTTGGCGTCATTTGCAAGGAGAGAGGTCTTGAGTTCAAGCTGCGGAGTGGCCACATTTTGCATTCTTTTTGACGGCATGGAGGAGGAGAGTTGTAGGCAGTTCAAACTCTGCCTAAGACCTGGTCAAATGGTGGAATGGTGGGTGAAGAGTGATTGTAGGAGGTGGACTTGTTCAAAATAATTTGAAGTGGTGGTGTGGAGTGTTTGGGGGAGATATGGCCGAATTTTAGGAGAGTTGTGGGGAGTGGACGGTTTGGTAATGTGGGAGAGGAGTAGTGCCGAAATTCTTTTGGCAATTTTCTTAGTATTTTCGGTCACCATTTTGGTAAACCGAATTCTCTCCTTTGTCAATAGCCAATTGAAACTTCATTGTTTTCTCTCATTTTTCTTCTTGGAAACCGAAAGTTCAAGTAGCATATGCTGAATTAGTTTATTCCTTTTTGTTCTCTTAATAACCGAATGCCCTTCTGTGCCACCATTTCCACTTTGCTTTCACTTCTTTTCTTCTTGTGATCCCTTGGCCGAACCATATATCCTCCCCATCATTTTCTTTTCTTTATCATTTATGTAAGCCGAAGCCATCATTTTTTCCCTCTCATATGTTCTCTCATTTCTTGAAAACACTTGAGCCGAATCTCCCTGCAACTTGTGGCCGATTTCTCTTCTTTCCTTGAACCACACTTCTTTGTTTTTGCTTTCAAGTTTATAGCCGAATATCAACCCCTCCCTTTTTCATCTTTTTCTTGCGCTTTCTTTCTTGGGTAAGGCCGAATCTCTTCTCTCTCCTAGTAGCTCTCTCTTGGCCAAATATCAGTGAAGGGTTGATCTTGGTTGGTTGTTCAATCATTGAACAAGGTAAGTGGATGGCCGAATGGCCATTTTCCCCTCTCTTGTTCTCTATTGATTGTGGTCTGGTTAATAGCCGATTTTGGGCATGTGTTGAAGGGGGTTAATCTTTTGTCTTGAACCGTTTTCCTGCTAGGGCCTTGGATTGTGGTGGTGATCAGGTGAAGCAGTCAATTGAAGCCTTGACTGTGAGTGACCGATTGGTAAGTAAGGGGTAAGTGATTGGTATTATTATTATTAGTTCAATCTTTTGGTTTCGGCTAAGTCAAGGGTGACAAAGGATTAACTGTTCTTCTTAATAGGGTGTGCCGATTGTTAGTAAAGAACCACTGGTTGGTTCGGGATTTGGTAGGAAACCAAATCAAGTAAGGTAGGTTCAAATATTGTCCCCTTTGGTTTAAGATCTTTGGCCGAATGGTATATATGCCTAATCCCTATTTGGTCGATTTTAGGAGTAGGATAATCAAGGGGATTTAGATCGATCCTTTGGGTTTTAAAAGCTTGCGATATACCAGGTGTGTAAACTAACACACTGATTTCTTAGTAATATGTTAATAACCTGTGTTGTAATAAGTGAAACAGTGATGATTGTTATGATACCCGATAGGGTATGTTCACGGATTCGGGTAAGTCCGTAGCTTTACGAGTTCTATTACTGATACATTTAATATTATGAGCTATGCTATGTATACTACGAGATGCAATGTTGGGCATGTTGGCATGATTCACATGATTTGCATATGGTACATGAGTCAGTATGACATGTATGGGTAATATGAGAGGAGGGGGATATGATATCCGTGTCTTTGGGACACCAGAGGTTTGGCACCTCCAGTCGTTTGGTTGACTTTGGGTCACCAGAGGTTTGGCACCTCAGCGTCTCGTCCCAGTGGCTTAGCACCACAGTGGGTTGGCCCCACAGTTGATTATACGGGATTGACGCTAGTGATTTGGTATCACACGATGGGTTGGCCCCATCACCGGATTTGTGACTGCTGTCACCAGTGATTTGGTATCACACTTGTGTCTTTGGGACACTAGAGGTTTGGCACCTCATTGCGACTCGTCCCTGTGGTTTGACACCACCGTGGGTTGGCCCCACTTGAGAGATACGGGATTGTCGCTAGTGATTTGGTATCACACGATGGGTTGGCCCCATCCTTGGATTCTACGTGACTTTGGGTCACCAGTGGTTTGGCACCACATTATGGATATCGTGACTTTGGGTCACCAGTGGTTTGGCACCACCAGTGGTTTGGTACCACACGGGGTAGAGAAGGTGTTATGGATGGTTAGGAACGGGTGCATTAACTGTATTGCTATGTTATGTTGTGTGTTAGCATGTTGCATTACCGGGAGGAGGATTATGCACTAAGTCATGCGACTCACCTTCTCCTTTGACTTTTCAGGTGATACTTAGTCGAGGACGTGGAGCCGGGATGGACTCGAGGTGCTCATGCCATGCTTGAATAGGGATTGCTCAGACTTTTATAAAACTTGGTACTTTAGCTTATTCATTACTATTTGGGTTTTATTTTGGATTGTAAATGGCCTTTAAAATTATGTTTTGCTATGTTTATGCTTAAAGTAGATTTTTAATATGCCTCAACAAGTTAATTGGATTCAAATTTACTAAAACTTGGAAAGACAATGATTTCAAACTACAAATCGATATGTTTTAAACTATACCATCGGGTATCACACTATGATTTGGGATAAAGAGAACTCAAATGTTTTCAAATTTAAACTCGATTTTCTTCTAAGCTAAAGTGTTTTGGTAACAATATTAAACAACTTGGGGTTTTAAAGTGAGATAAACCTGCCTTAACTTCATAACCGATTAAGTTTTCAAAATTTCTGAGTTTTCAAACAAAACATCGGTTTTCAAACAATCATGCCCAAGATTTCTGCAAGTACGAAATTTATCAAAGGGTTTTTTTCCAAACTTCTAAACGGAAACCTATTTTTGCCAAAATTCGATTTTCCCCGTAACATACCAGAATCGGTCGTGGTGTGTTGACCGGGTTTGGGGTGTTACATAACATGGCCTTTATACATCATGATTAACCCTTAAAACCTCACTTGTAGAATTCATAAAAACTCATCATCATTAATATATAAAACTTAGCAACATTGGTCAATCTCTTTGGCCATATACAAAAAGAATTGTAACCTTAATAGCCAACACTTTGGCTCCCAATATGATATAGCTCAAAATGACATAATCCATATACATGCCATACTTAAAATAAAATGACTTGGCTATACCAAAATAGTGATTGATAGTGTGATCCGAGCTCCTACTTCTATGATTCCCGAACTAGCTTGGCGAAACTACAAGCAAAAAAAAAAAGGGAAAAGAGAGGGGTAAGCATATAGCTTAGTAAGTTTGCATGAAATTTATATAATAACATAAATACTTAAAATAACTCATTCATCTCATGATACATGAACAATATAAGCATCAAGTGCTCAAGCATACTTACTCATACTTACTCTTACCCATCGTATATCACAATATGACTTCATACTTGTATTTTATTCATGGTACCTATATCACTTAGTCACATAATTTAGCACTTTTGCTAAAGTAATCATAAACTCAAATCATTAACTTCCTCAAGCAAAACTCTTTATCCTCCTTGAGTAACTTCACTTGTTACTATCTTTATTCACTTAACTCCTTTGTTACCTCTTTCACACTTGACTCTTTTGCCCATTGAATTTCCCAGAATAACAGAGGATATTCAATCTCGTCAAACATGTATCTTGATGCCAATGCCATATCCTGGATAGTCTTACATGAAATCACCTCATGATGCCGTTGCCATATCCCAGATATGGTCTTACACGGGATTCCTTAACTTGATGTCGAAGCCATGTCCCAGACATGGTCTTACACGGGACCTTCCTTATATGGTGTCAATGTCATGTCCCAGACATGGTCTTACACGAGACCTTCCTTATTCGATGCTGATGCCATGTCCGAGACATGGTCTTACACAGGATCTACATTCAGTGCCAATGCCATGTCCCAGACATGGTCTTATACGGCTTTCCTTGTCCCATGTTATGACATAGATATCCTCGTTATTCCAAGACTTCAATTGGGACTTTCATTTTCTGTACTCGTTGATTTCTTTATTAAGGCATTAATATTCTTTTTCAAGGAAATAAAGTATATCCAATAACATAATAAGTGATTTAATGTAAATACACATAAAGCCTTAAATTCATACAAACTTACCTCAATACTCAAAAATATGTGAAGAAGTGCAATTTAGTCCTCAACTTTATTTTTGCCTCTGTTTTGATCTCGGCTTCGTATTTCTTGATCTATAACAGAAAATTCACTTATTTAATACTCACATTGACTAAATTGACTCATGAATCATACTTTGAAAAATTACAATTTTACCCCTAAACTTTCTCATATTTACACTTTTACCCCTAGGCTCGTAAAATGATTTTCATTCAACTTTCTTGCATTTTCAAGCCTAGCCGAATCATATTCTCAACTATGCCAACAATCAATTTCCACTATTTCACTCATGTATGACTATTTATACAACTTTTACAATTTGATCCTTTTAAGCATTTTTAATGAAATTCACTTAGAAAAAGATGTTTATCATACATCAAACTTTCATATTCTTCCATAAAACATTAAAATAGATGCATGTCATACATGGGTAAATTTTTGAACATGAATCCTAGCTCAAAATATAGCTAAAATAGCTAAATCGAGCAATGAGGATTTCAAAAATACGAAGAACATTAAAAACGGGGCTAAAAGATACTTACAATCAAACTTGAAAGTTGAGGAAACCCTAGCTATGGAGGGCTTGTAAAATTCGTCTATGGCTTGAAGAAGATGGACACAAATTTTGACTTATTTTCCCTTTTAATTCATTTATTAACCAAATGACTAAAATGCCCTTAAAGCCCCTTCCTTAAGATTTTTCCTTCCCATGTCCATTTTTGTCCATCTTAACATTTAATGGTCCAATTGCTAAATAAGGACCTCTAGTAATTTTTATAATTCTATTTTATACTCAAATCTTCTAGAATCTCATATTCTCTAATCTTTACAATTTAGTCCTAATGGACAATTTATTCACTAAATAATAAAATTTATTCGTGAAATTTTCACACAATCATGCAACCACCTCATAAGCCTCATAAAAATCATTAAAACTCATATTTCTACTTTGGATTTGTGGTCTCGCACCACTATTCTGACTACGCCCTAAATCGGGTTGTTACATGGAAAATGGCCTATTTTTGTCCTCACGGGCGTGTTTCTCAACCATGTGTGACACATGGCCAGGTGACACAGCCGTGTGTCCCCTGATGTTTATTTAGAAACCAAGTCAGTAGCTGCACACAGCCTAGCACACGGGCGTGTGGCTTGGCCATGTGGTACAAGTTAGTATACCCTCCAGTTTTCACATAGCCTAGCACACGACCTGGCACACGGGCATGTGAGGCCATTTTGAATGGTTCACGGGCTACTCACACAGGCGTGTGGTTGGTCGTGTGACCCAAGTCACTGAGTTACATGGGGTCAAGCATGGGCTAGGATACGACCATGTGATCTCATTTCGAATGTCTACATGGCTTGTGACATGGGCGTGTCTCTTGGCCATGTGAGACACACGGCCTGGTCACACTAGCATGTGGCCCCTGTATTTAAAAATTTTTCTATACTTTTCAAAAAAAAATTATTGAGTATTCGATTTAGTTCTGAATCACTTCTAATGCTTGTTTTTAGCCCCGAAAGCTCGTGTTAAAGATTATATGACTGAGTTGAATGACTTTTGTTTGGATTTGAGAAATAAATATGAATTGTATGATTGTTAAAGAAATAAGTCTGGGAATGCTCTATAACCCTATTCTGGCGATGAATAGGGGTTAAGGTGTTACATCCACCTTTGCCTAAAGGTAATTCCCTCCTTAACCATAAAATAGCACTTCTCCCACTTAAGGATAAGATTAGTCTCCTCGCATCTTTTGAGTACCTTAGCCAAATTATTCAAAAAATATCTTAAATATTACCAAACACAGAGAAATCATCCATGAAAACCTCGACATAATTTTCAACCATATCAGTGAAAATTTCCATCATACATCGCTGAAATGTGGCAGGTACATTACATAAGCTGAAAGGCATTTGCCTAAAAGAAAATGTACCATATGGATAGGTAAAAGTAGTTTTACGTTAGTCTTCTGGGGCAACAACTATTTGGTTGTATCCTGAATATCTATCTAAAAAATAATAAAATTTGTTACCTGCTAGATGATCTAACATTTGATCCATAAAAGGTAAAGGAAAATTATCCTTACGAGTGACTTTGTTCAACTTTCTATAGTCAACACAGATTCTCCAATCTATGACAGTTCTCGATGGGATTAATTTGTTTCGCTCATTCTCAACAATCGTGATCCCACATTTCTTCGGTACGCATTGCATCATTTTGAACCATTTTTTTCATGATAGGGTTAAGTCTCCTTTGCCCATCAATCTTACCTTTTTTGCCATCCTCTAAAATAATTTTATGCATTCAGAAGGAATGACTTATACCTCGATGTCAGCTATGGTTGAACCAATTGCCTTCTGAAATTTTTTTAAGACAGCAATCAATTGTCCCTCTTGATGTTCTCTCAGTTCTGCTAAAATAATCACAGACAAAGTAGAACTATCACCAAGATAAATGTATTTTAAGTGATACGGAATCACCTTTAGTTCGACTTTAGGTGATTCCTTGATTGACAACTTGGGTTCTGTAAATTCTCGAACTTCAAACTCTAGCAGTTTAAACCGTGGTGGTTGAATATAATGTTGGAACGCCGGTACCCCATGGCGCAGCAGAATAAAATTAGATCCGGCGATCCAAATCATGGATCCATGTGTGAGGAACGGATCGGGGTGAAATAAAGGTTTCGTAATTACCAAAACTTCAATCTGAGTAGACAGCGACGCCTTGGCAATAAAAGTTTTGATCTACTGTCGAATCAAGCCTCAACCTTTTCGGTGTCGGCCTCTACGTAATCCACCCGGTTTGACTATGAACGGAAGAAATCTCCAAAACTATTTTTGGAGGCTTATTTGCTTGACGGCTGCTAGACCTAACAAGCAATCACTTAGGGTTTTCATGTTGAGTTTTGTCTCCTTTTAATACCTTTTATAATGGGTGCCTTTCTCATTGGGCCTTTTATAATAGGTATCCTCTTAATTGGGCCTTTTATAATTGGTATCTCTTGAATGTATTACAAGATTAAATAAATACAATAAAGTTTTTAACCGAAAATTATAATTACATTAATTATATCTGAAAATTATAATTACATTAATTATAATAAGGATTCCGGTAAACTATATTTATTTAAATTTATATATGAATCAAATTCATATATTAATAAAATTATGTTATCATTATGTGTACAACATCCTTGTACGTATAATATGTTCAATATTTGATTGCCCAATTAAATTAATTCTTTAATTAATTTAATTTATGTGACAACCAAGCACAATACCAACTATATTTTATTCCGTTCATTTCAACCATAGGGTGTGACCCTGTAGGTTCTTGCAACGTTAGCAGTAATACTAGAACGATTCTATTGTCATAGACAATGAGTGGCATCTAGCAATGCATCATTGCTACCTAAGTTACAAGAAGTCATGATTCGACATAACCTTTCGTGATTAACCTTTCATGCATTAATCCTTAAGTCCTTTATCTCTAGAACGGATACAAGTCATGGGATAGTCACACTTTCATAGTCCATCCCATGTTTCTTGATATCTTGAGTAGACTATGATATACAAATTAGTATGACATCTCATATCAACTTATTTGAGCATGGCCATGCATTTCTAGTCTCACTCAATCAAGTGGCCTAAGATATTACTCCTATTATGTAGGAGGGACTTATCCTTTATTGATCAACCATATCCCTCTACATAGATTGTGGTATATCCAGCATCAGCCTTTATAGAACAACCTGTTACGGTGTACGTTTGACTGTATCAAAATATACAACTCACGATGCTGGGATAATAATGATCTCAAGTCTGAGGATCATATACATATTAATCACTATGAGTAATGTTGTGACAATTACATAATAATCCAAGAAACATACTCATAGTGGGTCAATCCAATATGTTGTTCTCTAACACACATATTCATGCATTGATTTTGACACTCCATATCAATGACCACTCTTTATCATCAATCAACTACATGTTAGTCTCAATGCATTATTATTGTCCTAGTCAACAATAATACTCGACTAAGGATCTTTTAAGAATAATCATATTATTCTCAGGACATTATTATAAAACGGTTTATCTATACACACAGAAAGAAAAACTGAAATAATAATGACAACGCTTTATATTAATAAACATGGTAAATTAAGTATGTTATTACAACCATCTCATGATTGATCTTTGGGCATACTCTTACATATAACTCCTCGGATTGGCTTCTATCAAAGCCAAACCTTCATTACCTTTTTCATCTTCGAATGATACAGTGGTGTTTTGTAACAGCCTAATTTAGGGGCTAGTCGGAATAGTGGTCTCGGGACCACTAATCTGGGGTTGGGTAAAATTATTGTGATTTTATTTCATGGGTTATAACATAATTATAAAGGTGCATGAAAATTTTGGTGCTTTAATTTTAGTGATTTCATGCATAATCGTGAAAAAGGACTAAATTGCATAAAGTGCGAAAGTTCTGTTTTACTTGCTAGAGGTTCCAAATAGCCATATAATATTAATTGGAGGTCCTTAAAGTGCAGATAGGCCATGGGGGAAGTGATGGCCGGCCATAGGGGACAAAGAATGGGCTTCGTCGTTTGGTTAGGTGAAATTTGGTGATAAAAATTGATTTTTATTATAAAATAAAGAATAGAAAATATCATCTTTTCTCTCCATATTCTCCACCAAAAATGAGCAGCAAAATGGGGGTTGAGAACTAAAAAATTTCATCCAAGCTTTCCTCCTTGCAAGTAAGTGATTTTGGTGGCATTTCTTGAAAATTTTTGTACTTTTGGAACCCCTAAAGCTTAAGCTAGCTAATGAGGGGACAATTTTGCAAAATGGTCTAAGAGTCTAGGGACTTTCCATGAGAGAGTTCATGTTTTTTGCTGCATTTTTATGGAAGAAAATGAGTCTTAGTTGTTAGTTGAACAACTTTTGTGTAAGGTGTTACCATGAAAACACCTAAAAGGACCATTTTGTAAAAGTTGTGAAATAGATGGTAAATATGTGTAAAAGTTGAAATCTAGAGTTGCTATAGGAGGAAATATGAATCACCTAGGCTTGATTAACAAAGAAATCGGATAAAAATCGATATACGAGCCTAGGGGTAAAACCATAATTTTTTAAAAATCCAAGGGCAAAATGGTAATTTTGCCAAAGTAGAAATTTTGAAATCTATTGATTAGTGTGGAGAGTAAATGAGTAAATTTTATTTTTATAGATCAAAGCAAACGAGATTAAGACCTAGAACGGGAGAAAAGAGAAATATGGACAATTGGGTCCCTTTTTACCCTTTTGGTATCGAGGTAAGTTCGTGTGGAAATAATGCAATCTTATGTGAAGTATTTAATATTTCAATGTTGTATGAATTGTATATTGACTTTATGAATATATTAAATATGTTTTTCACGAGATATCAAGAAATGGAAATCTTCAATCGAGCTTAAGAATGAATGGAATGCAATTATCACGATACTAAGATAATTAAGGTCCCGTGTAAGACCATATTCAAAATATGGCCTCGGTGTGTGATTTCGTATAAGACCATGTCAGGGACATGGCATCTGTAACACCCCAAACCAGGTCTATGCGTTTAGACGAAGTTTGGTTTGTCACACCAATCAAATAATCATTTATTCTCGAGTGGTTAATGTAAAGTAGTGCTACAAAAACTTTTTGAAAATAGTATTTAATAAAAAGTTAGTACGAGGATTTGAAATTGATGATTTAAGAAAATACTTGTTTAAAACTTATCATTTAGAAAAATATTTATCAAAACCTTAAAGTCATTGTAAAAGAATTTGGAAGAAAATTTTAAAGAAAATAATTTAATTGTTCAAAATGTTATATAAACAATATTTTTAAGAAAACCATATAAATTTAACATAAGCCCATAATAAGAGTCTTAAAACAAAATTTAAATCCATCCACACAATAAAATCCATAAAAACATAATTAGAGGCCTTATTACATCAAACGCATAATAGTAATTAAAATAATAACTTAAATAAGTTCATAGTTTATAAAACCCAAGTTCGTAGTATGGCCTCCACCAAGTCATCTCCGGCCCAAGTCCACATCAATTTCCATTACCTGAAAAGGTTGATAAAATAGGGTGAGTTACAAAGAACTCAGTGTGCAACTCACTTACCACCATTATTGGGCCAGATCGTCAAGATATTATGTTGGGCTTGAGCCCATTTGCAGAATTCAACAGTATAACATAAAGTAAAATAAAATAAAATGCATGTAAAATGAATTTCCAAACCAAGCCTAGTATCCATCCGCTACACACCCCCGTACCAACCAACACACCTGTGGGGATCAAGTCAACCCACCCCGCCAAACACACCAATCATAGGCATTAAGCCTTTAAAATAATTTTGTAGTGCACTACCGAACTAGATTGTGACATTGTCACCGAACTAGAGGCATTTAGCCAAATTTGTGGCAGAGCCACCGAACTAGAGGCATTAAGCCAAAATTTGTGGCAGAGCCACCGAACTAGATTTTTGGCAACAGGCCATTCTTCTCTTCATCAAATACCCCGCCCCATGCAATCATGCGTGTATAACAAAATATAGCCATATAACAATTTATCAAATAATCCATAACATCAATTGGGTCTATAATTAAACATTTCATTTGGGCCCATAAAACAATTTAGTATTTTGCCCATTTAGCAGTTTAGCGGACTTTGGCCCATATATCGAACTAGAATATTTTTGGCCCATTTATCGAACTAGAATATTTTTGGCCCATTTATCGAACTAGAATATTTTTTTTCAGCCCAATATGTCAATCTAGCAGTTTTTCGTATTTTTCTCGGTTTTAACCGTTTTCATGTATTTTCACAAAAGTATCAATTACTACATAATTTCTGAATTTACCATTTTCACGATTTTATCACAGTACTTATGATTAGGTATCTATCCCGAAAATGAGTGTGAAGTTACACACCTGGTTATAGAGAGAACTAGAGTTTCCCGCTCGTCGATACCTAAACATATCACGATAATTAAAACACTATATTTTATTAATAAAACCAATCTTAGAAATAGCGATCTAAACTTTTACCCTCGGAATTTCAAACAACTTCTAACTGCGATTTCTCCTCGATTGATGGCTCGCTAACCGATGAAAATCCACGAACAAACAGGGGTTCGGGAGTACGAACAACTTCAAACAATTGATTCTCCCCGGATGAACGTCCGCAACCCGGTGGAAAATCTCGGATTCCCGAAATAGTCCTTTGCTTATACTTAGGGGGAATAACGGAACCTCCCATCTTTCGAAGACTAAACACCGCCCTTTTCTTCCCTATTTTGAATGTCTTAAAAGACAAAAGATTACAATATCCTCGTATCACAATATGAAAGTCGACCAAAATGTTCCTTGTCACCTTAAATCGATTCCAACGTTTCTACGATACTCACAAACTCTTGAGTCCCGGACTTTCGTTATAGTACTAAAATATAACGAATGAAAACGTTAATGGAATAAACTATTAACTAATCGTAACTAAAAAGAATCCTTACCTATTGTCCATAATCGAAGAGAAAGGATTGAGAATTATGTTTGTGACTAGAGAAAGATTCGGCTATGTAAACCAAAGAAAAGAAAGAAAGGTTCGGCTATGGGCACTCTAGCATTCAGCCATGAGAGAGTTTAATGGAGAAACTTTGAGTGAAAAGAAATAAAATATGAGAGAAGAGATGGTGATGATGTTGTTTCGGTTTTCAAAGAGAAGAGAAGAAAAAGATGTGTTTAGGAACAAGGTACATTCGACAATGGTAAAAAGAAAAGAAAAAGAAATGGCTTTTTGGTATAGGTGATTTCGGCACTAAAAGAAAAGGCACACAAAGAGTACCAAAGTAATAGACAAAAGTGACCAAATGGTCAAAAAAATTAAGGCTTACCAATGCTCAATTTCGGCCAAGGGAGAAAAGTAGAGAAAGAGTTTCAAAACTAAGCACAAAATGCTAAGAATGACCAAAACTAATCCTAGCCAACTACTAGCATTTTCGGCCAACCTCCCCCTAGCCACTATGCCGTCCAAATTCATTGGTCAAATGACCATGAATTTGTTTCCAAAACATTCTCCTTGATACTTGCCCTATGTCCCCATATCTTTCCATAAATTTTTGATTCCATACCATATGTTAACACTTACCTTATTCCTTTGATATACTAACCAAAAATAACAAGGTCAACACTTACCATATTTATGCTTGGCCGACACTTGCTATACATGTGCAGAAAAATAAAAATAAAAATATATCTAGATGCTAAACAAGGGATTCGAACCTCCCCCCTCATGCTACAACTCATGCGCCAACACCACCTTACCATATACTCAACTTGTGCTACACTTTGACACTTTAATTAACTTATGTGTGAATGCCACTTGCTCCACTTCATTAAATTCTCAAACTAAAAATTATTCCTTACCCAAATTATGCTATACTCTTCTTCAAGACTATATTAAACACGAAAATAAAAGTAAGAAAATTTTCCTTCATAATCTAAACACCAAATCATGCAATATATCAATACTCGGATTTTTAGGGTGTTACAGCATCAATATTATATTTCATGTAAGGCCCTATCGGGATATGAAGTTGATATGATACTGTAAGTATGAGACTTATGAGTATCCTTTAGTATTTTGAGTGATTCAACAGGTATGTTGAAATTGAGAAAGTATGTGGTTATGTCATGAGAGGTGCAGGTATGTGCCCAGAACTTATTTAAAGTGAATTTGATATATAATGAACCCATGGTAAGTTTATGTGTAAGCGATGCATCCTGATTGCATATGTTATACCTATTAATGCATTTCATGAATGCTAATGGTTATTGTGGAAATCTATGTAAAAATGATAGAGTGTGAGAAAATTTCCGAATGAACATTCAAAATAGGAAAATGAATGTGGATAAATATCTGTGAATGTGCGATAAATGGTAGGCTGTGTGTGATACCACCTTATTAATTATTAAATGGTGGGCTGTGTGCGAAACCACTGAGCATTTATTATTATTCCGAGGTGTTATCGAGAAACTTAGCTAAGTAAAATTATATGTGGCTTTGTGGTGATAGATGTAGGGAATAGATGCAAGTAAAGATGAACAATGATCTATGATGTGTGTTTTGATATGTAAAGGTTTGGAATGAGTAAGAATTATGAATGATTGAATGGGTAACCATGAGCTTAAATGTAAATCTCATTAGAATACCTTTTTAGTTGAGTAAAATAAATGAATGTCAATAGTTTATTACTATTTGCATATGAACTTACTAAGCGTTATTGCTTACTCCTCTTCCTTTCCCATCTCTTATAGGTTAACTTAACTAACTCGGGCTGGAGGCCGTCGGAGATGCTTTCACACTATCGAGCAATCATTTGGGTATAAGGTTTAATGTCTTCTTGTTTTATGGCATGTATAGGGATCTTATCTTTGTTTTTAATTAAGTCATAGTTAATGCATCCAAATGTGTTGGCCTAAAATAGTTTAAGGTTCGATGGTGTATAGCCATGGATGATGGCTTATGTCGATTGTATTTGTGCTAGTGATAGTACTCTCTTGTATATGGGAAGAAAGTTTGGTTTCCATGGTTTGAATGTGAAAGTTTAAGTATTAAAAATGATGATTTGAGAATTATATGAGATGACATGTGAATGTGTGCAAGTTAGGGTGACTAAATGGCTTGGAAAATAACCTTGAATTGGTCCACACGGGTAGACACACGGGGCGTGTGTCCAGGCCGTGTGTGACACACGGTCAGTCCTATGGGAGTGTGACTGGGTCGTGTGTCCCCTGCATGTTAGTGTTGCAAGTCAGTGTCAACCACGGGTTAGACACAAGGGCTTGTGCCCCTTATGAGGTTGCTGACGTCATAAACAGAATACCCAGGTTTTCACACATAGGCCAAAGACACGGAGGTGTGTCTAGCCTTGTGAAAACCCCTGTAGGTTCGAATTGAGAAATAATTCTATATGGGCATGGAGTACTGGTGTGTGATATGTCACACGGGCATGTCCCACTCTTCACACGGGAGTGTGGCCCTATTTTATGTCAAAATTGTCTAAGCGTTTAAAAGTTCTGTTTTGGTCCTGAAGCATCCCGAGTATATGTATAGGGTCTTGTAGACTCATAATGGGGATGTTACAAATGTAAATGAAAAATTTTAAGTTGGAACGAAATTTTATAGCCAAATTGAACATTCAAGCAAGTCAAGTCCGGTAATACCTCGTACCTGGTTCCAGCGTTGAATACGGGTAAGGGGTGTTACGTGTTTTCCAACGGGTCTTCTTCAGAATTACTTCTCATAGAAACTAAGGTTTTTACTTCCTCTATTACTGAAAACTCTTCCATCGAATCAGGAAACTTCATTGCTTTTAGAATGTTAAACGTTACCTTATCGTCTTGAACTCGCATTGCGAGTTCACCTTTTTGGACATCAATCAATGTTCTTCCCATGGCTAGGAAAGATCTCCCCAGGATGATTGGAACTTCTTTGTCTACTTCAAAATCAAAAACAATGAAATCAAAAGGAAAAATGATTTTATCGACTCTTACAAAAACATCCTCGACCTTTCCTTTGGGATATGGTAATGATAATGGGTCTTACTTCACTTATTCCCAACAACATGAAAATAGATTTTGGCATCAAGTTGATGCTTGCTCCTAAATCACACAAAGCTTTACCACAATATGATTCACCAATGTTGCAACGTATCATAAAGCTTCCAGGATCCTTCAATTTCGGTGGTAGTTTGTTCTGTAAGAATGCATTGCACTCCTTTGTCAAAGCGACAGTCTCATACTCTCTAAGTCGTTTCTTCTTGAATAGTATATCCTTCATAAACTTCACGTAATTGGGCATCTACTCCAAAGCCTCCACCAACGAAATGTGGATGTGTAATTACTTTAAAATATCCAAGAACTTCTTGAATTCTACCTCTTGTTTCTGCTTGTTCTGCGAAAGTCTTTGAGGATATGGAACTCTAGGTTGATATGGACAAATTTTTTGAGGAGGTAAATCTGCAAAAGAGGGTGTTAGCTTTTCAGAATTCACTAGTTTAGGGTTTACCTCATCAGATTTTCCAGCATCTAATTTTTCTATTGTAGGAACTTCAACTGTCAGTTGACTTTCCTCCTTTCCAATAGGCTCATATTCAACCACAACCTTCTTAGGCTTCAAAGTCTTACCACTTCGTAGCTCTACCACTTTACAATGTTTCTTATCCAATTTCTCAGATTTTGTGTGTCGCTCAGCAAGGCTCCTTGTGGTCTACTATGAAGCTCAGTAGCTAATTGACCCATCTTGTTCTCCAGATTTTTCAGTGTCGCTGCTTGACTTTGGATCAAGGCGCCATTTTTCACCATGTACACCTTCAACAAGTTCTCCAAACTATTTGATGATTCAGTTTGAGGTGGTTTTGGGGCTTGTTGGTTAAACCCTTGGGTTTGGTTGGGCCTATGGTGCATTTGATTTTTGTTCAATCTATTTCCTTGATTACTCCAGGAAAAGTTTGGATGATTCCGCCATGAAGGATTGTAGAAGTTGGACTACGGTCCTTGTCCACTTTTATACTGATACTAGTTCCTTATGTAACAAACTGATTTGGGATTTGAAAGGCAATTCTTGAAAGAATGACCATCCCCACAGTATACACAAGAAACTACTTCATACTTACTAGGTGATTGAGCTGCAAAATTATTTAAACTGTTGGTGGTAAACTATTTTAATATATAGGAAATCGAAGATACCTAAGGAGTGAGTGAAGTCATTGCGTCCACCTCATACACTCCGGCTAGTCATCTTCCTAAAACTGCTCAATTCATCAGCCACTGGTAGCTATTGTTTGCAATCCTTTCAATGATCTCGTAAGCCTCATTATAAGACTTAGATAAAATTGCACCATTCGCAAAAGCATCTAGGATTAATCTTGTGTGTGCTTTGAGACCATTACAAAATGTCTCTAACTAGATACAATGATGAATCCCATGATGAGGACACTTACAAAGTAATTCCTTGAATCTTTCCCATGCCTCGTATAATGACTATCATCCAATTGTTGGAAAGTAGTTATCTCATTACGCAACATTGCGTTCTTACTTGGTGGAAAGTAATTTACCAAACACCTTTCTGCTAATTCTTACCATGTAGATATTGAACATGGTGATAATAAATTTAGCCATGCTCGTGCTTGATCTCACCAATGAGTATGGAAATAGTTTCAACCTTAGTGCATCTTCAGTCACACCAGCTGTCTTGAATCAGTGCATCTTTAGTCACACCAGCTATATTGAATGAATCACTTACCTCCATGAACAAACGAAGGTGAAAGTGTGGATCTTCCATGGGCATACCACTAAACTGCCCCACCGTTTGGAGCATCTGAAACACAACTGGTTTCAATTCAAATTGCAGTGCCTCGATATCCAATCTCCTAATTTCCAGATTTAACTCATTGAAGAGTGGCACAACAGAATGTTTGATGGCACGATCCCTATCATTAGCAATAAGGATTCGGTTGTGCACTTAATTGACACCATTACCTTATCCATCATTTTGATTTCTAATGTCCCTCACGGCTTGTCTTTGAGCAGATCTATCACGTCTTCTTTGTCTAAAAGTCCGCTCAATTTTAGGGTCCACAGGTAATATATCAATGATCCGATCTATGCTTATAAAATGCTTGATAAATAAATAAAAAATAAAGAATAAATTAGTAGGATTAAAATAAATAAATAAATAAAAATAAAACTAATTTAAAAATAATTCCATAAGGAAAATGATTAAGGCAACAGTCCTCGACAACAGCGCCAAAAACTTGTAATGAATTGTAACATGTTTACGCAAGTGTACATAGCCATTCAAGTAATAAGTAAGTAAAAATGAGTTATCGTCTCCACAGGGACTTTATAAGCTTAAACAATTAATTGCAAAATTATAATTAAGAATCTAATTTTTTTAAAAAAAACTCAATAAATTTGGATAGTGATGATTAGATTAATTAAATGCAAGAGTGATCCCTCATATAATTTTTAATCTAAATACAATTTACCTAAATGTATGAATGAAGGCTTTAGCAATGATTAGTTGTTTAATATGATGTGCAAGCATACACTGTCGATGCAAGCAGTAGACATATGTGAGTCTATTTTCTTTTCTCTATCAATGTTGGCGCAATAACTAGATAGAAACAAGATAAATTCTAAGGATAGTTGTCGGAGCAACAATTTGAAAACAATAAAATAAAATATGTTAATGATAAACTGGGACCCCAACATGAATCTTCAACAGAATACTAAATGCTCAAAAGGTATAAAAGAATAGGTGATTGTCGAGGCAATAAATTTCGATGTATATCTTACCTAGCGTCACTCCTCTATTTAATCTGAGACTTAAACATGCACATTAACCCCACCTTCCAGTGATGGCAATATGGCACTATTAAGAACAAGTGGACTAAATTCCTCTAATCCTCACTCAACTTCCGTTGCAATACTTGTTGGCTCGAACTGTCGCTCCACTTTCTAGTGTCAGTGACTGTAATAACACTTCCGTGTTAAGAAACATTCAAATCCCAAGATTAAACAATAAAAGCAAGATTGAATAAGATAACATTGAACCAAGAATTCATGTGTACTTCCATACAAACAAAAAATAGAGAGTAATCACCAGCATTTAGAAAGAAATAAGAAAGAATCGAGTGGAGAATACTATTCCTAGACAACTCCACTAAATATCTCTATTCCCTTTTGTCTCGCACTTAGGTCTCCTCATCAGAAGCTACTCTGCATCAATTTTCACGTTGGCTCACCCGTGAAAGGCTTAAGCTACCATAACCACAAGCTTCAAGGTAGGATTAAGATGATAATCATCAAGAAAAAGCTCTCCTTTTTAATCGCACATCAACCTTTTATGTCCTTCTCCAACAGTACAGGTGTCCTTTCCTCAGAATTATTTTGTCCTTGTACGTACAGGTTGGTTATACTAGACTGGACAGCTCATGCATTTTTAGTTCTTATCCGAAAAGCTGCCAGGTGCGACGACAATTCTGGACGCAATCTGGAATTAACTCGTGCAGCGACATTAATGCAAAAATATAGCAAAATTAAAGATAAAATGTAGGATTTACTCGATTATAAAATGCAATTTACTAAACTGAAAATGCTAAAATATATGCTAAGGATAACTAAATGGGAACAATTTAACCAATAAGTAAAGAGGAAAACCTACGTTCTTTCTAGCGCTATCACACCCCCAAACTTGAGTTTTTACTTGTCATCAAGTAAAACAAAAACTAGCAAGGCTACAAAAATTTTACTAAGGCAAATGATCATTCTAGCAACTTGAACCCTCTACATTCCCAATGAATGAATCACATTCAAATGAAAGAATATTGTATCGACAATACATAGGTATGAATGGATAAGGTTGCAACTTCATCAATGTTGGCATCATGCTTCAAACCCTAAGTTCTATCTACCAATACAACATTTATTATACAATACAACGTGTTTATATATTATATATATTATATATATTTTCAGAATAAGGGATATCATTGCATTACTGTACCCTTGTTCCTGAGAAGTAACGATGGAGTTCAACAAACCCCCAAGAAGTACATAATTACGCCGACACACACTCATGTAGTGACAGCCTTTAGCCAGGTTGATTTCTACAACCACTTTGGAGTGTCTCTAATTTGTAACTCTATATATATATATATAAGTAGCTGTAAAAAGTAGATTAATTCAAGATTTAAGGAATGACAGCAGTCATCCATTCCTAATGCAACCTAATCCATTCATCAAAGAACTGAAGCTACAACCTTCTGTCAAATTTATCTATCTTATTCATTCATACTTCACATGATTCAAGAATTAAGCATCAAATGTAACAAAAATTTTCAAACAATTTTCATTAACTATAATTAAAAGTTGCATGCTTCATCACTGAAAAAAATTTGAAATGTGGATTCAAGCCCTATGTGCATTCCCCCAAACTTAAAGTTTGCATTGTCCACAATGCAGTAACATGAA
The DNA here is from genome assembly GCA_005393395.2 of Gossypium australe. NCBI lineage: Eukaryota > Viridiplantae > Streptophyta > Magnoliopsida > Malvales > Malvaceae > Gossypium > Gossypium australe. Next base: position 60,541,099 of record CM016614.1, on the reverse strand, counting down.
AATGCAATGACAATAAAAATGCAATGACAATGTGTACTTATCAAAATAAAACTTACAACTACATGCAAGGCATGGATACTACAGCTAAAGCTTAAAACAAACTAACTCAGTTATCCTCAGCCATCGATGTGGCTGCATGACGTTTCTTCCTCCTTCTTTTCTTCTCCTCATTCTTTCATTTTTTATCCTTGGAGCATTTTCTCTTCCTTTCTTTGGGCTTCGCACGGTCCTCGGATTCCTCCTCAATTTTCTGCTCTGTCTCGGCATCATCGGTTGCTTCCTGCATAGGAGAGGCTACCTGGACTGGTCCAGTGTAGACCGCTATTGCCAATGAATTGCATTGCTCCTCACTGGTTACCTCAACAACTTCCGCTTGCCTCACTCCATCTTTCTCCAAATTATCAATATTTGTACCCACAGACTTGGGTGTGGTGACAATGTTCACAACAAAATCTTCCTCTTCTTTTTATTTTTCATTTTCAACTTTTTCTTCTTCAGCAACAACTTCCTCTTCTACAACAGCAACTTCCTTCTTAACAACAATGTCCTCTTGATCAACAAAAATACCATACTCGAATAAGCTATCAATCTTTCGCAGGCATTCTTCAATGTTGATGGATTCCTCTTCTTTGTCGTTATCCGAGACTTGCACAATAGGAGGGGTTGCCACCGTTCTGTCTCAGTCTTCTAAGTCATCATTCGTGGATGAGAATTCATAATTTCGAATGATTGGTGGAAGCACTGGGAATTCCAGTAGTGGTGATGGGCTCAATTGGCTTAATATGGCTACAATAGAACTGTTCCAAGATTTGGTATAAGCATAAAACAAATTCTAGGATTTCTCCATATCCTCTATTGTAGTGACAAGCCTGATCTGCCTATTATTGATGGAATTGACCATTATTTCGACATCTTTCATTTTACACCATAATGATGTTTCTGCATTCAGGTTTGTTCCTTTGTTGTAGGCTTTGGTTTTGCCCTTCCTTGTCTTGCTTGTTTATGCCTACTTCAATATCAACATATCTTTGCCAGGAGTCATTCTTTCTATAGAGGCTTCATTGATCGGGCCCTTATTATCCAGGACTTCCTCACCATCACAGGGCACAATTCCTCTTTGCTGGCATAATAACATCACCAATGATGGGAAAACAAAGATTCCAGTTTTCCTTGTGGCGCAGTTAGCAATTTCCTGGTAGAGTATTGAGCCGACATCAATCTTTTTATCCTTGATGATGGAATGTATCAGACACATTCTATCGAGGGTGACTGTGGTGCTGTGAGTGGAGGGTTTTAGCCTGCAGTTGACAAAATGAAACCAAATTTTGCTTTGCAGTGTCAGGAAGCAGCGGTGTATTGTATAATTATTTTGATGGGAACCCGTCCACAATGCTCTTTCGACACACAAGATTTTCACTAACAGGTCTCGTTTTTCATCTGTGTTATCCTCAATGAACTCAGAGTGTTCGTCTACATCCACCTTAGTGTTGTACAGCTTGTTGATTTTTTTGGCGTCCCATGGCATTAAGCCTTCTCGAACAAAAATGAACTTTAACTCACGATCATAAAGGTTAGCATAAAACTCACATACCGGTGAAGGTGAATAGCTTCCAAGATGGGTGCAAAAAGTTTCCCACTTTAACTTTGAGATGATTTCATAGACTTGCTTACCCAAGCCTTGTTGTTGCGAAAGGGAAATACCGTGCTCGAGGTGGAAGTTTCGCTTCAACGTGCTGTCTTCAAATCATTCCTTTGTCGTTTTATTCAAAAGGATTATTGGCTCTTTTTTCTACACTGGCCTGGGGGATTTTGATTCACGAACTGCAGTAGCAAAGGACGCATCTTCTTTAGCAGATTTGGTGGCTTTCTTGATCGAGCCTTTCATTTTTGCCATCTTTTGTTAAAGGAAAATAGTTTAAAGTAGAAAGATATGATCTTGAGAAGAGAAAGGAAATAAAAATGGTTGCTTGAATGTGTTACAGTCGGTACAGTGGAGGAGATTTATAGTGAGTGAAAGAGGAAGATGGAGAGGCGTGTTGTTTTGTAGAGAGATATAAAATTGGTGGGAATAATTGTGTCCAATAGAAATTGTGCCCATTCAGAATTATAGAATTACTGAATTTCCCTAAATTCTGATGAGTTATAAATGGTAGTACAGAATTACGAAATGCGTTAATAGTAAAATTTCAATGCGTCGACAATGGTACCTAAATATTCTGCAAAAAGGAAGGAAAACAAATTTTAACAAACATAAATATAATAAACTAAAATCACGAAGTAATAATTAAAAATTAAAACTTTTTGACCAATTTAATGGTCTCTACCTGCTTTTAACCACTATTGCCAAAATAGTGTTTCAGCCTCTGTCCATTTACTGTGAACTGGTGTCCATCACGTAAATCTTGAATTGTGATTGCACCATGAGGAAATACATCGAAAACTTCAAAAGGTCCAGACCAATGCGAACGTAATTTACCTGGGTGCAATTTAAGTCGAGAATTGAATAATAAAACCTGTTGACCCTCGATAAATTATTGTCATGCCATCGTTTGGTCTTTTCCTTATAAATCACAGCATTTTCATAGGCATTTCTCCTAATCTCTTCTAGATCAATGATATACAACAGCCTTTTCTTTCCACCCGCTTCATAGTCCATGTCCACTTGCTTAATTACCCATATTGCTTTGTGTTCCAGTTCGACTGGCAGGTGACAAGCTTTCCCAAAAACCAATTGATACAGTGACATCCCTAATGGAATTTTATATGTTGTTCGTAATGCCCATAAAGTGTCATCCAATCAGGAAGACCAATCTTTCCTCGAAGGATTTACAACCTTCTCAAGAATGTTCTTAATTTGTTGATTCGATACTTCGGCTTGTCCATTGGTTTGCGAATGATAAGTAGTAGCACTTCCAAGATTAACTCCCTATCTATTCAGTGCGGTTGCCACTTGGTTGCAATGAAAGTGTATACACTGGTCACTAATCAATGCACTTGGTGTGCCGAACCGGATGAGTATATGCTTGTGAAAAAATTTAGCACTGTCTTTGGATCATCCTTTGGGACTGCAAAAACTTCAACCCACTTCGAGACGTAGTCAACAGCTACTAATATATAAAGATTTCCAAATGAACTCGGAAACGGTCCCATAAAATCCATACCCCAAACATTGAATAATTCAACCTCCATAATTAGCTGCTACAACATTTCATTGTGTCAGGATATAGAATCAGTGCGCTGACACCTATTGCATTGATTCACAAAATTGTGCGGGTCTTTGAATAATGTCGGTGTGTAACATGGCCGTGTAACATGACCGCGGCTGATGTAACACCCGAAACCTGGTCAAAATGCTACGACCAAATCTGGCATGTTACAGGACAGGAGGTTTGAAATTTTAGCGAACCATCGTGATTTAGAGACTTTTCGTTGAGTGTCTTCATCTTGAAAACGATTTAAAATTTTTGTTTGAAGGTTTCGTATCGTCTTTTTATTAGTTTGATGAACTAGGTTGTAGCAATTTGTTTTACAAAAACTAAAATCAAGGAAAACATAAACGTGACATTTGGAAACGAAGTTGCGGTTTTAATAAAATCTCCGAACTAATTAGCTACTGGTAATCCATCTTTCGCTAACAATTTGTTCAAAGTTTTTAATCTTAGAAAAACCTTATCTTTAACAGTTTATAAAACATGCAATATCGACATTATATCAAAACCCAAATTTAAGTTATAGCATCCTTATTACATAACAAAATCCCCATTAAAAATTAGTTTAAATAAAAGAAACGAGTTTACGAGAAAAAACATTGTATGGCCACCACAAGTCTGCCTCAGCTCCCAAATCCACGATCTAATGATTACCTGCAAAATTAAGCAGAGGGGTGAGTCGCCGAGACTCAGTGTGTAAATCCCCATACAAAGCAATCTGGGCCTTAAGCCCACAGATGCCCATTGGGCCTAAGCCCACACAGTACAGCATATTGATCATGTATGCAATGCAGCCCAGCCCAACCTAATTTTCCATCCTCTACATCACCTGAATCAGCCAAACGCCCGTGGCTCCAAGCCACTGTGGTTCCAGACCACCGTGTTACCAGATCACTGTGAGAGAGTCACTGATAATATGTGTGGGGCCAACCCACCGTGGTACCAAACCACTACGACAATCCCGGATAAATATATGTGGGGCCAACCTACTATAGTACCAAACCACTGAGACAAGTCGCTGAAATATACATACGTGGTGTCAAACCACCGTGGTACCAAACCACTGAGAGTTAGTCACTGAATTTGATATGTGGGGCCAACCCACTGTGGTACCAAACCACTGTGACAGTCCCTATGTAACACTTTCCCTTTACATCATATCCCGGGCCCATGCACATATTAACATAATGAGATGAATGCAAACATGCTTCTGAAGCACAATGGTGAATTGTATCATACACTCATATATTCAAAAGTAGAACTGTATAGGTACTTACCCGGTGTCACCAACCTTACCCACAAGGGTTTACCGACTATCTAAACAGTCGTTTCAGCTTTCAGCCAACTCAGTTATTAACAAAAATTACTAGAGTAAAGTGTGAGCTTTACACACCTAATAACGTGAAAAACTAAACTCTCTACATCGACGCTCTCACTAGCAGGGACAACGGCTATTTGCCTAACCCAAACAGACGTCGACTCTCTACCACAACCTGGCAGTTAGTCTCGAACCGCCGACACAACATGCCTTCTAAATTTAGGAGCAGGGACTACGGGTCCACTCCCTTCCTTAGACTGGCTAGCACTTGCATCCATGAAGAATCTTTGATCAGTACTCAAGGAGAAGCGTAGGTTGACTAATAACGGAATTTGGTTAAGGCATACTACAATTAAAAGGAATAAATAGTCAAGAAATCACAAAGATGGCTCTTTACCTTAAGACCCCGAATGGAGTGATCCTATTCGGCAATCAACAGACCCTCCGGCTTCGGAATACAAACGCTCGGCTAATGGAGTTTCCTGGAGTAACGTTCCCAACACGAGAGAAGGAAGAAAAAGAAAAGAGGGTTAACCGAAATATAAACACCAAGCCAACTAGCCATTCGGCTTTGGCCACATAAAACCGAGAGAAATAAAAGAAATGGCAAAAGAGTCTCCTCCTTACCTTAAGCAACAGAATCTGATTGTATAGACTCCCCGTAGCCTAAGATTCCTAGCACCCCACTTCTTGATATTCGGCTAAGAGGTACAGAATGGAAGAAACGGGTTTAGTTGTTTACAAGTGTCGAAACCATTTTTGGAAACGGGAATCGACTTTTAAAAATAGGGAGTCACCACCGATCTTTTCTGGTGTGATCGGGTCACCTTTATTTTAATAAAACATTTTGATTTACTAAAACAACATTTTTGGTCTACGAAACTCGAGAAAATGAGATCGGGAGTCGATTACGTGCAAGGAAGGGTTAGCACCCTTGCAACGCCCAAAGTTGGTACCAAATTGATTGATGTTGTCCTAATGTTGAAAACTTGAAAATATTTAGGGTAAAAGAATTAAAAAATAGGTTAATTAAATTGGGATTGAGTCTCAAGATTAACTCGTTTCAAAGGGGTAAAAGGATCATACCCAACACGGTAGGATATAACACATTTACACTCTAACACCGAGATCATCTTTGATTTTCAAAGCATGTAAAAGAAAACGGGTACTTGAATGTTTATTCGAACGTAAAATTGACACCCAGCACGTTAGGATGTAATTCTCCGTACTCCTAAACACACAAATATTGCCTCGTTTTATTTTTTGGAAAAATTTATGTACTTAGTGTGTACAACATATTTGATATAAGGTGTACATGTATTGGAATTTTGAAGCATGCTGTGGTACAAGGTGTGCAAACATTTAACAATATACGTGAAGATAAAAATTTAAAGTTAATAATTTATGCATGGCAATAACACATTAAAAATAGACAAAATAGATGTGCAAATAATAAAATAGGAATAAAAAGGAAATAAGTTAAATAGATAAATAGATTTAAAGAAGGTACCTATACATACAAACACAAAATATATATATATATATATATATATGTATATATATATAAAGTATGAAAACAAAGATCTATAGTGTAGAAATAGTCCTAATATAAATTATAAGTATATATATATATATATATATATATATATATATATAAAGAATATATATGTATATATAAAAGATCAATGAAAATAACATAAAAAAATAATATATAAGTCCATAGAATATATTTATTTTAAAAAGATAATAAAAGACAATAATCAAATAATCAAATAAAGTAATTAAGGGACCATGTTAAAGTCAAAACAAAATCAGAGGGCGAAAAGTACAGATTAAAAGAAATCAAAAAAGACTCAACCACAAACGCGTAAATGAGCGAGGATTAAAAATGAAATATTTCCACCTGCACGAGCACTGCGTTTAAAGGGGGCTAAAATGGAAACGGAACGAAGATTAAAAGCTAAATTAAAATCAAATAAGACAAGATTAAGAAGAAATAAAATAGGGAAGGACTAATACAGTAAATAATCCTTTTAAACCAAACACGCGGATCCTCCGGGTCGCAAGCGGGTCGACGCGCGGATCTACCCCTCCTTAAACGGCGCCGTTTTGTGTTTTATTTAAATCCAAATTTTTTTTGCTTGGAGACCATTTTTGATGTTTCAGAGAAAAAAAACTCGAAGTGCCCCCCATTCTCTCAAAACGAAAGGGAAGCAGCCCTCTCTCCGTCCCGACGATCGGGCTCCCTCCTGTGAACTCTTTGCACCACCGTGCCATCTGGCGACCGACAACACACGGGGACAGGCCGTAATGCCTCGCTCACAGCCCTCTTTGAAGGCTAGGCCTTAGGCGCCTGGAAACGGAGAGCAAGGGCCTCCAACACCGCGGCCACGACGGTTTCGGTAAGGTCTCTCCGCTCTTCCTTTTTTATTTTGTTTATGAAAGTTTAAAACAACAAAAATAACAACAATAATACCAAAAAACTGTAAACAGTCAACTAAAACAAAATCGGGATCAACCTTTTGATATCTTTTGTTTTTTGATTTCTCAGTGTTCGTATTTTGATTTCTGATAAATGTGTGGGTCTTTTTCTCCAACCAGCCAACCCTTTTTACATCGATTCTGAATGGCATTATAGCCAAATACACAATGCTTTCTTATTATTCAACTATTTTGTTCCATATTTCCCTGCTTCTCTGTTTCTGTTGCTGCCTGTTTTCCTTGCAGGGCATTGGCGATGGTGGTAACGGTGGAGGCCGAGGCGTCTAGGGAAGCTGTAGGCGTCAGGGGCGCGGGCACGGGGAACGACGCGCATGGGCACGGGGAACGACACGCGTAGGGAGTTGGAGCGACGCGCGTGTGGAAGACACAAGGGGAAGCTGGAGCGACGCGCGGCGGGGCTGGAAAGGGACTCTAGGGTTTTTGAAACACCCCAAACCCGGCCCACGAGCCTCAACCAGATTTGATATGTTCCTTAGGAAAAACGGGTTCGAATTCTTTTGTTACTTTGGAAAATTGTGTGTTTTGAAAGAAATATTGCTTTTGGGTTGGGCTTGAATTGAAAACAAGTTTATTTTATTAAAAATCTTTTACTTTAGGTGACAAAACGCTTAGGGTTTGTTTTAAAATAAATCTACTTAATCTTTTAATTGATAAAAATTTGTAACATAACAAATAAAAGTAAAATAAAGTAGTTCACTATGGCCTTATTACATCAAATAAATCCCAAAATTTAATTCATCATACTTAAAAATAAAATAAATGTCCAAATAAAATAATTCCTTGCTGTGCATGGCCACCATTAAGCTCCTGCCGACCCGGTCTGTTACTGATCGTCACCTGGAAGAAAATGTTCCCCAACGGGGTGAGTCAAACAGACTCAATGTGTAACCAACACTAAAATTTAATAATTCAGGCATACATTATCATACATGTTCATATAACAGATAGAAAAAGTGATGCAACCCGAACCCAAACCTATATACCATCCGCTACACATCACCCGCACCAACCTGCACACCGTGGGGACTACTAAGTCAACCCTCCATCCGCTACACACCATCAAAGGCAGTTGCTGCAGTCGACGTGCTCATCGCCCTTATAAAATTCGTGGCATAGCCACCAGATACATAGTTTGTGTCATGAGACACCATATTCAGATTTCGTGGTCTTAGGTCACCACATTCAGATATCGTGGTCTTAGGTCACCACATTCACTTCCCCTTTCATATAACCCGAATGCCACATATCATACATATCATGCACATCATGCCTTAATTCACATTCTTATCACTTTTCACATGTTATATATAACATATACTCATAATCCTAGTAGGAGTAGGAAACGTACCTGAGTACTTTTGTACCATAGCATGGTACTTAGCCATATTTTCACATTCATATTAACACATTCAATTTAAAACATAGCCATGAACATATTAAAACTTAGGGTAGGGTACACACCTGATTAACTTAGCAGTTCACTTAATCCTGAAAAGCTTGATTTAATGCCTTAGATCTCAATTCCTACATTCGGCCAACCTTAATATGTTAGCATAAAGCCTATTCGGCTATAAAACCAAATCCTAGTAGGATTTGTACACTTAAAACTTACCTTTGATGCCGATTTGATGACTACACAAATCCCGAAATTCCAAAATCTCTCTTCCTTGAAATCGGCTAGCACTAAATTACTGAGTTAGTTAGTTTCGATTTTTGAATGAATCTTAATTATGAAATAGACCTTTGGCCGAATGTACGTATATGTACTTACCTTGCTTTTAAATCCCGAAACTCACCGAATAACTAGGGAACACGCGGCCTATGGTGTACCTTCAGGAAAAGAACTTCTCCTTCCTTGTAATCGACACTTAGTAAATCCTGAAAGATCTCTTCAAAGTTTCAGCGACAAGATATTAATGGGGTTAGTCCTAGATTTCGGCAAATCTTAAAAGAAAAAGGATGAAACCGAATGAGATCTTACCCTTACTTGGAGAAATCTGTAACACCCCAAACCCGGTCAAACACCACGACCGAATCTGGTATGTTACGAGGAAAAACGTTTTGAAGAAGTTAAATTTTTCGCCTAAAAGTTTGATGAAAACTCTTTGAAAGATTCGAAGTTGTAGAAATCTTGGGCTTGATTGTTGACACTTCATATGCCCTTTTGAAAACATTTTAAGAAGTTAAACAAGTTTATTACATTTGGAAATGTTGCATCTCTTTGTTACTTAAAACCTCTTGTCTTAGTAGGAAATCGAGTTTTAAGTTTAAAAGTCATTTGAGTTTCTAAGGCAAAGTCATAGTGAGATACCCGTTGGTATAGTTTAAAACACATTGCGTTATAGTTTGTTAAGACATATTGCAAATCTACTTTAAACATAACATAGCAAAATATAACTTAAAAGGCCTTTTACAACCCAAAATAAAACCAAATAATAATGATAATAAGCTAAAGTACCAAATTTATTAAGTCTGAGCAAATCTTTATTAAGCATGGCATGAGCACCCCGAGTCCATCCCGGCTCCATGTCCGCGTCTAGGAGTCACCTGAAAGGTCAAAGGAGAGAGTGAGTCGCAAGACTTAGTGTATAAGTCTCCCTCCCGATAAAACAACATGCTAACACACATCAAGTCATAACAACATGATCAATGCACCCCGATCCTAACCATCCGTATCGCCTTTTCTACCCCGTGTGGTACCAAACCACTGGTGGTGCCAAACCACTGGTGACCCAAAGCCACGATATCCATAAGTGTGGTGCCAAACCACTGGTGACCCGAAGTCACGAATAATCCAATGATGGGGCCAACCCATCGTGTGATACCCAATCACTAGCGACAATCCCGTATCTCATAAGTGGGGCCAACCCACGGTGGTGTTAACCACAGGGACGAGTCGCAATGAGGTGCCCAACCTCTGGTGTCCCAAAGACACATGTGATACCGAATCACTGGTGACCGCAGTCACAATCCGATGATGGGGCCAACCCATCGTGTGATACCCAATCACTGGCGTCAGTCCCGTATAATCAACCGTGAGGCCAACCCACCGTGGTATTAAGCCACTGGGACGAGACGCTGAGGTGCCAAACCTCTGGTGACCCAAAGTCACAATAATCAATCTGTGGTACCAAACCACTGGAGGTGCCAAACCTCTGGTGTCCCAAAGACACAGTGTCCCAAAGACACGGATATCATCATCCCCCTCCACTCATATCACCCATACCTGTCATACTAATGCGTATCATGTAAGTCATGCACTCATGCCAATATGTTTAACATCATATCTCATATCACATACATCCATAATTATGGTATCATATAGATCATCAGTAAGCTCACAATAACACTGACTTACCCGAGTCCGAGATCACACCCAATAGGGTATCATATCAATCCTTCAAACTGCCTTGACTTATTAATCAAACAGATTATTAACACATATTACTAGATACAAAGTGTGTTAGTTACACACCTGAAATAATGAAGGTCTACCCAACGAAACGATCTACGATCCTTAAACCCCTTGCCCCTAGAATCGGCCAAACATAGGGGTTAGTAACCAAGACCATTCGGCCAAAGACTTTTAAGCCAACAGGAGTCATTATCAATCCTTACCTTCACTTGATTTGGTTTCCTACCCAACCCGAACCAACAATGGTTCTTTGACAATCGGCCACCACCTTAAAGAGAATAACTGTTAATCCTTTGTCATCTCTGACTTAATCGAACTAAACAAATAACCAATAATAACAGAACCACTCACCTACCACTGCTTACCAATCGGTTTACAAAGAAGGAAGACTCCTCTTGATTACTTCCAAAATCCGAAGGCCCTATCATGAATTCGATTCCAACATAAGAGGTTAACTCCTTTCAACATATGCCCAAAATCGGCTATTAACCCAACCAAAACCGATAAATCATAAGAGAGGGAAGAAATGGCCATTCGGCCTAGCACTTACCCAACACCAACCAGTATTCGGCCTACACAACCACCAGGAGAAGGGAGATATTCTGCTAAGTTAAAGACTAATAGAAGAGAAAAGAGATTCGGCTAGAATAAGCAAAAGAATTTTGTGTCCAAAAGAAAAAAGAGAATCGGCCAAGGTCTTGAGAAGAGAAGAAAATGGAAAAGAGAGATAGGTGCTTTTCAGTTTTGGAGAAAAAGAAATGGAATAGATGAATGAAGATTTCGGTTTAGGGACAAGGTAAGTTTCAGCACAAAAAGAATGGAGAAGATGAATGGAGAATTCGATTGAGAAGGAAATGGTAAGTTTCGGCTCTTATGAGAATAAAGAAATTATGAGAGGGAGAGAAGAGAGCATTCGGCTATATTGGAATTAAGAGAAACAAAGGCAAGTTTCGGCTAAGGTGTATGTTGCTTACACTTTCGGTTTCAAGGGAGAAATGGAAGACTTACTTGAATATTGGTAACAAAGAAGAAACTCTCTTGACATTCGGCTAACAACTTGACCAAAAGGGAGAATTTTAGCTAGACATACCAAGACCGAAAATGAAAGAAAAAACAATAGAAATGCCAAAAGCATTTTCGGCATAGCCACTTCTCACACCAAGCCGTCACTCCCCCCCCAAACTCCTCCTAAAATTCGGCCATAAACCCCACAAGCACTCACCACCACTCATTACAAATGAGTTTACCAAGTCTCCCTCCTACTTTCACTCTCCATCCCTCCTTTGAATGTGTTGACAAAGTCCAAGGAAGAATTCGAATTGCCTTCTACCTCTTCCTCCATACCGTCCAAAATGAGTGACAAAATAGGGGATCTCTGCGACTTGAACTCAGGATCTCTCCCCCTTGTAGATGACGCCACACTCAGCTCCAAGTGGCACATGCCTTGCCACTTTGCCAACCTCATTTTTTTTTTGTAACAACTACCAATTAAAATACATAACCCTCAGCTCCATCAGCTCCCTACACCTAAGGCTCAAAAACTAAATTTTTCCCATTCACTCCGGCATTCTCCTAGCCTACAACTAAGCTCCTAAAACATAGAAATAGCAACATAGCACACCAATACATGCATTATCATGCAACAACAAAATAGCCCCTAACCCGGGATATTACAGTTCTACCCCCTTAAAATAATTTTGGCCTCGAAATTACCTGATCAGAAGAGTTGCGGGTATTGCTGTCTCATCATATCCTCGGGTTCCCACGTAGCTTCTTCTACGCCATGGTTCCGCCAAAGAACTTTAACCAAAGACACAGACTTCTTACGCAGAACCTTCACATCCCGATCTAGAATCTGCACCGGTTCTTCTTCCATAGTCAAATCTGGATTTACCTCGATCTCTTCTACTGCTACCACATGCGATGGATCCGAACGATACCTTCGAAGCATCGAAACGTGAAATACGTCATGTATCTGACTAAGCTCTGCTGGCAACTCAAGCTGATACGCTACTGGTCCAACTCGTCTCAAAACCTTATATGGCCCAATGAACCTCGGACTTAGCTTGCCTTTCCTTCCGAACCTCAACACCTTCTTCCACGGTGAGACCTTCAGAAAAACTCGATCCCCCACAGCAAACTCTATATCTCTCCGCTTAAGATCGGCATAAGACTTCTGCCGGTCCAAAGCTTCCTTCAATCGAGCCTGAATCAACTTAACCTTGTCTTCTGTCTCAGCAACTAACTCGGGTCCCAACAACTGACGTTCACCTAACTCCCTCCAACACGTAGGTGAGCGACACTTCCTACCATACAACGCCTCATACGGTGCCATCTTGATGCTCGCTTGGTAACTGTTGTTGTAGGCAAACTCAGCCAATGGCAGAAATTCCTCCCAACTACCTCTGAAATCCAGAACACAACCTCTCAGCATATCCTCCAAGATCTGAATAACCCTTTCTGATTGACCGTCAGACTGTGGGTGAAAAGCTGTGCTGAAATCCAGTCGAGTACCCAGAGCCTGATGCAACGCTTTCCAGAACCTTGACGTAAACCTGGGATCCCTATCCGAGATAATCGAAACTGGCACACCATGCAACCTCACTATCTCTGACACATACAGCTTCGCTAGCTTCTGAAGTGAGTAGTCAACCCTCACCGGAATGAAGTGAGCTGATTTAGTCAGTCGATCTACAATTACCCATACTGAATCCTTCTTGCTTGGCGTAAGCGGTAGTCCACTGACGAAATCCATGGTTATCCTTTCCCACTTCCACTGAGGAATCTTCACAGGCTGAAGCAAACCTGACGGCAACTGATGCTCAGCTTTGACCTGTTGACAAGTCAGACACTTCCCTACAAACTCTGTCACCTCTTTCTTCATCCCAGGCCTCCAAAATTGCTCTCTAAGATCCCTATACATCTTGCTACCTCCAGGATGCATAGCATAAGGACTGCTATGTGCGTCCTGAAGAATCTTCTGCCTCAGCTCAACATTTTTAGGCATACAAGCTTTTCCTTGGAAACACAGAACCTCATCACTAGACAAGCTGTAACCCTCCAAACCACCATCCTGCACTTGTAACCTTCGCACACTCAGAACCTCATCCTCTAACTGTTTCTCTCTGATCTGCTCAACCCAAGTAGGTTTAACCTGCAACTCTGCCAGAATACTTCCGTCGTCATACAAGCTCAAATGGGCGAACATCGCTCTTAAGTCCGAAACAGCCTTACGGCTCAACGCGTCTGCTACCACGTTAGCCTTGCCCGGATGATACTCAATCGAACAGTCGTAGTCTTTAAGCAACTCAACCCATCTGCGCTGCCTGAAATTCAAATCCTTCTGAGTCAAGAGGTACTTCAGACTCTTATGATCGGTGTAGACTATCGATCTCTCTCCGTACAAGTAGTGCCTCCAAATCTTTAAGGCGGAGACTACAGCCGCTAGCTCCAAATCGTGCGTCGGATAGTTGACTTCATGTGGCCTCAGCTGCCGAGAAGCGTAAGCCACAACCTTACCTTCTTGCATCAGCACACAACCCAATCCCGTATGTGATGCATCGCAGTACACTGTATATTCCTTACCAGCCTCAGGTTGAATCAAAACCGGAGCCTCAGTCAAAATCTTCTTTAACTTATCGAAGCTTTCCTGCTGTTTCTCAGTCCAAACAAACGGAACCTCTTTCCTTAACAACTTGGTCATCGGCGCTGCTATCAACGAGAAACCCTCTACAAACCCTCGGTAGTATCCGGCCAAACCCAGAAAACTCCGAATCTCAGCCACCTAGGTGGCTTCCAATCCAAAACTGCCTCAATCTTCCGAGGATCTACTCTAATCCCCTCAGCTGACACTACATGACCCAAGAAAGTCACTTCTCTAAGCCAGAACTCGCACTTACTGAACTTAGCATAGAGCTGCTTTTCCCTCAGAATCTGCAGCACCACTCGCAAATGCGCATCATGCTCTTCCTCTGTCCTTGAGTACACTAAGATGTCATCTATGAAAACCACGACGAACTGATCCAGATACTGCTGAAACACCCTATTCATCATATCCATAAATGCTGCAGGGGCGTTAGTCAACCCGAACGGCATTACCAGAAATTCATAGTGCCCGTACCGAGTCCGAAACGCTGTCTTATGGATATCAGCCTCCTTAACCTTTAACTGGTGATACCCAGACCTCAAGTTGATCTTCGAAAATACCGCTGCACCCTTCAGCTGATCAAACAAGTCATCTATCCGTGGCAACGGATACTTGTTTTTAATCGTCAGCTTATTCAACTGGCGGTAGTCTATGCACATCCGCATCGTACCGTCTTTCTTCTTGACAAAGAGCACCGGCGCACCCCACGGCGAAACACTTGGCCTGATAAAACCTCGATCCAATAACTCCTGGATCTGAGCCTTAAGCTCCACCAATTCCTTTGGCGCCATCCTATACGGAGCAATAGACACTGGCGCAGTTCCGGGTAACAGATCTATCCCAAACTCTACCTCGCGATCCGGCGGCAACCCCGGAAGCTCCTCAGGAAACATCAGCAAAATCCTTAACTGTACGAACTTTCTCTACAGTAGACTCTTTAGCCTCCAAGGCATACACATGAACTACATATGCTTCACAGCCCTTCCTGACCATCTTCTCCGCTTTCAGAGCAGATACCACATTTGATAAGTAATCTCTCCTATTACCTATCATAGCCACTTCATCACCCTCAACCGTCTTAAGAACCATGCGCTTGGCCGCGCAATCCAACCTCGCCTGGTACTTGACCAACCAGTCCATCCCAAGAATCAGATCGAACTCCCCAAACGGCAGTTCCATCAGATCAGCAGCAAACACTACCCCTTGGAGTTCTAGGGGTACATCTTTAAACAGCTTATCTACTACTACAGAGTGACCTAAAGGGCTAATCACAGTCATCTACCTAGAAGATATCTCAGAGTCTAAATCCATGGTCTCTACTATCCTACTGGCAACATAAGAGTGCGTTGAACCCACATCAATCAAAGCAGTAAATGGAGAACCAAAGATCAAAAACGTACCGGTTATGACGTCCGGTGCGTCGCCCTCCTCTCTGCGCCTCGCAGCATACACTAACCCAGGCTGTCTGTCCTCAGAACTACCCGCACCTCTGCCCGGTGCTCCACGGCCCCGACCAGAACCATTACCACCTCTGCCATTACCACGGCCCCTCTGCTGTGGCGGTCCACTACTCCTGAACTGATTACGGCCCTGACTCTCAGACTGAATCCTAGCCAACCTACGCGGACAGTCCCTCACGCGATGATCCAGAGAACCACACTCAAAACAACCTTTTCCTCCGGTCCAACAACCACCCCAATGAGATTTCCCACACTGGTTACACTGTGGTGGTCCCTGCCTAGCAGCAACAAACCTACCAGGCTGATTTGGCCCACTCGGTCTAGCCCTTTTCTGTGGATTACCTGACGATCCAGAAGATCCGAAGCTCCTCTTAAGCCTGTTCCTGTCCATGCCCTGCCTCACTGACTCCTTAACATCCTCGGCTACCTTAGCCTTCTCAAGTAAGACAGCAAACTCACGCTCCTGCTGTGGAGCAATCAGCAGTCTCAACTCGTCTCTCAGACCATCCTTGAAACGAACACACCTCTCATGTTCAGTGGCCACAATGCCCCTAGCATACCTACTCAGTTTCAAGAACTCAGCCTCGTACTCGGAAACAGACTTACTCCCCTGGACTAGCCTCAGAAATGCCTTTCGCTGAGAGTCAATATAACCAGCTCCAATGTACTTCTTCTGATATGCAACCCTAAAATAATCCCATGTCAGCTCCTCTGCTGCCACACTGTCCCGAACCGTAAGCTATCACTGGTATGACTCATCCCGAAGGAGCGATACTATGCCCTTTAACTTCTCTTCAGCAGTCAAGTCCAGATCATCCATGATCCGCTCCGTTGCCTCCAGCCAATACTCAGCAGTGCTGGGAGCAACACCAGAAACACCTCGAAAGAATTTAGCCCCGTTTGCCCGGAGTCGCTCAGGCACAGATTTCCTAACTCCTGCACCTCCACCTACCCCGGCTACCCTTTCTAATACTCGCAGCATCGCCTGTGACATTGCGTCATCCCCAGTCTGATCTTGAAACTCACCACCTCCAGCTGGTGGCGGAACCGGTATCTCATTTTCTGACCCCTGACCAGATCCTACGGGTTCAGAAACCGTCATCCTACCACGACCTCGTCCACGAGTATTACGACCGCGTCCACCTCGAGTGCTCATGACTAGAATTTCTACGTATCTGATTTAAGAGTTTTATGCATCAGTATTTATTCCACTGTTTTTAAAGCAAAGTCTTATGAATATTTAAGGCTTTGTTTTCGCGAGTTCACAGAATCCTATCAGTTTCAATCTCTAAAGTAATCCTACTATTGCTAACCATCCAATCATCTTATATCCAACAAATCACAAGCAATAGTAAGGGGTACTTACCTGGGCGAACTGATGCCGGAGACTCAGTGCCATGCCTTTCAAACTAAGTTTTAAAACAGAATCACTTAAACAGACTTTTGAAAATTACCTTGGGCCTCAGGCCCACACCGAGCCTTTGAACCTGGCTCTGATACCAAAATTGTAACACCCCAAACCCGGTCAAACACCACGACCGAATCTGGTATGTTACGAGGAAAAACGTTTTGAAGAAGTTAAATTTTTCGCCTAAAAGTTTGATGAAAACTCTTTGAAAGATTCGAAGTTGTAGAAATCTTGGGCTTGATTGTTGACACTTCATATGCCCTTTTGAATACATTTTAATAAGTTAAACAAGTTTATTACATTTGGAAATGTTGCATCTCTTTGTTACTTAAAACCTCTTGTCTTAGTAGGAAATCGAGTTTTAAGTTTAAAAGTCATTTGAGTTTCTAAGGCAAAGTCATAGTGAGATACCCGATGGTATAGTTTAAAACACATTGCGTTATAGTTTTGAAATCATTGTCTTTCCAAATTTTAGCAAAATTAGGCTCAAATTGTTTGTTAAGACATATTGCAAATCTACTTTAAACATAACATAGCAAAATATAACTTAAAGGCCTTTTACAACCCAAAATAAAACCAAATAATAATGATAATAAGCTAAAGTACCAAATTTATTAAGTCTGAGCAAATCTTTATTAAGCATGGCATGAGCACCTCGAGTCCATCCCGGCTCCATGTCCACGTCTAGGAGTCACCTGAAAGGTCAAAGGAGAGAGTGAGTCGCAAGACTCAGTGTATAAGTCTCCCTCCCGATAAAACAACATGCTAACACACATCAAGTCATAACAACATGATCAATGCACCCCGATCCTAACCATCCGTATCGCCTTTTCTACCCCGTGTGGTACCAAACCACTGGTGACCCAAAGCCACGATATCCATAAGTGTGGTGCCAAACCACTGGTGACCCGAAGTCACGAATAATCCAATGATGTGGCCAACCCATCGTGTGATACCCAATCACTAGCGACAATCTCGTATCTCATAAGTGGGGCCAACCCACGGTGGTGTTAACCACAGGGACGAGTCGCAATGAGGTGCCCAACCTCTGGTGTCCCAAAGACACATGTGATACCAAATCACTGGTGACCGCAGTCACAATCCGATGATGGGGCCAACCCATCGTGTGATACCCAATCACTGGCGTCAATCCCGTATAATCAACCGTGGGGCCAACCCACTGTGGTACTAAGCCATTGGGACGAGACGCTGAGGTGCCAAACCTCTGGTGACCCAAAGTCACAATAATCAATCTGTGGTACCAAACCACTAGAGGTGCCAAACCTCTGGTGTCCCAAAGACACAGTGTCCCAAAGACACAGATATCATCATCCCCCTCCACTCATATCACCCATACCTGTCATACTAATGCGTATCATGTAAGTCATGCACTCATGCCAATATGTTTAACATCATATCTCATATCACATACATCCATAATTATGGTATCATATAGATCATCAGTAAGCTCACAATAACACTGACTTACCCGAGTCCGAGATCACACCCAATATGGTATCATATCAATCCTTCAAACTGCCTTGACTTATTAATCAAACAGATTATTAACACATATTACTAGATACAAAGTGTGTTAGTTACACACCTGAAATAATGAAGGTCTACCCAACGAAACGATCTACGATCCTTAAACCCCTTGCCCCTAGAATCGGCCAAACATAGGGGTTAGTAACCAAGACCATTCGGCCAAAGACTTTTAAGCCAACAGGAGTCATTATCAATCCTTACCTTCACTTGATTTGGTTTCCTACCCAACCCGAACCAACAATGGTTCTTTGACAATCGGCCACCACCTTAAAGAGAATAACTATTAATCCTTTGTCATCTCTGACTTAATCGAACTAAACAAATAACCAATAATAACAGAACCACTCACTTACCACTGCTTACCAATCGGTTTACAAAGAAGGAAGACTCCTCTTGATTACTTCCAAAATCCGAAGGCCCTATCATGAATTCGATTCCAACATAAGAGGTTAACTCCTTTCAACATATGCCCAAAATCGGCTATTAACCCAACCAAAACCGATAAATCATAAGAGAGGGAAGAAATGGCCATTCGGCCTAGCACTTACCCAACACCAACCAGTATTCAGCCTACACAACCACCAGGAGAAGGGAGATATTCTGCTAAGTTAAAGACTAATAGAAGAGAAAAGAGATTCGGCTAGAATAAGCAAAAGAATTTTGTGTCCAAAAGAAAAAAGAGAATCGGCCAAGGTCTTGAGAAGAGAAGAAAATGGAAAAGAGAGATAGGTGCTTTTCGGTTTTGGAGAAAAAGAAATGGAATAGATGAATGAAGATTTCGGTTTAGGGACAAGGTAAGTTTCGGCACAAAAAGAATGGAGAAGATGAATGGAGAATTCGATTGAGAAGGAAATGGTAAGTTTCGGCTCTTATGAGAATAAAGAAATTATGAGAGGGAGAGAAGAGAGCATTCGACTATATTGGAATTAAGAGAAACAAAGGCAAGTTTCGGCTAAGGTGTATGTTGCTTACACTTTCGGTTTCAAGGGAGAAATGGAAGACTTACTTGAATATTGGTAACAAAGAAGAAACTCTCTTGACATTCGGCTAACAACTTGACCAAAAGGGAGAATTTTAGCTAGACATACCAAGACCGAAAATGAAAGAAAAAACAATAGAAATGCCAAAAGCATTTTCGGCATAGCCACTTCTCACACCAAGCCGTCACTCCCCCCCCAAACTCCTCCTAAAATTCGGCCATAAACCCCACAAGCACTCACCACCACTCATTTCAAATGAGTTTACCAAGTCTCCCTCCTACTTTCACTCTCCACCCCTCCTTTGAATGTGTTGACAAAGTCCAAGGAAGAATTCGAATTGCCTTCTACCTCTTCCTCCATGCCGTCCAAAATGAGTGACAAAATAGGGGATCTCTGCGACTTGAACTCAGGATCTCTCCCCCTTGTAGATGACGCCACACTCAGCTCCAAGTGGCACATGCCTTGCCACTTTGCCAACCTCATTTTTTTTTGTAACAACTACCAATTAAAATACATAACCCTCAGCTCCATCAGCTCCCTACACCTAAGGCTCAAAAACTAAATTTTTCCCATTCACTCCGGCATTCTCCTAGCCTACAACTAAGCTCCTAAAACATAGAAATAGCAACATAGCACACCAACACATGCATTATCATGCAACAACAAAATAGCCCCTAACCCGTGATATTACAAAATCGACACACCCTTGCTTGAAGTCCCACAAAGATTTGGCTATGGAGACTAGATGGTGATCAAAAAGGTTTCGGCTTTTGGTGATAATGGATAATCGGCTATGAATTACTTATGTATTCGATTCCAACAAAGATGAAGAGAAAGAAATATGAGGCTTAGAAAGAATCGATACTAACTAAATATTGGAAGAAGTTTCGGCTAGAACACAAAGTATTTCGGCTTGGCAAAAAGAGAAGTGAAGAGAGGAGTTGCACTAGGAAATTCAGCAGAGAGAAGAGTTGAAAGAAAGAATGAATGGCCCTCTTTTCCTCTAGTAGCCGAAATGACTTACTTAGAATCCCTTACTTGGCCATCACTCCTCTATTTTGATAGCTTTATCTCTTTAATTAAATTATCAACAATAATCCATCATTTATCCATCTATTTGCCGAATTTTAACAACAATAAAACACCTCCCTTTAGTGCCTTGTTGCCGTCCAACTCTCTTGCTCCTTGCAGCAAAATAAAACTCTTTTATTTGCTTCCCATGTGACTCGAACACAAGCCCTCCTTGCACTGTGTATGGCGTCACTTACTGGGCTTTAAGTGGTGCCTCCTTGCCACTTTTCCAAGCCCGTTCTTGTGTCAAATTCCTTCTATTAATTTTCTTAAGGCCACCTTGCCTTAGTTTCCTCTTTTTAAACTTTAAAACTTAACATTTCCTTACATTTCCAAGTTTCCAAAAATGTTCGTTTGCCTCCTTTAAACTTAACATTTCTAAATCATTTCCTTACATTTCCAAGTTTCCAAAAATGTTCACTTTCCTCTTTTGAAACTTAACATTCCTAAGCATTTCCTTACATTTCCAAGTTTCCAAAAATGTTCATTATACATTCATAACACATAAGACATGCCATGTCATATAATTAAATCAAAAATGCATAGGCCCACTTTCAGGATGTTACAGTTCTACCCCCCTTAAAATAATT
This sequence comes from Gossypium australe, assembly GCA_005393395.2. Taxonomy (NCBI): domain Eukaryota; kingdom Viridiplantae; phylum Streptophyta; class Magnoliopsida; order Malvales; family Malvaceae; genus Gossypium; species Gossypium australe. Next base: position 60,519,952 of record CM016614.1, on the reverse strand, counting down.
TCGTCCTCGAAATTACCTGACTGAAATAGGTGAGGGTATTGTTGTTGCATTGCCTCTTCTGGCTCCCACGAAGCTTCCTCCGATCCATGATTTCTCCATAATACTTTGACTAGCGGAACGGACTTCCTCTGTAATACTTTCACATCTCGTTCTAGGATCTGAATCGGCTCTATCTCGTAGGATAAACCTGGCATTAGCTCCACCTCTTCAACTGGAACCACATGAGATGGATCCGAACGATAACGACATAACATGGATACATGGAATACGTCGTGCATCTGCTTCAATTCCGGTGGCAACTCCAACTGATATGCCACTGGTCCAACTCGCTTCAATACTCGATAAGGTCCTATAAACCTTGGGCTTAGCTTCCCTTTCCGACCGAATCTCATCACCTTCTTCCAAGGCGACACTTTGAGAAACACTTGGCCTCCCACATCAAATTCTATCTCTTTCCGTTTGAGATCTGCATACGATTTTTGTCTATCAGACGCTTCCTTCAACCGTGCCCGGATTATCTCAACCTTCTCTTCAGATTCTACCACTAACTCTGGACCCAAAACTCGACGTTCCCCTAATTCTGTCCAACACGTAGGAGTGCGACACTTCCATCCATACAACGCTTCATATGGCGCCATCCGAATACTGGCCTGATAGCTGTTGTTGTAGGCAAATTTCGCTAACGGCAAATGCTCTTCCCAACTACCTCGGAAATCTATCACACAACCTCTCAACATATCCTCCAACACTTGGATTACCCGCTCAGACTGCCCGTCTGATTGTGGATGGAAAGCCGTAGTGAAGTCCAACTTAGTGCCTAAAGCTTGATGAAGTGCCCTCCAAAACCGAAAAGTAAACCTTGGGTCCCTATCTGAGATGATTAACACCGGCACACCATGCAACCTTACAATTTCCGCCACATACAGTTTGGCCAATTTTTGCAAGGAATAATCAACTCTCACTGGAATAAAGTGCGCGGACTTGCTCAACCGATCAACTATCACCCATACCGAGTCCTTCTTAGTAGGCGTAAGGGGAAACCCACTAACGAAGTCCATGGTAATTCTCTCCCACTTCCATTGTGGAATCTTAATCGGTTGAAGCAATCCTGACGGAACTTGGTGTTCAGCCTTGACTTGCTGAAACGTTAAACATTTGCCAACAAATTCTGTAACTTCTCTCTTAAGTCCAGGCCACCAAAATTGTTCCCTTAAATCTCGGTACAACTTACTTCCTCCAGGATGCATAGCATAGGGGCTACTATGTGACTCCTGAAGAATCTTCCACCTTAACTCCTGATCCTTATGCATACAGACCTTACCCTTGAAGCACAACACTCCCTCGTCATTAATACCATAACCCTCCAACTTCTCGTTCTGTACTTGCTGTAGCTTAACATTTAATTCATCATCAACCAACTGTCCCTCTTTCACTTCATTTAACCACGTCGGCTTGACTTGCAACTCTGCCAACAGGCTTCTATCCTCATACAGACTCAAGTGTGCGAACATCGCCCTCAGATCCGACACAACTTTCTGACTTAGGGCATCAGCCACTACGTTCACCTTGCCCGGATGATACTCTATAGAACAGTCATAATCCTTCAGCAATTCCACCCACCTTCGCTGTCTCAAGTTCAATTCCTTCTGAGTCAACAGATACTTAAGACTCTTGTGGTCTGTGTAGATCACCGACTTATCTCCATAAAGATAGTGCCTCCACACCTTCAAAGCAAAGACCACTATCGCCAATTCCAAGTCGTGAGTGGGGTAGTTAACTTCATGTGGCCTTAACTATCGAGATGCATAAGCGACTACTTTCCCATCTTGCATCAGTACACATCCTAATCCCGTGTGAGACGCATCACAAGACACCGTGAAATCCTTAACTGCCTCCGGCTGAATCAAGACCGGAGCTTCAGTTAACACTTTCTTAAGCTTCTCAAACCTCTCCTGTTGCTTATCCGTCCATACAAAGGGTACTTCCTTCCTCAATAACTTCGTCAAAGGCGCGGCTATTGACGAGAACCCTTCCACAAACCTTCTGTAGTAGCCTGCCAATCCCAAGAAACTGCGAATCTCAGCCACCGACTTAGGTGGTTTCCAATCCAACACTGCTTCGATCTTCCTAGGATCCACACTTATTCCTTCTACAGACACCACGTGTCCTAAAAACGCAACTTCCTTAAGCCAAAATTCACACTTGCTGAATTTGGCATATAGTTTCTTCTCCCTTAACACTTGCAACACAACTCGAAGATGCTCATCATGCTCCTCTTTAGACTTAGAATACACCAAGATATCGTCGATAAACACCACGACGAACCTATCCAAATAGGGTTGGAAAACCCGGTTCATCATATCCATGAACGCAGCTGGGGCGTTCGTCAAACCAAACGGCATTACTACGAACTCAAAATGCCCATACCTTGTCCGAAAGGCTGTCTTATGGATATCTACTTCCTTCACTTTCAACTGATGATATCCTGACCTTAAGTCGATCTTGGAGAACACTGTCGCCCCCTTAAGCTGATCGAACAAGTCATCAATCCTTGGCAAAGGATACTTGTTCTTGATGGTCAGCTTGTTCAACTGACGATAGTCTATGCACATGTGCATAGTTCCATCCTTCTTCTTCACGAACAGGACCGGTGCTCCCTACGGAGACACACTGCGTCGGATAAACCCACGATCCAGCAATTCTTGGATTTGAGCCTTGAGCTCCACCAACTCCTTTGGTGCCATTTGGTACGGGGCAATTGACACAGGAGCTGTACCAAGCAGCAGGTCAATTCCAAACTCTACCTCCCTATCCGGGGGTATTCCAGGTAATTCCTCTGGAAACACATCTTCAAAGTCCCTTACAGTTCGAACTCCACCAACACCTTCTTCCTTTCCATCTAACGCACTTATGAAGGCTAAGAACACCTTGCACCCTTTCCGCACCATCTTTTCAGCCTTTAGTGCAGAAACTACATTAGACAAGTAGTTCCTTCTTTCTCCTATCATAATGACCACCTCATCTTCCGGGGTCCTTAATTCCATTCGCTTAGCTGCACAGTCCAACACAGCTCGATGTTCCACTAGCCAGTCCATACCAAGGATGAGATCAAATTCTCCGAAGGGAAGTTCCATCAAATCGGTAGAAAATACTATTCCTTGAATTTCTAAAGGCACTTTTCGAAAGATCTTATTCACCACTACAGTTTGACCTAGTGGGCTTACTACAGTCATCTCCCTACCAGAAAGTTCAGAGGCTATATCTAGAGTCTCAACTACTCTACATGCAACATACGAATGGGTCGAGCCCACATCAATCAAAGCAAAATAGGGCTTGCCAAAAATAAGGAACGTACCGGTTATGACGTCCGGCGCGTCTCCCTCTTCTCTACGGTGAACTGCATATACCAAGCCAGGTTGTCTCGCCTCAGTATTATTATTAGCACCTCTGCCAGGTGTTCCACATCCTCTTCCAGTGCCATTACCTCGGCCATTCGGACCACGACCTCGCTGAGGCTGCTGACCACCTCTACCAGCCTGATTGACATTCTGAGCTACCGGTTTATTCCACTCCGGCCTCATTGGACAGTCCTTAATCATATGGTCCTTGGACCCACATCTGAAGCATCCTCCCGTCTTCTTCCAACATTCCCCTAAGTGTTTCTTCCCACACTGATCACAAGTACGATATTGCCCTCTAGTACCAGCTTGCTGACCTCGCGGCCCATCAACTCTAGGCCTTTTCTGAGTATTCCCAGAAGATCCAAATCCTCTTTTCTGCTTATTCCGATCAGTGTTCTGCTTCACCGTGTCCTTAATCCCTTCAGCTATCTTAGCTTTCTCCACTAACGCAAAAAACTCCCGCTCTTGATGTGGAGCAACTAACAACCTCAGGTCATCCCTTAATTCGTCCTCAAACCGGACACAGCGCTCATGCTCAGTAGCCACTACTCCTCGGGCATACTGGTTTAACCTCAGAAATTCAGCTTCGTACTCAGCTACTGACTTGTTCCCTTGAACCAGCCCCAGAAAAGCCTTCATTTGCTCATCAGTATACCGTGTGCCGACATACTTTTTCTGATATGCCACCTTAACATATTCCCAAGTCAGATCCTCAGCTGTGGCACTGTCCCGAACTGTTAACCACCATTGATACGCTTCATCGCGTAGCAGTGCCACCATTCCTTTCAACTTCTCCTCAGGGGTCAGATCGAGCTCATCCATAATGCGCTCGGTTGCTTCCAACCAATATTCAGCCGTACTGGGTGCCACACCAGATACTCCTCGAAACATCTCAGCCCTATTGGCTCGGAGTCATTCGGGCACAGATTTTCGAGCTCCCATATTCCCACCTGCTCCAGCTACCATTTCCAAAACTCGCAGCACAACCTGCGACACAGCATCGTCCCCCGTCTGAGCTTGCTGCTCAACACCAACAGCTGGGGGTGGTGATGGCGGTGGTATCTCATTGTCAGACCCTTGACCCGATCTAACGGGTTCCGACACAGTCATCCTTCCTCGGCCACGTCCACGACAACCACGTCCTCTAGAACTCATTCTAATGACTGCGCTTTAATCTGATTAAGAAATTTTATGAATTAGCCTTTATTCCACTGATTACCCGCGAAGAAGTTTTATGGAAAGAATTTTAGGAGTGGTTCTTTCGTATTCATACATGCACACAGTCTTTACATTCATACATTCATCAATCAATTATGAACTTTCGTTCATTCAAAGAAATGTTGTAGTTTTCATTGTTGTTGTTTTTCCACTACCCAGGGGTATTTTCGTAATTTGCCCTACAGGGGTATTTTTGTAATAATAATTTTTTTCAAAATAAGGTTCCTTGTGGATTTTGTCAATAAGGGTATTTTGGTAATTTGCATTCCTGGGGTATTTTTTGAAAATTTGAAGTCCGAGGGTATTTCGGTAATTTTGGAATACGGGAGTATTTTGGTGATAAACCAGGGTAAATTTGTAAATCTTAATAAATCAAGGGTATTTCAAAATTTGTGAAACTTGAGGGTTCTTTTTGAGAATTTGTTTTCCAAATCGGTGATGTTGCAAAAATTTTGAAAATCAGGGTCATTTTGGTAATTGTGGTAAACCAGGGGTAATTTCGGAAATTTTCTAAATCGGGATATTTTGGACTTTTGCAAAATAGAGGTTTGGGGATACTTTTACAAAGTAAAGAGATTTCATTGAAATCGAGGGTGATATGGAAATTTTGAAACTAAGGGCAATTTAGTAATTTTACAAATAGGGGTATTTTAGTAATTTTCATAAATCAAGAATACTTCAGAAAAATTTTATGGAATAGCTTTTATAAATCAAAAGGGTAATTTAGTACTTTTAAAACTAGGGTTTCCATGAAAATACGGTTAGTCCCTTTCAGGTTTTAGTTGGGGGTTTAGCCCATGAATAAGTCCTCTTGGTTAGGGTGAACCGAAGCTACGCACCAGGTAGGATTCGAGTGGAGAGGGGGTGAGTCACGCGGACTGCTTAAATACCAAGCTCCCACCGAATACCAATCCTAGACATGCGCAGAATGGTTGCCACACCCTAACTCGGCGACTTAGTCACAAGTTTGTTTTATTAGGCATTTAAGTCTTATGTAATTGTTGGGGTAACTAGTCCTAGTGTTCAAGTACTTATCATGCTATTCTACGTTCCATTCCATTTCTACCCTTCTACAAATTATCATATAATTCACACAAGAGATGGAGGTACTTACCTGGTGGACTTCGGGTCGGAGACTTAGGTGCCATGCCAGAAAACCTACTTAAAACTTTCTCAAAATTAATTTGGGCCTTAATTTTAAAACATTGGGGCTTTAAACCCCAGGCCGAGAGTTTAAAACTGGGCTCTGATACCAAGCTGAAACACCCCAAACCCGGCCCACGAGCCTCGACCAGATTTGGTATGTTCCTTAGGAAAAATGGGTTCGAATTCTTTTGTTACTTTGGAAAATTGTGTGTTTTGAAAGAAAGATTGCTTTTGGGTTGGGCTTGAATTGAAAACAAGTTTATTTTATTAAAAATCTTTTACTTTAGGTGACAAAACGCTTAGGGTTTGTTTTAAAATAAATCTACTTAATCTTTTAATTGATAAAAATTTGTAACATAACAAATAAAAGTAAAATAAAGTAGTTCACTATGGCCTTATTACATCAAATAAATCCCAAAATTTAATTCATCATACTTAAAAATAAAATAAATGTCCAAATAAAATAATTCCTTGCTGTGCATGGCCACCATTAAGCTCCTGCCGACCCGGTCTGTTACTGATCGTCACCTGGAAGAAAATGTTCCCCAACGGGGTGAGTCAAACAGACTCAATGTGTAACCAACACTAAAATTTAATAATTCAGGCATACATTATCATACATGTTCATATAACAGATAGAAAAAGTGATGCAACCCGAACCCAAACCTATATACCATCCGCTACACATCACCCGTACCAACCTGCACACCGTGGGGACTACTAAGTCAACCCTCCATCCGCTACACACCATCGAAGGCAGTCGCTGCAGTCGACGTGCTCATCGCCCTTATAAAATTCGTGGCATAGCCACCAGATACATAGTTTGTGTCATGAGACACCATATTCAGATTTCGTGGTCTTAGGTCACCACATTCAGATATCGTGGTCTTAGGTCACCACATTCACTTCCCCTTTCATATAACCCGAATGCCCCATATCATACATATCATGCACATCATGCCTTAATTCACATTCTTATCACTTTTCACATGTTATATATAACATGTACTCATAATCCTAGTAGGAGTAGGAAACGTACCTGAGTACTTTTGTACCATAGCATGGTACTTAGCCATATTTTCACATTCATATTAACACATTCAATTTAAAACATAGCCATAAACATATTAAAATTAGGGTAGGGTACACACCTGATTAACTTAGCAGTTCACTTAATCCCGAAAAGCTTGATTTAATGCCTTAGATCTCAATTCCTACATTCGGCCAACCTTAATATGTTAGCATAAAGCCTATTCGGCTATAAAACCAAATCCATGTAGTATTTGTACACTTAAAACTTACCTTTGATGCCGATTTGATGACTATACAAATCCCGAAATTCCAAAATCTCTCTTCCTTGAAATCGGCTAGCACTAAATTACTGAGTTAGTTAGTTTCAGTTTTTGAATGAATCTTAATTATGAAATAGACCTTTGGCCGAATGTACATATATGTACTTACCTTGCTTTTAGATCCCGAAACTCACCGAATAACTAGGGAACACGCGGCCTATGGTGTACCTTCGGGAAAAGAACTTCTCCTTCCTTGTAGTCGACACTTAGTAAATCCTGAAAGATCTCTTCAAAGTTTTAGCAACAAGATATTAATGGGGTTAGTCTTAGATTTCGGTAAATCTTAAAAGAAAAAGGATGAAACCGAATGAGATCTTACCCTTACTTGGAGAAATCGACACACCCTTGCTTGAAGTCCCACAAAGATTCGGCTGTGGAGACTAGACGGTAATCAAAAAGGTTTCGGCTTTTGGTGATAATGGATAATCGGCTATGAATTACTTATGTATTCGATTCCAACAAAGATGAAGAGAAAGAATTATGAGGCTTAGAAAGAATCGATACTAACTAAATTTTGGAAGAAGTTTCGGATAGAACACAAAGTATTTCGGCTTGGCAAAAAGAGAAGAGAAGAGAGGAGGTGCATTAGGAAATTCGGCAGAGAGAAGAGTTGAAAGAAAGAATGAATGGCCCTCTTTTCCTCTAGTAGCCGAAATTACTTACTTAGAATCCCTTACTTGGCCATCACTCCTCTATTTTGATAGCTTTATCTCTTTAATTAAATTATCAATAATAATCCATCATTTATCCATCTATTTGCCGAATTTTAACAACAATAAAACACCTCCCTTTAGTGCCTTGTTGCCGTCCAACTCTCTTGCTCCTTGCAGCAAAATAAAACTCTTTTATTTGCTTCCCATGTGACTCGAACACAAGCCCTCCTTGCACTGTGTATGGCGTCACTTACTGGGCTTTAAGTGGTGCCTCCTTTCCACTTTTCCAAGCCCGTTCTTGTGTCAAATTCCTTCTATTAATTTTCTTAAGGCCACCTTGCCTTAGTTTCCTCTTTTTAAACTTTAAAACTTAACATTTTCTTACATTTCCAAGTTTCCAAAAATGTTCGTTTGCCTCCTTTAAACTTAACATTTCTAAATCATTTCCTTACATTTCCAAGTTTCCAAAAATGTTCACTTTCCTCTTTTGAAACTTAACATTCCTAAGCATTTCCTTTCATTTCCAAGTTTCCAAAAATGTTCATAATACATTCATAACACATAAGACATGCCATTTCATATAATTAAATCAAAAATGCATAGGCCCACTTTCAGGATGTTACAGTTTCCGAAGGTTTTGGGCTTATTTCGGTTGGGCTAGTTGGGTTGTCGGGCTTATGGGCTGGAGTTGGTTTGGATTTGAATTTGTTTGGCTTGGCTTTCATTATTTGTTTTGATTTGGGCCTGGTATTTGGTTTTGTAATTGGGCCATGGACTTGTTCTGTAAATGGACTAGGCTTTTTATTTATTGGTTTTTTTGATTGGGTCTTTAGTCTGTATTGAGCCCCAGATTTGTTTGATAAAGGACTGTTGTTTTTTTTTTTGGACTTTTTATTGGATTTTTTTAATGTTTATTAATTTTGGATTCGTAATTGGTTTTTGGGCCGATTTATTATTATTTGTTTTGGCTTTTTCGGTTTTGAGTTGGTTTATTGGGTTTATTTTTTATGGGCCTCGGTTGTTTCTAACGGGCCCGGGCCAAAATTGGTTATTACAACTGCCCCTCTTTGCTCATTTTCGTGAAACGAGAATAGAGCAAAGACAATAGAAGAGCCAATTTTGCTAGGTCTTGGTCAAGCCTTGACTTATTGGTCCTCATCTTCCCCAAACATCTTCAAACTCTACTCTAACCTGTTGCTTTGATCCGTTCTGCCACTACTTCCGCAAGATATGACCCGTAGCTTCAATTCGCTTTTCCTTAATCTTCTAAGGGATGAGATTTTTTTTATTTTTAACTTGCTCCAATCAGAGAATGGTAGCTTCGATCCACCCATTGCTCCACTAGGACTTTGATGAAATAAATCTGAACTTTTCAAATTGCTTCCTTACTCTCGCAATATGAGTTGACCTTTTCTTTCTTTCTTTTTTTTTGAAAACAGAAATTGAAAAATAAAAATTGAAAATACCTCAGCATGCGACCTGAGGAGTTGATTTTTGCAAACAGAAATTGAAAAACAGAAATTAAAAATACCTCAACGTGCGACCTGAGGAATTGATTTAAACCGAAATTGAAAAACAGAAATTAAAAATACCTCAGCGTGCGACCTGAGGAATTGATTTTTGCAAACAGAAATTAAAAATACCTCAACGTACGACCTGAGGAATTGATTTAAATAGAAATTGAATAATAGAATTCGAAAATACCTCAGCGTGCGACCTGAGGAATTGATTTTTGCAAACAGAAATTGAAAAACCTAAATTAAAAATACCTCAACGTGCGACCTGAGGAATTGATTTTTGCAAAAAGAAATTAAAAAATAGAAATTAAAAATACCTCAACGTGTGACCTGAGGAATTGATTTAAACAGAAATTGAAAAACAGAATTTGAAAATACCTCAGCGTGCGACCTGAGGAATTGATTTTTGCAAACAGAAATTGAAAAACCGAAATTAAAAATACCTCAGTGTGCGACCTGAGGAATTGATTTTTGCAAACAGAAATTGAAAATAACTCGGCGTGCGACCCGAGGCTCAACTCACCTCTCGTAATATGAGTTGATTTTCGAAAACAGAAGTTGAAAATACCGCAGCGTACGACCTTAGGCTCAACTCACCTCTCATATTATGAGTGGATTTTTGAAAAACAGAAATTGAAAATACCTCAGCGTGTGACATGAGGCTCAACTCACCTCTCGTATTATGAGTTGATTTTTGAAAAACAGTAATTGAAAATGTATCATCTGGTGGAACTCGGATGTCTTCTTTCTCCTTGGTTCGGTATAGTTATCGCCAAAACTTCTCGCTTTACTGGCGTACCTGTATGTGTCATGCGTGATGTTATCATGATATGCACGTGTTTGTCTTAAATGCTTTTATGCCTACATGATTATGCCATGTGCCCTGGGTTTGTTTGTCTTGTATCTCTTTTTCGCCAGGACTTTCATGATGACCTGCATTCATTGCTTCGATTCTTGACTCTCCTTTTAGGTTTTGTACCCGTCCTCAAGTTTTACGGGTGATCTGCATTTCTCGTATATCACCCTTTTGCCCCCTATTGAACTTTGTCTTTGCTTTGAGGCACTTGTATTTACCAAATTCCCATCCCGGTAATGCTCAACATTCCTTTTGTTTAGAGCATGTAACTTCACTATTTATCATTTAAATGAACCAAACATGAGATGCATGAAAATGGGAAAGTAGGTACGAAAGAAATGCCTCACATTCATATTTATTTCAAAAGCCACAAGCAAAGAAAATTGACAAGGAATAGTTCAACAAAGAAAACATTATAGAGAAAGGAAAGCAGATTCAATTGTCACAAATGCTCTAGGTATTCAACACATGAACTTCTCCATGTTTCTGGATCCTGGATCCTTTCGAGCACAGCTTCTTGTATAGAAGATTTGGAGCTTCCGAGTCTATTTCAAATATTAATCTCGCCACATGACTCCCTGTTTGAATCGTCTCACTCTTTATGTCTGAACCCTCTTTCATTAGGACGCCCTTTCAGGTTTTCATCCTAATATATTTTGTTTATCAAGACGCCCTTTTCGAGTTTTCATCTTGATCCCTTTTTTTCCTTTTTTTTTACATCAAGACGCCTTTTCGGGTTTTCATCTTGATCTCTTTTTCTTTTTTCTTCTTCTTTTTTTTTATGCATAATATTTCTTCACAGCATCTGAGTTCACTGGATTTGGTAACTCCTTCCCATCCATCTCAATGAGAATCAAAGCTCCACCTGAGAAAGCTTTCTTCACTACATATGGCCCTTCCCAATTTGGTGCCCATTTTCCTCGAAAGTCTTTTTGAATTGGGAGAATCTTTCTCAGTACGAGTTCTCCCTCGCGAAATTCTCTTGGCCGTACTTTCTTGTCATGGGTCGTGATCATTCTCTTCTAGTACATCTGTCCATGACAGATTGCCTTCAAGTGTTTTTCTTCAATAAGATTTAGCTGGTCATATCGAGCTCGAACCCACTCCGATTCTTCTAGTTTTGACTCCATTAAGACCCATAAAGAGGGGATCTCAACTTCGATTGGCAGCACAGCTTCCATCCCATAGACCAGGGCGAAAGGAGTTGCTCCTGTAGATGTCCGCACACATGTGCGATATACATACAAAGCAAATGGTAGCTTCTCGTGCCAATCTTTATATGTCTCGGTCATTTTCCCAATAATCCTCTTAATATTTTTGTTGGCCGCTTCTACTGCTCCGTTCATCTTTGGGCGATAGGATGAGGAATTATGATGCTTTATTTGAAATTGATTCGTTCATCTTGTTGTTCAGATTCAAAGCATTATCTGAAATGATTCTCTCAGGTAATCCGTATCGACATATGATCTCCTTTTTTAAGAACTTGCAAACTGCGGTCCTTGTCACATTAGCAAATGGGGTGGCTTCTACCCATTTTGTGAAGTAATCTATGACCACGAAAATGAATCGATGTCCATTAGAAGCTTTTGGGGAAATTGGCCCTATAACATCCATGCCCCATACAAAAAAAGGCCACGGAGAAGTCATGACATGAAGGGGCGAAGGTGCTACATGAATTTTATCACCGTAAACTTGACATTTGTGGCACTTTCGTGCGTAACTAATGCAGTCATTTTCCATCGTCAGCCAGTAATAACCGAGTCTCATAATCTGTCTGGCCATAGTGAAACCATTGGCGTGCGTTCCACAAACTCCTTCATGGACATCTTCAAGTATTTTTCTTGCTTCAACAGCATCCACGCATCTCAGGAGCATTTGATCTTTTCCTCTTTTGTACAGGATGTCCCTATCAAGAACAAATCCCACTGCCATTCTTCTGATTGTTCTTTTGTCGTTCTCATTTGCTTGTTAGGGATACCTTTGATTCTTGACATATTCTAAGATATCATGGAACCATGGCTGTCCATCTGCCTCTTTTTCAATGCTAAAACAATGCGCAAGGGCCTCATATATGCTCATCTGGAGAGGCAGTATTTTCGTTTCTCGGTTTGCTTTGAACATTGAAGCCAAAGTGGCTAAGGCATCAGCCAATTGGTTTTCTTCTCGTGGGAAGTAATTAAAAGTTACTTCTTCGAATTCTTTAATCAGCTCTGCCACAAGATCGCGATATTTGACCAGCTTCGAATCTCTCACTTCCCAATCTCCACGGATTTGGTAAATCACCAACGCCGAGTCCTCGGATACCTCTAAGATTTTGATGTTTCATTCGATAGCTGCACGAAGTCCCATGATGCAAGCCTCATATTCCGCTACGTTATTGGTACAGAAAAAATTTAATCTGGCCATGAACGGATAATGGTTCCCTTCTGGTGACACTAAGACTGCTCCAATCCCATGCCCTAATGCGTTCGATGCACCATCGAAGCTCATCTTCCACGATTTCTCTTTTGACGACTCACAATCTTTGTCTGTAATGCACATTAAATCTTCATCTGGGAAATTGAATCTTATTGGCTCGTATTCTTCCGTTGTTCGAGTTGCTAAGAAGTCAGCTATCGCTCTCCCCTTTATCGACTTTTGACTCACATATACGATGTCGTACTCCGATAGTAAAATCTGCCATCGCGCCATTCTTTCTGAGAGTGCAGGTGATTCCATCATGTACCTTATTGGGTCCAGTTTTGAAATCAACCACGTCGTATGATACAGCATATATTGTCTGAGCCTTCGAACTACCCAGACCAAAGCACAACAGAATTTTTCAATTGAGGGGTACTTCGCTTCATACTCTGTGAATTTCTTGCTGAGGTAGTAAATTGCCTTTTCTCTTTTCCCTGACTTATCATGTTGCCCCAGTACGCAGCCCATTGAGTTTTCGAACACAGTTAGATACAAGACTAACGGTCTCTCGGGAGTTGGCGGTACTAGCATCGGGGGGTTAGACAAGTACTGTATCTTGTCAAAAGCCACTTGGCACTCCTCGTTCCATTCTCCCAGATTATGTTTCCGAAGTAGTCGAAAAATTGGGTCACACTGGTTGGTAAGTTGAGCAATGAATCGAGCGATGTAGTTCAACCTCCCTAAAAATCCTCTGACTTCTTTTTGTGTGCGGGGGTGGTAGTTCTTGTATGGCTTTTATCTTATCCGGATCAACCTCAATACCTCTTTCACTGACGACGAAGCCTAGTAGTTTTCCCGAGGTAGCCCCAAACGTTCACTTGACTGGATTAAGCTTCAGATGGAACTTTCTTAGTCTTTCGAACAATTCCCTGAGGTTCTCCACATGTTCTCTTTCCCTCCGAGATTTGGCAATCATATCATCGACATAAACTTCTATTTCTTTGTGCATCATGTCATGGAACAGCATCACCATAGCCCTCTGATAGGTTGCCACGGCATTCTTTAATCCGAATGGCATCACCGTATAGAAGAATGTTCCCCACATCGTTATAAAGGTGGTTTTCTCCATATCTTCGGGAGCCATCTTTATTTGATTATAACCCGAAAATCCATCCATGAAAGAAAACAATGAATGTTTTGCTGTGTTATCCACCAACGTATCGATGTGTGGAAAAGGAAAGTTATCTTTAAGACTTGCTCGATTCAGATCACGATAATCTACGCACATTCGCACCTTACCGTCTTTCTTCGGTACTGGGACTATATTAGCCACCCATTCTGGATATTTAGAGACTTGTAGGAAGCCGGCATCAAATTGTTTCTTGACTTCTTATTTTATCTTTAAAAGTATTTCAGGCCTCATTTGCCTTAACTTCTGTTGAATAGGTTTGCATTCTGGTTTCAGTGGGAGTCTATGGACCACTACATCCTCGTTTAAACCTAGCATGTCCTGATACAACCATGCGAATATGTCTTTGTACTCATGAAGCAAGGCGATCAAATCATGTTTGGTGTTCTCTGAAATGGAGGTCCCAATCTTCACTTCTTGCCTCTTTTCTTCATTTCCCAAGTTCACTGCCTCAACAAATTCTTCATGGGGTAGAATCTGTTTATCTTCCTATTCTATCATCCTTAGTAAGTTAGGGGATGAGACATAATCTTCAGCATTTTCCTCAGCTTTGAATTCTCCTAAACAAATAGCTTTCTCGAAATCGATTTTAGGACTTGTAACGGGATTGTTCACGTTTTGATATCTGGGCACCTGAAAGGTGAATGGAAAAGAAAACTATAGAGGAGCATCAAGGTGTTGGAACCTACAAACGTAATATTATGGCATGATATGAGATATATGTAAGGATAGGCTATGAGAAGAGGGAATAAATATGAAGCCAATGAGAATGAAAAGGCCATGACAAAATGCATCTTCATTAATGTTCATTTAAAAGCTAAATAGCCAACATAAACTCTTATAACAGATTCCCCTATAACTTAGGGCATTCAAAAAAAGCCAGCATTGAGCATTACTTTGGAGAGGACTTAGAAACTACAAGAAGATCCACAGTAGTCCAATTGTTGAAAACGAATCCAGGGGGACCAGGGCGTATCATTGAAATATCTTCAACTGTATCATCCACTTTGTCAATGACGTTTATACTGAAGTTCTGAAGACCCCTTTCAATCAATAACTGCGTGTTTCATGAATTATCTCGCCCTGGGTACATTATTCCTGCAGACGTAAATGTTTTTGACAATGGAGGATACACTACGGGCTCTCATTCCAACTCCCGACCTGAGGCTCTTGCAATCCTTCTTTCTTGGTCTTTCTGCAACTGTTTTCTTCTTTGTCGTGCATCTGGCTTGAATCCTAAACCGTATCGAGCCTTGTGATGTACCGGCTTTAGTGCTCTGGCTATCCCCAAACCTTTCTTCGCTCGGGCTCTTTTTCCCACAGTCAGCTTGATTCCCATCTTGATACTCCTTGACAGTTTGGGTGTGGGAATCTTATTTCCTTCAATAACAAATGTAGCATTGATAAATTCGAAGGAACAGAAGGAACATTCTACTGCATCTTTATTTACTTCAATGTAGGGTGCGTTAGTAGAGATAGACGCAACAATGTCTTCTTCACCATCAACCGTGATCAAGCGGTTATCCATGACAAACTTGACTTTTTGATGGAGAGATGAAGGAACTGCCCCGGCGGAATGGATCCAAGGCCTCCCTAAGAGGCAGTTATACGAAGGTGCTATGTCCATGACCTGGAACTCAATATCATACGTACACAGACCCACTTCTAGAGGAATCTCGATCTTCTCCATGACCTATCATCGTGTCCCATCAAACGCCCTTACTGTAGAGTGACATGGCCTCAGATAAGACATATCAATTGGCATGCTGGACAGTGTAGCCAAAGGCATGACATTGAGTGCGGATCCGTTGTCAATGAGTACATTCGGTACTATGTAACCCTTGCAATTAGTCGTAATATGCAATGCTTTCACGGAGCCCCTACCATTTGGCGGTATTTCATCATCACTAAAAGAGATGAAATTATCCGCGTTCAAGTTGTTCACCCACCTATCAAGCTTTTCTGCAGATACATTGCTTTCCACGTAAGCTTGATTTAACACTTTTAGCAAGGCGTCCCGATGGGACTCTGAGTTCAACAGTAGAGACAACACTGAGATTCTTGTCGGCTGCTTATTCAACTGTTCCATGATGTTATATTCACTGTGCTTGATGAACTTCAAGAATTCATGTGCTTCATCCTCATTCACGGGTCTTTTAATTTCCTACTCAGATGGAGTACCAATTTTGACCTCAGCATCATGCATTGGTGCCTTTCCTTTCTGATTTGCGTCAGCGGCTTTCTTCTTTGGTTCAACCATTTCAGGAGCATAACATCTCTCGCTGCGGGTAAAATGCCCCACTCTACTAATATCTCCAATCATAGCCTTTGGCTTTTCACTATCGGGTACAACAATGTTAACATCATATTTCCATGGTATTACCTTATCGTCCTTGTAAGGGAAAGGAGAAGGCACTTTAATCACCACCGTTGGTTTGACTTCCTTCTTCTAGGCCTCATAATAAATCACCAGAGGTCGATCGGCACTATAAGGGATGGCTGGTGGTTGATTATCAGAGGCGCATATTTCCCCTTCCTCGGTCTCGTCCATTTTGTCAAAGATCTTGACCTCCTTGTTGTTCATCATGTCTTGGAGTAATTTTCTGAATTCTTCACAAGACTGGATGTCATGCCCTTTAATGCCATGAAAATCACAAAAACTCTGACTTTTTATACTTCCTCCTTTGAAAATTCCGTTGGGATGGCGAAACGACCCATTTTCCACCATTACCTCCCAAACTTTTCGCAAAGGTGTTTCTATTTCAGAAACGCAACTTTTAGCCTGCCGCATGTCTTCCTTTATCACTGCGCTCACGTTCCCTTCAGTATGGTTAGGGAGTGGATTTCCATCCATATTACCAGTACCGTCAAATTTTAAAATCCCTGCATCAATAAGACCCTGAACCCTCCTTTTAAAGGCTATACAATTTTATGTAGAATGCCCCTGGTTTCCAGCATGATATATGCAACTAGCACTAGGATCCTACCATTTTGGGCATGGAGGTTTCAATGGTGCTATATAATGTGGGGATATTAATTGTTTTTCCAATAATTTAGGGCACAGTTCTCCGTATGACACGGGAATAGGGGTAAATTGAGGTTTTTTAGGGTTGGGTCTTGTCGGCCTTTGTTCATTTTTGGGTTGGCTCGGAGCAGGCATGGTATTTGGTGAGAATATGGTGAATGGTCTTTGGCTATTAGTGGCATAGACGGGGTAATGGGGAGGTGTTTGACAGTAAGGGCTTTGAGAAGGAAAATAGAAGTTTGGAGATGGGCGAAATCGAGGTCGTGGTTGGGTTGGATACGGGTTAGAAGCGCAGTGGCTCCCAGTCCCCATCATATGGGTTTCAGGCTCTTTTTTCTTTATAGGTACTGGCTTTTTCGAATTCTCGGGACCTTCCATCCTTCCGCTCTTGATGCCATTTTCAATGAGTTCCCCAGACATTATGATATCGGCGAAGTCTTTTGTGGCATTTCCCACTAGCTTGTCATAAAATGGCGCTTTCAAAGTGTTGATAAAGAGGACCGTTATCTCAGTTTTAGTCAGTGGGGGTTCTACTTGGGCCGAGATATCCCTCCACCTTTGAGCGTATTGTCTAAAAGTCTCTATTGGCTTCTTTTCCATCATCTGCAGCGTTAGTCGACCAGGCGCCATATTGGAGACATGCTTGTACTGTTCACAAAATGCTGATGCCAAGTCCTTCCATGATTGGATCCTCTCTCTGCTGAGTTGATTATACCATCGGAGGGCTAATCTGATCAAGCTATCTTGAAAATAGTGTATTAACAATTTGTCTTCATTCACATAACCAGCCATCTTCCGGTAAAACATGATAAGATGCGCCTTTGGACATCTCGTTCCATCATATTTTTCAAAATCTGGCACTTTAAATTTCGGGGGCAGGACCAGATCAGGAACCAAACTGAGCTCTTTGGAGCTCAGTGCAGAGAAGACTCCAGTACCTTCTATCGCCTTGAGTCTTTATTCCAGACTCTTATACTTGTTCTGAGCATCATGATCCTTCATTCTCAGCTTGGCTATTTCTATCGGATCATCCAAATCTGGGCTGATTTGATCAGCAGGATTAGCTCCGGGGTTCAATACGAATATTCCTTACCCTAGATGAGCAGGTGGTACAGGTGGTTGTTCTGGGCCCGTAGATTCCTTTTGAGGCCAACCTTTGTGCATTGCATGGGCGTGAGGTGGAGTGAATCCTGGGGGATGGAACGGACTCTGATTAACTCTTGAATAGGGTTCTGTAATATCAGGACTCTGCGCGGGTCCTTTTCATTTGACCAAAGCTGTCATCATCTCCATCATTTTGGCCATTTGATCCTTTTGCTCGAGCGATTCCTCTCGGGATCTTACTATCAGATCCCTTGCTTCTTGCTGCGACTTGGTCAACTGCTCTTGCAACTCTCTTTGGATTCTTTCCACTCTTTCGATTCTTTCATTGAGTTCAGCATCCATAGCTCTAGCTCTTTGACGTGTCCTATAAGGATGACGTGATTCCAGATTCGTAGTGTCACAACTGTAAATTATACGATTTTAGCCTCAGTGAATGATTAGGGTGATATGAAGCTACTGTATGCAATGCAATGTAAATGCATGGTATGAATGCAAAAAGGTGTCAACTCTGATTCAATTCCCCATAGAAAACTTTCTTATAAAACAAAGCTCTTTACATAAAATAGATTACAGATATGGTTTGGCCTTAGCGCCTAGATCCTTAATCTTTCGGAGTAACGAAGCTAACTCTTGTCCTCGGCTTGTCCGTGACTCGTGCAGCGCTTAATACCTCTGCCTCTGCTGCCAAAATTTGCAAGTGCTCGGCCACCTCTCAAATCTGATTTATGACCACTCTCATGAAATAGTCCCTATTTTCGATTTACTTCTGGGCCTTATGTAACTCCTCCTTCTGTTGCTCCTTACTCTCTTTCAAGTACCCGATATAATTCTGACAATCCTGCAGTGCCACTTCTAGCTCTTCAATCTTCTTTTCCATTTCTTCAATTCTACTCAAACTTGCTTTTAATTCTATTACCGAGTTACGGTTTCGATAATAATTAAGGGACCTTTCCAACTCTACCACTCTAGACTTCAATTTATTTCCTCCGTTTTGGCCTCCTGACACTTGCTTTTCTAGGATCTCCTTTTGAGTCTTCATTTCTTGAAATTTCCTTTCCCATTGCTCGGCCTTAGCTCTTTCTTCTTGTAACTCTTGTCGCCGTTGAGCTGAAGTCTTTCCTAGCCCCGTAGTTCTCATTGAGAGACGCATCTTTTTGTAATCCCTCTTTAGGCTATCCAGCTCTTCTTCAGCTTTGCTCTTCCCTTTTCTTATCTTTCCTACTTCTGATTTCTGTATCTCTACGTCCAATTTCAAAAGCATCTTCTCCTCCTCCAACTGCTCAATTTTCTTCCCAAGCTCTGAATTCTGCTTTACAAAATCTTGCCTTATAATTTCTAATTCCGTTGGTATCATTTGTAAACATTCCTCCATAGATTGAGCATTATCTGAACTTGGTCTCGGGATATTATTGTTGATTCTTTTGTTTAGCCAGACTTTATACTCAGAAGTCGCCATTTCACCCACAGTCAACGTCTTCATCCGATGGGTTTGCTTCCAAGCATTCACAATTTCCTTAATCTTCTTCTTATAACTTTCTCCTGTATAAGAGAATTCGCTTCGATCCAACCCATGTGTTGTTGGCACGAACTGTCTAGATTGGTACTGTCTTGCTGCTAGCAAAAGGGCATATCCGATGGTCCCCAAATTCCGGGTAGGGGGACCCAATTAAAGTCTCCACATCTGTAAAGGATCTCTCCAGGCACCATCCATGGAGCTCTCCACTCAATGTCTTCCTCCTGAAGATTCTGGAGAATTGTCCTCCATCTTTCTTCTGTTATATCTTCTCGTCTTGACACGGCCACTTCCTTCTTTATCGGTGAATAATCCTTACAAAAGGGTCGACAGGAGACTTTATCCATCTTCCAAAAATGCCCATAAAACCATACTATCAATAGCTGTGCGCATCCGATAAACCTTCCTTCTTCCGCTCTTCTGCACGCATTTAATGATCTGAAAGTCTCTGCAAGAATTGCTGGGACTGGTGTAACTTGTTTATCCAACCGGTCGAATAGATCCACCACTGCTTCATCTACGTGTCTTAGGGCTTTTGGGAAGATGACTAATCCGTAGAGGCTTAAGGCGAAGATATCAACTTTCCTTCTCACATCAGGGTGCGTCAAAATCAGATCCCTTAAACTTACCCAAGGAATACATCTCCCTTCACCTTTCTATTGAATCTTAGTTGAGATCTACTGTTCACTCATTCCCGTATTTTTCATCAGTTTCTTCGCAAAAGGAGGGACATAGGCAGGCCTAATATAAACCTTGTCAGCTTGTATCCCAGGACTACGAAGTAAAGTGGTATATTCTTCTACTGTTGGCACCAAATCCACTTTCCCAAAAGTGAAGCAACTGTTTGCGGAATTCCAAAACTGGACCACAGCCCGAAATAGGTGTTTATCTATCTTAACATCCAATAAGTGAGAGATATCACCATAGCAATGGTAGAATATCTGTTTAGCTTCATCTTCCCAATGGGTCCAGATATCTCGCAACTCTTGAAGCTCATTTTGTGTCACCCATTATAGGCTCATACGGATAGAGTTCGGTTCAGGGGGATACATTTCCCTATGGCCATGTGGAGGTGAAAACCTCACGAAGCACATAGGTACGGATGTATCTCGGAAGCAATTCACTAGCCCATGCGGAGGTGAAAACCTCACGAAGGCTTAGTTCCTTACTCCACTTAAAGCTGTGACCACAACGGTCATGTAATGCAAATGCAAGTATTATAAGACTCGACATTATTGCAGTTATAGCACAAACAAATGCTTTAGAAGAAACATGATTTTTTTCAAAACAATTTTCCAAATTTTCAATCAAAAGGACAAAAATCAATCAATTTATGGCCTGACTCTCAATTCCCCAATGGAGTCGCCAAGCTGTCGAAACCACTTTTGGAAACGGGAATCGACTTTTAAAAATAGGGAGTCGCCACTGATCTTTTCTGGTGTGATTGGGTCACCTTTATTTTAATAAAACATTTTGATTTACTAAAACAACATTTCTAGTCTACGAAACTCGAGAAAACGAGTTCGGGAGTCGGTTACGTGCAAGGAAGGGTTAGCACCCTTGCAACGCCCAAAGTTGGTACCAAATTGATTGATGTTGTCCTAATGTTGAAAACTTGAAAATATTTAGGGTAAAAGAATTTAAAAATAGGCTAATTAAATTGGGATTGAATCTCAAGATTAACTCGTTTCAAAGGGGTAAAAGGATCATACCCAACACGTTAGGATATAACACATTTACACTCTGAAACCGAGATCATCTTTGATTTCCAAAGCATGTAAATGAAAACGGGTACTTGAATGTTTATTCGAACGTAAAATCGACACCCAGCACGTTAGGATGTAATTCTCCGTACTCCTAAACACACAAATATTGCCTCGTTTTATTTTTTGGAAAAATTTATGTACGTGGGATTTCAAAACGAACTTAGTGTGTACAACATATTTGATATAAGGTGTACATGTATTGGAATTTTGAAGCATGTTGTGGTACAAGGTGTGCAAACATTTAACAATATACGTGAAGATAAAAATTTAAAGTTAATAATTTATGCATGGAAATAACACATTAAAAATAGACAAAATAGATGTGCAAATAATAAAATAGGAATAAAAAGGAAATAAGTTAAATAGATAAATAGATTTAAATAAGGTATACATATACATACAAACAGAAAAAAAATGTATATATATATATATATATATATATAAAGTATGAAAACAAAGATCTATAGTGTAGAAATAGTCCTAATATAAATTATAAATATATATATATATATATATATATAAGAATATATGTATATATATAAAAAGATCAATGAAAATAACATAAAATATATATATATATAAGTCCATAGAATATATATAATGTTTATTTTAAAAAGATAATAAAAGACAATAATCAAATAATCAAATAAAGTAATTAAGGGACCATGTTAAAGTCAAAACAAAATCAAAGGGCGAAAAGTACAGATTAAAAGAAATAAAAAAAGACTCAATCACAATACGCGTAAATGAGCGAGGATTAAAAATGAAATATTTCCACCTGCACGAGTGCTGCGTTTAAAGGGGGCTAAAATGGAAACGGAACGAAGATTAAAAGCTAAATTAAAATCAAATAAGACAAGATTAAGAAGAAAAAAAACATGGAAGGACTAATACAGTAAATAATCCTTTTAAACCAAACACGCGGATCCTCTGGGTCGCAAGCGGGTCGACGCGCGGATCTACCCCTCCTTAAACGGTGCTGTTTTGTGTTTTATTTCAATCCAAAATTTTTTTGCTTGGAGACCATTTTTGATGTTCCAGAGAAAAAAAAAAACTCGAAGTGCCCCCCCATTCTCTCAAAACGAAAGGGAAGCAGCCCTCTCTCCGTCCCGACGATCGGGCTCCCTCCTGTGAACTCTTCGCACCACCGTGCCATCTGGCAGCCAACAACACACGGGGACAGGCCGTAATGCCTCGCTCACAGCCCTCTTCGAAGGCTAGGCCTTAGGCGGCTGGAAACGGAGAGCAAGGCCCTCCGACACTGCGGCCACGACGGTTTTGGTAAGGTCTCTCCACTCCTCCTTTTTTATTTTGTTTATGAAAGTTTAAAATAACAAAAATAACAACAATAATACCAAAAAAAAAGTAAACAGTCAACTAAAACAAAATTGGGATCAACCTTTTGATATCTTTTGATTTTTGATTTCTCAGTGTTCGTATTTTGATTTCTGATAAATGTGTGGGTCTTTTTCTCCGACCAGCCAACCCTTTTTACATCGATTCTGAAGGGCTTTATAGCCAAATACACAATTCTTTCTTATTATTCAACTATTTTGTTTCATATTTCCCTGCTTCTTTGTTTCTGTTGCTGCCTGTTTTCCTTGCAGGGCATGGGCGATGGTGGTAACGGTGAGGCCGAGGCGTCTAAGGAAGCTGCAAGCGTCAGGGGCGTGGGCACGGGGAACGACGCGCATGGGCACGGGGAACGACGCGCGTAGGGAGTTGGAGCGACGCGCGTGTGGGGGACGCGCGGCGGCGCTGGAAAGGGACCCTAGGGTTTCCAAAGGTTTTGGGCCTATTTCGTTTGGGCTAGTTGGGTTGTCGGGCTTATGAGCTGGAGTTGGTTTGGATTTAAATTTGTCTGGCTTGGCTTTCATTATTTGTTTTGATTTGGGCCTGGTATTTGGTTTTGTAATTGGGCCATGGACTTGTTCTGTAAATGGACTAGACTTTTTATTTATTGGTTTTTTTGATTGGTTCTTTAGTCTGTATTGGGCCCCAGATTTGTTTGATAAAGGACTTTTTTTTTTGGGACTTTTTATTGGATTTTTTGGTTTTTTTTAATGTTTATTAATTTTGAATTCGTAATTGGTTTTTGGACTGATTTATTATTATTTGTTTTGACTTTTTCAGTTTTGAGTTGGTTTAATGGGTTTATTTTTTATGGGCCTCGGTTGTTTCTAACGGGCCCGGGCCAAAATTGGTTATTACAACAAGAATAGATTCGGCTTCACCTTGAAAACAAAGAATAAAGAGAATGTCCATAAGAAAATAAAAGAAAGTACCTTACCTTAAGCAGAAAAACCAAATGACACACAAGAAGATTCGGCACAGGAGAAATAATAGATGCACCTTCCAAGTTCGACTATGGAGGTAAAAAGAAACGAAATCCCAATGCCAACCGGAAAAATAAGAAAAGACTGATCGACTGAACAAGAAGAAGGAAAGTTGAACTTCGGCTATTGGCAAAGAATGATGGAAAGAAGATTTTGATGGAACAAATGGAAGTATGCGGCTTAAGGAGACAGTACTAGAAGGAAAGTGAGGAAGAGGGAATGTTTCGGCTAACACAAAAAAGAAGCCAAAGAAATGAGATGGGAGTTTCGGTTGTAGGGAAAAGATGTAGATAAATAGTGATGAGAGAAAGAGAGTAGAGAGCTACAGTTTTTCTTTGGTAACAAAAGAAAATGAAACCAAATGATCAAAGTGCAAAAGAAAAGGGAAGACCCTTTGGACAGTTTTGGCTTAACTCCTCTCTCAAATGACACTTGCAAAAATAGCACTACACTACCTCCCCCCTATGACCGAATAAGTTATCCAAGTTTCCCAAGAAACAAAAGAACTTTTGGCACACACATCCCACAAGTCAAAACCGATTATGCTCCCACCAAAAGATTCCCTTGTTGACCGAAATTCCCCTCTCAAAAGACCCCCACATTCGGCCACCACTCCACCAACATGAATCCCACAATTCTCTCCTTGTGTCAACAAACATAAGAAAAATACTCTTAAGGCTTGCCTCAAACAACTCTCCCCCATAAAGTGCCCAAAACAAAATTTTTACCCCGGGCCTTCCTAGGACCCCCAACACACCACAATAACAAGCAGAACAAGCCAAACACACAGAAAACATGAAAATGCAGAACCCCAAATTCCAGGATGTTACACTGTGTCAATTAATTACAATTTCAATACGATTAATAATTAATTCATTATTTCCTTACAATTATAATGCAAGTATAGCATAATCATGATTTTACTTAATCAAACAATCTACCAAGACCTATAACAACACAAACATGATTTTAATAACTTAAGTAGACGAAATGCAATCAACCTAACACGAATTAAATTTAAGCCATGCTAATTAAATTAAAAATAACAACATAACAAATATTCATGACATGTTCATAACAACAAGAAGGAAAGTTAAAGGATAGCAAATACGAATCATATCCGGTGTTTCTCTAAAGTTGACTAGTTTGCTCCTCTCCTACTTCGCTCATCTTATTGAACTGAGGCTTCTATAAGCACTTCAATGCTGCTACCCAAGGTCGAAGAAAGGCTATTTCCCAAGAGGGGAATCAGCAAAGGAAAATAGAAGGGAAAAATGGGAAACAAATGAGAGAAAGTGAATGAAAGAGAGAGAGATGTGTGAGATTAGAGGTGTGTTGAATGAAGTAGCAAATGGGGTATTTATAGGTGGGAGTGGCTGCTAAAAATATAAAATAATTAGCAGCCACATAGTCCTCCTTGGCCGGCCATACAACAAGCAAGTTTGAATATTTCAAACTTGCAATTTTAAGCTAGGGGCAAATCTTCAAAGGCACAAAAAGTGGAGGGGTTTGAATAGAGTTTAGGGAAACTTCAAGGGCTGTTTTGCAAGCATAAAAATCAGAAAAATTAAACTGATTGGGTCAGATTGTTGGATGGTTTTGGGCTGCCATTTCTCTTGTTGGATCAAACTTCTTTAATTAGCACAATTAGGCCACTTTCTCCTTTAAGCTTTATATTAATTTTTAACCAAATTAAATTTGGATAAAAACTAAATATAAAATGAATAAAACAATAATCATTTGGACCATCCTTGGCTAGAAAAATATTCAGCCTTGCTCTTGGTTCACTTGATGAAAAAATTCCCCGACGGTCCAAGCCTTTCGAGGTGTTTGCGAAGCCAATTTTCAAATTTTGTGCAAAACTATTGAAAATAAACAAAATTTGTGAAATTTTATTATAAATATAATTAAAATTAAATATGTTAATAATTTAAGTGAAAATTAATTATTTTATAATTAAAGTGTGAATTTCGAGCAAATTTACTATGGAACTGCATGAATTCGGGCTCAAAAGGTGCTAAAAAAGTCTATATATTTTTGTGTTTCCACACACCTAAACTTAATTCATTGCTCATCTCGGGTAATGCACAAATTGAAAAGAGAAAGTTCTTGAGATCATTATTGAAAAATGTCTTTAGAATACATTTCCCCCACAATTATGATTTTAGTGTAATTATGCTTAAGAACAAGAATTTTGAAATTATGCAACTCAAGTATACATATTGTTCGAATTATTCTCAATTGTTATCATGCTAGCAAGAATAGACTAAATGTTTTCTTAATAAAGACATGCTAATTCCTACCACTTAATTTTTATTCCCTTATTTAAGACTAAACTGCAATCACCAAGTTTAACTTATGTCTTCATATGTTGAACTTAACAATTTCTCTTCACTAATGTAGGCATAATGGAAATCTAAATCAAAAGGTCTTTTAAATATGTTGTAATGTGACTGGGCTAGTGGTAGGTAAAAGATAGATAATTTTAAGCTAAAAACCCTAGCCCCAGCTTGTATCGGATCTTCCGAATAAGTACCTTCAGTACACCAACTCATTTGGCTTTCACATGCTCTTTTGTACATCTATTTCTTTTGAGTACATATGCTCTTTCTTCTTTTTCTTCTTCTTCTTCTTCTTCTTTGAACACAAGAATTTTACTATATGTACTATAATTTTTTGAGCATTTGATATTTCTTTTCAACTCCCCCAAACTTATTTTCAAAGAATATTCTGAATAGTACTGAGTCTAGTGTTTGAGATAATTTAATGATAATTATGAGAGTAAATATTACACAGGTTCATATAAAATTAGGCCAAATAATCTTAAAGTTGGGTTTCAAGGGATAAATATTCATTGAGGATGGCTTGAAAGGCTCAATCGGTCCAAACAAAAGTTTGGCTAAGTCATTTTCAAAATTCCATACTTCCTAGGATTTCGCCTTAAGAAATTACTAAGTCAATCCTAGAGACTTAAACTTTCATGTGTGTCTAGCTTTCCTAAAGAATTACAAATTTTATGGTATGATTTGCAAACTTTTTAAAGAGTAACATTAAGTCATAGTCCAGCTAACATAGCAATTATTGAGATAATAGAACTTTATTTATACTAGAAGTTAGCATAACTAACAAAAATCTGAAATTTTTGAACAAAAATATAACTTAATCATAATTATAAGAATAATGTATCTTGAAAAACAATTTCAGTTTTTGGTCCCCCTACTTAAGATGAACAATGTCCCCATTGTTTAAAAAAATAAAGAGAATGAAAACATAGAAGTGAATAAATACTGTACACCAGGTAAGACCTTAGGAAAAGGAGGTCAGTCAAGTTTGACTACTTAAATACCAAGCTTTTTGAAAGCAAATTCAATCCCAGACAAGTACATATCTTGTAACACCCTGAATTTGGGCCTAAAAGTATTGGGCCTTGAGTATGGGTCTGTAAGGAGCCTGCAAATAGGTATTTAATTGTGCAAGGAAATGACACAATTAAATGTCTGCTCAAGTGGTTAAGGGACCTGAGAGGAGTTGGAAAAGTCCTAGGTTCAAACCTGGGCTTTAGCAAAAAAAATTGTTTTAAGTGAATAAAACCCTGGATGCTTGGATGTAGGCCTTTTAAATTATTGTGATAAAAAAAATGACACAAGGAAGCATGTGGTCCAGTGGTTGTGGCGTCATTAAGGTTGTAAGGGAGCCTGGGTTCAAGTCTTGGCTCTTGCAAAATTTTTAAATTTTGCTCTTAAAAAAAAAATCTGGACACTGGCACATAGGCTTTATAAATATTTGCACATGTTTTAAGTCACAGAAGAGCTTGTGGTCTAGTGGCAAGGTGGCATGTGGAGTAACCTTGAGGTTTGAGGTTCGAGTGTTGACACAGCATAATGGGGTATTTATTTTGCAGTTGGGACGGCTGGATTTTGTGTTGCATTCGAATTCTGATGGATGAGGTTGTTATGGAGAAGATTGTGGAATGATCATTGGAGTGATATGTGGAGAGATTTTATGAGGAGATTAGGGAGAAAAACTAGGAATTTGAAAGGTGTGGGAGGGTTGTGCCGAATTGGTGATTGGAAGCCTAGGAAATTCAGCTAAGGTGTAGTTTCCTCTCATTTCTTAATAGTTTTGGTCATTTTTGTTCCGATTTTGCTCTATCCTCGGTGGTTTTTCCCCTTCTGCATATTTTCTCTCTTTTGTTTGTTGGGTAGCCTAATTTTACCTTGACCACTCAGGTATTTTTCTCCTTCAGCATTCTTTTGGGTTTTGCTTCCCTTTCTAACCATTTCTCTACCGTTAGCCAAATTTCTTTTTATCCCTATTCCTTCGATTTTCTTCAAGCGTCCCTTCTCGCATTGTTAACCGAACACTTTCTAATCTTTCTTCTCATTTCCTTCCTGTCGCTCCAACAGTTACTGGTTGCTTCCCTTTTTCTCTTTTGGGTCGCTTCATCTATCTATCTAGTATCCTAACCGAATACTCTCCAACCTATTCTCCACCCCCATTTGTTAACTATTTGCACTTATCGGGTTGTCTGGTTTTGGTTGACGGCTCCCTTATGCTACCAGTGGCGTATTCAATTTC
This sequence comes from Gossypium australe, assembly GCA_005393395.2. Lineage (NCBI taxonomy): Eukaryota > Viridiplantae > Streptophyta > Magnoliopsida > Malvales > Malvaceae > Gossypium > Gossypium australe. Next base: position 60,491,898 of record CM016614.1, on the reverse strand, counting down.
TGAGGGTTGAAGAAGTGCGGGAGGTATTCAAGTCATCAAACCCCTTTCCTCCCATTATTCAATTAAGTTAAAACGTTACCTTACTCTTGGGTAAGCCGAATATTCCACTGATTCTGTAAGTTAATGTTTGTGGTTTTTAACGATATCTATAATCCATCCTATTTGACAAGATCTATTGTTATGCAGTTAATTGGCAAGGAGCATCCGTTAATTTTAGTCAGCAATTTTAGAATAATAAGCCAGGTCACTATCAACCAAGGTTGGTAGTGTTTGACGGTTTGGGGATTTGATGTTGTGAATCTTATCGATTGGAAGGCTAAATTTGTGCCTTATTGAAATGTAGGTTTTGGGCTCGTGAGTGACTCACTTGATTTCATAAATAGGTGTGTAACTTTATGCTCTATTGATGATCGGCTGAAAAGCCAAAAGTGTGTATTCCACACTGATTGGTCTGCAGATCAGCAAAAGCCGAAAAGCTAAAGGATTGGGCTTTTAGGCCACATGAGTGTGCGAACGCCCATGTGATCAACCAAGCTCACAAAACGTGGGCGTACGACGAGGAAGGCTGCCATGAACGATCTCATGGGCTTGGTCCGGAATGGGCTTGCGTGGGTAAACATCACTGCTAAGTGGGACGTAAATAAACTTGTCATGTCGCGCACATGACTTAGGTTCTGGGCCTCGTTGGGCCGAAATGGGCTGAATGGGCCTAGTGGGCCTGTGGGCCTATAAGGATAAAATGTATGTGATGTGGTATGTATTGTTTGAATTGTGCTGTTTGTATAGCAGAGCTATTTCTGGGCTAATTGGGCCACACGGAAGTGTGTGGGCCCACTTGGGCCTAGTAATGGGCCTTGGGCCTAAATACACTGTTTTGGCCATATAGGTTATTTGAGTCGTTAGAGACAACTGTAGGCCTTTGGAAAGGTCATAAACTGTACCGAGACCCCTAGGGAGCAAAATGACTGAAATACCCTCAATTTGTGAAATTATCAAAATATCCCCGATTTGCGAAATTATCGAAATACCTCCGGTTTATAAAATTACTGAAATACCCTGGTTTGCAAAATTACTGAAATATCCTCGATTTGCAAAATTATCAAAATACCCCTGACTTGCAAAATTATCGAAATACCCTCGATTTGCAAAATTACCGAAATACCCCTAATTTGTGAAATTGCTGAAAAATCCTCAATTTGTGAAATTACCAAAATACCCCTGTAGGGTAGAATTACCGAAATACCCTTATAGGGTAAAATGACTATTTTGCCCTTGCGGGTAACTGACTGATTACTATGGTTGATTTAACTGTGAATGTATGACTGTGTTTTAACTTATTTGACTGTGGTCGTGTGACTGATATGCTATTAATATGTGTGTAAATGATTGTTACCGAGCATGGCCATTTTGCATACACGTGTAATGATTGAGCATGACATACACGACATATTGCATGGGGTTGGGACATTGAAACGGAGGAAGTTCTGATAGGGTCGCACGGGTCGCATGAGACGACTGTGGACCGACGGACGACTTAAAGCCGCGTAATCTGATTATGGCTCTGTGCCAACCTAAATATGGCTTTGTGCCATCTTGATTATGGCTTTATGCCAATCGTATTTACCCTTGGCTATGTGCCTAACATATATATCGATGAGTCTGTGTCGATCATATTTGCCCAAGGCTGTGTGCCGATTATATTACCGTCGCTGATGGCTATGTGCCAAACATAACACAGTTACTGATGGCTTAGAGCCGTATATATATATTAGCAGCTTTGCTGCGATTTTTGTTAGGGCCGCAATCGGTGCTAACGTTGGTGTACTGGCTGGGTGGGTCGGTTTTATCCCCACGTAAGTGTAGGGTTGGTACGGGTGGTGTGTTGGCTGAATCGGGGTGGGATGCATCCTCATACTATTGCATATTTGTTTATGAGATCTGTCACTGTACTGGGCTTGGGCCACTTGTTCTGTTATTGGTTTGGGCTAGGCCCAATTGTTTCTGTTATGGGTTGTGACCCAAATGATATTGTAGTGGGCTTTGGCCCACACATGCTTTGATATGTACTGTACTGTTACTATTAAAGGGCTTTGGCCCAGACTGTTTAGGTTTCTGTTTCTGTATACTGACTGTTACTCTAGTAAGGGGATTACACACTGAGTTTTCGTAAACTCACCCCGTTTTTAACTGTGTAGGTAATCCTCAGCCTTAGACGGATCGGTGCTGTGAGAGACTCGGAGAAGGCCACGCACTGCTTATGTTTTCCAATTTGATTACTTACATTCAAGTATTTTGATTTGGGTTGTAATAAGGCCTCTTTAAGTTTCTGGATTTTAACTTTGGGTCTTTCTTTACTTTGAATTATATCCGTTTAGAAGTAAATCACGGTTTTCCAAAATGTTAATTGTTTTTAAAACAACACTACGTTTTCACAACATTTTTGAAATGGTTTCGCGACTTAATATTTTTTCATAAATCAATTATTGATCGTGTGTCTATCGAGTTTTAAAATTTATAAAGAGAATGATCAAACCTGGAAACTAACTCTGACAACGATTGAACGCAAGTGTACCTATCGAACAGTAGTATAGCTTAGGCAAGACTGGATTATCGAACCCAAAGGAACTAAAAGTACTAATACTAACCCTCTTTTTATTATTTAGCCTAAAGTAAGTGAAGTTGCTTTAATATAATCAGAACTAATTACTAAGCCAAAGACACAAAGACAAAAAGGATGAATTGGGAAAATAACTTTAGGAAAAACTCAGTTGATTAAGACGATACCCTCAGTAAGAATCCACCTAGACTTCACTTGTTATTCAATCCAGAACCATACGATTTATTTACTTAGTTTGATCAGTAAGACTCCCTAATGTATATTAAACCCTCTCTCGAGGCGAATAACGTCTCACCTTAGGTTAATTAACGGAAATCTCTTTCTCGAATAATAACCCCCTAGAATAGTACTAAATCGATCTATGGATTCCCATATTAGGTTTCACTCTAATCCGGCAAAATCTTGTCACCCTATCTCTAGGCATGCGATCAACTCCGCTTAATTATGCTAGATCTACTCTTAAGTAGGGTCTATTCCTCCTCCACTTAAGCACATCAAAGTTGGATTAAGCTTGCATAGTTAAGAATAAACTAAGTATTTATCATATAATTCAGAAAATAATAACAAGATTCATCTAGGTTTCATCCCCTTCAGGTATCTGAAAGATTTAGTTCATACCAAATAAAGAAAACATCTCAAGAGAAAAGATAAAACAAAACATAAGAAATCCCTAAAACTCCCTGAAGGAATTGAAGGAGAAATCCGCCGCCTTGAGTAGAATTCTGACTTCTTGGGATGGATCAACTGGCTATCTTTGAGTGATTCCAACAAATCTAACCTTCTCGGCTTGGCTCCTTGGCCTAGCTAACCGCCCCCTTCAAGGATGAACTTAGGGGATATATATAGGCTCTTGGAATGTGTTTCTTTGCCCCCAAGTATCCAAATCTGAATGAAATTGTTCATTTCCACGACAGAGACACAGCCATGTCACACGCCCGTGTGACAAGTCTTCAAGCCGTGTTCGGACTTCTTTAATGAGGCACGGCCGTGTGAGTCGGGGGTCAGGCCGTGTTCTAGATGATCACAAGGCACGGCCGTGTGAGCTTAAGTCCATGCCATGTCGATTTCCACCTTGGCCCAATTTACTCTGTTTTGGGCCCGTTTTATGTTCTTTTCATCCTCGGGTGCTTTCCTGGGTATAAGACATGAAAAGAAAGGATTAAGAGCACCTTTTTATATAAATCGAGGCTTAAATTATCCAAAAGCATACTAAATGTGGGATTAAAATATGTTACTATTATGGTTTATCAAATACCCCTACACTTAAGCTTTTGCTTGTCCTCAAGCAAAATTCTCAATTTACAATTAAAATGAACTTTCCATGATTCATAATTCCTATTAACAATGTCTCATCATAATTCATAGATAATTTATACATGGATGATCTAACTCGAAGAGTCCTAAAGATTCAAACAATCAAAGTCATACATCTGTAGCACAAAAACGTAGGTGTCTCCCCTTATCTAAATAATTACCTTTGATTCAAAATCGACAAGGATTGACATCCTCACTAAAGACTCACTCAAATCACTCGAGGTGTTTAAGGTTCAAAATTAAGCTCTCAAAAGTCAAACATGAAATGTTAATCCCATAGGCTTGCCTAAAAATCAAATCTCCACCATTGTAAAATGAGATGATATACAAATCAAAAGGTCTTTAACAGGGTTGTAACGGGGCTAGGGTTAAAGGTGTGGATAAAAGGCTGAATTAGAAGGTTAAAATCGAGACTGACCTGACAAATTGCCTAACTAACAAAAATTGAACTAATCCTAAATATTTACATCAACTAATAATACGAGCTTTTCATCAAGATGTGGAATTTTAACATGTAAGCTCATTTAATTATGGAACTAATAATGATATACTTTTTTTTAAGAACAAACTAAGTAATAAATGATAAATTGAACTAATAGTATAATCAGGTAACTAATCAAATCAGATCTCAATATAAGGGTAGTCAAAAGGAATGGTGATAACAAATACAAAGGAGTTTTGGGTTAATATTAGCTGGTAAGTCAATAAAAAGGGTCGTTAGGATCAACGGGGTTCACTAGGGGTTAGTTGTGAAGGTAGGCTATTTAGTGGAGTGAGTGGGTTAAAACCTAATTGCCTTTATCATCTCAGTATATCAAGTCATAGGTGTGGTCTCAACATGTATAATTGAGGCAAGTTCTAGAATAACAGTTCATAGTTGACACACTCATAATCAATAAAGTGAGCATGAAAAAAAAATATATGCTCTAATAGGATCAACATCTCACAAAAATTATGGGTGTTTTGACATCAACCTTGTAAATTTCAAACTTCAAGATAATATTCAGATTCAGCTCAACAACCTAGCAAAGATTTTAATTCTGAAAAATAGACTTATCTTGCTTGATTCTCTAATATTCTTCTAATTTAATCATCTATGCACAATTAACTATGACTTAATTCAAAACATGTTAATAAAAATCATAAATCATTAGAAATTTCATCCTAATTAGTAATATGAAAAATTTTCTTAAAGACAAGACTAAATTTAGGGATTTGAGAATAATGCAGAAAGTTAGGCCCTTTCTTTAAATAAATATTCACCCCCCACACTTAAGATGTACATTCCCTCAATGTACAAAGATAGATATAAAATTTAAGGGATAAATCAAAAGAGAAGGGGAAAGAATACTCCCTGAATTTTGGATGTTGTCCCTGGAGGATGGTAGAGGTCTTGGGGTGTATGTTTGGAGGGGTCGGTCTGGATGACGATCCTGTGCTAGATGAAGAAATTGGGGAGCTCGTGAAGGATTAGCCAGGGTTTATTAAGACATAATTAAAATAAAATAAATATGTAATTAAAGAAAAGCAAGCTAAAGTGAAGGAGACTAAGAAGGAAAATAATAATAAAAGAAAAAAAGAATGGACCGAAGAGTCCTTATTGTAGGATGGTTCGCGAGGTGGGTGTGACCTCTGGGGCTGCAGAGGTGTTGGCGGTGGCGGAAGTGGCGTGATTCCCAAGCAGCATGGCGAACCTAACACTAAGAAACTAAAATAAATTAAACTAAATAGAGTAGAAGAGAAGTAAAGATAAGGAAATTGAAGCAAAGGAGAAAAGAAAAATAGAAACTAAATGGTCTCAAAGACCCTTGGCTTGGTGTTTGGATGAAGCGGCCGACATGAACTTATGTGTAGGGTCTCCTTTGTGGAGACTATGCTTGCCTTCTTATGCTTCTTCGGCATGATTCTAGTGTAGCTCATGAGTCTGGACACCTTTTCTAAGGAAAGAAGAAAAATTTTGAAAGAAAAAGAAGGAAGAAAGAAGATGGGGAGAAGGGGAAGGGCTGTGGGGTTTAAATAGGAGCTCAAATCTGGCATGTTCCCACGCCCGTGGTCTGAGGGCGTGTCGAGTCACACGGCCGCCTCGCACAGCTGTGTGTCCATGCGTGTTGTTTCACCATGCCTGTGTTTCAACCAGTCACGCCCGTGTTTGAGAAGTCAGTATGTTGACACGGTTGGGAGGCACGGGCGTGTTCTACCCATGCTTGGTAAGTCAGTAGCTTCACACGGTCATGGGGTAGTGGTTGGATCCGTGACGTTGAAATTAGTTGGGATTTGATTCGCACAGCCTCTGCTATATCAGTACGGGGTTTCTTGTGGCTCACATGGCCACGGCCATGGCCGTGTGCAAGACCGTGTGGTCTAGAATTCTGCACTTTTTTTTAGTTTAAAACTAGATATTCAGGAAAGGAAAGATGAAAGAAAAGAAACTGAAAAAAGTTTGAAGATAAATAGTGTTAGTGCTCGGGTTACCTCCCGAGAAGCGCTCGTTTATAGTCTTAAGCTAGACTTTTCTCGTAATTTAAAAAACATCAAGGAGGTTAAAAGGTTTGAATATCTTCTCTCATGCTTACAGTTCTATTTTATTGACAAAGTTCAAGTCGAGAAGTGTTTACCTGAAAGGTATCGAATGTTGGATTGCTTACCTCGACTGTTCCGTGCTGGAAGATATTGTGTACCTTAAGATGAATTTATCCATTGACTTTCAGGTCTTGCCTATCAGTACCTGGTCTCCTATTTTGATGTGATTCGATGTTCCTATGAGCTCTTCTAGGGGCTCCTTAGGTTTTACTTTGGTCGATTCCTGTTCCTCTTTGATTTGTGTTTCCTGCTCTTTTAGTTTGTCGACCCTTAGGCTTTGTTCCTTATGTAATTCTGTTTTGTCAGCTTGGGGTCTATGATTTGGCTCAGGGTTGTATCCTTGTGGTGTTTCCTGCGATAAGGGTTGAACAAATTGATTATCAAATGAATTTGTCTTTCTTACCTTCATTGATTGTTGTCCTGGCCGAGTCAATAGCTTGAAGACTGATTGATTCGTTACCTACACAAAGTATGAGTTCTCCTGTGGCAAAATCAATTTTAGTTTTAGCAGTTGCTAGGAAAGGTCTTCCTAAAATTAAGGGGATTGAATTATCTAAGACAACGAAATCAACTGGGAAAACGAATTTATCGATTTTGACAAGAACCTCTTCGATAATGCCCCAAGGAATTCTAACAGTTTTATCAGCTAATTGAGCACTCATCCTAGTTTGTTTGGGCTTCCCTAGACCTAGTCGTTTAAACAATGTGTAAGGCATGACATTTATACTTGCCCCTAAATCAGCTAACACATTATCAACATTTAAACTACCAATTAAACATGGAATAGTAAAACTCCCTGGATCTTTTTGCTTTCGCGGTAGTCTATTCTGTAACATTGCTGAGCATACTGCGTTTAATTCCACATGTGGCTCTTCGTCTAATTTGCGTTTGTTCGTCAGGAGCTGTTTTAAAAATTTTCTCGAGTCTAGCATCTGAAAAAGAGCTTCAAGAAGAGGTAAGTTAATATGTAATTTCTTTAAAAGTTTAAGAAACTTACCGAACTGTTCCTCTGTACCATCTCTTTTTATGGCTTCGAGGTAAGGTATATGAGGTTGGTATTCCTTGATTATCGGTTTTGGCTTTTCTTGTGTTACCTCTATTTTACATTCGTCCACCTTATTTGGTTTGTCTACCACTTTACCATCATGAGCTGTGATGGCTTGAATTTGCTCCTTTGGATTAATCTCCATGTTGTCCGACTGCCTTAGTGACTTCCCCTACTGACTTAGTAAGTTCCCCGATTCGGTTCTTGGTCTCGTCAACCGATGTTTGTTGATTTTTGAGTGTTTTCTTTGTATTTTGGAGACGGTTTTCTGTGATTGCCATGAACTTCTCAGCATCTCTTCGAGGTTTGGCTTTTTCTCTTGCGGATATGGTTGATTTTGGAAACTTTGAGGAGGTTGTTGCCTTTGATTTCCTTGATTTCCTTGACCTCCCCATGAAAAATTTGGGTGGTTCCTCCAACCTAGATTGTAAGTATTACCATAAGGATTATTATTGGATCTAAAATTATTAACTATATAGTTCATCTGCTCGCTCTCTGCGCCTGGTTGGTAGGGTGGGTACTCAGGATTCGCCACAGTTCCACTCGTGTCATACTACATTACTGGGTGTGCCTACAAAGAACACAAACTATCAAGCTTTTTATTCGTCATCTCTACCTGCGTTGATAGCATGGTTACTGCATCGATGTTGTAAACTCCGGCTGATTTTGTCGGTTTAGTCCTTGTAACTTGCCACTGATAATTATCCAGTGACATTTCTTCAATGAACTCGTAAGCTGCTTCAGGAGTTCTGTTGTTTAGGGTTCCACCGGCGGCTGAATCGATTAGTTGTCTCGTTGAGGGGTTTACACCATTATAGAATGTTTGGTCTTGTAGCCACAAGGGTAGACCATGGTGTGGACACCTTCTCAAGAGATCCTTGTATCTCTCCCATGCATCGTATAATGTCTCTAAATCCATATGCACAAAAGAAGAGATATCATTCTGTAATTTGGCCGTTTTGGCCGGTAGGAAATATTTCAATAAAAACTTTTCAGTCATTTGCTCCCATGTGGTGATTGACCCTCGTGGTAACGAGTTCAACCACTGTTTGGCTTTATTCCTTAATGAAAAGGGAAATAACCGAAGACGTATGGCATCATCAGAAACGCCATTTATTTTGAAGGTATCACAGAACTCTAAGAAATTATCTATATGAGTGTTTGGGTCTTCGTCCTGCAAACCATCAAATTGAACAATTTGTTGAATCATTTGTATTGTGTTAGGCTTTAATTCAAAATTATTAGCAGCTATAGCAGGCCTAACAATACTTGATTCTGCTTCAGTTAAATGCGGTTTAGCATAATCAAACATTGTACGTGGAGCATTATTTTCTCCTACATCATGTGGTTGTGGATTATTCTCATCCATCCCTTCAGTAGGATTGGATCTGTCTTCATGATTTTCTTCTGTGTAATTTAGGGCTCGCCTGATTTTTCTGCGATTTCTTCAAGCGGTGGCTTCAATATCACTGTCGTATACTAGAGGTCCTCTCGGGTTCCTTCTAGTCATAAACTAAAGGTACCTGCGAAAAAAAATAAAGTATAGTAAAACCTAGATTATTTTAAAAAATAAAAGTAAATTGCAAAAATTAAAAATAATAGCTAAAGTAATAAAAATAGAGTTTTCTTAATATTTTAGTTCCCCGGCAACGGCGCCAAAAACTTGATCGTGTGTCTGTTGAGTTTTAAAATTTATAAAGAGAATGATCAAACCTGGAAACTAACTCTAACAACGATTGAAGGCAAGTGTACCTATCGAGCAGTAGTATAGCTTCGGTAAGACCAGATTATCGAACCCAAAGGAACTAAAAGTACTAATACTAACCCTCTTTTTATTATTTAGCCTAAAATAAGTGAAGTTGCTTTAATATAATCTGAACTAATTACTAAGCCAAAGACACAAAGACAAAAAGGATGAATTGGGAAAATAACTTTAGGAAAAACTCAGTTGATTAAGACGGCACCCTCAGAAAGAATCCACCTAGACTTCACTTGTTATTCAATCCTGAACCATACGATTTATTTACTTAGTTTGATCCGTAAGACTCCCTAACGTATATTAAACCCTCTCTCGAGGCAAATAACGTCTAACCCTAGGTTATTTAACGGAAATCTCTTTCTCGAATAATAACCCCCTAGAATAGCAGTAAATCGATCTATGGATTCCCATATTAGGTTTCACCCTAATCCGGCAAAATCTCATCACCCTATATCTAGGCATGCGATCAACTCCGCTTAATTATGCTAGATCTACTCTTAAGTAGGGTCTATTCCTCCTCCACCTAAGCACATCAGATTTGGATTAAGCTTGCATAATTAAGAACAAACTAAGTATTTATCATATAATTCAGAAAATAATAACAAGATTCATCTAGGTTTCATCCCCTTCAGGTATCTAAAGGATTTAGTTCACAACAAATAAAGAAAACATCTCAAGAGAAAAGACAAAACAAAACATAAGAAATCCCTAAAACTCCCTGAAGGAATTGAAGGAGAAATCCGCCGCCTTGAGTAGAATTTTGGCTTCTTGGGATGGAACAACTGGCTATTTTCGAGTGATCCCCACAAATCTGACCTTCTCGGCTTGGCTCCTTGGCCTAGCTAACCGCCCCCTTCAAGAATGAACTTAGGGGATATATATAGGCTCTTGGAATGTGTTTCTTTGCCCCCAAGTATCCAAATCTGAATGAAATTATTCATTGCCACGACAGGGACACAGCCATGTCACACGCCCGTGTGACAAGTCTTCAATCTGTGTTCGGACTTCTTTAATGAGGCATGACCGTGTGAGTCAGGGGTCAGGCCGTGTTTTAGATGATCACAAGGCACGACCGTGTGAGCTTAAGTCTAGGCCGTGGCGATTTCCACCTTGGCCCAATTTACTCTGTTTTGGGCCTGTTATATGTTCTTTTCATCCTCGGGTGCTTTCCTGGGTATAAGACATGAAAAGAAAGGATTAAGAGCACCTTTTTATATAAATCGAGGCTTAAATTATCCGAAAGCATACTAAATGTGGGATTAAAATATGTTACTATTATGGTTTATCAATTACTTTCAAAAACTAGCTTCCGCAACTGAAAAGATGTTTTGGGAATAAAACTAATAATTTTTCAATGTACCACATTTTAAAAATAAACTAACGTAACTGGGATTTTATTTAAGCCTTTAAACAAGAAGGGTTTTCAATGAAAACATGGTTTTTTGAAAAACACTTCAATGTGACACTTCTTATTTTGTAATTTTTTCAATTTTATTGATGATTTACACCTCTTATTTTATTATGCGAAAAATAAATTCCTAAAATATCTTAAAACTAGAAACTTAAAACATCCTAAAAAGTAAAAACAAGATGCCCTCTTTTTATCTATTTGCAGTCCCCTTTGAATACAATCGCCTTGTTCCTTCCTTGACATCAGAGTCCATGGCTTGAGTATAAAGTCTAGAAATTCAAGCACAAAATAAAATAGGTTATGAAATATATATTTTTTTAAATGCATCTCTAATTGAGTCATCCCCCTTTTTTTAGTATCTCCAGTAGGTTTGTTGCTGCAACTGTATGTGTTGTGACATAGCCATCATATCAGACTGTTCACTTCTTGAAATGGTACTAGATGAAGGGACTCTCAGTGTTTGACTTAGAAAATATGTTAAGGGTGGTTTCAGTTTTAGGCAAGTGGTTGAGTAGCCGATGGTGAGGTTTAGAGTTGAAGGGGGTGGTGTTTTTAAGGATAGTTTTGGTGCAGTAGTTGGTGACTTCGAATGAACGTGTTCAGGGTGGTGATTTATAGAGTTAAGGACTGGGACATTAAGGGGTTAAGTGAGATGCTGATAAATCGTAAAAGTAACATATTTTAATCCCACATTTAGCTTACCTTTTGATGATTTATTCCTTGATTTGTATACAAAGGTGCTTGTAATCCTTTCTTTTCATGTCTTAGACCCAGGAAAGCACCCGAGGATGAAAAGAACACAAAATAGGCCTAAAACAGAGTAAATGGTCCCTAGCATGAAATTGACACGGCCTGGCCCATAGCCCGCACGGTCGAGGCTCGACGAACACCTAAAGCACGGCCTCAACTCTGCCTCACACGGCAGTGCCTCACTTTAGAAATCTGAACACGGTCTGGTCTCGATTCTGTCACTGGAAAGAGAAATTTTAGTCAGAAAAGGATACTTAGGGAGAAAGAATCGCATTCCGAGAGCCTACATATATCCCTCAAGTACCACCTTTGAAAGGCATCGAAAGCTAGGCCAAGGAGCCAAGCCGAGAAGGTCAGAGTTAGGAAATAACACGAGGATAGCCAGTTGATCCATCCCAAGAAGCCGGAGTTATACTCAAGACGGCGGAATTCTCCTTCAATTCCTTCAGGGGGTTTTAGGAATTTCTTATGTTTTGTTTTATCTTTTTTCTTGCGATCTTTTCTTTATTCATAATGAACTAAACCCTTCAGGTACCTGAAGGGGATGAAACCTAGACGAATCTTGTTATTTGATTTTTAAGTTATATGAGAATTACTTAGTTTGTTCTTAATTATATTGCTTAATCCAAATCTAATGTGCTTAGGTGGAGGAGGAATAGACCCTGCCTAAGAGAAGATCTAACATAATTAAACGGAGTTGATCAAACGCCTAGAGATAGGGTTACGAGATTTTGCCAGATAGGGTGAAACCTAATATGGGAGTCCATTGATCGATTTACTGCTATCCTAGGGGGTTATTATAAGCGAACGAGAGTTTCACTAATTAACCTAGGGTTAGACGTTATTCACCTCGAGAGAGGGTTTAATATAGGTTAGGGAGTCTTACAGATCAAGCTAAGTAAAGATATCATATAATTAAAGGTTAGATAACAAGTGAAGTCTAGGTGGATTCTTCCTGAGGGTATCGTTGTGACCAATTGAGTTTTTCTTCAAGTTATTTTCCAATTCATCCATTTTGTCTTTGTGTCCTTAGTTTAGTTCTCGTCAAATTTAGTTTAAAAGCAATTTCACTTCGTTTTAAGACTAAATAATAAAAAGAAAGTTAGTATTAGTACTTTTAGTTCCTTTGGGTTCGATAATCCGGTCTTGCCTAAGCTATACTACTGTTCGATAGGTACACTTACCTTTAATCGTTGTCAGAGTTAGTCTCCAGGTTTGATCATTCTTTTATAAATTTTTAAAGCTCTGATTTCAGCGATCAAGTTTTTGGCGCCGTTGCCGGGGAACTAAAATATTAAGAAAACTCTATTTTTATTACTTTAGCCATAACTTTTTATTTTTATTTCTATTTTTATTTTTATTTTGCTGAAAATTTCTTTCTTTCTTTTTCCAAACAGGTATTTCCAATTTATGACTAGAAAGAACCCGAGAGGACCTTTGGTATACGACAGCGATATTGAAGTGACCGCTCGTAGGAATCGTCGGGAAACCATGAGAGCCCTAAATTACATAGAAAGGAAGGAAGAAGGCAGATCCAATCCTACTGAAGGGATGGATGAAAACAACCCACCACCACGTGATGTGGGGGGAAATAATGCTCCACGCACAATGTTTGATTATGCGAAACCGCATTTGACAGGAGCGGAATCAAGTATTGTTAGGCCTGCTATATCTGCTAACAATTTTGAATTAAAGCCTAACACAATACAAATGATTCAACAGTTTTTTTCAATTTGATGGTTTGCATGACGAAGATCCAAACACGCATATAGCTTACCTTTTAGAGTTCTGTGATACTTTCAAAATAAATGGCGTTTCTGATGATGCCATACGTCTTCGGTTATTTCCTTTTTCATTAAGAAATAAAGCTAAATAGTGGTTAAACTCGTTACAATGAGGGTCAATCACTACATGGGATCAAATGACCAAAAAGTTTTTAATGAAATATTTTCCACTGGCCAAAATAGCCAAATTACGGAATGATATCTCTTCTTTTGTGCAGATGGATTTAGAGACATTGTACGATGAATGGGAGAGATTTAAGGATCTCTTGAGGAGGTGCCCACACCATGGCCTACCCTTGTGGCTACAAGTCCAAACTTTCTATAACGGTGTAAACCCCTCAACAAGGCAACTGATTGATTCAGCTACCGGTGGAACCTTGAACAACAAAACTCCAGAAGCAGCCTACGAGTTCATTGAGGAGATGTCACTAAATAATTACCAGTGGCAGGCTTCAAGGACAAAACAGACGAAATCAGCAGGAGTGTTCGACATCGATGCCATAACCATGCTATCAACACAGATCGAGATGATGAACAAAAAGCTTGATAGCTTATGTTCTTCACAGGCACATCCAGTCATGCAGTGCGACACAGGTGGAAACGTGGCGAATCCTGAGTACCCACCTTACCAACCAGAAGTAGAGGACGAACAAATGAACTATATAGGTAATAATTTCCGATCCAATAATAATTCTTATAATAATACTTACAATTCAGGTTGGAGGAACCACCCAAATTTTTCATGGGGAGGTCAGGGCAATCAAGGAAATCAAAGGCAACAACCTCCTTAGAACTTCCAAAATTTTCCCTATCCGCAAGAGAGGAAACAAACCCACGAGGAGGAATCGGAAAATTCAGAGAAACACCTACAAGATATCAAGAGAACCCTTAAAGACCAACAAGTGTCAATTGAAAAATTTACAGAGTCGTTTGGGGAACTCACAAGACGGTTGGAATGCTTACTAAGATGATCTGTGAGATACGAGCTGAATTTTTTCCTAAAGGGACAAAACAGGTAAAAGTAGTCACACTAAGAAGTGGAAAGGAATTAGGAGAACCAAAGAAACAAACCCCAAACAAGAACAACAAGGCAAGTGATGAGAGGATTGAAGAAGTAACTCCATTACGCAATGAGAACAAACCACCAATTCCATATCCAACAAAGTTAAAAAAAGGAACGAATTGATGCCCAATACGGTAAGTTTCTTGAACTTTTCAAACAAATACATATTAACTTACCTTTTGTTGAAGCAATCTCACAGATGCCAAAGTACGCAAAATTTTTAAAGGAACTCTTGACGAATAAGAGGAAGCTTGAAGAAGTGTCAACAGTGGAACTTAATGAGGGGTGTTCAGCCATCCTCCAAAATAAGTTGCCAACCAAATTAAAAGACCCAGGAAGTTTTACTATCCCTTGTTTAATTAGTAGCTTGAATATTAAGAAAGCATTAGCTGATTTAGGTGCCAGTATTAATTTAATGCCTTACAAAATGTTTAAACAACTAGATCGTGGGGAACCAAAACCCACTAGGATGAGTATTCAGTTAGCAGATAGATCCATTAAATATCCTAGAGGAGTTATCGAAGATGTCTTGGTAAAAATTGATAAATTTATTTTTCTTGTTAATTTCGTTGTGTTAGACATGGATGAAGACATTAATGTTCCTTTAATATTAGGCCGTCCTTTTTTAGCCACTGCTAGAGCTGTTATTGATGTAGGTGATGGTAAACTCGCACTGGGGATAGGTGATGAAGAAATCATTTTTCAAATGTATGATGCCATGCGTTATTCTAAAGAACAAGATGATTCCTGTTATTTTGTTGATACTACTGATCATATCATTCAACATTCATTACAAGAAATCGTACATGATGACACGATGGAACTATGCCTGACTCAAGAAGAGGGGGAAGAAGATGAGGACGATGAGTTGAATCTGAATACATCATCATCCAAACAAATGAAAGAAGAAAGCATAGAAAGTGATGACGAATTAAAACAGAAACCCTCCATCGAAAAGCCCCCTAAATTGGAATTAAAACAGTTACCAAAACACTTAGAATACGCATTTCTCGGGGACAATTTTACGCTACCAGCAATCATCTCTGCAGAACTAGAACCCAAGGAAAAAGAGAAGCTGATAAAGGTACTAAGAGAGCACAAAAAAGCCATAGCTTGGAAAATTTCTGACATCAAGGGAATAAGCCCCACATTCTGCACCCACAAAATTTTAATGGAAGAAGAATATAAGCCATGTGTGCAACCTCAGAGACGGTTAAACCCCAACATGAAAGAAGTTGTCAAAGCTGAGGTAATTAAACTTCTAGATGCAGGAATAATTTATCCTATTTCTGACAGCACTTGGGTAAGTCCTGTGCAGGTAGTTCCAAAGAAAGGAGGAGTGACAGTAGTGCCCAATGAAAAGAATGAGTTAATTCCCACAAGAATAGTTACAGGGTGGAGAGTCTGTATAGACTATAGGAAGTTGAACGATGCCACCAGAAAAGATCACTTCCCTCTACCTTTCATAGATCAAATGTTGGAAAGATTATCCGCTGCTTCTTGGATGGACTATACGGCTACTTCCAAATCCCCATAGCTCCTGAAGATCAAGAAAAGACGACATTCACATGCCCATACGATAAGTTTGCTTATCGTAGAATGCCTTTTGGATTATGTAATGCTCCTGCTACTTTTCAGTGTTGCATGTTGGCAATCTTTGACGAACTCATGGAAAACATCATGGAGGTATTTATGGATGATTTTTCGGTATTCGGTAATACTTTTCATCTTTGCCTTAAAAATTTAAAACGAGTTCTAATGAGATGTGAGGAAAAAAACCTTGTCTTGAATTGGGAAAAATGTCACTTTATGGTTAGAGAAGGAATTGTATTAGGACATAAGATTTCCAGTAAAGGCATTGAGGTAGATAAAGCAAAGGTTGAAACCATAGAAAAACTACATCCCCCTACTTCTGTTAAGGCTATTAGAAGCTTTTTAGGACATGCAGGGTTCTATAGAAGATTTATTAAAGATTTTTCTAAAATAGCTAAGCCTTTGACAAAATTACTAGAAAAAGATGTTCCTTTTGATTTCAACCAGGAATGTTTAGATGCATTTAATATCCTTAAGGATAGATTAATAAATGCGCCGATCATAATTGCACCTGATTGGAATTTACCTTTTGAACTAATGTGTGATGCAAGTGACTTTGCAGTAGGTGCAATTTTGGGACAACGAAGAGACAAGCATTTTCAGCCAATTTACTACGCTAGCAGAACATTAACACCAGCACAAGAAAATTACACCACTACAAAAAAAGGATTGCTAGCTGTAGTTTTTGCTTTTGATAAATTTAGACAATACCTAATATTGTCTAAAGTTCTCATTTACACTGATCATTCAGCTATTCGTTATCTTCTAAACAAACCTGATGCAAAACCCAGACTCATACGATGGATTTTACTTTTGCAGGAATTCGACTTGGATATACAAGATAAGAAGGGACCGAAAATCTTGCAGCAGATCACCTTTCTAAACTTAAAAATCTACACACCAAAGAGCTCGACGAAAGTGAAATAAATGACTCGTTTCCCGAAGAACAACTCCTTTCTATAACACATTCTAAGGTACCATGGTCTGCAAATATTGCGAATTATTTAGCAGCTAACGTCTTGCCAAAAAAATTATCACATCACCAAAAGAAGCGATTCTTTGCTGATGTGAAAAATTATTTTTAGGAAGATCCCTTTCTTTTCCGCATATGTGCAGATCAGATAATTTGAAGATGTGTTACAAAGATAGAAGCAAACAAAATCTTGGAGCATTACCATCCAGGACCATCAGGAGGACACTACAGTGGTATTAAGACAGCACACAAAATACTCGAATCAGGTTTTTACTGACCCACTCTATTTAAAGATGCCAACAGGTATGTTACCTCGTGTGATAGATGCCAACGAACAGGTAATATTTCTAAACGAGATGAAATGCCTCAAACATATATGTTATCATGTGAAATATTTGATGTATGGGGTATCGATTTCATGGGACCATTCCCTAGTTCGTTTGGAAACAAGTACATCCTAGTGGCAGTCGATTACATGTCAAAATGGGTAGAAGCGGAAGCTTTACCTACCAATGACGCTAGGGTAGTAGTCAAGTTCCTCAAGAAACTGTTCTCCCGATTTGGCACACCTAGAGCAATTATTAGTGATAGGGGTACTCACTTCTGCAATAGTCAATTTGAAAAAGAACTAAAAAAATATGGAGTATACCACAAGACAGCAACCCCATATCATCCTCAAACCAGTGGGCAAGCTGAGGTAGCAAACCAAGAACTTAAGCGCATTCTAGAAAAAACTGTTGAATCAAATAGAAAAGACAGGGCATTAAAAGTAGATGATGCTTTATGGGCCTATAGAACAACATTTAAAACACCTTTAGGGACATCCCCCTACAAACTTGTATACGGGAAAAGTTGTCATTTACCATTCAAATTGGAACACAAAGCTTTTTGGGCAATAAAATTCCTGAATTCTGACCTCAAAATTGCAGGAAAGAGAAGACTGATGCAGATGAACGAGCTAGACGAATGTAGAACAGAAGCTTATGAGAACTCAAAACTGTACAAGGAAGCAACAAAGCTACGTCACGATGCTCATCTCAAGAGATCAAAACAATTCAAAGTAGGAGACCTGGTCCTACTATACAATTCAAGGCTTAAACTATTCTTGGGAAAGATGAAATCAAGATGGTCAGGCCCATTCTTGATCAAAACAATTTACCCATACGGCATCATCGAGGTAACTCATCCCACTAAAGGCACATTCAAGGTAAATGGTCACCGACTTAAAATTTATAACGATGCAGACCCTGGAGATATGAGAGAGGAGCTTCTGCTCCATGAGCATTCTTTTAGAATTGAAAACAGGGAAAGTCTAGCTTAAGACTATAAACAAGCGCTTCTCGGGAGGCAACCCGAGCACTAACACATTAACATTGTCTTTATTTTCTTATCTTTCTAACACTACCCTAAAATAGTCTAACAGAAAATGCAGGAATTTAAAACACGGTCTTAAACACGGGCGTGTCAATGACCGTGTACAAAACAGGGGACGACCCACGGTCGTGCCACAAACCGTGCCCAACCAGGGAAAAAATTTCTATTGTCAACACGGGCTGCGATACCAGAACACGCCCGTGTGATCTAACCGTGTGAAGCTACTGACTTGCACAACACGAGCCACCCACGGTCGTGCTCGACTCCCGTGCTGAGATACTGACTTGCCACACACGGGATATACACGGCCGTGCGAACTTACCGTGGCAACATACTGACTTGTCCAGCACAGGCGTGCCCAATGAACACACGGCCGTGCCAATAACCCTGAACGCGCCCAATCCTGAAAAACGCGAAAAGCACGGGTGATTTCAAAATGATACGGGCATGTCAACGGATCGTGCCCCCTCCCCTATAAATAAAATCTAACCGTCATCTTCCCCAAAATCAAACCCTAAAATCAGTTTTAAACCCCCTTCTCCCAAAATTCGGTCGCACAAACACTCCCCTTCCCTTAAAATCGCCTCCCCTCTCCTTTTTCTTCCAAAAACCAACCAAAACCTTCCATACGGCCACACCACAATCGTGCTACCAAGCCCCACGCCCACGCCATCATCGTGTTCGTGCCACAGAAACCCACGCCACCGCCATGCTACACCCGTGCTGATCGTCTCCCCCATCCCTGGTTCCCTTTTCTTGACTTTATTCTTATTGAAAATTATGGCATTTGTATTTATTTTCATATTTTGTTAGATTTAGTTTTGAAAAGCATGATTTCTTTTTGTTTAAGTCCCCATAATACTTTGATTGCAGCTTTATTTTTTTTCATTTTGTTTAAAATTAGCCCTGATTTTTAGTTTGTGATTGTTCTCACAACATTCATGAATAATTTGATTTTGGTTACTGATTGATTCCATTCGTAGACATAAAATTTAACATTTTTCTTGGTAAAAAAGAATCATTGATATCGAATACATATTGATTATAGTTTGATATGAAATACATTGGTCATAATTTTGATTAAGGAACTTGTTCTTTTTATTATCTGATCATTTTTTCAGGTACCATGTCGTCATCACGAATCAAATGATCCGCCCCAAGCAAGAAAAGAAAGAGGCCCGGATCATCGTCTGTAAGTGCCTCCATCGAACTTCGACACCCATTTCTCTGATTCCCTCAAGCAACTCAGGATGAAAGGTACAAAGCAATCCTGGGTAGACCCATAGGCACCGGTAGACGCATCGACTGGAACGCAGTGCGGCAGGTTGGGCTCGCAACTTACATTCAAGCACTCCTCTCAACTGAACCATGGGAGAACTTCTTCAAAATCGACGAACCCACATATATGGAACTTACATTAGAATTCTACACCACCTTCACTTTGCAAGCGGTGACGACTCAGTTCGACGACCCAGGTGCTATTCAATTCCGTCTAGAGGGCTCAGTGCGTCGATTAAGTGCACCACAATTCGGCACGGCTCTCAGACTTTACATGCCGGAATTCATAGAAGAATACCCACTTGCCAGATTAAACCGTGAGCTCCACTGCACTCCGCTCGAATGTTGGCACAGCCTACGCCCCACTACAAGCCAATATGACCCCAGCCGCTCTAAGGCGACGGCACTTTCCCCGGCCCTAAGGTATATTCACGCCATTCTCGCGCATACCATCACAGGTCGCAGAGAAGGCACCGGCGTCGTAAACAAGCACGACGTCTACTTCCTATCATGCATGTCTGAAGGATATGTTTTTGACTTGGCATATTTTATCACATGCGCAATTCAACATCAGACAGAGCCGCACAAGAAAGGGATTTTGTCAATGGGGCCATACACTATGTGGCTGGCTCGACACTTCAACCTCCTAAACACCGACGATCAGATCACCTCCCTCACACAAGTAGGCAACATGGTACCTCAAGGCATCCAGACGATGCTACACATGAGGATGATCAAACAACGTCGAGGTACCAACCCCCCTCAGTACAAACTGCAGACACCCATGAACGAGGGAGAGGACGAGGACATTCCTGACGATGTCCCACCACCATCAGAGGAGGCATCAAATCTGAGCCAGCACTCATATCAAGCAGCAACATCATTAGCAGACATCTCTGCTCGACTTGATCGGTTCGAGATGCATTTCACTGAAAACGCACGGCGCTTCGATGGATTAGAGGCGATGCTCCACCAAATATGCCAGCACCTCCACATTTCATCATCAGCACCACCACCGGCTCCAACCAATGATAAGGACCTCTGAGTCCTTTTAATTTGATTTCTTTAATTTTATTTTCTTCATTTTCAAGACTTTATTTTACGTTGTTTAATTTGAACTTTTATTGCAAATTTTATCATTGACTATCCAATTATTCAAGCATCCCTAACAACATATCGATGTCATCAAAAAAAAGATCATTAACAAATGACTTTGCAGAATAAATCATATATTCCACATACACAAAAGCACAAATAGGCGAAATACAAAAGGTCACCTGATGCCACACACTCTCCACATCCTCAATGATCTCCTTAGTAAATCCAGGAAGTACACTTTCCCCTCCTATCTCTTTGATTGATCACTAATTGTCATTATTTACCTTCGTACATTGAGGACAATGTGCATCTTAAGTGTGGGGGGTAAATGGATCTAACTTATTGTCAAATCCCTTATTTAGTCTTGTTTTTATGCAAAGTTTTCATATTACTAATTAGGATGAAATTTCTGATGATTTGTGATTATTATTGACATGTTTTAGAATAAGTCATAGTTAATTATGCATTGATGATTAAATTTAAAGGAATACTAGAGAATTAAGCATGATAAGTCTCTTTTTCAGGAATTAAAATTTCGCTAGGTTGTTAACCTAAATTTGGATACTACCTTGAAATTTGAAATTCACAAGGATAATGTCAAAACACCCATAATTTTTGTGAGTATTTGAACCTTATAAAGCATATATTCTTTTTCATGCTCATTTTTTGATTATGAGTGTGTCAACTTTGAACTGTTATTCTAGAACTTGCCTCATTTATGCATGTTGAGACCACATTTTTTGATTTGATATTACAGAGATGATAAAGGCACCTAGGTTTTAAGTCCACTTACACCACTAAATAGCCTACCTTTACAATTAACCCCTAGTGAACCCCGTTGAGCCTAACAAAACCCTTTTTATTGACTTACCTACTAATATTAACCCAAAGCCCTTTGTAATTGTTACTACCCTTTCTTTTGACTATCCCTTAATCGAGATTTGATTTGATCAGTTATCGAAGTTTATTATTCTGATATTTAAATTTTGTATTACTTAGTTTGTTCTTAAAAAAAAAATCAAAGTATTAAATATTAGTAGTGAGCTTATCAAATCAAAGTCTATTTTCAAAAGAAAAGCTCGTAGTAGTAGGATTATTACTTTTCAATGGATAATTTTCAATTTTTTTTTAGGTAGGTACTCATCAATTCGATCTCGATTCTAACCTTCTAATTTAAGCCTTTAACCACACATTTAACCCTAGCCCCGTTACAACCCTAACAAAGAACTTTTGATCTGTTTATCATCTCATATTACAGTGGTGGATATTTGATTTTCAGGCAAGCCTATGGGATTAACTTTTCAGGTTCGACTTATGAGCGATCTTTTCTTGAACCTTAAACACTTTAGAGTGATTTGAGTGAATCCTTAGTGAGGACATCAATCCTTGTCGGTTTTGAATTGAAAAGGTAGTCATTTAAATAAAGGGAGGCACCTACGTTTTCAAGATACAAAATCATGACTTATCTCGTTTAAATCTTTAGGACTCTTTGAATTGAATTATCCATGTATGAATTATCTATGAATTATGATGAGGCATTGTTGATAGGAATTGGGAATTATGGAAAGTTCATTTTAATTGTAAATTGAGAATTTTGCTTGAGGACAAGAAAAAGCTTAAGTGTGGGGGTATTTGATAAACCGTAAAAGTGACATATTTTAATCCCACATTTAGCTTACCTTTTGATGATTTATTCCTTGACTTGTATACAAAGGTGTTTGTAATCCTTTCTTTTCATGTCTTAGACCCAGGAAAGCACCCGAGGATGAAAAGAACACAAAACAGGCCTAAAACAAAGTAAATGGGCCTTAGCATGAAATTAACACGGCCTGTGTAACAACCCAAACCCGGCCCAAATGCTACGACCGAATTTGGTTTGTTACGGATAAAACATTTTGAAACCTTTTAAAATCGATTTAAGTTTCCGATAAAAGATAGCATCTTGTTAAAAACAGTTGAGGTGTATAAAACCCATACTTTGATTTATTTCGAAAATATTTATTAAGTCAAATTATTATATATATTTTAGATGAACCCGATGGTACCTTAAAACCTTTACGATTGTTTTGGAAAACAGGTGAACTCACTTTTATAACAAAAAGTTTAAAACAAATATTCAAGCATAAAACAATAATAAAGTAATCATAGGAGGCCTTATTACAACCCAATTAAAATCAAACCAACAATAAATAAAACTTAAATAAAATATAGAAGAACTGAAATTCAAAGTCTATTAAATTAAAATCCCACTGCATGGCCACCTCAAGTCCCCCCGGCTCCATATCCGCGATCTACGTGTCACCTGAAAAATAAAGAAGAAGGTGAGTCACCAAGACTCAGTATGTAGCCCTTCCCCCGGTTTAAACAATTTCATACACATATTATAACAATTATCATGCATTAAGTTATGTACCCAACCTAGCCAACCAAACGCCTCTGTCTACCCCGTTGTGGTACCAAACCACTGGTGGTGCCAAACCACTGGTGACGTATAGTCACAGATGTGATGCCAAATCACTGGAGGTGCCAAACCTCTGGTGTCCGAAGACACAAATTGATTGATGGGGCCAACCCATCGTGTGATACCAGATCACTGGCGTCAATCCCTTAATATCATCTGTGGGGCCAACCCACTGAGGTGCTAAGCCACTGGGACGAGACGCGATGAGGTGCCAAACCTCTGGAGGTACCAAACCTCTGGTGACCGTAGTCACAGTGTGTTACCAAAACACTGGTGTCCGTCGACACAATGTCACTGCCCCTCTCCTCTCATCATCCCATATCAAACAGTCATAAACATAGTTCATACATTCATCACATGTATCAAATAAGCTATGCTTCCCAAAAGCATCAAATAGCAACTCATATTAACAGGTACTTACCTGAATCGCCACTTATACCAATACGGTATTAAATCCAATGCTACATAAATCAGAGTTAGCATTTACAACATTTAGCACAGTTAATAAGTCATAACGTGTGTATGTACACACCTGTCACCACGAGAAGTCTAAATCCCGAAAAGAGAAGTCGGCCACCCTAGATCTACTTGTCCCTATATTCGGCCAAATACATAGTTTAGTATTATGGCTTATTCGGCCAAACCAAATTAATCCAAAGGATCATCCTGTGATCCCGAATCCTTACCTTCAAGCTTTTGGATACTAATCACAACACTCGATTCCCGAATCACAGTCGACTGTTAGAGAATGGCCTAGATCGCTTGTTCCACCAAATCCCGGGAATCCTATAATCAATCGGTTTCACAAGAGTGTTAACATCTTTTGCTTACAAATATAGAAATCGGCCCCTACTCCTTGTAAAAATCGACAAAGACACCGAATAGAAGGAAAATAGCATTCGGCCATGATTACTTACCCACCTTATGAACCGATTGGAGACAAGTTTAGAGAAGGTTACCTTTGCTTGATATTCGGCCAAGGCTACTCCAACAGGAAAAAGGAATTTCGGCACTTCAAAGGGGTGTATTCGGCCAAAGGTGAATTTAAGAACAGAAGTTTCGGCTAAGATTTTTGAGAAGAGGAAGGAAAGGAGTGAGATGAGAGGTGGGATTTCGGCAAAAGAGAACAAAAGAGTGGAGTTTTAGGACCTTGCACAAGTTTGTAAAAAAAACAAAAATAGAAAAGTTGCTCCCTAGGAAATTCGGCTATGTGCAAGAATGAAGAAAAGGGAAATAAGGTGATAGATATGTGCCTTAAAAAGGATTCGGCACCCCCCTAGTAGCCTTGCCGTCCACCCTTCCTTGAGCAAGGAATTCAAACTCCCTCCACTTCCTTGAATCACTCCAAGCCACTTATTTTGAAACACTTCAAAATAATTTGAAATAATCCCACATAATAACCAAATAATCCTTTTAATCAAATAATATCCTTGATTATCTTGTATTATCCTATTATCTAAAACAAAAAGAGTTTTAAGGAGAGAAAATCTCTCCCCTATGCCGTCCATAAATAAAAGCAAAAAGGGAATTTTGTGACTAGAACCAAGGCTCTCCCTTATCCCTTGTGGCGTCCCAACTAGGCTCTTAAGTGGCCCTCCTTTTGCCACTTTACCAAGCTGATTTTTATGTCAATAAATCCGCTATTTATTCTTGTAACCCCTACCTGCTAAGGCTCCTTACCTTTAAAGTTCCCAAATAAAAATTTTCTACTAAACTGAGCCTATTCAAGACCTTTAATTAAGCCTTATTATTCCATAAATAATACCATAATAATTCAAACACAAGGAAAAACATTTAATCACAAATAGCCCCGGTTTCAGGATGTTACAGTTCTACCCCCTTAAAAAGAATTTCGTCCTCGAAATTACCTGATCAGAAGAGGTGGGGGTATTGCTGCCGTATCACATCCTCGGGTTCCCACGTAGCTTCCTCTGCACCATGGTTCCGCCATAGCACCTTCACTAAGGGCACTGACTTCCTACGTAGAATCCTCACATCTCTATCTAAGATCTGAACCGGTTCTTCTTCAAAGGACAAATCCGAGTTGACCTCAATTTCTGCCACAGGCACTACGTGCGAAGGATCTGATTGATATCGCCTAAGCATCGACACGTGAAAAACGTCGTGAATCTGACTCAACTCTGCCGGCAGCTCGAGCTGATAAGCTACCGGTCCCACTCGCTTTAACACTGCATATGGGCCAATGAACCTTGGGCTTAGCTTTCCTTTTCGCCCAAATCTCAACACCTTTTTCCAAGGTGACACCTTCAGGAAAACCTTGTCTCCTACATCATACTCCATTTCTTTGCGCTTCAGATCAGCATAAGACTTTTGTCTATTTGACGCTTCCTTAAGACGAGCCCGAATCACCTTAACTTTGTCCTCCGTTTCTGTAACCAACTCTGGACCCAAGACTTGTCTTTCACCTAACTCCGTCCAGCATGTAGGAGTACGGCATTTCTGTCCATACAATGCTTCGTATGGTGCCATCTGGATACTCGCTTGATAACTATTGTTGTAGGCAAATTCCGCTAATGGTAGAAATTCTTCCCAACTACCTCGGAATTCCAAGACACAACCCCTCAGCATATCCTCTAAAATCTGTATGACCCTTTCTGACTACCCGTCTGACTGCGGATGGAAAGCTGTACTGAAATCCAATCGCGTACCCAAAGCTTGATGCAACGCTTTCCAAAACCTCGACGTGAACCTTGGATCCCTATCTGAGATAATCGATACTGGCACACCATGTAATCTGACTATCTCAGCCACATACAACTTTGCTAGCTTCTGGAGTGAGTAATCCATCCTCACCGGTACGAAGTGTGCTGACTTAGTCAAACGGTCCACTATTACCCAAACTGCATCTTTCTTGCTGGGCGTAAGGGGTAGCCCACTGACGAAATCTATAGTGATCCTCTCCCACTTCCACTGAGGAATCTTTACTGGTTGAAGTAACCCTGACGGTAGCTGATGTTCCGCCTTGACCTGCTGACATGTCAGACACTTTCCCACGAACTCAGTTACCTCACGTTTCAACCCCGGCCACTAGAACTATTTCCGTAAATCTCTATACATTTTGCTACCTCCAGGATGCATAGCGTATGGGCTGCTATGTGCATCTTGGAGAATTATTTGTCTCAGTTCCACATCCCTCGGCATACAGGGCCGTCCTTGAAAACATAATACCCCATGATCAGTCAAACTATACCCTTCCAAACCACCATCTTGCACTTGCGCCCTCTTTGCATTCAATCCCTCATCGACAACCTGCTTTCCCTTAATCTCCTCGATCCAAGTTGGCCTAATTTGAAGCTCTGCCAAAAGGCTTCCATCGTCGTATAGACTGAGACGAGCAAACATCGCCCTTATGTCCGTCACGACCTTCCGGCTCAACGCGTCAGCCACCACGTTAGCCTTACCTGGATGATACTCGATTGAACAGTCGTAGTCCTTCAACAGTTCAATCCATTGGCGCTGCCTTAAGTTCAAATCCTTCTGAGTCAAGAGATACCTCAGACTTTTGTGATCTGAATAAACTATCGACTTCTCCCCATAAAGGTAATGTCTCCATATCTTTAAAGCGAAGACCACTGCTGCTAACTCCAAGTCGTGCGTTGGATAGTTTGCCTCGTGCGGTCGTAACTGACAGGATGCATAAGCCACTACCTTCCCTTCCTGCATCAACACACATCCCAACCCAGTATGGGATGCATCACAATAAACCGTGAACATCTTCCCTGCCTCAGGCTGTACCAAAACCGGAGCTTCTGTCAGAATCTTTCTCAGCTTATCGAAACTTTCTTGCTGCTTTTCCGACCAAACGAATGGTACTTCCTTCCTTAATAACTTAGTTAATGGTGCTGCGATAGTACCCTGCTAGACCTAGAAAGCTTCGAATTTCGGCCACTGACCTAGGCGGTTTCCAATCCAACACCGCTTCAATTTTGCGGGGATCCACTCTAATCCCTTCCGCTGACACCACGTGACCTAAGAAAGCCACTTCCCTCAGCCAAAATTCGCACTTACTGAATTTGGCATATAACTGCTTCTCCCTCAGTACTTGCAGAACTATTCGCAAATGCTTATCATGCTCCTCCTTCGTCTTTGAGTAAACCAATATGTCGTCTATGAACACCACGACGAATTGATCCAAGTACTGCTGAAACACCCTATTCATTAAGTCCATGAATGTCGCTGGTGCGTTGGTCAACCCTAATGGCATCACTAAGAACTCGTAATGTCCATACCGAGTTTGGAATGCCGTCTTGTGAACATCAGCCCCTTTCACCTTTAATTGATGATAACCCGACCTAAGGTCAATCTTTGAGAATACCGACGCACCCTTCAATTGATCAAACAAGTCATCGATCCGAGGCAACGGATACTTGTTTTTGATCGTTAACTTGTTTAACTGACGGTAGTCGATGCACATCCGCATAGAACCGTCCTTCTTCTTGACAAACAACACAGGTGCTCCCCATGGAGATATACTTGGTCGGATAAACCCTCTATCCAAGAGCTCTTGAATTTGAGCCTTCAGCTCCACCAATTCCTTTGGTGCCATTCGATACGGTGCTATAGATACAGGTGCCGTTCCAGGTAGCAAATCTATACCGAATTCGACTTCCCGATTCGGAGGCAAACCCGGAAGTTCTTCTGGGAATACATCAGCGAATTCCCCTACTGTTCGGACCTTTTCAACCGCTGACTCCTTAGCCTCCAAGGCACAAATTCGAACTATAAACACCTCACACCCTTTCCTGACCATCTTTACGGCCTTCAAAGCTGACACCATATTAGACAGGTAATTTCTTCGATTGCCGATCATGACCACCTCATCCCCTTCGGCCATTTTAAGAACCATGCGCTTAGCAGCGCAATCCAACTGCGCCTGGTACTTAACCAACCAGTCCATCCCGAGGATCAAATCGAACTCCCCAAACGGTAGTTCCATCAGATCAGCTACAAACACGACCCCTTGGAGTTCTAGGGGTACATCCTTATAAAGCTTGTTCACAACTACAGAATGGCCTAAAGGGCTAATTACAGTCATCTCCCTAGCAGCAGTCTCAGAGTCTAGGTTCAAAGTCTCTACGACACTACTAGCTACGTATGAATGCGTTGAACCCACATCAATTAATGCAACATAAGGAAGACCAAAAATTAGAAACGTACCGGTTATGACATCCGGTGCGTCACCCTCCTCGCGACGCCTCGCTGCATAGACTAAGCCAGGCTGCCTTGCCTCTGTATTGCCTGCGCTTCTGCCCTGACTTCCCCGACCGCGATTAGCACCATTTCCCCCTCTACCATTACCACGACCTCTATGTGGTCCCACACTTCTATCCTGAGTACGGTTCTGCCCCTCTGACTGATTCTGAGCTCGCTTCCGGGGACAATCCCTCACACGGTGATCCAAAGACCCACATTCAAAGCAGCCCCTCTCACCGGTCCAACAACCTCCCCAATGGGACTTTCCACAGCGATTACACTGAGCCGGTCTCTGATTAGCAGTCGTGGGCCTTGCTGCCTGATTTGGCCCACTTTGTCTAGCCTTTTTCTGGACATTACCACCTGACCCAGACGACCCAAAGCCTCTCTTCTGTTTGATCCTATCATAGCTTTGCCTCACCGATTCCTTGATACCTTCGGCTACCTTAGCCTTTTCCACTAGAGATGAAAACTCACGAACCTGCTGTGGGGCAATCAGTAACCTTAACTCGTCTCTAAGCCCATCCTCGAAGCGAACACAGCGCTCATGTTCGGTAGCCATGATGCCTCTCGCATATCTACTCAGCCTTAGGAACTCCGCCTCATATTCCGATACTGACTTAGTTCCTTGCACCAATCCCAGAAAAGCCTTTCTCTGCGCGTCAGTGTAGCTGGTACCCACATACTTTTTCTGGAAAGCAGCCTTAAAGTAACCCCACGTAAGATCATCCGCTGTGGCCCCATCTCGGACAGTGAGCCACCACTGATACGCTTCATCCTTCAGAAGCGACACGGCTCCTTTCAGCTTCTCCTCATTAGACAAGTCAAGATCGTCCATGATCCTTTCTGTAGATTCTAACCAGTATTCTGCTGCACTAGGTGCCACTCCTGACACGCCCCGGAACACCTCAGCTCCATTGGACCGAATTCGCTCGGGAACAGATTTCCGAGCTCCCAGATTTCTGCCAGCCCCAGCCACCAACTCGAGAACTCGCAACACAGCTTGCGATACTGCCTCACCCCCTGTCTGATCCTGCTCCTCAGCTCCAAAAGTTGGGGGTGGTGGTGGCGGTGGTACCTCATTTTCAGAACCTTGACCTGACCTGACAGGTTCAGACACGGTCATCCTTCCCCTACCGCGTCCACGGCGTCCACGTCCTCTAGAACTCATTCTATCTAACACGCTTTTAATCTGATTAAGACAAATTTTATGGATTAGTAATTTGTTCCACTTGATTATCCGCGAAGAATTTTATGAAAAGTTCAATAGGGATTCTTTCGATCAAACAATGTTTTAAGTCTTCTACCCTAGTTCACACAAAAGGGGACATCCATTCCCTAATACTTTCCATACTTATTCACTCCTTGGACATTTCCGTCCTGTTTCTATCCCAGGGGTATTTTCGTCTTTTCCTACAGGGGTATTTTTTTGTAATTAAAATTAAAAAAAAACCGAGAGATTTCAAACTTTAATAAAGCAGGTCGCTTTGAAATTCCCAAAACTGAAGAGCATTTCTAAAAATTTGTAAAATTTGAAGTTATGGCATCATTTTAGAAATCAGGGGCAATTTAGTAATTTTGTCAATCAGGGGTAATTTTGTAATTTTAATAAATCCGGGATATTTTAACAGTTGTAAAACTCTGAGGGTTCCTTTTGCGAGTTTCTCTCTTTGAAACGATGATGTTGCAAAAATTTTGAATTCGAGGTCATTTTGGTAATTTTGCAAGTTGAGGGCATTTTCGTAATTTCCAAACCAAAGTATTTTATTGGTGATTTGCAAAGTAGAGTTTTTGAATATTTATAAGATAAGGAAATTTTTGGGCAAAACCATTGAATTGATATTTTATGAGTCAAGGTCATTTTAGTAATTTCACCCCTAAGGGCATTTCTGTAATTTTCACAAATCAACTTTTTCGGGGAAAACTTTGTAAAAATGGTTGTTCTCATATTTGAAAGAGTGATTTTAAGAGTTTTGAAAACCAAATTTTTGTTGTTCTCTTCTTCTTCGAAAACATGGCTAATTCCCTTTCGGGTTTTAGTCGTTATGTTTAGCCTATGACCGAGCCCTTCTTGGTCAGGGTGAACCAAAGCTACGCACCAGGCAGGATTCAAGTGGAGAGGAGGTGAGTCACGCGGACTGCTTAAATACCAAGCTCCCATCGAAAACCTTTCTAGACATGCGCACAGAGGTTGCCACACCACTGAGCCCTCTGAGTTAGGGTGAACCGAAGCTACGCACCAGGTAGGATGCCTGCGAAGAGGTGGTGAGTCACTAGGACTGCTTAAATACCAGGCTCTTCCGGATCCAATCCTAGACATGCGTACAGGGGTTACCACACCCTAGCTCAGTGACTTGATCATAGGTTGGTTGAGTTCATTAAATCTTATGTTCTGTTTGTGTTTGAGTAGTCTAATCCTAAGGTTCAAGTTCCTATAAGACTATTCTACGTTCCATGCTTCCTACCCTTCTATAGAAGATAATTCACAAAGAAGCTAGAAGTACTTACCTGGGCGGATTGGTGCCGGAGACTCGGGCTATGCCGTTCAAAAACCCAAAAACATTTCAAATCATTTAATAAGGCCTACTAATCATAAAACCAAACCTTTTTGGGCCTTGGGCCCCCACAGCCGAGTTTTGAACTGGGCTCTGATACCAATTTTGTAACAACCCAAACCCGACCCAAACGCTACGACCGAATTTGGTTTGTTACGGATAAAACATTTTGAAACCTTTTAAAACCGATTTAAGTTTTCGATAAAAGATAGCATCTTGTTAAAAACAGTTGAGGTGTATAAAACCCATACTTTGATTTATATCGAAAATATTTATTAAGTCAAATTATTATATATATTTTAGATGTACCCGATGGTACCTTAAAACCTTTACGATTGTTTTGGAAAACAGGTGAACTCACTTTTATAACAAAAAGTTTAAAACAAATATTCAAGCATAAAACAATAATAAAGTAATCATAGGAGGCCTTATTACAACCCAATTAAAATCAAACCAACAATAAATAAAACTTAAATAAAATATAGAAGAACCGAAATTCAAAGTCTATTAAATTAAAATCCCACTGCATGGCCACCTCAAGTCGCTCTGGCTCCATATCCGCGATCTACGTGTCACCTGAAAAATAAAGAAGAAGGTGAGTCACCAAGACTCAGTATGTAGCCCTTCCCCCGGTTTAAACAATTTCATACACATATTATAACAATTATCATGCATTAAGTTATGTACCCAACCTAGCCAACCAAACGCCTCTGTCTACCCCGTTGTGGTACCAAACCACTGGTGGTGCCAAACCACTGGTGACGTATAGTCACAGATGTGATGCCAAATCACTGGAGGTGCCAAACCTCTGGTGTCCGAAGACACAAATTGATTGATGGGGCCAACCCATCGTGTGATACCAAATCACTAGCGTCAATCCCTTAATATCATCTGTGGGGCCAACCCACTGTGGTGCTAAGCCACTGGGACGAGACGCGATGAGGTGCCAAACCTCTGGAGGTACCAAACCTCTGGTGACCGTAGTCACAGTGTGTTACCAAAACACTGGTGTCCGTCGACACAATGTCACTGCCCCCCTCCTCTCATCATCCCATATCAAACAGTCATAAACATAGTTCATACATTCATCACATGTATCAAATAAGCTATGCTTCCCAAAAGCATCAAATAGCAACTCATATTAACAGGTACTTACCTGAATCGCCACTTATACCAATACGGTATTAAATCCAATGCTACATAAATCAGAGTTAGCATTCACAACATTCAGCACAGTTAATAAGTCATAACGTGCGTATGTACACACCTGTCACCACGAGAAGTCTAAATCTTGAAAAGAGAAGTCAGCCACCCTAGATCTACTTGTCCCTATATTCGGCCAAATACATAGTTTAGTATTATGGCTTATTCGGCCAAACCAAATTAATCCAAAGGATCATCCTGTGATCCCAAATCCTTACCTTCTATAACACCCCAAACCCGGCCCAAACCATATGACCGAATTTGGTTTGCTACAGAGAAAACATTTTGAAAACCATTTTAAAACTGATTTTTGAAATCAGTTGAATTGCTTTCAATTGAAATTTTATTTGTTAAAATTTCAATTAAAAATGTTTGTTGAGTCAAGTTGTTTAAAAATTTCAGAGGTACCCGATGGTACTTTAAAACATTTTGCGTTTAATTTGAGAAAACATGTGCATCCATTTTAACATCATCAAATAGTTTAAACCAAACATTCAAACACGCAGTAATAATAAAATAATACTAGGAGGCCTTATTACAAATAAGCAACATAAACCCAAAAGAAAAAATAGATAAAATCCAAAATTCATTTATTAAAAAGTCTCCACTGCATGGCCACCTTGAGTCCATCCGGCTCCTCACCCGCGATCTACGAATCACTTGAAAAATTAAAGGAGAAGGTGAGTCACCAAGACTCAATGTGTAACCCTTCCCCGGTTTAGTGCAATAACATACACAAATCATAACCAATTAACATGCATAAGTTTAAATGCACCCAACCTAACCATCCATACGCCTTTTTCTACCCCGTGTGGTACCAAACCACTGGTGGTGCCAAACCACTGGTGACATATAGTCACAAATGTGATACCAAATCACTGGAGATACCAAATCTCTAGTGTCCGAAGACACAATTGTGTTACCAAAACACTGGTGACCGAAGTCACAAATCAAGTGATGGGGCCAACCCATTGTGTGATACCAAATCACTGGCAAACGATCCCATATCTCAAAGTGGGGCCAACCCACGGTGGAATTAACCACAGGGACAAGTCGCTATGAGGTGCCAAACCTCTGGAGGTACCAAACCTCTGGTGACCGTAGTCACAATGTGTTACCAAAACACTGGTGTCCGTCGACACGAATATCACTGCCCCCTCCACTCATCAACCCATATCAAACAATTATGTATATTTACTGAAATCATGCAAAAAGGTTTATTTTAACAACATTAATAAATTTATCATTGCCATATATCCAATAATACACATACCAAATGTGTCATGCTTCCCAAAAGCATCAAATAATAATCTCATAGCAAATAAGGACTTACCCGAATCTTTGTTAATACCATGATAGTATTACATCCATGTCTACACAAATCGATTAGGCATAAAATAACACTTAGCATATTAAAAAGTTCTAAGATGTGTATGTACACACACCAGTATTTAACGAAAGCCTTAAATCCCGATTAGACAAATCGGCCACACAAACTTTCCTTGTCCCCAAAAGCCTCCGAACACTATCCAACACACTCCTAAAAGAATCGGCCTCACTTCCCTACAACCAACCATCATCATTAAGGTTATTAACCTTCGGTTTAAACGAAAACTTAAAAAAATAATCCTTTGAAATAAACCCTTACCACCTTACCAAAAACTGATTGCTAGAGAAGTCCCCAAGAAAACTATGTTACCTTCAATATTCGGCCTAAGAGATTCAATATAGAAGAAGAATATTTTCGGAACAACAAAGAGGTATATTCGGCTATATGACAAAAAAGAAAATAATGGGAAGAGAAATATAATTTCGGTAAAGAAGAGTGTATAGGAGGTTTTTGGTGTTTAAGCAAAACAAATGGGAGAACAAAAGGTTAATGCAAGTTTCGGTTTTTGAGAGAATGAAAAGGAGAAAATAGCAAATGATCAAAAATGACCAACTGGTCAAAAGAGTTTAGGCTTACCACAATGTAGAATTCGGCCAAAAAGAAAAGTGTTTGAGAGAAAATGTTTTGCAACTTTTGCACCAAATGAAAGAAATGACCAAAAAGAAAAGACTTCAATCCTAGCCAAACTAAGGTAAAATTTCGGCTCCCCCCTTTAGCGACTTTGCCGTCCAAGTTCATGGCATAAAGGCCATGAATTTGTTTCCAAAACATTTCCCACAAACCAAGCCTTTGTCCCCTCAATTTACCATAACTTCAAGATATCCTACCATAACCTTAGGAATCTTATCCCTTATTTCATGCTTTCCTTTAGAATAAATTCAACTTACCAAAATGAAAGTCCAACCTATCATTATTATGTTTGACCGTCCATTAAAGCTAACATACAAAAATAACTTTTAAAAATGCTATACCTACTACTCGAACCACTAACCTCATGCAACCTTTCAAGCTCTTTAACCAACTTGCCACTAATTCATCTTGTGCTTTAATATACACTTAAATTAACTTAAGTGCTAAGCTCATTTAATCCTCTTCATTAAATAAGCCATACTAAGAATTTTCCTACTAAACTGAGCTTACTCAAGACCCCTAATTAAGTCTTATAACACCACAAATAATATCACAGAAATTTAAACACAAGCAAAATAATTCAATCACGAATAACCCCTATTTCAGGATGTTACAGTTCTACCCTCCTTAAAAATAATTTCGTCCCCGAAATTACTTACTAACGATCAATCGTATAGTCTAACTCACCACACTACGCTCTTGCTGCGCACTCTGATCCTAATAACACTACTAACAATCAAAGCAGTATATAGAAATCCAATGATCAAGAACATACTGGTGAAGACGTCCGGTGCGTCTCCTTCCTCACGACGCCTCGCAGCATACACCAAACCAGGCTGCCTAGCCTCCGTCTTACCAATACCTCTGCCAGCTGCTCCGCGACCTCCACTAGAGCTATAACCACCTCTACCATTACCACGACCTCTCTGCGGTGCTGGTCCCTCCTTTCTGAACTGAGCACGACCTTGACCTTCAGACTGATTCCTAGCTTGCTTACGTGGACAGTCTCTCACACGATGATCCAACGAACTACACTCGAAACATCCTTTCCCTCCGGTCCAACATTCGCCCCAATGAAACTTCCCACATCGGTTACACCGTGCTGGACCCTGATTAGCAGTAACAGGCCTTCCAGACTGATTCGGCCCATTCTGCCTAACCCTTTTTTGAGAATCTTCGTCCGACCCAGATGATTCAAAACCTCTCTTATGCTTACTCCTATCATAACTCTGTCTCACGGACTCCTTGACTCATTCGGCTACCTTGGCCTTCTCCACTAAGACAGCAAACTCACGCTCTTGCTGCGAAGCAATCAGCAACCTTAACTCGTCTCTAAGTCCATCTTCAAAACGAACACAACGATCATGCTCCGATGCCACTATTCCCTGAGCATAACGACTCAGCCTTAGGAATTCCGCTTCATATTCCGACACAGATTTACTTCCTTGTACTAGCCCCAGAAAAGCTTTCCTTTGAGCGTCAATATAGCTTGAGCCAACATACTTCTTCTGATACGAATTCTTGAAATACTCCCAAGTGAGATCATCTGCCGTAGCACCATCTCGAACCGTGAGCCACCAACGATATGACTCATCCTTGAGAAGCGACACCGCTCCTTTCAGTTTCTCCTCATTTGTCAGATCTATCTCATCCATGATTCTTTCGGTCGATTCTAGCCAATACTCAGCCGTATTGGGCGCTACACCAGACACACCTCAGAAAAATTCAGCTCCGTTAGCTCTAAGTCTCTCAGGAACCGACTTTCGAGCTCCTCCACCTCCACCAATTCCAGCTACCCTTTCCAGAACCCGTAGCATCGCTTGTGACACAGCATCGTCACCCGTCTGATCCTGCTCTTCAGCTCCAAAGGTTGGGGGTGGTGGTGGCGGTATCTCATTCTCAGATCCTTGACCCGACCCGACAGGTTCCGATACAGCCATCCTACCCCTTCCGCGTCTACGATGTCCACGACCTCTAAAGCTCATTCTAACTATCGCGCTTTAATCAGATTAGGAAATTTTATGAATTAGTACATGTTTCACTTGATTATCCGCGAAGAAATTTTATGAAAAGAGTTTAATAGAGATTCTTTCGATCAAACAAGGTTTTAGGTCTTCTATCCTAGTTTACATAGAAAAGTACATCCATTCCCTAATACCTTTCATAGCTATGCACTCTTCGGGCATTACTGTCCGTTTCTAACCCAGGGGTATTTTCGTCATTTTTCCTACAGGGTATTTTTGTAATAAACCGAAGAAAATTTTAAAAATCTAATAAATCAAAACATCTTGTGATTTTTAAAACTGAGGGTATTTTTGAGAAATTCTCAATTTGAAGATATGACAAAATTTTGAAAACCAGGGGTATTTTGGTAATTTTGTCAATCAGGGATAATTTTGTAAATTTCCAAAGTCAAGGTATTATTTTGAAATACAACATTCTTGAGTACTTTTGTAAAATAAAAATTTGATCAAAATTGGGGTAATATGGAAATTTTAAAGACCAAGGGTATTTTCGTAATTTTGCCACTAGGGGCATTTTGGTAATTTTGGTAAACCGGGATTATTTGAAAATTTTTGAAGATAAATTTGTCCTACTATCTAAAAGAGATAATTTAGTGATTTTAAAACCGAAGTTTTCCTTAAAACACGGCTAGTCCCTTTCGGGTTTTATTTAAGGTTTTGCCTATGACCGAGTCCTCTTGGTTAGGGTGAACCGAAGCTACGCACCAGGTAGGAATCCTGCGAAGAAGGAGGTGAGTCACGAGGACTGCTTAAATACCAAGCTCTTCCGGATCCAATCCTAGACATGCGCACCAAGGTTACCACACCCTAACTCGGCGACTTGGGCACGGGTTGATTTTAATTAGGCCATTAAAGTCTTATGAATTTTGTTGGGGTAAACTAGTCCTAAAGTTTATAATACTTATCACTATCTACGTCCCATTCTTCCTACCCTTCTATAGTAAATAATTCATACAAAAAGTTAGAGGTACTTACCAGGGCGGATCGGTGCCGGAGACTCGGTGCCATGCTTATTCAAAACAAAAATATTTTAAAAAGGCCTACCAAAACATTTTTGGGCCTTGGGCCCCCACAGCCGAGCTTTGAACTTGGCTCTGATACCAATTTTGTAACACCCCAAACCAGGCCCAAACCATATGACCGAATTTGGTTTGCTACAGAGAAAACATTTTGAAAACCATTTTAAAATCGATTTTTGAAATTAGTCGAATTGCTTTCAATTGAAATTTTATTTGTTAAAATTTCAATTAAAAATATTTGTTGAGTCAAGTTATTTAAAAATTTCAGAGGTACCTGATGGTACTTTAAAACATTTTGCGTTTAATTTGAGAAAACATGTGCATCCATTTTAACATCATCAAATAGTTTAAGCCAAACATTCAAACACGTAGTAATAATAAAATAATACTAGGAGGCCTTATTACAAATAAGCAACATAAACCCAAAAGAAAAATAGATAAAATCCAAAATTAATTTATTAAAAAGTCTCCACTGCATGGCCACCTTGAGTCCATCCGGCTCCTCACCCGCGATCTACGAATCACCTGAAAAATTAAAGGAGAAGGTGAGTCACCAAGACTCAATGTGTAACCCTTCCCCAGTTTAGTGCAATAACATACACAAATCATAACCAATTAACATGCATAAGTTTAAATGCACCCAACCTAACCATCCATACGCCTTTTTTTACCCCGTGTGGTACCAAACCACTGGTGGTGCCAAACCACTGGTGACATATAGTCACAAATGTGATACCAAATCACTGGAGATACCAAATCTCTGGTGTCCGAAGACACAATTGTGTTACCAAAACACTGGTGACCGAAGTCACAAATCAAGTGATGGGGCCAACCCATCGTGTGATACCAAATCACTGGCAGACGATCCCATATCTCAAAGTGGGGCCAACCCACGGTGGAATTAACCACAGGGACAAGTCGCTATGAGGTGCCAAACCTCTGGAGGTACCAAACCTCTGGTGACCATAGTCACAATGTGTTACCAAAACACTGGTGTCCGTCGACACGAATATCACTGGCCCCTCCACTCATCAACCCATATCAAACAATTATGTATATTTACTGAAATCATGCAAAAAGGTTTATTTTAACAACATTAATAAATTTATCATTGCCATATATCCAATAATACACATACCAAATGTGTCATGCTTCCCAAAAGCATCA
This sequence comes from Gossypium australe, assembly GCA_005393395.2. Taxonomy (NCBI): domain Eukaryota; kingdom Viridiplantae; phylum Streptophyta; class Magnoliopsida; order Malvales; family Malvaceae; genus Gossypium; species Gossypium australe. Next base: position 60,453,596 of record CM016614.1, on the reverse strand, counting down.
AATAATAATCTCATAGCAAATAAGGACTTACCCGAATCTTTGTTAATACCATGATAGTATTACATCCATGTCTACACAAATCGATTTGGCATAAAATAACACTTAGCATATTAAAAAGTTATAAGATGTGTATGTACACACACCTGTATTTAACGAAAGCCTTAAATCCCGATTAGACAAATCGGCCACACAAACTTTCCTTGTCCCCAAAAGCCTTCGAACACTATCCAACACACTCCTAAAAGAATCGGCCTCACTTCCCTACAACCAACCATCATCATTAAGGTTATTAGCCTTCTGTTTAAATGAAAACTTAAAAGAATAATCCTTTGAAATAAACCCTTACCACCTTACCAAAAACCGATTGCTAGAGAAGTCCCCAAGAAAACTATGTTACCTTCAATATTCGGCCTAAGAGATTCAAGATAGAAGAAGAATATTTTCGGCACAACAAAGAGGTATATTCGGCTATATGACAAAAAAGAAAATAATGGGAAGAGAAATATAATTTCGGCAAAGAAGAGTGTATAGGAGGTTTTTGGTGTTTAAGCAAAACAAATGGGAGAACAAAAGGTTAATGCAAGTTTCGGTTTTTGAGAGAATGAAAAGGAGAAAATAGCAAATGATCAAAAATGACCAAATGGTCAAAAGAGTTTAGGCTTACCACAATGTAGAATTCGGCCAAAAAGAAAAGTGTTTGAGAGAAAATGTTTTGCAACTTTTGCACCAAATGAAAGAAATGACCAAAAAGAAAAGACTTCAATCCTAGCCAAACTAAGGTAAAATTTCGGCTCCCCCCTTTAACCACTTTGCCGTCCAAGTTCATGGCATAAATGCCATGAATTTTTTTCCAAAACATTTCCCACAAACCAAGCCTTTGTCCCCTCAATTTACCATAACTTCAAGATATCCTACCATAACCTTAGGAATCTTATCCCTTATTTCATGCTTTCCTTTAGAATAAATTCAACTTACCAAAATGAAAGTCCAACCTATCATTATTATGTTTGACCGTCCATTAAAGCTAACATACAAAAATAACTTTTAAAAATGCTATACCTACTACTCGAACCACTAACCTCATGCAATCTTTCAAGCTCTTTAACCAACTTGCCACTAATTCATCTTGTGCTTTAATATACACTTAAATTAACTTAAGTGCTAAGCTCATTTAATCCTCTTCATTAAATAAGCCATACTAAGAATTTTCCTACTAAATCGAGCTTACTCAAGACCCCTAATTAAGTCTTATAACACCACAAATAATATCACAGAAATTTAAACACAAGCAAAATAATTCAATCACGAATAACCCTTATTTCAGGATGTTACACCTTCAAGCTTTTGGATACTAATCACAACACTCGATTCTCGAATCACAGTCGACTGTCAGAGAATGGCCTAGATCGCTTGTTCCACCAAATCCTGGGAATCCTATAATCAATCGGTTTCACAAGAGTGTTAACATCTTTTGCTTACAAATATAGAAATCGGCCCCTACTCCTTGTAAAAATCGACAAAGACCCCGAAGAGAAGGAAAATAGCATTCGGCCATGATTACTTACCCACCTTATGAACCAATTGGAGACAAGTTTAGAGAAGGTTACCTTTGCTTGATATTCGGCCAAGGCTACTCCAACAGGAAAAAGGAATTTCGGCACTTCAAAGGGGTGTATTCGGCCAACGGTGAATTTAAGAACAGAAGTTTCGGCTAAGAGTTTTGAGAAGAGGAAGGAAAGGAGTGAGATGGGATGTGGGATTTCAGCAAAAGAGAACAAAAGAGTGGAGTTTTGGGACCTTGCACAAGTTTGTAAAAAAAACGAAAATAGAAAAGTTGCTCCCTAGGAAATTCGGCTATGTGCAAGAATGAAGAAAAGGGAAATAAGGTGATAGATATGTGCCTTAAAAAGGATTCGGCACCCCCCTAGTAGCCTTGCCCTCCACCCTTCCTTGAGCAAGGAATTCAAACTCCCTCCACTTCCTTGAATCACTCCAAGCCACTTATTTTGAAACATTTCAAAATAATTTGAAATAATCCCACATAATAACCAAATAATCCTTTTAATCAAATAATATCCTTGATTATCTTGTATTACCCTATTATCTAAAAAAAAAAAGAGTTTTAAGGAGAGAAAATCTCTCCCCCATGCCGTCCATAAATAAAAGCAAAAAGGGAATTTTGTGACTCGAACCAAGGCTCTCCCTTATCCCTTGTGGCGTCCCAACTAGGCTCTTAAGCGGCCCTCCTTTTGCCACTTTACCAAGCTGATTTTTATGTCAATAAATCCGCTATTTATTCTTGTAACCCCTACCTGCTAAGGCTCCTTACCTTTAAAGTTCCCAAATAAAAATTTTCTACTAAACTGAGCCTATTCAAGACCTTTAATTAAGCCTTATTATTCCATAAATAATACCATAATAATTCAAACACAAGGAAAAACATTTAATCACAAATAGTCCCGGTTTCAGGATGTTACAGCCTGGCCCATAGCCCGCACGGCTGTGCCTCGACGAACACCTAGACCACGGCCTCAACTCCGCCTTACACGGCCGTGCCTCACTTTAGAAATTCGAACATGGTCTGGTCTCGATACACACGGGCGTGTGACATGGCCGTGCCTCTGTCACTGGAAAGAGCAATTTCAGTCGGAAAATGATACTTAGGGAGAAAGAATCGCATTCCAAGAGCCTATATATATCCCTCAAGTACCACCTTTGAATGGCATCGAAAACTAGGCCAAGGAGCCAAGCCGAGAAGGCCAGAGTTAGGAAATAACACGAGGATAGCCAGTTGATCCATCCCAAGAAGTCGGAGTTATACTCAAGACGGCGGAATTCTCCTTCAATTCCTTCAGGGGGTTTTAGGAATTTCTTATGTTTTGTTTTATCTTTTTTCTTGCGATGTTTTCTTTATTCATAATAAACTAAACCCTTTAGATACCTGAAGGGGATGAAACCTAGACGAATCTTGTTATTTGATTTTTAAGTTATATGAGAATTGCTTAGTTTGTTCTTAATTACGTTGCTTAATCCAAATCTAATGTGCTTAGGTGAAGGAGGAATAGACCCTACCTAAGAGAAGATCTAACATAATTAAGCGGAGTTGATCGAACGCCTAGGGATAGGGCTACGAGATTTTGTCGGATTAGGGTGAAACCTAAAATGGGAGTCCATTGATAGATTGACTGCTATCCTAGGGGTTATTATAAGCGAACGAGAGTTCCACTAACTAACCTAGGGTTAGACGTTATTCGCCTCAAGGGATGGTTTAATATAGGTTAGGGAGTATAGGTTAGGGAGTCTTACGGACCAAGCTAAGTAAAGAGATAATATAATTAAAGGTTAGATAACAAGTGAAGTCTAGGTGGATTCTTCCTGAGGGTATCGTTGTGACCAATTCAGTTTTTCTTCAAGTTATTTTCCAATTCATCCTTTTTGTCTTTGTGTCCTTAGTCTAGTTCTCGTCAATTTAGTTTAAAAGCAATTTCTGGTACGGTCCGTCTCGGGTTAGGAGGCGAATCGTAAATGTTGCCTGATCGTAAATTAGGTAGTTTCTCTTTTAATTATCAAAGGGATAATTTTATTGGAAATAAAATCTCTAAAAGATAAAGATAGGTGATAGGTTGAAATGGATACGTATTTGAAACAAGAAAGAACCTTTAATAAAAATTAAAGACCCGAATCTTATAAGTTTCAAATTGATGGAATGAGTTTTGAAACAAAACCGAGACCCACTATCTAGCGAGATAGGAACCAACGGTATAGGTGAATGAACGCCACACCCGAAAGGATGATAAGTTTGAAACAAGGAAAGAACGACGCCACTAGAAAACTAGATAAGTCAATTCAACCTTGAGAATTAGGAGAGTGAATACTCACAAAAAGAAATGCTTCTTTCATTAAAATTCAAGTTCTACCTTTACAAAATGAAATGTGCAAAATATTTATAGGCTCTTTTCTAATGATAGCCGAATAGGGAAAGGAAAGAGGGCTTTAATCTCTATTTTGTGCGCACAAGTAGTTGACTTGGTGGGCATTTGTGTGCATTCGGCCAAGAGAAAGGATGGCCACTTGCAATTAAAATAAAACACTTGAGTTATGTGGTCGTTCAACCTAAACTCCACCAAAGTTTGCTGCCACTTTCATTTGCCATAAAATTATCCTAATTTAAAAGCTTAAGCTTTCCACTATGCTTGCTTTCGCCTTGGCTTTTTATTAATTTATGCGCACATGGCTTAATGGTCTTCACTTCACATGCTCAATTCTTTTTATAGCTCCCACTAAGTATTCAATTCATGTGCCGCATGCTTTGTTATCCTCCATATGCTTCATATTGCCGTCCCCCTAGGTGAGTGTTTGTGCAATCCATGGCTTTTAATTATCAATTAATATCCCACTTCTTTATGCCATCACTTTGTTTAGTCTAAGTCACTCACGCATGCTTCCCTCCACCATGTATCAAGTAATTCAACATGTTCATTTATTTATTCCAAGCCGACCATGCACTTCAACATTTATAATTCTATTTTGACCTTGCCGTCCACTAACATCAATCCCATGATGGTTTTTGCACTCCAATTTTTTTAAGCATTACCGTCCAACAAAGCACTAGCCATACATGTTCTATTTAATATTCCACTAGCACATGCTTAATTAGCCGTCCAAGCCTTCATGCCCACCCATTCAATTTTCACCATTGTTTATTCAACCCACAAACATATTTTTCCATCATGTTGATTCATGCTTTGCCGTATGCCATCTTGTAAAAACCCACTATGGTAATTTAAATTCAAGGCTTACATTTTCACCCACATCCACTTGTACATTTGTCAGACTTTCAGCTACCATCTTCCATGACTTCTTATTAAAAACGTGGAGCACTACAAAATGCGTAAATTACTCTAATTAAAATTCGGCCAACATAGTTAAAACAGAATTTTTAATCACCTTATTTAACACTAGGTAAAAGCATACTAATAATCACTTCGACAAAGACTAACTAAAAACTTGTACCATCTAAAAATATGAAATACGAAAATGAAGTTACTACTGGGAATTAAAATTAAAACATGCGTAAATTAAAGTGTTAAATAAACTAGTAGTCGGACTAGCTAGTATATTCAACTTCAAATAAGTTGTATGAGTTTAGCATGTTTTTAGGCTCTCTTTTATGGTCATTCCAAATTTGTGCCACCAACACCATTGTGGCATCTTTGAATTGCTTGGTTCGGGAACGTGTAATTGGCCCATTAGGTAGCCTCATCTGGTCATGGTTGACATCCGTCTCAGGCTTCGTAGGTGAGCTCGTATCATCGGAGGGCCATTTGCAAGCAATGCAATGTTCACAAATCCATTCGACATCCTTTCTCATTCCTGGCCAGAAAAAATGTTCTTGAAGAGTGGACAATGTTTTGTCTCTTCCAAAGTGACCCATAAGGCCACCACTATGTGCCTCTTTCACAAGCATGTCTCGCATAGAACCTTGCGGTATACATATCTTGTTTTCCTTGAAAAGGAATCCTTCATGCCTGTAAAATGTATCAAAAGCACCACTCTCACAAGCGTTATAGACATTGCCAAAATCAGCATCATTAGCATACAATTCCTTAATATGATGGAAACCAAGTACTTTAGAATCAAGAAAGGTTAATAAAGAGTACCTCCGTGATAACGCATCCGCTACTACATTTTCCTTACCTTTCTTATATTTAATTACGTACGGAAACGATTCTAAATACTCGATCCATTTTGCATGTCGCTTGTTGAGCTTGTGTTGACCTTTAATGTACTTGAGTGCTTCATGATCTGAATGAATAACAAACTCTTTCGGCCTCAAGTAATGTTGCCACGTTTTGAGCGATCTTATTAGAGCGTACATCTCTTTGTCATACACGGGGTAATTGAGTGTAGCTTCGTTCAATTTCTCGCTGAAGTACGCCACCGGTCTTCCATTCTGAGTTAGAACGGCTCCGATCCCTACACCTGATGCATCACATTCAATTTCAAAAGTTTTATTAAAGTCCGGAAGGGATAACAATGGAGCTTCAACAAGTAATTCTTTAATGGCATTAAAAGACCGTTCTTGTTCATCGGACCAATGGAAAGCTGAATTCTTCTTGATCACGCTTGTTAAAGGAGCGACTATCGTGCTGAAGTTGGGCACGAATCGACGGTAAAAACTAGCCAACCCATGGAAACTTCGTACTTGGCTAACCGTTGTAGGACGGGGCCATTCTTGGATTTCTCTAACCTTCTCTTGGTCCACCTCTAATCCATTTGCACTTACGACGTATCCTAAGAAAAAAACCTTGTCAGTACAGAAAGAACATTTCTCAAGATTGGCGTACAATACCTCTTTCCGCAGTGTTTCTAAGATCACACGTAGATGTTAGAGGTGATCCTCCAAAGATTTACTATACACTAATATGTCATCAAAATAAACAACACATGATTTGCCAATAAAAGCTCGTAAAACATGATTCATAAGTCGCATAAAAGTACTCAGAGCGTTTGTAAGTCTGAATGGCATTACCAACCATTCGTACAAACCTAACTTTGTTTTGAAAGCCGTTTTCCACTCATCGCCTTCTCGCATCCTAATTTGGTGATAGCCACTTTTGATCAATCTTTGTAAAGATTCGAGCTCCACTTAACTCGTCGAGCATGTCATCGAGTCGGGGTATCGGGTGTCAGTATTTGACAGTAATCTTGTTGATGGCACGACAATCGACACACATTCGCCAAGAACCATCTTTCTTTGGCACTAGTAACACCGGTACCGCGCATGGACTAAAGCTTTCTTGGATATATCCCCTTTCTAGCAATTCAGTGATTTGCTTTTGGAGCTCTTTTGTTTATTCGGGATTGCTCCGGTACGCAGGTCAATTGGGCAGAGAAGCTCCCGGCACCAAGTCAATTTGGTGTTCTATGCCTCGAATGGGCGGTAAACCACTTGGTATCTCTTCTGGAAATATGTCCTTAAATTCCTGAATCAGAGACAACACAGAAGAAGGAAGATTCTCGGGTAAGTCGCTAGTGTTCAAAAACGATTCCTTGTATAGTAAGACATACATCAGTTGTCTCACACACAAAGCTTTTCGAATATCTCTTGCTTTTGCAAAAACACTCATTTTTCCATTTTCTTTTTCTTCCTTCGTTTCCTCTTCTTTTTGTTCACACTCTCTTGTTTTATCACTTAATTTCTTGCCCCTCTTTTTTTTCTCTTTTTCTTTCTCATTTTTCCACTCGCTGTCTTTTGATTTTTCTATTGATGCCTTCATCTTCAACTGATCTTCGTAAACTTGCTTGGCTGTTAGCGGAGCTAGTGTCACGTTCCGGCCCAAGTACGTAAAAGTGTACCGATTAGTGTAGCCGTCATGGATTGCTCGCTTGTCAAATTGCCAAGGTCGTCCAAGCAGGAGATGTCCCGCTAGCATCGGAACCACATCGCACAAGACCTCATCTTGATACTTCCCTATTGAAAAGGAAACCAAAACTTGTTTTGTGACCTTAAGTTCTCCCGCGTCGTTAAGCCATTGTAGCTTATACGGATGGGGATGTTTGGTGGTAGTCAATCCAAGTTTCTCCACCAATATGGTGCTGGCCACATTAGTACAGCTTCCTCCGTCAATAATGACGCAACAAATCTTCCCTTGTACTTGGCAACGCGTATGGAAGATGTTTTCGCGTTGTTGTTCATTTTTGACACCTTGTAAGCTGAGGCTCCTTTTTACCACCAAGATCTCTCCAATTTCGGCTTGTTCTACTTCTTCCTCATCTTGGGATGTCTCACTGGCATCATCTCCCTTTTCACTTTCAGATTCGATCTCGCCATCATCTCGGATAAACATAGTGTTTCGGTTTGGACATTGACTTGCAATATGTCCTCGTCCCAAACATTTGAAACACTTAATGTCTCGGGATCGATTCGGAAGAGCTTCCATTTTGCCTTTGCTCGTTTCACCGTTCGGCTTGTTAGACTTGGCTGCGCCACTAGTTTCTTTGGCTCGGTTCGACATGTCCCTTTTGTTGGTCACTTGTCCCCACTTCGATGTTGAAGCATGATTGGGGGTTGCTCTAGGCGTAGCTTTTTGTTTCAGCTGTTTTTCGACCTTTATTGCCATGTGAACCATCTCGATGATATCGATGTAATGGTGTAATTCTACAATATTTGCGATATCTCGATTCAAGCCAGCGCTAAAACGTGTCATGGTGGCTTCTCGTTCCTCTTCCACATTGGCTCGGATCATGGCCACTTCCATTTCCTTGTAGTAATCCTCCACGCTTCGGTGACCCTGAGTTAGACTTTGCAACTTTTGGTGCAACTCGCGGTGGTAGTAGGTTAGGATGAATCTTTTCCGCATTAATGCCTTCATTTCCGTCCATGTGGATATTGGGCGTTCACCATCCCGTCTTCGACTCGTCGTTAATTGATCCCACCAAATAAGGGCGTAATCAGAAAATTCGATGGCAGCAAGTTTTACCTTCTTATTTTCTAAATAATTATGACATTCGAAGATTAATTCCACCTTCTTTTCCCACTCAAGGTAGGCTTCCGGATCGGACCGCCCTTGGAAGGAAGGAATCGTCATTTTAATGTTCTTCAAGTCGTCATCGGCCCATTCTCGATCCCTTTGCTCACGGACTCGTGGACCTCCTCTCCGTTCATTGTGTTCGAAAGCCGGGTTGCTGTCGGCTTCACTTGGTTCGTAGGCGTCGTTGTTACGTAACCAAGGTTGTTCTCGTCCCCTTCTCGGAATTGAAGGGGTGTTTGCTCGAGGTCTTCGATCATCTCTTCGATCTAATCGTTCGCTGATCGATCTGAACATACGTGTGATTTCTTGCATTACTGTTTGCAATTCCGAATCTCTCCCTTCAGGATCATTCCTTCGGGGTTGCAATCTTCTTCCTCCTCCGGCGGCGTCGGAGGCTTCGTCACTTATTATTCGACGTTCGGGGCTCCTAGACATGTTAAATAAATTAATGAATCCTCACTTCAATCCTCACTTGTTCACTCACAAGGAAAAATTATCAACACTCAAACTCGTGTTTTTTTTTCTACTCAATTTCTGGCTTTTTACTTAAAGTAATCGCTCTTGCCTTTTACCACTCAATTCACCCTTCTAGATTCTAGAAGGTTGACTTCGACTTACTAGAAACTCGTAGGTCGTTTCAAGAGTTAAAAGGTAAGATTGGTCTCGAAAATGGATAGGCTTAGAAAGGATAGAAATGTTGATAGGTGGTGGGTCGAAAAATAAGGCTCGATAGTAGAGGTGGTGAAAAATGAAGAGTTTTTAAAAAAAAATATCCAGACACTACGATAATATTTTTTTTGAAACTTACTCGGAAAAACTCAAGACGATCAAAACGTGCCTAATTTGATTGGCTCTGATACCAGATGGTACGGTCTGTCTCGGGTTAGGAGGCGAATCGTAAATGTTGCCCGATCGTAAATTAGGTAGTTTCTCTTTTAATTAACAAATGGATAATTTTATTGGAAATAAAATCTCTGAAAGATAAAGATAGGTGATAGGTTGAAATGGATACGTATTTGAAACAAGAAAAAACCTTTAATAAAAATTAAAGACCCGAATCTTATAAGTTTCAAATTGATGGAATGAGTTTTGAAACAAAACCGAGACCCACTATCTAGCGAGATAGGAACCAATGGTATAGGTGAATGAACGCCACACCCGAAAGGATGATAAGTTCGAAATAAGGAAAGAACGACGCCACTAGAAAACTAGATAAGTCAATTCAACCTTGAGAATTAGGAGAGTGAATACTCACCAAAAGAAATGCTTCTTTCATTAAAATTCAAAGTTCTATCTTTACAAAATGAAATGTGCAAAATATTTATAGGCTCTTTTCTAATAATAGCCGAATAGGGAAAGGAAAGAGGGCTTCAATCTCTATTTTGTGCGCACAAGTAGTTGACTTGGTGGGCATCTGTGAGCATTCGGCCAAGAGAAAGGATGGCCACTTGCAATTAAAATAAAACACTTGAGTTATGTGGTCGTTCAACCTAAACTCCACCAAAGTTTGCTGCCACTTTCATTTGCCATAAAATCATCCTAATTTAAAAGCTTAAGCCGTCCACTATGCTTGCTTTCGCCGTCCACTATGCTTGCTTTCTCATTGGCTTATTATTAATTTATGCGCACATGGCTTAATGGTCTTCACTTCACATGCTCAATTCTTTTTATAGCTCCCACTAAGTATTCAATTCATGTGCCGCATGCTTTGTTATCCTCCATATGCTTCATATTGCTGTCCCCCTAGGTGAGTGTTTGTGCAATCCATGGCTTTTAATTATCAATTAATATCCCACTTCTTTATGCCATCACTTTGTTTATTCTAAGTCACTCACGCATGCTTCCCTCCACCATGTATCAAGTAATTCAACATGTTCATTTATTTATTCCAAGCCGCCCATGCACTTCAACATTTATAATTCTATTTTGACCTTGCCGTCCACTAACATCAATCCCATGATGGTTTTTGCACTCCAATTTTTTTAAGCATTGCCGTCCAACAAAGCACTAGCCATACATGTTCTATTTAATATTCCACTAGCACATGCTTAATTAGCCATCCAAGCCTTCATGCCCACCCATTCAATTTTCACCATTGTTTATTCAACCCACAAACATATTTTTCCAACATGTTGATTCATGCTTTACCGTATGCCATCTTGTAAAAACCCACTATGGTAATTTAAATTCAAGGCTTGCATTTTCACCCACATCCACTTGCACATTTGTCAGACTTTCAGCTACCATCTTCCATGACTTCTTATTAAAAATGTGGAGCACTACAAAATGCGTAAATTACTCTGATTAAAATTCGGCCAACATAGTTAAAACAGAATTTTTAATCACCTTATTTAACACTAGGTAAAAGCATACTAATAATCACTTCGACAAAGACTAACTAAAAACTTGTACCATCTAAAAATATGAAATACGAAAATGAAGTTACTACTGGGAATTAAAATTAAAACATGCGTAAATTAAAGTGTTAAATAAACTAGTAGTCAGACTAGCTAGTATATTCAACTTCAAATAAGTTGTATGAGTTTAGCATGTTTTTGGGCTCTCTTTTATGGTCATTCCAAATTTGTGCCACCAACACCATTGTGGCATCTTTGAATTGCTTGGTTCGGGAACGTGTAATTGGCCCATTAGGTAGCCTCATCGGGTCATGGTTGACGTCCGTCTCAGGCTTCGTAGGTGAGCTCGTATCAACTTCACTCTGTTTTAAGGCTAAATAATAAAAAGAAAGTTAGTATTAGTACTTTTAGTTCCTTTGGGTTCGATAATCCGGTCTTGCCTAAACTATACTACTGTTCGATAGGTACACTTGCCTTTAATCGTTTTCAGAGTTAGTCTCCAGGTTCGATCATTCTTTTATAAATTTTTAAAGCTCTGATTTCAGCGATCAGATGCACTATTGGGCTACTTGGGAGTTACTGTGGAGCAAGGTAAAGGCTATGCGTTTGTGTGAAAAGGGTTAAATATTTCCCTTCCTAGTAGTGTCTTAAGCCCAATGGCAGCTCCTTTTTGGATCCTAAGCTCCTGTACTGAAAGTAAAAAAAAAAAAACTCTAAAAAATTAGTGCTTGGGGTTAAAAGTTGACCCTTCATTTAACAAAACAAATAATTAAATTCTTCGGGCTACTTAGAAAAATATATTTTAAAAATTACAATAAATTAAACTCCCAGGAAATACTGGATGGGTCATAGATGGTCCTGTTTAAATCCCAATCTCTTAGATAGAATTTTAATTAATGTAGTGACCTAAAGAAAATTTTATCTAAGTCTACCATTTTAATCAAATTAAAAAAAATAAAAATATAAAATAACGATAGAGAAAGTGAAGAGAACTCCCTAACCCGTATCCGTCGCCGAATTAGGGTTACGAGTCATTACTGAACATAACACAGCTCGACACAGTCATATAGATCATTTAAACCATGCTTCTTGTTCCAAACATATACTAGTCATTCATTTAATCAACTTAGCAACCCAATTCACATGTATCAAAATTAAACTACTTATATTTAATAATCCTAACGTTCAAAACATACAAATATTACAAGCATGATTTTCCAAATTCCTAGTTAATAAATAATCATTTTTCATTTCTTAAACTAAGTATATAAATTACAACATTGATACATACGACAAGAGCAACCCTTACTAAATAGACCAATAAAATCTTATATTGGTAATTTATTAAATCTTTGACATTAATATCACCAATCATTTTCGGTCACAAATGGTGATTGATAGTATTTTTTTTATTTACAAGACAAAGAATATGCCTAAACATTACACCATAATTTAGTATAGAACTAGTTTACTTCCCACAACATTCGACTAACCAATTTGCCTTAATAATGTTACACATTATACCAACTAAAATAATGATCAGTTCTTTCATGAGACTTAGCAACTCCTATTGTTTCAAACCGCATAAAAATGACCAACTATAAAACAATAAAATTTTCATTCATGGATTAATAAGCCATGCACAATCAAAACCACATTCATCAACTACCTCAACAATTAGGTCAGGTCATATGAATATCCATCACATATAATATACTATATGATATATTTCTAAAATAAGCTAATTACTTAATCAAAAACATGTCATGAATAACATTATAATCAACCATACTACCAACACAGGCATACTTACACTATCAAATATAGTTTTATAATGAGCAAGCACCATGGCCGAATACATTTAAGACCAAAGTACCACAATTTAGCTATTTTCGCATGGCTATATATGTACAAGGACAAAATTCATTGATTCAAAACATAGTCTAGCCTATACATGCCTTAAGTTCAAAATCCAAGCTTAAAGGTACCAAAATAAGTCGATAGTGTGGATGACTTTGTTGACGATCCCCTGAGCTCATAGCTTGACCAAAATCTATAAAACAGAATAACAAACGCACAGAGTAAGCTAACTTAGCTTAGTAAGTCTTAAGCAAATATAATAAATCAATTGAACACTCAAGCATTTTAAAACAATCACTTAATGGCATTTAAAATTATAACTTATCACAAATAGTCTATCATGGTCGAATGCCATTACCTCTCTTAGCATAACATTTATCACTATCTTACCTTTAACATACAATTTACCAATTTGGCATAAGGTTCAAAATATAAGATATCATCTCTTAACAATCTACTCATAATACATGTACATATAATTCAATAAGTTCACATATACATTCGAATAAGTAAATGCCCTGTACATATTAATTTCATATATATATGAATGTATATGCATATGTCCATTGAACATCACATATATTCAAGTATATCATATCAATGCAATATCATTATATCCACATAACAAAAAGGCCGAATATACATGAACATTTGTCTCATTCTTGCTCAATAAACATCACATATGTGCTTACCTATTGGCCGAACATAAAAGTTCAATTAAATATCTCATATGCATGTACCTGTTTGACCGAATATATATATAAACTCGTTTTATCAACTTACTTGCTCAATGATCACATAATTAAGAAAACTCATAACTTATAAGTTGAAATTACATCACCAGTATAAAACCTGCTAGGCATAAGCCTGAATCACACACCGACACTGAGCATGCTAGACCTGAGGTCTGATATTTATTCACCTGCAATAAGCCTGCTAGGCATAAAGCCCTATAAGCTCACCAGCCCAAGGCTTGCTAGGCTCAAAGCCTGAATAGTAATACTTTAAGTTGTCTCATATATCGAACCTTTTACTTATTTCAAACTCATTGTACGAACATTCAAATAGCATATATCATTCAAATAATTTAACCAAATCAAATATTATACATAGTCAAATTCGGTTATTTCATAATATAGTTACAATGTTTCCAAATTTCAATAAATACTAAGTTACGTAAATAATTTACAATGTTTATTTGCTTAAAGACTTACCTCGGATAACGTCGAACGACAAAAATCGGCTATTCGATTACCTTCGCCTTTCCCCGATCCAAGTCCGTTTTCTTTTGTTCTTGATCTAAACATGTTCAAATTAAGCCCATTCAAACACATCTATTCAATTTAGTCCTAAAACACATGAATGGGCAAATTACCATTTTGCCCCTATTATTTCACACTTTTACAATTTAGTCCTATTTGCGCAAAACACAAAATACACAAAATATGGCTAAACACCCAAAGGGCTGAATATTCCTAGTCTTCATACAAGTCCATGCATTTCATTTATTTCAGAAATTTATTTTTGCAATTTAGTCCAACATATTCAATTTCATAAAAAATTCAAAGACAAAACTTGTTAATCTAACATATATTTATCATAATTCATCCTCAAACAACATAAACAACAAACTATCATCAATGGCTCAACTCAAAATATTCATCAAACTCAAAAATTAAAGCATGGGTCTTGTACATTTCATAGCAACGATCTCAAAAACGTAAAAATTATCAAAAATCGAGCTGAAACTCACCTTGAATCAAGTTGAAAAGTAGCCGAACCTTAACACCCCTTTTATTTCTTTTTCTTTTCTTTTGTATACGGCAAGAAGAAGATGAACACTCAAAATGGCTTTATTATTTTATGTCTTTTAGTTATTAATAGTTTATAATATAATTTTATTATTATACTATAACTTAACATAAAATAATCATGTAAATGCATTATGACATATACATTGACGTCCACTATCCCATTTAAAATGGGTAATTTACCACATAGATCCTCCCCTATATAAAAACACATCAATTAACCACTCAATCAATCAAATAGGCTACTTTTACCACTTATGCAATTTAGTCATTTTTCTTAAATTAATCCCACAAACGAGCAAATTATTTTACGAAACTTTCACACATGCTCAATCATATATAATTAACACGAAAAATAATATTAAAATATTTTTCTGACGCGGATTCGTGGTCCTGAAACCACCGTTCCGATTAGGGTCAAAACCGGACTGTTACAACTCTCCCCCCTTAGGGATTTTCGTCCCCAAAAATCTTACCAGTAAATAGATTCGGATAACACTCTTTCATTGTATCCTCTGACTCCCATGTTGCTTCTTCAACTCCGTGTTTTTGCCACAGTACTTTAACTAATGGAATTTTCTTATTTCTCAATTCTTTTATCTCACGAGCCAGAATACAAATCGGTTCCTCTTCGTATGTCATATCAGACTGAATCACAACTTCTATCGGGCAAATCACATGTGAAGGATCAGATCGATATCTACGAAGCATCGAAACATGAAAGACATTATGAATCTTTTCCAACTCGGGTGGTAACTGCAATCTATAAGCAACCGGCCCGATACGCTCTGTGATTTCATATGGTCCAATGAATCTCGGACTCAATTTGCCTTTACGACCGAATCTAAGTACTTTCTTCCATGGTGAAAGTTTCAAAAATACTCGATCTCCGATCTGAAACTCAATGTCCTTACGCTTCAAATCTGCGTATGACTTTTGACGATCTGATGCAGCGTTCAAACTATCACGGATCACTACGACTTTCTGTTCAGTTTCTTTGATCATGTCAACCCCGTGTATCTTGTTTTCACTGAGCTCGGTCCAATACAATGGTGTACGACATTTACGACCGTACAAAGCTTCGTAGGGTGCCATTTTGATACTAGATTGAAAACTATTATTATAAGCAAATTCAATCCGAGGTAAGTATCGTTCCCACGTACCTTCAAACTCGAGGATGCAACATCTCAACATATCCTCAAGTATCTGAATAATTCGTTCGGACTGACCATCTGTCTACGGATGAAAAGCTGTGCTAAAGTGTAGTTTAGTACCTAAAGCATCTTGCAATTTCTTCCAAAACCGCGACGTGAATCTCGGGTCTTGTAACATCCTGAATTAATGGGTGTATGCGTTTAGTGTAGGGATATGTTTAATATGATAATTTAGGTGATAGGGGTCCAAAATTGGGCTCAGGATTAGGTAAAGGCCTTGGTTAAATTATTTTAAGGTGGCGTCATTAACAGTTAAAGAGGCCCAAGTTTTGGCCGCAAGGAGCCTGTAACAGACCGAATTTGACCCTAATCGGAACGGTGGTTTCGGGACCACGAATCCGAGTTTGAGAAATATTTTATTATTATAATTTGAGTCTATAATATGTGAATTGATGTGTGTGAAAGTTTCGTATGAAAATTTTATCGTTTAAGTGCTTAATTTGATAAAAAGGACTTAATCGCGTAATGCGTAAAAGTAGCATACTAAAGTGAAATGTGTTAATTTGAGCATGGCTTTAAATTATGAGGTATGAAAAGGGTAAATAACCCATTTTATGAGTTAGTGGATGGTCATGGACAAGTTTGCCCTTAAGTTATATTAATTAGTTATTTTAATGTTAAGGTTAAAATTGTAAACAAACTAAATAATATGTTATATGTTAAAATAACATAAAAAAATAAGCCATCATCTTTTAGCTCCCATGGCCGAATGTAGAGGAAAGGAAGAAGCTTTAAACCCTTTTGATTTTCGACATTTCTAGGCTAAAATTCAAGGTGAGTTTTAGTCGGTTTTTGATAATTTTTACGTTTTTGTGATCGTTGCTTCGTATATTACCCGACCCATGCTTGAATTTTTGAAATTTGTATGTATATAGGATTCGTCCATTAACATGTTTAAGTGGTTTTGATATTTGATGGTTTTAGATTAAAAATATGTTAAAGAATTACAAGTTTTGTATTAGGAATTTTGGTGAAATTTAGTATTTAGGGCTAATTTGTAAAAATAAAAATTTGTAGGGACTTATTTGCAAAATAAATGGAAAATATGGACTTTTATAGCCCTATTGTATATTCGGCCCTTGAGTTAATTAGTGAAATTTTGTGTATTTTGAGTTTTATGCAAATAGGACTAAATTGCAAAATTGTGAAATAGTGGGGGTAAAATGGTAATTTACCCATTTATGTGTTTTGGGACTAAATTGAAATGAAATGTACTTGAATGAGCTGAATTTTTATGTGTTTATATCAAGAACAAAGAAAAACGGATTTGGATCGGGGAAAGGCGAAGGTTCTCGAATAGCCGATTTGCACGGTCTATCGATAGCCGAGGTAAGTCTCTAAGCATTCTAATGTCAATAAATTAATTATGAACTTAGTGAATGATGAATTGTGGAAATTTAGAGTATAAATATATGATATAGCCGAATGTTAATGTATAGTATTGAAGTGAATTTATTTTGTTTAATGCAAGTTGAATAAGTAAGTTCGGTTCGACAAGTGAAAGTAGTATAAAGAATATAAGATGTTGTGATTCCATTATTAAGCATTGTGTATTGAAATGTTAAATGTGTTGATATTCGTGCTTTGAGCCTAGCAGGCCTCGTGCCGGTGGAAATTATCGGGCTTTGAGCCTAGCAGGCCTAGTGCCGGTGAAATGTATCGGGCTTTGAGCCTAGCAGGCCTAGTGCCGAAATGTATCGGGCTTTGAGCCTAGCAGGCCTTGTGCCGGTGAAGATTTTCAGGCTTATTGCCTAGCAGGCTAAATGCCGGTGATTTTTAAATACGAGCTTATGCATATAAACTGGTGGAGTTATGTTGGCAAATAAAGGACAAACTAAAGCTTATTTGTATGAATTCAATTACAGAGCTGTACGGGTAAGTACCTGTGAGATGTTTAATCAAATATATATATATATATAATCGTTCAATTACAAATGTGTATATATATATATATATATATATGCTTTTGTATATGATTCTATTTTAAAATGATGTGCATACGACTTGAGTAATGGTCAAGAAATGGATGTTTATCATTTGAACTTGAGTTGATTAAATGAACTATTTGATAAAGGTAGGATAATGTGAAATGTCAAGTTATAGATGATATTGAAGTTTGATAATGTGACATCATATGTGTGATTTGTTAAAGTTTGAAGTAATATCAAATATTTAAATTGGAAAGTTTAAGTGGCAAGCTGGATTAATTTCTTTAAATTTGCTTAAGACTTACTAAGCTAGTTAGCTTATTTCGTGTGTGCTCTTGGTTCTGTTTTATAGATTTCCATCAAGCTACTGGCATCTGAGGATCGTCGGAAAAGTCAACCACACTATCACCCCTTTTGGTACATAATCTTAGTTTAGAATCGAAGGCATGTATAGGTTAGACTAAGGTTTAGATTAATGATATTCGGTCTTGTATATATATGAATAGCCTTGCGAAAATGGCTATTTCTTTTGCTTAAGTTTAATTCCTATGTTCTTGATATAATGGATTGATTAGGTTATTGTGGGATGTGAAATTCAGCCATGGTATAATCATGTTTGGAATGTGGTCAAATAATATGCCTATATATATAGATGTGATGCATTTTTGGATATATATTGAGATGTTTTACGTTTGTTATTATGATGTTAAAGTTGCATGGAATTGCTTATCTATTATTCGGCTATGGTATAGACTAATATAGTTATTATAAATAAATGTTGTGAGTGATGACATATTGGGTTTAGATAATGTTAAATAATGTGACATTAGTTATACAAAATATGTGTGAGGTGTTCAGTTATGTTTTATGACTAATAAGGAAAATGGTGATGATGCTTAATGATTCATGTAGGTATATATATATATATATATATGTTAGGTAATAATCTTGTTATATGTTTGGATTAATATACCTAGTTTTGAATTATACTTGTAGAACGAAATTGTTGCATTGTAGGTATGATTTTGTCCAAGGTTTATTCACGAGTTACTCATTGAATATTCATTACCAATGATAGTCTTGAGTTGATATGTGTTTTGGTATTATATTAAATGATGCATATTTAAGGTAGTAAGGGTAAGCAATATCCCGTTTAGGTAAGAATCCAAATGGTAAGTAAAAATAGTATGGTTTGGTTTTAATAATTGAACCACTGTAATTAGCTTATAATATTAGTAATAGTATGACCGAACCTTTGGCGAATAAAATAAAATAACTTGCAAAGTTTAGGTACATTAATAAACATATAAATTTTGGTGTATGAGGTACGAATAATCATATACAAGTATAAATGTGACCTTTGTTATAAGGAAATACATGCGATATATGTTCATTACATTAGATGTATGTTCGGTCAGGATGTAACTTTGATATGCTTATATTTATGTATTTGCTACGAAAATGCGATAAATGGTTATGTTGGTTTAATATGAATATGTATTATAGTATTATGAGTAAATATTAAATTATATTATATGATGTGGTGGAGATTGCATTGCTTGTATTACATTCAATTGAATGTCTATTAGAAATTCAGCTTAGTTTGGTAATGCCTCATAACCCTAATTCGGCGACGGATACGGGTTAGGGGTGTTACATTTGATTGGTATCAGAGCTTACTGTTTAGTCGATTCTAGGACTACCGTAGAGCGTGAGAGTCTAGCTATACATGCCTTTGTTATATATTGATAGTGTGGTGACTTCTGACACTCTGAACTGTGTTTTATATAGTAAATGGACACTGATCCTGAAAGAGTCGTAGCGGATGATGTAGAGAGTGTCGCGCTTGACCGTGCACGGGAATCAGTGCCGGTAGACTCTCGACCAGTTTCGGGTAGTCACGAGGGGGAGGCTAAACAAGCCTTCTATCAGATGATGAACGAGTGGTTTACCCAGTTTATTCAGACTAACCCAGCTGTACCCCAACCTCCACCCCCAAATAATCCAACTCCGATTCCTTCAGCACCCCCGATGATAGATCCGATGAGATCTAGTAGGCCTCCAGTTGACAAAATCCAAAAATTTAGGGCCGAAGAATTCAGGGCCAATGATGATGATGACGCAGAGCGAGCCGAACTGTGGCTTGATAACACTATTCGGGTATTAGATGAGCTATCTTGTACTCCCGATGAATGCCTGAAGTGTGCTATATCTTTACTTCGGGACACTGCATATCACTGATGGAATACACTAGTATCAGTAGTCCCGAGAGAAAAAGTAACATGGGATTTCTTCCAGAATGAATTCCGCAAGAAATATATCAGCCAGAGATTCATCGACCAGAAACGTAAAGAATTTCTTGAACTGAAACAGGGGCGAATGACCGTAACAGAATATGAACGGAAATTTGTCAGGCTCAGCAGATATGCTAGAGAGTGTGTTTCCACTGAAGCTATTATGTGCAAAAGGTTCGAAGATGGTTTGAATGAAGATTTAAAGTTGCTTGTTGGCATTCTTGAAATCAAAGAGTTTGTGACGCTAGTCGAGCGAGCTTGCAAAGCTGAAGAGCTCGGGAAGGAGAAAAGAAGGGCTGAGACAGAAGCTAGAGACACTCGAAAGAGATCGTCGGGTAAGAATTTCCATTCCACATCTAAAAAGTTCAGAGATGATTTCAGCCGACATAAAGCTACTTCAGATTTACCTAGACGTGATCGACCTCTAGTGGGCCCCGAGCTACCTCGATGGCCAGTGTTGGTAACGCCCCACAGAATCGAGTTGAATGCAAGCATTGTGGGAAATGGCATTTTGGGAGTTGCAGATTCCATGATCGGTCTTGTTTTAAATGTGGATCGTCAGATCATTTTATTAGAGAATGTCCGATGTTAGTTGAGCAGAATCCAGTTCAGAACATTAAGTAGAGCAACGCGTCAGTACGAGGCAGGCCACCCAGACATTCAGGCAATGTAGGTGGTAGCCAGAGAGGAACGAAGAACGCTGCAGTTCGATCTGAGGCTAGAGCTCCAGCTAGAGCTTATGCTACACGAGCCAGAGAGGATGCTTCCTCCCCCGATGTTATTACCGGTACTTTCACCCTTTATGATACTACTGTGATTGCATTGATTGATCCTGGTTCGACCCATTCATATGTGTGTGAAACTCTAGTAATCAGTAAGACTCTGCCAGTTAAGTCCACTGAGTTTGTGATTCGTGTGTCCAACCCTTTGGGTGGATGTGTACTTGTTAATAAAGTGTGTAGAGGTTTCCCATTGATGATTCGTGATTCTTGCTTCCCAGCCGATTTAATGTTGTTGCCCTTCGATGAGTTCGACATAATTTTGGGGATGGACTGTTTAACTTCACATGATGCAGTGGTGAATTGCAAAAGAAAGCTTATTGATTTGAGATGCCAGAATGGTGAGATCATCAGAATTGAATCCAGTGATTTAAGTGGGTTTCCTACAGTAATATCTTCGATGTTAGCCCAGAAGTATGTGAGAAAAGGGTGCGAAGCTTATTTGGCTTATGTACTGGATAATAAAGTGTCTGAAAAGCATATTGAATCTGTATCGGTTGTGTGTGAATACCCAGACGTGTTTCCTGAAGAACTACCGAGTTTACCACCAGTACGAGAGGTTGAGTTCAGCATTGAATTAGTACCGGGAACGACTCCGATCTCGATATCTCCGTATCAGATGGCACCTACAGAGTTAAAAGAGTTGAAAATGCAGTTGCTAGAGTTGACAGATAGGGGTTTTGCACGACCGAGCTTTTCCCCTTGGGGTGCACCAGTTCTTTTTGTGAAGAAGAAAGATGGAACGATACGAATGTGTATTGATTATCGGAAACTGAATAAGGTAACTATAAAGAATAAGTACCCGTTACCTCGGATTGATGATTTGTTTGATCAGTTGAAAGGGGCTTCAGTATTTTCGAAGATAGATTTGAGATCAGGTTATTATCAGTTGCGAGTCAGAGGTACAGATGTGCCAAAGACTGCATTCCGGACGAGGTACGGACATTTTGAGTTTCTGGTTATGCCTTTTGGACTCACTAATGCACCAACTGTTTTTATGGATCTAATGAATCGAGTCTTCAGACAGTTTTTGGATCGGTTTGTAGTAGTGTTTATTGATGATATACTGATCTACTCCAAAAATGAAACAGAGCATGCCGAGCATTTGAGATTAGTGCTACAAACTTTGAGAGATCAACAGTTGTATGCGAAGTTTAGTAAGTGTAAGTTCTGGATGAAAGAAGTCAGCTTTTTGGGACATGTTGTTTCAGCATCAGGTATTCGAGTCGATCCGAACAAAATTTCGGCTATACTTGATTGGAAGCCACCGAAGAATGTTTTCGAGATTCGAAGTTTTCTGGGACTTGTGGGCTATTACAGACGATTTGTGAAAGGTTTTTCTGTGATAGCTACACCTTTGACAAAGCTACTACAGAAAGACGTCAAGTTTGAGTGGTCAGAGAAGTGTCATAAAAGTTTCGAGCAGTTGAAAGCCCTTTTGACCGAAGCTCCAGTGTTAGCTCAGCCTGAATCGGGCAAAGAATTTGTTGTGTATTCTGATGCCTCCTTAAGTGGTTTGGGTTGTGTATTGATGCAGGAAGGCAGAGTAGTAGCCTACGCATCGAGACAATTGAAGCTGCATGAAAGAAATTACCCGACGCATGATTTGGAGCTTGCAACCATTGTGTTCGCACTGAAGATTTGGCGTCATTACTTATTTGGCGAGAAATGCCATGTTTACTCGGATCACAAAAGTCTGAAGTATTTAATGACTTAAAAAGACTTGAATTTAAGACAATGCAGGTGGCTGGAATTGTTAAAAGATTACGAATTGGTAATTGACTATCATCCGGGAAAAGCTAACGTTGTTGCGGATGCGTTAAGTCAGAAATCATTATTTGCTCTTCGTGCAATGAACGTACAGATGGCTATGTCTAGTGATGGTTCGATCATAGCCGAGTTACAAGCAAGACCGATGTTTATCCAGCAAATTTGTGATGCACAGAAAGTTGACAAAGATTTGATTGCTAGGCGAATTCAGTGTGAAAAAGATGCAGAGTCAGATTTTCAAATTGATACAAATGACTGTTTGAATTTTAAAAGCCGAATGTGTGTTCCGAAGAACTCAGATTTGATTCAGATGATTCTGAGTGAGGCTCATAGTAGTCGACTATCGATACATCCGGGTAGCACGAAAATGTATAACGATTTGAGACAGTTCTATTGGTGGCCTGGCATGAAACGGGATATATCTGAATTTGTTTCTAAATGCTTAGTTTGTCAGCAAGTAAAAGCTGAGCATCAAATGCCATCCGGACTACTTCAGCCAATCATGATTCCTGAATGGAAATGGGATAGAATTACAATGGATTTTGTATCCGGTCTTCCTATGACACCGAGTAAGAAAGATGCCCTCTGGGTTATAGTTGATAGACTGACTAAATCAGCTCATTTTGTGCCAGTACGTACAGACTATTCACTTGATAAACTTGCTGAATTGTATGTATCACAGATTGTAAGGTTGCATGATGTACCGAGTTCCATCAGAGATTGAAATCCAATCTGATTTGACATATAATGAAGAACCGATCCGTATCTTAGCTCGGGAAATAAAAGAGTTGAGAAATAAAAGAATTCTGTTAGTGAAGGTTCTATGGAATCGTCACGGAGTTGAAGAGGCTACGTGGGAGCCTGAGGATTCATTGAGGCATCAATATCCGACTTTGTTTAACGGTAAGATTTCCGGGGACGAAAATCCTAAAGGGGGGAGAGTTGTAACAGACCGAATTTGACCCTAATCAGAACGGTGGTTTCGGGACCACAAATCTGAGTCCGAGAAATATTTTATTATTATAATTTGAGTCTATAATATGTGAATTGATGTGTGTGAAAGTTTCGTATGAAAATTTTATCGTTTAAGTGCTTAATTTGATAAAAAGGACTTAATCGCGTAATGCGTAAAAGTAGCATACTAAAGTGAAATGTGTTAATTTGAGCATGGCTTTAAATTATGAGGTATGAAAAGGGTAAATAACCCATTTTATGAGTTAGTGGATGGTCATGGACAAGTTTGCCCTTAAGTTATATTAATTAGTTATTTTAATGTTAAGGTTAAAATTGTAAACAAACTAAATAATATGTTATATGTTAAAATAACATAAAAAAATAAGCCATCATCTTTTAGCTCCCATGGCCAAATGTAGAGGAAAGGAAGAAGCTTTAAACCCTTTTGATTTTCGGCATTTCTAGGCTAAAATTCAAGGTGAGTTTTAGTCTGTTTTTGATAATTTTTACGTTTTTGTGATCGTTGCTTCGTATATTACCCGACCCATGCTTGAATTTTTGAAATTTGTATGTATATAGGATTCGTCCATTAACATGTTTAAGTGGTTTTGATATTTGATGGTTTTAGATTAAAAATATGTTAAAGAATTACAAGTTTTGTATTAGGAATTTTGGTGAAATTTAGTATTTAGGGCTAATTTGTAAAAATTAAAATTTGTAGGGACTTGTTTGAAAAATAAATGGAAAATATGGACTTGTATAGCCCTATTGGATATTCGGCCCTTGAGTTAATTAGTGAAATTTTGTGTATTTTGAGTTTTATGCAAATAGGACTAAATTGCAAAATTGTGAAATAGTGGGGGTAAAATGGTAATTTACCCATTTATGTGTTTTGGGACTAAATTGAAATGAAATGTACTTGAATGAGCTGAATTTTTATGTGTTTAGATCAAGAACAAAGAAAAACGGATTTGGATCGGGGAAAGGCGAAGGTTCTCGAATAGCCGATTTGCACGGTCTATCGACAGCCAAGGTAAGTCTCTAAGCATTCTAATGTCAATAAATTAATTATGAACTTAGTGAATGATGAATTGTGGAAATTTAGAGTATAAATATATGA
This sequence comes from Gossypium australe, assembly GCA_005393395.2. Lineage (NCBI taxonomy): Eukaryota > Viridiplantae > Streptophyta > Magnoliopsida > Malvales > Malvaceae > Gossypium > Gossypium australe. The sequence continues at coordinate 60,428,975 of CM016614.1, read as the reverse complement.
TATAGCTGAATTTTAATGTATAGTATTGAAGTGAATTTATTTTGTTTAATGCAAGTTGAATAAGTAAGTTCGGTTCGACAAGTGAAAGTAGTATAAAGAATATAAGATGTTGTGATCCCATTATTAAGCATTGTGTATTGAAATGTTAAATGTGTTGATATTCGGGCTTCGAGCCTAGCAGGCCTCGTGCCGGTGGAAATTATCGAGCTTTGATCCTAGCAGGCCTAGTGCCGGTGAAATGTATCAGGCTTTGAGCCTAGCAGGCCTAGTGCTGGTGAAATGTATCGGGCTTTGAGCCTAGCAGGCCTTGTGCCGGTGAAGATTTTCGGGCTTATTGCCTAGCAGGCTAAATGCCGATGATTTTTAAATACGAGCTTATGCATATAAACTGGTGGAGTTATGTTGGCAAATAAAGGACAAACTAAAGCTTATTTGTATGAATTCAATTACAGAGCTGTACGGGTAAGTACCTGTGAGATGTTTAATCGAATATATATATATAATCGTTCAATTAAAAATGTGTATATATATATATATGCTTTTGTATATGATTCTATTTTAAAATGATGTGCATACGACTTGAGTAATGGTCAAGAAATGGATGTTTATCATTTGAACTTGAGTTGATTAAATGAACTATTTGATAAAGGTAGGATAATGTGAAATGTCAAGTTATAGATGATATTGAAGTTTGATAATGTGACATCATATGTGTGATTTGTTAAAGTTTGAAGTAATATCAAATATTTAAATTGGAAAGTTTAAGTGGCAAGCTGGATTAATTTCTTTAAATTTGCTTAAGACTTACTAAGCTAGTTAGCTTATTTCGTGTGTGCTCTTGGTTCTATTTTATAGATTTCCATCAAGCTACTGGCATCTGAGGATCGTCGGAAAAGTCAACCACACTATCACCCCTTTTGGTACATAATCTTAGTTTAGAATCGAAGGCATGTATAGGTTAGACTAAGGTTTAGATTAATGATATTCGGTCTTGTATATATATGAATAGCCTTGCGAAAATGGCTATTTCTTTTGCTTAAGTTTAATTCCTATGTTCTTGATATAATGGATTGATTAGGTTATTGTGGGATGTGAAATTAGGCCATGGTTTAATCATGTTTGGAATGTGGTCAAATAATATGCCTATATATATAGATGTGATGCATTTTTGGATATATATTGAGATGTTTTACGTTTGTTATTATGATGTTAAAGTGGCATGGAATTGCTTATCTCTTATTCGGCTATGGTATAGACTAATATAGTTATTATAAATAAATGTTGTGAGTGATGACATATTGGGTTTAGATAATGTTAAATAATGTGACATTAGTTATACAAAATAGGTGTGAGGTGTTCAATTATGTTTTATGACTATTAAGGAAAATGGTGATGATGCTTAATGATTCATGTAGGTATATATATATATATATATATGTTAGGTAATAATCTTGTTATATGTTTGGATTAATATACCTAGTTTTGAATTATACTTGTAGAACGAAATTGTTGCATTGTAGGTATGATTTTGTCCAAGGTTTATTCACGAGTTACTCATTGAATATTCATTACCAATGATAGTCTTAAGTTGATATGTGTTTTGGTATTATATTAAATGATGCATATTTAAGGTAGTAAGGGTAAGCAATATCCCGTTTAGGTAAGAATCCAAATGGTAAGTAAAAATAGTATGGTTTGGTTTTAATAATTGAACCACTGTAATTAGCTTATAATATTAGTAATAGTATGACCGAACCTTTGGCGAATAAAATAAAATAACTTGCAAAGTTTAGGTACATTAATAAACATATAAATTTTGGTGTATGAGGTACGAATAATCATATACAGGTATAAATGTGACCTTTGTTATAAGGAAATACATGGATATATGTTCATTACATTAGATGTATGTTCGGTCAGGATGTAACTTTGATATGCTTATATTTATGTATTTGCTACGAAAATGCGATAAATGGTTATGTTGGTTTAATATGAATATGTATTATAGTATTATGAGTAAATATTAAATTATATTATATGATGTGGTGGAGATTGCATTGCTTGTATTACATTCAATTGAATGTCTATTAGAAATTCAGCTTAGTTTGGTAATGCCTCATAACCCTAATTCGGCGACGGATACGGGTTAGGGGTGTTACAGAGCCCATGTTTGTAGGCCATTTTCGGCACTTAAATAGGAGCAAGGGTTTTAGGGGCCCAAAATTTAAGTTTCATGGAGCCCAAATCTTTTAATTTTAATTAGCTAAATTCGGCATTAGGGTTAGGTGAGGTGGACAGCTACAAGGCTCAAAAATAGGAGGATTTATATGGATTTTATAATTGATAATTTAGAAGATAAAAAGGAGAAAAGATAGGAGCCTATCTACAAGGAAGGTGATGGCCGAAAATCCACCACTTAGAGGAGTAAAGAAATCGGCTACTGCATGGCAAAGGGGTGCCGAATTTTTCCTTTCATTTAGCTTGAATTTTAATTAATTAGGAAAGGCGTTTTCGGTTTTAAACAAGAGGTGCCAAAATTTCTATAAATAGGGGGGATTGTAACACCCCTAACCCGTATCTGTCGCCGAATTAGGGTTACGAGGCATTACTCGACCATACCCAAATCAATGCACTTTTAAAAGAATCAAGCAAAACACTATTCATTTGGTAATTCAAAAACAAAGACCGAATAGGCATATGGTAATTAATCATTTATTTCATTTCTATAATCGACATTACAATCAATCATATGACATTTCTGAACATAGGCATCTTTTTCGCTTATATACATTTCTCATTTCATTACCACATACGATTATACCATAAATATAAATATCAAACCAACTCATTTATCTCATAGTTGCATATCACATTCGGCAATGATCACCACACATATGTATATCATTATAATTACACCTTAGCACTCATTTTCTATGACCGAATATGCCATAGTACTCAATAGAAAATTTAGACTCCAAACTAGATCAAATCGTGGCCAAATATTTCATTTCAATAACTTGATATACAGTACATATGTTCATCCAAATACCTTATTATACTATATGCATTACTCGAAATCATAAACATGCATTTGAACATGCCACATATATTTGTTATCAAGATATAAAATTTCCAAAAAATACTTACCACAAAACCGTACACACCTAAGAATTTCAATCAAACTTGGTGATTTTAACCAACACATCACATAGTAATAAGGCACTCAAAATCTCATGAAACATACCTATCCAAATCAAGCTATATTCAACACTTAAATTGTAACATATCTAGACACATACTTCACAAGCATATAACTCAAATTCATATTTATATCCATTTCATGAAATTCAAATGCCTAACATCTCTCTCTATTAACCTATCACATGTACACATGATTGAAATTCTACCTTAATCTATCAAAGTGACCATCAAAGATCAAAATGCATATACATGTCATGACATATATCTATTAAACCACTTCATATAATGCCTAAACCACATCCAAACATAAATGATAATTCATGGCATGAGCAACCTATATAAACAAAACACGAAACAAGTTATCCAAAATAGATAGCCATTTTCGCATGGCTAGCATATTTACACGATTACAAAACATTAGTTATACTGTTTAGTCTAACCTATACATGCCCTTTTTAGTTTAAAACTAAGTCATTCAATACCAAAAGAAAGTCGATAGTGTGATTGACTTCTTCCCAGATCCTTTGAGTCCGTAGCTGGAACCCAAAAATCTATAAAATAAACGTAGACAAAAACACATAGTAAGCTAGCTAGCTTAGCAGGTCCAAAGCTATACAAATATCAATATGATAGTAAAACACTTAAACATCCAACTCATGACTTTAAATAAAAGTAACTTATTCTATACATATATATATATATATATATATACATTATAGCCGAATATGTATATATATATGAAACACCAATTTGTACATTATACCTTTCATTTAATCAATCCTTCTTAACATTTGACATTTCTTTCTCTCAATAGCATCACTTGTATACATTTATAAATACATATATGCACATTCATAGTTCACTTAAATATGAATAACACATTCCTTACAATCGAATTATAATTTCACTACTAAATGTTTATGCAAACCTGATTCATTAGCTAGAGCTTCTTAAATATTACCTGAATCTCACACACCGGCACGAAGCCTGTTGAACTTGAGGTCCGAAATCATAACACCGGCACAAGGCCTGCTAGGCAATAAGCCCGAAACATATCACCGGCACGAAGCCTGCTAGGCATAAAGCCCGAAGCATATCACCGGCACGAAGCCTGCTAGGCAATAAAGCCCGAAACATATCAATGTAGTCAATCATTCCACACACATTTCATAACTATATGGCACATCCAATCCAACTAAGCTTATTCACATTAAACAACTAAAACATTACGTTATTGTACAATCCCACAACTCATATCGAGACACTTATTCATATCACATAATCAAATTAAGCAATCAATCTAATATACTTATATACATTCGGCTATGACATGAATATGTACTAAAATTTACCAAACATTAACATTTAATATGTTCGTAACTAATTCTTGGATATATTTCAGCTTAAGGACTTACCTCGGCTGTCGATAGACCGTGTAAATCGGCTATTCGAGAACCTTTGTCTTTCCCCGATCCAATTCCGTTTTTCTTTGTTCTTGATCTAAACATATCAAAAGTAATCTCATTCAAGCACATTTCATTTCAATTTAGTCCCAAAACACATAAATGGGCAAATTACTATTTTACCCCTAATATTTCACAACTTTGTAATTTAGTCCTATTTGCACAAAACACAAAATACACATAATTTGCACATAATTCTTTATGGTCGAATACTCCTAGGGACTATACAAGCCCTCACATTTCACTTATTTTGCAATTAGGCCCCTCTAAGAATTTATTTTTACAATTTAATCCTATTTACTCAATTTTCACTAAAACTTCAATACAAAACTTATCAATCTTAATCTATCCTAAGATTAAAATTCATCAAACATCAATTATCATAAAACAATGTTAATGTCCGAACCTTACACATGCTTAGATTTAAAAATTACAACATGGGTCGATTACGGTTTGAAGCAACGATCTCAAAAACGTAAAAATTAACAAAAACCGAAATCAAACTAACCTTGATTTTGTACTTCTAATTGCCGTAAATCAAAGGAACAAAAACCCCTTTTTCTTTCTCCCACTTTCGGCCAAAGAATAAAATGAGATGATAATGGCTTTCTTTTTACATAATTATGAATATAATAGGTTATTTAATTAATTTACTAATATAACCTTTAAAATAAAATAAACTATTACATATATTAATGGCATATTAGTCAAAAGCCATCCACTAACTTATAAAATGGGATATTTACCCATTTAATACCTCAAAATAAGAAGCCATCATCATTCTAGCACTTTACACTAAAGAATGCAACTTTTACGCTTTACGCGATTTAGTCCTTTTTCTAAATTAAACACACAAACGATAAAATTTTTCTACGAGACTTTCACACACATAAATTCACATATTATAGACTCAAATTATAATAATAAAATATTTCTCGGAGTCGGATTCGTGGTCCCAAAACCACCGTTCCGATTAGGGTCAAATTCGGTCTGTTACAGGGATAGCTCCTTGATTCTGGCTTTTAAAACCCTAATTCTCGCTTCTTTCTTTGTGCCGAATTCCCTAGCCTCTCCCTCTCCAATTTTCTTTTCTTCAATTTCTTCAAAAGCCGAAACCTCTTCTCCATTCTTTTTCCCCTTGAGCCGATTTCTCTAAAAAGCCGAAATCTCCATAGTTTTTCTTTATTCATCCTATTTGAGAATTAGTTCTATCGATTCTGGCATTTAAAACTTCCTTTGGCATTGTCGAATTCTCTCTCTAGTGCTACCCGAACCTCCTATGCTAAGGTAAGTGTCGACTTCTAATTAGTTCTCATGATCTATTCCCGGTTTTTGAAAGGCAAAAGCCGAAAAGCTAATAAGTTTAATGGTTCTATGTTGGGCGACAATTTGGGATTTGAAGGAAGCTTGGTCAATTAGATCTAAATGCCGAAAATAGCTAGTCTCCAATTTTGGGATTTTAAGGTAAGGAGATTTTCCCTAGATTTCTACTAGATTTATTCATTTTATACAAGATCTTAACTTTATGATGAGGATTAACGATCAAATATGGTGATAGTAGTTCTGATAAGGACTTGTGATGGAATTAAACATGGATCAGGCAAAGGAGAGAATCCCTAAGTTTAAGAAACGAGCAGTATCTGTCGTTCGAGATTGGACACTTGGTTGTGGAACGGCTTCTAAACAACACCTTAGGCAGATAGTAGTTGTGTTGACTACGGATAGCGTCGACATAGAAAGCATCGTTCTAACGGTAATCAGGTGTGTAGGTCTCTAACACACTATTAATCCTGTATGTATGTCTATTTATATGTTATGGTGTAAAACGCCGGAAAGAGGCTGTACAGACAGTCGAATGGAACCCTAAAAGGGTTAAGCAAGGATGCCAGGTACGTAAACATAGAACTCTCTATGTGTATCGAAATATATGTAAGCCTGCATGGTGTTTTCTTTATGTGTGTATGCATGGGGAGGGATTTTGATATGATGAATGGGAAGTGCATGACAGGTCACTTGGTGATCGGTGGTAGAAAACCCACAAATATAAATGTTAGGTCACATAGTGATCGGTGGCTATGCCACGTTTAATATTTCCTGAACATCAGGAATAGGCAGTTCAGCTGTCGTTACAGTGTGTAGCGGATGGAGGGTTGATTGTAGAAATCCCCAAGGTGTGATGGTTGGTAAGGGATGGTGTGTAGAGGATGGAACTCTAGGATGGGATGGGTTATTAATCATTTGTTATTTGATATATAATCATGATTGTTGCCTTTATGTATGGGCCAGGGCCCATAATGTGTTTGTGGGCTCAGGTCGTTGTGTGTTTTGAGATTTATACACTGAGTCTTGGTGACTCACGCTTTCTTTTTTCTCTACGCTTTCAGATGAGCAGTAGATCGTGGACATGGGAGCCGAGACGGACTCGAGGGGCCATCAAGTTTTGATTTCTCTATTTTTGATTATTTCGGTTTTTCTTAAGTTTATAGTTTTGGAAAATTTTTATGTATAAGGCCCCCATAGATTATGTTCATCTAAGTAGCTTCTTTATTTGTTTTGTTTTTTACATATGTTCTGCAACTTATGAAATTGTGTCAAAGGTTTTATTATATTTAATAATAATACAAAGATTTATTTTCAAAAAGTCACTTATTTATTCAAATATTAACTAATTAACTTGTGCTTTCTAAAACCGTTAAAGTGTTATGTGTTCCATAACATGCCAGATCTGGTCGAAACGCATGGGCCGGGTTTGGGGTGTTACAGGTGTCTATCAGATACAATAGAAATAGGCACACCATGTAATCTCACAATTTGAGATACGTACAATTCAGGAAACTTATCGAGTGAATAGTCCATACGAATTGGAACAAAGGGAGTTGATTTGGTTAGTCTATCCACAATAACCCAAATTGCATCTTTCTTGCTCGGTGTCATAGGCAAGCCGGATACAAAATCCATAATGATTCTGTCCCATTTCTATTCAGGTATCATGATCGGCTGAAGTAACCTAGACGGCACTTGATGTTCGGCCTTTACTTGTTGACAAACTAAGCACTTCGAGACAAATTCAGATATGTCCCGTTTCATACCAGACCACCAATAGAACTGTTTCAGATCATTATACATTTTCGTGCTACCCAGATGTACAGACAATCGGCTGCTGTGAGCTTCATTTAAAACCATCTGAATTAGATCTGAATTCCTCGGAACACATATTCGGTCTTTGAACTTCAAACAGTCATTCTTATCAATTCGAAACTCTAACTCAATATTACTTTCACATTGGGCTCATTTTGCCAACAAATCTTTGTCAACTTTCTAAGCATCACATACTTGTTGAATAAACAACAGTCTTGCTTTTAATTCGGCTACTATCGAACCATCATCAGACATAATCATATGCGCGTTCAACTCACGAAGAGCAAATAATGTCTTTTGACTTAAAGTATCCGCAACAACATTAGCTTTTCCCGGATGATAGTCAATCACTAGTTCATAATCTTTCAACAACTCTAACCATTGGCGTTGTCTCAAATTCAAATCTTTCTGAGTCATCAAATACTTCAGGCTTTTATGATCTGAATAAATATGGCATTTCTCACAGAACAGATAATGACGCCAAACCTTTAACGTGAACACAATGGCCGCTAGCTCTAAATCATGTGTCGGATAGTTTCTTTCGTGTGGCTTCAACTGTCTCGAGGCATAAGCTATGACTTTGCCTTCCTGCATCAAAACACAACCCAAACCATTCAAAGATGCATCACTATAAACAACAAATTCTTTACCCGTTTCAGGCTGGACTAACACTAGAGCTTCGATCAAAAGAGCTTTCAACTGATCAAAACTTTTCTGACACTTTTCTGACCATTCGAACTTAACATCTTTCTGTAATAGCTTTGTCAACGGTGTAGCTATCATAGAAACACCTTTCACAAATCGTTTGTAGTAACCAGCAAGCCCCAGAAAACTTCGAATTTCAAAAACATTTTTCGGTGGTTTCCAATCAAGTATAGCCGATATTTTATTCGGATCAACCCGAATACCTGATGCTGAAACAACATGACCCAGAAAACTGACTTCACTCAACTAGAACTCACACTTACTATACTTTGCATACAACTGTTTATCTAGCAAAGTTTGTAGCACAAGTCTCAGATGCTTGGCATGTTTTATCTCTGGAGTAGATCAGAATATCATCTATAAACACTACCACAAACCGATCCAAATGCTGTTTAAAAATCCGATTCATCAGATCCATAAAAATAGCAGGTGCATTAGTAAGTCCGAAAGGCATAACCAAAAACTCATAGTGTCCGTACCTCATCCGGAAAGCAGTCTTTGGCACATTGGAATCTCTGACTCGCAACTGATAATAACCCGACCTCAAATCTATCTTTGAAAATACTAAAGCTCCCTTCAGCTGATCAAACAAGTCATCAATTCGTGGCAACGGGTATTTATTCTTTATAGTCACTTTATTAAGTTGCCGGTAATCAATACACATTCGCATAGTTCCATCTTTCTTTTTCACAAATAGTACTGGCGCACCCCAAGGAGAGAACCTCGGTCGTGCAAAACCCCTATCTGTTAACTCTTGCAATTGTGGTATCAACTCTTTTAATTCCGTAGGTGCCATGCGATACGGAGTTATCTAAATCGGAGTCGTCCCCGGTACTAACTCAATACCAAACTCTACTTCTCGAACAGGTGGAAAACCCGGTAATTCTTTAGAAAACACATCCGAGTACTCGTAGACAACTGGTACAGATTCAATCTTCTTTTTAGTCACTTTACTATCAAGCACATAAGCAAAGTAAGCTTTATACCCTTTTCTCACATACTTCCGAGCTAACATCGAAGATATTACGGCTGGTAACCCATTCAGATCATTAGATTCAATCCGAATAGTTTCACCGTTCTAACATCTCAGATCAATCGTCTTTCTTTTGCAATTAACAAAAACATCGTGCAAAGTCAACCAGTCCATACCCAAAATTATATCGAATTCATCAAAAGGCAACAACATCAAATCGGCTGGAAAACATGAATCTCAAATCATCAACGGGCAATTTTTACACACTTTATCAACCAGAACACACCGGCCCAAGGGGTTTGATACTCGAATCACTCAGTAGACTCAACAGGTAGAGTCTTATTGGATACTAATGTTTCACACACATAAGAATGAGTCGAACCAGGATCAATCAACACAATAACATTTGTATCATAAAGAGTGAAAGTATCGGTAATAACATCTGGGGAAGAAGCATCCTCCTGAGCGCGTATAGCATATGCTCTTGCAGGTGCACGAGCCTCTTGTAAAACCCCAAACCCGGCCCATGTGTTACGATCAGATTTGGTATGTCACATGAAGAAAGTGTAAAACATCATATGATTCTTACTAAAATAGGCGTTACTTGGTTGTGTTTAAATAAACAAGTTTTGCATGTAAATATTTGATAAAATACAACTATTCTTGAATGGTTGATTGATGAGTCAAAAATCGGGGTAGTCAACTTTAAAAACCATGACTTTTGAAAATGACGTTGAAAATTCCAAAGAGAATCCGAGTCTTTTGAAAATTTTGTTGACAATGTAACATCCCAAAAATGGGGCTATTTGGAATTTAATTATTTTTCTTATGTATGAAATGCTGTGATATTATTTATGGAATAATAGAGCTTAATTAAGGCTTTGAGTTGGCATGGTTTGGTAGAAATTTCTGTTGTTAACTCTAAAGGCAGGGAGCCTTAGCAGGAGGGGGGTTATAAGAATAAATGTGGATAATTTGACACCAAATGAGGCCTTGGCAAAGTGGCAAAAGTGAGGCCACTTAAGAGCTAGTGTGACGCCACCAAGGAGCAAGGGAGAACCTTGGTTCGAGTCACAGAAATCCTCCCTTTTGCTCTTTATTTGGACGGCAAGGGGAGAGAAATTCTCTCCTTAAATTCTTTTTATTAATTATCTATTTAGATAATAAGATAAATGAGCTTTTTAATGGGATTTTTATATTAGAGGATAATATGAGCATTTGGAATTGGATTTTTATTTGTTTAATTCTGAGGATAATTGGGATAATATTAGTTTTATTTTGATAATATAAGATAATTAAGGGAATTATTTGATTAAAAGGATTAATGGTTATTAATAAGGGATATTATCTAGATTATTAAGATTATTAAGGGATTATTGGGGATTAATTCAAATTAATTTAATTAATTCAAAGGGGTGGACGGCAAGGGTACTAAGTGCCTATAAAAGCAGTAGTTGACCCCCCTTGTTTTTCTTTTCTTCATTTTGCTAAGTGCCGAATTCCCTAACCCTCCTTTGTTCTTGTATTTTCTCCACCCTCTCAAATCCCTTCAAGCCGAAACTCTTAGCACCTCTCCTCCCTATTATTTCCTCTTTGGCCGAATATACCCATTGGAAATACCGAATTCCTTTTTCCTGTTTTTAACCACTTTGGCCGAATCTCAAGCAAGGGGTGAGCTCCTTCGATTTCTTCTTCAATCGATCCTGAGAGAAGGTAAGTGTGCCGAAATCCCATGGTTTTTCCCTCCCTATTCTCTGCCGACTTCCATTAAGGGGGTAGGTATCAATTTTAATGGTGGTTAGCAAGGCTTCTAAACGAGTGGTAACCGATTTCTTTTAGGTACTTAGGAGAGTAAAGCAGTCGACTCAGGCCTCGATCTCTAGTATTCAATATTTGGTAAGTAAGGTGGTAAGATTAATCCCTTTATTCTGATATTCGATTAAGCTGTAGGCTATTAGTCTTATTTACTAATCAGTGGTAGTTGATTAAGCAGATTCGGGAAATTAAGTACTGTGGTTGGTAACCGAAAGGGTAAAGGTAAGGTTCGGGTTCACAAGGAACCCTTTACAATTAATTTGGTTTGGCCGATTAGGCCATGGCACTAACTTTGACAGTTGGCCGAATATAGGGACACGGACTTAGAGTGGGGGCCGATTGGTTTCTTTTCGGGATTTAGACTCCTCGTTGGTGACAGGTGTGTACATACACACATATAACTATTTAAATGTGCTGAGTGCTATGTATGCTAGCTTTGATTTGTGTAGCATCGGATTAATACCATAACGGTATGAGTGGTGATTCAGGTAAGTACCTGTTAATATGAATGTGTTATTGATGCTTTTGGGAAGCATGATGTATTGATACATGAGATTTAAGTATGTGATGACATGATATATATATATATATGACTGTTGTGGGATTAATGAGTGGAGGGGGCAGTGTATTCGTGCCGACGGGCACCAGTGTTTTGGTAACACACTGTGACTACGGTCACCAGAGGTTTAGTACCTCCAGAGGTTTGGCACCTCATAGCGACTTGTCCCTGTGGTTAACATCACCGTGGGTTGGCCCCACTTGAGATATGGGATCGTCTGCCAGTGATTTGGTATCACACGATGGGTTGGCCCCATCAATCGATTCGTGTCTACGGACACCAGTGTTTTGGTAACACATCGTGACTATATGTCACCAGTGGTTTGGCACCACCAGTGGTTTGGTACCACAGCGGGGTAGACAGTGGCATTTGGTTGGCTAGGTTGGGGGTACATAATATTCTGCATACTGATTGTTATATGTTGTGTATGAAAATGTCTTCAAACGGGGGAAGGGTTACATACTGAGTCTTGGTGACTCACCTTCTCCTTTACATTTTTTCAGGTGACACGTAGATCGCGGATGTGGAGCCGGGTTGACTCGAGGTGGCCATGCGGTGGGTTTAAATTAAGTGAACTTTAATTTTAGCTATGATAAATTTTATTTCCGGTTTTTATTTTATTTGGATGTAATAAGGCCTCCTGCTATTTTATTTTTGTTATTTTTCATATGTTGAATATTTGTTTTAAACTATATTATTATTATTAAATTAAAGTCACATGTTTTCCCAAATTAACACGAAAATGTTTTCATCATGCCATCGGGCACACTTGTAATTTTATAATAACTTGGCTTAATTAAATTTTCAATTAAATCTAAGTATGCCTTTTTGCAATACCACTAATTAAAAGGTTTTCGGCAACTAAAAATTTTTACTTAGCAAAAGTGTTTCCAAAAATATTTTCCTTGTGACAGACTAGATTCGGCCATAGTGTTTGGGCCGGGTTTGGGTTGTTACAAAATTGGTATCAGAGCCCAGGTTAAAGCTCGGCTGTGGGGGCCCAAGGCCCAAAAATGTTTTAGTAGGCCTTTTTAATTGTTTTTTGGGTTTTAAAGCAGCATGGCCCGAGTCTCCGGCACCGATCCGCCCAGGTAAGTACATCTAAACCTTTTTGTGAATTATATTCTGTAGAAGGGTAGGAAGCATGGAACGTAGATATACTTATAGGAACTTGAACCCTAGGATTAGATTACCCAAACACACAAACAGAACATAAGACTTAAAGAACTAAACCAACCTATGACTTAGTCACTGAGCTAGGGTGTGGTAACCCCTGTACGCATGTCTAGGATTGGATCCGGAAGAGCCTGGTATTTAAGCAGTCCTCGTGACTCACCTCCTCTTCGCAGGTATCCTACCTGGTGCGTAGCTTCGGTTCACCTTAACTCAGAGGGCTCAGTGGTGTGGCAACCTCTGTGCGCATGTCTAGAAAGGTTCAGTGGGAGCTTGGTATTTAAGCGGTCCGCGTGACCCACCTCCTCTTCACTCGAATCCTGCCTGGTGCGTAGCTTTGGTTCACCCTGACCAGGAGGGCTCGGTCATAGGCTAAACACAATGATTAAAACCCGAAAAGGGAATTAGCCATGTTTTCGAAAAAGAATGAAACAACAAACCCTAATGTTTTCAAAACTTGTGCAATAACTTTTTCAAATCCGAGAACATTATTTTTACAACGTTTTCCTCGAAAAACTTGATTTGTGGAAAATTACAAAAATGCCCTTAGGGGTAAAATTACTAAAATGCCCTCGATTCATAGCTATCAGTTCAATGGTTTTCCTCAAGATTTCAACTATTTTATAAATATTCAACAACTTAGCTTTGAAAATCATCAGCAAAATATTTTGGTTTTGGAAAATTACGAAAACGCCCTCAAGTCACAAAATTACCGAAATGACCCTGGTTTGGAAATCTTTACAAACATCACTATTTGAAAAGGAACACTTTTTAAAAAAAGAACCCTCGGAGTTTTAGAACTGTTAAAAATATCCCTGACTTATTAAAATTTCGAAATTGCCCCTGAATGACAAAATTACCAAAATACCCTGGTTTCAAAACGATGCCGTATCTCTAAATTTTACAGAGTTTTCAGAAAAACCCTCTAGTGTTGGGAATTGCAAAACAACCTACTTTACTAAAGTTTTAAAAATTTCTTTTATTACGAAAATACCCCTGTAGGAAAAAGATGAAAATACCCCTGGGTTAGAAATGGGCAGAAATGTCCGAAGAGCGAATAGGTATGGAAAGTATTAAGGAATGGATGCAAGAACTTCTTTGTGTGAACTAGGTTAGGAAACTGAAACCTTGTTTGCTCGAAAGAATCTCTGATTAAAACTTTATCCATAAAATTTCTTCGCGAATAAGAAAGTGGAACAAATGCTAACGCATAAAATTTTTCTTAATCAGATTAAAAGCGCGGTAGATAGAATGAGTTCCAGAGGACGAGGACGCCGTGGACGTGGTAGGGGTAGGATGACGGTGTCTGAACCCGTCAGGTCGGGACAAGGTTCTGAAAATGAAGTACCACCGCCACCACCACCTCCAGCTTTTAGAGCTGAGGAGCAGGATCAGACCGGTGGTGAGGTGGTATCGCAAGCTGTTTTGCGAGTCTTGGAAATGGTGGCTGGGGCTGGTGGAAATCTGGAAGCTCGAAAATCTGTTCCCGAGCGAATTCGATCCAACGGGGCGGAAGTGTTTCGGGGTGTGTCAGGAGTGGCACCCAGTGCAGCAGAATACTGGCTAGAGTCAACTGAAAGGATCATGGATGATCTTGACCTGACTGAGGAAGAAAAACTGAAAGGGGCCGTATCGCTTCTAAAAGATGAAGCGTATCAGTGGTGGCTGACAGTTCGAGATGGCGCTACGGCAGATGATCTGACTTGGGATTATTTCAAATCCACCTATCAGAAGAAGTATGTGGGCACCAGTTATACAGATGCTCAGAGGAAAGCCTTTCTAGGGTTAGTGCAAGGAACTAAGTCAGTAGCGGAATATGAGGCGGAGTTTTTAAGATTGAGTAGGTATGCTAGAGGCATCGTGGCTACTGAACACGAGCGCTGTGTCCGCTTTGAGGACGAACTCCGAGATGATTTGAGGTTACTGATTGCCCCGCAGCAAGTTCGTGAGTTTTCATCTCTAGTGGAAAAGGCTAAGGTAGCCGAAGGGATCAAGGAGGCTGTGAGGCAAAATTATAGTAGGAATAATCAAAAGAGAGGATTTGGGTCAGCTGGATCCAGTGGTAGTGTCCAGAAAAAGGCTAGGCCAAGTGGGCCAAATCAGGCGGCAAGGCCCATGACTGCTAATCAGAGGCCGACTCAGTGTAACCGCTGTGGAAAGACCCATTGGGGAAGTTGTTCGACCGGCGATAGAGGATGTTTTGAGTGTGGGTCTTTGGAGCATCGGGTCAGAGATTGTCCTCGGAAACTAGCTAAGAACCAGCCAGAGGGACAGAACCGTGCTCAGGATAGAAATGTGGGACCACAGAGGGGTCGTGGTAATGGCAGAGGAAGCAACGGTCCTAACCGAGGTCGTGGAATTCAGGGCAGAGGTTCAGGCAACACAGAGGCTAGGCAGCCTGGCTTAGTTTACGCAGCGAGGCGTCGCGAGGAGGGTGACGCACCGGATGTCATAACCGGTACGTTTCTAATTTTTGGTTTTCCTTATGTTGCATTGGTTGATGTGGGCTCGACGCACTCGTACATTGCTAGTAATGTGGTAGGAACTATGGACCTAAACTCTGAAACTGCTTCTAGGGAGATGACTGTAGTTAGTCCTTTAGGGCACTCTGTAGTGGTAGACAAACTTTATAGAGACGTACCCCTAGAACTCCAAGGGGTAGTATTTGTGGCTGATCTGATGGAACTACCGTTTGGGGAGTTCGATTTGATCCTTGGAATGGATTGGCTGGTTAAGTATCAGGCGAATTTGGATTGCGCGGCTAAGCGCATGGTTCTTAAGACGGTTGAAAATGATGAAGTGGTTATGATAGGTGATAGAAGGAATTACCTATCCAACGTGGTGTCTGCCTTGAAGGTTGAGAAGATGGTCAAGAAGGGTTGTAAGGCATTTTTGGTTCAAATCTGTGCTTTGGAAGCTAAGGAGTCAGTAGTTGGAAAGGTCCGAACGGTTGGGGAATTTGCTGATGTGTTCCTAGAAGAACTTCCGGGTCTGCCTTCAGATCGGGAAGTCGAATTCGGTATAGACTTGCTACCCGGAACGGCACCTGTGTCTATAGCACCTTACCGAATGGCACCAAAGGAATTGGTGGAGCTGAAGGCTCAAATTCAGGAGCTCTTGGACAGAGGATTTATCCGACCAAGCATATCTCCATGGGGAGCACCAGTGTTATTTGTCAAGAAGAAGGACGGGTCCATGCGAATGTGTATTGACTACCGCCAACTGAATAAGTTAACGATCAAGAACAAGTACCCGTTGCCTCGGATCGATGACTTGTTTGACCAATTGAAGGATGCGTCGGTATTCTCAAAGATTGATCTTAGGTCAGGTTATCATCAATTAAGGGTGAAAGAGGCTGATGTTCACAAGACGGCATTCCGAACTCGGTATGGGCATTACGAGTTCTTGGTGATGCCATTCGGGTTGACCAATGCACCGGCGGCATTTATGGACTTAATAAATAGGGTATTTCAACAGTACTTAGACCAATTCGTCGTGGTGTTCATCGACGACATATTGGTTTACTCAAGGACGGAGGAGGAGCATGACAAGCATTTACGGATAGTTCTGCAAGTGTTGAGGGAAAAGCAGTTATATGCCAAATTTAGTAAGTGCGAATTCTGGCTGAGGGAAGTGGCTTTCTTAGGACATGTAGTATCAGCTGAAGGAATTAGAGTAGACCCTCGCAAGATTGAAGCAGTATTGGATTGGAAACCACCTAGGTCGGTGGCTGAAATACGAAGTTTTCTGGGTTTAGCAGGGTACTATCGGAGATTTGTGGAAGGATTCTCTCTAATAGCAGCGTCCTTAACTAAGTTACTAAGGAAAGGTGTTTCATTTGTATGGACGGAGAAGCAGCAAGAAAGCTTTGATAAGTTAAGGAAAATTTTGACGGAAGCTTCGGTTTTGGTACAGCCTGAGGCAGGAAAGTTGTTCACCGTCTATTGTGATGCATCCCATACTGGTTTGGGATGTGTGCTGATGCAAGAAGGGAAGGTAGTAGCCTATGTATCCCGTCAGTTAAGACTGCATGAGGTTAACTACCCAACGCACGACCTGGAGTTAGCAGCAGTTGTCTTCGCTCTAAAGATATGGAGACACTATCTGTACGGGGAAAAGTCAATAGTCTACACGGATCACAAAAGCTTGAGGTATCTTTTGACTCAGAAGGATCTGAATCTGAGACAACGGCGATGGATTGAACTATTAAAAGACTACGATTGTTCAATTGAGTATCATCCGGGTAAGGCTAATGTGGTAGCTGACGCGTTGAGTCGAAAGGTTGTGACGGATTTAAGAGCGATGTTTGCTCGGTTGAGTCTATATGATGATGGGAGTCTTTTGGCAGAACTTCAAGTTAAGCCAACATGGATCGAGGAGATTAAGGAAAAGCAGTTGGTGGATGAAGCTTGAACGCTAAGAGGGAACAAGTTCAGGATGGTGGTTTGGAAGGGTACAGTCTGTCTAGTGATGGGGTGCTATGCTTTCAAGGGCGAGCTTGTATGCCAAAGGATATGGAGTTGAGGCGGAAAATTCTCCATGATGCACATAGCAGCCCATACGCTATGCATCCGGGAGGAAGCAAGATGTATGGGGATCTACAAAAATAGTTCTGGTGGCCCGGGTTGAAGCATGAGGTAACGAAATTTGTAGGGAAGTGTTTGACGTGTCAGCAGGTTAAGGCTGAACACCAGTTGCCATCAGGGCTACTTCAACCGGTAAAGATCCCTCAATGGAAGTGGGAGCGGATCACTATGGATTTCGTCAGTGGGCTACCCCTGACGCCTAGCAAGAAGGACGCAGTTTGGGTGATTGTGGACCGTCTGACTAAGTCAGCGCACTTCATACCGGTGAGGATGGATTTTTCTCTTCAGAAGCTAGCTAAGCTATATGTGGCGGAGATAGTAAGATTGCATGGTGTTCCAGTATCGATTATCTCGGATAGGGATCCCAGATTCACGTCAAGGTTCTGGAAAGCGTTGCATCAAGCTTTGGGTACACGGTTGGATTTCAGTACAGCTTTCCATCCACAGTCTGACGGACAATCGGAAAGGGTGATATAGATTTTGGAGGACATGTTAAGAGGATGTGTTTTGGATTTCAGTGGTAGTTGGGAGGAGTACCTACCATTAGCGGAATTCGCTTATAACAATGGTTATCAAGCAAGTATTCAGATGGCTCCATATGAAGCCCTATATGGACGAAAATGCCGTACTCCTACATGTTGGACGGAGTTGGGGGAACGACAAGTTCTGGGTCCAGAATTGGTAACAGAGACTAAAGACAAAGTCAAGGTGATTCGGTCTTGTCTCAAGGAAGCATCAGATAGACAGAAGTCTTATGCCGATCTCAAACGCAAGGAAATGGAGTATGCTGTGGGAGACAAGGTCTTTCTGAAGGTGTCGCCTTGGAAAAAGGTGTTGAGATTTGGACGAAAGGGGAAGCTGAGCCCAAGGTTCATCGGGCCATATACAGTGGTAAAGCGAGTAGGACCGGTAGCTTATCAGCTAGAGTTGCCGGCAGAACTGAATCAGATCCATGACGTATTTCATGTATCGATGCTGAGACAGTATCGGTCAGATCCTTCGCACGTTGTGCCAGTAGCAGAGATTGAGGTCAACTCGGATTTATCTTTTGAAGAAGAACCGGTTCAGATCTTAGACCGAGATGTGAAGGTTCTGCGTAGAAAGTCAGTGCCCTTAGTGAAAGTGCTGTGGCAGAACCATGGTGTGGAAGAAGCTACGTGGGAACCTGAGGATGTGATACGGCGGCAATACCCTCATCTGTTTTAGCTAGGTAATTTCGGGACGAAATTTATTTTAAGGGGGGTAGAACTATAACATCCCAAAAATGGGGCTATTTGGAATTTAATTATTTTTCTTATGTATGAACTGCTGTGATATTATTTATGGAATAATAGAGCTTAATTAAGGCTTTGAGTTGGCATGGTTTGGTAGAAATTTCTGTTGTTAACTTTAAAGGCAGGGAGCCTTAGCAGGAGGGGGGTTATAAGAATAAATATGGATAATTTGACACCAAATGATGCCTTGGCAAAGTGGCAAAAGTGAGGCCACTTAAGAGCTAGTGTGACGCCACCAAGGAGCAAGGGAGAACCTTGGTTCGAGTCACAGAAATCCTCCCTTTTGCTCTTTATTTGGACGGCAAGGGGAGAGAAATTCTCTCCTTAAATTCTTTTTATTAATTATCTATTTAGATAATAAGATAAATGAGCTTTTTAATGGGATTTTTATATTAGAGGATAATATGAGCATTTGGAATTGGATTTTTATTTGTTTAATTCTGAGGATAATTGGGATAATATTAGTTTTATTTTGATAATATAAGATAATTAAGGGAATTATTTGATTAAAGGATTAATGGTTATTAATAGGATATTATCTAGATTATTAAGATTATTAAGGGATTATTGGGGATTAATTCAAATTAATTTGAATTAATTCAAAGGGGTGGACGGCAAGGGTACTAAGTGCCTATAAAAGCAGTAGTTGACCCCCTTGTTTTTCTTTTCTTCATTTTGCTAAGTGCCGAATTCCCTAACCCTCCTTTGTTCTTGTATTTTCTCCACCCTCTCAAATCCCTTCAAGCCGAAACTCTTAGCACCTCTCCTCCCCATTATTTCCTCTTTGGCCGAATATACCCATTGGAAATACCGAATTCCTTTCTCCTATTTTTAACCACTTTGGCCGAATCTCAAGCAAGGGGTGAGCTCCTTCGATTTCTTCTTCAATCGATCCTGAGAGAAGGTAAGTGTGCCGAAATCCCATGGTTTTTCCCTCCCTATTCTCTGCCGACTTCCATTAAGGGGGTAGGTATCAATTTTAATGGTGGTTAGCAAGGCTTCTAAACGAGTGGTAACCGATTTCTTTTAGGTACTTAGGAGAGTAAAGCAGTCGACTCAGGCCTCGATCTCTAGTATTCAATATTTGGTAAGTAAGGTGGTAAGATTAATCCCTTTATTCTGATATTCGATTAAGCTGTAGGCTATTAGTCTTATTTACTAATCAGTGGTAGTTGATTAAGCAGATTCGGGAAATTAAGTACTGTGGTTGGTAACCGAAAGGGTAAAGGTAAGGTTCGGGTTCACAAGGAACCCTTTACAATTAATTTGGTTTGGCCGATTAGGCCATGGCACTAACTTTGACAGTTGGCCGAATATAGGGACACGGACTTAGAGTGGGGGCCGATTGGTTTCTTTTCGGGATTTAGACTCCTCGTTGGTGACAGGTGTGTACATACACACATATAACTATTTAAATGTGCTGAGTGCTATGTATGCTAGCTTTGATTTGTGTAGCATCGGATTAATACCATAACGGTATGAGTGGTGATTCAGGTAAGTACCTGTTAATATGAATGTGTTATTGATGCTTTTGGGAAGCATGATGTATTGATACATGAGATTTAAGTATGTGATGACATGATATATATATATATGACTGTTGTGGGATTAATGAGTGGAGGGGGCAGTGTATTCGTGCCGACGGGCACCAGTGTTTTGGTAACACACTGTGACTACGGTCACCAGAGGTTTAGTACCTCCAGAGGTTTGGCACCTCATAGCGACTTGTCCCTGTGGTTAACATCACCGTGGGTTGGCCCCACTTGAGATATGGGATCGTCTGCCAGTGATTTGGTATCACACGATGGGTTGGCCCCATCAATCGATTCGTGTCTACGGACACCAGTGTTTTGGTAACACATCGTGACTATATGTCACCAGTGGTTTGGCACCACCAGTGGTTTGGTACCACAGCGGGGTAGACAGTGGCATTTGGTGGCTAGGTTGGGGGTACATAATATTCTGCATACTGATTGTTATATGTTGTGTATGAAAATGTCTTCAAACGGGGGAAGGGTTACATACTGAGTCTTGGTGACTCACCTTCTCCTTTACATTTTTTCAGGTGACACGTAGATCGCGGATGTGGAGCCGGGTTGACTCGAGGTGGCCATGCGGTGGGTTTAAATTAAGTGAACTTTAATTTTAGCTATGATAAATTTTATTTCCGGTTTTTATTTTATTTGGATGTAATAAGGCCTCCTGCTATTTTATTTTTGTTATTTTTCATATGTTGAATATTTGTTTTAAACTATATTATTATTAAATTAAAGTCACATGTTTTCCCAAATTAACACGAAAATGTTTTCATCATGCCATCGGGCACACTTGTAATTTTATAATAACTTGGCTTAATTAAATTTTCAATTAAATCTAAGTATGCCTTTTTGCAATACCACTAAATAAAAGGTTTTCGGCAACTAAAAATTTTTACTTAGCAAAAGTGTTTCCAAAAATATTTTCCTTGTGACAGACTAGATTCGGCCATAGTGTTTGGGCCGGGTTTGGGTTGTTACAGACAATTCGAAAGAGAATTTTCGTGTTAATTTATTTGTAAAAGTTTGTTTTGAAATCCATTTATTAATCTATTTTGCAAAATCGTTGGTTATGCTTTTAGAAAATCCCCATTTAAAAATATTTCAAGCAAAATGATAAATACGTCCAAACATAAAGCAAATTAAATTTTATCCCAGAGGCCTAATTACAACTTTAAAACCCGAAATAGTAAAGGTATCGAAATAATACGGAAAAGTAATTTACTAATGTTTGCAAACATCATTTATGAAGTATGGCCTCCACTGAGTCATCCATGGCCCCAAGTCCTCGTCACTGAGCGTTACCTACAGGGATTAAGAAAAGAAAGGGGGTGAGTTATAAGAACTCAGTTTATAATCCCCTTACCGTAATCCACTAGGTCTGAAACCATTTAGCAAAAACTTGGGCCTGAGCCCATAAAGCATAATCTTGGGCCAAAGCCTATTTACATAATAGAATATACATATATGCAATGTATGCAACCCAACCCATCCTAGTAATCCATCCGCTACACACCACCCGAACCATCCCATCACACTTGTGGGGATCAAGTCAACCCACCCTGCCAAACACACCAAAACGCAGGCTAAATGCCATTTATAATATTTGTAGCTGAGCCACCAGAGTCAAAATTATGCGTGGCATAGCCACCATACAGATTGTGGTAGAGCCACCAGATATCATATACGGTAATATAATCGGCACACAGCCTTGGGTAAATATGATCGACACAGAGTCGTTAGTTCATATGTTAGGCACATAGCCGTTATCAGAATTTGTGGCAGAGCCACCAGAATCAGAATGTGGCAGAGCCACCAGGCTACACTTCTCTTCTTTAATATTTTTCCCATCCCATGCAAACTATACAAATGCAACATAAATAATAAAACATAATATTCACATATATAAACGACAATTATCAATCCAGTGATTAATAAGGTAGATCGGTCCACTAAAGCATTCTAGCAATTCGGCCCATTAGGGGCATTTTGGTAATTCGGCCCATGGCATTTTCGTAATTTAGAAATTTTACCCCCTAAGGGTAATTCGGTAATCTCGTAACCCAAGGGTATTTCGATAATTTACCCTTCAAGGGTATTTTGGTAATTTCGTAACCTAGACTTAACTACTAATGTGGGGCATAAAACTTGAAACTGTCCATCTGCGTTATACGGACTAAACTAACTATAACTCGAGTTAGGAACCTCAAAATTTAGATCCGTAAATTTTCCTTCAAACTGGACTCATATATCTTCTTACTGAAATTTTTCTAGAATTTTTGGCTTAGCCATTTATTACATTTTATTCATTAAAGTTTCCCTTGTTACACTGACCAATGATTCTAACCTCTCTTAACTTAAATTCAAATATCTCATTGTACAGTTTTCATATGTTGCTCCCACTTGTTTCTATTGAAAATAGGCTCACTAAGGAATCTATACATATAAATTATAAGTCATAATTCACTTTGTACAATTTTAAATGATTTTTCCAAGATAGAATAGGGAACCACGAAGTCAATCAGAACTAGTCTCACTAAAATTAACATATCACAGAATATAAAATTCCTTTTCCTTCCCTGTTTCTTTCATATAAAAATAGACACAGTAAGATTTCATTCTATATCTTATTCACTTTCTAATTTCCTTTCTCCTATTTTTCTTGATTTTTCAAAATCTCATCACTGCTGTTAACGAAAAATTGTTTCATTGCAAACTATGGTTACTACTACGAATTTACGCACGCCCAAGTGATCACGGATGCCGGTTTCCGATTTTTTTCGGTATTTCGACCAAATCATAGAACATTTCATGCAAACATTCAGAGAGAGGTATGAGTTTACACACCATTTCAAACATGTATATGGAAGGGTACGGGATTACACACCTGATTTGGATTTCCTAAAGAACCACTCTTCGTTGACCCTAGAACAATACCAACCAAAAGTTAGCCTCGAATTTCCAAAAGATTTCATACTCAACGTATTACTTACACTTGAATCACTTACCACTATATCCGAAGGATTAGCAAATAGAATTATCGAGTGATTTCATCCCTAAAACATAATCGATTAGTTGAAACTTCAATCTGATTTGCAGCATAGCCAAATAGATATATAACGAAAAATCCAAAAATGAACCCCTTACCTTAATGATGATAGATCCGACTTCAATTGATTGACTTAAGACTAGAGAGGAATCGGCAAGAATGTGCTTTACGACCACACACTAGAACACGATTTGATCAAAGAAGATGTGTTCAACTCGCAAGATGGAGAAGAGAAGATGATTGAAATTCGGCTATAGATGAGAAAAAAATTAAGAAGATTTCGGCCAAAACAAAAGAGAAAAACGGACAAATGAACTAGGAGATTTCGGCCAAAGCAAAAGAGAAAAATGAGGTGAACAAATGGCTTTAGAATTTTAGCAAACAAAGAGAAAGAATTGGAGAAGAAACACTAGAAATGCTAAAAGAAACAAGCCCTTCCAAACACCAAAATTTTGCCTAAGACTATAGGAAATTCGGCTATCAAGTTTTTCCCTAGCAAAACCATGTATCATCTTTACCAAAAGATGAACATTGACCAAATAAAAATCTTTCCAAAACACCTTCCACACTATAAGCCAACATGTTCCCCTCTCTTACCATTTTCCTTCATTTCTTTCCTTGATTTTCCCCAGTCTTTCTCCTTACCATATTCCTTAGCCATCTTTCCAAAAATTAAAAAGTCTTACTTACCTTTTTAAAACCTTGACTGACACATGGATGAAAAGCACAAAAAATAAATCCAAAAGTTTGCAATATATGAGATTCAAACCTCAGACCATTAGTACACTTCCACATGCCACTTGCCACTTTACCAATAGACTCCTTGTGCTAGCAAAATGCACACTTATTTCCTTAAGTCTTGATGCCATTTAACTTCTCTCCTTTAAGTGCTTAAACACGAAAATTCTACTAAGGCCCAACTTGAACCCAGAACTTCCTAGAAACCTCGTAACTTTCCAAAATCACCTTCCTAATAAGTCCAACTTGAAATAATGCCATTCTCTTATTTCCAAAAATTTTAAATACTCCTACGCCCAAGGCCCATTGGGCCCAATTCTACTAGGCCCAATTTCGGGTCGTTACACCTCTGATCGAACCGCAGTATCCTTTGTTCCTCTCTGACTGCCACCTACATTACCTGAATGTCTAGGTGGTCTGCCTCATGCGGTCACGTTGCTCGGTCTCGTATTCTGAGCAGTGTTTTGCTCGACTAACATCGGGCACTCCCGAATAAAATGATCCATCGATCCACATTTAAAACAGGACCAATCATGCAATCTATAGCTCCAAGAATGCCATTTTCCACAATGCTTGCACGCAACCCGGTTCTGCTGAACATTACCAACGCTAGCAATCGAAGTAGCTCGGGAACCCGCAGGAGGTCGGTCTCGGTCTCGTCTAGAAATGTCTGAAGTAGCTTTAAGTCGACTAGATTCATCTCTGAACTTCTTTGATACCGAGTGAAAAGTGTTACTCGATGATCGTTTACGGAAGTCTTTGGCTTCAATTTCAGCTTTTCTTTTCTCTTTTCCAAGCTCTTCGGCTTTACAGGCTCGTTCAACTAGTACCACAAACTCTTTAATCTTAAGTATGCTGACCAGCAACTTAATGTCTTCATTCAAACCATCTTCGAATCTTTTACACATGATAGCCTCAGTTGAAACACATTCACGAGCATATCGGCTTAATCTCACAAATTTCTGTTCATACTCAGTAGCGGTCATACGACCCTGTTTCAATTCCAAAAATTCTTTACGTATTTGATCGATGAATCTCTGACTAATATATTTCTTACGAAACTCAGTCTGGAAGAATTCCTAGGTTACGGGACCACCGATACTAGTGTATTCCACCAGTGATATGCGGTGTCCCGCAATAAGGATATAACACATTTTCAGCATTCATCCGGAGTACATGATAGCTCGTCAAACACACAGATAGTATTATCAAGCCACAGCTCAGCTCGTTCCGCATCATCATCATCATTAGCTTTAAACTCTTCGACCCCATGTTTCCTGATTTTATCTACAGGAGGCCTACTAAATCTCATCGGATCTATCATCGGAGGTACCATAGGTATAGGAGATGGACTATTCGCATTCAGGGGTGGATGCTGTTGCACAGCCGGATTAGTCCGGATATATTGAGTAAACCATTTGTTCATCATCTGATAGAAGGCTTGCTTAGCCTCCCCCTCATGGCTACTCGAGATAGGTCAAGATTCTATAGGCACTGTCCCATGCGCAGGATTAGGCGCTACGCTCTCGACATCATCAGCTACAACTCTATCGGGATCTGTTTACTGTATAGAAACACAATTCAGATGTCAGAAGTCATCACACTATCGCATTATAATTTAAGTCATGTATAGCTAGACTCACACGCACTACGGTAGTCCTAGAATCGACTAAATCATAAGCTCTAATACCAATAAAATGTAACACCCCTAACCCGTATCCGTCGCCGAATTAGGGTTACGTGTCATTACTGAACATAACATAGCTCGGCACATTCATATAGATCATTTAAACCATGCTTCTTGTTCCAAACATATACTAGTCATTCATTTAATCAACTTAGCAATCCAATTCACATGTATCAAAATTAAACTACGTATATTTAATAATCCCAACGTTCAAAACATACAAATATTACAAGCATGATTTTCCAAATTCCTAGTTAATAAATAATCATTTTTCATTTCTTGAACTAAGTATATAAATTACAACATTGATACATACGACAAGAGCAACCCTTACTAAATAGACCAATAAAATCTTATATTGGTAATTTATTAAATCTTTGACATTAATATCACCAATCATTTTCGGTCACAAATGGTGATTGATAGTATTTTTTTTATTTGCAAGACAAAGAATATGCCTAAACATTACACCATAATTTAGTATAGCACTATTTTACTTACCACAACATTCGGCTAACCAATTTGCCTTAATAATGTTACACATTATACCAACTAAAATAATGATCAATTCTTTCATGAGACTTAGCAACTCCTATTGTTTCAAACTGCATAAAAATGACCAACTATCAAACAATGAAATTTTCATTCATGGATTAATAAGCCATGCACAATCAAAACCACATTCATCAACTACCTCAACAATTAGGTCAGGTCATATGAATATCCATCACATATAATATACTATATGATATATTTCTAAAATGAGCTAATTACTTAATCAAAAACATGTCATGAATAACATTATAATCAACCATAATACCAACACAAGCATACTTACACTATCAAATATACTTTTATAATGAGCAAGCACCATGGCCGAATACATTTAAGACCAAAGTACCACAATTTAGCCATTTTCGCATGGCTATATATGTACAAGGACAAAATTCGTGGATTCAAAACATAGTCTAGCCTATACATGCCTTAAGTTCAAAATCCAAGCTTAAAGGTACCAAAATAAGTCGATAGTGTGGATGACTTTGTTGACGATCCCCTGAGCTCGTAGCTTGACCAAAATCTATAAAACAGAATAACAAACGCACAGAGTAAGCTAACTTAGCTTAGTAAGTCTTAAGCAATTATAATAAATCAATTGAACACTCAAGCATTTTAAAACAATCACTTAATGGCATTTAAAATTATAACTTAACACAAATAGTCTATCATGGCCGAATGCCATTACCTCTCTTAGCATAACATTTATCACTATCTTACCTTTAACATACAATTTACCAATTTGACATAAGGTTCAAAATATAAAATATCATCTCTTAACAATCTACTCATAATACATGTACATATAATTCAATAAGTTCACATATACATCCGAATAAGTAAATGCCTTGTACATATTTCATATATATATATATGAATGTATATGCATATGTCCATTGAACATCACATATATTCAAGTATATAATATCAATGCAATATCATTATATCCACATAACAAAAAGGCCAAATATACATGAACATTTGTCTCATTCTTGCTCGATAAACATCACATATGTGCTTACCTATTGGCCGAACATAAAAGTTCAATTAAATATCTCATATGCACGTACCTGTTTGGCCGAATATATATAAACTCGTTTTATCAACTTACTTGCTCAATGATCACATAATTAAGAAAACTCATAACTTATAAGTTGAAATTACATCACCAGTATAAAACCTGCTAGGCATAAGCCTGAATCACACACCGACACTAAGCCTGCTAGACCTGAGGTCTGATATTCATTCACCGGCAATAAGCCTGCTAGGCATAAAGCCCGATAAGTTCACTAGCCCAAGGCTTGCTAGGCTCAAAGCCTGAATAGTAATACTTTAAGTTGTCTCATATATCGAACCTTTTACTTATTTCAAACTCATTGTACGAACATTCAAATAGCATATATCATTCAAATAATTTAACCAAATCAAATATTATACATAGTCAAATTCGATTATTTCTAATATAGTTACAATGTTTCCAAATTTCAGCATATACTAAGTTATGTAAATAATTTACAATGTTATTTGCTTAAAGACTTACCTCGGATAATGTCAGACGACAAAATCCGGCTATTCGATTACATTCGCCTTTCCCCTATCCAAGTTCGTTTTCTTTTGTTCTTGATCTAAACATGTTCAAATTAAGCTCATTCAAACACATTTCTATTCAATTTAGTCCTAAAACACATAAATAGGCAAATTACCATTTTGCCCCTATTATTTCACACTTTTACAATTTAGTCCTATTTGCACAAAACACAAAATACACAAAATTTGGCTAAACACCCAAAGGGCCGAATATTCCTAGTCTTCATACAAGTCCATGCATTTCATTTATTTCACATTTTAGTCCCTCAAAAATTTATTTTTGCAATTTAGTCCAACATATTCAATTTCATCAAAAATTCAAAGATAAAACTTGTTAATCTAACATATATTTATCATAATTCATCCTCAAACAACATAAACAACAAATTATAATCAATGGCTGAACTCAAAATATTCATCAAACTCAAAAATTAAAGCACGGGTCTTGTACATTTCATAGCAACGATCTCAAAAACGTAAAAATTATCAAAAATCGAGCTAAAACTCACCTTGAATCAAGTTGGAAAGTAGCCGAACCTTAACACCCCTTTTATTTCTTTTTCTGTTCTTTTGTATATGGCAAGAACAAGATGAACACTCAAAATGGCTTTATTATTTTATGTCTTTTATTTATTAAAAGGTTATAATATAATTTTATTATTATAATATAACTTAACATAAAATAATCATGTAAATGCATTATGACATATACATTGCCGTCCGCTATCCCATTTAAAATGAGTAATTTACCAAATAGATCCCCCCCTATATAGAAACACATCAATTAACCACTCAATCAATCAAATAGGCTACTTTTACCACTTATGCAATTTAGTCCTTTTTCTTAAATTAATCCCACAAACGAGCAAATTATTTTACGAAACTTTCACACATGCTCAATCATATATAATTAACACGAAAAATAATATTAAAATATTTTTCTAATGCAGATTCGTGGTCCTGAAACCACTATTCCAATTAGGGTCAAAATCGGACTGTTACAGACCATGGTGGTGTCAAATGGCCATTTTTCATACCAACCATACCCTTCTAGGAAGTAATCATATTATTTCCCATCAAAACTATCCAACATCTTATAAGGGAAAGAAAACCCGGAATGATCTTTCCTGGTGCCCTTATTTAACTTCCTGTAATTCTTACAAATCTTCCAACCCGTGACTCGAATAAATGAAATAATCCATCCAGTACCCTTCTTGTGCCTTTCCAAAATCATAAGTGCCTCTTCTTCTTGATATTTGGTGAACTCAACTAAAATAATGACAGGTAAAGTTGAAGACAGGCCCAAATAGTCATATTCCAAATGAGGAGACAAAATCTTCAATTCCAATTCAGCTGGCTCTTCAATCAACGACTTTGGTTGCATATATTTCTAAGATGATAACTCTAACGATTCGAGTGGAACTTCTTGAGTGATTTCCTTCGAATTAGCTTCTAACCAAGCCAAACATTCCTTTTCTTCATCATCACTTAGCGAATCCTCCAGTAGAATATGTTCTAATGGATTGTCTAAAGAATTGAGCTCTAATTCTATAGAAGCCAGCAATTCCATCTTGGAAATATCAGAGCAGTCTTCAACTATATCTGGGGATTTATCTGCATCGAAGTCATTAAAAGTCACCTCCTCATCAAAGATTTCTTTCAACTGATTATCCTTTTACTACTTCTGGAATCGTTGAGGATATGGTAGTGGTGGAATCTTAGCTTTAGCCGGACAACTCTTCTGTGGAAATTTTTCTGCATCTGACAAGGGTGTTACATAATCAGAACTAATTAGTTTAGAGTTTACCTCATCAAGGATCACTGATCTAACTTTTGTGAAACATGAGTTTCAACACTCGGTTGAAATTCCTCTTTGACTTGAGCTATAACAGGCTCAACTTGAACCTCAACCATATTGGGCTCTAATGTCTTTCCAGTTGGCAAAGTGACTACTTTGCAATGTTCTTTGCCCAAAATTCTTGGATTTTCTATGTCACTCAGCCAAATACCTTGTGCGCTACTTCTAAGATCATTGGCTAGCTGTCCCACTTGGTTTCCTAAATTCTTCAATGTTGCTACTTGGCTTTGGATTAGTTCATCATTCTTCGCTATGTATGCCTTCAAGATTACTTAAAGATTCAATTGGTGGGGGTTGTTGCACTTGTTGAGAATATTATGGCTGATAATTTGGTTGAAATGGTATAGAAGAGTCGCTATGGTCCTTCCATTGACTACTCCATAGAGAAATTGGATGATTCTTCCATGAAGAGTTGTAAGAATTTGATTGTGGACCATTCCAATTCTGATTTCCCATGTAATATTTTGACTCTTAATTCAATGGACAATTTTCAAAGAAATGGCCATCTCCACAGTATTCACAAGAAATATTCTCGAACTGGTTCGGCAGTTGACCTGTCAGATTACCATTGAAACCTTTAACAGTTATGTTCTTAAGCATAGAAGACAAAGAGGATACTTGGGATGTCAAAGAAGTAAGCGCATCAACTTCATGTATTCCTGCTACTCGTCTTCTTAAGGCTGTTCAGTTGATTGGCCAATGATAGTTATTGCTGGCTATTCTTTCAATAATCTCGTAAGATTCATTGTAAGACTTAAAAAGAAGGGCTCCATTTGCCGAAGCATCCATCATCATTCTATTATAAACATTGAAACAAAATAGAAAGTCTCCATTTAAACACAGTAAGGAATGTCATGATGAGGGCACCTTTGTAATAACTCCTTGAAATGCTCTCATGCCTCACATAAAGATTCTTCTTCAGGTTGTTGAAATAAAGTGATTTCATTTCAGATCTTGATGGTCAGAGATAGAGGAAAGTATTCCATTAAAAAACGTTCAACCAACTCTTGCCATGTAGTTATGGAACCTGACAGTAGGGAGTTCAACCACACGTCCGTGTTCTATCTCTTAAAAAGTATGGAAATAATCTCAGTCTCTAGGAGTCTTCGATCACCCCAACTAGTTTAAATGAGTCACTCACTTCCATGAATAGCTGAAGAAGAAGATGGGGATCTTCAGTAGGCATCCCATTAAATTCACCCATAAATTGAAACATTTGGAACATGATTGGCTTTAGATCGAATTGCAGTGCCTCATTTTTGGGTCTCACAATACTCGAATTGAGAATAGAGGAATATCATATTGTCAAATGGCGCATTAGTAACAATGATCGAACTATGAGTATTATAAGTGAATGCCCCTCCTTGATTTTGGTTTTGATTTTCAAAATTCATCTCTTCAGTTCTTCTTTGGTTCACTTGTCTTCTCCTTTGTCTGAAAGTCCTTCAAATTTCAGTGTCTATGGGGAGTAAGTCAATAATTTGATGAATACTCATAAACATCTAAAACAAACACGAGAAAAATATTGGAATTAAAATTTAATAGAAAAAAATAGACCAAAATGCAAAAGTAACAATTTCACAAATAATGTCATTTAAAACAGTCCCCGGCAATGGCACCAAAAACTTGGAATGATGGAAATGTGCAAGTGTACGCAATTTGTAACACCCCAAACCCGGCCCATGCGTTAAGGCCAGATTTGACATGTCACACGAAATAAATGTACATATAGTCCTTTTAAATTTAAGTAAAACAGATTTTAAAAAAATTTATCATGGAGTTTATTGAAAACTAAGGTTGATTGATAAATCAAACAATTTGAGACGTAATAGTTTATAAATCGAAACTTTAGGAAATTTATTTAATATTTTGAGAAGATTTAAAAGAATTTGATAGATGATAATAAAATTGATGAACATTTTAAAAAGAAAATTCTAGTGAGTTAAAATATTTACGAAAGTTTTTACGAAACCCCTTTTTCATATCCATTTGAGAAAATCATTTATTTAAGTTTTAGAAAAATCCCTCTTTGAAGCATTTAAACCAAATTATAAATCCATCAGACATAAAACAATTAAAAATTTATCTAGAGGCCTTATTACAACATAAAACCCAAAATAGAAAAAGTAATTAAAATACTAAAAGAAATCCAAAATCCAAATTTTAACCGTTTACGAAGTATGGCCTCCACCAAGATATCCATAGCCCAAGTCTCCATTACTGTCCATTACCTGAAAAGGGTAAGGAAAATAGGGTGAGTTACTAGAACTCAGTGTGTAACCCACTTACCGTTGTCCACTGGGACAAAAATCCAATTAAGCATTTATTGGGCCAAAGCCCATTTTCAATTATTGTAACACCCCAAACCCGGACCAAACACTACAACTGGATCTAGTATGTCACTAAGGAAATTTTATAAAAGATGTGACACTTTGGAAAACAATTATCGAATTTAATTATTAATACCGAAAACTTAATGATTTATTAAGTCATATAAAATATAAGGTTATAAAATGCCTTGGTGAATTTTAAATAAGAACTGAAATTTCATACATGTCTTAGCTTAATTTAAACATGAAATTTTAAATGTCCAGTAATAAAAGCCCAACATAAAACCAAAACATAAATAATAGTCTAGTGGCCCAAGGCCTTAATACAACGAAATTCAAAACCCTTAATCAAAAATATTAAAAACAATATTCTAAATAAAATCTTCTGCTGGATCAAGTACTCTCTCGCATGGCCACCTTGCGCTTCTCTCCAGCCCGGTCCGATGCACTAGGTGATACCTGAAATTGTTAAAATAATAGGGTGAGTCGCGAGACTCAGTGTGCAACCCTCATGCACCATTAGATTTGGGCCTTAACCCCACAGAACATATAACAGAATATAACATATCAGAAAATATGCAAAGCCCAACCCCAATCCTAGGTATCCATCCGCTACACGCCACCCTTACCTGCTAGTCACACCATTTGGGGATTTCTACAATCAACCCACACCGCTACACACCATTGATGCCAGACATGCTGCTCATCGTTAGATCATGGCCGTAGCAACTACAACAGGTCACAGTAGAAGCCGCTACAACAGGTCACGGAAGAAGCCGCTACAACAGGTCACGGCAGAAGCCGCTACAACAGGTCACGGCAGAAGCCGCTACAACAGGTCACGGCAGAAGCCGCTACAACAGAACACTTCCCCTTTCAATAAACCCAACTCCATGCAATCACAGAAAACAACATACTTATCACATATGTCACCTTAACAGGAACATTCACTTAGGAATGACAGAGATCACTAACCTGGTGATTCGCTTTTACCCTCCTCGGGTTTCAGCCATGATGCCGGGATTTCGACATTTATCAGAATATAACAGATTTATAACATATTTTAATAGGCAATCTAAATGGTGTGAAAGTGTTACACACCTGATATCGCGTAGTTTTACTCCCTTAGTTAAATCCTTACTATCTGGATCTACAACCCTTAGTCTAAAACCTTGCTCAAAAGCCGGAAGAATACGAAGATTTGGGCTCCCCTACATTCGGCCAAGAATTAATAAATACCCGAATTTATACGTTAAAAATCAGTAGATCTCTTTACCTTGAAATCCCGAAAGTATCACGATTCGAGTGTTACTGAACTCTGACTTAGAGATCTAAGCAAATGAATCCCCTTCAAATCCCGGAATGCCGCAAATGAGAGAAAACACGAGATTAGCCAACTGTTTAGCCATTCGGCTATAGTCTCCAAAAGCTGAAAAAGATCAAAAGAAAACCCAAATCGATACTTACCTCTATAGAAGGTTTTAGCTATCCCTTAAAGATTCGGCAATCACAGAAGAAGATTGAAGCGTAGAAGATTAGAGATCTAGGAGTTTTCGGCTTTTTAAGGAAATCCCGAAAAGATGAACTAGATGTGTTTTTCGGCTTTTAGAAGAATTGAATGAGGAGTTTCGGCTTTTAGTGAATGGGAGAAGAATAATAATGGAGATCAGAAGATTCGGCTAAAAAGGAAAGTTCAAAGAAGAAGAAAGAAAAGGTGAGAAAATAATGGTGATTTTCGGCTTTTGGAAGAGAAAAGATGAGAAAATGAAACAAGTGAGATGGTCTTCAAATTTTCGGAACAGGAAGAGAAGAAAGACTAGGGTTCCAATGCCAGAATTGATTAGCTATCCCCCCTATTTATAGAAATTTCGGCACTTACCTAACCTTGCAGATAAATACTATCTTTTCTCCTTTATCTTAATCTACTAACTCATCTAAAAGAGACTTAATTATCTCTAACTCTTCCTTCCTTTATCAGCTTAATTATCCATATATTAAATCATGAAATAAATCCCTAAATAATAGCCTTGTGTCGTCCCCCCTTAGCTTCTCTTTAAATGCCGGATTTGGCCCAAAAACATGGGCTCCAAGTGGCCAAAACTTGGGCCTCCTCCTTTACCAGTGACGCCAACTCCCTTCCCTCTTAGTGGCGCCATTTTGCCACTGGGCCACAAGCCCAATCTTGATATTGTTAACATAGATAACTATCTTTAAAACTTATAATGCCTAAACAGAATATTGTAACTGATGTCTCAACCCATTCCTGAGCCCAATTAATACCTCAATTCTCAATTTAACATATTTAAGCATTCATTACACAAAATGCACAGGCCCTAAAATTTAGGATGTTACAGTTCTACCCTCCTTAAAGAAATTTCGTCCTCGAAATTTCCAACTAACTAGTAATCATACTACCTAAGTCTCACTACTATGCTTTCGGCTGCGCACTCTAATTTAATAATATATAAACATTGCACGCATACAATTTCTATACCCAAAAATATAGCATCCACACAAAACATACCTGACTTAATGGTGACTGAACAATCCCGAGCCTTATGCTCCTCAGACTCGCATCTTAAACACGTTCCTGACTTCCTCCAACATTCACCCGGATGACGCCTTCTGCAATATTCGCAAACCCAAAAGTTTGGACGTACCTTAACATGCTTCACAGAATGAGACTGCAACCCTAGAAAACTACGATCTCCTTTTTTTCTTACAGTCCACGCACCCAACCCTAAGTGTTTCACCGATTTCTTTAACCTCCTTCAGTACCTCCCTAACTAACTGAGTTAGCACATCAGTCCTAACACTTCCACAACCTCAGCCATGGCCTCTTCTTCCTCTTCTAGCACTCATCGTTGATTCTCGTATTATCTGAATTAGAAATTTTATGAATTATTAATTTCTTTCACTGATTAACCACGAACAATCTTATGATCAGTAGTTTTAAGAGTAGTTCTTTCGAATTCGAACCTATCTACAGTTTCAGTCTCAAGTTTATCTCGTAATTCTAGAAACCACGTACATTCAACCATCACATATCAACATACATATAACATCCATGAACTCACATTCATCACATAAGGGTATCTTCGTCATTTCACTACCCAGGGGTTTTTCGTAATTTTATCCTGCAGGGTATTTTGTAATTTGACAAAATAAAGTATATTGATGATTTTCGAAAGAAAGGTATATATCATTTTAAAATTTTGGAAATTTTGATTCTAAAAGAGATAGTGGTATTTTGGTGATTGTTGTCTTCGTTTGTTGTTGTTGTGTTTTTTTTTTTCAAACGGGAGTTCATAAGTAATTGCTCAAATTTCGTTCATTTTGTACACCGGGTATTTCTTGTAGGTCTTAAGAGTTTCCCGGTAATTTGCAAAACTTGGGTATTTTGGAAATTTTGTCATCCAGTGGTATTTCGGAAATTTTGAAATCCAAGGGTATTTCGGTAATTTTAAGATCAGGGGTACTTTGGTCATTTTACAAATCAGGGGCAATTTAGTAATTTTTACAAATGAGGGATATTTTCAAAAAAATTTTACGAAACTAAGAAGATTTTTTTTTGTAAAAATAAGGTGGCTGGTCCTTTTCGGGTTTTAATTATAGGGTTAGGCCTATCAACAAATCCTCGTGGCTAGGGTGAACAGTCACTACGCACCAGGTAGGATTCTAGCAAAGAGGAGGTGAGATTTCAGGTGGTGATTTTTGGCTTTTGGAAGAGAAAAGATGAGAAAAGAAAACAAGTGAGATGGCCTTCAAATTTTCGGCACAGGAAGAGAAGAAAGAGTAC
Organism: Gossypium australe; assembly: GCA_005393395.2. Lineage (NCBI taxonomy): Eukaryota > Viridiplantae > Streptophyta > Magnoliopsida > Malvales > Malvaceae > Gossypium > Gossypium australe. The sequence goes on along the minus strand of CM016614.1, from coordinate 60,392,950 downwards.
GGTTCCAATGCCAGAATTGATTAGCTATCCCCCCTATTTATAGAAATTTCGGCACTTACCTAACCTTGCAGATAAATCCTATCTTTTCTCCTTTATCTTAATCTACTAACTCATCTAAAAGAGACTTAATTATCTCTAACTCTTCCTTCCTTTATCAGCTTAATTATCCATATATTAAATCATGAAATAAATCCCTAAATAATAGCCTTGTGCCGTCCCCCCTAGCTCCTCTTTAAATGCCGGATTTGGCCCAAACATATGGGCTCCAAGTGGCCAAAACTTGGGCCTCCTCCTTTACCAGTGACGCCAACTCCCTTCCCTCTTAGTGGCGCCATTTTGCCACTGGGCCACAAGCCCAATCTTGATATTTTTAACATAGATAACTATCTTTAAAACTTATAATGCCCAAACAGAATATTTTAACTGAGGTCTCAGCCCATTCCTGAGCCCAATTAATACCTCAATTCTCAATTTAACATATTTAAGCATTCATTACACAAAATGCACAGGCCCTAAAAATCAGGATGTTACAATTGTAGCATAATAACATGTATAGAATGAATGTGATATGCAATTCCCAAAACCAAACTTAATCTCCATTTGCTACACACCACCCGTACCAACCAGCACACATGTGGGGAGCTTTAGTCACCCACCCCGCCAACACACCAAAATAGGCTTTAAGCCGTATATCAATTTGTGGACAAGCCACCAAAATTACAGAGTTTACATGGCATTGCCATTTTTCAGATTTGTGGCAGAGCCACCAGAATTTTGTAGCAAAGCTACCAGAACTTCTCTTCGTCAAATATCCCAACCCATGCAAATCATGAATATAGTATGCAAATTCATTTACAACAATCCATTCATATAATTATTACTAACATATGGCCCATTATAAAAATTTTCACAATATGGCCCATATCACATTTTGGCCTATATAGCACATATCACACTTGGCCCATATATCAAATATCACATTTGGCCTATATATCAAATATCACATTTGGCCCATTGAGGGTAATTTCGTAATTTTCACAGTCTTAATACCAATTTCATAGTCTTTACCACTATAGTGATAAAAAATGCCATTTTACCCGATTTCACTAACATGTGATTTAATCAAGCGATTAATACGATATAATTATCTAACCCATGAAATACGGTGTTAGATTACACACTTGATTACGATAAGCACTACACTTTCCTGATCGTCAACACCTAAAAAATATTTTAACGCTCGATTAGATCATTAACACTTATAGTAAATCTATTCTAAGATAAACGGTCTAGGTTTTTACCCTTGGAATCGCGAATAACTACTATTTGCCGGTTCTCCCCGGCTGACAGTCCACAACCCGATGAAAAATCTCGAATCGCCGATGCCTCACAATTGCGAACAACCTCGAATAGTTGATTCTCACCGGATGAGGGTCCACAACCCGGTGGAAAGTCCCGAATCGCCGAAACAGCCCTTCGTTTGAATTTAGGAGTAGGGATCGTAAATTCGCTCCTTTTTTGATCACCAATCACTACTCCTTTTGATTCGATCTTGTTTGCCTCCATTGATAAAAAATATTAGTCCAAACTAATATTTCGTTAATAAAACCGATTGATCTTATGAGCGAAGTCGGCTTACCACAAAATCCTTACGTTCACAAGATGAAAATCGAGTGATAGAGTCCCTATGATAAAATCGGTTAATCAACACTATCTTTAACGAATAAAAAGTAATATAGAACCCTTCGAAACAATTTCTTACCTTGAACAATGATATCCTTTTTCACACGATCTTCCTATGGCTAGGGTCGATTAAACGATGTAGGAATAATCGGCACTCCACTATACCACTACAAGAAGAAAGGTTTTGTTTCAAAGAGAAAAGATGATGATTTCGGTCAAAAGGAGACCCTCCCAAACCAACATATGAGTTTTGGCAATAGAGGAAAAAAAATAAAAGAATTGAAAAGAGTGTTCTTACCGATTGTTCAAAGATGACCACTCGAATGAAAAAGAGGGTTCAATGGAAGGATGGAAGATTCGGCTATAGTGAAAATATTGGAGAGGATGATGGTCAATAACATTCGACCATGGTGAAATATTAAAGAGGAAGTGATGTTTAAGAATTTTGCAAGAAGAAAAGAAGAAGAAAAATAGGGTGTTTATGTTTCGTTTTTTTCAAGAATAGGAGATGAACAAAGAAAAAGTCTTGAGGCTAGTGTGCATTCGGCAAAGAGAAGAAAGAAAAGAAAAGAAAATGCCCCTTCAAGGTAGTGTGGTTTCGGCACAAAGAGGAAAAGATTTTGGGGAGAATGAAAGATAATACCGAAATAACCAAACAAAACACAATTTTTTACCTATTGCTCAAGACACATTCGGCTAGGGAGAAAAGTTTTGGAGAGGAAAAAATGTTGATACACCAAAATGCTAATGCAAAAGTGACCAAAACTAGCACCTATACCATACCAAAAGCTAACCAATAATTCGGCCATCCCCCCTAGCCCAAAAACCATCCAAGTGCATGGCCAAATGGTCAAAGTTTGGCCACCCAAACTTTCCAAAACATCTCCCTTGGAATAAGCCTTATGTTCCCCCTATATGCCTTTTCCATATGATTCCTTTCCCTAAGTTCAATCTTGCCTTTTTCTTAGCCATCTTGCCATAAAAATAAAAGTCCAACTTACCATAAATCCAATGCTTGACCGACACAATGAGGAAGGAAAGCAAAAAATAAAATAAAATTCTCACATGCACACAAAGGGATTCAAACTCCTTCCCTCAAGGTAACACACATGGCACCATATCCCCTTTACTAAATGCTCACTTATGCTTACTTTTTACCACTTAATTACCTTAAGCTTTAAGGTCACTTATTCCATTTCCTTAAAGTACTAAATACCAAAAATTATTCCAAATCCAAAATAAATCTCGAGCCTTCTTAGGACTATAAAAACACACACATTGGATAATTTAACTAGCTGAGCACCAAAATAATGCAACATATAAAAACTCAAATTTTAGGATGTTACACAATCGTTATCAAGTGCTAAAGTAACAAGTAAAATGTTGAGTAATCGCACCCTTAGGGTCTGTTTAAAAAAATATTTATGAAATGCAATTAAAAACACTTTGGTGAAGGAAAATCTTTTTGTTTTGAAGAAAATGGTTTAATAAAACTAGATTTTAACTAAGAAAATTAAAAGGTTAAAATTCCAAAGCACGATTTCTAAAAAATATGTTTAATCAATATGAAATAATTGTGTTAGATCAATTACATTTCTTAACTTATTATTACTAAAACAATGTTCATGTTGTTATGAATAAATTCACAGCAACTTGGTAGTTTGTTAACTATAGCACATATAGACTTACTGAATTAACTAATCTCTTGAACATATTACTATACCAATTCAAAAAATTAATCAATTTTAATAAGCAAGTAAAAGAAGTGAAATAACAATATATTTCTACATTGAAAAAGTTTAATCACAATAATCTTGCAAGTTATGCAAGGCCAATGTACCGTTTAATACTGTTGCTAATTTAACCCTCAGCTACCTTAGAAGATTAAACATGCACTAATTGAGTATTGTGTCAATTAATTATAATTTCAATAAGATTAATAATTAATTCATTAGTTACTTTACAATTATAATGCAAGTATAACATAATCATGGTTTTACTTAATCAAACAATTTACCAAGACCTATAACAACACAAACATGATTTTAATAACTTAAGTAGACGAAATGCAATCAACCTAACATGAATTAAATTTAAGCCATGTTAATTAAATTTAGAATAACAACATAACAAATATTCATAGGCATGTTCATAACAACAACAAGGAAAGTTAAAGGATAGGAAACTAGAATCAAATCCAGTGTTTCTCCGAAGCCAAACTAGTCTGCTCCTCTCCTTCTCCGCTCGTTCTGTTGAACCGAGACTTCTATAAGCACTTCAATGCTACTATCCAAGGTGGAAGAAAGGCTCTTTTCCAAGAGGGAAATCGACAAAGGAAAATAGAAGGGAAAATGGGAAACAAAGGAAACAAAGCGAGTGAAAGAGAGAGATATGTGTGAGATGAGAGGTATGTTGAATGAAGTAGCAAATGGGGGTGTTTATAAGTAAATATAAAATAATTATCAGCCACACAGTTCTCCTTGGTCGGCCATACAATAAGCAAGTTTGAATATTTCAAACTTGTTATTTTAAGCTAGAGGCAAACCTTCCAAGGCACAAAAAGTGGAGGGGTTTGAATGGAGTTTAGGAAAACTCCAAGGGCTGTTTTGCAAGCATAAAAATCATAAAATGTCAGCTGACTGGGTCAGCTTGTTGGATGGTTTTGGGCTTCCATTTCTCTTGTTGGATCAGTCTTCTTTTATTAGAATAATTGGGCCACTTTCTCCTTTAGGCTTTATATTAATTTTTAACCTAATTAACTTTGGATAAAAATTAAATATAAAGTGAATAAAATAATCACCATTTGGACCGTCCTTGGTTGGAAAAATATTCAGTCTTGCTCTTGGTTCACTTTATTCAAAAATTCTCCAACAGTTCAAGCCTTCCAAGGTGTTTGCCTAGCCAATTTTCACCTTTTGTGCAAAAGTGTAAAAAATAAACCAAATTTGTGAACATTTATTATAAATATAATTAAATTTAAATATGTTCATAATTTAAGTGAAAATTAATTATTTTATAATTAAATTTTGAATTTTGAACAAATTTACTATGAAACTACATGAATTCGGGCTCAAAAGGTGCTAAAAAAGTCTATATATTTTTGTGTTTCCACACCCCCAAACTTGATTTTACTCGTCCCGAGTAATGCACAAATTAAAAAAATATGAAGTGCTTGAGATCAGTATTGAAAAATGTTTTTAGAATATTTCCCCCACAATTATGAGTTTAGTGTAATTATGCTTAAGAACAAGAATTTTAAAATTATGCAACTTAAGTATACATATTGTTCGAATTATTCTCAATTGTTATCATGCTAGCAATAATAGACTAATTTTTTTCTTAATAAAGACATGCTAATTCTTACCACTTAATTTTTATTCCCTTATTTAAGACTAAACTGCAATCACCAAGTTTAACTTATGTCTTCATATGTTGAACTTAGCAATTTCTCTCCACTAATGCAGGCGACATGGAAATCTGAACCAAAATTTCTTTTAAATAAGTTGTAAAGTGGCTAGGCTAAGGGTAGGTAAAAGATAGATAATTTTAAGCTAAAAACCCTAGACTTAGCTTGTATCAGACCTTCAAAATAAGTACCTTCAATACACCAACTCATATTTTGAACACGAGCATTTTATTGTATGTACTATAATTTTTTGAGCATTTTATATTTCTTTTCAACTCCCCCAAACTTATTTCCAAAGAATATTCTGAATAATACTAAGTCTAGTTTTCTAGACAATTTAAAGATAATTATGAGAGAAGTGATGACTAAATATTGCAAAGGTTCAAATAAAATTAGGCCATTTAATCTCAAAGTTGGGTTTCAAGGGATAATATTCATTAAGGTTGGCTTGAAAGGCTCAATCTTTCCAAACAAAAGTTTGCCTAAGTCATTTTCAAAATTCCATGCTTCTTGTAACAGCTCTATTTTGACCCTAATCAAAACAATGGTTTCAGGACCACAAATCAGAGTATGAAAAATATTTTAATATTATTTTCTGTGTTAATTATGTGTGAATTTACATGTGTGAAGATTTTGTGAATTAATTTTATTGTTTGTGTGCTTAATTTGATAAAAGGGCTTAATCGCATAAAATGAAAATTTGATTGTTAAATATGAAAGTGCTTAGTTGTTGTTGTATTTATAATTTAGAGGTTTTATGATGCAATTAGCCCATTAATTAGGTGAGTGTACGGCTAAGGACTAATATAACCTTATTATATTTGTTTTGCATATTAATTTAAAAAGGTTATAAATGTAAATTAATATTAAATTAATATATGTCATTAAACATTAAAAAAAGAAAGCCATTATCAACTCTTACCTTATGACCAAAACAAGAGAAAAGAAAAAAGAAAGAAACTCAAGCTTAGGGTTCGGCTTCTATTCATCTTGATTAAGGTTAGTTTTTGTTTCGGTTTTTGATAGTTTTTACGTTTTTGTAATCGTTGCTTCGAGTACTACAAGACCCATGCTTGAATTTTTGAAATTGATGATGATTTTGAGTTTTGCCATTTATGGTAGCTTGTGATTTTTGTTTTTTGATGATGAAATATTAAAGATATGTGAAAGATTAACATGTTTTGTCTTTGCATTTTTGATGAATTTGAGTAATTTGGACTAAATTGTGGAAATAAATTTTTGAGGGACTAAAATTGAAATAAATGAAATATACGGACTTGTATGAAGCTTATGAATATTCGGCCTAGCATGATATATGTAAATTTTGTGTATTTTGTGTTTTATGCAATAGAGACTACATTGCAAAAGGTGTGAAATGTCAGGGGCAAAATGGTAATTTTCCCATTTATGTGTCGTTGGATTAAATTGAATGAATGTGTGATTAAATTATTTAAATTTGAATTTATTTAGATTAAGAACGAAAGAAAACAGAATTAGATCGGGGGAAGTCAAAAGTAGTCGAGTAGTTGATTTCGTCCGTCGATATCCGAGGTAAGTCAATGAGCATTTAAATGTCGTTAAATTTGATAATATATATATGTTACATGATGAATGGAATTTTTGTGAATATATTTGTGTATGGCCGAATGTGTATTGAGCAAAGGAGCTATATTTTGAGTTCGATTCAATCGAGATTCAATGTCCGAAAGCCCTGTACAAACCTTAGGAATAGATAGGAGACATATGTCATACATAGGATTTTCGATATGTTTTATCGTGTAAGACCACGTCTGGGACGTTGGCATCGACTTGTGTTTACGTGTAAGACCATGTCTGGGACATTGGCATCGTATTTGATTCGTGTAAGACCTTGTCTGGGACAGTGGCATTGATATGTAATTACATGTAAGACCACGTCTGGGATGTTGGCATTGTATGAGCTTTCGACTATCCGCATATCCTTTTTAATTCCGAATGGTTCATCGGGCAACGGTACGTGTGATCGAATGTATAAATTGAGCTAAAATAATTAGGTATGAATGAGTTTATTTCCTACTTGAAATAAGGTAAGTAAGCTACTTGATATTTATTTAAGTCTTGTATGAAGTAAAGGAAGAACGTATGTGAACATGGTAAGTGTATTCGACTTAATCAATAAATGATATGAAAATTGTGGAATTGATTCTTAAATATGTGTACATATGACCATGTATATTCGGCCACATAAGTAATATATGTACATGATGTTATATTATGATTATTGAGTTTGTGCATATGGGTATATTTATATTTGGTTATATAATGACATTTTGGTTTTGAAAGTTGAATGATAATTTGTTATTATAAATATATGAGCATTCGACTAAAGTAGCATTTGTGTATGAAAATGTATTATTTATGTAATTTGTAAGTTTGAGACTAATTGTGGTAATGATAATATAACTTGGTTTAGTTTAAATGAGTTGATTATATCATTAAATTGTTTATTTGCTTATGACTTACTAAGCTTAAATTGTAACACCCCAAACCCGGCCCATACGTTTCGACCAGATCCGGCATGTTATCGAACACATAACATTTTATCGCATTTTGAAAACACAAGTTAAAATAATTAAATTTGAATAACGGAGAGACTTTTTGAAAATAAACCTCTTTGTATTTTTATTAATAAATGTAAATAACCTTGTGGTATATCCATAAGTTGCATGACATAGAAAACTCCTAAGTTGAATAAAAACTAGGGGCCTTATTACATAACTGTTCCTCAAATAACAATAAAACAAACTTAAAGAAGTCCTAAAGAAAATATAATTTGTAGAAATAGAACTTGATGGCCCCTCAAGTCCGTCTCGGCTCCCATGTCCACGATCTACTGCTCATCTGGAGAGTAGAGAAAAGGAAAGCGTGAGTCACCAAGACTCAGTGTATAAATCTCAAAGCACACAACGACCTGAGCCCACAAACACATTATGGGCCCTAGCTCATAAGGCATCAATCATAATCATACATCAAAATAATAAATGATTAATAACCCATCCCATCCTAGGGTTCCATCCTCTACACACCAACCCGTACCAACCATCACACCGTGGGGATTTCTACAATCAACCCTCCGTCCGCTACACACCATAACGACAGCCGAACTGCCTATTCCTGTTTTTCAGGAATCATTAAACGTGGCATAGCCACCGATCACAATGTGACCTAGTATTTGTATTTGTGGGATTTCTACCACCGATCACTGCGTGACCTATCATGCACTTCCCCTTCATCATATCAATATCCCAACCCATGCATACACACATAAAGAAAACATCATGCAGACATAATATTTTTCGATACACATAGGGAGTTCTATGTTTACGTACCTGGCATCTTTGCCTAACCCTTTTAGGGTTCCATTCGACTATTTATACAGCCTCATTCCGGCTTTTTAGCCCATAACATATATAAATAAACATACATACAAGTTTATTAGGAGTGTGTTAGAGATTTACACACCTGATTAACGTCGATACCCTTGCTAAATTGATCTACAACTTTGCTCAAAAAGCCGGAAAGATGTAAAAATAGGGCCTCTCCTATATTCAGCCATGGTTAGTGTTCTACCCAATTTTATATATTTGAATAACAAATCTTCTTACCTTAAAATCCCGAAATTGGAGACTAGCTATTTTCGGCTTTTAGATCTAGTTGACCAAGCTTCCTTCAAATCCCGAATTGCCGCCCAACATAGAACCATTAAACTATTAGCTTTTCGGCTTTTTGTCTTTCAAAAACCGAGAATAGATCATGAGAACTAATCAAAAATCGACACTTACCTTAGCACAAGAGGTTCGGCTAGCACTAGAGAGAGGATTCGGCAATGCCAAAGGAAGTTTTAAATGCCGGAATAAATAGAACTAATTCTTAAATGGGATGAATAAAGAAAAAACTCTAGAGTTTTCGGCTTTTAAAGAGAAATCGGCTCAAAGGGGAAAAAGAATGGAAAAGAAGTTTCAACTTTTGAAGAATTTAAAGAAAAGAAATTGGAGAGGAAGAGGCTAGGGATTTTTGGCACAAGGAAAAAGAGAATTAGGGTTTTTAAATGTCAGAATCAAGGAGCTAACCCCCCTATTTATAGGAATTTTGACATCTCCTGTATAAAACCGAAAATGCCCTTCCTAATTAATTAAAATTCAAGCTAAATGAAAGGGAAAATTCGGCACCCCTTTTGCCATGCAGTAGCCGAATTCCTTACTCTTCTAGGTGGTGGATTTTCGGCCATCACCTTCCTTGTAGATAGGCTCCTATCTTTTCTCCTTTTTATCTTCTAAATTATCAATTATTAAATCCATATAAATCTCCTATTTTTAAGCCTTGTAGCCGTCTACCTCATTAAACCTAATGGCCGAAATTTAACTCACTTAAATTAAAAGATTAGGGCTTCATTAAACTTAAAATTTGGGCCCCTAAATCTCTTGTGTGTGGCGTCACTTCTAATTCCCTTACAGTGCCACTTCTTGTTGGGCCACAAGCCCATGTTGGCATTTTAAACATAATTACCATCTTTTAACTCTTTAATGCCCAATCTAATAATTTAATCAAGGCCTTTGCCTAGTCTTGAGCCCAATTTGGACCCCTATCACATAAATTAACCTATTAAACTTATCCCTACACTAAATGCATAGGCCATAAATTTAGGATGTAACATATGTAACACCCCAAACCCGGCCCACGAGCCACGGCCGAATTCAGAATGCCACTGCGGAAAACGTTTGAAAAGCTTACGACTTAAAGTAAAAACATATAAATTTATTGTCTTTAGAAAAACAATGTGTATTTAAAATTCCGAAATAAATTGAGTTGTTACAAATTCTTCAGTTTAAAACTTTAATATATATATATATCTTTAAGATATGAGTTGCTAAAAATAAAACATTTCCAAATGATAAAAATTGTCAATCCACCTTAAAACATAGTAATAAACTTCAAATCCTTTAAATCGCCCTTATTACAACAACAAATATTCGCAATTACTGAAAATATAAAATTGTATAAAATAAGGAAAATAACTTCTGCATGGGCCACCTCCTATCCACTCCAACCCGGTCCAAGCAACACGAATCACCTGCGATGTTGGTAAAATTTTGGTGAGTCAAACAGACTCAGTGTGCAATTAGTCCACTGAATTCCACCCACATGGGCTTAGCCCACAACCAAACCACATATCATATAATAAGGCAAGTTATCCACATAATTCCATATATTGGGCTTGGCCCATTATCACATTAATCCACATGTCAGATAATAAGACAAATAATTCACATGATTTCACTTATTGGGCTTGGCCCATATCCACATCACATATCATATAATAAGGCAATTTAACCACATGAGTCCACATATTGGGCTTGGCCCATTTCCGCATTAATCCACATCACATATTGGGCTTGACCCATTTCCACATTAATCCACATGTCAGATAATGAGTTTATGCAAAGTGCACCCAACCCAGCCTAGGGTCCATCCTCTACACACCCCCGTACCCGGCCACCACACACCAGGGGATTACTAAATCACCCTCCAACCGCTACACACCAATTTGGCAATTAATGCCGTCCACGCGAACTAAATCGCAACTAATCCACAACGCGACCTCAGTCAGCGCCAATCCACGATGTAGCCCGTAGCTGCCATCAAAACCACGATGAGCACAAAGCCATCATTAACCACGATATGGCACATAACCTATATCAACCACGTACTCGAAGTACACCCTGTCCTTCTTTCATATTCATTTCCCATCCCATGCACATGCAACATATAATAATGCCATAATAAATAATGCATGCACATGTTATCTAAGTATTCAGTCACATATACACATTAATAACCACATTTATCAGATTTGGTACTTACCTGATTATCGACATACCCCTTAAGGGTATCCATATCTTAATTGTCACTGCACTTATTAGCACATACACATAACACATACAGATATAACATAAACCCGAAAAACGGTGGGTTAATCACACACTACACATGCAATTATAACATATATCCCGAAAAACAGTAGGCTAACTACACACTTGATAACTTGAAGCACTACGCTCTCAATCCCGATGCTATCACTAAGCGACACTACGGCTATCTGCCTACTTTCCTGCTCTGATGCTGACCCACACCCCGGTGGCCAATCCCGAACTGCAGAGACTGCTCTCCTCTTAAACTTAGGGATAGGGACTACCCCTTGTCCTCCTTGACTGGTATTCACCTCCATCACAGAACACTTTATCAGAATCAACCGGTTAATCAACAAAGTCATAATCTAAGTATCGAATCTTACTAAATATCCCTTACCGAAACAAACTTGAATCCCGGAGGCTCCTATATACTTCTGTCGATTTGCTCCTAGGAACCATAGTACACAATCGGTCAACACTAAATATCCATAATATGGCCTTAGGCCGAAAGCCACACTTTCTTACCTTGCTAACTAACTCCCGAAAACCACTCCTTGCTCTTGAAACTGTCGAAATCCCTATATGTCACATGTTAGAATCAGCTAACATCCAAAACGCATGAAAGTGGCCCTTGGCCGAATAATACATATCACTTACCTTGGCCTACCTTGATTGCTTCCAATCCCGAAAGACTCTTTTGATGCTCCTTAATGTCGGCTACAAACAAAAGGCACACATAACATGGCTTATGAATATTCGGCTAACCCAAACCAAGGCCTTAACACTTGATTTCGGCACATCCATGAAGAGAAGAGAAAATCGATTACTAAAAGGAGTACTTACCACCAACGATCAATTCCCGAGATCACCTTCCTATATTCAGCCACAGAGGAGAAATGGAGTTAGGCTCTTAACTTTCGGCATCCAAAAGAGATAAGAGAAAAACGATTAGAAGAGAACTCTTACTATCGATTGAAGCAACTCACAACCAATGACACTTTCAGCTTCTCAAACTTGCGACAGAAGAAGGAGAATAAGGCCTCTTGAGATTCGGCTATGGCTCCAAATGATGATGGGATATTCGGCTAACACCAAAATAAATGTAGGAGCTTGGAACAGAGATATAGATTCGGCTAAGAACAAATAGAGAAAGAAGAAGAGAAGAGTTTGAAGAATTTTGGCAATGGTGACAAGGGAGAATTCGGCTTCAAATGAAAAGGAAGAAAAAGAGAGAATTTACTCAAAATTTCGGCAGCAAGATAAACACCCTACTAACTAAAATTCGGCACTTATGCCTCCCCCTTCATGACCGAATTTTACCAACCAAGAGTCCCTTGGCCGGCCACTTTATCTTTACTTACCATATCCCTCATATTTCCCCTATTTAATCTCTCAATCACCTATTCAAAATAAATAAAATAAAACCTCATTTATCTTCTATCTATAGCCAAAATTTTTTTTAAAAAAAACAAGGCTTATCTTCATCTTTACAAAGTCCATATGCCGTCCATCTCCTCCCTTCTCTCTTGACGCCAAAAGCCAAAATGAAGCCACACTCCTTGCTGCCTACAAGACTCGAACCTCCTCCCTCCTGAACTCCCCTTTGACGCAAGCTTCCAAGCCCCTAAGGTAGTGTCCCAAGCCACTTTTCCCATGCTATGTTTGTGCCATAAACACCACTACTTATTCCTTTAAGGCCTACCTAGCCAAGCTCCCTTTTTAAACTTGAAAACCAATAATTTTCCCATGCATTTTCCCTTCACCTAAAGTTCTCAAAAACCCTTAAAACACACTCAACCATACACTGAGCCTACTAACTCATGAATTATGCACTAAACGCATAACCCCCTAAATCTAGGATATTACAGTTCTACCCTCCTTAAAAATAATTTTGTCCCCGAAATTACTTAGCTAACTAAGCAAGGTCACTGCTGCTCACTCTGATCTTAATAAAACTAACACATTTCCTATGCACAATCTCAAGGTTCGCATTCAAGGTTCCATACACTTCACTAGCAACACAAGAACGAACTAGCTCTATAACAAACAAAGCAGTAAAAGGGCATTCCAGAAACAAGGAACGTACCCGATATCACATCTAGCACATCCTCCTCCTTGCGACGACTGATGGCCTAAGCCAACCTTAATTGTCCCGCATCTGAACCTTCAGTACCTCCGCTTGGTGTTCCATGACCTCGGCCGGAACCATTCCTTCCATGGTTCGGACCACGACTCTTCGTCGCTTGCTGACCGCCTCTACCAGGCTGCACATGACCTTGGCCTCGAGCCCTATCCATCACTTGAGGACATTTCTTAACCAAATGAGCCTTAGACCCACACCGAAAACATTCCTTACTATTTCCCCAACATTCTCCTGCATGAGCTCTTCCACACTGAGCACATGTACGACTTCGATTCTCAGCAACAGGTATAGATGCACATACAACATTCTCAATCCTTGGCCTTTTCTGAAAATCTCCAGATGATTCTGACGATCCAAAACTTCTCTTGTTCCAGTTCCTATCCTTAGCTCGGTTCTGTCTCACAGTCCTCTTAACTTCTTCAGCTATCCGAGCCTTCTCCACTAGAATAGCAAAGTCTCTCTCTCATTGCGGAGCAATCAACACCCGCAGCTCATCCCGCAATCCATCTTCAAATCGGACACACCTCTCGTAATCAGTGGCCACGATCCCCTTAGCATACTGACTTAGCCGCACAAATTCTGCTTCATACTCTGCTACCGACATACTTCCTTGTACCAAGTTCAGAAACGCCTTCCTTTGCGAGTCCAAGTAACTAGCTCCAACATATTTCCCTTCAAACTTAACCTTGAAGTACTCCCAATCCACTCGATCTGCAGGGGTACCTTGTCTGACAGTGAGCCACCATCGATAAGCCTCATCTCGAAGCAACGAAACAGCACCTTTCAGCTTTTCTTCTGCCGTGCAGTCCAAAACATCCATGATTCTTTCGACTGCCTCCAACCAATACTCCGCCACATTCGGAGCTACCTCAGACACTCCTCTAAAAATCTCGGCTCCGTTCGACCTAAGTCTTTCTGGTACTGATTTCCGAGCTCCATTGCCCATATTAGCTCCCGCGACTCGCTCTAGCACTCGCAGCATAGCTTGCGATACTGCGTCGTCTCCTCCTGTCTGATCCTGTTCCTCCGCGTCCATAGCCGGCAGTGGCACATCATTTTCTGACCCATGGCCAGACCCTACTGGTTCCGATACTGTCCTTCTACCTCGACCATGTTCACTAGAGCTCATATCTAACGTCGCGATTTAACCTGATTAAAAAGTTTTATGAATTAGTCTTGGTTCCACTGTTTATCTGCGAGCAGTTTTATGAAAAGAAGTTTAATAGTGGTTCTTTCGATCAATCCAAGTTTCAGCTCAAGTTCACTATTCTAATTCAGAGATTCACATTCATGCATTCACCACATTCAACACACTATTATGGGCATTTTTTGTCCTTTCCCAACCCAGGGGTAATTTCGTCATTTTCCCTACAGGGGTATTTTGGTAATAAATCGGGGTCAGATTGAAAATCTTTACAAATCAAAAGTATTTCAAAATTTACAAAAACTCAGGGTTAACTTGAAAATTTGCTTTCCAAATCAGAGGTGTTGCAAAAAATTTCAGAAATCGGGGTTATTTAGGTAATTTTGTAAGTCAGGGGTAATTTAGTAAATTTTCCCAAATCAGGGTGTCTTGCTAATTTGAAAATTAGGGTGTTCAAAATTTTATGAAGTACAAATATTTTACAAAAGTCGAGGGTAATATGGTGATTTTATAAACTAAGGGCATTTTGGTAATTTTACAACCAAGGGTATTTAGGTAATTTTTATAAATCGGGAATATTTCAGAAAAAATTTACAAAATAGGTTTTTACTAATCAAAAGGGTAATTTGGTGACTTTAAGACTGGGGTTTTTGAAAAAAAAAAAATACGGCTAGTCCCTTTCGGGTTTTAATCATTGGTTTAGCCCGTGAATAAGTCCTATTGGTTAGGGTGAACCGTCACTACGCACCAGGTAGGATTCGAGTAAAGAGGAGGTGAGTCACTAGGACTGCTTAAATACCAGGCTCTTACCGAATCCACTCCTAGACATGCGCACAATGGTTGCCACACCTTAACTCGGCGACTTACTTCACAGGTTTGTTTAGCTGTTCTTAAGTCTTATGCATTCTGTATTAGAGTAGACTAGTCTTAGGGTTCAATAGATCCTAGTCTTCTAGTCTACGCTCCCGTAATGCCCATCAAATTCACATATACCAATCACTTCAATAGCTTAGGGGTACTTACCTGGTTGACGTCGGATCGGAGATACAGGTGCCATGTCAGAATAACCTGAAATAGTTCATAAAATTCTATGTTTTTGAAAAGCCCATTTTGAAAAATGTTTTTGGGCCCAAATCCCTCAAAGCTGAGTTTTGAGCCTGGCTCTGATACCAAACTGTAACACCCCAAACCCGGCCCACGAGCCACGGCCGAATTCAGAATGCCACTGTGGAAAACGTTTGAAAAGCTTACGACTTAAAGTAAAAACATATAAATTTATTGTCTTTAGAAAAATAATGTGTATTTAAAATTCCGAAATAAATTGAGTTGTTACAAATTCTTTGGTTTAAAACTTTAATATATATATCTTTAAGATATGAGTTGCTAAAAATAAAACATTTCCAAATGATAAAAATTGTCAATCCACCTTAAAACATAGTAATAAACTTCAAATCCTTTAAATGGCCCTTATTACAACAACAAATATTCGCAATTACTGAAAATATAAAATTGTATAAAATAAGGAAAATAACTTCTGCATGGGCCACCTCCTATCCACTCCAACCCGGTCCAAGTAACACGAATCACCTGCGATGTTGGTAAAATTTGGGTGAGTCAAACAGACTAAGTGTGCAATTAGTCCACTGAATTCCACCCACATGGGCTTAGCCCACAACCAAACCACATATCATATAATAAGGCAAGTTATCCACATAATTCCATATATTGGGCTTGGCCCATTATCACATTAATCCACATATCAGATAATAAGACAAATAATTCACATGATTTCACTTATTGGGCTTGGCCCATATCCACATCACATATCATATAATAAGGAAATTTAACCACATGAGTCCACATATTGGGCTTGGCCCATTTCCGCATTAATCCACATCACATATTGGGCTTGACCCATTTCCACATTAATCCACATGTCAGATAATGAGTTTATGCAAAGTGCACCCAACCCAGCCTAGGGTCCATCCTCTACACACCCCCGTACCCAGCCACCACACACCAGGGGATTACTAAATCACCCTCCAGCCGCTACACACCAATTTGGCAATTAATGCCGTCCACGCGAACTAAATCGCAAATAATCCACAACGCGACCTCAGTCAGCGCCAATCCACGATATAGCCCGTAACTGCCATCAAAACCACGATGAGCACAAAGCCATCATTAACCACTATATGGCACATAGCCTATATCAACCACGTACTCGAAGTACACCCTGTCCTTCTTTCATATTCATTTCCCACCCCATGCACATGCAACATATAATAATGCCATAATAAATAATGCATGCACATGTTATCTAAGTATTCAGTCACATATACACATTAATAACCACATTTATCAGATTTGGTACTTACCTGATTATCGACATACCTCTTAAGGGTATCCATATCTTAATTGTCACTGCACTTATTAGCACATACACATAATACATATAGATATAACATAAACCCAGAAAACTGTGGGTTAATCACACACTACACATGCAATTATAACATATATCCCGGAAAACAGTAGGCTAACTACACACCTGATAACTTGAAGCACTACGCTCTCAATCCCGATGCTATCACTAAGCGACACTACGGCTATCTGCCTACTTTCCTGTTCTGACGCTGGCCCACACCCCGGTGGCCAATCTCGAACTGCAGAGACTGCTCTCCTCTTAAACTTAGGGATAGGGACTACCCCTTGTCCTCCTTGACTGGTATTCGCCTCCATCATAGAACACTTTATCAGAATCAACCGGTTAATCAACAAAGTCATAATCTAAGTATTGAATCTTACTAAATATCCCTTACCGAAACAAACTTGAATCCCGGAGGCTCCTATATACTTCTGTCAATTTGCTCCTAGGAACCATAGTACACAATCGGTCAACACTAAATACCCATAATATGGCCTTAGGCCGAAAGTCACACTTCCTTACCTTGCTAACTAACTCCCGAAAACCACCCATTGCTCTTGAAACTGTCGAAATCCCTATATGTCACATGTTAGAATCGGCTAACATCCAAAACTCATGAAAGTGGCCCTTGGCCGAATAATACATATCACTTACCTTGGCCTACCTTGATTGCTTCCAATCCCGAAAGACTTTTTTGATGCTCCTTAATGTTGGCTACAAACAAAAGGCACACATAACATGGCTTATGAATATTCGGCTAACCCAAACCAAGGCCTTAACACTTGATTTCGGCACATCCATGAAGAGAAGAGAAAATCGATTACTAAAAGGAGTACTTACCACCAACGATCAATTCTTGAGATCACCTTCCTATATTCAGCCACAGAGGAGAAATGGAGTTAGGCTCTTAACTTTCGACATCCAAAAGAGATAAGAGAAAAACGATTAGAAGAGAACTCTTACTATCGATTGAAGCAACTCACAACCAATGACACTTTCGGCTTCTCAAACTTGCGACAGAAGAAGGAGAATAAGGCCCTCTTGAGATTCGGCTATGGCTCCAAATGGTGATGGGATATTCGGCTAACACCAAAATAAATGAAGGAGCTTGGAACAGAGATATAGATTCGGCTAAGAACAAATAGAGAAAGAAGAAGAGAAGAGTTTGAAGAATTTTGGCAATGGTGACAAGGGAGAATTCGGCTTCAAATGAAAAGGAAGAAAAAGAGAGAATTTACTCAAAATTTCGGCAGCAAGATAAACACCCTACTAACTAAAATTCGGCACTTATGCCTCCCCCCTTCATGATCGAATTTTACCAACCAAGAGTCCCTTGGCCGGCCACTTTATCTTTACTTATCATATCCCTCATATTTCCCCTATTTAATCTCTCAATCACCTATTCAAAATAAATAAAATAAAACCTCATTTATCTTCTATCTATAGCCAAAATTTAAAAAAAAAAAAAACAAGGCGTATCTTCATCTTTACAAAGTCCATATGCCGTCCATCTCCTCCCTTCTCTTTTGACGCCAAAAGCCAAAATGAAGTCACACTCCTTGCTGCCTACAAGACTCGAACCTCCTGCCTCCTGAACTCCCCTTTGACGCAAGCTTCCAAGCCCCTAAGGTAGCGTCCCAAGCCATTTTTCCCATGCTATCTTTGTGTCATAAACTCCACTACGTATTCCTTTAAGGCCTACCTAGCCAAGCTTCCTTTTTAAACTTGAAAACCAATAATTTTCCCATGCACTTTCTCTTCACCTAAAGTTCTCAAAAACCCTTAAAACACACTCAACCATACACTGAGCCTACTAACTCATGAATTATGCACTAAACGCATAACCCCCTAAATCTAGGATATTACAACATAAATAGATTACTCTGTGTGTGTTCATGTATACCTCTGTTTTATAGATTTTGGAGTTAAGTTACGAGCTCGGGGATCGTCAGCAAAGCCTATCACACTATCGACTATTTCTTTCGGTATTTTACTAAGTTGAATTTGAGATTATGGCATGTATAGTCTAGTTAAAAAGATTGATTTTGGGATATGTAATATAAAGCCATGCGAAGATGGCTTGATTATATGTTTAAGTTGGTTTTATGTATTCTTAGTTTTATGCTTGATGTGTTTGGTTTTAGTAATTCGGCCATGGCATATTTAAAGGTGAAAATTAGATTAGATTAATGATAAAGGATATTTTAGTTGAGTTCTTATATGTCTTTACATGTATATATATATATGCGCTTATATTATGGTTGATATGTATATGTGCATGGCTATATAGATTTGTAGTTATTTATAAGTTTATAAATATGTATATAAACAAATTGTGTGAATTGAATAGATAAAGAAATGAAATGGGTTTTATTTATAACTGATTGTTTGTTCTTAAATTGTGTTAATATGTAAAACATATGAATTTTATATAAGTTAATATATTAATGCCGCATAAATGAATAAAAAGGTAGTAATGAAATTTTTGTCTCAATTGATGTATAATTTGTACATGCGCATGTCTTTTTATAAAATAGATTTAATATACAATTATTGGAGTTGATGATTTGTTATATGTTTTGTATGTGTATAACTTGTTTTATATATATTACGTATGGCTATATTGAAATGATGTTAAGGTCGCATATGTGATTGGATATTAAGTTGTATACATATTGGTTTGACTGGTTTCATTATGTACATATATAGAAGTTATGAGATGAAATGTTTGATACTTAGCTAATGTAAATATGTACTGATATATGTGCTGAACATGAAAAGTGAGGACATATGCTTGAATATGATTTACTTATGATAATGTCATTAATGTGATGGATATAGGGAATCAAATATTGAATGTATTAAATATGTGAGCATAGCTTTGATGTATACAAGTTTGGTTCGAATTTGGTAATTGTGAAATATGTTCAATTGAGTTTTGATATATGTTCGAATTGATTTGGTTGAAACTTTGAAATGTTCTTATTTGTGATACATGATTAGTAAGGTGTGAATGATTTAAATTGTAATTATGATTCATGTATTCGAATTTTAATAAGTGAATTTTGGATATTCAAGTTTGATAATGTTATAATTATATTGCTACTCTTTGGTGTATGATTGGTGATAAATGATTGTGCTGAACTGTGTTTTGAACGGCAATGCATTGTAACCCTAATTCGGCGACGGATACGGGTTAGGGGTGTTACATTTGATTGGTATCAGAGCTACGATTTAGTAGATTTTAGGACTAACGTAGCGCGCGTGAATCTAGCTATACATGTCATATTATATACTGTGATAGTGTGATGACTTCTGACATCTGAAAATGTGTTTTCGTATAGTAATAGATCCCGGTCGAGCCTTAGCTGTAACACCCCAAACCCGGCCCATGCGTTATGACCGGATTTGACATGTCACATGAGAAAACGTGTTAAATCCTTTTTGATTCGTACTAAAATAGGTATTATTTTGTTATAATCAAGGGAAACAAGTTTGATTTGAAATATTTGATAAAATACAACTATTTTTGAGAGATTGTTTAATGAAACAAAAACCGAGGTAGTAAATTTTAAAATTGTGACTTTTGAAAATGTCGTTGAAAATTTAAAAGAAAGTCTGAGTTAAATCATTTGTAAAAGTTTGTTATAAAAATCCATTTATTAATCAACTTTGGAAAAAAAACCGTTGTTTATGCTTTTAGAAAATCCTCATTTAAAAATAATTAAAGCAAAATGATAAATACCTCCAAACATAAAGCAAATTAAAGTTTATCCCAGAGGCCCTATTACAACTTTAAAACTCGAAATAGTAAAGGTATTGAAATAATACGGAAAAGTCGTTTACTAATGTTTGCTAACATCATTTATGAAGTATGGCCTCCACCGAGTCATCCATGGCCCCAAGTCCTCATCACTGAGCGTTACCTACAGGGATTAAGAAAAGAAAGGGGGTGAGTTACAAGAACTCAGTGTATAATCCCCTTACCGTCATCCACTGGGCTTGAACCCATTTAGCAAAAACTTGGGCCTGAGCCCATACAGCATAATCTTGGGCCGAAACCCATTTACATAACAGAATACACATATATGCAATGTATGCAACCCAACCCATCCTAGTAATCCATCCGCTACACACCACCCGTACCATCCCATCACACCTGTGGGGATCAAGTCAACCTACCCCGCCAAACACACAAAAACGTAGGCGAAATGCCATTTAATATAATAATTCGCAGGCCAGTGGCCATTTATAAACACAGGCAAGATGCCATTTATAATATTTGTGGCTGAGCCACCAGAGTCAGAATTATATGTGGCATAGCCACCATATAGATTGTGGCAATGCCACCAGATATCATATACGGTAATATAATCGGCACACAGCCTTGGGTAAGTATGATCGACACAAAGTCGTTAGTTCATATGTTAGGCACAGCCATTATCAGAATATGTGGCAGAGCCACCAGAATATGTGGCAGAGCCACCAGAATCAGAATGTAGCAGAGCCACCAGGCTACACTTCTCTTCTTTAACATTTTTCCCATCCCATGCAAAATATGCAAATGCAACATAAATAATAAAACATAATAGTCACATATATAAATGACAATTATCAATCCAGTGATTAATTACGATAAATCGACCCACTAAAGCATTCTAGCAATTCGGTCCATAGGGGCATTTTAGTAAATTGGCACGTAGGGGCATTTTCGTAATTCGGCCCATAAGGGCATTTTTGAAATTCAGAAATTTTACCCACTAAGGGTAATTCGGTAATCTCGCAACCCAGGGGTATTTTGGTAACTTACCCTCCAAGGGTATTTTGGTAAATTCGCAAACTATGGTTACTATTACAAACATACGCACGCCCGAGTGGTTACTGAT
Source organism: Gossypium australe (assembly GCA_005393395.2). Lineage (NCBI taxonomy): Eukaryota > Viridiplantae > Streptophyta > Magnoliopsida > Malvales > Malvaceae > Gossypium > Gossypium australe. The sequence goes on along the minus strand of CM016614.1, from coordinate 60,371,312 downwards.
GCCGGTTTCTGGTTTTCTTCAGTATTTCAACCAAATCACAGAATATTTCATGCAAACATTCAGAGAGATGTGAGATTACACACCATTTCAAATAGGTATTCGGAAGGGTACGGGATTACACACCTTATTCGGAATCCGTAACGCGATACTCTCCGCGGCACCTAAAGGTACAATCAGTCAACAATTAGTTTAAAGCCCAATTTACAACTTCAACCAAGTATTGCGATTGATTAACAATCTATATCACTTACCAACAATCTGAGTCTCTTATTACGAGGGATAGGTGTTCGATTTGCCCTCCGATAAAGTATTTCGAGACCCTAGAAGTGATTAACACAAGAACAGATCTTAGCCACATCTTATTCGACTTGAGTAAGAATCACCCAAACAATACACCCCCATCACCTATATTCGGTCTTACCTACTTACCAACCCTCTTCTGAAAGTCAAGGGCTAGAAAGATAACAAGAGTGTAAGCTAACACTCTACCGATTCGGCCCACACCAAGAGAACCAAGAAGATGGAAGTAGCAAGGAATAGGTTTGGCCTTGCAACACCGATAACTCGAGAAGGCAGAAGCTTCGGCAACCACAAGAACCAAGTTTTGGCTATCATATGAAGTTGATGTTGCGGTTATGGTGTATAAAAGAGAATGTTTGAAAAGAAAAGAGTAGAAGTCAATAGGTAAATTGGAGTTTCGGCCAAGAGGAAATGCAATCAAAAGAACCAAAATATTTAGAAAGGAAAATGAAATGACCCCAAAAAAAAAAATGTGAAAATGCAAGGGAGAGCTAGAGAAATTCGGCTCCCCCTATTTCCCTAACCAAAACCTTGTATTCATCTTTTCCAAAAAGATGAACATTGACCAAAATAAAGTCTTTCCAAAATCACCTTTCTAATAAGTCCAACTTGAAATAATGTCATTCTCTTATTCTCGAAAATTTTAAACATTCCTATGCCCAAGGCCCAATGGGCCCAATTCTACTAGGCCCAAATTTGGGTCATTACAATTCTACCCTCCTTAAAGATATTTCATCCTCGAAATTTCCAACCAACTACTAAACACACCGCACAAGTCACACCACAGTGCTTTCGCTGCGTACTCTGATCTTATTAACACTAATGTACTTTTAACAAAATCTTAAATCCTCTTCCACACAACCAAACATCTAACCATAGAAACAAGTAGTTATCTACCACTTATACCTAAAATTTTCTATATTCAATCATCATGTCCAACCAAAACATGCCTGACTTGATGGTAATGAAACAATCCCGAGCCTTATGCTCCTTAGACCTGCATCTCAAGCATGCTCCTAACCTCCTCCAGCATTCTCCCGGATGACGCCTTCTGCAATAATCGCAAGCCAGAAAGTTTGGACGTGCCTTAACACGCTTCATGGAACGAGACTGCGGCCCAAAAGAACCACGATCTATTTTCTTCTTATAGTCCACAGACCCAACTTGAAGTGCTTCATCGATTCCTTTAACCCCCTTCAATACCTTCTTAACTATCTGAGTCAGCTTATCAATCCCAGCTCGATCATAAGATCCTGTCTCAGCCACTGACGACGCCAACTCCTCCCTTTCAGAAACATGCCCCGATGCTGAAGATCTAGCCCTAGCAGCTCGGCCTCTACCACGTCCACGTCTACCGCGTCCAAGTCTTCTAGCGCTCATGATTGCTAAATCGATTTAATCTGATTAAGATTCTTATGAATCATTATGCTATTTTAGTGTTTATTAAACAATATCTTATGAAGTATAGGAAATAAAGTTGTTTTCGCAATACGTATCCTAAGGTCTCAATCTTTATAATTTCAACTCCTAAAGCTAAAAGTTCTAGAGTATTTCTATAGTCATACTACAATAATAGTAAATTAAGAACATAAACTTACTTGACTTGGTGCCGGATACCCGTGGTGCCATACTTCCTTTAACACATGTATTTATAAATAAAATTTCAAACAGTTTTAGAAAATATTTTTGAACCCAAACCACAGTCGAGTTTTGAAACTGGGCTCTGATACCATAAAATGTAACACCCCAAATCCGGCCCATGCGTTATGACCAGATTTGATATGTCACATAAGAAAACGTGTTAAAGCCTTTTTGATTCGTACTAAAATAGGTATTATTTTGTTATAATCAAGGGAAACAAGTTTGATTTGAAATATTTGATAAAATACAACTATTTTTGAGAGATTGTTTAATGAAACAAAAATCGAGGTAGTAAATTTTAAAACTATGACTTTTGAAAATGTCGTTGAAAATTTCAAAGAAAGTCCGCGTTAAATCATTTGTAAAAGTTTGTTATAAAAATCCGTTTATTAATCAACTTTGGAAAAAAACCGTTGTTTATGCTTTTAGAAAATCCTCATTTAAAAATAATTAAAGCAAAATGATAAATACGTCCAAACATAAAGCAAATTAAAGTTTATCCCAAAGGCCTTATTACAACTTTAAAACCCGAAATAGTAAAGGTATTGAAATAATACGGAAAAGTCATTTACTAATGTTTGCAAACATCATTTATGAAGTATGGCCTCCACCGAGTCATCCATGGCCCCAAGTCCTCATCACTGAGCGTTACCTACAGGGATTAAGAAAAGAAAGGGGGGTGAGTTACAAGAACTCATTGTATAATCCCCTTATCGTCATCCACTGGGCTTGAACCCATTTAGCAAAAACTTGTGCCTGAGCCCATACAGCAAAATCTTAGGCCGAAGCCCATTTACATAACAGAATACACATATATGCAATGTATGAAACCCAACCCATCCTAGTAATCCATCCGCTACACACCACCCGTACCATCCCATCACACTTGTAGGGATCAAGTCAACCCACCCCGCCAAACACACGAAAATGCAGGCTAAATGCCATTTAATATAATAATTCACAGGCCAGTGGCCATTTATAAACACAGGCAAGATGCTATTTATAATATTTGTGGCTGAGCCACCAGAGTCAGAATTATGCGTGGCATAGCCACCATACAGATTGTGGCAAAGCCACCAGATATCATATACAGTAATATAATCGGCACACAGCCTTGGGTAAGTATGATCGACACAGAGTCGTTAGTTCATATGTTAGGCACATAGCCGTTATCAGAATATGTGGCAGAGCCACCAGAATTTGTGGCAGAACCACCAGAATCAGAATGTGGCAGAGCCACCAGGCTACACTTCTCTTCTTTAACATTTTTCCCATCCCATGCAAAATATACAAATGCAACATAAATAATAAAACATAATATTCATATATATAAACGACAATTATCAATCCAGTGATTAATTACGGTAAATCGGTCCACTAAAGCATTCTAGCAATTCGGCCCATAGGGGCATTTTAGTAAACCGGCCCATAGGGGTATTTTTATAATTCGGCCCATAAGGGCATTTTCGAAATTCAAAAATTTTACCCATTAAGGGTAATTCGGTAATCTCGCAACCCAGGGGTATTTCAGTAACTTACCCTCCAAGGGTATTTTGGTTAATTCGTAACTCAAACTTAACTACTAATTTGGGGCATAAAAATTGAAACTGTCTATCTGCGTCATACGGACTAAATTGACTATAACTCGAGTTAGGAAACTCAAAATTTCGATCCGTAAATGTTTCTTGAAACTAGACTCATATATCCTCCTACTACAATTTTTACAGAATTTTTTCCTTAGCCATTTTGTACAGTTTATTCATCAAAGTTTCCCTTATTTCACTATCCAACAGTTCTAACCTCTCCTACCCTAAACTCAAATATCTCACTGTACAGTTTTCATATGTTGCTCCTACTTGTTTCTATTGGAAATAGGCTCACTAAGGAATCTATACATATAAATTATAACCCATAATTCACTTTGTACATTTCTAAACGATTTTTCCAAGACAAAACAGGGAACCACGAAGTCAGTCAGAATCAATCTTACTAAAATTAAAATATCACAGAATATAAAATTCCTCTTCCTTCTCCGTTTCTTTCATATAAAAATAGACATAGTAAGCTTTAATTTGATATCTTATTCACTTCCTAATTTCTTTTCTCCTATTTTTCGTGATTTTTCAAATTCACGTCACTGCTAATGACCAAACTGTTTCATTACAAACTATGGTTACTACTACGAACATACGCATGCTCGAGTGGTCACTGATGCCGGTTTTCAGTTTTCTTCTGTATTTCGACCGAATCACAGAATATTTCATGCAAACATTCAGAGAGATGTGAGATTACACACCATTTCAAACAGGTATTCGGAAGGGTACGGGATTACACACCTTATTCGGAATTCGTAACACGATATTCTCCGCGACACCTAAAGGTACAATCTGTCAATAATTAGTCTAAAGCCCAATTTACAACTTCAACCAAGTATTGTGATTGATTAACAATCTATATCACTTACCAACAATCTGAGTCTCTTATTACGAGGGATAGGTGTTCGATTTGCCCTCCGATAAAGTACTTCGAGACCCTAGAAGTGATTAACACAAGAACAGATCTTAGCCACATCTTATTTGACTTGAGTAAGAATCACCTAAACAATACACCCCCATCACCTATATTCGACCTTACCTACTTACGAACCCTCCTCCGAAAGTCAATGGCTAGAAAGATGACAAGAGTGTAAGCTAACACTCTACCGATTCGGCCCACACCAAGAGAACCAGGAAGATAGAAGTAGCAAGGAATAGATTCGGCCTTGCAACCACCTGTTGGAACGCCGGCACCCTCATGGCGCAGCAAAATAAAATTAATCTGGGGATCCAAACCATGAATCCATGTGTGAGGAACGAATCGGGGTGAAATAAAGGTTTCAAAGTTACCAAAATTTCAATCTGAGTAGACAGCGACGCGTCGGCAACAAGAGTTCTGATCTACTGCCAAACCAAGCCGCAACCTTTACGATGTCGGCCTCTACGTAATCCACACGGTTTGACTATGAACAGCAGAAATCTCTAAAATTGTTTTAGAGGTTTTTATTTGCTTGACGGCTGCTAGATTTTACAAGCAAATTCTTAGGGTTCTTTCTTAATAAATTTTGTATCACTTATTACCTTTTATAATCGGTATGTCTTTAATGAATTATAAAATTAAATAAATATAATAATGTTTTAACCGAAAACTATAATTACATTAATTATACCCAAAAAGTTATAATTACATTAATTATAACATGGATTCCAGTAAACTATATTTATTTAAATTTATATACAAACTAAATTCATATATTAATTCTCATTATGAGTACAACATCCTTGTACATATAATATATTCAATATTTGATTGCCCAATTAAATTAATTCTTTAATTAATTTAATTCATGTGACAATCAAACACAATACCAATTATGTTTTATTCCATTCATTTCAACTATAGGGTGTGACCCTGTAGGTTCTTGTAACGTTGGCAGTAATACTAGAACGATTCTAATGTCACAAACAATGAGTGGCATCTAGCAATGCATCATTGCTACCTAAGTTACAAGAAGTAATGATTCGACATAACTTTTTGTGATTAACCTTTCATGCATTAATCCTTAAGTCCTCTATCTCTGGAATGGACACAAGTCATGGAATAGTCACACTTGTATAGTCCATCCGATGTTTATTGATATCTTGAGTAGACTATGATATACAAATTAGTATGACATCTCATGTCAACTTATTTGAGCATGGCCATGCATTTCTAGTCTCACTCAATCAAGTGGCCTAAGATATTACTCCCATTATGTGGGAGGGACTTATCCTATATTGATCAACAATATCCCTCTACATAGATTGTGGTATATCCAACATCAGCCTTTATAGAACAACCAGTTACGTTGTACGTTTGACTGTATCAAAATATACGACTCACGATGAGTCTAAGGATCATATACATATTAATCACTATGAGTAATGTTGTGACAATTACATAATAATCCAAGAAACATACTCATAGCGGGTCAGTCCAATATGTTGTTCTCTAACACACATATTCATACATTGATTTTGACACTCCATATCAATGACAACTCTTTATCATCAATCAACTACATATTAGTCTCAAGGCATTATTGTTGTCCTAGTCAACAATAATAATTGACTAAGGATCTTTTAAGAATAATCATATTATTCTCAGGACATTATTATAAAACAGTTTATTTGTACACACAGAAGGAAAAACTGAAATAATAATGACAACGCTTTATATTAATAAACATGGTAAATCAAGTATGTTATTACAACCATCTCATGATTGATCTTTAGGCATACTCTTACAATCTCCCACTAGCACTAAGACCAATCACTCATATATCTAATACCAAGCGACTTAGTGTGACGATCATGCTTCTGCTGTGTCAGAGGCTTGGTCAGGGGATCAGTAATGTTATCATCTGTAGGTACTCTGCATATATCTACATCCCCTCGATCGATAATCTCTCTAATAAGATGGTAACGCCTAAGTACATGTTTGGATCGCTGGTGAGATCTGGGTTCTTTAGCTTGTGCAATAGCTCCATTGTTATTACATCGGATTCTATAGCATCTGATATGCTAGGCATAACCCCTAGTCCGGTAATGAACTTCGTGATCCAAATTGCTTCTTTTGCTGCCTCACTGGCTGCAATATACTCGACCTCTGTTGTAGAATCGGCTACTGTACTTTGCTTTAAACTCTTCCAGCTCACATCACCACCATTAAGGCAAAACACAAAACCTGATTGCGATCGAGAATCGTCCTTGTCAGTTTGGAAGCTGGCATCAGTGTAACCTTTTACACTTAACTCTTCCTCACCTCCATATATTAGGAACGTATCTTTAGTTCTTTTTAAGTACTTAAGGATATTCTTGACTATGGTCCAGTGACCTTCACTGGGATCTGCTTGGTACCTGCTCGTCATACTTAAGGCATATGAGACATCTGGACGAGTACATAACATGGCATACATGATAGATCCAATAGCGAAAGCATATGGAATTTTACTCATGCGTTCTCTCTCTTGTGGAGTTGAAGGGCACATTTCCTTCGAGAGTGAAATACCATGTCTCATAGGTAGAAATCCTCTTTTAGATTCTTCCATACTGAACCTTTTCAGTACTTTATCTATGTATGTACTTTGGCTTAGACCTAGTAGTCATCTTGATCTATCTCTATAGATCTTGACTCCTAAGATATAAGTGGCTTCGCCCAAGTCCTTCATAGAAAAACAACTTCCTAACCAAGTTTTAATAGACTGCAAGGTAGGTATGTCAGTTCCCATGATAAGTATGTCATCCACATAGAGTACCAAGAATGTGATAGTGCTCCCACTAACTTTCTTGTAAACACATGGTTCATCTTCATTTTTGATAAAACCAAACTCTTTGATTGCATCGTTAAAATGAATATTCCAACTTCGAGAAGCTTGCTTTAATCCATAAATGGATCTTTGTAGCTTACATATCTTTCTAGCATCCTTTGGATTGACAAAACCTTCAGGTTTGTCATGTACACATCCTTTTCAAGTTTCTCGTTAAGGAAAGCTGTTTTGGCATCTGTCTGCCAGATTTCATAATCATGAAATGCAGCTATGGCGAGCAAGATCCTGATGGATTTAAACATAACTATAGGAGAAAAGGTTTCATCATAGTCAACACCATGAATTTGGCTAAAACCTTTAGCGACTAATCGCCCTTTGTATGTTTGTACATTACCATCCATGTCTGTTTTCTTTTTGAAAACCCATTTGCACCCTATAGGTTTAACCCCTTCGGGTGGGTCAATTAAAGTCCATACTTGGTTTTCATACACGGAATCCATCTCAGATCTCATGGCCTCAAGCCATTTCTCAGAGTCTGGGCTCGTCACCGCTTCTTGATAAGTCCTAGGCTCATCTTGATTTATAAGAAGAACGTCACCATGCGTTGTAATGGGAAATCCATATCTCTCAGTTGCACGGCGTTCTCTTAAAGATTTGCGCGGTGGTTGTGTTTCTACAGTAGTTTTTTGTTCCTCAATTTCTTGTGGAATTTGCTGTTGTTCAATCTCTGGTTCAGTGGTATCTTGTGATTCTCAAATTTCTTCAAGTTAAATCTTTCTCCCACTTCCTTTTCTAGAAGAAAATTCTCTCTCTAGGAAGACACCAGTCCGAGCAACAAACATTTTATTCTCAGTGGGATTAAAGAAATAATATCCTTTGGTTTCTTTTGGATACCCTACAAAAATACACCTTTCAGATTTGGGTTCAAGCTTAGTAGACGACTGACGTTTAACATAAGCTTCACAACCCCAAATTTTCATAAAAGACATACTGGGACGTTTCCCAGTCCACATCTCATATGGCGTCTTTTGAATCAATTTAGATGGAACACGGTTTAGTGTGAAAGCAGCTGTCTCAAGTGCATGTCCCCAAAAGGAAGTCGGTAGATCAGCATGACTCATCATGGATCGAACCATATCTAACAAAGTTCAATTTCTTCTCTCAGATACTCCATTCCATTGAGAAGTACCAGGAGGAGTAAGTTGTGAGACAATCCCACATTCCTTCAAAAGATCATCAAACTCTAGGCTCAAATACTCTCCACCTCGATCAGATCGAAGTGACTTGATAGTTTTGCCTTGTTGATTTTGTACTTCATTTTTGAATTCCTTGAACTTTTCAAGGGACTCAGACTTATGGCGCATGAGATAAACATACCCATATCTATTGAAATCATCAGTGAAAGTAATGAAGTAGTGAAATCCACCTCTGGCCTGTGTATTTATTGGTCCACATACATCAGAATGTATTAGGCCCAATAAATCACTAGCTCATTCACTTTTACCAGTAAAAGGAGATTTAGTCATTTTTCCCAATAAGCAAGATTCATATACTTCAAATTGTTCAAAAACAAATGAATCAAGAGACCATCTTTATGGAGTTTGGATATGTGTTTCTCACTTATGTGGCCCAAACGACAATGCCAAAGATAAGTTTGATTTGAGTCATTTATTTTAGATCTTTTAGTATTTATGTTATAAATGGGATTCGTTTGATCTAAAATATAGAGGCCATTAATTAATTGTACCGAACCATAGAAAACATTATTGAGATAAAAGGAACAACAATTATTCTTAATAATTATCTCAAAACCAATTTTGTCTAAACAAGAAATTGAAATAATGTTTTTAGTCAAACTGGGCACAAAATAACAATCCTCTAAACATAAATCAAGTCCACTAGCCAAAGATAAAGTATATGTTCCCACAGCTAATGCAGCAACTTTTGCTCCATTTCCAACTCGTAGGTCCACATCTCCTCTAGCCAAAGTCCTACTCCTTTGTAGTCCCTGTACAAAAGTACAAATATGAGAACCACAACCAGTATCTAATACCCAAGAAGTAGTAGTTGATAAATTAATATCAATAACATAAATACCTGTAGCAGATATTCTGCTTGCTTTAGCCTTCTTGACTTCCTCAAGATAGACAGGGCAGTTCCGTTTCCAATGTCCAGTCACACCACAATGAAAGCAGTTTCCTTCCTTAGACACCGCACCTTTAGGTTTCAGTGTAGCCTTTCCTTTTCCAAGCTTGGGCTTACCTTTGCCCTTGGGCTTTGTTTGAACTTTGGCCTTTCCCTTGCCCTTGTTATTACAGACCATCAGTATGGGCTTGGGTCCAACCTTTTTCATGTTGCCTTCAGCAGTTTGTAACATACTGAGCAACTGTGGTAGAGTCTTGTCAATTTCATTCATATTGAAATTGAGGACAAACTGGCTGTAGCTATTCGGCAACGATTATAGAATAACATCAGTGGCCAACTCTTGGCTCAATGGAAACCCAAGCTTACATAGGCTTTCAATATAGCCAATCATTTAAGGACATGAGGTCCTACTGGGCTTCCTTCAGCCAACTTACATTGGAATAAGGCCTTAGAGATATCGAACCTCTCTTGTCGTTCTTGCCCCTGATAAAGTTCTTTCAGGTGCTCGATCATATCATAAGCAACCATGTCCTCATGTTGCTTCTGAATCTCAGGATTCATAGTGGTAAGCATAAGACATCCAACATCTACCATGTCATCAAGATACTTCTTGTAAGCATCTTTATCAGTCCTCGAGGCATTAGCGGGTGGTTCATTAGGAAGTGGTTGTTCAATGACATATAATTTCCATTCTTGTTTGAGGACAATCCTCAAGTTACGGAACCAGTCAAGAAAATTCAAACCATTCAATTTTTCCTTCTCAAGGACCGATCGCAATGAGAGTGTGCTAGTGTTTACAGCCATAATATATCTGCAACAATTAAATATGCATGTGAGTAAATTTACCAATTTTATATCAATCATTAAAAAGACTTTATTAAATGATGTTCCCACTATTTTATTTCAAAATTAATAACCCTCATATATTAATTTCAGAAAAACTATCTCAAAAGTATTTCTAGTAGGTTAAGGATCCATATTTCACCACCTCTTAAGTCAGCTTTGTCTTTACTCTTAAGATTATGGTTATTTAGGTAAGCAACATTTGCTAATTACATCATATGTAAATCCTAATATTTGGTGAACAACCCTTGTTCTAATCATCTTATGATTTATCCAATTTACTTGCCTCTAGGTTTCTAATCCTATTAGAGTAACCTAGTTAAGTCATTAGCCAATTTTTAACCAGCGAATATCACTTGTTTATTCTTCGCGTTTAACCAAGATAAATACTAGTACTTCGCTTTGGCAGAACCTATATAGTATTGATCGAGGCCTTAACGAGGGTAAAATTGAAAGGCCATGTTGACTTAATATTTTAATAGAGGGATTTTATTAAGATCGTTCCATCTCACCAATTATGGTCTACATTAGTCCATTTAGTCTTTTAATTGATCACATCAATTAATGGGGTTTATTATTATCAAATTTTAATATATAAAAATTGGCATGCTTTAGACATCCATAGCATCTCATACATGAATAAATAAAGAAATAAATAAATGCAATAGTTATAGCCCATAAACTAAGGTGATTCAACCCAAGCCAATGGGAGAACCAAAAGGAAACCTAAAGGTGTATGCCGTTTCACAAGCTATCAATCCACAATAGTTGTCCCAACTTCCTTCTCGTCTAGCCCACAGCAACTCTTGCAAATTACAATATGCAGAAACTCGTTTTACATACGAGGGAGTAAGATGAGAAGAGAAATACAAGAGAATAGTAGTAAGGCACGACACGCAGGCCATATTTATATTAAAAAAATACAACCTTTTATCGAATGGGACATTGGGATATAACTATGCATTTCAAACACCATGCATGTCAAAAATAGCATACATAATTCAATGCTTTTTGCTAAGGTGAATTATAAAATATCCTTTCAACCTTTTGTGGCCCATCAAGTTTATAAATTTCTTTTATTAACAAAACATACTATAATAAGAAGATGGGGTCTGAGGCAGTCGGAGGAAGCGAGCGGAGCCCCGCGGTACAAACCGCATACCCCAGTCAAATGAAACCTCACGATTTGATAACTTTTATCAACAGAATCGTGTTTTCAGGATTTTAATCCTTGAGGTTTCATATCGGAACAACCCTTGTTCCACTAGCCAGTTAACTCTTACTGGAAACTGTAAATACCACCATCGCATCATTATAGATTTGTTAACAGTAATAACATAAAATTGAATAAGCCACAACACCATGATTAACATTTAATCAGTTATCGAAAGGAACAGTTATCAGGTTATGCTTAAACGATTTAAACAATTTTAAACGTTGTAAAATTAAAGCATGCATCTCATACAATTGCATCACCCAAGTATTTAAACCCGAGTTCGTATCACACAAGTGGCTCTGATACCACTGTTGGAATGCTGACACCCCCATGGCGCAGCAAAATAAAATTAATCCGGCGATCCAAACCATGAATCCGGGGTGAAATAAAGGTTTCGAAGTTACCAAAATTTCAATCTGAGTAGACAGCAATGCCTCGACAACAAGAGTTCTGATCTACTGTTGAACCAAGCCGCAACCTTTATCATGTCGGCCTCTACGTAATCCACCCAGTTTGACTATTAACGGCAGAAATCTCTAAAACTATTTTAGAGGTTTTTATTTGCTTGACGGCTGCTAGATTTTACAAGCACATTCTTAAGGTTTTTTCTTAAAAAGTTTTGTATCACATATTACCTTTTATAATCGGTATGTCTTTAATGAATTATAAAATTAAATAAATATAATAATGTTTTAACCAAAAATTATAATTACATTAATTATACCCAAAAAGTTATAATTATTTAATTATAACATGGATTTCGGTAAACTATATTTATTTAAATTTATATACGAACTAAATTCATATATTAATTCTCATTATGAGTACAACATCCTTGTACATATAATATATTCAACATTTGATTGCCCAATTAAATTAATTCTTTAATTAATTTAATTCATGTGACAATCAAACACAATACCAACTATGTTTTATTCCGTTCATTTCAACCATAGGGTGTGACCCTGTAGGTTCTTGTAACGTTAGCAGTAATACTAGAACGATTCTAATGTCACAAACAATGAGTGGCATCTAGCAATGCATCATTGCTACCTAAGTTACAAGAAGCCATGATTCGACATAACTTTTTGTGATTAACCTTTCATGCATTAATCCTTAAGTCCTTTATCTCTGGAATAGACACAAGTCATGGAATAGTCACACTTGTATAGTCCATCCCATGTTTCTTGATATGTTGAGTAGACTATGATATACAAATTAGTATGACATCTCATGTCAACTTATTTAAGCATGGCCATGCATTTCTAGTCTCACTCAATCAAGTGGCCTAAGATATTACTCCCATTATGTGGGAGGGACTTATCCTATATTGATCAACAATATCCCTCTACATAGATTGTGGTATATCCAACATCAGCCTTTATAGAACAACCAGTTACGGTGTACGTTTGACTGTATCAAAATATACGACTCACGATGTTGGGATAATGATTATCTCAAGTCTGAGGATCATATACATATTAATCACTATGAGTAATGTTGTGACAATTACATAATAATCGAAGAAACATACTCATAGCGGGTCAGTCCAATATGTTGTTCTCTAACACATATATTCATGCATTGATTTTGACACTCCATATCAATGACAACTCTTTATCATCAATCAACTACATGTTAGTCTTAATGCATTATTGTTGTCCTAGTCAACAATAATACTTCACTAAGGATCTTTTAAGAATAATCATATTATTCTCAGGACATTATTATAAAACAGTTTATTTGTACACACAGAAGGAAAAACTGTAATAATAATGACAACGCTTTATATTAATAAACATGGTAAATCAAGTATGTTATTACAGCCATCTCATGATTGATCTTTGGGCATACTCTTACACCACGGACAACCCGAGAAGGCAAAGAAGCTTCGGCAACCATAAGAATGAGATGAAGTTGATGTTTCGATTATGGTGTATAAAAGAGAATGTTTAAAAAGAAAAGAGTAGAAGTTAATAGGCAAATTGGAGTTTTGGCCAAGAGGAAATGCAATCAAATGAACCAAAATATTTAGAAAGGAAAATGAAATGACCCCCAAAAAAATGTGAAATGCAAGGGAGAGCTAGAGAAATTCGGCTCCCCCTATTTCCCTAACCAAAACCTTGTATTCATCTTTTCCAAAAAGATGAACATTGACCAAAATAAAGTCTTTCCAAAATCACTTTTCTAATAAGTCCAACTTGAAATAATGCCATTCTCTTATTCTCAAAAATTTTTAACATTCCTACGCACAAGGCCCAATGGGCCCAATTCTACTAGGCCCAAATTCGGGTCGTTACAGTAGCTGGTGATGTTGAGAGTATAGTGCCTGCTCCCGCACAAGGGACAGTGCCGGTTGAATCTCGACCGACTTCGAGTAACTAGGAGGGAGAGGCTAGACAAGCCTTTTTCCAAATGATAAATGACTGGTTTACTCAATATATCCGGACTAATCCGGCTGCACAACAACCTCCACAAGTGAGTGATCCGTTGAGATTGCCTAAGCCTCCTGTTGATAAAATTAGAAAACACGGGGCTAAAGAATTCAGAGCTATTGATGATGATGATGTTGAGCGAGCTGAATTTTGGCTCGGCAATACTATTCGAGTGTTTGATGAGTTATCTTGCACCCCTGATGAGTGCTTAAAATGTGCAATGTCCTTACTACGAGACACTACATATCACTGGTGGAATACATTAGTATCGGTGGTTCCGAAAGAATGAGTGACCTGGGAATTCTTTTAGACTGAGTTCCGTAAGAACTACATTAGTCAGAGATTTATCGACCAGAAACGCAAAGAGTTTCTTGATTTGAAACAGGGTTGGATGACTGTGATAGAGTATGAGTGGAAATTCGTGAGACTCAGTTGGTATGCACAAGAGTGTGTTTCGACCGAAGCTATAATGTGTAAAAGATTTAAAGATGGGCTGAATGAAGATATTAATTGATCCAGGTTCAACTCATTCTTATGTGTGTGAGACTTTAGTATCCAGTAAGACTTAGACTGTTGAGTCTACTGAGTTTGTGATTTAAGTATCGAACCCCTTAGGCCGGTGTGTTTTAGTTGATAAAGTGTGCAAGAATTGCCCGTTGATGATTCGAGATTCATGTTTTCCGACTGATTTGATGTTGTTTCCATTAAACGAGTTTGATATAATTCTGGGTATGGATTGGCTAACTCTGCATGATGCTATTGTGAACTGCAAACAGAAGACTACTGATTTGCGGTGCCAGACAGATGAGATTATTCAGACTAAGTCTAATGATTTGAATGGTTTACTGGCAGTGATATCTTCAATGTTAGCTAAAAAATATGTGTGAAAGGTTTGTGAAGCTTACTTTGCTTATGTGCTCGACTCTAAAGTGACCGAAAAGAAGATTGAATCAGTACCTGTTGTGTGTGAGTATTTGGATATGTTTCCTGAAGAATTATCAGGTTTGCCACCGATATGAGAGGTAGAGTTTGGTATTGAGTTAGTATCGGGGATGACTCCCATATTGATAGCTCCGTATAGAATGGCACCTACGGAATTAAAATAATTGAAAGCTCAGTTGCAAGAGTTGACAGATAGAGGTTTCGCGTGACTGAGTTTCTCTCCCTGGGGCGTACCAATTTTATTTGTGAAAAAGAAAGACGAAACTATGAGAATGTGTATCGACTACAAATAGCTCAATAAAGTGACTATAAAGAATAAGTATCTGTTGCCACGGATTGACGATCTGTTCGATCAGCTGAAAGGGGCTACAGTGTTTTCAAATATAGATTTGAGATCAGGCTATTATCAGTTGTGAGTTAAAGACTCTGATGTGCCAAAGACTGCTTTCCGAACGAGGTATGGACACTATGAGTTTCTGGTTATGCCTTTCAGACTTACTAATGCACGTGCTGTTTTCATGGATTTGATGAATTGGATCATTAGACAGTATCTGGATCGGTTAGTGGTAGTATTCATAGATGATATTTTGATCTACTTCCGTGATGAAACCAAGCATGCCAAACATCTGAGACTTGTATTACAGACTTTGCAAGATAAACAGTTGTATGCAAAGTTTAGTAAATATGAGTTTTGGTTACGCGAAGTCAGTTTTCTAGGCCATGTTTTATCAGCATCGGGTATTCGGGTTTATCTGAGTAAAATTTCAGCTATTGTAACATCCCGAATTATTGGGCCTGTGCATTTTGTATGTTGATGGTTTAAAATATTAAATTGAGGGTTAAGGGTCCAGATTGGGCTCAGGAATGGGCTGAGACCTTGACTAAATATTTTGGTTGGGCACTCTGGGTTTAAAAAATATTGTATCTGTGTTTAAAAATATCAAGTTGGGCTTGCGGCCCAAAACAAGGGGCGCAGCAAGGGGGAAGCTATAAGTGGCGTCACTAGTAGATGGATAGGGCCAAGTTTTGGTTGCTTGGAGCCCAAGTTATTGGGCCAAATTCGGCACTTAAAAGGGAGCAATAGGAGGAACGGCAACAAGGCTATAAAATAGGGATTTTTAATGTTTTTATCATGTGGATATTATGCTGATAAAGGAGGGAGGAGTTGGTGCTAATTAGGGCTATTTTTGAGGAGTTAATAGATTAAGATAAGGGAAAAGGATAGGAGCTATCTTGTGGTTGCAGTGTTGGCCGAAAATCAAACACAGGAGAGGGGGGAAACATTGGTTAAGTATAGGCAAGGGGGTGTGCCGAATTTTTCATTGTGTTCTCTGAAAATATCCTTAAGTTTTCTTTCTTTTTCGGCAAACTAGAAACACCTTTTCTTCTTCTTTTTCTTTCTCTGTCAGAAACCGAAACCCCTGCCATTTACCTTCTCTTCTCTTTCAAACTCTTTGGCCGAATATCTCTACCTACTTCCTTGCCCATCTTTGCAACTCCTTGTTCTTCCAAAAATCGAAAATGCACCAGTATTTCTATTGTTCATACTTTTTTGGGATTTTACTAAAAGTTGAAATTCCTAGATCTGTTCTCTTGTGTTTGCCGAATCTTCCTGCAAGGGGTAGCCAAAATCTTCTGAAGAGGTAAGTGTTGAATATGTTGTTCTTTCAATCTTTTCCGGCTTTTAGAGACCATAGCCGAATGGCTACATGGTGGATTAATCTTGTGTTTTCTTTCATGGGCAGCATTCCGGGATTTGAAGGGGATTCAATTGTTTAGATTTCTAAGCCAGAGTTTAGTAGCACTCGGATCGTATTATTTTCAGGATTTCAAGGTAAGTAGATCTGTTAATTTAAACGTATAATTCGACTAAAACACTAACCCTTGGCCGAATATAGGAGAGACCTTATCTTCGCGTTCTTTCGGCTTTTGAGCAAAGTTGTAGACCAAGGGTGTTAGATCCGATTAGTGAGGGTATCGACATAAAGATTAGCCCTACGTATTTATCAGTTGTGTAACATTCGCACACCATTTAGATTGCCTGTTAGTGTATGTTTATAAATCTGTTATATTCTATTAAATGCCAAAATACCGGCATGGCTGTTGAAAACCCGAGGAGGGTAAAGGCAAATCACCAGGTTAGTGATCTCTGTCATTCTAAAGTGAATGGTTCTGTTGATTTGATATGATAAACATGTATACCAGTTTCTGTGATTGCACGGCGTTGGGTGATTGATGAAAGGGGAAGTGTTCTGTTGTAGTGGCTTTTGCCATGATCTGTTGTAGTGGCTTTTTGCCATGATCTGTTGTAGTGGCTATTGCCTTGATCTGACGATGAGCAGCTAACTACAGCATGATTGCCATCGATGGTGTGTAGCGGTGTGGGTTGATTGTAGAAATCCCCAATGGTGTGATTGGCAGGTAAGGGTGGTGTGTAGCGGATGGAAAACCTAGGATTGGGTTGGGCTTTGCATACTTTCTGATATATTATGCTCTGTTATCTATTCTGTGGGGCTAAGGCCCAATCTGATGGTGCACGAGGGTTGCACACTGAGTCTCGTGACTCACCCTATTTTTTTAACATCTTTCAGGTAGCACCTAGTGCATCGGACCGGGCTGGAGAGGAGCGCAAGGTGGCCATGCAAGAGATTATTTTGATTCAGCAGAAGACTTTACTTAGTTAATTATTTTTAACATTTTTAATTAGTGGGTTTTAAATTTCATTGTAATAAGGCCATGGGCCATTAATTTTATATTTTCGGTTTTGGGGCTTTACTTTCAGACACTTGAATTATTCGATAAAAATTAAAACTAAGGCATGTACTAAAATTCGGTTTTTAATTCATAAAGGCATCTTATAAAATTTATATCTTATATTAATTACCAAATTATTAAGTTTTCCGGTATAAATGTTTAAACTCGACAAATGACTTCCAAAAATGCGACATGTTTTACTAAAACTTCTTAGTGACATGCCAGATCTGGTCGTGGTGTTTGGGCCGAGTCTGGGGTGTTACAGCTATACTTGATTGGAAAGCTCCGAGAAATGTCTCTGAAGTTCGGAGTTTTCTGGGACCTGCTGGTTACTATAGATGTAACACTGGCTGAATTTATGTTTTAGAGATTGTGAGATTGCACGGAGTGCCTATTTATATTGTTTCGAACAGAGATCCGAGGTTCACATCGCGATTTTGGAAGAAACTGCAAGATGTTTTAGGTACGAAACTACACTTTAGCACTGCTTTCCATCCGCAAACAGATGCCCAGTCCGAACGAATCATTCAGCTACTTGAGG
The DNA here is from genome assembly GCA_005393395.2 of Gossypium australe. Lineage (NCBI taxonomy): Eukaryota > Viridiplantae > Streptophyta > Magnoliopsida > Malvales > Malvaceae > Gossypium > Gossypium australe. The sequence goes on along the minus strand of CM016614.1, from coordinate 60,353,151 downwards.
ATATGTTGAGATGTTGCATTCTCGAGTTTGAAGGTACGTGGGAACAATACTTACCTTTGATTGAATTTGCGTATAATAATAGTTTTCAATCTAGTATCAAAATGGCACCTTACGAGGCTTTGTACGGTCGTAAATGTCGTACACCACTGTATTAGATTGAGCTCAGTGAAAATAATATACACGGGATCGATTTGATCAAAGAGACTAAACATAAAGTGAAAGTGATTCGCGATAGTGTGAAAACAACATCGAATCATTAGAAATCGTATGCAGACTTGAAACGAAAAGATATAGAGTTTCAAATTGGAGAGAAAGTCTTTTTGAAGGTATCACCGTGGAAGAAAATACTCAGATTCGGTCGTAAAGGCAAATTGAGTCCGAGATTTATTGGGCCGTACGAGATTATAGAGCGTATTGGGCCAGTTGCTTATAGACTGTTGTTGTCACCTGAGTTAGAAAAGATTCACAATGTATTCCAGGTTTCGATGCTCCGTAGATATGACATATAAAGAAGAACCGATTCCCATTCTGGCTCGTGAGGTTAAAAAATTGCGAAATAAGAAAATTCCGTCAGTTAAAGTATTGTGGCATAAGCACGGAGTTGAGAAAGCAACTTGGGAGTCAGAGGATACAATGAAAGAGCGTTATCTGAACCTATTCACCGGTAAGTTTTTCAGGGACGAAAATCCCTAAGGGGGGAGAGTTGTTACAGCCTGATTTTGACCCTAATTAGAGCAGTGGTTTCGGGACCACAAATCCTAGTCAAAAAAATATTTTAATATTATTTTCTGTGTTAATTATGTGTGAATTTACATGTGTGAAGGTTTTGTGAATTAATTTTATTGTTTGTATGCTTAATTTGATAAAAGGGCTTAATCGCGTAAAATGAAAATTTGATGGTTAACTATGAAAGTGCTTAATTGTTGTTGTCTTTATAATTTAGAGGTTTTATGATGCAATTAGCCCATTAATTAGGTGAGTGGACGGCTAAGGACTAATATTACCTTATTATATATGTTTTGCATATTAATTAAAAAAGGTTATAAATGTAAATTAATAATAAATTAATATATGTCATTAAACATTAAAAAAAGAAAGCCATTATCATCTTTTACCTTATGACTGAAGCAAGAAAAAAGAAAAAAGAAAGAAACTCGAGCTTAGGGTCTGGCTTCTATTCATCTTGATTAAGGTTGGTTTTTGTTTCGGTTTTTGATAATTTTTACATTTTTGTTATCGTTGCTTCGAGTACTACAACACCCATGCTTGAATTTATTAAATTGATGATGATTTTGAGTTTTGCCATTGATGATAGCTTGTGATTTTTGTTGTTTGATGATGAAATATTAAAGCTATGTGAAAGATTAACATGTTTTGTCTTTGAATTTTTGATGAATTTGAGTAATTTGGACTAAATTGTGAAAATATTTTTTTTAGGGACTAAAATGTGAAATAAATGAAATATACGGACTTGTATGGAGCTTATGAATATTCAGCCCTAGCATGATATATGTAAATTTTGTGTATTTTGTGTTTTATGCAATAGGGACTAAATTGCAAAAGGTGTGAAATGTTAGCGGCAAAATGGTAATTTTCCCATTTATGTGTTGTTGGATTAAATTGAATGAATGTGTGATTAAATTAGTTAAATTTGAATTTATTTAAATCAAGAACGAAAGAAAATGGAATTAGATCGGGGGAAGTCAAAAGTAGTCAAGTAGTTGATTTCGTCCGTCGATATCCGAGGTAAGTCAATAAGCATTTAAATGTCGTTAAATTTGATAATATATATGTTACATGATAAATGGAATTTTTGTGAACATATTTATGTATGGCCGAATGTGTATTGAGCAAAGGAGCTATATTTCGAGTTCGATCCAATCGAGATTCAATGTCCGAAAGCCCCGTACGAACCTTAGGAATAGATAGGATACATATGTCATGACATAGGATTTCCGATATGTGTTATCGTGTAAGACCACGTCTGGGACATTGGCATCGACTTGTGTTTACGTGTAAGACCATGTCTAGGACATTGGCATAGTATTTGATTCATGTAAGACACTGTCTGCGATAGTGACATCGATATGTAATTACATGTAAGACGACGTCTAGGACGTTGGCATTGTATGAGCTTCCGACTATCCGCGTATCCTTTTTAATTCTGAATGGTTCATCGTGCAATGATAAATGTGATCGAATGTATAAATTGAGCTAAAATGATCAGGTATGAATGAGTTTATTTCCTACTTGAAATAAGGTAAGTAAGCTACTTGATATTTATTTTAAGTCTTGTATGAAGTAAAGGAAGAACGTATGTGAACATGGTAAGTGTATTCGGCTTAATGAATAAACGATATGAAAATTGTGGAATTGATTCTTAAATATGTGTATATATGACCATGTATATTTGGCCACATAAGTAATATATGTACTTGATGTTATATTATGATTATTGAGTTTGTGCATATGGGTGTATGTATATTTGGTTATATAATGACATTTTGATTTTGAAAGTTGAATGATAATTTGTTATTTTAAATATATGAGCATTTGGCTAAAGTAGCATTTGTGTATGAAAATGTATTATTTATGTAATTTGTAAGTTTGAGACTAATTGTGGTAATGATAATATAGCTTGGTTTAGTTTAAATGAGTTGATTATATCATTAAATTGTTTATTTGCTTATGACTTACTAAGCTTAAATAGCTTACTCTGTGTTTGTTCCTGTATACCTCTGTTTTATAGATTTTGGAGTCAAGTTACAAGCTTGGGGAACGTCAGCAAAGCCTATCACACTATCGACTATTTCTTTCGGTATTTTAGTAAGTTGAATTTTAGCTTATGGTATGTATAGTCTAGTTAAAAAGATTGATTTTGGGATATGTAATATAAAACCATGCAAAGATGGCTTGATTATATGTTTAAGTTGGTTTTATGTATTCTTAGTTTTATGCTTGATGTGTTTGGTTTTAGTAATTCCGTCATGGCATATTTAAATGTGGAAATTAGATTAGATTAATGATAAAGGATATGTGTGCTTTAGTAATCGGTCATGATATTTTAGTTGAGTTCTTATATGTCTTTACATGTATATATATATGCGCTTATATTACGGTTGATATGTATATGTGCATGGCTATTTAGATTTGTGGTTATTTATAACTTTATAAATATATATATATAAACAAATTGTGTTAATCGAATAGATAAAGAAATGAAATGGGTTTTATTTATAACCGAATGCTTGTTCTTAAATTCTGTTAACATGTAAAACATATGAATTTCATATAAGTTAATTTATTAATGCCGCATAAATGAATAAAAAGGTAGTAATGAAATTTTTGTCTCAATTGATGTATAATTTGTACATGCGCATGTCTTTTATAAAATAGATTTAATATACAATTATTGGAGTTGATGATTTGTTATATGTTCTGTATGTGTATAACTTGTTTTATATATATTACGTACGGCCATATTGAAATGATGTTAAGGCTGCATATGTGATTGGATATTAAGTTGTATACATATTGGTTTGATTGGTTTCGTTATGTACATATACAGAAGTTATGAGATGAAATGTTTGATACTTAGCTAATGTAAATATGTACTGATATATGTGCTGAACATGAAAAGTGAGGACATATGCTTGAATATGATTTACTTATGATAATGTCATTAATGTGACGGATATAGGGAATCAAATATTGGAAGTATTAAATATGTGAGCATAGCTTTGATGTATACAATGTAACACCCCAAACCCGGCCTAGACGTTACGACCGAATTTGACGTTTCACATCGAAGTGTCGTTTGAAAACCGAGTTTGTTGATAAAAGTTCGTGTAACACCCCTATCCCGTATCCGTCGCCGGATTAGGGTTAAGGGCATTACCTAACAGATCGGATACTTTCATAAACATTTACAGAAATTTCATACAACATTCATTAACAGTATTCATAATGTCGCTTAAATCAGTCATCGAGACCTTAAGCATGCTTACAATTTGAGTCGAGACTAAATTGAAACACATAGAGAATTCTCGGAAAATTTAAAACTTTACTAAACTTCGGGGGAGGCACGCCCGTGGGAAGAGACTGTGTGCCCTCCACGGCTTCTAGACACCCCCGTGTATCCATCCGTGTCTATATACTAACTATACTAACACGGTCATTAGGCACGCCCGTGTGCCATGGCCGTGTACTACAAGGTCATATACTGACTTCCCCAGCACGGCCTCCAAGCACGCCCGTGTATTTTGGCCGTGTACTTTTTAGTTAGCTACTGACTTGCACACCACGGCCAGATGACACCCCCGCGTCGAGGCTGTGTGATGCTAAACTGCATCTTACAATTCACCCACGGTCATTAGGCACGCCCGTGTGGCATTATAGGCCATTAACAAGGCCAAATTGCCACCCACTTAGGATCAAACCTACAAACAACCCATACCAAAATATAACATGCACATAAGGCAACCAAAAACTTTCCAAAATGACCATTCAATCAAAGTATTTAATACCAATTCCAACCATGGCAAAACTTATCTCATCACAAGCATAATACATTCAATACCAAACACCATTCATTCTCGATTTCACTAATTCATGCTAGCATTTGATCAACACAAAGTTACCATTCAATAATCAATTTCTCAACCCACAAACCATACCAAAAGATGCATCACATACACCAAGTTCATTCATGTTAAAATTAGCACATATCTAGCCACATCTCATGGCTACTTACAAACATTAAACATGAACCAAATGACCAGCCTATACATGCCATATTTTAACTATGTACATCTTTCCAAAATACCCCAAAATAGATTGCCGATAGTGTGACTGAGAAGCTGATGATCCCTTGATCTGAGCTAGCGTTACTGACACTGCAAAGCAGAGAAACAAATCACACAGTAAGCTTTATAAAGCTTAGTAAATTCATAACATAATACATAATACCAACATGGCATCACATAGATTAATGTTTACTACCACAAATATAATACCATTGACAACCAATATGTTCAATAAACTCATCCACACCCATATTCATAGTTTCACCAATCACATAGATTCCGAACGTACCTTAGCCAACACTTAGTTGTCAAATACTTTTGCTAATCAATAATCACGATTCATTTCGATCCACACTCGTTTCTTCCTCGATTCATTCGCACACTTAGTGCATAATTAATTAGCCGAAGCTTAATTAGCATCGTACACTTAGTACATCCATCCCAAACCAATTTTAAATCGGCATCGCACACATAGTGCCAGCCACCAAGCCGAAGCTTATATTACTCCGCACACACAGTGCTATAATTTCTGATCACATTTTCGAATACGCACACTTAGTGCCATTTAACTCAATCTATCACATAGAATTCATTTAGTAATAATATCAAACCATTTATTTCATAGCATTAAACATAGCTAAATACAGGTATTATGTCCGAACTTACCTCGAACGTCGACTATCAATACGGTCGATTAATCGAGCACTTTATCTTTGCCTCGATCCCGATCCAAACTTCCTCTCTCTTGGTCTATACACATTTAAATTCAATCCATTCAGTCATCATTTCATTCAATTTAGTCCACATACACTCATTTAGGGCATTTTGCATAATAGTCCTCATGTTTTCACGTTTCGACACTTCAGTCCTTATTTCACAAAATCACCAAATTTACAAGATCCACACATACACAGATCTAGCCGAATACATATACATCACATATAAGCCCCCATTTTTCATCAAATTCATAATTTAATCCATCAATTTACCATTTATTCAATTTAGCCCTATTTAGCTAAATTCATCAAAAATTCATGAACAAAGTATATCCATCTAGCTCATATCTTTCATTTAACACCATAAAACATCACAAAACTCAACATAGCATCATTGGCATCTCACACAAACATCATCAATACTCAAAATTAATACATGGATTTGATAGCTCTCGAAGCAACGATTACAAAAACGTAGAAATTATCGAAAACCGACTCAAAACATACCTTAATTTTTGGACTGCAAGTGCCGAATGCTTAGCTCGAATTTTCTTTCTTTTTCTTAAGTACATTCGGCCAAAAGAAAAGAAATAAAGATGAACATTCATCTTTTGGTTTCATTTATCTATGTCATTTATTCAATTACAAAATTGCCCATCCATTAAACATATAAGACAAATTTTATACTAAGGTTATTTAGTCATTCAATCAACCACTATCTCATAGATGGCTTATTTGCCATATAAGGCCTCTATAATATAAAGACATCAACACTTTGATATTTATAAATCAGCACATAGCTTTTACTCTTTACGCGATTTAATCCTCTCTCTTAATTCGACACATAAATGATTAAATTATCACACAGAATTTTCACACAGACGATATCATATAATATTCACATAGAAAATAATATTAAAAATATTTTTACGACCTCGGGTTTGTGGTATCGAACCACTATTCTGACTAGGGTCTAAACCGGGATGTTACAATTCGTTACTAAATTTTAAATCCCATTTAACAATTGTTTTGAAAGTGTTAGTGTTGTAAACCTTGTTGTCCAATTATAGGTCATATCAATCGTTATAAGCTTATTAATCTGAAATAAAACCGCGAAAGCCATTTCTAGTTGTAAACTTCAAGATTTGAAAACGTGATTTTAAGAAAATAGTTATTGTTTTAAAAACTCGTGTTTCCTAGACTAGCAGATTAAGATAAAGAAAACCACCAATAAAAATCAAAACCCCAATTGGCCTTATTACATAATTTTGAACCCAAAATATTAAAAATAAAATAACTAAGTCTAAGACTAAAACATATCGAGTGTGTGCCCACCTTCGAGTCCCTCGTAGCTCCAAATAGTCTAAGACTGGGGATTACTTGCACAGTTAAAGAAAAGGGTGAGTTACGCGAACTTAGTGTGTAATCCCCAAACAGGCAATAATAGTCTAGGCCTGAGCCCTATTCAGTATCAGTTTAGTCTGGGCTTTATCCCTATACAGTAGCAGTGTAGGCCTAAGCCCAAATGATCACAGAACATAGCAATAATGCAACCCAACCCAATCCAGCCAGCACACCACCCGTACCAACCAACACACCATGTGGGGACCAAGTCAACCCACCCACCCAGCACACCAGTATCGCAGCATAGCTGCTAGTAGTAACGCAGCAAAGTTGTTAATGATAGTGAAGGTGGGCCAAGCCACTAAAATCAGAGTACGTGGCGAAGCCACTAGATCAGCAAAACGTGGCAGAGCCACCAGTACATTACTTCCTCCAAATACAAATCCCAACCCCAATGCAGTATGTCGTGTCATAAATAATTCGTGTATGCAGAATGTCACAATCATAATCAGTCATACAAATATCACACACACATCACTTACACTACCACTAGCGGTATAACGATCATTGATACGGACCGGCTCGGGGTGAGTCGAAACGTATGCGGATTGCCCAATCGTCTACGAGGAGGAATCAAGCCTTCGGAAAAATAATCAGAAAATATGATGAATTTACGGAAGCTTTAAGTAAATAAATAGGATTTGGTTCGGTTTGATAAAATAAAAATAAAATAGACAAAAGGATAATTGGATGGAGATGGATAAAAGAACTTAAACAAGAATCGATTCAACACTAAAGAGTGTCACCCCGGGTTCTATAATGTTTAAGGTGAAAAATGGTAATCGAAGATGGAAATGGAAATACGAATTTAACTTAAGAAAGATTCAACACTATATAACAGTGTCACCCTGTTTCTTATATCGTTAAGGTGGATAGATGGAGATAGGTTGATGAACGCCACACCAAACAAAATTTGGTGATAAGTTCAAACAAGTCGAAGACGCCAAAAGCAAACTTGATAAGTCTAACGAAACTTGTACGAAAATGAAGAGGAGATAAACTCACTCAAATGAACAAAGTTCATAAAATTTCATTCATAAAAATTCTGTATTTTTACATTGAAAATTCACCAGCTATTTATAAGCATCGGGGAGGTTATTGCTTTGGTTGAATACATTGATAAAATAATTAAATCCTATCAGCCAATACTTCTTTCAATTGCCGTCCCTACATTGCACCTTGGAAGAATAATTAAAAATCTTGGGGCATGGGAGCTTGGTCGTTCCACTATTGGCATATGTTATTTAATTCCCTCAATTTTAATTTAACCTTGCCGTCCACCTTTGTTCATGCATCCAATCTTTCTAAATAATTTAATCAAGGCTCCACTAAGCACCACTCCTGTACATGGATAAATTGAACATTTGTGCTTCAATTAAAAAAATAAAATTTCAGCTTCATTCTACCTCCTATCATGCTGTCCAACACTTTCCACAACACACTTGCACATTTTTTTATCCACATGCTTTATTATTTAATGTTTCACACATCATACTCATCCAACTTGCTTATTTTAATGCTCCACCATGCCATCCATACCCATGCCGTCCAAGTCTCATGCTTGTTTCCTATTATTTTATTCAAAGTCTTGCCTAATTTAATTCCCACATGCTCAATCCATCATGGCCTTCCAAATGCAGTTTATTTAATTCATCAACCATTTGCATAATTTGTTTTATTCAAAAATCTTCCGATCCACGCATGCTTCAATTGTTTGAATTATTTTTCATTTCCCTCATGTTGTTGCCGTTCTATCCATAGCTTATGTTCATGGATCTTGAATTATTTATTCAATCTATAATTTGTGATCACCCATGCTCCATTTAAATATTCGGCCAAGACATGCTCCATTTGTTTGAAATATTTTTTTTATTTCCCTCATGTATCCATTGCTTCCGCATAGCTTCTGCCGTCCATCTCCAATTCCCTTGCTCAAGCTTTTTGTTTATTTAATTCATGCTTTGCCGTCCCACCATTCTCTCCAATAGCACAAGCTTTTGTTTATTTAATTCATGCTTCCATTCATCATGCTCATTATTTTATGTCTCATAAGCTTGTATCTTCCACATGCTAAATTGGTTGACCTTGGAGACGCCACAATCACGTACCTGCATCAAAGGAACACAACCCATTGATTATATCTTAGGACAAAATTAAGGCTGGACACTTTGTTTATTAAATTTTGCAGTCCTTTTGTTAATTGGGCACATTGCAATTTTAAAACTAGACCAACTTAAAATTTAATAAAAAAACATGCAAACAAATTAATTAAAGCTTGGACAAATTAATTTAGTCACTAATTTAAATTATTAGGCCGCATTAATTTGTGGTAAGAAATAATTAATTTGAGGGTGCAATTTATTTAAAACATTAAATTTAAGACCATCAGCTCAATGAGCTGAGATGAGCTCGAGTGAGCTCAAATTGAACCCAAATGGACTAATCCGGTTCAATTGGAAATGCACCAAGGTGCAAATCAACTTTTTCAACACTTGGGGCATTTGATTCGAGCTTCGTCACTTCGCAAAATGTTGGTGCCCCGGGTGTGCTCGTATCAATCATTTTGTCGGTTAGGGGTAAAATGGTAATTTCACCCCTCGAGAGGTATTTTGGTAATTTTACCCTTCGAGGGTATTTTGGTAATTTTACCCAACGAGGGTATTTCAGTAATTTCACCATTCGAGGGTATTTCAGTAATTTCACCCTTCGAGGGTATTTCAGTAATTTCACCCTTTGAGGGTATTTCGATAATTTCACCCTTCGAGGGTATTTCGGTGATTTTACCCTTCGAGGGTATTTCTATAATTGTACCCATTGAGGGTATTTCGGTCATTTTACCTATCGAGGGTATTTCGATAATTTGACCCTTCGAGGGTATTTCGGTAATTTTACCCAACAAGGGTATTTCTGTAATTTTACCCTTCGAGGGTATTTCGGTAATTACACCCTTCGATGGTATTTCGGTAACCCTTCGGTCTAAGAGAAACAAAGTCGAATAAAGAGAATAAAGCCACCCTAGATTCGACTAAAATCTCCATTTACCAACCAATCGAAGAGGTTCGGAACCGGTTAGGAACGAAGAGGAGAAGATCCCTAGGCCTTAATAGATTTGGCCAACACAAGAGGAACCAAGGGTTTAAGAGCGAAAGGATTTAGCTAACTTGCAACGAAAAGAAAATAATATCAAGAGGGAAAGAAGAGTTGTGTTCGGCCAAGGAAGAATTCGAAAAGAGAAGAAGTGATTTGACAGCACGTAGGCAGCACAGAGAAATAACAATGAAAAAGAGAAGAAAGAATAAGTCCCGAAAGGTAAAAGATGGAACGAGATGTAACAAAAGGAAGAAGTGATTCGAGAAGAGTTGTTTTCGGCCAAGGAAGAATCCGAAAAGAGAAGAAGTGATTTGACAGCACGTAGGCAGCACAGAGAAATAACAATGAAAAAGAGAAGAAAGAATAAGACCCGAAAGGTAAAAGATGGAACGAGATGTCACAAAAGGAATGATTCCCGAACGAAACAAAAGAGAACTTAAAAAAAACCAAAGAGAAAATTCAGCTTCCTCACTCACCCAAATTGCTGGAAATGCACAACTGACAACCCCCTAGCCGAAAATCCCCTACTCTTCCTTGCCCACATTCGACCAAGACTCCTATACACCCCCAACTCCCTCAACCTCTCCACCAAATCCTCCTTGAATTACTCTCAGCCTCCCATTAGAAATTCTTGACCAAGTCTTCAACCTCCTCTGCAGAGTTTGATCCAAACTTTACCTCTTGCACCATCCACTCATAAAATAAAAACTCCCTATTTGCTTGTAATGGGATACGAACCCCAACTCCCCTTGCTATCTTAGTGACTCCACCACCATCAAGCCACATGCCCTTTTTGTGACACATAAACACACATAATTATACATAAGTCCTACTGCTAACTGCCAGTTCCACTTATGAGCAAAAATTAAAATTTTCCCAAGGTTCAGACTTAAACCCAGGCTTCCTAAAAATACCCAAATACAGTCAAATAACTAGCCATTCAAGCACATCATGGGATTTAAGAAAATCCAGCAAAATTACAAACCCCACATTTTTGGGGCGTTAAAACTCTACCCCCCTTAAAGAAATTTCGGCCTCGAAATTTACCTGGTCAGAAGAGGTGAGGGTATTGCTGTCGCATCGCCTCCTCAGGCTCCCACGTGGCTTCCTCTGAACCGTGATTACGCCAAAGCACCTTGACTAACGGAACAAATTTCCGTCTTAATACTTTAACGTCACGATCCAGTATTTGCTCCGGTTCTTCCTCAAAAGTTAGATCAGGTCTAACCTCAATCTCCTCCACCGGCACTATATGCGAGGGACCAGAGCAGTATCGCCTCAGCATGGAGACGTGGAACACATCATGTATCCGGTTCAACTCAGGAGGTAACTCACGTTGATAGGCAACTGGTCCCACACGCTTTAATATCCCGTAAGGTCCGATGAATCTAGGGCTCAGTTTGCCTCTCCGTCCAAATCTCAAAATCTTCTTCCATGGTGAGACCTTCAAGAAGACATAATCCCCCACATAGTACTCTATCTCCTTTTGCCTATCAGATGCTTCCTTTAACCGATCCCCGATCAACTTTACCTTTTCTTCGATTTTTGAAACTAGCTCTAGCCCCAACACTCGCTGCTCACCCAGTTCTGTCCAACAAGTAGGGGTACGACACCTACGACCATATAACGCCTCGTACGGTGCCATCTGATTACTAGATTGGTAGCTATTGTTATATGCCCTTAAAATCAATTACACAGCTTCTTAGCATGTCCTCCAGTATTTGGATCACCCTCTCTAACTAACCATCAGTCTGAGGATGGAATGTCGTGCTGAAATCCAACCTTGTACCCAAAGCTTCGTGTAACACTCTCCAGAATCATGATGTGAATCTAGGGTCTCTGTCCGAAATGATAGACACTGGTACCCCATGCAGTCTCACAATATCAGCCACGTATAACGTAGCCAACTTCTGCAACAAATAATCAGTGCGGACCGGTATGAAATGGGTAGATTTAGTCAGTCGATCAACAATAACCTATACCGAATCTTTCTTAGTAGGCGTCAGAGGTAGCCTACTAACAAAGTCCATGGTTACCCTCTCCCACTTCCAGAGTGGAATTTTAACAGGTTGCAGTAATCCAGAAGGCAGTTGATGCTCAGCCTTAACTTGCTGGCATGTCAGACACTTACCCACGAAGTCAGTAACCTCGCGCTTAAGCCCTGGCCACCGGTACAGTACACTCAGATCTCGGTACAACTTGTTTCCGCCAGGATGCATAGCGTATGGATTACTATGCGCCTCACGCAGTATAGAATTCCTTAACTCAGAATCCCTCGGTACACAGACTCTCCCCCATGGAAGCATAGTACTCCCTCACTATTCAGCCCAAGATCCCCAGTCTCCCCCTTCTCAACCAGTCGGAAACGGGGAACCAACGATTCATCCAGCAACTGCTTCTCCCTAATTTGATCAATCCAGGTCGGTCTCACTTGGAGTTCAACTAACTGACTACCATCTTCAAACAGGCTGAGATGAGCAAACATTGCTCTCAGATCAGATACAACCTTACGGCTCAGTGCATCCACTACTACGTTAGCTTTACTCAGATGGTACTCAATCGAGCAATCATACTCCTTAAGCAACTCTATCCATCTTCGTTGCCTAAGATTCAACTCCTTCTCAGTAAGGAGGTACTTGAGGCTTTTATGGTTATAAATGATCGACTTCTCACTGTACAAGTAATGCCTCAGAATCTTCAGTGCGAATACCGCCATAGCTAACTCCAATTCTTGAGTGGGGTAATTCGCCTCATGAGGTTTAAGCTGGCGAGACGCGTAAGCAACCACCTTACCCTCTTGCATCAACACACATCCCAATCCAGTGTGCGACGCATCACAGTAGACAATGAATTCCTTCCCAGACTCTGGCTGTATTAACACCGAGGCTTCAGTCAGAACCTTCTTCAGTTTCTCGAAACTCTCTTTCTGTTTATCATTCCAGTTGAAAGGTACCCCTTTTATGCAGTAACTTAGTCAGAGGTGCAGGAATCAGTAAGAACCCCTCAACAAAATGTCTGTAATACCCAACGAGCCCCAGAAAACTTCGAATCTCAAATATCGTCTTTGGTGGTTTCCATTCCAATACGGCTTCAGTTTTTCAAGGTTCAACCCTAATCCCCTCGGCAGACACCACGTGACCCAGAAATGTCACTTCCCGCAACCAAAACTCACAATTGCTAAACATGGCATAAAGCTGCTTTTCCCTCAGTATTTGTAATACAATTCGAAGATGCGAATCATGATCCTCCTCAGTTCTTGAATACACCAGAATGTCATCTATAAACACCACCATGAACCGGTCCAAATAGGGTTAGAATACCCGGTTCATCATATCCATGAAAACAGCCGGTGCATTCGTCAACCCAAACAGCATGACCAAAAACTCGTAATGCCCATAACGAGTCCTGAACGCGGTCTTGAACACATCCACCTCCTCAACCCTTAGCTGATGGTACCCAGGTCGAAGATCTATCTTGGAGAAAATCAAAGCTCCTCGCAGCTGGTCGAACAGATCGTCTATCCTTGGTAAAAGATACTTGTTTTTAATCGTCAGTTTGTTCAGTTGACGATAATCGATGCACATGCGCATGGACCCATCATTCTCCTTCACGAATAATACTGGTGCTCCCCATAGAGACACACTCGGCCAAATGAATCCTTGGTCCAGTAGCTATTGAATTTGAGCCTTTAACTCTACCAGCTCCTTCGGTGCCATCCTATAAGGGGCGATGGACACCGGAGCTGTTCCAAGTAAGAGCTCGATACCGAATTCGACCTCACTATTTGGAGGCAACCCAGGAAGCTCTTCGGGAAATACATCTGGAAACTCCTTCACAGTTCTGACATTCTCAACAGACGAACCTTTAGAATCAGAAATGTTGGCATAAGCTAAGAACGTCTCGTAACCCTTGCGAACCAGTTTCTCGGCCCTTAATGATGAGCTTACATTAGATAGATAATCCCTTTGCTCCCCTATCACAACCATCTGCTCGTCCTCAGAAGACTTCAATACCATACGCTTAGCAGCACAATCCAAATTCTCACACTGTTTCACTAACCAATCCATGCCCAAAATAATATCGAATTTTCCAAACGGCAGTTCCATCAAATCCACTGGATAGACAACCCCTTGGACCTCTAGGGGCACATCTCTAAACAACTTATTCACTCTAACCGACTGTCCTAGTGGACTTAACACAGTCATCTCCCTATCAGTAATTTCAAATTGAAAACCCAGCATCGCAGACACAGTGCATGCAACATACAAGTGTGTAGACCCAATGTTAATTAAAGCAGTGTATGGTACATTATAAATGAGAAACGTACTAGTTATGATGTCAGGAGCGTCGTTGTCCTCTCGGCACCAAGCAGCATAGACTAAAGTTGGTTGTCTCACCTCAGTAGTACCAGCACCTCTGCCCAGTGCTCCACGACCTCGTCCCAAACCTTTTCCCCCTCTGGCCTGACCATGGCCTCTCGGTGGTTGCTGACTACCTCTGCTTGGCTAAACATAGCCTTGACCTGCAGCTTGCATCTGAACAAGCCTCTGAGTATAGTTCTTAACCTGATGACCCATGGACCCATACCTAAAGCACGCCACAGTTCTTTTCCAACACTCACCCTGGTGAACTCTCCTACAATCAACGCAAGGCTTTGATCTAGCAGCAACAACAGAAACCCCAGCTCAAATTGGCCCATCAAATCTAGGCTTCTTCTTAGGCCCACCAAAAGAACTTGAGGGCCTAAAATCCCTCTTATTTCTGCCCCTATCTTTCTCACGGTTCTGACGCTCTGAGCGTTTCACATCCTCAGTAATCTTTGCCTTCTCAACAAGGGTAGTAAGGTCTCTTTCCATCTGCAGAGCTATCAGCACCCGCAACTAATCTCGGAGACCATCCTCAAAACGCACACAATGCTCATACTCAGTCGCGACTATACCCTGAGCATGTCGGCTCAATCGCAGGAACTCTGCCTCATATTCTGCTACAGACCTATTCCCCTGGACCAGACTCATAAATTCCTTCCTCCGGGCATCCATATATTTTCCTTGGAAGGTCGTTTTGAAGAAATACCATGTCAAACGGTCGGCCTGTGTACCCTCTCTCATGGTGAGGCACCATTAGTATGCCTCGTCCTGCAGTAGGGACACTGCTCCCTTTAATTTCTGTTCCACAGTACAGTCGAGGTCATCCATTATTCGCTCGATAGCCTCTAGCCAATATTCTACCACATTAGAGGCTACACCAGAGACGCCCCTGAAGATTTCCGCTCCATTAGACCAGAGTCGTTCAGAAATTGACCCTCGGCCCACTAATCCAGTACTTGCTCTAACAACCCTTTCGAGGACTCGTAACATTACTTAGGATAGAGCATCATCCCCAGCGGCTCGGTCAGGAGACCCCATCTCAGCTACTGGTGAGGCTGGTACCTCCCTAGCAGGCATATGTCCCGATGCTGAAGACCCAGCCCTAGCATCTCGGCCTCTACCGCGGCCACGTGTACCCCTTCCGCGACCTTTTGTGCTTATATTGATATCATGTATTTATCTCATTTAAGAGTTTTATGCATCAGCTTATAATTTCAATAATTAATAACGGATATTTTATGATAAACAATAAATTAGAGTTGTTTTCGCAGATCGAGACCTTATTACAGTTTTCAGTCTTCTACAGTCTCAGTTTACTCTAACTAAAGAGTTTCAGTACAATACCACTATCTATAACATTTCAGTATATAACAGAATACAGTGTCAGAGAACTTACAGATTTGGCACCGGAGACTCAGTGTGCCACACTTTTAGTAACAACCTTTCACTTTGCTTTTCAAAAGCAAAATTTAGGAAATTTCAAAAAAAAAAATTCAGAAACCCATTCCACAGCCGAGTTTTGCAACCTGGCTCTAATACCACTAAATGTAACATCCCAAACTCGGCTTAGACATTACTATCGAATTTGACATGTCACATTCAAGTGTGGTTCAAAAACTGAGTTTGTCGAAAAAAGTTCGATACTAAATTTTAAATCCTATTTAACAATTGTTTTGAAAATGTTAGTGTTGTAAACCTTGTTGTCCAATTATAGGCCATATCAATTGTTATAAGCTTATTAATCTGAAATAAAATCGCAGAAGCCTTTTCTAGTTGTAAACTTCAAGATTTGAAAACATGATTTTAAGAAAACAATTATTGTTTCAAAAACCCGTGTTTCCTAGACTAGCATATTAAAATAAAGAGGACCACCAATAAAAATCAAAACCCCAATTGGCCTTATTACATAATTTTTAACCCAAAATATTTAAAATAAAATATCTAAGTCTAAGATTAAAACATATCAAGCGTGTGGCCACCTCCGAGTCCCTCGCAGCTCCAAATCATCTAAGACTGGGGATTACTTGCGCAGTTAAAGAAAAGGGTGAGTTACGAGAACTCAGTGTGTAATCCCCTAACATGCAATAATAGTCTGGGCCTGAGCCCTATTCACTATCAGTTCAGTCTGGGCTTTAGCCATATATAGTAGCAGTGTGGGCCTAAGACTAAATGATCATAGAACAGAGCAGTAATGCAACCCAACCCAATCTAGCCAGCACACCACCCGTACCAACCAACACACCATGTAGGGACCAAGTCGACCCACACAGCTAACACACCAATATCGCAGCATAGCTGCTAGTAGTAACGCAGCAAAGCTGCTAATGACAGTGAACGTAGGCCAAGCCACTAAAATCAGAGTACGTGGCGAAGCCACTAGATCAGTAAAACGTGCCAGAGCCACTAGTACAGTACTTCCTCCAAATACAAATCCCAACCCCAATGCAGTATGTCGTGTCATACATAATTCGTGTATGCAGTATGTCACAATCATAATCACTCATACAAATATCACACATACATCACTTACACTACCACTAGGGGTATAACGGTCATTTTGTCTATTAGGGGTAAAACGGTAATTTTACCCCTCGGAGGGTATTTCGATAATTTTATCATTTGAGGGTATTTTGGTAATTTTACCCAATGAGGGCATTTCGTTAATTTTACCCTTCGAGTGTTTTTCGGTAATTTCACCCTTTGAGGATATTTTGGTAATTTTACCCAATGAGGGTATTTCGATAATTTTACCCTTCAAGGGTATTTCGGTAATTTCACCCTTCGAGGGTATTTCGGTAATTTTACCTATCGAGGGTATTTCGATCATTTTACCCATCGAGGTGTTTCAGTCATTTTTCCCATCGAGGGTATTTCAGTCATTTTACCGTTCGAGGGTATTTTGGTAATTTTACCCTTCGAGGGTATTTCTTTAATTTTACCCAACGAGGGTATTTCTGTAACACCCCAGACCCGGCCCAAACACCACGTCCAGATCTGGCATGTCACTAAGAAGTTTTAGTAAAACATGTTGCATTTTTGGAAGTCATTTGTCGAGTTTAAACATTTATACCAGAAAACTTAATAATTTGGTAATTAATATAAGATATAAATTTTATAAGATGCCTTTATGAATTAAAAACCAAGTTTTAGTACATGCCTTAGTTTTAATTTTTATCGAATAATTCAAGTGTCTAAAAGTAAAGCCCAAAAACCGGAAATATAAAACTAATGGCCCATGGCCTTATTACAATGAAATTTAAAACCCACTACTTAAAAATGTTAAAAATAATTAACTAAGTAAAGTCTTCTGCTGAATCAAAATAATCTCTTGCATGGCCACCTTGCGCTCCTCTCCAGCCCGGTCCGATGCACTAGGTGCTACCTGAAAGATGTTAAAAAAATAGGGTGAGTCACGAGACTCAGCGTGCAACCCTCGTGCACCATCAGATTGGGCCTTAGCCCCATAGAACAGATAACAGAGCATAATATATCAGAAAGTATGCAAAGCCCAACCCAATCCTAGGTTTTCCATCCGCTACACACCACCCTTACCTGCCAATCACACCATTGGGGATTTCTACAATCAACCCACACCGCTACACACCATCGATGGCAGTCATGTTGCAGTTAGCTGCTCATCGTCAGATCATGGCAATAGCCACTACAACAGATCATGGCAAAAAGCCACTACAACAGATCATGGCAAAAGCCACTACAACAAAACACTTCCCCTTTCATAAATTACCCAACCCCGTGCAATCACAGAAACCGGCATACATGTTTATCATATAAAATCAATAGAACCATTCAATTTAGAATGACAGAGATCACTAACCTGGTGATTTGCCTTTACCCTCATCGGATTTTCAACAGCCATGCCGGTATTTCGACATTTAACAGAATATAACAGATTTATAAACATACACTAACAGGCAATCTAAATGGTGTGAGAATGTTACACACCTGATAAATACGTAGGACTAATCTTTATGTCGATACCCTCGCTAATCGGATCTACCACCCTTGGTCTACAACTTTGCTCAAAAGATGAAAGAACGCGAAGATAAGGTCTCTCCCATATTTGGCCAAGGGTTAGAGTTTTACCCGAATTATACGTTTAAATTAACAGATCTCCTTACCTTGAAATCTCGAAAATAATATGATCCGAGTGCTACTGAACTCTGGCTTAGAAATCTAAATGATTGAATCCCCTTCAAATCCCAGAATGCCGCCCATGAAAGAAAACACAAGATCAATCCACCATGTAGCCATTCGGCTATAGTCTCTAAAACTCGGAAAAGATTCAAAGAATAACATATTCAACACTTACCTCTTCAGAAGATTTCGGCTACCCCTTGCAGGAAGATTCGGCAAACACAAGAGAAGAGATCTAGGAATTTCAGCTTTTAGGAAAATCCCGAAAAGGTATGAACAATAGAAATACTGATGCGTTTTCGGCTTTTGGAAGAACTAGGAACTGCAAAGATGGGCAAAGAAGTAGGTAGAGATATTCGGCCAAAGAGTTTGAAAGAGAAGATAAGGTAAATGGCAGGGGTTTCGATTTCTGACAGAGAAAGAAAAAGAAGAAGAAAAGATGTTTCTAGTTTGCCGAAAAAGAAAGAAAACTTAAGGATATTTTCAGAGAACACAATGAAAAATTCGGCACACCCCCTTGCCTATACTAAACCAATTTTTCCCCCCTCTCCTGTGTTTGATTTTTGGCCAACACTACAACCAAAAGATAGCTCCTATCCTTTTCTCTTATCTTAATCTATTAACTCCTCAAAAATAGCCCTAATTAGCACCAACTTCTCCCTCCTTTATCAGCATAATATCCACATGATAAAAACATTAAAAATCCCTATTTTATAGCCTTGTTGCCGTCCCCCCTATTGCTCCCTTTTAAGTGCCGAATTTGGCCCAATAACTTGGGCTCCAAGCAACCAAAACTTGGCCCTATCCATCTACTAGTGACGCCACTTATAGCTTCCCCCTTGCTGCACCCCTTGTTTTGGGCTGCAAGCCCAACTTGATATTTTTAAACACAGATATAATATTTTTTAAACCCCAAAGTGCCCAACCAGAATATTTAGTCAAGGTCTCAGCCCATTCCTGAGCCCAATCTGGACCCCTAACCCTCAATTTAATATTTTAAACCATCAACATACAAAATGCACATGCCCAATAATTCGGGATGTTACAGTTCTACCCCCTTAAAATAAATTTCAGCCTCGAAATTTACCTAATCAAAAGAGACGGGGATATTGCTGTCGCATAACATCCTCTAGCTCCCATGTCGCTTCCTCCGCGCTGTGGTTCCGCCACAAAACCTTGACCAAAGGGACGGACTTCCTTCTCAACACCTTTACGTCTCGATCCAAGATTTGCACTGGCTCCTCCTCAAGTCTGGCCTTACTTCAATCTCTTCCACTGGCACAATGTGTGATGGATCAGAATTATAATGTCTTAGCATCGAGACATGAAACACGTCATGTATCTGCTCCAACTCTGGAGGCAACTCCAGTCGATACGCCACTGGCCCCACACGTTCTAGTACCTGATAAGGTCCAATAAACCGGAGACTTAGCTTGCCCTTCCGACCAAACCTCATTACCTTCTTCCACTGTGACACCTTCAAAAAGACTTGATCTCCCACTACAAATTCCAACTCCTTCCGCTTAAGATCCGCATAAGATTTCTACCGATCAGATGCTTCCTTCAACTGAGCTCGAATCAATTTAACTTTCTCTTCCGTTTCTGAAACTAGTTATGGACCCAACACTTGACGCTCACCCAATTCTGTCCAACAAGTAGGAGTACGACACCTCCGACCGTATAACGCTTCATAAGGCGCCATCTGAATACTAGATTGATAGCTGTTATTGTACGCGAATTCTGCCAAAGGTAAATACTCCTCCCAACTACCCCTGAAATCAATTATGCAACCTCTTAACATATCCTCCAAAATCTGTATTACCTTCCCAGACTGACTATCAGTCTGCGGATGAAAAGCGGTACTAAAGTCTAACCTCGTTCCCATTGCCTGATGCAGAGCCTTCCAGAATCGTGACGTGAATCTAGGGTCTCTATCTGATATGATCGACACAGGTACACCTTGTAGTCTCACAACCTCAACCACGTACAGCTTAGCCAACCTTTGCAGAAAATAATCCACACGAACCGGTATGAAGTGAGCAGACTTCGTCAGTCGATCAACAATCACCCAAATCGAATCTTTCTTAGTGGGCCACTAACAAAATCCATCGTGATTCTTTCCCATTTCCACTGCGAAATCATCACTGGCTGCAACAACCCCGAAGGCAGCTGGTGTTCCGCTTTCACCTGCTGACACGTCAAACATCTACCCACGAATTCCGTTACCTCTCGCTTCAGACCTGACCACCAGAATTGCTCTCGCAAATCCCGATACATCTTAACCCCTCTAGGATGCATAGTGTATGGGCTACTATGCGCCTTCTGAAGAATCACCTGCCTTAACTCCCCATCCCTTGGCATACAAACTTTCTTACGAAAACACAGGACTCCATCACCATTCAAACTATAGTCCTCTCATTCACCACTTTGCACTTGCCGGAGTCGAGCACTCAAAGCATCATCTAGAAGTTACTTCTCTTTGATCTGACTTGTCCACATTGGTCTCACTTGGAGTTCAGCTACCAAACTGCCATCCTCATACCCGGATGATATTTGATCGAGCAATCATAGTCCTTCAAGAGCTCAATCCACCTACGTTGTCTTAGATTTAACTCTTTCTGGGTAAGGAGATACTTCAGGCTCTTATGGTCCGTGTAAATAACCGACTTCTCCCTATACAGGTAGTGCCTCCAAATCTTCAGAGCGAACACTACCGCCGCCAATTCTAAATCGTGCGTAGGGTAGTTCAACTCATGTGGTCTTAACTGTCGAGACGCATATGCAATAACTTTTCCATCTTGCATTAACACACATCCTAAACCCGTGTGTAACGCATCACAGTAGACGGTAAATTCCTTACCCGCCTCTGGCTGAATTAACACCGCTGCTTCGGTCAAAATCTTCTTCAGCTTCTCAAAGCTCTCCTGTTGTTTGTTGGTCCAAACAAACGGTACTCCCTTCCCCAACAACTTAGTTAAAGGTGCTGCTATCAATGAGAACCCTTCAACAAACCTTCTGTAGTACCCGGCCAATCCCAAGAAACTTTGAACTTCTGCCACAGACTTCGGTGGTTTCCAATCCAATACGGCTTCTATCTTCCGAGGATCCACCCTAATTCCCTCTGCGGCAATTACATGCCCTAAGAAAGTCACTTCCTTCAGCCAGAACTCACACTTACTGAACTTTGCGTACAACTGCTTCTCCCTCAGAATTTGCAACACCACACGAAGATGTGCATCATGCTCCTCCTTGGACTTGGAGTAAACCAGGATATCGTCGATGAACACCACCACAAACTGATCAAGGTATTGTTGAAACACCCGATTCATCATATCCATAAATGCTGCTGGCGCATTCGTCAACCCGAATGGCATCACCAAGAACTCATAATGACCGTACCGAGTCCGAAACGCCGTCTTATGAATGTCTCCTTCCTTTACCCTTAACTGATGATATCCCGACCTTAAGTCAACCTTAGAAAAGACTGAAGCTCCTTTGAGCTGATCGAACAGATCATCGATTCTTGGCAGTGGGTACTTTTTCTTAATCATTAACTTATTCAGTTGACGGTAGTCCACACACATACGCATGGATACATCCTTCTTCTTCACGAATAGGACCGATGCTCCCCACAGAGACACACTCAGTCGAATAAACCCTCGATCCAACAGTTCCTGGATCTGAGCTTTGAGCTCCACCAGCTCCTTCGGTGCCATTCGGTAAGGAGCAATGGACACTGGAGCCGTATCTGGAAGTAGCTCTATTCCAAACTCCACTTCGTGATCTGGAGGTAACCCTGGCAACTCCTCAGGAAAGACATCCGCAAAATCCTTTACTGTTCTTACCCCATCGACAGTCACCTCCTTAGCGTCCAAAGCACTAACAAAAGCTAGAAATGCATTGCATCCTTTCCGAATCATCTTAACAGCCTTCAGTGCAGATACCACGTTGGACAAATAATTCCTTCCTCCACAGCTGGCGGATCCGGCATCTCGTTTCCTGACCTGTGGCCAGACCCTACTGGCTCAGACAAGGTCATCCTACCCCTACCACGACCATGCGGCGGACGTCCTCGACCCCTTGTACTCATTCTTCCAATCGGCGTTTATCTAATTAGAAATTTTATGAATTATTAACTCTTCCCACTGATTATCCACGAACAATCTTATGAAAGGTAGTTTTAGGAGTGATTCTTTCGAATTCGAACCTATCTACAGCTCCAGTCTTAAGTTTACCTCCTAATTTTAGAAACCACATACATTCACACCTCAGCATACATATCACATCCATGAAGTCACATTCAACACATAGGGTATTTTCGTTATTTCACTACCCAGGGGTTTTTTTCGAAATTTTATCCTACAGGGTATTTTTTCAAAATAGAGTATCTTGGGGATTTTCGAAATAGAGGTATATGTATATATTTTTTTTAAAACAGGGGTAAATATATTTTTTTTAAAACAGGGGTAAATTTTTTTAACACAGGGGTATTCTGGAGAATTCGAATTCAAAAGAATAATAGTGACGTTCAGGTGTTTGTTGTTTTTGGTTGTTGTTGTTGTTGTTGTTTTTTTTCCGCTGACTTTGTAAATCAGGATATTTCTGGGTAAGTTTGCAAAACATGAGTACTTTATAAAATTTCGGTTATTTTAGGGATTTTTACAAACCAAGTGTATTTTGGAACATTTACAAAACTTGGGGGTATTTTGATAATTTTGCAAAATAGGATTCATTGGTAATTTTTGTGAAATAAGGGTATTTTGGTAATTTCGTGAAGCAGGGATTTTTGGAAATTTTGCAATCCGGGGTATTTTGGAAAAAAATTTTTGTAAACCAGGGGTATTTCGATAATTTCACAAATTTTGATAATTTTCCAAATCATGGGTGTTTTGAAGATTTTCAAATCAAGGGTGTTTTGGTAATTTTTTTCAAAACTAGGGGCATTTTGGTAGTTTTTACAAAACTAGGGTGGCTGGTCCCTTTCAGGTTTTAGTTAAAACTTTTGGCCCGTTAACAAGTCCTCACGGTTAAGGTGAACAGTCACTACGCACTAGGTAGGATTCCAGCAAAGAGGAGGTGAGTCACTAGGACTGCTTAAGTACCAGGCTCTTCCGGATCCAATCCTAGACATGCGCATGCCTGTTGCCACACCCTAACCCAGCGACTTGTTCACGGGTTTGTTTAGTTGACTTAAGTCTTATGAGATTTAAGAAGTTGTTTAAGCAAAGCCTAGGGTCCATCAAGTTCTAATTTAAAGAGTCTACGTCCCATAAAGCCCACATACATATATAAGACACAGTGAGTTCAGAATACTTACCTGGCGGACTTGGGCCGGAGACGCAGGTGCCATGCCGAGAAAACCATCCTGTATCATTTATAAATATACATGTTTCAAAAACCCATTTTTTGAAAATGTTTTGAGCCCAAAACCCCAAAGTCGAGTTTTGAACCTGGCTCTGATACCAATTTGTAACACCCTAGACCCAGCCCAAACACCATGTCCGGAACTGGCATGTCACTAAGAAGTTTTAGTAAAACATGTCACATTTTTGGAAGTCATTTGTCGAGTTTAAACATTTATACCGAAAAACTTAATAATTTGGTAATATAAGATATAAATTTTATAAGATGCCTTTATGAATTAAAAACTGAATTTTAGTACATGCCTTGGTTTTAATTTTTATCGAATAATTCAAGTGTCTGAAAGTAAAGCCCAAAAACCAGAAATATAAAACTAATGGCCCATGGCCTTATTACAATGAAATTTAAAACCCACTACTTAAAAATGTTAAAAATAATTAACTAAGTAAAGTCTTCTGCTGAATCAAAATAATCTCTTGCATGGCTACCTTGCGCTCCTCTCCGGCCCGGTCCGATGCACTAGGTGCTATCTGAAAGATGTTAAAAAAATAGGGTGAGTCACGAGACTCAGTGTGCAACCCTCGTGCACCATCAGATTGGGCCTTAGCCCCACAGAACAGATAACAGAGCATAATATATCAGAAAGTATAGAAAGCCCAACCCAATCCTAGGTTTTCCATCCGCTAAACACCACCCTTACCCGCCAATCACATCATTGGGGATTTCTACAATCAACCCACACCGCTACACACCATCGATGGCAGTCATGCTACAGTTAGCTGCTCATCGTCAGATCATGGAAATAGCCACTACAACAGATCATGGCAAAAAGCCACTACAACAGATCATGGCAAAAGCCACTACAACAGAACACTTCCCCTTTCATCAATCACCGAACCCCGTGCAATCACAGAAACCGGCATCCATGTTTATCATATCAAATCAACAAAATCATTCACTTTAGAATGACAGAGATCAGTAACCTGGTGATTCGCCTTTACCCTCCTCGGGTTTTCAACAGCCATGCCGGTATTTCGGCATTTAACAGAATATAACAGATTTATAAACATATACACTAACAGGCAATCTAAATGGTGTGAGATTGTTACACACCTGATAAATACGTAGGACTAATCTTTATGTCGATACCCTCGCTAATAAGATCTACCACCCTTGGTCTACAACTTTGCTCAAAAGCCGAAAGAACGCGAAGATAAGGTCTCTCCTATATTCGGCCAAGGGTTGGTGTTTTACCCGAATTATACGTTTAAATTAACAGATCTCCTTACCTTGAAATCCTGAACATAATACGATCCGAGTGCTACAGAACTCTGGCTTAGAAATCTAAACAATTGAATCCCTTTCAAATCCCGAAATGCCGCCCAGAAAAGAAAGCACAAGATCAATCCACCATATTCAACACTTACCTCTTCAAAAGATTTTGGCTACCCCTTGTAGGAAGATTCGTCAAACACAAGAGAAGAGATCTAGGAATTCCGGCATTTAGGAAAATCCCAAAAAAGTATGAACAATGGAAATACTGATGCGTTTTCGGCTTTTGAAAGAACTAAGAATTGTAAAGATGGGCAAGGAAGTAGGTAGAGATATTCGGCCAAAGAGTTTGAAAGAGAAGAGGAGGTAAATGGAAGGGGTTTCAGTTTCTGACAGAGAAAGAAAAAGAAGAAGAAAAGATGTTTCTAGTTTGCCGAAAAAGAAAGAAAACTTAAGGATATTTTCAGAGAACACAATGAAAAATTCGGCACACCCCCTTGCCTATACTAAACCAATTTTCCCCCTCTCCTGTGTTTGATTTTCGGCCAACACTGCAACCACAAGATAGCTCTTATCCTTTTCCCTTATCTTAATCTATTAACTCCTCAAAAATAGCCCTAATTAGCACCAACTCCTCCCTCCTTTATCAGCATAATATCCACATGATAAAAACATTAAAAATCCCTATTTTATAGCCTTGTTGCCGTCCCCCTATTGCTCCCTTTTAAGTGCCGAATTTGGCCCAATAACTTGGGCTCTAAGCAACCAAAACTTGGCCCTATCCATCTACTAGTGACGCCACATATAGCTTCCCCCTTGCTACGCCCCTTGTTTTGGGCCGCAAGCCCAACTTGATATTTTTGAACACAGATACAATATTTTTTAAACCCCAGAGTGCCCAACCAGAATATTTAGTCAAGGTCTCAGCCCATTCCTGAGCCCAATCTGGACCCCTAACCCTCAATTTAATATTTTAAACCATCAACATACAAAATGCACAGGCCCAATAATTCGGGATGTTACAATTTCTATAATTTTGCCCTTTGAGGGCATTTCGGTAACCCTTCGGTCTAAGAGAAACAAATTCAAATAAAGAGAATAAAGCCACCCTAGATTCCACTAAAATCACCACTTACCAACCAATCAAAGAGGTTCAGAATCGGTTAGGAATGAAGAGGAGAAGATCCCTAGGCCTTAATAGACTTGGCCAACACAGGAGGAACCAAGGGTTTAAGAGAGAAAGGATTTGGCTAAGTTGCAACAAAAAGAAAAGAATATCAAGAGGGAAAGAAGAGTTGTGTTCGGCCAAGGAAGAATCCGAAAAGAGAAGAAGTGATTCGACAGCACGTAGGCAACACAGAGAAATAACAATGAAAAAGAGTAGAAAGAATAAGACCCGAAAGGTAAAAGATGGCACGAGATGTCATAAAAGGAATGATTCTCGAAACGAAACAAAAGAAAACTTAAAAAAAACCAAAGAGAAAATTTGGCTTCCTCACTCACCCAAATTGCCGAAAATGCACAACTGACAACCCCCTAGCCGAAAACCCCCCACTCTTCCTTCCCCACATTCGGCCAAGACTCCTACACACCCCTAACTCTCTCAACCTCTCCACCAAATCCTCCTTGAATTACTCCCAGCCTCCCATTAGAAATTCTTGACCAAGTCTTCAATCTCCTCTGCAGAGTTTGATCCAAACTCTACCTCTTGCACCATCCACTCATAAAATAAAAACTCCCTATTTACTTGTCATGGGATTCGAACCCCAACTCCCATTGCCATCTTAGTGATGCCACCACCATCAAGCTACATGCCCTTTTTGTGACACATAAACACACATAATTATACATAAGTCTTATTGCTAGCTGCCAGTTCCACTTATGAGCAAAAATTAAAATTTTCCCAAGGTTCAGACTTAAACCCAGGCTTCCTAAAACCCCCCAAATACACTCAAATAACCAGCCGTTCAAGCACATCTTGGAATTTAAGCAAATTCAGTAAAATTACAAACCCCACATTTTCGGCGCGTTACATACAAGTTTGGTTCGAATTTGGTAATTGTGAAATATGTTCAATTGAGTTTTGGTATATGTTCGAATTGATTTGGTTGAAACTTTGAAATGTACTTGTGATACATGATTAGTAAGGTGTGAATGATTTAAATTGTAATTATGATTCATGTACATATATTGTAACACCCCGAATTTGGGCCTAGAAGTATTGGGCCTTGAGTATGGGTTCGTAAGGATGCTGTAAATAGGTATTTAATTGTGTAAGGAAATGACACAATTAAATGTCTGCTCAAGTGATTAAGGGTCCTGAGAGGAGTTGGAAAAGTCCTAGGTTCAAACCTGGGCTTTAGCAAAAATTTTAGTTTTAAGTGAATAAAACCGTGGACGCTTGGATGTAGGCCTTTTAAATTATTGTGATTAAAAAGAGACACAAGGAAGCATGTGATTAAAAAGAGACATAAGGGAGCCTGGGTTCAAGTCTTGGCTCTTACAATATATTTTGGTTTTTCTTTTAAAGGAACCTGGACTCTAGCCTATAGGCCTTTTTATTAATTGAGGGTATTTTGTGACACAAAAGAGCTTGTGGCCAGGAGGCAAGTGGCGTGTTGAGCTATTGAGGGGGCTTGGGTTCGAATCCCCTTGCAAGAAAAATACAATTATTTTGCTACATGGGGATGGTAAGTGGTTGAATTGGATTGAAACTCTGGAAGGTTGTTGTAGACTTGGTAAAAGGGTGAAGTTTGAATTGGTCATGGAGAAAATGTAGGAGGAAAAAAGGAATTTGAATTGGATGGTGAAGAGGTTGGGGGAGGGACTTTAGGAGTGGATTAAGGGTGGTGGATGGTTTGAGTGATTTGGGGAGGAAAATTCGGGATTTTGAAAGGAAAGAAGGGTGTGTGCCGAATGAGAATTCTAGCTTATTAGAAATCGGCTTTGAGTAGTCTTTTACTCTCTAATTCAGTGGCTTGAAACATTTTGGTTTTTTTTCTTTCTTGGAGGCCGATTTGTGCTAAGAGTATGGGCAGTATCTTTTCGTTTTTGGTAATATCGAATACCTTTTGGGTTCTTTTGTTCTCTACTTTGCATTCCTCTGCAAACCTCCTGTCAAACCGTTTCTTTTTCTCTCCTCTACCTCTTCAAACTTTTGCCGAATATTTTTTTTCTCTCTCAATTGGTTGATGTGTTTTTGGCCAAACACATTGTTATCTCCTCTCTTCCTTCTTTCAGCTTTTCTCATTTCCCTCCCCTTTTGCTAGAGCTGAATAACCTCTGAACTTCTGTGCTAGTCGAATACTTCATCTCAGGGGAGTGCGATTGTTTCTTCTCGTGCCTCGATTTAAGGGTGTGTTGTGGTGGTGGCTGAATACTTCTGTCTCTCAGTCTTAATTCCACAGTTTGGGTAAGTTGCGATACTCCTGGTTCAATTATTTGCATATATGATGTTAGTTATTGAGTCGCGAACGGGATGCAGGTAGTTTTTTAAGGACTTAAAGTGAAGTGATCTCCTGCGACGACCTGAGTGAGATTGATTAAGGCGGGTGATAGGTAAGCCCCCGAACAGGAGTTTTGGGTTAAGGTTCTGATTGTGTTAGGTTGGTGTTCTTGTGGGTTAGTCGTGCACGTTCGAAATCAGGTGTGTATTTTTACGCTATACCTGATAGTCGGCTGATAATTTGAAGGTGTGTAGTAGTACCCTGTATTCGATATTCGGCGAGAAAGCCAATGGAGTGTGTATTTGTATGCGGTATTCAATGATCGGCTGAAAAGCCAAAAGTATGTGTTGTTTACATTGCTATGATTGTAGATCGGCAAAATGCCGAAAAGCCAGAAATATGGCGTATGATGCCACACGAGCGTACGATCATGCATGTGGGGAACCGAGCCCAAGAACATGGGTGTTATTCTGTAAAGGCCACCACGAGCGCTCTCGTGGTCTTGGGCTGTTCTGGGCCTCGTTGGGTCGAAGTGGGTTGTGTAGGTCCAGTGGGCTTGTGGGCCTACACGGATAAAATGTATGTGATGTGGTAAGTGTTGTTTGGACTGTGACATTTGTATAACTGTGGCTGTTTCTGGGCTAAATGGGCCACATGAGTGTATGGGCCCACTTAGGCCGAATAATGGGCCTTAGGCCGAATAATGGGCCTTAGGCCCATTTACACCGTTGTGTCCGTTTGGGATACTTAAGTCGCTCGAGGCGACGGTAGACCTTCTGTTGGGTCGTTAAGCCCTGATTTTTGTATTACCTAAATACCCTCAATTTGTGAAATTACCAAAATGCCCCTGATTTGTGAAATTACCGTAATACCCTCAATTTGTGGAATTACCAAAATACCCTCGATTTGTGAAATTTCTGAAATACCCCTAGTTTGTAAAATTATCAAAATACCCCCGATTTGTTAAATTACCAAAATATCCTTGATTAGTGAAATTACCAAAATACCCTCAGTTTGTAAAATTACCGAAATACCCTCGATTTGTGAATTATCAAAATAACCCCGATTTGTAGAACTACCAAAATACCCTCAATTTGTGAAATTATCAAAATACCCCCGGTTTACAAAATTACCAAAATACTTGTAGTGTAAGATTATCGAAATACCCTTATAGGGTAAAATGACTATTTTGCCCTTGTGGGTAAATGATTGACTTAGACTATGAATTTGACTGATTTGACTGTGATCGTATGACTGTGTTTTAACTGACTTGACTGTGGTCGTGTGACTGATATGCTTTTAATAAGTGTGTAAATGACTGTTATAGAGCGTGGGCATTTTGCATACACGTGTAATGATTGAGCATGACATACACGACATATTGCAGGGGTTGGGACATTGATATGGAAGAAGTTCTGATAGGGTCGTACGGGTCGCATAAGATGACTGTGGATCCAGTATTGATCTGTTAAGGTCGCATGGGTCGCATGAGACGACTGTGGACCGACGGACGGCTTAAAGCCGTGTAATCTGATTATGGCTTTGTGCCATCTTGATTATGGCTTTGTGCCAATCGTATCTACCCGTGGCTATGTTCCTAACATATATATTGATGACTCTGTGTCGATCATGATTACTCGTGGCTGTGTGCCGATTATATTACCGTCGTTGATGGCTGTGTGCCAAACTTATTATAGTTACCGATAGCTTTGTGCCATCCTGATTATGGTTTACAACCATTCTGTTTATGGCTTTTACCCATTCTGTTCACGGCACCGAGCCGTTCTGTTAACTTAGTGCCGCAACCGGTGCTAAGCTTGGTGTGTTGGCTGGGTGGGTCAACTTTATCCCCACAGGAGTGTAGGGTTGGTATGGGTGGTGTGTTGGCTGGACCGGGGTGGGATGCATCCTCATTCTATTGCATATTTGTTTATGAGATCTGTCACTGTACTGGGCTTAGGCCATTTTTTCTGTTATTGGTTTGGGCTAGGCCCAATTGATTCTGTTATGGGCTGTGACCCAAATGATATTGTAGTGGGCTTGGCCCACGTATGCTCTGAACTGGACTATACTGTTACTGTTAAAGGGCTTTGGCCCAGACTGTTTCGGTTTCTGTTTCTGTATACTGGCTGTTACTCTAGTAAGGGGATTACAAACTAAGTTTTCGTAAACTCACCCTGTTTTAATTTTTCAGGTAATCCCTAGTGTGACGGTTCAACGTACTGGGGGACTCAGAGGTGGCCACACTACGAACAGTCGCATTTCCGTGATTTTAAGTTACTTTAGTTTTAATTATATATATATATATATTTAAAATTTGGGATTTGATTTGATTGCGATTTGTATCTTCTAGAAGTAGAACACGGTTTCCAAAAATAATAACTATTTTCAAACGATATGTTTCTGCAACTCAATTTTAAATATTACGTTTTCGTAAATCATTTGTTTAAATTAAGCTTCCGCAACAAATAAGGTTTCAAAACGGCAAGTAGTTTTAAGTTATCAAGAAGGGTTTTTAATAAAAACATGGTTTTCGAAAAACACTTCAATGTGACACGCCAGATTCGGCCCTAACGTCTAGGCCGAGTTTGGGGTGTTACATATATTAAGCAAAATTCAGCTGATTGGGTCAGCTTGTTGGACGGTTTTGGGCTGCCATTTCTCTTGTTGGAACAGTCTTCTTTTATTAGCACAATTGGGCCACTTTCTCCTTTAGGCTTTGTATTAACTTTTAACCCAATTAATGTTGGATAAAAATTAAATATAAAGTGAATAAAATAATCATCATTTGGACCATCCTTGACTGGAAAAATATTCAGCCTTGCTCTTGATGCAAAAAATCCCCAACGGTTCAAGCCTTTCAAGGTGTTTGCCGAGCCAATTTTCACTTTTTTTTGCAAAGCTATTGAAATTAAACCAAATTTGTAAAAATTTATTATAAATATAATTAAAATTCAGTATGTTAATAATTTAATTACAAATTAATTATTTTATAATTAAAGTGTGAATTTCGACAAAATTTACAACGAAACTGCATGAATTCAAGCTCAAAAGGTGTTGAATAAGTCTATATATTTTTATGTATCCAACCTTCCTTTAAAATAATTTTATGCATACCAAAGAAAGGACTTATACCTCATGTCAGCTATGGTGAAACTAATTTCCTTCTTAAATTTCTTTAAGATAACAATCAATTGTCCCTCTTGATGTTTTGCCAGTTCCACTGAAATAATCGCAGACAAAGTAGAACTATCACCAAGATAAACATATTTTAAGTGAGACGGAAGTACCTTTAGTTCGAGTTTAGGTAGTTCCTCAATTGACAACTTGGGTTGTGTAAATTTTTGAACTTCTAACTCTAGCGGTTCAAACTATGGTGGTTGAATATAACTCCTCGGATTGGCTGCCATCAAAGCTAAACATTCATTACATTTTTCATCTTCGAATGGTTCAAACCCTGAGGTGTTTTCCAACGAGTCTTCTTCAGAATTTCTTCCCGAAAAACTCGCATGGTGAGTTTTCCTTTTTTCACATCTATCAACATTCTTCCCGTGGCTAGGAAAGGTCTCCCTAGGATGATCAAAACTTCTTTTCTTGCTTCAAAATCCAAAACAATGAAATCAACAGGAAAAATAAATTTGTCGACTCTTATCAAAACATCCTCTATCTTTCCTTCAGGATATGCTAATGATAGACCTACAAGTTGAAGTGTTACAGTAGTGGGTCTTACTTCTCCTATCCCTAACAACTTGAAAATAGATTTGGGCATCAAGTTGGTGATTGCTCCTAAATCACACAGAGCTTTACCGCAATATGATTCACAAATGTTGCAAGTTATCGTAAAGCTTCTAGGATCTTTTAGTGTCAGAGGTAGCTTGTTCTATAAAAATGTACTACCCTCCTTCGTCAAAACAATAGTCTCATACTCACTAAGTAATTTCTTCTTGGACAAGATATCCTTCATAAACTTCACATTGTTAGGCATTTGCTCTAAAGCCTCCACCACCCGAATGTTAATGTGTAATTGCTTTAAAATATCCAAGAACTTCTTGAATTCTACCTCTTGGTTCTGCTTATTCTTCTGAAGTCTTTGAGGATATGGAACTCTAGGTTGATATGGACAACTTTTCTAAGGAGGTAAATCTGCAAAAGTAGGTGTTAGCTTTTCAAATTTCACTAGTTTAGGGTTTAGCTCATCATATTTTTCAGCATTTGATTTTTCTATTGTAGGAACTTCAACTACCGGTTGACTTTCCTTCTTCCCAATAGGCTCATCTTCAATCACAACCTTTTTAGGCTCCAAAGTCTTACCACTTCATAACTCTACCGGTTGACTACCGGTTGTTTTTCGCTATGTACACCTTCAACAAGTTCTCAAAACTATTTGATGATTCAGTTTGAGGTGGTTTTAGGGCTTTTTGGTTAAACCCTTGGGTTGGTTGGGTCTATGTTGCATTTGATTTTTGTTTGGTCCAATTCCTTGATTACTCCAGGAAAAGTTCAGATGGTTCCACCACTATGGATTGTAGAAATTGGACTGTGGTCCTTGTCCATTTTTTTTATACTGGTTCCTTACATAGTACATTGATTCAGGATTCAAAGGGAAATTCTCGAAAGAATGACCATCCCCACAGTATACACAGGAAACTACATCATATTGACTTGGTGATTGAGCTACAAAGTTATTCAAATTATTAGTGGTAAACTATTTTAACATAGAGGAAATAGAAGATACTTAAGCAGAGAGTGAAGTCAGTGCGTCCACTTCATGCACTCTGGCTACTCGTCTTCCTAAAACTGCTTTATTTGATGGCCATTGGTAGTTATTACTAGCAACCCTTTCAATGATCTCATAAGCCTCATTATAAGACTTAAACAATCACACCATTCATAGAAACATCCACTATTAATCTTGTATGTGCGTTGAGACCATTATAAAAAGTCTCAAATCGGATACATTGAGGAATCCCATGATGAGGACACTTACGAATTAATTTCTTAAATCCTTCCCAAGCTTCGTACAAAGTCTCATCATCCAATTGTTGGAAAGTAGTTATCTCATTATGCAATTTTCCATTCTTACTTGGTGGAAAATATTTAACCAAAAACCATTTTTCTAATTCTTGCCAAGTATTTATTGAACTAGGTTGCAATCAATTCAGCCATGCTCATGCTCGATCTAACAATGAGTACGGAAGCACTTTTAACCTTAATGCATCTTCAGTCATACCAGCTAACTTAAATGATTCATTCACCTTCATGAACAAACGAAGGTGTAAGTTTGGATCTTCCGTGGGCATACCACTGAACTGGCCCATCGTTTGGAGCATTTGAAACATCACTGGTTCCAATTCAAATTGAGGTGCCTCAATATCCGGCCTCTTAATTCCCAAATTCAACCTATTCAAGAGTGGCACAACGTATTGTTTGATGGCACGATCCCTACCATCAGCACTAAGGATTGGGTTGTGAACTTGTATGACTCCATTACCTTGTTCCTCATTTTGATTTCCAAGGTCCATCTCGGCTGGTCTTTGAGCAGTTCTTTCACGTCTTCTTTGTCTAAAAGTCCGCTTAATTTTAGGGTCCATAGGTAACAGTTAAATGAATTGATCTATGCTCATAAAACACCTAAAAATAAATAAATAATAAATAATAAATTAGTAGAGTTAAAAATTAAATAAAAGAAAAATAAAATCCAAATTGTCAAAATAATTTCACAAAGAAAATGATTAAGGCAACAGTCCCCGACAACGACGCCAAAAACTTATAACGAATTGTCATGTGTTTACACAAGTGTATGTAGTCATTCAAGTAATAAGTAAAAATGAGTTATCGTCTCTACAGGGACTATATAAGCTTAAACAATTAGTTGCAAAATTATAATTAGCAATTTGATATAAAAAAAAACTCAATAAATTTTGATAGTGAGGATTAGATTAATTAAATGCAAGAGTGATCCCTAATGCAATTTCTAATCTCAATGCAATTTACCTAAATGTATGAATGAAGGTTTTAGTAAAAAAAAATCAACATTAAATGGGCTAGGATAATTATATTCATAAAATAAACTTAGTTTCATCATGCTAACATGTTCAAAATTACTTCCATGGCAACTCGATCTCTTATGGGTTTGGAAACCAAATTAAGGCCTCTCATATCTTTTACTTAGTTAAATATGCATGTTACTGATCATATTAGACTAAGGGTTTCTTAGCATTTATACAAGGTCACAGGGACATTTACGTTTTTAACAGTTTAATTACATAAATCTAAAAACCATGCAAGATAATAGAGCTAACTAAAGATATTATGAACCTTAACTTAGTAGGGTTTAATAACCTAAACTAAGCATTGCACTTTTCAATTATGCGTCTACTAGTCATCATTTGGTTAGGATTGCCCAGCTAATCTGAGTGCACCCAATCACGTATGAATGAAATGCATCATGATATTAATTCAAAACATAATCGACTGAGGCACAAAACATGTTAACATGAATTAAATAAATATCATTAACTTAATATAATTATTCCAACAAATAGGATTTAAAAATTCATAGTTGATGCCAAAAGCATAAAACTCAAAGTAAACATGTTAAAATAGATAATCAAGAGGAAATACTGGACTCTGTTTTGTAGCCTTTTAGATCTATTCTGACTAATGTGCTCAGCTCTGCTAAATTCACTAGCCTTTCGAATCTATTTTGACTGAAGCGCTCCTCCTTTCTGATTGAAGCTTCTTTTGCTAAGGGTTTAGAAGGTAGCCGACTAAAGAGTGCTTTTGACAAAGCTTTTGAGGCTAAAGAAGGGAGAGGGGGTGGGCGACTGTGCAAGGGAAAGAGGGAAAAAGAATTGAAAGAAAACTAGAGTGAGTGAGAGAGGAATGTTGAGAAATAAGGGATGATGGAAAAGTTGGGAATGGTAATGTAATAGCTCGATTTTAGCTAAATCAGAACAGTGGTTTTAGAACCACAAATCTAATGTCAAAAAATTATTTTAATATTGTAACATCCCAAAAATTAGGGGTTGTGGTTTTTGTTTAATTTTATGTTGTGCTTGCTCATCTTGCTATTTGAGTGCATTTGGGGGGTTCTAATGAGGCCTAGGTTCGAGTCGGAGCCTTGGAAAAATTTTAGTTTTTGACCCTATACTGGAAAGGGTTGTTGGCAGTAGGGCTTAAGTAAATTTGTGTGTGTTTTAGAAACACAAGTTGAGCATGTGGTGTGGTGGAGTGGCGTCAAGTGGAGAGCAAGGAGGAAAGGGTTCGAATCTCACAGGTTGTAAATGAAGGATTTTATTTTGGGTCAGGAAAGTGGAGGAAGCAGAGTTCGGATCAAACTCTTCAAGGGGAGTTGGGGACTTAGTCAAATAGTTCAAATGGATGAATGAGAGCAAAATTAGGAGGGATGAGTGGAGAAAATCAATGGATGGATGTGTGAGGGAGTGTTGGCCGAATGTGGGGAAGTGAATAGGGAACTTCGGCCAAAGGTTGGCATTGTGGGGAGTGTATTTTTGGTTTGGTGTTAATATGAGTGTGCCGAATTTCTTTGGTCTTCTTTTGAGAGTTTTGCATTTTGGGTTTTTATTTTCACCAACATTTTGGGTCATTTTCTTTCTTCTCTGGCTTCTGTCGATTTCACCTTGCTGTCATTTATTTTTCTTCCTCCTTCATTTTCCTGTTAAGTGTCGAATTGGTAAGCCTTACTTTTATCTTCTTTCCTCCTTTCTCCCCATCTCTCTTCTTCCTATCGTTTGTTTCTCTTCTTTACCCCTAAGCCGTAAACACACTTCTACCTTTTTAATTTCTCCCTAGGCCGAATACTTTTCTTCTTGAAGTGTTGGTTTGTAAGCCGAATCTACTTACCCTTTTCATTCTGAATCCTGTTAATTTTGGTGGTTGGGGTCGAATCTTCTTGTTAGACAACTGTCGATTGTTTTCGTTCGTTGGTTGGTAAGTGTGTCTATAACCGAAATGAGGGCTGCTATTTTCTTTTCTTTCATGCTAGAGTGGGTTCTTTGGGAGCTGAAAGGCTACTTCTTTAGTTACCTTTGAATAGCTGTTCTAACGTATTCTTTTTATTGATTAATGCTAGGAACTCGTTTTCTTTAGCCTCATAATATGGCCATTTACCGTTGTGCTGAAGGAGATTGTATCACGTGGTAAGAGAGGCTTGTTTAGTTATGTACATCAGTATTTTGATTTACCTGAGGTAGAGACTAACTATTAATCAATTGTTTCATAGGTGCCTTGGAAGTTTTCAAATCACACTCGTAATCAAGGTGTGTAGTCTCACACCTCAGTTTAATCTGCTTTTGCTAATATATGTGAATCGGTTATAAGCCAAAATACCGAAAAGCCAGAGAATCGGCAACTGGGATCTCCTGAGCGTGCGATCGCTCGTAGAGATAAACCGTGTCAATAATGTTGGCGTTAGACTGTTGGGAGTGTCTCTGACTCTCTCGTGAGACTGAGGCTGAAACGAGCCTTGTCGAGCCGAAGTGGGTTAGGTGGGCCAATGGGCTAATGGGCCACAGAGGTGAAATTAGTGGTAAGTGTCGAACGGTGGACGCGGCTGAGAAGTATGCAGAACCGAGACTAGAAATGGGTTGTTTGGGCCACACGAGCGTGTGGGCCTGTTTGGGCCGAAATTGGATTTTAGGCCCAATAGCACTGTTTTGACCGAAAATGGAAACTGTGTCGCTTGAGGCGA
Organism: Gossypium australe; assembly: GCA_005393395.2. Classification (NCBI taxonomy): domain Eukaryota; kingdom Viridiplantae; phylum Streptophyta; class Magnoliopsida; order Malvales; family Malvaceae; genus Gossypium; species Gossypium australe. The sequence continues at coordinate 60,315,822 of CM016614.1, read as the reverse complement.
CAGTAGGCCTTCTAAAAGGCCATTGTAGGGGTAAAATTACTGAAATACCCTTAGTGGGTAAAATTACCGAAATACCCTTAGTGGGTAAATTGCCGAGATACCCTTAGTGGGTAAATTACTAAAATACCCTTGTGGGTTAATTACCGAAATACCCCCGAGGGGTGAAATTATCGTTTTACCCCTAAACGACTATTTTACCCCTAAACGACTGTTTTACCCTTAGGGGTAGGATCATTGCTGAATGAGTAGTAATTGTATGATTGATGTTGATGGTGATGCATTGTTAACATGATTCTAATATGACATGTCATACTGCACGGGTTGGGTTATGGATTTTGGAGGTAGCACTGTACTGGTGGCTCAGCCACGCTATAGTGATTTAGTGGTTTTTGCCACGTTATACTAATTTAGTGGATCAGCCACGTATACTGTTATTAGCAGCTAGTTTGCACTATTGGTGTGTTGGTTATGTGGGTTGACTTGGTCCCCACAGGTGTGTTGGTTGGTACAGGTGGTGTGTTGGTTGGATTGGGTTGGGTACATAATTTTTTGCATATCATAGGGCTTCGGCCCAAACTGTTATTGAAATAGGGCTTTGGTCCGGACCGTTTCTGAATAGGGCTTAGGCCCAGAGTGATACTGCTTGGGCTTGGGCCAAACTGTGGGTGTAATAAGGGGATTACACAGTGAGTTCTTGTAACTCACCCTTTCTCATTAACTGTGCAGGTAATCCCCAGCCTTAGTGGATTTGGAGCCGCGAGGGACCCAGAGGTGGCCACACGTCCCGTATATACTTGGGTTAATTTAGCTACTTTATTTTAACTTTCTTTACTATTATTTTTGGGTTATAATTTTTGTAATAAGGCCATTGGAATTGTTTTAACTTTAATTTGGTACTTCCTTACAACATGTTAATTTATTAAACACGGGATTTTTAAACAATAACAACCATTTTTAAAATACCACGTTTCCGCAACTATTTAAAACAAACTTCCGTAACAGACCAGGTTTTAAATATGAATTAATAAATGTATAATAATATTTCTGAAAATGAATAATTTTGAGCAAAACTTGTTTTGTTAATAAGCAACGAGAACCAGGATTTTTGAACGATAGAGAGTTTTGATTCGTAGATGAGTTTTCCAACGAACACAAAGTTTTCAAACAACACCTGATGTGGCACGCTAGATCCGGTTATAACGTCTAGGCCAGGTTTGGAGTGTTACAAATATTATTTTTGGTGTTTACAGTATGTCATTTGATATGTGTGAAAATTTCGTGAGCTAATTTTATCATTTAATAGCTCAATTTGAAAAAAAAGGACTAAATCGCGTAAAATGTAAAAGTTGCATTCTACTTGTTAAAGGTGTCTAATTACTATGATTTATAAAAGAAAATTCCTTATGATGATATTAGACCATTGATAGTGGAATTTGACGTAAATGGTCATGTATTTGATGTTTTAAATGTTATTTTAACTAAGGTTAATTTGGTAATTAAATAAAACAATGTTTATTAAATAAAACAAAAGATGAAAACATGTTCATCTTTGTTTATTTCAACCGAAAATAGAAAAGAAAACCTAGAATTGGGGAGCTTTAAGTTTCGGCACCTTTGAAGCTTGATTAAGGTATGGTTTTAGCTCGATTGTTTTTATGATTTTTACGTTTTTGATATAGTTGCTTTGTATTCTAGCTAGCCCATGCCTTAATTTTTGAAGTTGTCAATGTTTTTGTGAAGTGCCATTGATTAATGCTTGAGGTTTTGAATGTTTTATGATGAAAAATGAATATTTGTTAATAGTTACACAAGTTTTGTTAAGTGATTTTTGACAAAAATGTCAAATAAGGGTTTAATTGTGAAAAGTGTAAATTGAGGGGTGAAATGTGAAATAAATGATAGTGTTGGGCTGCTAGGGACCTATATGAAATTCGGCTAGGCTTGAGTTTAATTAAATTTCATGAATTTTGTGTATTTGTGAAATAGGGACTAAATTGTAAAAACGTGGAACTTTAGGGGCTAAAGTGTAAAAATGCCCAAATATGTGTTTGTGGGTTGAATTGAATGAATTGATGAATGAATGAGTTAATTTTGAATGTATATAGATCAAGAACGAAAGAAATCAGATTTAGATCGGGGAAAATCAAAGGTTACCGAATAGTCGATCCAATCCATTTATTCCGAATACAAGGTAGGTTCATATGCAAATAAATATCTTTAAATTGATTATATATGTACGAGCTATATGTGATTTTCAAGTGTCCTTAACAATTCCAAAAGTTTCAATGGGCAAAGTCAAGTCAACTAAGAATGTGAGAATGAGTTAAGTGACTCAGGTACGTACGAGATTCATACAAGTATTGAAAAGGGAAGTATTTGATAAATTGACTTATGATATTGAATATGTATACATTGGTAAAGGTTTGTGAGCTTATATGCGTTTACTCATAGTTTGCCTATTGATGGAAATGATGTTGATTCATGTGGTAATTTTATTTGTATATGGCTTACTAAGCTTTTAAAGCTTACTTTGTGTGTTCTTTCCCTGTTTTATAGATAATCGAAGCTAGCTCAGACTCGGGGATCATCAGGAACATCGTTACACTATCGATCAACTTGTTGGTACTTTTGGTGCTTTGTAAATATGGTATATGGCATGTATTGGCTAGAGATATGATGATGTGTTTTGGGATATGATATTAGCCATGAGATTTGGCTCATAAATGTTGTAAATGTTGGTGTGTATTTGGCCATTTTGGTTGGCTTATTTTATGAGTTTGGTAAGTGAAATATGATGTATATAAATGGCCTTGTATTTTGGCATGTTTGTCACGGATGTTGTGATGGTTATATGGTTGCTCATTTAGCTAGTTGTCAATTGGTATGATTTGAGGTTTAAAATAGATGATAAGATGATGAGAAAAATGCATAGAGAAGATAGGTGAAATTGTTGGTAATGGCATATTGTTTTAGTATGTTTTGGATTATGAGTTGAATAGGTAAATGGTATGGAATTGAGTATTGAATTTAGTTGAAATGAATATGGTATGATTTGTGTACTTGATTGATGGTTTTGGGATGCCTATTGTATAATGAAATGGTATCATTTTGGTTGTTTAGGTGAGCTTGAGAAAAGGTGGCAAATTGGCCTTGCAAATGGCCTATTTTTGTCCACACGGGCAAAGACACTGGTGTGCGTCTCAGCCGTGTGTGGCACATGGTCATGTTACACGGCTGTGTGTCCCCTGGTGTTGAAATTGAATTGAAGTTAGTATGCTCCACACGGCCTCACACACGGGCGTGTGACCGGCTGTGTGGCACTAAGTCAATATACCCCCTAATTGGCACACGGCCTAGCACATGGGTGTATGGCTTGGCCGTGTTGCATAAGCCAGTATACCCTACAGGATTGACACGACCTAGGACAAGGCTTGGCACACGGGTGTGTGTGGCCACTTCGAAGGGCACACGGGCTAGACACACAAGCGTGTGGTCGGCCGTGTGACCCAAGTCAGTATGTATGCCCTATTCTCACACGGCCTGAGATACGGGCATGTCTGGAGCCATGTGAGGCACACGGCCTATTCACTCGAGCGTGTGACCCTTATATGTTCGAAATTTTTCTAAGTTTCCAAAATTTTTATAAGTTATCAATTTAGTCCCGAACCACTTCTAAAGCATGTTTAAGGCCTCGTAGGCCCGTATAAAGGACATAGTAAATATGATTGAACGGTGTTTGAGAATGAATGCTTAAATGTATAAGTTTTGTTTGATAAATAATGTGTATTGATCGGTAATATCTCGTAACCCTATTCAGATAGTGAATACGGGTGAGGGGTGTTACAGGTAAGGTATTTATAGGTAAAGGTAAGGGTTTGAGTTTATTAAAAATATGTTTAAATTTCCTTCCTTCCCCTCTCTCATGTGTCTAGCCATGCTTCAAGGAAAAAGGATGACCAAATCTTCTCAATTTCAATTTGAATTTCAAGCTAAAAATAGCTATATAGTAGACGGTTTCAATAAAAAAGTTGTTGGACTGAATTCTGATTATTTTCCAACTATAGGGACCTTCAATTAAATATCCCAAAACACATTTTGGGCAGCCAACATCAAGTGCCAAAATTGGGCTTTTAATTCCCCTTGTTGGACGGTTTTTTCAGTCCATCAACTTAGCAGATATGTCCATCTTTTACCACCTTCTTTACTGGGTCAAGTAGTTAACCCTATGCCCAAATTTGCATGGTTTTACCATCCTTATGGATAATTTTTGCATGGTCATCTTTTATTTATTTAAATCATGTCTCTAATGGACCTCCTACATAGTGAAAAGTACATACAGTAATAAATTAACATGAATTAATACAAAATTTGCATGAAAATCATGTAATTAAGCATAATTTCACATATTTTCCAAATTCATGTCTAAAATTACTAATTAAGTAAAATTCACTTATTTCAATAATAATTAATTGAGATAAACGTGATAATTAAGTAAAAAGGTGGTAAAAACATATAGAAAAACCCTATATAATTTTGAGTTTACAGAACACTTTCACCATAAGCCGGTCCGGACTGCTAGATCGGAAGATAAGTAGTCATTATTGACTTGTTATTTGAGTGGAAGATCAGAAGATCTGGGATAGCGATGATTGGTTACGAGGAACCCGAAGTGACAGTTAATGGGGATTACTGAATCAAGATAGTCACCCTTAATTAGATTTGTTTTATTCTATATTTTGATCTCTTGAAATTTTATTTCCTTATGTTATAAAAATATTAAAAATTCCCTTTTCTTTTACTATCATACTATAACTAAATCAAAGTACTAATTAGACCTTTCAGTGTTTAGGTTAAAATTGACCTAGTACTAGCCTCCCTTAGGTACAATCCTCGGAGTATTCACCCATCCCGTTTTAATTATATTACAACTGGACCAGTATACTTGTGGATACCGCCTCATTGATATATCTTTCACTGCAGTATTCACACTCTGGACGCTAGTACGTCCAGAGGCGGTCAAGTTGTTGGCGCCATCTCCAGGGAGGCAAGGTCGCTAGTTTGATTTTAATTTTGGCACTCAGTAAGGATAATTAGGAAATTTTTAGATGACAGATACATTTTCTTTATTGTTAATAATCTTCTCTTTGTGGGTTCATTGTATGACTCGTAGTAGGGGAACACCAATTAAAGCAGTCACATATCTAGAGAGAATTATTGGAAGATATCGTCGACAGCAACAACAACAATAGCAAATGCAAGATCCACCACCACCTACTAAAGGCAACATACCGCACGAAAATTTGTTGTTCGACGACGCTAACGATAATGCCCTAGGAGGTCCATCAGCACCATCACAGCTATTCGTGAACTTACACATGGCTCATAATGAGAGAACCCTAAGGGATTACACATTACCAAGTCTGAACATGGTTCAAGAAAATATAACGAGGCCGATTATTACAGAAAATAATTTTGAGATTAAATTGACAATGATTCAGATTATTCATTTTAATAGAGCTCTAGTGACTTAAGAGCTAGTATTAATTTAATGCCTTTATCCATTTTTCAAAAACTTGGGTTGGTGGACCTCAAAACTACTCAAATAACATTACAATTGGTTGATAGGTCTTCAGTACATCTGAAAGGGGTATTGGAAGATGTCTTGGTCAAAGTGCACAGCTTCATTATCCTAGCAGATTTTATGGTTCTAGATTTTGAAAAAGATCGTGAGATATCGATCTTATTAGGTAGACCTTTTCTAGCCACTTTTAGGTCCACCATCAATTTAGATAAAAATGAATTAACCATGAAAATAAGTGGTGAGACTGAATTCTTTAAATGTGGTCATCAATCGAGCGAAGAGGACGGTAGGAGCAAGTTAAGGGAGCAGTGTAAAAAAAATTTCTAACACTCCCAAGCCAAGGGATATGCTTCTTTTTATGTATGTAGAAAGAATAAACATGATTAAGGAAAGAACAAAGTAGGCAGAGGTAGAATGGTACGACGGGCTAATATTGATAGAACGGAAGAATTATCCAGTCATGAATTGATGATACTATCGGATGAATCTGGTAGTAAAACTTAAATTATTTGAATTGATGCTAAAATTTTGCAAATTATTGTATATTTAGCTAACTGTTGAGTATAGATTTTAATTTTCAGTAACTTTGCAATTTATAGAAACTGTAGCACTATATAAAATGGAATTTTGAGTGAAAACAGAGCTAGTGGCACAACACAGGACCCCTATGTCACAACACTAAGGGAAGCTTTAACAAAATTGAGAAAATTCTTTTGATGTCGCGACACAAACTTTCAGACTACATATCACTGGTAGAATACACTAGTATCGGTGGTTCCGAAAGAACGAGTGACCTGGGAATTCTTTCAGACTAAGTTCCGTAACAAATATATCAGTCAGAGGTTTATTGATTAGTGATAAACCGTAAAAGTAACATATTTTAGGCCCACATTTAGCATGCTTTTGGATGATTTAAGCCCTGAATTGTGTAATTTGGTGCTCTTAATCCTTTGTTTTCATGTTTTATAATCAGGAGAGCACCCAATGACGAAAAGAATGGAAAACGGGCCCAAAACAGAGTAAATGGGCCATATCACAAAATCCACACGGCCTGGGCCCAAGACCACACAGCCGTGCCCCATTCAACGCCTCGAACACGGCCTGGCCACGACTTACACGGGCGTGTGCCATGGACGTGTCCTTACCGCGGCCAAGGGGAGTTTTACTCGAAATAGGATACTTGGAGGAAAAGAAACACATTCCAAAGCCTATTCAAACACCCTAGTAAGAGTTCTATTTGAAATAGGATACTTAGGGGCCAAGTAAGGCATCTCAAAGTCTATATAAACACCCAAGGGGGCAACTTGAAAGAGGAGTTCGGCAGAAGCCTTCTGCCAGGGCTTTTTTTGGGGGAACCTAAGGCTTTAGTCAGGGGGCAGTTAGCTAGGCCAAGGAGCCGAGCCAGAAAGATCAGATTTGTAGAGAATCACTTAAAGATAGCCAGTTGATCCATCTCAAGAAGCCGGAATTATACTCAAGACGGAGGATCTCTCTTTCAATTCCTTCAGGGGGTTTTAAGGATATCTTATGTTCTATTTTATCTTTTCTTTTGAGATGTTTTCTTTTATTGTCATGAACTAAACCCTCAGATACCTGAGGGGATGAAACCTAAGATGAATCTTGTTATCGTTTGCTGAACTATATGATAAATATTTGACTTGTTCTTAATTATGTGTTCTTAATTCTTGTGTTGATATTTCTGGGATATTAATTCAAGTATGATATGCTTAGGTGGAGGAACAAAAGTCCCTGCCTAAGAGTAGATCTATAATAATTAAGCGGAGTTGATCGCGTGCCTAGAGATAGGGTGACGAGATTTTGTCGAATTAGGGTGAAACCTAATATGGGAGTCTATAGATCGAGTTAATGTGATTCTAGGGGTTTAATTAGAAAGGGATTTCAATTAATCAACCTAGGGTTAGACGTTATTCGCTTTGAGAGAGGGTTTAATATCCATTAGGGAATCTTACGGATCAAGTCAAGTGAATAAATCGTCTGGTTCAGAGTTAGATAACAAGTGAAGTCTAGGCGGATTCTTCCTTGGGTGTCGTTTTAATCAATTGGTTTCTCTCAAGTTATTTTCCCAAACTCTATCTCTTTGTCTTTGCATCTTTAGTATAGTAGTTAATTAATTTAGATTAGATAAATAAATCCCTTCATTCTTAGGCTAAATAATAAAAAGAGAGTTAGTACTAGTACTTTTGGTTCCTTTGGGTTCGACATTCCGGTCTTGCCCTTAACTATACTACTGTTTGATAGGTGCGCTTGCCTTAAAAATCGTTGTCATAGTTAGTTTCTAGGTTCGATCATTCTTTTTATAAATTTTAAGACTCTGACAAGCGATCAATCAGAAATGCAAAGAATTCCTTGAATTGAAACAGGGATGGATGACAGTGACAGAGTATGAGCGAAAATTTGTGAGACTCAGTCGGTATGCTAGAGAGTGTGTTTCTACCGAGGCTATTATGTGTAAGAGATTTGAAGATGGGCTGAATGAAGACATTAAACTGTTAGTTGGCATACTTGAGATAAAAGAGTTCGTGGTACTTGATGCTGATTGAGACATTACACGAGACCTTCCTTATTTGATGCTGATGCCATGTCCGAGACATGGTCTTACACAGGATCTACATTCAGTGCCATTGCCATGTCCCAGACATGGTCTTACATGGGACCTACATTCCTTGACACCGATGCCATGTCCCAGACATGGTCTTACATGGCTTTTCTTGTCTCATGTTATGACATAGATATCCTCGTTATTCCAAGACTTCAATCGGGACTTTCATTTTCTGTACTCGTTGATTTCTTTATTAAGGCATTATTATTCTTTTTCAAGGAAATAAAGTATATTCAATAACATAATAAGTGATTTAATGTAAATACACATAAAGCCTTAAATTCATACAAACTTACCTCAGTACTCCAAAATATGTGAAGAAGTGCAATTTAGTCTCAACTTTGTTTTTGCCTCTGTTTTGATCCGGGCTTCGTATTCCTTGATCTATAACAGAAAATTCACTTGTTTAATACTCACATTGACTAAATTGACTCATGAATCATACTTTGAAAAAATTATGATTTTGCCCCTAAACTTTCTCATATTTACACTTTTACCCCTAGGCTCGTAAAATTATTTTCATTCAACTTTCTTGCATTTTCAAGCCTAGCCGAATCATATTCTCAACTATACCAACAATCAATTTCCACTATTTCACTCATGTATGACTATTTATACAACTTTTACAATTTGATCCTTTTATGCATTTTTCATGAAATTCACTTAGAAAAAGATGTTTATCATACATCAAACTTTCATATTCTTCCATAAAACATTAAAATAGATGCATGTCATACATGGGTAAATTTTTGAACATGAATCCTAGCTCAAAATATAGCTAGAAATAGCTAAATCGAGCAACGAGGATTTCAAAAATACGAAGGACATTAAAAACGGGTCTAAAAGATACTTACAATCAAACTTGAAAGTTGAAGAAACCCTAGCTATGGAGGGCTTGTAAAATTCAGCTATGGCTTGAAGAAGATGGACACAAATTTTGGCTTATTTTCCCTTTTAATTCATTTATTAACCAAATGACTAAAATGCCTTTAAAGCCCCTTCCTTAAGATTTTTCCTTCCCATGTCCATTTTTGTCCATCTTATTTAATGGTCTAATTGCTAAATAAGGACCTCTAGTAATTTTTATAATTCTATTTTATACTCAAATCTTCTAGAATCTCATAATCTTTACAATTTAGTCCTAATGGACAATTTATTCACTAAATAATAAAATTTCTTCATGAAATTTTCACACAATCATGCAACCACCTCATAAGCCTCATAAAAATCATTAAAACTCATATTTCTACTTCGGATTTGTGGTCTCGCACCACTATTCTGACTAGGCCCTAAATCGAGCTGTTACATGGAAAATGGCCTATTTTTGTCCTCACGGGCGTGTTTCTCAGTCGTGTGTGACACATGGCCAGGTGACACAGCCGTGTCTCCCCTGATGTTTATTTTGAAACCAAGTCAGTAGCTTCACAAAGCCTAGCACACGGTCGGGTGGCTTGGCCATGTGGAACAAGTTAGTATACCCTCCAGTTTTCACATAGCCTAGCACACGACCTGGCACACGGGCGTGTGAGGCCATTTTGAATGGTTCACGGGCTACTCACATAGGCGTGTGGTTGGTCGTGTGACCCAAGTAACTGAGTTACACGGGGTCAGACACGGGCTAGGATACGGCCATGTTATCTCATTTCGAATGTCCACATGGCTTGTGACATGGGCGTGTCTCTTGGCCGTGTAAGACACACGGCCTGGTCACACTGGCATGTGGCCCCTGCATTTAAAAATTTTTCTGTACTTTTCAAAAAAATTATTGAGTATTCGATTTAGTTCCAAATTACTTCTAATGCTTGTTTTAAGCCCCGAAAGCTCGTGTTAGGGATTATATGACTGAGTTGAATGACTTTTGTTTGGATTTGAGAAATGAATATGAATTGTATGATTGTTAAAGAAATAAGTCTGGGAATGCTCTGTAACCCTATTCTGGCGATGAATACGGGTTAAGGTGTTACATCCACCTTTGCCTAAAGGTAATTCCCTCCTTAACCATAAAATAGCACTTCTCCCACTTAAGGATAAGATTTATCTCGTCGCATCTTTTGAGTACCTTAGCCAAATTATTCAAAAAATATCGTAAGTATTACCAAACACAGATAAATCATCCATGAAAACCTCGACATAATTTTCAACCATATTAGTGAAAATTTCCATCATACATTGCTGAAATGTGGCAGGTACATTACATAAGCCGAAAGGCATTCGCCTAAAAGAAAATGTACCATATGGATAGGTAAAAGTAGTTTTATGTTGGTCTTCTGGGGCAACAACTATTTGGTTGTATCCTGAATATCTATCTAAAAAATAATAAAATTTGTTACCTGCTAGATGATCTAACATTTGATCCATAAAAGGTAAAGGAAAATGATCCTTACAGTGACTTTGTTCAACTTTCTATAGTCAACACAGATTCTCCAACCTATGCCAGTTCTCGATGGGATTAATTTGTTTCGCTCATTCTCAACAATCGTGATCCCACATTTCTTCGGTACACATTGCACCAGACTTACCCAAGAACTATCTAAGACCAAGCACTATCTAAGATGGGGTAAATAATTCTTGCATCTAACCACTTAATTACATCATTTTAAACCATTTCTTTTATGATAGGGTTAAGTCTCCTTTGCCCATCAATCTTACCTTTTTCGCCTTTCTCTAAAATAATTTTATGCATTTAGAAGGAATGACTTATACCTCGATGTCAGCTATGGTCCAACCAATTGCCTTCTGAAATTTCTTTAAGACAGCAATCAATTGCCCCTCTTGATGTTCTGTCAGTTCTGCTACAATAATCACAGGCAAAGTAGAACTATCACCAAGATAAACGTGTTTTAAGTGATACGGAAGCACCTTTAGTTTGAGTTTAGGCGATTCCTTGATTGACAACTTGGGTTCCGTAAATTCCCGAACCTCAAACTCTAGCAGTTTAAACCGTGGTGGTTGAATATAACTCCTCGGATTGGCTTCTATCAAAGCCAAACCTTCATTACCTTTTTCATCTTCGAATGGTACAGTGGTGTTTTGTAACAGCCTAATTTAAGGGCTAGTCGGAACAGTGGTCTCGGGACCACTAATCTGGGGTTGGATAAAATTATTTTGATTTTATTTCATGGGTTATAACATAATTATAAAGGTGCATGAAAATTTTAGTGCTTTAATTTTAGTGATTTCATGCATAATCGTCAAAAAGGACTAAATCGCATAAAGTGCGAAAGTTGTGTTTTACTTGCTAGAGGTTCCAAATAGCCATATAATATTAATTAGAGGTCCTTAAAGTGCAGATAGGCCATGGGGGAAGTGATGGCCGACCATAGGGGACAAAGAATGGACTTTGTCATTTGGTTAGGTGAAATTTGGTGATAAAAATTGATTTTTATTATAAAATAAAGAAAAGAAAATATCATCTTTTCTCTCCATCTTCTCCACCAAAAATGAGCAGCAAAATGGGGGTTGAGAACTAAAAAAATTCATCCAAGCTTTCCTCCTTGCAAGTAAGTGATTTTGGTGGCCTTTCTTGAAAATTTTTGTACTTTTGGAACCCCTAAAGCTTAAGCTAGCTAATGGGGGGACTATTTTGCAAAATGGTTAAGAGTCTAGGGACTTTCCATGAGAGAGTTCATGTTTTTTGCTGCATTTTTATGGAAGAAAATGAGTCTTAGTTGTTAGATGAACAACTTTTGTGCAAGGTGTTACCATGAAAACACCTAAAAGGACCTTTTTGTAAAAGTTGTGAAATGGATGGTAAATGAGTGTAAAATTTGAAATCTAGAGTTTCTATAGGAGGAAATATGAATCAGCTAGGCTTGATAAACAAAGAAATCAGATAAAAATTGATATACGAGCCTAGGGGTAAAATCATAATTTTGCAAAAATCCAAGGGTAAAATGGTAATTTTGCCAAAGTAGAAATTCTGAAATCTATTGATTAGTGTGGAGAGTAAATGAGTAAATTTTATTTTTATAGATCAAAGCAAACAAGATTCAGACCTAGAACGGGAGAAAAGAGAAATATGGACAATTGGTCCCTTTTTACCCTTTTGGTATCGAGGTAAGTTCGTGTGCAAATAATGCAATCTTATGTGAAGTATTTAATATTTCAATGTTGTATGAATCGTATATTGACTTTATGAATATATTAAATACGTTTTTGACGAGATATCAAGAAATAAAAATCTTCAATCGAGCTTAAGAATGGATGGAATGCAATTATCACGATACTAAGATAATTAAGGTCCCGTGTAAGACCATATTCGGAATATGGCCTCGGTGTGTGATTTCGTATAAGACCATGTCAGGGACATGGCATCAATATTATATTTCATGTAAGGCCCTATCGGGATATGAAGTTGATATGATACTGTATGTATGAGACTTATGAGTATCCTTTAGTATTTTGAGTGATTCAACAGGTATGTTGAAATTGAGAAAGTATGTGGTTATGTCATGAGAGGTGCAGGTATGTGCCCAAAACTTATTTAAAGTGAATTTGATATATAATGAACCCATGGTAAGTTTATGTGTAAACGATGCATCCTGATTGCATATGTTATACTTATTAATGCATTTCATGAATGCTAATGGTTATTGTGGAAATCTATGTAAAAATGATAGAGTGTGAGAAAATTTCCGGATGAACATTCAAAATAGGAAAATGAATGTGGATAAATATCTATGAATGTGCGATAAATGGTGGGCTGTGTGCGAAACCATCGAGTATTTATTATTATTCCGACGTGTTATCGAGAAACTTAGCTAAGTGAAATTATATGTGGCTTTGTGGTGATAGATGTAGGGCATAGATGCAAGTAAAGATGAATAATGATCTATGATGTGTATTTTGATATGTAAAGGTTTGGAATGAGTAAGCATTATGAATGATTGAATGGGTAACCATGAGCTTAAATGTAAATCTCATTAGAATACCTTTTTAGTTGAGTAAAATAAATGAATGTCAATAGTTGATTACTATTTGCTATGAACTCTCTAAGTGTTATTGCTTACTTCTCTTCCTTTCCCATCTCTTATAGGTTAACTTAACTAACTCGAGTTGGAGGTTGCCGGAGATGCTTTCACACTATCGAGCAGTCATTTGGGTATAAGGTTTAAAATATTCTTGTTTTATGGCATGTATAGGGATCTTATCTTTTTTTTTGATTAAGTCATAGTTAATGCAGCCAAATGTGTTGGCCTAAAATAGTTTAAGATTCGATGGTGTATAGTCATCGATGATGGCTTATGTCGATTATATTTGTGCTAGTGATAGTACTCTCTTGTATATGGGAAGAAAGTTTGGTTTCCATGGTTTTAATGTGAAATTTTAAGTATTACAAATGATGATTTTAGAATTATATGAGATGACATGTGAATGTGTGCAAGTTAGGGTGACTAAATAGCTTGGAAAACAGCCTTGAATTGGTCCACACGGGTAGACACACGGGCATGTGTCTAGGCTGTATGTGACACGCAGTCAGTCCCATGGGAGTGTGACTGGGTCGTGTGTCCCCTGCATGTTAGTGTTGCAAGTTAGTGTCAACCACTGGTTAGACACACGGGCGTGTGCCTAGGCCGTGTGCCCCTTATGAGGTTGCTGACGTCATAAACAGAATACCTAGGTTTTCACACACGGGCCAAAGACACGGGGGTGTGTCTGGCCGTGTGAAAACCCCTGTAGGTTCGAATTGAGAAATAATTCTATATGGGCATGGAGCACGGGTGTGTGATATGTCACACGGGCACGTCCTACTCTTCACACGGGAGTGTGGCCCTATTTTATGTCAAAATTTTCTAAGCGTTTAAAAGTTCCGGTTTGGTCCTGAAGCATCTCGAGTATATGTATAGGGTCTTGTAGACTCATAATGGGGACGTTACAAATGTAAATGAAAAAGTTTTAAGTTGGAAAAAAATTTTATAGCCAAAGTTGAACGTTCAAGCAAGTCAAGTCTGGTACTACGTCGTACCCGGTTCCAGCATTGAATACTGAAAACTCTTCCATCGAATCAAGAAACTTCATTGCTTTCAGAATGTTAAACGCTACCTTATCATCTTGAACTCGCATTGCGAGTTCACCTTTTTCCACATCAATCAATGTTCTTCCCATGCTAGGAAAGATCTCCCCAGGATGATTGGAACTTCTTTGTCTACTTCAAAATCAAAAACAATGAAATCAAAATGAATTTATCGACTCTTACCAAGACATCCTCGGGCTTTCCTTCAGGATATGCTAATAATAATGGGTCTTTTCACCTATCCCCAACAACATGAAAATAGATTTTGGCATTAAGTTGATGCTTGCTCCTAAATCACACAAAGCTTTACTGCAATATGATTCACCAATGTTGCAAGGTATCATAAAGCTTCCAGGATCCTTCAATTTCGATGGTAGTTTGTTCTGTAAGAACGCATTACACTCCTTTGTCAAAGCGATAGTCTCATACTCTCTAAGTCGTTTCTTCTTGAACAGTATATCCTCCATAAACTTCACGTAATTGGGCATCTACTCTAAAGCCTCCACCAACGAAATGTGGATGTGTAATTACTTTAAAATATCCAAGAACTTCTTGAATTCTACCTATAATATCCTAGATTTAGGGGTTATGCGTTCGTGCATAATTCATGAGTTAGTATAGTCTAGTGAAGGCTTGGAATTATTAGCTAAGCTAGAATAATTTTTAGTATTAAAAATTTAGTGAAGTGGATTAAGTGAACTTGACACTTAAGTTAATTTAAGTGTTAAATTAAGCACATGTGGAGTTAGTGGCAATGTGGTTAGGATGCATGAAGAGTAGCTTGAGGATAGAGGTTCGAGTAGCATGATTAGCATTTTGAAGACTTTATTTTTATATCCTAGCATTAATGGACGGTCAAGCTTTACATATGGTAGGTTGGACTTTCAATTTTTCTTTATGGCAAGTTGAATATTAGTGTAAGGTAAGTTTGATGTTTGGGAAAGAAATCAATGGTTTTAAGGCTAATGGGAGAACATAAGGGATGATGTAGGGTGTCTTATTATGGAAAGAATTGTGTGGAAAGATTTGACTTGGAAGTCCATGTATGTGGATGGCATGTGTGGCTAGGGGGAGAGTGGCCGAATTTTTGGTTTGGTTGGTAGCTAGTTAGTGCCAAATTTCTCTTTGGTTAGTTGTCATTTTCGGCTAGCTTGGTAGGCATTCAACCTTTGCTTTGTGTCAAAACCGAAACTCCTTTGAACCTTACCAATTCTTCTCTTTTGTGCACCATTTGGTATTTTATTTCTTTCCTCTCCAAAGCTATTCTCTTTAGCCGAATGTACCTTGATCTTTAGGTGCAATTTTGTACACTTTTCTTCTTTGGTAAAATAGGTGTTGGCCGAATCTCTTAATCCCTTTTTCTCTCTTTTCTTTCTTTTGAATATTGTTCAAAATCACAACATTTCTTTTACTTTCTTCTTGGCTGAATCTCTTTCTTCCCCATTCCTCTTGATTTTTCTTTCATTGGTTGCTAAAGCCGAATCATCCTTCTTCTCTTTTCATTTTTCTTTGCCATACTAATTCTTCATCTCTTTCGAGCCGAATATCAATTGTTTTCTTCTCTCAAACCATAGCCAAAACTCTCATATCCTATTTGGGTTGCCTTGGCTGAATATCATCAAGGGTAGGAATTCTTTTGGTTTTCTTCAATCGGTTTTGGAAGATAGGTATGTGTCATGGTTATATTTCCTTATTCTTTTTCTCGATTCTATGTTGTTTCTCTTGTGGGAAAAGGCCGAATTTTGGGCACTTGTTGCAAGGTTCTAATCATTCTTAGAAACCAATTTTCTTCTAGGCTCTTTGGGATGTTGGAAGCGATCAATCTAAGCCTCTTTTCTTGGTCAATTGTTTTGGGTAAGCATATAGGTAAGATTGGTATTTCGAAGGATAACGCTTTTGGATTAAGGTGTTAATGGCCGAATGGCCTTTGTTTATAATCTAAGTTTTGGCCGATTGTAGGACAAGGTGATCTAGTACGGTAGATCGGATCTTCGGATTTTAGTACTTGCGTTAGTGTCAGGTGTGTATCTTACACACTTTATAATTCGGTGATATATATTTATATATATACTAATCGTTTATTTAAAGTGAAAAACTATGAGATATTGATTTGATACCTTGAAGGGTATGTGCAAGGATTCGGGTAAGTCCAATTCGATATGATGCTAATATATGATTGATTGATATCATGATCTACGTTTTAAATATGTTATATGACCATATCAAGTATGATGGCATGATTGATACTCTTAATACATTGGTTTGGGAACATGAGTGGAGGGGGAAGGATTTGATATCCGTGTCTTTGGACACCAGAGGTTTGGCACCTCCAGTGATTTGGTATCACATTTGTGTCTTTGGGACACCAGAGGTTTGGCACCTCATAGCGACTCGTCCCTGTGGTTTAACACCACCGTGGGTTGGCCCCACTTTTGAGATATGGGATCATCGCCAGTGATTTGGTATCACACGTGGGTTGGCCCCACAGATGGATTATTCGTGACTTTGGTCACCAGTGATTTGGTATCACATTTTGGATATCGTGACTTTGGGTCACCAGTGGTTTGGCACCACCAGTGGTTTGGTACCACACGGGGTAGGAAAGGAGTTATGGATGGCTAGGTTGGGTGCATTATATGTATGTTGCTTGATTATAAATTGTGTAAGAATGTTGCATTAACCGGGAGAGGGATTATGCACTGAGTCTTGGTGACTCACCTTCTCCCTTATCATTTCAGGTGATTCGTGAGATCGCGGATTGAGGAGCCGGATGAACTCGAGGAGGCCATGCAATAAATTTGGTTTTTGTTTTATTTTGGGTTTGTAATAAGGCCTCTTTAATTATGTTTTGGATTATTTATATGCTTTGTATATATTTTAAATATGGCTTATAAATTATTTGATTAATTTAATAATTGAGCCCAAAGTTTTCTAAAATAATAAAAACGCAATGGTTTTAAAATTTTACCATCGGGTAATAAAAATCGTTTGATAGTAAAATATAAATCAAGTGTTTTCTACAATTTTAATGATTTCCAAATATTAAGTTTCCACATTCAAATGCAAATGTTTTCAAAGTAATAATTCGAGTTTTCTTAAATGATACAATTGTTTTCTAACCTATGATTTATCAACTAAGCTTTAAAGTTTTATTTATGAAATTTCAAAGTAAATTATCGGTTTTAACTTATTATACATCTGTTTTCTACAAATATAGAATTTTAAAAGAGTTTTTCACTAAAATTTAATTCTTAATTCGATTCTTTTCAAAACTTTTTCCTCAGTGACATACCAGATTCGGTCATGGCGTATTGACCGGGTTTGGGGTGTTACACTACCTCTTGTTTCTGCTTGTTCTGCTAAAGTCTTTGAGGATATGGAACTCTAGGTTGATATGGACAAACTTTTTGAGGAGGTAAATCTGCAAAAGAGGGTGTTAGCTTTTCAGAATTCACTAGTTTAGGGTTTACCTCATCAGATTTTCCAGCATCTAATTTTTCTATTGTAGGATCTTCAACTGTCAGTTGACTTTCCTTCTTTCCAGTAGGCTCATCTTCAACCAGAACCTTCTTAGGCTCCAAAGTCTTACCACTTCGTAACTCTACCACTTTACAGTGTTTCTTACCCAATTTCTCCTATTTTTTGTGTCGCTTAGCAAGGCTCCTTGTGGTCTACTATGAAGCTCAGTAGCTAATTGACCCATCTTGTTCTCCAGATTTTTCAGCGTCGCTGCTTGACTTTGGATCAAGGCGCCATTTTTCACCATGTACACCTTCAACAAGTTCTCCAAACTATTTAATGATTCAGTTTGAGGTGGTTTTGGGGCTTGTTGGTTAAACCATTGGGTTTGGTTGGGCCTATGGTGCTTTGATTTTTGTTCGGTCTATTTCCTTGATTACTACAGGAAAAGTTTGGATGATTCCGCCATGAAGGATCGTAGAAGTTGGACTACGGTCCTTGTCCACTTTTATATTGATACTGGTTCCTTATGTAACAAACTGATTTGGGATTTGAAAGGAAATTCTTGAAAGAATGACCATCCTCATAGTATACATAAGAAACTACTTCATACTGACTAGGTGATTGAGCTGTAAAATTATTTAAACTGTTAGTGGTAAACTATTTTAACATATAGGAAATCGAAGATACCTAAGGAGTGAGTGAAGTCATTGCGTCCACCTCATGCACTCCGGCTACTCATCTTCCTGAAACTGCTCAATTCACCAGCCACTGGTAGCTATTGTTTGCAACCCTTTCAATGATCTCGTAAGCCTTATTATAAGAATAAAATCACACCATTCGTAAAAGCATCTAGCATTAATCTTGTGTGTGCATTGAGACCATTATAAAATGTCTCTAACTAGATACAATGAGGAATCCCATGATGAGGACACTTACAAAGTAATTCCTTGAATCTTTCCCATGCCTCGTACAAAGACTCATCATCCAATTGTTGGAAAGTAGTTATCTCATTACGCAACATTGCGTTCTTACTTGGTGGAAAGAAATTTACCAAACACCTTTCTGCTAATTCTTACCATGTAGATATTGAACATGGTGATAATAAATTTAGCCATGCTCGTGCATGATCTCACCAATGAGTATGGAAATAGTTTCAACCTTAGTGCATCTTCAGTCACACCAGCTATCTTGAATTAGTGCATCTTCAGTCACACCACCTATCTTGAATGAATCACTTACCTCCATGAACAAACGAAGGTGAAAGTGTCGATCTTCCATGGGCATACCACTAAACTACCCCACCGTTTGGAGCATTTGAAACACCACTAGTTTCAATTCAAATTGCGGTGCCTCGATATCCAACCTCCTAATTTCCAGATTCAACTCATTGAAGAGTGGCACAGTGGAATGTTTGATGGCACGATCCCTATCATAAGCAATAAGGATTCGGTTGAGCACTTGATTGACACCATTACCTTGTCTATCATTTTGATTTCTAATGTCCCTCACGGCTTGTCTTTGAGCAGATCTCTCACTCTTCTTTGTCTAAAAGTCCGCTCAATTTCAGGGTCCACGGGTAATATATCAATGATCCGATCTATGCTAATAAAACGCCTGATAAATAAATAAAAAAATAAAGAATAAATTAGTAGGATTAAAATAAATAAATAAATAAAAATAAAAATAATTTAAAAATAATTTCATAAGGAAAATGATTAAGGCAACAATCCTCGACAACAGCGCCAAAAACTTGTAATGAATTGTAACATGTTTACGCAAGTGTACGTAGTCATTCAAGTAATAAGTAAGTAAAAATGAGTTATCGTCTCCACATGGACTTTATAAGCTTAAACAATTAATTGCAAAATTATAATTAAGAATGTAATTTTTTAAAAAAAAAACTCAATAAATTTGGATAGTGATGATTAGATTAATTAAATGCAAGAGTGATCCCTCATACAATTTTTAATCTAAATACAATTTACCTAAATGTATGAATGAAGGCTTTAGCGATGATCAGTTGTTTAATGTCATAGCAATGATGTGCAAGCATACACTGTCGATGCAAGTAGTAGACATATGTGAGTCTATTTTCTTTTCTCTATTAATGTTGGCGCAATAACTAGATAGAAACGAGATAAATTCTGAGGATAGTTGTCGGAGCAACAATTTGAAAACAATAAAATATGTTAATGATAAAATGGGACCCCAACATGAATCTTCAACAGAATACTAAATGCTCAAAAGGTATAAAAGAATAGGTGGTTGTCGAGGAAATAAATTTCGATGTATATCTTACCTAGCGTCATTCCTCTATTTAATCTGAGACTTAAACATGCACATTAACCCCACCTTCCAGTGATGGAAATATGGCACTATTAAGAACAAGTGGACTAAATTCCTCTAATCCTTACTCAACTTTCATTGCAATACTTGTTGGCTCGAACTGTCGCTCCACTTTCTAGTGTCAGTGACTGTAATAACACTTCCGTGTTAAGAAACATTCAAATCCCAAGATTAAACAATAAAAGCAAGATTGAATAAGATAATATTTAACCAAGAATTCATGTGTACTTCCATACAAATAGAAAACAGAGAGTAATCACCAGCATTTAGAAAGAAATAAGAAAGAATCGAGTGGAGAATACTATTCCTAGACAACTCCACTACACCTCTCTTTTTGTCTCGCACTTAGGTCTCCTCGTCAGAAGCTACTCTGCATCAATTTTCACGTTGGCTCACCCGTGAAAGGCTTAAGCTGCCATAGCCACAAGCTTTAAGGTAGGATTAAGATGATAATCGTCAAGAAAAAGCTCTCCTTTTTAATCGCACATCAACCTTTTATGTCCTCCTCCAACAGTACAGGTGTCCTTTCCTCAGAATTATTTTGTCCTTGTACGTACAGGTTGGTTATACTAGACTGGACAGCTCACAGATTTTTAGTTCTTATCCAAACAGCTGTCAGGTGCGGCGACAATTCTGGACGCAATCTGGAATTAACTCATGCAGCGACATTAATGCAAAAAGATAGCAAAATTAAAGATGAAATGTAGGATTTACTCGGTTATAAAATGCAATTTACTAAACTAAAAATGATAAAATATATGCTAAGGATAACTAAATGGGAACAATTTAACCAATAAGTAAAGAGGAAAACCTATGTTCTTTCTAGCGCTATCACACCCCCAAACTTGAGTTTATACTTGTCCTCAAGTAAAACAAAAACTAGCAAGGCTACAAAAATTTTACTAAGGCAAATGATCATTCTAGCAACTTGAACCCTCTACATTCCCAATGAATGAATCACATTCAAATGAAAGAATATTGCATCGACAATACATAGGTATGAATGGATAAGGTTGCAACTTCATCAATGTTGGCATCATACTTCAAACCCTAAGTTCTATCTACCAATACAGCATTTATTGTACAATACAACGTGTTTATATATTATATATTATATATATTTTCAGAATAAGGGATATCATTGCATTATTGTACCCTTGTTCCTAAGAAGTAACAATGGAGTGCAACAAACCCCCAAGGAGTACATAATTACGCCGACACACACTCATGTAGTGACAGCCTTTAGCCAGGTTGATTTCTACACCCACTTTGGAGTGTCTCTAATTTGTAACTATATATATATAAGTAGCTGTAAAAAGTAGATTAATTCAAGATTTAAGGAATGATAGCAGTCATCCATTCCTAATGCAACCTAATCCATTCATCAAAGAATTGAAGCTACAACCTTCTGTCAAATTTATCTAACTTATTCATTGATACTTCACATTATTCAAGAATTAAGCATCAAATGTAACAAAAATTTTCAAACAATTTTCATTAACTATAATTAAAAGTTGCATGCTTCATTACTGAAAAAAATTTGAAATGTGGATTCGTTTCCAAGCCCTATGTGCATTCCCCCAAACTTAAAGTTTGCATTGTCCCCAATGCACTAACATGAAAATGTAATGACAATAAAAATGCAATGACAATGTGTACTTATCAAAATAAAACTTACAACTACATGCAAGGCATGAATACTACAGCTAAAGCTTAAAACAAACTAACTCAGTTATCCTCAGCCATCGATGTGGCTGCATGACGTTTCTTCCTCCTTCTTTTCTTCTCCTCCTTCTTTCATTTTTTATCCTTGGAGCACTTTCTCTTCTTTTCTTTGGGCTTCGCACGGTCCTCGGATTGCTCCTCAATTTTCTTCTCTGCCCCGGCATCATCGGTTGCTTCCTGTGTAGGAGAGGCTACCTGGAGTGGTCCAGTGTAGACCACTATTACCAATGAATTGCATTGCTCCTCACTGGTTACCTCAACAACTTCCGCTTGCCTCACTCCATCTTGCTCCAAATTATCAATATTTGCACCCACAGACTTGGGTGTGGTGACAATGTTCACAACAGAATCTTCCTCTTCTTTTTATTTTTTATTTTCAACTTTTTCTTCTTCAGCAACAACTTCCTCTTCTACAACAGCAACTTCCTTCTTAACAACAATGTCCTCTTGATCAATAAAAATACCATCCTTGAACGAGCTATCAATCTTTTGCATGCATTCTTTAATGTCGATGATTCCTCTTCTTTGTCATTATCCGAGACCTGCACAATAGGAGGGGTTGCCACCGATCTATCTCAGTCTTCTAAGTCATCATTCACAGATGAGAGTTCATAATTTTGAATGATTGGTGGAAGCACTGGGAATTCCGGTAGTGGGGATGGGCTCAATTGGCTTAATATGGCTACAATAGAACTGTTCCAGGATTTGGTATAAGCATAAAAAAAATTCTAGGATTTCTCCATATCCTCTATTGTAGTGACAAGCCTGATCTGCCTATTATTGATGGAATTGACCATTATTTCGACATCTTTCATTTTACACCATAATGATGTTTCTGCATTCAGGTTTGCTCCTTTGTTGTAGGCTTTGGTTTTGCCCTTCCTTGTCTTGCTTGTTTATGCCTACTTCAATATCGACATATCTTTGCCACGAGTCATTCTTTCTATATAGGCTTCATTGATCGGGCCCTTATTATCCAGGACTTCCTCACCATCACGGGGCACAATTCCTCATTACTGGCATAATAACATCACCAATGATGGGAAAACCAAGATTCCAGTTTTCCTTGCGGCGCAGTTAGCAATTTCCTGGTAGAGTATTGAGCCGACATCAATCTTTCTATCCTTGACGATGGAATGTATCAGACACATTCTATCGAGGGTGAATGTGGTGCTGTGAGTGGAGGGTTTTAGCCTGCAGTTGACAAAATGAAACCAAATTTTGCTTTACAGTGTCAGGAAGCAGCGGTGTATTGTATAATTCTTTTGATGTGAACCCGTCCACAATGCTCCTTCGACACACAAGATTTTCACTAACAGGTCTCGTTTTTCATCTGTGTTATCCTCAATGAACTCAGAGTGTTCGCCTACATCCACCTTAGTGTTGTACAGCTTGTTGATTTTTTTGGCGTCCCATGGCATTAAGCCTTCTCAAACAAAAATGAACTCTTACTCACGATCATAAAGGTTAGCATAAAACTCACATACCGATGAAGGTTAATAGCTTCCAAGATGGGTGCAAAAAGTTTCCCACTTTAGCTTTGAGATGATTTCGTAGACTTGCTTACCCAAGCCTTGTTGTTGCGAAAGGGAAATGTCGTGCTCGGGGTGGAAGTTTCGCTTCAACATGTTGTCTTGAAATCATTCCTTTGTCACTTTATTCAAAAAGATTATTGGCTCTTTTTTTTGCATTGGCCTGGGGGATTTTGATTCACGAACTGCAGTAGCAGAGGACGCATCTTCTTCAGCAGATTTGGTGGCTTTCTTGATCGAGCCTTTCGTTTTAGCCATCTTTTGTTAAGGGAAAATAGTTTAAAGTAGAAGGATATGATCTTGAGAAGAGAAAGGAAATAAAAATGGTTGCTTGAATGTGTTACAGTCGGTACAATGGAGGGGATTTATAGTGAGTGAAAGAGGAAGATGGAGAGGCGTGTTGTATTGTAGAGAGATATAAAACTGGCGGGAATAGTTGTGTCCAATAGAAATTGTGCCCACTCAGAATTATAGAATTACTGAATTTCCCTGAATTCTGATGAGTTATAAATGGTAGTACAGAATTACGAAATGCGTTAACTGTAAAATTTCAATGCGTCGATAATGGTACCTAAATATTCTGCAAAAAGGAAGGAAAACAAATTTTAACAGACATAAATATAATAAACTAAAATCACGAAGTAATAATTAAAAATTAAAACTTTTCGACAAATTTAATGGTCTCTACCTGCTTTAACCACTCTTGCCAAACTAGTGTTTCAGCCTCTATCCATTTACTATGAACTTGTGTCCATCACGTAAATCTTGAATTGTGATTGCACAATGAGGAAATACATCGAAAACTTCAAAAGGTCCAGACCAACGTGAACGCAATTTACCTGGGTGCAATTTAAGTCGAGAATTAAATAATAAAACCTGTTGACCCTCGATAAATTGTTGTCATGCCATCGTTTGGTCTTTTCCTTATAAATCACAGCATTTTCATAGGCATTTCTCCTAATCTCTTCTAGTTCAATGATATACAACAGCCTTTTCTTTCCACCCGCTTCATAGTCCATGTTCACTTGCTTAATTGCCCACATTGCTTTGTGTTCCAGTTCGACTGGCAGGTGACAAGCTTTCCCAAAAACCAATTGATATAGTGACATCCCTAATGGAATTTTATATGTTGTTCGTAATGCCCATAAAGTGTCATCCAATCAGGAAGACCAATCTTTCCTCGAAGGATTTACAACCTTCTCAAGAATGTTCTTAATTTGTTGATTCGATACTTCGTCTTGTCCATTGGTTTGCGAATGATAAGTAGTAGTACTTCCATGATTAACTCCCTATCTCTTCAGTGCGGTTGCCACTTGGCTGCAATGAAAGTGTATACCCTGGTCACTAATCAATGCCCTTGGTGTGCCGAACTGGATGAGCATATTCTTGTGAAAAAATTTAGCATTGTATTTGCATCATCCTTTGGGACTGCAACAACTAATTAGTTACTGGTAATCCATCTTTCGTTAACAATTTGAAAACTATTTGTTCAAAGTTTTTAATCTTAGAAAAACCTTATCTTTGACAGTTTATAAAACATGCAATATCGACATTATATCAAAACCCAAATTTAAGTTATAGCAGCCTTATTACATGACAAAATCCCCATTAAAAATGAGTTTAAATAAAAGAAATGAGTTTACGAGAAAAAACATTGCATGGCCACCACAAGTCCGCCTTGGCTCCCAAATCCACGATCTAATGATTACCTGCTAAATTAAGCAAAAGGGTGAGTCGACGAGACTCAGTGTGTAAATCCCCATACAAAACAATCTGGGCCTTAAGCCCACAAATGCCCATTGGGCCTAAGCCCACACAGTACAGCATATTAATCATGTATGTAATGCAGCCCAACCCAACCTAATTTTCCATCCTCTACATCACTTGAATCAGCCAAACGCCCGTGGCACCAAGCCACTGTGGTTCCAGATCACTGTGACAGAGTCACTGATAATATGTGTGGGGCCAACCCACCGTGGTACCAAACCACTGCGACAATCCCGGATAAATATATGTGGGGCCAACCCACTGAGACAAGTCGCTGAAATATACATACGTGGTGTCAAACCACCGTGGTACCAAACCACTGAGACTTAGTCACTGAATTAGATATGTGGGGCCAACCCACTGTGGTACCAAACCACTGTGACAGTCCCTAAGTAACACTTCCCCTTTACATCATATCCCGGGCCCATGCACATATTAACATAATGAGATGAATGTAACACCCCAAACCCAGCCTATACGTCACGACCGGATCTGGTATGTCATAGGGAAGGTTGTTTAAAAGAACTTTTGGACTTTAAAGAGATATCGCAATTTCGAAAACTTTTTGTTTAGTACATCCATTTTGAGGGATAGTTAAAAATATTGTTTGAGAATATCTTACCACTTCTTATTAAAACAACTAGGAGTTGAAAACGGGCTTGTTTTGTAAAACTGAACCTAGAAAATTTCTATAAGGTGACAATTGAAATCAATGTTGAGGACGTGACATTTGAAAATAATATTTGTATTACTAAGAAAATCCCAAGTTTAGTTATTTATTGTTTGTGGTCCGTACATTAATATTTTGGAAAATCGTTGTTACGTTTTTAAGAAAACCTCATTTCTGACAGTTTATAACACATATACAAAATCAGCATTAAATCAAAACCCCAAAAATAAAGTTAAAGCGGCCTTATTACAAATTAAAATCCCGAATTTAAATAAGTTCAAAATAAAGTACAAAGTTTACGAAAGAAAGAGTAATGCATGGCCACCTCGAGTCTGCCCCGGCTCCAACCCACGATCTAGTGATTACCTGCAAAATTCAGCAGAAGGGTGAGTCACCGAGACTCAGTGTGCAAATCCCACAATAATGCATATGGACCTTAAGCCCACAGATGCACATTGGGCCGTAGTCCACTCAATATAGCATATATCACATGTATGCAAGGCAGCCCAGCCCAACCTAGTTTTCCATCCTCTACACACCAGAATCATCCAAACACCCGTGGCATTATGCCACTGTAGTTCTTGACCACCGTGGTCCTAGACCACTCGTGACCAAGTCACTAAAATATATAATCGTGGGGCCAACCCACCGTGGTCTCAGACCACTCGTGACAAAGTCACTAAAATATATAATCGTGGGGCCAACCTACCATGGTCTTAGACCACCGTGACAATCGCTGA
Source organism: Gossypium australe (assembly GCA_005393395.2). NCBI lineage: Eukaryota > Viridiplantae > Streptophyta > Magnoliopsida > Malvales > Malvaceae > Gossypium > Gossypium australe. The sequence continues at coordinate 60,289,366 of CM016614.1, read as the reverse complement.
TAAATAACGTATACGTGGGGCCAACCCACTGTGGTACTTGACCACCGAGATAAGTCACTGATTAGAATATTCGTGGTTTCAGCCACCGTGGTACTTAGACCACTCGTGATCGTAGTCACTCGTGACAATAGTCACTGATTCTCCCTCTTCCTTTCATTCAATCCCGAGCCCATGCTCTTTACATCGTGCACAATTGTATGTAACCAATATAACAGTGTATAACAGATCATATCTCATACATGCATAACATCAGAATATACATACATGCATATTATCAACAATATCAATATCGAGAAACTTACCCGGTGTCTCCAACCTTACCCATAAGGGCATTTTGCTTATCACGTTAGCCATTTCAGCTTTCAGCCTTTACAGTTAATAACATATCAATAAAGAAGGCGTGTGAGTAATACACACAATCATGCTAATCAACTCCTAAGGCATAACAGTAATTTTACCCACCAAGGGTATTTCGGTAATTTATCCTTCTAAGGGTATTTCTGTAATTCTGCATCTAATGACCTTTCCGAAGGTCTAATGTCGCCTCGAGTGACTCGGCTACCATTTTCAATCGTTATCGGACTATTAAGCCTAAAACCCGATTTCAGCCCATTCGGGCCCACACGCCCGTGTGGCCCACCTAGCACAAATCTAGCCACGTATATGAGATTCACCTAGTCTAATCCAATATATACTACACAATCACACAATTTACTCATATGGGTCCACAGGCTCATTGGGCCCACTTCGGCCCATCGTGGCCCAAGCAACCACAACCCACAAGAACACTACTTATGGCCTCAACTATCGCGTCGAAGCCCCCACACATGCACTCGCACGCTTGTGTGGCTACCATTGCCGTGTGACCGGCATTTTGGCATTTGCCGCTCTACAGCTAGAGTAGAGAAGTACACACCTGATAGGGAATCGGAAGCTGCTAATCCACGCTACGAGCACTCCTATGCCCAAGACCCACCAAGGTAAGTTTTCTATCCTCATAGAATGCTTTATATATAGCTAGCTTCTCACCTTCCTTCTTTGTATCTTTCCATGTGGGATCCCTCCTTTACTAGAGTTTAAATCCAACTCAAACTCTGGTCGTCCAATTCGAAAAATAAATACTCCCTTGCTTGTCATGAGATTCGAACCTAGGCTCCCTTGCAACATAATCCACGCCGCTAGCCACTAAGTCAAAAGCTCCTCTTGTGTATTAAAACATGCCCAACTAAAGATAAGTCTATGGCCAAAGTCTAAATCCATTTTAAAAAATAATCTAAAAGAAATGCAAGTGCTACAACTTGAACCTTGGACCTCCTTCCTTCCCTGTGGCGTCACTCCCTTGCTCCCTAAGTGGCGTCACTTTGCCACTACACCACACACTCCACTTGTGTCATTTTTCTCCACATTTTATTCTTAAAGCCTACCTACTAACTCCCAGGGTTTTTTTCACCTAAAACCAAAATTTTTCCTAAGCCCAAGTTTGATCCCGAGACTTTATAGAAGCCCTCTAACCTTCCAAAATCACTCACCTAATAGGTCCAACTTGAAATAATGCCATTCTCATATTCTTAGAAATTTCAAAATGCTCATACGCTCCAGGCCCAATTCTACTAGGCCCAATTTCGGAATGTTACAATGAATGCAAACATGCTTCCAAAGCACAATGGTGAATTGTATCACACACTCATATATTCAAAAGTAGAACTGTATAGGTACTTACCCGGTGTCACCAACCTTACCTACGAGGGTTTATCGACTATCTAAACATTCGTTTTGGCTTTCAGCCAACTCAGTTATTAACAAAAATTACTAGAGTAAAGTGTGAGCGTTACACACCTGATAACGCGCAAAACTAAACTCTCTACATCGACGCTCTCACTAGCAAGGACAACGACTATTTGCCTAACCCAGACAAACATCGACTTTCTACCACAACCTGGTAGGTTGACTAATAACGGAATTTGGTTAAGGCATACTACAATTGAAAGGAATAAATAGTCAAGAAATCACAAAGATGGCTCCTTACCTTAAGACCTCGAATGGAGTGATCCAATTCGGCAATCAACAGATCCTCCAGCTTCGGACTACAAACGCTCGGTTAATGGAGTTTCCCAGAGTAACGTTCCCAATACGAGAGAAGGAAGAAAAAGAAAAGAGGGTTAACCGAAATATAAACACCAAGCCAACTAGCCATTCAGCTTTGGCCACATAAAACCGAGAGAAAGAAAAGAAATGGCAAAAGAGTCTCCCTCTTACCTTAAGTAATAGAATCCGATTGTATAGACTCCTCGCAGCCTAAGATTCCTAGCACCCCACTTCTTGATATTCGACTAAGAGGCATAGAATGGAAGAAACGGGTTTAGTTGTTTACAAGAATAGATTCAGCTTCACCTTGAAAAGAAAGAAGAAAGAGAATGTCCATAAGAAAATAAAAGAAAGTACCTTACCCTGAGCAGAAAAGAATGACACACAAGAAGATTCGGCACAGGAGAAATAATAGATGCACCTTCCAAGTTCGACTATGGACATAAAAAGAAACGAAATCCCAACGCCAACCGGAAAAATAAGAAAAGACCGATCGACTGAACAAGAAGAAGGAAAGTTGAACTTCGGTTATTGGCAAAGAATGATGGAAAGAAGATCTTGATGGAACAAATGGAAGTATGCGGCTTAAGAAGAGAGTACTAGAAGGAAAGTGAGGAAGAGGGAATGTTTCGGCTAACACACAAAATAACAAAAGAAAAAAGAAGACAAAGAAATGAGATGGGAGTCTCGATTGTAGGGAAAAGATGTAGAGAAATAGTGATGAGAGAAAGAGAGTAGAGAGCTACGCTTTTTCTTTGGTAACAAAAGAAAATGAAACCAAATGATCAAAGTGCAAAAGAAAAGGGAAGACCCTTTGGGCGGTTTTGGCTTAACTACTCTCTCAAATGAAACTTGCAAAAACGGCACTACACTACCTCCCCTCTATGACCGAATAAGTTATCCAAGTTGCCCAAGAAACAAAAGAACTTTTGGCTCACACATCCCACAAGTCAAAACCGATTATGCTCCCACCAAAAGACCCCATTGTTGACCGAAATTCCCCTCTGAAAAGACCCCCACATTCAGCCACCACTCCACCAACATGAATCCTACAATTCTCTCATTGCTTCACTCCACATCACTCATTTTGAATTAGTAGACCAAGTCGACCTCCACAAACTCCTCCACACGTTCCATTCAAAAGCTTTGACTCATTCAACACACACCTTTGAAGAGTCCTTGCCGAATCCATCTTCCCTCCATCCTGGTGCCAAAAATAAAGTTTCACAATGAGGATTATGGGATTTGAACTCCTCCCCTACAGCTCCCTTGTGATGCCACTCCTTTGCTCTTTAAGTGGCGTCACCTTGGCATTCCACCACACTCCATCTTGTGTCAACAAGCACAAGAAAAATACTCTTAAGACCTGCCTCAAACAGCTTTCCCCCCTAAAGTGCCCAAAACAAAATATTTACCAAGGCTCTAGCTTGACCCCGGGCTTTCCCAAGACCGCCAACACACCACAATAACAAGCAGAACAAGCCAAACACACAGAAAACATGAAAATCCAAAACCCTAAATTCCAGGATGTAACAGTTCTACCCCTCTTAAAGAAATTTCGGCATCGAAATTTACCTGGTCAAAAGAGGTGAGGGTATTGCTGTTGCATTACATCCTCCGGCTCCCACGTGGCCTCCTCTAAACTGTAATTCTGCCACAAAACTTTAACCAATGGAGTTGTCTTCCTTCGCAATACTTTAACATCTTAGTCTAAGATCTGAACTAGTTCCTCTTCAAAAGATAAATCAGGTCTCACTTCAATTTCCTCCACTGGCACTATGTGAGATGGATACGAACGGTAGCGCCTTAACATCAAGACATGGAATACATCATGTATTTGTCTCAATTCTAGAGGTAACTCAAGCTGATACGCCACTGGTCCCACACGTTTCAATACTCGATAAGGCCCGATGAACCTGGGACTCAACTTGCCCTTCCGTCCAAACCTTAAAACCTTCTTCCAAGGCGAAACTTTCAGAAAAACCTGATCACCCACTACATATTCTATATCCTTACGCTTCAGATCTGCATAATATTTCTGCCTATCGGAAGCTTCCTTCAACCGAGCTCGAATTAACCTTCCTTCTCTGAAACTAATTCCGGACGCAACAACTGTCGTTCACCCAACTCTGTCCAACAAGTAGGAGTACGACACTTACGTCCATACAACGCTTCATAGGGCACCATCTGGATACTGGATTGATAGCTATTGTTGTATGCGAATTCTGCCAGTGGTAAGAAATCCTCCCAACTACCCCTGAAATCGATAACACAGCCTCTCAACATGTCTTCCAAGATCTGAATTACCCTCTCAGACTGACCATCAGCCTGTGGATGAAACGCTGTGCTGAAATCCAGTCTTGTACACAACGCTTGATGCAACGCCTTCCAGAATCGCGATATAAACCTGGGGTCTCTGTCTGATATGAGAGACACTGGTACCCCATGCAACCTCACAATCTCCGCTACATACAGCTTGGCTAACTTCTGTAGGGAGTAGTCAACACGAATTGGTATGAAGTGAGCGGACTTCGTCAACCGATCGACAATTACCCACACTGAATCTTTCTTAGTAGGCATAAGAGGTAGCCCACTAACAAAGTCCATCGTTATCCTCTCCCACTTCCAAAGTAGAATCTTCACTAGCTGTAGCAACCCTGAAAGCAATTGATGTTCCACCTTCACCTGCTAACACGTCAAGCACTTACTCACAAACTCGGTAACCTCTTGCTTCAGACCTGGCCACCAAAACTGTTCACACAAATCTCGATACATTTTACTCCCACCAGGATGCATAGCGTATGGACTACTATGCGTTTTCTGCAGAATCCTCTACCTTAATTCAGAATCATTTGGCATACAAGCCTTTCCACGAAAGCACAATATCCCATCACTGTTCACACTAAAATCTTCTGTCTCACCACTTGCCACTAGCTGAAATTTAGAACTTAGTGATTCATCCAACAACTGTTGCTCTTTAATCTGACTTATCCATGAAGGCTTCACTTGAAGTTCAGCTAACAAGCTCCCATCTTCATACAAACTGAGATGACCAAACACTGCCCTCAAGCCTGATATTACCTTACGGCTCAACGCATCTGCCACTACGTTAGCTTTACCCGGGCGATACTCGATTGAGTAGTCATAATCTTTCAACAATTCGATCCACCTCCATTGCCTTAAATTCAACTCCTTCTGGGTAAGGAGATATTTCAGGCTCTTGTGGTTTGTGTAGATAATCGACTTCTCCCCATATAGGTAGTGTCTCCAAACCTTCAGAGCGAACATTACCGTAGCTAACTCCAGATCATGCATGAGATAGTTCACCTCGTGTGGTCTCAATTGCCGAGACGCATATGCTACCACTTTCCCGTCTTGCATCAACACACATCCCAACCCTGTGTGTGACGCATCACAATAGACAACAAACTCCTTCCCAACCTCAAGCTGAATCAACACTGGTGCCTCAGTCAAAATCCTCTTCAATTTCTCAAAGTTTTCCTGCTGCTTATCTAACCAGACAAACAGTACCCCTTTCCGTAATAACTTGGTTAACGGTGCAGCTATTAACGAGAACCCTCAACAAACCTTCTGTAATACCCAGCCAAACCAAGAAAACTTCAAATTTCCGCCACAGACTTAGGCGGTTTCCAATTCAACACGGCTTCAATTTTCCAGGGATCAACCCTAATCCCCTCAGCAGACACAACATGTCCCAGAAAAGTAACTTCCCTCAACCAAAATTCACACTTGCTGAATTTGGCATACAGCTGCTTTTCTCTCAAAATCTGTAGAACCACCCAAAGATGCGAATCATGTTCCTCTTCCATCCTTGAATAAACCAAGATATCGTCTATAAACACTACGACAAACCGATCCAGATAGGGTTGGAATACTCGGTTCATCATATCCATAAACACAGCTGGTGCATTCGTCAACCCAAACGGCATCACTAAGAACTCATAGTGATCATAACGAGTTCGAAAAGCTGTCTTATGAATATCCACTTCCTTGACCTTAAGCTGATGATAACCTGACCTTAAGTCTATCTTTGAGAAAACCGAAGCGCCTCTCAGTTGATCGAACAAGGCATCAATCCTTGGCAACGAGTACTTGTTCTTAAATGTCAACTTGTTCAATTGCCTGTAGTCAATGCACATCCACGTCGTCTTGTCCTTTTTCTTAAAAAATAACACTGGCGCTCTCCATGGTGACACATTTGGTCGGATAAAACCCCGGTCTAGCAGTTCTTGAATCTGGGCTTTAAGTTCTACCAGCTTTTTCAACACCATCCTATATGGGGCAAGGACACTGGCGCTGTTCCCGGAAGAAGATCAATACCAAACTCCACCTCGCGATCCGAAGGTAACCCTGGAAGCTCTTCTGGAAAAACATCGGAGAATTCCCTCACTGTTCTAACATCTCCTATCGACAATTCCTTGGCTTTCAATGCACTGACAAAAGTTAAAAAAGCCTCGCATCCTGTTCTCACCATCCTTTCAGCCTTAAGAGCAGACACCACATTGGAGAGATAATTCCTTCTTTCACCTATCACTAGCACCTCATTATCCTCGGAAGTTTTCAACACCATGCGCTTAGCAGCACAATCTAAGCTTGCTCGATACATAACTAACCAGTCTATGCCCAAGATTAAATCGAACTCGTCGAACGGCAGTTCCATCAAATCAGCCGGAAAGACTATCCCTTATACTTCTAAAGGCACATTCCTAAAGAGTTTGTTCACCACTATAGATTGTCCTAAAGGGCAAATCACAGTCATCTCTCTAGAAGCTGATAAACCGTAATTGTAACATATTTTAATCCCACATTTAGCTTACTTTTGGATGATTTATCCTTCAATTTATGTAAAAAGGTGCTGTTAATCCTTTCTTTTCATGTCCTATACCTAGGAAAGCACCCGAGGATGAAAATGACATAAAACGGGCCCAAAATGGAGTAAATGGGCCATATCAAGAAATTGACACGGCCTGGTCCAAAGTCCACACGGCCGTGCCTTGTCAAGTCTCCAAAACACGTCCTCAACCCTGATTTACATGGCCGTGTATCAATTTAGAAATCTGAACACGGCCTGAAGACGATGCCACACGGGCCTGTGACATGGCTATGTCCCTGTCGTGGCAATGAACAATTTCATTCAGATTTGGATACTTTGGGGCAAAGAAACACATTCCAAGAGCCTATAAATATCCCCTAAGTACCACCGTTGAAAGGGATCGAAGCTAGGCCAAAGAGCCAAGCCGAAAAGGTCAGAGTTGAGGGAATCACTCGAAGATAGCCGGTTGATCCATCCCAAGAAGCCAGAGTTATACTCAAGACGACGGATTTCTCCTTCAATTCCTTCAGGGAGTTTTAAGGATTTCTTATGTTTTGTTTTATCTTTTCTCTTGAGATGTTTTATTTATTTGTCATGAACTAAACCCCTCAGATACCTGAAGGGGATGAAACCTAGATGAAGTTTGTTATTTGATTTCTGAATTATATGATAATTACTTAGTTTGTTCTTAATTATGTTGCTTAATCCAAATCTGATGTGCTTAGGTAGAGGAGGAATAGACCCTGCCTAAGAGTAGATCTAACATAATTAAGCAGAGTTGATCGAACGCCTAGAGATAGGGTTACGAGATTTTACCGGATTAGGGTGAAACCTAATATGGGAATCCATTGATCGATTTACTGCTATTCTAGGGGGTTATTATAAGAGAACGAGAATTCCACTAATTAACCTAGGGTTAGATGTTATTCGCCTCGAGATAGGGTTTAATATAGGTTAGGGAGTCCTGCGGATCAAGCTAAGTAAAAGAAATCATATGGTTCAGTGTTAAATGACAAGTGAAGTCTAGGTGGATTCTTCCTAAGGGTATTGTCGTAATCAACTGAGTTTTTCGTCAAGTTATTTCCCAATTCGTTCTTTTTGTCTTGTGTCTTTAGCTTAGTAGTCGTTAATTTAGATTAAAGCAACTTCACTATATCTTTAAAGCTAAATAATAAAAAGAAAGTTAGCATTAGTACTTTTAGTTCCTTTGGGTTCGACAATCCGGTCTTGCCTAAGCTATACTACTGTTCGATAGGTACACTTGCCTTTAATCGTTGTTAGAGTTAGTGTCTAGGTTCGATCACATTCATTATAAATTTTTAAAACTCTGATTTCAGTGATCAGAAGCTATCTCAGATTCTATGTTCAAAGTTCTAGACACAATACTAGCAACATAAGAATGTGTAGACCCAATATCTATCAGTGTTGTAAAGGGCAAACCAAAAATAAGGAACGTACCGGTTATGACGTCCGGTGCATCACCATCCTCTCAGCGTCTAGCTGCGTAAACCAACTCAAGCTGTCTCGCATCTGTATTCCCAGCACCTCTGCCCGGTGCTCTACGCCCCCGACCAAATCCATTTCCTCCCCTGGCCGAACCACGACCCCTCTGTGGTTGCTGCCCACCTCTTCCAGACTGAACATAATTCTGACCCACTGGCCGCACTCTGTTTGGCTCTTGAGGATAGTCCTTTACCCGATGATCCATAGATCCACACCTGAAGCATCCTCTACTACCTGCCCAACACTCCCTCGAATGAAATTTCCCACATTGAGCACACAGTTGAGACCGACCAACAGCAACAGGCCTCACAACTCGACCCAGCCCATCCAATCTACGCCTCTTCTGGAAATTCCCTGCAGATCCTGACGACCCAAAATTCCTGTTATTCCTACCCTTGTCCCTATCCTGATTCTTCTTTTCAGATCGCTTTACCTCTTCGGCTATTTTAGCCTTCTCAACCAAAATAGCAAATTCTCTTTCCCGTTGCAGAGCTATCAGTACCCGCAACTCGTCCCTTAAACCATCCTCAAATCGGACACAACACTCGTGATTTGTTGCAACAATACCTCGGGCATAACGGCTTAGACGTAGGAATTCCGCCTCATACTCGGCCACGGACTTATTCCCCTGGACCAAGTTTAGAAATGCCTTCCTCTGAGCATCCACATAGCTCGACCCAATATACTTCCCCTGGAACGCTGACTTAAAGAAATCTCAGGTAATGCGGTCAACTGCTATACCATCCCTTACCGTGAGCCACCACTGGTATGACTCATCCCGGAGAAGAGACACTACCCCTTTCAACTTCTCTTTCGCAGTAGAGTCAAGATCATCCATGATGCGCTCAACCGCTTCTAGCCAGTACTCAGCTACATTGGGAGCCACACCAGAAACACCCCTAAATATTTCAGCCCAATTAGCTCGAAGTCATTCAAACACAGATTTTCGAGCCACTGATCCCATGCTCGCTCCAGCAACCCGCTCCAAAACACGTAACATAGCTTGAGACACAACATCGTCTCCACCAGTTTGATCCTGAAATTCTGCTTCAGCAATTGGTGATGCTGGCACTTCAGCTTCCGGCATATGCCCTAATTCTGAAGGTTCAGACCCAACACCCCGGCCTCTACCACGGCCGCGCATACCACGTCCACGTCCTCTAGCTCTCATGACTACTAATTCGACTTAATCTGATTAAAAGTTTTATGAATTAGTATTTCTTCCACTGTTTATTACCGAACAATCTTATGAAAGTAGTATTAGAAGTAGTTCCCGCGAGAAATATTTCTAAGGTCTCTATTTCTAAAGTTAAAACTATCTACCACAATATTTTACAAGAATTCAAGCTATAATCAGAAAACTTACAGTGCGGATTGGTGTCGGAGACTTGGGTGCCATGCTTCCAGAAAACATGTATTTTTTTAAAACCATTTTTCAAATCAACTTTTGAAAACATTTTTTAACCTCATACCCATAGCCGAGTTTTTGAAACCTGCTCTGATACCACAATTGTAACACCCCAAACCTGGTCAAAATGCTACGACCAAATCTGGCATGTTACAGGAGAGGAGGTTTGAAATTTTAGCGAACCACCGTGATTTAGAGACTTTTCGTTGAGTGTCTTCATCTTGAAAACGATTTAAAATTTTTGTTTGAAGGTTCCGTACCGTCTTTTTATTAGTTTGATGAACTAGGTTGTAGCAATTTGTTTTACAAAAACTGAAATCAAGGAAAACATAAACGTGACATTTGGAAACAAAGTTGCGATTTTAATAAAATCTACGAACTAATTAGTTACTGGTAATCCATCTTCCGTTAACAATTTGAAAACTATTTGTTCAAAGTTTTTAATCTTAGAAAAACCTTATATTTGACAGTTTATAAAACATGCAATACCGACATTATATCAAAACCCAAATTTATGTTATAGCAGCCTTATTACATAACAAAATCCCCATTAAAAATGAGTTTAAATAAAAGAAACGAGTTTACGAGAAAAAACATTGCATGGCCACCTCAAGTCAGCCTCGGCTCCCAAATCCACGATCTAATGATTACCTGTAAAATTAAGCAGAGGGGTGAGTCGCTGAGACTCAGTGTGTAAACCCCCATACAAAGCAATCTGGGCCTTAAGCCCACAAATGCCCATTGGGCCTAAGCCCACACAGTACAGTATATTAATCATGTATGCAATGCAACCCAGCCCAACCTAATTTTCCATCCTCTACATCACCTGAATTAGCCAAACGCCCGTGGCACCAAGCCACTGTGGTTCCAGACCACCGTGATACCAGATCACTGTGACAGAGTCACTGATAATATGTGTGGGGCTAACCAACCGTGGTACCAAACCACTGCGACAATCCCGGATAAATATATGTAGGGCCAACCCACTGCGACAAGTCGCTGAAATATAGATACGTGGTGTCAAACCACCGTGGTACCAAACCACTGACACTTAGTCACTGAATTAGATATGTGGAGCCAACCCACAGTCGTACCAAACCACTGTGACAGTCCCTAAGTAACACTTCCCCTTTACATCATATCCCGGGCCCATGCACATATTAACATAATGAGATGAATGCAAACATGCTTCTAAAGCACAATGGTGAATTGTTTCATACATTCATATATTCAAAAGTAGAACTGTATAGGTACTTACCCGGTGTCACCAACCTTACCCACAAGGGTTTATTTACTATCTAAATAGTAGTTTCGGCTTTCAGCAAACTCATTTATTAACAAAAATTACTAGAGTAAAGTGTGAGCGTTACACACCTGATAACGCGCAAAACTAAACTCTCTACGTCAACGCTCTCACTAGCAGGGGTAACGGCTATTTGCCTAACCCAGACAGACGTCGGCTCTCTACAACAACCTGGTGGATAGTCTCAAATCGCCAACACAGCATGCCTTTTAAATTTAGGAGTGGAGACTACGGGTCCACTCCCTTCCTTAGACTGGCTAGCACTCGCATCAATGAAGAATCTTTGATCAGTACTCAAGGAGAAGCGTAGGTTGACTAATAATGAAATTTAGTTAAGGCATACTACAATTGAAAGGAATAAATAGTCAAGAAATCACAAAGATGGCTCCTTACCTTAAGACCCCGAATGAAGTGATCCGATTCAGGAATCAACAGACCCTCCGACTTTGGACTACAAACGCTCGGCTAATGGAGTTTCCCGGAGTAACGTTCCCAACATGAGAGAAAGAAGAAAAAGAAAAGAGGGTTAACCGAAATATAAACACCAAGCCAACTAGCCATTCGGCTTTGGCCACATAAAACCGAGAGAAAGAAAAGAAATGGCAAAATAGTCTCCTCCTTACCTTAAGCAACAGAATCCGATTGTATAGACTCCCCGCAGCCTAAGATTCCTAGCACCCCACTTCCTGATATTTGGCTAAGAGGCATAGAATGGAAGAAACGGGTTTAGCTGTTTACAAGAATAGATTCGGCTTCACCTTGAAAGGAAAGAATAAAGAGAATGTCCATAAGAAAATAAAAGAAAGTACCTTACCCTGAGCAGAAAAACCGAATGACACAAAAGAAGATTTGGCACAGGAGAAATAATAGATGCACCTTCCTAGTTCGACTATGGATAAAAAAAGAAACGAAATCCCAACGCCAACCGGAAAAATAAGAAAAGACCGATCGACTGAACAAGAAGAAGGAAAGTTGAACTTCGGCTATTAACAAAGAATGATGGAAAGAAGATTTTGATGGAACAAATGGAAGTATGCGGCTTAAAGAGAGAGTACTAGAAGGAAAGTGAGGAAGAGGGAATGTTTCGGCTAACACATAAAAGAACAAAAGAAAAAAGAAGCCAAAGAAATGAGATGGGAGTTTCGATTGTAGGGAAAAGATGTAGAGAAATAGTGATGAGAGAAAGAGAGTAGAGAGCTACGGTTTTCCTTTGGTAACAAAAGAAAATGAAACCAAATGATTAAAGTGCAAAAGAAAAGGGAAGACCCTTTGGACGGTTTCGGCTTAACTCCTCTCTCAAATGACACTTGCAAAAATGGCACTACACTACCTTCCCCCTATGACCGAATAAGTTATCCAAGTTGCCCAAGAAACAAAAGAACTTTCGGCACACACATCCCACAAGTCAAAACCGATTATGCTCCCACCAAAAGACCCCCTGTTAACCGAAATTCCCCTCTCAAAAGACCCCCACATTCAGCCACCACTCCACCAACATGAATCCCACAATTCTCTCCTTGCTTCACTCCACATCACTCATTTTGAATTAGTAGACCAAGTCTTCCTCCACAAACTCTTCCACACCTTCTATTCAAAAGCTTTGACTCATTCAACACACACCTTTAAAGAGTCCTTGCCGAATCCATCTTCCCTCCATCCTGGTGCCAAAAATAAAGTTTCACAATGAGGCTTATAGGATTCGAATCCTCCCCTACAGCTCCCTTGTGACACCACTCCCTTGCTCCTTAAGTGGCTTCACCTTGCCATTCCACCACACTCCATCTTGTGTCAACAAACACAAGAAAAATACTCTTAAGACCTGCCTCAAACAGCTCTCCCCCCTAAAGTGCCCAAAACAAAATATTTACCAAGGCTCTAGCTTGACCCCAGGCCTTCTCAGGACCCCAACACACCACAATAACAAGCAGAACAAGCCAAACACACAGAAAACATGAAAATGCAGAACTCCAAATTCCAGGATGTTACAGCTGAAACTTCATCAACGTATTTCTCAAGTATTTGTACTTCACAAGTCATTTAACCATATCCATGATAAACATGCCAAATAAGCCATCACTCATGGCTATATATATACATCCAAAACATATACATTTACAAGCCCTGACTAATAGTTAAACACACATCAATATTATCATCATTAACAAGCCAACTCTCATGGCTATATTCACAACCAAAATACCACAAGTAGCCTATACATGCCATATACCATATCTTTATCCCCGATTTGAAACTCAATATCTTTCCGTTTCAAGTCTGCATAAGATTTCATTCAGTTCGGAGCTACTTTCAAACTATCACGAATTACTTTCACTTTTTCATCAGTCTCTCTGATCAGATCAACCCCGTGAATCTTACTCTCACTAAGCTCAATCCAAAACAACGGTGTTCGACATGTGCGTTTGTATAGAGCTTCGTACGGTGCCATCTTTATACTCAATTGAACACTATTATTATAAGCAAATCCAATCAGCAGTAGATATTTCTCCTAGCTACCTTCAAACTCAAGAATGCAACATTGCAACATATCCTAAAGTATTTGAATAATTTGTTCAGATTGTCCATCCGTTTACGGGTGAAACACAGTGCTAAAATGCAGCATTGTAACTAAAGGTTCTTGCAATTTCTTCCACAATCGCGAAGTGAATCTCGGATCCCTATCTGAAACAATAGATAGTGCCACTCTTTGCAACCGAACAATCTCTAAGATATACAACTCAGCCAATTTATCAAGCGAGAAATCTGTACGTACCGGAATAAAATGAGCTGATTTTGTCAATCTGTCAACAACAACCCAGATCGTATCTTTCTTTTTCGGAGATAAGGGAAAATCCAAAACGAAATCCTTTGTTACTCTATCCCACTTCCACTCAGGAATCATAATAGGCTGTAATAAACCTGATGGCACTTGATGCTCAGCTTTGACCTGCTGATAGATCAAACATTTTGAAACAAATTCTGAGATATTCTGTTTCATGCCATGCCACCAATAAAGCTGTTTCAAATCATTATACATTTTCTTGCCTCCCGGATGTACTGATAAACAACTACTGTCTACTTCATTTAGAATCTTTCGAATGAGCTCAGAATTTCTTGGTAGACATATTCTATCACGAAACATCAAACAGTCATCAGGCCCTATTCGAAACTCTAATCAAAAGTCGACTAACACTGAACTCGTTTTGCTTGCAATTCATTATCAAATTTTTGTGCCACATAAATCTACTGTAGAAATAACGGTCTCACTTTCAACTCAGCTACTATCGAACCGTCATCAGACCTAGCTAACTGTGTGTTCAAAGCAAGTAAAGCAAATAAGGACTTTCGACTCAAAGCATCAGCAACTAAGTTCGTTTTCCCTGGATGATAGTTAATCACTAATTCATAGTCTTTTAGCAATTCTAACCATCTCCACTATCATAAATTCAAATCTTTCTGAGTCATCAGATATTTCAAGCTTTTGTGGTTGGTATAAATATGGCATTTCTCATCAAACAAGTAATGGCGCCAAATTTTCAATGTAAACACTATCGCGGCTAACTCTAGATCGTGCGTCGGATAATTCTTTTCGTGTGGCTTCAACTGTCTCGAGGCATAAGCTACAACTTTGCCTTCCTGCATCAAAACACAACCCAGGCCATTTAACAATGCATCTCTGTAAACTACGAATTCTTTACCCAACTCAGGCTAAACTAACACTGGTGCCTCTGTCAATAATGCTTTCAACTGCTCAAAGCTCTGCTGACACTTTTCTGACCATTCAAATTTAACATCTTTTTGAAGCAATCTTGTCATCGAAGTCACGATCATCGAGAAACCTTGCACAAATCATCTATAATAATCCCAGAAAACTACGGGCTTCAGATACATTTCTCGGAGGTTTCCAATCGTCTATAATCATCTATAATTTTGTGTCGCACATGCCATATACCAATATACACAACTCAAAAGTACCAAATAGATGTCCGATAGTGCGATGATGTTCCCGAAGACTTCCGGATCCGAATTAGCCTTGATTCACTATAAAACATCAAAAAATAACACAAAGTAAGCTTCATAGCTTAGTAAGATCGTATTTGAACAACTTAATTCATCAAAAAAATAAAAATCAACCAATTATACATGACATAATTATATACCCATAAACTACAAACCTTTTCTCATGTCTCAAAACATGTTCAAAAACCATCTCATCGAATTTTCTCTATTCAATACTTGAATAGGTTCTGTACATGCCTGTTTCGCCTTGTACTAACCTCATTCTCATTCACAACATTCGTTAATCGTTGAACCATTCGGAATAGGAATCAGATACTCATAAATCTTATACGATAAGTACATATACCATGGCCCGTAGCCAAATCAAGGTAACTTATCCGAAGAACTATTGTCATGGCCTAAAGCAGAAACATCTAATATGCATGGCCCGAAGCCAAATCGGTACAACTCTCACTCGAAGTGCTAATAACATGGCCCGAAGCCAACTCATCCAATAAGCATGGCACGAAGCCAAATCGATATATCATCTTATAACATATCATCAGTATCCAAAATCTATTCCTAAGGTTCAAGCGAGACTTTTAGCTTGTCGATTCCATCTTCGAATATATCCGTAGAATCGTATTTACAGTTCATACATTAATAAAAATCTCATAATCGCAGTTTAGGCAATATCAAAGCATTTAACATACATTTATAAAGAAATCGTCACATATGAACTTACCTCGAGTACGAAAACGGTGAAATGAGTCAATTACTCGATAATATTGCCTTTCCCCCGATCTAATTTTGGATTCCTCTTTTCTTGATCTAAATATATTCAAAATTAACTTCTTTAATCAACCACTCATTCAATTTAGTCCAAAACATACATTTAGGCCTATTTGCACTTTAGCTCCCAAACTTTTACACTTTTAACAATTTAGCCCCTATTTCACAAATACACAAAATTCACATATTTTCAATAAACCTAAGCTTGACCGAATTACATATAAGTCCCTAGCAGTCCAAAACTTTCATTTATTTCACATTTCAAATACTCAATTTGCATATTTCATAATTTAATCCCTATTATGCAATTTCATCAAAAATCACTTTACAAAACATGAAAATCTATCATCAAAAATTCATATTTCATCTTCAAACACAAAAGAACACATAATCTCATCAATGGAAACTCTTAAAATCTTTAACAGTTTCAAAATTAAAGGTACGGTCTAGTTATATTGAGCTGTAACGATTACAAGAACATAGAAATCATCAAAAATCGAGCTAAAACCGTACCTTAATCAAGCTAGGAGACTGTCGAACCCTAAAAAGCTTCAACCCTTTCCTTCTTTTCTAATTTTCGATTATAAGTGAGAAAGATGAACATAAATTTCATTTGTTTTAAAGTAAATTTAAAGTAATTTAAAATAAAGTTTACTAGGAAACAGTGCATGGCCACCACAGAGTCCTCCCCGGCTCCAAATCCGTGAAGCTAGGTATTACCTGCGAAATTAAGCAGAGGGGTGAGTTACGAGAACTCAGTGTGTAATTCCCCACACGATCAATAACTGGGCCCGAACCCTTTCAGATACCAACTGGGCCTTAGCCCTTACGAAATCAATATGGGTGAAGCCCTTACAGAACAAACTGGGCCTTAGCCCTATTAGTATAGTATAGCAGATAATGAATGCAATGCAAAACCCAACCCAGCCTATTATTCCATCTGCTACACACCACCCGACCAACCAAGGCACACCAGTGGGGATTTCTACAATCAACCCTCGTCCGCTACACACCATCGATGGCAGTCACGCTGCAGTCATGCTGCTCATCGCCGAAATTGTGACAGAGTCACCAGATTATGTGACATAGCCACCGATACAGAATGTGGCAGAGCCACCAGATCAGAACGTGGCAAAACCACCAGAATAGTGTGATAGAGTCACCAGAATACACTGCCCCTTTTATCAATATCATATCCCAACCACATTCAACATATTAACATAATGTGATGAATGCAGAACATACGTCAATGTGCATCAGACAGTCGGAGCATGCATATAATTATGCTAAATTATCCAAAAACATAGTCACAAGTGTTACTTACCTGGCATCTCCACTTTACCAACTAGGGTATCTTAGTCGTCGTTACAATTATTTCGGCCTATGGCCAACACATATTAATGCAAACAGACAAATGAAAGTGTGTGGTTTACACACCTGATTACACGAAGTATTAAACACTCTTGATCGTCGACACTCTCACTAGCGGGAATCACAGCTATTTATCTATTCCAAACAGATGTCGGTTCTCCACCACAACCCGGCGAAAAGTCTCGAACCGCCGACACAGCACGCCATTTAAACTTAGGGGCAGAGGCTACGAGTCCACTCCCCTTCTTAGCTTGACTAGCACTCGCATCCATGGAGAGAATCTTTGATCAGTACTCAGAGAGAAATGTTGGTTGTCTAACCAAAAGATTTGATTAAGGCAGAGTAAAACGGAAGGGAGTCTAATCATATAAGACTAAAGAAAACTTCTTACCTTAATAAACGAAGAATTGCACAGCCACGGATTCGGTTATAGGATGTTCGGCTTATCTAATGAAAGTCTATCACGAATCACAGAAAAAGGAAGACCACAACATGATGGAGTAACCAGTTACGAGACAGAGACTACATTCGATTTGATAATTTAGAAGATGAGTGTTCGGCTTCTTTAGGAGAAGTAAGGGAAATGAACAAGTTAATAAAAAGAAAAGGACATTACCTTGAACAGGGAGAGGGCGAATGGAGTCCAAACAGATTCGGCACAAGCAACAAAAGCCAACAAAGTTTTGGCTCAAGAGAAAGAACAAGGGAGAGACGAAAAGAAAAGTGAAGAAAATAGGCAACTGGGGTTCGGCTAATGGAGAAAAGAATGTAGAAGAAGAAGAAAAGAATTGAACGCAAAAGAAGATAGTGAGGGAAGATTCGACTAACAGCAAGAAAATGGTTCGGTTATGGAGAAGAAAACGAATAGTAGAAGATTAAAGAGAGATTCGGCTCTTGAAAAAGAATGGTAAGAAATGGGAAAGAGAGGTTCGGCTATGATGTTTACGACGTCCAAGGGAAAATAGTGTCCACTACAAAAAGAAAAGAGAAGAAGAAGGAGTTACTAGAATGCTTAAGATTCGGCCAGAAGAAATGGAAGCAACACAAAACTTGAAAATGCTCTAAGCCAAAATGGAAAAAGGGTAATTTCTCTCAAATGAATACTTACAGAAACGGCACTCTCCCCACACCTATGACCAATATGCTAACCAAATTTGACTAAGAACAAAAGGAAATTTCAGCACCCCACTCCCACAAGGTTCGGTTTTGCTAACACACCCCTTCAAATGCCGAAACTCCCTAGCCAACTGCACCACATAGCCGAAATTCTGCCCCCCAACACTCCAACATTCGGCCAACTCTCACTCCCCCTCTCAAATCCCTTGATTTGCTCCACCAATTACTCCCCATCACCCTTTCAAATTGGCTTGACCAATTCAAACTTCTCCAAGCTCTCTTGTCCATCCATTTGAATGTATTTGACTCATTCAAACTCCTCCTAGAAGAGTCCCAGCCGAATGCCAACACTCTACCACCTTGAGCACAAAAATAAAGCTCTTGTTGCAGCAGATGGGATTCGAACTCCTTCCCCCTTGCTCTGCTAATGACGCCTTCCCCCCTGCCCTGCTAATGACGCCTCCACCACTTGGACACAAGCTCATTTGTGTCAACAATCACACGCTAATAATCTTAAGGCCTACTTCCCCTAGCTCTTCCCCTTATGCCCAAAAACCAAAATTTCACCAAGGCTCTGGCTTGAACCCGAGCCTTCCCAAAACCCCCAAACACACCAAAACAACAAGCATAACTAGCCAAACGCAAGAAATAGAGCAAAATGCAGGACCCCTAATTCTAGGATGTTATAGTTCTACCCCCTTAAAGAAATTTTGACCTTGAAATTTACCTACTCAAAAGAGATGAGGGTATTACTATCGCATCACATCCTCTGACTCCCACGTAGCTTCTTCTAAATCGTGATTTCGCCATAAGACTTTGACCAACGGAACTGACTTGCTTCTCATCACCTTGACATCTCAATCTAAGATCTGCACTGGTTCTTCTTCAAAAGACAGGTCGGGTCTTACTTCAATTTCCTCTACCGACACTATGTGAGATGGATCCGAACGATAGCGCCTTAACATTGAAACATAGGATACGTTATGTATCTGATTCAACTCCGGAGGTAACTCAAGCTGATAAGCTACTGGTCCCACACGTTTCACCACTCGATAAGGCCCGATGAATCTAGGGCTTATCTTGCCTTTCCATCCAAATCTTAGAACCTTCTTCCAAGGTGAAACTTTCAGGAAGACCTGATCACCCACTGAAAATTCTATTTCCTTACGCTTCAAATTCGCATACGATTTCTGTTTGTCAAAAGCTTCCTTCAACCGAACCTGAATCAACTTAACCTTCTCCTCAGTCTCTGAGATCAATTCCGAACCCAACAACTGTCACTCACCCAACTCTGTCCAGCAGGTAGGGGTACGACACCTATGTCCATACAACGCTTCGTAGGGTGCCATCTGAATGCTAGATTGATAACTATTGTTGTACGTAAACTCTGCCAACAGTAGAAAATCTTCCCAACTACTTTTGAAGTCAATCACACAGCCTTTTAACATGTCTTCCAGAATCTGAATTACCCTTTCCGACTGGCCATCAATCTGTGGGTGAAATGCTATGCTGAAATCTAGCCTCGTACCCAGAGCTTCGTGTAACGCCTTCTAAAATCATGATGTAAACCTAGGATCCCTATCTGATATGATAGACGCTGGTACCCCATGCAGCCTCACAATTTCTGCCACATATAGCTTGGCTAACTTCTAAAACGAGTAATCCGTACGAACCGATCTAGGTAGGGTTGGAATACCCGGTTCATTATATCCATATTTGCGGCCGGTCCATTTGTCAGTCTGAACGGCATCACCAGAAACTCGTAATGCCCATACCAAGTTCAGAACGCAGTCTTATGAATATCCGCCTCCTTGACCTTTAGCTGATGATATCTAGATCTCAAGTCTATCTTCGAGAAAACTAAAGCTCCTTGCAGCTAATCGAACAAGTCATCAATCCTTGGTAGAGGGTACTTGTTCTTAATCGTCAACTTGTTCAATTGCCTATAGTCAATGAACATACGCATAGACCCATCTTTTTTTTAAAGAACAACACCGGCGCTCCCCACGGAGACACACTTGGTCGGATAAAACCACGATCCAACAGCTTCTGGATCTGAGCTTTAAGTTCTACCAGCTCCTTCGACGCCATCCTATATGGGATAATGGACACCGGAGCCGTTCCCGGAAGTAGATCAATACCAAACTCCACCTCGCGATCCGGAGGTAACCCTGGAAGCTCTTCTGGAAAGACGTCCGAGAACTCTTTCACTGTCCTTACATCCCTTACAGACAATTCTTTGGCTTTCAAAGTACTGACGAAAGCCAAGAACACCTCACACCCTTTTAGCACCATTCTTTCAGCCTTTAGTGCAGACACCACATTGGACAGGTAATTCCTTCTCTCACCTACCACCAGCACCTCCTTATCCTCAAGAGTCTACAATATCATGCGCTTAACAGCACAATCCAAGTTTACCCGATACTTGACTAACCAATCCATACCTAAGACTAGATCAAACTCGCCCAAAGGTAGTTCCATCAAGTCTGCCGGGAAAACAATCCCTTGCACTTCTAGAAGCACATTCCTAAATAGTCGGTTCACCACTACAGATTGTCCTAAATGGCTAATCACACTCATTTCCCTAGAAGCAACCTCAGATTCTAATCCCAAAGTTCCAGACACAACACTAGCAACATATGAATGGGTCGATCCAATATTAATTAAAGCAGTAAATGGTTCATCAAATATAAAGAATGTACCAGTTATAACGTCTAGTGCGTCGCCGTCCCCATGCCATCGAACTGTATAGACTAACCCCGGCTGTCTTGCATCCACGTTACCAGCACCTCTACCCGGTGCTCCCCGACCTCAGTCGAAATCGTTTCCACCTCTAACCGGACCACGACCTCTTGGCGGCGACTGACCACCTCTCCTTGCTTGAATAATTCCCTCACCTACCGTCTGTACCCTAGTTACCTCTTGTGGACAATCCTTTATCAAATGATCCCTAGATCCACACCTAAAGCATCCTTTAGTTCTTCTCCAACACTACCCCAGATGTGTTTTCCCACACAGAGCACACGGTCAAGCCTAACCAGCAGCAACAAGCATCGCAACTCGACCTGGCCCATTGAACCTAGGCCTCTTTTGCACACCCCCAGCAGACCCTGACGCCCCAAAACTTCTCTTATTTTTGCCCCCGTCTCTATCCCGATTCTGCCTCCCAGAGCGCTTCACCTCTTCGGCAATCTTTGCCTTCTCAACCAATATAGCAAAATCCCTTTCCCGCTGCGGAGCTATCAATACTCGCAGCTCATCTCGCAGGCCATCCTCAAATCGAACACAACGTTCATAATCAGTTGCGACGATACCCCGAGCATAACGGCTTAGGCGCAGGAACTCCGCCTCATACTCAACACCGACTTATTCCCCTGGATCAAATTTAGAAATGCCTTCCTCTGGATGTCCACATAACTCGCCCTAACATACTTTCCCTGGAATGTTGTCTTAAAGAAATCCCAGGTAATACGGTCCACTGATGTACCTTCCTTCACTGTAAGCCACCACTGGTACGCCTCATCCCTCAGGAGGGACACTACTCCTTTCAACTTCTCCTCTGCTGTGCAGTCCAGGTCGTCCATAACTCGTTCAACCGCTTCCAGCCAGTACTCAGCTACGTTTGGGGCCACGCCAAAAATGCCCCTGAACATCTCAGCCCCATTTACCCGAAGTCGCTCCGGAATAGATTTCTGAGCTGCCGTTTCAGTACTTGTTCCAGCTACCCATTCCAAAACACGCAACATGGCTTGGGACAAAGCATCGTCCCCTCCAGTTCGGTCTTGAGACCCCGCTTTCGCCACTGGTGATGCTGGCACTTCACCTTTCGACCCGTGTCCTGATTCCACGGATCCAGCCTCAACACCCCAGCCTCTACCACGGCCACGAATACCATGTCCACGTCCTCTAGTGCTCATGTTTACTGATTCAACTTAATCTGATTAAAAATTTTTATGAATTAGAGAATTATTCCACTGTTTGTTAACGAATATCTTATGAATTCAGGCTTAAAAGTTGTTTTCGCAAGTCGTATTTCTAAAGGTCTCAATCTCTAAAGATTTATCTCCTATAACTAGCAATCATAATACAATAAAAATCCTTTCATAGAATCAACCAACGTCAGAAGACTTACAGTACGGATTGGTGCCGGAGACTCAGGTGCCATACTTTTAGAAAAACACGTGTATATATATATATATGTATATATGTATTTTTAAACCATACTTTGAACCAATTTTGAAAAACATTTTTGAACCCATTCTATAGCCGAGTTTTACAACCCGCTCTGATACCACAAAATGTAACACCCAAACTCAGCCTAGACGTTACGACCGGATCTGGTATGTCACTTAGGAAGGTTGTTTAAAGAAACTTCACGTTTGCTTAAAAATTTCGAGTTTTGATTCCCTTTTAAAAAAATCAGACTTGATTTAACTTTTCTTGCAAAAGGTTATAAATATTACTAGTAGCCGAAAACTTGTTTTATAATACGAGAATCGAAAACCAGCGAAATTCAGTATGTGACGTTTTTGAAAACAGTTATTGTGGTTTAAAAAAATCCTGAATTTAATTATCCATAGTTTGTGATCCACTCCTTAATGTTTTGGAAAACGGCTATTTAAGTTTTTAGGAAAAACCCCGTATTAATCAATTCATAATAGATAACAAATGCGTTAAAATAAAAACCAAATTAAAATCATAGCGGCCTTATTACAAAACATAATCCCAAATTTAAAATAAATTTAAAGTAATTTAAAACAGAGTTTACTAGGAAACAGTGCATGGCCACCACAAAGTCCGCCCCGGCTCCAAATCCGCGAAGCTAGGTATTACCTGCAAAATTAAGCAGAAGGGTGAGTTACGGGTACTCAGTGTGTAATTCCCCACACGATCAATAACTGGGCCCGAACCCATTCAGATACCAACTGGGCCTTAACCCTTACGAAATCAATGTGGGCGAAGCCCTTACAGAACAAACTGGGCCTTAGCCCTATTAGTATAGTATAGCAGATAATGGATGCAATGCAAAACCCAACCCAGCCTATTATTCCATCCGCTACACACCACTCGACCAACCAAAGCACACCGGTGGGGATTTCTACAATCAACCCTCGTCCGCTACACACCATCGATGGCAGTCATGCTGCAGTCATTAGAAGTCATTGTTGTTAAAAATAACATCCCAACAAATAAATCCAAAGATTGATCAAACACTTTTGTATTGATAGACAAGAAACCAAAATAATGTATCTTTAAAATGGGCCATTGAAAGTCATTGTTGTTTTCATTGTAAATATAATCTCCACAATATCATTTGGATATAATCCAATCCAAGGTTGAGGATTAAGCTAAGATAACGTTAACACTAACACCATTAATGGGCAAACCAAACGTTTGTTAAAACCAACATGTTGCATTAGATTTACATGTGCGAATTCATAGCACCTACCTCTACTTCCCTTTTCACCAACTAATTTTGGAATAAACAAATTTGCTTCACTCTTTTTGTTTAATCTACATACACCCACAATCTGAGTGTAATCTTGGCCGCTGTCTGCCCATTTTCAGGAGGTGGTACAATTTTTGGTTATGGAATCGGCAACTTCAAATCTCAATGATTCTTCTGAGGGTTCTAATCATCTCCCGACAAACTGTTCGAAAGAATAAGTTTCTAGATTTTGTAAGCCCATTCCATTTCTCGTCCTTCATTAATTTCATAAAATACATTTTCATTGCCTCTTTTGGATTGCCTGCATACATGCATCAAAGCATACGTATAAATGTAAATTATAGGTGAAATTAGTACGTGTAATAGGCCATCATATATTATATACATTACTCAGTAACACGCATACAAACTCATAGAAGACAAGCATTATAAATTCAATTCCCTAATCTACGTGCCATTTTGGATAGCTTGAACCCTATGGATATTATAAAAAAAGTTATACTGGGAACATCAAACATAAAGTAAATTGGAAATTGGTTTCAATCATGCTAGTAAAATACTTAAAAATCTTCCTTCTTGAGCAGGAGAATATCCTCTAGATCTCAGAGTAAGTTATGGGGCAGTACCTATGATTGTCTCACAAGTCAACAGAGTCCACATGCTGCTCCAAAGCTTCGAGCCTATCCATGGTGTTCTTTGCAAAGAAGAGGATATCGTCCATCCCTTTATGAAGCTGAACTGTCTGAATTTCCGAAAGAGAACTTGAAGAGATTAAACTACTTCATGCAAGTGATGCTTCCATCGACAAAGAGAAAGATATGGGGAATCAAGGCTTGCTAAGCTTTGTCTCGAAATGAATATAACTATTTGGGCATATGTAGAGGATCATAAGTCCTTAATGTTGCATGTGGAGGGACATTGTATCAAGATATGAGAAAAAAATATCGAAAAAACTTAGGTTCCTATCAACTACGAGAACTATGAATCACATAGGCATATAGAGATAGTGAAAGACACCCCATTGCACTGATGGTTTAAAGATTGTTTGGATGAAAATAGAATGAAGATCATAGTCAATAGTTACTACCACCAAGGTGTAAAGAAACTAGCACATCATTTTGTGCCGATAGCTTTTGCACCAAATGGCTTGGTGGAAAGCTTTTATGACCCTAAAGCTTAAAATCCTAATGAGGGTAAATTTCTTATGGGGCTTCAATTTCATCTTGAGTGAATGCATCAACCAGATTCAAATGTTTTCGATTATCTAGGATGTCCATCTACGTATCAATTAGGATATTATTGCCGCTTACGTTTTGATAAAGTTCTTGATGAGAAGTATTGAAAGAAAGAAAGATCTAGGTAAACCTTCTTCATTGAATTAGCTCTCATGTTGATACAACAATGCTAAATACATATTTAATACAATGAATGATAACAGCTATCTTGATAATTAACTGTAGCTAACAACCCTATTTGCTAACAACCTTAATAGCTTCTTTTTTTATTCCATAACATTCCTCTTGCTTGGGATCTCTTATCTTCTGTGGCTATTTGGTACTTGATCACTCTTATTGAAAACTCGAAGCTGGTCTCAAAACTTATTAAAAAAAACCAGTAAACAAAGGTTTTGTGAGGATGTCAACAACTTGGTCTTGGCTTGGAACATGACCTATTTGTAGTGTCCCTGCAACAATCTTTTCCCTGATACAGAATAAGTCCAATTCGACGTGTTTAAACTTTGAGTGTAAAACTAGGTTTGCAGCGGCAGTAATAGCACCTGAACTATCACACTAGAGTACTAACTTGTTGGTAACATCTACACGTAGTTCTTTTAATAAAGCTTTCAACCAAATCAACTCTGTAGTGGCATGAGCCAAGCTTCTATATTCGCCTTCTGCTATTGATCTGGAAACCACTTAATGCTTCCTTGAGCTCCACGAAATCAAATTCCCACTAAGAAACACACAGAATCCAATAGTTAATCTACTACCATCAATATCAGTTCCCCAATTTGCATCTAAATATGCTTGTAAACCCAATTTAGAAGTTGGAGTAAAAAACAACCCTTGGTCCATGATATTTTGTAAATACCTTAAAATCCTTTTAACAGCCTTAAAATGAAAATCAAGTGGCTTATGCATGAATTGACAAGCTTTGTTCACAGCAAAAGTTATAGCCGGCAGTGTAATTACAATATATTGTAATACACCCACAATGCTCCTATAGATAGACTCATCTTCCATGGGGATTCCAACATGGGTTGACAAACTACATGTTGTAACCATTGGGGTGGGTGATCCTTTAGATTTATCCATCATACTTCTTTGAAGTAAATCAAGGATATACTTTCTTTGATTAAGGAAGAGACCCTTTGGAGTGTAGGTTACTTTTATTCTTAGAAAGTAGCTTAACTTCCCCAAATCTTTTAGAGCAAATTGAGAGTTCAACAAACAAACAAACTCATATACAAGTCGGGTGTTGTTTCCATTGATGATGATATCGTCCACATAGACCAACATATAGATAAGACTAGTGTCAAACTGTTGAAAAAACAAAGATGCATCGAACTTGGATACCACAAACTTGGCAGCCACCAAATATTCCTTTAGCTTGTGAAACCAATCTCTAGAGGCTTGTCTAAAACTATATAAAGCTTTCCTTAACTTGCAAACTAGTTGCTGACCATCACAATGTTTCTCAAACCCTGGTGGTTGCAGCATATAAATATCCTCAGTTAAGTTACCATTTAAAAACGCATCATTTATATCAACTTGGTTGAGAGGCCATCCAAATGTAACAACCAACGCGACGACCATCCTGATTGTTGTAGGCTTGACAGTAGGGCTAAAGTCTCTTAGAAATTGATATCTGCCTATTGAGAAAATCCCTAAAATAACGAGCGATAGAGCTATCAGCATTCTTTTTCACTTTAAAAATCCACTTAAACCCTACCGTACTATCCAGAGTGATACGAGCTCATCTACGAAGCCTGTGACGGACATCAACTATGATCCGATGAAGTTACCTAATGGGCCAATTACACGTTCACGTGCCAAACAATTCAAAGATGCCGCAATGGTTTTGGTGGCACAAATTTGGAATGACGATAGAAAACAGTCCAAAAACATGCTGAACTATTACAATTTCTTTGGAGTTGAATATACTAACTAATCCGACTGCTAGTTTATTCAACACTTTAAATTACGCATGTTTTATTTTCAGTAATAGCTTTATTTTCTTGTTTCATATTTGTTTGTTTAGATAGTACAAGTTTTTAGTTAATTTTTATCGAAGTGATTATTAGTATGTCTAAATTATATTAACACTTATTTGGCTAAACATGCACTTGAATTAAATGTTGTTGGTGTCTAAAATTAAGTTGTTTAGTTCAATTTTAATATATAGTGCTTAAAATAAAGTATTTTAATTTTTTTTATGTTTGGTTATGTTTTATAGAAAATAATAAAGCCAAATGGAGCATTGTGCATTGGAAATTCTTGGACGGCATATTCAAAGAATTGGAGCATGAAATGGAATCATGGATTGAAGCATGAAAATTGGACGGCAAATGGAAATAGAAAATAATAAAAAAAATAGTGAATTGAGTGGGAGAAGATGGAGACACAAACCATGCGCATGAGTGTTGAACCATTGCTTTGGACTAATGAATAAAATAAACAATTGAAAGTTGAAGGAAGGCATGATACGGCACATCATGGTGAAGATTAATTGAAGGCTTAGCTAAGTGGGATGAAATAAGTGGAATTGGAGCAATTGGAACTTAATGGGACGGCATTGGAACATTGGAAGATAAAAAAAATAATGGCCATATTATTTTAATGAAGCCAAATGGAACATTTTGCAAGTGGAATTTGTTGGACGGCATTCAAAGAATTGAAACCATGTAATTATACAAAGCATGGTGATGCTAGTGGACGGCACACACAAAGAAGAACATGCATAATGGGACGGCTCAAGCATTTTTAAAATTAGGATAATTTAAGTGTTTTATTTTAATTGCAAGTGGCCATCATTAATAAGGCCTATAAATATTGCACATTTACATTCTTGTAAAAACAGAACTTGAATTTGAATGAAAGAAAATTTTCTTTTGGTGAGTATTCACTCTCCTAAATTCTCGAGGTTTGAATTGACTTATCTAGTTTTCTAGTGGCGTCGTTCTTTCCTTATTTGAACTTATCATCCTTTCGGGTGTGGCGTTCATCTACCTATACCGTTGGTTCCTATCTCGCTAGATAGTAGGTCTCGGTTTTATTCCGAAATACCATACCGTTGGTTCCTATCTCGCTAGATAGTGGGTCTCGGTTTTATTTCGAAACTCATTCCATCAATTTGAAACTTATAAGATTCGGGTCTTTAATTTTTATTAAAGGTTCTTTCTTGTTTCAAATACGTATCCATTTCAATCCATCACCTATCTTTTCATTTCAAAGATATCATTTTCAATAAAATTATTCCTTTTGTTAGTTAAACGAGAAACTGTCTAATTTACGATCGGGCAACATTTACGATTCGCCTCCTAACCCGAGACGGGCCGTTATCATCTGGTATCAGAGCCAATCAAATTAGGCACGTTTTGATCGTCTTGAGTTTTTCCGAGTAAGTTTCAAAAAAAAAAAGGTCCAAATAAAAAAAAAGAGATACAAAAAAAAAAGTTTAAGAAAAAATCGAGGTTAAAAAAAATCCGAGTTAAAAAAAAAATTCCTACCTTGGTCTGTTTAGATTGTCAAGTTCTTCTCTAAGAAGACGAACGACATTTGCTTGCTTATATTCCCAGTGTTGTACAAAGTATACTAACTGAGACGAGCCCTTGTCTGTATAATTAGTTAGCTCTATAAGATGTTGGGAATCAACTATAGTTGACTTCCTCGCAATTGTTACCTCCTTCAACATATCTTAGTCATCTCTTGGCTTTTCTACATTAAACTACTTCCCAGCTATCAACCAAACTTACCTTTTTAACTCTCGAAACGACCTACGAGTTACTAGTAAGTCGAAGACAACCTTCTAGAATCTAGAAGAGTGAATTCGAGCGGTAAAAGGCAAGAGTGAATACATTAAGGAAAAAGCCAGAATTGAGTAAAAAAAAAACACGAGTGTGAGTGTTGATAATTTTCTTTGTGAGAGAACAAGTGAGGATTGTAGTGAGGAATCCATTAATTTTGTTTAAAAACATGTCTAGGAACCCCGAACATCGAATAATAAGTGACGAAGCATCTGACGCCGCCGGAGGTGGGGGAGGATTACAACCCCGAAGAAATGATCCCGAAGGGAGAAATCAGGATGTGCAAACAGTATTGCAAGAAATCACACGTATGTTCAGAACAATCACCGAACAATTAGATCGAAGAGAGGAACGAAGACCTCGAGCAAACACCCCTCCAATTCCGAGAAGGGGACGAGAACAACCTTGGTTACGTGACAACAAAGTCTACGAACCAAGTGAAGCCGACAGCAACCCGGCTTTTGAACACGATGAACGGCGAAGAAATCCACGAGCCCGTGAGCGAAGGGATCGAGAATGGGCCGATGACGACTTAAAGAACATTAAAATGACGATTCCTGCTTTCCAAGGGCGATCCGATCCGGAAGCCTACCTTGAGTGAGAAAAGAAGGTGGAATTAATTTTCGACTGTCACAATTATTCAGAAAATAAGAAGGTAAAACTTGCTGCCATCGAATTTTCTGATTACGCCCTTATTTGGTGGGATCAACTAACGACGAGTCGAAGACGGGATGGTGAACGCCCAATATCCACATGGGCGGAAATGAAGGCACTAATGCGGAAAAGGTTCATCCCAACCTACTATCACCGCGAGTTGCATCAAAAATTGCAAAGCCCAACCCAGGGTCACCGAAGCGTAGAAGATTACTACAAGGAGATGGAAGTGGCCATGATCCGAGCCAATGTGGAAGAAGAACGAGAAGCCACCATGGCACGTTTTAGCGCTGGCCTCAATCGAGATATCGCAAATATTGTAGAATTACATCATTACATCGATATCATCGAAATGGTTCATATGGCTATAAAGGTAGAAAAACAGCTGAAACGAAAAGCTACGCCTAGAGCAAACCCCAATCAAGCCTCAACATCGAAGTGGGGGCAAGTAACCAACAAAAGGGACATGCCGAGCCGAGCCAAAGAAATCAGTGGAGTACCCAAGTCTAACAAGCCTATCGGTGAAACAAGCAAAGGCAAAATGGAAACTCTTCCGAATCAATCCCGAGACATTAAGTGTTTCAAATGTTTGGGACGAGGACATATTGCAAGTCAATGTCCAAATCGAAGCACTATGTTTGTCCGAGATAATGGTGAGATCGAATCCGAAAGTGAAGAGGAAGACGATGCCAATGAGACATCCCAAGATGAGGAAGAAATAGAACAAGCCGAAAGTGGAGAGATCTTGGTGGTAAAAAGGAGTCTTAGTTTACAAGGTGTCGAAAATGAGCAACAACGTGAAAACATCTTCCATACGCGTTGTCAAATACAAGGGAAGATTTGTTGCGTCATTATAGACGGAGGAAGTTGTACTAATGTGGCTAGCACCATATTGGTTGAGAAACTTGGATTGACTACCACCAAACATCCCCATCCATATAAGCTACAATGGCTTAATGACGCGGGAGAACTTAAGGTCACAAAACAAGTTTTGGTTTCCTTTTCAATAGGGAAGTATCAAGATGAGGTTTTGTGTGATGTGGTTCCGATGCTAGCGGGACATCTACTGCTTGGACGACCTTGGCAATTTGACAAGCGAGCAATTCATGACGGCTACACTAATCGGTACACTTTTAAGTACTTGGGCCGGAACGTGACACTAGCTCCGTTAACACCCAAGGAAGTGTACGAAGATCAGTTGAAAATGAAGGCATCAATAGAAAAATCAAAAGAAAGCGAGCAGAAAAATGAGAAAGAAAAAGAGAAAAATTTAAAAAAAAAAAGAGGGGCAAGAAATTAAGAGAGTGTGAACAAAAAGGAGAGGAAACGAAGGAAGAAAAAGAAAATGGAAAAGTGAGTGTTTTTGCAAAAGCAAGAGATATTCGAAAAGCTTTGTGTGTGAGACAACCGATGTATGTCTTACTATACAAGGAATCGTTTTTGAATACTAACAACTTACCCAAGAATCTTCCTTCTTCTGTGTTGTCTCTAATTCAGGAATTCAAGGACATATTTCCAGAGGAGTTACCAAGTGGTTTACCGCCCATTCGAGGCATAGAACACCAAATTGACTTGGTGCCGGGGGCTTCTCTGCCCAATCGACCTGCGTACCGGAGCAATCCCGAAGAAACAAAAGAGCTCCAAACGCAAATCACTGAATTGCTAGAAAAGGGATATATCCGAGAAAGCCTTAGTCCATGCGCGGTACCGGTGTTACTAGTACCAAAGAAAGATGGTTCGTGGCGAATGTGTGTCGACTGTCGTGCCATTAACAAGATTACCGTTAAATACCGACACCCGATACCCCGACTCGATGATATGCTCGACGAGTTAAGTGGAGCTCGAATCTTCACAAAGATTGATCTCAAAAGTGGCTATCACCAAATTAGGATGCGAGAAGGCGATGAGTGGAAAACGGCTTTCAAAACAAAGTTAGGTTTGTATGAATGGTTGGTAATGCCATTCGGACTTACAAACGCTTCGAGTACTTTTATGAGACTTATGAATCATGTTTTACGAGCTTTCATTGGCAAATCATGTGTTGTTTATTTTGATGATATATTAGTGTACAGCAAATCTTTGGAGGATCACCTCCAACATCTACGTGCGATCTTAGAAACACTACGAAAAGAGGTATTGTATGCCAATCTCGAGAAATGTTCTTTTTGTACTGACAAGGTTATTTTCTTAGGATACGTCGTGAGTGCAAATGGATTAGAAGTGGACCAAGAGAAGGTTAGAGCCATCCAAGAATGGCCCCGTCCCACAACGGTTAGCCAAGTACGAAGTTTCCATGGGTTGGCTAGTTTTTACCGTCGATTCGTACACAACTTCAGCACGATAGCCGCTCCTTTAACGAGCGTGATCAAGAAAAATTCAGCTTTTCAATGGTCCGATGAGCAAGAACGATCTTTTAATGCCATTAAAGAATTTCTTGTTAAAGCTCCATTGTTATCCCTTCCTGACTTTACTAAAACTTTTGAAATTGAGTGTGATGCATCAGGTGTAGGGATCGGAGCCGTTCTAACTCAGAACGGAAGACCGGTGGCATACTTCAGCGAGAAATTGAACAGAGCTGCACTCAATTACCCTGTGTATGACAAAGAGATGTACGCTCTAATAAGATCGCTTGAAACGTGGCAACATTACTTGAGGCCGAAAGAATTTGTTATTCATTCAGATCATGAAGCACTCAAGTACATTAAAGGTCAGCACAAGCTCAACAAACGACATGCAAAATGGATCGAGTATTTAGAATCATTTTCGTATGTAATTAAGTATAAGAAAGGTAAGGAAAATGTAATAGCGGATGCGTTATCACGAAGGTACAATTTATTAACCTCTCTTGATTCTAAAGTACTTGGTTTCCATCATATTAAGGAATTGTATGCTAACGATGCTGATTTTGGCAATGTCTATAATGCTTGTGAGAGTGGTGCTTTTGATAAGTTTTACAGGCATGAAGGATTCCTTTTCAAGGAAAACAAGATTTGTATACCGCAAGGGTCTATGCGAGACATGCTTGTAATAGAGGCACATAGTGGTGGCCTTATGGGTCACTTTGGACGAGACAAAACATTGTCCACTCTTCAAGAACATTTTTTTTGGCCAGGAATGAGCAAAGATGTTGAACGAATTTGTGAACGTTGCATTGCTTGCAAACAAGCAAAATCACGGGTCCAACCTCACGATTTATATACGCCCCTTCCTATTCCAGACACTCCGTGGGTCGACATTTCCATGGATTTCATCCTTGGATTACCAAGATCAAAAACTGGGAAGGACTCGATTTTTGTTGTAGTTGATTGTTTCTCTAAAATGTCCCATTTTATCCCTTGTTCTAAGACTGACGATGCTGTGCATATTGCAAATTTGTTTTTTAGGGAAATCATACGATTGCATGGAGTTCCGAAGACGATCGTATCTGATCGGGACGTAAAATTTTTAAGTCATTTTTGGCGAACTCTGTGGGGAAAGTTAGGGACGAAACTACTATTCTCGACCACGTGTCATCCTCAAACAGATGGACAGACCGAAGTAGTGAACCGAGTCCTATCAACCTTGTTGCGGGCAATAGTGCAAAAAAATCTCAAAACATGGGAAGACTGTCTGCCCCACATCGAATTTGCTTACAACCGAGCTGTTCATTCTGCAACTAAATTCTCGCCTTTCGAAAGTGTTTACGGGTTTAACCCTCTCACCCCTCTTGATATTGTTGCCATTGCCTTCAGATAAATTTATCCATCCTGATGCTAGGAAAAAGGCGGAATACATAAAAGAGTTGCATCGAAAGGTGCGCGAGAATATTGAAGTAAGAACCAAGCAATACGTCCAACGAGCTAACAAAGGTCGTAGACGCATTCTCTTTGAACCAGGGGACTGGGTTTGGGTTCATATGCGAAAAGAAAGGTTTCCCAAGCAAAGGCGATCTAAATTTTTCCCAAGGGGAGACGGTCCATTTCAAGTCATTGAGCGCATAAATGACAACTCATACAAATTGGACTTACCAGGTGACTATAATGTGAGCGCGAGTTTTAATGTTTCTGATCTTTCTCGTTTTGATGTAGGTGATGATTCGAGGACGAATCAACTTAAAGAGGGAGGGGATGATACGAGCTCATCTACGAAGCCTGTGACGGACATCAACTATGATCCGATGAAGTTACCTAATGGGCCAATTACACGTTCACGTGCCAAACAATTCAAAGATGCCGCAATGGTTTTGGTGGCACAAATTTGGAATGACGATAGAAAAGAGTCCAAAAACATGCTGAACTATTACAATTTCTTTGGAGTTGAATATACTAACTAATCCGACTGCTAGTTTATTCAACCCTTTAAATTACGCATGTTTTATTTTCAGTAATAACTTTATTTTCTTGTTTCATATTTGTTTGTTTAGATAGTACAAGTTTTTAGTTAATTTTTGTCGAAGTGATTATTAGTATGTCTAAATTATATTAACACTTATTTGGCTAAACATGCACTTGAATTAAATGTTGTTGGTGTCTAAAATTAAGTTGTTTAGTTTAATTTTAATATATAGTGCTTAAAATAAAGTATTTTAATTTTTTTTATGTTTGGTTATGTTTTATAGAAAATAATAAAGCCAAATGGAGCATTGTGCATTGGAAATTGTTGGACAGCATATTCAAAGAATTGGAGCATGAAATGGAATCATGGATTGAAGCATGAAAATTGGACGGCAAATGGAAATAGAAAATAATAAAAAAAAATAGTGAATTGAGTGGGAGAAGATGGAGACACAAACCATGCGCATGAGTGTTGAACCATTGCTTTGGACTAATGAATAAAATAAACAATTGAAAGTTGAAGGAAGGCATGATACGGCACATCATGGTGAAGATTAATTGAAGGCTTAGCTAAGTGGGATGAAATAAGTGGAATTGGAGCAATTGGAACTTAATGGGACGGCATTGGAGCATTGGAAGATAAAAAAAATAATGGCCATATTATTTTAATGAAGCCAAATGGAACATTTTGCAAGTGGAATTTGTTGGATGGCATTCAAAGAATTGAAACCATGTAATTATACAAAGCATGGTGATGCTAGTGGACGGCACACACAAAGAAGAGCATGCATAATGGGACGGCTCAAGCATTTTTAAAATTAGGATAATTTAAGTGTTTTATTTTAATTGCAAGTGGCCATCATTAATAAGGCCTATAAATATTGCACATTTACATTCTTGTAAAAACAGAACTTGAATTTGAATGAAAGAAAATTTTCTTTTGGTGAGTATTCACTCTCCTAAATTCTCGAGGTTTGAATTGACTTATCTAGTTTTCTAGTGGCATCGTTCTTTCCTTATTTGAACTTATCATCCTTTCGGGTGTGGCGTTCATCTACCTATACCGTTGGTTCCTATCTCGCTAGATAGTGGGTCTCGGTTTTATTTTGAAATACCATACCGTTGGTTCCTATCTCGCTAGATAGTGGGTCTCGGTTTTATTTCGAAACTCATTCCATCAATTTGAAACTTATAAGATTCGGGTCTTTAATTTTTATTAAAGGTTCTTTCTTGTTTCAAATACGTATCCATTTCAATCCATCACCTATCTTTTCATTTCAAAGATATCATTTTCAATAAAATTATTCCTTTTGTTAGTTGAACGAGAAACTGTCTAATTTACGATCGGGCAACATTTACGATTCGCCTCCTAACCCGAGACGGGCCGTTATCACAGAGGTAGTGGAACGAGATCACAAGTCCAAATTTTAATCAAAGCATCAAATTCCTGTTAAGCTACTTTTGTTCATGCTTCGCTTTAGAAAGCTTCTTCAATAGTCAACGATTCTTTGTCAGCAAGCCATGTTGAAATCATTTTTGTCTTGAATATCCCATTCTTCGATCTTGTCTGCATGGGGTGTATATTTGAAGAAACTGGTCTGTCGAGAATAGTATCACATGGATCATCATAGTTTCAATTTTGACTGAACCCTCACTCTGACCATTAATATTTTGAGTTGGACTAGAATCTTCACATGGAACCTCCCTGCTTGTAGGAGAACTAGAGATTTCATCTGGAACTAGACCAACACTTGAATCATCACCTTGACTAGAAGATCTAAATGAGGAAGATAACCTTTCAGGAGGCAAAGAATCATTATGAGGAGATGGAAAACAACAATCGAAAGTAGTAGGAACTATTATTGGCACATGAGACTATATACGACCATCAATTGATAAAAAAGTAAAACCAGAATCGACTGTGTTGAGAAAGGAAAATTGGTCTCATCGAATACAACATGACGAGACACAAAAACCTTTCCATCACCAGCAAGACACTTGAAACCTTTATGATTAGAGCTAAATCCAAGAAAAATACACCTTGTTGACCGAAACTGCAGTTTGTGTTGATTGTACGGCCTTGTAGAACTTCAATTGGAAGCCAATTTATCAAATGTATAGCATGCATAAAGTTATGAGACCAATAATTCAAAGGAATCGAAGCTTGAGCTATGTGTGTAAGCCCAGTTTCTATTTCATGTCGATGCTTCCTCTCAGCTACCCCATTTTGTTCTAAAGTGTGAGAACAAGTAACCCGATGTTGAATGCCACTTCGAGATAAAACTGTTGCAAATGAGTGATACTCACCTCCCCAATCACTTTGAAAACTTTTTATATGGCAACCAAATTACACTTCAACATGCTTTTTGAACTGAATAAAACAGCTCAAAGCTTCTGACTTACTCTTGAAAAAATATAACCATGTATACCTACTATACATATCAACAAAAGATAGATAATAGAGAAACCCATCCAATTTCATTTGATCCCCACAAATCCAAGAAAACCAGTTCAAAATGAAAAGCATATATTGTACTAGATGATGAAAAAGGCAACTTGTGAGCTTTACCTAGCTTACATACTTGTGACAATTTTGCTTTATTGAAATGAATATTACAACTGTGTAATACTCGAGTAAGAACTCTAGGACAAGGATAACCAAGCCTCTTATGCCATAGTTCAACATTTTGGACCTTAACATTAGACACACTTGTGGAAAAACTTGAACCAAAAGTAGCTTTAGAAACACCTGAATGTTCACCAATAGTTGTAAGCATCAAACTTGTAAAGCTCATTATGCATGTGGCCCACTAATAACGTGATCTGTGTCTAAATGTCTTTCACAAAATAATTGAAAGGGTGAAATTCAAAATAGACCCTATTGTCTTTAGCAAATTGGCCATCTGACACCAAATTATTGCAAATAGTTGAAACATGCAAAACATTCTTAACTTGCAAAGCCCTAAAACTAGTAAACACGGCAGAAGAACCTATATTGGTAATAGGAACAGATTAACCATTTCCCATCAACACCTTACTCATACATGCATATGGCACAACATTTGTGAGCATAAACGTATCATTTGTCACGTGATTTGTTGCTCCTAAGTCTGAATACCAAGCTTGATCAGGAGGAGTGTGAAGATGACCTCGACTGTTGTTCTCAATATACGTTGTTGAAGAGGGTTATTTATTGTGGAATAGAGGAGCACCACAACAGGATTGCATGTTAAAACACTGAGGCAACGCACCAAAACCGTTTTGACTTTCAGAAGCACTTTGATTATCGAAACTATGATAGTTGATTGACATTAATTGACCTTGATTACCAGGTAATCCAAAAAATATTTCATCAAACCTGTAGTAACAAATTTGTACCAGATAGCCAACCTTGCCACACAATTAAATTGAGGCCGAGAGCGAGTAAACCTACCTCCACACCCCCTGCCACAATAAGTACCTCTACTTCCTCCTTTGTGTTTAAACCCTTGATTGTAGTTTCTTGAATAACCACTGGAAGAATCTTGTTTCGAATTATTATCACCATCATCTTTCTGTCTATTTATCAAGTTAGCTTGTATGGGTACATCGATAACTATCTCCAGCTGCCTTGTTTCGCAGTCGAGAAACATTTCAGTTAGCATGTCAGGAGACACCTCAGTCGCTGATGCAACAACCCGAACAAATTCGAACTCAATTGAGAGACCTGCCAAGATTATGCTGACTTGTTCTTGATCAGATACCATGCTACCTACAGCAATCAAACTGTCACACATATTCTTTATCTTCAAAAGATATTTTTTTATAGTAAGTTGACCCTTTTCTTGAAAATATAAGGCATGACATAAGCTGGATATTTTGATACTAGACTTCATATCAAACCTCCTTTGAATAGTCGAGCACACCTCAAAACTAGTATGAGCACTAGTAAGATAAACCAAAACCTTATCAATGACAGTGGATAAAAGTCAGGAAGCCAAAAGTTTATCCTGCTGTCAATAGACTAGGAACTCAAAATCCTCAAGTAATTGACCTTCTTCATTAACCAAGAATTGGGAGGGAGTATTAACTGTGCCTAGGACATATCCTTGTAGATCATATCCTTCAAGTATCAAAAGAATCTAATGTTTCCACAGGAGAAAATTATTCTCACCTAGTTTGACAGTGTCATGCTTGAGAAAATATTGAATCTTCTTGGAGAAAACACAAGAAGTTGATCTTGATTCAGTATGCGAAGGATGTGTCTAACCACCTGTGTTTGAAGAACGACGCGGACTATCGAACCCTGGAACCACCTCTGGAGCCATGAGAAATCTTCTCAAAACTAACTTCCTTCACCCAGAAAACCTAGCTCTCGATACCATATTAAAAGAAAGAAAGATCTAGGTAAACCTTCTTCATTAAATTAACTCTCATGCTGATACAACAATGCTAATCCATATTTAACACAATAAATGATAACAATCAACAACCTTAACAGCTATATTGACAGTTAACTATAGCTAACAACCCTAACTGCTAACAACCTTAACAAGCTTCTTTTCTTACCTCATAACAAGAAGTATACAATATATATGGATTTATGATTGTTATATATATGTTGGAGTTCGTGAAGGCAGTGATCGCTTACTAAGAAAAAAACTAAGCAACTCAGTTTTCATTTCAAAAACTCTTCATTTAAACCAGGAGATGGAGAAGAAAAGAAAGATAATCATATGAAGTTCCTGAATTGCAAGAAGCATGTATTGTTCGAGCAGCACATTCATTTTTGGCCACGGATTGGATTTAGATTCAGCCAATTTTCTAGAGGTTAATTAATTCTGTTTAGTCTTCAGTTTGGTAATTTTGGATTTTGTTCCAATGCATGGTTTACATTGATGTGACTGCGTTGAGTTTACAAGAAGAGAAGAGGCTGAAGCAAATGGGTGCAACAGTAAGGAATGGTTCAATATATAAAGGATGAAGATGAATGAGGAAAGACAAGCTTGCAAGACTATAATGGAGGTGTCAATAGAGCAACTAACTGAACTGGATTTCTCTCTACAGAATTATGTCCGAAATATGTTCCGAGGCATTGGACTCAAAGCTCCATGTCCATCCCCTATGAATAGTGTATTACCATAATTGACTTTTTATGTTGTCAGATATAAAAATTTCAGGAAAAATACAAAGTTTAGTTGACAACCATAATGAGATTAAAATATGTAACCACCAGCATAAACTTCAGTCTGGTCTAACTCCAGTTGGATCCATAAGTGTGGCCAGCCCCATGTCCAATGCTCAGTGGCATTAATAACATAATATGTAAATGATAATAATTCAGTGACAAAATCCCTCAAGAAGCAGAGTCAATGCCTTGTACATTGATCACCCTCCATGGCAGATCATATCTCATTGCTATAGATGACATTTCCGTGACATCTGCTATTACAACGGGGAAACCAAAATATAGAGCGAAAGCTAATAAGAGCATAGTATATCGCCAAGGAACAAGAAACGCCAGTTACCTACTGAAACAATATCCCTTTCCCTTCATTAAAATTGATTCTCCTAACATACCATTCTTAAGAGATTAAATTTAATGAACATTATCAGCATTACAATACAATAACAGGGATAGCTCAAAGGTCGCACTTATACAACCACCGTACCAAAATCCCCTCTACAATGTCGAGTAAAATATAAAATCCTACATATTGATCATCAGGACAGAAAAAAAGGGCCTGGTTTTGCTTAATTTATCCATAATTTAAACTTAAAAACATGGAAAAAGAAAAGCAAGAGGGAACTAACATGCAGATACCGAGCAGAAACCACCTTCACACTGGCTTGAGTTCAGCTCTCCATCAGCTCTGAGTCTAAATTTTCTCCATTCACTCCCTTTATTTATTTCAAATGCTTCACTTCTTCACTTTTCAGCCAGCAGCATTCTCGGTCAGTCTTCTTTTCTTTTCTTTTCTTTTCTTTTTTTCTTTTTTTTTTTTTTTTTTGCAAGTTCTTTTATAGATTATTAAAAAAGACAATCACCCCACATTGAGCTTTTGGCCTTGGCCTCCAAAACTGTACTATAGTTTTTGTAGGAAATATGTTGACAAATAATGATTAGAACTACCATTACTGAGATATCTAACTATCACCTGCGGCAGAAAAATGTGAAATCTGGTTGATTAACATGAAGAAGTCTCAACCAATTGTCAGCAGCCTGAAAGAGGCCGTTTGCCAAGTGACAATCAGTTGTTCCATTAGGTGTCCACAAGGAGCCCTTGAACTTGTATGACGTGAGACCAAAGACAGGCAATGACATCTTTGGAACATCATCCATGCCATTGGGACAAGTAATAAAAGGTGCCTGAGCACTTTCTCCACC
Organism: Gossypium australe; assembly: GCA_005393395.2. Lineage (NCBI taxonomy): Eukaryota > Viridiplantae > Streptophyta > Magnoliopsida > Malvales > Malvaceae > Gossypium > Gossypium australe. The sequence goes on along the minus strand of CM016614.1, from coordinate 60,249,149 downwards.
TGAAATATGACAGGTTACATAAAAGCAACAGATGATAAATCTTTAACAATAGGAGATATGCTACCAAAAGTTATGCAAGCACCAATTGTCACTGATTAATGACAAGTCTGTAAAAACTAGGTTATGCAATCAGCAACAAAAAGTCACTACAAAAGACATTTTTATTCACCAAAAATTTTAACAAATGAACTAAAAGTCAGACTTAGGTAAAATAAGGCAAGATTCAAAGTAACTACTTTGATGTCAAACAAGGTAAAACTTTTGAGGAAAAATGATGAAAATTAGAAGATTTGACTATTAAAGAATTGCTTTATTATTTTTCCAGTACTTGAATAATAGACACATTAGGAGAGACCCTCTAGCACCATTTGACAAAGTAATTCACAAAAGTTGATAGAAATGTAAATGATTCACAATAACAAATGAAAGCCAGAAAAGATCACTTAACAAGAAAACCTAGAATCACTCCGTAGTTCACACTCATTGAAAATGAAAAAATTTAAAATATTCTATATTACCTCCTATGGGTGTATGAAGATAATGGTAAGTTAGAAAGCAAGCATCTAAATCTTTTAATGTAGGTCCAGTAGGTATTCTGTAAATTGGATACCTACAAGAATCAGAGTATATAATATCAGTCAAGTACAAACTCATGTCTGGAAACAAATGTATTGTCAAAAAAGTAGATAATAATACCATGCAACAGAAATCCAGCTGGAAGATAGCAAATCACAGCTTTTTGGTGTCTTCAATTCAGGGAACTGGAAGGCCAGATCTGCAATCTGTTCGCACATATTAATTTCAGGAGACAAGCATTGATCCTACTGTAAAAGGGAAAGAGGAGAGAAAAAGCATAACATATATTAACCTTGTCAGCTAAAGGTTCTCGGCTATAAGGAGGGTCCCATTCAAAATACTCAAAAATCGAACAACTTTGAGAATTGACAAATTCACCCTCATCACTAGACAAGTCTTCTTGAAGTATCTGCTGATCTCCCATGGATAGTCTATCCATCCTAAGAGACTTCTCACTTGCCATGTAGTGATTTCTTGTTTCCCTCAAAACATTTGATCCTCTTTCAGGTTCACAATCACTACTACCATCACTGCCCGAGTCCCTAAAGTCGCTATCACTATCCTGAATTGGTTGCCTATATCATAAACAGAAACAATAATTATTAAATATAACACAAGATACTTTGTAGTTTGTAATATATTACTTGATGCAAGTGTCTAACAATGACAACTCTTAACAAACTACTGAGCCAAAAACAAATGGAAGCAACATCAAAATCATTTGCTTAAACCAAATATATTTCTCAAAACAGAATAACGAATGGAGGCAAGAGGGGGAAAAGATATAACATAAAATACATTGGATTATATTACTTGATACAAGTGCCAAACAGTAACAATTCCTAACAGACTTGCAAGAGCTATTAAGCTTGATCTAGGTTGTTACATATTCTTAGGCTTGATTTAGAATTTTATTTTATTTTGTCTATATAGGCTAGTATATAAATACGCTAACTCTAAAGACAAAATATATGGATTTTCATAAGTCTATTCTTTTCTTTGTTTTCCATTAACATAAGCCACTTGGCTTAATTTAGTGAATTTGATTTTCGTTGTTTGGTATTTTGTGGGTTACTTTTTTAAAGTAGTTTTTTCGATACACTACCAGTACAGGGAGGTGCGCCACCGTCTCCATTGACAATCTGCAGTTTTCGGTGATTAGTGACCTTGTGCGTGAGGTTCGCCCACCACCTAAAGGTCTGCAGCCCTGCTTCACGCGCTTCCATCCCCATCGACTCTCTTGTCCAACCCTAGCCCAATGGTCAGTTGTTTGATCGGAGGAGGTTTTGTGGGTCGCTTGTTTATTTTTTGAGATTTAGCAATGTTTTGTACTGTTCACGTTGGGTGTTGTCTAGGTACTGTTTCAGAACTATTTGGGCAGTATTTTGGACTGTTTGTAGCCTTCTTTTTGCGGGATTTGCCACTTCTCAGTCATATCATGAGTCATCGATTCAAGAGCTACAGATCATATAATAAGTAAACCCAACCTTTTTTCTACCTTTCGGTCACATAATTCACCTTTACTTTTCCTATTGCTGATGGATCCACCTATAATGTAGTTGGTTCTGCAGATATTAATCTAACTTCATTTATCACCTTATCATCAATATTAAATTTACCTAACCTCACCTTAATTTAATCTGTTAGTGAACTTACCTGTGACCTAAATTTCTCAATCTTGTTTTTTACCAATCATTATATGTTAGAATCCCTAAGATTAAGGACAAAATACTTGCCTTAGTCCTAGGAATTACCTTGTATAGTAGGATCTAATATTAATCTCTAATTCTTAGGAAATTACTGATTCTAGGGATTGATTCCTTTTTTGTACTTAGTTCTACCTATAAATATCTGTAACCTAATTAAAATAAAATAATAATATTTTCTCTAAAGTTTGTTCATGGTATCAGAGCCTTGGGAATTTTTTCCGACTTCTCTAATCTCTCGTTCCAAACGTCCCCTCTTCAATCTATTGTCTCTTGTTTTATTCCTTCCCATGAGTGACACTATCGAAACTACATCTGAGATTGAAACCTCACAAATGATTTCCAAACACCTATAAATATCCTTCAAAAGGCTTTTCCCTTATTTCGCGTTCCCAATCTTCCACCCAAAATCTTCGGTTGCAAAGCTTTTGTCCATAATCACCAACCAAATCAATCCAAACTTGATTCTCGAGCCCATACTTGTGCTTTCATTGGCTATTCTCCAACACAAAAAGGTTATAAGTGTTATTCACCTACCTTTCGTCGACTGTTTATCTCTCGGGATGTCACCTTTTTTTGAGAATAAACCATACTTTACAGCAGCTCATCTTCAGAGGGAGACTCTCAATGAAGATGAGACTCTTAACACCCTCCTCATTATACCTCCTGATCCTACCACCATTACCAAGCCTACAAATCAGGGTGTTATTGTAGTTCCAGATTTAGACAGTGGTTCCCTTGTGCAGCAAGAAATAGAAATAGGGCAGCCACCTGATCCAGAGAGGCAACAAGAATGGCTCCAGAACTACAAGTTTATTCTCAATGACAGCGTCCTCCTAAAGCTGAGACAGCAGTGCCAAGTTCATCCTCAACCAAGGACTATTCCGAAATAGAATCTCACCTCTATCGCCATCCATCTACCTTCCAATTATCGTTCGAAACGGCACAAGAAGCTACACTCAACACCCTATTTCTCTGTTTGTGTCCTATGGAAACTTATCTAAGTCTTATAGAGCTTTTGTATCTAATTTTGATTCTGTAGAAACACCAAAAAATATAGAAGAGGCTCTTGAATCTGCTGAGCGGAGGAAAGCTGTGATGGAAGATATAAGGGCTCTCAAGGCAAATGAAACTTGGGAAGTCTCGGATCTACCTAGTGGGAAGAAGACTGTAGGATGCAAATGGATCTTCACCACAAAATTTAAACCTGATGGCAGCATTGATCGACACAAAGCTCGGCTCGTTACTAAGGGTTTCACCCAAACCTATGGCCTAGACTACAACGAGACGTTCGCACCGATTGCCAAACTAAACACCATTCGAGTTCTTCTATCCCTAGCTGTCAACATGGACTAGTCTTTGACTCAATTGGATGTAAAAAATGCATTCCTCAATAAAGAGTTAAATGAGAAAATGTACATGGATTTCCCACCCGAGTTTGAAGAAAGCAATGGCCAAGTATGCAAGTTGAAAAAATCCTTATATGGGCTGAAACAGTCTCCAAGGGCGTGGTTCAGCCGCTTTGCCAAGGCTATGATTAGTAGGAGCTACACCCAGAGGCAGGCAGATCATACCATGTTTTACAAGCATTCGAAAAAGTGGGAAATGCTGCATCCTTATTGTTTATGTGGGTGATATAATATTAGCTGGGGATGATTCAAGAGAAATTGAAAGTCTAAAAGAATTTCTTAGTGCTGAATTCGAACTTAAGGACTTAGGGAACCTTAAGTATTTCCTTGGAATGGAAGTAGCAAGATCTAAAACAGGGATTTCCATCTCTCAAAGAAAGTATATCCTTGATCTATAATCTGAGGTTGGGATGTTGGGGTGTAAACCAGTCGAAACTCCCATGGAATTCAATCTTAAATTGGGAACTGATAAAGATGGAGAAGAAGTCGACAGGGGGAGATATCAACGACTGGTAGGAAAACTCATCTACCTATCTCACACCCGTCCAGACATAGCTTTGGTGTGAGTGTTATCAGCCAATATATGCATGCTCCAAGAGAAAAGCACTTGGAAGCTACTTACAGAATTTTAAGATATCTAAAGGGGACCCCTGGTAAAGGCCTACACTTCAAGAAAACTGCCAGCCGAAGTGTGGAAATTTACACTGATGCAGACTGGGCAGGGTCTGTCAATGACAGACGTTCTACAAGTGGTTATTGTAGCTATGTCTGGGGCAATGACATGGAGAAGCAAAAAATAGCCTGTTGTAGCATGCAGTAGCGCAGAAGTAGAGTATCAAGCACTATCCCATGGCATATGCGAAGGAATCTGGATACAACGACTAATAGGAGGACTAAAAGTGCTCTACACTAAACCTATAAAGATGTATTGTGACAACCAAGCAACTGTCAGCATAGCTCATAACCCTGTTCACCACAATCGCACCAAACATGTAGAGATAGATCGCCACTTCATCAAGAAAAAATTTGACTCAAGAGAAGTGTGCATCACCTACCTACCTACCAGGCAACAAGTTGCAGACATGCTAACTAAAAGCTTGAACAGGAACATGTTCAAGGAACTCATTAGCAAGCTGGGTTTGATAAATATCTACACTCCAGCTTGAGGGGGAGTGTTAGAATCCCTAAGATTAAGGACAAAATACTTGCCTTAGTCCTAGGAATTACCTTGTATAGTAGGATCTAATATTAATCTCTAATTCTTAGGAAATTACTAATTTTTAGGGATTGATTCCTTATTTGTACTTAGTTCTACCTATAAATATCTGTAACCTAATTAAAATAAAATAACAATCTTCTTTCTAAAGTTTGTTCACTATATTTTATAGGATCTTATGACAAACACACTATTGGTAAATGACTTATTTGATTGTTTTTATATCTTCAACTCGTGGACTTCTTAATCCGTGGCTTGTCCTACTGTTTTCTCTCTGATAGAAGCACAATGTCGATTTGGACATCCTTCTCTTTCTTTGTTGAAGAAGTTTAGTCCACAATTTTAAGACCTACCTTCGTTGGGTGAAGCATGCCACTCGGTGAAGCACCGATGGAGCTTCCCTTCAAGACTAAAAGCTAACAAACGAGCTAGTTTAATTTTTAGGGACCATGTTCAATAGTACAAACTTGGATTTAAACATTTTGTTATGTTTGTGGATAATTATTCTCAAATGACATAGATATATTTTATGAAAAATTTGATCAAATGTGCTTTCTCTTTTTTTTTTTTTTTTGTTGGTGCCAAGATAAGAACTCAATTTGGTGTCTGTCCAGCTTTTGTGAAGCGATAATGCTAGAGAATACTTTTCCAACTTCTACAAGGCCTTTATGACCCAAAATGGGATTCTTCATCGATCCTCTTATGTTGACAAGCCATCTCAGAATGGAGTAGCTAAATGGAATAACATCTCCTTGAGACAACTAGAGCTCTTTTATTTCAAACAAAAGTTCCCAAACAATTTTAAGTTAATGTTGTTTCAACGTCCTGCTTTCTGATCAATCGTATGTCTTCCTCCATACTTAATGATGATAACCCATACAATGTTCAATTTCCATCCAAACCATTATACACAATGGAACTTAAAATTTTCAAGTACACTTGTTTTGTTAGATTCAAAATCCTAAAGTGTGTATTTCTTAGGTATTCTCACCTTCACTAGTCGCTTCTCATAATTGGCCTTTACACCAATTAAATATAAAGAACGACTTTCTTCATAGGGATCTTTAAGAAAAAGTTTACATAGCGCAACCACCTAGGTTTGTTGCTCAAGGGAATCATGGAAAGGTTTGTCATCTAAAAAAAAATCTCTTTATAGATTGAAACAAAGCCCTCGTGTCTGGTTTGGAAAGTTCAATGAAATAGTTCACCATTTGGACTTAAAAAAAAAGCGGTTGTAATCATTCGGTGTTCTAAAAATGATTTGAGGTTGGAGTTATTCTTGTAGTATATGTTGATATTGTTATTACAAGAAATGATGTAAGAATCTCTTCTCTCAAGTAATTTTTGCATTCCAGGTTCTACATGAAAAACTTGGGCCTGTTGTTCTTTTGGGGGATAGAAGTGACAAGAAAAAAGGAATTTTTTTGCCTCACAAAAAGTATGTTCTTGATCTTCTAGCAAAAATTGGAAAATTGGCAGCAAAACCTAGTACTCCAATAGTTCTCAATGTGCATCTAGTTGGGAAATTAAACTAACTCACTATAACTCTGTCCAAATATCGCATTAGTCGTAGTATTGTTAGCAAATTTATGTTAATGCCCACAGTCAAATATTGGACAACCCTAAATCATATCCTATGTTCCTTGAAAGGAGCTCCTGGAGGTGGCATATTATTCAATAATCATAGACATACCCATATTGAATGTCTTATAGATGTTGATTAAACCGGATCTATGATAGATAAAAGGTCTACTATTCGGTAATTTATTTTTAGTTGGTGGAAACTTAGTATAACAAATAAGTAAAAAGCAGAATGTTGTATCTCAATTAGCACAAAGTTGGAATACAGGGCTAAGGCACAATCTACATGTGAAATTATGTGGTTACGACATCTGTTAACTAAAATTGGATTAAAGTATTTGTCACCGACAGAGAAATTGTGTGATAATTAAGCAGTTCTTTATATTACCTCAAATCTAATTTATAGTGAAAAATTGATTATCACTTTATTCAGAAGAATTTTGAAATTTTCAATCTCCACAAGTTATGTGAAAACAGAAAAACTAGTTGATTTGTTCACAAAGACAACAAATGTAACAAGCTGGATAATCAATAACTATGCTTCAGCTTTAGAGGAAGTGTTACAGATTCTTAAGCTTAATTCTAGGACTTTATTTTATTTTTTTCCCCTATTTAGACTATACAGACTTGTATATAAATACGCTAAGTAGAGATTAAATATGTGACTTTTCATCAATAAATACTTTTCTTTGTTTTCCATTAGAGGTGTTCATGGGTCGGGCCGGGCCGGGCTCAACTAAAAAATTTAAGCCCGTTCATCGGGCTCGGGTCGGGCCGGGCCCAAAATATGGGCCTAAAATTTTTTCCAAGCCCGACCCATATAAAAATGCTAAAGCCCAGGCCCGGCCCAGCCCGCCCTTATTAAATTTTTATATTATTTTATATAATTTTTAAATATATATAATATATCAAAAATACTAAAAAATCAAAATAAATATTTCCCAACAAATTGAAAATAAATTTTAAAAAAATATGTAGACTTAAATAACATTAAGATAGATGTAACTTAACAAGCAAATACCTCTAAAATAATAATAAAATTAACAAATGCCTTTAAAATAATAACAAAATTAACAATAAAATAAGTTTTATACAATATTCAATCAATAACAACAAAATAGTAGCAACATAATAGTAATATGGTAGCAAAATAGGGGGAAAACAATAAGAAAATAACATTCAAAAATAAAAAAAAAATAGCAGATTTTTTTTGTCATTTAGTGAATTCGGGCCGGGCCCGAGCCTAAAATACCTTACCCGAGGCCCGGCTCATTTTTTAAATGGGCCTTATTTTTTGTCCAAGCCCATTTTTCGGACTTATATTTTTGCCCAAACCCTCACAAATTTTGGTCGGGCCTTCGGGCCGCCCGGCCCATGAACACCTCTATTTTCTATTACCACAAGTTAACAAATAGTGTTATGGATGCCTAGGTTTGCAAGATATCTTATTATTTTGGTGTTGAAAACGTTAATTATTATTTTTATAAAGATATTTGCTTATTTTTATTAGGAGATCTTTAATTAAAAGTCTTCTTTAATTAAAAATATCTTTATGGTATTACGAGTTTTTCTTTAATTTCATAATCCTTGTTTTAATTTCCTTAGCTTACATCTTTTATTCAAACAAGTAAACCTATGTAACCTCTATTTATATTGACAAAAATAATTCTTTTTTTGCATTAAATTGGAACTAGGGCACAACATTGGTTACACTCAATCCATAAGTTGGAACCATACAATTTCAGCTCCATATACAATTATTGAAAAATTGGAAACAAAGAAATCAATATGTTGCTCATAAAAATTACTCAAGTTCGTCACTTATATCTAACAAAATAATTGATTCACTTAAAAAATGTCCTTGTAACACAATTACATTTAGCATGAGCATTTTTGCATTAAATAGGAACTAAGACACAAAACAAAGGATTTTCTTAATTGTTTTAAGTAGTTAGAGCAAAGCACAATGGCCTCGCAAAAGAACCAATGTATATGCGAACCAACTAGGGATATGAAACAAAATCAAGAGTCCATTGTGACATTGAAGCGTTCAACAAAAAGTCAATTATGGCAATTAAATTAAGATAGGGAGTAATGCAAAAAAGGAAAGTTTTTAAATTTCCAACCATGACTTGAAAATGCTAAATATAAATCTAAACTTTAAAAGTAGAATACCATTCTAGTTTAGTTAATAGACTTAATGGTTTGGTTTGGTGAGAAAACTACAGGAAAAGAAGAAATTAATACTAAACAATTTAGTAAGAAGGAGATGAAACTTAAGAGAACCTAGGGTTATAGAAAACCTTTAGGTTTCTTTATTATATTCAAAGAAATAATGATAAAAGTCTACCCCTAGACAAATATAAGAGACTTTCTTGCAAGCAAAGTTTCTAGGTTTTCATGCAAATAAAGTTTTATTGATAATCTTAAACTTAAGCCTCAGGAAATACAAGCCTAATTGTCCCAAAAAAAAAAATCTAATACTTCAAACTAAATAAATAAACTAAAATAATAAAATAAATGATACTTTTTTTTTAAATTTTAAACTCGTTTCATTATCCCCTAAGCGGGAAACTCAACTCTGATGAGAACCTTCACAACATCAACATAAATCTTTGTATTGCAACTCTTCTTCTGCAATACAATTACTTTCACTAGCTAATTTGTGTAACCATTTCACCAAAAACCTCTTATATTTGTTACCCCTTTTCGACCTCACTTCTTTAACATCCAACACATCTTCGATAACCTCAAACTTAACCTTAGAAGTTACTGCATTTGGTCTGAAAATTCAACAACATTCCCATCAAAACCCAAAAAGAGTACCAAGTCAAAAACATTAAAAACTGGGCTAATATGGAAATCTATAGGCTACTTGATCACATAAGCATTAGAACTTATTTTCTTCAACACCTTACGTAGCCGAAACTTCTTTGCCTTTAGCTTATGATAAGTATCTTTTAGAAACCTTTCTCACTGCAAATGTACGAGAACTAATTCTCCCTTTTCAAAGTCCTTAATCAAACAATGTAGATTAGCTTCATTAGCAGTCTTCATTGCTTGCTTTCATAGCAACCATCACATCTTGATGAATTTGCCCTGTATATTCAACAAAAGATTCTATCATCACTAACACTAGTTCTGAGTGACAAAGGAACTAAATCAAGAACATGTTGAGGTTTGACTCCAGGCAACTTCAAAAGGTGTCTTCTTAATTGTTCTATTCACAGAATTGTTGTATGCGAACTCAGCTTGAGGAATAACCAAATCCCAACTCTTCACATGATACCCAACAAGACACCTAAGCATAGTTCCCAAACTCTAATTAACAACCTCAACCTCTATTGGACCACGTATTTGTCGATAACAAGTGCTAGAAAATTTCAATTTTGTTCTCATTTTCTTCCACAAAGTCCTCCAAAAGTGTCCTACAAATTTTACATCTCTATTGGAAACTATAAATGTAGGAACACCATGTAACCTTACCACATCCTTGAAAAACAATTCAACAATATGAGAAGCATCAGAAGTTTTCGAACAAGGAATGAAATGTGTCAGTTTCGGAAATGGTCCACGACAAAGATTGAATCATAACCTTTTGTTGTCTTTAGTAATCCCAAGACAAAATTCATGCTTCAATTACTCCAATGCACCTCTGGCATAAGTAATGGAATGTATGACCTTATATTTTGCGAATTACCCTTTCCAAATGGACAACTTTTCACCAACCTATCCACATCTTTGTACATTCTTACCTAAAAATATCAATCCACCACTAATTTCATGGTCTTGCCTCTTCCAATGTGCCCTCTCAAACAATTTCCATGAAGTTCCCTCAAAATTTGTTCTCGTGGCAAACTTTTACAAAAAATGCACAGGAGATTGCCTCTAAATAAATATCCATCATGTAACCAATAAGGCAATTGCTCATGTTTATTTGACCCTTCCAATTTAGAAATTATGGTTCCAAAATATGGGTCACTTTTGTATTGATTCCTCAGTCCTTCAAGCCTTATAACCTCAACATTCATTGCCACTGGTAGTAAAGAACGTTTACTAACTGCATTTGTCACGACATTTGTCTCACTAATTTTGTACTTCATTGATTAATTGAACTCATTAAGGTAGGCACTCCACTTAGCAAACAATCCTTGAGTTCCTTTTAAAACTCAAAAACTCCAATTCTTGATGATCTAAGTAAACCACAAATTCTCAATAAGCCAAGTATTATTCCCAATGCTGAACAATCCTTACCAAAGCATAAAACAATAGGTCATAAGCAGAACAACGTCATGTAGCATCAAATAGTTTCTCACTAAAATATTCAATGAGCCTTCCTTCTTTGTTAAGAACAACCCCAGTTCCTACATGAGGTTCATTACATTCAATGACAAACAACATTTCAAAATTTGGAAGTGTAAGAACATCTGCTTTCGTCATCAAAATTTTAACCAACTCAAAAGATTTTTGGGTTGATTTTAACCATTAGTAGCTGTTCATCTACAAACATTCAATAATAGAATAACAATGCTAAAATTCTTGATAAACAACCTATAAAATGATCTCTAATGGCTCAAACTTCTTTAAATCTAGTTTAATGCCATCGGCAACAATAACAACCCCCCAAAGCACAATTTCTTCACACAAGAAAGTGCTCTTATTCAATTTCATAATAAGCTTCTCTTTTTCTAGCACTTCCAAGACTTGTCGCAAGTGTACTAGTATTCTTCCTTTTACTATAAATTGATATGTCATCAAAATAAATGAAAAGGAATTTTAAAATGGCTTGAATACCTCACTCATGACTTGCATAAACGTGCTAGGTGCATTAGAAAGGCCAACAGGCGTTACCCACCATGCACAACGATCGTAAGGAGTCTTGAATGTTGTCTTCCACTCATATCCACCTCTCAATCTAATTTGGTGGTATCCACTCTTTAAATCAATCTTCAAAAACACCTTAAAAGCAACCAATTGATCAAACATATCATCTAATTAAGGAAGGGAATCAATATTTAATGGTGATTTTGTTAATTGTCCAACTATCCGCACATATCCTCCACGAGCCATCCTTCTTTGGAACAAGTAAAATTGGGACCTAGTATTAAATTAATAACATCACTGCCAACTAAATCAGCAAATTCACTCAATAATTGTTGAATTTCTAGTGCTTGTTTGCAAAATTCTCCAACCTTGTCGTTAGTCACAACCTTAGTTCGAAAAATGTTGTGTTGCCTTCAATCCTCTTCTTCGCCTTCAGTTCATGTTGCCAACACTCTACGAATATGCATCAATTTATTCGTTCTCTTCATCATAGTCATGGTTTAACATTACTTCCTCTTGTTCTTCCACCTTGATTAAGCTCACTCTTCATTCACAAGAGTAAGAATTATGGATTTTTTTCGTCACAAGTAAAACGAATTTGAGCACTATTGCCAACTTTGGAAATGTTCTATCCAACTTTGTTTTCAACCCTGAATCTCACTAAAGACTTCCCTTTTTCACCCCTGAAGGTTTCCCTTATTTGCTCCACCATTGCGATTCCTAAAAAAAGTCTCACGAGTAACTTTTTTATGTTACTTGTTCCATTTGAACACCTCGAAAAGCTCCAACTTTTTTTTTGCACAATCAATCCTTTTAGCAATTCCTTTTCTCGCACCATAACACCAAACACACTTTTCGACCATTAAAGCATGTTGTCTTGCATCTTAAAGGTTGAATAACCAAACCACTCTCATCTCATTGTTGATAGATTACTTTAACCATGTTAGTTAACGAGATGTCATTTGCTCATTGCTCTCATTTAACTCAACTCGAATAAAAAGATTGTTAAATTTAGAAGTATACTCCATTAATCCTCCTTACCTCAATGAATGTAGCTTCTCATACAAATTCATTGCATAATCAACTAGAAGGAACTATTTGCACAATTTCACTTTTGTGTTCCCATGTGCTAATTTTGAGCTTACCTTGACGTGCACATTACCTCTTCAACTCTCTTTCACCATTAAAGTGCAGTGCCCTTCAATTTTAGTTTCAGTAACAACACTTTCCTAACCTCTACCTTAGACTTCCACTCAAAATAATTCTCCAAACTAGCATTCTAATCCGAATAATCTTTCCACATGCATCTTACCATGAAAATCAGCAACTTCAATTTTATTTCTACTTATTAGTGTTGCATTCCTTCTTAGGAGAAACTTATAAAGACTTTTCTACTTATTATATTCCCTTTCTTGATGGCCTTTATATAGCAAACATTACATCATTTAAGAACAGAAAACATTAATAAAGTTGCAAAATTATAAGAAATAAATTGCTAGCAAAATCAATTCAAATTTGATAAATTAGGCTTGGTCAAATCCTTAACAAGCCCTTGATTCTCGATGCCAGATTATAACTACCAAAATAATTAACTTTTTGGCAATTTTTTTTTTGCTATTTGTCTTCTATTGTAGAATTGACCAACAAATGCATCGACTTTACTCCCTTTTTTGGTGAAAGACTTGCCCTCAAGCTCGAATTGAAGGAAGCATTCTAGAGTTTCGAAATAACTTCCCATGTAGCAACAATAGTGGTTATGCCTTGCCTTTGCACTAGAATTTCCCATGTTCCACATTTGATACATGATTGCAAAACATGTTAAGGTTAGGGAATAATTTTGCCATCCAATAAGGGGCAAGCTAGTAGTGGAAGTCAAGATCTCCTTTCAAAACTTTCAAGAGACATGAAACACGTTATGAGTCTTGCTGCTAGGCAAAAGATCCAACTGATAGATCACAAGCCAACTTGTCATGCAATTTGGAAGTGTCCATAAAATTTAGTCGTAAGTTTTGAGTAAGCTCGATCTGTCAATGAAGTTTGTCAATAGGGTTGTATGTGCAACCAAATCCATTCTCCAAAAGTAAATTGAAGATTAAGATGGCCTTAGTCATAAGTGGTCTTTAGGCGAATTTATGCTTGCAATAAGCAATGTCAAATTACAATCAACATATTCTCTATTAATTAAAGGCCTGGTCAAGCGTATCCACCCTTGAAGATCCAAGAATGTTAGATAGTGAGGAGGATCACGATTATAGACTACTTGATCAGTGGAAACATTGGTCCAAATGTGGGTAGGAACTTGTAGTGACTGTAAAAGACTAAGGGCCAGTTCTTCATTGCTTTTCAAAAGCACTTCTGGCTCCAAAAGCACTTTTGGAAGAAAAACTGTGCAGAACAAGCTGCTTTTGGCTGGAATTTTTAGCTTTTTCTCCCTCAAAAGCACTTTTAGTGCTTAATTACTTTTTCACCCCTCTAATAACATAGTACTTTCTCTTTTTTTTTCGTGGTGCTTAATTACAAATGTGTTAAAATCATTAATTAAAAATAAAAAATATTTTTTAAAATATTAATTACAAATATTTAATGGTTATATTTAAATATTTAAAATGTGGTTTATTTATTCCAATTAAATTTTATAAGTAATTAATATTTATTACTTAAAAATATTTAAAATTTATATTTCATATATTAAAATATTAACAAGTTATAGTAATTTTTTATATTCTTACTAAAATATAATAATATTAACTAATTTAAATTTTATTTAAATGTATATTTGTTACTTGATAATAACATGTCTAAAATGGACATTTTATTTTTCAAAAGTACTTTTTGACAGCAATGCTAAACACTTAAATTTTAAAGCAAACTTTTCAAAAGCATTTCTCAAAAGCACTTTTCAAAAGCATTGCCAAACTAGCCCTAACCAAATGTAAATGCTCTACTTTTTTCATCTCACAAGTGACACAAGATGACACAATCTTGAATATTCACCTTATTCCTTTCCAATGAATTCGTTGGAGACTTCTTTCCACCCTTTCATGTGTGGCACCCTGCAATGTTAATATTATCGTAGTAACAAAAATATAAGTGGGTAAACGATATTTAGTACATGATCAACCCTTCTAATGGTCCAATGAGTATCAAGGCCTTCTTGCTCAACTTGGGTATGCATTTCATTAAAAATAAAACTGAGTTAATGCGAGATGAAACATTACATCCTTCCTCTAAAAGGATCAATTTAGTCTTGGCTAGCATTACATCTCTTCTTGGAAGAACCTACGATGTAAAATAAAAAGCTAATTCAGGTTCTATATAGAGAACCTTTATACCTCAAACAAACATTAGATTAGATTCTTTTTGCATATCTCATTCCCCTTCTTGATGGCCTTTATATAATAGGCATTTGATCATTAAGAAAACAAATTGACAACATTATAAAATTATAGGCAATAAATTGATTCTTGGTGTAAGTTTTTCTTTTACAACTATTCCACAGATTTTGGCATTTTTTTTTTTGCAATGTGCTCCATTGTAGACTTGACCAACCAATGCATCATTAATATTTATGGTGTCACGATCAAGAAACATCATTTACCTTGATTAAGAGAGAGAGTTGTAATTCTAAGTTCAAATACCTTTTCATGCTCTTGATATACTTGGTTTTTGTAATTTGATAGTGCTAAAGTTTATTTCCCTCTCTAGCTTAGAATTCAAACTCTCTAGCTTAGGATTCAAATGACAGTTGGATGCTTTGAAGGAGGTAACTTGTGGCATTCCAAGTACTTAATTAACCAGGCAAAATACCCAACGTCGAAACAATACTTTTTATTTGGTTACTCGAAACGGAACATCCTAATATCAAAATTAAGCAAGTTAACTCTAATTCAAACATCTTGTTTCTTCTATTTCTTTTTCATTCAATGTTTTCCTTCTCCATTTTTTCTTTATAGATCATGAGTTGTACACTAAATAGGGGAATCAAAGGTAAGAAAAGGGGGAATCCTAAATTCAACCCAAAATAGCATATACAATGGCTCACATGGACACAATTAGTCAAGAACTAGGAAGCCAGCCATCCAAGAAACTTAAAAGTTAAGTTCGCAAAAATCCAAATGACTCAAATGTCATTACAATTTAATTGGCCTTCCTAATAATGAACCTAATACACAATGTGGATTTGTTGGAGGTCAAGCAAAGTATTAGCTCTACTCACTACCTCTAGGATAAATCACTTCTTAGGAGGATCTTCAAAAGACAACAAGGTTGAGAAACGAGATCACTTCATTTGTCCAAAATGACTCAAGCTTTTTTTACTATCAAGGTTCAAAAACATCTTTCAACCCAAACCATGATTTCATAAAAAAAAAAAATAGTAACCAAGTAGCTTTTCAAATCAAATCTTGATTTTAAATTGGATTTTAACCCAAACCAAAATTTTTAATTTTTGGCTTCTGGGAAAATGCTTTTCAATGCAATAACTTTTCAATCTCCTATTAAATCTTCTGTTTTACAAAATCATGTCTAAAATAATTATTTTATCTTCTCAAAAGTACTTTTTAATAGCAATAGTAAACACTACCAAAATCTCTCTAATTTCTTGGTTGTGATTCCTCTATCTAAATATGCCTAATTTGTTCGCAATTCTCTACTTAATCCTACGTTGCTTGAACTCAAATACAAGTGTCTAACACGAAAATGTATCTAACTATAAGACAAGTCAAACACATCTTGGACATACTAAAAAGGCTCTGAGAAAAGGACATGGTTGCATGAATCCTTCATACAATTTATCTAATATTATAAAATATTATAATTAATCTAATATATGAATTTAATTTCAAAAATGTAAATCATATTAAATATTATAATATACAATATACCTTTGTTTTGTATATAACAATTTTTACTCTTTTAAAAGAAATTTTCTTTATAGATATTTTATTTATCAAATTTATTTTTAATTATTATCAACTAAAATATTTTTCAGATCAATCCATTTTTGGACATCAAGGTTGGATTGATATAAAAAAAATTTAGGCCAACAACTTCTAAAAACCATAAACCATTTCATCCATGCCACTTGTGCCCTTCTTTTCTTTCTCTAATCTCTTTCCAACCGCTACCTTCTTTTTCTTCTTTGCCCAGCCGCTACTCTCTTTTTTTCTTTTCTATTAGATTGTGGCTTTTTATTTATTCTCTTTTAGTATCACGGCTTTCTTTTTTCTCTTTTTTTATCACAATTGTTGCTTTTCTTCTTCCTCTCTTCTACTTTCATAGCCACCACCACTTCTTTTTTTTCAAAAGCCAATCACAAGAAGCAATGTCCAAAGAATCAAGACACATATCCCATACCCTTATATGTGTATATTAGATTGCATGAGTGTGGCTCCCATTTTGGCAAGTCCAAGCCACAGAGACATAATCCTTCAATTGCTTGATTACATTATTGATTTTATTATTTGCAACTGGAAAGGGGAGAATAGAAGAGATCTTGATTGTTATGAGGAGTAAGTTGATTAGCATTTAGGATAGGAGTATACCAAACCTTGAGTAGCCTTATTAGAGCTTGATCCTAATTGTTGATCTTTTAATTCAATAGTTATAGGAGAGGATTGAATTGGATTAGCATGCCTACAACAACTTAAAGGATACTTGGAAACGAATTAGCGCTCTATTTTAGCAAATTATGTTGTTATCTAGAGAGAGCATTGATCTTTATTGAGTAAAAAAGAAATGTTGTCATTCTAAGTTCAAATATCACATTATGCTATTGAAATAGTTAATTTTGTAGAAATTAGATATTCTACAAGTTTACTTTACTTTGCTTTCTAGTTTTGAATGAATTTAAATACAGTTGTGCTCTTTGAATAAATTTGGCTTGTGACATTTCTAGTACTTAGCAGTTGCATGTTACCTCTTTTCACCTTCTAAGCTACTACTATAAAATGAAAAGAGAATTCCCCATAATCCTTACTAGATAAAGAAGACATGAACCCAAAGAACAACTAAATCCAAGTCATGCAACATAGGAAGCTTGAGACAATGTAACTACAAGAATCAAACTCTTTCACAGTTATAGATTGCGCTTAATTACATTCAAAGAAGAGATTAAGCTTTAACTAAATAGATTTGATAGGAGATATTTTGGTTCAAAAAAGGAAGGAAGCCCTCAACATAGGAATATAACAATTATTCAAGCATCAAGAGCCACTCAGGAAACCAGGGACTAAATAAAAATTGACAAAATAAAATCATAAATTAAGTTAATAATATCACATAGCAAGCTAACTAACGAGAACAATAATCAGGAAGTAAACAAATTATGTAGAGCTAAATAATGATAATACACTACAAATTTAAAATACAATGAAATAAACTCAATGTAAGCAATGTATTATTTACCTGGACTTGGCAGACAATTTCACGGAATCCACGTATATTTGAATACCGGACAAATAAGGTACATAATACTGAACAACAGAATCACAGTCATTCAAAATCAGTGGGACTCCTGCTCCATAAGCACTCCATTCTTTGAATGATTCCCATAAATCGCCCAACACAAAATATGGCCGAAATTCTCCTTCATACGTCCGCCACCCTCTCATCGTCCTCTGCCACACCCATTTTCAAATATCAATCTCTTTTTTTAAAATATATATTCAATCTCCAAAAAGTTTCCTAAATTACACCAAAAATAAATTAGTTACACGCTTTTTATGCGAATTCCAGTTTCACTACTCGATAAACAAACAAATTGAAACATTACTTTATCTTACTTCAAATTACAACAAACTCGAAATCTACAACGGGAACTAGTTTAAACCCAAACAAAAGAAAAAAACAATTAAAGAATAAAAAAAGGGGTATTATCATTTTGAGATGGAACAAACCTTAGAGAGGTAAAGTGCGGGGACGGAAGGAATGACCGAGTGCAAAAACCGCTCTAAATTACTCAATGGAGAGACAACCGGTACCAAAACTGGCTTAGGAGGGTCAGTTGAACCAAGCCCCTTCTCTGACTCCCGGGTCACATTCGATTGACTGACCGTATAATCGCTTTGAGCCGTCCGTAGTTGATCGGTTTGCTGTTTCTGGTACGACCGCCTCGCCTTGGCCTGATTGTAAAACCTATCTTCTCCACGAACTCTCCTAAACCCCAATCCTGTCCCCAACATAACTAAAATTTCCTGCCGATTTCTTTTCTATGCTGAGAGAATTCGAAGTGATTGATTCCCTTTGCGGATCAAAGAAGAACGACCGGAGAGAAGGGGAATGGGATCTATTTGGGAAGGCAAGATGGTCAATTCAACTAACTAAAATAAAATAGGAAATTCGGAAGTTGAAGCGAATATGGAATGGAAGAGACGGGCTTAAACCATGCACCGAATAAAAGGAAGGACGGGGAGAAGGAAGAAAACAATAAACAATTTCTTTTTTTCTTATTTGTTATTGATATTTTATCCGTTCACTAAACGTTTTGATTTTGCATTTTTTTTTTTTTTTTTTGTAGTTGCGATTTAAAAATTAAGGAAACTTTTAAATGATTCTGATTTCGTGGGAAAAAACCTCATTTCTTTTAGATTTTGTACAGACATATTTAACTTTCTTTTAAATTATTTATTTGTACAAATTCGAAAATAGTGGCATAGTTGGTAGGTAAGTGGATAATTTGACAATAAAGTAGTAATAGCATAACTAGAATTTGTTAACAAATTTATTCGCCATGCACTCTTTCAACCATGATGAACTTTTTCTTAATAAAGTTTTGGATGAAAATAGATGGTGGGAAGATTTCCAATGACAATGATATGTGAGGCAGGTCCAAAAGTAGACAATAATAATTAGATTTAGGGGAACTAAAAAAATGACTAACTTAAGTTTTTGAGGAAGTCTAACATAGAAAGACCAATATTTCTTGTTGGTGAATATTTTCACAATAAAATAGTAATAGTATAACTAGATTTTGTCAACAAATTTATTGGTCATGCACTTTTTCAGTTATGAATTAACTTTTTTTTTAATAAAGATGATTTTTTTAATAAAGTTTTGGATGAAAATAAATGGTGAAAGATTTCAAATGACAATGATATTTGAGGCGAGATCCAAAATTACACAACAATAATTGGACTTAAGGGAACTCATAAATGACTAAATTAAGCTTTTGAGGAAGCCCAAGATAAAAAGACAATTATTCTTTGTCGGCACAACTTGTAAAGAGATTCATTGTACCTCTACAAGTATTTTCATGCCAACCAACACAAGAAAGACACATGACACCAAGTTGTCTTACCATTGGTTATAGAAGAAGGACCATTCCACCATTTGAAGGCAACCCACTTAACCCACACTAGGCAAACCAATCACCTTACAACCAAAAAGTGTTGTCTACCCCTCTATCTCAAAACTTCCTTTTACTCTATGTTTGACTCAATCATTTACTTCAACGTCAAAGTGTACCCCAAACAAAAGTTGTTCAATGTTCACTATCCCTATTTCCTTCTTCACAAACATCACCTCAAAGACTATCTCAATTAATCTTCTATGTCAAGAGGACCCTAGCCACACTAGGATTGATACATTGTATTTTGATCTAACAAATTAAGCTCTTTATGCACTTAAAGTGTTTGTTTTTAAGCAATGGTTCGAGCCTTTTTATCATTTTTTCTGTACTTAGGTTAGAATTTATTTTAATTGCAAATTGTAGTTTATTTATGTCTTTTTGAATAAAATTTTCAACTACATGTCTACAAGAGCTTAATAGTGGTTAAGACATTTTTTGGGACTTCACGGAGGAGAATGAGGAGGCAAGCAATTAGGTGGCTGCAATGTTGCAACCTCAAGAGATGAATTTTGTAACCTAGAGTTCTCTAACCCTCAATGTCACAACATCACTTTTGTATGTCGCTACACTGCATGATTCTCTTAGCCAAAAAAGACAATCTCGATGCACTTGGAAGTCACGACATTCAATCTTCAATGTTGCAACATAGAGTTCTCTTATGTCAAGGTCGCGAGACTAGTAATGTTACGACATCAACCCTGGACCTAGATTGAAGAAACCAAGAAAGGCCACGACCTCCATCTTTCAATGTCGCGACCTAGAGCCCTTTAATGTCAATGTTGTGACATTGGTCTTATAATGTTGTGACATCGAGTTCGGCATGACCAAAATCAAAAGGGCAACTTGAAGAAATTATGGTCAAAGTTGCCTTATATAAGTTTAATGATAGAGACATAATTGTAATTGAAGGTTCAATGTTGATTTGCTTATAAATACTAGTTCAATCAGCCATTTAAGGAGAGTTATAAGGTTAGTATAGTTTTAAGTTAGATTATTTTTCATAAAGTTGCTGGTATTTTTAGGTTAAATTAGTACAAGGACTATTTCTAGGTTAATTTATTTTCTACAACATGTCTTTAAATACCTTGTCTTTCTCTATTCAATTAAAGAAATTATTAATTGGGCATTCAAAAATTTCGTGGATTGAATTTTTTCTATCATGGAATCAAGAGTTTTTTTGCACTATTCCTAAGCATTTCTCAACTTTTGCAATTTCATCTTTATAATTTATTTTTATTGTATAAAATTGAATTATGGGTATGTGCTAAATTACTTGGGTGATTGGTTAGCTGGATTGGTAACATGTGAATTTTATGTTTAAGTACTCAATTAAAAATTTGGACTAAACTGAATAAATAGTGAAACTTAGAATTGACAACTCTAAGTGAAAATTTAGATAGATGAGACCAAAAGGAGAATCTATTGAGTAAAAATTGACTTAGTTCAATTTAATTGAGTGAGGTCAGGAGGATAATTCAATTAAATTTCTTCATTCCATTAAATTGACTCAAGAGGTAAAATTTCGTTAAATTATGAAATTGTTAATTGAGTCGTCTAAGGGTAAATTCACCACTAGCATGAAAATCAATTGATCACCATTATTGCCTATATTGTTTTTCATTAATTGAAATTTGCATGTTTAATTTCTTTTTATGATTTTTTAGAAAAATCATCTATATTTTATTATCGTAATAATTATTTGCATTAGTACTTTGATAGCTTTTCCCTTGCGTGTTATTTTTATCCTTGGCATTTATATTGCTCAATTCTCTTTAGGTTCAATCCTCGAAACACTTTCGGTGTTCCGTTGTAAAACATATATTTACAATTTGACTTGTCACACTTGCAAACACGTCACACTTCATTTCTTATATATATTTGCATATTTTGGCGTTCGCACACTAACGGTAAAGTTGTTGGCGCTATTGTTGAGGAGATTTGTATGTGATTGTACTTGTTGGATAAAAATGCATGTTCTATGTTTGAAAGATATTGAGTGAAATTTTAACACCCCACACCCGATCTGATCGTCGAATTCGAATATGTGATGTCACATTACGTTGCCAAAACAACTTAGACTATCTTAATACATTTTTGCACAAGATTTAATATGTAATTATCATTCATATCAATTTAATCATCAATCATATACATATACATACATTAATAATGTTGAAGGTCATTAATCAACAAGCCATAGGGTTATACGGGGTCAAATTCAGATTTAGGACTCGAATCCAAACTCAGTGGTCAGAATTGAATAATGTTTCTCGGGACAACAAGTTTATGTCTCGAGATAGATTTTTCTCTATTTTAGTTTTTTGCTTCAATGATGATATGTCTCAAGACATTTGGGTACAAATCCCGAGATTAGGTCCCTCATGTCTTTAGATTAGTCTCAAGACACACTTCCCCTATTTTAATAATTTAACTTCTATGTTTACTTGTCTCGAGACAATGTATTGCTTGTCTCGAGACATATGTGATGATGTATGTCTCAAGACATGCTCAATATTTCTCGAGACCTAAAACCAAAAATGCAGTCATTTTTATTCTTAATGTCTCGAGACATGCTCTTAATGTCTCGAGAACAAATGATCATTTTCTTATACTACACAACATTTCATCATGAATTCCAACTTAAAACTCACTTAACATAAACCAAAACTATACCCTGTCAATGCATACTCATTTATCACGTCATAACACATGCAAAAAAGATGGTATCATACCATTTCATGCCTCATTACTTAGCATAACTGGACCAATTATCAAACAAGTAAAACTCATGCATATAGACATAAAATGTAGATAACCAAATTCAACCTTAGGACACATCCAAAACCAAATAATCAAAATAGCCAAAATAACATATAATTACATAACCCAACTTAGGTATATGCCTTGGACCAAATATAGAAAAAAGAGCACAAACTTGGTCTGAGCCAAGTCATTGAGATTTGGATGCTATCTGAGGTCTTTAATCCAACAAAACTTGTTTAGACCTGTGCATGAAAACAAACAAATCCATACAAAGAGAATTGTATACTTAATGGTGCTAATATGGTTCACATTCAATACATAGTTAGATTAAACTCATAACGAGTATGCAATTATATTATAAATAGTTTTTTTTTTTACCTGCGTGATGCACAAGCTAGTTATATATATCAATTAAAATATTAAATCATTTAGTATTTTTTGTAAAATTTAATTAATAATGTAAATATAAATTTAAACATATTATTTCATAAAAAAATTATTTTAAATTTTTTTTAATTATTAAATAATATTTTTACGTATATTTTAAATAATTGTATTCTAATATTGTATATTATAAGATTTTAAAAAATAATATATAAATAGTGTATAATTTTTTTAAAAATTATAATAATAGAATTATGTAAACAAAAATATGTAAATTTAATTGCAATTTTATTATAAATTTAGTAATAACAAACTTAATCAAATTAAATCCAAATGCTTTACATGTATTCTTAAAGGAATCAAACTACGTTTTATAGCAAAAATAGCACCGTAAGTAATGAGTATTTATGGTCAATACATTATTGATTTCTAATCCATGTTAATTAGTTGTATCTAAGATAGTGTATATAAATATGTTTTTAAAATAAATTGAATAAATAGTGAGAAACGAATTAATTAATTTTTACATATATTTATGAAAATGTTATTAAACTGTTATCTATCCCAAAAATTATGTTTATAATAATAAAGAAATTAAGAAGAAAATAAGAACATAAGAGATTATATGTAAACTTACAATCTTAGTTTAAACAAATGAAATTTAATCGTTGGATCAATGTTGTCTCTGGTAATCTCTATATCAGATCTACAAAAAGAAAAAAGCATGACATTCTTTGACATGGGAAACAATTTAAAAACGTATTAGTATTAAGGAGTGGAAAATAAACTTGAAAATGAAAGTTGCTGAAAGACAATGGATTGAAAAATGAATCTTGGTTTCTTGAGTGCTATTTGTCCTTCCCATAAATTTTATAATGAAAATATACAATAACAGATGAAAAATATTAATCATCGTATTAATTGAATAAAATAGAAATAGATGGCAAAGTAAAGTTTAATAAGCAATATAGAAATAGATCGATCATCTACTTGCTTATCATTTTGCTTTTTTTTTTCTTTGGTAAAATAGTAAACTTAGAACAATTCTAAAATATCATCAGAAACTAGATTATTCTATCTGTGACCAATAAAGAATGTTGAATATCCTCTTTCAAAAAGTTCCTCACATAATTCGAAGGATCATAAAAAATAATCAGTTGATTCATCACACCACCATTTGCCTTAGCCATGCAGTCCGCAACTTTATTGGCATCCCTCTGAATATGTCTAAACTTAATTTCTCGAGGTTTCAAACGTCAAACATGAATGCATCTGATTTCATCAACATTACTCACTGATGCCCAACCATTCCAAATGAATTCAATCAACAATGCATTATCACTTTCTAACTCAACTTGCCTGAATCCTCGATTCCAAGCCAACTTTAAACCTTTTAGAACTGCTTTGGCTTCTACCTGTAAAATATCATTCAAACCAACTGTCATTTTGAAACCTACCAACCAGCCACCACTAGGACCTCTCATTGCCATCTGATAGCCACCTTCGAGATTTGCCTTGCCACTAATCCATCAATATTGACTTTAACCTATCCTACCCCAGGTAGTTGCCACCTTCCTATTGTCATTGACGTACAGGTCCATTGGGCAATGAACTCTTTATCCACCAATGATTTTATCCATGCCTTGGTTCAGCTGATTAATTTAGAGCTACTCCCATTAGAATGACTGAAAATAAAACCACTCCTGTTCTTCCAAATAAACCAACAAATAATGGAAAAGAAAGTAGACCACTCACCTCTAGAAAACAACAAATTACCTTCATTCTTGATATTCCATAGTACCCACCTCTCTTTTGGCAAGCTGAAAGAAATGTTCCAGGCCTTTATTAGCACAACAGTTTTCCATACCACACTAGCAAATCCACAATCTCTAATAGTATTAACTATTGATTCTACAACACCTCTACATAGAGCACAAGAAAGGGATTGTAGTATTTCCCGTCTAGTCTGCTCCTCATTTGTTAGAAGCCTGTCATGGAAAAACAACTAAAGAAACATTTGAACTCGTTGTGGCGCACGAACATTCCAGAGTAATATATGCCCCCCCGTTCTGTCGTGGAGTAGGAGGAGCAAAGAGGTGCTTATAAGAGTCCACCATAGAGAATCTCTTTGCTGCCATCCATCACCACTTGAGGATATCAGACCTCGCTTCTCGCTTCGATGCCTTGCAGGCTATAACTTGTTCAACAACTCGTCGAGGAAGTACCAATGATAACCACTGCAAATTCTATATACCATCCGATGAAACTGTATCACAAACCCAGGTTGCTTCATCAAGGATCCCATTACCACTAAAATAGTACTTTAATGGTCCCACTTCCTTTACCCATTCATCATTCTAGAAATTAATCAAATGCCTATCCCGTACAACCCAAATAAGCCCCTTCTTAACACCATCCCAAACCTTAGATAATGAATTCCATAAATAGGAACAATTAGTAAGAACAATATTATCCAGAACCAACCCATGTATTCTGTACTTATTTCATAAAATCCTAACC
This sequence comes from Gossypium australe, assembly GCA_005393395.2. Taxonomy (NCBI): domain Eukaryota; kingdom Viridiplantae; phylum Streptophyta; class Magnoliopsida; order Malvales; family Malvaceae; genus Gossypium; species Gossypium australe. The sequence goes on along the minus strand of CM016614.1, from coordinate 60,223,823 downwards.
CAAAAAGCATCAATATTAACAATCATGTTATACCTGAGCTTCAAAAGAAAAAAGTTTATTCTGATCACATAATCATCTTATCCCAAGCCCCCCATTCATCACAAGACTACAATAGTCTTTCCAATTAACAAGTGGTAAAAAACTACAAGCCAATTTCTCTATCTCCCTGGAAACCGAAATAGGAATACGAGTCGTAGCCATAAAGTAATTAGGGATCACCGTTAGAACTAATTTAACCAAAGTGAGTTTTGCAGCTAGTGATATCTTGCGTACATCTCTCCCATTAAGACGACTTCGAACTTTATCCAAAATGAACTGAACGAACTAACTCCAACTCGGCCATGTAAGAAGGGCATTCCCAAATATCTACCCAAATCATTGACTTTAGTCAAACCAAGTTTAACACAAAACCTTGATTGTTCATCCACATTTACGTTAGTCGAGAAAAAAAACATGAGTCTTTTATTGATTAACTCGATGCCCAGAGAAGTGACAGAAGATATCCAACACTTGTTTAAGACAATCAGCTCCTTCTATATATTCCCTACAAAATAGAATTAAATCATTCGTGAAAAACAAATGAAACATACCTAGGCCTTGTAACGAATTTGTAATGTGTTTATGCAAGTGTACGTAGTCATCTAAGTAACAAGTAAGTAATATGAGTTATCGTCTCCACAGGGCTGTAAAAGCTTAACCAATTTAATTGCAAAATTATAATTAACAATTTGATGTAAAAAAACTCAATAAATTTATATAGTGATGATTAGATTAATTAAATGCAAGAGTGATCCCTATGCAATTACTAATCTAAATGCAATTTTACGTAAATGTATGAATGAGGGCTTTAGCAATAAAAAAACAATCAACTTTAAATGAGCTAGGATAATTGTATTAATTAATTCAATTTACCTTCATCACGCTAACATGTTCAGAATTACTTCCATGGAAACTTGATCTCTTATGGGTTTGGAAACCAAATTAAGTCTTATCGGATTTTTTACTTAGCTAAATATGCATTTTACTGATCAAATTAAACTAAGCATTTCTTAGCATTTATGAAAGATTACAAGGACATTTATGTTTGCAATAGTTTAATTACATAAATTTAAAAACCATGCAAGATAATAGAGCTAACTAAAGATATTATGAACTTTAACTTAGTCGGGTTTAATGGCCTAAATTAAGCATTGCACTTTTCAATTATGCATCTACTAGCCATCGTCTGGTTAGGATCGCTCAGCTAATCTGAGTACACCCAATCATGTATGAATGAAATGCAGCATGATATTAATTGAAGACATAATCGACTGAGGCACAAAACATGTTAACATGAATTAAATAAATCTCATCAATTAAATATAATTATCTCATCAAATAGAATTTAGAATAACATAGTTGATGTAAAAAACATTAAACTCAAAGCAAAATGTTTAAAATAAATAACAAGAGGAAAGAGTAAACTCTATTCAGTTAAACGGCCTTTCAGATCTATTCTGACTAAGGTGTTTTACTTTTCTCAGTTCAGTAGCCTTTCGGATCTATTCTGACAGAAGCGCTCTTCCGTTCTGATTGAAGCTTCTTTTGCTAAGGGTTTAGAAGGTAGCCGGCTAAAGAGTGCTTTTGATAAAGCTTTTGAGGCTAAAGATGGAGAGGGGATGGATGGCTATGCAAGGGAAAAAGAGAGAAGGGTTTGAGAGAACTAAAATGAGAGAGAAATGTAGAGAAAATGAGGAATGAGGGACGAAGGATGAGGGATAAGTGAAGGATGACAAGGTATTTATAGGTGAGGAGTAGGGTTTGAGTTTACTAAAAATAGTTTAAAATTACCTTCCTTCCCTCTCTCATGTGGCCAACCATGTATCAATGAAAAGGGATGGCTAAGTCTTCCATTTTGAATTTGAATTTCAAGCTAAAGATAGCTATGTAGTAGACAGTTTCAACAGGTAAGTTGTTGGGATAAATTTTGATTATTTTCCAACTTTAAGGACCTTCATTTAAATATCCCAAAAATACTTTTTGGGCAGCCAATGTCAAGTGCCGAAACTAGGCTTTTAATTCCCCTTGTTGGACAGTTTTTCAGTCCAAAACTTAGTAAACATGTCCATCTTTTTATCATCTTTTTTTACTGTGTCAAGTAGTCAATCCCTATACCCAAATTGCATGGTCTTGCCGTCCAAATGGATAAATTGTGCATGGCCACCTTTTATTTATTTACATCATGTCTCCATAGCCTACCTATATAGTGAAAAATACACACATTAACAAATTAAGATGAATTAATATAAAATATGCCTGGAAATCATGTAATTAAGCATAATTTCACATACTTTTTAGTTTCATGTCTAAAATTACTAAATATGTAAAATTCACTTATTTCAATAATAATTACTTGAGATAAACATAATAATTAAGTAAAAATGTGGTAAAAACATATAGAAAAACCCTATATAATTTCTAGTTTACAAGCCCCTATGTGAAAGCATAAGTGGTTCCCAAAAATTCTATTCAACTGCAACATCGATCAAATGTCCCAATCGTTCCATACCTAAAACAAACAAGTACGGAGATAAGGGATTACCCTGATGGACACTTCTGGTCAAGATAAATGACTTCGTGAGAAAACCATTCCAAAGTAATTGCATGGAAGATGAAGAAACACAAATCATTATGATTCTCATAAGAGATCCTGGAATCCCCGTATCAATTAAAGTTTCTTGTAAAAAATTCCATCGAACCCAATTGTAAGCTTTTTTCAGGTCAACCTTTACAACCATCTAGCCCTTCTTACTCTTCGTATATTTCATTGTGTGAATAGCTTCCTGAGATACTATTATATTATACAATGTGTTTCGTGACGCGATAAAGCTTGATTGGTTCTGCTTCACCAAAATTTGCGTAACCCGTTGAAGTTGAATTACAATTAATTTGGTGGTAGCCTTATACAACATTATACAAAGGCTGATTGGGCGAAATTGATTAATACTCTCTGCACCAATGTTTTTAGGGATAAGAATCAATGGAGTTCTGTTGAGGCTTGGATCCAAAACTCCTCCCTTGAATACAGTCTTAACCATATCAAAAACACTTCCACCTACAATATCCCAATTAGCTTGATAAAATTTGGCATGAAACTTGTTAATTCCCAAAGTTTTATGAGGGGTTATACTAAACATAGAATTTTTTGACTTATTCCATACTAATCTCAGAAGTAAGCGTTTCAAGCAATTCCTCTCCAATCCTTTGGAAACACCACTTGGCTGGAAAATCTCCAATCTGATAATCCTTCATTGTATACAACTTGGAGAAATGTTCAGTTGCATGGTTCCTTAAAAGCTAATTATCAAGACACCACTTGATCCCAACAATTTTCAAAGCCTCAATCCTATTCTGCTTTCTCATTTTTAATGTACGTCTATGAAATAATTTTGTGCTTCGATCTCCATTCCAAAGTCAATCACATTGTGATTTTTGAAACCATAATAATTCCTCTTGATATAATATTTTTTCAATTTCCAAACGGAGACCTACTTCTCTTTGTTTTAGACGTTCCAAGCCACATCGCTCTAAACTTCTCTGAACCATTACAACTCTCTCAAGGCCCATCTATTTCATGCAAAGATATTCCCAAACACTGTCTTGTTCCATTCTTTAATCTGTTGAATTGAATTCCCTAAATTCTCAATGATACTATCACTGACTCACCAAGATTTTGCAACAACATCATGAAATTCCAGATGAACTAGCTAGCTTGCTAAGAAATGAAAAGACCTCTCCCCCTTTCTTTCTATAGTCATATTAGCCGACACAAGAATTGACCGATGGTCTGATTTCAACCTTTACAAATGACGGACAAAAGTATTAGGTGCAAAAGATAACCATATATCATTACCTAGCGCCCGATCTAATTGTTGTGAAAGATTGCCCTTGCTCCAAGTATATATAGATCTCTGAAACCCCAGGCCTGAGAGCTTCTGCTAAAAAAAAAAGATCTAAAATGGTTACAACCCATATTATGATCCTCAGCCCTTCCGTACCTTTCTTCACAACTTAAAATGGCATTAAAATCACCTGCTAAGAATCACAGTTCCGCCACTTCAACAATAATTAATTCTAGAATACCTCAAAGTTCCTTTTTTGTATTACATTGAAGGCTAGCATAAAGTGCAGCACACAAGAATGGAACTTGATTACCATTGACCCGTATCCTTATATGTATGAATTGTGAGTATACCTTTAAAATATCAATCCCAACATCATCATTCCATAACAGCCAGAGATCTTTTGCAAATCCTACGGCTTCAACTCTAAAGAAATTTTCAAACCCATGCTTAGTCACAACTAAATCGACCTTGCTTCCGTTGATTCTCTTTTCAAATAAAGCTACTAAATTTGGTTTAAAATCCTTCCTATACTCAGACAAGAAATTTCGAAAATAGGTGTGACCACCCCCTGATAATTTCAGAAATCCCCCTAATCTTCGGACCTATCATCATCGAAATATTGAAGTGAAGAAAAGAATACCCACTTGCTCATGCCGTCTTTACATCTACCAAAGTCTCATCATTAGACTCAACCATCACTGTATCACCTCCCACCATGATCGCGTCTTCAACAACTTCTTTCCTTACACCTTAATCAAGGTCTTCAATCGCCATAACAATCGAAAAGGAAAGGTCATCGACGATCGAAGAATTGTTTGGATCATGTCTTGTATTTTCACCAGTCCCTTTGACGATTGTAGGTGATTGTTGTCCTGTCTCCTCCTTCATATTATATTTAAAACTATAGCGTGCTACCCGAAAAATTAATTCCATCTAACATCCTTTTTTAATTTAAGGAAACAACCACATTTTTCCCATTAGAAAGCCTATTCTTGTAATAGCCCGATTTTGGGTTTAGTCGGAACAGTGGTTTCGGGACCACAAATTTGACGCAGTAAAATTTGTTTTTATTATATTTTTATGGTCTACAGTTTTATGGAATGATTTCGCGAAAATTTCGTTTGAAAATTTTGACATTTGGGCACTCAATTTAGTCAAAAGAACTAAATTGTAAAAAGTGAAAAAGTTGAATTCTATATGTTAGAAGTGTCCAATTGCTATTAGATTTTAAATTGGAGGTCCTTAAATGGTAAATAGACCATTGGTTAAGTTGGTGGACAAAAGTGGACATGGTTAGGCATGTTTCCAAAGTTTTTTATTAAGGGTATTTTAGTAATTTGGTAATTAAAATGAATTGAAAAGCAAAAATCAAGCCAAAATTTGTCCATCTTCTACCCCATGGCCGAAAATTGCATGGAGAAGACATAGCTAGGGTTTTCCAAGCTTCCAAGCTTGATTGTAAGTCCGCTCTAGCCCCGTTTTTAATGATTTTTACGTTTTTAAAATCCTTGTAACATGATCTATCTATTTCTACCACTAATTTAAGGCATAATCAAAGTCTAAAATTTTACCCATGATGGATATTTGTGTATTTTGATGTTTAATGGTAGAAAATGAATGTTAGTTGTTTGTTAAACGACTTTTGCTAAGTGATTTTTAGTGAAAATGCCTAAAAGGACTTGTTTGTAAAAGTTGTAAAATATGTAGTAAAAGTGTGTTTTAATGGAAATTGTGGGATGTTATAGTTATTAAAAAATGGTTCGGCTAGGCTTGTACATTAAAGAAATTGAATAGATTTCATTTTACGAGCCTAGGGACTAAATTGTAAAAATGTGAAACTTTAGGGGTAAAAATGTAAATTTTGCCATAATGTGATTTTGGGCTGATTTGAATAGTATAATGATTAAATGAGATGAATGTGATATTATAGATCAAGAAAAATGAGGTTCAGACCTAAACGGAGGAAAAACAAGTATTTGACAATTTAGTCCTTTTTGCCATTTCTATGCCGAGGTAAGTTCGTATGTAAATAATGCATTGTTATTTATGCCTTAATTGTTTTATTATTATATGAATTTTGATTTACTCTTGAATGAAATCGACAAAGTTTGAAAAACAAGAAATCCCAGTTGAACCTTAGGAATAGGTAGGATACAAATGTCATGACATTAGGGTTATCTAAGATTACGTGTAAGACCATATCTAGGTATGGCATCAATATGAGATTTCATGTAAGACCATATTCAGGATATGGCATCGATATTAGGTTTTGTGTAAGACCATAGCTGGGCTATTGGCATCGATACGAGATTACATGTAAGACCATATCTGGGATATGGCATTGGTACGGTACTATATGTACGAGATTCCCGAGTATCCTTTAGTATTCCAAATGGTTCAACAGGAAATTCAACGGGTATGTCAAAGAAGAGAAAAAGTATGTGAGTATTACGAATTGGTACAGGTATGTAAATAAATTTTATAAGCATTGACTTCATGAAATTGTGAGTTCATGATTTCCACGAGAATGATTTTATGAAAACCTTGTGATTATGGGTCTATACTTGTGATGTATGAAATACATAGTAAATTTGATTGACGATTTTGTGATTGGCTTTCTGGCTAGATTAAGTTATGACATAGCATGTTGTATTCATGCAAATTGTAATTTATCGGATATGAGATAAAGGAAAGATTGGCAAAATTTCCTATTAAAATGAGTATGGAAGAATGGAAAGATAAGATTTTAAGCAATTGAAAGATGTAAGAGTATATGCTTGAAATGTAAATGCTCATAGTTAATGGGTATGTTTTATGTGAGGTTTGAAATGGTTTGTTGATTGTGGTAAATGATATATTATTCTTATGACTGAGCAAGATGTGTTCATTAAGCTTAATGTCATTTATGTTTGTATAAGTTATGTTATTCATATGATTGAGTAAGTTATGCTCATGAAGTTTATTGACATTTATGTTAATATATGTCATGTTATTAATATGACAATGTATAATTAATGTTGTTTATTATTTGCATATGAACTTACTAAGCTATATAGCTTACCCCATTCCTTTCCCATGTCTTATAGGGTTAATAAGCTAGCTCGAGTTGGAGATCGCTGGAGATCCTATCACACTATCAAGCTACCATCTTGGGTATATATAAATTCAAGTATTTTTGAGTTATGGCATGTATAGGGACTAAGTCAATTGATTATATGTGTCTTTATGATTGTAGCCAATATGTTGGCTTGTAATCGTCAAAGGCTTTTTTGCTATTTGGCCATGTAAGTTGGCTTATGTTGGCAATATGGTTGTAAGCCTAAGTATATTCATATATGGTCAATGTCTATGGTGATATGATCATGGTATGCTTGGTGAATGTGAAATATTTGGAAATGTGATTTATGGCATGATTATGTAATGTTGGAATTGTAACCTATTGATGAGATGAGGAATTTGAGTATAATTTGGTAACTAGATGGTAATTGAATGAAGCCTAATGAATGTGGGATTTGTATGTTTGATTTAGGGCTTAACAAATGTAGTGAATATGTTAGATAAACATATAAAGTTAATATGTTTTAACCATGAATATGGATGCTTTGGTTGCCTAAATATGTAATGTTATGTGCCTTTGATTTGATGTGAGTGTATGTGTGAATAAAGGTGACAAATGGCTTGGTAAATAGCCTTTTTATTGTCCACACGGGTAGACACACGGGCTTGTGTCTAGGCCGTGTGTGAGACATGGTCTGCCCCACGGGCATGTGTTCCGATTTTGTGTCCCCTGCACCTTAATTTTAGAAAAATAGAATGTCTAGAATTGAGCACACGGGCAGGGACACGGGCATGTGTCTCAGCCGTGTGTGCTACACGGCCTAGCACATGGGCGTGTGGCACGACCTTGTGGCACAAGTCAGAGAGCACCCTAATTTGGACACGGTCTGAAGCATGGGCGTGTCCTAGGTCACACGGGCATGTCCCTTGGACCACACGGGTGTGTGAGCCCTGCTTATAGCAAAAATTTTCTAAGTTTTGTAAAATTTTCTAAAGTTCTCGGTTTAGTCCCGAACTACTTATAAAGCATGTTTTGCGCATCGTAAGCTCATATTAGGGACTTTATGATTAAAATGTGAATGGTTTTATTTTGGATGCAAATTTATGACTCGGAAATGTACGTTTGCTTGTGTTTATGTCCGGTAATGCCTTGAACCCTATTTCGGCGTCGAATACTGGTAAGGGGTGTTACCATTCCTATCCACCCGAAATTGAATTGGTTCCAATCCTGAGTCTAATATCCGTGGCCCCATTCTTGAGCCATCCTCAAAGAGGTTGCCATTCGGCCCAAAATTTGACACAATATTAGTAACAGGCTATAATACATTAGACACTCCTTTCGGCCCACTTGAATTAAAACCAATCTTACTTTTACCCTTAACAACCCCTTTCCTACTGATAGCCATCTTAATTTTAGCTTCAGTATTAATATTTCCCTTATTCAACTCTCCATTCTCCATAATTTCCTCCCCACATTTAAAATAGTCAATTTGTTTCCATCTATATCCCCGAGACTCTCGCTTAGAATCCCAAACCAAGATCCGGACACCCCCTGATTGTAGGCTGCAACCTGTGATTTTGCTACCAGTTTAAAACTCCGCTGCTATCGATGCTCAACCAGCATCTAGGATTCAAACTTTTCAGCCTCTACTCGGTCCTTCATTGAAATCTCTTTGCTAACACCACCTTCTGATACCCCTTTAGAAACCTCCCTTTCCCCAGATCCGTGAGGGCATAAGTCACTCTTATGGCCAAATCTCCCACACCCAAAGCACACAAGTGGTAGCGACTCATATTCCACACGTTGCACCTTCCCATCGATTCTCACCTTCGAGACCAGAGGTTTCTCCAGATCAATAAAAACAACAATCCTTGCGAATTGACCCTTGAAAGTATTATCCATGTTTCGATCAATTTTGCAACCGGCCCTATCGCGTTGCCAATAAATCTGAGTAAGCTCTTTGTATACAAGCCTTCTAGTAGGCCAGACAATTTGATCCAAACCATCAGACTAGTTGGACAAGGTTGATTTGTCGAAAATGTCAGCATCCACGGTCGCACGATCAAGTAATGCTCGAATATTGTCCATGGGCTACTAGACAACACTGTAAAATATTCCTCATAAGTTTGGAATTTGACCGAGAAATAGTCATTTTCCAGATTAATGATCTGCAAAGGTTGATTGGTTCTCCAAATTGCCTACAATTTATTCGCCATAGAGAAATATGAGATTCTTTTCCCTAGTAACTTGACAATCACTATTCGTGCCAATCACTTAGCGATGAATTGGTGTACCCAGTTAGAAAAGGTTATGGATGGAATGCCATCTATAATCCCCGCCTTTGCATCCTCCTCACCTAATTCAAAAATCCTACTCTTTCTTCACATTTAGCTCTACAGGAACACTCCCCATCAACTTCTCTTTCCAAGATACAGTTTGAGTGACAAACCCTTCTACTCTCACCCTTTTTCCATTCACTATGAGATCATCAAAATCTGGTTGTTCATCCACCCTACGTTTAACCTTTTTCGTCGACCTTCAAGCATCATTCACAATAATTGCACCACTGTCCATTTCAAATAGCAAGTAAAGAATTAAGAAACTTCAATTTTAGTCTTGCTTATCATTTTGTTTTTCTGATATTTTGAGATCAATATTCACATTGCAAAATGTTGGGGATCAACCTGATTAAGCAACGAATAAGTAAAAATAGTGGAAGAAATTAAGAAATTAAACACACAAATTCAATGTAGAAAAGCCCTTCCAAAGAGGATAAAAAACCACGGGCAAAAATAATTTTACTATAATGGCAAAAAAAGAAGAATACAAAGATAGAGATAAAAACTAAATCCTGAAACCCTAAAAAAATAACCCTCAAAATATAAACACAAAATTCTCCAAAAGTGTTATGAGTTCTAACCACTAATGGGTGTTTTTTATAAGGTTGTAAAAGAGCCTATTTATAGGCTAAATTCATAGGTAAAATAAAAATAAAATAATCTAGACTAATCAAAATTTGATTGAAACAAATAAACAGAGTTTAACTAGAAGATTAATTCTCAAATTTGACTGAAATAGGAGTCATATTCAACAAATTTCCACTTTGACTCATATTTCAACAACGCCATCTTTGCCAAAGCACTCCACGGGTCTATCTTGAACTATGCAGGGAATTAACTGAGTTGAATCTGTGCTTTGAAACTGGAAGACTTCTAGCCTTCGACTTGTACACTTCTAAATCAAAACTAACCCGGGTAACTTTTCAAAACCTTCATCCAAAAGAGAACCTCTCTTCAACGAAATGGTCATACCTTTTTCCCTTCTATGACCAAGTTGCATCCGCTCCAAATGAGTTGACTTCGACTCAATAACGGATGAGGGACGCCCAATTTCACCGGTCACTATAGAACCTTCCAGAATATAAAGACTGTCGGTTATTTTACCTTTTAACAAAATGAGAGCTCCACGAGATACCTTAATGCCGCTTGATGTTGATTCTGCATCCTTTTGAGTCTAAAATACTTAAGGAGATGATATTCTTTCGTAAATCAGGTACATACTTGACATCTGAGAGTGTCCTAATCGTCCCGTCATGTATCCTAATTTTAACAGTACCAATACCAATTACCTTACTGGATGAATTGTTTCCTATGCATACAACTCCACCTTCAACCAAATTGTATGTGGAGAACCATTCTCTATTGGGACACATGTGGAAAGAACATCTCAAATCTAGGATCCACTCGAACGTATGTTTGGAGTTATCGCTCGTTGAAACTAACAAGAAACCATCACTGCTTTTATCGGCCAAATTAGCATCAGCTACATCTTCCTGTTACTCTCAGTAGCTCTTTTTCATTTATAATAATCTGCTTTGATGTGACCTAACTTTTTACAATAGCGACACCTTTTGTCTCGCTTCTTTGATGTTACCAAAATAGAAGCTTGCCTATCTGCTTGCTATCCGAACCAAACTCATTGTCTAGTTTGTCTCTACTCAACAAATGACCATTCATATCTTTGAATGAGAGTTTGTCTCTACCATAAATCAGGGTCTCCCTGAAAGACTTGTATGAAGGAGTTAAAGAGCACAATAATAGCATAGCCCAATCTTCATCATCAATTTGAACCTCAACATTTTACAAATCATTTAAAAGAGGAATGAATTGACTGATGTGATCTCTAAGAAACTCACATTCGTTCATGCAAAACGTAACTAGATGTTGTTTTAACACTAAACGGTTAGCCAGAGACTTAGTCGCATAAAGAGTTTCTAACATTTTCCACAAAGCGGATGAGGACTTCTCCATCAATACCTCCCACAATACCGTATTCGCAAGGCACAACTGGATTGCAGACAAGACCTTTTCATCAATCTCTTCCCATTCTGTTTGATTTAGATTCTTAGATTTTTTCTCGGTAACAACCTTTTTCAAGCTAGTTTGAACTAGAATTGCTATCATCTGAACTTGCCATAGATTGAAATTTGTGACACCATCGAACTTTTCAATTTCAAACCTTGTTGTTGCTATCTCTAAACGGGCTGATCTACAAATACCACTTGTTGGGGATCGACCCGATTAAGTAACGAACAAGTAAAAATAGTGGAAGAAATTGAGAAATTAAACACACAAATTTAATGTGGAAAAACCCTCCAAAGAGGATAAAAAACCACGGGCAAAAATAATTTTACTATAATGGCAAAAAAAAAAAACCGAGGAGTACAAAGATGAAGATAAAAACTAAACCTCGAAACCCCAAAAAAAAAACCCCTCAAAACGTAAACACAAAATTCTCCAAAAGTGTTATGAATTCTAATCTCTAATGGGTTTTTTCTAAGGTTGTAAAAGTTCTGTTTAACTGGAAAATTATTTCTCAAATTTGATTGAAATAGGAGTTATACTCAACACACAAAATTATGTAAATGAAGAAAAATATAAAAAATATAAATGTGGCAATATAATGAAAATAATTAAAATAATTAAAATTATGTACTAAATGATATGAAAGAATACAAATATTTTGTCATAAGTTGTATTTTCTGTACGTTGCCTTGCAATTAAGAAACCCATCTGTATTTCATTCACCTGGTATTTGGAAATATATAGAAAAAAAACGTAAGTCTTACATTGTATATCGACTTTAAAACATAAGCGAAAACCTTTGGAGAAAAAATCACTACCTGCTATTCTGCCCGGAAAAAAGAACACACAAAGTATGGAATCTCTAAAATGGATGTCCACGGTTCAGTATTCTAATTGGTATTTATAGTTGATTTTATCACTTTTAACTCAAATCTATTTTAAATTTTATCACTTAATCAGTGTTTTAAATAAGATTTTATCACCTAAAATCAATGTTTATTTCAAATTTATCATTTAAAACCTCAATTTTAAATCAATATATATTGTGATAATTATCAATATTTTAAATCAATTTTAAAATATTTTTATTTTTTATAAAAAAGTATTATTGATGTAAAATAAATTAATTTTACCGTTTAGGTTCAACAATTAATCATTTTTTCAGTTTCTTTCAATAATTTGTTTGCTTTTAAATTACCTAAATCATTTTTCAGACAAAAAAACCCTAAAAAATATATCTAAGGAAAACTAAAATATTTGACTGTAAATAATTATTCAAAAACAAATTTGTAAAGATAAATAATTGACATTTAAATTTTAATAATTCTCTTTTATCTTTCTGTTTTTTTTTTTTTTAAATTGAACATTTTCTTTTTAGGATTTTCCCTCTTGTCTATGAAAATGTCAACTATGAAAAAGTAAAAACTAACTGTGTAAATAGAAAAAAAATGGTGAATTGAAATTTAACCAAATTTCCAATTTAATATATAAAAATTATAAGAAAAAAAATAAAAAATAACTGTGAAAGGAGTATTTATCTAAAAAAAGCATAAGAGTAATTTAAAAAATTAAAATTAAAAATTGAATAGGAAAATTTACATATGTCAAAATATAAAGATAAATATATTTTTAAATTAAAAATTTTGAAAGGGTAATTTGGTTAGGAAGATATATAATAAATTTTAAAAATTATAAAAATTAAATGAATAATTATTAATTTAATAAATATTTTTAAAAAACTATAGAAAAAAAAGGGAGATGCCTACTTGTCGCAAGATGAGTTTGTGTACCTTGTTATATTAGATATATTAATTTTTTTATCTCATGCGATGCATGGATTGATCATGTATATTTATTACAATATGATATATTTATTTGTTAAATTTTCTACAAACTTTACAATGTTTGAAATTTAGGAAAACTATGATCCAAAGTTTATAGTACAAAAAGGGGAAACAATTATTGTTAATGATTTAGATATTCAATTTTTTAAGTGAAATTTTTATGTAAAAATTACATGAAAGTTTGTATTATGAGCTATAAAAATTAACACCAAATAAATAATATTTATTCTTCTATTATTAATTACAAAAATTAATATAATTATTTTTTTCAAAACTTTAATTAAAATTTAATATAGATTTAAAAAATAAAATTTAAATCAATTAATCAAAATGTTAATAAAAAAATTTCTGCTAATTTTAATTGTAAGTTTATGAATAAATACTAAAATATAATGTTATATTGTATCTATTAAATAACAGGACTAATATATTAACCAGGAAAAGCATAAATATAAACATAGTAACTTCAACATCAAAATAACATTTAAATTCAATTAAAAAAACTAATAATAAATGCTCATTTTTCTAATTGAAATGATAATACTTATCTAAAAAAATTAAATTCAATATCAACACAATCATCATTTAATATTAATCATATATTAAGAATTTCAAATACATAACATGAGACATATATAAGTTCACGTAAAGAGAAAAATAAGAAAAGAAAAAACCAATTGTAGGCCAAAATCTTTATTAAAGGGAGGCCTCGCCACTGTTGGATTGTTATTAACTAAACTAAGTGGGTTAGTGATACGAGCACGCCCGGGGCACCAACAATTTTCAGATTTATGGAACTCGAATTCCATGCCCCAAGTGCCGAGAAGTTGATTTGCACCTTGGTGCATTTCCAATTGAACCGGATTAGTCCATTTGGGTTCAATTTGAGCTCACTCGAGCTCATCTCAGCTCATTGAGCTGATGGTTTTAAATTTAATGTTTTAAATAAATTGCATCCTCAAATTAATTATTTCTTACCACAAATTAATGTGGCTTAATAATTTAAATTAGTGTCTAAATTAATTTGTCCAAGCTTTGATTAATTTGTTTGCATGTTTTTAATTAAATTTTAAGTTGGTCTAGTTTTAAAATTTTAATGTGCCCAATTAACAAAAAGGACTGCCGAATTTAATAAGCAAAGTGTCCAGCCTTATTTTTCTCCTAAGATATAATCGATGGGTTGTATTCCTTGATGCAGGTACATGATTGTGGCGTCTCCAAGGCCAACCAATTTAGCATGTGGAAGATACAAGCTATGGAACATGAAATAAGAAATGTGCATGTGTGAGACATAAAATAATGAGCATGGTGAATGGAAGCATGAATTAAATAAACAAAAGCTTGAGCAAGGGAATTGGATGCATGGACGGCAACTAGGGAGATTAATGGATGATTAAACAATGGCAACACTTTTGGAATAAACAAATATGGAGAATGGGGAGTTTAAAAATTCAAAAGCATGGTGAGAGCAAGGAATAAATAATTGAGATAACAAAGCATTGGTGGGCGGCACACAAAGAAAACAAAGCCATGAAATTATTTGCCTAGCATGGACGGCACAAAGGGAACTTGGTGGAGGAATAAACAAATGGAAGAAAACATGTGTTGATTAAGGGGATGGGCGGTATGTTTGTTTTGAATAAAACAAATTATGCAAATGGTTGATGAATTAAATAAACTGCATTTGGAAGGCCATGATGGATTGAGCATGTGGGAATTAAATTAGGCAAGACTTTGAATAAAATAATAGGAAACTAGTGGAGACTTGGACGGCTTGGTGAAGGAATATTATGGGATGTGGTGCATAGTGGAACAATTAGATAATGTGGATGGCAATGAGAAGGAATATGCAGCCAAAAACAAATTTCAAATTCAATTGAGTGGAAGCATAAATAATAGGGATTATTGGACGGCATGGAGGCTTGGTGCATTAAATTAATTGAAGCATGGGCTGAGTTTTTAAAAATCCTTTGAGGACATGTGCTAAATTGAAGGAAAGTATAGTGGACAACATGAAGAATAATTCAAGAACCATGAACAAGCTATGAGGTGGACGGCAACAACTCTGGAGAGTGGGGTTTGAAAATTAACAATATTTGTTTTGGTGCTCAAAAGCTTGGACGGCAAGCCTTGAAGACATGGATGGATGCTTAATCATTTTCTTTTTAATTTAATTGAAATCCTGTGCATGCCATAAGCCGAACTTCCAATTTTGTTTTTGAGCATTCGGCTCCCTAGTTTTTTAGGCTATAAATACCTACTATTTTATTTGTAGGAGACAAAATTTTTCATGAATGAATTTTTATGAACGTTGTTCATTTGAGTGAGTTTATCTCCTCTCTATCTTTCGTACGAGTTTCGATTCTAACTTATCAAGCTTTGCTTGTGGCGTCAGTCGTTTCTCATCCATTTATTTATACCAACGGTTCTTATCTTTTTAGATAACGGGTCTTGGTCCATCATCGAATTCCATCTTTTCACCGTAACGATATAAGAAATGGGGTGACACTGTTATATAGTGTTGAATCTTTTTTAAGTTAAGTTCGTATTTCCATTTCCATCATCGATTCCATTTATCCACCTTAAACATTATAGAATCCGGGGTGACACTCTTTAGTGTTAAATCGATTCTCGTTTAAGTTCTTTTACCCATCTCCATTAAATTATCCTTTTATCTATTTTATTGTTATTTTGTCCCACCAAATCGAACCATCTTCTATTTTATTCACTTAAGCTTCCGCAAACTCATTTATATTTTTCCGATTATTTTCCAAAGGCTTATTCCCTCCTCGTAGACGATTGGGCAACCTGCATACGTCTCGACTCATCCCGAGCCAGTTCGTATTATCTGGTATCAGAGCTACAAAACGAGGGGCACGACAACGTACGTGAAGCCGGAATAAGTTCGTAAGTTGAAAAAAAAATACAAAAAATTTCTTGTAAAAAAAGTAAAAAAAATAAGAGATAAAAAAAGTTCAAATAAAAAAAATTCGTATAGAAAAAATATACGAATACAAAAAAAAAAGAGAAGTAAAAAAAAAGTGTGTGGAAGTTTTTTTTTTTTTTTGAAAGTTTGTAAGTTTTGTTTCATTACTTCTTTCCCGATCTTCAAGCCACCCTTCTTCACCCCAATGCCACTATACCGAAATTTTTTTTTTCAGCCGACCTCCATCCCATAACATCATTTTTCCCTTGTACCAATTTTGAAGCCGACCCTCAAGCCGCAAATAAGTCTTTCAAAACAAAGTACGAATTTGTGAGACGAGATTGAGTGGTAAAAGGCACAAGTAATTCATTAAAAAAAAAGAAAAAAAAGAGAGCCTTATACGAGTGAAAATACGAGTGTGAGCGATTTTTTTTGTGAGTGACTTGTGAGTTTTTGTGGTAAGGTATTTTTTAACTTTTTATGTTTATTTTATTTTATTTTATTTTTTTTCTTGATAACATATTTCTTTCAGCAACGATAGCATGTCTTTATATTTTGAAAGAAAAAGTACTGTAGATGGCGATTGGTTTGACCCATCATACAACCAAAGCGAAAGGCAACGCGATCAAAGAAACCGAGGCTTTAGAGATCAAGGATGTTTTAATGACGTCAAGAAGAATAACAAGGCAAACATTCCACCGTTTCAAGGTAGAGCCGATCCGGATGCATACCTTGAATGGGAAATGCGAGTAGAAATGGTTTTTGGGTCCCACGATTATTTGGAAAGTAAGAAAGTAAGGATGGCGGAAATTAGTTTCACCGATTATGCCATGACTTGGTGGGATCAATTCACCAAGAGTCGAAAACGAAATGGAGAGCACCCAATATTAACATGGTCTGAAATGAAAGATGTGATGCGCAAGCGGTACCTTCCATCTTCCTATCATTAAGGGCGAACTTCTTCAACACAAAGGACGGAGTTAGGAACAGCACGGCAATACCCGACCAAGGACTATTCTAGAAGAGATTATTACTAGGAATCCTACTCAATACGGCCTTCGAGACGGAGAGAAGAAAGTTACGAGCTCGATTCTCTTCAAGGCGACAGACAGGAAAGCACGAGTTATTCGACGTATGATTCAAAGAAATCCTACACGGAGTATTCTTCCCGATGCAATTATCGTGATTCATTTGTAAATAATTTTTCTTCTCTTAAACCAAACAATTACCATCTTAATTCTTTTGTAACGTCATGTAATAGAAACAAAGCAAAAGAAAATGAAAATGAAATAAAAAGAAAAGAAAGAAAAGAGGCAAGAAAGAAAGAAAATGAGCAAGCTTTGAGAAAGCTTGAAAAGGCCATTGAGAAGATCTTTGAAAAAGAACAAAAGGACTTTGAAAAAGAAAAAGAGAGAGAAAAGGAAGAGAAATTTGAAAGGAAAAGAAAAGAGCTTGTGAGAGAAAAAGAAACAAAAGAACAAGAAGAGCGAGAAAAGATGAGTGTTGATTTAATTAATCCACTTGAAGTTTGTTCTCTTTCTTCTTCTCAGGTTTCCGAGGAGCCAAGCGATGAATATCAACTTCAATACCAATCCGATGAAAGACGCTTTCATTTGATCGGCAAAGGTAAGGTTAAAAATGAAGTTGAACCCCACGAGCAGAAAGGTAAGTGAGGTAAGGAAATTTTAATAACCAAGTCGCAGAAATTCGATTTGACATTTGTCAATGAAATCTTTGGTGACTTAGCTTTTAAAAGCTTTCCTTATTTTCATCCGATCAATTTTTGCTCGTTACATATGGTTGATATTTTTTGTTCTTCTCGACAAAACCCAATGATTTTGCAAAATGACAAGTTTTCACGAAAAGCAAATGAATTGTTCAAATACGGTGATTTAGTGAATCAATGTTTGTCTCTTGAAAAATCGTTGAATTTGTGCAATTTTGTTTTGACGAGTACAAAGAGTTTTGTTCATATGATGTCGTGTATGCAAATTTCTGTTTGGTTTAACATGTTTGATTTAACGAAACCATTGATACATTTTGACTTAGATAATCAAACGTATGTTTTTAAACCGGGAATATGTTTTGTATCATCCGGTATATTTTGTAAAAAAATCAAGTCTCAACAATTGTGTGTGAGAAATTCCCATCGATTCAATACTTGGTTTCTGAATAAGGTAACGAATTTTGTCAACCTTGTTTGGAAATTTTATTCGTTCCTTAAGCAAATTTTGTGTTTGTATTTGCAATTCGTGTACACGGAGTTCCCATTTTGTTTGAAAAATGTTGATTCGCAAATAAAGCATAGACTACATTACATGCCCGAGGAGAGAAGGTTCGTCTTGATCGAGCAAGGTAAATTCAATCTCCGAATTTTAACTTGTGAAGACAAACAAGGTAAGAACGGTCTCTGTCTTTTTGCGCCTAAAGGTAAGTCTTCTGAAATAGTTGATATATTTTTCCTCGCTTTGGATGATGACATGCATTATGTTGATGAACTGCCTTTTGCAAAGCAATTAGATCATGATATGCTTAGCCATTCCAATTTGCTTCTTTATGATCTATCTGTTTGGGATGTTGATAGAACACATGATACTGATTTTTATCTTGTAAATCATTTAGATCATGAAGTTCTCAAATGTCCTATTTTGTTTATTGATGGTCTATTTGTTTTCAAAGAAGACAAAAAGAATTTTGTGTTTGATAATTTTTATTCATGTGCGAGTACAAAGCAAGGTTTGAATGTTCAATTTCAAGTGCCATATGCGTTTTCTTCATTACTTGCTTTTGACGACTATATCTATCATTTGATGTGTTATTCGCATGTTTATTTTGACTTGTGGAATCCAATTAGATCGTATGCATGCTTTAAAGCTTATCCGCTTTTGTTCCAAAATTTTGACAAGGCTTTGATCCTTTTGTATGATAAAGTGCTTATGCTTGCCCGCATGCTATTTATTTGTTCGGTGTTGTTTTTTTTATTCGGGTCGCAAGTATGTTTAAAACATTTCTTGCTAATTATTGAATTTTCTTTTCAGGTATTGTGATTATCATCCATCCCGTTTGATCGAGGAAAGACGAGCAAGGAGTTTTGTTCGGACAACCAACGGGTCGATTCGAGGACGAATCGTCTTGAAGAGGGAGGGGATGATACGAGCACGCCCGGGGCACCAACAATTTTCAGATTTATGGAACTCTAATTCCATGCCCCAAGTGCCGAGAAGTTGATTTGCACCTTGGTGCATTTCCAATTGAACCGGATTAGTCCATTTGGGTTCAATTTGAGCTCACTCGAGCTCATCTCAGCTCATTGAGCTGATGGTTTTAAATTTAATGTTTTAAATAAATTGCATCCTCAAATTAATTATTTCTTACCAAAAATTAATGCGGCCTAATAATTTAAATTAGTGTCTAAATTAATTTGTCCAAGCTTTAATTAATTTGTTTGCATGTTTTTAATTAAATTTTAAGTTGGTCTAGTTTTAAAATTTTAATGTGCCCAATTAACAAAAAAGGACTGCCGAATTTAATAAGCAAAGTGTCCAGCCTTATTTTTCTCCTAAGATATAATCAATGGGTTGTATTCCTTGATGCAGGTACATGATTGTGGCGTCTCCAAGGCCAACCAATTTAGAATGTGGAAGATACAAGCTATGGAACATGAAATAAGAAATGTGCATGTGTGAGACATAAAATAATGAGCATGGTGAATGGAAGCATGAATTAAATAAACAAAAGCTTGAGCAAGGGAATTGGATGCATGGACGACAACTAGGGGGATTAATGGATGATTAAACAATGGCAACACTTTTGGAATAAACAAATATTGAGAATGGGGAGTTTAAAAATTCAAAAGCATG
This sequence comes from Gossypium australe, assembly GCA_005393395.2. Lineage (NCBI taxonomy): Eukaryota > Viridiplantae > Streptophyta > Magnoliopsida > Malvales > Malvaceae > Gossypium > Gossypium australe. The sequence goes on along the minus strand of CM016614.1, from coordinate 60,203,887 downwards.
GTGAGAGCAAGGAATAAATAATTGAGATAACAAAGCATTGGTGGGCGGCACACAAAGAAAAAAAAGCCATGAAATTATTTGCCTAGCATGGACGGCACAAAGGGAACTTGGTGGAGGAATAAACAAATGGAAGAAAACATGTGTTGATTAAGGGGATGGGAGGCATGTTTGTTTTGTATACAACAAATTATGCAAATGGTTGATGATAAACTGCATTTGGAAGGCCATGATGAATTGAGCATGTGAGAATTAAATTAGGCAAGACTTTGAATAAAATAATAGGAAACTAGTGGAGACTTGGATGGCTTGGTGAAGGAATATTATGGGATGTGGTGCATAGTGGAACAATTAGATAATGTGGATGGCAATGAGAAGGAATATGCAGCCAAAAACAAATTTCAAATTCAATTGAGTGGAAGCATAAATAATAGGGATTATTGGACGGCATGGAGGCTTGGTGCATTAAATTAATTGAAGCATGGGCTAAGTTTTTAAAAATCCTTTGAGGACATGTGCTAAATTGAAGGAAAGTATAGTGGACAACATGAAGAATAATTCAAGAACCATGAACAAGCTATGAGGTGGACGGCAACAACTCTGGAGAGTGGGGTTTGAAAATTAACAATATTTGTTTTGGTGCTCAAAAGCTTGGACGGCAAGCCTTGAAGACATGGATGGATGCTTAATCATTTTTTTTTAATTTAATTGAAATCCTGTGCATGCCATAAGCCGAACTTCCAATTTTGTTTTTGAACATTCGGCTCCCTAGTTTTTTAGGCTATAAATACCTGCTATTTTATTTGTAGGAGACAGAATTTTTCATGAATGAATTTTTATGAACGTTGTTCATTTGAGTGAGTTTATCTCCTCTCTATCTTTCGTACGAGTTTCGATTCCGACTTATCAAGTTTTGCTTGTGGCGTTAGTCGTTTCTCATCCATTTATTTATACCAACGGTTCTTATCTTTTTAGATAACGGGTCTTGGTCCATCATCGAATTCCGTCTTTTCACCTTAACGATATAAGAAACGGGATGACACTGTTATATAGTGTTGAATCTTTCTTAAGTTAAGTTCGTATTTCCATTTTCATCATCGATTCCATTTATCCACCTTAAACATTATAGAACCCGGGGTGACACTCTTTAGTGTTGAATCGATTCTCGTTTAAGTTCTTTTACCCATCTCCATTAAATTATCCTTTTATCTATTTTATTGTTATTTTGTCCCACCAAACTGAACCATCTTCTATTTTATTCACTTAAGCTTCTGTAAACTCATTTATATTTTCCGATTATTTTCCAAAGGCTTATTCCCTCCTCGTAGACGATTGGGCAACCCGCATACGTCTCGACTAATCCCGAGCCGGTTCGTATCAGTTAGGGTTGGTACATGGGAATTTCATGCAAGGAAAATGTCAAAGCATCTAAAATATTCTTTTCTTTTAGAATGAATGTCCCCCTTTAAAATTTCTTTTAACTGTTAATAAAAAATTTAAAGCCTCATTAAAGTGCTTTAAGTTATTTTGTTAGATTTGGTACCCTAAGTGTAGTATTTTTTTACTATGTACACTTATATTTTCCGAACATATTGATTTAATAATAATATCAATTAGATTCTTCAAAAAAAAAATCATTAATTATTGTTGGGGATCGACTTGTATAAACAACGAGATAGTAAAAGTGGAGAAGAACGAACACAAATATTTTACGTGAAAAACCCTTCAAAAAGGATAAAAACCACGGGCAAAGGAGGTATTGGTTTTTCACTAAATGAGTAAAAAAATGAGAGTACAATATGGAGAAAATAAACCTAAAAGTAAAACCTGTACATTACCCAAAACTTCGAATACAAAACTTAAAATCTTAAAGAGCAAACCAATACATAAACCTTAAACCTCATAGGGCACTCACAAAAAAATTATAAAATACTCTCCATAATTTCCACGAAACTCTCACCAAAACTAATATGCAACTACATCTTGTCGCACTCAAAGAAAAAGCCTACGACTACATCTTGATTTGCCTTCATCGCGTTGCCAGGACGTGACAAATCTTCTCGTCATGACGTTGGTGGTCGCGTCGTCAGGACGATACTTCTTCCTCGTCGGGACGTCAGCTCTGTTTTGGCCAAAAATGCGAGGCACACTTCACAAATCTCCACCTTGACTGATATTTCCACAATGCCATATTTGTCAAAGCCCGCCACAGGCCTATTTCAAACTTTTCCAGAAATTTACTGAGTCCAAGCTATGCTTGAACTTTGAAACCGGAAGACTTCTAGTCTTCGACTTGTGCACTGCCAAATCAAACCTAACTAGGTATTCTTTCCATGAATGGAGTGCTCTGTTTTTCTAAAACCTGCACTCAAAAGGGAACTTCTCTTATTCAGAACAGTCATACTTTTTTCCTTCCTATGACCAAGTTGCCTCTGCTTCAAAGGAGTTGACTCTGACTCCTTAACAGACGAGAGACATGTTGTTTCACTACTCACCATTGATCCTTGCAGAACATAAAGATTGCCAGCCTTTCTACCTTTCATCAAAATGAGAGCCCCACGGGATACCTTAATGCCTCTTGACTCTATGTTAATTCTACAACCCTTCAAATCCAAATTTCCCAAGGAGATGGGATTTCTTTTTAAGTTAGGCGCATGCTTGACATCTGACAGTGTCTTGAAAATCCCGTCATGCATCCTGATCTGAACAATATCAACACCGATTACCTTGCTGGGTGAGCCATTCCTCATATTCACAACTCCACCTTCAACTGAACTGTATGTAGAGAACTAGTCCTTGTTGGGACACATGTGTAAAGCACACCCTGAATCAAGGATCCACTTGGACGTAAACTTGGCGCTTTCACCCATCGACACCAATAAAAAATTATCACCCTCGTCGTTGGCCAAATTAACATCAACTAATTATTTTTCATTGCTCTTAGCGGCCCTCTTATTTCATAACTTTGTAACAATCTGCCTTAACGTGATCTAACTTCTTAAAGTAGTGACATCTTTTGTCTCTATTCCTTGATGCTACCAAAACCAAGGCTTGCCTATCTGACTTGCCATTCAAGCCAAACTCATTGTCAAGTTTATCTTTGCTCAACAAGTGACCCTTCACATCCTTGAATGAGAGTTTATCGCTGCCATAAATTAGGGTCTCCTTGAAAGACTTGTATGAAAGGGGTAAAGAGCACAATAATAGCATGCCTGATCTTCATCGTCAATTTGAACCTTAAAATTCTTTAAATTATTCAAAAAAGTAATAAATTGACTAATGTGACCTCTAAGGTGCTCACCTTTGTCCATGCGGAACGTGTATAGCCGCTGTTTCAACACCAATCAATTAGTTAGAGACTTTGTCGCGTAAAGGGTTTCTAAATTTTTTCACAAGGTGGATGTCATTTTCTCCATGAACACCTCCTACAATACACTATTCGAGAGGCACAACTGAATTGCAGATAGGGCATTCTCATCAAGCTCTTCCCATTCTGACTGCTCCATATCTACGGGCTTCTTCCTTGTAACAACCTTTTTAGACCGTTCTGGACTAGTATTACTATCATCTAAACTTGCCACAGATTGAAATTTGTGATGCCTTCAAACTTCTCAATGTTGAACCTTGTTGCTTCTACCTTTGAACAGGTTGAATGCAAAAATAGACCAAGCTCTGATACTAGTTTGTTGGGGATAAACTCGTATAAGAAACGGACAGGTAAATAATGAAAAAATTGAAAAGATCAAATACAAATATTTTACGTGGAAAAACCCCTTCGAAGGGGATTGTAATGGCTTATTTTTAGTCAAATCAGTATAGTGGTTTCGGGACCACAAATATGAAGTCAAAATATTTATTTTATTATTATTTTAAGGTCTACAATATGATAATATGATTGTGTGAAGGTTTCGTTAAGAAATTTTATTATTTGAGTGGTCAATTTGATAAAAAAGGACTAAATTGCGTAAAGTGTAAAACTTGTGTTCTATTAGCTAAAGGTGTTAAATAGCTATAGAACCTTAAAGTTAAGGTCCTTAAGTGATAATTAACCCATTAGTGAGTTAATGCATGATAATGGCTTGGCATTTTGTGCAAATTTTAAAGTATTAAAAGGTTAAATTAGTAATTAAGTAATTACTTAATAAAACAAAAGGAATAAAATTTATCATCTTCCATTATCAATCTTCAACTGAAACTTAAAGAGAAAGAAGCCATTTTGGTGTTTAACATTCGGCAACCCTAATTCCTTCAATGTATTTTTAATTCGTTTTTAATGATTTCTATGTTTTTGAGATCGTTGCAACTAGGTCTAGCGAGCCCAAGGACTATTTTGCAAAACTATTAAAGATTTAGGATGTTTCCATTGATGATTAAGCATGTATTTGAGTCATTAATGATAGATTATGAATGTTTAATGATAGTTATACAAGTTTTGTTAAGTGATTTTTAGTAAAAAAGCAAATTAGGGATTAAATTGTGAAATGTGGAAACTTTGTGGTTAAAATGTGAAATAAAGGAAAAATATGGGCTTCTAGGGAAATAATAGCAATTCGGCTAGCATGGGATGTAGTTAAGTTTCATGAATTTGTGATTTTATGAAATAAGGACTAAATTGTAAAAGTTGTGAAACATTAGGGGAAAATGTGTAAAAGTGCTTTAATGTGCATTTTGGACTAAATTGAATAGAGAGATGATTAAATAAGTTAATTTTGATTAAATATAGATCAATAAAAGTGAAACACGAATATAGATCGAGGGATAAACAAAGTTCTCGACTAATTGACCAATTTAGCCATTTTTACATCCGAGGTAAGTTCGTATGTAATAAGCATTGTTATAATTAAGTTTTTAATGCTTTGATATTGCATAAAATGTAAATACGAGACTACGAACATGTTCAGAAATGATTCGACGACGATTTGGAAAGTGTGAAATCCCGGTTGAACCTTTGAAATAGATTTGGATACTAGTGACATGTCATTAGGGTTTATTGTGATCATGTGATCCGGATGCTGGTCCTATACGTCCTACCGGTGGCTGAGTATACTGGCATGTGTTGCGGTTACTTGACAACTTGTGTGAGTAGCACCGTGTAGCTACGTCTTGACCCACAACTTGTGTGAGCAGGCCCGTTGATAGCTCGAGAGTGAACATATATGTGATATGTGATTGAGATAGCTTCGGCTATATATGTGGCACTTCGGGTGTGAGTTTCCCATGTATCCAATAGTATTCCGAATGGTTCAACGGGTAAATGAAAGACGTGGTTGAGTATGAGATTGATACGAGATGTACAGGTATGTACATGAACCGTATAAGTATTAAATTGAAGAAATTGTGAAGTGCACATATAAGCATATGATTAAACATGTGAAAGTTTTGTTAGTTAACATGAATTACATGTTGATATGTTCAAATTGATGATTTGTGTATTTATGATGTATTGATGATTAGTTCGAGTTTATTTCATACGAGCTTACTAAGCTATAAAGCTTACTTTGTTTAAATTTTCCGTGTTTTATAAAGATTTCAAAGCTAGCTTGGATTTGGGGATCGTTGGAGACTTCGTTACACTATCCAATTATCAATTTGGTACTTTTGAACTTATGTTTTGAGTATATGGCATGTATAGGGACTTTGGTCATTTTGGTTATGTGTTAGTAATGAATTTAATTATTTGAAATGGTTTGTAAATGAAAGTGATTTGGTTGTTTATATAGCCATGAAAGTTGGCTTATTTTGGTATGTTTGAATCATGTATATATATGTGTATGTGGCTTGTGTGATGTTTTGAAAGTTGGGCATGTGATGCTTGTGGATAATTAGCATAATAGATATCTAATAGCCAAGTTTTGATTGATTAACATGCTTGAGAAAATAGATCAAATGATACATAGTGATAATGGTCATATCGAAGATTTAAGGAAGCAAAGTTTGGTACAAATGGTATGGCATGTTTTGGTGATTTGAATATGTAAAATGGAAGTGTAGAATATGCATGATTTATGTGTGAATTGGCTGGTTTAAATGCTTATATATGCTATGTGTTGGTGCCAATTGATATGGTGTAGGTACATACAAGTTTGGGTGACAAAATGGCTTGGTAAATAGCCTATTTTTGTCCACACGGGCAGAGACACGAGTGTGTGTCTCAGCCGTGTGTGATACACGGTTATGTACACGGCCGTGTGTCCCCTGGTGTTGAAATAAAAACCAAGTCAGTATGCTCCACACGGTCTCACACACGGGCGTGTGACCTGGCTGTGTGATATAAGTCAATATACCCTACAAGTTTGACACGGCTTAGCACATGGCCTAGCACACGGGCGTGTATGGCCATTTGTAGGGCACACGAGCTAGCCACACGGGCATGTGTGTTGGCCGTGTGACCCAAGTCAGAGAGTTACACGAGGTCGGACACTAGCTAGGACACGGCGATGTGCTTCCATTTCGAATGTCCACAAGGCCTGTGACACGGGCCGGACCACACGGGCGTGTGTCCCCTATTTTTGAGAAAATTTTCTAAATGTTCAAAAAGTTTCCAAAGTTATCGGTTTAGTCTCGAACCACTCCTAATGCATGTTTAGGGCCTCGTAGGCTCGTGTTACGGACAAAATGATTGGTTGTGAATGAATTGTATTTGAATTGACTAATTGTATGAGAAATGTATGTTTTAATGTGTGATAAGTTCAGTAATGCTCCGTAACCCTATTCCGGCATTGAATATAGGTGAGGGGTCTTACAGGGATAAAAAATCACGGGCAAAGATAATTTCACTAAATCAAAAAAAATGAAGAGTACAAAATGGAAATAAAAACTAAACCCTAAAACCAAAAAATAATAACCTTCAAAACATAATCACAAAATTCCCTAAAAGCTTGTAAAAGCTAATACCTAAATGTGTTATGTGTTAAACCTTTCTAGGGTAGAAAATGTCTATTTATAGGCTAAGTTTTGTGTACAAATTTGACTAAAACATCCCTAGAATAATCAGAGTTTAAGTAGGGAAAGAAATCAAAGTTTAATAGGGAGAAGAAAATCGAGAAGCTTTGGAAACATGCCGCCACGTCATGACGTGGCTGCTGCCTCATCTGGATGTTAACTTTTTTCGGCCAAAAATGCGAGGCTCAGTTTACAAGCAAAATGTTTTTGCATGCAAAGAAAAATGGAAGCAAATATTGGCTTACTGTTTATCTAATGTTTAACTAATACTAAGTGATTGTATTAGTATAGGAACCTAAACATGTCCTTAGTCTAATCGAAAATGAGTAAACCGATTGAAAGAGTAATATTTTGTTTATCAAGTCCAATTGGGAGATGTTTTGTCTTGGGCATCGAAGCAAATGAATCCTAGAAGATAGAGACATAGATGTGACTGACTAGATTAACAGTACATCAGACAAGACCCAAGTAGAATAGATCCATTTATGGATTTATTCACTTGCGATATTCATTGTGTGGCATACCTTAATCTTGAGTGGATGATGAAATATATATGCGTGACTCATATACTTTGATTTAAGTAAAAGCCTATGTTCAACTAGATAAGGAAACGAAAGTTGGTGTGTTAAGTATATGACTTTTGTAATATGTAGTATCATTCACAATAGTGGAATTTATAACTCAACTAATGGGTAAATGATATCCTCTCGTCGGTATTACATGATAGATGAAAATAAAATGTGGCCATGAGTCATTTTTCTTTTATGATAAATAACTTAATTACTATTTGACAGCAATTGAATTTTTATGAATGAAGATGTAATCGTTACCATGAGAATAAATAAAATAATGTTGGGAGAAAAAAATTATCTCAAAAAGATTAAAGATATCCTATGAGCTTAACAAACCGACGACAAGATAATTGGACAAGCACTGGTTAAGTAGCTTTTGTAATGGTATGTAATTAGGGAGAGCTCAGTCATGATACTATAGTAGAATGACTTCGAGACTAAATAAGTTTATAATTAATAGGCAACAAGCTGAAACTTAATTGTAAATTATTTGAGCCCTAATTACATATGTCCAATCAGTCCCTTGATCTATTGTCATTTGATACATCAAATTAGACTCTTTAGAACACTTAATGAGTTTGTTCTTAAGCAATTTATGAGTCTTTTCTATGCTATTCGTTAATTTTCAGTTATTAATATTTATGATTTTTTTTTTAGTTTTACTCCTTTTGATGCCTAATTTGGCAAAATGGTTCCACTGGGAATCTAATGGTGTGCTTAAGTTGTGTAGGGAGATGACGACTGCCAAACTTTGAGGAGAACTACATTTGACATGGGTGTAGCAACACTGATGTTAGGATGTCACATCAATGAGCCTCTACTACTTTAAGGGTGTAAAACTTCAATAAGAAGTCAACCTAGAGTAGACTGTTGAGAATGTCGTGACACTAAGGGTTTTGTGTTGCAACATTGAGCCCAAAGTCGTGACACTAAGCCTCAAAGGTCGCGATATCACTACTAGTTGTTGAAGTGAAGAAGTCATGGCCACTGTCGAGGATGTCGTGACACCATCTAGTCAATGTTAGGACATCGAGAACCACCAGAGCGAAGAGTGTGTCACTGTCAAGGGTGTCGTAATACTAAAGCTTGGATGTTGCGACGTTGCTGCCTGATGAGATGAAAAATATTGCAAGGGTAGTCTTGTGTCCAACACAAACCCAAGTCAACCTATACACTTCAAGGGAAAATTTGTCAATTTTAGGGTTGAAATTTTTAATGTATTAAAGATGTTTTGGCTATGAAACTTAAAAGAGGCACCTTTTATCATATTTATAGCTTAACTGCCCATAATGACGTCAAGGGCTTTAGCATCCTCCTTTGCTTTCATGACACATACCCTTGCTGATGCTTTTGGACAAGGCCTAACTGTATTTCTTCTTGAAGCGCCCTGGACTGATCCTGATTTCACCACCGTCTTAATCTTCACTTCAGGTTGGGACTATCTAGCCACATGAGCAGATTGTTTAATATTTCCTCCTCCTCCTTGTAATTGTTTAGTATTTCATTATGATGAATGAATTGTTTACTATTTGATAGTAATTAACTTTTCATGAAGGAAGATGTAATTATTTCATAAGATAAAATAAAATCATATTGGGAGAGTGGATTTATCCCAAAAAGATTAAGGATATCCTATGAGGGTAACACACTTATGACAAGGTCATTGCATGAGCACTGATCGAGATGCTTTCGTAATGGTATGTCATCAGAGAAAGCTCAATCATGATACTATAGTGAAATGACTTCATGACTAAATGAGTTTATAATTAAAAGGTGAAAAGTTGGAACTTAATTATAAATCATTTGAGCCCTGATAGTATATGTCCAATTGGTCCCTCTGCTAGCTCGTTGAAACCGGAATTGAATTGCATGTTGAATCAAATGAACAAAAATGGATAAAAATGGTAAATTTAGAGAAATGGGAAACACTTGGAAATGAATATGATTTTCTCTAAATGGAAATGGCCTAAAAATTAATTTATAGTTTTTCGAGTTATTAATTAATTAATTAAAGTTAAAAATGGAATTAAATTAATTTATCATTGTGAATCTGTTGAATTTAGAAATATTAAATATATTTTCCATATATTCTTTTACGGTAAAGTAGTCATGATTTTAACGAAATTAGAATCGGGTTGAGAAAATTATTTAAACCAATTTATGATGTTTATTTTGGGAAATAGAAAAAAAATTGGGGTTGGCTTGAATTATAAAGTACTGAGTTAAATGTATAGGAAGTACTTTAATCGAACCCGATATGTGAGAGGCCTAAAAGCCTCTTAGTTGATATATGGGACGAAAAACCCTAGTTTATTCAACTAGGGTTGTCGGCCCCCTAATCCTAGTTAGACTAGGATTTAGTTTTTCTATTGAAATAGACTTCTACTAATTCAAAAAGGGTTTCACTTCTTCTCCCTATAAATAAATGGCACCTGTAAGGCTAAATGCACAACTTTGAGATATTGTTATTTTGCCCGAAAATAGTGAGAATTTGAATTTGTTTGAGCCTAGACTTGAAGCAGTTCGCAACATGAGAATAACGAAGAAGGCCGTTTGGTTCAAAGTCGGGAACGATAAGTGTAGCAACCCATTTTCAATGGTGTCGAAAACGGTAATTTTAAAACCTGGTATTTCGATGATCGAGTCAATAAATATTATTTATTAATTTTATGAGGTTATTATAGTATTATACTATGTATTGGTTGGGTAACTTTAGTTAACGATTAGTAATTAATGTGGAAGGACTAAATCGTAAAAACCATAAAACTTAATCGCTATTGGATTTTAGTTGATAAATAGTTTAAATAATGAATCTACAGGGATTAATATAGAAATTAAGACAACTTTAGATATGGTGGACTTTTTTCTAAAATTTGAATGATTAAAATAAATAATAAATATGATTTTATAAGTTAAAAGAAAAGGTGGAAGGAGAGAGAAATCATATTTTCATCTTCAACCTTCTACCAAATTCACCATTTTTGGAAGGTCTCTTAGGGCTCAAAGCTTTCGGTTGTTGATTGGTGAGTGAATTCTTGTCCGTTTCTTGTGATTTTTATATTTCTGAGATCTCGGGAGCTTGATTTAGCTAACCCAGTGACCATTTCATGAAATTGCTAAAGTTTTGACAAGCTACCATTAATGGATTCTTAAAGCTTTTGGTGTTAAAATAGTTGCATGTAAGCTTAAATGTTAGTTGGGCTAATTTGTAAACTGAGATTTTGATAGTTTTATCATTAAGGATTAAAATGTAAAATTTGCAAATAGTGGCATGGAAATTATATGTTGTGTGTTGCTAGTGAGTTAGCTAAGGATTAATTTGAGACCAGTTTCAAAATTGAAGCTCAAATTCAAAAGTTATGGTATTTTCGATTCTATGGACTAAATTGAAATAAATGTAAAACTTAAGGAATTTTCCATAGGTGAAATTGAGATAGTTCATAATTGTATTATACTATTAAATGATATTTGTAATGGATAATTGAGTTAAATTGTGATTTAGATCAAGACTTACAACCAGCGGAGGATATATAAGGAAAAGGGAAAACTGTTGAATAGTTCCTAACACCTAAATTGTTGTTGTTTGACAGGTAAGTTCATATAGTATAGCCAATTTTAAATTGTTGCTGTATTATGGTTAAATGTGTAATTGTGTTTTATTGAAAGCTTGAGTTGGTTAGGAACTAGTACACAAATTTAGGATTGAACTTAATTGAAATGGATTGTTAAGAGATGGAAATGTTGAGGTTAAATCCCGATGAACTTAGTAAAAGTCTCGTAAATGAGGTTACGGGTTGATGCCAGATGATTCTGAGCTTTAGTATTTGTTGCGGACTCGACGATACATGTGACACTGTTTAGCTTGGACAAGTAACTTGATGTTGTTTTAGAGGTTTAGCCTAGATGGGTAATCTTGCATGTGTATAAAGCCCTGGCCTGGCTATTTGTTGCGTCGATAAATGTTTAGCTCGGATAGGTAACCTGAAACTAGTGTTTATGTTTAGCTCGAATGAGCATTTGATTTTATTTCACTTGTGTACTGAGTTCTTTTACAATGTTTCATCGGGTAAAAATAAAATATGGGAAAATGTGGAACTATGATGTTGGCAAAAGATGAACATGATATGGATATGAGATGCAAATTGACTTATGCTTGATATATTGTTGTTTGAGATTAAAAGTGTGGTCATAAACAAAAAATCTCACTTATTTTAGGTTGTTGTATCATGCCTTGATAGAGAAATTGATTTGCATATTGTACTTATTATATTAAGTAATTAAGGTAAGTAAATAATTTATATTGTATGATCTTACTAAGTATTTATATTACTTACTCGTGTTACTACTTTCTCTATAGATTTTGGACGTTCGAAACGTGTCGATTAGATCAGCAAGAAGTACACACCTACCATCTCTCGATTCGGTAGAAATATGTGTTTTGGTTTAGTTGATCTTTTCTTATAAGTACATATTTCTATATAGTAGCTTGTTGGTATGATGTTATTATGAATGACAAAGTTTAGATGATGGTATGAAAATGATCTAGTATGTGGTATGAATGGTTAAGGTTAAGGTATGAATTGTAGTGACTTGTGTTTAATGTTTGTGTTGGTGCCAATGATGGCATATTTGTTGTATGTTTAGGGAAGATTTTATGTTATGTTTTATCATGAATTGGGCATGTTTTGGGCAGGTTGAATTGGTTAGTAAATGCATTATAGGTCCTTTTGGATAAGTTGGTTGGTGACATGAAACATGTGGTCTATTTTTCCGTACACAGTCTAACACACGGCGGTGTGTCACACCCAGGTTGGTGACACAGCCTTGTGCTCATTGAAAGCTATGGAACCTTTGCATACACGATCACAGTTTGTTAAATGGGATTGCTACATGCCCGCGTATGTTTTGAAATTAAATTCCTTATTTTTGCACACAAAACTAGTGAGATACAAGGTTTAAGCACACGACCGTGTAACTCATAGCCATGCGGTCTCAGTCAGATACGCGGCCAAGCCAGACGATTGTGTAACTTTTTGTCACATGGGTTCAACCTATCACACGGCTTGGCAACACGGTCGTGTGACCCCTTTTTGTAGATTTTTCCTATACTTTTTTCTAGGTTTTCAAACTAGTCCTTTCTTACTTCTGAGATGATTTTAGAGATTTCGTAAGCTCGTTTTAAACCTGATTATGTTTATAAATCATGAATTGTGTGTTGCATGAAATTTATTGAATATTAAATGAATTCTTGATTTAAAATTTCATGTAAATGTTTTGTTATTTGCTGAAGTATCCTGTATCTTAATTTCGACGTCGGGGACGGGTTAGGGGTGTTATAATAAGGATCTTTTTAGCCGAAAACACAAATGCAATTTTGGTAAAGGGTTTTTTTGCTATAAATATCACAAACTGGCTTAGTTTTCATAATTTTAATTTTTTCACTGTACAAGAAAATCATTTTTGAACCAGATTTTTTCCAACATTCAACAAAGGGTAAGACTACTCAACAAAGAACCTAATATAATCATCAAAATCCTAAAGTTTTATAAAAATCTATTAGCTCAATATGTGACCACTCATTCAACCACATGTAGGATTTCATTCCCATATCTTCAATTAACTGGAAACCTTTTACATAATTCTTAAACATAAACATGCTAGTGGATGCTTCGTCTACACTAGATCACAAGCTCCTATCTAAACCATTATAAAAATATGTAACTAAAACCAATCTTGAAGGCCGTGATAGGGACACTTATGTAGCATTAACTTGAACCATTCCCATGCCTAGTAGAGCAACTCCCCTTTTAATTGCCTGAAGTTGGTGATGTCCATCCTCAGCTTCATCATTTTGCTTGGTGATAGATACTTTGACAAGAAACAATTCACCAACTCATCTCAGGTAGTGATTGAATCTATTGACTGCGCCCAACCACATGAAAGCGTCAGCACACAAAGAAAATGGGCTTAGACGAATAGCATCATCGAATACCCCATTATATTTGAAAGCATCACACAAAATAAGAAAATGTTTAAGGTGTTGATTAAGGTCCTCATTCATTATCCTTCTAAACTGTAAATTACTTTGCACCATTTGTATCATTGCCTTTTTTTTCTCAAAATTTGCTGGCAATTATAGTCGGCCTAGTGATGTTTCCTCGCACAACATCAGGATTAGGCATTGTGCAATCACATAGAGTAAGATTTTCCATTAGTCTCAGTTGAATCAAAGGTTCTCGGTCATCCAACTATAGGTTATTTGGAGGTAGCTCCACAAAAAATGGATTCTGTTGAGGTGGATCATTTATCAATGGATCTTCTTTTAGTGGATCTCACCCACGAAATACATTCCTCCAAGTGTTGTTAAGTGTTTTCTCTGATTCCAGATCAAATAGTATGATCTCATTATCTCTCCGAGTCATACATTACACAATCCAACCACCAAAGAAACAAAAAGAATTATAACTTAAACAAATGAGCACTATAATATTTAAGGTTTTAGTGGCATTTTTAGTGGCGCTTGGATGGAAAATGCCGCAAATATTATACACTAGTGGCGCTAACGGAAAAACGCCACAATAGGTAAATCAGTAGCGGCGTTTATAAGAAAAACACTGCAAAAGGTCAAGCATTATCGGTGCTAGGAGAAAAATGCTGCAAAAGGTCAAGCATTAGCGGTGCTAGGAGAAAAACGCCGCAAAAGGTCTATTTTATTTTAAACGAAACAACACCATTTTGCTATGCTAAGTTTTATCCCCAACTCAACCCCGAAATCCCTTATCTTTTTCCCCTAAAAATTTTCCCCAAATCAAAATCCCCAAATCTTCATCTTCGAATCGTCTCCCTTTTCCTTTCTTTTTCCTTCTCTCTGCTATTCTTCTTTTTTGTTTCCTCTATTTTCTTCTGAATTCTCAGCTTCTGCTTCTGTCCTCCTTTCTCTTTTTTGCTTTTCTTCTGGCTTTATATTTCGATCCATAATAGTCGATTCTATCATATGATCATCGCACCATTCCGGATGTAGCTTCCTCATGGCCATTCATGCCTTTTCAATAGTGAGATCGTCAGTTTGAAGCCTAGAAATTAAAGAGCTAAATGTCATGTCCCTTTTCTTGATTGAAAGTTTGGGTTTATTAAGTTTTGAGTTCTCTCACTTTTTTTTATTTTTCTCCTGTTTCGAACTACAGAGAGAGTTTCTTTTTTTTGATTCGATCTTTTCCCTCTCTTTCTCTCTTGTTTTGATTCAAATGGGATTTCTTGAATCTGATATGTTTTGTGTTGTATTTTTTAAATTTAACAGATGTTGGTTTGAAGCTGGTCCGCAACCATTCAACCAAGTTTTGAGTTAGAAAGTTAAGATGTTGAAAATACAAGCGGCTAAGACCAACTCCAACCAAAACCTAAAAAATTCCCAAAAGTGTCGTCTCAAGCTCTAAGCCTCTCACTAGTCAGACAGTCACCTGCAAGCACCAACAAGGCTCTATCGACCACTGGCCGTAAAATTCTCATTTGACTGGTTGGTTTTGTTACTTGTGTAACACCCCTTATCCGTATTCGAAGTCGGAACAGGGTACGAGGCATTATCGGGCATAAACACAAGCAATCATACAAAACAAAGACATGAATCTCCATCCAAATTTAAAACTTTTCATTTACATTCCTATCGTCCCTAAAACGAGCTTACAAGGCCCAAAACATGCTTTGGAAGCGGTTCGGGACTAAATTGAGAACTTTACAAAGTTTTAAGACGTTTAGAAAATTTTTGCTAAAACAGGGGTCACACGCCCATGTGGGTTCAGGAACGCCCGTGCTACAGGCCGTATTCAAAATAGGGTGCTCTCTGACTTTGCCACATGGCCGTGCCACACGCCTGTGTGCTAGGCCGTATGGTCAGTTTAATTTTCATAATTTTTTTTTCATAAAATAGGTGCAGACTTCACATGGCCAGGGACACGCCCGTGTCCAAGGCCGTGCAGCACACACGGCTGAGACACACGCCCGTGTCTCTGCCCGTGTGCTACATTAAATTAAGGTGTAGGGGACACACGGCCATAACACATGCCCGTGGGGCAGACCGTGTGCCACACACGACCTAGACACACGCTCGTGTGTCTACCCATGTGGACAAAAACAATGCTATTTACCAAGCCATTTTGTCACCCTTCCATGCACATACCTACACAACAAAACATAGCACTAATCCAAACACATACACTCAACCAAATCAGCCACATCATTCACATGCTATTTTCTATCACATACAACATCACATACTTGTCAACTCAAACCATGCAAATTCTCACATCTATGAAGGACATCGTCATATGCATATATAACTAACCAATATTAGCCAATTCCAATGGCCACTTACAAAATGAATTATCCACCATACTTAGCACTTAAGAATTTGGACATACATTAACATCATACATGCACCAATTGAACATCCTTAGCCATTCTAGTGGCTAAGTCACAAAATATTACTTACAAGCCTTCATCTAAGCCAAGTAGCTTATACATGCCATTATACCAAAATGAATCATTTAGCTATACCAAAAAGGAGATTTGTGGATAGTGTGATCTTGCTTCGACCGAATCCTCCAACCTTCGCGAGCCTTACGAGCACTATAAAACAAGGAAAAGTAAAACGGGGTAAGCATTTTCATGCTTAGTAAGTTCGCGTAATAGAAAGAAACTTACAGGTTATAATTATTCAAACAAGCATATATATATATATATGCATCCATTCCATCAATATTTTGACAAGTTACCTAAATACATTCACTCATTAAACAAGTTAGTCATAACATCATGAAGTTATCAAACCAACATAGATGAGCTCACCATAGTATAAACTTTCATATCATTTCACTATTCCATTTTTCAGGATTTCTATTCATTGAACTATTGTAATTTTGATAGATACTCGGGTAGTATACTCGAGGTACACATGTCAATCATTTGTCAATTCACATCCAAAGTTCTCTTTAAGCACATATTCATAGAGCACACTCTCAAGCCACATTTATATAATAGGATTACCAGTCCAGGCTATATCCCGTCTTTAACATTCGCTCCCAAGAGCTTATTCAGGATTACCAGTTCAGGCTAAATCCTGTTGATAACGTTAGCTCTAATGAGCCTACTATGGATTACTCGTCTAGACTAAATCCATTTCATAACATTTACTCAAGAGAGTGTAGCTCAGGATTACCTGTCTGGGCTAAATCCTTTCTATATCATTTTGTTCATTTCAAGAAAATTATTATAATCCATCGAAATACAATGTTCAGCCGGGACAATGACATTTTATTCGTGTTTATCATCTTGTGATTATTTCATAGGGTATATAATCACATATATATCATCTCAATTACACAATTCAATTAAAACATAGTAACATACAAAATTAAATTACACAAACTTACCTTAAGAATGGTTCGTATTTGAAACTCAACTAATTTGAGAATTTTCGTTTTCCTCGATCTAGTTCTGTAATTGGTTGTTCTGGGTCTATATAAGCAAATTTTGACTATCAATTCATCATTTTACACATACATTTACATTAATTTGCATCCTAGACAAAATTACTATTTTGTCCCTAACTTTTAACATTTTACATTTTAGTTCCTAGGCTCGTAAAATGAAATGTGTTCAATTTCTTGGTAACTGAAGCCTAGCAGAACCATTTTCATGCTTATAGCAGTCCACCTTTTCCATTAAATCAAATTTTTACTACCCATTTTATAACTTTTTACAATTAGGTCCTTTTTATGCATTTTCATAAAAAATCACCTAGTAAAAGTTGTTTATCACACATTAAACATGCATAATCTACCATTAAACATCAAAATACACATATGTCTAACATGGGTCAAACCCTTACATCAACCACATCTTAAATTAATGGTAGAAATAGGTAGATCGGATGATAACGACTTCAAAAATGTAAAGAGCATTAAAAACGGGGCTGGGATGTACTTACAATCAAGCTTGAAAGTTTAACAAACCCTAGCTATGGTGACCTTCAAATTTTCGGCACAAGGTAGGAGAAGATGAACAAATTTTTGCTTTCATTTGCTTATTAATTCATTTAATTACTAAATGACCAAAATGCCCTTTTTTCCAAACTTTAAAATTTCTCCTAATCATCTCCATTTCTGCCCATAAACTTAACTAATGGTCTAATTATCATATAAGGACCTCTAATTTAAAATATCATAGCATTTGGACACCTTTAACATCTAGAATTCAAGTTTTGCACTTTTTACAATTTAGTCCTTAAAACTAAATTGAGTGCCCAAATGTCGAAATTTTTGAACAAGATTTTCACAGAATAGTTCCATAAAACTGTAGACCATAAAAATATAATAAAAACAAATTTTATTGCGTCGAATTTGTCGTCTCGAAACCACTGTTTCGACTAGACCTAAAATCGGGCTGTTACAACTTGTAAACCCATTCTTGATGTTTTATGTAACACCCCAAATCCGGCCTGGACGTTATGGCCAAATCTGGCGTGTCACATTGAAGTGTTTTTTGAAAACCAAGTTTTCATTGAAAACCCTCCTTAATATGAAAAACTAAAGTGTTAGTTTGTGCTCGTTCAATTTCAAAACGTGGTTCATTGGAAAGTTAATCACTTTTAAAAAAGTTATTAACTTCTTTAAAAATCTCTTTTAGCTGCGGAAGCTAAATTAAGGTGAAGAAGTTTAAAACATATGTTTTTAAAAAAACAGTAATTGGGTTGAAAACTTGTCTACAGAAAGGCCTTATTACAGAAATTAAAACCCAAAACGAAATTTAAAGCATTTATAAAGTCCAGAGCATAACAGCTGCAGTCGTGTGGTCACCTTCGAGTCCCTCGTAGCACCGATCCTCCTAACGCTGGGGATTACCTACACAGTTAAAAACGGGGCGAGTTTACGAAAACTCAGTGTGTAATCCCCTTACTAGAGTAACAGTTAGTATATAGAAACAGAAATCAAAATAGTCTGGGCCAAAGCCTTTTAACAGTAATAGTACAGTCCAGTTCAGAGCATACGTGGGCCAAGCCTACTACAAAATCATTTGGGTCACAACCCATAATAGAATCAATTGAGTCTAGCCCAACCCAATAACAGAACAAGTGGCCTAAGCCCAGTACAGTGACAAATCTCATAAACAAATATGCAACAGTATGAGGATGCATCCCACCCAGGTCCAGCCAACACACCACCCATACCAACCCTACACTCCTGTGGGGATAAAATTGACCCACTCAGCCAACACACCAAGCTTAGCACCAGTTGCGGCACTAAGTCAATAGAACGACTCGGCGCCGTGGACAGAACGACTAAAAGCCATACATATCGCAACAACGCTGCCAGTTAACAGAACGGCTAAAAGCCATAAACAAAATGGTTATAAACCATAAACAGGATGGTACAGAGCCATAATCAAGATGGCACAAAGCTATCGGTAACTATAATAATTTTGGCACATAGCCATCATTGACGATAATATAATCGGCACACAGCCACGGGTAATTATGATCGACACAGAGTCATCAGTATATATGTTAGGCACATAGCCACAGGTAAATACGATTAGCACAAAGCCATAATTTAGATGGCACAAAGCCATAGTTAGGTTGGCACAGAGCCATAATCAGATTACGCGACTTTAACTCGTCCGTCGGTCCGCAGTCATCTCATGCGACCTGTGCGGCCTTAACAAATCAATACCGAAACCACAGTCGTCTCATGCGACCCGTGCAACCCTATCAAAACTTCCTCCGTATGAATGTCCCCAACCCCATGCAATATGTCGTGTATGTCATGCTCAATCATTACCGTGTATGCAAAATGGCCATGCTCAGTAACAGTCATTTAAACATATATTAAAAGCATATCAGTCATACAACCACCGTCAAGTCAATTAAAACACAGTCAAATCAGTCAAATTCATAGTCTAAGTCAGTCATTTACCCACAAGGGCAAAACAGTCATTTACCTATAAGGGTATTTCAGTAATTTCAAAAATCAGGGGTATTTTGGTAATTTCACAAATCAAGAGTATTTCATTAATTTCACAAATTGAGGGTATTTTGGTAATTTTACAAATCGAGGGTATTTCGATAATTTCACAAATCGGGGGTATTTCAGTAATTTTAAAAATCGAGGGTATTTCAGTAAATTCACAAATTGAGGGTATTTTAGTAACTTCACAAATTAGGGGTGTTTCGATAATTTCACAAATCGAGGGTATTTTGATAATTTTACAAATCGAGGGTATTTCGATAATTTCACAAATTGGGGGTATTTCGATAATTTCACAAATCGAGGGTATTTCTGTAATTTCACAAATCAAGGGTATTTTGATAATTTCACAAATCGAGGGTATTTCGGTAATTTCACAAATAGGGGGTATTTTAGTCATTTTGCCCTTTTAGGGGCATAACAATCATTTTACCATAAAGGGGTATTTCGGTCAATTTACAACCTTTCCAAAAGTCTACAGTTGCCTCGAGCGACACAGATAACATATATGATCAAAACGGAGTATTTGGGCCCAAAGCCCAATATTCGGCCCAAGTGGGCCCACACGCTCGTGTGACCCATTTAGCCCAAAACTGCCTTTGGCCATGTGATCGTCATGGCCGGCTCATTATTCCCTATCCATCCACAAAATTTACTTGCGTAGGGCCCACTCGGCCCCAAAAACGACCTAAGCCTATGAGAACGCTCATGGTGTCCTTAACCATCTTACGCCTATATTCGTGGGCTCGATCCACCACATGTGCGGTCACACGCTCGTGTGGCATCATTCATCGGTTTTCTGGCTTTTCGACATTTCGTCGATCTAGGATCAGAAGGAGTGTGGTTACACACACTCTATTGGTTTTCTTGCCCACTATCGAATACAGGGTACTGTTACACACCTGTTTAAGCGAATAGCGTAAATCCCCACGAACAACAACCTTGATTACGCAAATACGGTTTAATCCTTCCTTAACCCAGTGGTTACCAAATCCTTAGCACAACCTGCATTGAATCCTAATATCTTTAACTATCACTATGAACAAAATAATTAAAACCAAACGAACGACATCTTACCACCAAGCAGAACTAAGAATAGTTGATAGATGAAATCGGTCTACCACCCTAGGGTCAAAGGTACTTAGGAAATAGAGACCAACCGGAAAGATTGTACCTTTATTAGGTATCAGTAACACGGGAAGATATTAGAAGGAAAAACGCAACCGTAGAGAGAAATAAGAATAAGCCATAAGTACTTACCGATTCATTAGAGGACTCTCACTAGCCGAACACAAAATAAAGAGAATAAAGGGAAGTATTCGGCTAACTCAAAACAGGAGGAGAGAACTGAAACTGAAAAGAGGGGGAGAGCACTGAGATTCGGTCAATCAATCGAAAAGGGAGAAGAGGAAAACAATAGATGAAAAGTGAAGAAAAGAGTGAGTATTCGACTTAGGCAAAGGTAAGCAGAAGAAAATAGAGAAAGATGGAGGGGAAGAAAAGAATAGCAAAGTTATAAGAATCAAAAGTGCCCACACGGCAAGGCAGGATCGACCAAAAGAACCATAATGTGCCAAAGAACTCAAAATAAAAACCCCGAAAGCAGAAAAGATACCGATATGAAAAGAAGGAAAAGTTTTCAGCAAATTCAAAAACTCCAAATGTTCCAATTGCCGAAAAACACAGGGTTCAATTCAACCACATTCAAATTCAATTCAAATTCTTATGACCAATTCAACCACAGGGTTCCAGTCCAGCTCCAACACCTCCCCAACTCAAGCAACAAAATAACATACAATTGTGCACGCCCAGCCTCGAACCTCAGACTCCTTGCCACACATGTAGCTCCACCTTGCCACTAGATCACCCACTCTCTTTGTGTCATTTTTTTGCCTTTAATAAATTGAAAGGTCTAAAGGCCAAGGTCCAGGTTCCTTTAAAAGAAAAACCAAAATAAATTGCAAGAGCCAAGACTTGAACCCAGGCTCCCTTGCAACCTTAATGACGCCACAACCACTAGACCACATGCTTCCTTATGTCATTTTTTTAACACAATAATTTAAAAGGCCTATATCCAAGCATCCAGGGTTTTATCCACTTAAAACCAAAATTTTGCTAAAGCCCAGGTTTGAACCCAAGACTTATCCAATACTTCTCAAGACCCTTAACCACCAAAGCAAACATACTTTTATGTTATTCACTTGCACAGCTAAATTCCAATTCCTCCGGTATGCGAAGCCCATTTCTTCTTGGCCCAAAATTCGGGGCGTTACATTTTAGGATTCTATTTTTGGTTGATTTTTAGTTGTAGATATTACTATGTCAGTCCTTAATCTCCTTTGACTCGTTACTTGGTTAAGTTTATCACTATGTAGGCTAGTGGTCAAAGATTTAAGAGCATTGAATTTGAAGGAAACAAACAATGAGCTAATGAGGAAACATGGAATCTCTTACAACTTCCAAACATCACTCACTTCCATTCTAATATATTTCATTTATTTTCTAATAAAGAAAGAAAAACAAGAAATGGAAAGAGTTTGAAGTTTAGACCAAAACAGAGAGACAAAGTCTGTCATGTCCGAATGTAATAAAATAATAATAACTTTCCTTTTTCTTTGTCTCACCAAATTTACTTAGCTAGAAGAAAATAGATGTTCGAACCATGAAAAATGTTTATAATGTTTTGATTTTGATGCTTATTGTTAATTTTAAAATTTTATAGGTATATTGAAAAATGGCTTGTAGTGAAAACAATGAGTTTATGGGGGATAGTGATAAGGTTTCTGTTTCTTTGATCTTGTCTTTAAATGTTGATTGTTTTGGTTTTCCAGGGATAGCTCGTGTTGAACTAGCTCAAAGGTAAAATTGCACTGGCTGGAGTTAAACATTTATATTGATATTCCAACTAATATATTGATTGTGAACTAGAGATAGAAATTGTTAGACGTAGTTAATTTAGCTTTATCGTTTTAGCTCAAGTAATAAATTCTGCTCTATGATGATGATTGTAAGGAGGATTTTGGAGCCATTGACATCTTATATCATTCCAGTTAATGCCATATATACTTGTACAAGCAATTTAAGTACAATGCATGCATGAATAAAACACATTCAGCATTCTTATAAATGGAAATAGGCGATTCATGTTTAATGCAAGATCAGTAAGTGGTTTATGAAGGTTTTGGTTTTACTTCCATTTGCTTGGGGAATTTTCTAATTTCGTAGAGCAACTAGGTTATGAAAGCTCATTTGAATGCTGGTTGTTAATTTGCAGTTTTGAAAGCTTACAAGGGACTTCCTTGAAATGAGAATATATTTCGATCTTGTGAATAATAAAGTGACAATGCTCCATCGAGGTCTATTCCATCATTATATAGTCAAAGAAGTGAAGCAGAATTAGTAAATCAAGTTGTCTGGAATTGTTATTGAAATTTTAATTTGCTTGGAAGTTTTATGTTTAAATTGTTAGTAATATTTAATTTTTTTTGTGAAATTGTTATGTTTAGTTTGTTTGAATTATTATTTATATTTTTTTGTTAATTTATTTTAGAATTGTTTAAATCTACTCTGTTATTGATTTTTGTCTAGGGGGTTTTGTTTAACAACATTCACGTATGAAGGAGTGCTCATCTTGTACACTTATTGCTAAAAACTTTGCAACGACATTGCCTCAGATTTTGGCAGGACAAGGATTCAGCTGACTTTTGGTACTTATTGCAGTTTCTTTTGAATACTCAATTGATTGCTTCCTTTCTATCTTTATGATTTTATATATTCTAGTAGTTTCTTTTGGTACTTGTATAGTCGATGGTAGAGGGACAGCATTTTGCATATGATATATGAACATTTTAAGTCTTGGAAATGGAAGTTAGCTAAATTTGTTGTTAATTATCTTATGGTTTTCTTGGTTGGCCAATTAGTATATATATTACTGATAGGTTGTGGAAATGTGCCTTATGGGACATTAAAAGAGTAGTATATTAATCATTATAATACCTTACTTTATTGATATCTTTATATTTAATCCAATTTTTATAATTTATTTTAGCTTTGATTCTAAATTTTTATTTTTATTTTAAAATTTAAGATAACTTGAGTTCTAACTTTTCGATTTTAATCGTGTTATTAATTTATTATTTTAAATTCTAAATTTAAATTCATTAATTTTTATATTTAGTTTTAAAGTTAAAATTTTCATAGAAAATTTAATTTAAATAATATTTTTTTATTTATCCTTTAAAGTATATAGTTTAAAGTTCAAATTTCAAAAATAAAACATAATATAATATTTATCGTAGAAATAAATATTATTTAATTAAAATAATTTTTTTAAAGGAAAATAATATTTATCTTAATGTTAAAATTATTTTAATCATAAAGATTATCATAAAAATAAATTGATCGATTTTAATGTGTAGTATAAAGTTAAAAAGTTCATGGAAATTTAATTTAAATATTAACTCATAATAGATGAAAAATTAAAAATATTAAATTTATTAACATATAATTATTAATTTGTTAATTTTTGTCTTTTTAAGTATAGTAAACATAAAGGTGATAAAAAACACAAATTTAGAACATTAAAAGGCTATAATTAAAGGGTTAAAATTTAAAGTTAAAATTTAAAGATGATAACCATAACTTACATAAACACTTAAAGTTTATGATTATCATAACTTACATAAACATTTAAAGAATAAAAAAAAACTTTGGATCATAACTTACATAACTTACATAATACATAAATATATATCATATCATATCATAACTTTGGATCATAACTTACATAACTTACATAACTTACATAAATATATATTGTTTTTCCCTACTCTTAATTACATAAGACATAAATATATATTATTTTTCCCTACTCTTAATTATACTTATAAATAAACAACTTACCTGAATTAGTTTACACCCATTAGATACTTAATACTTGATATGTATTATCTATTTTAGTACAATGACATGATTTAAATCAATTTAGAACACTTAAGTAACCGTAATTTATTGTCAACTTTAGACTTCAAGAACTAAGAAATGGATAAGAGTTGGATGAATTTGTCAAGGGTAAGAAACGCCTATCGAAATGGAGTACAAACTTTTCTAAATTTTGCATTTCGAAAGACAAGTCAAGAGAATATGATTCTTTGCCTGTGTAAGAAGTGTGGCAACATCAATTAGCATATTCGTGAAGTTGTCTACGAACATCTAATTGCTGATGGCTTTATTCGGGGCTATAGAAAATGGATTTTCCATGGAGAGTGTACACCTCGTAGAACCTCTTTAACGATTAATTTGGCTTATCCTCATAATGCTTACCATCAGTCTGTTAGAGAAGATGACATGGAAGGTATGTTGTGGGATGCATTTAATATGCGCAGTCATGGTTTGCAATCATTTCCACCTAAAATTACTGCATTCGATAATTGTGATATTGGTGGAAATGTTTTTACCGAAACAGGAAGAAGTGTACCTGATGAAGAACTAAAAGGAGAAGCGGGAAAGTTCTACAAGTTACTTAATGAAATGAATGAAGAACTTTATGAGGGATCGAAATATTAAAAAATGTCCTTCTGCATTCGTCTTTTTCACTTAAAATGTTTGGGAGGGTAGACCAAAAACTCTTTTACACTGCTGTTAGAGTTTTTGAGAGATATGTTTCCGTTTGCAAAAATCCCTCATTCATGTAAAGATATGAAGAAACTGATAAAAGAATTAGGCATTGGATACGAAAAAATTCATAGTTGCCCTAATGACTACATGTTGTACTGGGGTGATCGAAAAACCAATAGTCTTGTCATGTTTGTGGTAAATCTCGCTAGATGAATAGGAATACAGAAGATGTGAATGAGGATGAAGGTGAGGCACAATCAAGAAAGAAGCCAATAAAGATTTTGTGATATTTTCCACTAATACCAAGGCTTCATAGGCTTTTCATGTTGTCAAAGACAGCCGAGTCTATGAGGTGGCATCATGATCAACAAACCGATGATGGATTATTAAGGCATCCTGTGGATTCTTTAGCTTGGAAATCATTTGACAGTAAATTTCCAAGCTTTGCAAGTGATCCTCGGAATGTGAGGCTTGGGCTAGCATCTGTTGGATATAATCATCTGAAAATCATGAGTACTTCGTACAGTACTTGGCTTGTAGTGCTTGTTCCTTACAATTTTCCTCCGTGAATTTGCATGAAGCAATCTTCTTTTATCTATGATTATCCCTAGAGAGAATGGTCCTTAGAATGATATTGACATTTATATGCAACCACTTATTGAAGAGTTGAAACAGTTATGGGATGATGTTAAAACTGCTCGCAGAATTAAAAAAGATCAATTTGGTTTTACAATGGTGAACTTCTCTCGATTAATTCACACTGGACAACAATTGATAAACAAGTCATATGTATTTTCTTCTCAAGTCAAACAAGTTTTTTACTCGAAAGATCCAACTAATGAGGATTGGTACGTTGTACTCCATAACACCCCTAGAGACTTGTTTGACATGGGTAATAGAAGTAGAGATGACATCGACGGAAGATCAAAAACTTTGCCTTTTCTAGAACAAAACGTAAATAAAACTATCCCTAGTACTACACAATTTCAATGTGTTCGCCAGGATGTGGATGAAGATATTGACGAATCATGATGTAATAAGATTTTACGATTTTTTAATTATATGTAATATTATAATTTAAATCTTGATCTTGTTAAATATTTCAACTATTTTATATGTACTATTATTGTTGTAATTTGTTACTAATATTTCAACTATTTTATGTGTATTGCAGATAAAATGCCTAGAATAAGATTGCGAGACCTCAGTATTATTCAAAATCCTCCAAATTCGAAAGAAACAAATAGTGAACAACAGACTGCTATTGGATCTTCGAATGTTCCGAATACAGCTGACGAACCTGTAGAAATTCAAAGTAATGTTAACTTTAATTTACATGCATGTTGACTTTTATTATTGATTTTTGTTTCAAATTCTTATATTATAATATACCATTTTTTCAGTTGAAAGTGGTGGCACGCGCAAAACTCGAGGACGTACGCTATTAAAAGATTTATACGAGTTAAATTCTATCGAGTGTGTCAAAGTAACTAGAAATAGTCTTGGTCAGCCTATTGGATCAGAAGCTCGACTTTTAGCAGGATACTTTGGCATTATAGCACGAAATGCCAATATGTTGCCTATCAACTACGAGTCATGGCATCATATGCCTGATAGTAACAAAAATCAAGCTTTCAATAATATTAAGGTAATAATGTGAATGTAATTTATAATACTTTGGTTTAAGTTTCATTTATATTTACTTTCTAAACTTGTGTTATTTGTAGGAGAGATTTACTTTAGAGGTCTCGGATAATAATGTGAAAAAGTCATTAGGAAAAAAATGGAGAGACCATAAAAGTGCTTTAAAGAAGGAATATTTTAATAAAAATATAAGCCTCAAAGAGAAATTGCAAAATGTCTCGCCGAGAATGCTTAGGTACCAATGGGAAGATGTAGGTAGATTTTGGAATTCAAAGAAAGGAGAGGTATTACGTACTTCCAAACTCTTATAATTATTTTGGTTTATAGTATTTACTATATACGTAATAATAATTTCATAATGTAGGATCGTGAGCGAGTGGGAACTACAAGTAGGCAAAAACAAAAATTCGCGCACACAGCTGGGTCAAAAAGTTTTGCTTGTGTAGCTGATGACGAGGTATTTTGAATTTATTAATTATGTCAAATATTAATTACTTTCTACTAAATAATATGTTTCCTACTATATCGTAGGAACTGTCGTCTGGTCAAAAAGTTAGATGCCTTCAGCTTTTTGACATTACACATAGAAAGAACGATGGATCTTCTATGACTACTGAACCTGCAGAAATTATAGTATATTTACTTAATAAAATTTGAATTATTTTAAATATTTATCATGTTTAATTATAATGGTTTAATTCATTGTTTGTAATGCAAATAATGTTAAGTTATGTTGCTTTTTTTATTATTATATATTTCGTTTCTAACTCTTTGATTGATTTATTAGGAGAAACTAAAGGATAAAAAGGGGAAGTATGAAGCGATCGCTTCGAATGATAGTTCTGTTAATCTTCACGACATTGATAAATGAATTATTATTGAAGTTTTGGGTCCTGAACGGTATGGTCGGGTTTGATTTCAAGGATCTTTTGTTAACCCAACCCAATATTTTGGATCCAGCTCGCAGCAATACATGCCTTCAGGGAATTAAGCTCAAGTTGAAGTTCAGAGGTTAAGAGACCAGATGGCTCAGATGCTAGCGAGCATAGTTGAGCAAATTGCTTAACTTAAAGTGGAGGCAGCATCGAGCGAAGCAAAGGCTCAAAGAAAATATGAAGAACTCCAGCTACAACTTAAAGCAGAGGCAGTAGCGAGGGAAGCAAAGGCAAGTAGAAAATATGATGAACTCCAACTACAACTTCAGAATATGATAAAAATGTTTCAGCAGTCGCAGAATCCGTCATCTTAGACGTTTGTTTTCTTATTGTAAGAATTTTAATATTATAACTTTTGAATATAATAAATTTTGTTATTTCATTTATTAATTTAGATCATCTACATATTTCTTTAGTTGGATTTGAAGTATCATTTAGATTTGTAGTTTTTGTTTGGATTTGATGTTACAGGAAATTATCTTGACAATTCGGGTTTTATATGAATAAAAATGGGTTGTTAAAAGTCTGCTAAAATTAGTGGCATTTTTTCCACAAACACAGCTAAAGGTCACGTTTTTTAGCGGCGTTTGTGGGGGAAAGCGCCGCTCAAAGTCATGTTCTTTAGAGGCATTTATGGGAAGGCGCTGCTAAAGGTCATGTTTTTTAGCGGAGTTTGTGGAAAAGCGCCGTTAAAGATCATGTTCTTTAGCGACGTTTGTGGGAAAAGCACCGCTAAAGGTCATGTTCTTTAGCGGCGTTTGTTTGGAAAGCGTCGCTAAAGGTCATGTTCTATAGTAGCATTTTTTTTTTGAGAAACGCCGCTAAAGGTCATGTTCTATAGCGGCGTCTTTCCACATAAACGCCACAAAATTTAGCGGCGTCACTATAGAGGTGCTTATCAAAACGCCACAAATAGTTTTAGCGGCGCTTATAGGCCCAAAAAAAACGCTGCTAAAAACCTATTTTGCTGTAGTGGAAATTAACTAAAAACAAAAGAAAAACAAACGTTGTATCTAAAAGTAAAATTTTGCTAATTATCTTTCCTGATTAAAGCATGCAAAAATAATTCACAATATATTAAAAATATTTGACCTAAATTCTTGTTAAATAAAAATACAAGTGGCAAGATAGGGGGGATCTACGAGGGCGAAGGTGTTTTAACCTTACTGCATTACTTCTATTTGACTTTGATTGGAATATGGTTTTATAAACTTATAAATAGACGTAGTCGTCTCTCCTCTTGTATCATTCAAATTCGACATAGTGAATTTTCTTCTCCTCTGCCCGTGGTTTTTTCCAAAAAGGGTTTCCAAGTACAATCTGTCTGTTCTATTATTTCTCTTTTCTTGCCATTATCGACATTCTATTTTTACATAATCAATCATCACACAACGTCCCTGGCTATGGCCCCAACAATGTGACCGTGCCTTAGCGTATGTACATCAAGCAAAGAAAATTGAAAACAAATAAATTGAAATGTGGTCTTTTGCAAGTTTCATAGGTCTAGTTGTAATATTTCTTATGTTACAACAAAACATGGAATATTCCGAGGATCAAACTCAAGAGAGAAAGGGTAACAAAACCAATTAAAAACAACTAAGCATACAAGGGAAAGTCTAGCTAGCTACTATAATGACATAATATTATGACAAAACAAAATTAGAGAGTTTATAAATTTCCTAAATTAAGAGGCCTAAAATGTAACACCCCTCACTCGTATTCAACGCTGGAATAGGGTTACGGAGTATTACCAAATTTATTTCACAAATAAACATACATTTCTCATACAATTTTCCATTCCAAATATAAATCATTCACAATCAATCACATTGTCCCTAATACGAGCCTACGAGGCCCAAAACATGCATTTGGAGTGGTTCGGGACTATACTGATAACTTAGGAAATTTTTGAAACACTTAGACAATTTTACAAAATATAGGGGACACACGCCTGTGTGGCTCGACCATGTGTCTCAAATGGCCAAAGACATGCCCGTGTAGACATTCAAAATGGAATCACATGGCCATGTCCCAGCCCATGTTTGACCCCGTGTAATTCTCTGACTTGGGTCACACGACCAACACACACGCCTGTGTGACTAGCCCGTGTGCCAGGCTGTGTGCTAGGCCGTGCCAAACTTGTAAGGTATACTAACTTATGCCACACGACCAAGTCACACGCCCGTGTGCTGGGCCGTGTGGAGCATACTGACTTGGTTTTTAATTAAACACCAGGGGACACACGGTCGTGTCACCTGACCGTGTGTCACACATGGCTGAGACACACGCCCGTGTCTTTGCCCATGTGGACAAAAATAGGCTATTTACCAAGCCATTTTTCTCACCCAAACTTTCCATCACCTACACAAACCAAATAGCATATAACATGGCATAAATAGGCATTCCAACCAATCTCCATCAAGTCTAATTCATGCTAAATCCATACCATTAATCACAAGTTACACAAGTATCACAATAAGCCATTCAATTTTATACCAAAATTCACATTCTCAAATCATCAATATGGTTACTTCCAATTATGCATCACACTACCTAAAACCAAAAGCATACCAATCTCAAATTCAATCATTTGATACTCCAAATACCAATTCACAACAAGCATATAAATGACAATTATAAGCAACATATCAAAAGGCCTTTTTGCACATATATATACATAACCAAATATACCAAAATAAGCCAAGTCACATGGCTATACACAGAACTAACCATTCATCATTTACAAGCCATATCAAATGGCTAAATCCATTACTAACACATATACCAAAATGACCATAACTCCTATACATGCCTTATAACCAAATACATAAGTTCAAAAGTACCAAAGTGATAGCTTGATAGTGTAATGAGATCTCCGATGACTCCCAAAACCGAGTAAGCTTCGACAATCTCTATAAAACACGGATAAGTAAACAGAGTAAGCTATAAAGCTTACTAAGCTCGTATAGTTAATAAGTTAAGCGCACCATTCATTCACCAATCAAGTGGTATGAACATAATTTACTATAAAATCATTAAATCATAATGTTAACATATATTCAATCCCATAAGTAATCATGAACTCACAACTTTCATAGGTTCAATGTTCATATAGTTTCTGTACATACCTGTATTGATACATATCTATTTCTTACTGTTTCATATCTTCGATATACTCGTTGAACCATTTGGAATAATATCGGATACTCGAGAATCTCGCACCCTATGTGCCAAATACATAGCCAAAGCTATCTCAATCTCATATCTCATATAATGCTCACTCTTGAGCTATCAACGGGTCTGCTCACACAAGTTGACAGTCATGACGGAGCTACACAGTGCTACTCACACAAGCTGACGAGAATCTGCAACACATGTCAGATAACTCAGCCACCGGTACGTACGGACTAGCACCCAAACACATAGCCCCTAATGACATGTCATTTGTATCCTAATCTATTCCTAAGGTTCAACCGGGATTTCACATTGCCTAATCTTCATCGAACATATCCGTAAGGTCGTATTCAAAATGAATTCAATAATAAAGCATTTAAAACACAATTATATTAGTGCTTATTAACATACGAACTTTCCTTGATCGTAAAAATGACGAAATGGATCGACTAGTCCAAAACTTTATTTTTCCCCTGATCTAAATCTGAACTTCGTTTTTCTTGATCTATATAATATCAAATTTATATTTAGCCCAAAATATATATTATGGCAACTTTACACTTTTGCCCCTAATATTTAAACATCTTTACAATTTAGTCCTTAGCTCATAAAAATACAAATTCATGCAATTAGGTCCTTACCCATGCTAGCTAAATTTCTCTTATTATTATACCAGCCCATTTTTTATTTATTTCACATTTCTACCATAAAACTTTTCACATTTCTCAATTTAACCCCAAATTGACAATTTTACCAAAAATCACTTTACAAATGTTGTTTATCTAACAACAACCATACATTTTCTATCATCAAACATTAAAATACATATGCATTCATTAATGGTAAAACCCTAAACCTTTAAAATTTTTGCAAATTAGTCCCTTGATTAGCTAGATTAAGCTGCAACGATCTCAAAAACATAGAAATCATTAAAAATGAGACAAAAATTACTCACATGTAAGGCTAAGAGTGAGGCCGAACACTTAAGCTTTCATGGAGGTTTTCTCCTTCAAACATTCGGTGGTATCATCCATTAAGGAAGATGATACCTATTTTTTTTCTTTTTTTAATTATTTTATTTACTAAATTACTTAATTAACTTTAATGAATAACCTTTAAAACACTTAATAATATGTCCATATAAGCCCACTCAAATATACAATGGTCTAATTACAACATAAGGACCACAACTTTAAGGTTCTATAGCTATTAGACACCTTTAGCTAATAGAACTCAAGTTTTACACTTTACACGATTTAGTCCTTTTTATCAAATTGAACATTCAAAAGATAAAATTTCTTAACAAAATTTTCACACAACCATACCATCATGCTGTAGACATTAAAATAGTAATAAAATAATTAATTTGACTCAGATTTGTGGTCCCAAAACCAGTTTTCCAATTTGACTAAAACGGGCTGTTACATAAAATGTAAATTATCCAATTTCACAATTCACATAATTAGGCAACAATTGTAGTTGATTAATAACCAGAACAAGGTTATGGAGTATTACCGGAGTTTATAGATCAAATAAACAGACATTTCATATAATATAACATTCATGTTGGAAATCAATCGAAATCAAACATATTATCCCTTATACGAGCCATCGGGGCCCGAAATACGCGTTAGAAACAAGTCAGGACTAAATTAGGTACTCAAAGAATTTTTTTTAGAAAACATTGAAAATTTTCAAAGTTGTAGGGGTTACACATTCGTGCCACTCACACGGTCAAAAGACACGCTAGTGTCTCAGGCCGTGTGGGCATTTTAAATAGGGACACACGACCGTGTCCAGCCCGTGTCCGTACCAGTGTAACTCTCTGACTTGGGTCACACAGCCAAGTCACACGCCCGTGTGCTAGGCCATGTGAGCATACTAAATTGCACTCTTAAGAAGATATAGGGGACACACGACCGTGTCACTTGGCCATGTGTCACACACGGCTGAGACACACGCTTGTGTCTCTACCCGTGTGGACGAAAATAAGCCATTTTCTAAGCCACATTTCTCACCCAAATTGATACCAACCTAGCCTAAAAAATTTCCACATCAACAAGCCATATCAAGGCAATCAACACAAGCTAAAATCAAGTCTTAAACATGTATTATCACCACATACAACCAATATACCCTTAGATACCTCAAATGACAACTTAAAAAAAATATGTCCACCAAATGTCCAAACCTACCAAATTAATTACCTAACCAAGTTACCAATGTAACACCCCAAACCCGGCCTAAAATTTAGGCCCGAATCACATTGAAGTGTTTTTGCGAAAACCTTGTTTTCATTGAAAACCCTTCTAGAGAAAAGTTAAGTAAAATCCATTTTGCTTTCAAAACGAGGTGTAGCTAAAAACCATTTCCATGTTACTATGTAAAAATTTTCTTTGACAGCGGAAGCTTGTTCTTAAAACACCATTATTTTCAAAAAAACTTGAAATATGCTTAAAAGAAATAAATCCAGGTTCCTATTTCAAAATTTCAATGCATAGTGGAAGTAATGGAATAATAACTAGAGGGAAAACCTTATTACAATCTGAAATAAAATAACTTAAAATCTAGAATTTAGATATTAAGAAAAACAAGTCTAATCGTCTTGCTAGTTGGCCACCTCTGAGTCCCTCCAACCATCGAACCACCTGTTGAGGATCACCTGAGAAAAATAAAAGAGGGAGTGAGTTTTCGAAAACTTAGTGTGTACGACCCTCGACAAATAAATAGTACACACATCATATTATTAACATAATAATATCATACATGCAATGCAGTGCAAACCCTCCCCAAATAATCCATCCGGTACACTTCGTCTCCGTCCAACCGAAACACTTCTGTGGGGATTTCTAAATCGACCCACCCATCCGATACACTTCAAGGGTAGCCTGGTTGCGGTACTACCTAACGTTGCAGCAAAGCTGCTAATCAAATATTGGGCTTAAAAAGCCATCGGTGGATCCACGGTCATCAAGCAACCATGCGATCCTCATATACTTCCTCCGTTCCATAATTCCCACCCATATGCATCCTAAACAGAATATCATATGAATGCAGTAAATGTACATGTAACATCCATAAATCTTACAATCAACACATAGGGTTATTTTAGTTATTTCACCAATCAAGGATATTTCGGTAATTCTACCCTATAGGGGTATTTTAGTAATTCTTAAAAGTATGGGTCTTAATTACGAACCTTGGCCCGTCAAGAAGTCCTCGCGGCTAAAGTGAATAGACACTACGCACCAGGTAGGATTCCAGAGAAGAGGAGGTAGGTCACTAGGACCGTTTAAGTACCAAGCTCCCCCTAGATCCAATCCTAGACATGCATATGTCCATTGCTACACTCTACCCTAGCGACTTGTCCACAGACATGTTTGATTATTAAATTAAGTTTTATGCTGTTTAAAAATTCATCAGAGCTAAGCCTAGAGTTCATTAAAACCCTAGAATGCATTTCTAAAATCCCATAAGGCCCACTAAGCCTAATCATATCCATATAGCCCATTAAGCCCAATCATGTATATGTAGCCCATTAGGCCCGATCATAATCAAACCATACAACTATCCATATCAATCCATCATTCAATTTCACATATCAACTCTTGCCAATTTGGGCCCACGAGCTCGGCAGGCCCATTTAGCCCCTTCTGGCCCGGTTGGCCAAATAGTGGCCCGAGACTAGGATATCGCTCTTGATACGGGCCGACTCGGGATGAGTCGAAACGTATGCGGGTTGCCCAATCGTCTACAAGGAGGAATCAAGCCTTCGGAAAATAATCGGAAAATATGGATGAGTTTGCGGAAGCTTTAAGTGAATAAAAACAAGAAATGGTTCGGTTTGATAAAATAAAAATAAAATAGATAAAAGAATAATTTGATGGAAATGGATAAAAGAACTTAAACGAGAATTGATTCAACACAATTATGTGTCACCCTGGGTTCTATAATGTTTAAGGTGGAAAATGGTAATCGAAGATGGAAATGGAAATACGAACTTAACTTAAGAAAGATTCAACACTATATAACAGTGTCACCCCGTTTCTTATATCGTTAAGGTGGATAGATGGACAATCGATGATGGACCAAGACTCATTATCTATAAAGATAAGAACCTATGGTATAACTAAATGGATGAGAAACGACTGACGCCACAAGCAAAGCGTGATAAGTCGGAATCAAAACTCATACTAAGGATAGAGAGGAGATAAACTCACTCAAATGAAATATTCATTAAAGTCTGCCCTCCCTTTAAATGATAATTACATAGCCTTTTTATAGGCTAAACAAAAGGTCAACCACAAGCTTGGCCTTTAACCCTTAAGTTTTCAAAAAGGTACCAGCAACCTTGTCCCTTCATGTTCACCAAAAGGCACCTGGCAACTTTGTCTCTTTATGTTCA
Organism: Gossypium australe; assembly: GCA_005393395.2. Classification (NCBI taxonomy): domain Eukaryota; kingdom Viridiplantae; phylum Streptophyta; class Magnoliopsida; order Malvales; family Malvaceae; genus Gossypium; species Gossypium australe. The sequence goes on along the minus strand of CM016614.1, from coordinate 60,168,585 downwards.
CCAAACGGAATTGGGCTAGTTGAATACCGAATGAAGCTTGTAAAACACTGGGAATATAAGCAAACAAATGCTGTTCGTCTTCTTAGAGAAGAACTTGACAATCTAAGCAGGCAAAGGCAAGAATCTGAGCTCAAGAGGGTTGAAGTTTGAATATTGAATTGCTCTATAAATTTAAAAATTGTTGGTGCCCCAAGCGTGCCTGTATCAGCTCTCTTGGTCTCGGTAGTCGTATCAGTGTTCCCACATGAATGTTCACATGCTCGTGCGGTTGCCGAAGCCAACCTTTCGGGTTTTCGGCATTCCAGTTTTTTGGGATTTCGATTTTTGCTGATTTGTCGTGTGTAAAGTATATGTACACACCTGGTAAATGAGACGTGTTACACTATCTTCAGCGTTGAACCTACAACCAATACCAACCTCCAATCAATCACACACTTAACCACAATATTTACCAAAAACCGAAGCCTTACCTTAACCTTACGGTGTGCCACTAGTCCTAATAGCCCTTCCTTAGCTACTACTCACGAATATCCCCTAGATCTGCATCAATTTTAATCGTTAAAGAAAAAATAATAGGTGACTTGTATCCACTTAAGTCACCCTTTCCCTTACAATATGCTATTCGGCCAACTTATCCCAAAATCAAGAACACTTACACAAAAGCCGAAACGCATGGATAGCTTTTTGGCAGAGACTTGTAGATCCAAGCTTGATTCTGATTTTTCCAAGATCCAGTCCACCAAAAATCAAAGGAATGATGACAGCACGACAGAGATTTGGTCACTAGAGTATTCGTTACAAGGTTTGTGGCGATGAAGAAATCGGCTCCAAGAGCAAAGGTTTTCGGCTTTTGAAGTCACGAATATTTGGTCCCCAACAATTGAGATGAAGGTGGGACGGCACAAGCAATGGAGAAAGAAGAAAATGATATTTGATTTAAGGCTTTAGGAGAGAAGAAAAGAAAACACATAAGGAAGAGATGAGGTTTAGAATAGAAAAAGTGAAGGAGAATTCTGCAGAGCACTATAGTTGCCTAAATAGCACAGGTGGAATTTGGCACCCCCTATTTATACACAAAATTGAAACTCTGTCTACCCCCTAAAGTCCCAATCAGCTCCAACTCTTCCCCATCTCATCTCCTCATTTTTCTCCCTGATAACTCCCCAATCCTTTTCCTAAATTTTCTCTTCTGATCACTCTCCTTAGAGTCCATCATCACACCACTTCCAACCTTCTAGAAGGCCAAAATTAAACTCCTAAAAAAAATACTAAGCTAGGATTCAAATCTAGGATCTCCTCGCTAGCCCATAATGCCACCTTCCTATACCCTAAGTGGCGTCACTTAGCCACTCCACCATAAGGCTTTTTGATGCCATTTTCCTTATTTTTATTCAAAAACCCATCTACTCACCGCATTGGTTCCTTTAATAATTAATTAAAAATTCTTTCTCCTTAAAGTTTGAACCCAGAACTTCTCCAACACCCCTAGAAACTCCAAGTTTATTAAACCCTTAAAGCCAACATGTCATTTGCTTAAAAAAATTTATGAGACCCAAAGCCCAAAGCCCACTCATCTAGGTCCAAAATTTGGGGCGTTACAATTCTACCCCTTAAAGAAATTTTGTCCTCGAAATTTTGAAGTAACTATTAATCGCACCGCTCAAGTCACACCACTATGCTTTCGCTGCGCACTCTAATTGTAATAACACTAACACACTTAACTCTAATTGAACCCTTTACACTTACCCAAAAAAAAAAACCTACCCACTGGAGTAGATAAACATTGCACGCATACAGTTTCTATACCCAAAATATCGCATCCACACAAAACATACCCGACTTAATGGTGATTGAACAATATCGAGCCTGATGCTCCTCAGACCCGCATCTGAAACACGCTCCTAACTTTCTCCAGCATTCACCCGGATGACGCCTTCTGCAATATTCGCAAGCCGGAAAGATTGGACGTACCTTAACATGCTTCACAGGACGAGACTGCAGCCCTAGAGAAATGCGATCTCTTTTTTTTTCTTACAGTCCACGCACCTAACCTGAAGTGTTTCACCAATTTCTTTAACCTCTTCCTGTACCTCCCTTACTAGCTGAGTCAGCACATCAGCCCTAACACTCCCACGACCTTTGCCGCGACCCCTTGCACCTCTTCTAGCGCTCATTGTTGATTCTCGTATTATCTGAATTAGGGATTTTATGAAATTTTAGTTAGTTTCAGTAATTAAGCTGATGTTTTATGATAGTATTAAACAAAGAGGTTGTTTTCGTAAATCCTCTACAGTTTCAAGTTCCTACGGGCTTTAGTTTCACTCTAACTAAAAAGCTTTAGTATAATCATCTAAAGTAGCCCACTAACTATCTACCGTATATTAAGTTAATCAAGCTTAATAATAAGAGAACTTACTTGGTTCGACGTCGGAGATTCGGTGTGCCACATCACAAGAATTACCAAAGCATTTTGATCCAATCCAAAAATAGTTTTTTTAAAAAAACCCAAGTAATAAGGCCCATTTCACAGCCCGAGCTTTGCAATCAGGCTCTGATACCACTAAATGTAACACCCCAAACCTGGCCTAGAAGTTAGGCTTGAATCCGGCGTGTCACATTGATGTGTTTTTGCAAAAACCTTATTTTCATTGAAAACCCTTCTAGAGGAAAGTTAAGTAAAATCCATTTTGCTTTCAAAACGAGGTGCAGCCAAAAACCATTTCCTTGTTACTATGTAAAAATTTTCTTTGACAGTGGAAGCTCGTTCTTAAAACACCATTATTTTCAAAAAAAAACTTGAAAAATGCTTAAAAGAAATAAATCCAGGTTCCTATTTCAAAATTTCAATGCATAGTGGAAGTAATGGAATAATAACTAGAGGGAAAACCTTATTACAATCCGAAATAAAATAACTTAAAATAAATAAATTAAAATAGAATTTAGATATTAAGAAAAACAAGTCTAATCGTCTTGTTAGTTGGCCACCACTGAGTCCCTCCATCCGCTGAACCACTTATTGAGGATCACTTGAGAAAAATAATAGAGGGAGTGAGTTTTCGAAAACTTAGTGTGTACGACCCTCGACAAACAAATAGCATACACATCATATTATTAACATAATAATATCATACATGCAATGCAGTGCAAACCCTCCTCAAATAATCCATCCGGTACACTTTGTCTCCGTATGGGGATTTCAAAATCGACCCACCCATCCGATACACTTCAAGGGTAGCCCGATTGCAGCACTACCTAACGTTGCAGCAAAGCTACTAATCAAATATTGGGCTTAAAAAGCCATCGGTGGATCCACGGTCGTGAAGCAAACATGCGATCCTCACATACTTCCTCCGTTCCATAATTCTCATCCATATGCATCCTAAACAGAATATCATATGAATGCAGAAAATGTACATGCAACACCATAAATCTTACAATCAACACATAGGGGTATTTTAGTCATTTCACCAATCAAGGATATTTCGGTAATTCTACCCTACAGGGGTATTTTAGTAATTCTTAAAAGTATGGGTCTTAATTACGAACCTTGGCCCGTCAAAAAGTCCTCGCGGCTAAAGTGAACAGACACTACGCACCAGGTAGGATTCCAGAGAAGAGGGGATGGGTCACTAGGACCGCTTAAGTACCAAGCTCCCCTCTAGATCCAATCCTAGACATGCATAAGTCCATTGCCACACTCTACCCTAGCGACTTGTCCACAGACATGTTTGATTATTAAATTAAGTTTTATGCTGTTTAAGAATTTATCAGAACTAAGCCTAGAGTCCATTAAAACCCTAGCATGTATTTCTAAATTCTCATTAGGCCCACTAATCCCAATCATGTCCATATAGCCCATTACGCCCAATCATGTATATGTAGCCCATTAGGCCCGATCATAATCAAATCATACAACCATCCATATCAATCCATCATTCAATTTCACATATCAACTATTGCCAATTTGGGCCCACGAGCTCGACAAGCCCATTTAGCCCCTTCTAGCCCGGTTGGCCAAATAGTGGCCCGAGACCGTGAGATCGCTCTCTTGGTCCCCGTAGTCATATCGGTGTTCCCACACGAATGTTCGCACGCTCGTGCGGTTGCTGGTGCCAACCTTTCAGCTTTTCGGCATTCCAGTTTTTCAGGATTTCAGCTTTTACCGATTTGTCGTGTGTGAAGTGTATGTACACACTTGGTAAATGAGACGTGTTACACTGTCCTCAGCCTTGAACCTACAACCAACACCAACCTCCAATCAATCACATACTTAACCACAATATTTACCAAAAACTGAAGCCTTACCTTAACCTTACCGTGTGCCACCAGTCCTAATAGCCCTTCATTAGCTACTACTTACGAATATCCCCTAGATCTACATCAATCTTAATCGTTAAAGACAAAATAATAGGTGACTTGTATCCACTTAAGTCACCCTTTCCCTTACTATACGCTATTCAGCCAACTTATCCCAAAATCTAGAACACTTGCCCAAAAGCCGAAACGTATGGATAACTTTTCGGCAGAGACTTGTAGATCCAAGCTTGATTCCGATTTTTCCAAGATCCAGTCCACCAAAAATCAAAGGAATGATGATAGCATGACAGAGATTTGGTCACTAGATTATTCGGCACAAGGTTTGGTGCAATGAAGAAATCGACTCCAAGAGCAAAGGTTTTTGGCTTTTGATGTCAGGAATATTTAGTCCCCAACAATTGAGATGAAGGTGGGACGACACAAGCAATGGAGAAAAAAGATAATGATATTTGATTTAAGGCTTTAAGAGAGAAGAAAAACAAACACATAAGGAAGATGCGAGGTTTAGAGCAGAAAAAGTGAAGGAGAATTCGGCAGAGCACTATGGTTGCCGAAATAGCACAGTGGGAATTCGACACCCTCTATTTATACACAAAACCGAAACTCTGTCTACCCCTCCAAAGTCCCAATCGGCGCCAACTCTTCCCCATCTCATCTCCTCGTTTTTCTCCCGGATAACTCCCCAATCCATTTCCTAAATTTTCTCTTCTGATCACTCTCCTTAAAGTCCATCATCACACCACTTCCAACCTTCTAGAAGGCCAAAATTAAACTCCTAAAAAAAATACTAAGCTAGGATCCGAACCTAGGATCTCCTTGCTAGCCCATAACGCCACCTTCTTATACCCTAAGTGGCGTCACTTAGCCACTCCACCACAAGGCTCTTTGATGCCATTTTTCCCTATTTTTATTCAAAAGCCCATCTACTCACCACCTTGGTTCCTTTAATAATTAATTAAAAATTCCTTCTCCTCAAAGTTCGAACCCAGAACTTCTCCAACACCCCTAGAAACTCCAAGTTTATTAAACCCTTAAAGCCAACATGTCATTTGCTTAAAAATTTTATGAGACCCAAAGCCCAAAGCCCACTTCATCTAGGCCCAAAATTCAGGGCGTTACAACCAAAGTTCACTATAATTCAAATACATACATACGTATATCACTTATACTAACATCACAATTATACCTTAATCTCTTACCAATATGTAAGTTTATTATATAAACAAAATATTATTCATAATATTTACATAAGTTAAACTTTGACCAAGACCATATAAAAGCCTATACATGCCATATAAACTATATTTAACGTTTCAAAAACTACCGAGATAAGCTGGATAGTGTGACTTGCGTGCCGATCCGATCGCCCAACCTTCCGAAAAATCTACAAAGACATTAAACAATAGAAATAAGCTTAATGAAGCTTAGTAAGTTCGACGGGTTAAACAGTAATCTTACCAAACTAACTATAATAATAATTTAGGTATGAAAAATCATCCATGACAATTCCCTATAATTTACAACTTCAATTGATAAATACATCCGTATTCAAATCAATACAAAATAAATAACATATCTTTCAATTTTTAATAAATAAATCACCTTACTGAGATTTCTCCATTTGAAGAACGACTTACGGATAAGAGTACATTGTTAACAGAAGCTCATAATACCTGATTCTCCCAAATAAGTCAATAGAAGCTCGTAAGAGCTGAACAGAAGCTCATAAGAGCTGATCCATCCAATAATGCCAAACAGAAAGTAAAACATGAGAAGTCGCAACAAATGCTGAACCCCGATTTACTTGGGAATAATGCTGATATCTCTCTCCAATACCATCATTCCCCAAATCACAAATGTACCTAAATCCCGCGTTCAATTCAAACCGAATAAACATTTCAATATTATAATCCCAACAATAAATTATTTATAACAATAAAATATATATACATAATACCAATAATTAATTTATACAGATGTTAAATTTTAACCGTACGAACTTACTTGAACTAAATTGTAGTAATTGCAGAAGTTCAGGGACTATTAAACTATTTTTCCTTTTTCATGAGTATCTACGGGATCTTGATCTAGAATATAAAAAATACTCATTTATTAAGACATATTTCATTTCCAATTACTACCCTTTTATTTTAAGAATTTAAACAATAAACCCAAACTTTTATAATTTTTTTGCAATTTAATCCCTTAATTTATTAATCTATTAAATTAACTTATTTTCTCAACCAACAATCTATCCAATATTTTAGACCCTCATACAGCCCCTAATAAACCCAAAATTTACTATCAAACCCTAATATTTTAACCTTGTCACAATTTAATCCTAAAATCAATATTTAACAAAATCACTTTATAAAATCATCATACAACTCAATCAAAGCTCTAAATCCATTTTATTCATCAAAGACATCTAATATTTATCAATGGAAACTTCCAAAATTTTTAATAAAATAAAAAACGAAGGTACAGTTTAGTTGGACTTAATTGTAACAATCTCAAAAACATAAAAATTACAAGAAACAGGTAAGAATTGAACTCACATGAAGAAAAAATATGAAAACCAGCTTAAATCTCCCTCCCTATGTCGATTTAGGCTGAAAATTGAAGAAGAAATGCCTAGAAAACTTTCCAATTCCAATTTGTTTTATTTTAATCTCAAGTAAATTACAATTTTGCCATTCTATCACTTTATTTTATTATTTTATTTTCATATGCCGCCCCACCTCATTAATTTAGGTATATTTATTACTTAAGTCCTTCCTTATTTATTAATCAAGCTATTTAATCACTTATTTATTATAATTAGCAAGTTTTACACCTTTTTCAATTTAGTCCTTTTTAATTAATTAACTATCAAAACGTTAAAATTTTTCAACGAAACTTTAATACCACCTTAAAGACACTCCATAAATATTTATAAAAATATTTACGGCTTGGTTTATAGAAACGATGTCCCGATACCTCACTTTCTAAAACCATTTGACCTAGGGTCTTACCACTCAAACCTAATAAATCATTACAGAACATAAATTACCAATTCAAAAACCTTTTTTTAAAACCATATTTGACTCATAAATATTAAATAACAATATTTACGAACTTACTCTCCGAATTTGTGGCCTCGAAACCACTGTTTCCAACTTCATTGAAAAAAATTGGGCTGTTATAAATTTACCTCTTGGTCTCACTAGATTAAACTGAACTAATTGAATTATTACATAGTAGGTTTTCCTCTTGGTCTCACCTATGTAAATAGTTTCTTAGAGTTGTTAGTTCTAAGTTTTCAATAAATTCAATTTATTATAAATTTTACAATCTAGTCCCTAAACATAAAATTCACCATTTCACATTTCAATTAATCAACTACCCAAGAAATTAGTTCATACCCATTGCAAAATTAAGACACCCAATGTAACACCTCTTATCCGTATTCAACTCCGGAACCAGGTACGAGGCATTACCGGACTTAACTTGCTTGAACATACAACTTTGGGCTTTAAAAATTTCATTTCCAACTTAAAACTTCTCATTGATATGCTTAACATCCTTGTTATGGGAATAGGAGGCCTCAAACGTGCATACAGAGGGTTTCGGGATTGAACCAGAAACTTTTGTACACTTAAATTTTTTTGCCTAAACAGGGGCCACACGTCTGTGTAAAGTGGGGCACACCCGTGTAGGCAGGCCGTGTGGTCACACACTCCCATGCCCCTAGCCCGTGTGGAATTTATTTTCTAATTCAAACCTACAGGGGTTTTCACATGGCTGGACACACGCCCGTGTCCCTGGCCCGTGTCCCTCACACGGCCTCGACACGTCCGTGTCATAACCTGTGTGCCAAAACCATGGCATTCTGTTTATGACATCATCACTTCATTATGGTCCCACGGCCAAGGCACACGCCTGTGTCCTTAGGCTGTGTGTTGAATTAAATTCCAAATTTTAAGTGCAGACTTTACACGACCTGGGCACACGCCGATGTCTATGGCTGTGCTGCCCACACGGATCAGACACACGACCGTGTTTCTGCCCGTGTGTTTACTACTGAGCATACTGACTTGTAAACCTAGCATGCAATGGGGCACATGGTCGATCAACGCTCCCGTGGGGCTGACCGTGTATCACAAACGGCTTAGACACACGCCCATGTGTTTACCCATGTGGACATTAAAAAGGCTATATTTCAAGCCAAATGCCACCCTACATAGTAACTATACTTATACCAACTCAATTCATCATAACTCATGACCCTAGGACACTTCTAAGAACTCAAATCAAAGCATCCACACAAGCGTGAACTTCATAATCTCGTCATCATTAAATATATAAATGAACTTGTCAAGTATCGGCCCATTTCCAATGGCAACTTACAAAATGTATTTGATAACATAAATAGCCAACACTTTGGCTAACAAATATGACATAGCAAAATACCCAAGTCCTATACATGCCATACTCAAAATAAGTCTAACTTGTTATACCCAAGAGATGCCAATGCGTGATTTTCGAACTCCGACGTCCCACGATTCTCAAGTTATCTTGGCAACACTACAAGGAAAAGGGAAATGAGAGGGGTAAGCATAAAGCTTAGTAAGTTTGCATGAAAATAAAGAGCAACAATAAGCTCATAATGACATCAATCCATGGCATTAGATAACCACACAAAGTCCTAAGCACTTTGCCATAACTTACTCGTACTTGTTCTTATTTAGAACATACCATGCCACATATCGTAAACATTTCTCGTGAATTTCTCACGGGTACTTGTATTCACTCAATCACATGACTTTAGTACTAATCTCATTTCTATTTCCAAGCTTATCTATTTATCCCACTAATCACTAGGGGTACTCAAAAAACGCATATTCATCGTTATTAACATAAACACGAAGCCAACACCACATCCCAGAAGTGGTCTTACATGGGGTCACCTCTGAGTGCCGATGCCATATCTCAGATATGGTCTTATACGGAATCTCACTTCAAGTACAGATGCCATATCCCGGATATGGTCTTTTACGATTCTCATATTCAATACCGAAGCCGTATCCCAGATATGGTCTTATACGAGATCTCAATTCAGTGCTGAGGCCATGTCCCTGATACGGTCTTACACGGGACCTTATCATTATCCATCTCATGTCTCGGTGATAGTAATTTCACATTTATTATAGTCCCATTGGGACTTCAACATCTCAACTTTTATCATCTTTCTCATTCAACACCAATACTCAATTTCATAGAATGTCATGCATTATTATAATATCAAACATTCTCAAATATGCTAGCATAAATGTTGAATAATTTATCACATACAAACTTACCTCGATTTCAAAACAAGCTAGATCGTCGGTATAGTCCAATACTTTATTCTTTCCCCGATCAAGGCTAATTCTTTGTTCTTCTTGATCTATAATAGCAAATTAGCTCATTTAATTATCACATTAACTAATGCATTTCAATAATCATGCTTTGGCAAAATTACTATTTTGCCCTTAGACTTTCGTAAAATGACCATTTTACCCCTAGGCTCGAAAATCAATTTTAATCAAATTTCTTTCTTTAACGAGCCTAGGTAAACATTTATTTCTCTTACGGAAACCATCAAAACTCATTATTTCACACTTTTACCTCACTTTTTACAACCTTACAAAAAGGTCCTTTTAGGTGTTTTCATGATAACACCTTTCACAAAAGTTATTCATCTAACAACTAAGTCCCATTTTCTTCCATAAAAATGCAGCAAACAACTTAAAAGCTTTCATGGCAAAACTCTAAAATCTTCACCATTTAACAAAATAGTCCCTCTTTAGAAAACTTAAGCTTTAGGGGTTCCAAAAGTCAATTTTTATCAAGAAATGATCACTAGAACACTTACTTGTAAAGAGGAGTGTGCTGAATTCTTTTTGAAGTTTTCCAACCCCTTTTTGCTGCTAATTTTCGGTGGAGGGATGAAGAAGAAAATATGATATCTTTTCTTTCTTTATTTTAATATAAAATCCCAATTTAGTCCACCTAACAAACATACTTGACCAAATTTTGACCTCTATTGTCCCCAATGGCCGTCCAACCTTTATTTAAGGGCTAATTTCCCTTTAAAGACCTCCAATTAATATTCTATGGCTATTAGGTACCTTTAGGTTGAAATTTTAAACTTTCACACTTTATGCAATTTTGTCCTTTTTCGCGATTAAGCATGAAATCGCTAAAATTAAAGCACCAAAATTTTCATGTACTTATATAATCATACACTAACTCATAAAATATCATGAAAATAATTTTCTCTAACCTCGGATTAGTGGTTCCAAACCACTGTTCTGACTAGCCCCTAAATCGGGCTGTTACACCCAATCAATTTATGCTAAAATCGAACACGAAAGTAATCGAAATTAAAGAGAGTTTAGAATTGCTAGTGTATTTATTGAATTCCTTGAATCAACGAAGGAGAAATATTTCAATTCCATAAATATCGAAAGACCAACAATAAAATTGTGCAATTAGATAAAGTAAAAGTGGAAAATTTAAAGAAAACCTTAAAGAAATTTTTAAAGTAAAGAGTGGTCGCTGTACCTTTCTAAGAAATGTAAAATTGATGTAGAAAATTGAAATAGAAATCTAATGGTTAACCTAAAAATGTTTATCTCCTATAAAAAGACTTATAAAGTGATATTTATAGTCTTTTCTATTTTAACCAACAATTGACAAATATGCCTTCCATTATAATTTGAGTGGTTGACTAAAGTTTCTTCAAGTTACCCTTCAACAAATTTTCCTCGTCAGATGTCGGTGTTGTGATATCCTCAATAGTTTAGTCCTTCAGTGCTATTGATCTTTTGATTTTGTGATAATGGTAGCTAGTGTTAGGACATTGTGCTCAGTTTGGCTCAATTCTTTTTTTTCAAGGATTGTGGCTGGTGTTATGACATCACCAAGCTAATGTCGTGACCATGAAGGTTGGTGTTGTGAAATTCACTCTTTGGTGTCACAACCTTGGTGCCAGCCCACTTGAGGGTGCAAATTCTTTAAAGCTAAATCCTTAGTTGATGGAAAGTTCATTGGTGTTGTGACATTAACTCCTCAATGCCGCAACTTTGGCTATTGTTTAAGCTTATCTTCTCACATTTGCTTCAACTAAGTACTTGAAACAAGCTTCACTCACAGATTAAGTCCTCAATTCCATACAATTTCCATTTTATTAAGTAAAACATGAAAATAAGCAAAATACTTAAACTAAAAATAAAATCTATTAAGTGCGAAAAATAACAAAAGACACTATGAATTGCTCGAGAATAAGCTCTTTAAGTTTTAAAGAGCTTAATTTGTTGTATAGAAATATGACACATCAAGACACTAGTAAGCAGTTAAGCATATACTTAAGTATTTACGAAAAAAGAAGGGTTATATGCTACTATAAGTAGTCTAGCATTGGAAGTTCCTCATGGATATCGAATGCATTCCTAGTTTGGAAAAAGCTATCATAGTGTATTTTGATAATAGTGCAACAATAACTAACACCAAGGTTGTAACACCCCCAGACCCGGCAAGACGTTATGGCCGAATCCGGTGATGTCACATCAAAGGGGATAATTCCAAAACGACTTTGTTTAGTTAAATTTATGTTCAGTAGGAAATTTGCATAGTTAAAAACTTAAGTTTATGATTTAGAAACCCAAAATCCTTGCAACTTGTTAAGTTATGATGAAAGCCCATGTTTTAAGAAAACGTCCATATGTTATAGTTATTTCGAAAACCATGTTAACCTTTAGAAATTTATTTAAGTTTAATAATTAGGCAGTTGAAACAACAATAAAACCCAAATGTAAAGTCAAATTAGAGATACAAGGCCTTATTACATCCCAACGAAAATAAAGTAATTAAAATAAAGTCATTCGAAACTAATTAAAAACTTCTAAGTAGCTTGTAGTGTGGCCACCTCCGAGTCCTCTTCCACGTCGAGCCGTCTACTAAGAGTCACCTAAAACATAGAAAAAAAAAGGGTATGAGTTTCGAAACTCAGTGTGCATGACCCTTGGTAATCCAACCAACATGCGATTATCACATTGGGCCTAAGCCCTATCAAAATCGGTGGTCTTGGGCCTTAGCCCACAATGACCTCATAACACATCAGTTACACACGAATGCAATGCTCCTATCCCAAATCCAACCCTGCACTCCATTTCCCTTCCAACCCTACACTCCTGTAGGGATATAAATATCAACCCACCCATCCCTACACTTCAAAGGTAGCACCAACAGCGGCACTACTCAAACGTTGCAGCAAGCCTGCTAAGCATATAATGGGCTTAAAGCCACCGGTGGGTCCACAGTCGTCAAGCAACTATGCGATCCTCACATATCTTCCTCCATATCATCAAACCCACCCAAGTGTAACATATATCTCACGAATGCAACATACACATTTTCACACATTTTCACACATTAAGCACCTAGGGGTATTTTAGTCATTTCACTACCCAGGGGTATTTTTGTAAATCTACCCTACAGGGGTATTTTCATTATTCTACCCTACATGGGTATTTTCGTAATTCTACCCTATAGAGGTATTTTCATAATTCTACCCTACAAGGGTATTTTAGTAATTTCTTTCATCTCGGGTTTTAGTTATGAACTTTGGCCCATCAACAAGTCGTTGCGGTTAAAGTGAACAGATACTACGCACCAGGTAGGATCCTAGAGAAGAGGAGGTGGGTCATTAGGACTGCTTAAGTACCAAGCTCCCCCCTAGATCCAATCCTAAACATGCATATGTCCATTGCCACACTCTAACCTAGCGACTTGTCCATAGACATGTTTGATTATTAAATTAAGTTTTATGCTATTTAAGAATTTATCAGAACTACGCCTAGAGTCCATTAAAACCCTAGCATGCATTTCTAAAATCCCATAAGGCTTGCTAAGCCCAATCATGTCCATATAGCCCATTAAGCCCAATCATGTTTATGTAGCCCACTAGGCCCAATCATGATCAAATCATACAACCATCCATATTAATCCATCATTCAATTTCACATATCAACTCTTGCCGATTTGGACCCACGAGCTCGACAGGCCCATTTAGCCCTGTTTGGCCCGATCAGCCAAATAGTGACCCGAGACCATGAGATCGCTCTCTTGGCCCCAGTAATCGTATCGGTGTTCCCACACAAATGTTCGCATGCTCGTGTGGTTGCCGGCGCCAACCTTTTGGCTTTTCGGCTTTTTGGCATTCCGGTTTTTCGGGATTTCGGCTTTTGTCGATTTGTTTTGTGTGAAGTGTTTGTACACAAATGGTTAATGTGACGTGCTACACTATCCCCAGCCTTGAACCTACAACCAATACCAATCTCCATTCAATCACACACTTAACCACAATATTTACCCAAAAAACTGAAGCCTTACCATAACCTTACCGTGTGCCACCAGTTCTAATAGCCATTCCTTAGCTACTATTCATGAATATCCCCTAGATCTGCACCCACACATATACTATCAAAAATCAAGTGACTCATATTCCACACAAGTCACCTCTATAAGCCACACTTATATTCGACCACTTACTAATCCACAATTGAGACGAGTACACTTACCACTTTCTAGCGATCCTTACCACTCTTGCGATCTTTGAACCCTACCCTTGTTAATACAAGGTTAACGACAAGGAAAAGCTAGATAGCCCTTTGGCTTTTAACAAAACACACTAAGGAGGTTGACTGAGTACTTACCGAATCCCACCTTTGATCCTGTAGCCTAGATAGCTACTGAATGAGATTCGGCTTTTAACACTTGATCAACAGATTAGTGACGAAGGAAAAACAATAAAGAATCGGCACAAATAGGGATTTCGGCAAAAAGGGTTGATGGTAATTCGGTAATGGAAGAAACCGATTGAGGAAAGAAAAAAGATGATGGAAATCAAAGGACCTTTCAAAGGGATTCGACATGTAACACCCCCGGACCCGGCCCAGATGTTAAGACCGAATCCGGGAATGTCACATCAATGGCATAATTCAAAACGATTTTGCTAAGTTAAAATTTAAGGCCTAAAAGCCCAAAATACTTGAATCTTGTTAAGTAATGATAAAAGCCCATATTTTTAGGTATTTCGAAAACCATGTTTAAGAAAATTTATTTAAGTTTAACAATTAAGTAAACAGTTGAACAATGATAACAAAACACAAAATCTAAAGTCAAATCGGAGTACAAGGCCTTATTAAAACCAGTGAAAATAAAGTTATTAAAATCATGTCCTTTGAAACAAATAAACAAAACTCCTAAGTATCTTGTAGTGTGGCCATCTCCAAGTCCTCTCCCATGTCGAGCCGTCTACTGAGGGTCACCTGAAACATTTAATAAAAGGGTGTGGATTTCGAAACTCAGTATGTACGACCCTTGGTAACCAATCAACATGAAAATATCACATTGGGCCTAAGCCCTATCAAATTCGATGGTCTTAGGCCTTAGCCCGCAATTACCTCACATCACATCAGTATCACATGAATGCAATGCACCCATCCCAAATCCAACCATGAACTCCATTTCCCTTCCAACCCTGCACTACTGTGGGGATATAAATATCAAACCATCTATCCCTACACTCTAAAGGTAGCACCAGTAGCGGCACTACTCAAACGTTGCAGTAAAGCTACTATAATGGGCTTAAAGCCACCGGTGGATCCACGATCGTCAAGCGACTATGCGATCCTCAAATCTTCCTCCATATCATCAAAACCCACCCAAGTGCAACATATATTTCATGAATGCAACATACACATTTCCACACATTTAGCACCTAGGGGTATTTTAGTCATTTCACTACCCAAGGGTATTTTCGTAAATCTACTCTACAGCGGTATTTAGGAAATTTTGTAAATCAGGGATATTTTGGTAATTTTGCAAATCAAGGGTATTCTGGTAATTTTACAAATCAGGGGCATTTTAGTAATTTTTTAAATCTAAGTGTTTTTTGGTAATTTTCAAATCAGGGGTATTTTGGTCCCTCTCGGGTTTTAGTTATGAACTTTGGCCCATTAACAAGTCCTTGCGGCTAAAGTGAACAGAAACTACGCACCAGGTAGGATTCTAGAGAAGAGGAGGTGGGTCGCTAGGACCGCTTAAGTACCAAGCTCTCCCTAGATCCAATCCTAGACATGCATATGTCCATTGCCACACTCTAACCCAACGACTTGTCCCCGGATATGTTGATTATTAAATTAAGTCTTATGTGGTTTGAGAGTTGTTCAGAATTAGGCCTAAAGTCCATCAAACCCTAGCATTCTTGTCTACGTCCCCGTAAAGCCCATCAAGCCCATTTCGCGTTCATATAACCCATTAAGCCCAAATCACATCCTTATGGCCCATTAGGCCCAGATCTTATTCATATGGCCTATTAGGCCCAAAACAATTCCAGATGATGTAACATGCATGACTAACTCAATTTATATAACCAAATCAATCAATTTCATTAAACTTAGCTTAGGGCCCACTGGGCCCATTTAGCCACTTTTGGCTTTTCGGCATTGCCGATATCATGTTTGTGTAATGTTTGTACACACTTGGTAATAACGCGTGCTGCAAACCCCTTAATCATGAACCTACAATACCCATCACTTAACGATTAATCACGGCTTAATACACCCTTTATCAAAAACCAAAACCTCACCGTAACCTTACCGTGTGCCACACGTTCTAGTAGCCCTTCCTTAGCTATTATTTGCGAATATCCCTAGATCTACACCCAAACATATATCATCAAACTCAAGGGACTCATATTCCACACAAGTCACCCCTATAAGCCATACCCACATTTGACCACTTACTTAAACTATAATTAAGACGAGTACACTTACCACTTGCTTGCGATTCTTACCACGCTTGCGATTTCTGAACCTTACCCTTGTTAATACAAGATTAACGATAATGAGAAGTTAGATAGCCCTTCGGCTTTTAACAAAACACACTAAGGGGTTAACTGAATACTTACCGAATCCACTTTTGATCCTACGGCCTAGATAGCTACTGAACGAGATTCGGCTTTTAACCTTGACTGATAGTAGATAACAATTGATTTGTGATGGAGGAAAACAACAAAGATTTGACACTAATAGGGATTTCGACAAGAGAAGATGATGAAACTTCAGCAATAAAAGAGTTTGGCTATGAGAGAATTCGACAAAAAGGGATTCGGCTATAGGAGATTTCAACAACAAGGCAAGGTATTTTCGGTTGTGAAAAAATAAGGTTTCGGCAAAGAAAAGAAAAAGAATGGAAATTTCGGCATTACCTAGGACCCCAGATTTGACACATACACATTTATATAGCCTATAGCTGAAACTTAGCCACCCCTAGAGTCTAATTCGGCACCACTTCATCCACTGACCATTTCCTAATTTTTCTCCATGATATCTCCCTTATCCTTCTCCTAAATTCTCTCTACTGATCACTTCTCCTTAGAGTCCCTCTACACGCCACTTCTAGCCTTCTAGAAGCCTAAAATTAAACTCCAAAATAAAACTAAGCTAGCACTCGAACCTCAGACCTCCCTGCATGCACATGTCGCCACCTCTCTACAACCTAGTGGCGTCACTTAGCCACTTGACCACAGGCTTCTTTGTGCCATTTTTCACTTATTTTATTTAAAAGCCCACTACTCACAACCCTGATTCCTTAAGTAATTAAATTAAGAATCCTCCACCACAAAACTCGAACCCAGAGCTTCTCCAACATACCTAGATACCCCAAATTCATTAAACCTTTAAAGCCGTCATGTCATTTGCTATTTTCTTGCTCACTTAAAAATTTTATGAGATGTTAAGCCCAATAGGCCCAATTCTTCTAGGCCCAAATTCGAGGCGTTACATGACACCCCCTTTTATAGCCAAAGCCGAAACTACCTTTCCCCTAGAGTCCAATTCAGCGCCAACACATCCACACCTCAATCCCTTATCTTTTCTCTCTTATCTTTACCTTAAATTTCTCTCCTGAACACTCCCTTCCAGAGTCCACTCTAGTGCCACTACCTTTCTTCCATGTGCAAAAATAAAACCCCTCAATTTACCACTCTTAAGCCTCGAACCTTGGACCTCTTCACCTGATAGTAACGCCACCTTGTAGCTCCCCAAGTGACGCCACCTTGCCACTGGATCACAGGCCCAATTGTGTCCTATTTTCCCCTTAATTTGTTTAAGAGGCCTAATACCTGAAACTAGGGTCCACTAAGGCAAAAATTAAATTTTTCCCTATGGTCTTCCCTATCCCTAAGACTTCAAAGCCCACATGCCAGTTGTCATTTTCTCGCTCACTTAAGATTTTTCTGAGACCCAAAGCCCAAAGCCCATTAGGCCCAATTCTACTAGGCCCAAATTTAGGGCGTTACAAAGGTAACTATAAATCATATACGAACAAAATACATTTATCAAAAATATCATATTATACAAGAGGTGATGGAAAACAAAATAATGGAATTAGTCAAAGTTTCATCTAAGGACAACCTTACGGATCTATTTACCAAGACTCTGATTGCTAGGAGTTTTGAGAAACATGTAGAGGGTATGGGTATGCAAAATATGACTCATCTACTTCACTACGACAAGTGGAAAATTGTTGAGATTTATTCCCCTATTGTAGTTTTTCGTCATAATGTACTTGTAATTTTTTGAACAATTGGTTTAATAAAATTACATCATTTACATTAATATTGTTTGTATTTGTGCTTAATAGTTTTGCATGCAATGAAAAATGAACAAGCAACTATTAGTTCATTGATTGCCTAATGGTTAACTAATATTAAATTGCATTATCTAGTCAAATCATAATACGAGAAGATAATTTATATTAGTAGATAATCTAAATGGTCCATAATCTAATCAAAATATAAAAAATCAATTAAAAGACTATTATGCCATCTACCAAGCCCAAATAAGTATTAGAGTGGATAAATCCTAGATGATAAAGACATAGATTTATGTGGTCATTATTGATTTTAAATTTAAAAATGAGTTTTAAGGCTCAAAAATCATATCATCACCACACATTCTTATACACACAAATAATTTAACCGCAAACACGTGTCAAATGGAAAAAATCTCTAAGGGATATCCCTCACCTAGTATTTTTACATGATTGGTACAAAACTTTAAAAATAACTTAGAATGCTAACACATGACTCTTTAAATGTTCAAAAGCAAACTAACTCTAGAGATATCAAGATATGGATAGAAATTTTGAAAATGTATCTTAAGAAAAATCGAAAGTTTTGAGGTGTTGAAGGATATGAAGATTTTGAATTGTAACGCCCTGAAATTTGGTCCTAGACGTATTGGGCCTTGAGCAAGGGAACGGTTCAGAAACTACGCATAAAAGTTTATGTGAGCTAGGGAATGACACAATTAAATATCTGCTCAAGTGGTTAAGGGTCATAAGAGGAGTTGGAAAAGTCCTGGGTTCAAAACTGGGCTTTAGCAAAAATTTTAGTTTTAAGTGGATAAAACCCTGAATGCTTGGATGTAGGCCTTTTAAATTATTGTGTTAAAAAAAATGACACAAGGAAGCTTGTGGTCTAGTGGTTGTGGTCTAGTGGTTGTGGCGTCATTAAGGTTGCAAGGGAGCCTGGGTTCAAGTCTTGGCTCTTGCAATTTATTTTGGTTTTTCTTTTAAAGGAACCAGGACACTTGCACATAGGATTTATTAATAATAGTGCTAGTTTCATGACACAAAAAGAGCTTGTGGCTTAGTGGTAAGTGGCGTGTGGTGTAACTGTGAGGTCTGAGGTTCAAGTCTTGGGTTACGCAATAAAGTGTTTATTTTGCTGCTTGAGCGGTGTAGGTAGTAGAGTTGGACTAAAACACAGCTAAGTAAGAGTTTGAACTGGTCATGGAGAAACGCAAGGAGGGATAAGGGGAGAGAATCGGGGAGAAAATCAAGGAGTTGAGAGAGGAGGGAGTTTGTGCCGATTTGGGACTTTGGCACTCAAGAATTCGGCCAAGAGAGGTGTACTGCTTAGTGGGCTATTTTTCCCTCTTTGGCCGAATGTTGTAGGTTTTCTTTTAGGCATTTTTGTTTCTCTGCACACTTCTCTTTTGTGTTTTTTCTTCTTCTCCTTTGTTGCATACACCTTTTTTCTCTTCTTTTGGTTCTTTTGACCCTTTCCTTTTTGTCAACAGGCCAATTTGAAGGTCAACCCTTCCTTTCTTTTCTCCCTTTTTCCCCTTCCTCAAAATGAACTCTCTTCTGGCTGAATATTCTTTATCTTCCAGTCGGTGTACCCTGTCAAAATATTCCACTTTCTACCTTCTAGTCTGGCCGAATATCACTTTGGGTTACCTCTCTCTGCGTCGACCTTCTCTTCTTTATTTACTGCTGTTCTAGTGCTACAAGGATTCTGATTATCGGTAAGTGATTATACTCTTCACTTCTGGTTAAATCTACTTTTTGTTCCCCTCTCAAACCCTTGACTGTTAGTCTTGGTTTAAGGGATCCTCTGCTCCTACATTCCGTACTCTCTTCATTCCTGTTTTTGATTTGGCAAGTAATCTCTATTAATCGGTAAGTCTCTCGGTTCCTTTCAGTTCTCTCTTTTATTGTTTAAACCAAATGGTGCGATCCCTTATTATAGACTCTTCTCCTTTCTCCTATGTGTATGTTCTTTCGGGTTCCAGAACTTCCGATGGGTGAAGAGGGTACTAGTAATAAAGTGATGGCAAAGGTACCGGTTGAGTTTGAGCGCGTAGCCTCTACTCCCAAGTTTAAGCGGCGTAAGGTGTCGGCTGTTCGAGATTTTTCGCCAGGATGCGGAAGGGTGGCTGCACCGGCGTCGTGGATTTTTAGTACTCTACGCAATCAGGTGTGTATCTGTACACCGTAAATCATTACTGTCGTAAAGCCGAAAGAGTGTGTGTAATCCCACTATCTCCGCTATGAATCGGTAAAAGCCGAAAAGTTAAAACTTCGACAGTTGAGGCCTCACGAGCGTGCGATCGCTCGTGTGGTAAATTGAGCCCACAATTATGGGTGATAGACTGTGGAGGCCACCACGAGCATCCTCGTGCTCTTGGGTTGTTATGGGCCTCGTTTGGCTAAAATGGGCCGTGTGGGCTCAATGGGCTTATGGGCCCCACACGAAATAAATCTACGATAAGTGGCAAGCACTGAACTAGGATATAACGTTCACATAGCTGTGACTGAATTTGGGCTAAATGGGCCACACGAGCGGTAGACCCACTTGGGTCGAATATTGGGCTTTGGGCCCAATTACACTGTTTTGATCATATATGTTATTTGTGTTGCTCGAGGCGAATGTAGACCTTCGGGAAGGAGTAAAATGACTAAATTACCCCTAGGGAGTAAAAAGACCATAATGCCCCTGTAGGGTAAAATGATCGTAATGCCCCTAGAGGGTAAATGACTGTTTTGCCCTTGTGGGTAAATGACTGACTTACATTATGAATTTGACTAATTTGGTTATGATTGTATGACTGTGTTTTAACTGACTTGACTGTGGTCGTGTGACTGATATGCTTTTAATATATGTTTGAATGACTGTTACTAGCATGGCCATTCTGCATACACCTGTGATGATTGCGCATGACATACACGACATATTGCATGGGGTTGGGACATTGTTACGGAGGAAGTGTACCGCCTGTTGCCGTTCTATACAAGGCTTCCAGCCTTTCTGCGATCTTTATGGCTTTTAGTCGTTCTGTTAACTGGCAGCGATGCTGCGATATTTATGGCTTTTAGCCATTCTGTCTACGGCGCCAAGCCGTTCTGTTGACTTAGTGCCACAACCGGTGCTAAGCTTGGTGTGTTGGCTGGGTGGGTTGATTTAATCCCCACAAAAGTATAGGGTTGGATAGGAGACAGAGTGTAGGGTTGGTTTGGGTATTTATGCATTGCATATACTGATTCTGATATTGAAATGGGCTTAGGCCTAGATATATGTGATATGTGACTTTTGATATGGGCTCAGGCCCAATCGAGGCTGATAGGGGTTAAGGCCCAGTTACCACCATTACTGGAATGGGCTAAGCCCAATTGGTTCTGTTATGGGTAGTGACCCAAATGATATTATCTTGGGCTTTAGACCACATATACTCTGAACTGAACTGCACTGTTACTGTTGTAGGGCTCAGGCCCAGACTGGTTCTGTTTCTGTATACTGATTGTTTCTTTAATAAGGGGATTACACACTGATTTTTTTGTAAACTCACCCCATTTTTAACCTTTCAGGTAATCCCAGCGTTAGACGGTTTGGTGCTGTGAGGGACTCAGAGACGGCCACACTACTGCTCCTGTTTTCGTTTACTTGGCT
This sequence comes from Gossypium australe, assembly GCA_005393395.2. Lineage (NCBI taxonomy): Eukaryota > Viridiplantae > Streptophyta > Magnoliopsida > Malvales > Malvaceae > Gossypium > Gossypium australe. The sequence continues at coordinate 60,146,942 of CM016614.1, read as the reverse complement.
TTTATTTATTATTAGTTTTCGTCTGGGTTTTTATATTTGTAATAAGGCCTCTCCAATTTTATAGCTTTCGATCTGAGATTTTAATAATTATGATTTATACTTGTTAAAAGTAGAATGCGGTTTTCCCCAAACGATAACTGTTTTCAAGACACTATGTTTCCGCAACGATTTTTAAGCTTCCGCAACAAACAAGGTTTTAGAAGTAATGACGATTTAAACTGATTAACAAAATGCTGGTATAATATGAGTTCTAACAAAGAGGCTTCAACCTCCAAACGAGTTTTTTTATCAACAAGAAAAATGGTTTCCAAAAAGCACTCCAATGTGACACCGCCAGATTCGATCTTAACTTCTAGGCCGGGTTTGGGGTGTTAGATGAATAGCTTTTAATGATTTGAGGACCTTAATTTTTTTCTTAGAATTGTATTTATTAGTGACCATTTTTCTTTTATAAATAAAGAGAAAATGAAACCAACATAGGATTTGTCTTTCATAATTTTTTTAATGTTATACAAAATTTATGTAGTTTTATAGAAGTTGTTTTTTTTTAACTTTTATTGAAAATTTTATAAAGTCTATTTTTCAATTTTTATAATTTTTTCAATGGTTTATTAACATTACATACGCCAAAACAATGTCACATCAGTAAATAAATGTCCATAATGAGCCACACTAGTAAAAGTTGTTGATCGTTAGTCAACTAACAACTTCATTAGCATTTCTATAAAAAAATGATCAATTTGAATAAAAATGAAACAATAAAAGTGCAATTGAACAACAAAAAAATAATTAGGGAAAAATTAAAATTAAAAACAAAAACATGGGCAAAATTTACAATTAAGCTTAGAAACTTGTTGGTATAAGATAAAAAGTTTGATATCACATTAAAAGTATATATTGATATCATGTTAGAAATTTCGATATTGTACTCGAAATTTTAGTATTAATTAGAAATATTGGTCTGCATTAAAAATTTTAATATTAATTAAAAATTTTAGTATTTGTTATCACGTTTGAAATTTTAATATTAAATTATAACCAATTGATTTGGTTAATTTTTTTAATTTTATTTTGGAGTGTACAGCACACAACTACTAGATTAAAGATAGAACAAATGACAATAAATAAGAGAATGAGGACGACAAAATCCAATATAATGATGATGATAGGGAACACAACTATGCTATTACGTAAAACCTCGAGCCATGAAATTTTAGAACTTAAAAAGTGATTTGCGAAGTTTTTTTTTTTTTTTAAAAAAATTGGGCCTTTTAATGATGAGGTTCGTAATGAGGGTGAGGTTAATGGCTTGTTTGAGGACCATTCTACCAAGAAGGTCCGTCTACCATGGGGGTTTCGATAATGTCCTGGAGAGACAAGTTAGTAGGAGGCTCTTCTATTATGGTAAATGTGTCTGAAGTTCTTGATTTGGAGATGGAATCATATCTGGAATTTATAGAAGAAGACATTATGAAATCGACTATCAATGGTATTCCATCTATTGACTTATCTAATATGATTAATCAATTGTTAGTCAAGGATATGACACTAACGGTAGTGATTAAACTACTTGGCCAGAATATCGATTTTATGACACTCAAAAATAGAATTTCTAATTTGTGGAGGCCGTCGATGCCCTTTCATTTGATGGATATCGAGAACGTCTATTACTTGGTTAAATTCTAAAATAAATATGATTATGGGAAAGTATTGTACCAGGGTCCTTGCAATATTTTTGAATAGTACCTTACAGTTCAACCTTGGTCTATGGACCTTCATTCTGCAAAACCTTACCTAAGTGTGGTTAAGTCCTAGATCCACCTTCCTGGGCTTTCAGGACACTTGTACAACTAGAGAATTCTTTGGGAGATTGGAGAATTTGAGGGTGAGGTTGTGAGATTGGATTTTAATACTGAAAGTGGGCTAGAGGTAGGTTCGCCCATATAGCTATCTTCGTCAATTTAGACAAACCCTTAATTTCTCAAATCCCGATTAATAGAGTTCTTCAGTGCTTTGAGTTTGAATTTTTGCCAAACGCCTGCTTTGCGTGTAGTCTCTATGGCTATGGGAAAGAGATGTGCACTAATGCTAAAAATGTTACTATAACAACTCGAATTTCAGTGGTGACGAAACAGTGATTTAGGGACCACAAATTTCTGTTGTATCGAATCATAAATATTATTTTTAGAATACTTATAGAGTCATTAGAGTCATATTAAAATTTGGTTTAGAAATTTTAACGTTTAAATAGTTAATTAAGGAAAAAGGACTAAATTGAAAAAGATACAACAGTTAGCAAATCTTGATTTCTATTGATTTGATAGCATAATTATTAAATGAAAAGGGACTAAAGTAATAATTAGTCCATAATATTACTAATGGACAATAATAGGGTTTTAGGGTTTAGGGTAAATTTGTAATTTAGTAAATCAATTAAAGACTAGTAAAAAAAAAAGAAAATTTTATCATCTTTTTCATGTTTCCACCGAAAAACAAAATGGAATTCTCCATTTTTGGAGCTTCAAAGTTCGGCCATAGATAACTCTTGCATGTAAGTCCATTTTGATTCGATTTCTTATAATTTTTATGTTTTTGAGATCGTTGCAACTAGGTCCAACTAGCCCGTACCTTTGTTTTTTATTCTGTTAAAATTTTTTATGTTATTGAATTTGATTGCTCGAATGGGATTGAACGCGGGATAAGGTACAGTGTGCCTTAAATAGGTCTATGAGACCTTAAGCATGCTTTAGGAAAGGGCCGGGACTAAACCGAACACATACAAAAATTTTTGGAAAAATTTAAAAAATTTTCTAAGTTACAGAGATCACATGCCCGTATGGGCAGGCCGTGTGCCTCCCACGGCCTCAGACACGCCCGAGTGTCTAAGCCGTGTCAAAACAGGGCATACATACTGACTTGTCTACGCGGCCGTGGACACACTCGTGTGCCTCACCTGTGGTCGCCACTGACTTGCACCACACGGCCAGTCACATGTCCGTGTGTCCAGCCCGTGGTCCAGTTTGACTTGTTTTGAAATGCAACCATGAGGGACACGGTCGAGCCACACGGCCGTGTGCTCAACCGTGTGGGCAATTATAGGCCATTTGCAAGGCCAAAATGCCGCCCACACTTTGGGTCATCCCTACAAGCTCTTACAAGCATCATTCCAACACTTGTAGCAACCAAAAATATACCAATTTGACCATCTAATTTTACTCATTCAAGAACATTTCATCACAACATCTTATATGCCAATTAACCCAACTAAATTACAAGTAAATCCAAGCATGATTCATCCACAACTTACCACAATAATAAAACATCTTCTCATCATTGATATATCAAACTTTGCATCAATAAACATACCATTACTTTGACCATTTCATTAGTCATTAAACTATACTAAACAAAGCATCATATAACATGACTACTCATTCATATAACAACTATTTAACTAGCCATATCACATGGCTATACACATATCTCAAACATAATTGAAAATGACTAGCCTATACATGCCATACTCTAGTATATACACTTTCAAAAGGGTACCAAAATAGGATTGGATAGTGTGATGACGATCCTCGACGATACCCGAGCCTTTTGTAGCCTTAACGATCTATAAAACAAAGCAAACACACACAAAGTAAGCTCCATATACAAATAAACTTAACATATAAACATTTAATATCATATCAAACACAAGATCATCCATATATGACAATTGCAAATTCTTAATTCCATCTTGGTTCATTTGTTTAACCATTTCTTACTAGCCAACTCATCTCCATATACTTTTTCATACATATATCACATTTTGTATCCACAATCTATGCACATATCTCAATTAGGTAAGTTTACATTTATACTTACCTTCCATACACATATTGTACATTTCAAACGTACCTGATTCGTTTATACATTTCACATAGCCTTTCGTTTTCTCAGAATTGCCCGTTGAACCATTCAAAATCAAATAGGATATTCGGAATACTCAGAGTAGTCGTACAATGCCAACATCCCAAATGTGGTCTTACATGTACTCAAATATCGATGCCACTGTCCCAAACAGGGTCTTACATGAAATCAAATATGATTTCGATGTCCCAGACATGGTCTTAGACATAAATCTCAAATCGATGCCGACGTCCCAGATGTGGTCTTACATGATATCACATATCAGAAATATATGTCATGACATATATAAAATCCTATCTATTGCTAGGTTCGCACGAGACTTTTCGGACTTTGACACCTTGCCGATAATTTCTTGGATCTCATAAGCTTATCATTCGTATTCATTCATTATAATCCAATTTCATACAAATATACATAATTCAATTTTAAATACATTTTTTTGTATATAGATTTACCTCAAACTCGGATAAGCGAACGAACTCGGCTACTCAATTACTTCGATTTTCTGCGGTCTAGATCCGTTTTCTTCGGTTCTTGATCTAAACATATTCAAATTTAACTCTTTTATTCAACAATTCATTAAATTCAATCCAAAACACATATTTAGGGTAATTTACAAATTAGCCCCCACATTTTCACATTTTGAGATTTTAGTTCTTATTTCATAAAATCACAAAATACACAAAATCTCTATGTACCCATGCTTAGTCGAATGTTCATGTAGTTCATACAAGTCCATATATTTCATTTATTTCACATTTTAGTCCCTCAAAATATTATTTTCTCAATTTAGTCCAAATTACTCAAATTCACCAAAAAAATCCAAAGACAAAACATGTTAATCTAATACATATATTTCATATTTCATCACCAAACTTCACAAAGATCATGAATTCATCCATGGCACATTTCAAATTCATCATCAGTTCACAAAATTTAAGCATGGGTTTTGTAGAGCGTAAAGCAACGATTACAAAAACGTAGAAATTATCAAAAATCGAGTTCAAAAGCTTACCTAATTGAATCCAGCAATGGTCGAACCCTAAAACTCATCCATGGCTTCTCTTTTCTTTTTATTTCCGGCTAAAAGATGACAACTATGGCTAATTTCAAGCTTTTGTTTCAGTAAATTAAACTTAATTATCAAATTCAAAATTTAGCCTTTTTATTATCATTCCTTTTCCACTAACATATGGCATTTTTGTCCATCCATAATTCAAATGGTTCAATTGCATTATAAGGACCTCACATTTATAAAGACATGACACATAAGTGCTTTTAACATATGACATGTTAATTTATCACCTTTCACAATTAGATCCTTTTATCAAATTAAGCAAACAAATGGATAAATTAATTCACAGAAATCTCAGACATGCTTAATCACGTACTGTAAACATAAAAAATAATATTAAAATATTTTTTCTGACTCGGATTTGTGGTCTGAAAACCACTATTTCGACTAGGGTCTAAACCAGACTGTTACAATTCTCCCCCTTAGGGATTTTCGTCCCCAAAAATCTTACCGTTAAGCAGATTCGGATATTGTTGTCTCACAGTATCTTCTGGCTCCCATCTAGCCTCTTCCACTCCATGTCGATGCTATAGCACTTTTACTAACGAAATCTTTTTATTTCTCAATTCTTTCACCTCACGAGCTAAGATACAGATTGGTTCTTCTTCGTAAGTCATATCAGATTGGATTTCAATCTTAGACGGAGGAATCACGTGTGATGGATCAGATCTGTGTCGATGAAGCATTGACACATGAAATACATTATGAATCTTTTCTAATTCCGGTGGCAACAACAATCGATATGCAGCAGGTCCAATTCGTTCAATGATCTCATACGGCCCGATGAACCCCGGACTCAATTTACCTTTACGTCAGAATTGAAGTACTTTCTTCCACGGAGACACTTCCAAGAACACTTTGTTACCGATATCAAACTCAATATCTTTTCTTTTCAAATCTACATAAGATCTCTGATGATCAGACGCTACTTTCAGACTATCACAGATCACTTTTACTTCCTGTTTAGTGTCTTTTATCAAATCGACCCTGTGTATCTTACTTTTACTAAGCTTAGTCCAATACAAAGGTGTTTGACATTTGCGTCCGTACAAAGCCTCATAAGGCGCCATTTTGATGCTCGACTGAAAACTGTTATTATACGTAAATTCAATCAATGACTTGTTTCTACGTACCATTAAAGTCAAGAATGCAACATCTCAACATATCCTCGAGAATATGAATAACCCACTCGGATTGACCATCCGTCAGTGGATGATAAGCTGTACTAAAATGCAATTTAGTACCAAAAACTTCTTGCAATTTATTCCAGAATCGTGATGTAAATCTCGGATCTCTCTCAGACACGATAGACAGTGGCACCCCATGCAATCTCACGATATCAGAAATGTAAAGTTCAGCTAACTTATCAAGTGAGTAATCAGATCGTACCGGAATAAAATGGGCTGATTTCGTCAATCTGTCAACCACAACCCAAATTGCATCTTTCTTTCTCAGAGTCAAAGGCAATCCAGAAACAAAATCCATCGTCACTCTATCCTATTTCCACTCGGGAATCAGAATCGGTTGTAACAAACCAGATGGTACCTGATGTTCAGCTTTAACTTGCTAACAGACTAAACATTTCGACACAAAATTAGAGATATATCTTTTCATACCAGACCACTAATAGTGTTTCTTCAAATCATGGTACATCTTTGTACTTCCCGGATGAACAGATAGGCGACTATTTTGAGCTTCATTCAAAATTAACTGTAATAACTCTGGATTCCTCGGAACACAAATCCGATCTCGAAATCTCAAACAGTCATCAATATCAATTTGAAATTCAGAGTCAAAGTTCGAATCACACTGAGCTCGTTTCTCTAGCATTTCATTATCAACTTTCTGAGCATCACATATTTGTTGTAAAAACAACAGTTTCGCTTTCAATTCAGCTAAAACTGAACCATCATTAGACAAGTCTAAATGAGCATTCATTGCACATAATGCAAACAGTGATTTCTGACTCAATGCATCAGCAATGACATTCGCTTTACCTGGATGATAATCTATTAAAAGCTCATAGTCTTTCAAAAGCTCTAATCTTTGTCGCAGATTCAAATCTTTCTGGGTCATCAAATATTTCAAACTTTTATGATCTAAAAATACATGGCATTTTTCACCCAAAAGATAATGGCGCCAAATCTTTAATGCAAACACAACCGTAGCTAGCTCAAGGTCGTGTATCGGATAATTCCTTTCATGCGGTTTCAGTTGTCTCGAGGCATAAGCTATAACTTTACCTTCCTGCATCAAAACACATCCCAAACCATTCAACGAATCATCACTAAAGATCACAAATTCTTTACCCGATTCTGGTTGTACCAAAATTGGAGCTTCAGTCAACAAAGTTTTCAACTGATCAAAGCTTTTTTGACATTTATCGGACCATTCAAACATCACATCTTTCTGAAGCAATCTAGTTAATGGAGTAGCAATCATCGAAAAGCCTTTTACAAATCTTCGATAATAACCAGCAAGTCCTAGAAAACTGCGAACTTCAGATACGTTTTTCGAAGGCTTCCACTCTAAAATGGCTAAAATCTTGCTCGGATGAACCCGGATACCAGATGCTGACACAATATGTCCCAGAAAACCAACTTCACCCAACCAGAAGTCATATTTACTGAATTTTGCATAAAATTACTTATCCCGTAGAGTTTGCAACACAATTCTCAAATGTTCAGCGTGTTCAGTTTCATCACGTGAATAAATCAAAATGTCGTCAATAAATACAACAACAAATCGATCTAAATAGGGTCTAAAAATTTTGTTCATCAAATCCATAAAAACAGCAGGAGCATTTGTTAGTCCGAAAGGCATAACTAAAAACTCATAATGCGCGTACCTCGTTCTAAAAGCAATTTTGGAATATCTGAATCTTTTATCCGTAACTGATAATAACTCGATCTCAGATCTATCTTTGAAAACACAGTAGCTCATTTAAGCTGATCAAACAAATCATCACTTCTGGGCAGAGGATATTTATTCTTGATAGTCACTTTGTTCAATTGACGGTAATTAATGTGCATTCTCATCGTGCCATCTTTCTTTTTCACAAATAACACTAGAGCACCCCAATGTGAGAAATTCAGTCTTACGAATCCTCTGTCAGTCAACTCTTGCAACTGTGACTTTAACTCTTTCAACTCTGTTGGTGCCATTCTATACGGAGCTATTGAAATAGGAGTCGTTCTCGGTAACAAATCAATACTAAATTCAACTTCGTGTAACGGAGGTAATCCCGGTAACTCTTCAGGAAACACGTCAGGGAATTCGCAAACCACTGGCACTGATTCAACTTTCTTTTCAGTTACTTTTGAGTCAATCACATAAGCAAAATAAGCTTCATAACCCTTTTTCACATAATTCTGAGCTTTCATCACTGATATCAAAGCAGGTAGTCCATTCAAATCATTGGACTCAATCCGAACTATTTCATCATTCTGACATCTCAAATCAATAGTCTTTCTTTTGTAATTCACAACAGCATCATGCAATGTTAACCAATCCATACCCAGAATTATATCAAACTCATTAAAAGGTAATAGCATCAGATCAGCCGGAAAACAAACACCTCGAAACATCAACGGACAATTCTTACATACTTTATCAACCAGGACACTTTTACCTAAGGGGTTCGAAACTCTAATAACAAATTCAGTAGACTCTACAGACAAAGTCTTACTGGATACTAAGTTCATGCATATATATGAATGGGTACAACCTGGGTCTATCAATGCAATCACAGAAGTATCATAAAGAGTAAATGTACCCGTAATAACATCTGTAGACGAAGCTTCCTCACGAGCTCGAATGGCATTAAGCTCTAGCAGGTGCCCTAGCTTCAGATCTCTCAACTGAGTCTTTCGTAGTTCTTTGATTACCATTAATATTTCTTGTATTCCGAGAAGGTCTACCTCTAGCTGAAACATTGTCAGATCTCAAATTCTGAACAATCTCTTGCTCAACAAACTCAGGGCAGTCTCGGATGAAATGATCTAATGATCCGCATCTGAAACAGGCTCAGTCATTTAATCTACAACTTCCCAGATGTCTTTTACCACAATGTTTACATTTAGGTCGCTCGGATCAGACATTTCCAACACTAGCCATCGATGTAGCTGGAACTTTGGGATTTAACTGTGATCTAGCTCGATCTCTATTTGTATGTCCTACATTAGCCTTTGAACGGCTATGCTCATCTATGAATTTCTTTGAAGCAGACTGAAATGATTTACTTGGAAATCTCTTTTTCGCATCTCTAACTCCAAATTCAGCTTTTCTTTTATCTTTCCCAAGTGCCTCAGCTTTTCTTTTATCTTTCCCGAGTGCCTCAGCTTTACATGCTCGATCAACAAGTACAACGAACTCTTTTATTTCCAAAATCCCCACTAGCAAGCGAATATCTTCATTTAGACCATGTTCAAATCTCTTACACATTATCGCTTCAGTTGAAACACATTCTCGAGCATATTGACTCAATCTCACAAACTCTCGTTCATACACAGTGACAGACATGCTACCCTGTTTCAATTCCAGGAATTCTTTTCGTTTCTAATAAATGAATCTCTGGCTGATATATTTCTTTCTGAACTCAGACTGAAAGAAATCCCATGTAACTCGTTCCTTTAGAACCAAAGAAATCAAAGTTTTCCACCATTGATAAGCTGCGTCTCCTAGCAAAGAAACAACACATTTTATGCATTCTTCAGGAGTCAACGACATTTCATCAAACACTCAAATAATATTCTCGATCCAAAATTCTGCTCTCTCAGCATTGTCATCACTAGTGGCCCTAAACTTTTCAGCCCCATATTTACGGATTTATTCTATCGGAGGTTTATACAACAGATTCAAACTCATAACCGGAGGTATAGCAGAAGTCTGAGGAAGATTAGGCGGGGGTGGAGGTTGTGAAATAGCCAGATTAGTTCTTATGTACTGAGTGAACCACTTATTCATCATTTGGAAGAAGGCTTGTTTAGCCTCTCCCTCTTGACCGCTAGTAGCCGATCTCGAATCGGATGGCACTGTCCCTTGAGCAGGAGCAGGTGCATTACTTTCAACATCATCAGCTACAGCTCTTTTGGGATCCATTACTATAAGAAAAACACATTTTACACGTCAGGATTCATCACACTATCACATTTCATATATATGGCATGTATAGCTAGACTCTCACACGTTACGTTAGTCTGAGAATCGACTAAATTGTAGGTCTGATACCAATCAAATGTAACACCCCTAACCCGTAACCATCGCCGGTCTAGGGTTAAAGGCATTACCAGACTTATTGGATCATTTATCAGACATTTCATAATATAATTCAACGACTCAAATCAAAGTGTCCCTTAAATAGGTCTACGAGACATTAAGCATGCTTTAGGAAAGGGCTGGGAATAAACCGAACACATACGGATATTTACGAAAAAATTTAACAGAGATCACACGCCCGTGTGGGCAGGCCGTATGCTTTCCATGGCCTCAGACATGCCCGTGTGTCTAAGCCGTGTCAAAACAAGGCATACATACTGACTTGTCCACACAGCCATGGGCACGCCCGTGTGCCTCACCCGTGGTCGCCACTGACTTGCACCATACAGCCAGTCACACGACCGTGTGTCCAGCCCGTGGTCGAGTCTGACTTGTTTTGAAATGCAACCACAAGGGACACGGTCGAGCCACACGCCCGTGTGCTCAACCGTGTGGGTAATTATAGGGCATTTGCAAGGCCAAATTGCCACCAACACTTTGGGTCATCCCTACAAGCTTTTACAAGCATCATCCCAACACTTGTAGCAACCAAAAGTATACTAATTTGACCATCTAGTTTTACTCATTCAAGAACATTTCATCACAAAATCTTATATGTCAATTAACCCAACTAAATCACAAGTAAGTCCAAGCATGATTCATCCACAACTTACCACAATAATAAAACATCTTCTCATCATTGATATATCAAACTTTGCATCAGTAAACTTACCATTACTTTGACCATTTCATTAGTCATTAAACTATACCAAACAAAACATCATATAACATGACTACTCATTCATATAACAACTATTTAACTAGCCATATCACATGGCTATACACATATCTCGAACATAATTCAAAATGAATAGCCTATACATGCCATATTCTATTATATACACTTTGAAAAGGGTACCAAGATAGGATTGGATAGTGTGATGACGATCCTCGATGATCCCCGAGCCTTTTGTAGCCTTAACGATCTATAAAACAAAGCAAACACACACAAAGTAAGCTCCATATACAAATAAACTTAACATATAAACATTTAATATCATATCAAACATTAGATCATTCATATATGACAATGGCAAATTCTTAATTCCATCTTGGCTTATTTGTTTAACCATTTCTTACTAGCCAACTCATCTCCATATATGATAAATCATAATTTATACATATTTTAACCCCATGCTTGGCTTATTTTTGGATGAATTTTCATTAGATTTGATGAATCGATGCTCATAATCTTTTAATATCATGTTTTACACTCAGGAGAGCTTAGGGAGCCGAAAAGAATGAGAAATGGGCCAAAAAGGGACAAAATGGGCCTACCTCAAAAAATCAACACGGCCTGGACCAACGTACACGGGCAGACCACATGACCGTGTGTGACGAGCAGAATCCGCACGGTCTAAAGCCATCGAACACGGCCGTGTGTGTCAAGCAGAATCGAGCACGGCCTGAGGCTATCGAACACTGGCGTGTCCCTGCCGAAACCAAGTTTAATTCTATTCGAAAAAGGCTACTTGTGGGCCATGAAAGGTGTTCCAAAGCCTAAATAAACACCCTGGGGGCAATCTAAAGGGGGAGGCAGAGTGGAAGGCAGAAAAACACTCAAAGACAGCCATCGGTAGCAGCTTAGGTGAAAGATCTCCATCAAGACTGAAGATCTCCTATCAATTTCTCTTAAAGTTTTTGGGTTTTCTTTTCTTTTGTAGTTTTCCTTATTTTAAGATGTTTCCCTCCATTAGTATGAACTAAATCCCCTAAATACCTAAACGGATGAAACCTAGATGGATCTTATTATTATTTAATTTATAAGATAAATACTTGTTCTTATTCTTAATTGTGAGTTCTTATTCTTGTTTTGATAATTCAGGTTATTTCTTATTCTTAATTGTGAGTTCTTATTCTTATTTTGATAATTCAGGTTATTAATTCAAGTCGAATGTGCTTATTCAGAGGAGCAAAAGTCCCTGCTTAAGAGTAGATCAACACAATTAAGCAGAGTTGATTGCAACCCTAGAAATAGGGCGACGAAAATCTATCAGATTAGAGTCAAATCTAATAAGGGAATCCATAGATTGAGTTAATGCGACAATAGGGGTTTAATTAGAAAGAGATTTCAATTAATCAACCTAGAGTCAGTTGTTTTTAGTCCCGAAAGAGATATTAACATAAATTAGGGATTTCTACGGATTAAGTCAAGTAATAAGTGAAGTCTAGGTGGATTCTTCCTTAGGTATTGCTTATCTCATAAAGCTATCTTAAAGTATTTTCCCAATTCATTCTCTGTCGTGTTTTTAATTAGTTTTAGTATAAACGAAATCACTCCAATTCTTAGGCTAAATAATAAGAAGATAGTAATTACTAGTACTCTTGGTTCTTGTGGATACGATATTACCGGTCTTAGCATAACTATACTATTAAATGATAGGTGCTTTTGCCTTTAATGTGATCATAGTTAGTTTGAGAGACATCAAGTTTTTGGCGCCGTTGCCGAGGACTAAGATATTAGGAACACTAAATTTTTATTACTCTAGCCATTCTTATTTTTTATTTGCAATTTAATTTTAATTTTAGTTTACTAACTTTTCTTTTATTTGCTTCTGATAGGTATTCTAGTTTATGACTAGAAGGAACCCGTCAGGACCACTACTTTTTGACAGTGATATAGAAGGTACTGCTCGCAGAAATCATAGGGAGATAAGGTGAAGTCTACAATACATAGAGGAAGAGCAAGAAGATGACACTAATACTACCGAGGAGATGGCCGACAATAATCCGCTACCTCCGGTGGTGGCCGAAAATCCTGCTCCTCGTACTATGTATGATTATGCTAAGACTACTTTAACAGGAACTAAATCAAGTATTGTTAGACCTGCTATTGCTGCAAATAATTTTGAACTGAAACCTAACACTATTCAGATGATTCAGCAGTTTGTTCAGTTTGATGGTTTGCAAGATGAGGATCCAAACTATCACTTGGCAAATTTTCTGGAATTCTGTGATCCTTTCAAAATAAATGGCATTTTTGATGATGCCATTCGCCTTCGATTGTTTCCCTTTTCATTGAGGAACAAAGCTAAACAGTGGTTGAACTAGTTACCACGAGGATCAATCACTACATGGGAGCAGATAACCGAAAAATTTTTCCTTAAATATTTTTCGCCGGCTAAAACGACTAAGTTGAGGAATGATAATTTTTCTTTTGTGCAGATGGATTTAGGAACACTCTACGATGCATGGGAGAGATACAAGGATCTATTGAGAATACGCCATCACCATGGGTTACCATTATGGCTACAGGTTCAAACCTTTTACAATGGTGTGAACCCCTCAACTAGGCAGTTGATTGATGCAGCTGCCAGCGGTACACTAAACAACAAAACACCTGAGGCTGCTTACGAATTCATTGAGGAGATGTCACTAAATAACTATCGGTGGCAAGTTATGGGGATGAAGCTAATGAAGGCAGGCGGTGTTTTCAACCTCGACGCAGTGACCATGCTATCAAACCAAGTAGAACTTTTAAGTAAAAAGATTGATGGTTTGTGTGGTTCTTCGCAGGTACATCCAGTGATGCAGTGTAATAGAAATGGAGGAGGGACGAACAACACAGAATATCCATCCTACAACCCTGGCATAGAAAACGAACATATGAACTATATGGGTAATAATTCTAGACCTCAGAATAATCCCTATAGTAACACTTACAATCCAGGTTGGAGGAACCATCCCAACTTCTCATGGGGTGGCCAAGGTAATCAGAGACAACAACCCCCTCCAGGTTTTCAACAACAACCCTACCCACAGGAGAAGAAGCCGAACCTTGAGGATATGCTAGTAAAGTTTATTTCGGTGACAGAAACTCATTTTCAAAATACCGAAATGGCACTAAAAAATCAGCAAGCATCGATTCAAGGGCTCGAGAAACAAATTGGACAGCTGGCTAAGTTAGTTTCCGAAAGGCAACCAGGTAGTTTACATAGTAACATCGAACCTAACCCAAAAGAGCATGTGAAGGCAGTTACACTAAGGAATGGGAAGGTATTGGTTGAAGCTGAAAAGAAGATGCCACAAGAAACTGATAAGGAAAAAGGTGAGGAAGTAAACGAGAATGTAACACCGGTACTTAAAGAGAATAAACCACCAGCCCATATCCGGAAAAGTTGAAGAAAGATCGCATAAACGCACAATATGATAAATTTCTTGAACTTTTTAAATAGTTGCATATTAACTTACCTTTCGTTGAAGTTATTTTGCAGATGTTGACATACGCAAAATTCCTAAAAGAGCTTTTAACAAATAAAATGAAGTTTGAAGAGCTATCAACCGTGGAGCTTAACGAGGAGTGTTCAGCTATTCTCCAAAATAAGCTACCAACCAAATTGAAAGATCTAGGAAGTTTCACTATTCCCTGTTTAATTGGCAGTTTAAATATTGAGAAAGCATTAGCTGATTTAGGTGCCAGTATTAATTTAATACCTTATAAAATGTTCAAGCAGCTTGGCCTTGGGGAACCAAAACCCACTAGGATGAGTATTCAATTAGCTGATAGATCTATTAAATATCCTAGGGGAATTATTGAAGATGTTTTGGTAAAAGTTGATAAATTCATATTCCCTGTGGATTTTTTTGTACTTGACATGGATGAGGACGTTGAGGTGCCTTTAATTTTAGGACGTCCATTTTTAGCTACTTCTAGGGCTGTTATTGATGTAGGTTATGGTAAACTTGTACTCAGGGTAGGTGACGAGGAAAATATTTTAAAAATTTGTGATGCTATGAGATATTCTAGAGAGCAAGATGATTCATGTTATTTTATTGATGCTATTTATCATTTTATTCAAGATTCTTTCAAGGAAATCATACATGAAAACACGTTGGAACTGTGTCTTATCCAAGGTGAGGGGGTAGATGATGATACCAATAAAATGGGGGAGATAAAAAGTGAGTTAATTAATACTTCTTCCCCAAGACAAAAGAAGTATGAGGGCATTGAAATAAATAATGAACTAAAACAAAAACCTTCTATTGAAGAACCTCCCAAATTGGAATTGAAACAGTTACCAAAATCACTTAGAGTATGCATTCCTCGGAGATAATTCTACACTACCAGTAATCATCTCTTCAGAACTGGAACCCAAAGAGAAAGACGAGTTACTACAATTACTAAAGGAGCATAAAAGAGCCATAACTTGGAAAATTTCTGACATTAAAGGGATAAGTCCATCGTTTTGCACCCACAAAATTTTAATGGAAGATGAATATAAACTATGTGTGCAACCTCAAAGACGATTGAATCCCAACATGAATGAAGTTGTTAAATGATCGTGTCTGTCAAGTCTTAAAATTTATAAAAAGAATGATTGAACCTAGAAACTAACTATGACAACGATTTGAGGCAAGTGCACCTATCAAACAGTAGTATAGTTAAGGCAACGCCGGAATGTCGAACCAAAAGAACCAAAAGTACTAGTACTAACTCTCTTTTTATTATTTAGCCTAAGAATTAAAGTGATCTTTATTTAATCTAAAATTAACTAATTACTAAACTAAAGACTCTAAGACAAAGAAGAATGAAATTGGGAAAATAGTTGAGGAAAAACCAATTGATTAAGATGACACCCAAGGAGGAATCCACCTAGACTTCACTTGTTATCTAACTCTGAACCAGACGATTTATTCATTTGACTTGATCCGTAAAATTCCGAAAGTTATATTAATCCCTCTCTCGAGGCGACTAACGTCTAACCCTAGGTTGATTAATTGAAATCTCTTTCTAATTAAAACCCCTAGAATTGCATTAACTCGATCTATGGACTCCCATATTAGGTTTCACCCTAATCCGGCAAAATCTTGTCACCCTATCTCTAAGCGCACGATCAACTCTGCTTAATTATGCTAGATCTACTATTAGGCAGGGACTTTTGCTCCTCCACCTAAGCACATCATACTTGAATTAATATCCCAGAAATATCAACACAAGAATTAAGAACACATAATTAAGAACAAGTCAAATATTTATCATATAGTTCAGAAAACGATAACAAGATTCATCTTAGGTTTCATCCCCTCAGGTATCTGAGGGTTTAGTTCATAACAATAAAAGAAAACATCTCAAAACAAAAGATAAAACAAAACATAAGAAATCCCTAAAACCCCTTGAAGGAATTGAATGAGAGATCCTCCGTCTTGAGTATAATTCCGGCTTCTTGAGATGAATCAACTGGCTCTCTTCGAGTAAATCTCCACAAATCTGACCTTTCTGGCTCGGCTCCTTGGCCTCACTAACTGCCCCCTTTTAGGTTATACTCAGGGTGTTTATATAGGCTTTTGAGATAGGTTTCTTTGCCCCTAAGTATCCTTTTCCGAGTGAAATTGCTCTTTTCCACGACAGAGACACGACCATGGCACATGCCCGTGTGAGTCGTCTTTAGGTCGTGTTCAGACTTTTAATGAGGCACGGCCGTGTGGTCTTGGGCCCAGGTCGTGTCGATTTCTATTTTGGCCCAATTTGGTCCATTTTAAGCCCGTTTCTCGTTCTTTTCGTCCTCAGGTGCTTTCCTGAGTATAAAACATGAAAAGAAAGGATTAAGAGCACCTTTTTACATAAATAAAGGGATAAATCATCCAAAAGCATGCTAAATGTGAGCTTAAAATATGTTACTTTTACAGTTTATCAAATACCCCCACACTTAAGCTTTTGCTTGTCCTCAAGCAAAATTCTCAACTTATAATTAAAACAAATTTTCTCGATTCATAATATTCATCAATAATGTTTCATCATAATTCAAAGGTAATTTATACATGGATAATTCAACTCAAAGAGTCCAAAAGATTTAAACAATCAAAGTCATAGTTTTTATAGTATGAAAACATAGGTGTTTCCCTTTACCTAAATAATTGCCTCAAAATCGACAAGAATTGACATCCTCACTAAAGATTCACTCAAACCACTCGAAGTGTTTAAGGTTCAGAATTAAGCACTCAAAAGTCAAACATGAAGAGTTAATCCCATAAGCTTGCATGAAAATCAAATATCCACCAGTGTAAAATGGGATGATACACAAATCAAAAGGTCTTTAACAAGGTTGTAACGGGGCTTAGGTTAAAGGTGTGGATAAAGGCTGAACTAGCGGGTTAGAATCGAGATTGACTTGACAAATTACCTAACTAGAAACAACGAACTGATAATGAATAATTATATTATCTGGAAACTAATAAAACGAGCTTCTTTTTCAAGATTTGGAATTTACATGCATAAGCTCATAGAACTAATAATGAATATATTTCGAAATTTTCTTCTTCTTCTTTTTTAATTTAAGAACAAGTCAAATAATAGGAAAGAACTTTTACAACTGAAATATAGAACATAATTAGGCGACTGTTCAAAATCAAATCTCGACAAAAAGGCAGTCAAAAGGAATGGTGATAACAAATACAAAGGGTTTTGGGTTAATATTAGTGGGTGAGTCAATAAAAAGGGTTGTTAGGATCAACGGGGTTCACTAGGGGTTAATTATGAAGGTAGGCTTTTTAATGGAGTAAGTGGGTTAAAACCTAGGTGCCTTTATCATCTCGGTATATCAAATCAAAGGTGTGATCTCAACAAGTATAATCAATGCAAGTTCTAGAATAACAAATCAATGTTGACACACTCATAATCAATAAAGTGAGCATGAAAAAGAATATATGCTCTTATAAGGTTCAAAAGCTCATAAAAAATTATGGGTTCTTGATGTCAACCTCGTAAATTTCAAATTTTAAGGTAGCATTCAGATTCAGGTAGACAACCTAACAAACTTTTTAATTTTTGAAAAATAGACTTATCAAGCTTGATTCTCTAGTATCCTTCAAATTTAATCATCAATGCACAATTATCAATGACTTAATCTAAAACATATCAATAAAAATCATAAATCAAAGGAAATTTTCATTCTAATCATAATATGAGAAACTTACTTTTCGAACAAGGCATAATTCATGGATTTGAGAATAATGCAGAAAGTTAGGCACTTTCTTGAAATAACTATTCAACCCCCACACTTAAGATACACATTGCCCTCAATGTACAAAGAAAGATGATAATATATAGTAATTAAAATCAAAAGAGAAGGGAAAAAGTAACACTTCCTAAATTTTGTTATGGATTCCTTGAATTGTAGGATGATTAGTGATGATGCAGTTAGGCATAGGTGAAAGTGGTTGTGACTACTCCTAGTGATGTACTCGTCTTTGTGTTTTTGGAGTGTCAGATTGAACCTTTGTAAAACTGCGAAGTCATTAGTTAGGTGTTCAAGTAGAACTATAAGTGTTGTTAGAGATACTCGAGGGTTAGATAGCCGATGATAAAGCAATTAAACTGTAATAAAAATTTAAGCATGAAAGCTAAAAAGTCTTAATTAATACGAAAATAAACTGAAATAAAAATAAAAATAAAGTTAAAAAAGGAAAATAAACTTAAAAAATAAATAAAATGAAAGGACTCAAAGGTCGCCGTCATCGGCTGGGTCGTGTGGTGGTGGCGGTGGTGAGATGTGAAGGTGGTGACATATCAGGTGGAGGGTGCTGTCGATATGGTCGAAGCGCTGGAAGCATTGCTGTTCAAAATGTGTGAAGCGCTCGGATATGTTTGAATAAGATGCTGCCGTATGGGATGGGCGATGGCTCGGTGGTGGTGCCTCCTGTGATGGAGGGACATCGTCAGTAATGTCCTCGGGGTCGTCCTCGTCGGTGGGGGTGCGAGCTGGTATTGGGGAGGGTCAGTCCCACGTCGACGCTGAATCATCCTCATATGTAGCATCGTATGGATGCCCGGTAGGGCCATCTGCCTTATCAGTGTGAGTGAGAAGGTTTGTGCGTCGGTGTTAAGGAGCCCAAAGTACCGAGCCAAGCGTGTGATGTAGGGACCCATAGATATGATCCCTCGCTAATGCTGCTCCATCTGATGTTGAATAGCTCGGGCTATAAAATATGCTAGGTCAACAAGATGTCTATTCGACATGCACCATAGATAGTAGGCATCATGAGTATTGTCGACGCCGGTGCTCTCTTGTCGACCTGTCAAAGTATGAGCCAAAATAGCGTGTACATACCTCAGAGACGGAGCCAGGGCCGTCGCTTTTGAGCGACTGGGGTCATAATTGTGGTAGTGGTTGCTATCTTGTGCCAACATTGGGTGGGGCTGAAATGTATATGGCGATGCAACTCCGAAAGGTCATTCTCTGCTACGAAGTTGTTCGTATAAAATCCTAAAGCAGCTCCGAACTGCGGCATGTTCAGCTGTCGTATAGTGCCACCGAGACGGAATTGTATCGTGCCTGGATCATCGTAACGGCTCATCACTGTTTGAAGTTGAAATGTTGAGCAGAGCTCCAAAGTGAGCTCTAGGTATGTGGGCTCGACAATGTTGAAGAGTTGCTCCCACGGATCAGTGGTTAGGAGAGCCCGTATGTCACCGTCAAGATGGACCTGCTCCAAAGCGGCCCAGTCGATACATCTGCCTGTGCCGAGGGGTTGCGCGCGTAGTAATTTATAACGGTGCTCTTGGACCCTTGGAGGAAATTAGAGGAACGGATGGTGCGCTTCGGCGGATGCTCTTGCGGATGATGATCCAGGTCCCTTTTGCTTTTTCGAGCTCGTGGCTGCTGTTCTCTTTCCTCGAGACGATGACATTTTTTCCTGAGAGTATTATTTATTCAAGTAATATTTCTATCACATATTTTGGTCAATGATCATAATAGACTTATAATAAAATTTTGCAATCAAAGTACAAGTAAGCATAATTAACGATTCCTATTCGACTAGAGTAATCAGAATAATACTCGAAATAATAAAATAATAAAATCCTAAGGTTTTTTAATCATTACTTAATTCATAATAATAAATATAAACTAAACTAAATGCAATTCTTAATGAAAAATTAGTTAAAAGGAAAAAAATGGAAAAGAAATAGTGAGTTTGTGACCAGTAGTGGCGTTTGCGGCGTGGATTGATGGGGTACGGGCGTGTAGGGGTGAGCCCGGATGTGTGCTGTGTTCTAGTTGTGAAACACGACGTTAGGAGACCTTTGGGTCGGGCGTGTTGGCGGAGCACAGCCGTGTACTGGTTCTTTGTTGTGATTGTGAAGGAAAGTGGAAGATTTTGGATGGGGGAAGACAATGGTGGGGGATTCGTGATGGTGGCCAGATTTTTGGTGGTGGTTTTGAGAGAGAAAACGACTAGGGTTTACAATGGGGGGAATTTTGGGGAAGACGGTCGTGTGGATCTTTATATAGGGAGGGAGACATGGGCAGGTGCCACGTCCGAGTCTCTTTTATTTGGCCCTTGTAAGTCGCAATTTTTGAATTTGGGCACGTTTGCAATGTTGCCCACGCCCATGCTTCTAGGCCGTGTATGATTATGTTCGCTTCTCCCATGCCCGTGCTCAGTTTGCCATGCTCGTGTTCATATAGTCAGTGTTTCACACGGTTGGTCGGCACGGACATGGCTCGTGTCCGTGTTGGTTTACTCAAAATAGACCACGGTCGCATCGCACGGCCGTGGTCTTTTTATTGCAGTCCATGTTGGGGAAAAGAATTTTCTTCTTCGTCTTACATGTCTACCTGCACGCCCGTTTTTCATCCTGTGGCTACCACACGGCCACGGGCACGCCCGTGTGTGAGGCCGTGTGGTAGGAAACCTACGCTTTACTGAATCAGTTAGTTTGATTTAAGTGCTAAAAGGAAAAATAAAATTAAAATGTGAAAATTAATGGTGTTAGTGAAGTTAGTGCTCAGGTTGCCTCCCGAGAAGCACTCGTTTAAAGTCTTAAGCTAGACTCACCCTGTTTTCATTCCTAAAAGAAGGTTCACGGAGCTGAAGCTCCTCTCTCAATTCCTTGAAATCTTCACCATTATAAAGTTTCAATCGATGGCTATTTACCTTGAATGTTCATTGAGTTGGATGGGTTTCCTCGACTGTGCCGTAAGGAAAAATAGATTTTATCATGAATGGGCCTGACCACCTTGATTTCAGCTTTCCAGGAAATAGTTTGAGTCTTGAATTATACAGTAGGACTAAGTCTTCTACTTCGAATTGCTTTGATTGTTTTAAACGAGCATCATGGCGTCATTTGGTTGCCTCATTATATAGTCGTGAATTCTCATAGGCCTCAGCTTGCCATTCATCTAGTTCGTTTAACTGTATCATCCTCTTCTCACCTGCGATTTTAAGATTGTAATTCAAGAATTTTATAGCCCAGTAGGCTTTGTGCTCTAACTCAAATGGTAGATGACAACTCTTTCCGTAAACAAGTTTGTACGGGGATGTCCCTAAAGGGGTTTTAAATGCTGTTCAGTAGGCCCATAAAGCATCATCCACTTTTACTGCCCAATCTTTCCTATTTGATTCAACTGTTTTCTCTAGGATTCGCTTAAGCTCTCGATTTGCCACTTCCACTTGCCCACTGGTTTGAGGATGATAAGGGGTAGCTGTTCTATGGTGTACTCCATATTTTCTTAAGACTTTTTCAAATTGAGTATTGCAAAAGTGAGTGCCCCTATCACTGATGATTGCTCTGGGTGTTCCAAAATGAGACAAAATTTTCTTAAGAAACTTTACTACAGCTCTAGCATCGTTAGTAGGTAAAGCTTGGGCTTCCACCCCTTTTGACTTGTAATCTATTGCTACTAAGATGTATTTATTTCCAAATGAACTAGGGAATGGACCCATAAAGTCAATACCCCATACATCAAATATCTCACATGATAACATATATGTCTGAGGCATTTCATCGCGTTTAGAAATATTACCTGTTCTTTGGCATTTATCACACGAAGCAGCATACCTATTGGCATCTTTGAAAAGAGTTGGCCAATAAAATCCTGATTCGAGTGTTTTGTGTGCTGTCTTAATCCCGCTGTAATGTCCTCCGTCCTGAATGGCAATGTTCTAAGATTTTACTTGATTATGCCTTTGTGACACATCGCCGAATTACTTGATCTGCACATATGAGGAAAAGGAAGGGATCCTCCCAAAAATAGCTTTTCGCATCAACAAAGAATCGCTTCTTTTGATGATGTGTTAGCCTTTTTGGTAAGATGCTAGCAGCTAAATAATTTGCAATATCTGCAAACCATGGTACCTCAGTGTTAGTTATAGAAAAGAGTTGTTCCTCGGGGAACGAGTCGTTTATTTCACTCTCGTCGAGCTCTTCGATATGTGGGTTCTCAAGCCTGGAGAGGTGATCTGCTACAAGGTTTTCAGCTCCCTTCTTATCCTGTATTTCCAAATCAAATTCCTGTAAGAGTAAGATTCATCGTATGAGTCGAGGTTTTGCATCAGGTTTAGTTAAGAGGTAACGAAGAGCTGGATGATCAGTGTAAACGACAACTTTAGATAATATTAGATACTATCTAAATTTGTCAAATGAAAAAACTACAGCTAGCAATTCTTTCTCTGTGGTGGTGTAATTTTTTTGTGCAAGTGTCAATGTTCTGCTAGCATAATAAATTGGCTGAAAATGCTTGTTTCTTCGCTGTCCCAAAACTGCACCTACTGCAAAATCACTTGCATCACACATTAGTTCAAAAGGCAAATTCCAACCAGGTGCAATTATAATCAGAGCATTTATTAGTTTATCTTTGAGGATTATAAATGCATCTAAACACTCCTGATCAAAATTGAAAGGAACATCTTTTTCTAGTAATCTTGTTAAAGGCTTAGCTATTTTAGATAAATCTTTAATGAATCTTCTATAAAATCCAGCATGTCCTAAAAAGCTTTTAATAGCCTTAACTGAACTAGGGGGAGGTAAATTTTCTATGGTTTCAATCTTAGCTTTATCTACCTCAATCCCTTTACTAGAAATCTTATGTCCTAACACAATCCCCTCTCTAACCATAAAGTGACATTTTTCCCAATTCAAGACAAGATTTGTTTCCTCACATCTTATTAGAACTCGTTCTAAATTTTTAAGGCAAAGGTGGAAAGAATTATTGAATACCAAGAAGTCGTCCATAAATACCTCCATAATGTCTTCCACAAGTTCATCAAAGATGGCCAACATGCAGCGCTGAAAAGTAGCAGAAGCATCACATAATCCAAAAGAAATTCTATGATAAGCAAACGTACCGTATGGGCATGTAAATATTGTCTTCTCTTGATCTTCATGAGCTATTCGGATTTGGAAGTAGCCGGAGAGTCCGTCCAAAAAGCAGTAGTACATATGCCCAGACAATCTTTCTAACATCTGATCAATAAAGGGCAAAGGGAAGTGATATTTTCTGGTGGCGTCGTTCAGCTTCCTATAGTCAATACAGACTCTCCAACCTGTGACTGTTCTTGTGGGAATCAATTCATTCTTTTCGTTGGTTACCACAATCATGCCTCCTTTCTTCGGAACTACCTGCACAGGACTTACCCAAGTGCTATCAGAAATAGGATAAATTATTCCTGCATCTAAAAGTTTAATTCACTCGGCTTTGACAACTTCTTTCATATTGGGGTTTAAACATCTCTGAGGTTGCACACACGGTTTATACTCATCTTCCATTAAAATTTTGTGGGTTGATAAACCGTAAAAATAACATATTTTAATCCCACATTTAGTATGCTTTTGGATGATTTAAGCGTCGGTTGATATAAAAAGGTGCTCTTAATCCTTTCTTTTCATATCTTATACCCAGGAAAGCACCCGAGGATGAAAAGAACATAAAACGGACCCAAAACGGAGTAAATGGGCCATATCACGAAATCCACACGGCCTGGACTTAAACCCACACAGCCGTGCCGTGTTGATCATCTAGAACACGGCCTTACCCCTGATTCACACGGCCGTGCCTCATTAAAAAAGTCCGAACACGGCTTGAAGACTAGTCACACGGGCGTGTGACATGGCCGTGTCCCTGTCGTGGCAAAGAGCAATTTCATTCGGATTCGGATACTTTGGGGCGAAGAAACACATTCCAAGAGCCTATATAAACCCCCTAAGTATTACCTGAAAGGGGGCGGTTAGCTAGGCCAAGGAGCCAAGCCGAAAAGGTTAAAGTTGTGGGAATCACTTGAAGATAGCCAGTTGATCCATCTCTAGGAGCCGGAATTCTACTCAAGACGGCAGATCTCTCCTTCAACTCCTTCAAGGAGTTTTAGGGATTTCTTATGTTTTGTTTTATCTTTTCTTCTAAGATGTTTTCTTTATTTGTTATGAACTAAACTCCTCAGATACCTAAAGGGGATGAAACCTAGATGAATCTTGTTATTGTTTTCTGAACTATAAGATAAATTCTTGATTTGTTCTTAATTATGCTCACTTAATTCTTGTGTTAATGTTTTTGAGATATTGATTCAAGTCAGATGTTCTTAGGTGGAGGAGCAAAAGTCCCTACTTAAGAATAGATCTAACATAATTAAAGCGGAGTCATTCGCGAGCCTAGAGATAGGGTAACGAGATTTTGTCGGATTAGGGTGAAACCTAATATGGGAATCCATAGATCGATTTACTGCTATTCTAGGGGGTTATTAATGAGAAAGAGATTTCAATTAATTAACCTAGGGTTAGACGTTATTCGCCTCGAGAGAGGGTTTAATATAAATCAGGGAATCCTACGGATCAAGTCAAGTGAATAAATCGTATGGTTCAGGGTTAAATAACAAGTGAAGCCTAGGTGGATTCTTCCTGAGGGTATCGTCTTAAATCAACTGAGTCTTCCTTCAAGTTATTTCCCAATTCATTCTTTTTTTCTTTGCGTCTTTAGCTTAGTAGTAGTTAGATTAGATTTAAACAACTTCACTTATTTTAGGCTAGATAATAAAAAGAAGGTTAGTATTAGTACTTTTAGTTCCTTTGGGTTTGACAATTCGGTCTTACCTAAGCTATACTACTGTTCAATAGGTACACTTGCCTTTAATCGTTGTCAGAGTTAGTTTGCAGGTTCGATCATTCTCTTTATAAATATTAAAAGTTTGCAGGTTCGATCATTCTCTTTATAAATATTAAGACTCTGATTTTAGCGATCATGGGTGCAAAAATGATGGGCTTATTCCTTTAATGTTTGACATTTTCCATGCTATGGCCTTTTTGTGCTTCCTTAGTACTCTTAGTAAATCTTCCTTCTCTTTGGGTCCTAGTTCTGAAGAGATGATTACTGGTAGTGTAGAATTATCCCCCAAGAATGCATATTCTAAATGCTTTGGTAATTGTTTTAGTTCTAACTTGGGCGGCTCATCAATAGACGGTTTCTGTTTTAGTTCGTCATTGATCTCGATGTCCTCTATTTTCATCTGTCTAGAGGATGATGCATTGGGATTCTCATCATCGTTATCGTCATCTTTCCCCTCACCTTGTGAAAGACACAGTTCCATCGTGTCACTGTGCATGATTTCCTGCAAAGATTCTTTAAAATGTGATCAGTGGCATCAAAAAAGTCACAAGAATCATCTTGTTCTCTAGAATATCTCATGGCATCATGAATTTGAAAAACAATTTCCTCATCTCCTACCCTTAGTGCAAGTTTACCATCACCAACATTAATGACCGCCCTAGCAGTAGCTAGAAAGGGTCATCCCAAAATTAAAGGTACCTCTACGTCCTCATTCATGTCAAGCACAACAAAATCAACAAAAAATATAAAATTTATCTACTTTGCCAGAACATCTTCAATAATTCCCTTAGGATACTTAACAGATCTGTCAGCTAACTGAATACTCATCCTAGTGGGTGTTGGTTCCCTGAGACCAAGTTGCTTAAACATTTTATAAGGCATTAGATTAATACTAGCTCTTAAATCAGCTAATACTTTCTCTATGCTCAAACTACCAATTAAACAGGGAATAGTGAAACTTCTTGGATCTTTCAATTTGGTTGGCAACTTGTTTTGGATGATAGCTGAGCATTCTTCATTAAGTTCCACTGTTGAAATTTCCTCGAACTTCCTTTTATTTATTAGAAGCTCCTTTAAAAATTTTGCATATGTTGGCATCTGCGAAATAGCTTCAACAAAAGGTAAGTTAATATGTAGCTGTTTGAAAAGTTCAGGAAATTTACCATATTGTGCGTCTAAGCGGTCTTTATTCAACTTTGCTGAATATGGGATTGTTGGTTTAATTTCCTCACGGATTGATGTTTTCTTTGCCTTATCGGTTTCATGTGGTACCTCTTTCTTTGTGTCGATTAGATCCCTTCCAGTTCTCAGTGTCACTACCTGTACCTGCTCTTTTTCCCTAAGTAAGCTTTCTGGTCGTGTTTCAGAAACTAACTTAGTAAGTTACTCGATTTAATCCTTGAACTCCTGTGTCAATGCCTCAAGTTTTGTTTCTATATTTTGGAAACGTGTTTCTGAGGCTGCTATGAAGTTTGTTAGCACCTCTTCAAGGTTTGGCTTCTTTTCATGTGGGTAGGGCTATTGTTGGAAGTTTTGGGAAGGTTGTTGCCTTTGATTTCTTTGACCGCCCCATGATAAATTGGGGTGGTTCTTCCAACCTGGATTATAAGTATTACTATAAGGGTTATTGTTAGATCGAAAATTGTTACCCATATAGTTCATTTGCTTGCTCTCTATGCCCTGTTCGTAGGGTGGGTACTCAGGTTTCGCCACACCCTCACTCATCTCGTACTGCATTACTGGATGTGCCTGCGAAGAACCATAGAAACTATCAAATTTTTTATGTAGCAACTCTGCCTGATTTGATAGTGCGGTTACTGCGTCAAGGTTGGAAACTCCGGCTGCTTTGGCTGGCCTTGTCCTTGTAACTTGCCACTGATAGTTATTCAGTGACATCTTCTCTATAAACTCGTAGGCTGCTTCAGGAGTTTTGTTGTTCAGGGCTCCGCCGGCGGCTGAATCGATTAATTGCCTTGCTGAGGGTTTCATACCGTTGTAAAAAGTTTGGACCTGTAGCCACAATGGTAATCCATGGTGTGGGCACTTTCTCAACAAATCCTTGTATCTCTCCCATGCGTCGTAAAGTGTCTCTAAATCTATCTGCACAAAAGAAGAGATATCATTCCTTAATTTGGCCATTTTGGCCGGTGGAAAATATTTTAATAAAAATCTTTCGGTTATTTGGTCCCATGGAGTGATTGACCCTCGTGGAAGGGAATGCAACCACTGTTTGGCTTTATTCCTCAGGGAAAAGGGAAATAACCTAAGACGGATGGCATCACCAGAAACGCCATTTATCTTGAAGGTAACACAGAATTCTATAAATTTCGCTAAGTGTGTGTTAGGATCCTCATCTTGCAAACCATCAAACTGAACAAACTGTTGTATTATCTGTATAGTGTTAGGTTTCAGTTCAAAATTATTTGCAGCAATAGCAGGCCTAACAATACTAGACTCACTTCCAGTTAAATTAGGTTTAGCATAATCATACATAGTGCGTGGAGCATGATGTTCGACCATCTCTGGAGGTGGCGAATTATTCTCTGCCATCTCTTCTGTATTATTAATTTCGGCTTCTTGCTCTTCTTCTATGTAGTTTAAGCTTCGCCTTGTCTCTCTGTGATTTTTGCGAATGGTACCTTCAATATCACTGTCGTAAAGTAAGGGTCCTGTCGAGTTCCTTCTAGTCATAAACTAGAGGTACCTAAAAGGAGTGAAAGAGAGAAATTAGAAAAAAATAAAAATAGACTAAAAAAATAAAAGTAAATTGCAAAAAAATAAAAATGGCTAAAGTAATAAAAATTGAGCGTTCTTAATATAAAAACTTGATCGTGTCTGTCGAGTCTTAAAATTTATAAAAAGAATGATCGAACCTAGAAACTAACTATAACAACGATTTGAGGCAAGCGCACCTATCGAACAGTAGTATAGTTAAGGCAAGACCGGAATGTCGAACCCAAAGGAACCAAAAGTACTAGTACTAACTCTCTTTTTATTATTTAGCCTAAGAATTGAAGTTATCTTTATTTAATCTAAAATTAACTAATTACTAAACTAAAGACTCTAAGACAACGAAGAATGAAATTGGGAAAATACTTGAGGAAAAACCAATTGATTAAGACGACAAATAAGGAGGAATCCACCTAGACTTCACTTGTTATCTAACTGTAAACCAGACGATTTATTCATTTGACTTGATCGGTAAGATTCCCTAAGTTATATTAATCCCTCTCTCGAGGTGACTAACATCTAACCCTAGGTTGATTAATTGAAACATCTTTCTAATTAAAACACCTAGAATTACATTAACTCGATCTATGGACTCCCATATTAGGTTTCACCCTAATCCGACAAAATCTCGTCACCCTATCTCTAAGCGCGCGATCAACTCCGCTTAATTATGCTAGATCTACTATTAGGCAAGGACTTTTGCTCCTCCACCTAAGCACATCATACATGAATTAATATCCCGGAAATATCAACATAGGAATTAAGAACACATAATTGAGAACAAGTCAAATATTTATCATATAGTTCAGCAAATGATAACAAGATTCATCTTAGGTTTCATCCCCTCAGGTATCTGGGGGTTTAGTTCACAACAATAAAAGAAAACATCTCAAAAGAAAAGATAAAACAAAACATAAGAAATCCCTAAAACCCCCTGAAGGAATTGAAGGAGAGATCCTCCGTCTTGAGTATAATTCTGGCTTCTTGAGATGGATCAACTGGCTCTCTTCGAGTAAATCTCCACAAATCTGACCTTTCTGGCTCGACTCCTTGGCCTCGCTAATCACCCCCTTCTAGGTTATACTTATGGTGTTTATATAGGATTTTGAGATAGGTTTCTTTGCCCTAAGTATCCTTTTCCGAGTGAAACTGTTCTTTTCCACGACAGGGACACGGCCATGGCACACGCCCGTGTGAGTCGTCTTTAGGCCGTGTTCGGAATTTTAATGAGGCACGACCATGTGGTCTTGGGCCCAGGCTATGTCGATATCAATTTTGGCCCAATTTGGTCCGTTTTAAGCCTGTTTCTCATTCTTTTCATCCTCAGGTGCTTTCCTGAGTATAAAACATGAAAAGAAAGGATTAAGAGCACCTTTTTACATAAATCAAGGGATAAATCATCCAAAAGCATGCTAAATGTGGGCTTAAAATATGTTACTTTTACGGTTTATCATTAAGGCTGAGGTAATTAAACTTCTAGATGCTGGAGTTATTTATCCTATTTCTGACAATACTTGTGTAAGTCCTGTGCAGGTTGTTCCAAAGAAAGGAGGATGAATGTTGTAGCTAACGAAAAGAATGAATTGATTCCAACAAGAACAATCACAGGTTGGAGAGTTTGCATTGACTATAGAAAGTTGAATGACGCCACCAGAAAAGATCACTTTCCTTTGCCCTTTATTGATCAGATGTTAGAAAGATTATCTGGGCATATGTACTATTGCTTCCTGGACAGACTCTCCAGCTACTTCCAAATCCCAATAGCTCCTGAGGATCAAGAAAAGACAACATTTACATGTCCATACATTACGTTTGCTTATCCTAGAATGCCTTTTGGATTATGTAATGCTCCTGCTACTTTTTAGCGCTGCATGCTGGCCATTTTTGATGAACTTGTGGAAGACATTATGAAGGTACTTATGGACGACTTTTCGATATTTGGTAATTCTTTTCATCTTTGCCTTAAAAACCTAAAACGAGTTCTAATGAGATGTGAGAAAACGAACCTTGTGCTAAATTTGGAAAAGTGTCACTTTATGGTTCGAGAGGAGATTGTTTTAGGACACAAAATTTCTAGTAAAGGGATTGAGGTTGATAAAGCAAAGGTCGAAACCATAGAAAAATTACCTCCTCCTAGTTCAGTTAAGGCTATTTGAAGCTTTTTAGGACATGCTAGATTTTATCGAAGATTTATTAAGGATTTTTCTAAAATAGCTAAGCCTTTAACAAAACTACTAGAAAAGGATGTGCCTTTCAATTTTGATCAGGAATGTTTAGATGCATTTAACACCCTTAAAAATAAATTAATAAATGCCCCACTAATAATTGCACCTGTTTGGAACTTACCCTTTGAACTAATGTGTGATGCGAGTGATTTTGCAGTAGGGTGCAGTTTTGGGACAACAGAGAGATAAACATTTTAAGCCAATTTATTATGCTAGCAAAACATTGATGGCCGCACAAGAAAACTACACCACCACAGAAAAAGAATTGCTAGCTGTGGTTTTTGCATTTGACAAATTTAGACAGTATTTGATATTATCTAAAGTTGTCGTTTACACTGACCATTCAGCTTTTCGTTATATTTTAACTAAATCCGGTACAAATCCTCGACTCATAAGATAGATTTTACTCTTACAGGAATTTGATTTGGAAATTCAAGATAAGAAAGGAGCTGAAAATCTTGCAGCAGATCATCTTTCTAAACTTGAAAATCCACATATCAGAGAACTAGATGAAAGTGAGATAAATGACTCGTTCCCTGAAGAACAACTATTCACTATATCTAACTCCGAGGTACCCTGGTTCACAGACATTGCAAATTACTTAGCTGCTAACATCCTACCAAAAAGGTTAACACATCATCAAAAGAAGCGATTCTTTGCTGATGCAAAAAATTATTTTTGGGAGGATCCTTTTCTTTTCCGTATATATACAGATCAAGTAATTCGGAGATGTATTACAAAAGCAGAAGCAAGCAAAATCTTAAAACATTGCCATTTAAGACCTTCAAGGGGACATTATAGCGGGATCAGAACAACGCACAAAACGCTCTAATCAGGTTTTTATTGGCCAACTCTGTTCAAAGATGCCAACAGGTATGTTGCTTCATGTGATAGATGCCAAAGAACAGGTAATATCTCTAAACGCGATGAAATGCCTCAAACATATATGTTATCATGTGAAATATTTGATGTATGGGGTCTTGATTTTATTGGTCCATTTCCTAGTTCATTTGGGAATAAATACATCTTAGTAGTAGTGGATTACATGTCAAAATGGGGTGGAAGCTCAAGCTTTACCTACTAACGATGCTAAAGTAGTAGTGAGATTTCTTAAGAAACTCTTCTCTCGATTTGGAACACCTAGAGCAATTATTAGTGATAGGGGTACTCACTTTTGTAATACTCAATTTGATAAAGTCTTAAAGAAATATGGAGTACACCATAGAACAGCTACCCCTTATCACCCCCAAACCAGTGGACAAGTGGAAGTAGCAAATCGAGAACTTAAGCGTATTCTAGAGAAAACAGTGGAATCGAACAAGAAAGATTGGGCATTAAAAGTAGACGATGCTTTATGGGCCTATAGAACAGCTTTTAAAACTCCAGTAGGAACATCCCCGTACAGACTTGTCTACGGAAAAGTTGTCATCTACCATTCGAATTAGAGCACAAAGCTTTCTGGGCTATAAAATTTCTAAATTACGACCATAAACTTGTAGGTGAGAAAAGAATGATGCAGTTGAACAAGCTAGATGAGTGGCGAGCTAATGCCTACGAGAATTCGCATTTATATAAAGAGGCAACAAAGCGACGCCATGATGCTCGCTTAAAGCAACCAAAGAAATTCAAGGTAGGAGATCTGGTTCTATTATACAATTCAAGGATCAAATTGTTCCCTGGAAAGCTGAAATCAAGATTGTCAGGCCCTTTCGTAATCAAAACTATCTTTCACTATGGCACCGTCGAGGTAATTCATCCAAATTATGGCACATTCAAGGTAAACGGGCAACGATTGAAAATTTATAATGGTGAGGATTTTAGGGATGTGAGAGAGGAGCTTCAGCTCCGTGAACCTTCATTTAGAAACAAAAATAGGGAAAGTCTAGCTTAAGACTTTAAACGAGAACTTCTCGGGAGGCAACCCGAGCACTAACCTCATTTACTTTCACATTTATATATATATATATATATTAGCATATAATTAAGAACTAACTATTCATAAGCGCAAGATTTCTTTCCCACACGGCCTAGAACACGGGCGTGTCCGTGCCCGTGTAGACAGCATGGGAAGGGACACAGGCGTGGTGGTAGCCGTGCGAGACAAGGATGAAAAAACTTTTTCAAACACGGGCCGCGATGAAAGGGCCACGGCCGTGCGATGTAGCCGTTGTCAACACTGAGTAAACAACACGGGCATGAGACATGCCCGTGCCTCCAAACCATGGTCAATTCTGAGTAAACGACACGGGCGTGAGCCACGCCCGTGCCTCAAGGCCGTGGTCGACACCAATTAATGAACACGGGCGTAGGACCCTCTACACGGGCATGGGCTACAACTCAACTACGCCTAAATTTAAAAATCTCAAAAAACACGGGCTGGAATAAGGAAACACGGGCGTGGCCTCTGACCGTATTCCCTACCCCCTATTTAGAGTAGCCCCGTCTCCCCCAAAAATTCCCCCCAAACCCTAACTGTTTCTCTTAAACAAGAAACCACCTTCCCTTTCCCCATTCTGGCCACTGGCACTCTTTTCCTCTTCCTCATCCACACGCAGTCCACACTGGTACGACGTTACCATGCCCGCGCATCCTTCCACGACCGTGCGCCATCTCCCCACCTCCATCGGTTCACGTTACTTCCCCCTCTATACTTTGTTGCTAATTTTATTTATTCCATGTTTATTCTCTTTTAGAACTTCGATTTATTTCTTTAAATATTTAGTATTGAATTTGGATTATTATTTTTTATATTTGTTTTTACTTAAGTGTTATAGATAATATTATTCTGAATTTTACACCTTTAGTATTAGGAGAATACCTAGGAAAAATCATCCGGGTTAATATTATGAGACAATAATATTGGATTCATAAGTTCTATCATAGCAAAAATTTGGATGATGTTCTTCAAATTCTCTTGCAGGAACATTATGTCGTCTTCCCGCGGCAAGAAAACCGCAGTCCCTGTTTCGAAAAAACGAAAGCGACCCGGCTCATCATCCGCAAGCGCATCGGCCGAAGTGAGACACCCATTCTTACGGTTTCCTCCTGGAGATCAAGAGGAACTTTTTCAGATCCTACGAGCACGACCTCTTAGTCAAGGTAGATGTATCGGCTGGGCCGCCCTGGAACACGTTCAACTCGCTAATGATATTCAGGCACTACTGACAACTGACCCTTGGGAGCGCTCTTTCGGTATTTTTGAGCCCACTTACCTCGAACTAACATTAGAGCTTTGCTCTACTTTCCATTTGCAGGTAGTAATGACAAACCACGACGACCTGGGCACTATTCAGTTTCATCTAGGAGGTTTAGTTTGGGAAATGAGTGTCCCCGAATTTGGAGTTGCTCTGGGACTCTACACGGAAGAGTTCATGAGAGAATATGATCTTGTAAAACTCCATCTCCACATCCTTAACTCCCCTGTGAGATGTTGGTATAATATAACCCCCGTCTCAGCCACTTATGACCCTAGTCTCTCCAAGGCGATAGCTCTTGCCCCATCATTGAGGTACTTACACGCCATCTTAGCTCACATGTTGATGGGAAGGCGAGAAAGCACCGGGGTAGTTAACACTCATGATGCTTACTTCCTATGGTGCATGGCGAACGGGCACGTCTTCGACCTTGCCTACTTCATCGCTCTGGCTATCCAGCATCAGACGGAGCGACATTGTAAGTGGGGTCATTTCCATGGGGCCTTATGTAACACGGCTTGCGAGGTGCTTTGGTCTCCTCAACACCGCAGCACAATCAGCCTCACTCACATTGATAGGCCATATGTCTCCACAGGGCATCTCGACAATGATCAACATGCGGATGATCAAGCGTCGTCGAGGGACCAATCCTCCCCAATATCGGCTAGCCCATACCACCGAGGTGGAGGACCTTGAGGACATTACTGACGATGTCCCACACCAACATGAGGAGCCAACACCGAGCCGTCGCCTAGTTCATGCGGTAGCTTCTTTTTCGGACATATCTGAGCGCCTCACGCGACTTGAGCAACAATGCTTCTAATGTTTCGACAACATCAACGCCACACTCCACCAGATATGTCAGCACCTTCACATTTCCTCGCCACCCCCACCACGCGATCCATCTGGTGATGAGGACTTCTGAATCCTTTTTATTCTTACCTTTACATTATTTTCATGTTTAAAATGTTAATTTTCATTTTATCTTTTACCTTTAACTAATTTATTTTAGTTATTTTTCAGTTCATGTTCTCTATTATTCAATTTACATTTCCTGGCAATATTTGAGTAATCCTTACAATGATAACAAACCAACTGCTTTTATCACAGTTAAAAAAAATAAAATAGCTCCATGGAATACACAACTTTAAGAGGAAAATCACCACACCACGACACTCCCAACTCAAGGAATCCATCCAAAATTTAGGAAGTTTCACTTCTCCCTTTTTCCTATGATTTCATATACATCTTTGTACATTGAGGGCAATGTACATCTTAAGTGTGGGGGTGAATTTTATTTCGAAAAGTTCCTAAATTTTTGCATTATTCTCAAATCCCTGAATTATATCTTGTTCTTAAGTAAATTTCCTCATATTACTATTAGAATGAAATTTCCTTTGATTCATGATTTTTATTGATATGTTTTGGATTAAGTCATTGATAATTGTGCAGTGATGATTTAAAATTTAGGAGACTAGAGAATCAAGCATGATAAGTCTATTTTCAAAATTAAAATTTTGTTAGGTTGTCTACCTGAATCTAATTATTACCTTGAAGTTTGAAATTTACAAGGTTGATATAAAAAACCCATAATTTTTATGAGATTTTGAGCCTTTTAGAGCATATATTCGTTTCTTGCTCACTTTATTGATTATGAGTGTGTCAACATTGATTTTTTATTCTAGAACTTGCTTCGATTATACATTTCAAGACCACATTGTTGATTTGATATACTAAAATGATAAAGGCACTTAGGATTTAACCCACTTACTCCAATAAAAGCCTACCCTCACAATTAACCCCTAATGAAACCCTTTGATCCTAACAACCCGTTTATTAACTCACCCACTAATATTAACCCAAAACCCATCTTGTATTTTGTTATCACCATTTTTCTTGACTCACTTTTTGTCGAGATTTGATTTTGAACAATTGCCTAACTATGTTCTATATTTCAGTTGTTAAAGTTCTTTCTTATTATTGTAAATATTTAATTTGTTCTTAAAAAAAAGCGTTGGAAAGTTATTCATTGTTATTTTTATGTTTGAGCTTAAGCATTTAATTCCACATCCTGAGAAGAAGCTCATGTGATTAGTGTTTCAAGTTTTCAATTGATGTAATTATTCAGGATTAGTTCATTTTTCTAGTTAGGTAAATTGTCATTTCAATCTCGATTCTAACCCTCTAATTCAGCCTTTATCCACACCTTTAACCCTAGCCCTGTTATAACCCTTTTTAAAGTCCTTTTGATCTTTGTATCATTTCATTTTATAGTAGTGGAGATTTGATTTTCATGCAAGCTTATGGGATTAACTTTTCATGTTTGACTATTGAGTGCTTAATTTTGAACCTTAAAAACTTTGAGTGATTTGAGTGAATCTTTAGTGAGGATGTCAATTCTTGTGGATTTTGAATTAAAGGTGATTATTTAGGTAAGGGGAAACACCTATGTTTTCGTGCTACAAAAACTATGACTTCGATTGTTTGAATCTTTAGGACCCTTCTACTTAAATAATCGATGTATAAATTATCTATGAATTATGATGAAACACTATTGATAAATATTATGAATTGAGGAAGTTCATTTTAATTGTGAGTTGAGAATTTTGCTTGAGGACAAGCAAATGCTTAAGTGTGGGGGTATTTGATAAACCGGAATATACACATATTTTAATCCCACATTTAGCGTACTTTTGGATGATTTATTCCTTGAATTGTGGAATTTGGTGCTCCTAATCTTTTAACTTCATGTTTAATACTTAGGAGAGCACAGAAGGATGAAAAGAACGATAAACGGGCCAAAAACGGAGAAAACGGGCCAAAGCACGAAAAGCACACGGCCTGGGCCCAAGCCACACGGCCGTGCCTCTTTAGCAGACCCGACCACGGTCTGGATTCGATTCACACAGGCGTGCCACACGGGTGTGTCCCTGCCGTGACCTGTTTTAATTCTATTCGGAATAGGGTACTTAGAGGCAAAGAAAGACATTCCAAAAGCCCATATAAATACCCTAGATGCCAACCTTCAAGGGGGCGTCCAGGAAGGCCAAGGAGCCAAGCCAGAGAGGCCATCCTTCAAGGGGGCGTTCAGGAAGGCCAATGAGCCAAGCCAGAGAGGCCAAAATTATGGGATTTACTCAAAGAAAGCCAGTTGATTCATCTCAAGAAGCCGGAGTCATAATCAACACGAAAGATCTTCCCTTCAATTTCCTTCAGGGGGTTTTAGGGTTTTTCTTATGTTTTGTTTTATATTTTCTTTTGAGATGTATTCTTTTGTGATTATGAACTAACCCCTCAAATACCTGAGGGGGATGAACTAACATCTTGTTATTGTTTTCTGAACTATATGATAAATACTTGATTTGTTCTTAATTATGTGTTCTTAATTCTTGCTTTGATATTTCAGGATATTGATTCAAATATTGATGTGCTTAGGCAGTGGAGCAAAAGCCCCTGTTTAAGAGTAGATCTAGCATAGTTAAGCGGAGTTGATCGCAACCTTAGAAATAGGATGACGAAAATCTACCGGATTAGGGTCAAACCTAATATGGGAGTCCATAGATCGAGTTAATGCAATTCTAGGGGTTTTAATTAGAAAGAGATTTCAATTAATCAACCTAGGGTTAGATGTTAATAGCCTCAAAAGAGGTATTAATATAAATTAGGGAATCCTACGGATCAAGTCAAGTGAATAAATCGTTTGGCTCAGAGTTACATAACAAGTGAAGTCTAGATGGATTCTTCCTCAGGTATTGTCCTAATCAATTGGTTTTTCCCAAAAGTATTTTCCCCAATTCATTCTCTATGTCTTAGCATCAGCTTAGTAGCTAGTTAATTTTATATTAAATAACAATTCCCTTAATTCTTAGGCTAAATAATAAAAAGAAAGTTAGTATGTGTACTTTTGGTTCCCTTGGGTTCGACATTCCGGCCTTGCCACCAAACTATACTACTGTTTGATAGGTGCGCTTGCCTCAATCGTGGTGATAGTTAGTTTCTAGGCTCCATCATTTATTATATAAACTTTAAGACTTTCAGACACGATGAATGCTTGATTAAGTAAAATCATGACTAAGTTATTCTTGCATTACAATTATGTGGTAGCTAATGAATTAATTATTTAAACGGATTGAAATTGTAATTAATGGACACAGTACTTAATCAGTGCATGTTTAATCATCTAAGGTAGCTGAGGGTTAAATTAGCAACGGTATCTGACGATACATTTGCCTTGCATAACTTGCATGATTATTGTGATTAAACTGTTTCAAGGTAGGGATACTTTGTTATCTCACGTAGTATGTGCTTATTAGATTTAATTAATCGTTTGAATTGACATAGGGATATGTACAAGAGATTATTTTGATTTAATAAGTATGTATGTGCAATAACATATTTGCCTATTAAGATTTGTTTAATCAGTTGAATTGACATAGGGATATAGTCAAGAGATGAATGGATTTTGGTAGGTGAGTATGTTCGTAAGTTAGCAAATTACCGAGTTGCCGTGAATTTATTCGTAACAATATAAACATGAGTTTAATAATTCTAAGTTAAGAAATGTAATTAATCTAACACAATTATGTCATCTTAATTAAAATCGTATTTTGAAATCGTGCATTTGAGATTTATTTATTTAGTTTACTTAGTTTAAAATCTTAGTTTTTAAGCACCCTCTTCAAACAAAATATTTTTCTTCACCAAAGTGCTTTAAATAGCATTCATAAATAATTCTTTTCACAGTCCCTGTGGGTACGATAACTCGACATTTACTTGTCACTTTATTACTTGTTGCAATTGTGTACACCTGCACATTTCCGTCGTTCCAGTTATCACAATAGAATTTGCGTTCCGAATAATCTAGATTTGAAACATAATATTCTGTCTGAAGCTCATAGTAGTACGTACTCTATTTATTCGGGTAGCATGAAGGTATATTGTGATTTGAAACAAATGTATTGGTGGACAAGTACGAAACGTGAAATCTGTGAATTTGTAGCTAAATGTTTGATTTGTCAGTAGGTAAAAGCAGAGCATCAGGTACCGCCAGGTTTTGATAAACCGTAAAAGTAACATATTTTAAGCCCACATTTAGCATGCTTTTGGATGATTAAGCCTTGAATTATGTAATTTGGTGCTCTTAAACCTTTGTTTTCATGTTTTATACTCAGAAGAGCACTGGATGATGAAAAGAATGGAAAACGGGCCCAAAACAGAGTAATTGGGCCATATCACGAAATCCACACGGCCTGGGCCCAAGACCACACGGCCGTGCCTCACTCAACAGTCTCGAACACGACCTGGCCACGATTTACACGGGCGTGTGCCATGGGCGTGTCCCTGTCGCATCCAAGAGGAGTTTTACTCCAAATAGGATACATGGAGGCAAAGAAACACATTCCAAAGCCTATTCAAACACCCTAGTAGGAATTCTACTTGAATTAGGATACTTAGGGGCCAAGTAAGGCATCTCAAAGTCTATATAAACACCCAAGGGGGCAACTTGAAGAGGAGTTCGACAGAAGCCTTCTACAGGACTTTTGTCGGAGACCCAAGGCTTTAGTCAGGGGGCGTCCAGCTAGGCCAAAGAAGGCAGATTTGTGGGGATTTACTTAAAGATAGCCAGTTGATCCATCTCAAGAAGTCAGAATTATACTCAAGATGGAGGATCTCTCCTTCAATTCCTTCAGGGGGTTTTAGGGATTTCTTATGTTTTGTTTTATCTTTTCTTTTGAGATGTTTTCCTTTATTGTTATGAACTAAACCCTCAGATACCTGAGGGGGATGAAACCTAAGATAAATCTTGTTATCGTTTGCTGAAATATATGATAAATATTTGACTTGTTCTTTATTATGTGTTCTTAATTCTTGTGTTGATATTTCCGGGATATTAATTCAAGTTTGATGTGCTTAGGTAGAGGAGCAAAAGTCCCTGCCTAAGAGTAGATCTAGCATAATTAAGCGAAGTTGATCGCACGCCTAGAGATAGGGTGACGAGATTTTGCCGGATTAGGGTGAAACCTAATATGGGAGTCCATAGATCGAGTTAATGCAGTTCTAGGGGTTTTAATTAGAAAGAGATTTCAATTAATCAATCTAGGGTTAGACGTTAGTCACCTCGAGAGAGGGATTACTATAACTTAGGGAATCTTACGGATCAAGTCAAATGAATAAATCGTTTGGTTCAAAATTAGATAACAAGTGAAGTCTAGGTGGATTCTTCCTTGGGTATCGTCTTAATCAATTGGTTTTTCCTCGAAGTTATTTTCCCAATTTCATTCTTCTTTGTCTTAGAGTCTTTAGTTTAGTTGTTAGTTAATTTTAGATTAGATAAACAATTCCCTTAATTCTTAGGCTAAATAATAAAAAGAGAGTTAGTATTAGTACTTTTGGTTCCTTTGGGTTCGACATTCTGGTCTTGCCTTAACTATACTACTGTTCGATAGGTGCGCTTGCCTCAAATCGTTGTCATAGTTAGTTTTCAGGTTCGATCATTCTTTATATAAATTTTTAAGACTTTGAAATCGCATAAAACAACAATCAAGTTTTTGGCGCCGTTGTCGAGGAACTAAACTATTAAGAAAGCTTAATTTTTATTACTTTAGCCTTTTTTTTTTGCAATTTACTTTTATTTATAACTTTTCTAATTTTCTTTCTTTTGTTCCTTTCAGGTACCTATAGTTTATGACTAGAAGGAACTCGACATGACCACTACTTTACGACAGTGATATTGAAGGTACCATTCACAGAAATCGCAGAGAGATAAGGCGAAGCTTAAACTACATAGAAGAAGAGCAAGAAGCCAAAATTAATATTACAGAAGAGATGGCTGAAAATCATCCACCATCTCCAGAGATGGTCGAAAATCATGCTCCTCGAACTATGTATGATTATGCTAAGGCTAGTCTAACAAAAACTGAGTCTAGTATTGTTAGGCCTACTATTGCTGCAAATAATTTTGAACTGAAACCTAACACTATACAGATGATACAACAGTTTGTTCAGTTTGATGGTTTGCAGGATGAGGATCCTAACACACACTTAGTAATTTTTTTAGAATTCTGTGATACCTTCAAGATAAATGACGTTTCTGATGATGCCATCCGTCTTCGGTTATTTCCCTTTTCTTTAGGGAATAAAGCCAAACAGTGGTTACATTCTCTTCCACGAGGGTCAATCACTATATTTGACCAAATGACCGAAAAATTTTTATTAAAATATTTTCCGCTGGCCAAAATGACCAAGTTAAGGAATGATATCTCTTCTTTTGTGCAGATTTAGAAACACTTTACGATGCATGGGAAAGATATAAAAATTTGTTAAGGAGGTGCCCATACCACGGATTACCTTCGTGGCTACAGGTCTAAACTTTTTACAATGGTGTGAACCCTTCAACAAGGCAACTAATCGATTCAGCTGCCGGTGGAACCCTGAACAACAAAACTCCTGAAGTGGCCTACGAGTTTATAGAGGAGATGTCGTTGAATAACTATCAGTGGCAAGTTATAAGGATAAGGCCAGCCAAAGCAGCCGGAGTTTTCAACTTCGACACAGTAACCATGCTATCAAATCAGGTAGAGATGCTACATAAAAAATTTGATGGTTTATATGGTTCTTCGCAGGCACATCTAGTTATGCAGTGCGACGCAAGTGGAGGAGCGGCAAATCCTGAGTACCCACCCTACGGACAGGGCATGGAGAGCGAACAAATGAACTATATGGGTAACAATTTCCGATTTAATAATAACCCTTATAGTAATACTTATAATCCAGGTTGGAAGAACCACCCCAATTTCTCATGGGGTGGTCAAGGAAATCAAAGGCAACAACCATCCCAAAACTTCCAACAACAGCCCTGCCCACAGGAAAAGAAGTCAAACCTTGAAGAGATGCTGACAAAATTCATAGCAGCCTCCTTATCACGTTTCCAAAATATGGAAACACGTTTCCAAAATATAGAAACGAAACTTGAGGCATCGACACAGGAGCTCAAGGATCAAATCGGGCAACTTACTAAGTTAGTTTTTAAAATACAATCAGAAAGCTTACCTAGGGAAAAGGAGCAAATTCAAGCCATAACAACTCAAGATAGTGAAGGGTTAGGC
This sequence comes from Gossypium australe, assembly GCA_005393395.2. Classification (NCBI taxonomy): domain Eukaryota; kingdom Viridiplantae; phylum Streptophyta; class Magnoliopsida; order Malvales; family Malvaceae; genus Gossypium; species Gossypium australe. The sequence goes on along the minus strand of CM016614.1, from coordinate 60,105,566 downwards.
GAGCCAAATTTAAAGCAAGAGAATATGGTAGAGGAAGGTAAGGTTGTGGTAAGCCAAGAAAAGCCAAAATCGGTAATCAAAGAGTACCAACCTCGCACACCATATCCCGAAGCAATAAAGAGAGACGACACAAAGGAACAGTTCGGTAAGTGTCTTAAACTTTTAAAGAAATTACATATCAACTTACCGTTACTTGAAGCTCTTTCGCAGATGCCAGATTCTAGGAAATTCTTAAGGGAGCTATTGATGAACAAACAAAAGATAGACGAAGCATCACATGTGGAACTAAACGCAGTGTGCTCAGCAATGTTGCAAAATAAACTACCATATAAATTAAAAGATCCAGGGAGTTTTACAATTCCATGTTTAATAGGTAGTTTATCTATTGATAATGCTTTAGCTGATTTAGGGGCAAGCATAAATGTCATGCCTTATAAATTGTTTAAACAACTAGGTCTAGGGAAGCCGAAACAAACTAGGATGAGCATTCAATTAGCTGATAAAATTATTAGAATTCCTAGGGGTACAATTGAAGACGTGCTAGTGAAAATTGATAAATTTGTATTCCCGGTAGACTTTGTCGTTTTAGACATGGATGAGGACAATAGTATCCCCCTAATTTTAGGAAGGCCCTTTTTAGTGACTGCCAGGACTAAAATTGATGTCAGTGTAGGTGAACTCATACTTTGTGTAGGTAACGAATCAATTAGTCTTCAAGCTCTCGACTCAGCTAGGACATCGAGTAATCAAGGTGAGAACATTAATTCTATTAATAACCATTCGGTAAAACCTTCTTTTCAGGAAGCACCACGGAACTACACAACTGAGCCAGATCCTAGACCTTATGCCAACAAGGAAATAACCCATGAGGAACGAAGGCTTCAGATCGATGAACTAGACGAGTGGAAGACACACTTCAAGGAAAAATTAGGAATACACAAAGCAGAACCAATGCCACTCCAAGGAACAAACAAATTCAAGATCAGAGATCAGGTACTGTTAGATAAAGCAGACCCTCGAATACCTCCTATAAACCCTAATACAAATAAAGAAATCTTTTCTAGGGTACTCAATGTTTTCCCATACGGAACAGTCGAGGTAAGTAATCCTACAATCGGTACCTTTAAAGTAAATGCTACTCGACTTGAATTTCACCATGATAATAGGATTGATAGCATGAGGAAGGACTTTCAACTCCTCAAACCACCATGAATATGCGAATAAGAGGAAAGTCTAGCTTAAGACTATAAACGAGTGCTTCTCGGGAGGCAACCCGAGCACTAACTCTACTAATTAGTTTCGTTTTAATTCTTTTCGTATTTAGGCGTAGGTTTCCATACCCACACGGCCTTGCACACGGTCGTGGCCGTGGCCGTGTGGGCACAACAGGAAGGAACATGGGCATAGGATGCATCTCTATTTAAACCCCATTCTTCTTTTCTTTTTCTTGTTATCTTTCTTCTTTCATTTTTCATTATTTACTTTTATTCTTATTTTTATGGTTATTACTTTCTTCTTTTTCTCCATGGCATTTAGATTTGGCTTAGGATACAATAAAATCAGACCGGCTACTTTGAGGATTCAAGTCAAACGACTCGAGGCACTCCCTACGTTTCTCTTCATCCAAAATTCAGGAAGTTTCGCTTCTCTCCCTCTCTTTTGATTTTCTTATTATATGATCATTATCTACCTTTTTACATTGAGGGCAATGTACATCTTAAGTGTGGGGGGTTAACTATAGTATTATTTGAAAATCCCTGAATTATGCCTTATTCTAAAGTAATTTCCTTATATTATGATTAGAATGAAAATTCCTTTGATTTATGATTTTGTTGATATGTTTTGGATTAAGTCATTGATAATTGTGCATTGATAATTAAACTTTAAGATAATAGAAAATCAAGCATAATAAGTCTATTTTTTAGAAATTTAAAATTTGTTAGGTTGTCTACCTGAATCTAATTATTACCTTGAAGTTTAAAATTTACGAGGTTGATATCAAATACCCATAATTTTTGTGAGATTTTAAGCCTTATAGAGCATATATTCTTTTTCTTGCTCACTTTATTGATTATGAGTGTGTCAACATTGATTTGTTATTCTAGAACTTGCATCGATTATACATGTCGAGACCACACCTTTGATTTGATATACAGAGATGATAAAGGCACCTAGGATTTAACCCAATTACTCCATAAAAAGCCTACCTTCGTAATTAACCCCTAATGAACCCCGTTGATCCTAACAAACCCCATTTATTGACTCACCTACTAATATTAACCCAAAATCCTTTGTATTTGTATCACATTTCCTTTTGACTACCCTTTCTGTTGAGATTTGATTTGATCGGTTGCCTAATTATTTTATTTCAGTAGTTGAGTTCATCTTTTATTATGTATTTGACTTGTTCTTAAAAAAACGAAGAATATTCACTATTAGTTTTGTGATTAGGCGAGCTTATATGTTAAATTCAAATTATTGAAGAAGAAGCTCATATCAAAATATTATTTATGTAATTATTATCAGTTCGATATCTCTAGTTAGGTGATTTGTCAAGTCAATCTCGATTCTAACCCTCTAATTCAGCCTTTATCCACACCTTTAACCCAAGCCCCGTTACAACCCTGTTAAAGACCTTTTGATTTGTGTATCATCTCATATTATAGTGGTGGAGATTTGATTTTTATGCAAGCCTATGGGATTAACTCTTCATGTTTGACTTTTGAGTGCTTAATTTTGAACCTTAAACACTTTGAGTGATTTGAGTGAATCTTTAGTGAGGATTTCAACTCTTGTCGATTTTGATCAGAGGTAATTAATTAGGTAAGCGAAAACACCTAATGTTTTCGGGCTATAAATGTATGACTTTGATTGTTTGAATCTTTAGGACCATTTGAGTTGAATTATCCATGTATGAATTATCTTTGAATTATGACGAAACATTATTGATGAATATTATGAATCGAGGAAATTCGTTTTAATTGTAAGTTGAGAACTTTGCTTGAGGACAAGCAAAAGATTAAGTGTGGGGGTATTTGATAAACCGTAAAAGTAACATATTTTAAGCCCACGTTTAGCATGCTTTTGGATGATTTAAGCCTTGAATTATGTAATTTGGTGCTCTTAATCCTTTATTTTTATATTTTATACTCAGAAGAGCACCAGATGATGAAAAGAACGAAAAACGGGCTCAAAACGGAGTAAATGGGCCATATCACGAAACCCACACAGCCTGGGCCCAAGACCACACGGCCGTGCCTCACTCAACAGTCTCGAACAGGGCTTGGCCACGATTTACACGGGCGTGTGCCATGGGCGTGTCCCTACCGCGGCCAATAAGAGTTTTACTCAGAATAGGATACTTGGAGGCAAAGAAACACATTCCAAAGCCTATTCAAACACCCTATTAGGAATTCTACTTGAATTAGGATACTTAAGGGCCAAGTAAGGCATCTCAAAGTCTATCTAAACACCCAAGGAGGCAACTTGAAGAGGAGTTCAGCAGAAGCCTTCTGCCAGGATTTTTGTCGGAGACCCAAGGCTTTAGTCAGCGGGCGTCCAGCTAGGCCAAAGAAGGTAGATTTGTGGGGATTTACTCGAAGATAGCCAGTTGATCCATCTCAAAAAGTCAGAATTATACTCAAGACGGAGGATCTCTCCTTCAATTCCTTCAGGGGGTTTTAGGGATTTCTTATGTTTTGTTTTATCTTTTCTTTTGAGATGTTTTCCTTTATTGTTATGAACTAAACCCTCAGATACCTGAGGGGGATGAAACCTAAGATAAATCTTGTTATTGTTTGCTGAAATATATGATAAATATTTGACTTGTTCTTAATTATGTGTTCTTAATTCTTGTGTTGATATTTCTGGGATATTAATTCAAGTTTGATGTGCTTAGGTGGAAGAGCAAAAGTCCCTGCCTAAGAGTAGATCTAGCATAATTAAGCGAAGTTGATCGCATGCCTAGAGATAGGGTGACGAGATTTTGCCGGATTAGGGTGAAACCTAATATGGGAGTCCATAGATCGAGTTAATGCAGTTCTAGGGGTTTTAATTAGAAAGAGATTTAATTAATCAACCTAGGGTTAGACGTTAGTCACCTCGAGAGAGGGATTAATATAACTTAGGGAATCTTACAGATCAAGTCAAATGAATAAATCGTTTGGTTCAGAATTAGATAACAAGTGAAGTCTAGGTGGATTCTTCCTTGGTATCGTCTTAATCAATTGGTTTTTCCTCGAAGTTATTTTCCCAATTTCATTCTTCTTTGTCTTAGAGTCTTTAGTTTAGTTGTTAGTTAATTTTAGATTAGATAAACAATTCCCTTAATTCTTAGGCTAAATAATAAAAAGAGAGTTAGTACTAGTACTTTTGGTTCCTTTGGGTTCGACATTCCAGTCTTGCCTTAACTATACTACTGTTTGATAGGTGCGCTTGCCTCAAATCATTATCATAGTTAGTTTTCAGGTTCGATCATTCTTTATATAAATTTTTAAGACTTTGACATCGCATAAAACAACGATCAGGTTTACTGCAACCTTTATTGATTCCTGAGTGGAAGTGGAAACGAGTGACGATGGATTTTATATTTGGTTTACCTATAAGTCCGAGAAAGAAATATTCAATCTGGGTGGTTGTTGACAAATTCACTAAATTAGCACATTTTATTCTAGTTAGAACAGATTTCTCACTTGAGAGATTAGCGAAATTATATGTATCTGAGATTGTGAGATTACATAGAGTTTCGACATCTATTATTTCAGATCGAGATCCGAGATTTACATCGAGATTTTGGAGCAAACTTCACGAGGCTTTAGGCACTAAGCTTAATTTCAGCATAGCGTTTCATCCTCAGACTGACAGGCAATCAAAACGAGTGATTCAGATTCTGGAAGATATTCTGAGATGTTGTATACTCGAATTTGAAAGTAACTGGGAAAGTACCTACCGTTAGTTGAATTCACATATAATAACAGTTATCAATCTAGTATAAAGATGACACCAATTGAAGCTCTTTACAGGAGAAAGTGTAAAACACAGTTGTATTGGTTTGAATTAAGTGAATCTAAAATGGTTGGAATTGATTTGATCCGAGAAACTGAAGACAAGGTTCGAATTATTCGAGGTTGTTTGAAAGTTGCATCTAATCGTCAGAAATCGTACGCGGATCTAAAAAGAAAGGATATAGAATTTGCAGTTGGCGATCGAGTATTCTTGAAAGTTTCTCCGTGGAAGAAAGTACTGGGTTTGGCAAGAAAGGAAAGTTGAGTCCGAGATTTATAGGACAGTACGAGATTATTGAAAGAATTGGCCCTTTACTTATAGATTAGCTTTGTCCTCTAAACTCGACAAAATCCATAATGTGTTCCACGCTTCGATGTTGAGACGATACAGATCTAATCCTTCGTATGTGATTCTTTATAGTGAAATTTAGCTACAGTCAGATTTGACGTATTCAAAAGAACTAGCGAGAATTTTAGCTCGGGAAGTTAATGAATTACAGAATAAACGAGTACCACTAGTAAAAGTCATATGGCATCGTCATGGTTCAGAAGAAGCTACTTGGGAAACCGAGGAATCAATGAAACTACAATATCCGAATCTATTTTCAAGTAACAATTTCGAGGACAAAATTTTCTAAGGGGGGAGAGTTATAACAACCTAATTTTCAATGGTGACGGAATAGTGGTTTTGGGACCAAAAATTTCTATCATATCGACTCGTAAATATTATTTTTAAGATATTTATAGAGTCATTAGAGTCGTATTAAAATTTGGTTTAGAAATTTTAACGTTTAAATAGTTAATTAAGGAAAAAGGACTAAATTGAAAAAGATACAAAAGTTAGCAAATCTTGAATTCTATTGATTTGATAGCATAACTATTAAATGAAAAAGGGAAAAAGTAACAATTAGTCCATAAGATTATTAATGGACAATAATAGGCTTTTAAATTGTTGAATTAAAAGGTTATAATTAAGGGTAAACTTGTAATTTAGTAAATCAATTAAAGATTAGTAAAACAAAAAGAACATTTTATCATCTTTTTCATGTTTCCACTGAAAAACAAAAGGGAATTCTCCATTTTTGGAGCTTCAAGGTTCGGCCATAGATAACTCTTGCATGTAAGTCCATTTTGATTTAGTTTCCTGTAATTTTTATGTTTTTGAGATCGTTACAACTAGGTCCAGCTAGCCTGTACCTCTGTTTTTTATTCTGTTAAAAATTTTGGAAGTTTCCATTGATGAATATTGAATATTTTTTATGAATACCATGTATTTGAACATTTGATTGTGTTGTTTGATAATTTTGTAAAGTGATTTTTGTTAGATTTTGATTTTAGGATTAAATTGTGAAAATGACAAAATTCTAGGGTTAGGAAGTGAATTTAAGGTTTATTAGGGGTTGTTTAAAGGCCTAGTGTTTTTGAATGAAATGTTGACTTGAGAAAAAATAATTAATTTTGATGAATTTGAGGTTAAGGGGCTAAATTGCAAAAACTATAAAAGTTTGGGATAATTATGTAAATTTAGAAAATAAAAGGGTATTAATTGTAAAATGAATTGGAATATGAAATGTATGCTAATAATTGAGAAATTTTACATTTTAGATCAAGATCTCGTAAATACTCATGGAAAAGGAAAAATAACAGAATATTCCCTGAACTTCTGAAATTACTACAATTCAGTCCAGGTAAGTTCGTACAGTAAAATTTAACATCTATATTAATTGTTATTTGAGATATGTTATTGAATTTGATTGCTTGGATGGGATTGAACGCAAGATAAGGTATAGTCGTGATATGGTATGTTGTAAGGGGTTGGAGTGGAGATGGTTTAGAGGGATGTATATATTTATTTCCCAAGTAAATCGGGGTTTGGCATTTGTTGCAAACTCTCGTGTTATACTCTATGTTTAGCAGGTTTCAGTTGGATTAGCTCTTATAAGCATCGGCATGTTATGGTTGGACTGATAATGTGCTTTATCCGTAAGTAATTCTTCGAATGGAAAATCTCGGTAAGGGAATCTGTTTAATGAATTTGAAAGAGTTTTTATATACTTGAGTATTGATCTGAACATATGTGAATTTATCGGTTGAAATTATGGATGATAGGAAATTCTCATGGTTGATTGTTATTGTTTGAATTGCTGTATTTACTTCGGTAAGATTTATCGTTTAATATGTCAAACTCTTGTGTTATTTAATGTCATTGTAGATACACGAAAGGTTGGACGATCGGGTCAACATTCAAGTCACACTATCCAGCTCAACTCAGTGGTTTTTGAAACGTTTATTCCAGATTATATGGCATGTAATAGGATTGATGTTGATACTAATGTTTTGGAAATGTAAATAGTTAAGTATGAACTTGATTGTATAAGTTGCTTTGGTTGAGACCTATTTGGTACTTTTGATGTCTTAATATTATATGTAAAAGTGGCTATGTGATGCTTTTTAGAATGGCCAAATTAGTAGGTTGTGAATTGATTACGGTATAGCTTAGATATGATATGTTTGAAATGGTATTGAATTAGATGTTAGGTTGAGTAAGTAATAATTTGTTTTGAAGATTATTTTTTATGTAAATATAAACTTGTGGTACCAATGAGGGTACATTGGTTAGGCACTTAATAGGTTGATTTGGTATATTTTTTGCTTGTATAATATCGCTTTGAATAAGTGTTTTGGTTGGTGTTTGAGTTTCTGAAGGTTCAAGTAAGTCTGAAATGGTAAAATTATGGTTCAAGGTTCATTTTGGGTCTACACGGCTTGTGACACAGGCGTGTGCCTCGGCCGTGTGTGACATACGGCTATGCGATACAGCCGTGTGTCCCTTGTAGGTTTTAAAAGTTGAATTTTGAAAGTTACATGGCCTAGCACACGACCTAGCACACGGGCATGTGGCTTGGCCATGCGTCCCAAGTTAGAGAGTTACACAGGCATGCACATGGGCTGGGACACAGACGTATGTCTCTATTTCGATTGTTACACGGCCTGAGACACAGGCGTGTGTCTCAGCCGTGTGAGTCACATGGCCGTGTGACCCCTGCGATCCAAAATTTTCAACTTTTTCCTAAATTTTCTAAATATTTCTGATTTAGTCCCAGATTGTTTCTATAGTATTTTTAGGGCATCGAGTGTAACACCCCTTACCCGTATTCGACGCCGGAACAGGGAACGAGGCATTACCAAACTTATACGCAAGCAATCATACAAACCAAAACATGATTTTCCACTCAAATTTAAAATTTTTCACAAATCTTCATATCACCCCTTACACAAACCTACGAGGCCTAAAACTCACTTTAGAAACGTTTTGGGATTAAATCGAACTCTTTAGAAGATCTTTAGAAAGACTTAGAAAAATTCTCATCAAACAGTCCACACGCCCGTGTGGAGGAAGGGACACGCCCGTTTGGCATATCACATGCCCGTGTTCCTCACCCGTGCAGATTTATTTCTCATTTCGAACCTACAGGGGTTTTCACACGGCCTGACACACGCCCGTGTCTATGGCCCGTGTCCCTCACACAGCCATGACACGCCCGTGTCTTAGCCCGTGTGTAAAAACCTTGACATTCTGTTTCTGACGTCATCACCCCATAAATGTCACACGGCCAAGGCACACGCCCGTGTCCTTAGACCGTGCGATGAATTAAATTTCTAATTCAGGTGTAGACTTCACATGGCCTGGGCACATGCCCATGTCCCATAGCTGTGTCTTCCACACGGTGGAGACACACGGCCGTGTCTCATCCTGTGTAGTTACTACTGGGCATTCTGACTTGCCAACTTAGCATGCAGGGGGACACACGGCCTATCAACATTCCCATGGGGCTAACGTGTGTCACATACGGCCTAGACACCCTTACTTACATCAATATAGACCATATCAAGCAACTATAAGGCTAACCGTGTGGACAATTATAAGGCTAACTACCAAGCCTTTTTTCCACCCTTACTTACATCAATATAGACCATATAAAGCAACTCAGTCACTCATGCATAAAATATATCAATTATTCAACCAAACAATTGACGCATTTATAATAAATATCATCATTTTCATATATTAATACTAGGTATTAGCCATTAAATATGGCCTTATACAAAATAAATCAATTTCCAAACAAGCCAACACATTTGGCCCAAAACAAAATAACACTTAACAAGGACTAAGTCCCTATACATGCCATACTCAAAAAGGAAAATCTAGCTATACCAAGTGTTCAAGTTGATAGTGTGATCGAGCCTCCGACGTTCTTTGATCCCCGAGCTAAATGAATGGCACTATAAGAAAAATGGAAAAGAGAAGGAGTAAGCATAAAGCTTAGTAAGTCACATGTAAACAATTAACAACAATTACCATGCAACATCATACTCATAACATAGTATAAACTTGCATACACTTTTCATATAATAAAAGGCATTACTAACTCATTTCCTTTCTTACTAATCATATAGCATGATTCATTCTCATTTCAAATCTCACCATATCTTACATGTATCATAAACATTGTTCACATTGGCATGCATCCATACCCTGCACTAGTTATCACATAACCACACATAAATTCACTTAGTTAAAGCTTCTCTACGATTCCTTCGGAATAATATCGGTTACGAGGTGGTTTCGCACATAGCCCACCAATAATAAATAACACGGTGGTATCGTACACAACCCACCAAATAATCATATATCCATGGCGGTTTCGCACACAGCCCACTAACAATAATAGATATGGTGGTATCGCACACAACCCACCAACAATGCATAACATTACAATATCGCACATAGCCCACCAATAATAACTCATCATGGTGTCTATTCAAGGATTTCCTCACTCTCCATCATCTTAATAGATGTCAACAATATTCATAGCAATAATTGAACATATTATGCAATATCAATGGTTATAAGAATAATAACAATAGAGTTGTATTATTCACATACAACTTACCTCGATATACAAAAATTTAGGTGACTATCTCGATTTAGTCCAATATCTTGGTTTTCACTCAATCTAAGTCTGGACTCCGTTTTTTTTGATCTATAATAACAAATTCACTTATTAATTTACCACAGAATTCAAAACATTTCAAAGTTTCTATTTTGGAAAAATTATCATTTTGCCCCTAGGCTTGTAAATCGATTCTAATCAAATTTCCTCCTTTAACAAGCCTAGTTGAACATTTATTACTCTTATAGCAACTCACAATACCAGTTATTACACACATTTACCACTTATTTTACAACCTTTACAAAAATATCCTTTTAGGTGTTTTCATGGAAACACCTTTCACAAAAGTTGTGTATTTAACACTCAAGATTCATTTCTTTCCATAAAAATTCAGCAAACAACATAAATGCTCACATGGAAAACCCCTAGACTCTTAACCATTTTGCAAAATATTCCCCTCATTAGCTAGATCATGCTACAAGGGTCCCAAAAGTACAAAAATTATCAAGAAGGACCACCAAAATCACTTTCAAGGGTGAGAAGTTGCTGAAAATTTTAGGCTTCCAAAACCCCAATTTTGCTGATATTTTTGGTGGAGAAGATGAAGAAGAAAGGATGATATCATCTTTCTCTTTATTTTATTTATTTCCTTCAATTAAGTCACCTAATTCACCCACTTTGACCAATTTAACATTTCTTGTCCCCTATGGCCAGCCAACACTCTTTCAATGACCTAATTGCACATTAAGGACCTCCAATTTAATATTCTATAGCTATTTGACACCTCTAGCTTGTAAAATAAAACTTTCGCACTTTATACGATTTAGTCCTTTTTCACAATTAAGCATACAATCACTAAAATTAATTTACCAAAATTTTCATGCACTCATATAATCATGCTATAACACATAAAATAATATAAAAAATAATTTCTCTAACCTCGAATTAGTGAATTCGAAACCACTATTCCGACTAGCCTCAAAATCGGGCTGTTACATCGAGGGCTCGATTAAGGGACGTTATGAATGTATTTGAATGAAGTTAGATTATGCTTGCATTGATGTATGGATTGAATGGTTTACTGTTCCATTTTTTCAGTAATGCTCATTAACCTTGTTTCGACGATGGATACGGGTTAGGTTACAGTTATGGTGGAGGATGGGGAACAACCTATTCGTCGTGGAAACATGGAGCCTAATGTGGTTGTACAATTGATAGGAAAATAAGGTTTTTCAATGAAATATGGTCCATGGATACTGGTAGAGAGGAAGTTTAGGAGAAAAATTAAGGGAGATAGGGACATTCATTTCTCAAATTAGGATTTTCTGGATCTTGATTTAGTGTGTTGTCTGCTAGTAATAAAGAGATTAGAGATTTTGATGGGATTAGGGAGAATTTTTAGGGTTAGAGGAAGGAAGGTTTAGCTGGGAGAAGATTTGAGATTGATTATCTTGGTAGGAACAATGGGTTGGATAAGCAGGCCACAAGAATTCAATTTAAAGACAGGAAGGGTGAGTCAATTGGGCTGAAAGGGGCTTTCTTAAATGGACAAGACAAAGAGCCTGTAGAAAGGATTGGCCTACTAACCAAGGCCCAATGTAAGAAACTAGTTCAGGGTGGTGGACTTGAGAAAGAATCTTTTCAAACTTGGTTGACGCCCAAAGTGGGCATGGAAACCTTTTGCAAAAAATGGGGTTTGATTGTTTGAATTTTTCTGAGGGATCTTAACAAAAAATTGGTTTCTAGAATTCGAGGTCTACTACTCACAATGGGAGGACTTCTTGCTTGCAAATTGAGGAAAAATGAAGGATGGGGTTCTTCGTTCTGATGGTCCACATACTAATTTATCGCATCTCAATCCTATTTTTGAGGGTCCTATTGAAATGGAGGTGATGGTTAAAGAAGGGGTGCTTGAAGCAGGGAAACATAGTGCGATGGTTTTCAAAGAGAATTGAGTCCCTGCTCTAGCCGACTCTATTAATGGGAACAGTGAGGCTCATTCGAAATGTCTTTCTTGTTCTTTAAAGGGAAACGATAATGGTGGGAAAGGAGTTAATGGCAAACATGGGAATCAACTTAGCAAAATTATGCATGGCACAGGTAGAGGTTTTAAGAATTCAAATAATTCTTGAATTCCCCTAGCTGAGTTGGTCAACTCTATGGTCAATCTTATTTCAGAACAGCTTACGGTGGAAAGTGGTAAGGAGAAGCCAGAGAGTAGTGGGGGCTGTTGATTTTAATAAGGCTGAATAAGCAGTAAGTGTTTGTCTATTTCTTTTATATTTTATATATGGACTTAAATTCTACCATTTTTTCATGGAATTATCAAGGTTATGTGGGGACTAATTTCCCTCGAATTTTTAAATAATATAATTTGGAATTTAAGCCGGATATTGTTAGCTTGTTGTTGCTAAGAATTAGTGGATTTAAAACAGATGTCGTCATTGCTAAGTTGGGTTTTCAGTATTCCCATTGGGTGGAAGTTGTAGGTTTTTCTAGGAGTATTTGGATTGAATGGAAAGATACTATAAGGGTTAAGATAGTTCAAAATAATCCTCAGTTTATTTTGATTCGCGTTTTGTGTCACAAACAATCTGAAGGTGTTTTAATAGCTTTAGTTTATGGTAGCCTAAAAAAAAGAAGCGGAATTTTGTCTGGAATGATCTGAAATTGTTGTTTCCTAAAGGTTTGATTCCCTAGATAGCCAAGGGGATTTTACTGCTATACTTTCTGAGAGTGATAAGGTTGGAGAACTTTCTAAGCGCAAGCGATGCCCTCTTTTTGGAGATTTTGTGGACACTTTAGCCTTGTAGAATTTAGGGTTTATGGGTCCGACATTTACCTTGAAGAGAGGAAAGGTTTTTGAAAGACTTGATCGAGCTATTGACAATGATGAATGGCTTAAAAATTTTCCTAATTGTAAAACATCTCATCTCCCAAGGATTAAATCAGATCATTGACCCATTTTCTTTCCACTTAGGGCGATGGTTCATGAGTCAATAGGAGATCCTTTTCATTTTTTGGCAGGATGGGTGGAGTATAAAGATTTCTCATATTTCGTTAAGGAAAAGTGGGTCTATGAAGGAGATATAAACGATATCATGTTTTACTTCTAGCATCAGGGGTTGGAATAAAACAATTTATTGGCATAGGTCAAGGAAAAAATAGTTGATGAATAGGTTGGATTGCGTTTAGAAAGATTTGGAGAGATCTAATTCTGACTGGATGACACTGATTGAGATGCAGGTTAGGAAAGAATTAGAATCTATTTTATATCACGAAGAACTTTTATAGAAGCAAAATTCCAAATGTGATTAGCTTAACCTTGGTGATTGAAACGCAAATTTTTTTCACAGTCGCACACTCAGGAGAAGGAAGCTAAATCGCATCTCTTTTTTTCTGTTCAAAATGATGAGTGGTGTTATAATCTGAATATCCTATAGAATGAAACAATTACCTTTTGTTTTCAAAATTTGTATGGTGAAGAGCTGAACCCTTTGATTGGATTACCACCTAATCCTTTCCTTGTCTGGATTCGAGAGATTTTGATTTTTTTGGGAAAGATGGTTGCTAATGATGAGATAAAGAAATCCTTTCTTGGTATGGCTCCCCTAAAAGCCCTAAGTAGTGATGGTTATGATGTTCTTTTCTTTCAAAGTCAACATAATGTGGTCGCAAGTGCTGTTTGTGAGTTGGTAAAAGAAGTGTTTGATGGTGGTCTCATTGATCCTACACTAAATAATACTCTTATCACCCTTATTCCAAAATCTGCTACTCTAGAAAGTTTTCAACATTTCAGGCCTATCAGTTTGTGTTCTATGTTGTATAAGTTAGTGATGAAAGTTATTGCAAATCGGTTCAGGTTTGTTTTCCTTAAAATAATAGCGGATGAACAAGTAAGCTTCATTGCTGGTAGAAATATCATTGATAATATTATTTTAGCTCAAGAGGTTGTTCATTCAATGAAATTTAGGAAGAACAAAAAGGCTTGGATGATGATTAAAATAGATATTGAGAAAGCTTATGATAGGGTGAGATGGAAGTTTATTGACCTTTCGCTTAAGGCTGCTGACATTCTGAATTTTTTGGGGAAGGTCATTATTCAAATTCTACTATACATTTACTATGGAACAGGGTCCCAACGCGAAAGTTTAAGCCTGCAAAGGGGATCCATCATGGATGTCCTTCATCCCCATATTTATTTGTGTTGTGCATGGAGTGGCTTGGGCATGATATTCATACTACGGTTTAGAAAGGTCAGTGGTGCCCAATCAGATTTTCTAGGTTAGGTCTGAATTTGTCTCATCTTTTTTTTCCTAATGATTTAGTTATTTTCAGTAAAGCTAATTTGGGGCATGCAAAACTCATTAAAGAAATTTTGGGTCGTTTTTGTGCTTATTCTAGTCACGAGATTAACACACATAAGACGAATATTTGTTTCTCCCATTATGTTAATGAGGCTCTTGGAAATCGAATTAGCAGTTTGTTGGGTTTTTAGAAAGTCCTTAACCTATGCTCTTATTTGGCAGTACCTATATTCTACAAAAGAGTTACTAAGAGTACTCTAAGATTTGTGGTGAATAAGGTACGTAGCAAGCTTTTTAGTTGGGATGCCATACAATTGTCTCTTGTTGGGAGAGTTACTCTAGCACAGTCTGTGCTTCTATTAATTCCTAACTATTTCATGCAGTCAATGGCAATACCGAAAGGAATTTTTGAGAAGATTGAATGTTAAACTAGGCGATTTATTTGGGGGGTCCTCGAATGGGAAGAGAAAGATGGATTTAGTGAATTTGGACTCAACTTGTCAACCACGCTCTTGCGGGGGTCTTAGTTTACGGAGGTTAGGGGATCAAAATGCTTCTTTTTTATTGAAATTGGGTTTTATTTTTGTTAGTAATATCAGTGCTGTTTGGGTAAGGGTTGTTTAGGCGAAGTATGGTATAAAGGATATTTTGATGGAAAACATTCAGAGGAGTAATAACTCCTTACTCTGGAGAGATATGTCAAAGATATGGCCATTGTTTAGGGACAATCTAGTGTGGCCATGGGGGATGAAATGTCAATTCGGTACTAGCAAGATCCTTGGTTACCACAGATTGGTCCTTGAAGCAATGTCCACTCTAGAAGGGAATTGGAATCTAGATCTCTTTCGATTGTGGGTTTCGAAAAACATAATCAAGTGTATTGTGAGTATACCCCCTCCACATCCTGAAGTAGGGTTAGATAGGATTTCTTGGCTACCAAACTCGATAAGGGCCTTTTCGGTTAAGAGTGCTTATCGTTCGATTAGAGAGAGTCATTGTAATGCTAAAGAACCAATTTGGGGTGCTCTGTGGAAGTTTAAGGGACCTCATAGAGTCTAATTTTTTCTATGGCTCGTTTTCAAACAACGCCTCCTTACTAATGCAGAACAAGCAAGACGAGGCATTAGACAGGAAGTTTTATGTCTGATTTGTGGATATGACACAAAGGATATTCTTCATGTGCTTAAAGATTGCTATGCAGAAAAAGAGGTTTGGGGACAAGGTGGTACCTTTGAGTCAAAGTAGCTATTTCTTTAATTCCAATATTCTGGATTGGCTTACATATAACTTACAATCTTATGGGACTTTGGACTCTATGGGAGTTAGTTGAGCTAGTTTATTTGGCATCATTATTTGGTGTATTTGGAAGAACATGAATTTATTCTTATTTGGTGCCGTTGAGATTGTTAAAGTTTCTATTACTTAAGTGAGACAATTTAGGTCTATACATAAGGAGGTTTTGACTCAAAGATGAACCTCTAGAGGGAACCTTTATCAAATAAATTGGATTCACCTGCATACTGATGGTGTAGTTAATTTGACCACAGGTTTAGCGTCTACATGGGGAGTGGTATGGAGTCATATGGGTGATTGCATTATGGGCTCCAATCACTATTTGGGGGAATGCTTTGTCTTTGATGCTGAGTTATGGGGTATTTTGGATGGGCTAACTCTTTTACAAAAGTGGGGTGTGGACAAGATTATGATACAAACTGATAGCTTTGAGGCAGTCCAAGCAATTCAAGGAAAGGATCCAAAAAGCTCGAGTTCAGCTCTAGTTAGACGTGTTCAATAACTGTTACAGAAAAATATTTTTAGGTGGTAAGACATGTCCCTATGGAGGTTAATTCCATTGTTGAGAAGATTGCCAAGATGGCTCCTGCCAATGTGGAGGGGGTAAATATGATAACAACTATCCCTACAAATTTAATGAAGCCATTGATAATGATAAGGCTAGTGGTGCTTTTGATATTGTAAATCTAGATTAAACTTTTATGGGCTTATCTTCACCAAAAAAAAAAAATTGCCATGAGTCTTTTTGAAAATATTTATCTTTTTTGAATATTTTATTATATCCCTATAACACTTATCAACTTCTAACTACTCTATTTGTGGAGTCTACAAATTTTACTGATAATGTATCAAATAATTTCTACTATTTTAATATCTATATATTTTCTATTCATCGTTACTTTTTTAATGATATCAATTTTAATTTTTATATAATATTAAAAATAAAAAATGAGTTAATATGATTCGAATATGTATTTAAGCTCAACTTCTTTCAAGACAACATTTTGACCATTTTACTAAAAAGGGCCCATTTCCTACTTTATTTACAGAAATGGACCACTTTAAACTTTATTTACTAGAATGGGCCAAAAATGCAAAAACGCTTCCACGTAGGTATTTCAAAAAAGCGCGTCCTTGAGGGAGTATTTCTGCCATCTCAGCAAAAAGCGTGCTGACATGGACACACTTTGTGACATGGCAAAAACGCTCCCTCAAGGACGTGTTTTAGCCTGTGTTTTTTCTAGGGTTAGGGCTATTTGCATGTTTACTGCTTAGGGTTTATGGGTTTATGGGTTTATGGTTTTAAGGGTTTAGGGTTAGGGTTTTGTTAAAATAGATTAGGAATTTATTTGTGGGGTTATGGGTTAAGGATTTTAAAAAATAATTCAGGGTTTAAGGTTTTTAAAAGAATAAATTAAATTAGGGTTTAGGATTTTTAAAAATAATTTCGTGTTTTAAGTTTTAGGGTTTTTGTAATAGTATTTGGTATGAGTCTTGAAAAAATTATATTGATAAAATGGATTTTGTTTTTTGTTTTGTTCAATAGTTTTTTGAAAAAATAATTTTGAGAGGATGGTTCTGAAAATATAATGTCAAAAATGCTTCAAGTAGGATGCATTGTCAGTAAAAGTACTAAAAAGAGCTCCCACGTGGACGCTCTTTTTCTACAGTAGTTTCTAAAAAAATAATTTTGAGAATACGATTTTGAAAAAATAATGTCAAAAACGCTTCAAGCAAGATGCACTGTCAGCAAAAGTATTGAAAAAAGCTCCCACGTGGACGCTCTTTTTCTACAGTAGTGTCTGAAAAAAATTATTTTGAGAAGACGGTTTTGAAAAATAATGTCAAAAACACTTCAAGCAGGATGCACTATCAGCAAAAGTACTAAAAAAAAGTTCCCACGTGGACGCTCATTTTCTATAACAGTTCCTACTTGGCCTTAAGCTATAAATGAGCCAAATTTCATTCTCGTGTTGCATAAGTTACAACAAGAAAAATTAGAGAAGTTCAGAAGAATAGAAATTGAAGATGAGTCAACGTATTAGTGCTGTTATTTACTATAATGGTGAGGTCTGAAACACCGAGAACGACATTGTTTTTTTATTTGAGAACACAGCGCGACTGGTTTTTAACCAGAACATAGATTTAACATAACTTCGTAAAAGAATTAGGCGCAAAATCTTCGAAACGATGCCAATGAGAGTTTTGTCTATTAAGTATCAATTTTGTGCTTCAGTTGATCCCGTGACATATGACTCATTTGATATCAAAGGTGGTCGTAGCTTGGAGGTGATGGTGCATACTCATCTTAATAGTGGATCACCCTATCTTGAGTTATATGTACAATTTTCATCGCCGAATGAAGCACTTGCGACTTCAACATCTATTGCTGTTCGAGAGGAATACACGACCCCTGCCCAACACTCCGTTACTGGGAGGTAGAACACAGAAGCGCCTGTGTTTGGTGGTAGTATGGAATACACAACCCCTGCACGACACTCAGTGGATGGGACATGCACCTCGGTGGGTTGATGTTTAATGCTGAAAATATGTAATGGGGAATGACATCAACTTCTAGTGGTTGACAATCCACATCTAATTGGGGACGTTACAAAATGTCCATAAGATGGGATGATGTACTCCCTACGACATCCACCAGCGAGGGGACCTCGTACGTTGAAGATGATGATGGGTTGGATGATGAGTCTGATATGGATCCACCTTGAGAGCACGGCCCGAATGGTGCAGAAGTTGCATTATTTTCTGAACCAGAGCTTGTTTCAATCAAACATGAAGAATATGAAGGTGGTTCAGATGAAGAAGAAGAAGATTCGCGATTCATGGCGTACTCACCTCTAGCCCACATGCATAATGTCGATCTATCGACAGATGATGCATTGGAGTTTCCAGAACTACCACATAGAAGGTGTGACCATAGAAGTTCGTCATTGGATTTGAGTGAATTGGAAGTTGGTAGGGAGTTTTCCAGTAAGGATAGTTTTCTCGGTGCATTGAAACAATATAGCATCATGAACGAGGTTAACTACCATGTGGTTAAATCCAAATCCGAGAAGTTTGAGGCCAAGTGTGCAATGCGAGACGGTACATGTTCATGGATAATCATGGCTTTGATTAGAAAAAAAACAAGGTTATAGGAGATAAAGAAGTACAAAGGTCCACATACATGTGTTGCCAATACAGTATCACTTGGTGTTTAGGGTTTTTGAATAGTACTGTTATTATTTAATGTTACATTATTTAACGTACTTTGTTGATAGGTGTTTCACAAGATCATCCCAAGATGGATTTAGATATGATAATTGGCTTAATACTACCAATAGTGAAGGCGGATTCTAGGACTTCTATGTCATCCTTAATTGCCAATATTCGTAGCCAATTTAGGTACACGTCTTCTTATCGCAAGGCCTGGATAGCTAAGAAGAAGGCTTTGGAAAATATGCATAGTGGCTGAGATGCTTCATATAATAAGGTGTGGCAGTGGTGTCAGGTGCTAGAGAGGTACGTTCTAGGTTGCGTAACAGACCTTGAAATGAGTCCTGTGTACTACAATGAGCGCTTGCTCCATGGATGCCAAGTGTTTAAGCATCTGTTCTAGAGCTTTAAGCAATGTCGGGACGCATTTGTGTACTACAAGCCATTGGTACAAATTGACGGTACCTTTATGTATAGTAGATATACCCATCGACTATTGGTAGCTGTGGCACATGATGGCAGTGGGAGAATCCTTCCAATTGCGTTTGCAATAACACCAGGGGAGTCAGGTGACAACTGGGATTTCTTTCTTTCTAGGTTGAGAAGGCATGTCTACCCCCAACCTGATATCTTTGTTATACCGGATCGGGGCACTGGAATACTAGCTGCAATTGAGCGACAGGGAAGCCTATAGGATCGCACACACCATCGGTATTGTCTAAGGCATGTTGCGTCCAACTACTGTGGGCAATATCGGTCTATCACTGAACGACGACAAGTGACTAACATGGGTATTTAATCTCCACTAATACAATTTCATTTGTAATATTCAATTTATTCTTAATGGAAGAGTGGTATGTAATTTTCGCTATCAACTTATATTGACAGGGTACGAGATCAATAAGGATCGTTTTCATGTGATGTTGGCGATTTTGCGATTAGTTAACAATCAAGTCACAGACTACCTCTGTAACATACTTTTCGATCAGTGGACACAAGTATACGACGACAGCTTACGATATGGTCATATGGCCTCAAACTTGGCTGAATGTATAAATTATGTTCTAAAAGGAACGCGTTATTTGCCGATAACCTTCGTTTGTAAGAGACATATTTCCGTTTGGCAGTACTATTTCCAAAGTGTGTAGAGAGTTATAAAGGCCAAATGCTAGAAGACCATGTATGGTGCCGGAAGGTGTTGCAAGAAATTAACAAGGCGAAGGCGCGGGCCAACACCATGCACACAGTATGTCATGATCGTGACAACCTATGGTTTCATGTAACGGAGTTTGACAAATCGAACCAAGGTATTAACAGCAGGAAATATCGTATACAACTGAGAAATAGGACTTGTGACTGTGGGAGGTTTGAAGCACTTCGTTATCCATGCGCTCATGTAATTGTAGCTTGTCAAAATCTCTATTTGGATCTAATAAGTTATGTCGACGAAGTGTACAAATTAGACTACATGTACAACATGTGGAGACACATATTCCCACCGGTCCTAGATGAACGTAAGTAGTCGTCTGTATCGATTGCTCCGTTTAAGTTGTTACCGGATAAGAATTGCGTTACAAACTAAAAGGTCGACCTTGCTTGAGTAGAATACGTGATAATATGGATATCTGAGAAAGAACGAACCAATAGAAGTTCTGCGGATGGTGTAGGAACCCAGGTCATACAATTCGAACATGTCCAAGTCGAAATGGTTCATAATTGCTTAAATGAAACTATGTTGCATTATTTCTATTGCCTTATTCAAAAGAGCTTTTATTTTATTCAAAAGGAAAAAAATATAAAAATAATTGACTATTAAAATATTCAAAACAGCTTCTATTTTATTAAATGAAACAATATAAAAATAGTTTGTACAAATATATTAAAAAATTAATGCATGTGCTGGTCGGAATCAGTGCCACATGGGGGTGGTCGATAGTTACGCACTGGATTTCTTCTTGGTTTAGCTTTTGACGAGTGCTGTGGTTGTTTTGGTTGTGGGTGTTGGGAGGATAACTTACCTTGATAGAACAAAGAATACAGAGGTGTTTGCATCACCCATAGCGGAGGTGTTTGAATCTCATAAGGTGATGGGGATTGGAAATGAGATGAGCTCCTTGATGGTCCCTCGTGCGATCCCTTCTGCGACGATGGCCTATATATCATCGGTTGAGTTTGAGTCATCGGGAAAGGAGATGCATTGTGCCATGCATTCTAACCTAGCATAGGATTGGGAAATGGAAACATATAAGGGTTAGGATACATATAAGGACTAGGATATGCACCGGCATAATCTGAAGGGCCTGTGGTGTGGGCCTCGTTGCTTGAGGCATTGGGCCCAGTGATTGTGAGGGCACTGTTGATGGGCCCGCCCCATCAGCCCTTCTCTTTGGATTTAAAGGGCATCATTGTTCCCTTTTGACACAAATTTGCCGACGCCTCTGCTCTTTTGAGAGCAAATATGGCTTGCCATGGATCCAAATCCATGGCATGTAATCCGGTTCGCACGCTAACTGTGCAACAATGATTAGTTCGCAAATAGGTATATGATCATACCAATTTTTCCACATTTCGATATATTCCGAGAAGAATAGCGGCCAATGCATATTCAATAACTGTAAGTCAATTTTATACTCTTCATCGAGCACCTTAGGTGTCACAAGTATCGGTTGTTGGAATCCAAATTCCCACAACACTCTATCCGTTTGGTGCATCTCGACAGTAGTGTAGTTGATCAATGGGGCCTTAATATGCCAGATGTTCAGATTCTATAAGAATTCATCCGGAATTACTACCCGAATTGTCGGATCCTCGTATGGTGTCTATTGAAACTATATGAACGTGATAAAAATATTAGTTAAATACATAATACTAAATATTAAATACGAAACGACTATGCTATGTATATATATTTCATTTAATACTTACATGCACTTCCGATCGTTGGTCTAATATAAGCCGTATATCTTCAAGAGCGGTAGGTATTCCAACATAACTTGTCGAATGGTTCCACCTAATTAAATAAATTTTTAGCATAAAATTATATTTTAAATCTATATAATAATTGTAAAATCTAATATAAATTTTACCTCATTATGAGTTGGAATGTATATGGGTGGTTCACTTGAGGGCATAAAAATGGAAAGCGAAACTGAGCCCATGATTGCAGAAGTGATAGGCAACCTCCGATTCTGGATTTATTTGGTTTCGTCGCCCCGCACATCTCCTGGTACAATGTTGACAACACGGTAGACCCCTAACTAAGTTTGTCAGCTGCTCTAAAATCAATGAGTTTCAGTAGCCACCTCAGATGTACGAGGTTTCATGACAAGTTCGGCATTAGATAACCTCCAATGATCTCAAGGATGTATGCTCGAGCATATTGTATTCTTTCTACTTCAGTCGAATCATCCCTCAGCTCCGAGAATGTGTCTCGTAACCAACCCATCTCAAGCTGACCTCATTAATATTATCCGGAATCACACCCAAAAGATCATACCATATGGCTTCCCAAACAGCAGATTGAATGGACCCAATGAGTACGGACCCATCCACCAGCAATCTCATTTGTAACTACACGTCCTTCAAAGTGATGGTACACTCCTTATATGGAAGATGGAATGTGTGCGTCTTGGGTCTCCACCTCTCTATGAACACGCTGATGAGTTTCGGGTCCAACTTGCTATAACACCCCTAACCCGTATCCATCGCTGGAATAGGGTTACGAGGTATTACCGAATAAGACATCACTCAGAACAAGCATTTTTTTTATAAACAATGTCACAACTTATTAATCATAGCACATTTATATAACATTTTATTCAAATAAATATCTAAACCTACTAAGAGCCCAACCATGCTTAATTATCCATATAGTATACTAACATTTAAATAATTAAACATTAATCATAGTCCTGCAGCATTTCACAACCAATATACTATCCCTTTTATTAAAATTATATGCACATGTAAACATATCATTTAAATCATTTTAAATACAAATGGCTATCGAGAATTCAATCAACTCGCTTACTAACTAATAAGCCAATATAAATATATACATATCAAATCACTCAAGTAATCACAAATACACATTCGACCAATCATATTATCTTCCATACAAACTACTTCAATTATATTCATCATTAACTTATAATTTAAGACTTAACTCCAAATATATTCCTAATTTACAAATCTTATACTTATAAAATCCATGACTAACCATAAACAAATCCTTAATAAAGCATACCATTATTTCAATTAAGCATATCCGAATATATGCAAATATATACATAATTCCTTATTTGAATTCCTAAGCAAATTGCACATACACATGCCTACATGAAATTTTTTTTATTCGAATTTCTGTCATATTATAAATCCAAATTGATCATGAACATATCCATTATTTCACAAACCACAATTACATCTAACAATCACAAATTTCATAAACTAATTATAAAACCAAATTCATTTATAACACATTTAAAACACCTATCATAATTTCATGTCATAGCCGAATACCATACTCTTAACACTATCAATTCAAACACAATTATCAAGAGCTTATTGACTATTATAACCTCATACTTCTCTGTTACATTCGAACATATGTATCATCGTACCAAATAATATCAACCACAATACGTATATACACTTTCAACCTTAGTCCATTTAAATAAACAAATCAAACCATCACATAATTCAAAACCTATATACATTTTAGTATCACTTAACCACCACCAAAATATCTATATGTATACATTCGATTTTGTGACATCTCTTAATTAAATTCAATCCATCATACAAAGTATAGCCAATAAACATGTATCAATCACATACCCAAATTCAATAAGTCTAGTTTTAAAACATAACACATACTTACTTATTATGAACTTATACCATAATCAATATGCATAAGTATAAACCTAATTCCAAAGACCATCTCCAACCTCAAGTATGTAAACCAATTCAACCAAAAGAAGATAAGCCATTTTCGCATGGCTATTAGTTACATTCAAAAGTACATGATTTGTATTCAACCTTTTTCTATGCTA
The DNA here is from genome assembly GCA_005393395.2 of Gossypium australe. Taxonomy (NCBI): domain Eukaryota; kingdom Viridiplantae; phylum Streptophyta; class Magnoliopsida; order Malvales; family Malvaceae; genus Gossypium; species Gossypium australe. Next base: position 60,081,738 of record CM016614.1, on the reverse strand, counting down.
TACATATATTCAAAATTATCACAAAAAATAACAAAGAAAGCTGTCGATAGCGTAATAGTCCTACTGACGATCCCCGAGCACGTAACGTATCCAAAATCTATAAAATAGAGATAGACAGAAAAACATAAAGTAAGTTATTTAAGCTTAGTAAGTCAACAGTGAAGTAATATATACAAAGTTATATCAAGTAGTAAATTATATACAACCACAAATAATTACTCAAATTTCAATATCAAAGTCACACAATATACCCTTTGGCCGAATACACATAGTTGAAAACTTATACATATTTCACATGTTTATACATTAACCTTTGTACAATGAACTAAACATATAACTTACCTTTCTCTTCATAACACAGTTTATATATGTACCTTAGTTCTTTTAGTTCAAATTTCACATTGGTCTTCACTTACACATGCCTGTTGAACCATTCGGAATTCAAAAGGATACGCAGATAGTCAGAAGCTCGTACAATGCCAATGTCCCAGACATGGTCTTACATGTAATCATATATCGATGCCACTGTCCCAGACAGGGTCTTACACGAATCAAATACGATGCCAATGTCCCAGACATGGTCTTACACGTAAACACAAGTCGATGTCAACGTCCCAGACATGGTCTTACACGATAACACATATCCGATATCCTATGTCATGAGATATGTATCCCATCTATTCTTAAGGTTCGTACGGGGCTTACAGATGTCGAACCTCAGTCGAATTAAGCTCGAAAGTTAGCCAATTCACAATATTCATATTCGGCCATATCATATATAAATTCAAATAATTCATATAATTCATTTTGATACATAAAAAATATATATCCATCATTATATCAACATTTAAATGTTTACTGACTTACCTCGGACGTCGTCGATTGTGAAATCGACTATTCGACCACTTTTGTCTTTCCCCAATCCAAATCTAATTTCTTTAATTCTTGATCTAAACATATTTAAATTAAACTTATTTAAACACCATTCTATTCAATTTATCCTAGAAACACATAAATAGGCAAATTACAATTTTGCCCCTAATATTTCACACTTTTTACAATTTAGTCCTTTTTGCACAAAACATAAAATAAACAAAATTTGACTACACTATACAAGGGCCGAATCTTCCTAGTGTCCATACAAACCTACACATTTCATTTATTTCACATTTTAGTCCCTCAAAAATTTATTTTTGTAATTTAGTCCAAATTACTCAATTTCATCAAAAATTTAAATACAAAACTTGTTAATCTAACACATATATTTCACATTTCATCATCAAACATCAAAAGCCACAAGGTATCATCAATGGAAAAACACAAAATCATCATCAAAATCACAAATTGAAACATGGGTTTTGAAGTACACTTAACAACGATCTCAAAAACATAAAAATTATCAAAAACCGAACAAAACACATACCTAAGTTCAAGCTCCAAAGTGTCGAATATGCTAGGTTTTCTTCTTTCTTTTTCTTTTGTTAAATTCGGCTAAGGAAGAAAGATGACAACATGGTTTTATTTTATGTTATTTTAACATATATTATAAATTATAATAAGTTTACTATTTTAACCTTTTAATGGTTTAATTATAAAACATAATAATAAGGACAAAGTTGTCCTTTGCCGTCCACTATCTTCTAAAATGGGCTAATTTCCCTTTAAGGATCCCATATTAAAAAGCCACTATCAAATTAGCACTTTAAACTTTAATTTGTAACTTTTACATTTTAAGCGATTAAGTCCTTTTATATAATCGGGCACCTAAACGACAAAATTAAGTCACGAAAATTTAACACCAACAAATTCACACATAATAAACACAAAAAATAATTTTAAAATATTTTTAGACTCAGATTTGTGGTCCCAAAACCACTTTTCCAATTAGGGTCAAAATGGGGCTGTTATAACTCTCCCCCTTGGGGATTTTAATCCCCGAAAATCTTACCGGTGAATAGGTTTGGATAATGTCCTTTCATCATATTCTCTGAGTCCCAAGTTGCTTCCTCAACCTCGTGCTTTTGCCACAATACTTTGACCAACGGAATTTTCTTATTTCTCAATTCTTTTATCTCACGAGCCAGAATACAAATCGATTCCTCTTCATATGTCATATCAGGCTGAATCTCAACCTCTATCGGACTAATCACATATGAAGGATCAGATCGGTATCTACCAAGCATCGAAACATGGAATACATTATGGATCTTTTCTAGCTCATGTGGCATCTGTAATCTATAAGCAACTGGCCCGATACGCTTTGTGATCTCATACGGCCCAATGAATCTTGGACTCAACTTGCCTTTACGACCGAATCTGAATACTTTCTTTTACGGTGAAACTTTCAAAAACACTTGATCTCTGATCTAAAACTCAATATCTTTACGTTTCGAATCTGCATATGACTTTTGACGATCTGATGCAGCATTCAAGCTATCACGGATCACTGCCACTTTCTGTTCAGTTTCTTTGATCAAGTCAACCCCGTGTATCTTATTTTCACTAAGCTCAGTCCAATACAATGATGTACAACATTTACGACCGTTCTATTATTGTAAGCTAGATTGAAAGCTATTATTGTAAGCAAATTCAATTAGAGGTAAGTATCGTTCTCACGTACCTTCGAACTTAAGGATGCAACATCTCAACATGTCTTCAAGTATCTGAATGATTCGTTCGGACTGACCATCTGTCCGCGGATGAAAAGTTGTGCTAAAGTGTAGTTTCGTACCTAAAGCATCTTGCAATTTCTTCCAAAACCGCGATGTGAATCTCGGGTCTCTGTTCGAAACAATAGAAATAGGCACACCGTGTAGTCTCACAATCTGTGATACATATAATTCAACCAGTTTATCAAGTGAATAATCAGTGTGAACCGGAACAAAATGAGAAGATTTAGTCAATCTATCCACAATAACCCAGATTGCATCTTTCTTGCTCGGTGTCAACGGTAAGCCGGATACAAAATCCATCGTGACTTTGTCCCACTTCCACTCATGTATCATAGTTGGCTGAAGTAACCCAGAAAGTACCTGATGCTCTGCTTTCACTTGCTGACAGACTAGGCATTTCGAAACAAAATCTGATATGTCTCGTTTCATACCAGACCACGAATAAAACTGTTTCAGATCATTATACATTTTCGTACTACCCGGTTGAACAGATAACCGACTACTATGAGCTTCATTCAAAATCATCTGAATGAACTCTGAATTCCTCAGAACACATATTCAATTTTTGAACCTCAAATAGCCATTTTCATTAACTAGGAATTCTGATTCAACATTAGTTTCACACTGAACTCACTTTGCTAACAAATCATTACCAACTTTCTGGGCATCACAAATTTGTTGAACAAACAACGGTCTTACTTTTAATTCAGCTATTATCGAACCATCATCAGATAAAACCATATGCGCGTTCATTGCACACAGAGCAAATAATGACTTTCAACTTAAAGCATTGGCAATAACATTAGCCTTTCCGGATGGTAGTCAATCACTAGCTCATAATCTTTCAACAACTCTAACCATCAGCATTGTCTCAAATTCAAATCTTTCTGAGTCATCAAATACTTTAGGCTTTTGTGATCAGAATAAACATGACATTTCTCACCGAACAGATAATGACGCCAAATCTTCAACGCAAACACAATGGCTGCTAGTTCCAAATCATGTGTCGGATAGTTCTTTTCATGTGGCTTCAATTGTCTCGAGGCATAAGCTATGACTTTGCCTTCCTGCATTAAAATACAACCTAAACCATTAAAAGATGCATCACTATAAATGACAATTCTTTACCCGATTCAGGCTAAACTAACACTGGAGCTTCAGGTCAAAAGAGCTTTCAACTGATCGAAACTTTTTTGACACTTCTCTGACCACTCGAACTTAACATCTTTGTGTAACATCTTTGTCAATGATGTAGCAATCATAGAGAAACCCTTCACGAACCGTCTGTAGTAACCAACAAGTCCCAGAAAGCTTCGAACTTCAGAAACATTTTTCGGTGGTTACAGTCAAGTATAGCAGAAATTTTGCTCGGATCAACCCTGATACCTGGTGCTGATACAACATGGCCCAGAAAACTAACTTCATGTAACCAAAACTCTCACTTACTAAACTTTGCATACAACTATTTATCTCGCAAAGTTTGTAGCACAAGTCTCAGATGCTCGGCATGTTCGGTTTCATCATGGGAGTAGATCGGAATATCATCTATAAACACTACCACAAACCAATCCAGATACTGTCTGAAAATCCGATTTATCATATCCATGAAAACAGCAGGTGTATTAGTAAGTCCGAAAGGCATAACCAGAAACTCGTAGTGTCCGTACCTCATCCGAAAAGCAGTCTTTGGTACATTAGAGTCTTTAACTTGCAACTGATAGTATCCTGATCTCAAATCTATCTTTGAAAACACTGTAGCCCTTTTTAGCTGATCAAACAGGTCGTCAATTCTTGGTAATGAATACTTGTTCTTTATGGTCACTTTATTAAGCTGCCTGTAGTCAATACACATTCTCATGGTTCCGTCTTTCTTTTTCACAAATAGAACTAGTGCGCCCCAAGGAGAGAAACTCGGTCGTGCAAATCCCCTATCTGTCAACTCTTGCAATTGTGCTTTCAATTCTTTTAATTCTGTAGGTGCCATCCTGTACGGAGCTATAGAAATCAGAGTCGTCCCTGGCACTAATTCAATCCCAAACCCAACTTCTCGAATAGGTGGCAAACCCGGTAATTCTTCAGGGAACACATCTGGATACTCAAATACAACAAGTATTGATTGAATCTTCTTTTCTGTCACTTTAGAATCAAGCACATAAGCAAAATAAGCTTCACAACCCTTTCTCGCATATTTCTGAGCTGTCATAGAAGATATCACTGCTGGTAAACCATTCAGATCATTAGATTCAATCCGAATAATCTCATCATTCTGGCATCACAAATCAATAGTCTTCCGTTTACGGTTCAGGATAGCATCATGCAGAGTTAACCAGTCCACACTCAGAATTATATCAAACTCATCAAATGGCAACAACATCAAATCAGTTGGAAAACATGAATCTCGAATCATCAACGAACAATTCTTGCATATTTTATCAACCAAGACACACCGGCCTAAGGGGTTTGATACTTTAATTACAAACTCAATAGACTCAACAGGTAAAGTCTTATTGAACACCAAAGTCTCACACATATAGAAATCAGTTGAACCAGGATCAATTAAAGCAATAACAGTAGTATCATAAAGAGTAAAAGTACCAGTAATGACATCTAGGGATGAAGCCTCCTCACGTGTACGTATGGCATAAGCTCTGGCTGGTGCGCGAGCCTTAGATCTAACAGCTGAATCTTTAGTCCTTCTCTGACTTCCACTCACAATACCCATATTTCTGGGTGGTCTACCTCGAGCTGCAGTATTACCCGGTCTAGTATTCTGAGCCGAATTTTGATCAACTATCTCTGGACACTCCAGAATAAAATGATCTCTGGATCTACATTTAAAATAGGCTCTATCATGCAATTTGCAACTGTCGGGATGTCGTTTACCACAATGTTCACACTCGGGTTGATTTGATTTGAAATTACCCACACTAGCTATAGAGGTAGCTCTTGAGATCATAGGTGGTTTATCTCGATCTCATCTGAAATGACCCACAGTATTCTTCGAACGGCTAGTATCATCTCGAAATTTCTTTGAGGCCGACTGAAATGGCTTACTGAATGGTCTTTTGCGTGAATATCTAGCTTTAGAATCAGCTTTTCTTTTCTCTTTCCTGAGCTCTTCAGCTTTGCAAGCTCGCTCAACAAGTACCACGAACTCTTTTATCTCTAATATGCCAACTAACAGTTTAATGTCTTCATTCAGCCCATCTTCAAATCTCTTACACATAATAGCTTCAGATGAAATACACTCTCTGGCATATCTGTTGAGTCTAACAAATTTTCGCTCGTATTCTGTCATTGTCATCCGCCCCTATTTCAGCTCAAGAAATTCTTTACGTTTCTGATCAATAAACCTCTAGCTGATATATTTCTTATGGAACTCTGTCTGAAAAAATTCCCAGGTCACTCACTTCTTTGGAACCACCGATACTAGTGTATTCCACCAGTGATATGCAGTGTCTCGTGGCAGAGATATAACACATTTCAAACACTCATCAGGGGTGCAGGATAATTCAGCAAATACTCGGATGGTATTATCAAGCCAGAACTCGGCTCACTCAGCATCATCATCATCAGTGGCTCTAAATTCCTCGGCTCCATGTTTTCTTATTTTATCAACAGGTGGCTTTGACAATCTCATCGGATCACTTACCGAAGGTACAATAGGCACTGCAGATGGATTAATCGGGGGTGAAGGTTGTTGTGCAGCCAGATTAATCCAGATATACTGTGTAAACCAATCATTCATCATTTGGTAGATGGCTTGTCTAGCCTCCCCCTCTGGATTACTCGAAGTAGGTCGAGAATCTATCGGCACTGTCCTTTACGCGAGAGCAAGCGCTACACTCTCGACATCATCAACTACTGCTCGACCGAGATCCATTACTATATGAAGACACATTTTCAAATGTCAAAAGTCATCACACTATCGCAGTATAACATATGGCATGTATAGCTAGACTCTTACCCGCTACGTTAGTCCTACAATCGACTAAACCGTAGCTCTGATACCAATCAAATGTAACACCCCTAACCCGCATCCATCGCTGAACTAGGGTTACGAGGTATTACCGAATAAGACATCATTCAGAATAGGCATTTTTTTTATAAACAATGTCACACAACTTATTAATCATAGCACATTTATATAAAATTTTATTCAAATAAATATCTAAATCTACTAAGAGCCCAACCATGCTTAATTATCCATATAGTATACTAAAATTTAAATAATTAAACATTAATCATAGTCCTGCACCATTTCACAACCAATATACTATCCCTTTTATTAAAATTATATGCACATGTAAACATATCATTTAAATCATTTTAAATACAAATGACTATCAAGAATTCAATCAAATCACTTACTAACTAATAAGCCAATATAAATATATACATATCAAATCACTCAAGTAATCACAAATACACATTCGGCCAATCATATTATCTTCCATACAAACTACTTCAATTATATTCATCACTAACTTATAATTTAAGACTTAACTCCGAATATATTCCCAATTTACAAATCATATACTTATAAAATCCATGACTAACCATAAACAAATCCTTAATAAAGCATACCATTATTTCAATTAAGCATATCCGAATATATGCAAATACATACATAATTCCTTATTCGAATTCCTAAGCTGATTGCACATACACATGCCAACATGAAAATTTTTTTTATTCGAATTTCTGTCATATTATAAATCCAAATTGATCATGAACATATCCATTATTTCACAAACCCAATTACATCTAACAATCACAAATTTCATAAACTAATTATAAAACCAAATTCATTTATAACACATTTAAAACACCTATCATAATTTCATGTCAAAGCCGAATACCATACTCTTAACACTATCAATTCAAACACAATTATCAAGAGCTTATTGACTATTATAACCTCATACTTATCTGTTACATTCGAACATATGTGTCATCGTACCAAATAATATCAACCACAATACGTATATACACTTTCAACCTTAGTCCATTTAAATAAACAAATCAAACATCACATATTTCACAACCTATATGCATTTTAGTATCACTTAACCACCACCAAAATATCTATATGTATACATTCGATTTTGTGACATCTCTTAATTAAATTCAATCCATCATACAAAGTATAGCCAAGAAACATGTATCAATCACATACCCAAATTCAATATGTCTAGCTTTAAAACATAACACATACTTACTTATTATGAACTTATACCATAATCAATATGCATAAGTATAAACCTAATTCCAAAGACCATCTCCAACCTCAAGCATGTAAACCAATTCAACCAAAAGAAGATAAGCCATTTTCGCATGGCTATTAGTTACATTCAAAAGTACATAATTTGTATTCAACATTTCTCTATGCTATACATGCCATATATTCAAAATTATCATAGAAAAATACCAAAGAAAGCTGTCAATAGTGTGATAGTCCTACTGGCGATCCCCGAGCACGTAACGTGTCCAAAATCTATAAAACAGAGATAGAAAAAAAAAAACACAAAGTAAGCTATTTAAGCTTAGTAAGTCAACAGCGAAGTAATATCAATCAACTTAACAAAATCAAATATTCAAAGTTATATCAAGTAGTAAATTATATACAACCACAAATAATTACTCAAATTTCAATACCAAAGTCACACAATATACCCTTTGGCCGAATACACAGAGTTGAAAACTTATACATATTTCACATGTTTATACATTAACCTTTGTACAATGAACTAAACATATAACTTACCTTTCTCTTCATAACACAATTTATATATGTACCTTAGTTCTTTTAGTTCGAATTTCACATTGGTCTTCACTTACACATGCCCGTTGAACCATTCGGAATTCAAAAGGATGCGCAGATAGTCGGAAGCTCGTATAATGCCAATGTCCCAGACGTGGTCTTACATGTAATCATATATCGATGCCACTGTCCCAGACAGGGTCTTACACGAATCAAATACGATGCCAATGTCCCAGACATGGTCTTACACGTAAACACAAGTCGATGCCAACGTCCCAGACATGGTCTTACACGATAACACATATCTGATATCCTATGTCATGACATATTTATCCCATCTATTCCTAAGGTTCGTACGGGGCTTACAGACGTCGAATCTCAGTCGAATCAAGCTCGGAAGTTAGCCAATTCACAATATTCATATTCGGCCATAGCATATATAAATTCAAATAATTCATTTTGATACATAACAAATATATATCCATCATTATATCAACATTTAAATGTTTATTGACTTACCTAAGACGTCGTCGACTGTGAAATCAACTATTCAACCACTTTTGTCTTTCTCCGATCCAAATCTGATTTCTTTAGTTCTTGATCTAAACATATTCAAATTAAACTTATTTAAACACCATTCTATTCAATTTAGCCTAAAAACACATAAATGGGTAATTACAATTTTGCCCCTAATATTTCACACTTTTTACAATTTAGTCATTTTTGCACAAAACACAAAATACACAAAATTTAACTGCACTATACAAGGGCCGAATCTTCCTAGTGTCCGTACAAACCTACACATTTTATTTATTTCACATTTTAGTCCCTCAAAAATTTATTTTTGCACTTTAGTCCAAATTACTCAATTTCATCAAAAATTCAAAGACAAAACTTGTTAACCTAACACATATATTTCACATTTCATCATCAAACATAAAAAACCACAAGGTATCATCAATGGCAAAATACAAAATCATCATCAAAATCACAAATTGAGACATGGGTTTTGAAGTACACTTAACAACGATCTCAAAAACATAAAAATTATCAAAAACTGAACAAAACACATACCTAAATTCAAGCTCCAAAGTGCCGAATATGCTAGGTTTTCTTATTTCTTTTTCTTTTGTTAAATTCGGCTAAGGAAGGAAGATGAAAACATGGTTTTATTTTATGTTATTTTAACATATATTATAAATTATAATAAGTTTACTATTTTAACCTTTTAATGTTTTAATTATAAAACATAATAATAAGGACAAAGTTGTCCTTTGCCGTCCACTATCTTTTAAAATGGGCTAATTGCCCTTTGAGGATCTCATATTAAAAAGCCACTATCAAATTAGCACTTTACACTTTAATTTGTAACTTTTACATTTTACATGATTAAGTCCTTTTATATAATCGGGTGCCCAAACGACAAAATTAAGTCAGGAAAATTTAACACCAACAAATTCACACATAATAAACACGAAAAATAATTTTAAAATATTTTTCGGGCTCAGATTTGTGGTCCCGAAACCAATTTTTCGATTAGGTTCAAAATCGGGCTGTTACACTTGCACCCCGGCCTATATTGGCCACGTGCCAAAAACCTGCTTTCCTCAAGTAGTTTTCTATCAACGGTGATAGAGGACCAGACATATTACGAATATAACATTGTAACACTCGATCTACCAACTGTTATAAAAAAGTTTTAAATAAAAATTAATTAAAATTACATAAATGAAAAAAATTAAATAATATTCAAAAATTGAAATTAACCCTTACAATTTGCATTTGTTCGACGGAGATATGTTTATGATCGAGACGAATTAATTCCCCGACCATTGTTAACACGATCAAATATCTTAGAAAATATAGAAAAATAATTCTAATTTAGAAAAGAAATTAAAGGAAATAATTATTTAAAGAGAGCTTTCAGAAATTTAGGAAGAAATTTGAGAGCTTTTTTGAAAATTTTGGAAGAAATGTTAAAGGAAATTGTGTGAGAAAAATAGGTGGAGGCTTTTTATAGTTTTTTTAATGACCGTTGCCCCCCCCCAACGTTCAAATTTTTAAATGACCGTTGGGGGCCAAAAATACAGGCTAAAGTGCGTCCTTGAGGGAGCATTTTTGCCATGTTAGCAAAGCGCGTCTACGTCAGCGCGCTTTTTGCTGAGATGGCAAAAACGCTCCCTCAAAGACGCGTTTTTCTGAAATTTCTCCTTAAAACGCCCTTACGTGGAAGCGTTTTTATAATTTTGACTTATTTCGGTAAATAAAATTTAAGGGCAATTGACCCATAAATACCAAAAAATAAAAAAATTTACGGAAAAGGGCCGGAATTGGGAAAAATTACGGAAAAGGGCCAAATCCCCCAAAAACGCGGCCACGTAAGCGCGTTTTGGGGGGACGGGGACCAAAAACGCGCCCTGCTGGAAGCGTTTTTGTCCACGTCAGCCAAAAACGCGCCCACGTGGACGCGCCTTGCTGACGTGGACAAAAACGCTTCCAGCAGGGCGCGTTTTTGGTCCCAATGGTCAAATTTTTTTGACCGTTGGCTCCCCCAACGGTCAGAAAAAAAAAACTATAAAACCCCCCACCCTTTATTCTTCACATTTCAATCCTTTCTCAATATTCTCTCAATTTTCTCTCAACTTTCTCTCAATTTTCTCTCAATTTTCTCTAAATTTTCTCTCAAGGTCCTTGAAATTAACGCTCAAATTTCAAAATAGTCCTTTACTAATTACGAAAAAGCCCTTAATTTTTTTTAAGATATTTTTATCGGAAAATTTTAAAGCCGATTACAATGGCCGGGGAATTACTTCGCCTAGGCGAGAAGCACATTGCCGTCGAGCAAATAAAAATGGTAAGTTTTAATTTTAATTTTGCAATATTATTTAATTTTTTATCCAATTATGTAATTTTAATTAATTTTGAATTTTATGATTTTTTAAACAGTCTGTAGATCGGGTGTTGGAATGTTATATTCGCAACATGCATGATCCCCCATCGCCTTTGATCGAGAATTACCTGCGTGAAGCTGGTTTTTGGCATGTGGCCACGATAGGCCGAGGGTTCAAGTTGGAGCCGCCTTTGATCAGCGCGTTGATTGAGAGGTGGAGACCGGAGACGCACACTTTCCATTTGCCATGCGGAGAGTGTACCATCACCTTAGAAGATGTGCAGTTACAGTTGGGATTACCGGTGGACGGGGCGGTAGTCACCGGGTCCGTAACATCTCTCGATTGGATGGCCGTATGCTACGAGCTTCTGGGTGCCATTCCGGATAGAATTCGAGGAGCTCGGATCGATATGGCGTGGTTACGAGACACATTCCCGGAGCCGAACGAGGATTCGACTGAAGTAGAAAGAATACGGTATGCTCGAGCATACATTCTTCAAATAATTGGAGGCTATCTGATGCCGGACCTCTCTAGAAACCTCGTCCACCTGAGATGGCTCCTGAAACTTGTTGACTTCAGAGCAGCCGGTGAATTGAGTTGGGGGTCTGCCGTGCTATCGAGGTTATACCGGGAGATGTACGGGGCGACGCTGCCGAGTAAACAAAAAATCGGAGGTTGCCTATCACTACTGCAGTCATGGGCATGGTTTCGATTTCCATTTTTACGTCCTCGACTCGATCAGCCATATTCATTCCCACTGATAACGAGGTAAATTTAATATTATATTTTACAATTATGTCGTATATTTATAGTATAATTGTATGCTAAAAGTTTATTTAATTAGGTGGAACCATCCGGCGAATCATGTTGGAATACCGAAATCGCTTGAGGATATACGGCTCCTGTTGGACCAAAGGTCAGAATCACAAGTAAGTTTCGAAATTTGTTATTATAATTTAGTATTTCGTATGTAGTGTCTAATATGAGGTATATGTCTAAAATTTTCGTAATGTGAATATAGTTTGAATGGACACCGTACGACGACCCAGAAATTCGTGCAGTAATTCCGGAGGAGTTCCTCCAAAATCTGAACGGTTGGCACGTAAAGGTCCCATTGATCACCTACTCGACCGTGGAGATGCACCAGGCAGATCGGGTTATGCGGCAATTTGGATTTCGGCAACGGATTCCCGTACCACCGGAGGTGCTCGATGATGAGCACAAAGTAGACTTACGGCAAACACATACGAATTGGGCAAGATTTTGGTCAGAACATATCGAGACGTGGGAGAACCGATATGACTATATACCTGACCGAGAACCGATAGTCGTTCCGGAGTTAGCATGCGTGCCGGAGTACATGCCATGGTTTAGGATCCATGGCAAGCCATATCTATTGTCGGAAGAAGAGAGGCGACGCCAACTTCGAGAGCGAAGGGAACGTCGAGGCCCTTTACACCCAAGGAGAAGGGGTGATGAGGTGGGGCAATCATCACCGCCGACACAGTCACCGGGCCCAGCAACAGCGCCTACACAGTCACCGGGCCCATCAGTTCAACCGACAACACCGGGCCCATCACAGCATCTACCGTTCATGCCAGGTGCGTACCCTTCCCCTTATATGTATCCTCCTAACCCATATATGTTTCAGTTTCCTATTCCTAGCCCAGGTTGGAGTGCATGGTCGGGTTCGAGCCCGTTACCGACTACTTCCGCTGGCCATCCGATGGTGAGGCCGACGTCGCATGTGGGTTCAGAGGAGGCGGCATCGGGAAGCACTTCTTTCTGCCAGGCTCCGCCGTTCGGGATGCAGTCACCCCCGCCGTGGTTTATGCAAACACCTCCGGCGTCAATATTTTATCAGAGTGGGTCACCATCGCAACATCCAGAACCAGACCCACTGCCGGAGGAATCTGATTCCCCGCCCGAGGTTCCACAACCCCCGCCGGAAGCCAGAAGAAGGAGGAATCCAGCGCGTAACCGTCGACCGCTCTCGTGTGGCACTGGTTCCCACCGGCATCAGCACTAGAATTTTTTAATTAAGTTTTTTTTTTGTAATTAATGTTTAATATATTTAATAAAATTTGAGTTTAACTTGTTGCCTTGTCATTTAATTTTTATATTTGTTTTACTTATTTTAATAAAAATTGAGTTTAACTTGAATTGATTTTTTTTTTGTAATTAATGTTTAATATATTTAATAAAATTTGAGTTTAACATGTTTCCTTGTAATTTAATTTTTTTAATTTGTTTTACTTATTTTAATAAAATTTGACAAAATAGAATTGATTTTTTTTTTTGTAATTAATTTTTAATATATTTAATAAAATAAAAGTTATTGTACAAAAGTTAATCGTTTTCCTCCGAAAAAATAGATATTACATAGCTTCCATGAGACAAAACACCTAAGAACACGGTCAACTATTCCGACTTGGACACGAGCGAGATGTATGCCCCGGGTTCCTACACCATCCGCACAACCGACTTTGGTTGCTTGTTTCTCGGATATCCATATTGTTGCGTATTCTAGACGAGCAAGGTCGACCTTTTGGTTTGCGCCTCAATTGTCTATCCGGCAATAGCTTATACGGTGCAAGCGATACCAAGGGCCACTTACGTTCATCTGGGACTGGTGGGAATACGTGTCTCCACACGTTGTACATGTTTTGTAATTTATACACTTCGTCGACATATCTCATTGGATCAAGACGGAGATTCTGACAAGCTGCAAGAACATGGGCGCATGGGTAATGAAGTGCATCAAATTTCCCACAGTCGCAGGTCCTATTTGTCAAGTGTACACGATAATGGCCGCCAACAATACCTTGGTTCGGTTTGTCAAACTCCGTGACACGAAACCATAGGTTGTCGCGATCGTGACACACTGTGTGCATGGTGTTCGCCCGTGCCTTCCCACGGTTGATTTCTTGCAAGACCTTCGGGCTCCATACATGGCCTCCTTCCATCTGCCCTCTATAAATCGCCGCTCTCTTCAGAAATAGTGCCGCTAACCGAAAATATGTCTCTCGCACGACTAATGTAATCGGCAGATGACGGGTTCCTTTCAGAACAGAGTTTATGCATTCGGCAAGGTTTGTGGTCATATGCCCATATCGTAGGCCGCCGTCATATGCTTGTGTCCACTGTTCCAAAGGAATATTGCACAGGTATCTTGCGCCTTCGGCGTTATCTGAGCGCAAACTGGCCAGCATCTCCTGAAAACGGTCTTTATTGATCTCATACCCTGCCAATATACGTTGATAGCTAATATTACATACCACTCTTCAATTGCAAATAAATTGATAGCTAATATTACATAACCACCGTGTAGTTAACCCCGTTCTTAATGCTGTACTGTTTCAATGCAACAAGAAAATTATTCTTGTTCGCAAACTGGTTACCAACTTCTAATTCGTCGGAATCAAACGATGTATCTGTACGGTCACGCGTCCGGTGTGTTAGTTCAGGAAACTCCAATGCATCATCATGAGATAGATCGACATTATGCATGTGGGCTGGAGGCGAGTACGCCCTGAATAGCGGATCTTCTTCTTCTTCGTCTGAACCGCCCTCAACGTCTTCAGGTACAATTGGAACGGGCTCCGGTTCAGAAAATAATCCAACTTCTGCACCGTCGGGCCCTGCCTCTCGAGGTGGATCCACATCGGATTCATCGTCTGACCCTCCATAACCTGCAACAAACGAGGGCCCCTCGCCGGTGGATGTCGTCGGGAGTTCATCATCCCTCCTTAAACATCTTTCGTATAGATTCCAATCGTATGTGGATTGCCAACCACTAGAACTTGACGACGTCCCCCAGTACGTATTTCTATCATCGGACGTCGACTGACGGATATGCATGTCCCATCCACCAACCGAGTGTCGTGCAGGGGTTATGTTTTCCATACTACGACCGCACACGGGCACTTCTGTTTGGCCTCCCACTTACAGAGTGTCGGCTTGGGGTCGTGTATTCCCCTCGAACGGCAGTACATGTCGAGGTCGCAGCAAGATCACTTAGAGATGAAAATTCTACATATACCTCCATATAGGGTGATCCACTGGGAATATGAGTCTCCACCATTGCCTCAAAGCCCCGAGCACCTTTGATGTCGAACGACTCATATCTCACCGGATCAACCGAAGCGCAAAACCTATACTTAATACACTGAACTTTCATTGGCGTTGTTCCAAATATTTTACGCCTAATTCTTTTGCAAAGTTCAACCAAATCGATGTTCCGATTAAAACTCAGTCGCGCTGTGTTCTCCGATAAGAAAACAACGCCATTTTCGGTGTCACGAACTTCACCGTCGTAGTAAATAACAGCATTAATACGTTCACTCATTTTCAATTCTTTCCCTTTGCCTCAATTTCCCTTTCTGCCAACTGAGAATGAATTTTCACTGATTTATAGCCTAATTTTGCCGGAGGCTACTGTAGCAAAGGCGCGTCCACGTGGGAGCGTTTTTCATTACGCATGCTGACAGTGCGCCCTGCTGGAAGCGTTTTTGGCCACTGTTTATTCAGAAACGTCCCCTCAAAATTATTTCTCCGTAGACTACTGTAGCAAAAACGCGTCCACGGCGAAGCGTTTTCCAGAACGCATGCTGTTTTTGGCCGGTGTTTGTTCAGAAACGTCTCCTCAAAATTATTTTGCCGGAGACTATTGGGCCAAAAACTTCAACACGGTAGTAAGGACCAAAAACGCTTCCAGCAGGGCGCGTTTTTGGTCCCCGTCCCCCCAAAACGCGCTTACGTGGCCGCGTTTTTGGGGGATTTGGCCCTTTTCCGTAATTTTTCCCAATTCCGGCCCTTTTCCGTAAATTTTTTTATTTTTTGGTATTTATGGGTCAATTGCCCAAAATTTAAGGTGCCTATTTCCATAAATAAAATAAGAAATTGGCCTTTCTTAATAAAATAGTCCAACATTTTTAAAATGTAAATAGACATTTTCTAGTTTAACAATATAATATGACTTGCTAATTTACTCGACACTTATTATAAAACTACCCTTTATTTATCCCCAAAGAAAGATGGCCAAATAACTTGCATTTCAATTTCAACTTGTAAGTTTGAGATGGCCTCCGGTCTGGTCTGTATCCGTATCTGTTGATCAATTAGTTGAAAAGGAACTCGTACTGTGAATAATCAATGCAAGGGAACGGAAAGGACACCCATTTTGGCACTATATTATGGATATATGAATATCTGAGCTGCACTTGTCTGTTTCTCCTGTAATGTCCTTCCTTCCTCGGCCTCACACGAAAACATGACACTGACTGAATTGATAGACACGAAAACATGACACTGACTGAATTGATAGATAGAACCATCAGAATCAATGCCACTCTCTCGCTAAAGACAACAACAAAGGAAACCAGGAGCAAAACATAAATGAATTTATTAAACTCAATATAAACTCCTGCAGTCTCCCAACCAAATTTAACACTTCAAGGCTCAAATGGAGTAAACAATCCTCTCCCAAGTAAGCTTTAAGAAGCAGCTGCTTGCTTTCTCCTGGAAACCCATCTTTTCCATTCGCCTCAAAATCAACCACATTTTCCTACTTAACTGTTCTAGAAATAGAAAACTCAAGCCTCCTTTTTAACACGATTGAAAGTTGAAAGAACAGTGTACAACGACAGAATACAAACCCTTTCTTCATGAAAACATATAAATCCTAGTCTCTCTTTTATTTCTGCAGAGAAAAGGAAGGCAAAAGAACGGACTAGTTTCCGCTGTTGCATCCAATCTAAAACAAATCTGTTTCTCATGGATGCCTTCAACACATCTATGCCGTTACCTTTCTCCTACACATTCACTATCACAAGCAGTAGCTGCAATACTAGCACCCACACCAATCCTTGGATGGACGTTAGGATATGGAGTAAATTACCAGAAAGGCTGCTCGATCGAGTTATTGCATTTCTTCCACCACCTGCCTTTTTCCGAGCTCGTTCCGTATGTAAGAGGTGGTATGGACTCTTGTATTGCAGCAGCTTCCTGGAATTATATATGCAAATATCACCAAGCCACCATTGGTTTCTGTTCTTAAAGCACAGGACATTGAAGAGCTACATCTGCAGAGCCAACACCAGCAGTGGTGGCAACGAAGACAACCGAACCAACTGTGAAGGGTACCTTTTTGATCCCTGTGATGCTGCATGGTACCGCCTTTCCTTTAACTTGGTTCCTTCTGGGTTCTATCCAGCTTCTTCCTCTGGTGGGTTGGTTTGCTGGGTTTCTGATGAGGCTGGAGCAAAAAATCTTATTTTATTCAACCCTCTAGTTGATTCTTTAATCCAGTTGCCCCCCACTCTAAGGCCCCGCCTCTTTCCTTCTATAGGTTTAACAGTTAGTCCCACATCTGTTGACGTTACCGTGGCTGGAGATGATCTGATTTCTCCTTATGCAGTCAAGAATTTATCCACCGAAAGCTTTCATATTGATGCAGGTGGGTTTTACTCCATATGGGGAACCACTTCCTCCTTACCACGCTTATGTAGCCTTGAATCAGGTCGAATGGTTCATGTTGACGGTAAGTTTTATTGCATGAATTATAGTCCATTCAGTGTCCTAGCTTATGATATGGCAGCAAATAAGTGGTTCAAGATTCAAGCTCCCATGCGAAGGTTCCTTCGGTCCCCAGGCTTGGTGGAGAGTAGGGGAAAGCTGATCCTGGTCGCTGCAGTGGAGAAAAGCAAGCTTAACGTGCCAAAAAGTTTGAGACTTTGGGGCTTGCAAGATTGTGGAACAACATGGGTAGAAATTGAAAGAATGCCTTTGCAACTATATATGCAATTTGCGGAAGTCGAAGGTGGTAATGGCTTTGATTCTGTTGGGCATGGAGAATTTATCGTGATCATGATTCGAGGATCGGACAAGGGACTGCTGTTTGACATCTGTAGGAAGAGGTGGCGATGGATTCCAGCATGTCCTTACCTTGGCAGCAGTGGCTGTGCCAACAACGGAGAGGATGCCGAATTGCGTGGTTTGGCTTACGAGCCTAGACTTGCTACGCCGGTTATCAGCCTCCTCAGTTGTTTTACTGGATGATTAATTTCTACAATGATGTATCTGGTAATCTTTTAATTAGTATCTACATTACTACCAGTATTAAGCATGCCACATCTGTTAGTATTGAGCATGCCCCGATGTATGAGGCTTTTGTCCTTGCTTTCATTTCCTGTGGCCAATAATGCATGGATTTTGAATGAATAGATTTCTCTTTAAATAGTTTCCAGTCATTTACTATAATGACTGAACAGGTGATGAGTCGGGTTGAAGATAACCAGCCTAGGGAATTCCTAGTTCTCAAGCACTACTTATTAGAAGAGAAGAGACGAGATCATCACCTCTCTGATTCTCTCTCAATTTGTTTGTCCTTTTTAAAGCCAAGTGTTCTCTGCACTGTAACACAAGAAGTTCTACGGCCAACTTTATATAATGAATTTTCTTAAAATATGATTTAATTATAAAATACTACGAACATAGCCCGGTTAGAGATGCTGATGGCGAAGCAGTCTGTCAAGCTCGGTCAACTTGCCTGCTTTGAGCTGAGTTTGAATTTAGGTTTTTAAAATTTTGATCAATCTGATCAGATTTGTTTTATTATATAATTTTTTTAAAAATTATAAAAATAATTTAATATCCATATTTATATGTTTTATAATTAAATTTAAATAAAAATATTTTTATTATTTTAAATAGCGAAACAAGTTATTTGGATAGATTAAATAGGGTTTGAGTTCGAGTACATATGAATTGCATTTACATTAGAAACATTCAGAGCAAATGTAAACATTCAGAGCAGGTGATATCCGAATACATATGAACTACATCCACATTTTAGCAATTGGAAACATGATGGCTTGATTAAACGACAAAGGGACATTAGTGCTCAATTGGTGTTTCCAAACACCCCTCCCCTAGGTAAGATATTCGACAATGCTATCCATATCTATGTCCCGGAAATAAAATATATCTATTTCATCAAGGGCATCTGAAACAAAGTGTGGTGTGTTGTAAAAATTACAAATTTCCCATGGAGTCACTAGGACTTCTTTTCCCCGAATCGTAACTTGTGGATATTCAACATTTAGTGTTTTGTTATTTTCTCTCGCCTTGAAGGAAGCATAAAATTCATATACTACCGAGTTGACCGTGTAACACCCTTCTCGACGGAATCTTAGTATCTGAATACTATTCGAAAGAATAAGGTGAGTAGAATAAGTTTAGAAGCAAATAGAGTTAAAGCTAGTATAAAGATAATAACCGTTTTGAGTGCACCTATGGCGCCTTAATGTTGGTGGACACTGGAGTAACACATAGCGATTAAGAGTTATGTTTGATGAGGAAAGGTTCGCCCCAAATGCCATTGATTGGCATTACTGGGATGGGCGGAATTTGTTACAAGTAATGAAAAAAATAAATCTTATGCTGAGAAGTTTATGTCAACAATGAGGGCACTTAGTAACAATGGCCTTGAGTCGGTTAAGTTATAAGGAAATGATGATTAAAACTTAACTGAATATGAGCTAAATAGTTAAGAACCAAATGAAAGCACTTGATTAATATTCTTGAAATTGGGAAGATTTGAATATGACTACCAAATGATTGATGTGACGTTTGTTGAGTCCCAATAACGTCAAGGGACAAGTCAAAGCTTTTAAGACAAGAAAGATATCTTATGTCACTCCTTGGAAAGTAGAACCAAAGGAAGATAGGGAAGTAAAACATATTAGCCCCACTAAGACTTTTGACATATATGTGGGCACATAGTCTATAATGAAATATGATGTGAGACGCTGTTAGGAAAGGATGCCCAATAAAGCACATAGTGGACTCAATTAATAGAGTCGTTGTTAAGAAGGCGTGATGCGCCAACACGTGATCAATCGAGCTATCTGCTACACCCTAACAAGAATGGGCTAAGACCTAGGCATAAGCTATATATGCATCTGTATGCCGTATGTGTTGTTTTACAGCTGTCCTGCATCTACCTGGTAAATCACATGGATTAATACACGTGTCGAACATCCACTGGAATAAAGGAAAATATATAATGACTGGATAAGTGCTGGGAACTATTCATTACTTCCTCAGGAAGTATTCTCCCTCTATATAAGGGTGAGTTGAGGGAAAAAATCCTCTCATCCTTTAGGATGAGCTTGGAATGAGAGGGTAAGCTCTGAGATACCACTGTTAAGGTAAGTTTCACAGCCTTACTACTATAAGAGCAGATCTGTTTAGTTTAGTAACGAAAATGGTAAAGCTTTGTTGTACGATTTTGGTGTTCAAGTGAGAAAAAGAAATGAACTAGATGGAAAGATCTTGACAAGTTTTCCGTGGTTTAACATTTATGGATTGTTGATCTACTCGAAGGAAACCTAGATATGATGTTTGAAGCTGCAAAACGTGAGGATTATGTGAGGATATCATGAGGGTCCTGTGAGTACCTCGCAAATCTTTAACTGATATCTTTGTGTATACATGTATGTTTGTATGTTTATATGTTGATCTCTCTATGTCAATTTTTTTTTGGTGAAATGAGAAAGAAAGGCATGCAAATGTAATATGCCGATTCTATGAAGATGGATGCTTGATGAACTTGCATGTGATGCTTGTGTAATGTTGTGTGCCTTTGTTAAGAAAAAGAATGTGTGCACAATGAATGAGTAAAGAAGTCGTGAGCCTAATGATATGTTTCTGCTCCATAGAAGAAAGAGTAAGCATAAAGAATGCACTTGAAAGTATGTTATGTCCGCTATAAGTATGTACATGCATAAACATGTCTGAAAGCATGATGGAGTTTCTGCATGAGGAGTTTGTGCATAAGTTGCATAAGTCTATATGTTGAGTCTGCTTGCATGTGAGTCTATCATGATAGTAAACCCAAATTCTGATATGGAAGTCCATGGCCATGGTAAATGAAAACAATATAGTGTAAGACCTAGTCTAGGACTATGACATCATACAGAGGATACAAAGACCACATTGTGTAAGACCTAGTCTGAGACTGTGGCGTCATGTGGAAATGAAATGAAAAGGATGGTGGGTGTGTACCAGGCGATGAGGGGCAAACCTCATGACTATGAGTTTAGGCAAATTCCTATCATCGAAAACACCATTACCTAAAAGTGATGCCTTTGTGGTTGAATATGTTATATGTGAGCCTTTGTGGCTGTTCTATGTTAAATGTGAGCCATAATGGCATAATATGTTATATGTGGAAGCCTTTGTGGCTGTTCTCTATTACATGTGAGCCCTAGTGGCTGAACCTGTTATATATGAAAGCCTTTGTGGCTATTCTCTGTTACAGCGAGTCTTTGTGGCTGACTCAATTGGAAGCACCTTTGTGGCGAAGTCTATTATGTGTATCTAGATGCCTTCATAGATATTTAATGATGTACGAATGCCTCTATGGCTATTTAAGTCAAGTGGATGCCTTTGTGGCTATCTATTGATCAAGTGAGTGTCTAAAGCTTCTGGAGACAAGGGAAAACATCTGAAGTTAAGAATACGCCTTAGTGGCGCAGTTTATTAAATGACCTCAGGACAAAAATTCAATGGAAACATTGAAGTGGCGAACTCTAAATTAAGTGCAACTGTCCAGCTTGAGACAATTAAAGGATGGCGAGAAATGCATGATGATGAGAAGCTGGCGAAATTTGCATTGACCACCAGTAGAAACTTGAAATGGAAAGTAAGTTGCCAGTACAAAACCGTAAGTAAGTTGAATGATACTAACTGAGGTAAGGTTGTTTACAGAATGTGAAGGGATACAAGGTATGTAGAGATTTAATGCATTTTTCTGCTGAGTTTGATGAATATATGTTTGGTTCCATAGAGTAAAGTGCAATGTTTTATATTTTATATGAAATGATGAATGAATGTATGATAATGCCTCACTAAGTTCTTGTGAACTTATTATGGATGCCTCTGATTGTAGGATCTGTTAGAAAATTAGGAGATAACCACCTCCGGACGTACCAACGTCTAGAGTAGAAATCTTACACAAAATATGTTAAAAAAGCGGTATCTGTAAGCATACAGGTTTGGTTGAATATAGCTACAACGGAGTAGGTAAGCACTCCGAGAATCGTACCTAAGGGAGGCGAGCACTAAATTAATCCTAACCTAAGCACGACCTAATTAGTATTTTAAATAAATTATATTATGACTAAACATAAAAATAGAGTTTTTAATAACTAAAGAAATAAAATAATATAAACAGAAAAATTTAGAAGATTTGCTACGGAAATTGAGTCAGATCTGAGCATGGGTGATTAGCTTGCTTCGATAATCCTAATTAATTGTATCTTCGGGTTCCTTGTTCAATGAACAAGTCGATACCCTAGTAGGATTTTCCGATCTTCCACCAGAATAACGAGTCGGCAAGAGATCTACCATAATTAGACGCAGTAAATTAAACTAGTTTTCGCATTTAAGGAGCTTGAATGCATGCATTTTTGTTATGTTTTAGTTAAGTTTACTTATTTTTATTTACATTCAATAAAATGTACAAATTGAGTCTTTTATTTAACTTAGGGGCCAAATGAGGCCCAAGGGTGAGCTAACTCACTTTGTGAGCATACAAGAGACCATTTGAATGCGTATTAAATGAACACTAGTTGCTATGTCGCAACACAGATGATTCAATGTTGCAACATATGGAACAAAATGGAGAAAATGCAAGTTTTCCTTCAATGTCGTGACATAGACTGATAGTGTCATGACATACCCTTGAAGATAGCTGAAGAGGAGTACACTGATTGTTGTGTCGCGACACAGGTCCTACTATGTTACGACAACGACTCTGTGACGAAAATTAAATACAAAGTAGGGGCATTTTGGTTTGCACAATCAAACTTTAAGCTCGAGGACGTTAGCTGACCTAGAGATAAGGATGAAGACCATCTAAAAGCTATAAATAGGGTCATTTGGCACATGTTATAGACATTATTCCTTTAGCCTAGATTCTCCTTGTAAAATTTAGTTTAGTTTTCTTTCATTCTTAGATTTTAGATTTATTTTATATGTTCTTGTTGATTTCAAGAGATTTGAATATTGGATGTATTCAAATTCTTTGGATTCGTGCTTAATTTCAATACAATCAGTTTCTTTCATTTACTTTATCATGTCGATTTAATTAGCATGCTTTCTTTTTATATCGATCTCATATTAACTATGAAAGCCATGAGGAACTAATCCCTCTATGAGGGATTAGCTAGTGGAGGTATGATCTATTAATTATTTTATAGGGTTACTTAGTGAATCAACTATTTGGGAAAGGAAGAACGTGAAACAAACCTTGGGACTGACAACCCTGGGAAGTCATCAAGGTAGAAATTAACCCAAAATTGGTATTGCCCATTCGTGAACACCTTCACCTCAAGCAAGTCTGGACTGTGAGGCCGGAAGATAAGTAGCTCTTGCTGACTCGTTATGTTAGTGGAAGATTGGAAGATCCTGCTAGGGTAGCGACGAGTTGATTGACGAGGAACCCGAAGTAATAGTTGATGGGGATTATCGGAGAAAGCTAATCACCCATGATCGAGATTTGATTTACTCTACTCTTCTATCTACTAAATTTTATTTATTTTATTTTATGTTATTTTATTTTATTATTCTAAAAACTTTAAAAACCTTTCTTTTATTTATTTAAAGTACTAATTAGATCTTTTTGTGTTTAGGTTAGAATTGATCTAGCACTGGCCTCCCTTGGATACGATCCTCAGAATAATCACCCAATTTGTTGTAAAACTATATTACAACTCAACCCGTATACTTACAGATACCACCTTGTCATTCTAAATTTTATTGCAATATTCACACTCTGTACATTAGTATGTCTGGAGGCAGTCAAGTTGTTGGTGCTGTTGCTGGGGAGTCAACGTCACTAGGTTAATTTTAATTTTTGCACGTAAAAGAATAATTAGGAAATTTCTCAATTATAGATACAATTTTATTTATTGTTACTAATCTCTTCTTTTTGGGTTTAGTCTATGACTCGCAGTAGGGGTATGCCTATTGTAGCAGCCACAGATCTAGAGAGAATAATTGGAAGAAATCGCCGACAGCAATAGCAGATGCACGATCCACCACTACTTGTTTCAGGTAACGTACCACGTGAAAATCCATTGTTTGGTGGCACTGACGATAACACTCTAGGAAACCCACCAGCACTACAACTTCCCGCAAACGTTTAGCTGACTTGGAATGAGAGAACTTTAAGGGATTATGCCTTACCAAGTTTGGACATGGTTCAAGAAAGTATAACAAGGCCAACGATTACAACTAATAATTTTGAGATAAAATCGGCTATGATTGAGAATAATCTGCAGTTTAGGGACACTATGACAGGGGACCCTAATTAGCATTTAAAATGGTTTCTTCGACTCTGTGATACTTTTAAATATAATGGGGTCACTGATGACGCTATTCGTCTTCAACTGTTCCCCTTCTCCTTAATTGATACTGCCTTTTCTTGGTTAGACTCGTAGGCACCAGGCTCTATCACAACATGGGATGAACTCGCTAAAAAGTTCTTATAGATGTTCTTCCCGATTAGTAAAGCAGATCAACTAAGAAGAGAGATTGTTGTTTTTAGACAAATGGAAGGAGAAAGTTTCTATGAGGCATGGGAACATTTCAAAATATTGATTTAAAAATGCCCACACCACGAATATCCTGAGTGGATGCGACTGCAGGTATTTTATAATGGGTTGGATGCAAATGCACGATTTGGATTAGACAGAGTAGCAGTGTAACACCCCTTACCCGTATTCAAAGCCAGAACAGGGCTCGAGGCATTACCGGACTTACATCATATCATACATGCATTTCTAAGTCAATAAACTTGCATCCAAATTAAAACTTTTTCGCAACATTCATATTGTCCCTAAAATGAGCCTACGAGGCCCAAAATATGGTTCGGGAGTGGTTCGAGACTAAACCGAGAACTCAGGAAAATTTACAAAACTTAGAAAAATTTCATCATGAAACAGGACCACATACCCGTATGGGTTAAAGGACACGCCCGTGTGGCATATCACACGCCTGTACTTCAGGCTGTGTCCATCTTAGGGTGCTTACTGACTTTCACACACGGCCAGGCCACACGCCCGTGTGCTAGCCATGTGGTCATTTTAATTTTCATAAATTTTCATGAACAAGGTGCAGACTTCACACGGCCAGGGCACATGCCCGTGTCCACGGCCGTGTCCTCCATACGGCTGAGACACACACCTATGTCTCAGCCCGTGTGGTGGCTATTGGACATTCTGTTTTGCAAAATTTAAGCTGCAGGGGACACACGGCCGGAACACATGCCCGTGGGATAGACCATGTGTCACACACGGCCTAGACACATGCCCTTGTGTCTACTCGTGTGGACAAAAACCAAGGCTATTTACCAAGCCATTTGCCACTCTCATATGCACCCACTTGCACACAACTTCAATAGCATAGTTCATAATACAAACAAGCAACCAATACCATCATAACTAAGGCTTATATATGCCATTTAAGAGCCAACATCTATCATGCTTAAAACATTATACTTTTTCAAACTCAAACATACTACAAGCACATCCATAATCAAGATAATAACATGACATTCGTACGCCATCATTCATCATGCTTAGAACATGAACCTTTCCACATCAAATCCTACAAAACTTCGCATTCACAAGAGGGCATTAGCAATTACAAGCCAACACGTATGGCCAAATTAATCACGACATCTATAACAAATTGACCTAGTCCCTATACATGCCATAGACTCAAAATACTTGAATTCATAAATACCCATAGCGATAGCTTGATAGTGTGATAGGATCTCCGACGATCTCCAACCCGAGCTAGCCTATTAACCCTATAAGACATGGGAAAGAAAAGGGGTAAGCTATATAGCTTAGTAAGTTCATATGCAAATAGTAAACAACATTAATTATACATTGTCATATGAATAACATGACATATATTAACATAAATGTCATTAAATTTCATGAGCATAACTTACTCAATCATATGAATAACATAACTAATACCACAATCAACAAACCATTTCAAACCTCACATAAGACATACACATTAATTATGAGCATTCACATTTCAAGCATATACTCTTACATCTTTCAATTGCCTAAACTCTTATCTTTCCATGCTTCCATAATCATTTTAATAGGCAATTTTGCCAATCTTTCCTTTATCTCATATCTGATAAATCACAATTTGCATGAGTACAACATGCTATGTCATTACTCAATCTAGCCCGAAAGCCAATCACAAAATCGCCAATCGAATTTACTATGTATTTCAGACATCACAAGTATAGACCCATAATCACAAGGTTTTCATAAAATCATTCTCGTGGAAATCATGAACTCACAATTTCATGAAGTTAATACTTATAAAATTTACGTACATACTTGTACCAATTCGTAATACTCACATACTTTTTCTCTTCTTTGACATACCCGTTGAATTTCCTGTTGAACCATTTGGAATATTAAAGGATACTCAGGAATCTCATACATACAGTACTGTACCAATGCCATATCCTAGATATGGTTTTACATATAATCTCATATCGATGCCAATAGTCCAGCTATGGTCTTACACGAAATCTCATATCGATGCCATATCCCAGATATGGTCTTACACGAAATCTCAATAACCCTAATGTCATGACATCTGTATCCTAACTATTTCTAAGGTTCAACTGGGAATTTCTCGCTTGTCGAACTTTGTCGACTATGTTCAAGGAGTCGATCATAATTCATACAATAATAAAGCAATTAAAGCATAAATAACAATGCATCATTTACATACGAACTTACCTCGGCATAGAAACGGCAAAAAGGGACTAAATCGTCAAATACTCGTGTTTCTCCCGTTCTAGGTTCGAACCTGGTTTTTCTTGATCTATAATATCACATTTAACTAATTTAATCATTATACTATTCAAATCAGCCCAAAATCACATTTTGGCAAGAAATAACATTTTTGCCCCTAAAGTTTCACATTTTTACATTTTAGTCCCTAGGCTCGTAAAATGGAATGTGTTCAATTTCTTTGTAACCCAAGCCTAGAAGAATCATTTTCATACTCATATCAGCCCACATTTTCCTTTATTTCACATTTTAATACCCATAATACAACTTTTTACAAATAAGTCCTTTTTAGACATTTTTACCGAAAATTACTTAGTAAAAGTCGTTTCTCTAACCGTAAACATGCATATTATACCATTAAACATCCAAATACACACATATTAATCATGGGTCAAAACCCTAGACTTGAACCATATTTCATATTAATGGTAGAAATAGATAGATTGAGTGATAATGACTTCAAAAATGTAAAAGCATTAAAAACAGGGCTAAAACGGACTTATTATGGAGCTTGGAAGTTGGCCAAACCCTAGCCATGGCTTCCCCTTGCAAGTTTCGGCCAAGACATGAAGAAGATGAACAAATTTTGGCTATTTTAGCTTTTTAATTCTTTTAATTACTAAATGACCAAAATGCACCTAATTTTAAAATATTCAATTTCACCTATTTCATGCCCATTTTTGTCCAATAAATTATACAATGGTCTAATTACCATATAAAGACCTCTAATTTAAAATATCATAACAATTAAACACCTCTAACATATAGAACTCAAGTTTTGCACTTTTTACAATATAGTCCTTTTGACCAAATTGAGTGCCCAAACGTCAAAAATTTCGAACGAAATTTTCACAAAATAATTCCGTGAAACTATAGACCATGAAAATATAATAAAAATGAAATTTTCTGTGTCAGACTTGTGGTCCCGAAACCACTGTTCCGACTAGACCCAAAATTAGGCTGTTATAAACATGATGAGCCTTTATGAACATAGCATATGAGGATTCGTACGAAATCATTGAGAACATGGCACTAATCTCCTATCAGTGGCCAATTGAACGGTTCACATATGGCCAAAAACCTGTCACGGTAAAAGCTATCCAAGAAGATGACTAAGTATCAATAGTTAGTGGATAGACTCAACCATATCGAATGTGCTTCTACATTGTCTATGCATGGGGAAAACAAACCGCTCTTCCATTATATCAACAATCCTACTGAGGATGTAAATTACTTCAAAAATAGGGGTGGAAACCCTTATTTAAATACATACAATCCCAGCTGGAGAGATCACCCAAACTTGAGATGAGGAGGGACCAATGAGCAGGTAATAATTCAAATCAAGCTAAAAATACTAATTACCAACCTCCTTATTTGCAGAAACCCTAGGATAGGGCCAACCCAAGTGACCATACTGTATGTGGTCAACATCTGGATAGAATTGAGGGAGAGATGCAGTCAATGAGAACTGATATCAAGCAGGTGCAGTTTGAGTGCACCAACTCAACAAGAACATTGACTAAGCTCGAGGATCAAATAAGCCAATTGAAAAGCATGATGGGAGATATCAAAACACAAATTGACATAGGTATTTCTAGCAATACAAAAGACAATCCACAAAGGGAAGCTAAGGAGCATGTGAATGTGATAACACCTCGATCGAGCAAAGTACTGAGTATCCCAGAAAACCTTACTCCGGAGGGAGTTAAGGAGAATAAAGGACAGAAGAGGCAAAGACACCATCGGCTAGACCAGGAAAAGAAACACCTAAAGATGTTGAAATCACAAAGATTCCATTCCCTTCGAGACTTGAAGAAAAGCAAAGGAGGGATAAGGATGAATGTATAAGTTTCTTGAACCCATATGAATGTATAAGTTTCTTGAACCCATTTAAAACATTGAATGTTAATCTACCTTTAATTGAGTTAATTGAGAAGGTTTCCAAGTATGCCAAGGTTTTAAAAGAAATAATGGCGAGGCGTAAGAAAATTAAGGTAGGTGAACAAGTTAACTTAAGTGCTTCTTGTAGTGTGATTATTTCGAGACAGGTCCCTCGAAAACTAAAAGACCCAAAGAGCTTTACTATTCCCATAGAGATAGAAAACATCCATTTTAATAGACCTCTATGTGATTAAGTAGCTAGTATTAATTTAATGTCTCTATCAATTTTTGAAAAACTCGGGTTAGGGGATCTTAGAACTAGTCAAATAACATTACAGTTGGCTGACAGGTCTTTTGTACATCCAAAAGGGGTATTAGAAGATGTGTTAGCCAAAGTGCGAAATTGTAACACCCTATACCCAACCCGATCGCCGAGCCTGAGAACAGGATGCTAGACCACCGTCTCCCACTTGTATTAATCACACACTGTCACATTATTACATATGAACCATTTTTTTCCTTTTAATATAATATATTTCACATGAAACATAAGTTATTCACATTCTAAGGAAGTGAATCATGCTAAACATTCACTGAATAATCATAAAATAAGTACCAAACATGCATTAGGACCCCTTAGCAAAAATTCCCAAAACTATTACATAAGTATCGATATTGGTAGAATGTATAAATAATTCTATCAAGTGTATCGATAACACTTGGAAAATCGATACCAAATTAGCTTACCATTTCTTGTCTTAAAAATCCAAATTTAAGAAAATATCAGTAACACTGAAAAAATATCGATAATTTTACCCCTAGTATCAATACTCGTGGCAAAATATCGATACCAACTAGTGAAATTGACTTCCTACACTTCGAAAATTGCAGAGGTATCATTTTTAAAACTTGAATATTGATACCTTGGTTCCAGACCCTAAAAACACATCATATATCATCATATAGATCATTCCAAACTACTTCAAAACATCATACATGTAACGGGCTGATTTTGGGGCTAGTCGAAATAGTGATTTCGGAACCACTAATCTGAGGTCAGAGAAAATTATTTTAATATTAGTTTATGTGTTATAGCGTGATTATATGAGTGCATGAAAATTTTGGTAAACTAATTTTAGTGATTGCAAGCTTAATTTTGAAAAAGGACTAAATCGCATAAAGTGCAAAAGTTTTGTTCTACAAGCTAAAGGTGTCAAATAGCTATAGAACCTTAAAATGGAGGTCGTTAATGTGCAATTAGGCCTTTAGGAGAGTGTTGGCCGACCATAGGGGTCAAAGAAATGAAAATTGGTCAAAGTTGGTGGAATTAGGTGACTAAATAGATTAAATAAAATAAAATAAAGAGAAAAAGATATTATCTTTTCATCTTCCTCCCTACTACCAAAAATTTCAGCAAACTTAAGGGTTTTGAGAGCTCAAAATTTCAGCCAAGCTTTTCTCTTGCAAGTAAGTCATTTTGATGGTCATTTTTGTTGATTTTTGTGTTTTTGGAACCCTTATAGCTTAATCTAGATAATGAGGGGACTATTTTGCACTATGGTTGAAAGTATAGGGTTTTTCCATGAGATTATTAGTGTTGTTTGCTAAATTTTTATGGAAGAAAATGAACCTTGGTTGTTAAATAAACAACTTTTGTGAAAGGGGTTTCCATGAAAACACCTAAAATGGACCTTTTTGTAACGGTTGTAAAATAGGTAGTAAATGTGTGAAATAATTGAATTTTTGAGTAGCTATAAGATTAAAATAGATTTGGCTAGGCTTGGTTACTAAGAAAATTTGATGCAAATCGTTTTACGAGCCTAGGGGCAAAATTGTAATTATGTGAAAGTCTAGGGGCAAAACGATAATTTTGCCAAAGTAGGAATTTTGAAATGTCTTGATTCATGTGGTGATTAAATGAGTGAATTTTATCATTATAGATCAACAAAAAATAGAGTTCGGACCTAGACCGGGGGAAATCCAAGCTAGTAGGCTAATTCAATCTAGTCGCCCACTTTTTGTATACCAAGGTAAGTTGTACGTAAAAAATACAACTCTATTGTTATTATGCATAAAATGATTGATTATTGTTATGAATATGTATGACGAAATTTGATATGGTATACTCCTATTTGAACCTTAGGAATAGATTGGATATCTAAGCCATGACATTAGGTTGATATGTGTGCCAGTGTAAGACCATTTCTGGGACATGGCATTGGCCACATTATGAGAGCCAGTGTAAGACCATGTCTGGGACATGGCATCAGTGTTGATATGTGAGTGCCAGTGTAAGACCATGTCTCGGACATGGCACCGACATTGAGAAGAGAGCTAGTGTAAGACCATGTTTGGGACATGGCATCGGCATTTTACCCTCTTGTGTGAGGTTTGTCAGGTATCCTTTGGTATTCCAACTGGTTCAACAGAAATTTTAAAGTTTGTATCAAAAGTGAGAAAAGTACGACTATGTTGTAAGTGATACAAGGACCTACACGAAATTCATGAGAAATGAGCTCAATTTATGTTGTATGATTAGTAAGGATGAAAATGAGTAAGTTATGTCTTTAATTATCTGAGAATTTGGTGCAAGTTTATGATATGCTATGAGTATGATAGTGTATGGTAATTGTTGTTAATTATTTACCTACGACTTACTAAGCTTTGTGCTTACTCCATTTTCTTTCCATTTTCTTATAGTATCGCCAAGCTAGCTTAGTGATCAAAAGACATAGGAGGCTCGAACACACTATCAATTGAAACATTTGGTATAGTTAGATTTATCATTTTGAGTATGGCATGTATAAGGACTTGGTCTTTTGTCAAGTGTCATATTGTTTTGGCCAAATGTGTTGGTTTGTCTTGAAGATGAATTGGTTTTGTACAAGGCCATGGATGATGGCTAATACTTATTATTGATATATGAAAATGATGATGTTTTTCGTGGTTATACAAATTGCATGGTTGAGTATTTGGTATATTAATGCATGAATGAGTAGGTTATTTAATGTGGCTTATTTTGGTGCAAGTAAGGGTGGCAAAAAGGGCTTGGTAAATAGCCTTGTTATTGTCCACACGGGTAGACACACGGGCATGTGTCTAGGCCGTGTGTGACACATGGTCTAACCCATTGGCGTGTAGTTCGACCGTGTGTCCTCCTGCACCCTAAGTTGGGAAAATAGAATGCCCAGTAGAAACCACACGAGATGAGGCACGGCCGTGTGTCTCAACCGTGTGAAAGACACGGCCATAGGACATGGGCATGTGCCCAGGCCGTGTAAAGTCTGCACTTGAATTTTGGAATTTAATTCTCTTCACGGTCTAAGGACACGTGCGTGTGCATTGGCCGTGTGACCTTATTGGGTTGATGACGTCAGAAACAAAATTTTAAGGTTTTTACACACGGGCGGAGACACGGGCGTGTCATGGCCGTGTGAGGGACACGGGCGTGTGCCAGGCCGTGTGAAAACCCCTGTAGGTTCGAATTGAGAAATAAATCCACACTGGCACGGGACACGAGTGTGTCCCTATATGTTTAGGCCGTGTGAGTTACATGGTCCTTCAACATGGCCATGTTATCAGGTCACACGGGCGTGTCGCCCTTCCACACGGGCATGTACCCCTGTTTTTATTGACATTTTCCAAAGTTTTCTAAAGAACTCGGTTTGGTCCCGAACCGTTTCTAAAGTGTGATTTGGGCCTCGTAGGCTCATATTAGGGATTTTAAGACAAAGTTTGAAAGGTTTTAAATTTGAATAAAATCTCATAACCCAGAATTGTTTGTTGCATGTTTTTAAGAAAGGTAACGCCTCGTACCTTGTACCAGTGTCAGATACGGGTAAGGGGTGTTACAATGCATCAATTGTCTCATAAAATAAACACTGAAATGTCTCAAATAGAAGTCCCAAACATCATATTTGAATTCCACAAAGTTCTTAAGCACAATAGGTAAGCAAACAACTAAAAATCATAGCGAAACCAACGCAAAGCCTACCACATTGCCTTTTATTCCCAAAACTCAAATAAATAAGATAACACCTACTAATAGCAACTAAAATTATGGTTTAGATCACCCCTCGAGACCACACTGCTCACATTGACATTACTTATCTACAATGGTTAATAAGGAGTTGGTGAGCTTAAGAAGCTCAATGAATTCTCAGAATAACCACTGCGTAAACAAGTCATTATGCAACAACGAACCAAGCATATATCATATACATAATATCTCTAACTCTAATATCATATTTCACACATTTAAACATCTTTCATGAATTCTTTTACACAATAATCAATTGAATATTTAATCATATAACACAACATATATAAATCACACTTAATCACATTCAGTCACATTTTATGATAGTTTGGCTCTTGAGGTTATGAAACATAATGTTGACTCTATCATCACACATCGGATACACGGATCTCAACCACACCAAAATGACTCATAAAGTCGAACATTTCCCATAAGTGAAGCATATAGCTAAAACTCTTCAACACACCAACACACATATCCCGGTGAACAGAGCTTAGCTTACATTCCCTTATCTCTCTAAAAACTATCCCTGGGCCTCAACGCCCTAAAAATCACATCACAAAGGTGAGTACTCGCAATCTTACGGCATGCCAACTATATCCAATGGTCACATAAAATCACAAGGCCAAATTATTCACATTATTATTGTCACATTCCATATATTTTTATTAAAATCTGCATAAGAATGAGAACAATGGAATGTGTAGTCTAGTGGTTTAGAGACTTCTTAGTTATCCTAGGGTTCTAAGGTTCAAGTCCTAATGTTCACACTTTTCTATTTAAATTTTTTTACAATTTTTCCATGTGAATTAAGTACTTGCTATTCACCCCCTTAGTTGCCTCAAATAAGTTCATTCCCTTCCCCTTTTATAAGTCAAACTTGCCTTAAGTTGGGAAACATGATCCCCTTTACACTCCTATGTTCCCTCTCATTCCTTTCTCTTCATTCTTGCCTATTTTCTATGATTCAATGAACATGGTCATAGATGACCAAGTTTACCACACCCATTTGTTGTCCTTACCTCCCTCATTCTCCCATATTCTCATTTTTTTCATTTTCTTTCACCTTCATTTTCTCTCCACTTGAAAAAGAACCACCACCCATTTTCTTTAACTTTTACTTTTCTACCACCACAATCAAACCTTATGCCACCATCAAGTGTCCTTTTAGCCACTATTAGCATTACCCATTTTTGTTCCTCCTCCCTTTTGCCATCACATGTTGTTGTCACCGCTGCCGCAAGTCACTCTGGATCATTTTTCATCCTCCATCTTATTTTCTTTTCTTACTCCTTTCACCACCTCTTATTCACCGAAACCCCATAGTCCTCCACCACTGTTAGACCGCCACTCCACCATTATCAGATTACTGTCGAACCGCTGCAGTCGATGACAAAAATTCTTCATTTTTCTTTTGTTGATTCTTTTAGTGATTAAAACTCGCATTTTCTCTTCACTCTATCAATTATTTTAGATCACTCAAATCTTCGATCTCATTCTTTTCTCAATTATTCAACCATTTCATGTTGAATCAAGTGTAAGTGTAGTTATTTGGATAGTAAATCCTTCACTTAGAGATCCCATAACTTGGTCGAATGGTATAGTGTCATAGTGTTAACATAATATTTTATTATTATTTAATTAGTATCGTACTAATTTGATTTCATATCAAATTTTAAATGGTTGAACGATAATAAAAGGGGAGACCCCTAACTTCGTAATTGAAAATCCTTCTTTTGAGAGTCCTAGATCATGGGGTAAGTGTTGAGGAGACATTTAATAGTGAACCTTTTAAGTGACGAAATATCATCAAAGAATCTTAATTAGGAAACATTATTTTTGTGTTAGATTGTCTTGCGAGATAGACCGAGTGAAATCACTATTAAGGATTGTGGCAATCGGATCTACAATATAAGGTGTGGGATCTAAATCTATAATTTGAGTATGATATGTCTCTTTCATTTTTAGTAATATTCTAAGAAATAAATATTTGGGAGTACACTAAGTACTCGAAGCAGAGTTGAAAAACTCATCGAAAGGAAATCCAAGTAAGTGATCTTAAATTACGAGTTCATGAAAACTATGATTTGTGATGTGTTGATGTATGTGATGATAACATGTGTGTAAATCTCATCTCTATGTTATGTGATGCATTGCTTAATTGATATGTGGTGATTTAAATACGTGTTATGTATAAGTGTGTGATGAGATCCATGATT
Organism: Gossypium australe; assembly: GCA_005393395.2. Classification (NCBI taxonomy): domain Eukaryota; kingdom Viridiplantae; phylum Streptophyta; class Magnoliopsida; order Malvales; family Malvaceae; genus Gossypium; species Gossypium australe. The sequence goes on along the minus strand of CM016614.1, from coordinate 60,046,370 downwards.
TAATATGAGAAATATATTAATGCATGCTAAAGTGAATAAAAAGTGAATATTATGTTGTATATGAAAATTTGAGCATGTTTACATGCAAATGTGTAAAATTGAGAAATATGCGTTATGTTTGACTATGAGCATGATTACATGAAAAATGCGAAAAGTGATTATATATGTTAAAATTGAAAATGGCCATATCATATGCATGTGGTGGGTCTTGCGAAAGGTGGAAGTTATATGGTAGCTTATCTAAGATTAGGTGGCCGTTTTCGGTAATTATGTGGTAGCTTGTCCAAAATGTGTTATGTGGCAGTTTATCAATATTAATGTGGTGGCTTGTCCACAAATGGTGTGTTATTGGATGGACGGGTTCTTGGGAACTCGATACTGGTGTGTAATGGAGATGGGTAGGAAATTCTTCAAAATGTGTATTGTTACATAAACATGCCTTGATATATTCATATATGTGTATCTATGATGATCTTAGATTTCTATGAATATGATATATATATTGAAATGGATGTGTTTATTTGGTGTGTTGTTATGTATGTTACAATATTTTGATGATCTCACACTGGGCTTGTAAGCTCACCCATCTTATGTGTATGTTTAAGGTAATCCTCATAATTAGGACTCGAATGCAGATTTTCAGTGATGCTCGGGATTTGAACTTTTTAATAAATTATGGATTTTTTATTTTTTTTATGGATTTTTTATAGACTTTGATTTTAATAACTTTTTGGGACTTTACTTTAAATTGTTGACTGTGACATGAGATTTCCTTTATGATATTTTTGGAATTATTGCATGAATTGCTTATTTTGGATTTCAATTTTAAATGATCTTTAAACGTTTTTAAGAATTAGTATCCGCCGCAAATGTGTTTTCAAAACTAAGTTTTAACACAATCATTTTAATAAAAAGGAACAAATAAATTGTATTGAAAAAAACTTCATACTTTCAAAATGACATGTTTCAAAGACAAATGGATTTTTCTTATGAAAATGTTTTGGCCATCTTCATGGCCCATGTAATTGCTTAGATTGGCTAAAAACGTCTAGGCTCGATTTGAGGGATTACATTTAGTGGTATTAGAGCCCAGTTCAAAACTCAGACAATGGAAAAATGTTTTTGAGAAACTTCATGCATTATAGAAAGGGTATTTTGGGAAAAAAATGTCACATATTATAAAATCTGAGATTCTCGAAGCTGATCCAAGGTAAGTGTTCTTTATATGTGAAACTATAGATTGAGTCAAACTCTAAGTCGTGAAAATAATAAATAGTGAGACTTGTATAGATCAATAAACATGAAACTTTGATTGAAAACATTCAAGAGATATTGATAAAAACTTACCTCTATTGACAGCATTCATAAAATTTAAAATGAGAACTCGTAGAATTAAAACTAGAGAAATGAGAGCTCCCGAATAGCCAGGTTAGGGAACCCAAGTCGAGTCATCTGCATCCCAAGTGTGAACCCTTGAGCCTGCAATAGAAAATAAGGAACGTGTACCCACTTTTAAGGAGAGTCAGCAAGAGCCTGTGAGGCTGTACCATAGACCATGTTATGTGTATTGGAACAAGTGGTGGGTGCCCAAACTGAAGCTAACAGTTGTGGCACCATTGCTAAGAGGCTCCATTTGAGTCGGATGAGTTGTTTAGGGGCATTGCTGGGATGATCCCCACCATAGTCGAATACTGGTTAGAGGCTACAGAGAGGATTTTAGACGATATGGAGTGTACCCTTAAACAGAAGCTTAAGGGGACTGTGTTACTGTTACGAGATGAGGCCTATCGCTGGTGACAGGCCATTGTGAGAGGCAGCCAAGCTGATCGATGGACGTGGGAATATTTTCTAGAGGCCTTCTAGAAGAAATATGTAGGTGCGTGGTATGTAGAGGCCAGAAGGCTGGAATTTATTAAGCTTAGATAGGGGGATATGTTCGTGGCTGATTACGAGGCTGAGTTTCTAAGGCTTAACCGTTATGCTCCTGGTATGGTAGCAGATGAGTAGGATAAGTGCACCCGATTTGAGTTTGGGCTAATATTTAACTTGATAATGCAAGTAGCTTCACTTCAAGAGAGGGTTTTCGAACCTTCGGTGGAGAAGACTAAGATTTATGAGGAGGTCAGGCACATTGAGCACAAACGAAAAGAGCAAGCAAGAGTTACTGCAAAGAGAGATTTTGACCCTAGTGGGCAGACTCAGGGCCCAGTTAAACGGATTAAAGATGATCGACCCTACCAAAACTTTGTCGCAGTAGGAGATAGAAACCAGAATTGTGCCACTTATGGCAAGAGACATCTGAGTTAGTGTTGGCGAGGCATGGGTGCATCCCTAAAATATGGATGATTGAATCATAAGATCCAAGATTGTCCTTAACTGAATGAGCAAACACAATCACAAGGTTAAAACCGTGCACCGAATCAGAGAGTTGGTCAACAACCACACAGAGCTTAGGGTTAGAATAGAGGCAGTAATGTTGGACAGAGACAGCGAACACCAGGTCAAGGTGTTAACCGTGTTTATGTGAGGCAACCAGTGCTTGTGTATGCGGCTAGACACCGAGAGGATCGTGATACAGTAGATGTGATAGCAGGTACCTTTATTGTTAATGTTATTCCTTACTTTGCATTGATGGATAATGGTTCTACTCATTCATATGTATCATGTGTGATGGCTGAAAAATTGGGTATTCGGGTAGAGGAAATTGTTAGTGATGATATCATTTTTAGTCCCTTAGAATAATTTGTGCATGTAAATAAGATCGATAAGTGATGTTCGTTGCAAGTCCAAGGTGAAGTATTTCCTACCAACCTAATGGACTGGCTAAGTAAGCATCGAGTTATCCTCGATTGTGATAATAAATGAGTTACACTAATGACTTTTATTGGGAAGAGATAATCATGGTTGGGGAACATCGAAATTATCTATGCGATCTCTACTTTGGTGGTAGAGAAATTGGTTCGTAAAGGGTGCGACACTTATCTTGCATACATTTTGGATACGAATGTGATGGTATAGCACTGCAGAATATTTGTGTGCTGAAAGAGTTTCCCGACATCTTTCTTAAGGAGCTGCCCGATTTACCTCCAGAACGTGAGGTTGAGTTTGGAATTGAGTTGTTGCTTAGGATAGCACCGGTGTCCATTCCAGCCTACCACATGGCACCTAGGGATCTCAAGGCACAGTTACAAGAGTTGCTTGATCGAGGTTTCATAAGGCCAAGTGTGTTGCCGTGGGGAGCTCCAGTACTTTTTGTGAAAAAGAAGGATGGTTCTATAAGGCTGTGCATTGATTATCGTTAACTGAATAAGCTGATTGTGATAAATAATTATCCATTGCCGAGTATTGATGACCTATTCGATCAATTTTGAGGTGCTACAATTTTCTAGAAGATCGATCTGAGGTCAATATATATCAGTTGCTAGTGAAGGAAGTTGATGTGCCGAAGACTACTTTCAGGACTTGGTATGGGCACTACGAGTTTTAATTGATGCCATTCGACCTTACGAATACTCCCGCTGCTTTCATGGACCTAATGAATAGAGTCTTTTAGCCCTATCTCGATCAGTTTGTCGTAGTCTTCCTTAATGACATCCTGAGTTACTCTAAGTCTAAGTTGGAGCACAAGGAACACTTAAGGTTAGTTTTTCAAACCTTACGTGAGAAATAACTCTATGCAAAACTTAATAAGTGTGAGTTTTGCCTTCGAGAGGTGATGTTTTTGGGACATGTGGTATCCGCTGAGGGTATTTGTATGGATCAGGAGAAAATCGAGGCTATCTTGGATTGGAAGCAACCCAAGAATGTTAGTGAGATTCAGAGTTTTCTCGGACTTGCTAGCTACTATTGAAGGTTTGTTCAGGGATTCTCGTTAATTATGCCTCTACTGACTATCTTATTGAGAAAGACTGCACCGTTTAAGTAGACTATTGAGCAACAAGTTAGTTTCGAGAAGCTTCAGGCAGTTTTGACTGAAGCACCCTTGTTGATCCAACCCAAATTTGGGAAAGATTATGTTGTCTACATTAATGCTTCTCATTCCAGTCTTGGTTGTGTGTTGATGCAAGACGAAAAATTTGTGGCCTATGCTCCGAGACAACTCAAACCACATAAGTGCAATTATTCGACACATAATCTAGAGTTGGTTGTTGTAGTTTTAGCTCTAAAGATATTGTAATAGCCCGGTTTAGATCCTAGTCGGAACAGTGGTTTCGGAACCACAAATTCGAGGTCATAAAATTATTTTAATATTATTTTTGGTATTTACAGCATATTATTTGATATGTGTAAGAATTTCGTGAAATAATTTTACCGTTTGAACGGTTAATTTGGAAAAAAGGACTTAATCGCGAAAAAATGAAAAAGTGGGATACTAATTGTTAAAGTACTATATTGCTATGGTTTATTAATTGCTAAGTCCATAAAATGGAATTATGCCACTATTATGGTAGATGGACGGTAATGGACATTAGTTATATGATTTTATAATTAAATTACAAAGGTTAATTTTGTAATTGGTATACTAATATGTAAATAAATAAAACAAATGAAAATGGAAGTGGGGTGTTCATCTTTATGGCTGATTATATGAAAGAAAATAAGCCAATTTCTTTGTTTAAGGGTTCGGCAACTTGAAGATCAATTTCGGGTATGTTCTTTGCTCGATTTTTAATAATTTATACGTTTTTGAGATTGTTGCTTTGTCTTCTACCTAGCCCATGTCTCAGTTTCTAAATTTGATGAAGATTGTGAGTTATGCCATTGATGATTTTGTAAGCTTTGTGATGATAGCTGATGAAATATGAAAGATGTGTGATAGATTAATATGTTTTGTCTTTGAATTTTTGATGAATTTGTCTATTTGGGGCTAAATTGTGAAAATGGTAAATTGAGGGACTAAATTGTAAAATAAATGAAATATATGGGCTTATATGAAGTGTAGGAATATTCGGCCAAGCATTGATTGAATTGAATTATGCATATTTTGTGATTTTGTGAAATAGGGACTAAAGTGTCAAAATGTGAAAATGTGAGGGCTAATTTTTAAAATGCCCCAAATATGTGTATATGGATTGAATTGAATGATTTGGTGAATAAAAGAGTTAACTTTGTATTGAATTAGATCAAGAAAAGTGAAAATCAAATTTGGATCAGGAAAATAGGAAGTTATCGATTAGTCGTTCCGGTCTGTTCGTGTCTGTATGAGGTAAGTTCATAAGTAAATAAATGATGTTAAATTCGAATGTATATGTGTTATATATGCCGAATTGAAGTGAGAGTTGGAGAACTAGTTACGGGCTTGAATCGATAGAATTACGACATCCGAAAACCCCGTACGAACCATAGGAATGGTAGGGGATACATATGTCATGACATAGGATTCTGAGATATGATTTCATGTAAGACCACATCTGGGACGTTGGCATCGAATTGAGATATCACGTAAGACCATGTCTGGGACATTGGCATCGTATATGATTTCGTGTAAGGCCCTGTCTAGGATAGTGGCATCGATGTTTGATTACATGTAAGACCACATGGGACGTTGGCATTGTACGAGCTTAAAGAGCTATTCGAGTATCCTCATTGATTTCGAACGGTTCAACAGGCATTTCGAGAAATAAATGAGTATATGAATGTGCTTCCGAATCAAGTATGTTGCGATGTATATGAAATTGAGCAACGAAAGTGAGTATGATTATGATCAGTTGATATATGATCTATGTGAAAATGAGATGTGGATATTAGCAAGTGAACTATGGTCAAATGAATTATATGAGAAATGTGGAATTGTAATTGTGTTTTGCCATATAAGATTCAGGTACATGTGATTTGTATATGAAATTTTGATATAAAATGTGAGTATGATTCAAATGACAATATGTGAAATATATGATAATGAATGATGTGTCATATATGTTTGTTATATAAAATTGTGGTCCTATGTTTCGGACATGAGAATTATGAAACACGAAACATGGTTTTGATGTGTGAATTGTTATGGTTATTCGAGTTTAGAAGTGCATAAAAAGAAATTGATATATTTTTATGCATGAAATGTAATAAATGACCATGTTTCGGTTGGTTGTGTAATGAAATTGTGCAAGCTTAATTTATATGAATAAGCTAATGGTTGTTATTTGAATTTGAAAGCATGGTTTACATGTTCATCGATAAATAAGCCTAGTAAAGTTACTTAATGTGGTGATGTTGGATTATATGAGAAAAAGTGATTGAATATGTGTATGAAGTTAACTAAATTTGGCTTATTCAAGTTGAATTATATACATGATCTTGGGATGATTTATTTGCTTATGGCTTACCAAGCTCTCAAAGCTTATTCTGTGTGTTTTTCCTATGTTTATAGGTTTTCGGAGATTTACTCAGTTTGGAAGTCGTTGGAGACGTCATCACACTATTCGGTTATCGTTTCGATAAATAAAAGCTTTGAGTTCTGGTTATGTGGCATGTATAGGTTAGTTTTAATATGGTTTATTCTGATTTGTGTAAATATAGCTATGTGACATGGTCTGATAATGAATGTGATTATGGAGTGAATTTAGTGCTTGCTATGTGATGCAAAATTTGGTATGTTTTGATGTGTTCATGAATGGTCAATTTTGGTAAGTTTCATGGTTGATTTGAGAAAAGCTATAAATTCATATGGATTAATATGATGTATGAATTACATGATTTTGATGTGAAGTTGTTTCTTTGAATTGGTATGTTTTGGCTGCCTTTGGGACATGAATTGATGCTTGTTTGATGCTTGTAGGTATGACCCAAAATGGATGGCAATTTGGCCTTGTAAATGGCCTATAATTGTCCACACGGTTGAGCACACGAGCATGTGTTTCGATCGTGTCCTTTAATATCCCAATTTGAAGCAAGTCAGACTTGCACACAGGCTAGACACACGGGCGTGTGACAGGCTGTGTGATTCAAGTCAGTTTTGCACACGGTCTGAGACATGGTCCAAGGCACGGCCGTGTGAGGCACACGGCCTAGCCACAAGGCGTGTGCCCTATTTTGAAAGAAAAATTTTCTAAGTTTCGCAAAGTTTATGTATGAGATTGGTTTAGTCCCGAACCTTCTCTAAAGTATGTTTAAGGTCTCGTAGACTTTCTAAAGAGACTGTATGAGTATTATTATTATGAAATGGTGTTGTATGATTGATGTTGTGAAATGAGCGTAAAATGTTACGATATGTCCGGTAATGCCTCTTAACCCTAGTCCGGTGACGGATACGGGTTAGAGGTGTTACAAATATGGAGGCACTATCATTATGAGGAGAAATTTGTCATCTATATGGATCATAAGAGTCTTAAGATCTCCTCACCCAGAAGGAATTGAATTTAAGACAGAAACATTGGATCGAACTTTTGAAAGACTATGGTTGTACCATCTGGGTAAGGTAATGTGGTGACAGATGCATTGAGTAGGAAGTCCAAGTCTGAGTTGAGGGAAATGGTTACTAGATTGAGTTTATCTGATGATGGGGGCATACTTGCGGAATTACAGGTGTGACCAACCTTGATTGAAGAGATTAAGTTGAAATAGGATTTAGATTCGTCTTTAGAGCCTCATGTGAAACTTGTTGGAGAGGGTAAAACTTCAGGTTTCACTTTTAACTTTGATAGAGTTCTATTATCATGGGAGATTCTGTGTACCTTTCAATTCAGTGTTGAGGCAGTCCATTCTTTGGGAAGCTCATAGCAGCCCCTACACTATGCATCTTGGAGGTAGTAAGATGTATCGGGATCTTCATGAGCAGTATTGGTGGCCAAGACTTCAACGTGATGTAACAAACTTTGTGGCAATATACTTGACGTGCCAACAAGTCAAGGTTGAACACCAATTTCCTTCTGGTTTGCTTCAGCCTATTCAAGTCCTTCAGTGGAAATTAGAGTGTATCACCATGGATTTTGTTAGTGGGCTACCTTTGATACTATCTAAGAAAGACTCCATTTGGGTAATAGTTGGTCGATTGACAAAGTCCACTCATTTTCTGTTAGTGCACACTGATTATTCATTGTAGAGGTTGGCTAGATTATATATTGCTAAAATTTTGAGGCTTCTTAGGGTAACAGTGTCTATCATAGCGGACTGGGATCCTCGTTTCACGTCACAATTTTGGAAGAGTCTGCATGAGGCCTTTGGTACAAGATTCAATTTTAGTATAGCTTACAATCTGTAGTTTGCTGGACAGTCTGAGAGGGTTATCCAAATTCTCTAGGACATGTTACGAGGTTGTGTGATTGATTTTCGGGGTACTTGGGAGGAACATCTACCATTTGCGGGGTTTGCATATAATAACAATTTCTAGACAAGCATTCAGATGGCTCCATATGAGGCACTTTATGGGCACAAGTGTAGGACACCTTTGTGTTGGACAAATTTGGGGGAAAAGAAAGTGTTAGGACCAGATCTAGTACAATAGATTGAGAACAATGTGAAAATTATTTGGTATCGGTTGAGAGCCGCATCAGATCAACAAAAGTTTTATTCTGACTTGATGTGGAGGGATATTGATTTCAGTGTTGTTGACCGAGTCTTCTTTAAGGTTTCACCTTGGAAGAAAGTGCTGAGATTTGGCCGCAAGAGAAAATTAAGTCTGAGGTTCATTGTACCCTATCACATCATCAAAAGAGTAGGACCAGTGGCAAATCAGTTGGAGTTACCTCCAAAATCGGATTGCATTCATGATGTTTTCCATGTATATATGTTGTGACAATATCAATCTGACCCTTCTGATATGATTCCAGTTGAGGAGATTGAGGTTCGTCATGATTTGACTTTTGATGAAGAACCAGTGCAAATTATCGATTGAGTGTCAAAGTGTTCAGAAGGAAGCGAGTTTCACTTGTAACAGTTTTGTGGAGGACCACGGTTCCAGTGGAGCTACCTGGGAGCCGGAAGATGCGATGCAACAACAATATCCTCGCCTTTTTTCATTAGGTAAATTTCAAGGACGAATTTTTTTAAGGAGGGTAAAGTTGTTACATCCCATATATTTTTATTAAAATGTGCAAAAGAATGGGAACAAGGGAATATGTAGTCTAATGGTTTAGAGACTTTTTAGCAATCTTAGGGGTCCAAGGGTCAAGTCCTAATGTTTACACTCATCTATTTAATTTTTTTTACAATTTTTCCATGTGACTTAAGTGCTTGTCGTCCATCCTCCTTTAGTTGCCTCAAAAAAGTTGATCCCCTTCCCCTTCCCCTTTTATGAGTCAAACTTGCCTTAAGTTGGGAAACATGATCCCCTTCATGCTCCTATGTTCCCTCTCTTTCCTTTCTCTTCATTTTTGCCTATTTGCTATGATTCAGTGAACCTGGTCGTAGTTGACCAAGTTAACCACACCCATTGTCGTCCCTACCTCCCCCATTCTCCCATATATATATATATATATATATATTCATTTTCTTTCACCTCTATTTTCTCTCTACTTGAAAAAGAACCGACCCTTGTGCCACCATCAAGTGTCCTTTTACCCACCATTGGCTCTAACACCCCTTACCCGTATTCAATGTCGGAACAGGGCTGGCATTACCGAACTTTCATCACAACCAATCATACAAATCAAGCCATAATTTTGCGTTCAATTTAAAACCATACATATTCAATCATAAAGTCCCTAATACGAGCCTACTAGGCCCTAAATATGCTTTATGTTTGATTCGGGACTAAACCGATAACTTTTAAAACATTTGGAACACTTAGAAATTTTTTCTTAAAATAGGGGACACATGCCCGTATGGCTAGGCCGTGTGAACATTCGAAATGGAAGCACATGGCCGTGTCCCAGCCTGTGTCCTACCCCGTGTCCAAACAAGTGAGCTTACTGACTTGGATCACACGGCCAACACACACGCCCGTGTGGCTAGCCTATGTGCCCTAAAAATGGCCATACACGCTCGTGTTCCAGGCCGTGTCAATCCTGTAGGGTATACTAACTTATACCACACAAATAAGTCACACGCCCGTGTGCTAGGCTGTGTGGCAATTAGGGGGTATACTGACTTGTACCACACGGCCAATCACACGCCCATGTGTGAGACCGTGTGAAGCATACTGACTTCATTTCCATTTCAACATGAGGGGACACATAGCCGTGTAACTTGACCGTGTGTCACACACGGCTGAGACACACGCCCGTGTCTCTGCCTGTTTGGACAAAAATAGGCAATTTACCAAGCCATTTTGCCACCCATTTTTCACATACCTAAAAAAGCTCAAATGGTACCAAATCATAGAATATTTAACATTCAATTTAGCCATAATCAAGACTAATCCATACCATTTTCAATACCAACATTCAACATGCTTATAACCTCAAACCTTACTCCATCAAAACATACCAATTCAACTAACTATACTTTTACCAATCATACATCCTTTTGAACCAATTCACAAACACGATTCACATCTAATATCAACCATATATTCACATATATGCACATAACCAAATTCACCAAATTAAGCCAACTCTCATGGCTATATTTATAACTCAAAATATTTATATTCACAAGCATGTTACCAATTCCTCAAATCATTCACTTACCTTTCATGGTACTTATTATCATCAATCATTTTAACCAACTAAATAAGCACAAGACATATGCATATATATATATATATATATATATATATATATGCACATAATTCAAACATACCAAACATACCAAAATTAAGCCATTACCCATGGCTATATATACAAATCAAAATAAAAGCAATTACAAGCCAATTCATTTGGCCAAAGTCATTACCAAAATATAACTAATATGACTCAAAGTCCCTATACATGCCATATACTAAAATTACCAAAGTTCATAGATACCAAGTTATAGGTGGATAGTGTGTAGCGATCTCCGAGGATCCCCAAATTCGAGCTAGCTACGATATCACTATAAAACACGAGAAAATAAAAAAAGTAAGCTATAAAGCTTAGTAAGCTCGTATAAGATAAACTTAATGTAATCACTTAAACATGATTCATTAATTTCAATATGTCAATATGCAACTTTCCTTAACTATCAAACCTTTCAAGTGCTCAATCACAAAACCATATACATTCATCATCATTTCTCCTATTCAAAGCTAAAATAGTTTATACACATACCTATACCATCTCGTACCAATCTCATATACCTTCTCGTCTTTCATTTACCCATTGAACCATTCGGAATAGAAGTTGGATACTCAAGGATCTCAAACGATAAGTACCTATACCATGGCCCGAAGCCAAATCAAGGTAACTTATCTGAAATTCTGATATCATGGCCCGAAGCCAAATCAGCCGATATGCATGGCCCGAAGCCAAATTGGTTTATCTCGCACACATAGTGCTAAATCATGGCCTGAAGCCAACTCACTGTATCACCTAATGACATGGCACTAGTATCCTAAACTATTCCTAAGGTTCAACCGGGATTTCAACTGTTGAATCATCGTTGAATCATTTCCAAACTTCTCCGTAGACACGTAATCACAATTTATGCTATATCAAAGCTGAAATGAAATTATAACATACGAACTTACCTCGTTTGCTGTAACGACGAATTAGGTCGACTAATCCGATACTTTGTTTTCCCCCGTTCTAGATCCAAATCTCGTTTATTTCAATCTATATAATATCAAAATTTACTTATTTAATCATCATTTCATTCAATTTAGCACAATTTACATATTTTGGTAAAATTACATTTTTTCCCTTATTATTTCACATTTTTGCAATTTAGTCCTTATCACATAAAATCACAATTCATTCAGTTAAATACAAATTCATGCTGGCCGAATATTATCCATTCTCATATCAGCCCATATTTTCCATCTATTTTAAAATTCAATCACTAAATTTTCATATTTCACAATTTAATCCAAAATTGACATTTTTACCAAAATTCACTTTACACAACTTGTACATCTAACAACAATGATTTATTTTCCATCATCAACTAACAAAATACTCATGCATTCAACAATGACAACATTCAAATACTTTAACAGTTTTGCAAAATAGTCCCTAGGCTAGCTAGTACTAGCCGCAACGATATCAAAAACATAGAAATCATTAAAAACGGGACAAAAATGGACTTACAATTGAGATAGGATACTTGGCCGAATGTAAAACCTAGCTATGGATTTTTCCTCTTCAAATTCGGAAACAAGATGATGATGATAATATTTAATTTGGTTTTGTTTTATTATTTATAACTTAATTAACTAAATTATCTTTTTAACCTTAATTAATAACCATCAAAATACTTTAATACATGTCCATATATGTCCACTCAATTTAATTATGGTCTAATTACAACATAAGGACCTCAAATTTAAGAATTCATAGCTATTAGATACCCTTAGCTAATGGAACTCCACTTTTACACTTTATGCGATTCCTTTTTATCAAATTGACCATTTAAACGATAAAATTTCTTCACGACATTTTCACACATACATGCTATCATGCTGTAAACATTAAAATAATAATAAAATATATGTTTTGACTTCAAATGTAACACCCCAAACCCGGCCTAGACTTTATGGCCAAATCTAGTGATGTCACATGGAATGGAGTTTTGAAAACTAATTTATTATGATAAAATCATGTCCATTTTATTACTCTTATTAATTAAAGAATTCGCCTACTCACCTAGTCGATGGTTTAAAATGTAATTTGTTGCGGAAGCTTTAGAAATTATTTTATTTTATGAAAACTGAGTTAATTAAGTAAATTCGTCCACTTTAAAGAAATCCCATTTGTTTTCGAGAAAACCGTCTAAGGGATCGAGAGCTCAGAAAATACTTAAGCTTTTGAAAACCGAGTCTTCCTACGTCTAGCAGTTATGAATCCATAAAAATAATAAATAAACCACATTTATGCAAAAGTCCCAAAAAGTTCGCGAGATACATCAAAATCAACCCATAATCGTAAAACAGAATAAAAACCATAAAAGTCCAGGACCGTGGTTACCGCCGAGTACTTCGTCGCACTGACCCGTCTAATGCTACGGATTACCTGAATAGATTAAACAAAAAAAGGATGAGTTTTTGCAACTCAGTGTGTAATCCCCACAAAAAACATGCACACAACATCATATCAGAAAACATTCATATATTTTCAGTTCGGGTCAGAGCCCATTACAGAATCAGAGTGGACCTTAGCCCACTCAGATACATAATATACAGAACAGAACCAAATATCAGAATCTTACCCACCAGCCTCTACACAACATCTCCGTCCAACCCTACACACCATGTGGGGATAAAAACAACCCACCTATCCCTACACACCATGTTGTTCAGAAATGCGACACATAATCAGATAATTGCAGCTGAGCTGCCAGATAACAGGCTTAATAGCCTTTCAGATACTTCCTCCAATATCATCAACCTACCCCAATGTAATGCAGCATACAATCGATGACATGCTATAATGAAATTAGCAGAACACACATTCAAATCAGTATACATGCTAAGTGCAACATGCTTAACACATTTATCACATAATCGGATCACGTAATTAGGGGTCTAAGTAATGCTTACCAACCCTACAGTAGGTCCACAATCGACTTGGGCGACCCGTGTAACCTTACAGATCAGTTCAGAAAAATAGGCTCACACGCCCATGTGGCCTGCCCGTGTAGGCCCACACGCCCGTGTGGCCCACACGACCCAAATTGGCCTTAGCCGTATAGATAACACGACCTGGCCTAGAATTTCACACGTCTGTGTAGTTCACCCGTGTGAGCCCACACGCTCGTGGGGCCCACACAGCCCAATAGGTCGAGCCCGTGTGTCGCACACGGCCTTGCCCTGCCATCACACGGCCGTGTCACTTGCGCACGGCTTGGCTCGTCAGTCACACGGCTGTGTTGTGGCTTACAGCCTATCACACGGCCATGTGGCGTCGACAGGAAGTTTTTTGGCTTTTGCCGAAAACGCGTTTTCTTGCGATTTGGGTACACACCTATTACGGTTTGATGCTAAATCGAACCCCGAACACTCCAGAACTTATATTCGACCAAAATACCATTCAATTAATCACTTAATTCGTGACTCTAAAAGCTACCATCAGAAGGAACACTCCCTTTAATCTAATGAAGTCCTTACCTCGAGCAAGTAGCGGTAATTTCGCAACACTCAAGCCCTGATTGGCTAACCACCGCCTCTTATCTTCCACCTAAATACCAAAAATCAACCCCCTATTAACAGAACATTTGTTACCAATATGAAACACACTTAAACAACTTACCAACAAAACTCCAAAGCGCGAAAACTATGATCCTTGGACACTTGCTTGCAGAAAGAACGAATAAAAATAAAAAATAAAAGAAACGGTAGTGATAGTGAAGTAGAGAGGAGAATTTCGGTAGGGAGAATGGAAAGGAAAAACGTGCAGATTTTTGGGAAAAAGAAAAGACTGACAGCATATACGATAACCACCCCTAATCCCTTATTTTTCTTCTAAAAACTGTCCACTACACTCCCACTATCCCTCAAAAACTCAGTATTTTACTACACTTCAAACTCTTCCCCATAATCACACAAAAATAAAGCCAAAGTAGGGAATCGAACACAGGACCACCAACACTCGAACACTCCACTTAACCACCAGACCAGTAGGCCCATTCTGATATATTTTTACCAACTTTTAACTAAAAGCCTACTACCCAGAGATAGGGCCTTATTCATAAAAATGACAAAATTTACTCAAGTAAGGCTTGAACTTTGGACCTTTCACACATACCCAGAACACATAACCACTGAAGCAGATAGACATTGTGTGTCAATTTTACAAAAGCCGAAATTAAGAAAATTGGGGCGTTATATCGGATTTGTGGTCCCGAAACCACTGTTCTGATTTGACCCAAAATGGGCTATTACATTAGCACTGCCCCTAATTGCTCCTTTTCCCTTTTGCCGCCATGATTGTCGTCGCGAGCCACTGCGGATCCTTTTTCATTCTCCACATTATTTTCTTTTTGTACTCCATTCACCCCCTCTTTTTCACCATAACTCCGTAGCCCTTCACCACCGTTGGACTGCCACTCCACTGTCGTCGGATCACCATGAACTCGCCACCGTCACCACTGTCGGACCACCATCACCACCGCCAAACTACCGCCGCCACCACTGATGACCAAAATTACTCCTTTTTCTTCCTCTTTCTTTTGCTGATTCTTTTAGTGATTAAAGCTCACATCTTCTCTTCACTCTATTAATTATTTTAGATCACACAAATCTTCGATCTCATTCCTTTTCTCGATTATTCGATCATTCCGTGTTGAATCAAATGGAAGTGTGGTTATTTGGATTGTAAATCCTTCACTTAGAGATCCTATACCTTGACCGAATGGTATAGTGCCATAGTCTTAACATAATACTTTATTATTATTTAATTAGTATCGTACTAATACAATTTCATATTAAATTTTGAAGGGCCTAACGATAATAAAATGGGAGACCCCTAACTTCGCAATTAGAAATCCTTCTTTTGAGAGTCCTAGATCGTGGGGTAAGTGTTGAGGAGACTTTTAATAGTGAACCTTTTATGTGACGAAATATCATCAAGGAATCTTAATTAAGAAACGTTATTTTTTTGTTAGATTTTCTTACAAGATAGATCTAGTGAAATCGCTATTAAGGATTGTGGCAATCGGATATACAATATAAGGTGTGGGATCTAAACCTTAATTTGAGTATGATATGTCACTTTCGTTTTTAATAATATGCTAATAAATAATTATTTGAGAGTACACTAAGTACTTAAAGCAGAGTTGAAAAACTCATCAAAAGGAAATCTAAGAAAGTGATCTTAAATTACGAGTTCATGAAAGCTATGACTTGTGATGTCTTGATGTATGTGATGATAACATTTGTGCAAATCTCATCTCTATGTTATGTGATGCAAGGCTTAATTGATATATGATGATTTAAATATGTGTTATGTATATGTGTATGATGAGATCCATGATTTAATATAAGAAATATATTAAAGCATGCTAAAGTGAATAAAAAGTGAATATTATGTGATATATGAAATTTTGAGCATGTTTACATGCAAATGCGTAAAATTGAGAAATATGGGTTATGTGAGACTATGAGCATGATTACATGAAAAATACCAAAAGTGAATATATGTGTTAAATTTGAAAATAGCCATATCACATGCATGGAGTGGGTCTTGTGAAAGGTGGAACTTATGTGACAGTTTATCTACGATTATGTGGCCATTTTCGGTAATTATGTGGTGGCTTGTCCATAAATAGTGTGTTATTGGATGGGCGGGTTCTTGGGAACTCGATATTGCTGTGTAGTGGAGATAGGTAGGAAATTCTTCAAAATGTGCATTCTTACATAAGCATGCCTTGATATATTGATGATTTGAGATTTCTACGAATATGACATATATATATATTGAAATGGATGTGTTTATTTGATGTGTTGTTATGTATGTTACAATATTTTGATGATCTCTGATAAATCTTGAAAAGAGTTATATTTCATACCTTTAGACCTAGCTAATTGCCTGTAGTTAAGTAAATTTAGTTGCATTTTAGGACATTCCATTTGTTATTTTCATTGCATTACGTTAAGAAGATTGGACCGTGCTTAAATGTTATTATATGTTACTTTTACTTGTATGAGGGAAGGATTTGTTTGGTAGTAATTGACTGGTGTAGGATGCGGAGAAAGAAATAAAGGAATGAAGGTTTTTCGTGGCAAAAGGTTGGATAGTTTGCAAACACGAATCTGTGGCAATTCCAAGAAGACCGAGTCAACACTCAACGCATAACAATTTTAGCCCAAATCTACTTGTACCAAAAAATTTGCCTAAAGAGGAGGAAAAAAGATATTGAGATCATGGGTTGATAGCCACATACCCTAAAGAAAAGGATTTTAAACCAAAAAGAAAATCTAAAAAAGAGGAGAAGATATCTTGGGTTGTCGGATTTAACTTAAGGAAAAAGCTTATAAAGAGAAAAATGAGGAAACCCTTAACGGCGAACAAGGGTGGAGATCCATAGGCAAAACTAGAGGGTAGCGGTTGAGTAGAGACGGAAAGAGGAAGACAAAGGAAGTCTATCTCTACCACCACAAAACATTATTCAGTTCGAGTGTGAACTGGACACGCAAAAGCTATCTTCCCGTCATTCTTCTGTTATTTCTTAACTATTTCTCCATCAATTGATTTGATGAAAATGATGTTGAATGATATTTTGTTTTTTTAATTTTATTTCCCAAACCATAAGCTAAACCTCATAGGGTTGGGATTAAATGATGAAACCTTTATTTTCTTTAATGGTTGAAACATAGATCTGAATTAATTTACTGTTTCATTCAATTGTTTTATTTCTAAATTGTATGCATGCAGTCCCTAAACATGGATGACTGTGCAACATGCCCATAAACTAATTTAATTCTGATAAGGTTTGATTAGTTGAACCGAAATTGAATGATATGAGCAAGTACTCTACAAATACTTTTAGTATACTCTAGACATAGAGCAGCGTTCATACAAAAAGAAATAGTGCATGATATCGTATTAAAGGAGGTTTTTGCTCTTGAAAGAAGCAGGCCAATTTAAAACTCTTCTAAGCAGTAGATTGATTACGATTTTGTCGAGACATTTCTGACAGTAAAGGTAGATTCTTAGTAATTCTAGCTTTCCATATCAACATCGTATATCCCTTATCCCTTACCGTAAAATCTTTGCCATATCATTCTTAATTGTTTATTTATTCATTTATTTGTTATTCGCATAGTTATTCTCATAATTTCCATTGCTTTTTTAATCTTGCATTGCCATAATGTTTTTAATTATTCATCAACTACACATTTTGTTCAATTAATATTCCTTTTGTTTACCACTGCATTCTTATCATTATTTTGCTATAATTAATCTAACTTTATTATAATAACTTGACCATTTGTAAACCTAATCCGATCCCTATAGAGACAATCTCACTTATCACTTTATTACTTGATCCGACGTGTATACTTGCACAATTCACATATATATTCAAACATGATAAGTTTTTGGCACGTTGTTGGGGATTGGCAATTTGGTGTAATTTGGTTTGGTTATTTTACTTAATTCCATTAGTTTATTTAATTTTGTTATATTTAATTTCTACATGTTTGCCATCAGTGCATGAGAAAAAGCATCCATGCTAACAAATAGTATCCTTTTGACCTAGAGATCAAGAGAACTTTACGAAAAAAAGTGGAAACAATTGCGAAAAATGACTAGGAATGGGAATGATCCTGGTCTCAATGAACCTGGTCATAGATGATCGAGACAGATCAATTTGAGAGCATGTTGTTCGAATTTTGGATGATCTGAATCTAGGGATAGTCAGACCACAAATAAAAGCTCAATAATTCGAGCTGAAACTGATGATGTTTCAAATGTTGCAAACTGTAGACAGTTTAGTGGATTAACTACTAAAGATCCAAGACTGCATTTAAGACTTTTTCTAGAGGTATGTGACTCGTTTAGACAACAGGGTGTTCCTGAAGACGCTTTGTGACTTAAATTGTTTCCATATTCTTTAAGAGACTGTGTAAGAGCATATGGTTGAATGCTTTGCCATCAGGAATAGTGGCATCATAGAATGATCTTTGCCAGAGATTTTTGCTGTGGTATAATCCGCCAAATATGAATGTCAAGTTTAGAAATGACTTCACATCTTTTCGACAATCATAGGATGAAACACTATATGAAGCTTGGGAACAATTTAAAGAATTACTTCGGAAATGTCCGATGCATGGATTCTGGCATTGGACTCAGATGGAGATATTTTATAATAGACTGAATGCGCATACGAGGATGGTAGTTGATGCCTCCCCCAATGGTACTTTGTTAGATAAATATTACAATGAAGCGTATGAGATTTTGGAATGGATTGCCAACAATGATTACCAATATCCTACCACGTGCGTTGGGACTGGCAGGAGAGCGGTTGCACCATGGAACTTGATGCAATCACTTCATTGACTGCCCAAGTATCATCTTTAACTAATCTGATTAAGACAATGAAGAGGCCAACTGCAATTCAGGAGATGAAATCAGTCGAGCTAGCATTTGTTTATTGTGGTGAAGACCATGTGTTTGATGGGAGAACAACAAAACAAAATTGTAAGCTTTCCAAGTTGTGGAATTGACCTAGCGCTCTAAACAAATCAAAGAAAACTTAGTGTTTAACTCAACCTGAATCACATTAAAACACAAGTTAGAAAATGAATTCAATGACAATAGATAAATCAAAAGATTGGTTGGAAAAGAACCAAAAAACCGAAGGATCCAATATATCTTGAATGAACAAGATTTGGTTTAGAAAGGTAAGTTTGTTCTTGATTTTTTTTTTCTCGTCAAACAAGGCTGCAAATGAAGAAACAAATAATTAGAAATAGAATTGAAGAGGAAAACATAAGGAATGAATGAAAAGAACAAGGTAAAGCTTAGGGATATTCGGCTAGCAAAGGGATCTCAAGATTTAGGGCTTTGGATTAACCCTAGAATGTATCTTGATGAACAAGAATGCTTATTGAATCAGCTCTAAAATAAGCAACGAAAATAGATTAGAAAAGCACTAAAAAGAATGGAAAAACACAAAGAAATAAAACAAAAGAAGGCGACTGAATGGAAGAGTCCAAAATGGGATGAACTAGGGTTTCTTTAATGAGAAGAAACCTATCTTGCACTCCAAAAATGGCCGCAAATCAAATCCTTCATAATTAATAAGATTGAATGTTGCAAGATAGATGATGGTGGTAGCATGAATGAATAAGTCCTAAGAAGCCTTTGACTCGAATGAATCGACAACTTCCTTTAAGCATCTCTAATCTTTCCTCCAAGAAAGAGTTCTTGGCAAGTTGAAGTTGAATATGGTTCTCACAATCTAAAAGACTGCTAAAAACAACTTCCAAGAGAAACAAGAAGAATTCTTGAAGATAAAAACTCAAGAGCAATAAGAAAAGTAGATTGAATAACATAGGGTGGTTGACCATCTATATATAGCCTCCAAAGGGTAAACATGATGCTTAAAGCTAGGGCAAAGATAAACATGCCTACTAAGCTCCAACTAATTGATAGCTCCCATGCCACCTAAGCTTGTAGCTAACTTAACTAACTTAATAATAACATGAAAAATATTCGTAAGTGTCGATTTAGAAAAAGAATTTGGCCAAGGCATGCTAATGGGCTGCTTGGGTCAAATTTAACAAATTGATTCAACTAAGTCTTTCATGAATCATCAAAATGAGCTTGTGGACGTCTCAATGGGTCGATTTTCAAGAACTTCAACTTGTGATTCATTTGTCGCAAGATTGGGCTCGTTCAAGCTCGAAAGTGTGATCTAACACATACCAACTCCAAGATTCGGCTTTAGTTTAAAATAGCACATGTTAAGTACTTATATAATAGGTAATTTTATTTTTCATATACAAAATTTTATAAACAATACATTTGTATAATCTAATCCACTATAATATAATTATATATATTCTATATGATCTATGAACTATGAACGATTATGGTCAATTTATTAATTATTAACAAAAGAAAACGATAAAAAGGGAAAAATGAAAAAAATAATTTACAATTTATCATTTTTATAGTTTGTACAAATTCTTTGATAATGAAAAACAAATTTTTTTTCAACTCTATATGTTTATGATAAAAATAATTAATATTTGTTAATGTATTTATTAGTTATTATTTTCCATATTGTTGTTTTGTATTATATATAATATTACAAGCTACTTGGAATATATATACTATACATTTTGCTCTTTATTTGATTAACACGTATCCAATTTAATTTGAATTATAATAATTTACTGTAAGCTTTTATGCTATGTAAATTAAGGAGTTGGAAATCTGAATAATTTTAATTATAATAATATATTGTACGCTTTTTTAAGCATATATGGTGAGTAACAATTTGTTTTATATCAATTCGTTTTAAGGAAATAATTGTTGTCAAGATAGTTGGCATTTTTATTTTGAGAATAACGTTTCAAATAGGAAACTGCGGAATTAATCAAGATTTTGGGATAATTTGAAATAGCGATTAATGTTATTGATATTATCCCAACCCCCAAGAAATGATATTGATATTATTATAATAAATAAAAATAAAATCAAAATATTAAAATGGTAACTCTTTCAAAATCATGGATTAAGAATGTAAGAGAAGAAATACTAACAACAACCAACAATCAACAATCATGGAAACCGTTTTATGACTATAAAAATGACAATCATGCTGAGGTTAATTAGAATTAGCTAATTTACGGGATATTGTCTACTTCTTAATTTTTTATTTAAGCAGGTATGAAGCTTGAACAATGACACAAAAAATTCTTTACCAATTATACACACCTTTTACCATTATCTTTACCTTCTACCGAGCTGAAAATCAAATCTTATAACCAAAGGCTACAACTCTAACTATACTCACGTCACCAGGGTTAACCGAACGAGAACTCAGAAATTCCCAATAACCAAAAATATCCCGCCATGCAACAATAAGTTGTCAACAAAAGCAAACCCAGATTCAAAACCATCCATTGTTAATCTTTCGAAAGTTAACGAGCTTCGAGTCATTTCTTGAAGGTCTCAATGGTGGAAGACCAGGGCTTAACAATGAGTAACCACATCGAGCTCTTTCGGGTGGTCTTGGTGAAGTCTAAACTAGAGAACGGATGGAAGGAAGAAAAGACACGGGTGGTCACTTTATCAGAAGCAACAAAAGAAAAAGGAGAAAAAAATAAAAACCGTTGTTTAAGGGTATGGACGAAATCCTACGGAGCAATTCGGCCATTGGCTTGGACCACTGTTTACAACTTTCCTAAATTTTAATTTCTAAGATCTTTGACTTTGGTTAACGCACCTCACTTCGTAATGTGGTTAAGAAAAACCACGTCATGTAAACATTAAATTACTGTTCATATTACATTTTAGGCTAACTTTAATATTTGTATCGTGTTTGATAATAGTGCCAGTTTTACATTTATATGTATTTATCCCACTATTACTCATGATGGTTATTGTTATTGTAATGAAATCGTTATTTAAGTCTGGGAAGGAGTTTTACTCACACCATGTCTACAAAACTGTAGGCAGCTCTACTAGAATGATGTGTACAGTTGAGTGAATTAATTTCCCCCTTCGTCTTCAGACAAAACGCTTACAGCAGAATATGTCTTCAGGGGATGAACCCGTTGCTGGCCGTTTTAATCATCTCTCTGAACATAACTCAAGAGAAAACAGTTGTCTCCACTTGTCTTTGTCAACGTAACAAATAATGTTCGCTATTTCTCTTCCTTCTTTTGTTGTTTTCTAAGTTTTTTTTTTCTTGCCGAAATTTTGGAATTCATTAGCTTCTGAAGTTCATCCAATGCATTAAAAAATGAATATACGGATATTTTCAAGCTAAAAGGGTCTATTAAACTATTGGTTTGGTCGGCAAGATATGGAGCCAAATAAATCTTAAGCATGGAATGATTGAAACGATCCATCACTGGGTGTTAAGTATTATCGTACAAATTCGGATTTCATAATTGCATCATCTATGTTTTTAGAATAGTTGTGTAAAGTGGTTTTTATAGTGCTGGTGATAAAACTAGGAGCAATAAAGATAAAAAAGCAGAGAATGGCAATAATGATCGATGATTCTTATGTTGTAAAAAAAAAAAAGTGTTTTGGATCAATTATAGAGAGATTTTTTTATGATGCGAGTGATAAAGTAAAGATAAAAGACAGAAGAGCAAAGAATGACAATGATGATGATTGGTAATTCTTATATTATATATAAACAAAAAAAAAATGTTTTGGATTAATCATAGAGTTCCTAGTTTTAGTCAAAAGTAAAAAAAATGTTACTTCAACAATTTGTTAGTGAATTGACAGAGTTTTTAACGGCATTGATCAACTTGAATAATTATTTAAATTAGAGTGACTAAATTAACCAAAAAAAATTATAGTGACCAAAATGGGAACAACATTATTTTAGAATGACTTGCTATGTAATTTACTCTTATTTTTTTATACTTCATTATTAACTATATATATACATATTATTTCAAAAAAATACACATATATGCAGTTTATTATTATATGATTTGTTTTAATTTTTTTAATTTATGTTTTAAAATTTCAATTATATTATACGATTATATACACACGTTTGTTGAGCAAGATCAAACATTAAATTTAGGTTATTTGTTTTCAACTGTAAATTGTAATTTATTGGATTAATATTAATTATTTGTTTAAGTATATCTTTTTCATCAAATATGACGGTTCGCTTAAATTGATTTTAACTAGAATTATGATGTTTTTAAAATTTAAATTTTTATCTTATTATCTTTTAATTTCGTGATTATATTATTAGTAAAATCTTAAAATAATTAGTAAAAAAAAAAAAGAAGAAAATCAATCATATCATATAATTGAGTTAATACATACGATTAACTCTGCACTGAACGAGTAAAAAAACTAGTTAATTATATGAGATAAAATTATATTGCACATTCTATTTGAAAAGTGATTTAATTTTTTTTTATTATGATAATATTCAAATAGTGGAATAACTTAATATATTTTAATTATGTTTAACAATTTGAATAATGAATATTGTTTTAACCAAATTAAAAATATGTTATTTAGAAACTTAATTAAAAATTAAATACGTAAAATTACCTGAAACACATATGACATTCGAAACTAATAATAGGAAGAAATTGTAGTTTCTTAATCTATTTAGCGTAAACTACCTAGTTATTCACTTAAATTATAGGGTGCTTTCATTTTACTCACTTCAATGAAATCTTTGCAATTTCATCACTCAATTTATAATGCACTTTCATTTTAGTCTCCTGAGCTTTAAATCTCTAACGACGGTTATTTAATAGCTCAATTTTTGGTGGTGTAGAAAAACGTGGTTTCAGAATTCTATTTCTGATGATGGAGTCTGTAAATATTATTATTTAAATATTTACGAGCCTATGTGAATTATATTGAATTTTGGTTTAGAAGTTTTATTGAATTGATAATTAATTAAGGTACAAGTGTCTTGATCCTAAGGTCAGTAGTGTTGGAAAGTGAGGTAATGGAACCTCATTTTTGAAAATTGAACTCGTAAATATTGTTACTAAATATTTACGGGGTTGTTATATAGGTGAATTGAATAAAAAGTGACTAATCAAGGTATAATAAGGACTAAATAAAAAAAGTTGCAAAGGTTAACTCCTTGAGATTTTAATTGCTTAAAGACTTAAAAAGATAATCAAATTAAGGTTTGAAATGGTAAATATACCATTTCAAAATATGGTGGATGGTTAAGTATTATTTTTCTTTTGTAAATTTAAATGATGTTAAAATCTAAATACAGTAAATGCATATTCTATTTTGTTTAGTAGTTAAATTTTTATTTTGGAACAAAACCAAGTCGCACCCAAATTTTTAAATATAGAATCTAGTCACTTTTGAACCGAAACTACATCGATTGATTTAAAATTTAAATTTAACTCCATGACATTAATTTTGTATTTAACTCCATGACATTAATTTTGTACCAATTTATAAAATCTTGGTAGAGTTGGATGGTAAACGAGAAAGAAAGTAAGGAAATGTCACACTCCAATCTATTTCATGCAAATTTATTTTCAGTAAAATCGAATCTAGGAACTTTAATTATTTAATTGTGTCTCAAATGAATCTGTAGATTATTTTAACGATGATCGGTTATCTAAAATTAAGTAAAAATGTAAATGGAACTCGTGAAAATAAATTAAATAGGTAAAGCTTCATGGAATAAAGACATAAGGGTTAACTAAATTACATTCACTTACCATAAATTATGGGAGACAAGAGGGAAGTTGGTTGTCGGCCATGATCTAGATGATCCAAAATAATTTACAGTTCAGAGACACTATGACGGAGGATATGTACCAGCATCTAAAACTGTTCATTCAGCTTTGCAATACATCTAAATATATTGAGGTAACTGATGACGCTATTCATCTTCGGTTGTTCCCTTTCTCCTTAATTGATAGCGCGTTTACTTGGTTAGAGTCATAGGCTCCAGGATCCATCACGACATGGAATGAACTTACTAAGAAGTTTCTACAAAAGTTCTTTCCAATCAGTAAGATAGTCCAACTAAGAAGAGAGATCGCTACTTTTAAGCAGCTTGAAGGAGAAAGCTTTCACGAAACCTGGGAATGTTTTAAAATGATGATACAAAGATGCCCACACCATGGTCTACCTAAGAGGCTAAGACTATAGATGTTTTACAATAGGTTGGATGCACATGCACATTCAGGGCTAGATGGAGCCACAAAAGGAGCCTTAATGAATAGAACATATATAAACTCAATATTATATAGGGTTTTTCCATATGTTTTTACCACCTTTTTACTTAATATTATGTTTATCTCAAGTAATTATTATAGAAATAAGTGACTTTTACTTAATTAGTAATTTTAGACATGAATTTGGGAAGTATGTGAAATTATGCTTAATTACACGATTTTCATGCATATTTTATATTAATACATGTTAATTTATTAATGTATGTATTTTTCACAATGTAGGTAGGCTATTGGAGACATGATTTAAATAAATAAAAGATGGTCATGTACAAATTATCCATGTGGACGACAAGACCATGCAATTTTGGGCATGGGGTTGACTACTTGACCTAGTAAAGAAAGGTGATAAAAGATGGACATGTCTGCTAAGTTATTAGATTGAAAAAACTATCCAACAAAGGGAATTAAAAGCCCAATTTCGACACTTGATGTTGTCTGCCCAAAATGTGTTTTGGGATATTTAATGGAAGGTCCCTGCCGTTGGAGGATAATCAGAATTCAGCCCAACAACTTTCCTGTTGAAATCGTCCACTCTATAGCTATTTTTAGCTTGAAATTTGAATTCAAATTGAAAAGACTTGGTCATCCCTTTTCCTTGAAGCATGGCCGGCCACATGAGAGGGGGAAGGAAGGAAATTTAAACCTATTTTTAGTAAACTCAAACCCATACCTTCACCTATAAATACCTTGCCATTAATCACTTTTCTATCATTCCTCATCACTCAACATTCCTCTCTCACTCACATTAGTTTTCTGTCAATTTCTTTTCCCTTTTCCCTTACATAGCTGTCCATCCCCTCTCACATCTTTAGCCTCAAAAGCTTTGTCAAAAGCACTCTTTAGCTGGCTACCTTCTAAACCCTTAGCAAAAGAAGCTTCAATTAGTTAGAATAGATTCGAAAGGTTGTTGAATTGAGCAAACTCTTTCCTCTTGTCATTTATTTTAAACATGTTTGCTTTGTGTTTTATGTTTTTGGCATCAACTATGAAGTTTTAATTCCTATATGCTAGGATGATTATAGTAATTTAATGAGATTTATTTAATTCATGTTAACATGTTTTGTACCTCGATCAATTATGTTTTCAATTAATATCAGGATGCATTTCATTCATACGTTATTGGGTGCACTCAAATTAGCTGAGCGATCCTGACCAGACGACGGCTAATAGACGCATAATTGAAAATTACAATGCTTAATTTAGGTTATTAAAACCAACTAAGTTAAGGTTCATAATATCTTTAGTTAGCTCTATTATCTTGCATGGTTTTTAGATTTATGTAACTAAACTATTGCAAACGTAAATGTCCCTTTGACCTTGTCTAATATGATCAGTAACATGCATATTTAACTAAGTAAAAGATCCAAGAGGACTTAATTTGGTTTCCAAACTCATAAGAGATCGAGTTGCCATGGATGTAATTCTAACCATGTTAGCATGATAAAATTAAGTTGATTTGATTAATATAATTATCCTAGCCCATTTAATGTTGATTGTTTTTGTTGCTAAAGCCTTCATTAATGCATTTAGGTAAATTGCATTTAGATTAGAAATTGCATTAGGGATCACTCTTGCATTTAATTAATCTAATCATCACTATCCAAATTTAGTTTTTTACATCAAATTGTTAATTATAGTTTTGCAATTAATATAAGCCCTTGTAGAGATGATAGCTCATTTTTACTTAATTATTACTTGAACGACTGTGTACACTTGCGTAAACATATTACAATTTGTTACAACATACAAGGATGTGTATGATCTAATTGAAAGCATGGAAATGAATTCCTGTCAATGGCCAAATAAAAGATTTAGTTATAGCCAGAGACCATCAACGGTAAAAGCTATCCATGTAGATGATAGATACCGACAAATTTTAGATAGACTTAACCACATAGTGTCTACATCCAGTGCATTGTCGACATTCGGATGAGATAAACCTCTCATCCATTAACTTAATAATCCAATTAAGGGCATGAACTACATTGGGAATAGGGGTGGAAACCCTTATTCAAACACTTATAATCCGGGCTAGAGAGATCACCCAAACTTGAGATTGGGTGGAAACCAGGGAGGTGGTAATAACTCTAATTATGCCAAAAATAGTACTTACCAACCTCTTTATTTATAGAAACCTCAAGAAAGGGTCAACCCAAATGATTATATTGTATGTGGCCAATATTTGGATCAGATCGAGGGGGAGATGCAATAAATGAGGTTGATGTAAAACAGGTGTAGTCTGAGTGCACTAATATAACAAAAACATTAACTAAGCTTAAAGATCAGATAAGCCAATTGATGAGCATGAAAGGAGACATGAAAAGGAAAACTGACACCAGAATCTGTAACAGCCGTTCTCTGTGAAATTGGAACAGTGGTTTCGGGACCACAAATTCGAGGTCAAAATATTTATTTTATTATTATTTCAATGTCTACAGCATGTTTGTAGTGTCGTATAAAAATTTCGCTAAGAAATTTTATCGTTTGTATGCTCAATTCGATAAAATGGATTAAATTGTAAAAGGTGCAAAATTAGAGTTCTATAGGCTAAAGACACTAAATAGTTAAAGAACTTAAATGGTAAATAGGCCATTGTTTGTATGAGTGGACAATATGGACATTAATTAAGTGATTTTAATAGTTTAATGATAAGGTTAAAAATGTAATTTAACAAAATAAACTAAGTAAAATAATAAAAAAAAAAACAAAGTCACCATCTTTGTTATGTCCATCTTCCACCAAAATTTAGCTAAGGAAACTCCATGAATGGAGCTTGAAGTTTCGGCTATGGTTCATCTTTGCATATCAAGTTAAGCCTCGTATGGATCCAGATCGAGGGAAAGATAAAGTATTAGACTAGTTGATCCTATTTCGTCATTTTTGTGATCGAGGTAAGTTCGTATGTTAATAAGCATTAAATAATCGTGTGTTAAATACTTTAATATTTCATTCTTGATAAATACAACTTCACGGAAATACTCGACGAAGATTTGGCAACATATGAGATCCCGGTTGAACCTTGGGAATAGATAGGATACATATGACATGTCATTAGGGGTTACCGTGTTTTGGGTGCTGGTCATGTATGTTCTACCGGTGGCTGAGTTTTTCGGCATGTGTTGCTGTTACTCGTCAGCTTGTGTGAGCAGCACTGTGTAGCTATGTCTTGACTTTTAGCTTGTGTGAGCAGACCCAATGATAGCTCGAGAGTGAGCTTTTATACGAGATATGAGATAGAGATGGTTTCAACCATGTATTGGCACTTAGTGTGCGAGATTCCTAAGTATCTGATAGTATTCCAAATGGTTCAACGAGCGAAGATGATAGTAAGAGGATATTAGATATGATACGAACCAGTTTAGGTATTTGTGAGAAGTATGTCAAGTAATTCATGGTTGATGTACTCATACATGGCTAACATAGTTATGATTATGTGCTAACCTTTGGATTTGATTATAACTTACCTATGTTTATTTATGCTTTTGTAAATTGTGAATGAATGGTAAGTTGTACTTATTAGCCATATAAGCTTACTAAGCTTAATAGCTTACTCTGTTTACTTTTTTGTGTTTTATAGTAATTTTGAAGCTTGCTCGGATTGAAAGTTGTCGGAGATCTCATCACACTATCTAGCCGTTGATTTGATACTTTTGAAGTTTGTATATTTTGGTTATATGGCATGTATAGGTCTTTTGGCTAATGTAGCCTATATGTCTTGATGAATTTTGGCCATTTGAATTGGCTTGTAAGTAGTCATATATTTTGAAATGTATATATGTATATATATGGTCTTGTGAATTGTGGTGTATAGTTGTTATATGAATGTCTTTCTTGTGAAATTGAGTTTTGGTACTAAATGATTGGAATTGAGATAAAATTTCATGCTAAGTTCTAGGTACAATGTCTCATGTATGCATTTGACCATTTAGGTAACTTTTGGAGGTGATATTTGCATGTTGTATAAAGGCCAATTTTGATGCCTAATAGCACTTAAGTTAATAGTAATGAAGTTGCATGTTTCAAATTTAAGTTTTGGTTAGTTTGAATGCTTATTGATGATATGGTCATATGCTATTTGATGTGTTTAGGTTGACGCAAATTTGGGTGAGAAAAGTGGCTTGGAAATAGCCTATTTTTGTCCACACGGGCGTGTGTCTCAACCGTATGTGACACAAGGCCAGGTGACACAGCCGTGTGTCCCCTGGTATTTCTTTAGGAACCAAGTCAGTAGCTTCACATGGCCTAGCACACGGGCGTGTAGCTTGGCCGTGTGGCACAAGTCATGTAACACCCCTCATCCGTATTCAATGCTGGAATAGGGTTACGGAGCATTACCAAACATATTATACAATTACACATTTTCAAATTTCATATAATTATCAATCAACAACATTCATATCGTCCCTAATACGAGCCAACGAGGCCCAAAAACATGCATTCGGGGTGGTTCGAGACTAAACCGATAACTTTAGAAACTTTTGAAACACTTAGAAATTTTTTTTCGCAAACAGGGGACACACGCCTGTGTGGTCCGGCCGTGTGTCTCACGGCCAAGGACACACCCGTGTCACAGGCCGTGTGGACATTCGAAATGGGATCACATGCCCGTGTCTGACCCTGTGTAACTCTCTGACTTGGGTCACACGACCAACACACACACCTGTGTGGCCAACCCATTTGTCCTAAAAATGGTCACACACACTCGTGTACCAGGCCGTGTGCTAGGTCGTGCGAAACTTAGAGGGCATACTGACTTATGCCACACGGCCAAGTCACATGCCCGTGTGTGAAGCCCTGTGGAGCATGCTGACTTGGTTTCTATTTCAACACCAGGGGACACACGACCATGTAACCTGACCATGTATCACACACGGCTGGGACACATGCCTGTGTGGACAAAAATAGGCTATTTACCAAGCCATTTTGCCACCCAAACTTACATATACCTACACCACAAAAATTGGCACCAAAACAAGGCATAAATAGTCATTCAAACGTTACCAACCAAGCATCATTTATACCATTTCAAAACTAACAAATACCAAACTTATCAATACCACAATGTACCATTCAATTGATACCAAACTTCACTTATACAATTCAACTAAGTAAACATTTCCAAATATGCATCATTATGCTCAAATTCACAAGCATATATCTTCTCTAATTTCAACCATTTGACAACCACAATATCTACTATCAATAAACATCACAAAGTCAACCTTAATCACATAACACATATATATATATATACATAACCAAACCAACCAAATTAAGCCAACTTTCATGGCTATATATACAGACCAAATCATATACATTTACAAGCCAATTCTAATGGCTAAATTCATCATCAACTTATAACCAAAATAACCATAAATCCTATACATGCCATATAACCAAAACATAAGCTCAAAAGTACCAAAGTGATAGTATGATAGTGTGATGAAGTCTCCGACGATCCCCGAATCGGAGCTAGCTTTGAAATCACTATAAAACACAATAAAATAAATAGAGTAAGCTTTATAACTTAGTAAGCTCGTACGAAATAAACTCAATTTGATTATAAATATACAATTCAAAAAATTGAAAATATCAACATGTAACTCATATTAACTGACATACCTTTCATATATTCAATCATAAGCTTAAACGTGTCTTTCACAAGTTTCTTCGATTTAAAGCTTATACAGTTTATGTACATACCTGTATCATCTCGTATCAATCTCATACTGAATAGCATGTTTCATTTACCGTTGAACCATTTGGAATACTATCGGATACTAGGGAAACTCGCACCCTAAGTGCCAATAAATATGTATAGCCGAAATTATCTCAATATCATACCTTAATATTGCTCACTCTCTAGCTATCAACGGGCCTGCTCACACAAGCGGTCAGTCAAGACGTAGCTACATGGTGCGGCTTACACAAGTTGTCAAGTAACCGTAACACATGTCGGTATACTCAGCCACCGGTAGGACGTACAGGACTAGCACCCGGATCACAATATCACAATAACCCCTAATGACATGTCATTTGTATCCTAATCTATTCCTAAGGTTCAACCGTGATTTCCAATGTTGAATTGTCGTCGAATATATCTGCAATGTCATAATTCACAATTTATTCAATATTAAAGCATTTAAAACACAATAAAGATAATGCTTATTACATACAAACTTACCTCGGATGTAAAAACTGTGAAACGAGTCAATTAATCCAAAACCTTGTTATTTCCCCGATCTAAGTCCGTAGTTCACTTTTCTTGATCTATATAATATCAAATTTAGCTTATTTAATTACCTCTCTATTCAATTTAATCCAAAACACTCACTAAGGAAATTTTACACATTTACCCCTAATATTTCACATTTTTACAATTTAGTCCTTATTTCATAAAAACACAAATTCATGCAATTTAATTCACACCCATGCTAGTTGAATTCTCCTAGTACACATATCAACCCAAATTTTTCATTTATTTCACAATTTAATCCCTAATTGAGATTTTTATCAAAAATCACTTTACAAAACTTGTATAACTTTCACCAAACTTTCATTTTCATCCATCAAACACTAAAACTCATGCATATACAACGATGGTAAAACTCAAATACATTAGCAGTTTTGCAAAATAGTCCTTGGGCTAGCTAGACTAAGCTGTAACGATCTCAAAAACATAGAAATCATTAAAAACGGGACAAAAATCACTCACCAATTGAGCTGCTAAGTGACCGAACCCTAAAAAGCTTCTATGGCTTCCTTCTTTCTTTGAATTTTAGGTGGAAATGAAGAAAAGATGATGATACATTATGTTTTCCATTATTTTACTTCAGTTATTCACAAATTACTATATTAACCTTGTTTAAAAACATTAAAAATCACTTAATATATGCCTATAATTGTCCACTCACAATTGAAATGGTATAATTACCACTTAAGGACTCTTAATCTAAGGTTCTATAGCTATTAGACCCTTTAGCTATTAGAACACAAGTTTTGCACTTTACACTATTTAGTCCTTTTTATCAAATTAACTAACCAAACGATAAAAATTCTTAACGAAATTTTCACACAAACATATTATCATGCTGTAAATGTTAAAATAATAATAAAATAATTATTTTGAATTCAAATTTGTGGTCCCAAAACCAATGCTCTGATTTGACTAAAAACGGGTTGTTATAAGTCAGTATACTCTCCAGTATTCACACGACCTAGCACACGGTCTGGCACACAAATGTGAGGCCACTTCAGAAGGTACATGGCTTGTCACACGAGCGTGTAGTCTGGCCGTGTGACCCAAGTCAGTGAGTTACATGGGGTCAGACACGGGCTGAGACATGGCCATGTGATCCCATTTCAAATGTCTACACGGCCTGCGACACGGGTGTGTCTCTTGGCCGTGTGAGACACACGGCTTGGCCACATGGGCGTGTGTCCCCTGCACTTTGAAAATTTTCAATCTTTTCCTGAAATTTCCTTGAGATATTAATTTAGTCCCGAATTATTTTTAATACTTGTTTTGGGCCTCGAGGGCTTGTGTTAGAGACTATATGATTGAATTTGAATGACTTTTGTTTGGATATGAGAAATATATAAGAAATATATGATTTTTTAAGTGATAAGTCCGATAATGCTCCATAACCCTATTTCGACGATGGATACAGGTTAGAGGTGTTACATTTATTGGTATCAGAACTACGATTTAGTTGATTCTCGAATTAACGTAGCATGTGTGAGTGTAGCTATACATGCCATATTTAACCTGTGATAGTGTGATATCTCTTGATAGTTTTAAATTATGTTTTCATATTGTAATGGATCCCAATTGAGCAGTTTTCGATGATGTAAAAGTAATGCACCAGTCTCTGTTCACGGAGTAGCACCGTATAAATCGAGACCCGTATCTGAGGGTCGTGGAGGAGAGGCCAATGAAGCCTTCTTCCAAATGATGAATGAATGGTTCACTGAGTTTGTTCGAATGAATCTGGCTACTCATCAACCTCCACCCCTACCTATTTCCCAACAGGTTCCTATAGCTCCTCAAGGTTTGGAACCTTTGCATATGAGTAAGCCGCTTGTTGATAAAATTCGAAAGTACGGGGTTGAAAAGTTTAGAGCTATAGTTGATGATGATCCTGAGAGAGCCGAGTTTTGGCTTGAGAATACAATTCGAGTTTTGATGCACTATCTTGTACGCCAATGGAATGTGTTAAATGTGTTGTATCTCTTTTGAGAGATACTGCAAACTATTGGTGAAGCATTTTAATATTTGTGGTGCTGAGAGAATGGGTCACGTGAGAATTCTTTCAAAATAAGTTTAGAAAGAAATATATAAGCCAGTGGTTTCTTGATCAAAGAATTTTTAGAATTGAAACAGGATTGTATGATCATAACTGAGTACGAAAGAGAAATCGTGAGACTGAGTAAATATGCTCGAGAATGCGTCTCCACTGAAGAAATTATGTGTAAGCTGTTCGAAGATGGGTTGAATGAAGATATCAAGCTTTTAGTCAGAATTCTGGAACTGAAAGAATTTGTTGTCTTGGTTGATAGAGCTAGCGAAGCTGAAAAGCTTAGCAAAGAAAAGAGAAGAGTCGATTCTGAGGCTAGAGATTCAAGAAAGAGGTCAATGGTAAATCGTATCATTCATCATCAAAGAAATCAAGGGATTCTTATAATCGTTTGATTGCTTCATTGGGGTATTTTAATAGAGATAGTGGGAAGTAACTCACGAGTCCAAAAGCTTAAGCCACTTCAATATCAAGCGTTGGTAGTTTCAAAGCCAATAAACCTGAGTGTTAACAATGTGGAAGACGATATTTTGGAGATTGTTGGATGAATAATAAAGCTTTTTTCAGATATGGTTCGCAAGATCATTTTATTTTTGATTTCCTTGAGTTACCTGAGAAAGACAAATTTCTGAGGCCGAGTAATACAGTTGCCAGAAGGAGATTATCTAGAAATACTAGAAATGTGAATAGTAGCAGAGGTGCAACAAAGGATTCTGTTGTGAGATTCGAGGCTCGAGCACCAGCCAGAGCTTATGTTATTCGATGTCGCTGATGGTGGTGGGAAAGTCTTAAAATTTATATAATGAATGATCGAGCCTAGAAACTAACTATCACCACGATTGAGGCAAACACACTTATCGAACAACAGTATAGTTTAGTGGCAAGACCGGAATGTCGAACCCAAGGGAACCAAAAGTACTAATACTGACTTTCCTTTTATTATCTAGCCTAAAATAAAAGTGATCAATGTTTATTTAACTAATTACTAAGGGAAAGATGCTAAGCCACAGATAATGAATTGGGGAAATACTTTTGGGAAAACCAATTTATTAAGACAATACCCGAGGAAGAATCCACCTAGACTTCACTTGTTATCTAACTCTGAACCAGACGATTTATTCATTTGACTTGATCCGTAGGATTCTCTAATTTATATTAATACCTCTCTCGAGGCTACTAACGTCTAACCCTAGGTTGATTAATTGAAATCACTTTCTAATTAAAACCCCTAGAATTGCATTAACTTGATCTATGGACTCCTATATTAGGTTTGACCCTAATTCGGCAGATTTTCGTCATCCTATCTCTATGGTTACGATCAACTCCGATTAACTATGCTAGATCTACTCTTAAACAGAGAATTTTCCTCCACTGCCTAAGCACATCAATGCTTGAATCAATATCCTGAAATATCAAAGCAAGAATTAAGAACACATAATTAAGAACAAACCAAGTATTTATCATATAGTTCAGAAAATAATAACAAGATCTGTCTTATGTTTCATCCCCCTCAGGTATTTGAGGGATTTAGTTCATAATTATAAAAGAATACATCTCAGAAGAAAGTATAAAAAAAACATAAGAAAAACCCTAAAACCCCCTAAAGAAAATTGAAGGGAAGATCTTCCGTCTTGAGTATGATTCTGACTTCTTGGGATGGATCAACTGGCTTTTTTCGAGTAAATCCCACAATTCTGACCTCTCTAGCTTGGCTCCTCGGCCTACCTGAACCGCCCTCCTGATGGTTGCCCTTAAGGGTGTTTATATAGGCTTTTGGAATGTCTTTCTTTGCCTCTAAGTACCTTATTCCGAATAGAATTCAAACAGGTCACGTCAGGGACAAGCCCGTGTGAATTGAGGCCAGGCCGTGGTCGGGTCTGCTAAAGAGGCACGACAGTGTGGCTCGGGCCCAGGTGGTGTGAATTTTGTACCTTGGCCCATTTTCTCCGTTTTGGCCCGTTTCTCATTCTTTTCTTCCTCCGATGCTTTCCTAAGTATAAAACATGAAATTAAAGAATTAGGAGCACCAAATTCCACAATTCAGAGGATAAATCATCCAAAAGTATGCTAAATGTGGGATTAAAATATGTACATATTACGGTTTATCACTTGCGAAGATACACCAGCACCAGATGTTATGAGCGGTACATTTTCTCTTTATGACACCGATGTAAC
Organism: Gossypium australe; assembly: GCA_005393395.2. NCBI lineage: Eukaryota > Viridiplantae > Streptophyta > Magnoliopsida > Malvales > Malvaceae > Gossypium > Gossypium australe. The sequence goes on along the minus strand of CM016614.1, from coordinate 60,010,508 downwards.
TGCTTTGATTGATCCTGGATCGACCCATTCATATGTCTGTACGAATTTAGTGTCTAGTAAAAGTTTACCTATTAAGTCTACTGAATTTGTGATTAAAGTATCAAACCCCTTAATCCAGTATGTCATAGATGATAAAGTTTGCAAGAATTGTCCTTTGGTGTCACGGAGTTACTGTTCTTTGGCCGATTTGATGCTTTTATCGTTTGATGAATTCGATGTGATTTTGGATATGGATTGGTTAACTCTACATGATGCTGTTGTAAACTGTAGATGAAAGACTATTGAGTTGAAATGTTAGAATAGGAAAATTCTTTGTATTAAATCCAATGATTCGAGTGGGTTGTCTGTTGTGATATCGACAATGCTAGCATAGAAATATGTGAAAAGGGTTGCAATGCTTACCTTGTGTATGTACTTGATACAAAAGTGTCTGAATTGAAGATTGAATTGGTGTCAGTGGTTTGTGAATATCCAGATGTGTTTCCAGAATAGTTACCCGAATTGCCGCTGATCAAAGAGGTCGAGTTTGCTATTGAATTAGTACAGGGAACATCACCGATATCGATAGCTTCGTACAAAATGGCTCCAACAGAATTGAAAGAATTGAAAGCTCAGTTGCAAAAGTTAACAAATAGAGGTTTTGTACGACCTAGTTTCTCACCCGAGGGTGCACCAGTTCTGTTTGTAAAGAAGAAAGATGGATCAATGAGATTATGTATCGACTATCGACATCTTAATAAATTTACGATCAAGAACATGTAACAGCCCGATTTTGGGCCTAGTCGAAATAGTGGTTTCGAGACCACAAATTCTACATAAGAAAATTTATTTTTATTATATTTTTATGGTCTACAATTTCACAAAATGATTTCGTGAAAATTTCGTTCAAAAATTTCGACGTTTGGTCACTCAATTTAGTCAAAAGGACTAAATTGTAAAAAGTGCAAAACTTGAGTTCTAGAAGGTAGAGGTGTCAAATTGCTAAGAAAATTTAAATTGGAGGTCCTTAATGGTAATTAGACCATTGGTTAATTTCTTGGACAAAAATGGACATGAAATAGGTGAAATAGAATATTTTTAAGTCCTGGGCATTTTGGCCATTTAGTAATTAAAATGAATTAAAAACAAAATTAAAAGCCAATTTTTGTCCATCTTCAACCCCATGGCCAAATTTTACAAGGGGAAACCATGGAAAGGGTTTTTCAAGCTTCCAAGCTTGATTGTAAGTCCGTTCTTGTCCCGTTTTTAATGATTTTTACATTTTTGAAATCCTCGTAACAAGATCTATCTATTTTTACTACTAATTTGAGATATGGTTAAAGTCTAGGGTTTTGACCCATGATGAATATGTGTGTATTTTTGTGTTCAATGGTATAAAATGCATGTTTATGGTTAGAGAAACGACTTTTACTAAGTGGTTTTCAGTAAAAATGCCTAAAAGGACTAATTTGTAAAAGTTATGAAATTTGTCATAAAAGTGTGAATTAGTGGAAATTGTGGGCTGTTGTAGTTATGAAAATGGTTCGGCTAGGCTTAAAATACAAGGGAATTGAATAAAAATAATTTTTCGAGCTTAGGGGCAAAAGTGTAAATATGACCAAGTTTAGGGGCAAAAATGTAAATTTTTCCAAAATGTGAATTTAGGCTAATTTGAGTAGCAGAATGAATAAATAAATTAAATGTGTTGTTATAGATTAAGGGAAACGAGGTTTGGAACTAGAACGAGGGAAAAACGAGTAACTGACGAATAAGTCCTTTTCACCGATTTTGCTTTCGAGGTAAGTTTATATGTAAATAATACATAGTTTTTTTATTTATGTTTTAATATTTTTTTATATTATATGAGATATGGTTGAATATGGAGTAATTATTTGATGTCAATTATGAATTGTGATTGATTATGGATGAATTGGTAAAATGTGGAAAAGTGAGAATTCTCGGTTGAACCTTCGGAATAGAAAAGATACGAATGAGGTAGCTAGGTCACATGTGTGGTACTAAGTGTAGGCCACTACGTGTACAAGAGAGCTACGAGATGGTTTTAGGTCACGTGTGTAGTACTAAATGCAGGCTACTACGTGTACTAGACGGATAGGTCTCATGTGTAGTACTAAGTGTAGGCTACTATACGTACCCGATAGCTTCGACCACATGTGTGGTACTAAGTGCAGACCACTATGTGTAAGTGATGGTTTTGGTCACATGTGTAGTACTAAGTGCAGGCTACTATTTGCACCAAATAGCTTCGACTACAAGGGTGGTACTATGTGCAGGCCACCGTGTATCTGTTATTATTCCGATGAGTTCAACGAGAAATTGACTAAGTGAAAATACATTTGATCATGTAACGACTAAGTGTAACTGTATATGACTATGTGATGAATAAGTGCAGGTATAAGTGTGAAAATTTATGAACAATGTGCTCGATATTTGATCGAACCTTCGGTAAGATGAAATGGAGTAAGTGAAATTATGAAAGAGTAAATTTAGCAACAAAACAATTTCAGACAGCAGCAGTTGTGTGACTTTGAAAAATCACCAAAAATGGTAGAAATCGAATTAGAGGTTGAATAAGATATGAAATTAAATCTGAATGAGTCTGTTTTCACATAAAAGAAACAATGTAAACAAAATAATTTCATATTCTATGATATTAGAATTTTTGTGAGACAGGGTCAGAATGATGTTAGAATCCCTTGTTCTGAATTTGGAAAATCACTAAAAATTGTATAAAAATAATTATGGTTTATAATTTATATGCTTAAATTTATTAATGAGTCTAATTTCAAGAGAAACAAACGAGAACATTATAAAAATTCTTTATGATGAGATAATTTATTTTTAGTACAGATGGGTCGGAACTGTCAGACAACAAAATAGGGGAAACTTTAAAGAATAAACTGTACTTATTGGCTAAACCAAAAATTCTGAAAATTTTATGATAATAATATATGTGACCATAGTTTCAGGAAAAATTAATGGATCATAATTTAGAGTTCTATAGCTCAAGATATAAATAATTTAGTAACTGTGACTCGAGTAGACAACTTGAGATGAACATGAATAAATAGTGGAACTATGTGCAATTATGATTGTATTAACTTGAGACATATTATGAAGATTTATAAAAGCCTGTTAATAAATCACTTATTATTTACATACCTACTTACTAAGCTATAATCCTTACCCCCATTCATTTCCTTTTTCCTATAGTGTCACAGAGGCTAGCTCGGGTTGGAGATCGTCGGAGATTTTATCACACTATCAAGCTTTTGAATGGTATCAATGCCTTAAAGTAATTTAAGTCTATGGCATGTATAGGGACTTAGTCATTTTGTGTATGTATTATTATGTGTTATTATGTTTTGGCCAAATGTATTGGCTTGTAATGGTTAAAGGTTATTGTAGTATGTAGCCATGCTAATTGGCTTATATTGGCTAATTGATTGTAGGCCTATATATATTATTTATATGCCAATGTCTTGTGATGTGAGTTGTGTTTGCGTGATACATGTGAGTTGTGTTTGCATGATACCCGTGTGTGAAAACCTTGAATTCTATTTGTGACGTCATCATCTTAATAAGGTCACACGGCCAAGGCACACACCCGTGTCCTTAGACCACGTGTCGAATTAAGTTCCAAATTTCAGCTGCAGACTTCACACGCCCCGGGCACATGCCCGTGTCTTAGGCTGTGTCTCCCACACGATTGAGACACACGGCCATGTCTCAGCCCGTTTGTGTCTACCCGTGTGGACAATTGTAAGGCCATCTACCAAGCCAATTGCCACCCTACAAAGCAACCACACTTATACCAATTTAATTCAACATACATTATGACCATAAGGCACTTCTAAGAACCCAAAATCAAGACATCCACACAAGCATGGACTTCATGAATTTCATCATCATTGAATATATGAACTTGTCAAGTATTGGCCAACTTCCAATGACCATTTACAAAATGAATGTAATAACATTAATAGCCACACATTGGCTAACAAATATGACATAACACAAAATAACTAAGTTCCTATACATGCCATACTCAAAGTTAAACAAACCTTGCTATACCAAGGAGAAGTTGATAGTGTGATTCCGAACTCCGACGTCCTACGATCCTCGAGTTAGCTTGGCGATACTACAAGGAAAAGGGAAATGAGAGAGGTAAGCATGAAGCTTAGTAAGTTTGCATGAAATAAATAGCAACATAAAGGCTCATAATGTCATCCATCCATTGCATTGAATAAGAACACAAAGTCTCAAGCACATTGCCATAACTTACTCATGCTTACTCTTACCAATTACATGTCATGTCACATATCGTAAACATTTCTCGTAAATTACTCACATGTACCTGTATCACTTCATCACATAGCTTTAGCACTAATTTCATTTCTTTTATAAGCTTAAATATTTATCTCAATGAATCACTTGGAATACCCAAGGATACACAATCGTCATCATACACATAAACACGATGCCAATGCCTTATCCCAGATATGGTCTTACATGGGGTCACATATCGATGCCGCTGCCAAATCCCAGATATGGTCTTATACGGGATCTCATATCGATGTCGATGCCATATTCCAGATATGATCTTATACGATTTCCATATTCGATGTCGATGCCATATCCCAGATATGGTCTTATACGAGATCTCAATTCGGTGCCGAGGCCATGTCCCAGACATGGTCTTACACGGGACCTTAAAAATCTCATGTTTCGATGATGATATCCTCTCACTTCTTAAAGTCCAACCGGGACTTCAACATCATAAATTTTCATCATTTTCTCGTTCAACATCATTACTCAATTTCATAGAAATAATATACATCATCACTAATATCAAACATTTTAAAACTTAATAACATGATGTTGAATTTATTACACACAAACTTACCTCGATACCAAAATAGGCCAATTTGCCAATCTAGTCCAAAACCTTGCCTTTTCCTCGGTCAAGGTTAATTCCTCGTTCTTCTTGATCTATATTAGCAAATTATCTCATTTAATTACCACATTAACTAATACATTTCAATAATCATACTTTGGCAAAATTACCATTTTGCCCTTAGATTTTTACAAAATGACATTTTTACCCTTAGGCTCGTAATTTGATTCTAATCAAATTTCCTCCTCTAACAAGCCATCTAAACATTTATTACTATTATAGCAACTTCCAATACTCATTATTTCACACAATTATCACCTATTTTACAACCTTTACAAAAAGGTCCTTTTTGGTGTTTTCATGAAAACACCTTTCACAAAAGTTGTTTATTTAACAACTAAGACTCATTTTCTTTCATAAAATTTTAGAAATCAACACTAATGATCTCATGGAAAAACCCTAGGTTTTCAACCATTTTGCAAAATAGTCCCCTCATTAGCTAGCTCAAGTTACAAGGGTCTCAAAAGTACAAAAATTATCAAAGAATTACCATTAGAACACTTACTTGCAAGGAGAAAGCTTGGCTGAAATTTTTGAGTTCTCAAACCCCTTGTTTTGCTAAAATTTTCGGTGGACAAGAAGAGAGGAAAGATGATATCTTTTCCTTTCTTTATTTTATTTTATTTCCTCATTTTAATCCACCTAATCTAACAACTTTGACCAATTTTGACGTTGTTTGTCCCCTATGGCCGACCACCTTATTTCTAAGGATCTAATTGCACATTAAGGGCCTCCAATTAATATTCTATAGCTTTTAGACACCTTTAGCTTGTAAAATAGAACTTTCGCACTCTATGCAATTTAGTCATTTTTAGCAATTAAGCATGTAATCGCTAAAATTAAAGCACCAAAATTTTCATGCACCTATATAATCATGCCATAACTCATAAAATAATATAAAAACAATTTTCTTTAACCTCGGATTAGTGGTCCTGAAACCACTGTTCTGACTAGCCCCTAAATCAGGCTGTTACAATGATTGAATATGAAAAGTTTTAAATTTGGATGGAAATTTGTGACTCGAAAATGATCGGTTGTATGTGATTAAGTCCGGTAATGCCTCGTACCCTATTCCGGCAACGGATACGGGCAAGGGGTGTTACAGAACAAGTATCCATTACCGCGAATTGATTTGTTTGATCAGTTAAAAGAAGCAACAATATTTTCTAAGATTGATGTCGGATCTGGTTGTTATCAGTTGTGGGTTAAATATTCGGATGTGCCGAAAACTATATTCAGAACCAGGTACGGGCTTTATGAATTTCTTGTTATGCCGCTTGGGTTAACTAATGCTCCTTTGATGAATAGAATTTTTAGACCGTATCTAGACAGATTTGTAGTTGTATTCATTGATGACATTCTGATCCATTCTCGAGACGAATCTGAGCATGCCGAGCATTTGAGAATTGTATTGCAGACTTTGCGAGTTAAACAACTATTTGCTGAATTTAGTAAATGCGAGTTTTGGCTTCGAGAAGTTGGATTTTTAGAACACATTGTTTCAGTGAAAGGCATCCGAGTTGATCCGAGTAAGATTTCAGCAGTTGTTGACTGTAAACCACAAAGAAACATTTTTGAGGCTAGAAGTTTCTTAGGGTTAGCGAGCTATTATAATAGATTTGTTAAAGAGTTCTCAATGATAGTTACATTGATAACTCGTTTATTGCAAAAAGATGTGAAGTTCGAGTGGTCTGATAAATGTCAACAGAGTTTTGATTAGTTGAAAGCACTGTTAACCGAAGCACCAGTTTTAGTTCAGCCTGAGTTGGGTAAAGAATTTGTGATTTTCAGTGATGCGTCATTGAACGGCTTGGGATGTGTTTTAATGCAAGAAGGCAAAGTGATAGCTTATGCTTCCAGACAGTTAAAACCGCATGAAAAGAATTATCGGGCACATGACTTAGAGTTAGCCGCTATTGTTTTTGCATTGAAAATTTGGCAACTTTATTTGTTCGGTGAGAAATGTCACATATTTACTGACCACAAGATCTTGAAGTATTTGATGTCTCAGAAAGATTTGAATTTGCGACAATGAAGATGGCTCGAATTATTGAAAGACTATGAGTTAGTGATTGATTATCATCCTGGGAAAGCAAATGTAGTTGCGGATACTTTGAGTAGGAAATCTTTGTTTGCTTTGTGGGCAATGAACACGCAATTGACATTGTCTGATAATGGTTCGATATTAGCTGAGCTGAAAGCTAAATCGATATTTCTTGTAACACCCCTAACCCGTATCCGTCGTTGGACTAAGGTTATGAGGTATTACCGATCAAATCAAAACATTTAACCTTCATAGTTCATACAATATTAGATCATAATCAATCAACATCATTAAGTCCCTTAATAAGGTCTACGAGACCTTAAACATGCATTAAAGGAGGGGTCGGGACTAAACTGAGCTCATACAAAATTTTTCCGAAACTTAACATTTTTTTCAAAGCTACAGAGGTCACACGCCCGTGTGGGTAGGCCGTGTGCCTCACACGGCCTCAGACACACCCGTGTGTCTAAGCCGTGGCAAAACAGGGCATACAAACTGACTTGTCCACACGGCTGAAGACACGCCCGTGTGCTTAACCCGTGGTCGACACTGACTTATTTCACACAGCCAGTCACACTCCCGTGTGTCGAGCCCGTGTGTGAGTCTGACTTGTTTTGATTTGCAAACTTAAGAGACACGGTTGAGCCACACGTCCGTATGCTCAACCGTGTGGGCAAATATAGGCCATTTGCAAGACCAATTTGCCACCCACACTTTGAGTCACACCTACAAACATCAATCTGATATAATTTCATACCCCAAATGGCATCCAAACATACCAAAACATTGTATTGATTAAACTCTTAATATCATCATTCATTTTCCATATACAACTTCAACTCAACTTGCCAATCCAAAGTATCAACTTCACATTCAAATAATTTAATCCATTGATCATTTAATCTTTACCAAAATTTAAGCATGAAACATATCATTTCCATTTCACTAATTCATACCATAATGATCATTCACATAAAACACACATACACATATTAACCATTCTTTTCACATGTCCAAAGCATAAACCAAAACCATTAACTATCAAGCCATATCACATGGAAAGATTTATGCACTTCAAAATATACTATAATCACTAGCCTATACATGCCATATACCAAATATACAACTTCCAAAAGTACCAAAATAGATGGCCGATAGTGTGATCGAGTCACTGACGATCCTTGGATCCGAGCTAACTTAATGATACTGTAAAACAGAGAAGAATTTCACACAGTAAGCTTTAAAGTTTAGTAAGTTTGACATATAATACGTTTAACTCAACAAATCGAATTCAATATACAAAATAAACTATCACATGGTTCAATTCACAATGTTATACAATCTCAGTCATAGTCGTTACTCACATAATCATCCACTTATCCATATACGATACCATCAATCACATAGGTTCCGTACATACATGTGTCAACACTTAATTAACGATCACTTTTGCTACTCGATGCTCAATACCACAATTCATTCAATCTTCATTAATTATTCCATTTACTTGCACACTTAGAGCCAATTTCTTAGCCGAAGCTTTAATATCATCGCACACTTAGTGCTTTTTCATTAAACCAAATTGACTCGGTATCGCACACACAGTGCCAATCAATATATTTGATACTTTCTTTATTTCACACACATAGTGCCGATCACCGTTGTATCAATTCTATTTACGCACACTTAGTGCCACATCTCTCAAATCCACATATAACATTACTAATTCATCATCTACATATTCATTCATTACATAACACATGAACATGATTTAAACAATTCGTATCATACACGAACTTACCTCGGACGTCGAAATAATGAAACAAGTCGATCAATCAAGCACTTTGTCTTTGCCTCTATCTCGATCCAAATCTCTCTTTTCTTGATATATATAATATTAAACTCAACTCATTCAATCACCAATTCATTCAATTTAATCCAAACACACATATTTAGGGCATTTTACAAAATAGCCCTCACATTTTCACATTTTAACATTTCGACATTTAAGTCCCTATTTCATAAAATCATCAAATACACATAATTTCACTATACTCTTGCTTAGCTGAATTTTCCCCTAGCTCATACAAGCCCACATATTTCATTTATTTCACATTTTAGTCCTTCAATTTATCATTTTCACAATTTAGCCCATAATACTCAAATTCATCAAAAATTTGAAGACAAAATATGTTAATCTATCACATATCTTTCATATTTCATCATCAACTATCACAAAGCTCAAGCATTCATCAATGGCATATTACAAAATCACCAAAAAATTCTAAAATTAAGACATGAGCTTGATAGAACACAAAGCAACGCTCACAAAAACGTAAAAATCACTAAAAATCGAGGTCAAAACATACCTCAATCAGGCCTTGTATGTGTCGAATATTCAAAGCTCAAGGACCCTATGTTTTCTTTCTATTTTTGGTGGAATAAAGATGATAAAATGGCCACCAAAATGTTTTTGTTTTAATTATAACAACTTTAATAACTCAATTACCATTTTAACCTTTGATTAAAACATTAAAATTCCACTAATATAAGCCCATTTTTGTCCATCCCCACTATCAAGGGTCTAATTACAACATAAGGACTTCTTATTTAATAAGCCATGACAGTTAAGCACTTAAACAACTAGCACACAATTTTTGCATTTTATGCGATTAAGTTCTTTTCACAATTCAGCACACAAACGATAAAATTTTCACGCATAATTTTCACACATGCTTAATCACATACTATAAACACTAAAAATAATATTAAAATATTTTTTTGACCTCGAATTTTTGGTCTCAAAACCACTATTCTGACTAGGGTCTAAACCGGGTTGTTACATTTCTTCAGCAAATTTGTGAGGCTAAAAAATGTTATAATGAAATGCAAGCTAAAAGAGTATAGTGCTAGTCGATTACTGATTCAGAGTATCAGATCGGATCCAATGATTTTTTTGCTATTCTGAAGTAGAGTTTGTGTGCCGAGGAATCCCGAGCTTATATAAAAACTTTTACATGAAGCACACAATGGTTACTTCTCTATTCATCTGGGGAGTACTAAGATGTATAGTGATCTAAAACAGATGTACTGGTGGTCGGGCATGAAACATGACATTTTAGAATTTGTGTCAAAATGCTTGGTTTGTCAACAGGTTAAAGTCGAACATCAAGTACATTCGGGACTACTACAGCCAGTAATGATACTTGAATGGAAATGGGATAGAGTTACGATGGATTTCGTATCGGGGTTACCCCTATCTCCGAAAAAGGAAGATGCTATTTGGGTTGTTGTTGACCGTTTAACAAAATCTACACATTTCATTCTGGTACATACAGAATTTTCACTTGATAGATTAGCTGAATTGTACATCTCTGAGATTGTCAGATTGCACGTGGTGCCAGTTTCTATTATTTTGGATAGAGATCCGCGATTCACATCACGATTTTGGAAGAAGTTGCAAGAGGCTTTGGATACGCGATTGCATTTTAGTATTGCTTTTCATCCTCAAACCGATGGTCAATCCAAGAGAGTGATTCAGATTCTCAATGATATGCTTCGTTGCTGTGTTTTAAAGTTTGAGGGCAATTGGGAAAAATATTTGCCATTGGTTGAGTTTGCATATAATAATAGTTTTCAATTGAGCATAAAGATGGCACTGCATGAAGCTTTATATGGTCGTAAATGCCGAACTCCGTTGTAGTGGACTGAGCTTAGTGAGAAAAAGATTCATGGGGTTGATTTGATCAGAGAGACCGAAGAGAAAGTGAAAGTAATTCGCGACAGTTTGGAAGCAGCTTCAGATCGACATAAATCATATGTGGATTCGAAACGTAAAGATATTGAATATCAAATCAGCGACAAAGTGTTTCTAAAAGTATCACCATGGAATAAGATTCTTCGATTTGTTCGCAAAGGAAAATTAAGTCCACGATTTATCAGGCCGTATGAGATTATCGAGAGAATTAGGCTAGTAGCTTATCGACTTGAGTTAGTCAAATCTGGAAAAGATTCATAATGTGTTTCATGTGTCAATGTTACGATGGTATCGATCGGAACCATCGTACATAATTTCTCTGGCAAAGATTGAAATTTAGCCCGACATATCGTATAACGAATAACCGATCAGAATTTTGGCTCGAGAGATTAAAGAGTTAAGAAATAAAAGCATAGCTTTAGAGAAGGTACTTTGGCAACGACATGGTGATGAAGAAGCTACGTGGGAACCTGAAGAAGCTATGAGGAAATAGTACCCTAACCTATTTTCTGGTAGGATTTTCGAGGATGAAAATTCCTAAGGGGGGAGAGTTGTAATAGCCGTTCTCTGTGAAATCATAATAGTGGTTTCAGGACCACAAATCCAAGGTCAAAATATTTATTTTATTATTATTTCAATTTCTGAAAGTTAATTTGCCTTTAATTTATTTAATTCAAAAAGTTCCTAAATACGCCAAATATCTAAAAGAAGTTATGTCTAGGCATAGGAAAATTAAAACAGGAGAGCAAGTTAACGTAAGTGCCTCATCTAGTGCAATTATATCTAAGCAGATACCTCCAAAACTAAAAGACCCGGGGAGTTTTACAATATCAATTAAGATAGGGAATATTCACTTCAATAAGGCCCTATGTGATTTAGAAGCCATTATTAATTTGATGAATTTATCTATATATGAAAAACTCAGGTTATGGGAGCTTAAAAACACACAAATTACACTTCAACTAGTCGACAAGTCTTTAGTACAACCTAAGAGAGTACTTGAAAATGTGTTGGTTAAAGTGCAAAATTTTATCATTCCGCTTGACTTTGTTATTTTAGATTTTGAGGAGGACCATGAAATACCCATTCTATTGGGTAGACCATTTTTAGCAATGTCGGGGTCCACCATTGACCTAGAAAATGAGTTAACGATGAAGATAAATGGTGAGACCAAAATTTTCAAATGTGGTCACGAACAGAATAAGGTAAATAGGAAAAAACTAGGGAAGTAATGTTTCGAAATATATGTAAAAATCCCTAACTGCCTTCAGCCAGAAAGGGCATTTTCTATGATAAGTGCCCGACGAAAGTGCAAATTCAGAGAGCGGGACAGACGGAGGTAAGTGGAGTGGCATGATGGATGTTGAATGACTACTGAAAAAAAGAAAACCAAAGTAGTATCCACGTGTACACTAATAGAGTTGATAGATGAATCTGGTAGCAAAACTTAACATTTCCAAACTAAACTAAAAACTTTGTGTATATTATTGTATTTTTAATTAACAAGTAGTTTAGAATATAATATTTATTTAAAATACCGTGTAATGTAAATAAAAACGCTTTAAAAATTAAGAATTGGGGTTGAAAAAGAGTCGGTGTCACAACGCGACACCTCCGTGTTGCAAAACCAAAGCTAGATTCAAGAAATCGAGTAAATTAGCTCGATGTCACGACACAAGTAACAAGATACCCCAGGGCTCAAAAAATTCAGAGTATGTCGCAACATCGAACCTTGATGTTGCAACATCGGCATCCTGCCAAGGATGTAGTGACACAGAACCCTTGTGTAGTGACATCACTATAATTTTCTCCAGGGTCGACCTGACCTGGCATGCAACCCACCGATATTGTACCTAATTTTTACTCGGCTTTAACCTTAAAACCCCTATTTTAAAACCCAAAAACACTTTTAATTAAAATCTAAAGCTCTCTTATCCTTTTAATCCCCTCTAAACCACATAAAAATCTCAAAACCCTTTAAACCCTAAAATCTTTCTCTTCTCTGTTACTGTGCTGCAATTCCCTCTTTTTATTTGTTTTTTTTTCAGTATAGGCTAAATATCAAGCATTCACAAAGGGAAGTCATAACAATCTTTGGAGAGAGACAACAAAGACTTTAATTTCAAGGTTAAGAGTTTCTATCTTGTTCTTACTATTCCATTGATTATTGTTTGATTTTTATTAGTTAGTATCTAGCTTTAAAGTGTTGAAGATGCCACCTAGGATGTCTAGAAAGACTAATACCCAAGAACCACTATTGGTTTCGAATCTTTTGATATTTTGAAACCCAAATGCCGAAAAATATTTCCTTGATTTACAAGATAAAACATTTATTCAGGAAAATAGATTCCAGCCATCAATGGTTCTTTGCAATGAAATTTGGTCACTAGTCTGGTACCATAGATGGGAGCGCTTTTGCGTAATCCCAAAGGAAAATGTTGTTATCCCACTCATCCAAGAATTTTATCCTACTCTGGGGAAGAAGAAACTTGAAGACCACATGGTGTCATATAGAAAACGGTAGTAAGGGGTAAAGATGTGCCATTCACCCCAAAAATAATTTGTAAATATTACGATGCCCCATATTACGAAACTGAGTTTTTAGGAAGTATTGATTTAACGAGCTTTAAATATATAGAGATTGAAAACATCATAAATTACTTAATTGAAAATCGAGGTGTATGGAAATACCGACCAGATACAAAACTTTCGACCGTTTCAATTAAGCCATAATGTTCTTGATAGCTAAAATGTAGATGCAATTTATTTGCACCAGAATCACACCTGCTCTTAATGCTTCTAATGTTAATACATTCTGAGCTATTTTGTTATATGGAATTTTATAGAAAAAAACATATATGCATTGGGAAATGGATCCATCAAAGTCTGAAGAGATGTGTTAGTGGCCAAAAGGTCGGGATTTTCTTTCCCTACCCTGTGACGACACTTTGTAAGAACACAGAAGTTCCAATGGAAGAAAATGAGCAATTCATGAGGACAAAGAGGAGCTTAGTAGGCGATTCAATGTATACCCAATATGTTGAACTTCAAAGAAAACAAATTATAGATTGGAACCAGAGGAGAAAACAAAAGATGGATGTCCTAACTTCGTTCAAACGAAAAGTAAAATTGACATCTAGGTAAGAAATGGGCGAGAGCAGTAGTGCAAAAATAAACAGAATGATACGATGGATGCCAGAAACAAACCCAGCCCTTCAAGAACTTGCATGGCGGAACAACATGAGAATTCCTAGTAACCCGCCAGGCATGTTTGGCCCAATGCATACCCATCATGAAGAGGAAGAGTAAGGGAGCAAGGAAAGAGAAGATAGCGAAGATGAGGAAAATGAAGGGGAAGGAGATGAAATGGATTTTGATGAGGAGAAGGATGATTGACTAAATTTTTATTTTTATTTTTTGGGATTGTAATTAAGTTAGATAAATTTTAGTTTATCGTTTTAGGAGTAGGATTAACATTAGGTCCTTTTATATTTGTTTTGTTTTCTATTTTAATTTTTCTGTATAGGAACCGTACATGAAAGAAGAACAACTATTTTGAGCTTATAACGAACAAGGAAGGAAGCACCTACCATTAGACAATTGCAATGTCATGATCAATCAGGTAACTTCTTTTCTTATGTTTTCAAGGCTGCACATTAGGGACAATATGCTATCTAAAGTGTGGGGGCTAACATAGGAAATTTCTTTTTGATTTTTATGTTTTGATTTTATTTTTTATTGTCAAATGTGTGCTTAAGCTTGTAGAAATACAAGTGATTGGTTAGGAGCTTTTATATAGGTTGATTGTGTTTACTATAAATTTGTCATGATAGTGAATGATTTTAAATTTTTGATTATTAGACTACTAAGTTCTATATATTACACTGTAAATAAGCATTGAGTAATTAACTATACAAAATGATATATAAAATACAGGGAAACGAACATGCTAGTATGTATGATAAATAGTTGAAATTGTGATTACTTGATGGATTAAATTTGTGAATATTGAGATACCTAGGGATGACCTAAGACATTGTTTGGTATAATCCAGAGCCAAAAAGCTAACCTTGTTTATCAATCCTTAATACCTATTTTGAGCCAGAAAACACTTCTTGGTAAACCTTCTTACAAAATTCGAGCCAAAAACATTAATTTGTACTTACCCATTTTCTTTGGTCCTAAATTGCATGAACTTAGATTTCTGGCCATACATATTAAGGGTTAAGTAGATACATCACAGTGGATTTTGTAAAAAGAGAGTGAATAGGAAGAAGCAGTGTGATATAGTAATTATAGGGTAGCTAACATATGCAAGACAAAAAGAAAAACTTAGAAAGAATGCAAGAAAAACAAGTAGAAAAAGTACGTGAAAGATACAAACATTGTGAGTGAGATGTGTTGAAAAATATCAAAAGGTAAATAGTCACCAAAGTAGAAAAACCCAGTCATTAGTGCACAAAAACTCGTGACCTACCTCTCGTTGTATTATGTCGTGACTTCCTATGTGGAGAAATAAGGAAGGTGAACGAAGGAGAAATAAGGCAATGAGCAGGCAAGGGTTATTAAGGGGGAGAATAGGAAACAATATGATGTGCCAAATTATTTTTGTGCTTGAAACTACTTTGATGCTTCTTGGTCTTGAATTCTATACCTATTCTAAGCCTCAGAATGTTACAAGCCAAAAAGCCCTATGTGGCCTAGGTAAATCTATTCATGGTTTGATATTATATTGAGTAATTGCAATAAAGATTGTTTGTATCCTTCTAAGATAATCAAATTACATGTATGATTTATTGATGGATTCATTTATTTGAAAACATTAATGTTTGTATACTTTGTAATATATTGAACTTAGGTGCTTAATATTGAAAGTGGTAAGTCGTCTACCTATCATGCCATAATTATGTGTAAATATGAAAATGCCTAGTTATGTTCTCTGAAACCAATCTTTGTACTATTTTTGCTCAAGGTTCATCTTTTACTTTTTGTTTTTATCTTGCCTTGCTTAAGAACATACAATGAATTAAGTGTGGGGAAGTTTGATCTACTGTAATTTGGTGTAGCAGATTAAACTAGTTTTCATACTTAAGGAGCTTGAATACAAGCATTTTAATTATGTTTTGTTAATTTTCTTATTTATAATATGGTTGGTGTTTTTGGCTCTGGGTTATACCAAACAATGCCTAAGGTCATCCCTAGGTATCTTAATATTCACAAATTTAATTAATCAAACAATTACTTATCTTTCAATCAACTAGTCGCCACCCTAGCAGGATCTTTCAATCTTCCATTAACATAACTAGTCAGCAAGAACTACTTATCTTCTGACCTCTGTAACACCCCTAACCCATCTCCATGGCCGTATTAGGGTTACGGAGTATTACTATACAATCAAAAATATTTAAACATCATATCATTCACGAATTTAGAAATATCATAGACCATTAATTCTTATGCATTTTGTCCCTAAATGGAGCCCTCGAGGCCCTAGAAATAGCTTAGAAGCAATTTGGGACTAATTTGAAACAAAACAGAAAGCTTAAGAATAGGTTGCATAAATTGAAAAATAGGGGTCACACAGCCGTGTGGCTAGGCCGTCTGACATAGCCTGAAGTCATGTAACTTTTGAACAAGGGACACATGGCCATGTCCCAGCCCATGTCGCTACCAGTGTAACTCATTGAGTTTTGCACCTTTATTAGTTAAGCCATTAAATCATCTAAATGAAATAATTACCAAGTTTTGCATCTTTTACAATTTAGTCATTTTTCTTTAATTAGCTTTCTAAATGTTAAAATTTCTTGACCAAATTTTAATACGAATCTAATGACTTCGTAAATATTCTATAAAAATATTTACTGGCCAACATGACAAAAGTTTGTGGTCCCAAAATCACTGTTCCATAACCACCGAAAAGTGGGTTGTTACAAGTCTCCCCCTTAGAAAATTTTGTCCTCGAAATTGTTACCTGAGAATAGATTCGGATGCTGTAGTTTCATTGATTCCTCGATTTTCCAGGTAGCTTTTTCATTACCATGACAATACGACCAGACTTTTACTTGCAGTACATGTTTATTCCAAAGTTTTTTGACTTTCCAAGCAAAAATTTTCACTATTTCTTTAGAATACGTCAAATCTGGCTGTATTTCAATCTCATTATGAGGAATCACGTGTGAAGGATCATATCTGTACTGTCTCAGCATTGATACATGGAACACATTATGAACTTTCTCTAGTTGGAGAGGTAAAGCTAATCTGTAAGCTATAAGACAAATTCTTTTTGTAATCTCGTATGGACCGATAAATCTCAGACTCAACTTTCCTTTATTTCCTAATAGTAGCACTTTCTTCCACGGAGAAACTTTTAAGAATACTCGATCGCTAATAGCAAATTCTATATATTTTATTTTCAAATTCGTGTACGATTTCTGACGATTAGATGCAACTTTCAAATAATCCCGAATAATTCGAACTTTGTCTTTAATTTCTCGAATCATATCAATCCCTACAATTTTGGATTCGCTCAGCTCAGACCAATACAACGACGTTTTACATTTTCTTTCGTATAAAGCTTCAAATGGTGCCATTTCAATACTGGATTGATAACTGTTATTATAAGTGAACTCAGCTAACAGTAGATATTTTTCTCAGCTACCCTCGAACTTGAGGATACAACATCGTAGCATGTCTTCTAAAATCTTAATTACTCGTTCTGATTGCTCGTTCATCAGAGGATGAAACGATGTACCGAAATTGAGTTTAGTGCCCAAAGCTTCATGAAGTTTCCTCCAAAATCTTGAACTACGGATCACAATTAGAAATAATAGATTTCGAAACTCCGTGCAATCTCACAATCTTTGACACATAATTTTGCTAGCATCCCAAGTGAGTAATTTGTTCTGACTGGAATAAAATGGGCCAACTTTGTCAATCTATCAACAATCACCAAGACTGAGTCTTTCTTTTTTGGAGTTATAGGTAAACCAAATACGAAATCCATCGTGGCTAGCTCCCACTTCCACTCAGGAATCATAACAGACTATAATAATCCCAATGGAACCTGATGTTCAACTTTTACCTGCTGACCAATCAAACATTTAGCTACGAACTCACAAATCTCACGTTTCATACCTTGCCACCAGTACATTTGTTTCAAATCACAATACATCTTCGTGCTACCATGATGAATGGAATATGTACTTTTGTGAGCTTCTGATAGAATGTCACTTTTAAATTATTCGGAACGCAAATTCTATCACAGTAATGTAATGTACCATCATCACCAGTACTGTATTCAGTAGTCAAATTATCCTGAACCAAGTTTCCTTTAATTATCAACTTCGGATTGTCAATTTGCAACTCCCGAATTTGTTGTAAAAAAAAGGGTTTAGTCTTTAATTTCGCCAATATAGAACCATCGACATTCAAAGCCAAATGAGCATTCAACGCTCGAAGTGCAAACAATGATGACTTTTGGTTGAGTGCATCTGCAACCACATTAGCCTTTTCTGGATGATAATCAATAACCAAATAAGAATCTTTCAGTATCTCCAACCAACATCCCTGTCTCAGATTCAGTTTCTTCTGGGACATTAAATATTTTAAGCTTTTGTGATTAGTATACACGTGACATTTCTCACCGTATAAATAATGCCTCAATATCTTCAAAGCGAAGACAATCGCGGCTAGTTTAAGATCATGAGTAGGATAATTCTTTTCATGCGACTTTAATTGTCGAGAAGCATAAGCTACCACTTTCCCTAACTACATTAACACGCAACCTAAGCCATTGAGAGATGCATCACTTTAAACAACATATATTTTTCCAAATTCAGGTTGAGTTAATACTGAAGCTTCTGTTAACATGTTTTCAGCTGATCAAAACTTTTTTAACACTTATCACACCAAACAAATTTGACGTTTTTTTGTAGTAACTTGGTCATAGGTGAAGCAATGATTGAGAAGTTTTTAACGAATCATCGATAGTATCCGGCTAATCCCAAGAAACTTCAAACGTCAGAAACATTCTTCGAAATTTTCCAGTCAACAATCGCAGATACTTTATTCAGATCAACCTTGATAACATCATCAAATATAACATGTTCTAGAAAATCAACTTCCTGTAGCTAGAATTCACATTTACTGAATTTCTCATATAGTTGTTTTTCATGCAAAGTTTCCATCACAACTCTTAAATGTTCGGCATGATCTAACTCGTTCAATGAATAAATCAGAATGTCATCAATGAATACCACAACAAATTGATCTAAATATGGTTAAAATATCTGATTTATAAAATCCAGGAATGCTGGAGGAGCATTTGTCAAACCAAATGGCATCACCAGAAATTCATAGTGACCATATCTAGTTCTGAATGCAGTTTTCGGTACACCCTTCACTTTAACTCACAACTCATAATATTCGGATCTCAAGTCGATCTTCGAAAACATTGTCGCTCCTTTTAACTGATTGAACAAATCATCAATAAGAGGTAAAGGGTATTTATTCTTAATAGTGGCTCTATTCAGCTGTCGATAATCTATACATAGTCTCATTGACCCATCTTTCTTCTTCACGAACAAACCAGAGCACCCCAAGGTGACACGCTCGGTTGAATAAACTCGCGATCTAACAACTCTTGCAACTGTACTTTTAACTCTTTCAATTTTGTAAGGGCCATCTTGTACGGTTTTATCAAAATCAAAGCTATTCCAGGCACAAGTTCGATCACAAAATCTACTTCTCAAGTCAGTGGCAACCCAGGTAATTCTTCAGGAAAACATCAGCATACTCTTTGACTATCGGCACATGCTCAATTTTTTATTCAGTCACTTCCGAATCAAGAACGTAGGCTAAATAAGCTTCACATCCCTTTTTAATCGATTTTGGATATGATAGTGCTAAAACTACATTTGTAATACAATCGACCCCATATGCCTTAACACAAATAAATTCACCATTCGGACGCTTCAAACTAACTTGTTTCCTTCGGCAACTCACAATTGCATCATGCTTAGACAACCAACCCATTCCCAAAATGAGATCAAAATTATCAAAAGGTAACAACATCAAACTAGTGGGAAAATTGTAACCCCTAACTTTCAGTGGACACGATTTACATATCTGATTAACCAAAACACATTAACCTAGTGGATTCGTAACTTTGACAATATATTCAGTGAACTCAACAAGAAAATTCTTTTTGTCTACTAATACAGTGCATATATATGAGTGAGTTGGTCCAGGATCAATCAATTCATATACATTAATATCAAAGAGAGAAAAAGTACTCGCAATAATGTCTTGGGCAATAGATTTTGCACGAGCTCTGATTGCATAAGCTCTAGCAGGTGTTCTCGCTTCAGATCGTTCATCATCTTGCTATTCTTCCCTCAATCAAGAGTAGTGTTTCTAGCGTTTCCAGATCGTCTACCTATCTGTGAAGTTGTTTCAGGCTTGTTTATTTTATTACGAAAATCATTATGCCTTTTCGAACAATCATGAAAGAAGTGGTCAGTAGATCTACAACGAAAACAAGATCCCGACTTTGATCGACACTTACCAAAATGCCTTTTGTTGCAGTCATCACAAACAGGAATAGTTCTCTCAACATTTCTTACACTTCCAACACTAACCGCTGGAGAATTAACAAACTTGAAATTGCTTTGCCTCGGTTTCTCTCTACCAGTGAACTCTAAATAGGCAGTCGATCGACTTGTGTCATTTTTAAATTTCTTCGATGAAGATATTTCAGCAGGCTTGAACGACCCTCTTTTGTTAAAATCTCTAAATTTCAAATCTGACTGTCGTTTACTTTTGTAAATCTCTTCAATTTGTTAGGCTCGTTTGGAAAATTCTATAAATTCCCATAACTCTAATGCTACCACAAACATATGAATATCATCATTCAACCCATCTCCAAATCTAATACAAATTTCCTCTTCATTTGACACTATATTACGGGCATACTTGCTTAACTGTAAAAATTCCCATTGATACTCAGCTACAGACCGATTCCCCTGTTTTAGTTCAAGAAATTCTTTCTTTTTCTTGTCAATAAACAACTGACTTACATAGTTCTTCTTGAATTCCATCTAGAAGAAGTCCCAATTAATGCGATCATTGGATGTCATTGTGCTCAGAGTGTCCCACCATAAGTACGCTTCATCTTTTAACAATGATACAGCATATCTCAAACAGTCTTCAAGATTGCACATCAATTCTACGAAGACTCTCTTCGTATTCATTAACTAGTACTCGGCTTTGGCAGAGTTGCAAGATTTTCTTGCTTGAATTCATTGAACCGCTAGTTCATCATTCTGAGAAACACATTTTTCATTTCATCACCAAAGGACTGTGGAATCGACGTATTATTACTCGCTTTAGGATTCAAAGCTTGAACATTATTTTTAGCTTCGTGAACTACAGCCCGGTTCGACTCAGCTCATATATTGAATCTATAAGAAAATAAATTATTAGAGTGGATCAAAAGCATCAGATTATCATAGGGTATATGTGGCATGTATATACTAAACTCAACTCCTCTACGTTAGTCTTAGAATCGACTAAACCATTACTCTGATACCACTAAATGTAACACCCCTAACCAATCTCCGTCGTCAGATTAGGGTTACATGGTATTGCCATACAATAAAAAATATTTAAACATCATATCATTCAATAACTTAGAAATATCATAAACCATTCATTCTCATACATTTCGTCCCTAAATCGAGCACTCGAGGCCCTAGAAAAAGCTTAGAAGCAATTCAAGACTAATTTGAAACAAAATAGAAATGCTTAAGAATAAGTTACAAAATTGAAAAACAGGGGTCACACGGCCGTTTGACATAACCTCGGGCCTTGTAACTCTCGAAAAAGGGATACACGGTCGTGTCCTAGCCTGTGTCCTCACCCGTGTAACTTATTGAGTTGCCCTACACACCCGTATGTCAGGCCATGTAACTCTGTGAGTTGTCCCACACGCTCGTGTGCCAAGCTGTATGTTAGGTCGTGTAACTCACTAAATTAAACCTTAAGAAAATCATCAGATGACACACAGCCATGTCACCAGGCCGTGTGAACCCAATATTCACCGAAAATCAAGCCATTTCATATCCAAACCATGCATAAACATTCAATCTATTTATGCACACTTTCAAGGGACCTAAGCATCATTCAAATACACATAATCATGCCATTAATCTAATTCACCTAACCAATGTGCCATTCAAAAGCACCACAAATATATCAAAACATTTCATACTAAAATGAGTCAGCATTACCTAGTTTATGCATTAGATCTAGTTCAAACACTTACAAAAATTTATCACAATTGACCATTTTCAAGTCATCATAAAATACCAAAAAAGAACCTTGTGTACAAGCATTTGAAAGTGACCAAATTGACAATACTTTGTGAAGTATTAAAGTATACCAAACCAAACAAAACCTTCAAAGCATAAACATACCAAGACAACATTACAAAACATCCTATACATTTCAAAACCACATATTTATCTATATATACATCCCACTACCCTAGAAGATACAAAAACTACCAACTTAGATGGATAGTGTAAGCCAGTTGTTTGCTCCTTCCAAAATGTCAGGAACGATTATCTACAAAACTAACCATAAGAACCGATAAGTTTACATAACTTAGTAAGGACATAGTATATCATTTAATCTAAATACAATTAGACACATTCCACATAATATTTGGTTTAGGGTTACCAAAGTACAAACAGGGCACGTATGTGCATTAAGGGGTACCGAAGTACAAACAGGGGCACGTAAGTGCATTCAAGGGTACCAAAGTATAAAAAGGGGCACGCATGTGCATTCATGGGTACCAAAGTACAAATAGGGGTACGTATGTGCATTCAGGGGTACCAAAGTACAAACATGGACACGTAAGTGCATTCATCAATAATTATCTATAAACATATTAATTAATGAAAAACAATATAAGAGTACGAGTAAAACTTTATTTACGTATTGAAGTACTATGGACTTACCTGCAATTTAATTCCTGTCAATACGCTGAGACTATTCTGTTATTTTCCCTTTTCCTCAATTATTATCTCTCTAATTCAAATCTTGATCTATATAATAATTAAACACAATATATTAATTTCATATACATTTCACATTCCATTAAATGCATACGACCCTTAACTTTTCATTAAGTACAAATTTTCCCTAAACTTTAACAGCTTTTACAATTTAGTTCTTTAACCCGAAAATCATCAAATTAGCCATTTTCTAAGAATCAAATTACAGTTGAATATTCTAGGCCCTTTAACAATCCCTATTATACATCAAATTCAACATCAAACATTGAAATTTTGACATTTTAACAGTTTAATCCTTAAATCAAAATAAAAAAAATCACTTCACAAAACAACCAAATACCACAACCAAAGCCTCAAATATATAATTATCATCACCAACAACCAAGATTAATCAATGGTAACTTCCAAAATTTTTAACAAATTCAAAAATGAAGGTATGGGCTAGCTGGATCTAGTTGCAACAATCTCAAAAACATAAAAATTACAAGAAAATGGGTCAATTTCCATACCATGAAAGGCAAAAAGATGTCCAAAGCGTCCTAGGTCTCCAATGGTGGATTTCGGGCAAGGATGAAGAGAAAATGAAGAGAAATGTCTATTGTTTCAATTTGTTTTATGACTTTTGAATTAATTACAAAATTTCCATTAAATCAATTTTCTTTAAATTTTTCTTTGATTTTTAAGCCCATTACCGTCCACTATTTACTAATAGGGACTATTTGCCTTATAGGTCTTTCCACATGTATTAGTTAAGCCATTAAATCATCCAAATGCAACAATTAACAAGTTTGCACCTTGATGACTTCCTGGAGTTGTCAGGCTTAGGGTTTATTTTACGTTCTCCCTTTCTCAAACAGTTGATCCATTGAGTAACCCTAGAAAACAATTAACATATGTTACCTCCACTCGCTAATCCCCCATAGATGTATTAGTTCCTTATGGCGTTCATAAACAATATACAATCGATGTAAAGAGAAAACATGCTAATTAAATCAGTAAGATAGAGTGAATGAAAAAGCCTGATTGTATTGAGATTAAGCTCCAATCCACAGAGTTGAATGATTCCACAATTCAAATCTCTTGAAATCGACAATAACAACTAAATAAAACTAAAACCTAAAAATGAAAGGAAATACTAAACTAAATTTTACATAGAGAATCTAAGCTAAGGAATGATGTCACCAACAGGTGACAAATTAGCTTATTTATAGTCTTTAGATGGTCGTCGTCCTTAACCCTAGGTTAGCTGGCGTTCCTGAGCTTTAAAGTTTGATTGTACAGACCAAAATACCCCTACTTCGTGTTTAATTCCCATTACAGAGTCGATGTCGCGACACTAGGACCTGTGTCGCGACATAGCAACTAGTATGCTTCTCTGTAGACATCTTCAGGGGTATGTCACGACACCCTCAGTCTGTGTTGCAACACTGAAGGCAGACTTGAGTTTTCTCTATTCTGTTCCCTATGTTGTGACATCAAGTCATTCGTGTTTCGACATAGCGACTAGTATTCGTTTAGTGCGCCTTCTAATGGTCTCTTGTACACTCACAAAGTACGTTAGCTCACCCTTAGGCCTCATTCGGCTCCTAAGGTCAACAAAAGACTCAATTTGCACATTTTATTGAATATAAATAAAACTACGAAAACTTAACTAGAACATAACGAAAATGCTTGTATTCAAGCTCTTTAAATGCAAAAACTAGTTTAATCTGCTACACTAAATTTTGGCAGATCACTAGTTTAGCCCCATCATCCTCCATTTTTGTAAAGAATCCCATAAGCTTAAGCATATATTCTTTAATCAGAGTGTCGAGTTTCTGCTGGGAGTTCATCAAATTTGTAATAGCGGATTTTCAAGCCAATGCAAATTGGCCTCCGAGCAAATCCTCCAAAGTTTTCATAATTTCTTTAGCAGTATGGAAATTCTTGTGTTACGTTTGCAGCACACTACTCATGCTTGCTAACATATAACATCGAGCAATTGAGTTAGACTCTCTTCAACGACTTCTCGCTTTGGGCTGAGCTTCAAGTGGGCAAAGTTCATCGAGGACAAGTTTGTGTTTCTTACACATGAGGACTATTAGCAAGTTTTGTTTCCATTCTCGAAAGTTATCCCCATTCAATTTATTCTTAGGAAGAATGCTAATAACAGAAACAAGAGACCTATTTGAACTAAAAAACAATAAATATTCACTAATTACTATCTTAGTATTAAGCAAATATTTTCATTTCAACAACACATCAAGAAAGCAGTATGATGCATGTGTATTATATTAAAACCTTGAAAAACATTTTTCTGTTGCTATGATCATTCTCACACTCATCAATCATGTTGCCATGGGGTCCCATGATTAACTAGCAAGAACATGGATTACATCTAATCAGTTCGTGAATCTTAATTCTCAAGACTCTATACGAACCAATGACTGTTTAACTTTTTCCCAACATCTTTAGCTTAAATATCATTTCTTGGGAAACTATTTAATAAGATACGATCTTGAGCATGTAACCATTGATTCAACACCCATCGTGAACATGATTTCATTTGTGAGTCATCATAGGACAATCTCACTAAGAGTCATGCATGACTAGTTGTCCTTAAAAGGAAATCTCATCTAGTGAACTCACATGATAAAATTTACCTTGGGGTGCAGCCAGGGTAGGAACCGGCTCGAAATTTATCATGATATCACTCAGGGACTACCAATGGAGGTCGTAGGTCTTGTTCAAAGACGTTCTATATGACATACAATAGTCCTAGTGGAATTCTTACCTAATCTATAGGACATGCTTCCAATATATGCATGGCATGCTATGACAAGTTTATAATATTCACAAGAATCAATCAATCATAAAAACAAACAATTTTGATTCTCCACTATTTTTCTTTTAAAGGAAAAATTGAAGAAGTGAATGTGAACCATACATCAAGTAGGGTCCCAAGAAAGGGAGTTGAATCAAATTTGACCTATAACACCCTGAACCTGGCCGAATAGTGTTCGACCAGAATCCAGTGTGCCACATTAGCCACCGAAGTGACTCTCTGTTAACTCCCAACCTATCCTTCAACACACCACTTGATTACAATGTAACATATGCTAAGTTATTGCGCAACAGTGGAATAAAATTATACATAGTATATAAAACATGTGAGCTTTCAAAACAAATAAGAGAAAGGTCTGCATGTCAAAAAGTAAAAAGACTTAAGAGTTTGCAAACATAAAATAAAATAAGTTTGCATAGCAGCATTTAACATGAGTCCGCACAAGAGCATAAGTTCACATAGTACTTAACTTCGCAATACACAATATGGTTTTGCAACAAACAGACTTCACAAATGTAACACCCCAAACCCGGCCCAGACGTTATGGCCGAATCTGGCATGTCACACTGAAGTGTTTTTTGAAAACCATGTTTTCATTGAAAACCCTTCTTGATATTTTCAATCGAGGTTTATTAAAAATTATTACCTTCAAAACTTTATTATTGCGGAAGCTTAAATTAAAATAATGATTTACGTAAATGTGGTATTTAAAAATTGAGTGTGGAAACATAGTGTTTTGAAAACAGTTATCGTTTTGGGAAAATCGCTTTCTACTTCTAACAAGTATAAATCATAATCATTAAAATCTCATATCAAAAGCTATAAAATTGGAGAGGCCTTATTACAAATATAAAAACCTAGACGAAAACTATTAGTAAATAAAAGCCAAGTAACGAAAACAGGAGCAGTAGTATGGCCATCTCTGAGTCCCTCGCAGCACTGAACCGTCTAAAGTTGGGGATTACCTGAAAGGTTAAAAACGGGGTGAGTTTACAAAAAACTCAGTGTATAATTCCCTTATTAAAGAAATAGTCAGAATACAGAAACAGAATCAGTCTGGGCTTGACCCTAGAAACAGTAACAGTATAGTTCAGTTTAGAGTATATGTGGGCCAAAGCCCAAAACAATATATTTGGGTGATAGCCCACAACAGAACCAATTAGGCTTAGCCCATTCTAGTAACGGTGGCAACTGGGCCTTAGCCCCCATCAGCCTCGGTTGGGCCAGAGCCCATATCAAAAGTCACATATCACATATATCTAGGCCTAAGCCCATCTTAATATCAGAATCAGTATGTGCAATGCATAAATACCCAAACTAAACCTGCACTCCATCTCCTGTCCAACCCTACACTCCTGTGGAGATTAAACTGACCCACCTAGCCAACACACCAAGCTTAGCACCGGTTGCAACACTAAGGGTCTGTTTGTTTGGCAGTAAAATGTTTTCCGGAAAATGATTTCTGGAAAATGATTTACTTTTCTGGAAAATGATTTACCAGAAAATATTTTCTGGTGTTTGGATGAATCTGTGTAAAGTATTTTCTGTTGTTTGGCAGATTTCCTAAAAATGTTTTCCGGAAAAGTTGATTTTACATATATATTAATAAATTTATTTACATATTAATAATTTTTTATATTTTAAATTGTTTTTACATATATTGCAATGATTTATTTATTATAAATAAATTAGATTAAATATTTAATAATACTGAATTATTAAGTTACATTATTAACCGTCATATTGAAAACAATTAAAGTTACTTAGAAGAATATAAACAAATCAATAGATGTGCCAGCAGTTTTGTACATTGATCTCTGTGTTTATTAATTATTCCTTTATAATTTGCACCAAATTTGAAAGTTCGGTGGAAAAATTAACACCCTATAACCACTCAATCTCAAAAATAATAATACAAAAGTCGAATCATACATCTAATAAGTTTATTATCATTAGAGATAGAATCAGAGATGAACAAAGAGTCCTGCAGCAAGCTAAATTTGATCCGATAGAAGATATTGTGAAATACAAAATCTTCATAGAAACAATAAGTTTAATTAATTATTAAGAAGTTGCTCAATGGTTTTCTTCTATCTGAACAATGTCTAACATAAACGGCATGCAACTATATGTGGTTCAGGAGAGCAGAAGTTATTCAAAATAATTTTCATAAATAATTAATCCTTTGTCTCTGGTAAGTAAACCTTAGCATTGACAAAGCAGCAGAAAAAAGGATGGATAAGTGATAATAGAGGATTGCAGTGACAAATTCATATTGTTATGCCTTGCTGTCAATGGCCATGGGTGTTGCTTCTTGTTTTCCTGCTGACTTGTTCATTTTTGCGAATATGTTGCCGTAAAATTGTGCATCCCTCTTGTTGTACCCCTTGATTTTCTCTTTTAAGACTCGGTACTCCAATTTCACATCCCTAGTGATCATCACCAAAGTTTTTACCTCTAATTACCACACTGACATAAATCGCACTATTTTCAGATATAGCCAAAAGTTTGCTGCAAACAAGTACCTGTTATCAGGGTCGATCTCCAAGGCCTTTTTGATATCAGCCTCAGCCAAATCCAAGTCAACAAGTTGAATATATGCTTGAGCCCTCCTGTAGAGTGCTTTCACATTCCCGCTATCAAGCTCCATTACCAATAAGATCATACATTCCAAAACCGTTAGCCCGAGTGGGTTAACACTTGCATATAATCAAGGCTTCTAAAAACCACTTTGATTACAACCTTAGTACACAGTTTTGCGGCCTGCTTGTAATCTTTGAGCTTCAATTTGGAAGCTGCATTGTTAAGGTTACAATTTACTTTTAGCAACTTTGCTTGTTTCTTCTCCTCATCGTTGAAAGAAGAGTCATACTCTATGAAGCTAACAGCCTACATGAAGGAATTATTGTCAAGTAGTTAGTTCGAGTAAAGACAGCCTCGCGTATTGAATGAACAATAATCTGCACAGTCCATAATGATACCTTCTCATATCGTTTTGATGCTCTCTCAAATTTACCAGCCTTGAATAGTGCGTTCCCTTCTTCTTTCTTCTTCCCAGCAGCTTCAATCTTCTGCGGTGTATCCATTTCCTATGATTCTTTCTCCTGCAATCATGAACTTGTTTAAATAGTAGTCGCCACAAACAGTCATTGCAACAGGAAAAATGTACTTCTGGACATACTAACCTTTACAAACGAGACCATCTCAACCTCATAATAAACAGTTGAATTTGCAGGAACTACAGCCAACTCTTGATTCGATTCAGATGAACCGAAAGCATATTCTGGTTGAATGGTGATAAGTACATTTTCTCCTTTCTTCATGGTCTTTACAGCTTTATCAAGACCATCAATTACTTGTTCTGTCACAGGTAGAATCCATATTAGAAATGTACTTGAACTCGAAGACCAATGTGCCAATGCCCAAAGGCCTTATAACAAGTCCCGAAAGAACCAAACTATTATTACCTTCTTCATCAATCTTGAACTCAAACGGCTCCTCATCGTAACCCTTCTTTATGAAGATCTTCCCATCCGATAGCTTTCCTATTAATTTCACTGGCGAAGTACAAAAAACAAATATGAAAACATTGAAAGAGGAAGTGAAACCATTATAGACTAAGGTAAGTAAAATTCAAACCCATCTTACATTGAACCATTGTTCCATCATTTGGTCGTTCGTAACCCTCTCCCTCCTTCACAATCTTTTTCAAGACCTTTTTGTCTTTCGTGATATCAAAAACACTCTTCCAAGAAACCAACTCGAGAGTTATATGGAGGGTAGCATTTGGAGGAACAGCACATTCACCGCCTGTAGCAGGCCTGCCATCCTCACCAAATCCATCTATATATGCAATCAAAAAGTCAGTAAAGTTTCACATTGTCCAGTAACCAATAAAAGAATAAAGGAATTTTATCTTACATTGTGGCTTTACAGTCAACAGGACTTTCTCCCCTTTCTTCATTGTTTTCACTGCCTTCGCAAGGGCCGGGCAGAAATAGCCTGCACAGGAGAAATTTACAAATTTCAGCGTCGAATGGTGTTTGTTTGTGAAAATGCCTGAAAAAGACGGAGGAACTTACGCCTTTGTTTTTGTTGGAATTACTGGGTTGAGTTGGTGAGGAGGATCCTTTTGTTGCTTTACGGTTGTGCATGTTGTTGGGATAGTTCTGAAACACAGATTCATTGCGAGAATTATACTTATAAATCTCTGTAATCAAGCATGATCGTAAAACATTGGAATTTTACTGAATGTTGTTTTTTTATAATCAATTAAAGATCCCAATAGGAAAAAGAAATGAAAGGAAAAGTTACCATGGGAAATGATGGTGGACTCGAGAGCAACAACCGGGAGACCAGTGGACAGAGCCTGGGACACTTGAGCAGATACTTTGACTAAAGGGTTTGAGTTAGTTGGGCAAAGATGGTTGCTGAGTTTTGATAGTCTTTTAACAGCCGATGATGATGATGGAGAAGAAGATGCCATTTTTTTTCCAAGGGTTGATTCTAAAGCGCCTTTGCGGTGGGTTGTTTTACGGAGGTTTGAAAAAACAAATTCAACCCTTATTCCCACGTAGACCTGATGATGGTGGCCATCCGTCGAGGCCATACCTGGAGGGGATCGATCAGAGATGAAATTTTTCAAGTAAAAATTAAGAGAATAAACAGGGAAATATGCCATACCTGGAGGGGATCAGAGATGAAATTTTCCAAGAGAGATTTCAAGATGAGGAACCGGAAAAGTCTGAGAAATAGAGAAAGAGATTTGTTGGCTGAGAAAGAAAGAAGGAAGGAGAAGGAATGATGAAGGGAAGGAGAACTTACCTGGATGATGAAGGGGAAAGCTTTGGAAAATGTCTTACCGAAAAAAAATTGGTAAGACATTTTACAGGAATAAGGAAGAGATTTTACCCGCGTTTGTAAAATGTTTTCCTTGAGGAAAACATTTTCCGTCAACCAAACACCGGAAAATCTGGAAAATATTTTTCGAAAAACAATTTCACCCAAACAAACACAGCCTAAGTCAACAAAACGGCTCGACGCCATAGACAGAACGGCTAAAAGCCATAAATATCACAGAAAGGTTGAAAGCCTTGTATAGAACGGCAACGACCGTACACTTCCTCCGTAACAATGTCCCAACCCCATGCAATATGTCGTGTATGTCATGCTCAATCATCACAGGTGTATGCAAAATGGCCATGCTCAGTAACAATCATTTAAACATATATTAAAAGCATATCAGTCACACGACCACAGTCAAGTTAGTTAAAACACAGTCATACAATCACAGCCAAATCAGTCAAACTCATAATCTAAGCCAGTCATTTACCCACAAGGGAAAAATAGTCCTTTACCCTCCAAGGGCATTACGGTCATTTTACCCTACAGGGGTATTACGGTCATTTTACCCTACAAGGGTATTACGGTCATTTTACCCTATGGGTGTATTACGGTCATTTTACCCTATGGGTGTATTACAGTCATTTTACCCTATAGGGGCATTACAGTCATTTTACCCTACAGGGGTATTACAGTCATTTTACCCTACAGTGGTATTACGATTATTTTACCCTATAGGGGTATTACGGTCATTTTACCTTATAAGGGCATTACGATCATTTTACCCTACAGGGGTATTACAGTCATTTTACCCTACAGGGGTATTACGGTCATTTTACCTTACAAGGCGTTGCGGTCATTTTACACTATAGGGGTATTATGGTCATTTTACAAATATTGGGGTCTCGGTACTTATTACGACCTCCTAGATGGTCTATCGTCGCTTCGAGCGACTTAGATAACCTATATGGCCAAAATAGTGTAATTGGGCCCAAGGTCCATTACTGCCTATTCAGCCCAAATTCCGTCACGGCTATGCGAGCTTTGCAGCCCAAACCATTATGTGTCACTTACCGTGGATTTTACCCATGTGGGGCCCATGAGCACATTGGGCCCACACGGCCCAACGAGGTCCATTATGGCCCAAACCCACGAGAACGCTCGTGGCGGCTTCTACAGCTTGTCGCCAACGATTAGTGGGCTCAGTTTACCATACTAGCGTTTGCACGCTCGTGAGGCCTCAGATGCCGAAGCTTCGGCTTTTCAACTTTTACCGATTCACAGTAAAACAGGGGTGTGAATACACACCATTGTCCATCATTTTGACAGTAACAGTACTGGGTGTATGATTACACACACCCTTTCGGCTTTACGACAGTAATGATTTACGGTGTACAGATACACACCTGATTACGAACTCTTGTAAATAGCCTACGAGCACCATCCTACATTTAAACAAGGTATCTATCAATCGCTTGATAATAGGGTCTCGACCTTCCTTGTTAGTTATCTGCATATAAAGCGAATTTAGTAATCAGGATTGCTTATACATATGGGTTGAATCTATGATTATCAGCCTAAAGAAAACGCAAACCCCAAACAAGGGAAAAGCATATTCAGCCAATACCAACCCAATACAACATATTCCAGTTCAAATCATTCACTATGAGCAGTACTACCTTCGGCCAAGAACGAAAGAGAAGGGTCCAATCGTTTCTACAGCGCTAGAGGACTCCTCTACTCCTCACGAATTCCTTAAACCCGAAAGAACACCATAACAAAGGTAAAAAAAGATAAGAATCGACATCTAAAGAAATAGAGGAGAAAAGCCAAAAGAGTAGAGATGCAGGGACCTACCAATCGATATTCTGCCAACAGAAACTATTTGAGTGATAGGGAAGAGAAGTTAGAATTGAGAGGAAGATGAGATGGTCATCCACCATGGCTTGAGAGAGAGGGAGAATAGAAGAGAATCGACAATCAAGGACAAGGGAGAGGATTGATGGCACAAACAATATTCGGCTAACAAGGGAGGAAACTTTCAGCTACCCAAAACCAAAAATAAGTAAAGGCAAAGTACCAATGAGGGAGAGAAAGGAAGTTGATCCAGCAAAGAACGATTTTGAAGAACAAAAACCCAATTACCCGAATGGAAACTAATGGTACTCGGCTACCAAAACACACAATACACAAAAGGGAGAAAAACAGCACAACAAGAGGTAAATATTTTTGAAATGGAGAGCAAAAATGCACAACCTATTTCGGCACAAAAATAAAAGTCATATGACCGAATTTGCACCATGGGAAATCCACTTTCGTCCAACCACTACTACACCCCGAATTTCACTCCTCAAATCTCTCAACACCCTAATTTGAAACACTTTCAAACTCCTCCAAATCCTTATCCCATGAATCACTCCCCCAAGACCAATTCCACAACCACCTGAGCAGAATCCTACTACAACACAACCACTAGGCATCACAATTGCAAAATAAAACCTCCCATGCTCATCCCAAGACTTGAACCTCAGACCTCTTGCCAGCTATAACGCCACCTTGCCACTAGACCACCCACTCTCTTTGTGTCACATTTTACCACATTTTATTCTTAAAGCCTACTTATTTACTCCCAGAGTTTTATTCACCTAAAACCAAAATTTTTGCTAAAGCCCAGGTTTGAACCCAAGACTTTTCCAACTCCTCTCAGGACCCTTAACCACTTGAGCAGACATTTAATTATGTCATTTCCTAGCTCGCATAAACTTTTATGCATTGTTTCCTAACTGTTCCCTTGCTTAAGGCCAAATACTTCTAGGCCCAAATTCCGGGGCGTTATAGCAAACAAAAGAATCATGCATGTAGGGGTTTTCATACTTTGATAGGGTTAACATAAATACATGTGTTTGCATACCTATATAGGCTTGCACAATTTGTCTAGGTTCGCTAAGTAGAAAGACTATTTCTACCAAGGGTACGAATGTAATATTCGAGGTCATAGAAAATAGTACTTAATAAATCTTACTCACATATTATGACAAGAGAAAATACACGTAACACTTATGCATGAACAAACATTAACTTTATTTGTAATAAATGATAAAATATTCTAAGACATGGTTTGCAAAATAACTTAACTTTAAGGAAATTATTATGAATAACATAGTCAACTATTGATAAATATAATCCCTATAAAATAAAACCCCATTGCCTATTTTCCAGGTTTGTCAGCATTTGTTCAGGGATGAGCTTCGCCAAGTCATCTACCTCGCCACTTCCATCCATGACCTACTTACCTTCAAAGTAAGAGAGGAGTGGGTGAGTTCATTGCGAACACAGTGAATAATTATGAATTAGCAGAGTATGCTCAAAACACAGAGTTTAAAATAGAAAGAAGGCTTAGTCTGAAAAATCATGTCGTAGGCTGGGTTTGTAACACCCCAAACCCGGTCAATATGCTACGACCAAATCTGGTGTGCTACAGGAAAGGAAATTTGAAAAAAAATAACTAAATATCGTGATTTGGGAAAACTTTGCATTGCGTTATTGTAATTTTAGCAAAAATTTAAAGTAGTTGTTTAATTTGAACTGAATTACGAAATCAGGTTTATTTGTCGAAAGTCGAATTTCAGGAATTTCGTGAAAGTTGTCAGTTGAAAACGATGTTGCGTTTTTAAGTAAAAGCTCTAAATCAATTTGTTGCTTGTTATCCACCCTTCATTAGCCATTTTAAAAAAAAAAAACTATTTGTTCAAAGTTTTTAATCTTAGAAAACTCCATCTTGGATAGTTTATTAATCATGCAATATCAGCATGATATCAAAACCCAAATTAAAGTTATAGTGCCCTTATTACATAACAAAAACCCAGTTAAAAATAAGTCTGAAATAATTGAACGAGTTTACGAGAAAAACATTGCATGGCCACCACAAGTCCGCCTCGGCTCCCTAAACCCGCGATCTAATGATTACCTGCAAAATTAAGCAGAGGGGTGAGTCACTGAGACTTAGTGTGTAAATTCCCATTAAACGAAGTTTTGGCTCTCAGCCCACAGATGCCCACTGGGCCAGAGCCCACACAATACAACATATTAAGCATGTATGCAATGCAGCCCAACCCAGCCTAATTTTTCCATCCTCTACATCACCTGAATCAGCCAAACGCCCGTGGCACCAAGCCACGGTGGTTCCAGACCAAGTTTAGGAATGCCTTCCTCTGAGCGTCCACATAGCTCGACCCAATATACTTTCCCTGGAACGCTGACTTAAAGAAGTCCCAGGTAATACGGTCCGCTGATGTACCATCTCTAACCGTGAGCCACCACTGGTATGCCTCATCTCAAAGAAGAGACACTACCCCTTTCAGCTTCTCTTCTGCAGTACAGTCAATATCATCTATAATGCGCTCAACTGCTTCTAGCCAGTACTCAGCTACACAAGGAGCCACACCAGAAACGCCCCTAAACATTTTAGCCCCATTATCTCAAAGTCGTTCAGACACAGATTTTCGAGCCACTGATCCTATGCTCGCTCCAGCAACCCGCTCCAAAACACGTAACATAGCCTGAGACACAGCATCGTCTCCACCAGTTTGATCCTGAAATTCCGCTTCTGCAATTGGTGATGCTGGCACTTCACCTTCCGGCCCATGCCTTGATTCTGAATGTTCAAACCCAACACCCCGACCTCTACCACGGCCGCGCATACCATGTCCACGTCCTCTAGCGCTCATGACTACTGATTCGACTTAATCTGATTAAAATTTTTATGAATTAGTATTTCTTTCACTGTTTATTACCGAGTAATCTTATGAAAGTAGTATTAGGAGTAGTTCCCGCGAGAAATGTTTCTAAGGTCTCTATTTCTAAAGTTAAAACTATCTACCACAATATGTCATAAGAATTCAAGCTATAATCAGAAAACTTACAGTGCGGATTGGTGCCGAAGACTCGGGTGCCATGCTTCCAGAAAACATGTATTTTTTCTAAACCATTTTCCAAACCAACTTTTGAAAACATTTTTGAACCTCATACCCACAGCCGAGTTTTTGGAACCTGGCTCTGACACCACAATTGTAACACCCCAAGCCCGGTCAATACGCTATGACAAAATCTGGTATGGTACAGGAAAGGATACTAGATCATTGTGACAGAGTCACTAATAACGTGTGTGGGGCCAACCCACTGTGGTACCAAACCACTGGGACGAGTTACTACATCATATATACGTGGTGTCAAACCACCGTGGTACTAAGCCACTGAGACACAGTCACTGAATAAGATATGTGGGGCCAACCCATTGTGGTACCAAACCATTGTGACAGTCCCTAAATAACACTTCCTCATTCACATCATATCCCGAGCCCATGCACATATTAACATACTGAGATGAATGCGATCATGCTTCAAATGCACAACTGTCAACTATTTCATACATACACATATTTTCGAACATAAAATCATAGTGGAACTTACCCGGTGTCTCCAACTTTACCCACAAGGTTATCTCGACTGTTGATACAGTCGTTTCAGCTTTTAGCCAACATAGTTAATAACGTAATTTAATATACAGAGTGTGAGAATTACACACCTGATAAAACTCAAGACTAAACTCTCTACGTCAACGCTTTCACTAGCAGGGACAATGGCTATTTGCCTAACCCAGGCAGACGTCGGCTCTCTACCACAACCTGGCAGATAATCTCGAACCTCCGACACAGCTTGCCTTTTAAATTTAGGAGCGGAGACTATGGGTCCACTCCCCTCCTCAACTTGACCGATACTTGCACCCATGGATAAAAATCTGGATCAATACTATACTATCGCGAAAATAGAGATTTCCCCAGCAAGGGTTGAATTATGACTGAGTAATGAATAAAGGCTCAACACAAAGAACAAAAGAGGCTCCTTACCTTAAACCCGAATGGAAAGTTAAGATTAAGAAATCAACCGATCTTTAGACTTTGGACTTCAAAACATTCGGCTTCTGGAGTTTCCCAGAGTAAGCGTTTCAAAAAGAGGGAAAAGAGAAGGGATTAGCCGACACCTAATCATCAAAACACAATAGCCATTCGGCTATGACTCCCATAATACCAAAAGGAAAAGAAGAAACGGAAGAACCCACTTACCTTGCGGTTACCGAAGATTCGAGAGAAGAGAATACCGCCCAAAAGTACCCTCCTACCTACGGCCACTAGAGGTAAAAGATATGGAAGAAAAGAATCGGTATTGAAGGCTCAGTCGTGCGGTCATAACTCAGATAAAGATAAGAAGAAAAGAAAAACATTTGAACAAGTGAACATATTACCTTGAACTATCACAATCGGATGAGAAGGACCTTTGGTAATCCCACAAACACCTTGCTCCTTGGTACAGAGCTAATATTCACAAAAAAAAAAAAAAAACAGAGAAGAAGGAATAAGGTGAGAGGTAGCAAGGTTTCGGTTAAAAGAAAAGAAACCAAAAGAAGATTCGGCTTCAGAAGAAGATAGTAGCAAGAGGAGAAAAGAGAGTTGAATGAGAAGAGTGGATGGTGAAGAGAGATTCGGCCAAATATGTCTTGGTAACCTTGAAGAAAAAGGAAATGCACGAATGGGAAGGTTTTTCAACAAGAGAGAAAAGATGAGAAAGAGTTGAGAAAACAAAAAGAAATGAGAAGAGACTTTAGATGCACATAGGAAGTGTCGGCACACGAAAAGCTAAAAACCCAAAATAAAACAAAAGCTCACTCACAAATTCGGTACACACACTCTTCTAAGCTTCCGTTTTAACTAACACACATCCCATGCCGTCACCCCCTAGCCCCAACAACACACATAGCTGAAATTCCCCCCACCACTCTCCAACATTCGGCCAACACTACCCACCTTCACCAAATCCCATGATTTCCTCCTACTTTCACACCCCCACACTCATTTTGAATTAGTAGACCAAGTCTTCCTCCACAAACTCCTCGAAACCTCCCATTCAAATAGTTTGACTTATTCAACAATCCACCACGAAGAGTTCAACCGAATGCCAACACCTTAGCTCCCTAACCACCAAAAAATAAAGCTTCTGAATGCTGCTGACGAGACTCGAACTCCTTCCCCCTGCTGCTCCTTTGTGACACCACACCCCTGTACCTTAAGTGGCATCTTCCTGCCACTCTACCACACTTCTTTTTCTGTCATCAAACACAAGAAATTGCCCTTAAGGCCTGCTCCAAACCGCTCTCCCCCCTAAAGTGCCTAAAAACAAAAATTTTTACCAAGACTCTAGCTTGACCCCGAGCCTTCCCAAAACCCCCAAACACGCCAAATTAGCAAGCAGAGCAAGCCAAACACACAGAAAACATAAAATGCAGAACCCCTAATTCTAGAATGTTACAGGGTTCATCGTGATGTGAAACCCAATTCATTGTTTTGCCTGTTTGTCAGAAAAAAACATATAAGTATGTAAAAATAGTTTCAGTTGTGCTTGTAGAAAAAATCATACTTGTAAACTTAGCTTGTTCTTCGTTAAAAATAGATCTGAAATATCATGAAACATGCTTACACGCTTGTTTTATCAAAATGGCTGAGAAACATAAGTATGTTCTCGCCCACACTTATCAGAATCTTGTCTCGTTGGATATACGAGTCTCCTTATAGTACCTCGGACTGATTCAAAGAGTCATTGTAACATATCCCATAAGTGCAGCGTGAAGCAATACAATCTCCTGTACTCCAACATGTCCTGGTAAATGGATCATAGCTCAACATTCCCTTATCTCTCCACATGTCCCAAGGCCTCAACGTCCAATATCACAGAACTGAAAACTGACTACTTACAATCCTTTGGTATACCAATATATCCAACATAACCTCACAAAGGAGCATGCACAAAGACTTATCATAGAGAGCTCGCATAAAGAGCTTACTTATCACAAAGAGCTCGTATAGGGAGGTTACTTATCACAAAGAGCTTGCATAAGGAGCTTATTTGAAAACACTTCACCAAAGTGTGTAAGAACAAAATTTATAAAATCGTACTTTAAAAAAATCTCTTTAAAATATAGGCTCGCTTAAGAGCTTGTATAAAGCATATCTTTAAAATCATAGCTTAAAAACATATATTAAAAATAGAGTTTCAGAACCTGAAAACGGAGGTTTCAAGATAACTTACATTTGGAACTTTATTTTTAAAACAAAGTTCTCGAAAAATTAAAATAGTTCGCACACAAGATACGAACCATAAACATTCATGTTGAAAAACATATTAGTTAGCACACTTATGGCAATTCTTAACCACTCACAGAAAAACTAAGAAACTAAACAAGCTTGGCTTTTCCTTTATCCTTGCTGGTAGATGGTCTAGCTGGTTCGCAACATACATAAACACACAAATTACTAAGCTGACAGAACTTATAGAATTCGCACATTCAAGTGAACCTAGCTTTTTGTACAATCAACCTTAAAGGACAGAGGCTTACCTTGCTGGCTACGAACATGGTTCAAAACATAGACTGGACAACAAAATATTCAACGGGAGAATTTTCATGGAATAAGGGTCGTATTTATAGGTACTAAGTGTCCTGGAAATCATAGGATACCCTACTTGACTTAGGAAAGGTATTTCTTGCACGTAAAGTATTCCTAGATACACCAGATCTTTATTTCCTAAATCGATTATGTAACACCCCATACCCGTATTCTATGCTGGAACTGGATACGAGGCGTTATCGTAATTAACTCACATGGTCATACAACTTTGGACTATCAAATTTCATTCTAAATTAAAACTTTTCCATACACACCTCTAACATCCTTATAATGGGCCTACGAGACCTTAAACACGCTTCCGAAAGGTTTTGGAGATAATTCGAAAAATTTTACACACTTAGAAAAATTTTATCTAAACAGGGGCTACACGCCCGTGTGAAATGCGACACGCCCGTGTCGGCAGGCCGTATGGTCACACATGCCCATGTCCCTCACCCGTGGTCGACACTGACTTACTTCACATGGCCAGACAAACGCGCGTGTCCCTAGCCAGTGTCTCTCACACGGCCTCAACACGCCCGTGTCTTAGCCCGTGTGCTAAAACCTTGGCATTCTATTTATGACATCATCACCTCACTATGGTCACACGGCCAGGGCACATGCCCGTGTCCTTAGACCGTGTGTCGAATTAAATTCCAATTTCAAGATGCAGACTTCACACAGCCTGGGCACACACCCATGTCTTTGGCCGTGCCTCCCACACGGCTGAGACACACGACCGTGTCTCTGCCCGTGTGTTTACTACAAAGCTTACTGACTTGTAAAACTAACATGCAGGGGATACATGGCCTAGTCACACACCCATGGGACTGACCGTGTGTCACACACGGCCTAGACACACGCCCGTGTGCCTACCCATGTGGACAAGAACAAGGCTATTTCCCAAGCTCTTTCATCCCCCTAATTCATTCAAGCATAAATTCACGATAAGTCACTCTTAAAAATATCAAACACTCGGTGGTTTCGCACATAGCCCACCATTTGTCTTAAACAGGGTGGTAACGCACATAGCCCACCAACAAGAATATTTACGGTGGTACCGCACATAGCCCACAAATTGATAACATAAACGATGGTATCACACACAGCCCATCGTGAAGAAGTATTAAGGTGGTATCGCACATAACCCACCAACAAGAATAATTAAGGTGGTATCGCACACAACCCACCATTATTTATTACGGGTAATATTCTACACTTACATATCTATTTCAACATTCATATTCTAACAAGTCCAATTCATTTATATCATAAATGACCTCAATCACACAATACCCCAATAAACAATAACATGTGTATTTAAGATACATCGTTTACACATAAACTTATCTCGGTGCAAAATGCATTACTTTGCGGTTTAATCTGAAACCTTGCCTTTTCCCAGGTCAAGGTTAATTTCGCGCTCTTCTTGATCTATAACAACAAAATTTCATTCATTCAATCATTTCATGATCATAATACATCATAATCTCTACTTAGGCAAAAAATGATCATTTTTGCCCTTAAACTTTGGCAAAATTATGATTTTGCCCCTAGGCTCGTAAATTATTTTTCATCACATTTTCTCATTAAACAAGCCTATCTGAACATTTATTACTCTTACAACTACTCATAATTTCAATTATTTCATGCAATTATTACACATTTTCAACCTTTGCATTCAAGTCTTATTTAGGTGTTTTCATGCTAACACCTTTCACAAAAGTTATTCCTTAACTCACTATCATTCATTTTCTTCCATAAAAACTCAGCAAATAACATAAACTCTCTCATGGCAAGTCCCTAGACTTTCAACCATATTACAAATTAGTCCCCTCATTAGCTAGCTTAAGCTTTGGGGACTCTAAAAGTACAAAAATTCTTAATGAAAACCACTAAGATCACTTACTTGTAGAGATAAGGAGTTGCTAAAAAATTTCAAGCTCCCATAGTGTTTTTCTTTGGAAATTTCGGTGGTGAGAAGAAGGGGAAAAGATGATATCTTTTCTTCTCCTTATTTTATTATATTACTAGACAAATTACCACCAAAATCTCACCTAATGCTTTGAAAATTTAATTCTTTGTCCCCTATGACCAGCTATTAACTTTAGATAAGTCTATTTGCATATTAGGGACCTCCAATTAAAATCTACAACTATTAGACACCTTTTACTTGTAAAACAATACTTTCACATTTAATGTGATTTAGTCCTTTTTCACAATTAAGCACACAATTGCTAAAATTAAAGCACCAAAATTTCTATGCAACCTTACTATCATGCTATAATTCATAAAATATTATGAAAATAATTTTCTTCAACCTCGGATTAGTGGTCCCGAAACCATTATTCCGACCAGCCTCAAAATCGGGTTATTACAACTCTCCCCTCCTTTAGAGATTTTTGCCCTCGAAAATCTTACTGGTAAAAAGGTTTGGATATTGTTCTCTCATGGCTTCTTCCGATTCCCACGCAGCCTCTTCTACACCGTGTTTTTTCCATAACACTTTTACTAAGGCTATTCTCTTATTCCTCAATTGTTTCACCTCTCGAGCCATAATCTTAATTGGCTCATCTTCATAAGTCATGTCCGATCGTATCTCAACTTCCGTGGGAGAGATTACATGCGAAGGATCGGAACGATATCACCGTAACATCGACACATGAAACACATTGTGTATTCTCTCTAACTCTACCGACAAAGCCAACCGATATGCCACTGGTCCAATCCTTTCGGTAATCTCGTACGGCCCTATGAATCGTGGACTTAATTTTCCCTTTCTACCAAATCTCCATATTTTCTTCCACGGGGATACTTTCAAAAATACCTTGTCACCCACTTGAAACTCAATTTCTTTCCTTTTTAAATCCGAGTACGACTTTTGTCAGTCTGAAGCGGCTTTCAAACTATCACGGATCACTTTCACTTTCTCCTCAGCCTCTTTAACTAGGTCGACCCAATGAATTTGCTTCTCACTAAGCTTGGTCCAATACAAAGGAGTTTGACACTTGTGACCATATAAAGCCTTGTACGGTGCCATCCCTATACTGGACTGATAACTGTTGTTGTAAGCAAACTCAACCAAAGGTAATTATTTTTCCCAATTACCTCCAAACTCTAACACACAGCATTGGAGCATATCCTCAAGGACTTGAATCACTCTTTCAGATTGGCCGTCAATTTGCTGATGGAACGCAGTACTAAAATTCAACCTTGTAGCTAAGGCTTCCTGCAACTTCTTCCAAAACCTCAAAGTAAATCTCGAATCTCTATCCAAGATAATAGATATAGGCACCCCATGTAATCTCACCATCTCAGTAATATACAACTCGACCAACTTATCAAGAGCATAATCAGCACGCACTGGTATAAAGTGAGCCGACTTTGTTAGTCTATCCACAATAACCCACACAACATATTTCTTTCTCGGAGTCATAAGCAACCCCGTTACAAAATCCATGGTGATCCGATCCCACTTCCACTCGAGAACCATCACCAGCTGATGTAATCCCGATGGTACCTGATGCTCGGCTTTCACTTGTTGACAGATCAAACATCTCATAACGAACTAAGAGATGTCTCTTTTCATACCCGGCCACCAATAAAATCTCTTCAAATCATTGTACATTTTTGTGCTACCGGGATGCACTAACAAATAACCACCGTGTGCTTCATGTAAAATTTTTTGGATCAACTCACCATCTTTCGGTACACAAATCCTTTCATGAAACATCAAACAACCATTCGAACTCACTCGAAAATCAGAATCATTTTTCGATTCACACTTAGCTCTCTTAGCTTGCATATCTTCATCTTTCTTTTGAGCCTCACATATCTGTTGAATAAATACTGGTCTAGCCTTCAGCTTGGCTAATATAGCACCATCATCAAACAACGCTAAGCTCGTACTCATGGCCCTCAAAGCATACAGTTATTTTTTACCCAAGGCATCCGCCACTACATTTTCTTTCCCCGGATGATAATCAATTACTAGCTCATAGTCCTTCAATAATTCAAGCCACCGTCGTTGTCGCAAATTCAAATCCTTTTGGTCCATTAAGTACTTCAAACTCTTATGATTAGTGAATATTCGACACTTCTCACCATATAAATAATGGCGCCAGATCTTCAAAGTGAAAACGATCGCAGCCAACTCCAAGTCATGAGTCAGATAATTCTTCTCATGCGGTTTTAGCTGTCTCGAGGCGTAAGCTACCACTACCTTACCCTCTTGCACCAACACACAA
Source organism: Gossypium australe (assembly GCA_005393395.2). Taxonomy (NCBI): domain Eukaryota; kingdom Viridiplantae; phylum Streptophyta; class Magnoliopsida; order Malvales; family Malvaceae; genus Gossypium; species Gossypium australe. The sequence goes on along the minus strand of CM016614.1, from coordinate 59,967,262 downwards.
CCAAGACCGTTTAATGATGCATCACTATAGACTATAAATTCTTTTCCCGACTCCGGTTGTACCAAAACCGGTGCCTTAATCAACAATGTTTTCAATCTCTCGAAGCTCTGTTGGCATTTTTCATTCCATTCAAATTTGACATCCTTATGCAACAGTTTCATCATTGGGGTAGCAATCATGGAAAACCCTTTTACAAATCGTCTGTAGTACCCCGCTAAACCCAAAAAGCTTCTGACTTCTGACACATTTCTTGGCGATTTCCACTCTATAATAGCCAAGATCTTACTCGGATCAACTCTAATACCATCACCCGATACAACGTGTCCTAGGAATCCGACCTCTCGGAGCCAAAACTCACTCTTGCTAAACACAGCATATATCTGCTTGTCTCTTAAAGCCTGCAAAACAATTCTCAGGTGCTCTGCATGATCACTCTCATACCGAGAATAAATTAGTATATCATCGATGAAGACAATTACAAACTTGTCCAAATATGGTCAGAAGACACGGTTCATTAAATCCATAAAAATAGCAGGGGCATTCGTTAAACCAAATGGCATGACAAGAAACTCATAATGACCATACCTCGTCTGAAATGCAGTTTTCGGCACATCTTGCTCCTTAACCCTCAACTAATAATAACCAGACCTTAGATCTATATTGGAGAACATTGTAGCTCCTTTCAATTGGTCAAACAAGTCATCTATCCTTGGCAAGGGATACTTATTCTTCATTGTTACCTTGCTGTACTATCTGTATTCTATACACAATCTCATCGACCCATCTTTCTTTTTCACAAAAAGTATTGGAACACCCCTTAGTGAATAGCTTAGCCTTGCAAAACCTTTATCCGTTAACTCTTGCAACTGAACCTTAAGTTCTTTCAACTTCAATGGTGCCATCCTATACGGAGCAACCAAGATGGGTGCCGTTCCCGGAACTAGCTCAATCCCAAACTCAACCTCTCTAACTAGAGGCAATCCAAGTGACTCCTCTTGGAACACATCTGGATATTCGCACACCACCGGAACTAATTCAATCTTTACCTTTGACTCTTGAGTGTTTAGCACAAAAGCGAGATAAGACTCGTATCTTTTCCTCAATTATTTCTCGGCTACCATAGTTGAAATTATCACTGGTAGATTATCTGATCTACCTGATTCAACCCGAATGACATCCCCATTTTCACATTTCAATTCAATAAACTTGCTACCACAGTTCACTAAAACATTATGGGCAGTCAACCAATCCATGCCAAGAATCAAATCAAACTCATCAAACGGCAATAACATAAGGTTTGCCGAAAACCAATGACCTCTAGCTGTCAAAGGACAATTTCTACACACCTTGTCAACTAGCACATGTTTACCTAACGGGTTTGACACTTTTACTACAAATTCCGTAGACTCAACAATTGTGCTTGATCGTGTGTCAGAGTCTTAAAAATTTATAAAAAGAATGATCGAGTCTAGAAACTAACTATGACAACGATTGATGCAAGCACACCTATCGAACAGTAGTATAGTTTAGTGGCAAGACCGGATTGTCGAACCCAAAGGAACCAAAAGTACTAATACTAACTTTCTTTTTATTATTTAGCCTAAAATAAAAGTGAATTATTTATTTAATCTAAAATTAACTAACTATTAAGCTAAAGATGCAAAGACAAAGAGAATGAGTTGGGGAAATACTTGTGGGAAAAACCAATTGATTAAGATAATACCCGAGGAAGAATCCACCTAGACTTCACTTGTTATCTAACTCTGAACCAGACGATTTATTCACTTGACTTGATCAGTAGGATTCCCTAATTTATATTAATACCTCTTTCGAGGCTACTAACATCTAAACCTAGGTTGATTAATTGAAATCTCTTTCTAATTAAAACCCTTAGAATTGCATTAACTCGATCTATGGACTCCCATATTAGGTTTGACCCTAATTCGGCAGATTTTTGTCATCCTATTTCTAGGGTTGCGATCAACTCCGCATAATTATACTAGATCTACTCTTAAACAAGGACTTTTGCTCCACTGCCTAAGCACATCAGTACTTGAATCAGTATCCTGAAATATCAAATCAAGAATTAAGAACACATAATTAAGAACAAATCAAGTATTTATCATATAGTTCAGAAAACAATAACAAGATTCGTCTTAGATTTCATCCCCCTCAGGTATCTGAGGGTTTAGTTCATAATAATAAAAGAATATATCTCAGAAGAAAATATAAAACAAAACATAAGAAAAACCCTAAAACCCCCTGAAGGAATTGAAGAGAAGATCCTCCGTTTTGAGTATAACTCCAGCTTCTTGAGATGAATCAACTGGCTTTCTTCGAGTAAATCCCACAATTCTGGCCTCTCTGGCTCGGCTCTTCGGCCTAACTGGACCCCTAACTGGACTCTCCCTGAAGGTTGTGTAACACCACAAACCCGGCCTAGAAGTTAGGCCTGAATCTGGCATGTCACATTGAGGTGTTTTTCAAAAACCGTGGTTCCGTTGAAAACTCTTCTTGATATTTTAAAAAATTGAAGTCCCAGTTTGCGTTTGTTATTAATAATCGACGTTTATTAAAAGCTATTAATTTTCAAAAACTTTTCACTGTTCAAAACTTCGGATGTCGTGTGCTTATTTTCAAAATGTGGTTTATTAGAAATCATTCTTGGAAAAACATTATCATTTTTAAAACCTTGTTTATTTGGGGAAGCTTAATTACAACTTAAAATCGGAATTTAAGAGAAGCCTTATTACAAATTATTAACCCAAAATAAAGAAAAGTAGAATACTAAAATCTGAGACTGCTCGCAGTGTGGCCACCTCCGAGTCCTTCAGTACGTCGAACAACATGCATCACAACAATCCGGGCCGAAGCCCATTATAGAATGGCGGCATTTGGGCCCTGGCCCATAATAACCTCAGTTAGGCCTTAACCCATATCAAATGTCACACATCATAGATATCTGGGCCTAAACCCATCTCAATATCATAATCCAAATATGCAATGCATTAATGCCCATACCAACCCTGCACTCCGTCTCCTGTCCAACCATACACTCCTGTGGGGATTTAATCGACCCACCCATCCCTACACTCCGTATGTAGCACCAGTTGCGACACTAACTTATCGGTGCAGCATGGCTGCTCGGTGGCTAAAAAGCCTTCGGTGGATCCACAGTCGTCAAGTGACCATGCGATCCTATTAGCACTTCTTCCGAATTAATAATCCCATTCCCATGCAACATAATAACACATGAATGCAACATACCATAATAAAAATATGATAACAATCATAAATTGCATACAGAATAACCATATAACATGTAGGGGCATTTTCATCATTTTGCCCTTTAAGGGTATATCGGTCATTTTACCCATTGAGGGTATTTCAAAAATTTTATGATCTTTCCGGAGGTCTATAGTCGCCTCGCGCGACAAGGTAACATATTTAATCGAATCGGTGTATTTGGGCCCAAAGCCCAGAACTCAGCCCAGGTGGACCCACACCCTTATGTGGCCCATTCAGCCCAAAACTGTCTCTGGCCATGTGATCGCCATAGCCGGCACCTTATTTCCTATCCGTCCATGTAATTTACTCGCGTAAGGCCCACGAGCCTGTTGGGCCCACTCGGCTCATTTCAACCACACGAGGCCCAAAACGATCTAAGCCCATGAGAACGCTCATGGTGGCCTCACGCATCTTGCTCCCATTTCTGTGGGCTCAGTCCACCACACGTGCATTCGCACGCTCATGTGGCATCACTTTGCCAGTATTTCAGCATTTCGACATTTGCCGATCTATAGTTGAAATGGTGTGAGTACACACCTGATACGAGCGTAGGTTGAAACCCCAAATCCACGTACCTAAGAAACCAAACAACTCTAAATCGTTAGCCTTAATTCTTGATATGATATCTCCAAGAATTGATATCGATAAATCAGTCTATCCTACTTACCAACAACCAAGCGATTCACAGCAACGAAAAGTGCTCAGTCGGCTCCTTGATTATGTACGTCGAGTCCCTTGCAACGTTAAAACAAAGGGGAGATGTTAGCCATATCACTCATGACCCTAATAGAAAACATAACAGCCTTTCAGCTTGAGCAAAAACAACCCGATAGGAGAAGAACTCCATCACCCCTACTTGGCCCTAGCCCCACTTACCATCCGATTTTCGGAATTCAAAGGCTGAATAAACGATGAGGAGGGTTTGCTTAAACTCCAACAGGTTCAGCCTACACCAAGAGAAAAGTGCTTCGGCTATGCTGAGCAAAGAGGAAAGAAAGAAAGAAAGTGGATGAAAAGCTTACCAATTAAAGAACCCAAGACGAGGTGCTGGTGGAGAATAGATTCGGCTAAGAGAATTAAACTGCCAAGAACAGTCGAATGGTGTTGAAAGGAGAAAGAAGAACAATTACAGATTGGAGAAGAGATAGGAGATTCAGCTTATGGAGGGGGAAGAGTAGAAGAGAAAATGAAGAAGAGAGAAGTCAGATTAAGATTTCGGCAAGAAAGAAAATACAAAGTAAATGACTCGAAATGTTCCAGAAAATATGACCCCAAAACGCAAAACTTACAAAAGGAAGCTAAAGGAAATTTGGCACTTTCAGAGGAAAAGAAAAGCAAGAATTCGGCACCTACACTCTTTACTAGCCAAAAATGCTTACCACAAAGCCCCCTTAGCCGAATTTTCCCTACATAAGACCCCTTATTATGCCAAACACTCTCCCCACTTGAATCCCACAATTTTCTCCCCTTTTTCCTCCTACAAACCCTCTCCTTCATCCATTTGAACCATTTGACTCATTCAAACACTTCTCCATCAGTGTTTGGTTACAACACAACCTCTTGACTCCTCCTAAGCAAAATAAATGCTATCAATTTGCCAACTGTGGGATTCAAACCCTTTCCCCTTTGCTCCTTCCTTGACGCCACAGCCTCCTTGCCATAAGCTCACCTTGTGTCTCTTAAACACACACAATTAAACTTAAGTCCTACTTCCTACAGCCTTCCCCCCTAAAGGGCCACAAACCAAAAATTTTCCAAAGCTCAACCTCAATCCCAGGCCTCTATAGGACCCCCAAACGCACTCAAATAGCAAGCCAAATAAACACAACATGGATTTAAACAAAACTACTAACCCCTAACTTTTGGGATGTTACAGGTTGTCCTTTAGGGTGTATATATCGGCTCTTGGAATGTGTTTCTTTACCTCTAAGTATCGTAATCCAAGTGAAATTCCTCTTTCTCAAGTCAGGGACACGCCCATGGCACATGTCTGTGTGAATCGTGGCCAGGCCGTGTTCGAGTCTATTAATAAGGCACGACCGTGTGGTCTTGGGCCCAGGCTGTGTCGATTTTGTGTTATGGCCCATTTACTCTATTTTTGGGCTCGTTTCTCATTCTTTTCATCCTCCTATGTTCTCCAGAGTATAAAACATGAAATTAAAGGATTAAGAGCACCAAATTACATAATTCACGGGATAAATTATCCAAAAGCATGCTAAATGTGGGCTTAAAATATGTTACTATTATGGTTTATCAAATACCCCCACACTTAAGCTTTTGCTTGTCCTCAAGCAAAATTCTCAACTCACAATTAAAATAAACTTCCTCCATTCATAACATTCATCATTAATGTTTCATCATAATTCACAGATAATTCATACATGGATAATTCAACTCAAAGAGTCCTAAAGATTCATACAATCTAAGTCATACATTTGTAGCATAAAACATAGGTGTTTCCCCTTATCTGAATAATTACTTCTGATTCAAAATCGACAAGGGTTGACAACCTCACTACAGGTTCACTCAAATCACTCGAGGTTTTTAAGGTTCAAGAAAAAACACTCATAAGTCAAACATGAAAAGTTAATCCCATAGGCTTGCATGAAAATCAAATCTCCACCATTGTAAAATGAAATGATACACAAATCAAAAGGTCTTTAACAGGGTTGTAATGGGGCTTGGGTTAAAGGTGTGGATAAAGGTTAAACTAGAGGGTTAGAATCGAGATTTACCTAACCATAAACAATGAACTACTAATAAATAATTACATCAATTGAAAACTTGTAATACTAATACTAATAGTACGAGCTTCTTCTTTAGAAATTGGAATTTAAAAGTATAAGCTCATTTAATCACATAACTAATAATGAATAAACTTCGATTAAGAACAAATCAAATACATAATAAAGGACGAATTTACTACTGAAATAAAGATCATAGTTAGGCAACTGATCAAATCAAATCTCGACAAAAAGGTAGTCAAAAGGAATGGAAATAACAAATACAAAGGGTTTTGGGTTAACATTAGTGGGTGAGTCAATAAAAAGGGTTGTTAGGATCAAAGGGGGTTCACTAGGGGTTAATTATGAAGGTAGGCTTTTAGTGGAGTAAGTGGATTAAAACCTAGGTGCCTTTATCATCTCTGTATATCAAATCAATGGTGTGGTCTCGACATGTATAATCGATGCAAGTTCTAGAATAACAAATCAATGTTGACACACTCATAATCAAAAGGTGAGCATGAAAAAGAATATATGCTCTATAAGGCTCAAAATCTCACAAAAATTATGGGTATTTGATATCAATCTTGTAAATTTCAAACTTCAAGGTAATAATTAGATTCAGGTAGACAACCTAAAAAAATTAATTCTAAAAAATAGACTTATCATGCTTGATTCTCTAGTATCTTAAAGTTTAATCATCACTGCACAATTATCAATGACTTAATCCAAAACATATCAATAAAAATCATGAATCACAGGAAATTTCATTCTCATTATAATATGAGAGAATTACTTTAGAACAAGACATAATTCAGGGATTTTCAAATAATACTATAGTTAACCCCCTACACTTAAGATGTACATTGCCCTCAATGTACAAAGATAGATAATAGCAAAATAAAATCAGAAGATAGGGAGAGAAGTGAAACTTCCTGAATTATGGATGAAATCCTTGGAGGATGTCCCATGACGAACGTGATGACTAGGTATAAGTGATGTTTTCGTTCCTTGAGTGGTATATTTAATCTATTTAATCTGCGAAGTCATCAATTAAATTTTAGGGAATGGATGTTGTTATGGAAACTTAGGGTTAGATAGCCAGTGATAAAGTGAGATCAATAGTACTAATGAAACTTTCAAGTCTTTAGACAGTAAACTAAAAAAATAAAAATGAAAATAGAAGTAGAAATAAAGATAGAAATAAAAAGAAAAAGAAAAAGAAAAAGAAAAGGACTCAGAGGTCCTCTGAATCAGCTGGGTCGGGAGGTGGTGGTGGCGATGAGATATGAAGGTGATGACAGATCTACTGAAGAGTCGCCTCAATGCCGTCGAATCTTTGAGCGATGTTATTGAATTCCTGCGTACAGTAATGCTCGAACTGGGTGAGACGTGCAAAAATGTATGAGAGTGAAACAGCCGAATGAACTGGGTGATGGCTCTGTTGTGGTGCTTCCTATGCTGGAGGAACATCTTCAGTAATGTTCTCAAGGTCCTCCTCGTCGGTGGTAGGTGCTAGCCGATACTGGGGGGATCGGTCTCATGCCGAAGTTGAATCATCCTCATGTGTAGCATCGTCTGGATGCCCTGTGGGGACATCTGACCTATCAATGTGAGGGAGGAGATCTGAGCGTCGGTGTTGAAGAGCCCAAAATATCGAGCCAAGCGTGTGATGTAGGGACCCATAGATATGACCCCTCTCTTGTGCTGCTCCTTCTGATGTTGAATGGCGTGAGCTATGAAATAGGCTAAGTCGAAAACGTGCCCGTTCGCCATGCACCATAGGAAGTAGGCGTCATGAGTGTTGATGACGCCGGTGCTCTCTCGTCGACCTGTCAGTGTATGAGCTAAAAGTGCGTGTACGTACCTCAGGGATGGGGCAAGGGCCGTCGCCTTGGAGCAGCCGGGGTTATAGTTGTTTTTTTTGGGTGCTATATTGTACCAACATCTTGTGGGGGTGTTGTGGGTATGACGATGAAGCTCTGAAAGATCATTTTCCTCCATGAATTCGTTGGTATAAAGTCCCAATGCAGCCCCGAATCGTGGTACATTTAGTTCTCGTACAATGCCTCCGAGATGGAATTGGATCGTACCGGGGTCATCGTGGTGCGACACCACTGTCTGAAGGTGGAATGTTGAGCAGAGCTCCAAAGTGAGCTCTAGATATGTGGGCTCGACGATGTTGAAGAATTGGTTCCAAGGGTCGGTAGTTGGGAGAGCCCGTATGTTGTCGGCTAGTTGGTCCTACTCCAAAGTGGCCAAATCAATACATCTCCCTGTGCCGAGTGGTCGCGCCCGATTTTATAAAGGTCCTCTTGGGCTCCTGGAGGAAATCGTAAGAATGGGTGGCGCACTTCGGCGGATGCTCTGGCTGATGACGAATCGGGTCCCTTTCATTTTTTTGAACCAGGGACTGCGATTTTCTTGCCTCGGGACGATGACATTGTGGTCCTGAAAATATCAGATAATCGATGATTCCAGTAATATTTCCTTCCGAGATATATCAAGGCTTCGATCTATATCCAAAATACACAAAAATTAAACTCATAATAAGATAGTTCAACCATACTTAGCATGAGCAAGAACTTGACAACGAATGATTCCATCTAATTCTAAACATTATTATTTAAACAAAGATTAAATGACTAAATCAATCTAATAGTGATAGATTAATAAGAATAAACTAATATTCAATAATAAGAATAAACTTTAACTAAATAAAATTCTAATTATAAAACAGTTAAATAGAGGAAAAATGTAACAATGAGAGGTGACCAGTAGTGTTTTCGGAGAGTGGCGACGTGGTTGGGCGGAGCACGGGCGTGTAGAGGTGAGATACGAGCGTGTGATGCAAATAGTCGGGGAAACATGGCGGTAGAACACCTTTGGGTAGGCGTGTACTCTGTTGGCACGGGTGTGGACTGGTTTTTGATGTGTATGTGAAAGAGGGAGGGAGATAAAGGATAGGGGAAGTCAAGGGTGGGGGTTTCTTTGATGGTGGCCGGAGTGGGGTAGAGAATTTTGAGGGAAACGGCTAGGGTTGGGAGTTTGGGGGAGGATTTTGGGGAAAACGGGGGCTATGTTCATTAAATAGGGAAGGGGGCACGGGCAGGTACTACGCCCGTGTTTCTTTTATTCAGCCCGTGTTTTTCGTGATTTTTAAATTTAAGCGCGTTTGAGATGTTGCCCGCGCTTGTGTTCCGTGGGTGTGTGCTATTGTGTTTGCTTCTCCCATACCTGTGCATAATATCCCACGCCCGTGTTCATGTAGTCAGTGTCTCACACGGCTGGTAGGCACGGTCATGGCTCATGCCTGTGCTGGTTACTCAGGATAGACCACGGCTGCATCGCACGGCCGTGGTCCCGTTATCGCAGCCCGTGTTGGGAAAATTTTTATTCTTCATCTCGCACGACTACTAGTACACCCGTTTTTTGTCCCATGGCATCCACACGGCCACGGGCACACCCGTGTGTAAAGCCGTGTGGTAGGGAAACCTACGCTTCACTGAATTGGTTAGTTTGGAGTTAGATGCTAAAAATCACAAATATAATGTTAGTGAAGTTAGTGCTCGGGTTGCCTCCCGAGAAGCGCTCGTTTAAAGTCTTAAGCTAGACTCACCCTGTTTTCATTTCTAAATGAAGGCTCACAGAGCTAAAGCTCCTCTCTCAATTCCTTGAAATCTTCACCATTATAAAGTTTCAGTCGATGACCATTTACCTTGAATGTCCCATGAGTTAGATGGGTTACCTCAACTGTGCCGTAAGGAAAAATAGTTTTGATCACAAATGGGCCTGACCACCTTGATTTTAGCTTTCTAGGAAACAATTTGAGCATTGAATTATACAGCAGGACCCAAGTCTCCTACTTCGAAATGCTTTGATTGTTTTAAACGAGCATCACGGCATCGTTTTGTTGCCTCCTTATATAGTCGTGAATTTTCATAGGCATTAGCTCGCCATTGCTCTAGCTCGTTCATCTGCATCATCCTTTTCTCACCTGCGGTTTTAAGATCATAATTTAAGAATTTTATAGCCCAAAAAGCTTTGTGTTCTAACTCGAATGGTAGACAAGTTTGTAAGGGGATGTTCCTAGGGGAGTTTTAAACGCTGTTCTATAGGCCCATAAAGCATCATCTACTTTTAATGTCCAATCATTCCTGTTTGATTCAACTGTTTTCTCTAAGATCCATTTAAGCTCTCGATTTGCCACTTCCACTTGCCCACTGGTTTGAGGGTGATAAGAGGTAGCTGTCCTGTGGTGTACTCCATATTTTTTCAAGACTTTATCAAATTGAGTATTACAAAAGTGAGTACCACTATCACTAGTAATCAATCTGGGTGTTCCAAAACAAGAGAAGAGTTTCTTAAGAAACCTTACTACAGCTCTAGCATTGTTAGTAGGTAAAGCTTGGGCTTCCACCCATTTTGACATGTAATCTACTGCTACTAAGAAGTATTTATTTCCGAATGAACTAGGAAATGGACCCATAAAGTCAATACCCCATACGTCGAATATTTCACATGATAACATATATGTTTGAGGCATTTCATCGCGTTTAGAGATATTACATGTTCTATGGCATTTATCATACGAAGTGACATACCTGTTGGCGTCTTTAAACAGAGTTGGCCAATAAAAACCTGATTCGAGCGTTTTGTGTGTTGTCTTAATCCCGCTTTAATGTCCTCCTAAAGGTCCTGAATAGCAATGTTCTAGGATTTTGCTTGCTTCTACTTTTGTAACGCATCTCTGAATTACTTGATCTGATCATATACAAAAAAGAAAGGGGTCCTCCCAAAAATAGTTCTTCGCATCAACAAAGAATCGCTTCTTTTGATAATGTGTTAACCTTTTTGGTAGGATGTTAGGAGCTAAATAATTTGCAATATCTGTAAACCATGGTACCTCGGAGTTAGTTATAGAAAAGAGTTGTTCCTCAGGGAACGAGTCGTTTATCTCTCTCTCGTCAAGTTCTTCGATATGTGGGTTCTTAAGCTTGGAGAGATGATCTGCTGCAAGATTTTCAACTCCCTTCTTATCATGAATTTCCAAATCAAATTCCTGTAGGAGTAGAATTCATCTTATGAGTCGGGGTTTTGCATCGAATTTAGTCAAAAGGTAACGAAGGGCTGAATGGTCAGTGTAAACGACAACTTTAGATAATATCAAATATTGTCTAAATTTATCAAATGCGAAAACCATAGCTAGCAATTCTTTTCCTGTGGTGGTGTAATTTTCTTGTGCGGCTGTTAAAGTCTTGCTGGCGTAATAGATCGGCTGAAAGTGCTTGTCCCTTTGCTGTCCTAAAACTGCACCTACTGCAAAATCACTCGCATCACACATTAGTTCAAAAGGTAGATTCCAAACAGGTGCAATTATAATTGGAGCATTTATTAGTTTCTCTTTGTGGATATTAAATGCATCTGAACATTCCTGATCAAAATTGAAAGGTACATATTTTTCTAGCAATTTTGTTAAAGGCTTAGCTATTTTAGAAAAATCTTTAATGAATCTTCTGTAAAATCCAGCATGTCCTAAAAAGCTTCTAATGGCCTTAACTAAACTAGGGGGAGGTAATTTTTCTATGGTTTTGACCTTTGCTTTATCCACCTCAATCCCTTTACTAGAAATTTTATGTCCCAACACAATTCCTTCTCGCGCCATAAAGTGACATTTTTCCCAATTTAAAACAAGGTTTGTTTCCTCACATCTCATTAAAACTCATTTTAAATTCTTAAGGCAAAGATGGAAAGAATTATCGAATACTGAAAAGTCGTCCATGAATACCTCCATAATGTATTCCACAAGTTCGTCAAAGATGGCTAGCATGCAGCGCTGAAAAGTAGCAGGAGCATTACATAATCCAAAAGGCATTTTATGATAAGCAAACGTACCGTATGGACATGTAAATGTTGTCTTTTTTTTATCTTCAGGGGCTATTGGAATTTAGAAGTAACCGGAGAGTCCGTCTAGGAAGCAATAATACATATGCCCTGATAATCTTTCTAACATCTGATCAATAAAGGGCAAAGGAAAGTGATCTTTTCTGGTAGCATCGTTCAACTTTCTATTGTCGATACAGACTCTCCAACATGTGACTGTTCTTATAGGAATCAATTCATTCTTTTCGTTGGCTACAATAGTCATGCCTCCTTTCTTTGGAACAACCTGCACAGGACTTACCCAAGTACTATCAGAAATAGGATAAATTATTCCAGCATCTAGAAGTTTAATTACCTTAGCTTTAACAACTTCCTTCATGTTGGGATTCAATCGTCTTTGAGGTTGCACACATGGTTTATATTCATCTTCAATTAAAATTTTGTGGGTGCAAAACGATGGGCTTATTCCCTTAATGTCAGAAATTTTCCAAGCTATGGCTCTTTTATGTTCCCTTAGTACCTGTAGCAGCTCGTTTTTCTCTTTAGGTTCTAGTTCTGAAGAGATAATTACTGGTAGTGTAGAATTATCCCCGAGGAATGCATATTCTAAATGTTTTGGCAACTGTTTTAATTCTAATTTGGGTGGCTCATCAATAGAGGGTTTTTGCTTTAGTTCGTCGTTGATTTCAATGCCCTCTTCTTTCGTTTGTCTAGATGAAGATGTATTCAAATTCAGCTCATCGATATCATCATCTGCCCCCTCGTCTTAAGTAATGCACAGTTCCATCGTGTCGTCATGTATGATTTCCTGCAACGAATCTTGAATAATATGATTAGTGGCATCAATAAAATAACAGGAATCATCTTGTTCTCTAGAATATCACATAGCATCATAAATTTGAAAAAAAAAAATTCTTCATCGCCTACCCTTAATGCAAGTCTACCATCACCTACATCAATAACAGCCTTAGCAGTGGCTAAAAAGGGTCGTCCCAGAATTAAATGCACCTCAACGTCCTCATCCATATCAAGCACGACAAAATCAACAGGGAATATAAAGTTATTAACTTTTACCAGAATATCTTCTATAATTCCCCTAGGATATTTAGCAGATCTATCAGCCAACTGAATACTCATCCTAGTGGGTTTTGGTTTCCCAAGACCAAGTTACTTTAACATTTTGTAAGGCATTAAATTAATATTGGCACCTAGATCAGCTAATGCTTTCTCTATGTTCAAACTACCAATTAAACAGGGAATAGTGAAACTTCCTGGATCTTTTAATTTAGTTGGTAGCTTGTTTTGGATGATAGCTGAACATTCTTCATGAAGTTCCACTGTTGAAATTTCTTCGAACTTCCTCTTATTTGTTAGAAGCTCCTTTAAAAATTTTGCATATGTTGGCATCTACGAAATAGCTTCAACAAAAGGTAAGTTAATATGCAACTATTTGAAAAGTTCAAGAAATTTACCATATTGTGTGTCTAAGTGGTCTTTCTTCAACTTTGTTGAATATAGGATTGGTGGTTTAATTTCCTCACGGATTGGGGTTCCATTTGCCTTATCGGTTTCGTGTGGTATCTTTTTCTTCGTTTCGACTAACTCCTTCCCACTTCTTAGCGTCACTGCCTTTACCTGCTCTTTTTCCCTAAGTAAACTTTCTGGTCGTATTTCAGAAACAAACCTAGTAAGTTGCCTAATTTGATCTTTGAGCTCCTGTGTCGATGCTTGCTGTTTTTCAAGTTTTGTTTCTATATTCTAGAGACGAGTTTTTGAGACTGCTATGAATTTTTTCAGCATCTCCTCAAGGTTCGGCTTCTTTTCCTGTGGGTAGGGCTGTTGTTGGAAGTTTTGGGGTGGTTGTTGTCTTTGATTTCCTTGACCACCCCATGAGAAAGTGGAGTGGTTCTTCCAACCTGGATTATAAGTATTACTATAAGGGTTATTTTGATATCGGAAATTGTTACCCATATAGTTCATCTGTTCGCTCTCTATGCCCTGTCCGTAGGGTGGGTACTCAGGCTTCGCCACGCCACCACTTGTCTCACATTGCATAACTGGATGTACCTGCGAGGAACACAAACCATCAATCTTTTTATTTAGCATCTCTACCTGATTTGATAGTATGGTTACTGTATCGAGGTTGAAAACTCCGGCTGCTTTTGCTGGCCTTATCCTTGTAACTTGCCACTAATAGTTATTCAATGACATCTCCTCTATAAACTCGTAGGCTGCTTCAGGATTTTTGTTATTCAGAGTTCCACCAGCGGCTGAATCGATTAATTGCCTTGTTGAAGGGTTCACACCGTTGTAGAAAGTTTGGACCTATAGCCACAAGGGTAATCCGTGGTATGGGCACCTCCTTAACAAATCTTTGTATCTCTCCCATGCATCATAAAGTGTCTCTAAATCCATCTGCACAGAAGAAGAGATATCATTCCTTAACTTGGCCGTTTTGGCCGGTGAAAAATATTTTAATAAAAATTTCTCTGTCATTTGATCCCATGTAGTGATTGACCCTCGTGGAGGAGAATGCAACCACTCTTTGGCTTTATTTCTCAAGGAAAAGGGAAATAACCGAAGATGAATAGCATCATCAGTAACGCCATTTATTTTGAAGGTGTCGCAAAATTCTAGGAAATTCGCCAAGTGATTATTTGGATCTTCATCCTGCAAACAATCAAACTGGACAAATTGCTGTATCATCTGAATCGTGTTAGGTTTCAGTTCAAAATTATTTGCGGCAATAGCAGGTCTAACAATACTTGACTCAGTTCCTGTTAAATTAGGTTTAGCATAATCATACATAGTTCGAGGAGCATGATTTTCGGCCATCTCTGGAGGTGGTGGATTGTTCTCAGCCATCTCTTCGGTAGTATTAGCTTCGTCTTCTTACTCTTCTTGTATGTAGTTTAAGCTTCGCCTTATTTCTCTATGATTTCTGCGAATAGTACCTTCAATATCACTGTCGTAAAGTAGAGGTCCTGTCAGGTTCCTTCTAGTCATAAACTAGTGGTACCTGAAAGGAGTAAAAGAACAAAAATTAAAAAAATAAAAGTAAGAAATTGCAGAAAACAAAAAATGGCTAAAGTAATAAAAATTAAGCTTTCTTAATATTCTGGCATCCCGGCAACGGTGCCAAAAAACTTGATCGTGTGTCAGAGTCTTAAAATTTTATAAAAAAGAATGATCGAGCCTAGAAACTAACTATGACAACGATTGATGCAAGTGCACCTATCGAACAGTAATATAGTTTAGTGGCAAGACCGGATTGTCGAACCCAAAGGAACCAACAGTACTAATACTAACTTTCTTTTTATTATTTAGCCTAAAATAAAAGTGAATTATTTATTTAATCTAAAATTAACTAACTATTAAGCTAAAGATGCAAAGACAAAGAGAATGAGTTGGGGAAATACTTGTGGGAAAAACCAATTGATTAAGATAATACCCGAGGAAGAATCCAACTAGACTTCACTTGTTATCTAACTCTGAACCAGACGATTTATTCACTTGACTTGATCAGTAAGACTCCCTAATTTATATTAATACCTCTTTCGAGGCTACTAACATCTAACCCTAGGTTGATTAATTGAAATCTCTTTCTAATTAAAACCCCTAGAATTGCATTAACTAGATCTATCGACTCCCATATTAGGTTTGACCCTAATCCGGCAGATTTTCGTCATCCTATTTCTAGGGTTGCGATCAACTCCGCCTAATTATGCTAGATCTACTCTTAAACAAGGACTTTTGCTCCACTACCTAAGCACATCAGTACTTGAATCAATATCTTGAAATATCAAATCAAGAATTAAGAACATATAATTAAGAACAAATCAAGTATTTATCATATAGTTCAGAAAATAATAACAAGATCCCTCTTAGGTTTCATCCCCCTCAGGTATCTGAGGGTTTAGTTCATAATAATAAAAGAATACATCTCAAAAGAAAATATAAAACAAAACATAAGAAAAACCCTAAAACCCCCTGAAGGAATTGAAGAGATCATCCTCTATTTTGAGTATAACTCCGGCTTCTTGAGATGAATCAACTGGCTTTCTTTGAGTAAATCCCACAATTCTGGCCTCTCTGGCTCGACTCTTCGGCCTAACTCGACCCCTAACTAGACTCTCCCTGAGGGTTGGCCTTTAGGGTGTATATATAGGCTCTTGGAATGTGTTTCTTTGCCTCTAAGTATCCTAATCCAAGTGAAATTCCTCTTTCTCACGTCAGGGACACGCCCATGGCACACGCCCGTGTGAATCGAGGCCAGGCCGTGTTTGAGTGTATTAATGAGGCACAACCATGTGGTCTTGGGCCCAGGCCGTGTCGATTTTGTGTTATGGCCCATTTACTCCCTTTTTAGGCCCGTTTCTCATTCTTTTCATCCTCATATGCTCTCCAGGGTATAAAACATGAAATTAAAGGATTAAGAGCACCAAATTACATAATTCAAGGGATAAATCATCCAAAACCATGCTAAATGTGGACTTAAAATATGTTACTATTACGGTTTATCAGTGCTCATACTAGATGCCAATTTCATGCAAATGTATGAATGGGTAGACCCTGGATCAATCAAAGCAATAACAGAAGTGTCATTAAGAGAAAAAGTACACGTTATCACATCTGGAGATGATGCCTCTTCGCAAGTGCGAATGGCATATGTCCTTGCAAGTGCTCGACTGTCTGGTCTCGCAGTAGAATCTCGAGGCACAACCCTACTACTAGTTCCTCCTCCCGAATTCTTTTGTAGTCTACCCCTTGAAGATACATTACTTGACCTCACTTCTTGTTTCTTTTCCTTGTCATCCCTCTCAGGACAATTTCAAATAAAATGATCAGGGGAACCACACTTATAACAATTCCGATTGTTTCCCCAACACTCTCCAGTGTGCTACCTACAACAATTTGGACATTCCGGTTTGGACTTCGGATTGCCCACACTTTCCATCGAAGTGAACTCTCGACCCCGAGTATGTGTTTCCTCGATCCCGATGTGAATGTCCAACTGAAGCTGTTGTTCGGGGGTTCATTTCCTTGGACCTCTTCGATTGAGCTTGGGATGATTTACTCATGGGCCTTTTTCTCGCATCCCGGGCCTCACTCATGGCTTTCCTCTTTTCCTTATTTAGTTCTTCGGCCTTACACGCTCGGTCAACCAACACCACAAACTTTTTTAACTCCAAAATCCCAACTAGCAATCTAATATCCTTATTTAGCCCATCTTCAATCCTCTTGCACAAGATAGCTTCTGTAGACACACACTCTTGTGCATACTTGCTAAGCCTAACAAACTCATGCTCATATTCTGCCACAGTCATTCTTCCTTGCTTCAATTCAAGGAATTCTTTTCGTTTCTGGTCCACAAATCGTTGGATTATATACTTCTTTCGGAACTCCTCCAAAAAGAAGTCTCACGTCACTCTCTCCCTTGGAACCACTTCCGTCAATGTTTTCCACCAATAGTATGCCGAGTCCCTCAGCAAGGACACGGTGCATTTTAAGCTCTCTTTAGGTGTGTAGGAGAGTTCAACAAACACTCTCATCGAGTTCTCAAGCCAGAACTCCGCCCTCTCAGAGTCATCATCTATATTGGCTTTAAATTCCTCGGCTCCATGCTTCCGAATCTTATCAACTGGAGGCTTGGTTATTCTTACTACATCTATACCTTGAGGAGCCACAGGAACTGGCTGAGGTATAGAAGGGGGTGGAGGAGGTTGAGCATTAGGGTTTGCTCGTACATACTCCGGTACCAGTTACTCATCATTTGGAGAAAGGCTTCCCGGGCCTCTTCTCCTCGACTCATAGCCTCGGTCCCACTCTCTACAGGCGCGGTCCCTTGCGCGAGAGCCAGCAAGTTAAAAGCTACGTCATCAGCAACTGCTCGATTGGGATCCATTTTTATATAAAAACAAAGTTTAGAATTGTCAAAAGCCACCACACTATGAATATACGCTTATGGCATGTATAGCTAGACTCTAACATACGCTACGGTAGTCCGAGAACCGACTAAACCATAGTTCTGATACTACTAAATGTAACACCCCTTACCCGTATTCTACGCTAGAACCAGATACAAGGCGTTGCCGTACTTAACTCACATGGTCAAACAACTTTGGACTATCAAATTTCATTCCAAATTAAAACTTTTCCATACACACCCCTAACATCCTTCTAATGGGCCTACAAGACCCTAAACATGCTTCCGAAAGGTTTCGGAGATAATTCAAAAAATTTTACACACGTAGAAAAATTTTACCTAAACATGGGCCACACACCCATGTCCCTCACTCGTGGTCGACACTAACTTATTTCACACGGCCAGACACACGCTCGTGTCCCTGGCTCGTGTCTCTCACACGGCCTCGACATGCCCGTGCCTTAGCCTGTGTGCCAAAACCTTGGCATTCTGTTTATGACGTCATCACCTCACTATGGTCAGACGACCAGGGCACACGCCCATGTAATTAGGCCATGTGTCGAATTAAATTCCAATTTCATGGTGCAGACTTCACACGGCCTGGCCATACGCCCATGTCTTTGGTCGTGCCTCCCACACGGCTGAGAGACACGGTTGTGTCTTTGCCTGTGAGTTTACTAAAAAGCTTATTGACTTGTAAAACTAACATACAGGGGACACACGGCTTGGTCACACACCCATGGGACTGACCGTGTGTCACACACGGCCTAAACACATGCCCGTGTGCATACCTTTTGACAAGAACAAGGTTATTTGCCAAGCTCTTTCATCACCCTAATTCATTCAAGCCTAATTCATAACCAAACAACCCAATCATATACCCTACACAATCATGAATAACATCATCTTTTCATTAACTATGGCCATGTACAAAAGAATTCATCTATAAGGAGCCAATACACACTTGGCCAAAATAAAAAACATTTCACCTAGTCTAGCCCCTATACATGCCATACTCAAAATGCTGATTCAAAATATACCAAGATGAGCTGATAATGTGGGTGATCTTCCAATTATCTTCGTATCCCGACCCGGCTCTCTGACTCTATATGTAACACCTCTTACACATATTCTACGCCGGAACCAGATACAAGGCGTTACCGTACTTAACTCACATGGTCATACAACTTTGGGCTATCAAATTCCAATCCAAATTAAAAACTTTTCCATACACACCTCTAATATCCTTATAATGGGCCTACGAGGCCCTAAACATACTTTTGGAAGGTTTTGAGAATTAATCGGAAACTTTCATGCACTTAGAAAAATTTTGCCTAAACAGGGGCCACACGCCCGTGTGAAATGGGACACGCCCGTATGGGCAGGCCGTGTGGTCACACACGCCCATGTCCCTCACTTGTGGTCGACACTGACTTATTTCACACGGCCAGACACATGTTCGTGTCCCTTACATGGCCTCGACACGCTCGTGTACCAAAACCTTGGCATTCTGTTTATAATGTCATCACCTCACTATGATCATATGGCCAAGGCACACACCCGTGTCCTCAGACTATGTCAATTTAAATTCCTATTCCAAGATGCAGACTTTACACGACCCGGGCACACACCCATGTTCGTGGGCGTGCCTACCACACGACTGAGACACACAGCCGTGTCTCTGCCCGTGTGTTTACTACAAAGCTTACTGACTTGCAAAACCAACATGCAGGGGACAAACGGCCTTGTCACACACCTGTGGGACTGACCTTGTGTCACACATGGCCTAGACACATGCTCGTGTGCCTACTCTTGTGGACAAGAACAAGGCTATTTGCCAAGATCTTTCATCCCCCTAATTCATTCAAGCATAAATTCATAACCAAACAACCCAATCATATACCCTACTCAATCATGAATAACCTCATTCTTTCATTGATTAATAGTATTGAGCCATTAACTTTGGCCATGTACAAAAGAATTCATCTATAAGGAGCCAATACACACTTGGCCAAAATAACAAACATTTCACCTAGTCTAGCCCCTATACATGCCATACTAAAAATTTTAATTCAAAATATACCAAGATGAGCTGATAGTATGGGTGATCTTCCGATTATCTTCGTATCCCAATCCGGCTCTTTGACTCTATAAAACAAGGGAAAAAGAAAGGGGAGTAAGCTTTAAAGCTTAGTAAGTTTACATCATAACATGTGCTAAACAATAAATAGCATTTCATAATCCAAGGTCATGCTTACTCATTCATCTCTTACCACAATCCAACCATATCACAACCAAATGCTCTTATTATTTAACATACATCCCTGCACTTGATCACCATATGATCACATGAAACAACACATCACAATTACACAGTAAATCATTCTTAGTAATATCAAACACTTAGTGGTATCGCACTTAACCCACCATTTTTTGTTAACAGGGTGGTATCGCACATAGCCCACCCACAAGAATATTTACGGTGGTATCGCACTTAGCTCACAAAATAACACTAATGATGGTATCACACACAGCCCATCATGAATAAGTGATAAGGTGGTATCGCACATAGCCCACCAACAAAATAATTAAGGTGGTATCGTACATAGCCCACATAGCTATTTACTACGAATGATATTTCGCATCTACATATCTATTTCAACATTCATACAGAATTTATTCATTGTCTACCCAATCCAATCCATTTAAATCATAGGTGCTCTCAAACATAAACAACAGCATATGGATTTAAGATGCATCATTTACACACAAACTTACCTGGTGCAAAATGTGTTAATGTGCGGTTTAATCCGAAACCTTGCCTTTTCTCGAGTTAAGGTTAATTCCGCACTCTTCTTGATCTATAACAACAAAATTCACTCATTTAATACATTTTATGATCATAATGCATCATAATCTCTACTTAGGCAAAATGACCATTTTGCCCTTGTACTATGGCAAAATTATGATTTTGCCCCTAGACTCATAAGTCATTTTCCAACATAGTTTCTCAGTAAACAAGCCTAGCTAAACATTTATTACTCCTACAACAACCCACAAATCTAACTATTCCATGCATTTATTACCAATTTACAACATTTACAACGTAGTCCTATTTAGGTGTTTTCATGACAACACCTTTCACAAGAGTTGTTTCTCATCTCCCCAACATTCATTTTCTTCCATAAAAACTCAACTAACAACATAAACCCTCTCATGGAAAGTCCCTAAACTTTTAACCATTTCACAAATTAGTCCCCTCATTAGCTAGCTTAAGTTTTGGGGGCTCCAAAAGTACAAAAATTATCAAATAAAACCACCAAAATCACTTTCTTGCAAAGAGATAGCTTAGCTGAAAGTTTGAACCCCAAAAACTCTATTTTTCTCTTTAATTTTCGGTGGAACGAGGAGGGTGAATAGTGAAAGATGATAACATCTTTTATTCATCTTATTTTATTCATTTTTGTCACCTAATTGCCACCAAATTTGACCAACATTTAATATCTTGTCTCCCTATCCTCTATATGGCCGGCCATCACTCATCCAATGGCCTAATTTCACTTTAAGGACCTCTAATTTGATATTCTTTGGCTATTAGACACCCCTTCCCTTATAATGGAACTTTCACACTTTATGCAATTTAGTCATTTTTCACAATTTCACATACAATTGCTAAAATTAAAGCACCAAAATTTTCATATAGCCATATATTAATGCTATAACACATAAAGTAATATCAAAATAATTTTCCTCAACCTCGGATTAGCGATCTCAAAACCACTGTTCTGACTAGCCCCAAAATTGGGCTGTTACACTATAAAACAAGGGAAAAAGAAAGTAAGCTTTAAAGCTTAGTAAGTTTACATGCAAACAATAAATATTATAACATGTGCTAATCGATAAATAGCATTTCACAATGAGTAAAAGCATCCAACAATCCAAGATCATGCTTACTCATTCTTTCTTACCACATTCCAACCATATCACAACCAAATGCTCTTATTATTTAACATACATCCCTGCACTTATCACCACAAGACCACATGAAACAACACAACACAATTTCACGATAAGTCAGTCTTTGAAATATCAATCACTCGGTGGTTTCGCACTTAGCCCACCATTTGTCTTAAAAAGGGTGGTAACGCACATAGCCCACCAACAAGAATATTTACGGTAGTATCGCACATTGCCCACCAATTGATAACATAAACGATGGTATCGCACACAGCCCATCGTGAAGAAGTATTAAGGTGGTATCGCACATAGCCCACCAACAAGAATAATTAAGGTGGTATCGCACACAGCCCACCATTATTTATTACGGGTAATATTCTACACTTACATATCTATTTCAACATTCATATTCTAACAAGTCCAATTCATTTATATCATAAATGACCTCAATCACACAATACCCCAATAAACAATAACATGTGTATTTAAGATACATCGTTTACACATAAACTTACCTCGGTGCAAAATGTGTTACTTTGCGGTTTAATCCGAAACCTTGCCTTTTCTCCGGTCAAGGTTAATTCCACGATCTTCTTGGTCTATAACAACAAAAGTTCATTCATTCAATCATTTCATGATCATAATACATCATAATCTCTACTTAGGCAAAAATGACCATTTTTGTCCTTGTACTTTGGCAAAATTATGATTTTGCCCCTAGGCTTGTAAATCATTTTTCATCACATTTTATCATTAAATAAGCCTATCTGAACATTTATTACTCTTACAACTACTCATAATTCCAATTATTTCATGCATTTATTACACATTTTCAACCTTTGCATTCAAGTCCTATTTATGTGTTTTCATGCTAACACTTTTCACAAAAGTTATTCCTTAACACACTATCATTCCTTTTCTTCCATAAAACCCCAGCAAACAACATAAACTCTCTCATGGCAAGTCCCTAGACTTTCAACCATATTGCAAATTAGTCCCCTCATTAGCTAGCTTAAGCTTTGGGGACTTCAAAAGTACAAAAATTCTCAATAAAAACCACTAAGATCACTTACTTATAGAGATAAGGAGTTGCTGAAAATTTTCAAGCTCCCATGGTGTTTTTCTTTGGAAATTTCGGTGGTGAGAAGAAGGGGAAAAGATGATATCTTTTATTGTCCTTATTTTATTATATTACTAGACAAATTACCACCAAAATCTCACCTAATGCTTTGAAAATTTAATTCTTTGTCCCCTATGACCAGCTATTAACATTAGAAAGGTCTGTTTGCATATTAGGGACCTCCAATTAAAATTTACAGCTATTAGACACCTTTTTATTGTAAAACAATACTTTCACATTTAATGCGATTTAGTCCTTTTTCACAATTAAGCACACAATTGCTAAAATTAAAGCACCAAAATTTCTATGCAACCTTACTATCATGCTATAATTCATAAAATATTATGAAAATAATTTTCTTCAACCTCGGATTAGTGGTCCCGAAACCATTATTCCGACTAGCCTCAAAATCAGGCTGTTAAAGAGTCTAACTCAATATTTGACTGACAAACCCGCCAGTTCACTAAACAAGCTAGTGACCCCACTTGCAATGAACTTGGTGAACCCCTTATCGTGTCTTTTGGTGCATACTGCTTCGTCGAATCTCTAGTGAACTCCTTATTGATACCCTTTTGGCAAACTCCCCATTTCTTGTTCCCTGAAGCACTAGCAAACACTTAGTTCGTTGAAATACTGGCGAACCCTTACTGACGAAGCCAAAACTTCCAGGCTTGATCTTGAGATGTTACATGACCGCTTAAAAACCAAGTTTTTCCTTACTAGAGCCAATCCTAAGCATGCATCTTCTCATTACCACACTTCTCATAGGAATCGAATAACCTAAAAAAGTGAATGGAATAATACAACACATGTATTTTCTCATTACCACACTTCTTATTTTTTAATCGATCAACTATGGATCATCTCATACATATATATCAAATTTATAATATAACATAAAATAAATATTATAAACAATTGTAAAATAAATATATAAAGAGATGGGTAATTAAAATAAAATTGTTAGGCAAGGTTTCCATGCTTCTATTTCTAGAAAATAAATTAAAAACAAAAATTACACAATTTTCCACCACAAGGCATTCACTGGGTCTTCAACTGTCATCACTCCATCTTGTCCTCATTATAGACTCCTTTTCAAAAAATTACATTTAAGTCCTATGTTCATTTTTGGCTCACAAGAATTCTATGAATTTAAAAAAAAAAATATTCCCACACAAAGATGATAGTCCACGGTCTATTTCCTAAGAACCACAGCTTAGACAAAAAATAACAATTATATAACAAATATATAATATCACATCCATTCTAATATATAACTTAAAGCATGCATAAGATATAAAGAATGTCACTTTCTATGTAATTAAATCATTCAACAAAAAGAGAAATCTATTTTGATTATCTATTTATATTTATAAATAGAGCACAATCTGGCTCATGATACTGATTGTTGGAAAACCGAGTTTGGAAAATGTAGTGGAAATTTTTTTAGGAAAAAGCCAAAGTTTTAAATTTTTTTTCCAAAAATAAGAACTTGGTTATGGTATCTAAAGTAATAAACACTTAATAAAAATTGTACATTTTCGTTTCGTCTAGGATGAACGCTTCAAAGTTTTGGCCCTAAAAGAATACAAAGCGTACACCCTATCAACATACTCTCATCTCTAAGCCTTTATGTTCTCTTCATCACCTCTCCATAACCTCCGGCTCTCTACCCTAGCTGGGTGAACTGGACGCCATAACAACCACTCTTCTCTCCTCAATGTTGGAAAATCGAGTTTGAAAAATGCAGCAAAAAATAAGTTTAGGGAAAAACTATAGTTTAATTTTTTTTCCAAAAATAAGAACTTGGTTATGATATCTAAAGTAATAATACTTAATCAAAATTGCAGCTTTCCGATTCGTCTAGGATGAACACTTTGATCAAGTAGTCTTCTTCGCTATCCTCAAGCTCACGTCAGCCTAGTGTGGGCTCACTTCGAATCAGATAATTTTTCACAAAATTACTAGTGAGGTACTTTCACAATTTCTCTAAACTTTTGGGTCAAGTTGTAAATAAGAAAAATGTCTCTAGAAATTTTCAAAAATAATATTTTCAGAGAATTTTCTTTCTACAACTTTCTCTTGAATTTAAGTGTGTGAAAAATGATGACCAAGGCTCTTTTAATATAGGGAGCGTTAGAGAGTTCAACTTTGATTAAAATATTCACTTTAATATTAAATTAATATAATACTTATCTAGATAAATATTAGATTAAATTTAATATTAAGATAATCACTTTAATATTAAATTAATAAAATACTATTAAGATAAGTATTAAATTTAATTTAATATTAAATCTATTAAAATAATATTATTTTTGGAATAGTTAATCTAAAACGAAATTATTCGATAGAGTCCCAGTAGCATTGCGATCCTCTACTGCTCGACCACTGAAGGACCACTTGCTGGCCATTGGAATGTCTCCATCGCTGCCATCGTCTTGTTCAATGGTGCCATCGCAGGTGCGACACCCTCACGGCACCCCGAGCCGGTTCGGCTGCTACTATTTCGATCCAGGCATCAGTTGGATCGTTGGCCCAGTTTCACATACCAGGCTCGATTCGACCAGGTTTTAGGTCTCGGTCTCGATTTTAGGTTCTTTGGCCCAATTTTCTATCTCGGATCCAATTTTCAAGTTCAATTGTCCATTGGGCCAATTGTCTAACTTGAAAAATAATTTTCAAAACTATCATATTAACTTTAATTAATTTGATTAATTTAATTTTAGTTTATCAAAAATAATTTTCCCAAAAATCACTAAGATTTTCCAAATTAATTTTTCAAGAAAATTCTTTAATAAAATTCTCTAGTTGAACAATTCTCACGATCGCCTAATTTAATTCTACATCAAATAAATTGACTCAATTAAATTATTTCTAAAATTATAAAATTTTCTTCTGATCCAAATACAGTCTGATCGAGTTTTTTTGAGCTACTAGAGGGACCAATTGGACATATACAATTAGGCTCGAGTAATTGTGTTAGCACCCGATTCCAGCAGGTTTTGAATCTAGCGGGTTAACCTAGTATTCTGAGCTACGTAATGTTACCCATCCAACTGTTGCTCTCGGCATGTAAAGTGGGCGTGTGGTAGGCATTGGATTATTGTGAGGAATTGTCTTAGAAAATGATGAATATTTAAGAATAAGAGCTTGGTAATGTACTAAGGAATTTTAGGTAATTGGGTTATTGCCGAAAAATATTGTATGCCAAGTTTGGTTAGTAGCAGTGCTAGTTACGTTCTAACGTGGTGGTTAGGAATGAACGATGGAATGGACCCAAAACATTATTGTATAGAAATATTGGATTTTTCTTTCTCTACATCTGTAAACCACTTATACGGCGGATTGAAAAAGATTATGACGCGGATCAAGCCACCATATGAACAAAGGTTATATATCTAGATAATCAGGTTAGGAAAAAGGGGAGTTTTTCTTCTTCCTTCTTCAAGAAGTATTTTTGTCTAGATCTAAAAGAACCTAGGGTAATCCCTTCTTTCACTTAAGTTCTAGATCTGGATCTCTACTGGAGAATGCTCCTGTCAAGGTAAGATTTATGACCCTACATGTTATATTGTGAAAGAGAAAATCTATTTAACATGGTAAGATGGATGATATAAGATCTTATTTGGGGATTTTTAGTGTTAGAAATGATGGGAAAGGGGTGCATGAATAGATTTTGTAGAATTTCCATGTTTTATAGAAGTAGTTGCTAGTAATTGTTCAATGGAAGTCTAGATCTGGAGTTTGGTGCTACAGAAGGTGAAAGTCGAGTCCACAAAGCTGACTCTTATTGTAACATCCCGGTTTTGGGCCTAGTCAGAATAGTGGTGTGAGACCACAAATTCTAGGTCTATATATAAGCTTTTGAGGTTTATACTATGTTTTCATGTTAGTGTGAAAGTTTTATGAAGCAATTTTGTGCAATTGCGGTTGAATTGTCCAAAAGAACTAAATTGCAAAAGTTGCAAAATGTGAGATTCTAGAAGCTATTTGTGTGAAATTGCTTTAGAATATTAATTAGAGGTCCTTAATGAGTAATTTTCCCAATTTTTAGCTTTTGGACAAAATTGGGCATGGATGAGTTAAAATAAGAAGGTTATCAAAAAGGGCATTTTGGTCATTGGCAATTAAATGATTAAAAAGGGAGAAAAGATGACAAAAAATTCATTCATCTTCTCCCCCAAGCTGCCAAAATTTGAAGGAAGCCATTGTTAGGGCTCTTCAACTTTTCAAGCTAGCTAGTAAGTGTATTCTAGCCCCGTTTTTGATATTCTTTGTATTTTTGAAGTCCTTGTAGCATGAGTAAGCTATTTTTAGCCATTTGATGAGCTATAATGGATGTTCAAAAATGTGCCATGTATGACATGCATGTATTTTGATGTTTTATGGAAGATTATGAAAGCTTGATGTAGTAGGAACATCTTTTGTTAAGTGATTTTCCATGAAAATGCATGTAAGGACTAGTTTGTAAAAGTTTTAAGTTTGGTCATACATGTGTGATTTAGTGAGAATTGATGATTGCTTTAGTTGAGTAAGTGATTCGACTAAGCATGAAAGGCTAGAAAGTTGAATAAAAATCACTTTCTGAGCCT
Organism: Gossypium australe; assembly: GCA_005393395.2. Taxonomy (NCBI): domain Eukaryota; kingdom Viridiplantae; phylum Streptophyta; class Magnoliopsida; order Malvales; family Malvaceae; genus Gossypium; species Gossypium australe. The sequence continues at coordinate 59,939,770 of CM016614.1, read as the reverse complement.
TGGGCCAAAATTGTAAATATGAGAAAGATTAGGGGCAAAAGAGTAATTTTGCCAAAGTATGATATAAGAGTCAATTTAGTCAATGTGTATATTATAGATCAAGAAAAACAAAGCCCGGATCGAAATCGAGGCAAAAGCAAGGTGGTGGACTAAATTGCACGTTTCTATACTTTTGAGTATCGAGGTAAGTCTATGCATAAACAATGCATTCATACTTGCAACTTGTTAATGCTAGCTAGTGTGTAGCATGACTGGGAATGATTGAGAACCTATGCGGGATGAATGTGGTAGAAAGAGTTGGAATGGATGAATGGTTAAGTAAGTAGATATGTGAATGTGTAGTGAGAACGCTAAATGGTGGGCTAAGTGTGGTACCATCCTAATGCATATTGACGATGAGCTGGCTATGTGCGATGCTATCATTAGGTATATCGTCTAATAGGCTATGTGCGAAACCACTATGAATACCTTTGTGGTAGGCTAAGTGCGATACTACCTTATTAATTGTTTGTGGTGGGCTAAGTGCGAAACCCCCGAGAAATTAGCTGTGTGGATTAGCTGTGTGGTTGTACAATTGAATTAATTAGCTGTGTGGATGAATTATCGAGAAATAATGTTGTGTTGTATATTGTAAATGTGATATTGAAATGCAGGGGTGCATTTCAATGGTTATGAGTATGTGACTCATGAGGTGTTGGAAATGTGGTAAAGGATAGAAAGAGTATAGTTGTACATTATATGTTAGTATAATGTTAATTGTTGTTTGGCTTATACTATGATGCTTAATTGTTTATGTGTAAACTTACTAAGCTCAAAGCTTACTCCTTTCTTTTCCCTTGTATTATAGAGAAAAAGTGTTGAATCGAAATACGATGATCAATTGGAAGATCGCCCACACTGTCAGCACACTCTGGTACATGAGACTAAATGTTTTGTATATGGCATGTGTAGGGGCTAGACAAGTTAGGGAATTTTGTTGTAAATGGTTAAGATGTGTTGGTCTTTAAATGGATGATACATTTTGTATAATGCCATAGTTGTTGGCCATTCTATATTATATGAAAAGATGTAGTTATCTATGTGAGACTGCACTTCAATTTGAGTTGATTATGGATGTGTTGAATGAATGCATATTGTGTATGCTAGAGGGGTGAAAGGAACTTAGCACATAGCTTTGTTTTTGTCCACGTGGATAGACACACGGGCGTGTGTCTAGACCATGTATGACACACGGTCAGACCACGGGTGTGTGACTTGGCCGTGTGTCCCCTGCATGTTAACATTTTAAGTCAGAATAGACCACGGACTAGCCACACGGGCGTGTGCATAGGCCGTGTGAGTTTAGTCAGTGTTGGCCACGGGCTAGCCACACGGGCGCGTGAGTAAGCTTTAAGGTCGTGTGTATGTAGTCAGTATTCAACACGGTTGTGGAGCATGGGAGTGTGGGTCTATGCACGAGCGTGCCTCATCTTGCACAGGCGTGTGAGCCCTGTATAAAAGAGGAAAAATTTAAGATTGGGAAAAAGTTTCGAGATAGTCTCGAGAGCCCTCGTGTATATGAGTGAGGCCTCGTATGTCAAGAGTGAGGTTGTTGAGGTGACTTAAGAGAGTAGTCGATGAGCCTAAGTGGCGATCAAGTAGTTTTAATACGGCAACGCCTCGGGCCCAGTTCCGGCATAAAATTCGGGTAAGGGGTGTTACACTTATTGGTTCTGGCGTAAAATTCGGGTAAGAGGTGTTACACTTATTGGTATCAGAGCTATGGTTTAGTCGGTTCTAGGACTACCGTAGTGGGTGTAAGAGTCTAGCTATACATGCCTTAAGTGTACAATGATAGTGTGGTGGTTTCTGATGATTTTAAATCTTGTTTCATATAGTATATGGATCCTGATCAATCTACTGCTGATGAAGCAGCTAGTAATGCCTCGGCTCCTGGGCAAGGAACTGTGCTTGTACAAAGTGGACCTTAGGCTAGGGATCAAGGGAAATTGGCATGGGAAACCTTTCTCCAGATGATGAGTAATTGGTACTCGGACTATGTTCGAGCGAACCTTAATGCTCAACCTCCTCCACCTCCTCCTATACATCAGCCAAATCATGTGGCTCCTCAAGGTATTGATTTAGTGAGGATATCGAAACCTCGGGTGGATAAGATTAGGAAACACGGGGCTGAGGAGTTTAGAGCTAAGGTAGATGATGACCTTGAGAGGGCAGAGTTCTGGTTAGAGAACTCGATGAGAGTGTTCGATGAACTCTCATGTACACCAGAGGAGAGTTTGAAATGTGTCGTATCCTTACTAAGAGATTCGGCATACCATTGGTGGAAGACATTAACATTAGTGGTCCCAAAAGAGCGGGTGACGTGGGACTTCTTTCTGAAAGAGTTCCGGAAGAAGTATATAAGCCAACGGTTTACTGATCGAAAGAGAAAATAATTCCTTAAGTTGAAGCAAGGAAGAATGACGGTAGCGGAATATGAGCGTGAGTTTGTTAGGCTCAGTAAATACGCTCAAGAATGTGTGTCGACAGAGACCATCTTGTGTAAAAGGTTTGAAGATGGACTGAACGAGGACATCAAACTCCTAGTGGGTATTTTAGAGTTGAAAGAGTTTGTGGTGTTGGTTGAAAGGGCAAGTAAGGCCGAAGAGTTGAGTAGAGAAAAGAGGAGGGCTGTGAGTGAAGCCCGAGATGCGAGAAAGAGGCCGATGGGCAAGTCGTATCAAGCCTAGTCGAAAAGGTCCAAGGAAGTGAATGCTCGGATGACAACACCAGTGGGTTATTCGCATTGAGATTTGGGCAATACTCGTGCGGGTTTGAGAGTCCAAGCCACCTCAATAGAAAGTGTGGGCAATACGAAGAGTAAACCGGAGTGTCCGAGTTGTGGTAGGCATCACAACGGAGAATGTTGGGGAAATAGTCGAAAATGTTATAAGTGTGGTTCCCCCAACCATTTTATCTGAAACTGCCCCGAGAGGGATGATAAGGAAGAGAAGCAAGAGATGAGACCAAGTGATGTGCCTACAAGGGGTAGACCACCAAGAAACCCAAGAGGTGGGGTTAGTGGTAGAGGTGCGTCTAGAGACTCTACTGTGAAACCGGAGGGTCGGGCATCTGTGAGGACTTATGCTATTCGCGCTCGCGAAGAGGCATCCTCCCTAGATGTGATAACGGGTACTTTTTCTCTCTATGACACCTTTGTTATTGCTTTAATAGATCCAAGGTCTACTCACTCTTATATTTGCAAGAGATTGGCATCTAGTTTGAGTATGACCATTGCGTCTACAGATATTGTGGTTAAGGTGTCAAACCCATTAGGAAAGCATGTGTTAGTGGACAAGGTGTGTAAGAGTTGTCCTTTGACAATTAGAGGTCATTATTTTCTGGCAAATTTGATGTTATTGCCGTTTGATGAGTTTGACTTGATCTTGGGCATGGATTGGTTGACTACCCATAGTGTCTTAGTGAACTGTGGTAGTAAGTTTATTGAATTGATTTGTGAGAGTGGAGATGCTGTTCGGCTTGAATCAGGTGGATCAAATAGTCTACCAGTGATGATTTCTTCTCTAGTGGCTGAGAAATGTTTGAGAAAAGGATGTGAGTCCTATCTCGCTTTTGTCTTGAATACTTAAGAGATTGGAGTGAAGTTTGAAACAGTGCCGATAGTATGCGAGTATCCATATGTATTCCCGGAAGAGTTACCTGGATTACCTCTAATGAGAGAGGTCGAGTTTGGGATTGAGTTAGTTTCGGGAACGGCACCTATTTCAATTGCTCTATATAGAATGGCACTTTTAGAGTTGAAAGAACTAAAAGTTCAGTTGCAAGAGTTGACAGATAAGGGTTTTGTAAGATCGAGCTACTCACTGTGGGGTCCTCCGGTATTATTTGTGAAAAAGAAAGATGGGTCTATGAGATTGTACATAGACTACAGACAACTCAATAAGGTGACAGTGAAGAATAAGTATCCTTTACCAATGATAGATGATCTTTTTGATCAACTGAAAGGAGCTACCGTGTTCTCAAAGATAGACCTGAGGTCTAGTTACTATCAGCTGAGAGTGAAGGAACAAGATATGTTGAAAATTGCATTTCAAACAAGGTGTGGCCATTATGAGTTTTTGGTTATGCTGTTTGGTTTGTTGAATGCGCCTGCGGTTTTTATGGATCTGATGAACCGTGTTTTCAGACCGTATGTGGACAAGTTTATAGTTGTTTTCATTGAAGACATGCTGATCTATTCTCGGGATGAGAATGACCACGAAGAGCATTTGAGAATTGTCTTGCAAACTTTAAGAGATAAGCAGTTGTATGCTAAGTTTAGCAAGAGTGAGTTTTGGCTCAGAGAGGTCGGATTCTTGGGACACATTATGTCGGGAGATGGTGTCAGAGTTGAACCGAGTAAGATTTTGGCTATTGTGGATTGGAAACCACCGAGGAACGTGTCAGAAATCAGAAGTTTTTTGGGATTAGCAGGATATTACAGATGTTTCGTAAAGGGGTTCTCTGTGATTGCTACCCCGATGACGAAACTATTGCATAAAGATGCCAAGTTTGAATGGAATGAGACATGTCAACAAAGTTTCGAGAAACTGAAAACAATGTTGACTGAGGCACCAGTTTTGGTTCAACCAGAATCAGGGAAAGAGTTCGTGGTTTATAGTGATGCATCGTTTAATGGTCTTGGTTGCGTGCTGATGTAAGAGGGTAAGGTAGTCGCTTACGCCTCGAGACAGCTAAAACCACACGAGAAGAATTATCCGACTCATAATTTGGAGTTGGCTGCGATTGTTTTCGCGTTAAAGATTTGGTGACATTACTTGTATGGTGAGAAGTGCCGAATCTTTACGGATCACAAGATTTTGAGGTATTTGATGGATCAGAAAGATCTGAATTTGAGACAGAGGTGGTGGCTTGAGTTGTTGAAAGACTATGAATTAGTTATTGATTACCACCAGGGAAAAGTGAATGTGGTTGCAGATGCCTTGAGTAGGAAATCTTTATATGCTCTAAGAGCTATGAGCCCGAGTTTAGCATTATCTGATGACGGTGCTATTTTGGCAGAGTTGAGAGCTAGGCCACTATTTGGTCAACAGATATGTGAGGCTCAGAGAAATGACAGTGATATACAAGCTAAGAAAGCTAAGTGCGGATCAGAAAGTGATTCTGATTTTCGAGTAGACTCGAATGATTGTTTGTTATACTATGACAGAATTTGTGTATCCAGAGATAAAGAGTTGATCCGAAAGGTTTTGCATGAGGCACATAGTGGTTATTCGTCAGTGCACCCGGGCAGTACGAAAATGTACAACGACTTGAAGAAGTTATATTGGTGGCCAGGTATGAAAAGAGATATTTCAGAATTTGTGGCAAAGTGTCTGATTTGTCAATAGGTGAAAGCTGAGCATCAAGTTCCTTCAGGATTGCTTCAGCCTGTGATGGTTCCCGAATGGAAGTCGGATCGGGTTACCATGGATTTTGTAACGGGGTTGCCGATGACTCCGAAAAAGAAAGATGATGTGTGGGTTGTTGTGGATAGACTAACGAAGTCGGCTCACTTTATTCCGGTACGTGTTGATTATTCATTGGATAAGTTAGCTGAGTTGTATGTTGCAGAAATAGTGAGATTGCATGGTGTGCCTATATCTATTATATCGGATAGAGATCCAAGGTTTATTTCGAGATTCTGGAAGAAGTTGCAAGAGGCCATGGGTACGAGGTTAAATTTCAGTACTGCGTTCCATCCGCAAACTGATGGTCAGTCTGAAAGAGTGATTCAAGTTCTTGAGGATATGCTCCGATGCTGTGTGCTAGAATTCGAGGGTAGTTGGGAGAGATATCTACCTTTGGTCAAATTTGCCTATAACAACAGTTATCAGTCGAGTATACAGATGGCACCGTATGAAGCTTTGTATGGTCGTAAGTGTCGGACTCCATTGTATTAGACCGAGCTTAGTGAAAAGCGGATCCATGGGGTCGATCTAGTGAAAAAAACCGAGGAAAAAGTGAGAGTAATCCGTAATAGTTTGAAAGCTGCTTCAGACCGACAGAAGTCATACGCGGATTTGAAAAGGAAAGAGATTGAGTTTGAAGTGGGTGACAAAGTGTTTTTGAAAGTGTCCCCATGGAAAAAGATTATGAGATTCAGACGAAAAGGGAAGTTGAGTTGAAGATTTATAGGGCCGTATGAGATTACAGACAGAGTTGGGCCAGTAGCTTACCGGTTGGCTTTGCCGGTAGAGTTGGAAAAGATTAATAATGTGTTCCATGTATCGATGTTGTGACGGTATCGTTCCGATCCTTCACATGTGATTCCTTCAACTGAAATTGAAATAAGACTGGATATGTCTTATGAAGAGGAGCCGATTAAGAACTTAGCTCGAGAGGTGAAACAATTGAGAAATAAGAGCATAGCACTAGTGAAAGTGTTGTGGCAGAGACACGGTGTGGAAGGGGCTACGTGGGAAACGGAAGAGGCTATTAGAGAGCAACATCCAAACCTCTTTACTGGTAAGATTTTTGGGGGCAAAAATCTCTAAAGGGGGAGAGTTGTAACATCCCGATTTTGGGCCTAGTTGGAATAGAGTTGTGAGACCACAAATCTGAGGTCTATGTATGAGTTTTTGAGGTTTATACTATGTTTTCATGTTAGTGTGAAAGTTTTATAAAGTAATTTTGTGAAATTGCAGTTGAATTGTCCAAAAGTACTAAATTGTAAAAGTTGCAAAATGTGAGATTCTAGAAGCTAGTTGGTGAAATTGCTTTAGAATATTAATTAGAGGTCCTTAATGAGTAATTTTCCCAATTTTTAGTTTTTGGACAAAATTGGGCATGGATGAGTTAAAATAGGAAGGTTATCAAAAAGGGCATTTTGGTCATTGGCAATTAAATGATTAAAAGGGGAGAAAAGATGACAAAAAAATTCATTCATCTTCTCCCCCAAGCTGCCGAAATTTGAAGGAAGCCATTGTTAGGGCTCTTCAACTTTTCAAGCTAGCTAGTGAGTGTATTCTAACCCTGTTTTTGATATTCTTTGTGTTTTTGAAGTCCTTGTAGCATGAGTAAGCTATTTTTAGCCACTTGATGAGCTATAATGGATGTTCAAAAATGTGGCCATGTATGACATGCATGTATTTTGATGTTTTATGGAAGATTGTGAAAGCTTGATGTAGTAGGAACATCTTTTGTTAAGTGATTTTCCATGAAAATGCATGTAAGGACTAGTTTGTAAAAGTTTTAAGTTTGGTCATACATGTGTGATTTAGTGAGAATTGATGATTGCTTTAGTTGAGTAAGTGATTCGGCTAAGCATGAAAGGCTAGAAAGTTAAATAAAAATCACTTTCCGAGCCTTGGGCCAAAAGTGTAAATATGAGAAAGATTAGGGGCAAAAGAGTAATTTTTCCAAACTATGAGATAAGAGTCAATTTAGTCAATGTGTATATTAATGAGTTGAATTATCATTATAGATCAAGAAAAACGAAGCTCGGATCGAAACCGAGGCAAAAGCAAAGTGGTGGACTAAATTGCACGTTTTTATACTTTTGAGTATCGAGGTAAGTCTATGCATAAACAATGCATTCATACTTAGAATTTGTTAATGCTAGCTAGTGTGTAGCATGATTGGGAATGATTGAGAACCTATGCGGGATGAATGTGGTAGAAAAAGTTTGAATGGATGAATAGTTAAGTAAGTAGGTATGTGAATGTGTAGTGAGAATGCTAAATGGTGGGCTAAGTGTAATACCATCCTAATGCATATTGACAATGAGTTGGCTATGTGAGATGCTATCGTTAGGTACATCGTCTAATGGGCTATGTGGGAAACCACTATGAATACCTTTGTGGTAGGCTAAGTGCGATACTACCTTATTAATTGTTTGCGGTGGGCTAAGTGCGACACCCCCGAGAAATTAGCTATGTGGATTAGCTGTGTGGTTGTATAATTGAATTAATTAGCTGTGTGGATGAATTATCGAGAAATGATGTTGTGTTGTAAATTGTTAATGTGATATTGAAATGTAGGGGTGCATTTCAATGGTTATGAGTATATGACTCATGAGGTGTTGGAAATGTGGTAAGGGATAGAAAGAGTAAGCATAGTTGTACATTATATGTTAGTATAATGTTAATTGTTGTTTGGCTTATACTATGATGCTTAATTGTTTATGTGTAAACTTACTAAGCTCAAAGCTTACTCCTTTCTTTTCCCTTGTCTTATAGAGAAAAAGTGTTGAATCGAAATACGAGGATCAATTGGAAAACCGCCCACACTGTCAGCACACTCTGGTACATGAGACTAAATGTTTTGTATATGGCATGTATAGGGGCTAGACAAGTTAGTGAATTTTGTTGTAAATGGTTAAGATGTGTTGGTCTTTAAATGGATGATACATTTTGTATAATGCCATAGTTGTTGGTCATTCTATATTATATGAAAAGATGTAGTTATCTATGCGAGACTGCACCTCAATTTGAGTTGATTATGGATGTGTTGAATGAATGCATATTGTGTATGCTATAGGGGTGAAAGGAACTTAGCACATAGCTTTGTTTTTGTACATGTGGATAGACACGTGGGCGTGTGTCTAGACCATGTATGAGACACGGTCAGACCACGGGTGTGTGACTTGGCCGTGTGTCCCCTTCATCTTAACATTTTAAGTCAGAATAGACCACGGACTAGCCACACGGGCGTGTGCATAGGCCGTGTGAGTTTAGTCAGTGTTGGCCACGGGCTAGCCACACGGGCGTGTGACTAAGCTTTGAGGCCGTGTGTATGTAGTCAGTATTCACCATGGTTGTGGAGCATGGGCGTGTGGGTCTATGCACGGGCATGCCTCATCTTGCACGAGCGTGTGAGCCCTGTATAAAAGAGGAAAAATTTAAGATTGGGGAAAAGTTTCGAGATAGTCTCGAGAGCCCTCGTGTATATGAGTGAGGCCTCGTATGTCGAGAGTGAGGTTGTTGAGGTGACTTAAGAGAGTAGTCAATGAGCCTAAGTGGTGATCAAGTAGTTTTAATACGGCAACACCTCAGGCTCGGTTCTGGCGTAGAATTCGGGTAAGGGGTGTTACACTTATGTGTATGGAGTATATTCTAGATGCTTCTAGGTAGTATCGTATGGGCTACATAATTGGCCCTAAAAATACGGTGTATAGAGTATTTTATGGTATGTAAGGTGGCTAGGTTTTCGTGTATGGTTGTACAGCAATTGATAAGTACCTTTACATCGAAATAACACTATACAAGTATAATTGAAGTATATGAGAAAAGTTATGTGTATGCCCGTCTGGTACATGTGAACATATTAAAGGGCTAAGTATTAATGTGGTATCAATCCATGAAATTCTGTCAACTAAGTCTATTTTTGTCTCCGATGAGTCGTCTAAAAGTCCGCCGGGACTGTAAACACAATTTTTGAAAGGAAGAATGCATGGCCATGACACCATATTGTGTAAGGCTATAGCTGGTGGGTTATGGCGTCATATGGAAAGAACTAAATGAAGGTTGTTACCTAATGAGGTTCTCTTTGTGACCCAAAACGATAAGGGGAAAACCTCACCGAGTGTAAGTTTAGGCGAATCTCTATTGTAAACACTCCAGAAAAATGGAAGCCTTTGTGGCGACTTAAGAAAAATGGAAGCCGTCATGGCAAATCTTGTAAAGGACGCCCTTGTGGTGCACTCTAAATAATGGCCCTTATGGCAATCTTCTGAAGAAAACGCCTCAGTGGCGGACCCTGAAAGAATGAAATGATTTCCATGATGTATTCTAAAGGAATGGAATTCTTGACGAATAAGGAAGGGAACAATCTGAAAGGCAGATTCAGGACTTAGAGCCTTCAAGGGAAAGAATAAAGGATATGCCCTTATAACGAGTTCCAAAGGAACATCCTCGTTGACGAATCCCATAGAGAAAATTTTCACGGTACACATAGAATGAGGGTACGCCTGTGATGTGTTTTGGAAAGGCTCCTAATAATAAACCATAAAGGACGCTCTTTGTGGCGAACTCTGTACTAAGTGAAAGGCATATTCCTTATTACTCCTAAATGTAAACAGTAGGAATAGTAAGTACAAACGAATCTATGTGTATTATCGTAAGGTACTCTGTAACACCCCTCACCCGTATTCACCATCAGAATAGGGTTACGGAGCATTACCGGGCTTTCAACACCTTTAAACATACATTTCATATACATTTTATCAATTCAAATACAATTCAATCACAATCAATCATACTGTCCCTTAAACAAGCCTACGAGGCCTTAATCATGCATTAGCAGTAATTCAGGACTAAATCGATAATTCAGAACAAATTTGGGAAGCTTAGAAAATTTTTCTTCAAACAGGGGACACACGCCCGTGTGGCCAAGCCGTGTGTCTCACATAGACACTAGACACGCCAGTGTCACCGGCCGTGTGAAAACAGGGGGTACATACTAACTTGGGTCACAGGGCCAACCACACGCCCGTGTGTCTAGCCCGTGTGCCCTTCGAAGTGGTCACACGCCCGTGTGCCGAGCCGTGTGCTAGGTCATGCCAAACCTGTAGGGTATACTGACTTATGCAACACGGCCAAGTCACATGCCCGTGTGCTAGGCCGTGTGCCAATTAGGGGGTATACTGACTTGTGCCACATGGCCGATCACACGCCCTTGTGTGAGATTGTGTGGAGCATACTAACTTCATTTCAATTTCAACACCATGGGACACACGGCCATGTAACATGGCCGCGTGTCACATACGGTTGAGACACAAGCCCGTGTCTCTGCCCGTGTGGACAAAAGTAGGCTATTTACCAAGCCATTTTTCCATCCAAATTTAGCTACACCTACACCTCTCAAAAAGCACATAATATAGCATCAAAAGGCATATATTTCAATTTCAATCAAACATGATTTATACCAATTCCAACACCAACCAAAACAAAACATAAATACTACATATTGCCATCTAATTTCATACCAATCTTTGTCTTCTCAAAACATCAAAATAATCATTTATAATTATACATTATTATGCTCAATTCCACAAACATACCAAATCACAAATCATCACCTATTAACATTCAAACTTACCTATTGTCAATGAGCATCATGAATCCATCTCAATCACACAACATAGGTCAATTGTATACATATAAACATAATCAAAATCAACCAAAATAAGCCAACTCACATGGCCAAATATACAAACCAAATCATAGACATTTACAAGCCAATTCAAATGGCCAAAATCATAACCAAAACATAACCAACATGACCAAAGTCCCTATACATGCCATATACTCAAATTACCAAAGTTCATAGATACAAAGTTATAGGTGGATAGTGTGAAGCAATCTCCAACGATCCCCGAATCTGAGCTAGCTTCGATATCACTATAAAACATGGAAAAATAAACAAAGTAAGCTATAAAGCTTAGTAAGCTTGTATAATGCAATCGCTTAAACATGATTTATTAATTTCAATATGTCAATATGCAACTTTCCTTAACTATCAAACCTTTCAAGTGCTCAATCACAAAACCATATACATTCGTCATCATTTCTCCCATTCAAAGCTAAATTAGTTTATACACATATATGTACCATCTCGTATCAATCTCATATACCTTCCCATCTTTCATTTACCCGTTGAACCATTCGGAATAGAAGTTGGATACTCAAGGATCTCACACGATAAGTACCTATACCATGGCCCGAATCCAAATCAAGGTAACTTATCTGAAATTTTGATATCATGGCACAAAGCCAAATCAGCCGATATGCATGGCCCGAAGCCAAATCGGTTTATCTCGCATACATAGTGCCAAATCATGGCCCGAAGCCAATTCATTGTATCACCTAATGACACGTCACTAGTATCCTAAACTATTCCCAAGGTTCAATCGAGATTTCAAATGTTGAATCATTGTCGAATTATTTCGAAACTTGTCCATAGACACGTAATCACAATTTATGCTATATCAAAGAATATAGAATACATTTGAAATGAAATTATAACATACGAACTTACCTCGAATGTGGAAACGACGAAATAAGTCGTTTAGTCGATAACTTTTGTTTTTCCCCAATCCAGATCTGAATTCCACTTTTCTTAATCTAAATATATTCAAGATTAACTTATTTAATCATTTCACTGTTCAATTTAATCCAAAACACACATTAGGGCTATTTTACACATTTGCCCCTAAACTTTCACATTTTTTACAATTTAGTCACTATCACATAAAATCACAAATTCATGCAATTTAACCATAACCCATGCTAGCTGAATTTCTCTAGTATTCATATTAGCATATATTTCTCATTTATTGACACTTTTAACCATCACATTTCACATTTTCTCAATTTAATCCCTTTTTGACATTTTTGTCAAAAATCACTTTACAAAAGCTATTAATCTAACATTAAACCTTCCAAATCTATCATAATTCATCAAATTACTCAAGCATTCAACAATGGCAATGTAACAGTCTAGTTTAGACTCTATTCAGAACAATAGTTTTAGGACCACAAATCCGAGTCAGAAAAATATTTAAATATTATTTTTTATGTCTACAGCATGTTAAATAATATGTGTGAAAATTTCGTGTGAAAAGTTTAGCGTTTGTGTGCTCGATTTAATTAAAAGGACTTAATTGTGTTAAATGCAAAACTAGCATGCTTTATGTAAAGGTACCTAATTTCTATGGCTTTTATTATATGATGGCTTTATGTTGTAATTTTACCATAGAAATATTGAGTGGACGGTTTAGACATGTAATATATGGTTTAATAATTAATTTATAAAGGTTAATATGGTAAATTTTTAATTAATGATAATATAATAAAACAATAAGTAAAAGCCATGCATTTTATCCATCTTGGTGGTCGACAGTTAAAAGAAAGAAACCATTGTTGAGGTTTGAGCATTCGGCACATTTGGGGCTTGATTTAGGTAAGTTTTAAGCTCGATTTTTGATAATTTTTAAGTTTTTGAGATCGTTGCTATGTAATCTATCAAGCCCATGTCTCAATTTTTGAATTTGATGATGATTTTGTGTTTTGTTATTGTTGAAAGCTTGATGAATCTTGTGTTTGATGATAGAAAATAAATATATGTTGTTAAATTAATATGTTTTGCATTTGAATTTTTGATGAATTTGAATAATTTGGGTTAAATTGTGAAAATAATAAATTGAGGGACTAAAATGTGAAATAAATGAAATGTGTGGACTTATATGAGCTTAGTGAATATTCGGCGAAGCTATAGTGTGGTCAAATTTTGAATATTTTGTGTTTTGTGAAATAGGAACTAAATTGTGAACTATGTGAAATGTTAGGGGCTAAAGTGCAAATTGACCTTTTATGTGTTTTTTGGGTGATTTTGAATACATGTGTGATTAAATAAGTCTAATTTATATTAATTTCGATCAAGAAAAGAAGAAATCAGAATTGGATCGGGGAAATCTAAAGTTGTTGAATAGTCGTCCCGGTTCATTCGTCTTCGTTCAAGGTAAGTTCATAAGTAAATAAATGTCGTTAAATTAGATTGTATATATTTTAATAGTGTCGAATTGAATTATTACTTGTATGTATATATATATATATATACTTACTGAATTGAATTAAGCTTGGGAGCATTGTTTACAAGTTTGAATCGATCGAGTTACGATGTCCGAAAGTCCCGTACGAACCTTAAGAATAGTTAGGATACATATGTCATGACATAGGATTCCGATATGTGTTTTTGTGTAAGACCACGTCTGGGACGTTGGCATCAACTTGTGATTTACGTGTAAAACCATATCTGGGACATTGGCATCGTATTTGATTCGTGTAAGACCCTGTCTGGGACAGTGGCATCGATATGTGATTACATGTAAGACCACGTCTAAGACGTTGGCATTGTACGAGATTTTCGACTATCTGAGTATCCTTTTTATTTCCGAATGGTTCAACGGGCATTATCGAGTTATGATTGAATGTGAAATCGAGATAAAAGGTTCAAGTACGTGTTAAGTTTAATGTTAATGAAAATAAGGTAAGCTTAGTATTTGAAATGATGATATAAATTATGCATGATATAAAGTGACTTATATGTTTGTGTGAATGCTCATATTCTGCCAAGTGATGCTATAATGTTAATGTTCATGTATTGGTATATGAATTTGCAAGCATGATAAATGTAAATTTGATTAAGGTTTGCTTGATTCGACCTAGTTGATTTTAATGTTAATGAATATTAAATAAATTACTTACTTATGACTTACTAAGCTATTCAAGCTTACTGTGCGTATGTTCATTCATTGTTTTCTAGATTTTGAAAGCTAGTTACAAGCTCGGGGATCGTCAAGGAAATCCGTCACACTATCGATCGTTGTTTCGGTATTTTAAAAGCTTAAACTACGAACCAATGGCATGTATAGGCTAGTATTTGTTTTGGATGAATTTTGAAATTGTATATATATAAGCCATGGGAAAATGGCTTGAAATAATGTTTATGTTTGTGCATTTTCGGTCATGGTATAAGTTTGTTTTGGCAAATATGATTTATGAAAATGTCGTGAATGGCTTATAAATTAATTAATGTTTATATATGCTTGTGATGAATGGTTTTATAATTCGGTTTAGTAATGAGATAAGGGATGAATGTATGTTCGGCTAATGATATGTGTTATAATGGTTAAGTATAGTTTATGTCATTGTTGGTAATTGTATATTAGACACGGTTGGTGAAGTAAGAAATGAATATGCTACTTGATTGTTTTTATAAATTGTTTTGGTGTGGTTTCAAATACTATGTGATGATTTTGCTATGATTTGTGAAATTAGTATTTGGTTCGGCTAATTATAGACTTATAAATTGATGTATAATTGACTTATAAATAGGGTTGAATTAGTAAATGATGCACATTCATGTTCGGCTGAAGATAGGTTAATTGAATATATATATATATATATACATATATGCATATGTCATGTTAGCTAATAGATGTATATGTCCATGATAAGATCAATTTTGGTTTGGATATCTTGATTATGTTTGTGATGATAAATATGTGCATAAATTATTCTTGAATGGTTAGTTATTTAAGTTCGGATTATGAAGGCAAATAATGATTATAGTTAAGTATTATGTATGGAAGTTATTTTAGTTGACTGAATATTTATATGTAATTAATTGATTGGTTATGTGTACATATTTTAGGCATGGTAAATAACATCAGAATTGGGTGAACTTTTAGTTATTATTTCTGCTCAAATTGATTCAATTTGATATGGTCATATGCGCATAAATTTGTAATAAGAGAAGAGGTATATTTGGTTTTGAAATTATGCTTGTCTATGTGTAATATATATTTATATGTCTAGTATGTCGTACGAATAATTTAATTTGATTAGTGTGCTAGCCAAATAATTCATGAGATGAATGGTTAAGTATATGCTGGTTGGATTGGTTAATGAATTTGCAAGTTAAGTTTACTATGATTTGAATTATGCATTTTCTTTAAATGGTTCATATTGATTAGGTAAAATGCGCACATGACTTTGATGTTTAAAATTTTATGTTTGACCATTAAGTGAAGTTGATTATGCCGAATGTGCTTTGGTTTATAAGCCGTGTGATATTGATTATTAAGTTTAATATAAGAGTGTATTGAAGTGATATGTTTGATATTCAGTTTATGAAATGTATGTCTTGTGATATGCTCGAAATATGTTTTGTAAAGTTATAAGCTTGAAAGAAAATTTTAATATGCGAACGATATGAATATAGCAGTATTAAGCTTCGAATTTTTAAATAGGATATATATATTGATGTGATTGATTTACGAAGCATGAAATGTAATGAATGCTTGTTTTGTGCTGTATTCTGTTCGGTAATGCCTCATAACCCTAATCCGGCGACAGATACGGGTTAGAGGTGTTACAGGCAACATGATAAGTCTTTAACAATTTCGAAATTTAAGGTACGGGCTAGCTAGAATACGAAGCAACGATCACAAAAATATAAAAATCATTAAAAACAGGACAAAATCACACTTACATGCAAGAGAACAATGTAGTCGAATGTTAAAGCTCTATTAATGGTGTTTTCTTGGCTGATTTCCTGTGGATGAATGCAATTAGGAAGATGACAAATTTGTTTTTCTTTATTTTACTAAGTTTATTACTAATTTACAACTTTAACCTTAATGAAAAACCATTTAAAACATTCATTTAATGTCCAAATATGTCCATTCATGCTATTAATGGTCTAATTACAACATAAGGACCTCCTCTTTTAAGTTCCATAGCTATTAGGCACCTTTAACTAATAGAACATTAATTTTGCCCTTTTACGGGATTTAGTCCTTTTTCTCAAATTGACCATTTAAACGATAAAATTTCTTAACAAAATTTTCACACAATTATTCAATCATGCTGTAAACATTAAAATAATAATAAAATAAATATTTTGACCTCATATTTATGGTCTCGAAACCACTATTTCGATTTGACCAAAAACAGGTTGTTACATACTCGATATGATTAGGATTTGTGCAAAGATGGAAATTCTAAGAGATATAACGAGGTAATGAGAATGTATTCTGAAAATGAGCGTAAACATGACACACTCGAAAAGAAGTATCGATCACCTATGTATGGATCTCTTCCTGAAGTTGAGTAAGTTATGGCTTGGTGAACGGAGAATGTAAGTAAGGTCTCAAAGGCGCTAAAGAGAAGGAAATGGACTCAACGTAAGGTATGGTAACGAACATGAATGAAGAAACGAGAATGGGGACAGCTTTTGTTCAAGACTAGATGAAGAATAAGAGCAACAAGATGGTTCTTGAAACATTAGATGCAACGCGCAAGTATGACTAAGGTAAATGGTGGTTGCCTCACTAAGTTCCGTTGAACTTTTTTCTACGTGTTATGTTTCAAGTGAACACTTAAACTTCTGCATGTAAAGGGACAACGCTAAGGCTATGCCAAAAGAGTGGTGAGACGGGCTATTATGCATATAGAGCAAATTGTTGGCATGTTCGAGTCTGAGTTGTTTTACGAAAGTCTTTTACATGGAATAATTATGATAGACCAGGATACCAAATCAATCATAGTTGTAAATAAAATATCTGTGTATATTAATTAAATTTTCACCTGTTTCACACCTACGTATTTCATAGAAAACTCATAATTAAATAGTTGTAATTAAATGTAATGTGTATGAATATGATTGAATTTCTTATGTACTTGAGTAGTAACACCCTAAGTTTGGATCTGGATCATCAGATCGGATTTGGGGTGTTACAATTGCAATCATGTCCAAAAGCATTGTTTTGATAATTCGCAATTTACTTAATCATGGAGTCAATCCACAATAAGTACCATGATTAAAAACTCCTTATTATATACTCTTTACGAAAACAATTTATCCAACCGCTTTGTCCAGTGACCTCGTTATGTGTGTGTTACCCTCAAATGATATCCTTGATTCCTTTGAGTTAAATCCGTTCACTCAACACAATCATGCTTTATCTCATTGTCAACATTGTGTCTTCTTAATGGCTAATATGATCACCATCAACAAATGACTATGATAAATTGCTCGTTCCATTTTCCATATTTATCAATCCATACAATGAAAATGAGAGGATATCGTTAACTCTTTAATTGAGTTATGGGTTCCGTTGTTGCTAGTAAAGTCATGCCATACACAAGTCATGTACCCAACAAACTAGCTATGGGTTCGATCATCTTTAGTGTATAAGCCTCCACTTATATCAAAGTACATGAGTTACATACGCATGGTCAATGACTAACTCAATGTAACACCCCCTCACCCGTATTCAACGCCGGAATAGGATTACGGAATGTTACCAGACTTACAAAACAATTAAACAACCATTTAACATACATTTACTCAATTCAGTCATTAATCATTCAATCTCAATCAATTTGTCCCTATTAAGAGCCTACGATGCCTTAAACATGTTTTGGGAGTGGTTCGGGACTAAACCGATAACTCAGGAAATTTTCAACACTTAGCAAATTTTTCTTCAAATCAAGGGTCACACGCCAATTTGGTCAAGCCGTGTGTCTCAATGGCGATCAGACACGCTTGTGTCACAGACCGTGTGAAAATAGGGGGTACATACTGAATTGGGTCACACGGCCAACCACACGCCCGTGTGTCTAGCCCGTGTGCCTTTCGAAGTGGCCACACACACCCATGTGTCAGGCCGTGCCAAACCTGTAGGGTATACTGACGTATGCAACACAGCCAAGTCACACGCCCATGTGCTAGGTCGTATGCCAATTAGGAGAGTATACCGACTTGTACCACACGGCCAAGCACACGCCCGTGTGTGAGATCGTGTGGAGCATACTGACTTCTTTTCAATTTCAACACCAGGGGACACACGACCATGTAACATGACCGTGTGTCACACACGGTTGAGACACACGCCCGTGTCTCTGCCCGTGTGGACAAAATAGGCTATTTACCAAGCCAATTTGCCACCCATTTTTCACATACCTAAACCAACCCAAATGGTACCAAATCATAGCATAATTGCACATCCATTTTAGCCACATTCAAGACAATTTCATACCATTTCCAATACTAATAACCAATGTAACGCCCCAAAATTATTTGTATATGTTTCTATTATTAATGACACAAATATTTATCTACTTGAGTGGTTATGTGTTCTAAGAGTGTCTAAGAAATTTTGGGTTCAAGCCTTGACCTGGGAAGAATTTTTGTTTTTATATGAATAAAGCCCTATCCCTAGACAGTAGGCTTTTAATTAATTGTTTGTAAAAACATGTCAGAATGGGCCTACCAATCTGGTGGATAAGTGGAGTGTCACTATGCTAGAGGTCTTGGGTTTGAGCTGTTGCTTGAGTATTATTTTTGCTAGTGGTGCTGTGAATTGTTTGAATTGAACTGAAATGTCGAAGTGGTAGAGGGGTAGTGGGAAGTGTGAAGAGAAATTTAGGGATTTGGATAGTGGGAGTGGTTGGACGATTTTAGGAGAAATTTGAGGGATTTTGCGATAATGGGCTGAATTTTTTATTTTGTTATTTTCAAATTCCCAAAGTCCCTCCATTCTTCTATCGTTTCTTCTCCCCCAGCTCTGTCGAACCTCTGCCAAAGTTTCTTTTTCTTCTCCATTCTTGCCGATTTTGGTCATTGGTTTACCTTTTCTCTTTTCGTTTGCCAAATTTGCACTAAGAATTTCTCCCTTTCCGTCGTTGTTCCTTTTCTTCTTCGTTCATCGCATTAAGTTCTGTCGAAATCAAGTCTCCCAATTCCAATTGTTAAGGTTTCGGTAAGTCTTGTAGGTAATTTTTCTCTTTTCGATAACTTCCCTTTTGATGTGTTTTGTATATGGGATTACGGGGAGGTTTTCAAGCATCTGTGGTAACCAATCGGAGTTCTATATCCTGTGGGAAATTTTGTTCATTGATTGAAGGTGAGAGGTTAGTCGCTTTTGGGTTAAATCTTGATGCGAGTTCGTTATGGATCGTTCTTTTTAATCAATATGATATCATCGATTTCGTAAGTACCATTGTAGTTTGATTTTGTTATTCGTGTTATCTACTCCGGATGATTAAATTCGATAGTAAACACTCAATTACGGGATTGACTGTTAGTTCTTTTGTTGGTATAGGTGAATCTCTTTAAGCACCCAGTCTTTTGACGTGATAAGTGTTGGGGTGCATCAAAATCGTCTAAGGTAGGCACTTTGGAATTGGAGAAACTAGTATGATTACTTGTTTTTAGGTCTAATTTAGTGTTTTAATCAGAAAATTAGGTGCTGATGTTCTCAGGATTGTGTTGGCTGTGAAACGAAACCAGGTGTGTGTAACCAAAATACTGAAAATGGAAATCGGTGAAAAGTCGAAAAATGAGGCTGTCGACACCACACGGGCGCGTAGCTACTCGTGTGGTAGGACGTGTGGCGGAACATGATCGTGTGATCGACGAGGCAGGCCGTGTGCGACACACGAGCGGGCCGAATTGGGCCGTATGGCCCACACGAGTGAACCACACTGGCGTGAGGGATTTTTGGGCCAGGCTGTGTCATCCACACAGCCAAGGCCATTTTGGGCCGTGTGGGCCACACGGGCGTGTGGGCCACGAGCAGACAGCATGGGCATGTGAGCCCATTTTCACTGGTTTGTTGCTAAGGTTGCACGGGTCGCTCGAGTCAACTGTGAACCTACTATAGGGTCGGTAAGCTTACCTAGACCCCTAATTGACTGAAATGACTGTATGACTAATATATATATATATATATATATGCATGTTATTAAGCATGATAAGATTCTACTAATCTAATATTGTATGTACTGTTACCATGAGATAACATGTCATAACTGTATATTGCATTGCATTGGGTTGGGGGTTGATGCTAATCGGAGGAAATGTACTGAAAGGCTTCGAGCCTAATTTACTGGCAGCTCAGCTGTAAACTACTGTCTAGTGCCACTTACGGTACTATTTGGAGTGTAGGGATGGGTCGGTTGATTATATCCCCATATGGAGCGTAGGGTTGAACGGAGATGGTGTGTAGAGGCTGGCCGGGTAGGATTCTGTGGCTGCATATCTGTTACTGTTACTGTTATTGTGAGGGGTTAATGCCCTACTACATGGCTTCTTCTGTACGGAAATGGGCTAAGGCCCAAACTAATACTGTTACTGAAAAACGGCTTAGACCCAGACTGTGATTAATTGCATACTGTCTGTTTATCCTTATGGGGATTACACACTGAGTTTACGTAAACTCACCCCTTCTGTCTAATCTGTACAGGTAACCCCCAGACTTAGGCGAATCGGTACGGCGGAGGACTCAGCGATGGCCACACAACCTCTTTGACACCGTTTCATACTTACTTATGATTTTAAATTTTATTTGGGTATTTTATTGTAAATATGGCCTCTGTGGACTTTTATTTTAGTTTTGGATTTTTATTGGTTATGGTTTATAACTGCTAGTATTAGGATATCTCGGGTTTCCAAAAGAAACAAACATTTTAACAAAATACTCACAAATACGCAAACGGTTCTAAAAGCTTCCATATTGAATAAACGTTTTGAAACTTTCGATTGATTAAATAACACGATTTTAGAATTTATTAGTAATAATAAAAAGTTTCAAAACAAGAATTATTTTAAGCAAAGTTACAGTTTCCAAACACATTACCATGTGACAGCGCTTGATCCGGCCATAACGTCCAAGACGAGTTTGGGGTGTTACAACCAATATGTTTATACCTTAAATTTTACTCAACCAAAACATACCAAAACACATATACCAATCATCTAGTTAAACCTTTACTAATCATGCATCATTTTGTACCATTTCACTAGCATGTTACCAATTCCACAAATCATCAATTTACCATTCATAATTACTTATTATCAATGAGCATCATGAATTGACCTCAATCACACAGCATAGGTCAATTGTATACATATAAACATAATCAAAATCAACCAAAATAAGCCAACTCACATGGCCAAATATACAAACCAAATCTTAGACATTTACAAGCCAATTCAAATGGCCAAAATCATAACCAAAACATAACCAACATGACCAAAGTCCCTATACAAGCCATATACTCAAAACATAAGCTTAAAAGTACCAAATCGATAATAGGATAGTGTGACGAAATCTCCGACAATCCCCGAATCTGAGCTAGCTTCGATATCATTATAAAACACAAGAAAATAAATAAAGTAAGCTATAAAGCATAGTAAGCTCGTATGAGATAAACTTAATGCAATCACTTAAACAAGATTCAATAATTTCAATATGTCAATATGCAACTTTCCTTAACTATCAAACCCTTCAAGTGCTTATTCACAAAACCATATATATTCATCATCATTTCTCCCATTAAAAGCTAAAATGGTTTATTGACATACCTGTACCATCTCATACCAATCTCATATACATTCTCATCTTTCTTTTACCTGTTGAACTATTTGGAATAGAAGTCGGATGCTCAAGGGTCTTACACGATAAGTACCTATACCATGGCCCAAAGCCAAATCAAGGTAACTTATCCGAAATACTGATATCATGGCTCGAAGTCAAATTAGTTTATCTCACACACCAAGTGCTATATCATGGCCTGAAGCCAAATTGATTTATCTTGCACACCAAGTGCTATATCATGGCCCTGAAGCCAACTCACTGTATCACCTAATGACATATCACTAGTATCCTAAACTATTCCTAAGGTTCAATTGGGATTTCAACTGTTGAATCATCGTTGAATCATTTCCAAACTTTTCCATAGACACGTAATCATAATTTATGCTATATCAAAGCATATAGAATACATTTGAAATGAAATTATAACATATGAACTTACCTCGTTCGCTGTAACGACGAATTAGGTCGACTAATCTGATAATTTGTTTTCTCCTGTTTTAGATCCAAATCTCGTTTATCTCAATCTATATAATATCAAATTTACTTATTTAATCATCAATTCATTCAATTTAGCACAACTTACACATTTTGGCAAAATTACATTTTTGCCCCTATTATTTCACATCTTTTGCAATTTAGTACTTATCTCATAAAATCACAATTCATTAAATTTAATACAAATTCATGCTGACCGAATATTACCCGTTCTCATATTAGCCCATATTTTTCATCTATTTTAAAATTCAACCACTAACTTTACACTTTTCTTAATTTAATCCCTGTTTTGTATTTTTACTAAAAATCACTTTATAAAACTTGTACATCTAAAAACAATGATTTATTTTCCATCATCAACTAACAAAATACTCATGCATTCAACAATGGTAACATTCAAATACTTTAACAGTTTTGAAATCGGAGATGTGGGCTAGCTAGATTGCGAAGCAACGATCACAAAAACATAGAAATCATTAAAAAAGGATGAAAAATACTCACTTGCATAAGAAATAAAGATGGTCGAATGCTTGGATGGTCTTTAATGGCTTCCCAAGCAAACTTTCGGTTGAAAATTCAAGGAAGAAAGATGATAGCCATATTTGTTTTATTTAATATACTTATTTAACTAAATTACTAAATTAACCTTTAATAAATAATCACTTAAAACACTTATTATAAGCCCATAAATGTCCATTTAGACAAAAAATAGTCTAATTACAAACTAAGGACTTCTAATTTAAGATTCCATAGCTATTGAATATCTTTAGCTAATGGAACTCCACTTTTACAATTTACGCGATTTAGTTCTTTTTTTCAAATTGACCATTTAAACGATAAAATTTCTTCACGAAATTTTCACACATACATGCTATCATGCTCTAAACATTAAAATAATAATAAAATAAATATTTTTACTTCAGATTCATGGTCCCGAAACCACTATTCCGATTTGACAAAAAAACGGGCTGTTACACTCAAGATTTAGTTAAATCATACCATGAACATCACAAGTGAATTAACTCACAAACGGATTCAGAATTAATTCATATTAGGTCCAATGCAATGTATCATTCTTCCAATGAATACATTTATGTCTCCACCTGTGGAGTCAACTACTTTGATAGCCAAGACTAGTCATCTCCCTAATTGGAATTGTGGACAACATAATAATCCTTCTAGTTATTTGAATCAAATGCTCACTTTAATTCTTTTACGAGATTACAGACTTATTTAGATTATATACAGAAATAAGTTGTCTTTCTCGCAATGTAAATGTTCTTAGTGCCAATTATCATCAGTTTGAACTTAGACAACCAATGAGCTAATATGTTTGTCACAATTTCGCTATGCATGCAAAACCTGAAAGACAAAAACACAAAATACATAATAGTAAACTGTAAAATTAACTTTATTTATTTATTCATCGTTCAAATACATAGAAAACAATTATATAATAATATGGGCACATTTCCCAACACTGAGTACTCCTCTCTTGTTGTACATTGCATCAACAATTATATTCAAAAGTAACTTCTTTTATAGATTGTCCTTTTTCTTAAAAAAAATTGGGTACACTACAGAAATTCACTACAGCAAATTAGGCTTTTAGCGGCGTTTTTAGTGGCGTTTGGATAAAAAAATGCCGCAAATATATACCATTAGTGGCACTAATAGAAAAAAACCACAATAAGTAAAGTAATAGCAACGTTTATCGAGAAAGCACCACAAAAGGCAAAGCAATAGTGGCGTTTATAGGAAAAACGCCACAAAAGGTAAGCAATAGCAGCATTTATGGGGAAAATGCCGCAGAAGGTAAGCAATAGGGCCACAATTTTTTTTTTTACTTTTTATTGAAACAATGTCATTTTTCACAAAGATATCATCTCGCACGCACAAATTATTTTCTTTCTTAGTCTTTTCTTTGCTTGAAACCCTAAAATCCTGTCCCTTTTCTTTCCCAGACTTCTCTTTGCTTAAAACCCTAAAATCTCGTCCCTTTTCTTTCTTAGTCTTTTCGTTGCTTGAAAAAAATATACATACCTTGTTCTTCTATTTTAGCTGCTCCTCATATTGATGAAAATAGTAGCCTTCTCTCAGTCTCAATCGACATTGTCTTAGGTAAGATAGTTCTGCTTCATTTCTTTCTTTCTTTTTTTTTTAATTTTCTTATTAGGTGCTTAGAAAATTATTGATATGATAAATTACCTATTAGGAAAAAGGGGGAAGAAACAATATTTTGACCTAATAAGGTATGTTTAGATTTCACACGATAATCTTATGTTATAATACCAGACGGATGGTAGTGTTCCAATTACGCTTGTGATTGCAAATTGTAAAGTTGTCAAACCTAGGGTTACTACTGTTGAACACATATCTCAGGTAAGTGGTAACTCATTTTCATGGGATCTTTTTTCCTTTGTGTAATTCATTACTAAGAAATTGCAGCTTTCTTTTGTTTTTTTACATGGTTGCTTCATACTTTTTTCAATTTAATGAAGAAGCACACTCACCATTTTTGAAGAAGTACAAGACCCTTATACATCCTGGAGAGGTATGAATCTTGCAGATTCTAGAAAGATAAATGTGTTTTTTTTTTAACTTTTTGTGAAGTCATTGACTAACACATTAGCTAACAATTTCTTGGAACTCAACTATAGAAAATGAATTCTATTTGATATGGCAATTCCTTTTCCTTGCTTCTGATGTATGACATGTTAGGAGATAGATATTCTGCTTACTTAAATCCATTTTTTTGCATATATAACCATACAGTTCTATTCTTATCATTTTCTCTTAAATATATTGTGACTGTCAAATACGATCTTGCAGGTGAACAGAATCAGAGAACTTCGACAGAACTCTAATATTGTTGCCACACACACTTGGAGCTCCACATTTTTTCCCAGATTTGGTATGTTTATTTCAAAATTTCAGTTATAAGTTTAGTAAAATCTATCTCTATTTTAGTTTGTACGCATATGTTCTCTGAATGAGAGGGTTGGGGGTAGTGAAGGAACTATTTTTCACTGATGACTTTTTCTCCCCTTTTCGGTAGATTTTGACTTGACATCAAGATAATGCTGAATTTGCTCTTGCAATGTGTCCAATCGAACCTTATGTGATCTCTGGAGGTTTGGGAATTTTATCATTCAATTAACTTTATATTTGTTTAGAATGAATGATTTTACTTATATATTTAATACTGAAACCCTCATGCAAATCGTAATCTTATCTCTTTGATATGATTAAATTAGACATTGTGAGTTCATCTTCTTCCTATTAATCAAGTTAAAATATGCAATTTGAGAGCTGAATATGTTGTTTCCTATGTAAAATGTATGATGTGTTTGAAATAGCATAATTAACTAATTTAGAAGTGTATATTTTGTTAGATTGGGCTTTTTGGTATGTTTTCATGTCTTCTATTGCTTAAATACATAATTTACATGGGAATGGATATTCAAATCTTATAAAAAAGGATATTGCTTAGCTCATCTTTGTATAGATGATCCCCTTTTTTTTTGTCCATGAATTTAATTATTTCCTTTATTGATCATCTGACGCTGTATAATGTTTTTGTAGTCAACTGCATCAGAAAGTATCCTTTTCGATCATTTGATAAACATTTGGGAATTGAATCCTAGAGCAGTCCTAGGAACTTTCAGCCTTTACTTCCTTGTGGACTTTAAGTTCCAGTCAACACTCTATTGGCAGGTAATGTCTCAATAAGCCTTTGTAGGATTGCTCTATTGACAAAATTACGGACTTACCAAAGATAAAAGAATATCTATTATTAACTATTATCTCATACAACCCTGAAATTACATATATTATCAAATTGGTTTGTTCTATTTGAACTCGTAATTTTTCTATTTATACTCTTTATTTTTCATTTATTTTATTATTTTCGCTATTATAGAGTTTCTTTTTTTCTTCTTGTAGCATCTTAAAAGTTTTGGGCGTGCTTTACTCACCACAACACTAGTTGCTGGAATCAACTCTACCATCTAATTTACAATTTCTAAGAGGTATGTATATTTAGTTTGCTAAATTTAAATTAAAAATAATATCATTAAATTATTATCCCTTGCTTCCAATAATAATTTAGCTACTTAAAGTTATGTTTCTCTCCATTGCAACTTTTATTGTATATTTTATGTGGAAAAAAGTATGAGAGTGCCTTATGTTTGTATGTTAGTTAAGCAGATTATAGATAGAACCTGGTAAATTTCATTTTGTGAAGTTTCTAATAGTGATTTCATCAAAATATCCAGTGCTTGATTGCTACTTTTCAACTTTAGATGAAGATGCATACATGTGAATGGTCGCTCTTCAAAATTTGGAACCAGAAAATAAAATAATCTGATTTTATTAATTCTTTCTTCTGAAAACTTTAAAGGCATTTTCCATATATGGAGTGATTGGTTTTGACTTTATTCCGGTAATTGAATAGTGTTTTATATGCAAGTTGAAGGTGGACTTTCTATGTTCATCTTGCTCAAAAGTTGCCAGAGTCTGCTTGCAGTAAGATTAACTAATTAGTTGATGAAAAACTACACCCTGTTTTGTAATTGTCTACTTGCATATTTTTTTATTGTTTCTTATGTGATTAAAATAGCGAAATATAGATATGTTTGTGAAATTTTTTATTGTTTAGTTAGTCATGTATTTCCTTGATTTGATTTCTAAGTGGACAATCATTTTTTAAATTTTTTAATTTTTACCTACCTAAACTCGAATATGCTTTTAAGTTATTAGGGGCTTCCCATGTATAAATATGTGCTTTACAATGGTATTAATTCCATATCAGTGTAGACAATCATTTTCTCTTGTTGACTAAGGATAGTATAGTTGAGTTTTTACATCAGCAAATTATTGATATAAAACACGATTATGCATGGCAGTTAGTGAGCTCCAAATTTTCTATTTCTTTCTCTTTTTTGGTCAGACCGAATTAAGCATGCCAAAGTTTGTAAAGGTAATAGCAATGAATTTCACCATTATATTTAAAATTGTTGCTTTCTCTTCGCTTCATATTTGATGCTTGGAATGTAACAGCCCGATATTGGGGCTAGTCAGAATACTGGTTTCGGAACCACTAATCTGAGGCCGAAGAAATTATTTTTAATATTATTTTATATGTTATAACATGATTATATGAGTGCATGAAAATTTTGGTGAATTAATTTTAGTGATTACTTGCTTAATTTTGAAAAATGACTAAATTGCATCAATTGTGAAAGTTTTGTTCTACAAGCTAAACGTGTTAAATAGCTATATAACCTTAAATTGGATGTCCTTAATGTGCAAATAGACCCTTAAAAGAGTGATGGTCGGCCATAGGGGACAAAAAATGAAAATTGGTCAAAGTTTGGTGGCATTAGGTGACTTAATTGATGAAATAAAATAAAATAAAGAGAAGAAAAGATATCCTTTCATCTTTCTTCTCTCCACTGATTTTTTCCCAAGAAAACAGCCATGGAAGCTTGAAATTTTTCAGCAACTAACAACCCTTGCAAGTAGGTGATTTTGGTGGTTGTTTTTGATAATTTTTGTACTTTTAGAACCCCTATAGCTTAATCTAGCTAATGCGGGGACTATTTTGCAAAATGGTTGAGATTCTAGGGTTTTACCATGTGAGTATTCATGTTGTTTATTGAAATTTTATGGATTAAAATAAATCTTGGTTGTTAAATAAACAACTTTTGTTAAGTGATTTACATGAAAACACCTAAAAAGGACCTTTTTGTAAATGTTATAGAATTGGTGGTAAATGTGTGAAATAACTGAAATTGTGAGCTGTTATAAGCTTAATAAAGGTTTGGCTAGGCTTGGTAGTGAAGAAATTTGATGAAAATCATTTTACGAGCCTAGGGACAAAATTGTAATTTTGTGAAAGTCTAGGGGCAAAACGATAATTTTGCCAAAGTATGAATTTTGGAAGGTTTTGATTAATGTGATGATTAAATTGGTAAATTTTGTCATTATAGATCAAGAAAAACAGATTCTGGACCTAGACCGGGGAAAAACCAAGCTATTGAACTAAATTGAACTAGTCGCCTATATTTTGTATACCGAGGTAAGTTGTACGTAAATAATACAACTCTATTGTTATTATGCATTAAACAATTGATATTGCATAAAGTGCTTGATTATTGTTGTGAACAAGCATGATGAGAATTGATGTAGTAAAAACTCCCGGTTGAACCTTAGGAATAGATCGGATATTCATGCCATAACATTAGGGATATATGAGAGTCAGTGTAAGACCATGTCTGGGACATGGCATAGGCCTCAATATGTAAACCAGTGTAAGACCATGTTTGGGACATGGAATCGGCGTTGATATATGTCCTGGTGTAAGACCATGTCTGGGGCATGGCATCGGCCACATTATGAGAGCTAGTGTAAGACATGTCTGGGACATGGCATCAGCCTCGATACATGAGCTAGTGTAAGACCATGTATGGGACATGGCGTCGGCATCGTACCCTCTCATGTGAGGCTTTTCGGGTATCCTTTAGGATTCCAATTGGTTCAACGGGTAATTTAAAGCTTGTGTTAAAAGTGAGAGAAGTTACGACTATGTTGTAAGTGATACAGGTACCTACATGAAATTAATGTGAAATGAGCTCAAATTATGTTGTATGATCAGTAAGGATGAAAATGAGTAAGTTATTCCTTTAATCATTTGAGAATTATGTGCGAGTTTATAATATGTAATGAGTATGATAATGTATGGTAATTGTTGTTAACTATTTACATGCGACTTACTAAGCTTTATATTTACTCCCTCTCCTCTCTATTTTCTTATAGTATCACCAAGCTAGTTCAGGGATCAAAGGACGTCGGAGGCTCGATCACACTATCAATCTAAACATTTGGTATAGTTAGATTTATCATTTTGAGTATGGCATGTATAGGGACTTGGTCTTTTGTCAAGTGTCATATGGTTTTGGCCAAATGTGTTGGTTTGTCTTGAAGATTGATTCATTTTGTATAAGGCCATGGATGATGGCTAATATTTGTTGTTGATTTATGCAAATTATGACTATTTTCATTATTGAGCAAATTGCATGGTTGAGTATTTGGTTTATTAATGCATGAATGAGTAGGGTGCAAGATTGAATTGATAGTATGTGAATTGGCTTTACTTGATGTGGCTTATATTGGTGCAAGTGAGGGTGGCAAAAAGGGCTTGGTAAATAGCCTTGTTTTTGTCCACACGGGCGTGTGTCTAGGTCGTGTGTGACACATGGTCTACCCCATGGGCGTGTAGTCCGGTCGTGTGTCCCCCTGCACCCTAGATTGGCAAAACAGAATGCCCAGTAGTAACCACACGAGCTGAGTCACGGCCGTGTGTCTCAACCGTGTGGAAGACATGGCCATAGGACATGGGCATGTGCCCAGGACGTGTGAAGTCTGCACCTTAAATGCAAAATTAAATTCACCACACGGCCTAGCACACGGGTGTGTTCCTTGGCCGTGTGACCCTAAATGAATGACGACGTCAAAAATAGAATGTCAAGGTTTTTGCACAAGGTCTAAGACCCCTATAGGTTAGAATTGAGAAATAAAACCACACAGGCACGGGACACGGGACACGGGTGTGTCCCTATATGCTTAGGCCGTGTGAGTTACACGGACCTTCAACATGGCCATGTTATTAGGTCACACGGGCGTGTGCCCCTGTTTTTAGTGACATTTTCCAAAGTTTTCTAAAGAACTCGGTTTGATCCCAAACCGTTTCTAAAGTGTGTTTTGGGCCTCGTAGGCTCATATTAAGGACTTTAAGATGAAGATTGAAAAGTTTTAAATTTGAACAAAATTTCATGACCTAAAAATGTTTGTATACATGTTTTTAAGTAAGGTAACGCATCGTACCCTGTACCGGCATCGGTTACGGGTAAGGGGTGTTACATGGAAATATTGTGATATGCTAAATACCCCACATTTTATCTGGTAGATACTTTGAGAATGGAGTTGAATTCCAATAGGTTGTTTAGTTGTAAACCTTTTTGCATGCTTTTCCATTTCGTGCAATTGAATATGAGTGACAACATTCACATTGAGCATGCAATTGTCTTTCTCTGGATGTGCTACTTGCAAACTATTAAAGCCTTCATTGTCCTATACTTGCAAACTGTTTGCCTGAATGTTTTGGGTACCATTTCAGTTAAACTTATAGCAGGTTTTTATTTAATTATCAAGTAAAATAATTTATTCAATTATGTTCTTTAAAAAGGTTAATTGTAACATCCCAAAAATTAGGGGTTGTGATTTTTGGCATGAATTCATGTTGTGCTTATTTGGCTAGCTATTTGAGTGTGTTTGGGGGTCCTAAAGAGGTCTGGGTTCGAGTCTGAGCCTTGGAAAAATTTTGTTTTTTGGCCCTTTTGTAGTGAGGGCTATTGGAAGCAGGACTTAAGGGAATTTGCGTGTGTTCTACTGACACAATTGAGCTGGTGGCAAGTTGGTAGTGGCATCACTAGGGAACAAGGAGAAGTGGAGTTTGATTCCCTTGGTAAGCAAATAAGGGCATTTATTTTATGCCTTGGGAGAGGAGGAAGCAGAGTTTAGATCAAACTCTACAAGGGGGAATTGGAGACTTGGTCAAATGGTTCAAACGGATGGAGGGGAGCTATTCTAAGAGTCTTTGGTGGAGAGAATCATAGAGATAGAGGAGAGTGGGAGAGTTGGCTGAAATGGGGAGAGTGTGATGGGGACTTTCGGCCAAGGTAGGTCACTTTAGTATGCATATTCGTTTGAGAAGGGAGAGTGCCGTTTTTTCTTTGGTTATCTTTGAAGGGTTTTTGCATTTTGGGGTTTTCTTAGCTAGTATTTTCGGGTCATTTTTCTCTTCAAGTTGTCTTGCCAAAATTCTTAGTTTCTTCTTTCTTTGCACCTCCTTACCTTTCAGGAATCCCCTTATTTTTGCTAATAGTCTGAGCATTAGGTAGGCCGAACCTTCTTCTTCCCATTTCTCTTCACACCTTGTTCATACCTTGCCTTTTCTCTAGCCGAATACCTGCACTTCTTTCCTCTCCTTACAGCATTCTTTTCCTCTCTTGAATCGCCTATTCTCCATAGCCGAATCCAATCTCCTCTCATCCTCTCGTAGTTCTCCTGTACTTTTCAAGTTAGTCGAACCTGTCTCCTCCATTGTCTCCAACTTTACTTTTTGGCTTCTAAGTCGAACAAACCGAGACTAGTATTTTTCTTATCTTTCTTTTATAGTCTCATTTCGGGGCCATAGTCGAGGAATCTGTTTTGCCTAATCTAAAGGAGTAAGTATATTGGTCTTCGTTCAATCTTTTTCGTAGGGGTTATCATTTTTGGTTCTAAGGCCAAATCTTCTTTATCTTCTGTGGCCTGATTGGTTGGCATGTAGGTTCACTCGAGGTGTAGGAAGGGGCAAGCACTTTGGAGCAGTCGGTACATACGCATAGCCTTAATCTGGTAGGTATACTTGCTTTGTGTTTGACAAGGGTGGACTTGAATCGTATGTTGACTCTATTCTCTTTTATTAAGAAGTGGTTTGTATCGTAGAGTTCAATCAAGGATCCTTAATCTTAGCTGAAAATCAAAAAAGGCTTATCAACTCGGCAAAAACGAGGGAGGAGTGAGTGTGGTTTCGGTTTGTGGTGTTTGAGAGCATAACCCTCTTAACCGTTTGACTAACTATTGTTCTTGTTTAACATAGGAACGGTGCTAAGGGATTTGTGGCACACTCGTAATCAAGGTGTGTAATCTCACACCTCTGCCTAAACTGGTATTGCCATAATTTGTGAGTCGGCTAAAAGCTGAAATACCGAAAAGCCAAAATGACGGCAATTGAGATCACTCGAGCGTGCAAGCGCTCGTAAAGAAAAACAGAGTCAGTAGTGATGGTGATAGACCTTTGAGAGTGTCACGAACACTCTCGTGAAATTGAGGCCGTACCGGGCCTTGTTGAGCCGAAATGGGCTAAGTGGCCCCGATGGGTTAACAGGCCCGCATAAGTGAAATCGATGGAAAATTGTCGAATGAGGGATGCGACTGCGAAGTCTGCAGAACTGAGTCCGAAAACGAGCTGAATGGGCCACACGAGTGGGTGGGCACGTTTGGGCCGAAATTGGATTTTAGGCCCAATTACACCGTAGTGACCAAAAAGGGAACCTGTGTCGTTCAAGGTGACAGTGGGCTTTGGAAAGGCCATTAGACGATAAATTGCTGAAATACCCTTAGTGGGTAAATTACCAAAATACCCTCAGTGGGCAAATTATCGAAATACCCTTAAAAGGGTAAATTACCAATATACCCTTAGTGGGTAAATTACCAAAATACCCTTAGTGGTTAAACTACTGAGTTACCCCTAAGGGGTGAAATTACTGTTTTACCCCTAAATGAAAAATGACCGTTATACCCTTAGTGGTAGTTTAAATGATGTTTATGTGATTTTATATATATCTGTTTATAATCGTAATACACTGCATTCATAACACATTGCATTGGGTTGGGTTTGCTGATCAGAGGAAGTACTATTTAGTGGCATTGCCACATACCATTTTAGTGGCACCGCCACACACCGTTATAGCGGCTTCACCACATGTGCTTTTTTTAGTGGCTCGGCCACATATACCGTAATTAGCAGCTTGACTGCAATATTGGAGACTTTTGGCTGGGTGGGTTAACATGGTCCCCACATGGTGTGTTCGTTGGTACGGGTGGAGAGTTAGTTGGCTGGATAGGATTGGGGTGGGTACTTATCCACTTGCATTGAGATGATTTGGGGCTTAGGCCCAGCTTGTTACCGAATAGGGCTTAGGCCCAGACAAACACCGTATGGGCTCAGGCCCAGACTATGACCGTTACAGGGGATTATACACTGAGTTCTCGTAACTTACCCCTTTCTTTTAACCGTGCAGGTAATCCCCAGCGATAGAGGATTTGGAGCTGTGGAGGAATCGGAGGTGGCCATACGCCGAATTTGTTAATAAATAGAACTTAGCAGCTTGGGTTTAAATTATTTAGATTATTTTATTTTAGGTTATTAATTTATGTAATGTGGCCTTTGAGAGTTTCTTTTAATTTTTATTGGTAATTCTTTTAGTTATGAACTACCAACCAATTTAACACGAGTTTTTAAAATGGTAACTGCCATTTTCAAATATCACGTTTTCGCAACTTTTAAAGCCAATATTCTACTACAAACAATGTTTTGAAAACAATATTATGTTTGCAAGGAAAAATAGCTTTAAGCAAATTTTGTTTTGATAAGCTACGGAATTTGGGGTTTTAATATAATAAAAAGTTTTTAAAGTGAGGAAAGGTTTAAATGATTGCGTAGTTTTAAACAACCTTTTGATGTGACATGCCCGATTAGGCCATAATGTCCAGGCCGGGTTTGGGGTGTTAATTTAATGGTATCAAAGTCAGGTTGCAAAACTCGGCTGTAGAATGGGATTTAAAAATTTTTTCTAATCTGCTTGAATTCTTAGTTTAGGAAATGATAGTGTTACTGAAAATATGGCACACCGAGTCTCCGGCACCAAATCCGTAAATTTCCTGACCTTATGCTTTGTTATATGCTGTAATGACTGTATTGAGAAACTACTAGGGGTAGTAATAGCATACTGAACTCTTAGTTAGGGAAACTGAGACTATAGGAGATTGAAACTATAGTAAACTTGATCTGCGAAAACTACTCTTATTATTGTTTTTCATAAAACATTACATGAACTATAAACTGATTCATAAAACTCTTAAGCAGATTAATACGTTACATCGATATGAGTACAAGAGGTCGCGGAAGCGGTACACGTGGCTGTGGTAGAGGCCGAGGTGCTAGGGCTGGGTCCTCAGCGTCAGGACATATGCCCGACAGGGGGCGCCGGCATCACCAATGACTAAAACAGGGTCTCATGACCGAGCCGGTGGGGATGATGCTTTGTCCCAAGCAATGCTACGGGTTCTGGAAAGGGTTGCTGGAGCGAGTATTGGGTCGGTGGCCTGAGGGTCAATTTCTAAGCGACTCCGGTCAAACGGGGTAGAAATCTTCAGGGGCATATCTGGTGTAGCCCCAAATGTAGCTGGTTAGAGGCGGTAGAGCGAATCATGGATGACCTGGACTGCACAGTAGAACAGAAACTAAAAGGAGCAGTGTCTTTACTGCGGGATGAGGCATATCAATGGTGACTTACCGTGAGGGAAGGCACACAGGCCGACCATGTGACATGGGATTTCTTTAAGATGGCATTCCAAGGAAAGTATGTCGGGGCAAGTTATATGGATGCCCGAAGTAAGAAATTTCTGAATCTGGTTCAGGGAAGTAGGTCTGTAGCGAAATACGAGGTAGAATTTCTGCGATGCTCGAGGTATAGTCGTGACCGATTATGAGCACTGCGTGCATTTTAAGGATGGACTTCGGGATGAGTTGCGAGTGCTGATAGCCCCACAGAAGGATAGGGATTTTGCTACTCTAATTGAAAAGGCAAAGATTGCCGACGATGTGAAACGCTCTGAGTGTCAAAACCATGAGAAGGAAAGGGGCAAAAATAAGAGGGATTTTGGGCCCTCAAGTTCCTCATGTAGGTTTAATAAGAGGCCTAGGTTTGATGGGCCAGCCCGAGTTGGGGTTCCAATTGTTGTTAGGTGACCACAACCTTGCGTTGAGTGCGGGAGACCTCATTCGGGAGAGTGTTGGAGAAGAACTGGGGGTGTTTCAGATGTGGGTCCAAGGATCATCAGTTCAGAAACTGTCCTCAGGAGCCTGTTCAGAAGCAAGCAGTCGGTCAGGGCTATGTGCAACCAGGGAGAGGTGGTCAGTAGCCACCGAGGGGTCGTGGTCCACCCAGAGGGGGAAATGGGTTAAGACGAGGTTGTGGAGCACCGGGCAGAGGTGCTGATAATACAGAGGCGAGATAGCCAGGGTTGGTATATGCTGCTCGGTGTCGAGAGGATGGCGATGCACCTGACATCTACGTTCCTCATTCATGATGTACCATGTATTGCTTTAATTGATATTGGGTCGACACACTCGTATGTTGCATGTACTGTGTTTGGAAATTTGGGTATACAATTCGAACTTGTTGATAAAGAGTTGTCGGTGATTAGTCCTTTAGGACAGTCGGTTAGAATGAATAAGCTATTTAGAGATGTGCCTTTAGAGGTTCAAGGGGTTGTCTTTCCGGCGGATTTGATAGAACTGCCGTTTGGCGAGTTTGATCTCATTCTAGGCATGGATTGGTTAGTGAAACACCGTGCGAATTTGAATTGCGCTGCTAAGCGTATGGTATTGAAGTCTTCAAAGGATGAGGAAGTGATTGTGATAGGGGAGCGAAGGGATTATCTATCCAATGTAATCTCAGCATTAAGGGCCGAGAAGTTGGTTCGCAAAGGTTGCGAGGTGTTCCTTGCTTATGTCAGCACATCTGATGTTAATGGACCAAAATGCCAAGACTGTAAAGGAGTTTCCGGATGTATTCCCTGAAGAGCTTTCAGGGTTGCCTCCAAATCGCGAGGTTGAATTCGGCATTGAGCTTTTACCGGGAACGGCTCCAGTGTCTATCACCCCTTATAGGGTGGCACCGAAGGAGTTGGTAGAATTAAAGGCTCAGATCCAATAGCTTCTGGATCAAGGATTCATCCGACCGAGTATGTCTCCGTGGGGAGCACCGGTATTATTTGTGAAGAAGAAGGATCGGTCAATGCACATGTGTATAGATTATCTCAATTGAATAAACTGGCGATTAAGAACAAGTACCCTTTACCAAGAATAGACAATCTGTTTGATCAGCTGCGAGGAGCTTCGATTTTCTTTAAAATAGATCTAAGGCCGGGCTACCATCAGTTAAGGGTTAAGGAGGCAGATGTGTTCGAGACAGCGTTTAGGACTCGTTATGGACACTACGAGTTTTTGGTCATGCCGTTTGGGTTAACGAGTGCACCAGGTGCTTTCATGGATATGATGAACCGGGTTTTCCAACCCTACCTAGACCGATTCGTGGTGCTGTTTATAGACGATATTCTAGTGTATTCAAGAACTGAGAATGAGCATGATTCACATCTCCGGGTTGTTCTGTAAATATTGAGAGAAAAGCAACTCTATGCCAAATTCAGCAAGTGCGAGTTCTGGCTGAAGGAGGTGACATTTTTGGGTCATGTCGTGTCTGCCGAGGGGATTAGGGTTGATCTTTGGAAAGTTGAGGCTGTATTGGATTGGAAGCCACCAAAGTTAGTATCTGAGATCCGAAGTTTTCTGGGTCTGGCCAGGTATTACAGACGGTTTGTTGAGGGGTTTTCACTTATTGTTGCACCCCTAACTAAGTTACTGTATAAGGGAGTACCGTTTGTTTGGACTGATAAACAGCATGAGAGTTTTAAAAAGTTGAAAAAATTATAACTGAAGCCCCGGTATTGATACAGCCAGAGGCTGGAAAAGAATTCATTATCTATTGTGATGCGTCGCACACAGGTGTAGGATGTGTGCTGCTGCAAGAGGGTAAAGTGGTGGCTTATGTGTCCCGTCAGCTTAGGCCGTACGAGGTGAATTATCCTACTCATGATCTGGAATTAGCTGCGGTGGTTTTCGCACTAAGAATTTGGAAACACTACTTGTACGGGGATAAGTCGATCATCTATACTGACCATAAAAGTCTTAAGGACCTCCTCACTTAGAAGGAGTTGAACCTTAGGCAACAAAGATGGATAGAGATGCTTAAGGATTATGATTGCTCGATTGAGTATCATCCGGGAAAAGCTAACGTGGTAGCAGACGCACTGAGTCGTAAGGTGGTATCTGATTCAAGAGCAATGTTTGCTTGTCTCAACCTATTTGAGGATGGTAGTTTGTTAGCAGAACTTCAGGTGAAACCGACTTGGGTTGATCAGATTAAAGAGAAACAGAAGTTGGATGAATCGTTGTTTCCTAGGTTCCAACAGGTCAAGAAGGGAGAGACTGAGGATTTCGAGCTGAATAATGAAGGAGTATTATGCTTCTGTAGAAGAGATTGTGTATCGAAGGACTCTGAGTTAAGACAGTCGATTCTGTGGGAGGTGCATAGTAGCCCATACGCTATGTATCCCAGTGGAAACAAATTATACCGAGATCTGCGTGAACTGTACTGGTGTCCAGAACTTAAGCGTGAGGTTACCGACTTCGTAAGTAAGTGTTTGACATGCCAGCAAGTGAAGGCTGAGCATCAACTGCCTTCGGGACTGCTGCAACCTGTTAAGATTCCACTCTAGAAGTGGGAGAGGGTAACCATGGATTTTGTTAGTGGGCTACCTCTGACGCCTACTAAGAAAGATTCAGTATGTGTAATTGTTGATCGGTTGACTAAATCTGCCCACTTCATACCGGTTCGCACTGATTACTCATTGCAGAAATTGGCAAAGTTGTATGTGGCAGAGATTGTAAGGTTACATGGGGTACCAGTGTCTATCATTTCGGACAGAGACCCTAGGTTCACATCTCGATTTTCGAGAGTGTTACACGAAGCCTTGGGTACGAGGTTGGATTTTAGCACAGTGTTTCATCCACAGACTAATGGTCAGTCGGAAAGGGTAATTCAAATTTTGGAAGACATGTTAAGGAGCTGTATGATTGATTTCAAAGGTAGTTGGGAAGACTATTTACCGTTGGCAGAATTTGCTTACAACAACAGTTACCAATCTAGTAGTCAGATGGCACCATGCGAGGCATTATATGGTCGTAGGTGTCGTACCCCTACTTGTTGGACAGAATTGGGTGAGCGACGATTGTTGGGTCCAGAGCTAATTTCGAAAATTGGGGAGAAAGTGAAGTTGATACGGGGTCGGTTAAAAGAAGCATTTGATAGGCAGAAGTCATACTCTGATTTGAAGCGCAAAGAGATTGAATATTCGGTGGGGGATTATGCCTTCTTGAAGGTCTCGCCTTGGAAAAAGATTTTGAGACTTGGACAGAAGGGCAAATTGAGCCCCAGATTCATCGGACTTTACTAGGTATTAAAGCGTGTAGGACCGGTCGCCTATCAGCTTGAGCTGCCTATTGAGTTGAACCGGATACATGATGTATTCCATGTTTCTATGATGAGGCGCTACCGTTCTGATCCTTCTCATGTAGTGTCAGTGAAGGAGATCGAGGTAAGACCTGACTTGACATTTGAAGAGGAACCGGTGCAGATTTTGGATCGTGATGTTAAGGTGATGAAAAGGAAATCTGTTCTGTTAGTCAAGGTGCTATGGCGTAATCACGGTTCAGAGGAAGTCATGTGGGAGCCTGAGGAGGCAATGCGACATCAATACCTTCATCTTTTTTAATCAGGTAAATTTCGAGGCCGAGATTTTTTTAAAGGGGGTAAAGTTGTAACATCCCAAAAATTAGGGGTTGTGAGTTTTGGCATGAATTCATGTTGAGCTTATTTGGCTAGCTATTTGAGTGTGTTTGGGGGTCCTAAAGAGGTTTGGATTCGAGTCTGAGCCTTGGAAAAGTTTTGATTTTTGGCCCTTTTGTAGTGAGGGCTGTTGGAAATAGGACTTTAGGGAATTTGCATGTGTTCTACTGACACAATTGAGCTGGTGGCAAGTTGGTAGTGGCGTCACTAGGGAACAAGGGGGAGTGGAGTTCGATTCCCTTAGTAAGCAAATAAGGGCATTTATTTTATGCCTTGGGAGAGGAAGAAGTAGAGTTTGGATCAAACTCTACAAGGGGGAGTTGGAGACTTGGTTAAATGGTTCAAACGGATGGAGGGGAGCTATTCTAGGAGTCTTTGGTGGAGAGAATCATGGAGATAGAGGATAGTGGGGGAGTTGGCCTAAAGGGGGAGAGTGTGATGGGGAATTTCGGCCAAGGTGGGTCACTTTAGTGTGCATATTCGGTTTGAGAGGGGAAAGTGTCATTTGTCCTTTGGCTATCTTTGAAGGGTTTTTGCATTTTGGGGTTTTCTTAGCTAGTATTTTTGAGTCATTTTTTTCCTCAAGTTGTCTTGCCGAAATTCTTAGTTTCTTCTTTCTTTGCACCTCCTTACCTTTCGGGAATCCCCTTATTTTTGCTAATAGTCTGAGCATTGGGTAGGCCGAACCTTCTTCTTCCCATTTCTCTTCACACCTTGTTCATCTCTTGCCTTTTCTCTAGCCGAATACCTACACTTCTTTCCTCTCTTTACAGCATTCTTTTCCTCTCTTGAATTGCCTCCTCTCCATAGTCGAATCCAATCTCCTCTCATCCTTTCGTAGTTCTTCTGTACTCTTCAAGTTAGCCGAACCTGTCTCCTCCTTTGTCTCCAACTTTTTATTTTGTCTTCTAAGTCGAACAAACCGAGATTAGTATTTTTCTTATCTTTCTTTTATAGTCTCATTTTGGGGGCCATAGTCGAGGAATTTGTTTTGTCGAATCTAAAGGAGTAAGTATATTGGT
This sequence comes from Gossypium australe, assembly GCA_005393395.2. NCBI lineage: Eukaryota > Viridiplantae > Streptophyta > Magnoliopsida > Malvales > Malvaceae > Gossypium > Gossypium australe. Next base: position 59,899,964 of record CM016614.1, on the reverse strand, counting down.
CTTCGTTCAATCTTTTTCGTAGAGGTTATCATTTTTGGTTCTAAGGCCGAATCTTCCCTATCTTCTGTGGCCTGATTGGATGGCATGTAGGTTCACTCGAGGTGTAGGAGGGGGCAAGCGCTTTGGAGCAGTCGATACATACGCATAGCCTTAATCCGGTAGGTATACTTGCTTTGTGTTTGACAAGGGTGGACTTGAATCGTATGTAGACTCTATTCTCTTTTATTAAGAAGTGGTTTGTATCGCAGAGTTCAATCAAGGATCCTTAATCTTCGTTGGAAATCGAAAAAGGCTTATCAACTCGGCAAAAACGAGGTAGGAGTGAGTGTGGTTTCGGTTCGTGGTGTTTGAGAGGATAACCCTCTTAACTGTTTGACTAACTATTGTTTTTGTTTAAGATAGGAACACTACTAAGGGATTGGCGGCACACTCGTAATCAAGGTGTGTAATCTCCCACCTCTGCCTAAATTGTTACTGCTATAATCTGTGAATCGACTACAAGCCGAAATACCAAAAAGCCAAAATGTCGGCAATTGAGATCACTCGAGCATACGAGCGCAAGTAGTGATAAACCGAGCCAGTAGTGATGGCGATAGACCATTGAGAGTGTCACGAACGCTCTCGTGAAACTGAGGCTGTACCAGGCCTTGTTGAGCCAAAATGGGCTAAGTGGGCCTAATGGGTTAACGGGCCAATATAAGTGAAAACGATGGAAAATTGCCGAATGAGGGATGTGACTGCGAAGTCTGCAGAACCGAGTTCGAAAACGAACTGAATGGGCCACACGAGTGTGTGGGCCCGTTTGGGCCGAAATTGGATTTTAGGCCCAATTACACCGTAGTGACCAAAAAGGGAACCTGTGTCATTCAAGACGACAGTAAGCTTTGGAAAGGCCGTTAGGCGATAAATTACCGAAATATCCTTAGTGGGTAAATGACCGAAATACCCTTAGTGGGTAAATTACTAAAATACCCTTAGTGGGTAAATTACAGTAATACCCTCAGTGAGCAAATTATTGAAATACCCTTAATGGGTAAATTACTGAAATACCCTTAGTGGGTAAATTACTGAAATACCCTTAGTGGTTAAACTACCGAATTACCCCCAATGGGTGAAATTACCGTTTTACCCCTAAATGACAAAATGACCGTTATACCCTTAGTGGTAGTTTAAATGTTGTGTGATTTTATATATATCTGTTTATAATCGTAATACACTGCATTCATAACACATTGCATTGGGTTGGGTTTGCTGATCGGAGGAAGTACTATTTAGTGGCATTGCAACACATACCGTTTTAGTGGCACCGCCACACACCGTTATAGTGGCTTCGCCACATGTGCTTTATTTAGTGGCTCAGCCACATGTACCGTAATTAGCAGCTTGACTGCAATATTGGAGAGTTTTGGCTGGGTGGGTTGACATGGTCCCCACATGGTGTGTTGGTTGGTACGGGTGGAGAGTTAGTTGGCTGGATAGGATTGGGGTGGGTACATATCCACTTGCATTGAGATGATTTGGGGCTTAGGCCCAGCTTGTTGCCAAATAGGGCTTAGGCCCAGACAGACACTGTATGGGCTCAGGCCCAGACTATGACCGTTATAGGGGATTATACACTGAGTTCTTGTAACTCACCCCTTTCTTTTAACCGTGCAGGTAATCCCCAACGATAGAGGATTTGGAGCTGTGGAGGACTCGGAGGTGGCCATACGCCGGATTTGTTAATAAACGGAACTTAACAGCTTGGGTTTAAATTATTTAGATTATTTTATTTTGGGTTATTAATTTATGTAATATGGCCTTTGAGATTTTCTTTTAACTTTTATTGGTAATTCTTTTAGTTATGAACTGCCAAACAATTTAACACGGGTTTTTAAAACGATAACTGTCGTTTTCAAATATCACGTTTCCGCAACTTTTAAAGTCAATGTTCTACTACAAACAATGTTTTGAAAACAATATTATGTTTGCAAGGAAAAATAGCTTTAAGCAAATTTTGTGTTGATAAGCTACGGAATTCGGTGTTTTAATATAATACAAAGTTTTTAAAGTGAGGAAAGGTTTAAATGATCGCGTAGTTTCAAACAACCTTTTGATGTGACATGCCCGATTCGGCCATAACGTCCAGGCCGGGTTTGGGGTGTTACATTAATTTAATTCAATTTATTAAGTTTTGATATTAAGCGAAACAGTTTATTTAGTTATACATTTTCAGAAGCTTAATTTAGTTTGATTTATTGAAATTTGATATTGAGTAAAAACGTTTGTTCAATTTTGAATTTTTAAAAAGGTTAATTTAGTTCAATTTATTGTGTTTTGATATTAAGTGGAACCATTTATTCTGTTATACAAAGTAAAATTGCTTGTTCAATTATGCGTTTTTAAAAAGTTAATTTAGTTCAATTTATTGAATTTTGATATTAAGTAGAACCGTTTATTCAATTATGTGTTTTTAAAAAGGCTATTTTAGCTCAATTCATTGAGTTTCGATATTAATTAAAACTGTTTATTCAAGTTATATGTTTTGAGAAGATTAAATTAATTTGATTTATTGAGTTTTGATATTAAGTAAAATCATTTATTAGGTAATATTATTTATATGGTTAATTTTAGTATTGACAAAATAAACAAAATGAAAAAGAAGTAAACAAAAGAAATAACAAATCTTTGATATATTTAATAAAAAACAGAATAATCAATTTAAATAATCAATGTTGATATTCCACGTGGGAATGGATATTCAAATCTTATATTTTACATGGTTAATATTTAAGTCCTTATTTCATCTAAGTAACTTCATTATAATATCTTATTTTATTGATATATTTATATTTAATCCAATTTTATTATTTATTTTAGTTTTGATTCTATATTTTATTTTTATTTTAAAATTTAAAATAACTTGAGTTCTAACTTTTGGATTTTAATAGTGTTATTAATTTATTATTTTAAATTCTAAATTTAAATTCATTAATTTTTATATTTAGTTTTAAAGTTCAAATTTTCATATAAAATTTAATTTAAATAATATTTTTTTATTATCTTTAAAAGTATATAGTTTAAAGTTCAAATTTCAAAAATAAAACATAATATAATATTTATCATAGAAATAAATATTATTTAATTAAAATAAATTTTTTAAAGGAAAATAATATTTATCTTAATGTTAAATTATTTTAATATTTTTCATAAATATTATCATAAAAATAAATTGATCGATTTTAATGTGTATTATAAAGTTAAAAAGTTCATGAAAATTTAATTTAAATATTAACTCAAAATAGATTAAAAATTAACAAATATTAACTTTATTAACATATAATTATTAATATCATAACTTACATAACTTATATAATACATAAATATATATCATATCATAACTTACATAACTTACATAAATATATATCATCTTATCATAACTTACATAATACATAAATATATATCATATCATAATTTACATAAAACTTTGGATCAAAATATATAAAAGTCACAGAAATTTGGGCAACATTATTTTTTTTGCCTACTCTTAATTATACTTATAAATAAACAACTTACCTGAATTAGTACACCCATTAGATGCTTGATACTTGATACTTGATATGTCTTATCTATTTTAGAATAATGACATGATTTAAATCAATTTTGGAACACTTATGTAACTGTAATTTATTGTCAACTTTAGACTTCAAGAACTATAAAATGGATAAGAGTTGGATGAATTTGTCAAGGGTAAGTAACGACTATCGAAATAGAGTACAAACTTTTCTAAATTTTGCATTTCAAAATGCAAGCCAAGAGTATATGATTCTTTGCCCATGTAAGAACTGTGGCAACATCAATAGCATATTCGTGAAGTTGTCTACGAACATCTAATTGTTGATGGCTTTATTCGGGGGTATAAAAAATGGATTTTCCATGTAAAGTGTATACCTCATAGAACCTTTTCAGTGATTAATCTGGCTTATCCTCATAATTCTTACCATCAGTTTGTTAGAGAAGATGACATGGAAGGTATGTTGCGGGATGCATTTAATATGTGCAGTCATGGTTTGCAATCGTTTCCACATGAAAATATTGCATCTGATGATTGTGATATTGGTCGAAATGCTTTTATCGAAACGAGAAGAAATGTACCTGATGAAGAGCCAAATTGAGAAACGGCGAAGTTCTACAAGTTACTTAATGAAATGAATGAATAACTTTATGAGGGATCGAAATTTTCAAAATTGTCCATCTGCATTTGTCTTTTTCACTTAAAATGTTTGGGAGGGTGGATCAAAAACTCTTTGACACTACTATTAGAGTTTTTGAGAGATATGTTTCCATTTGCAAAAATCTCTCATTCATGCAAAGATATGAAGAAACTAATAAAATATTTAGGCCTTGGGTACGACAAAATTCATAGTTGCCCAAATGACTGCATGTTGTATTGGGGTGATCGGAAAAACCAACAGTCTTGTCATGTTTACGGTAAGTCTCGTTGGATGAATAGGAATATAGAATATGTGAATGAGGATAAAGGTGAGGCACAGTCAAGAAAGAAGCCAATAAAGATTTTGCAATATTTTCCTCTAATACCAAGGGTTCAAAGGCTTTTTATGTCGTCAAAGACAACTGAGTCTATGAGGTGGCGTCATGATCAACAAATCGATAATGGATTATTAAGGCATCCTGTGGATTCTTTAGCTTGGAAATCATTTGACAGTAAATTTCCAAGCTTTGCAAGCGATCCTCGGAATGTGAGGCTTGGGCTAGCATCTGATGGATTTAATCCTTTTAAAATCATGAGTACTTCGTACAGTACTTGGCCTGTAGTGCTTGTTCCTTACAATTTTCCTCCGTGGATTTACATAAAGCAATCTTATTTTATCTTATCTATGATTGTCCTTGAAGAGAAAGGTCCCAGGAATAATATTGACATTTATATGCAGCCACTTATTGAAGAGTTGAAACAGTTATGGGTGGGTGTTGAAACATATGATGTCTTGGTAAAGGAGAACTTTTATTTACGTGCAGCTTTGTTGTGGACTATTAATGATTTCCCGTCTTATACCAATTTATCTAGTTGGAGTACCAAAGGATGTTATGCTTGTCCTTGTTGTGTGGGGCAAATATGTTCAAAGTGGTTATATAATGGGAAGAAGTTCTCTTATATGGGGCATCATCAGTGGTTAGATGGAAATCATAGATTTAGATTTCAGAGGACTCTATTTGATGGTACTGAAGAGTTCAGAGAAGCTCCTGAGCAGACCATTGGATCTGAAATCTTGTTCATGTTAAAAGATATCAATTTCAGTTATAGGAAGATTAATCAACCACCCAACAGGCAAACAAGGATAAGACCGAGGGAGACGTATGTTGGCGATATTGACCAGCAGATTGATGATGAATCTGATGAAGAGGATGATCATAATGAGGCGAACTTGTGGAAAAAAAGAAGTATTTTTTTGAGTTGCCTTATTGGGAGCATCACATTTTGCGACACAATCTTGATGTCATGAGTATTGAAAAGAATGTTTGTGAGAACATCATTAGGACAATTTTGAATGTCGATAGAAAATCGAAAGACAATCTTTAGAGTCGACTTGGTCTAGTTGACATGGGAATTCAGCGTGACCTTCATCCCCAATTACTTCTGAATGGAAAATCTCGATTGCCGCATTCTATTTTTGTAATGTCGATAAAAGAAAAAGAAGTGATCTGCACGGTGTTGAAGGATATAAAGGTCCCAAATGTGTATGCATCAAATATATCTTGATGTGAGAGTCTTAAAGATCGAAGAATATATTCCCTAAAATCATATGATTATTACGTCTTGATGCAAGATTTACTGCCAGTTGTTTTACAATGTTGTATGTCAAAAAAGGTGACGTCTTGTATAATTGAACTATCCAATATAATGAAAGCTATTTGTGGCAAAGTTTTGATTATTGAAGAACTTCAGAAAGTATCGAGCCGCCTTGACTTTATGCAATTCAGAGAAGATCTTTCGACCTTCGTTCTTCACTATTATGGTGCACTTGCTAATCTATCTCCCTCATAAAGCAAAACTTTTTGGACTGATTTTCTATCGGTGGATGTATCCTATAGAGAGGTGCTAATTTATTTGTAAAGTTTTCATTCATTCATGAATAAACCTTTAGTTACAACTTTTGATAATGTTGCATATCGTGTTTAGGTTTCTATGCAAATTGAAGTCTTATTGTCGTAATAAGTGTTATCCAGGAGGATCAATTGCTGAAGGTTACTTGGCAAAGGAGTGCAAGACTTTCTGCTCGATATTTAGAAGATGTTGAAACAAGACTAAATAGACCAAGTAGAAATGTTGGGCTTACTAATCATAACTTAGCTGAAACTTATCTATTTCGAAGTTATGGAGAACCAATCGGTAAAGTTGAAATTGACACTCAGATGATAGATCTTGGGTACAAGCACATCGATATGTTATTTTTCACCACGATTCAATTGAACCATTACGCAATTAAATTTCAGAATTTGATAAATATTCATCTTTTTAATTTGTTTATCTTCTAACCAAGTAATCCACTTTTTAACATAGTGAGTACAAACAAGTCTTGAGATCTCGTTCACGCTCTCGAAGATTACAACATCGAGAGACTCATAAGTTATTCACAGAATATTTTCATGAATGGTTAGGTCCAACGGTATGCAACTGAAGCTTTCATTGACAAATAATAATGTTTTCGTATAACATTTATAATTAATCAATTTACTTTCGATTCAATAGGTTTGGAGTGGAAAGGACGTCAATGGCGAAGTTAAATGGCTTTCCCAAGGTTCGAATAGAGTAGTAAAAAGATATACTGTCTTCCTCATTAATGGTTCAGGTTTCATACAAAATCTCTGTAACATCCTGAATTTTAGGGCCTGTGCATTTTGTGTAATGAATGCTTAAATATGTTAAATTGAGAATTGAGGTATTAATTGGGCTAAGGAATGGGCTGAGACCTTAGTTAAAATATTCTGTTTGGGCATTATAAGTTTTAAAGATAGTTATCTGTGTTAAAAATATCAAGATTGGGCTTGTGGCCCAGTGGCAAAATGGCGCCACTAAAAGGGAATTGAGTTGGCGTTACTGGTAAAGGAGGAGGCCCAAGTTTTGGCCACTTGGAGCCCATGTTTTTGGGCCAAATCTGGCATTTAAAGAGGAGCTAGGGGGGACGGCACAAGGCTATTATTTAGGGATTTATTTCATGTTTAATATATGGATAATTAAGCTGATAAAGGAAGGAAGAGTTAGAGATAATTAAGTCTCTTTTAGATGAGTTAGTAGATTAAGATAAAGGAGAAAAGATAGGATTTATCTGCAAGGTTAGGTAAGTGCCAAAATTTCTATAAATAGGGGGGATAGCTAATCAATTCTGGCATTGGAACCCTACTCTTTCTTCTCTTCCTGTGCCGAAAATTTAAAGGCCATCTCATTTGTTTTCTTTTCTCATCTTTTCTCTTCCAAAAGCCGAAAATCACCATTGTTTTCTCACCTTTTCTTTCTTTTTCTTTGAAATTTCCTTTTAGCCGAATCTTCTGATCTCCATTGTTATTCTTCTCCCATTCACTAAAAGCCGAAACTCCTCATTCAATTCTTCTAAAAGCCGAAAAACACATCTAGTTCATCTTTTTGGGATTTCCTTAAAAAGCCGAAAACTCCTAGATCTCTAATCTTCTACGCTTCAATCTTCTTCTGTGATTGTCGAATCTTTCTACAAGGGATAGCTGAAACCTTCTATAAAGGTAAGTATCGATTTGGGTTTTCTTTTGATCTTTTTCGGCTTTTGGAGACTATAGCCGAATGGTTAAATAGTTGGCTAATCTCGTGTTTTCTCTCATTTACGGGATTCCGGGATTTGAAGGGGATTCATTTGGTTAGATCTCTAAGTCAGAGTTCAGTAACACTCGAATCGTGTTACCTTCGGGATTTTAAGGTAAGGAGATCTATTGTTTTTAGCATGTAAATTCGGGTATTTATTAATCCTTGGCCGAATGTAGGGGAACTCAAATCTTCGTATTCTTTTGGCTTTTGAGCAAGGTTTTAGATTGAGGGTTGTAGATCCGATAGTAAGGATTTAACTAAGGGAGTAAAACTACGTGATATCAGGTGTGTAACACTTCCACACCATATAGATTGCCTGTTAAAATATGTTTATTAATCTGTTATATTCTGGTTAATGCCGAAATCCCGACATAATGATTGAAACCCAAAGAGGGTAAAAGAAAATCACTAGGTTAGTGATCCCTGTCATTCTAAGTGAATGTTCTGATTAAATGATATGAATATGCCGATTTTCTGTGATTGCATGGGGTTGGGTTTGATGAAAGGGGAAGTGTTCTGTTGTAACGGCTGTTGCCATGACCTATTGTAGCGGCTTTTACCGTGACCTGTTGTAGCGGTTTTTGTCGTGACATGTTGTAGTGGCTTTTGCCATGACCTGTTGTAGTGGCTACGGCCATGATCTGACGATGAGCAGCAAGACTGCCATCAATGGCGTGTAGCGGTGTGGGTTGATTGTAGAAATCCCCAATGGTGTGAATGGCTGGAATGGGTGGCGTGTAGCGGATGGAAACCTAGGATTTGGGTTGGGCTTGCATAATTTTTGTTATATATATATATATATATATATATATATATATATTAAGGCCCAAATCTAATGGTGCAAGAGGGTTGCACACTGAGTCTCGCGACTCAACCTATTATTTAAAAATTTCAGGGAGCACCTAGTGCATCGGACCGGGTTGGAGAGAAATGCAAGGTGGCCATGCGAGAGATTATTTGGATTCAGCAAAGGACTCTTCATTATTTAGTTACTTTAATGTTTCTTTTATTAGTGGATTTTAAGGCTCAATGTAATAAAGCCATGGGCCACTAGACTATAACTTATGTATTGGTTTTATGTTGGGCTTTTATTATTGGGCATTTAAATTTTAAATTTAAGTTAAGACATGTTTAAAATTTCGATTTTTATTTAAAATTCACCAAGGTAATTTATAACTTTATATCTTATATGAACTTAATAAACTATTAAGTTTTCGGTATAAATACTTAAAACCTGATAATTGTTTTCCAAAGTGACACATCTTTTTATAAAATTTCCTTAGTGACATACCAGATCCGGTTGTAGTGTTTGGGGCGGGTTTGGGGTGTTACAATCTCGCGAAAGATTAAGGAGGACTCAAAATTGTGGAATAGTTGTTTATTCATCAATTACAAGCTATGCTAGTGCTAGGGACATTAATCCTATTGAGGGAAAAGTGGAGTATTACGGACTTCTTACTGACATTATTGAGTTGGATTACTATGGCAAACGGAAGGTTGTCTTATTTCGATGTGATTGAGCTGATGTTAATACTATTCGCGAAATTAAAAAAGATCAATTTGGTTTTACAATGGTGAACTTCTCTCGATTAATTCACACTGGACAACAATTGATAGACGAGCCGTATGTATTTTCTTCTTAAGTCAAACAAGTTTTTTACTCGAAAGATCCAACTGATGAGGGTTGGTACGTTGTACTCCGTAACACCCTTAAAGACTTATTTGACATGAGCAATGGAAGTGGAGATGACATCGACGAAAGATCAGAAACTTTGCCTTTTCCAGAACAAATCTTAAATGAAACTATCCCTAGTACTAGTATAGAATTTCAATGGGTTCGCCAGAATGTAGATGAAGATATTTACCAATCATGATGTAGTAAGATTTTATGATTTTTTAATTATACGTAATATTATAATTTAAATCTTGATCTTTTTAAATATTTCAACTATTTTATATGTACTATTATTGTTGTAATTAGTTACTAATATTTCAACTATTTTATGTGTATTGTAGATAAAATGCCTAGAAGAAGATTGCGAGGTTTGCGAGATCTAAGTATTATTCAAAATCCTCCAAATTCGGAAGAAACAAATAGTGAACAATAGACTGCTATTGGATCTTCGAATGTTCCAAATACAGTTGGCAAACCTGCAGAAATTCAAAGTAATGTTAACTTTAATTTATATGCATGTTGACTTTTATTATTGATTTTTGTTTCAAATTCTTATGTTATAATATACCATTTTTTTAGTTGAAAGTAGTGGCATGCGCAAAACTCGAGGACGTACGCTATTAAAAGATTTATATGAGTTAAATTCTGTTGAGCGTGTCAAAGTAGCTAGAAACAGTCATGGTCAGCCTATTGGATAGAAGCTTGACTTTTAGCAGGATACTTGGGCATTATAGCACGAAATGCCAATTTGTTGCCTATCAACTACGAGTCATGGCATCATATGCCTGATAGTAATAAAAATCAAGCTCTCGATAATATTAAGGTAATAATGTGAATGTAATTTATAATACTTTGGTTTAAGTTTCATTTATATTTACTTTCTAAACTTGTGTTATTTGTAGGAGAGATTTACTTTAGAGGTCTCGGATAATTATGTGAAGAAGGAAGGCATTAGGAAAATAATGGAGAGACCATAAAAGTGCTTTAAAGAATGAATATTTTAAGAAAAATATAAGCCTCAAAGAGAAATTGCGAAATGTCCAACCGGAAATACTGAAGTACCTATGGGAAGATGCAGTTAGATTTTGGAATTCAAAGAAAGGAGAGGCATTACGTGCTTCCAAACTCGTATAATTATTTCGGTTTATAGTATTTACTATATACATAATAATAATTTCATAATGTAGGATTGTGAGCGAGTTGGAACTACAAGTAGGCAAAAACAAAAATTCACACACACAGCTGGGTCGAAAAGTTTTGCTTGTGTAGCTGATGACAAGGTATTTTGAATTTATTAATTGTGTCAAATATTAATTACTTTCTACTAAGTAATATTATCTTGTAGGAACTGTCGTCTTGTCAAAAAGTTGGACGCCTTCAGTTTTTTGACATTACATATAGAAAGAAAGATGGATCTCTTATGATTACTGAAGCTGTAGAAATTATGATATATTTACTTAATAAAATTTGAATTATTTTAAATATTTATCATGTTTAATTATAATGGTTTAATTCGTCGTTTGTAATGCAAATAATGTTAAGTTATGTTGCATTTTTTTATTATATATTTCGTTTCTAACTCTTTGGATTGATTTATTAGGAGAAACTAAAGGATAAAAGGGCGGAATATGAAGCGATCGCTTCAAGTGATAGTTCTGTTAATCTTGACGACATTGGTAATCGAATTATTACTTAAGTTTTGGGTCCTAAAAGGTATGGTCGGGTTCGATTTCAAGGATCTTTTTTTAACCCAACCCAATATTTTGGATCTAGCTCGCAGCAATACATGCCTTCGGGAAATCAGGCTCAAGCTGAAGTTCAGAGGTTAAGAGACCAAATGGCTTAGATGCAAGCGAGCACAGTTGAGCAAATTACTCAACTTAAAGCGGAGGCAGCATCGAGAAAAGCAGAGGCTCAAAGAAAATATGATGAACTCCAGCTACAACTTAATGCGGAGGCAACAGCGAGGGAAGCGGAGGCAAGCAGAAAATATGATGAACTCTAGCTACTTCTTCAGAATATGATTAAGATGTTTCAGCAGTCGCAGAATCCGCCATCTGGACTTTTGTTTTCTTATTGCGAGATATTTTAACAATATAACTTTTGAATATAATATATTTTGTTATTTCATTTATTAATTTAGATCACACATATATTTCTTTCGTTCGATTTGAAGTATCATTTAGATTTGCAGTTTTTGGTTGGATTTGATGTTATAGGAAATTATGCTAACAATTTGGGTTCTATATGAATGAAAATGGATTGGTAAAAATCTACTAAAGTTAATGGTGTTTTTTTCACAAACGCTGTCAAAGAACATGACTTTTAGCGGCGTTTGTGGGGAAAGTGCTGCTAAAAGTCATGTTCTTTAATGGCAATTTTGGGAAAAGCACCGCTAAAGAACATGACATTTAGCGGCGTTTGTGGGAAAAGCGCCGCTAAAGAACATGACCTTTAGCGGTGTTTGTGGGAAAAGTGCCGCTAAAGGTCGTGTTCTATAGCGGCATTTTTTTGAGAAACACTGCTAAAGGTCATGTTCTATAGTGGAGTTTTTCCACATAAACGCCGCAAAATTTAGCGGCATTATCTATAGCGGCGTTTTTTGCGACACTAAAAACCTATTTTGCTGTAGTGATTGTCACTAATTTTTCCTTCGTTCTATTTTGGTCTAAACTATTAGGTTTTTTCGATTTGGTCACTGAACTTTTCAAAATCAAATATTTTGGTCACTCAAAACTAATTTAAGGTTTTTTTATTGGTCTAATGGTTTAATAACAAATTTAGCCCTCCAATGTTTACACATTGTATCAATTTGATATTGAATATAAAATATTCAACAAATTTAGCTCTCAATGTTTACAAAATTTTTCATTTTAGATCGAATTCTAAAAAATTCACATAACTTTATCTATAACTAAACAATCCATTTCCCATATTTTTATCTTCTGTTTTGAAGCTAGAGATGGCACCTTGAGCTCACTTTTTTTTTCTATTTCAAGTATTGAATTTTGTTGTTTGGTGATTTTTTATTATTATAAGCTAACTTGCAGCCTCTGCAGGAGATTTGTAATCAACTTTGATTCGTCAATTATAATTTTTTAAATATCATTACTATATGGTGTTCTTTTCATTCCTTTTTCCCTTATCTATGTGTTGGGTTGGTAAATAAGGTGTATAAAAACAATCTATGCCAAAGATGATGTTAGAAAATTTATATTGGAGTAGGATAAAATTAAAATAAATTATAAACCTAAAGCTAAGATTTTTGGGTTAAGAAGCTTAAGATATTAATTTTTGTAAAGGACCCAAAATTAATTTACTGACTTTTTTAGAATTAGAACTAAATTAACAAATTTTGTAAAATTTGAGAGTTAAATTTATAGATTTTCTTTTTAGAATTCAAACTAAAATGAAAAAATTTGTAAACATTGAGGGCTAATTTTGTTGAATATTTTATATCTAGGATCAAATTAATATAATGTGTAAACATTGAAAAGCTAAATTTGTTAGTAGAACAAAAAAGTCCAAATCATTGAGCGACCAAAATATTGATTTCAAAAAGTTTAATAACTAAATTAAAGAAATAATAGTTTAGTAACTAAAATAAGAGGAAGATAATAATTTAATGACATTCTTTGTAGTTTATCTAAAATATTTTTAAGATGCTCATAATTCTAGTTTAGTATTACCGTTTAAAATTCTTTTGTCAACAAATTTAGTTTTTTAATTAACTACATAAAGAAAAAAAACGTTTTTTAAAAAAATGTCATCTTTAGTTTTTTAATTAAATTTTTTATACAATATTTACTTTGATCTATAATTCTTATCAATTCTTATATTAGAGAAAAAAAAATGTTTTTAAATGTGCTTAAATATGTCTTCATTGTTATAATACCAATAGTGTTTATTTAGCTAAAGCTGGATAAGAAAAGGACTTTTTTTAAATTAGTTTTTTTTGGTAAAGCCATATTATTATTATTATTATTATTATTATGGAAAATGATTGTATCAAACAATATGGCTAGGTTATTTATATTTTTTAAATAGTTTTATGTTACATTAATATTTTCATCCTAAATTTTTAAATTTTCATCTTGATAAAAATTAATCCAAATTAAAATCTTAAAATTGAAGATAAAATTATTCATATAACATAAAACAATTTTAAAAAAATAATCTCTATTTCATACAATATTTTATCTATTACTATACGGTTTAAAGTTAAAATTAATGTCATGTATACTTTTCTTACATTCACATTAATATAGCAATGAGCATATATTATTAAGCCAACCCCTCTCTCTCCAACATCTCATTCATTTGAGTTTGACCCGTTGCCAGCCACCGCCACCTCTTTTCTCTTCTCCGATGGCTACCCCACCCCGCACTATCTTGTAAAGATTTCTTAGTTGAAAACATTTGTTTGATAAGAGACCCTTGTCTCCCATCTATTCTTCAATCAAAATACAAAGTTTAAATAGCCTTTCATCTCCTTTCTTTTCTCTCTTTTCCTACTCCAAAAACCCTAATTCAAATCATCCATCGTATAGGGTAAGGAAGCAATAACAAGAAGAGGGAAAAAAAAGAAACGTTGTTGCTTATGTTTGGAAACTATCATAGAAAGTTATCTTATTTCGGTGAAAATCAAAAGGAAAGATCAGGGTCGATATCAGAGGAATTGGGAAGCTTTAGCCTCTAAGAACATGGCAACTTTCTCAAAGCTGTTTTAGAAAGATGTATTTTCTTTTCATTCATTTCTTGCCTACTTTTCTAGTGTCTTCATAATTGCTTTAACTATTTTTTTTTTTTATTTCCTTTCAAAGATATTATAATCGAAGTTCTCGCTATGGATTCTGGTAACAGTAGTAGTATGCAATCTTCAAGTGGTGGTGATGAAGAGTATGACTCAAGGCCTGAGTCCGTCGCAGCTTTTTTGAACGCTTCAAGCCATTTTAATCCCTTGTCAAATCAACAACCGTCACTTGTCCACCACCAAAACCAGCCACTCACTTTCTTTGATCCTATTCCTTCGCTAAATTATTTCAACCAATTTTCTCAATCTCAACCAAGAAATTCACTGCTAAATTTTGATGGTGTTAGGCCTCGAATGAGTATGAGATCCGAACCCAACTGTATTGAATTTAGTAACCTACCAGGCTCATCTTTATCAAGCCAGTCTATCATAGGTTCACATGGATTTAATCAAGGTTCATTTCCAAGCACAACATCGATGCGATCAACATCAGTTCATGAGAATGGTGTTAGATCTTCAACACAGTCGGATCAGAAAACAACTGTTGTAAAGAACCCCAAGAAACGAACAAGAGCGTCAAGGAGAGCACCAACTACAGTTCTCACCACCGACACAACCAATTTTAGAGCAATGGTGCAAGAATTCACTGGAATACCTGCACCACCATTTTCAGGCTCATCATATTCTCGAAGGCTGGACCTTTTTGGATCTGGCTCACGGTCCAGTCATTTGGAACCTTTAGCTTCTCTCTACCCTTTACGTCCCTCGGCTAGAAGGGTTCAGCCGACTCCATTTGTATCCTCATCTTCTCCTTTAC
The DNA here is from genome assembly GCA_005393395.2 of Gossypium australe. Lineage (NCBI taxonomy): Eukaryota > Viridiplantae > Streptophyta > Magnoliopsida > Malvales > Malvaceae > Gossypium > Gossypium australe. Next base: position 59,884,888 of record CM016614.1, on the reverse strand, counting down.
TTGATGCTGCTAATATTACCAATACTACAAGCGATACCACCGTTAATCCTACTGCTTTCAATCCTAGTTCTAGTAACTATCAACTCCCTAGTGATATAGGCTTACTAAAGGAGCCTCATAATATGTCAAACTTGCAGAACAAGAGCCCCATACTATCGTTCCAGTCCTTTCTAGACCCTCCTCCGTTACACCCATCTCTGAATTTGCATGGTTTCGATGTGAAGTCCCAGGGAAGCTCAGCCATGCCTTCCATTGATGAACTGGGGTTGAGCGATGGGCATGGTAATGCAAGCGTCGGTGGCTTACAAAGTCATGGGGTTGGCTTGAACGATGGGAACCAAGAGCATTTGAGGCCTTTAGATGGGAGTTATGGTAATACTGATCATAATTCACAAAGAGTTAACAGCTGCAAAATGAACTACTCAGCGTCCTCATCAGCTTTCCCCCATGACAAGGGATTGGACACCGTTTCTTCAAGAACTGAAGGTACCCTTGATTCATGGATTTGTCCTGCAGAATAGAAATCACTGATCACTACTAAACTAAATTAATGTGCAGAATATTGTCAGCACTAGAAGGGTTATTTTCCTCTTCTTTTTCTCTTTTGTTCATTTCAGAAATAATTAATTCACATTATATATATGCTTAATTCCGTCAGTATACTTATATTATCCTCCTCTGTCGGGATTAACACACTTAAAAAATGTACAGCAGTACAATTTAATCAAGTAGTTTAGAAAAATTATATGTTTTAATATCGGGTTGGGGAACTCAACTGCAACATCTAGTGGGAGAAACTAAATAGGTCGGTGTTGTTAATAAATAAAAAGGCCTTTTTCCGTTCCTTAAATATTAAATCCTCCTAACCCTAACCCTAACCCTAAACCCAATGCCTGGTGGTCCTGTTACCCCATTCCCCAAGTGCTCCAAAATCTCTTGGGAACTGCATACAGAGAGAGGACCAAGGACCTTCCCTGGCGCTTTCCACAGGCTTTAATTTCAACCCATTCAACTTCTAATTATTACAATGAAAATAAATAAGGACAACAAATTTTCTTTCGCTTAATTGATTTTATGTACAATCCCAATAACTCAGTTTTTCCCTTTTGGGTATTTTATTTTTAATATAAAGATAAATTTATTTTTTAATATTTACTGTTTTTGTTTTTTTATATATATTAGTCCTTAACTTTTAGAATTTAGTTAAATTATTTGCATTTTGATGAAAAAAAAAATTAAACTATTAAAATTTTAATAATATTGACATGATAGCTCACGTGGGATTCATATATGCTTCATAGCTAACATCGATAAATTTTGTAAAAGTTTTTATGAACCTTTTTTAATTTTTTATTTTTAAAATATTATTTATTTTTTTTAAATTTTTATGAATTATACGTAAATTATCACATTAGTGGTCACATCAATATTGTTAAAATTTTAACAGTTCAATTAATTTTTAGTTCAAACAAAATAATTTAACTAAATTTTAAAAGTATGTGATCAAAATAACTGAAAAAAATAAAAATAATAAATTAGTAAACATTAAAAACTAAATTTATAAGTATGCTTTTATTTTTCAATTTAGGGTACCCTATATACGAACAGTTTCTTTCATTGTCCAAATAATGGTAACAATATAATATTTGTTCAAATACAATCCTAAATTAAATAGCTTTAATTCTAATTTTTCAATTATTATGATTGTATTTTTAATTAAACTTAATATTTAATTTAATTGATTCATACGTGAACCCCAACAAATCATATTTAACTTTCAAGATTTATAACTGATTACCGAAACGTTTTTTAGGCTACGAAAGGAAATGACTTTTATATCGAAAAAAAAAAGAAAATTCTGTTTTTCAATTAAGTAAAATGATGGTGCGGAGCAATTGGTGGCAAGATTGAAGGAACCCATAGCTTACCTGCCGCAATCATAAACTACAAGTTAAAATATGGCTTCCTATTATTTCAATAATAATTGTTTTTATTCGATTTTAAATTTCGATTTTATTAAATGATTAGTAGTTTTATTAAAAACAGGTGCCCTTCACGTTAAGATATACTTAATGAAGTATTATCAAGGGCAATTTTAGGAGATAGCGGAGACAGCTTTAGAATTCTATTCTTTTTCTTAATTTCATATAAGAGTTTAGAAATTGACAAATAATTTAAGGACAATTTTTAAATAGTGTTAGCAGGGTATAAAATAGTTATCACCAAATCCTTGTGATAGTTTATGTATAATTTTCGAATTTTAAAAAGTAATAATTGCAAATAGGTTTTAGGGAATGATTAGAGTTGGATTACATTAGTCGCAAATTGATGAAATAATTGAAGCAATGTGAGATGCTATTCTGCCAAAAAGTCAATTATCATTAATCCTTTTTTTCCCAACTTGATTGATTGCCCCAGATTTCGCCTCACATGCTAGATCTTTTAGGTTATTTATTGAAATATACGCAGAGACGGGATCAAGAGCGTCTAAGTATGGTTGTCCGTATTTTCCACGTATCAAAGGTATAAATTTCATTAAACAACGAATAAATAAAAAAATAAAAAAATAAAAAAGATTAAACACAAACTTAATTAAACAACAAATAAGTAAAATAACAACGAAATTGAAAATATCGAACATAAATATTTTACGTGGAAAAATCCTTCGGAAAATGATAAAAAATCACGAGTAAAGATATTTTCACTATAACAGCAAAAACAGAGAGTACAAAGATTGACAAAAAACTAAAACCCGAAACCCAAAATAAGAATCTTTAAAACGTAAACACAAAATTCTCTGAAAGCTTGTAAAAGCTAATACCTAAATGTGTAATGAGTTATCTTTCTACAGTGGAAAAAATGTCTATTTATGGGCTAAATTCATAGATCAAATAATATTAAAATAACCTACACTAATCAAAGTTTAACTGGGAAATTATAAATAGAGTTTAATTGGGAGAAGAAAAGCCGAAAAATGCGAGGCATAACTCTACAAATCTCCACCTTGAATTGTGTTTTCACAACGCCTTTTTTGTCAAAGCTCACCACGAGCTTATCCCGAACTATGCAAGATATTAACTGAGTTAAAGTTGTGCTTAGAAGCTGGAAGACTTCTAGTCTTCTGCTTGTGCGCTGCCAAATCAAAACTAACTTGGTTTTAATTTTCACGAATGCAATGCCCTATCTTTTCAAAACCTGCATCCAAAATAGAACCTCTTTTATACGAAACTATCATACATTTTCCCTCCTATAACCAAGTTGTCTCCGCTTCAAACGAGTCGACTTCCACTCCTTAATAGACGAGGGGCGTCTTGTTTTACCAGTCACAGTTGATCTTTCTATAACATAAAGACTGCCAATCTTTTTACCTTTCATTAAAACAAGAGCCCCATGGGATACCTTACTGTTGCTTGACTCGATGTTAATTCACAACCTTTCGAGTCTAAAATTCCAAAGGAGATGAGATCTTTCTTTAAGTCAGGCACGTGCCTAACATCTGACAGTGTTCTAATTATCCCGTCGTGCATCCTGATATGAATAGTACTAATACTGATTACTTTACTGGGTGAATCATTCCCTATATGCACAATTCTACCTTCAACTAAACTATATGTGGAGAACCAGTCCCTATTAGGACACATATGGAAAAACACTCCAAATCCAGGATCGTATATAGGCTTAGAGCTTTCGCTTGTTGACACCAATAAGAAATCATCACTTTTTTCATCAGCCAAATTAGCATTAGCTAAATCATCCTCGTTGTAACACCCCTTACCAGTCTGGTCACCGAACCCAAGTAATGAGATGCTACAAACAATTACCAAACAATTTTATACAGTTTATTAATTAAAATCTCAAATAAATATTAAATAATCACATACGAGCATGTGTAAGTGCATTATTCAATCTACTTCGGGTAAATATTGAGTATACGAAAGCTTAAAAACAATTCAGAAATGAACTGAGATCGATTTGAATCACAAACAAAAAGTTAAGAAAATTCTGAAAAAACGGGGGACACACGGCCATGTCCCTTGGCCAGGTGTGAAAACCTAGTTTGTGTATACCTGAAAAATGCCATTTTAAGCAAGCTATACAACCATGAAACAGTTAAGCCACAAGCTACCGTTAAGCCACATTTCAACCTATTCAAAAGCATCCAAAACATGTCAAAAACATCATATACAATTGCCATCCTAAATGCCTAACCATTTTGCCACATTTGGCACCTTAACCAACAATTCAAATCTAACTAAATGATCCTACTCAATCATACCAATATGCCTTCAATGGCACCTCAAATAAATCAAGCTAATCATGAATTCATTCAACCATATAACCATTCCACCTATGATTTTCATTTTAGCATAATAACCTAGATACAAAAGCTACCAAAACTTTTAAGTAAAACATAGGTATAAACATAATTTTTTTTCCAATTTCATGCTAACACATAATCTAGGCATATCATGAACCAAACCGAAACCAAACATCAATCAAACATAATGCCAAACATATAACCATCTCATTCATGAAAACATTAAGCAAATAACCAAAACAGCTATCAAGCTATCAATAAAATGGCCATTGCCATCACACTTATACATATTTACACAACCTTTCAGGACCAACAAAATTCAAAATGACCTTAATAAGTACAACACATCCTAGGTACATACTAGGACCAAAAAGGACCCTTCACCAACACTTGAGTTCGGGATTGTCATTGGATGCTAGAACAACGATCAAATCTTTAAGTACCTAACCTGTGAAAGTAAAACAAAACCATACGCTAAGTAACTTAATGGTATTTCTATAATTCGAATATTAATAACTAATCTTAGATATAATGATGTATAAGTTAACACAAAAAAATGCAATATAGTCATTACCATATAACAATTCACTCGTTCGTTATTCAAACTATCACATTATTGTTAATACTAGAACATAACATATATCATCTGATAATTAGATCATATGCTAACACATTCCATTTCAAAATTTACCATTTAATACATTCAAAGTTCATAGTCATCCTTAACTTAAATGTTCCATTATCGAGGTTTTGGTTTCCATTTTCAGTTCCCTATTAACATTACTCGAACTCAGACAGATACACGGATCCAACCAACACACCAATATGGCATCCAGTGCTTGATGGATAAATCCGTAATAATAAATTACGCCCTGCGTTGGCCGGTTAAGACCGAGAATAAATGTGCCCAACATTGGTCGTATAATCGACAAATGGGATACCCGACACTCTCCGAAACGTGGTTGTACAACCCTATTTCTCAATTTGGTTCAATATACAAAATCTTCAATATCAAAACTATGTTTTCATCAATCTATTATCATTCATCTGTCAACATAGTTCATTTCTTAAATCAAATCAATTCAATATATAATTCAATGTACATTATTTACATAACTATTAGTTTAAGTCTAATTTCACAATTAAACATTCAATCACATACATTTAATTCAATTAGCATTTCATACAGAATTCAAAAGAACTAACTCACCTTATTGACTTACCATAAGATGTAATGTTTATATGCAACAATTTAAATAGCTTGGATTACAGAAATACAAACTGTGAAGTCCGAGCTATTCGTCAACAACTTTATCTTTTCCTTTTTTTTTCGAGGGATCCGAGTCGATGTTAGCAATTTTAAGCTTGAAAAAAACTAATTTCAAGGTCGTGTGCTTCTCCCTTTTCTCCCTTATTTTGAATGGTTGGAGATGAAAAGAAAAAAAATGTTTTCTTTTCACCAACCACCACCATTTTAGCTTATTATTATTATTATTATTATTATTATTATTATTATTATTATTATTATTATTATTTAATTAAACTAATATTTATAATACAACGTTCGTACATGTTTAATTAACCAGCCATGCACCAACATTTTAATGAATATTTACTATTTTAACCCCTTTATTTAAATTCTCATTCTGATCCCTTAATAAGTTGCACTTTTACCACATATGAGATTTAGTACCTGTACTTAAATAAAGTGCTAATTCAACCAAATTACCTAACTAAAATTCAATTCGATTATAATATAACTCCTTTAATATTTAATAAAAATATTTACAATTCCTATTTTCAAAAATAGGGTCCCACAACCACAATTTTTTGTACCATTAACCTTCAGGTTGTTACAGTTCTCCCCTAAAGAAATTTTGTCCTCGAAATTTACTTGAAAAGAGGAGGGGATACTGAGATCTCATCGTCTCTTCTGACTCCCAATTCGCTTCCTTGACACTGTGGTTACACCACAACACTTTTACAAGTGGAATGCGTTTATTTCACAATTCATTCACCTCGCGAGCTAAAATTGTGATCGATCCTTCCGCATATGACAAGTCAAGCTGAATCTCAATTTCTTCTGTCGAAATAACATGAGACGGATCATATCAGTTTTTCCTAAAGATCGACACGTGAAAAACATCGTGCATTTTTTGAAGTTCCGTAGGCAGTGCCAACCAATAAGCAACTAGTCCAATTCTTTTAGTGATTTCATACGGTCCGATAAACCGAGAGCTCAATTTTCCTTTTCAACCAAATCAAAGAACTTTCTTCCACGGTGAAACCTTTAAAAACACTCTTTCACCCACAACAAACTTGATGGCTCGATGTTTCAAATTCGCGTATGATTTTTGTCTGTCAAAAGTTATTTTCGATCTATCTCAGATTAACTTAACTATATCTTTTGTTTCTTGAACCAATTCTAGACCAACAACTTTTCTTTCACACAAATCCGACCAACAAATAGGTGTTAGACACCTACGACCATATAAAGCTTCGTACGAAGCCATTTGAATACTTGACTGGAAACTATTATTGTACACGAATTCGGCCAAAGGTAGATAACGTTTCCAACCTGATTCAAAATCTATTACGTAGGCTCAAAGCCTGTCTTTCAAAATCTAAATAAAACGCTCAAATTGCTCGTCCATCTGCAGGTGAAAAGTTGTGCTGAAGTTAAGTCTCGTACCTAGATATTCATGCTGTAACAACTCGTTTTTCAGTGGTATCAGAAACAGTGGTTTCAAGGCCACCAAATCCGATGAGTAAGTTTATAAATATTATTATTTAATATTTTTGAGTCAAATATGGTTTTAAAAAGGTTTTTGATTTGATAATTTATGTTATATAAATGATTTATTAAGTTAAAGTGGTATGACCCTAAAGTCAAGTGGTTTTAGAAAATGAGGTATCCGGACCTCATTTCTATAAACCAAGCCGTAAATATTTTTATAACTATTTACGGATTGTCATTAAGGTTCTGTTAAAGTTTCGTTAAGAAATTTTAATGTTTTGATAGTTAATTAAGTAAAAAGGATTAAATCGTAAAAGATGAAAAAGTCAATCGCTATTAGTTTAAAGGTGTTAATTGATTAAATAATTGTAATTAGATGGCCTTAATGGATAAATAAACCATACTTAAAATAGTGGGATCGTTGATGCTTTAAATCCTTTTAATTTTATAAGTTTTATAAGTTATATTATTATTAAAATAATGAATAAAGGTTATAATATTGTTAAAATAAGAAAACATAACGTTTTCTTCTTCATTTTGGTTTGTTCACCACCAAATTCACCATTGGAAAGCTTCAAGCTTTATTTCTTCTTTGGATGATGCATGGTAAGCCATTTTTCATCCGTTTCTAATAATTTTTATATTTTTGAGATCGTTGCAACTAGGTCCAACTAACTCGTATCTTCAATTTTGAAAATGTTAAAGATTTTGAATGTTTCCATTGATGAACCTTGTGATTTTAGATGTTAAATGATGAATTAGAGATATTAGTTGTTATTTAAAAGTATTTTATTAAGTGATTTTTGGTGAATTTATCGATTAGGGATTAAATTATTAAACTGATAAAAGTACAAGGATTTTTTGTCAAATTTTTATAAATATGGGCTGTATTGTGAGTTGTGAACATTTTAATAAGCTCAAATTTGGGTAAAAATGGTTAATTTGCATGTTTTAGATTTAGGGACTAAATTGAATAAAAGTAAAATGTTGGGGGCAATTTTATAAAAATGTCAAAAATGACTAAATTGCATAAAATGAAGTGATTTTGCTATGCTGTCTAAATTAATGAATTGAATGAAATTATTAATTTAGATCAAGATCGAGTAGAAAATCAAAGAGAATGGAAAATTACCAAATAGCCCTTGTACTTTGACATTTCTGCAATTTAGCCAATTAAGTTCATATGGTTTATAATTTAACATCAATATGAATTATTGAGTAGATTAACATGGTACAACTTATATATTTATTTTTAATTTTTGATAATGAATGGTAATTTGAGATATAATATTAAATTTGATGCTCGGTTTGGATTGAACGCGGGATAGAGTACAATCGTGATTTGGTGTGTTTCAGGGGTTTGAAGTGGAGACGATATTGAAGGGAGATATTTGTATATTACCCGAGTAAACTGAGGTTCAACATGTTTCGATTGGATTAGCTTTTATGAGCTTCTGTCTGGCGTGTTTCGATTGGATTAGCTCTTATGAGCTTCTGTCTAGTGTGTTCGATTAATCTGACGATATACTCTTATCTGTAAGTCGTTCATCTGATTGTAAATCTTAGTAAGGTAACTTGTGTAGTGGTTTTGATGGAATTGTCTTATATTTGTGTTTGAATTGAACATTTCAATTCACTTGATGATATTATGGATGACATGAATACATAAGGTAAATTTTATGTTTATATTATGTACTTTGCAAATGAGATGAGTAAAAAAAAAAGGGAAAGGAACGGTAAGTACTTAAATGACTTATATCATGAAAAATATGAAAGAGGAACTAAAAGAAAATGTTAATTGAAGGTATGTCTATGTTCATGAAATTGATGATTTCAAGTAAGGTATTTCATGTTTAATGACTTATCTTATGTAATTCAAATGGATTATGAATTGATGCATTAACATGTGTTGTTGATGATGCCTAGGCTTGTGCCAAGCTATTGGTTGGATTGTATTATGTTAGCTTTAAGGATATGCATTGAAATGGTAAGTGACCAAATGGAAAGATGCTTATGTGCATGAAAGAGTGGTAAAAATCAATATATGTAATTTCTCATGAAATGGTTTAATGTGTAGCTGATTCTAAAAGAGTTATACTTAAATGCACTAGTTTGTGGCTATGGTTAATGTTATGTTATGTCTTGTGTGTTATGAAAATGGAATGGTAAGAATGTTAAATGAAATGGTTCATCGTTTTAAGGAAAGGTTGATAATTATGTAAGTCAACCTATGAGACTTTATTATGTTATGAATGAAAGGTGTATGTGATGTTTATAAATATACTCAAAGGGGAGTTGAATGGTGTTCAATAGGCTTATACCAAGTTTAAAGTATTGGCGTTAATCTATGTATTATAGTATTGAAGTGATAAGTTATGTTTCGTGTTCTACGATTGGCGTTAGTCTATTTATTATAGTATTGAAGTGATAAGTTATGTCGTGTTCTACGAGCTTACTAAGTATTCATTGCTTACGTAGTATTTATATCTTACTTTACAGATTATCAGAAGCTTGATCGAGTTGGAAGCTAGTCAGAGATCCATCACACTATCCATCAATTTTATCGGTAGATTTTGATGCTTTGGTCATGGTTATAATGACATGTATAGGTGGACTTATGTCTAATGTTTAGTTAATTATAGTGGCATGTAATGTTGCTTTGAAATTGTGAAACTTATGTTATTTTCATGCCTTGATGGTTGGTGTGCTTTTGGAACTTTGATGCTAAATAGTTGGTGTTTATTTGATCAAATTGATGCATGGTTTTATGGTCAAAGTGGTAAGTGTTGGCATGGTTGCAAAGTGATCATTTAAGGAATGTTTTGATATGGAATTTAGTCAAGTATGTTTGGTTGAATTATGACCATTTAGACATAAATTTAGGTATGTTTGATAGTGGTGATTGAGGTGCTTTATTGGCATATTGGTTGTATGGTTAAATGATATAATGATTTGGACATCTTTGTGCATGTTTTGGTAGGTTATGATGCTTTGTTCATGTGTGCAAATAACTTGTAAGTTCAAGGATGAAAGGGTGAAAGAAATGGCATGATTTTTTGGCCATTTTCTTGTCCACACGGCCTAAGACACGGGAGTGTGTCTTAGCCGTGTGTTCATGTGACACGGCCATGTGTCCTCTGTAGGCTTTAAGGGTTGCATTTCTAGTTTTACATGACCTAGCACACGAGCGTGTGACTTGACCATGTGACCCAATTCAGTGAGTTACATGGGCACGGACACGGTTTGAGACACGACCGTGTGTCCCTACTTCGAATGTCCACACGGCATGAGACACGGACGCGTGTCTTAGCCATGTGAGTTACACGGCCTGGCATACGGTCGTTTGACTCCTACAGTGTGAAATTTTCTATCTTTTTCCATAAAGTTTTAAATGTTTCTGATTCAGTCCCGGATTATTTCTAAAGTGTTTCTAAGGCATCAAGGGCTCAAATAAGGGATGAATTGCATGTGTTTAAATGGACTATGAGTTGATTTATGAAATGTTTAAAAACGAATGACTATAGTTATGATTTTACGGTAATGCTTTGTAACCCTATTCCGGCTACAGATATGGGTTAGGGGTTTTATACATGCAACTATTTCTAAAATCTCGAAGTGAATCGGGGATCCCAATCAGAGATAATCAACACAGGTACGCCATACAATTTGATAATTTCCCGAATGTACACTTCAGCTAGCTTCGGAAGTAACCAATCCATCCTAACTGTAAAAAAATGGGTCGATTTCGTAAGTCGATTAACTATCACCCAAACTACATTCTTCTTGCTCAGAGATAATAGTAGCCCTATTACGAAATCCATCGTTATGCGCTCCCATTTCTATTTAGGAATCGAAATAGACTGAAGAAGTCTGGTGAGAACATGATGTTCTGCCTTGATCCGCTAGCAAGATAGGTATTTATCCACGAACTCAACTATTACTCTTTTTATTCATGGCCACCGGTACAACTCTTGAAGGTCACGATACCTTTTTGTCCCACTAGGGTGCATAACAAAAGCGTTATCGTGGGCTTCGTGAAGTATTAGTTCTTTCAAGCCAACAACATCTGGAACATAGATTCAATTACAAAACCTCATACAATCACAATCATCAATGCTGAAGCTTTCTATCAAGCCATTCTGAACCGTTTCTCTTTTCCTCGACAACTTAGCATCAACTAATTGTGCTTCTCTGATCTGGTCAAACAACACCGGTTTGAATTTCAACTCGACTAACAAACTGCCATCATTTCTAATACTAATTTGAGCGAACATTGCCTACAATTCAACTATTGCCTTTGTACTCAACGTGTCAGCTACGGTGTTAGCTTTACCCGGGTGGTAATCAATAACGCAGTCGTAATCTTTCAAAAGTTCAATCCAATGACGTTGCCTCAAATTCAATTCCTTTTTGGTTATGAGGTATTTAAATCTTTTTTGATCGGTAAAAATATGAAATTTTTCACCGTACAAGTAATGCCTCTAGATCCTTATAGTAAAAATCATAGTGGTTAGCTCTAAATTGTGTGTCAGATAGTTGCATTCATGCATTTTTAGCTAGCGAGATGCATACACAATCAACTTCCCATCTTGCATTAAGACACAACCCAAACCACTCAATTAAACATCACTATATACCACGAAGTCTTTCCTCAATTCAGGTAAGGTTAGAACTGGCGCTTTAGTTAACATCTATTTCTATTTCTCGAAACTCTCCTAACACTGATTACTCCAAACAAGTTGACATTAGCTTAGTCATCATGGCTATTTTCGAAAACCCATTTAGAAATCTTCGGTAGTAACCTACTGAACCAATAAAACTACGAAGTTTTGGCACATTTCTCGATGCTTTCCACTGAATGATGGCCTCGATCTTTTTTGGATCATCTCGATTTCTATTAGCTGAAGTGACATGCCCCAAAAACATGACTTCTAATAACGAAAATTCGCGCTTGCTAAGCTTTCCATACAACTGTTTTCCTCGTAACACTTGCAAAATGATCCGGAGATGTTGTTCGTGCTCCGATTCAGATTCCGAATATATCAAAATGTCGTCAATGAAAAATACTAGAAATCAATCTAAATAGGGCTGAAAAATATGGTTCATAATATCCATGCACCGCAGGAGCGTTTGTTAATTTGAAAGGCATCACCAAGAATTCATAATGGGCATAACGTGTACGGAATATCATTCACTAATAATAACCTAATCTCAAGTCAATCTTGGAAATGACTGAAGCTCCTTTCAACTGATCAAACAAGTCATTGATACAAGGTAAGGGTACCACTTCTTAATCGTCAACTTATGCAGTTGTCGATAATCTACACAAAGCCGCATCGAACTATCTTTCATTTTCATGAACAATACTAGAGCTCCCCAAGGTGATATACTAGGACGTATAAAATTGTGGCCCAATAAATCTTGAAACTGAACTTATAGTTCTTTTAACTCTATTGGTGTCACACAATAGGGGAAATCGACATTGAAGTTGTACTAGGGAATACTTCAATTACGAACTCAACTTTCCGATCTAGTAGTAGTCCCGGTAATTCCTCAGAAAACACATAAGTAAATTCACAAACAATTTGAATCTTACTGATTTAACTATCACTAATATTTGAGTTGATAACATAGACCAGAAAAGCTTCACAGCCTTGATTGAGGAGTTTATTAGCTTGGACTGCTAAAATGATACAAGATGAACTACTCGTTCGGACACCATTCATCTCAATCAAGTTACCGTAAGCACTGTGAACCATAAATTTCTTTTTATGACAGTCTAAAATCACCCCGTGTTCAGTGAGCCAATCCATACCCAATATCTAATCGAAATATCCAAATGGCTTAATCAACAAATCAATAGGAAAAGATACGTTCTGAATTTTTAACAGGCACCGCTTGCACACTTGATTGACTAACACTAACTGCCCTAACAGACTCGATACAACCATAGCCACTTTAGACGTCTCAAGTTTTAGACTCCTCGATTTAACCAGTTCAACATTAATATAGAAGTGTGACAATCTGGGGTCTATTAAAGCATAAACAAGCACAAGTAAAAATATACCTACTACAACATCGGTAATGTTTCCCTCCTTACGAGTCCCTTCAACGTATGCTCGAGTCGACGCTCTGGTATCTGATTGATGAGCAACAACTTCACTCCCTTTTCTTGCACCTACTATAGAAACAGAACCACCACGACTAGTTCAATGACCCCTAACTGAAGGTGCAGATCTCTGAGTAGTCGTTGGTACAACATTATCACCTCTTGGACACTCACGATGTGATCCACATCGAAAACAGGCATTAGATAATTTCCAGCATTTTCTCCAATGTTTCTCCCCACAATGCTCACAACTTGGCACTTCAGGAGCTCTAGTCAGACCTTTTACGCTACCAACTAATACTGTCGGTTATCAATCTCGCACTTTGTTCGATGTAGTCTATTTTACCGACGCTCTCTAAGACTCACGAGATTCTCTAGTTCATTTGGATACTAAATTTGAATTAGAGGTTCTGAATCGTTTTCTAGTAACACGAGGACGTTTAGATTTCTTGCTTAAACCCATATACTATTGTACCATTTTTGCCCGCTAGAATAAATAAAAAAATTCCTTAATTTTTAATGCCACCGACTGAGTTATGAGTTCATCCCCCAGCCCATGTAGAAAATATTTACAACTTGCCTATTCAGTCAAAATAAGCTCTACAGCATATTTCTTAAGTTGCAAATACTCTCATTCGTAATCAACCACATATAGATATCCCTATTTTAGCAAAAGGAATTCTTGTTTTCGATCTTCCGAGTACAGTTCCCCTACATATTTATTATGGAACTCTAATTGAAATAATTCCCAATCTATGGATTCAGCAGAAATATGACGCGTAATAGTTTCCCACCAAGTATAAGCTTCTCCTGTAATAATGAAATAACACAAATAACACTCTCACGGGAAGTACACTCTAGTTGTTGAAATACTCGAGTTGTGGATTCTAACCACATCTCAACTACAGAAGGATCAATTCCTTTAACTCAAAAGAATTCAGTCGCACCATACCTCCGTAATTCTTTAATTGTAGCCCATCAAACAACAGTCATTGGTACAACTATAGGAGTAGCTCCCGCCACCTTTTGAAGGGCTTCAGCTAAAGCTCGAATAATAGCCGAATCATCTTGACCCTCATTTTTGTCTCTATTGACCCTAGGTTGTTGAACACCAACTAACTCAACACTTGGTGCTACCGATTTGACCCTATTTAAATTTTCAGTGGAATGGCTGCTAATATGAATCTCCTAATCAACATTATTGTATGATTCTCCCGACATCTTTTAAACTATAAAACATAAAATTTTATAATCAACATCCAAAACCCAACTCAAACTCGACTTAATATTGACATGTACCCCTGGACTTGATTTTGAGCTCGATTTAGACCGAGATCGGCTAAACTATGGCTCTGGTACCAATAAATGTAACACCCCTTATCCAGTCCGGTCATCAAACCCAAGTAATGAGATGCTACAAATAATTACCAAATAATTTCATACAATTTATTAATGAAAATCTCAAATAAATATTAAATAATCACATACGAGCATGTGTAAATGCATTATTCAATCTACTTCGGGTAAATATTGAGTATACGGAAGCTTAAAAACAATTTGAAAATGAACAAGGATCGATTTGAATCACAAACAAAAAGAAGAGAAAATTATGGAAAAAAAACGGGGGACACATAGCCATGTCCCCTGGCCGTGTGCGAAAGCCTAACCCGTGTATACCTAGAAAATACCTTTTTAAGCAAGTTATATAATCATGAAATACTTAAGCCACAAGCTACCATTTAAGCCACATTTCAACCTATTCAAAAGCATCCAAAACAAGTCAAAAACACCATATACAATGACCATCCTAAGTGCCTAACCATTATGCCACATTTGGCACCTTAACCAACAATTCAAATCTAACTATATGATCTTACTCAATCATACCAATATGCCTTCAATGGCACTTCAAATAAATCAAGCTAATCGTGAACTTATTCAACCATATAATCGTTCCACATTTGATTTTTATTTTAGCCTAATAACCTAGATACAAAAGCTACCAGAACTTTTAAGTAAAACATAGGTATAAACATAACTTTTTTTTTCCAATTTCATGCTAAGACATAATCTAGGCATATCATGAATCAAACCAAAACAAAGCATCAATCAAACATAATGCCAATCATATAACCATCTCGTCCATGAAAACATTAAGCAAATAACCAAAGCAACTATCAAGCTATCAACAAAATGATCGTTGCCGTCACATTTATACATATTTACACAACCTTTCAGGACCAACAAAATTCAAAATTACCATAATAAATATAACACATCCTAGGTATATGCCAGGACCAAAAAGAACCCTTCACCAACAATTGAGTTCGGGATTGTCATTGGATGCTAGAAGAACGATCAAATATTTAGGTACCTAACCTATGCACTGAGTAACTCAATAATATTTCTATAATTTGAATACTAATAGCTAATCTTAGATATAATGATGTATAAGTTAGCACAAAAAATGCAATATAGCCATTACCATATAACAATTCACTCATTCATTTTTCAAACTATCACATTATTATTAAACTAGAACATGTCATATATCATTTGATAATTAGATCATATGCTAACACATTCCGTCTCAAAATTTACCATTGAATACATTCAAAGTTCATGGCCATCCTTAACTTAAATGTTCCATTATCTAGGTTTTGGATTCCATTTTCAATTCCTTATTAACATTACTTGGACTTAGACGGATACGCGGATCCAACCAACACACCAATTTGACACCCAGTGCCAAACAGATAAATCTGTAATAATAAATTACACCCTGCGTTGGCTGGTTAAGACCGACAATAAATGTGCCAAGCATTGGTTAGTATAACCGACAAATGGGATACCCAGCACTCCCAGACACGTAGTCGTATAACCATGTTTCTCAATTTGATTCAATATGCCAAATCTTCAATATCAAAACTAAGTTTCCATCAATCCATTATCATTCATCTATCAACATTGTTCATTTCTTAAATCAAATCAATTTAATATATAATTCAATGTACATTCTTTACATAGCTATCAATTTAGGTCTAATTTCACAATTAAACATTCAATCACATCCATTCAATTCAATTAGCATTTCATACAGAATTCTAAAGAACTAATTCATCTTATCGACTTACCATATGATGTAATGTTTATATGCAACAATTTAAATAGTTTGGTTTATAGAAATAAAAATCGTGAACTTTGAACTATTTGTTGAAAACTTTATCTTTTCCTTTATTTTCGAGGGATCCAAGTCAACGTTAGCAATTTTAAGATTGAAAAAAAATAATTTCAAGGTCGTGCGCTTCTCCCTTTTCTCCCTTGTTTCGAATGGCTAGAGATGAAAAGAAAACAAATGTTTTCTTTTTACCAACCACCACCATTTTAGCTTTCTTTTTTTATTATTTAATTAAACTAAAATTTATAATATAACATTCATACATATTTCATTAATCGGCCATGCACCAACATTTTAATGAATATTTATTATTTTAACCCATTTATTTAAATTCTAATTACGATTCCTTAGTAACTTGCACTTTTACCACATATGAGATTTCGTACCTGTACTTAAATAAAGCGCTAGTTCAACGAAATTGCCTAACCGAAATTCAATTCGCTTATAATATAACTCCTTAAATATTTAATAAAAATATTTACGAGTCCGATTTTCATAAATGGGGTCCCACAACCACAATTTCCAATACCATTGACCTTCGGGTCATTACACTCGTCGCTTTTAGCAACCCTTTTATTTTGCATTTTGTAAAAATCTTTCTCGACGTGACTTAACTTTTTACAATAGTGACATTTGTTGTCCCGCTTCCTTGATGCTACCGAAATCGAGGCCTGCCTATCTGACTTACTATCTGAACCAAACTCATTGTCGAGTTTGTCTTTACCTAATAGATGACCCTTCACATCCTCAAATGAGAGATTATCTTTGTCATAAATTAAGGTCTCCCTGAAAGACTTGTATGAAGGGGATAAAGAGCATAATAATAGCATAACTTGATCTTCATCGTCAATCTAAACCTCAATATTTTTTAAATCATTCAAAAAAGAAATTTTTCCATGCAAAAGGTGTATAGACGTTATTTCAACACTAATCGATTAGCTAGAGACTTTGTCGCGTATAGGGTTTTTAACCTTTTCCATAAGGTGAATATCGTTTTCTCCATCAAAACCTCCTACAACACATTATTTGTTAGACATAATTGAATTATGGATAGAACTTTTTTATCTAACCTATCTCTGTAACATCCTAAAAAAAAAAAGAAAAGAAAAATGGAGCATGAATAATGGGAGCCACGGCAAAAGCATGGAAATTCCATATACAAACAAAATTTGAGATAAGCATGGGTTGGTTTTTAATTTTTAAAATTCTTCAAAAGAATGTGCATAGATGGAGTGCCTATTAAGGTGAAAAGATGACTAATAAAAGTTACTTTTTGATATAATTAGTGGTAATGATGACTCACCACTAATTAAAATTCCTCATGAATATGCAAAATTCTTGGCATAGTGGGGTAAACATGTATTTTGGTGATAAGGGGCATGAGGTGGACGACATGGGAGATGAATTAAATTCTTTAAAATTGGATGCATTGGCTGAACATTCAGCCCTTCAATTTTGTTTGTAAAAGAAGAAGCCGAAACCTCTTAGCCATATCTTTTCTCCCTTCTTGCGTGTTAGACATTTCTTCCTTTGGTTGAATTTTGTAAGTGGCTTCACTCTATTCCTTTCATCTTCTTTTCTCCCTAGCCGAAGGTTGGCTGAATATCACATCTTTGCCAACTCATCTTTATCCTTAAGTTGAATCGGTGGAAGTCAGATCTATCATCGTTAAGGTAAGGAATTTCTTCATGGTTTACTTCTATCTCTCATTGCTCGGTTATTTTGCAAATCAGATCGAAGGTTATGACTAATCAATTATTTTAGGGATTAAATCAGTTGCTCTTCTCTATTCGTTGACCTTTGGAAGTAGTGGTAAGTCGAAATCCTCTCCCTAAACAACTACTTTCTCTCATCGTGGTATTTTTTTTTTCTGATCGAGTGTTAAGGTGTCATAGGTGCCGACGATCAAGAAGGTATAGTCCTTACCGTAATCAGGTGTGTAATCTCACACCTCTTTGAATGTTTGCATAAAATGTTTTGTGATTCGTTAGAAAGACCAAAAAGCCAGAAATCGACATCTGTGACCACTTGACGTACGCATGTTCAAAGTGGTAATCGTATTTTGCAATGAAACAGTTTTGGTTAGCAGCAGTAACTTGAATTTGAAAAATCACCAAAAATAGTGGAAATTTAATTAGAAAGTGAAGGAGATATGGATTGAAATATAATTGAGTCTATTTTCTTATAAAAGAAACAGAGAAAGCAAATGATTAGTATATTTTGAGATTTTTAGATTTTTGTGAGACTGGTTCAGAGTGATCTCGAGATCCCTTGTTCTGACTTGGAAAAATCATTAAAATTTGATAAAAACTAATTTTGGCACATAATTTATATGGTTAGATTCCTTAATGAGTCTATTTTTATAATAAACAAACTAGAATATCATTTGAATTCTGTACAAAAAGATAATTAAATTTTAGTAAAGAATGGTCGGAATTGCCACACAGTAGAAAAGGGGAGACTTTGAGGAATAAACTGTACTAAATAGTTAGGCCAAAAATTATGGAAACATTACAGTAAGAAGATATATGAGTATAGTTTCAAGGAAATTTTACGGATCTAGATTTCGAGTTTTCTAACTAGATTTATGGTCAATTTAGTCAGTATGACGCAGATGGACAGTTCTAAAATGTTATGCCCAAATTAGTAGTGAAGTTGGATTGCGAAAATTTCCAAAATACCCTTGGTGGGTAAATTACTGAAATGCCCTTGGATTGCGAGATTACCAAATTACCCTTAGTGGGTAGGATTACCGAATTGTGAAAATGCCTTTATGGGTCGATTTGATAGATTGCCTTAATGGGCAAATCTGATACTTTGGCTATATGGGCCAATTTGATAATTTGCTATATTGGCCAATTTGATAATTTGTTATATGGGCCAATTTGATAATTTGCTATATGGGCCAATTTGATAATTTGCTAAATGGGCCAATCTAAAAATATGTGAAATGGGCCAAGATAATATTCTGCTTAGTGGGCCAAGTTAATAAATTTTTATAATGGGCCAGAAAATTTATAAGAAATATTTGAATGCATTATTATGAATTGTTATGCATTGTATACATGAATTGCATGGGATGGGATGATGATGAAGAGAAGTTCTGGTAGCTCTGTTACATAAATCTGGTGGCTCTGCCACAAATCTGAAAAATGACAATGCCATGTAAATTCTGTTAATCTGGTGGCTTGTCCACAAATTGATATATGGATTAATGCCCAGTTTGATATATGGCTTAATGCCTACGTTTGGTGTGTTGGCGGGGTGGGATGACTAAAGCTCTCCCACAGGTGTGTTGGTTGGTACGGGTGGTGTGTAGCGAATGGAAAACTAGGTTTGGTTTGGGAATTGCATATCATTTGCATATTATATATATATGATACATTTATATTATTGTAAATGGGCTTAGGCCCAAATATTTGGTTAATGGATTTTGGCCCAGTGAATAATGGTAAGTGGGTTGCACGCTGAGTTCTAGTAACTCACCCCCTTTCTCTTAACCCTTTCAGGTAATGCTCAGTGACGTGGACTTGGGCCATCATGACTCGGTGGGGGCCATACTTCTGAAATGGTGTTATTAAACTTTAAATTTCTATTTTCGTTTATTTTATTATTTTGCTAATTTGGTTTAAGTTGTAATAAGGCCTCTGAACTATTTTTTTTTATTTTTGCTTTATGGTTGGAATGTTTTTATTATTTTTCTTAAATTGTTTAAAACGAAAATTTTTTTTCTAAAAACGTAAATAAGGGTTTTCCGAAATTGATTAACAAATGGATTTCAAAATAAACATTAACTCGAACATTCTTTCAAATTATTAACGACATTTTCAAAAGTCACGGATTTAAAGTTCAATTCCTTGATTTGTGATTCATCAATCAATCACTCAAAATACTTGTATTTTATCTACGTTTCCGCAATGTTTCGAAATGCTTTTGCAACTCTATTTCAAAGGTCACATTTTCGTAAATCGTTTATTTCAAATATGCTTTTACAACCGAAAAGGGTTATTAAAGTTAATTATGTTTTCACGTATACACAATTGCTTAATTGTTTTGGGTTTTAACAAAGAGGCTGAAATTCTCCAACAAGTTACAATTGCAAAGATGGTTTTGAACAACACTTCCATGTGGCACGCCAGATTCGGGTCTAACTTCTAGGCCGAGTTTGGGGTGTTACATTTAATGGTATCAGAGCCTGGTTCAAAACTAGGTTGTGGTATGGGTTCAAAAACATTTATGGTACAAAACTGTTTTGAATTATAGAACTTATATTTTTTTTTAAAAAAAATGGGGTAGTATGGCACCACGAATATCCGGCACCAAGTCAAGTAAGTGTATGTGAATTGAATAATTCTTATTATTGTGAAATGACTATAGGAACACTCTAGAACTTTTAGTTTTAGGTGTTGAAATTATAGAGATTGAGATTATAGGACGCATTTACGAAAACAACTCTATCTCTTATATCTTATAAAATATCGTTAATAAATACTGAAAAAGTATACTGATTCATAAAACTTGTAATCAGATTAAACCGAAATACCCAATATGAGTACTAGAGGACGTGGACGTGGACGTGGTAGACGTGGCCGTGGTAGAGGCCGAGGTGCTAGGGTTGTGTCTGAAGCAACGGGACATATACCAGAAATGGACACACCTGCATCACCTGGGAGTGAGACTGGATCACATGACCACATGAGAGAGGACATTGCCTTGACCCAAGCAATGTTACGAGTCCTAGAAAGGGTTGCTGGGGCTAGAACTGGGCCAGCAACTCGTGGATCAATATTGGAACGACTTAAATCAAGTGGTGCCGAGGTTTTTAGGGGTGTCTCCGGTGTAGCTCCAAATGTAGCGGAGTATTGGCTCGAGGCAGTGGAGCGAATCATGGATGATTTGGAGTGCACCACCAAGCAGAAACTAAGAGGCGCTGTGTCGTTGTTGAGGGACGGGGCGTATCAATGGTGGCTCACTGTTCGAGAAGGCACTCAAGCTGAACTTGTTACTTGGAATTTCTTCAAGACTGAATTCCAAGGAAAGTATGTCGGGGCAAGTTATGTGGATGCCCAGAGGAAAGAATTCCTGAATCTGGTCCAAGGAAATAAGTCAGTGGTAGCTTATGAGGCAGAATTTCTACGCTTGAGCCGTTATGCTCGGACAATTGTGCCAACCGATCATGAGCGCTGTGTACGTTTTGAGGATGGGCTGAATGATGAGTTGCGGGTACTGATAGCCCCACAACAAGTAAGGACTTTTGCCAAGCTTGTGGAGAAAGCCAAAATAGCTGAGGAGGCTAAAAACTCTGTACGTCAGAACCGAGACAGAGGCAGAGGCAAGACGGACTTCAGGTATTCGGGTTCCACTAAAAGTTTTCAGAAGAGGCCTAGGAATGATGAGCCAGCCCAAGCTAGAGCACTTGCTGTTACAAATCAGATTCAGCCGTGTCCTGATTGTGGGAAACAACACTCAGGTGAATGCTGGAAAAGAACTGATGGGTGTTTCAAATGTGGTTCTAAGGACCATCAGCTTAAGAATTATCCTTGAAGGACTGCTCAAACTCAAGAAGCTCGTAATCATGATGCATAGCCAGCTAGAGGCACGCAACAACCACCGAGAGGCCGTGGGCCAGGTCGAGGTGGTAATGGCGGTGGTCGTGGTCAAGGTGCACCTGGTAGAGGTAATGGTTTCACAGGTAATGCAGAGGCAAGACAGCCAAGGTTAGTCTATGCGGTCAGGCGTCGGGAGGATGGCGATGCACCTGATGTGATAATTGGTACGTTCTTCATCCTTGATGTACCTGTTACTGCTTTGATAGATATCGGATCTACCCATTCATATGTTGCTAGTGCTATATCTGGAAACCTGAATATTAGATCTGAGATTTCTGATAGAGAGATGACCGTAATTAGTCCTTTAGGACAATCAGTAATCGTGAATAAATTGTTTAGAGACGTGCCTTTAGAAATTCAAAGAGAAGTATTTCTGGCGGATTTGATGGAACTGCCTTTCGGCGAATTTGATCTTATTTTGGGCATGGATTGGTTGGTAAAACACCGGGCGCAATTGGATTGTGCTGCAAAGCGAATGTCAATAAGGACTTTGGAAGATAAAGAGGTAGTAATGATAGGCGAACGAAGGAATTACCTGGCAAATGTGGTATCTGCTTTAAAGGCAGAAAAGTTGTTGTGAAAAGGGTATGGAGCGTTCTTAGCCTTAATTAGTACTTTGGATGCCAAGGAATTATCGGTGAAAGGTGTGAGAACGGTGAAAGAATTTTCGGATGTCTTTCTCGAAGAACTACCGGGTCTACCTTCAGATCGGGAAGTAGAGTTTGGCATTGAGCTTTTGCCTGGAACGGCTTCGGTGTCCATTGCTCCTTATAGAATGGCACCGAAGGAGTTAGCGGAGCTTAAGGCTCAAATCCTGGAGTTGTTAGATAGGGGATTCATTCGACCAAGTGTGTCACCATGGGGAGCTCCGGTCTTGTTCGTCAAGAAGAAGGATGGGTCGATGCGTATGTGCATTGATTATAGGCAGTTGAATAAATTAACGATCAAGAATAGGTATCCATTGCCGAGAATCAATGACCTGTTTGATTAGTTGAGAGGAGCTTCTGTTTACTCCAAGATATATTTGAGATCGGGTTATCATCAACTCAAGGTTAAAGAAGCGGATATTCATAAGACGACATTTTGAACTCGTTATAGACATTACGAGTTCTTGGTGATGCTGTTTGGATTGACCAATGCACCAGCTGCATTTATGGACATGATGAACCGAGTCTTCCAACCCTACTTAGACTAGTTCGTGGTGGTGTTCATAGATGACATCTTGGTATTTTCGAAGAATGAGGAAGAGCATGACTCACATTTGCGCATAGTATTGCAAATACTGTGAGATAAACAACTTTATGCCAAATTCAGTAAGTGTGAATTTTGGCTGAAGGAAGTAACTTTCTTGGGTCATGTGGTGTCAGTTGAAGGAATAAGAGTTGATCCTCGGAAGGTGGAGGCTGTGTTAGATTGGAAACCACCGAAGTCAGTGGCCGAAATTCAGAGTTTCCTAGGATTAGCTGGTTATTATAGACGTTTTGTTGAGGGGTTTTCGTTGATTACTGCACCCCTAACTAAGCTTTTGCGAAAGGGAATACCGTATGTATGGACCGATAAACAACAAGAGAGTTTCGAAAAACTGAAGAAGATTTTGACGGAAGCGCCAGTACTGATTCAACCTGAGGCTGGAAAAGAGTTTACTATTTACTGTGATGCGTCACACACGGGTTTAGGATGTGTGTTGATGCAAGGTGGTAAAGTAGTGGCTTATGCATCTCGTCAGTTAAGACCGCACGAAGTCAATTATCCTACTCATAATTTAGAGTTGGCTGCGGTAGTTTTTGCTTTGTAGATTTGGAGGCACTACCTGTACGGCGAGAAGTCGATCATTTATACGAATCATAAAAGTCTGAAGTACCTTCTTACCCAAAAGGAGTTGAACTTAAGACAGCGGAGATGGATAGAGCTGTTGAAGGATTATGACTTCTCAATCGAGTATCATCCTGGAAAGGCTAACGTGGTGGCAGACGCGTTGAGTCGTAAGGTGATATCGGAGTTGAGAGTAATGTTTGCTCATCTTAGTTTGTATGAAGATGGCAGTTTACTAGCGAAACTTCAGGTGAAGCCTATGTGGTTAGAACAGATCAAGGAGAAGCAGTTATCAGATGAAAAGTTGGGTCCTTTATTTCATCAAGTTGAAAGTGGTGTAATAGGGGATTTTGGATTTAATAAGGATGGAGTATTGTGTTTTTGCGGAAGAATTTGTATGCCCAAAGATTCGGAACTGTGGCAAATGATTCTGCGTGAGGCGCATAGTAGCCCATATGCTATGCACCCTGGGGGAAATAAAATGTATCGAGACCTTCGTGAGCAGTACTGGTGGCCAGGGTTGAAACGGGATGTTACTGAATTCGTGAGTAGGTGCTTAACATGTCAGCAAGTGAAGGCAGAACATCAAGTGCCGTCGGGATTGCTGCAACCGGTGAAGATTCCATTATGGAAATGGGAAAGAATAACGATGGACTTTGTTAGCGGGTTACCCTTAACGCCTACTAAGAAAGATTCCGTTTGGGTAATAGTGGATCGGTTGACGAAGACTGCCCATTTCCTACCTGTTCGTACGGATTACTCGCTGCATAAGTTGGCCAAGTTGTATGTATCGGAGATTGTGAGGTTGCATGGGGTACCAGTGTCTATTATATCGAACAGGGACCCTAGGTTTACATCATGGTTTTGGAAAGCTTTGCATGAGGCTTTGGGAACAAAGTTAAACTTCAGCACGGCTTTCCACCCTCAGTCAGATGGACAGTTAGAAAGAGTAATCCAGATTTTGGAAGACATGTTAAGGGGTTGTGTGATTGACTTCAGAGGTAGTTGGGAGGATTTTCTACCGTTGGCAGAGTTTGCGTATAATAACAGTTACCAATCCAGTATCCAAATGGCACCCTATGAAGCGTTATATGGGCGTAGGTGTCGTACCCCTACTTGTTGGACTGAATTGGGGGAACGACAGTTTTTGGTTCCTGAATTGATTTCTGAGACGGAAGAAAAAGTAAAGGTGATTCGAGCACGGCTAAAGGAAGCTTCAGATAGACAAAAGTCGTATGCAGATCTGAAGCGTAAGGATTGAGTTTGCGGTGGGAGATCAGGTCTTTCTAAAGGTCTCACCTTGGAAGAAGATCTTCAGATTTGGAAGGAATGACAAGTTGAGCTCTAGGTTTATTGGACCGTATCGTGTGTTGAAGCGTATTGGGCCCGTGGCTTATCAGCTTGAATTACCTCCGGAGTTGAGTCAGATACACAGTGTTTTTCATGTCTCAATGTTAAGGCGTTATCGATCGGATCTGTCTCATATTGTACCGGTAGAGGAAGTTGAGATAAGGCCTGACTTGTCATTCGAGGAGGAGCCAGTGCAATTTTTAGATCGGGACATTAAGGTGCTGATAAGGAAGTCGGTACCGTTAGTCAAGGTTTTATGGCACAATCACGGAGTGGAGGAAGCTACCTGGGAGCCTGAGGACACAACTCGGCAACAATATCCCCATCTCTTTTAATCAGGTAAACTTTGAGGACGAAAGTTTCTTTAAGGGGGGTAGAATTGTAACATCCTAAAAAAAAGAAAAGAAAAATGGAGCATGAATAATGGGAGCCACGGCAAAAGCATGGAAATTCCATATACAAACAAAATTTGAGATAAGCATGGGTTGATTTTTAATTTTTAAAATTCTTCAAAAGAATGTGCATAGATGGAGTGCCTATTAAGGTGAAAAGATGACTAATAAAAGTTACTTTTTGATATAATTAGTGGTAATGATGACTCATCACTAATTAAAATTCCTCATGAATATGCATAATTTTTGCATAGTGGGGTAAACATGTATTTTGGTGATAAGGGGCATGAGGTGGACGACATGGGAGATGAATTAAATTCTTTAAAATTGGGTGCATTGGCTGAACATTCAGCCCTTCAATTTTGTTTGTAAAAGAAGAAGCCGAAACCTCTTAGCCATATCTCTTCTCCCTTCTTGCGTGTTAGACATTTCTTCCTTTGGTTGAATTTTGTAAGTGGCTTCACTCTATTCCATTCATCTTCTTTTCTCCCTAGCCGAAAGTTGGCCGAATATCACATCTTTGCCAACTCATCTTTATCCTTAAGTTGAATCGGTGGAAGTCAGATCTATCATCGTTAAGGTAAGGAATTTCTTCATGGTTTACTTCTATCTCTCATTGCTCGGTTATTTTGCAAATCGGATCGAAGGTTATGACTAATCAATTATTTTAGGGATTAAATCAGTTGCTCTTCTCTATTCGTTGACCTTTGGAAGTAGTGGCAAGTCAAAATCCTCTCCCTAAACAACTACTTTCTCTCATCGTGGTATTTTTTTCTGATCGAGTGTTAAGGTGTCATAGGTGCCGACGATCAAGAAGGTTTAGTCCTTACCGTAATCAGGTGTGTAATCTCACACCTCTTTGAATGTTTGCATAAAATGTTTTGTGATTCGTTAAAAAGACCAAAAAGCCAGAAATCGACATCTGTGACCACTCGACGTACGCATGTTCGAAGTGGTAATCGTATTTTGCAATGAAACAGTTTTGGTTAGCAGCAGTAATGTGGATTTGATAAATCACCAAAAATAGTGTTTAAATTGAAGTAGAAAGTTAAGGAGATATGGATTGAAAGATAATTGAGTCTATTTTCTTATAAAAGAAACAGAGAAAGCAAATGATTAGTATATTTTGAGATTTTTAGATTTTTGTGAGACTGGTTCAGAGTGATTTCGAGATCCCTTGTTCTGACTTGGAAAAATCATTAAAATTTGATAAAAACTAATTTTGGCACATAATTTATATGGTTAGATTCCTTACTGAGTCTATTTTGATAATAAACAAACTAGAATATCACTTGAATTCTGTACAAAAAGATAATTAAATTTTAGTAAAGAATGGTCGGAATTGCTAGACAACAGAAAAGGGGAGATTTTGAGGAATAAACTGTACTAAATGGTTAGGCCAAAAATTCTGGAAAAATTACAGTACGAAGATATATGAGTCTAGTTTTAAGGAAATTTTACAGAACTAGATTTCGAGTTTTCTAACTCGATTTATGGTCAATTTAGTCAGTATGACGTAGATGGACAATTTTAAAATGTTATGCCCAAATTAGTAGTGAAGATGGATTGCGCAAATTTCCAAAATACCCTTGGTGTGTAAATTACTGAAATGCCCTTGGATTGCGAGATTACCGAATTACCCTTAGTGGGTAGGATTACCGAATTGTGAAAATGCCTTTATGGGCCGATTTGATAGATTGCCTTAATGGGCAAATCTGATACTTTGGCTATATGGGCCAATTTGATAATTTGCTATATTGGCCAATTTGATAATTTGTTATATGGGCCAATTTGATAATTTGCTATATGGGCCAATTTGATAATTTTCTATATGGGCCAATTTGATAATTTGCTAAATGGGCCAATCTAAAAATATGTGAAATGGGCCAAGATAATATTCTGCTTAGTGGGCCAAGTTAATAAATTGTTATAATGGGCCAGAAAATTTATAAGAAATATTTGAATGCATTATTATGAATTGTTATGCATTATATACATGAATTGCATGGGATGGGATGATGATGAAGAGAAGTTCTGGTAGCTCTGTTACATAAATCTGGTGGCTCTGCCACAAATCTGAAAAATGACAATGCCATGTAAATTCTGTTAATCTGGTGGCTTGTCCACAAATTGATATATGGATTAATGCCCAGTTTGATATATGGCTTAATGCCTACGTTTGGTGTGTTGGCGGGGTGGGATGACTAAAGCTCTCCCACAGGTGTGTTGGTTGGTACGGGTGGTGTGTAGCGGATGGAAAACTAGGTTTGGTTTGGGAATTGCATATCATTTGCATATTATATATATGATACATTTATATTATTGTAAATGGGCTTAGGCCCAAATATTTGGTTAATGGATTTTGGCCCAGTGAATAATGGTAAGTGGGTTACATACTGAGTTCTAGTAACTCACCCCCTTTCTCTTAACCCTTTTAGGTAATGCTCAGTGACGTGGACTTGGGCCATGGATGACTCGGTGGGGGCCATACTTCTGAAATGGTGTTATTAAACTTTAAATTTCTATTTTCGTTTATTTTATTATTTTGCTAATTTGGTTTAAGTTGTAATAAGGCCTCTGAACTATTTTTTTTTATTTTTGCTTTATGGTTGGAATGTTTTTATTATTTTTCTTAAATTGTTTAAAACGAAATTTTTTTTTCTAAAAACGTAAATAAGGGTTTTCCGAAATTGATTAACAAATGGATTTCAAAATAAACATTAACTCGAACATTCTTTCAAATTATTAACGACATTTTCAAAAGTCACGGATTTAAAGTTCAATTCCTTAATTTGTGATTCATCAATCAATCACTCAAAATACTTGTATTTTATCTACGTTTCCGCAATGTTTCAAAATGCTTTTGCAACTCTATTTCAAAGGTCATATTTTCGTAAATCGTTTAATTCAAATATGCTTTCACAACCGAAAAGGGTTATTAAAGTTAATTATGTTTTCACGTATACACAATTGCTTAATTGTTTTGGGTTTTAACAAAGAGGCTGAAATTCTCCAACAAGTTGTTACAATTGCAAAGATGGTTTTGAAAAACACTTCCATGTGGCACGCCAGATTCGGGTCTAACTTCTAGGCCGGGTTTGGGTGTTACAATCTCATTCTGACTTATCCATGTCTGTAGGCTTTTTCTCTATAAGGACCTTCTCAAGATCGCTCTGAATCAGAATTTTTTCCATCTGAACTTCCCACAGAATGAAATTTGTGATGCCATTGAACTTATTAATATTAAACATTGTTGCTGTCATCTCTGAAAGAGTTGTTTGTGAAAACCGAACTAGCTCTGATACCAAATTGTAGGGGATAAACCTAATTAAGATACGAATAAGTAAAATAACAAAGAAATTGAAAAGATCGAACACAAATATTTTACGTGGAAAAACCCATCCGAAAAGGATAAAAAATTATAGGTAAAGATAATTTCACTATAACGACAAAAACGAAGAATATAAAGATGAAGATAAAACTAAACCTCGAAACTTGAAATAAGAACCCTCAAAACGTAAACACAAAATTCTCTGAAAGCTTGTAAAAGCTAATACCTAAATGTGTAATAGGTTATCTTTCTATGATGGAAAAATGACCTATTTATAGGCTAAATTCATAGATAAAATAATATTAAAATAACCTACACTACTTAAAATTTAAGTGAAAAACTAAAAACATAATTTAACTGAGAGAAGAAAAAATTAAAAAAATACGAGAGATAACTCCACGTTAAATTATCAACATCTATTGACCTGCATCAGATCATATAAAATTTTAATAGTTTAAGTTAATTTAAATATTTTTATATTTTTTAAAGTTCCGTAAAAGGAAATCATATAAGTAAATTGATTAAAGCCAAAAGTTAATATTTTAAAATTTTAAAATTTTAAAACCAATTGTCACATGCTAGCTTGTAAAGGAAAAAGAAAAAAAAGAAAACATCCAAAATCACAAGTTTATATCAACTTATCGAGTATATACAAAAATAAAAATTAGTGCAAAGTAAAGATGAAGAAGATAGGCAAAGAAGAAATATGGTTTTTAAAATCTTAATCATTAAGCCATCAATTTAAAATAAAAATTGGGAAAGGGGCTTAATTTGCCTAATTTCAAAATTAATAGAGAACTAAAAAATATTTAAACAACAAATTAATTTATCCAATTCAGAATCTCAATTTATTTAATACTAAAGCCCATATGAGAGAGAGAGAGAGATAAATCTTTGTGAATCATTTTGAAGCCTGGGGAAATGATTAAACATGAGAATTAGGAAGATGGGTGGAAAGAAAAAAAAAAGCATGGTAATGATGATGAAATATTTGGAAATTAAACAAGGAATGAACAGAAGGGGGAAGGGGATGATTGTTAGCAATATGTTGGAGGAAGATGATGTGTTTTTGAGAGGGAAATTGTTGGTAATGACATGTGATCTTTTCTCTTTTGGAATCGTGGTGGCCCATGCCAGAGAATAATCTGGTTTTTATCAATCATGATTGTATTCAGATCTCTATCCATCCATCCACCCTTCACTCACTCTCTCACTCATGTGAGAGAGGCTTCAAATCCTCTGTTTTTATTTTCTTTTAATGATAAACCCAAATTTATAAAATAACCATCATAATATTAGGTTAACTAATTATATCATTAATTATTAAATTAGAAGTTACAATTTGATTATTTAATTATTTAAAAAAATTATTTAAATCATTAGATTATTTAGAAGTTTTTATTTAAATCATCGAGCTATTAAATTTTTTTAAATCAAGGCTCCGCCAGCGAACTTTAAGCAACGATTCAACGATTGATGCAATGGGTCAGTACCCATCAATGGGTAGAAGAACATACCTTAGATCCAAGTCAATTTGAAAGTCAGCGTTAGATATTGAAAAAAAATTGTTTCAATTTTGATTCTTAGATTCGTGATGTCCGAAGTTGTTTTATAAAAAAAAGATTAAATTATACTATAAGAGAAGTAGAAAGAGAAATTTCGATTGGTGCAGGTAGTATAAATAGAGAAAGCCATATAACATTGGTTTTAACAACCTAGTAGCTTAAATGAAAACTTTCGATTATTAGTGACTAAATTATAACTTTTTTTTTAATTAAGTGACCAAAATGAAAACTTACCCATAATTTAATAATTAATGGTGTAATTTACCCCATTAGGTTACACTATCAATTAACGAACCTTTTCACTTGATCATAGTCCTTTCTTTGAGGATATGTAGGATGTTTAGGAATATTATAATCTTGTGGGGAAAAAACAAGATTAGTAGATTTGTGAAAACATATGCCAACTGTTGAGGCATATTTTCCCATTCAAACATAATGGATTGTGTTTGAGCTTCGTAAGTTAGATGAGTACGTAAGCAGTGATGAAAGTAACTAGCAGACTGACGCAATTCGGTCATCTTTGAAGGCTGGGAGTTAATAATAATTGTCGAAACCATTTTTTTGAAAATAAAATCGGGAATCGAACTTGGGTTTTAAAAATAAAAACGGGAGTCGCCACCGATCTTTTATTAGGTGTGATCGGGCCACCTATAAATTATTTTGGTCTACGAGTTTCGAGAAAATGGGCTCGGGAGTCGGTTACGTGCGAGGAGGGATTAGCACCCTCGTCACGTCCAAAATTGGTACCAAATTGATCGATTAATGTCCTTAATATCAAAAATTAGAAAAAAAAAATCGAAGTATGAATCTTTAAAAAATATTTATGAATCTTTAAAAAATATTTGGATAACTCAAATTGGATATCGAAACACTCTTGTTCTGAAAAGCCGAAATACCACATCCCGCACGATAGGACACGATGTTTCAAACTTCCAAACACGAAACATTGCCTTATCTTCAAGAAAACATGATCAAAATTTTTAAGGGATATTTAGTGACATGGACGAATGAAAAATCGAAGCCCAGCACGATTGGGCACGATTTTCCGAATTTCCAAACACACAAAATTACCTTTGTGAAACCCTTTCTTATGAATTTTGGAAAAAAAGGAAATAATAGTAAAAACAAAAGATGGTAAAAGGCAATTCGAAATCATCGATCTACATGAAATGATGGGAACAAGGAAAAATAAACCATAATAGTAAAAAAAAATAGCAATGATGATGTTGATGAGAAAAAAAAAATAAAAGTAGTCATAACCCTAGTAATGAAAATAAAATAATAGACAGAATAAAAAAAAATAAAAAGTAATATATATATAAATGCGTACAAACTGAAATACTAAATATATCAAATAATTGAAAGAAATAAAATATCTATATATAACAAATGGGTATAAAGGTATATAGTTTAAAATTAATAGTAGATATATGATAAATATAATAGTAAGATACTAGTAGAAGTAACAATAATAGATATAATAGTTATGTAAATATAAAATAATGAAAGTAATAAATAAAATGTTAGTAATAACATATCATAACGATAAATATAATAATAATAAATATTAAATAGTAATAGTAATATACATGTAAAATAATAGTGAGGAAAAATAAAAAAAAGTAATAGGGATGGTAGACAAATAATACACAGTAAAGAACGGAAAAGCAAACATTAACATATATATAATAGTATATAATAGAAATAATATGGTTATAACAATAATAACATACATATAAAAGTAAAAAAAATTGAAAAATGATTAATTTAATGGTAAAGTAGCCAAAATAAACGAAAATGGGCTAAATCAGATAAAAAACAGAAGCATGTGGACGAATTTAAAACAAAAAAGTGAAATAGGACACGATTAAAACCATGATGCAAACAAGAAGGACCTATTGTGCAATTTCCCATTTAAAATAAGTTTGCACATATTCCATTGCACAAAACAAAAAGCGCCGTTTATTAAGGTTTAAACCCTTAAAAATATTTTGCCCTCATTTGCTTCCTGATTCTGCAGATTAGAAAAACAAACACCCCCCCCATTTCTCAGTTCATTAGGGTAAGACCCTCACCGCAGCCAGGCCGTCACGGAGGCGCCGATAACTGCGGTCGGAGAACTCAAGGTATATTCCTCTCGCTCTTCTCTTCTTTTTTTACTCTTGTATTTTAAAACACGGACAAGAAAAACAAGAAAGAACAAGGAAGGACCCAACAGATTCGAAAATAAAACACAAATAAAAGAGACCTTTTCTTTGTTTTTGATCCCGTTCCTTTGTGAAAAGTGCTCTATAGCCTCTGTACTGTTGTTTTTCGTAAATCCTGTTCAAAAAAATCTAAAATCCCCCCTCATACATTGATTTCAGTTGGCTTTTATAGCCGAATAGGAAATAAAAGGAAAATACATTGCCCATCCGCTGCCATGGCTTGTTTGCTGTCCTCGTTTGTCTTTTTCGCAGGTATGGGCGCGGTAATGGAGACGGCGTGATGGGACGACGATGGTGCGCTGCGATAGTGGAGGTCAGAGGCGTGGTGCGCTGGGGCGCACATGGGTGTGGTAGCTGAGGGGGTTGCGGCGCAGGGAACAGAAACCCTAGGGTTTCTGAGCTTGTAATCTTGGGCCTCGGGTTTGTTGGGCTGATTTAGGCTAGTTGGGCTAGGGTTAGGCTTTTTTTAATTTAAATGGACTGTTGATGGACATTTTAAGAAGGCCATTTTTATTCTGTTGTTTGTTTGTTTTTTGTGTTTGGGCCCTTAATCTATGTTGGGCCGGGCAAAATTTGGTGTCTACAATAATAATAATAATAATAATAATAATAATAATAATAATAATAAAACAACCCCTCGTGGGCTAGTCTGGCAATGCTGCAATATTAGAGATCATTGGGGGTTAACAAAGGAAGAAATAACATTTAGTTTGAAACTTGATTTGGATTTGTTGACTGAAGAATTTGGAAAAGATGATGAAAGCATGTGAGTTTACAGTTGGGAGGGAGTAGTAATAAGAATTTGAAGTGAAGGGGCTAAAATGGAGGCTGAGAGTATTGCATGTAGACTGGTCCTTAACATATATATTATTAATAAATCTAAGAATGCAAAGGGTGTGAGCAGTGACCACACTAGAACAACAAGGATAAGAAAATGTGTTGGCTAAAACGGGAAAGAGGTTGGCAATGGCAATGGCATCCTAGTCATTAGTCAGGTCGCTATCATAGTTCAGTTAGGTAGCCCGCTATAGAGTAAAAGTCCTTACTTGTAACCAACACCAGCAAACCTTGTTTACATTTGGAAATAATTACAAAAATTGAGAGTCAATCCTTAAAATTTAGGTAAACCTATCATAAAAATTCTTGTATTAGGAATTGGATTACATTTTACTCTCTATTAAAAAAAAAAGGTAAATTAGTCCCTATACATCATATTAAAGAGTAAATTTGTTTTTTATTTTTGTTAAAAATTTCATCTAGTTGCACTATTAAAAATTGGTATGATTGACGGAATAACAAGACAATGAAATGTGACATGCCATGTGTACATTATGAACTAATTTTTAACATCAAGAATGAATGAAATTTTTAACAAAAAGACCAATTTACTCTTTGATCTAATGTTATGAGACTAATTTACCTATTTTTTAGTAGAGGAATTAAAATATAATTTAACTCCTAATTTAGGGAAGTCTATATTACTTTTACCTAAATTTAAGGTTAAATTGGAGAAAAAATTACGTTAAACTATTTAGGCAAACACTGTACTACAATTTACTTTAAATTATCTAAATCCTTGAATATAAATTTACAAGAGCAGAAGTTCGGAAAACCCTATTTACATTTGAAATAAATTTGATTAAAGCGGATGATGTTGAGCCGCCTAGTTCATCTTAGACTCACCCAGGCTTTAGGTTTAGAAGGAATGGAATTGTCCAGCTACCTGGAAGAACTTTGAAATCATCTGATGATGGTCGGGTCTGAGATTTCAATACATTCAAACCTGAAAGCACATATTCGTGAAAAGTACTGGTAGGCCTTCCATGCAGTGCAGAGTATTTTATATACATCTGAGACAAACAAATTATTGGCCTCGTATCGTTCAAACTTCAAATACATGCCAAAGGTTAAGGACAAGTCAGTGGTCAATAGTTATGATGTTGTCAAGTTTTAAACCTGTTAAGCTAACTGAGAGTTTCTTTCTTTCTTTACTGTTAATGCACTATTTAGTCCCTAAATTTGATAATTTTTCTCATCATAGCCCTTAAACTTGACAATTTTTCTAAATTATTCCTTAAACTTGCATTTCCTTAATATGTAATGACGTTGACATTTTAAGATTTTACCACATCATCATTTAAATTTCTTTAAGAGTTATAAAAAAATAATCTAAAAAAGTATTTTTTTTAAATTTTAGGTGATGATGTAGCATAATTTCATAGTGCATCAACTCATCTTAACAAAATCCAAATTTAAGGTCTGAGAAAAGTTGCTAAGGTCGGAGATCAAGTAATGCATTATCCCTATTTTATTAAGATTTTAAACTATCCATAGTTATGCGCAATTGCATGCTATATTTTGATTAGGTATAATATCAAATTTAGCTCTTAATACTTATATATCTTTTATCAATTTAGTCTTTATTCTTTTTTTTTTAACTAAATTTAACCCTCAACTTTTTAAAAAGAGTCAAATTTGGCCATTAACCTTTAGAAAAAAGTCGAAATAATATTTTTTTAACGAGAAAACTAACTAAAATGTTTTAAATTTTTAAACACAATAAACTACATGACAATCCATGTGTAGTCGAAACTTTTTTTTTAATTTTATGAATTTTTTTATATTTTTTAATTTTAATTTTGATTTATTTTTTATTTTTTATTTTTTTTTTATAAATTTTGAATTATTTATTGATGTGACTATAAGACAAACGATGTATATTAGCATGATGTGCACATAGACGGTCATGCGAGTTGCCACATCAATAGCGTCAGCATTTTAATTAAAAAAAAGGGATTTGACTCTTATTTGAAAGATTAAGGGTCAAATTTAGCTCAAAAAAAAAGAATAATGGCCAAATTGACAAAAAAAATGTTACCGTTGAGGGCTAAATTTATCATTATGCCTTTTTATTAAATCAAATTAATTTAATAAAATCTAAATTAATTAGGTTTCTCTAGACCTAATCATGGGTCAATTCGGGTCAGGCCGAAGCAAAATTTTAGGCCCGTTTTCTAGGCCTGGGCTTGATTTAGCATAAAAAAATGGGCCTAAATTTTGCCCAAACTCGACCCAAATTAAAAATGCTAAACCCGAGCCTGACTATATTAATTTTAGATTTTTTATATGAAAACAAATATAAAAAATATAATACATCAAATTCACTAAAAACATTAAAATAAATGTTTCTCAACAAATTGAAAATACATTAAAAAACATTTTTATACTTAAATAATACTAAGATTGTAACAGCCCGATTTAGGGCCTAGCCGGAATAGTGGTGCGAGACCACAAATCCGAGTTAGCAAAATGAGTTTTTAAGGTATTTGAGGTGTTCGCATGATGATATGAAAGTTTCATGTAGAAATTTTATGGAAATTTCCATTTAAGGGTCCATTAGGACTAAATTGCAAAAGTTGCAAAACATGAATTTCTAGAAGCTTTTTATATGAAATAGCTTTAGAATATTAATTAGAAGTCCTTAAATAGCAATTTTCCCAAATTATAATTTTTGGAAAAAAATAAACATGAGTTAGTAAATGGTGAAATTGTAAAGAGAAGGGCATTTTGGTCATTTATCAATTAAATGATTAATAAGGGTAAAAGATGACAAAAATCATTCTCATCTTCTTCCCCAAGTGCCGAAAATTTGAAGGAAGCCATAGCTAGGGTTCTTCAATTTTTCAAGCTTGCTAGTAAGTTCATTTTAGCCCCGTTTTTAATAATCTTCGTATTTTTAGAGTCCTCGTATTATGAATTAGCTAATTTTAGCTATAAGATGAGCTAAGATGCATGTTCAAAAATCTACCCATGTATGACATGTTTGTAAAATGATGTTTTAAGAAAGATTATGAGAGTTTGATGTTAGATAAACATCTTTTCCTAAATGAATTTCATGAAAAATGCTAGTAAGGACTAGTTTGTAATAGTTATGAAATTTGTCATACATGGTAGAAATAGTGAGAATTGGTTATTTCTATAGTTAAGACAATGAATCGACTGAGCATGAAGAGTTAGAAAGTTTAATGAAAATCACTTTATGAGCCTAGGGGCAAAAGTGTAATTATGAGAAAGCTTAGGGGCAAAATTGTAATTTTGCCAAAGTATGAGTTAAGAGTCAATTTAGTCAATGTGATTATTAAATGATCTAAAATATTATTATAGATCAAGAAAAACGAAGCCTGGATCGAAACTGAGGCAAGAACAAAGTCGAGGACTAAATTGCATATCTACATACATCCTGTATATCGAGGTAAGTTTGTGTGATTTCTAAGCTTTATGATTACTATCATTGAATTGCTTAGTATAATGTACATTATTACCATAGAAATGCTTAATGCTATGTTAAATAAAGAAATCAATGAGATTAAGCATGAGAAAGTCCCTATTGAAGTTGAATTACTTAGGATACTCGATCTACCACATGAGATAAGAAAGTCCGTATAAGACCAAGCCAAGGCATGGCATCGGCAATCAAGAAAAGTTATCATATAATTCCAAGACAAGTCTTGGCATTGAAGAGTTATTATGAGATGAAGACCCATGTAAGCCCAAGCCAAGGCATGGCATTGGTGAGTCTCCAAGCAAAGATGTCATGTAAGTCCAAGACAAGTCTTGGCATTGAAAAGCTATCATGAGATAGAGATCCCATGTAAGTCCAAGCTAAGGCATGGCATTGGTGAGTAACAAGGAAGATTTCAAGTAAGTCCAAGCCAAGGCTCGACATTGACCAGTTCATGAGTAAAGATACCAAATAAGACCATGTCAAGACATGGCAATGGTAAGTTCCTAAGGGAACACACAAGGAAGACTTCGAGTAAGTCCATGTCAAGGCATGGCACCGATACAAGATGAGAGATCCCATGTAAGACCATATCTAGGATATGGCTTTGGCATCGAGTTATATGTGGGATGAGATTTAGTATCCTCGGTTATTCATAGAAATTCATCGGGCAAATGAGTAAAGCTTAAATGAGATAGCAAGAAAATTAAGTAAGCAAAGCTATTATCAAGCTGGAAATGAGTATTATTCATGTTATGATTGATGAATTAGAGATTATGATTATTATAGTAAAGTATGCTGATCTATGTGATCAAGTGATACAAGTACCTTGTTTACCTCATGAACATGAGACTAGAAGGTATCATGAGATATGTAAGAATCAGCAAGAGTGAGTAAGCTTAAATAGCTGAAATTATGATGCCATTGTTTATGCCAAATGATTTACGTTAAACAAGTATGATGCTATGTGAATTATATGCAAACTTACTAAGCTAAATGCTTACGTCTTTTATTCTTTCTTTCCATGTAGTCCCGCCAAGCTAATCTCGTGGATCATCATCATCGAAGCTCGGAGCACATTATCAATCACTATTTTGGTATAGCCAAGATGTTTATATTAAGTATGGCATGTATAGGAACATTTCATTTTGAGAATATGTCTTAAAAAGGGCCACACGCCCATGTGAAGAGGGACAAGCCGTGTGGGCAGGCCGTGTAATCACATACTCCCATGTCCTTAGTCCATGTAGATTTTATTTTTCATTTCGAACTTTCAGGGGTTTTCACACGGCCTGACACACGCCCGTGTCCATAGCCCGTGTCCCTCACACAGCCATGACACGCCCGTGTCTTCACCCGTGTGTGAAAACCTTGACATTCTGTTTATGACGTCATCATCTCAATAAGGTCACACGGCCAAGGCACATGCCCGTGTCTTAGACCGTGTGTCGAATTAAGTTCTAAATTTCAGCTACAGATTTCACACGCCCCGTGTCTTAGGCCGTGTCTCCCACACGATTGAGACACACGGCCGTGTCTCAGCCCGTGTGTTTACTACTGAGTATTCTGACCTGCCAAACTATCATGCATGGGGACACACGGCCTAGACACATGCCAGTGTGTCTACCTATGTGGGCAATTGTAAGGCCATCTACCAAGCCAATTGCCACCCTACAAAGCAACCACACTTATACCAATTCAATTCAACATACATTTGGACCATAAGGCACTTCTAAGAACCCAAAATCAAGACATCCACACAAGCATGCACTTCATGAATTTCATCATCATTGAATATATGAACTTGTCAAGTATTGGCCAATTTCCAATGACCATTTACAAAGTAAATGTAATAACATTAATAGCCACACACTGGCTAACAAATATGACATAACACAAAATAACAAAGTTCCTATACATGCCATACTCAAAGTTAAACAAACTTTGCTATATCAAGGAGAAGTTGATAGTGTGATTTTGATCTCCGACATCCTACGATCCCTGAGTTAGCTTGGTGATACTACAAGGAAAAAGGAAATGAGAGAGGTAAGCATGAAGCTTAGTAAGTGTACATAAAATAAATAGCAACATAAAGGCTCATAATGTCATCTGTCCATTGCATTTAATACGAACACAAAGTCTCAAGCACATTGCCATAACTTAGTCATGCCTACTCTTACCAATTACATGTCATGTCACATATCGTAAACATTTCTCGTGAATTACTCACATGTACCTGTATCACTTCATCACATAGCTTTAGCACTAATTTCATTCTATTATAAGCTTAACTATTTATCTCAATGAATCACTTGGAATACCTAAGGATACACAATCGTCATCATACACATAAACATGATGCCAATGCCATATCCCAGATATAGTCTTACATGGGGTCACATATTAATGCCAATGCCATATCCCAGATATGGTCTTATATGGGATCTCATATCGATGTCGATGCCATATCCCAGATATGGTCTTATACGATTTCCATATTCGATGCCGATGCCATATCCCATATATGCTCTTATATGGGATCTCAATTCGGTGTCGAGGCCATGTCCCAGACGTCGTCTTACACGGGACCTTATCAATC
Organism: Gossypium australe; assembly: GCA_005393395.2. NCBI lineage: Eukaryota > Viridiplantae > Streptophyta > Magnoliopsida > Malvales > Malvaceae > Gossypium > Gossypium australe. Next base: position 59,845,399 of record CM016614.1, on the reverse strand, counting down.
TCATGTCTCGATGATGATATCCTCTCACTTCTTAAAGTCCAACCGGGGCTTCAACATCATAAATTTTCATCATTTTCTCATTCAACATCATTACTCAATTCCGTAGAAATAATATACATCATCACTAATATCAAAAATTTTAAAACTTAATAACATGATGTTGAATTTATTACACACAAACTTACCTCGATACCAAAATAGACCAATTTGTCGATCTAGTTTGAAACCTTGCCTTTTCCTCGATCAAGGTCAATTCCTCGTTCTTCTTGATCTATAATAGTAAATTAGCTCATTTAATTACCACATTAATTAATACATTTCAATAATCATACTTTGGCAAAATTACCATTTTGCCCTTAGACTTTCACAAAATGACGATTTTACCCTTAGGCTTGTGATTCGATTCTAATCAAATTTCCTCCTTTAACAAGCCTAACTGAACATTTATTACTCTTATAGCAACTTGCAATACTCATTATTTCACACAATTACCACCTATTTTACAACCTTTACAAAAAGGTCCTTTTAGGTGTTTTCATGGAAACACCTTTCACAAAAGTTGTTTATTTAACAACTAAGACTGATTTTCTTTCATAAAATTTCAGAAATGAACACTAATTCTCTCATGGAAAAACCCTAGGTTTTCAACCATTTTGCAAAATAGTCCCCTCATTAGCTAGCTTAAGTTACAAGGGTCTTAAAAGTACAAAAATTATCAAAGAATGACCATTAAAACACTTACTTGCAAGGAGAAAGCTTAGCTGAAAATTTTGAATTCTCAAACACCTTGTTTTGCTGAAATTTTCAGTGGAGAAGAAGAGAGAAAAGATGATATCTTTTCCTTTCTTTATTTTATTTTATTTCCTCAATTAAATCCACATAATCTAACAACTTTGACCAATTTTGACATTGTTTGTCCCCTATGGCTAGCCACCCTATTTCTAAGGATCTAATTGCACATTAAGGGCCTCCAATTAATATTCTATAGCTTTTAGACACCTTTAGTTTGTAAAATAGAACTTTCGCACTTTATGCGATTTAGTCTTTTTTAGCAATTAAGCATGTAATCGCTAAAATTAAAGCGCCAACATTTTCATGCACCTATATAATCATGCTATAACTCATAAAATAATATAAAAATAATTTTCTTCAACCTCGGATTGGTGGTCCCGAAACCACTGTTTCGACTAGCCCCTAAATCGAGCTGTTACATAGGTAGTAAATGCCTCTAAAATAGTAGCAAAATTAACAATAAAACAAGAGCTATACCATATCTAAATAATAACAATAAAATAGTAGTAATATAATAGTAAAATGATAGCAAAATATCAAACATAATAGCAGTAAAATAGTAACATAACAATACAGGAAAAAAAAGTTTTGGCTTATTCGGGTTAGGTTGGGCCAGGTCTCGGCAAAAAGATTCTATTCGAGACTCGACCCATTTAGAAAACGGTACTTATTTTTTGTCCAAGCCTAATTTTTAGGCTTATATTTTTACTCAAACCCTCTCATTTTTTGAGCAGGCTTTAAATCAAAACGGCTAACCCAACCCATAATGAGGTATAGGTTTCTCTATCAACTATTAAGTTATTATGTTAATAGTGAAATAATTTTAAAGCTTTTTATTATACTTTCCCATGCATCTTGTATATTATTCCATTACTTTTTAATTAGTAATCAGCATACTATAAATGAATAAATTCAAATAGATAATTACCGTAAGTTATAAATTGTTAAATGTTTGTCAATGTTTTTAATAGATTTAAATTATATAAACAAATATCAATATTGTAGAAAAAAAACAAAATATGATTTACTCACACTAAAAGTTTAAAGTAATATCATGTAAGTAACATTTAAATAATTATTTAATGTTTCCGTGAATTTAGTTCACTAGGAGAAAACAATTAATATATTATATTATATTTACAATAATAATATTTAATTATTAAAATTAAATTTATTTAACAGTAGTATAAGTATAAAAGTAACAATATAATAAAATATTTAAGTAATTGTAATTATAATTATAATTTTATAATGCTATATTAAATTTAAAATAATATTTAGAAATTACTTGATTATTTATAAAATTAATTATAACTTTTATAATATATGTAATTACAGTTAATTATAACTTTTATAAATTAAGAAACATACGATTGTTTTAATTAAAGTTAATAAAACTTAAAATATTTCCATATTAAAGAATGTATATTAAAGCATGTATTCTTGGCACAATAAGAAATATGCCTACTAATTAAAAAAAAACATTATTCATAAGAATACTCTGTTATAGAATATATATGGTTTGATTTAGAAAATTTTAAAATTAAATTAATAGAATTGTGTAAAATATATTTTATTTTATTAAAAAATTAACTTATTTTATATGCGTTTTCTTTTTGTTTTGCATATCAATGTTACATGAACCAAATCGGATCATTTAGAACTGGAATTGATTGAGTCACCGATTAAGAGAAAAGCTTTGGACCGATTGAGTTGGGAATCAATACAAACTGGTTTGACTAGGTTAAGAAATTAGTTCAATCAACCTTTTTATTTTTTTTATTTTTAATGATTTATTTAATTGACTTATCTAAATCGGTCGAACCGATGGCTTGACTGGTTAGGCCACCAGTCCATAATCTATGTGAAAGATAGAATGATTGGTTCAACTTCTAAAAGATTTTGTTAACCTCGTAGTTCTGAATTTGAGATGAGCATGGTAGGTAAATGATCGTTACAAAAGTGATGATGAAAATAGTAACAAAATATTACTTAGATTTTAAAAATTAAAGTTATCATTTTCATCAACTTTACTCGCAAGTATACGAGATCGTTTTGAAGTAATAAATTACAATGAAATAACTTCGATAATGAAGTATTATAAGGAACAAACTCATAGATAGATTGGTGTCATGTAAAATAAAATAAATAGCATGACTCAACTTAATTTATTAAACTAACAAAACACTAAATACTTGCGTCGAATCCCCGATCACTCACCGAAAGTAGAGAAACTTAAACAAGTTTAGTTTTTCCTTTGTCCTTGCTGGTAGATGGTCAGTTGGTTCGCAATAAACGCACAAATTACTAAACAGAACATACGGATTTCACACATGCAAGAAAACCTAGCTTTTAGGATAATCAACCCTAGCAGGACAGAGACTTACCCAGATTGCTACAAACAACATTTTAGAACAGAGACTTTGATGGCAGTATATTCAGTGAAGAATTTCATAGGACTAAGGGTCTTATTTATAGATTTAAGAGCCCTAGATACCTTTGGAAACCCTATCTGACTTAGGAAAGACGTTACTTGCACAAAAAGTATTCCCAGATACACTAGATCTCTTTTCCTAATTTGAGTCTGCCTATATCTTTGATCGGCGAACCCAGTTCACAACTCAATTGGCAAACCATAGTTCGCCAAGCAGACTGGTGAACCCCAGCTCCCCAAACATTTGTAACCCCCTAAACCTGGCCTGGACGTTATGGCCAAATTTCGAAAACTACAACAATCACGTAGAAAAGATTTTCAAATCAATTGTGCTTAAATAATTTTTCCAAAAAACATTGTTTGAATTTAATAGAAAAATTGGCAACGAAAAATATTTAATAAAATATGTTTAATTTAAATAAATTCTCGTAATTTTTCAAGTTATTACTTTTTGATAGATTTGATAAGAAAACTTGTCTTGCAAATTTTAAAACGTTATTTTGTAAAAATTCTATTTTTCAAAAATTCGCAGCAAATTAAATATAACTATGAAATATATTTATTACAAATTATTTTTGTTTGATAAAAACAATTTATATAATAAAAACCAGTGATTTAAAACATTTAAATCCGAAGTTTATGAATGTATTGTGGCTAACATATCAATGTACTCATGACATAATTAAAACAATCCAAAGTACAAAACAATCCCAAAAAAAGTTTTAAATACTTTAATTTGATTAAATCTAAAATCTCCTCCAAATGTTGTATCCAAGTCCTATCCATAGGTACTATCTGAAAAGTTTAAGAAAACTAAAGAGTGGGCTAATAAGCTCATTGTGGGTTTTATGTCAAAGCTTGTTAACAGGAACTATAACACACTGAATACAAATACCATAGGATACATAACAATCAATTATGCAGAATTTTATTAGCATGATTATGACAATGCAATATTTTATAAAAACATATATGCAGATTTTTTTCAAAATTTCCTACCCATCTCCTCTACACACCAAATGGAGTTTCCCAGAACCCATCCATCCAAAACACACCAATATAAATATCTGAACAAAACCATCAGAATTGCAAACAAGCTACCAGAACAATTGTATGGTAAAACCACCAGATAATACAAATTACTAAACTGCTGAATCTTTCTACTTACCATATAGTCCTAACCCAATGAAATGTGACATGGCATGGAAACTCAATATCAAAGCAATAAGCATGTTAAACATGCAATTGTATACAAATCAGAAATCGATAGCCATGGTAATCCATGCTTTACAAATAATCATTTCAAAATTTCAATATGAATAGATTATAATAGACAAATATGCCATCATGTCACATACCTTAAGAATTAGAACAAAACCACGTATTAGCAATAAATAGGATAACACATCAAATAGATTTAAGTTAAAATACATACCCTGAATTTACATAATCACTCACCATGCTATTTTTGCTACTAGATAATACTTTAATAATATTTAATTTATCATATAAATAATATAATAAAAAACATCCTTTTCATACAAAATACTTGAATAAAACACACACCTTTAACTTTTTTCCAACACGTAATATCCTAAACCGAACTTGAACTCTTTAGATCCAAGTAAATCGAGATTATATTTGTACCTAACTAAACAAATTGAAAATTAGAAATCCTTTTAACCTTAAGAAAAATCGCCCAAAAACTAATAACATCCAAACTTACACATCTAGCTTGTAATCACCACTTACCCTTAATGCACTTCTACTGAAAACTCCCACTTTGATATCACAAAAGGTCTACGGTTCTCGGATTAAATCCTTCAATCAAAATAATCTCTTAGCTAGAAGAATATACAACCACTCCCAATAATCAAAGCTTCACAAAACGAAATATAGATTACTTCTCCATAGTACTTACACTTTCATTTCCAAAAGTCTAAAAAGAACAACTAAGATTGTTGATGATATAAATTGGTATGAGAATCTAATCATCAAAGAAAAAGAAAGAATTAATCAAATAGAAGTTGTTATTTAAAAATAATAATAAGATGAAAAGAAAAGAGAAAAGAGAAAAGAGAAAAGAGAAAAAGTAATTAAAATATGACAGTTGTCGGCAATGATTTGTTGCGGTGAACGATGGTGCAAGGTGGTTGATAAGGGTGGTGGTTCAAAAAGATGTTCACTAAAGATGGAAGAATAGTCAATTATTTAAATCAAAGAAGAGAAATGAAAGGAAAAGAAGATGAGAAAAGAGAGAAAAGAAGGAATGAATAGATAAGAATAGTGGTGCAAAATGAAAGATGGTGAAAAGTGGTGGCACAAGGTGGTTTTCGTGGAGGTGGTATGGTAGTTATGGGTGGAAAGTGGTGGTATGGTGGAGGAGAAATGTTGATCAGCTGTAACACCCCTTGCCCATATTCGAGCCGAAACAAGGTTTGAAGCATTACATAACTAATCTTTCTTGAACATCTAGAATAGGGTTATAAAAATTTCGTTTAACCCTATCGCTCGCACATAATCGGCCTAGGAGGCCCTAAACACACTTTCGAGAGGTATCGGGATCTTTCCAGAAACTTTCGCGAGTTCAAAAAACTTTTTGACAAAACAGAGGCCACACGCCCGTGTACCCCTAGGCATGCCCGTGTCTTCCACATGTGGTCGACACTGACTAAATTCACATGGCCATGGCACGCCCATGGCCCTGGCCCGTGTGTAAAACCTTGGCATTCTGACTTCTCCACACGGCCTATACACACGCCCGTGTATCCCAGCCGTGTGGTGATTTAAATCTCAAGTGCGAGGTGCAGACTTCACACGGCCTAGGTGCACGCCCATGTGCTGGCCGTGCCTTCCACACGGTCTATACCCACGCTCATGGGTCTACTTATGTGGTCACTTGGTAGGCTATATACCAAGCCATTTCCATCCTAAAATGCACACATACATACTTCTATTCAAAACAATACAACTCCTATCTCATAAGCAAGTCTAATGACCCATTCCAACATACAAGATAATTAAAAGAATACACACTTCATAAATTTCGTCTTCATTAAACAAAAGAATTTACCTAATTCATAAGGCCATTTACAAAATAACCCTTACGAACTTACAAAGCCAACACTTTGACCAACAATTACAACTTAACAAAATACTCAAGTCCTATACATGCCATATTAAAAAATAAGTCTAAAATTTTTATACCAAAGTGTTGTCGATAGCGTGATTTTCGAACTCCTGCGTCCACGATCCTCGAGTTATAAGAAAGGAGGGCAATGAAAAAGGGGTAAGCATGAAGCTTAGTAAGTTGCATGGAAATAAATAGCAATAATAATGTTTATAAGATAATCCCTCCAAGGTATTAGCTAACCATACACGAGTCAAGACTTCTTGACAATACTTACTTATAATTGCCCTTATCTAGCACATATCGTGCCACATATCGAAACCGATCCCACGTGAGTCATTCACGAGTACCTGTATTCACTTGTTCACATGGCTTATATATATATATATATATCATTCACATATCTACTTCTAATTTTGTCTACTTATCCCGCTGTCCACAAGGGATAATTAAAGACGTGTGTTTATCGTCACTATTGTATGTATAAAGCCAATGCCACATCTTCGAGGTGGTCTTACATGGAGTCACTTTTAAATGCCAATGCCATATCCCGGGTATGGTCTTATATGGGATTTATTCTCACGTATCGATGCCATATCCCGGATATGGTCTTATAGGATCTCCATATTCATTACCGAAGCCATATCTCGGATATGGTCTTGTACGAGATTACCTTTTATGTATCGATGCCATATCTCGGATATGGTCTTATACGAGATTTCAACTCGATGCCGAGGCCATGTCCCGAACATGGTCTTATACGGGACCCTTCCTATTTCATATCTCAATGATGTCATTTCTCTAATCAATATGACCCATTAAGACTTCAACATCTCAACGTAGTAACGCATCATTTATCAATATAATGACAAGCAATTCTCAACATGCTAATAAAAATATTGCTTAAATCACATACAACTTACCTCGATTTCAAAATGAGTTAGCTTGTCAATCTAGTCCGAGACTTTGTTCTTTCCCCGATCAAGGCGGGTCCTCGGTTCTTCTTGCTCTATAATAGCAATTCAACTCATTTTAATCACTATATTAATAATAACATTTCAAAAATCATGCTTAGGCAAAATTTACTATTTTGCCCCTAGACTTTAGCAAAATGACCATTTTGCCCCTAGGCTCGGAAATAAATTCTAATCATATTTCTACTTTCAACAAGCCTAGGTGAATGTTTTATACTCTTATAGCTATCATCAAAACTCAATATTTCACATACTACCACAAATTTTTGTAACCTTTCATCAAGGTCCTATTTTGTGTTTTCAAGCTAACACCCTTTACAAAAGTTGTTCATCTACCAACTAAGACTCAATTTCTTCCATGAAAACACAAAAAATAACTAAAATAGTTCTCATGGTAGAAACCTAAACTTTTCACAATATTACACAATAGTCCCCTCATTTGAAAGCTTAAGCCTTAGGGGTATCAAAAGTACAATTCTTTTCAAGAAAAGTTCACTAGAATACTTACTAGAATGAAGGAGAGCTTGCTGAATATTTTGAGCTTTCAAACCTCCCTTTTGCTTGCTAATTTCAATGGAGAAAGATGGAGAGAAAGATGATATTTTCTCTTTCTTTAATCAATTATTAAACTAGTCAAATTAGTCACCAACTATCAACTACTTTGACCAAAAATTTTGTTCATCTTGTCTCCTATGTAGCCTATGGCCGGCCAAGCAAGTAGTGGGGGGTCTAATAGCCTTTTAAAGATCCCCAATTGACATTCTATGACTATTTAGCACCTTTATCTTATAGAGTGGAGTTTTCGCACTTTATGCGATTTAGTCATTTTTCGCGATTAAACATGAAATTGTTAAAATTAAAGCACCACAATTTTCATGCACATATGCTATCATGCTCTAACTCATAATATATCATGAAAATAAATTTCTCTAATCTTGAATTAGTGATCCCGAGATCACTATTCCGACTAGCCCCTAAATCAGGCTGTTACATCAGCACGCAACAATAAAAAATAAAATAAAAATGGTGGGGAACTTCCAAAGGAGGGAGGCTCACGGTGGTTGATAGGGAGGAGAAAAAGAGAGAATTTGATGACAAAAACAAAGAATATCTTAGCCAAAATGCTAGTAAGGGACGACATCAACTTACAACCCAATTCAAAATCCAAAATTCAAACTCCTAACATCTCATTCATGTGGAGACAAGGGAGTTAAAATGGATTGATGGTGAATAATCATAGGAGTTACAAAACATAACATGAATGACTTTGAAAATGGATGTTACAAAGTTGAAAAGAAGTTACATCCATGCACACATGCATGGACGGCTTTCATGGCTAGGTTAATTAACATTTAATCAAAATTCTTTTTTTTTAATGAGAACTTGGAGACTTGAACTTGGTTCACTAGAGAGTTACTTAAAGTACTTAGCCCTATGCCATTCCACTTACTTGTTAATGAGCTAACAACAATAATTAAAATTTGGGATATGATAACTCTACCCTCATTAAAATATATTTTGTCATCGAAATTTACTCGATTCAAGAAAATGAGGATATTGCTATCGAAAAGAATCTTCTAGTTCCCACGTGGCCTCCTCAAAACCATGATCCTTCCACAAAACCTTGACCAAAGGAATTTGCTTCTTTCTTAGAATCTTAATCTCACGATTTAAAATTTTCACAGGGTCTTCCTCAAAAGACATGTTCAGTCTTACTTCATTCTTTTCAACCTGAACCACATGAGATGGATTTGAACAGTACCTGCTCAACATAAAAACATAAAGACGTAAAAAACATAATGGATACAATCCAACTATGGTGGTAATTCCAACTGATAGGCCATTGGTCCAACTCTTTTCAGAATTCGATAAGGCATAATAAACCTTGGACTCAATTTGCCCTTCTGTCCAAACTTTAATACTTTTCCCCATGGAGACACCTTTAAGAAAACCTGATCCCCTACATAGTACTCGATATTTTTCCTTTTTAGATCTACATAGGATTTCTGCTTATCGGAAGTCACTCGCAATCTATCTTAAATCAACTTAACCCTACCTTCAGTCTCTTGAACTAACTCAAGTCCCAAAATTTTCCTTTCATCCAACTCAGTCCAGCAGAAAGGAGTCTGACACTCATGACCATATAGAACCTCGTAAGGTGCCATTTGAATGCTTGACTGAAAACTGTTATTATAAGCAAGTTCAGCTAAAGGTACATGATCCTCCCAACTTCATTGAAAATCGATAACATCGCTCCTTAACATATACTCAACAATCTCATAAATATACAACTTCGTAAGCTTTTGAAGAGAATAATTCATACGAACTGGTAGGAAGTGAGCTGACTTAGTAAACCTATCCACAGTCACTCATACATAATCTTTCTTAGTGGAAGTCAAAGGCAACCACTAACAAAATCCATAGTGACACTCTCCCACTTCCATTGAGGAATCTTAGTGGGTTATAACAAATCGAAAGGAAGTTGATGTTCAGCCTTAACTTGTTGACAAGTCAAACATTTAACCACAAATTCAGTCACCTCACGCCTCAGACCTGGCCACCAATACAACTCCCTCAGATCACGGTGCATCTTATTTCCTCCAAAGTGCATAGCATATGGACTACTATGTGCATCCCAAAGAATAGCCTCAAATCTTTATCATTCGGTACATAATATCTTCCTCTAAAACATAAAACACCATCTGTATTGAACCCAAAATCATTCGTCGAACCATCCTCCACTTGCTTTAAATGAGGTAATAAAGAAACATCCAAAGGTTGCTTTTCCTTTCTTTCATCAATCAAAATGGGCTTCACTTACAATTCACCCAAAATACTTCTATCCTCAAACAAACTCAATCTTGCAAACATTTCTTTAAGTTCAGGCATCACCTTTCGACTCAAAACATCAGCTGTAACACCCCTAACCCGTATCTATCACCGGACTAGGGTTAAGAGGCATTACCGGACATATTGGAACATTTTACATTCATTTCACAACATCAATCATACAACATCATTTCATAATAATTCATACTCATATAGTCCCTTTAGAAGGTCTACGAGACCTTAAACATGCTTTAGAGAAGGTTCGGGACTAAACCGATCTCATACGAAAACTTTGCGAAACTTAGAAAATTTTTCTTTCAAAACAGGGCACACACGCCCGTGTGGCTAGGCCGTGTGCCTCACACGGCCGTGCCTTGGACCATGTCTCAACCCGTGTGCAACACTAACTTGGGTCACACGGTCTGGCATACGCCTGTGCTTCTTGCCCGTATGGCAACCTGACTTGCTTCGAATTGCAACCTTGATAGACATGGTCGAGACACACGCCCGTGTGCTCAACCACGTAGACAAATATAGGCCATTTGTAAGGCTAATTTTCCACCCAAAATTGGGTCATATCTACAAGCATCAATTCATGTCCCAAAGGCAGCCAAAAACATACCAAATCATGCACAATTTGACCCGTAACAACATCATTCATTTCCATATACAAATCCAACTCAAACATACAAATTCAAAGTGCCAACTTCACATCAAAAACATGTGATTCATACATCATATAAATCTATTTCAATGCGTAGCATTTCTCATCATATCAATTTCCTAAATCAACCATGAAACTTACCAAAATTGACCATTTCTTTTGGCCATTCATGAGCACATCAAAACATACCAAATTCCACTACCACATTCATAATCAACTATCTCAAATGACCAAATGCATTTCCAACCATAATATCGAATACCATAGCCTATACATGCCATATAACCAAGTCATAAAGGGCATAACTACCGAAATCATTAGCCAAATAGTGTGATGCAATCTCTGCCGACTTCCAATCCGAGCGAACATCTGAAATTCTATAAACATAGGTTAAACACACAGAGTAAGCTTTGAAAGCTTAGTAAGTTCGTTTTTTAATAAACTTAACATAACAAATAATTTCATTACAATTCCATAAGCATGATATGCTATCTCACACAACTTTTCTAAATTATATAACATGTTCTCATATCGAATTATCATCATTCAATATTATACTTGCTTACTTAACTAACTTTAGCTTTCACAAACTTATTCAATTCAATTCTCATATATCATTCAATTCACACTTTCATATAGCCAAATAAGCACATTTTGGAAAATAAAATATCTAATCATATATCTTTTTCATATGAATCTCATTTCATCATTTATACCCAAATTCACCTTTCATTCATATAATATCTGATAATTTCACATACGCCACTTTATAAATCACATCTTATTCATTTGTTCATGTTTCATTTGCACATATTCACATTTCATTTGCATATACATCACATAACATTCTTTGCACATATATATACTTACCTTTCATTATCAAATATTGTATACATTTCAACGTACTTGAATCGGAATGTCATTCACTTAATCACTTATTTCTCGGAACGCCCGTTGAACCGTTTGGAATCAATAAGGATACTCAGATAGCTCGGGAAGCTCGTACAATGCCAACGTTCTAGACGTGGTCTTACATGTAATCAAATATCGATGCCACTATCCCAGACAGGGTCTTACACGAAATCATATACGATGCCGATGTCCTAGACATGGTCTTACACGTAATCTCTAATCGATGCCAGTGTCCCAGACATGGTATGTAAGCACGGTCGGGAACTTACCCAACTCGAGCACGAACCACAAGAGGCCATTCCTTAATCCTCTGAAACTAGCTCGGGACAGCAACTTAATGACTCATCAAACCTTTAAGCAAGCTGACCTTAGCTCAATTTCAGCTTCCCGAGCTCCCTTTAGCTCGAATAAGCTCATTTGAGCTTAATTAAGCTTGTTTGAGCTCGTTTCAATTTATTTCCAGCTTATTTATTTTATTAATTAAATAAATTAAGTGTTTAATTAATTTAGTCAATTTAATTACAGCTCATAATTGCATGTCAGTTTATTACATGTTTTTAATATGTCTTTTTTCATAGCCGAATTGTAATATCCTAGATTTAGGGGTTATGCGTTCGTGCATAATTCATGAGTTAGTATAGTCTAGTGAAGGCTTGGAATTATTAGCTAAGCTAGAATAATTTTTAGTATTCAAAATTTATTGAAGTGGATTAGGTGAACTTGACACTTAAGTTAATTTAAGTGTTAATTTTAGCACATGAGGAGTTAGTGGCAAGGTGGTTAAGATGCATGAGTGATTGCTTGAGGGAAGAGGTTCGAGTAACATGGGTTGCATTTTGAAGACTTTATTTTTATGCACCTTACATTAAGTGTTGGTCAAACTATTCATATGGTAGGTTGGACTTTAAGTTTTATGGCAAGTTGAATATTAGTTTAGGAAAGCATGTACTTTGGGATAAGAATCTTAAGATTATGGAAGGATGGGGGGACAAAGGGCTTGGATGATGGAGAGTGTTTTGGAAACTATTCTAAGGCCTTTAGTTCATGTATGTGGACGGCATGTGTGGCTAGGGTGGGTGGCCGAATGTTAATAGGAAGTTGGGGGGGAATTGGTTGGTATTTTTGCATTTTGTGCATCATTTTGCTTTTTCTTTTCCTCTCCAAAGCTTACCTCCTTAGCCGAATGTACCTTGATCATTAGGTACAATTTTGTTTTGTTTTAGCTCTCATTTTTGTTGGAACCAAATCCTATTTTCTTTCTTTCATTTTTCCTCTTGAAACTGAAACTACATTTGAACTTTGTGCACTTTTCTTCTTCGGTAAACTAGGTGTTGGCCGAACCTCTTTCTCCCATTTTTCTCTTTTCTTTCTTTTGATATTGTTCAAAACCACATTTTCTTTTACTTTTCTTGGCCGAATCTTCCTTCTCCCCATTCCTCTTTTCTTTTCTTCCACTTTTGCTCAAAACCGAAAACATCCCTCTCCCATTACAATTTCTTTCTTTTTCTTCCTTTTTCCTTTCTCTTTCTCCACTCTAGCCGAATTCTTTTTGTTATTACAAATCATCCATAGCCGAAATTCTCTTGATCATTTAATCATATAGCCGAATCTTCCTTCTCTCTTTTGGTGTTATCTTGGCCGAATATCATCAAGGGTAGATTTCTAAGTGTTCATCTATAATCGGTTTTAGAAGATAGGTAAGTGTTTTGGCCGAAATTCTTTTCTATTTTCTCTATTGATTCTTATGAGGGCAAAAGCCAAATTTTGGGTATGTGATAGTAAGATTCTAACCATAGGAACTTATTTCTTTTAGGCTCTTCGGATTTTGGAAGCAATCAATTTCGGTAAGTCAAGTGGTAAGTTTGTGTTGGTTCTTTATTCTTTAAATGGATGTAAAGCCGAAGGCTATTGGGATTAAGGTGTGATGTTGCCCGAATGGTTTTGCTTATAGTTTTGTGGTTTGGCCGAATGTACGACAAGGTGAGCTAGTGCGGTAGATCGAGTCTTCGGGATTTAGTGATTTCGCTATTATCAGGTGTGTAACTTACACACTTTATAACTTAGTAGATATATATATTAATAACATAAATATGTGAAAAGCTGAAAACTGTTAAGATCATGACATGATACCGTATGGGTATGAGCAAGGATTCGGGTAAGTCCGTTTCGATATGTTTTACTATATGTTGATTAATACCATGATATGTGATATATTTGCTATGTGATTCATAATATAGCATGATGGCATGATTTGCATAATAATTGCATGGTTATGGGTAATATGAGAGGAGGGGGAAGGATTTGATATCCGTGTCTTTAGGACACCAGAGGTTTGGCACCTCCAGTGGTTTGGTACCACAGTTTATTTCATGTCTTTGGGACACCAGAGGTTTGGCACCTCATAGCGACTCGTCCCAGTGGTTTAGCACCACCGTTGGTTGGCCCCACTTTTGATGTATTGGGATCGTCGCCAGTGATTTGGTATCACACATGGGTTGGCCCCACAACTTGATTATTCGTGACTTTGGGTCACCAGTGATTTGGCATCACATTATTGGATATCGTGACTTTGGGTCACCAGTGGTTTGGCACCACCAGTGGTTTGGGACCACACGGGGTAGAAAAGGAGTTATGGATGGCTAGGTTGGGTGCGTTATATATATATATATTGCTTGGTTATGAATTGTGTAAGAATGATGCATTAACCGGGGGAAGGATTTATGCACTGAGTCTTGGTGACTCACCTTCTCCCTTATCTTTTCAGGTGATTCATAAAATCGCGGATGAGGAGCCGGATGAACTCGAGGAGGCCATGCAATAAAAATTTGGTTTTATAAGAACTTCGATTTGGGTACTTTATTTTATCTTAATTTGGTTTTCATCTTTATTTGGATTTGTAATAAGGCCTTTTTAATTATGTTTTTGGATCATTTATATGTTTTGGACTTGTTTTAAATATGGCTTAGAAATTGCATGGTTGATATAGTAATTTGAGCACAAAGTTTTCTAAACTACAAAACGCAATGGTTTTCAAAATGTTACCATTGGGTAATATAAATCATTTGATAATATTTAACAACTTTAATGTTTTCGATAACTCATACTATTTTCCAAAACTCAAGTTTCTAAATTTCAATTAGAAACGGTTTTCAAACTAATCGCTTTGGTTTCTCTTAAAATTATAAAAGGTTTTCTAATCTATGGATCTGCAACTATGTTTTAAAGATTTATATACGGAATTTCAAAGTAAATTATCAGTTTTTAACTAATCATGCACCTGTTTTCTACAAGTACATAGAACAACAAAGAGTTTTCCACAAAAATTTAATCAGTAACTCGATTTTCTTCAAAACGTTTTCCTCTGTGGCATGCCAGATTCGGTCATGGCGTATTGACCGGGTTTGGGGTGTTACACGAATATTAATGTGTCTTGTTTAGCCTTTATTAAATCTGTCTAGTATTTAATTAAAGTGTCTAAATTCTGTTTTAATTATGTTCAGCCGAATTTGGATTGCTTTAATAGTGGTTCATGTCACTTGTAGGTTCAGCCAAATGTAGGAGTGCATTAAAGGCAAGGTACATGCATAATTGAGGTTCAATGGATGGCATTTAAAGGAACACATGTATTTGGGACGTTCATGCAAGAGGGAGCTACTAAATGTTCATGTATTTGAAGATTCATTGACTGTATTTATGGAGGAACATACCTTGGGATGTTTCATTCATGTTCCATGAATTTTCAAGATGACCATTCAAGTATTCAAGGCACTTTAAAGCTTCATTTGGCCAAGGGAGATGTAGGAACATTAAAGGGCTGCACATTCATGGAATTGAAGTTTTCTTCAAGGTTAAGGATGCATGAATGCATCAAGTGAAGCAACATGATGGTTCGGCCAATCCATGCACCATCTCCAAGCATGAATCAAATTTTAATGCTTCATTTATGCCCATAGCCGAATCTAGACAAGCCTTTGAGATACCATACATCTAAATACATCCAAGTTGATTTGCTTAATCATGAAGCTGCCCAATGGAGTTCCATTTAGCCGAACCTAGCCTTAGTTTTTTAATGATTTATTCTAGAATATTTTAGAACATTCATGGCTAAATTTCTTAGCCATTAAGTTGACCATTCGACTAGCCTTATGTTAGGTTATAAATAGTTAGCTGATTTCATTTGTAAATGACTTTTGACTTTTTGCCAATTTTTATATGAACTTTGTGTTCTCGAGTGAGTTTACCTCCTCTCTTATTTCTTACAAGTTTCGATTGACTTATCTGGCTTTGCTAGTGGTGTCTTCAACTTGTTTTTGAACTTATCACCTTAACCAGTGTGGTGTTCACCTTTCTATTTTTTCATCCAACCACCTTAACCGCATAAGAATTGGGGTGACACTCTTTTATAGTGTTGAATCATTCTTCGAGTTAAGATCGTTTTCCATCTCCATCAACCTATTTTAATATTTCACCTTAAGCTATATAAGTCCCGTGGCGATACTCGCTATAGTATCGAATCGATCTTGACGCTTAAGTCCCAATTTCCATTGCCACCACCTATCCAAATTATCTATCCTTTCTTTCCTTGTTAAAACCGAGCCTACTTAAATCTATAAACTCATCTTCACTTTAACCCATTTTGCTAGACTTTCGCTACCCTTATCTGAAAATATCCTTTTTTCGACATTGCGAACATTCTCCTCATCGACGATTAGGCAAACAAGTGAATCAACTCGACAACCCCGAGCCAGATCACATCACATCACAGGGTCTCACACGATATCTCAAATCGTTGCCAACGTCCCAGACGTGGTCTTACACGAAATCATATTTTGGAATCCTATGTCATGACACATGTATCCTCTACTATTCCTAGGGTTCGTAAGGGGCTTTTCAGACGTCGTCACGTTATCGGAACTTTCTCGTATTCATATATTATGCTTCTCGAACAGTTCAAAATCATAATAACATATATATAACTTATTCAAATTACATACATTTGCATTACCATTTGGCATTGAATTCAATCATACAAATATTATGCATTTATAACATGATTTTATAATGTCTATTAAAATACGAACTTACCTCATTCGTAGTAATGACGAATTAGGTCGATTTGTCGATAACTTTAGTTTTCCTTCGATCTAGATCCGAATTCCACTTTTCTTGATCTGGATATATTCAAAGCTAACTCATTTATTCACACATGTATTCAAATTCACCCAAAAAAACATAAAAGGGCAATTTTCACTTTAGCCCCTAAATTCACATTTTTGACATTTTAGTCTCAATTTCATAAAATCACAAAATACACAAAAATCACTATTTCCCATGCTTGACCGAATATTCATGTAGTCTCTAGTAGCCCATATATTTCATTTGTTTCACATTTTAACCCTTAAATTTCTCATTTTCACAAATTAGTCCATAGTTAGCAAATTCATCAAAAATCCCAATACAAAACATATTCATCTATCACCAAGATTTCATATTTCACCATTTAATAACACAAAACTCAGATTTTCATCAATATAATCTCATGAAAACATCAACAATTCCATGAATTAAGACATGGGCTAGTTAGAACAAGATGCAACAATATCAAAAACATAAAAATCATCAAAAATCGATCAAAGAACATACCTTAATCACCCAATTTCCTAGCCGAACCCTAACTTGCTCTTAAGTTTTCTTTCTTTTCCAATTTTCAGTAGTGGAAACATGAATAAAAGATGAACATTTGTGTTCTTTTAATTTAATTAAACTTATTTCATGAATTACCAAATTAACCTTAATTAATAAACAAAAACATCACTTAATGGATGTCCATAAAAGTCCATTAACCATGCTAATGGTCCATTTGCTTAATAAGGACCTCACACCTAATATGTCTTTGCAATTCGACACTTCACCAAATAGAACACATCTTTTGCATTTTATGCAATTCAACCCTCTTTTTTTTTTCAAATCGAGCACACAAACGATAAAATTTTCATATGAAACTTTCACACATGCTTAATAATATATTGTAAATATGAAAAAATAATATTAAAATATTTTTCTAACTCGAATTTGTGGTCCCGAAACCACTGTTCCGACTAAGGTCTAAATTGGGTTGTTACAACTCTCCCCCTTAGGGATTTTTGTCCTCGAAAATCTTACTAGAAAGTAGATTAAGGATTTGCTTCCACACAATACATTTCAAATTCACACATAGCTTCGGATTTCAAATCTCTTTAATCTCACAACTAAAAATCTGATCTAACTTTCGCTATACATCATCTCTAGCTGAGACTGCTTATAACTGTATTAAACTATTTTCATTTTCTGCTCAATTTCTCTGACGATATTAATTCCGTGGATCATTTTCTCACAAAGCTCGATCCTGAAAAACGGAGTTCAGTAACTGCTTATAACATCAACAGTCTTTCTTAGTTGCTTTGAAACTCTAAAACACAGTGACAAATAAATATTTTGAGAATTTGAATTGCATTTCCCGATTTCAATGCAATCTCATACTCACAGATTATTGTAATTTCTCTCAGAATCACAATATCAGTTTCAGATCTCAATCCGAAACAATGATGATTGGCACCATGTGTAGACTTATCATCTCAGGAACAGATAACTCTATCCTTTTCAATGATAAGGATAATCCCGATATAGAATTCATCAACACTCTATTTCTATAATCAACAAAGTCAGAAATATCAAAATTCACATTCATTCATCAATACCATATCTTGGAATGTCGTGCATCTTGTTACTCTTGTACGAACACACTAACTGACACTGTGAGCTACCTATAACAATGGTTATACAATCTCAGAGCTTCTCAGTATAGACACTTTATCTCGAAGCAACAAATAATCATCGATTCCACATCTGAAGTTCTGAATTAGAAATCAATTTATGCTGAACTCCTTTTTAACTTATAATTTGATAACACATTTCTAAGTTTAGCTTATAACTCAGCTAACAACTGTTCATCATCTGATAAGATCAATCACATATCCATCGCTCATAAAGCACACAATAGTTTCCCATTCGGAACATCCGAAACTATAATTGTTTTCCTCGGATAATAATTACTTACAGATTCAAAAGTTTTTCGATGATTCGAGCTAACCTTGCTGTGCCAAGTTCGGATCTTTCTCTGACATTAAACATTTTAAACTCTTATAGTCATCAAATATGTCACATAACTCTTTTTATACAGCTTTAACTGTATAGAATCACAAGATATTTCTGCACATTCCTGTATTAGAACACATTTTGAACCATTCAATAACGTATGGCCGAAAATCATAATCTCTTTATTTAACTCAGACTGAACCAGAACTGATGTTTCGGTTGAAAATATATTCGTGCAAAAGAAAGCTTCAACAATCGAGCTAACTTTAATTTACCACAACATTTCTCAAATAGAATCATTCCAATAGATATAATTCTGTATCAAGTCTTCAAGAATACAAATTCTTCTTCCAGACTATCCTTCAATTCATACATGTACATTCAAAGTTTATTTCTAGTTCGTAGATAGATTCAAACACATATCACCCAATTAACTTTTCAATCAAGTAATTTCGATCATACTAACTATTGAATCGGACTTTTCGAAGAAATCTTTCTTCTCATTAGAAAGATAACCCCAGACATATCATTATACAGATTGATCTTGATCTTCTATCATTTTCACTTTTATCAATGTCGAAACCTTCACGAGAACTAGAAAAGAGTTTATAATGAAGCTGTCTCATATATTAATCATCGAAACTCTGAATTATACTGAAATCACCTTAACCAAATAGAAATCATTGGGCCTTACTAAGAACGATGTCTCAACCCTATAATAAATATTATCCCGGCTGTTAATGAAGCATTTGAACGCAGAAAAGAATCAAATATGGTTTAAATAACAACCATTGTAGAAACACAACTTCTATAACTCTAAGGATGGTATCACGGTACTCTCACATTTCAAGCCAGAAATTATAATCATAATAGACATAGTCATCTCTGTCAAATAGAGATCTCTTACAGATAATCACATGGAATCATAAGAAGACCGAAATAACGAAATTTCAACATATGGAGCTATATAGAATTTCTGAAAATTTACATCTCATTCAAAATGATAACAACCTCAATGATACCCCCAAAAAATTTCCAGAAGGAACAAGTCACTTACAGGCACTGAAATCTACAATAACGGAAGCAATATAATCTTTACGTATTTCGACCGGGAAATAACCAGTAGAAGCAAATACTAACATCGTACGAATTTTATCATTTACTTTCTTACCAACACAACGGAACAAAATACAAGAGAAAGATAGATCAATGCCTATCAACCCAAATAGATCAACCATGCTTTCGTCTATCAGTATGTTTAGCTAACGTTCTCATACGATAAGAATTTCATCTTAACATAATCAGCTACATATATCTCTGAAAGTAAATGAACACATTTCATACTCAAAAGTGATCATCGTAATTAACTCAACCACAACCACTGTACTCAACCATCAATACAATTCAAACATTAATCCACTGCCTAATTCTGTCATTAGAAATTTTCACATTATCCCACCACCAACAGAAATCAATTCAGAAAAGCTTCCAGTTAATACTTTCTTTAGATAACATACCTGAATAGGTCATTTAATCGGAGTTAACTTCTTCTTTAACAGTGACTTTGCATAATCTAAATAGTCTTCAGAACTATCTAATATCTCTTTTAGTACTGTCTTCATTTGCTGATTCATTCTTTTTTCTGACCACATTACTAATCTTTCAAACACGGACTTCTGTAACTCCACACTGGTGAGCTTATTCAATCCAAATCTTACAGATTTTATTGTAACATTTTACTGATAAGGGGGTGAGGGAAGTAACGCCTCAGATTTAACTCGCACATAACTTATACTATTACGAATAGCCAGTTCATTACTAATTTCACATTCTTAAAACATTTAATAATCATTTGCTTATAATCACTTTTGTACTTAACACATAGTTCATATGCCATATACTCATATGGTTATAACATTTATCAATAGCAACATATCATATACTCTGATCCATACCTTTATGAGTTTCGACTCATCACCAATACATTTTCACTCAAATATTTTAGTACAACATTTCATACTATCAAAATTAGCTTGGTTGGAAAGCATATCTGTCTAATCTAAACAATTTTCGTCAGAGTCGGGAGATATCACACTATCACAGGTTAAATATGGCATGTATAGCTAAACTCATATATGCTATGTTAGTCCTAGACTGTCTAAACCATATCTCTGATACCAACAAATTGTAACACCCCTAACCCAAATCCGTCGTCAGACTAGGGTTAAGAGGCATTACCGGACATATTAGAACATTTTACGCTCATTTCACAACATCAATCATACAACATTTCATAATAATTCATACTCATATAGTCCTTTTTTGAAGGTCTATGAGACCTTAAACATGCTTTAGAGAAGGTTCAGGACTAAACCGATCACATATGGAAACTTTACGGAACTTAGAAAATTTTTCTTTCAAAACAAGGCACATGCCCGTGTGGCTAGACCGTGTAATAGCCCGATTTAGGGCCTAGTCAGAACAGTGATTTCGAGACCACAAATTCGAAGTAGAAATATGTGTTTTATGATTTTTATGAGGCTTATGATGTGTTTGCATGATGGTGTGATTCATGAGGAAATTTTATTTATTAGTGATCATTTTGTCCATTTGGACTAAATTGCAAAAATTAGAAAATATGAGATTCTAGAAGATTTAAGTATGAAATAGAATTATAAAAATTACTAGAGGTACTTATTTAGCAATTAGACCATTAAATGTCAAGATGGACAAAAATGGATATGGGAAGGAAAAATCCCAAGGAAGGGGCCTTAAGTGAATTTTAGTCATTTGGTTAATTAATGAATTAAAAGGGAAAAAGAAGTAAAAAATGAGTGTCCATCTTCTGATAGTGTCTATTTAGTGGTATCAGAGCTACGATTTAGTCGGTTCTCAGACTAACGTAGCGTATGCATGAGTCTAGCTATTCATGCCATACACCTAAGTATTTATCTAATAATAGTGTGACGACTCCTGACGACTTAAATTGTGCTTTTATATAGTAAATGGATCCCGAAAGAGCTGTTGCGGATGATGTAGAAAGTAACGCGCCGTCTCCTGCCGAAGGGCTGGTGCCGAATGAAAATGAGGATAGACCTACGACCGTGAGTCAAAGAGGAAGAGAAGAGGCTAGGTAAGTCTTTTTCCATATAAAGAATGCATGGTATACGAAGTTCGTTCGTACAAACCCGAATGCCCAATCCCCTCCACCCCCACCTATTCCTCAGCCTACCCCTATAGCTCCCCAAGTGGTAGAAGTGGTAAGAAGAGAAAAGCCTTCGGTTGATAGAATCCGAAACAAGGAACCGAGGAATTCTGGGCTAGTAAAGACGACGATTTGGAGAGGGCAGAATTTTGGCTTGAGAATACCATCAGGGTATTTGATGAGTTATCCTTCACACCTGAAGAGTGCATGAAGTTTGTGGTGTCTCTTTTGAGAGAGTCCACTTATCAGTGGTGGAACACCCTTGTGTCGGTTGTACCAAGGGAAAAGATTACATGAGAGTTTTTAGAAGAAGAATTTCGCAAGAAGTACATTAGCCAAAGATTCATTGATTAGAAGAGAAAATAATTCCTTGAACTGAAATAAAGTAATATGACAGTAACTGAGTATGGGCGTGAGTTTGTGAGACTCAGCAAATATGCTCGAGAGTGTGTATCCACCGAAGCCATCATGTGTAAAAGGTTTGAGGATGGATTAAATGAAGATATTTGATTAATTGTCGGGGTTTTGGAATTGAAGGAATTCGTTGTACTAGTAGATCGAGCTTGCAAAGCCGAAGAGTTGGTTAAAGAGAAAAGAAAAGCTGAGATAGAGTCTCGTGACTCAAGAAAGAGACAAATGAGTAAGTCCTTTCAATCCTCATCTAAGAAGTCAAGGGATTTTACTACACGATCAGCCACTTCAACTGGGTTTCCGTACCGAGTTAAGAGTAAACATTATTTAGGGTCTAAAGCTCAGACCACTTCAATTACTAGTGTGGGGAACACTCGACCAAATCGACCGAAATGTCCATAATGTGGCAGACATCACCCCGGTGAGTGCCGAGCTCATGAGAGGGTCTGTTTTAAATGCTGTTCCCCAGATCAATTTACTAGAGAGTGCCCTGACATGGTTGAAAAAGAGAAAATTCAGAGTGCGAGATCAGGAAGCACTACTAGAGGGAGACCGCAGAGAAACCCGGTAAGCAAAAATAGTAGAAAGAATTCACCCAAAGAACAGACTGCAAGGCCCGAGGGTAGAGCGCATGCGAGGACTTATGCTATTCGCGCTCGGGAAGAGGCGTCATCCCCTGATGTAATCAAGGGGTACATTTTCTCTCCATGGTACTAATGTAGTTGCTTTAATTGATCCGGGATCTACTCTTTCATATATTTGCATGAAATTAGTATCTAGTATGAGCATACCCATAAAGTCTACAAATTTCGTGATAAAAGTGTCCAATCCCTTAGGCTGTGTCTAGGCCGTGTGCGACACACAGCAGCCCCATGGGTGTGTTGATAGGCCGTGTGTCCCTTGCATCAAATTTGCGAGAATTCGATTCATCACATGGGCCAGCACACGGACGTGTGCCTAGGCCGTGTGCCCCTTAAGAGTTGCTGACGTCATAAACATAATACCCAGGTTTTCACAAACGGGTGACGACACGGGCGTGTCTAGGCCGTGAGAGGGACACGGGCCAAAGACATGGGCGTGTGCCCAGTCGTGTGAAAACCCCTGTAGGTTTGAAATGAAAAATAAATTCCACATGGGCTAGGGACATGGGCGTGTGTGACCACACGGCCTGCCCACATGGGCGTGGCCCATTTCACACGGACATGTGGCCCTATTTAGGTAAAAAATTTCTAAGTGCGCACAAGTTTCCGGTTAAATTTTGAAACTCTTTGTGTGCATGTTTAGGGCCTCGTAGGCCCATAATAAGGATGATATGAATGTGAATGAGAAGTTTTAAGTTAAAAAGAAATTTTATAGCCCAAGGTTGTATATTCGAGCAAGTTAAGTAAAGTAATGCCTCGTACCCGGTTCCGGCGTTGAATACGGGTAGGGGGCGTTACCGGTCGTGTACCTCACACGGCCGTGCCTTGGACCATGTCTTATCCCGTGTGCAACACTGACTTGGGTCACACGATCGGGCACACTCCCGTGCTTCTTGCTCGTGTGGCAACCTGACTTGCTTCAAATTGCAACCTTGATAGACACGATCGAGACACACGCTCGTGTGCTCAACCGTGTAGGAAAATATAGGCCATTTGTAAGGCCAATTTTCCACCCAAAATTGGGTCATATCTACAAGCATCAAACAAGCATCAATTCATGTCCCAAAGGCAGCCAAAAACATGCCAAATCATGCACAATTTGATCCATAACAACATCATTCATTTCCATATACAAATCCAACACAAACATACCAATTCAAAGTACCAACTTCACATAAAAAATATGTGAT
This sequence comes from Gossypium australe, assembly GCA_005393395.2. Taxonomy (NCBI): domain Eukaryota; kingdom Viridiplantae; phylum Streptophyta; class Magnoliopsida; order Malvales; family Malvaceae; genus Gossypium; species Gossypium australe. The sequence continues at coordinate 59,821,083 of CM016614.1, read as the reverse complement.
TCATACATCATATTAATCCATTTCAATTCATAGCATTTCTCATCATATCAATTTCCTAAATCAACCATGAAACTTACCAAAATTGACCATTTCTTTTGGCCATTCATGAGCACATCAAAACATACCAAATTCCACTACCACATTCATAATCAACCATCTCAAATGACCAAATGCATTTCCAACCATAATATCAAATACCATAGCCTATACATGCCATATAACCAAGTCATAAAGGGTATAAATACTGAAATCATTAGCCAGATAGTGTGATGCGATCTCCAACGACTTCCAACCCGAGCGAACATCCGAAAACCTATAAACATAGGAAAAACACACTAAGTAAGCTTTGAAAGATTAGTAAGCTCATATCTTAGTAAACTTAACATAACAAATAATTTCATTACAATGCCATAAGCATGATATGCTATCTCACACAACTTTTCTAAATTATATAACATGTTCTCATATCGAATTATCATCATTCAATATTATACTTGCTTACTTAACTAACTTTAGTTTTCACAAGCTTATTCAATTCAATTCTCCTATATCATTCAATTCACACTTTCATATAGCCAAATAAGCACATTATGGAAAATAGCATATCTAATCATATATCTTTTTCATATGAATCTCATTTCATCATTTATACCCAAATTCACCTTTCATTCATATAGTATCTGAAAATTTCACATATGCCACTTTATAAATCACATCTTATTTATTTGTTCATGTTTCATTTGCACATATTCACATTTCATTTGCATATACATCACGTAACATTCTTTACACATATATATAATTACCTTTCATTATCAAATATTGTATACATTTCAATGTACTTGAATCGGAATGTCATTCACTTAATCACTTATTTCTCAGAAAGCCTGTTGAACCGTTCAGAATCAATAAGGATACTCGGATAGCTCGGGAAGCTCGTACAATGCCAATGTCCCAAACGTGGTCTTACATGTAATCAAATATCGATGCCACTGTTCCAGACAGGGTCTTACACGAAATCATATACGATGCCGATGTCCCAGACATGGTCTTATACGTAATCTCTAATCGATGCCAGTGTCCCAGACATGGTCTTACACGATATCTCAAATCGTTGCCAACGTCCCAGACGTGGTCTTACACGAAATCATATCTCGAAATCCTATGTCATGACACATGTATCCTCTACTATTCCTAGGGTTCGTACGGGGCTTTTCGGACGTCGTCATGTTATCGGAACTTTCTACTATTCATATATTCTACTTCTCGAACAATTCAATATCATAATAAAATATATATAACTTATTCAAATTACATACATTTGCATTACTATTTGGCATTAAATTCAATCATACAAATATTATGCATTTATAACATGATTTTATAATGTCTATTAAAATACGAACTTACCTCGTTCGTAGTAATGACGAATTAGGTCGATTTGTCGATAACTTTAGTTTTCCCTCGATCTATATCCGAATTCTGCTTTTCTTGATCTAGGTATATTCAAAATTATCTTATTTATTCACACATGTATTCAAATTCACCCAAAAACACATAAAAGGGCGATTTGCACTTTAGCCCTTAAATTCACATTTTTGACATTTTAGTCCCAATTTCATAAAATCACAAAATACACAAAATTCCCTATTTCCCATGCTTGACCGAATATTCATGTAGTCTTTAGTAGCCCAGATATTTCATTTGTTTCACATTTTAACCCCTAAAAATCTCATTTTCAAAAATTAGTCCATAATTAGAAAATTCATCAAAAATCCCAACACAGAACGTATTCATCTATCACCAAGCTTTCATATTTCACCATTTAATAACACAAAACTCACATTTTCATCAATATCATCTCATGAAAACAGCAACAATTCCATGAATCAAGACATGGGCTATGTAACAGTCCGGTTTTGACCCTAGTCGGAACAGTGGTTTTGGGACCACAAATTTGAGTCAGTGAAATATTTTAATATTATTTTCCGTGCCATTGATATGTGATTAAGCATGCTTAATTTGATAAAAAGACTAAATTGCATTGAATGCAAAATTTGCATGCTTTATGAAAAGACACCTATTTGAAATGGCTTTGAAATAGGAAGCCCTTAATAGGAAAATAGCCCATTAATAAGATGAGTGAGTGGTAATGGTCAAGAATGACCTTGCATTATATGTTGTTTATATTTATTAGTAAAGGTTAAAATTGTAAAATGATAATTAAGTTATTATTTCATGAAACATAAAAGTAGTATGCATGATAATGGATTTTATTCATCCATCTATCACCGGAATTATAAAAGAAGAAGAAAAGAGAAAGCAAAGCTAGGTTTCGGCTTTTGTCTTCCTTGATTGAGGTATGAGTTTTGCTTGGTTTTTGATAATTTTTACGTTTTTGCAATCGTTGCTTTAAAAACTACAAAACCCATGTTTTAATTTTAAGAATTGTTGATATTTTTGAGATGAGCTTTTGATGAACTCAAGTGTTTATGTTATTTAATGATGAAATATGGAATATATATGTTTGATTGGCATATTTTATCTTTGCAGTTTTGTTGATTTAGAGTAATTTGGTTGTAATTGAGAAAATGATTATATGAGGGACTAAATTGAAAATTTGATGAAAAATATAGACTTGTATGGTCCCTCAGGAATTTCAGCTATGCATGGATGTGCACAAGTTTTGTATATTTGATGTTTTGAGAAAAATGGACTAAATTGATAAAATGTACAAATATGAGGGCTAAGTTGCATATATCCCTAAATATGTGTTTTTGGATTGAATTGAATGTGCTAATGAATAAAAGGGTTAAATTTGAATATGTTTAGATCAAGAACTGAAGAAAACAGACTTAGATCGTGGGAAATCGAAAGTAATCGAATAGCCGTATCCATTTTCATTAAACCGAACTCGAGATAAGTCGATATACAAATAAATGTATTTGTATTGAATTATGTATGTTCATATGACTATTGAGAATGATGAATGCATATGAAATGTTGTATACATGAATTCCAAGATAGAATCGACAAGTTGATAATGTCCGAGAAGTTTCGTTTGAACCTAGGAATAAATAGGATAGTATATGTCATGACATAGGTGTCTGCTATGTGATATCATGTAAGACCACGTCTGGGACGTTGGCATTGAGATGAGATTTACGTGTAAGACCAGGTCTGGGACATTGGCATCGTATTGATTCGTGTAAGGCCCTGTCTGGGACAGTGGCATCGATATTTGGTTACATGTAAGATCACTTCTGGGACATTGGCATTGTTCAACTATTCCGAGTATTTCTGAGTATCCTATTAGATTTCGGATAGTTCAACGGGCAAGTCCGAGAAATGAACGAATATGTGAATTGTACATCCGTTTCAGGTATGTTAATGTATATATGTTTTGGCATAGCCATGTTCATGAATGATTTATGCTAAGTTTATTTGTATATGGCTTACTAAGCTTTTGAAAAGCTTACTGTGTGTGAGTGTTTACTCTATTTTATAGGTCGTCAAAGCTACGAAAGGCTCAGGAATCATCAAGGATCATCACCACACTATCAAACTCAACTTTGGTACTTTTGAAATATGTACATATCTAAATATGACATGTATAGGCTAGTTATATTAGGTTTAGTTTGAAATGTGTGTAAATAGCCATAAGATGTGGCTAAATAAATGTTGATGATATGCATGATAATTATGATATATGATGCTTGTTTTGGTATTGCTTGATAGTTAATGAAATGGCCAAGACTTTGGTAAGCATATGAGAGCATTATGCTTATGTATGTTTGAGCAAAGGAATGGTTATATGAAAGGTAAATGTGGATGAATCTTGCTTGAATATATGCTTGTGATTTAGTTGTGCAAATTGGCATGGATGGAAATGAAATAGAATGTGGAGATTTGTGTATGTTTGAGCAAAGGAATGGTTATATGAAAGGTAAATGTGGATGAATCAATATATGCTTGTGATTTAGTTGTGCAAATTGTGGATGGCATGATGAATGTGGTTTGTTGATTAGTTGGCATATCTTTGATTGTTAATTGTGTATGATATGAATTGGTATATTGTTTGTAAGTATAACCCTAATGTGGGTGGCATTATGGCCTTGTAAATGGCCTATTTTATTTACACGGTTGTGGCACACGGGCGTGCCTAGTAGCCGTTTGGATAAGTTAATAGCTAGCATAATTTTACACGGCTATGGTACACGGGCATGCCTAGTGGCTGTGTGATCATGTTAGTATCTAGCTTATTTTCACACGTCCATAGCACACGGGCGTGTCTAGTATCCGTGTGGATAAGTCTGTATGCATGCTCTGTTTTGGCACGGCCAAGACACATGGGTGTGTCTAGTAGCCATGGGAGGCACATGGCCTGCCTAGACAGGCGTGTGACCTCTACAGCTTTGATAAAGTTTTAAATTTCTAAAAAGTTCAGTGTATATTCAGTTTAGTCCCGACCCTATTCTAAAGCATGCTTAAGGTCTCGATGACCTATAAAAGGGACACTTTGATTGCGATTGATGATTTGTATTACTAAATGTCTGTAAAAGTTTCTTATCTATCCCGTAACGCCTTTAATCCTATTCCGGCAATGGATACGGGTTAGGGGTGTTACATTTGATTGGTATCAGAGCTGCGGTTTTGTCGATTCTCGGACTAACGTAGCGTGTCAGAGTCTAGCTATACATGCCATATTTCTGAATTGTGATAGTGTGATAATCCTACCGTGTAAAATGTGTTTTACGTATAGTAATAGATCCCAAAAGAGCCATAGCTGACGATGCAGAAAGTAATGTGCCTGCTCTCGCGCAAGGGACAGCGCCATCTGATTCGGGACCAGCTACTAGTGGTCAAGAGGGAGAAGCTAAACAAGCTTTCTTCCAAATGATGAGCGAGTGGTTTACTCAATTTGTGAGAAATAACCCGACTACTTCACAAGCTCCACCCCCGGTTAATCCCCCTCAGACCTCAGTTGTACCTCTGGTTATGTATCTGAATCTGTTGAATAAGCCTCCAGTCGATAAAATCCACAAGTATGGGGCTGAAGAGTTCATGGCTACCAGTGATGACGATGCTGAGAAAGCCGAGTTCAGGTTAGAGAACACTATTCGGGTATTTGATGAGATGTCTTTAACTCCGGAAGAAAGTATGAGATGTGTTGTTTCACTGCTACGAGGTGCAGCTTACCAGTGGTGGAAGACTTTGATTTCTGTTGTTCCGAAAGAGCGGGTCACTTGGGATTTCTTTCAGTCTAAGTTTAGAAATAAATATATTAGTTAGAGGTTTATTGATCAGAAACGGAAAGAATTTCTGGAATTGAAACAGGGCCACATGTCTGTCGCTGAACACGAGCGAGAGTTCGTGAGGTTAAGTCAGTATGCTCGGGAATGTGTATCATCTGAAGCAATAATGTGCAAAAGGTTCGAAGATGGCCTTAATGAAGATATCCGCTTGCTAGTTGGGATTCTCGAGATAAAAGAGTTCGTTGTGCTTGTTGACCAAGTGTGCAAAGCTGAGGCACTCGGGAGAGATAAACGAAAAGCTGAGTCTGAAGCTAGAGATGTGAGTAAGAGATTTTTGGGTAAATCATTTTAGTTTGCGTCGAAGAAATTCAGGGATGAACAAAGTCGTTCGAGAGCTAATGTGGGACATTCTAGTAGAGATCGAGTTAGATCACATTCGAGTTCTAAAGCTCTGGCAACTTCAATAACGAGTGTTGGGAATGTTCAATTCGAGAAACCTAAGTGTAAGCATTGTGGTAAAACACATCTGAGTAGTTGTAGATTGAATGACAAAGCTTGTTTCAGATGTGGGTCATTAGATCATTTTATCTGTAATTGCCCAGAGCATGTTGAGCCAGAGACTGCCCTGAATCCAAGATCCGATAATGCTCCAGTGAGAAGTAGACCTTCCCAAAATGTAAGAAATGTCAGTGGTAGTCAGAGAATTACAAGAGATACTGTTGCGAGATCCAAAGTTAGAGCTCCTACCAGAGCGTATGCTACACTGGTTCTACTCATTCGTATATATGCATGAAATTGGTATCCAGTAAGACTTTGCCTGTAGAGTCTACTTAGTTTGTTATAAAAGTATCAAACCCCTTAGGTAAAGGTTTCTAGTTGACAAAGTATACAAGAACTGTCCGTTAATGATTTGAGATATCTATTTTCCTACTGATTCAATGCTATTACCATTTGATGAGTTTGATATCATTCTGGGTATGGATTGTTTGACATTGCATGATGCTGTTGTAAACTATAAAAGAAAGACTATTGATTTGAGATGTTCGAACGATGAAATAATTCGGATTGAGTCTAGTGATTTGAATGGATTGCCTGCTGTGATATCTGTGTTAAAAGCTCAGAGTTATGTGAAAAAGGGATATGAAACATATTTTGCTTATGTGATTGATTCAAAAATGTTTGGAAAGAAAGTTGAATTAGTGCCAGTTGTCTGTGAGTTACCTGATGTATTCCCTGAAGAATTACCGGGATTACCTCCGACTTCGCGAAGTTGAATTTGGTATTGATATATTGCCTGGTGCGACACCTATTTCGATAGCTCCGTATAGAATGGCACTAACAAAGTTGAAAGAGTTAAAGTCACAGTTGCAAGAGTTGACTGACAGAGGGTTCGCTAGACCAAGTTTCTCACCTTGGGGTGCTCCAATTCTGTTTGTGAAAAAGAAAGATGGCACGATGAGAATGTGCATTGACTATCGTCAATTGAACAAAGTGACTATAAAGAACAAATATCCATTGCCCAGGATTAACGATTTGTCTGATCAACTAAAAGGAGCCACTATGTTTTCAAAGATAGATCTGAGATCGGGATATTACCAGTTAAGAGTGAAAGATTCAGACATTCTGAAAATTGCTTTCATAACGAGGTACAGGCATTAAAGTTTTTGGTTATGCCTTTCGGATTAACAAATGCTCCTGCTGTCTTTATGGATCTGATGAACATAATTTTTAGACTGTACCTAGATCGATTTGTTGTTTTATTCATTGACGATATTTTGATTTATTCACGTGATGAAACTGAAAATACTAAACATCTGAGAATTGTTTTGCAAACTCTGCGAGAAAAATAATTGTATGCAAAGTTCAATAAATGTGAATTCTGGTCGTGTGAAGTCAGCTTTTTGGGACATATTGTATCAGCTTCTGGAATACGTGTTGATTCGAGTAAAATTTCTGCTATTCTGGAATGGAAACCTCCAAAAAATGTGTCTGAAGTTCGTAGCTTTCTAGGATTCGCTGGTTATTATCGTCGATTTGTAAAAGGATTTTCATTGATAGCTACTTTGTTAACTAAATTACTTCAGAAAGATGTTAGATTTGAATGGTCCGATAAATGTCAGAAAAGTTTTGATCAGTTGAAAGCCCTTTTGACTGAAGCTCTAGTTTTGGTTCAGCCAGAGTCAGGTAAAGAGTTTTTAATTTACAGTGATGCTTCGTTGAATGGTCTGGATGCGTACTGATGCAAGAAGGCAAAGTTATGACTTATGCCTTGAGACAACTAAAGCCTCATGAAAGAACTATCCGACACATGATATTGAGCTACCTGCGATTGTATTTGTATTAAAAATTTGGCAACATTATCTGTTTGGTGAAAAATGTTACGCGTTTTCAGATCATAAAAGCCTAAAATACCTGATGACCCAAAATGATTTGAATCTGCAATAGAGAAGATGGTTAGAATTGTTGAAAGACTACGAGCTTGTGATATATTATCACCCGGGTAAAGCAAATGTTGTAGCTGATGCTTTGAGTTGGAAATCACTGCCTGCATTACGTGCTATGAATGCTCAATTAGATTTGTCTGATGATAGTTCAGTGATAGCTAAAATGAAAGCGAAACCGTTGTTTTTACAACAGATATGTGATGCTCAGAAAACTGATAATGAGTTGTTAGTGAAACAAGCTCAGTGTGATTCGAACTCTTGATTTTGAATTTTGAGTTGATGCTAATGATTGTTTGAGATTTCGAGATCGTATTTGTGTTCCAAGAAATTTTGAGTTATTACAGTTAATTTTGAGTGAAGCTCATAATAATCGACTATCTGTTCATCCGAGAAGTACAAAGATGTATCATGATTTGAAGCAACGCTGTTGGTGGTCCGGTATGAAACGGGACATTTCTGGCTTTGTATCGAAATGTTTAGTTTGTTAGCAAGTTAAAGCTAAACATCAAGTTCCGTCTAGTTTGTTACAACTGATTCTGATTCCCGAATGGAAATAGGATAGAGTAACGATGGACTTTGTTTCTGGATTGCCCCTGACTCCAAGAAAGAAAGATGCAATTTGTGTCGTAGTTGATCGATTGACGAAATCCGCCCATTTCATTCCGATGAGATCTGATTACTCACTTGATAAGTTAGTTGAGCTATACATTTCTGATATTGTGAGATTGCACGGAGTGCCATTATCTATTGTCTCTGATAGAGATCCAAGGTTTACATCAAGGTTCTGGAAGAAATTGCAAGAAGCTTTAGGCACGAAATTACATTTTAGTACAGCTTTTCATCTGCAAATGGATGGTCAATCCGAGCGGATCTTCAGATTCTCAAGGATATGTTAAGATGCTGCATTCTTGAGTTTAATGGTACGTGGGAACAATACTTACTACTGATTGAATTTGCGTATAATAATAGTTTTCAGAAGAGTATCAAAATGGCACCTTATGAAGCTTTGTATGGACGCAATGTCGAACACCTCTGTACTGGACTGAGCTAAGTGAAAATAAGATACACGGGGTCGATTTGATAAAAGACACTGAACAAAAAGTGAAAGTGATCCGTGATAGTCTGAAAGCAGCATCTGATCGTCAAAAGTCCTATGCGGATTTAAAACGAAAAGATATTGAATTTGAGATCAATGACAAAGTATTCTTAAAAGTGTCTCCGTGGAAGAAAGTACTCCGATTTGGACGCAAAGGCAAATTGAATCTGAGGTTCATCGGGCCGTATGAAGTCATTGAGCGTGTTGGTCCAGTTGTGTACAGATTGTTGTTGCCCTCTGAACTAGAAAAGATTCATAATGTATTCCATGTTTCGATGCTCTGTAGATATTGATCTGATCCGACACATGTGATTACTCCGTCTGAGATTGAAATCTGATCTGATATGACATATGAAGAAGAACCGAACTGTATCTTAGCTCGTGAAGTGAAAGAGTTGAGAAATAAGAAAATTCCATTTGTAAAAGTGTTGTGGCATCGACACGGAATAGAAGAAGCGACGTGGGAGCCCGAAGATTCAATGAAACAACAATATCTAAATTTGTTTAACGATAAGATTTTCGGGGACGAAAATCCTTAAGGGGGAGAATTGTAACAGTTTAATTTTGACCCTAGTCAGAACAGTGGTTTCGGGACCACAAATCCGAGTCAGTGAAATATTTTAATATTATTTTTTGTGCCATTGATATGTGATTAAGCATGTGTTAAATTTCTGTAAGTTAATTTGTCCGTCTGTATGCTTATTTTGATAAAAGGATTTGAATTGCATTGAATGCAAAATTTGAATGCTTTATGAAAGACACCTATTTGAAATGGCTTTGAAATGGGAAGCCCTTAATAGGAAAATAGCCCATTAATAAGATGAGTGGGTGGTAATGGCCAAGAATGACCTTGCATTATATGTTGTTTATATTTATTAGTAAAGGTTAAAATTGTAAAATGATAATTAAGTTATTATTTCATGAAACATAAAAGAAATAAGCATGATAATGGATTTTATTCATCCATCTATCACCGAAATTATAAAAGAAGAAGAAAAGAGAAAGCAAAGCTATGTTTCGGCTTTTATCTTCCTTGATTGAGGTATGATTTTTGCTTGGTTTTTAATAATTTCTATGTTTTTGCAATCGTTGCTTTGAAAACTACAAAACCCATGTTTTAATTTTGAGAATTGATGATGTTTTTGAGATGAGCTTTTGATGAATTCAAGTGTTTATGATATTTGATGTTGAAATATGGAATATATGTGTTTAATTAGCATATTTTATCTTTGGAGTTTTGTTAATTTGGAGTAATTTGGTTATAATTGAGAAAATGATTATTTGAGGGACTAAATTGCGAATTTGATGAAAAATATGGACTTGTATGGTCCTTAGGGAATCTCGGCTATGCATGGGTGTGAAATGTTTTTGTATATTTGATGTTTTGAGAAAAATGGACTAAATTGATAAATGTGCAAATACGAGGGCTAGGTTACAAATAGCCTTAAATATGTGTTTTTGGATTGAATTGAATGTGTTAGTGAATAAAAGGGTTAAATTTGAATATGTTTAGATCAAGAATCGAAGAAAACGAACTTAGATCGCGGGAAATCGAAAGTAATAGAGTAGCCGTATCCATTTCCGTTAAATCGAACTCGAGGTAAGTCGATATACAAATAAATGTATTTGTATTGAATTACGTATGTTCATTAAGTCGATATACAAATAAATGTATTTGTATTGAATTACGTATGTTCATACGACTATTGATAATGATGAATGCATATGAAATGTTGTATACCTGAATTCTGAGATAGAATCGACAAGTTGATAATGTCCGAGAAGTTCCGTCTAAACCTAGGAATAGATAGGATAATATATGTCATGACATAGGTATCTGTTATGTGATATCATGTAAGACCACGTCTAGGACGTTGGCATCGAGATGAGATTTACGTGTAGGACCAGGTCTGGGACATTGGCATCGTATTGATTCGTGTAAGACCCTGTCTGGGACAGTGGCAATGATATTTGGTTACATGTAAGACCACGTTTGGGACGTTTGTACTGTACAACTATTCCGAGCATTTCTGAGTATCCTATTAGATTCTGAATGGTTTAATGGGCAAGTCTGAGAAATGAACAAATATGTGAATTGTACATCCGTTTCAGGTATGTTGATGTATATATGCTTTGTATAAGCATAAAGAGGTGAGCATGTATATGCATCAATGCAAATGAACCTTTGAGATCTATGTGTATATTTGAAGTATGAGCAAATGAGATAATTTAGATGTGATGAATTGGTAAACAATGGCAAATCAAGTGAGCCAAAGAGTTATATATGTGCTTGAAATGAAGAAATGTTAATGAATTCACATAGCCATGTTCAAGAATGATTTATGCTAAGTTTATTTGTATATGGCTTACTAAGCTTTTGAAAAGCTTACTCTGTGTGTGTTTACTCTATTTTATAGGTCGTCAAAGCTACGAAAGGCTCAGGAATCATCAAGGATCATCACCACACTATCAAACTCAACTTTGGTACTTTTGAAATGTGTACATATCTAAATATGGCATGTATAGGCTAGTCATATTAGGTTTAGTTTTAAATGTGTATAAATAGCCATGGGATGTGGCTAGATAAATATTGATGATATGCATGAGTAATTATGATATTATGATGCTCGTTTTGGTATGGCTTGATAATTAATGAAATGGCCAAGACTTTGGTAAGCATATGAGAGCATTATGAGTATGTATGTTTGAGCAAAGGAATGGTTATATGAAAGGTAAATGTGGATGAATCTTGCTTGAATATATGCATGTGTTTTAGTTGTGCAAATTGGCATGGATGGAAATGAAATAGAATGTGGAGATTTGTTGATTAGTTGGCATATCTTTGATTGTCAATTGTGTATGATATGAATTGGTATATTTTTTGTAGGTATAACCCTAATGTGGGTGGCATTATGGCCTTGCAAATGGCCTGTTTTGTTTACACGGCCGTGGCACACGGGTGTGCCTAGTAGCCGTTTGGATAAGTCAGTAGCTAGCATAATTTTACATGGCTATGGTACACGGGCGTGCCTAGTGGCCATGTGATGAAGTCAGTATCTAGCTTAATTTCACACGGCCATAGCACACGGGCGTGTCTAGTAGCCGTGTGGATAAGTCAGTATGCATGCATTGTTTTGGCATGGCCAAGAGACATGGGTGTGTCTAGTAGCCATGGGAGGCACACGGCCTGCCTACACGGGCATGTGACCTCTACAGCTTTGATAAAGTTTTAAATTTCTGAGAACTTCCATGTGTATTCGGTTTAGTCCCGACCCTATTCTAAAGCATGCTTAAGGTCTCGATGACCTAAAAAAGGGACACTTTGATTGCGATTGATGATTTGTATTACTAAATGTCTGTAAAAGTTTCTGATCTGTCTGGTAACGCCTTTAATCCTATTCCGGCAATGGATACAGGTTATGGGTGTTACAAGCAAGCTAGAACAAGATGCAACAATCTCAAAAACGTAAAAATCATCAAAAACCGATGAAAGAACATACCTTAATCACCCAATTTTCTAGCAGAACCCTAGCTTGCTCTTAAGCTTTCTTTCTTTTCCAATTTTCGGTAGTGGAAACATAAATAAAAGATGAATATTTGTTTTCTTTTAATTTAAATAAACTTATTTCATGAATTACCTAATTAACCTTAATCAATAAACAAAAACATCACTTAACGGTTGTCCATAAAAGTTCATTAACCATGTTAATGGTCCATTTGCTTAATAAGGACCTCACACCTAATATGTCTTAGTAATTCAGCACTTTATCAAATAGAACACATCTTTTGCATTTTATGCAATTTAGCCCTCTCTTTTTTTTCTAATCGAGCATACAAACTATAAAATTTTCATAAGAAACTTTCACACATGCTTAATAATATACTGTAAATACGAAAAAATAATATTAAAATATTTTTCTGACTTTGATTTGTGGTCTCGAAACCACTGTTCTGACTAAGGTCTAAATCGGGTTGTTACATCGACTACCACATTAGCCTTGCCGGGATGGTACTCAATGGTATAATCATAATCCTTAAGCAGTTTTGTAACGCCTTTAACCCGACTTGATCTATCAGATTCAAATCTCGGGCTTACACATGTAACTTGAAAATTTTCTTTCTTATTCATTGATGAAACGTCTCTCTAAGTGCAACAGAATCTCTTATTGGCGTACATTGTATGGTTACATTTACATTTCGCTTATATACAAACTACTAACTAAGGCCACTACAAAATTCTTATCAAAATACATTGTATGGCTATTATTTCAATTCAATAAAACTTCAGACTTTCCCACTTTCTCTCTCTTAGTCTACCGTATACATGTTGGCCTACTACTTATTTATTTAGGCGCGGACTTTAAACATTTTGAATTTCTACTCAAATGACTTATGCGCATACTTTGACACACCACTTGACTTCCTCTATACACATAAAAGCCCAACACGCCGCTTCCTTGGTGTACCCCTGGCATTGTCTCTCGGCGCATATTACTTTACGGACCTGAAAATAGAAACAACTTTTGTAAGTTCGTAAGAACTTAATGAGCTAAACCTGAGAATACCTTTTTCATTCATTCTTTGTTGCATATGTTATTTTGCACATCCTTGGGGTATTTCTTGATCTTTCTTCCTTCTTTGGCGAGTACAATATTGAGACTATCATATTTCTTTCTTCAGAATTATTTTCCCTTCTTTTGAGTGTACTATACATAACATCTTTTTACCTTCTATATCCTTTCTTAAATCTTATCTTTACATAATCATTTACCTCATCATTAGACTTAATATCTTATTCCATACGTACTAATATTATCATTATCTTTGGGCATAGTAGACTACGCCCAATACTTAACTCAGAATTCACCCAGATCTTCCTAACTTCAGTGCACTGTCTATACTTACTTTTAATTCATATCTTTGCCTTACCATGTACTCTGACCCACACTAGCCTTTCTATTAATCACTTGTAACTATACGGGGTTCGCCATTCATTCGGTGTTCCCCCAAAGGCGTTGTCTTTAGATGGTCATCATGAGATCCGTTCTTTTGATTCCGCCACGAAGGCGTCCTTTTAACAGAGTATGCCATAAGGCATTCCCTTAATAGAAATGGCCACAAAGGCATCCTTTTAACAAAGATAGCCAAAAATGCATCCTTTTAACAGAATAGCCACAAAGGCATCTTTTAACAGTGATAGCCACAAAGGCATCTTTTAACAAAGATAGCCACAAAGGCATTCATTTAACTGAGATAGCCACAAAGGCATTCATTTAACTGAGATAGCCATAAAGCTATTCATTTAACAGGGATAGCCACAAAGACTTTCTTATAACAGAGATCAACCACAAAGGTTGATAACAGATAGTAACCATAAAAGCTTCTTTATAACATATATCTCCATAAAGGCTTCCATTTAATAGAGATCGCCATAATGACTTCCTTTCAGAGACAACCACAAAGGCTTACTTATACAAAAATTGATGTTTTTGACAATAGAGATTTTCATAAACTCACAATCGTAAGGTTTTCCCCCTCATAGCTGGTACTCACCCAACCGTCCTTCACATATTCCATATGATGCCATAGCCCAGCCATGGTCTTACATTATATTGTGTTTAGAGTGCCATAGAGTTTTCCTTTCAGAGATTTGTGTTTTTAGTCTTGACAGAACCTTTTATACGACTCTGGAGATAAGCATAGACACTTCATGCAGACTTATACTTTACAGACTTTTTCACATCTAACTTACTAATGACAGAGTTTTTTCACAACAAATTTGTTCATATATTCAAAACATACATAAACACACTTTGCTCATTCAGACACATTAACCATTGTTCACAGAGATCATTTCCATATCCCATATGAGTCATTCATTCAAGTTCATCAGACATGCATTTTTCATAAAATCATAACATCTTTCATCCTTATCTCAGTTTCACAGAAAGTTCTAACATGCATAATACATTTGCAGGAGTTGGCTTAGAGACTCACCTTATAACCTAGAAGGCTGTAAAACTTTAAATCTAACCCTTCATTTTGACAACAACAGCTTGAGTTCCAGATCTTTCATTCAACCAAATATTATGGCCTCCTTGCTTCGTCAAACAGAGACACTTTGTTACAGCTCATTTGAGTAGCCTTTCACCCCTACTTTGACTCGGACATTTCCCTAAGCCTTATTTCTTAAAGTATACTTACAGATCTACATTTCCTTAGTAGACAGAGACATGAAACCTACCTTTTTGGAAGGGAAATCACTCGTAAAAATTAGGGTTTCAGACTTATCTATTGGGAGACAACTTACTACCAGAAAACCAGAATGCCAGACTTGTCTCTTTTGGGAGGCATCCCCGATCTACTTAGCCCCTCCATCCTTAAGAAGGAAGATAACTCTCCTTACTTTAACCTGAGTGTCCTTTTAGCCTAACTCAAGTTTTCATGGGGACTTGGTGAACATCACATCAAGACTAAGTGACTTATCAAAATTTGCCACGTCTAAGAAACTTACCAGATGCTTCTTCAGCTTTTGCCTCTTCTGGTTAACGTTTGGTTAGTTCCCAACCAACCTTCCTTACAAATCAACTGCTACAGGACCACATTAGTCACTAGATGTATTATGCCTTCTGGCGTGGCCTCATACCTCATAACCATCCTTTTCACAACCATTATTTTGTTTCATTTAACATCCTGATCTGACTAGGAATCCTTGTCTACTTATTTCCATATCAGAGTCCGCCCATTCTATATGCCAAAAAAGTATTTAGGCGGCTATTACTACTTAGTCAAATATTCCTCCTTATGATTCCTTAACCGTTCCTATTATAGAAGGTTGTATAAACAGAACATTCTTGGTTCGCCTACTCTATATGCCAAGATAGGCCTTTTTAGGTGAACACTTCTCCACCTGTCATTTTTCTATATAACTATATGCCCAATTCAGAGACTTATACACTCTTACCATTTTTCTTTGAATCTTCGTACTTAACTTAGCCATAAGTTTTGCTCCTCCAGAATACGCTAGACTAAGGCGTCACAAATTTACTTAATCCAACCCTAATGTTGGGCACTTAAAAATATCCTCTTAAGCCTTTTTTCTATGGACTATATTTCAAACTTTCAGGATTTCGCCTAGGGGCGTACTCGTGAACTTTAGTTTCTTAATTAAATCCACCAATTTACTTATTCAAAACTCATTCCAAAATTCTTGCTTCCAAAACAACATCCGAATACTAGGCTTCGTCAGATAGGATGTTACAACTTTAATCCACCTACGTTGTCCTAAATTAAACTCTTTTTGAGTTAATAGATATTTAAGACTCTTATGATTCGTGTAAATAATACACTTCTTACCATAAAAATAATGCCTTCGGATCTTAAGCACGAAAAACAAAGCTGCCAGCTTCAAGTCATGAGTCGGGTAATTACACTCATGTGGCTTGAGCTGCCTTGAGGGTAAGCTACAACCTTACCCTCCTACATCAACACACATGCAAGACCAGGGTGGGATGCATCACTGTATAACACATAATCCTTTCTAGACTTAGGCTCAATTAATATAGGTACTTGAGTCAACACAAACTTAAGTTTCTCAAAACTGACTTGTTGATCATCAGTCCATCTAAATGGAACATTCTTTCTCAGGAATTCATTAAAGGAGTAGCAATCAAAGAAAATCTTTCAACTAATCTGCGATAATAACCAGCCAACCCAAGAAAACTCTGAATCTCGAACACATTTCTAGACTGTTTCCACTCCACAATAGCCTCAATCTTCTTAGAATCCACACAGATGCCTTCAGGGGACACCATATGACTTAGAAATATAACTTCCTTTAACCAAAACTAACACTTACTAAACTTGGTAAAAAGCTTCTTTTCTCGAAGAATTTTCAGTGCAACCCTTAGATGTTCATCGTTCTCAGACTTGGTCTTAGAGTAGATTAAAATGTCGTTGACAAAGACAACGACAAATTGATCGAGATATGGTTGGAAAACCTGATTCATCATATCCATAAATGTTGTCAGAGCACTGTAAGACCAAAAGGCATTACCAAAAACTCGTAATGACCATATCGAGCCCTGAATACAGGCTTGGGCACATCTGATTCCTTAACTTTAAGCTGATAATACCCTAAACTCGAATCATTCTTGGAAAACACCTTCTCTCCTAGAAACTGATCGAACAAATCCTCAATCCCAAGCAAAGGGTACTTATTCTTAATGGTCAACTTATTCAATTGATTATAATTGATACATATCCTCATAAAACCATCATTCTTCTTAACAAATAGTATCGGAGCTCCCTATGGCGAAACACTTGGTCTAATGAACCCACAGTCCAGAAGCTCATTAAGTTGAATCTTGTAACAACCCAATTTTGGGTCTAGTCGGAATAGTGGTTTCAGGACTACAAATCCGACGTAGTAAAGTTTATTTTTATTACATTTCTATGGTTTACAGTGTTATGAAATGATTTCGTGAGAATTTCGTTCGAAAATTTTGACGTTTGGGCACTCAATTTAGTAAAAAGAACTAAATTGTACAAAGTGCAAAAGTTGAGTTCTACTTGTTAAAGGTGTCCAATTGCTATGAGATTTTAAATTAGAGGTCCTTAGTTGGTAATTAGACCATTGGATAAGTTAGTGGACAAAAATGGATATGAATAGGTGAAATTTCAAAGTTATGCATTATGGGCATTTGGTAAATAAATGAATAAAAAGGGAAAATAAAGCCAAATTTTTTGTCCATCTTCTTCTCCATGTGCCGAAAATTAGAAGGTCACCATAGCTAGGGTTTGTTCAACTTTCAAGCTTGATTGTAAGTACATCCTAGCCCCGGTTTTAATGCTATTTACATTTTTGAAGTCGTTATCACTCGATCTATCTATTTTTACCATTAATTTGAGAGATGATTGAGGTCTAGGGTTTGAACCATGTTAGAAATGTGTGTATTTTGATTTTTAATGGTAGATTATGCAAGTTTAATGTTAGATAAACAACTTTTACTAGGTGATTTTTTATGAAAATATCAAAAGGACCTATTTGTAAAAAGATTTCAAAGTGTGTGTAAAAGTGTGATTAAATGAAAAATGTGGGCTGTTATAAGCATAATAGAGGTTTGGCTAGGATAGGGTCTTGAAGAAATCGAATAGATTTCATTTTATGAGCCTAGGGGCCAAAATGTAAAAATGTCATAGTTTAGGGGCAAAAATTTAATTTTACCGTAATGTGAGTTTTGGACTGAATTGAGAAATGTGGATAATAAATTAGTTAAATTTTCTATTATAGATCAAGAGATTCGAGGTTCGAACCTAGATCAGGGGAAAAACAAGATGTTTGACGATTAGGTCCATTTCTACTATTTTTATACCGAGGTAAGTTCGTATGTAATTAATGCATTTTTTTTATTTATGCTTTAAATGCTTTAATATTGTATGAATTATGATTGACTCCTTTGATGCAATCGATAAAGTTTGACAAGTGAGAAATCCTGGTTGAACCTTAGGAACAGGTAGGATACGAATGTCATGACATTAGGGTTATTTGAGATTACGTGTAAGACCATATCTAGGATATGGCATCGATATGAGACTTCGTGTAAGACCATAGCTGGGCTACTGGCATCGAGAAGAGATCTTGTGTAAGACCATATCTGGGATATGGCATTGCTATAGTATTGTATGTGTGAGATTCCCGAGTATCCTTTAGTATTCCAAGTAGTTCAACGGGAAATTCAAGGAGTATATCAAAGTTGTGAAAGGTTATGATTATGTTACGAGTTGGTACAGGTACGTACGTAAAACTCATTTACTAATGAGCTCGATATGTGATGAATCCTTCGGTAAGGTTATGAATGAGTAAGTTATGATTAGAAGATTTTGATACTATTTATGCCAAGTTCATCATGTTTATTTGTATGATACATATGTGATTATAATGCTTATTATTTGCATAGGAACTTACTAAGCTATATAGCTTACTCCCCTTTCTTTTCCCTTGTCTTATAATGTCACCAAGCCAGCTCGGGGATCAGAAACTATCAGAGATCCATTCACACTATTAACTTAATATTTTGGGTACCATTGATTTTAATATTTTGAATTATGGCATGTATAGGGACTTGGTCATTTTGTTATGTGTCATAATTGATTTAGCCAAATGTGTTGGCTTATGTTGGTTGATAATTCATTTTTTAAAAGGCTATTGAAATTGGCTAATATTAGTTTAAGTATATATATGCATATAATGATGCTTTTCATGGGTGTGGGAAATTGCATGACTTGAGTTGAGATATATGTGATGTTTGGGTATGATAAATGATAGCATGTGGATGGGGTATTGATGCCTTGGTTGTGGCTAATTTGGTTGATGGTATATGCTTGGAATGGTTTTATGTTTGTTGTGTAGGTTTGTGCATGGAAGGGTGACAAAATGGCTTGGTAAATAGCCTTATTTTTGTCCACACGGGTAGACAAACGGGCGTGTGTCTAGGCTGTGTGTGACACACGGTTTGCCCCATGGGCGTCTATTCCGGCCGTGTGTCCCCTGTACCTTACTTGTTGCAAAATAGAATGCTCAGTATCGAGCACACGGGAAGAGACACGAGCGTGTGTCTCAACCGTGTGGACAACATGGCTTTGAACACGGGCGCGTGCCCTGGCCATGTGAAGTATTCACCTATTTTATGAAAAAAATATGAAAAATTAAATCGACCACATGGCCTAGCACACGAGCGTGTCCCTTGGACCACATAGGCATGTGAGCCCTGTAACATGAATTTTTTTCTAAGTTTTGCAAAACTTTCTAAAGTTCTTAGTTTAGTCCCGAACCACTTCCAATGCATGTATTAAGCGCCGTAGACTCGTTTTAGGGACGATATGAAAAGTTTTAAATTTGGATGGAAATTTATGACTCAGAAATGTATGTTTGCTTGTGTTTATGTCCGATAATGCCTTGTACCCTGTTCCAGCATTGAATATGGGTAAGGGGTGTTACAATCTTAAGCTCTTTAAGCTCTTTAGGTGCCATGCAATAGGGAATAATTAACACCGGGGTTGTATCAAGCAACAACTCTATTTCGAATTCAACTTCATGATTAAGTAGTAACCCAGGCAATTCCTTCGAAAAAACGTCCAAAAATTCCTTAACAGTATGGATGTTGTTCATAGAAGAATTACTAACACTGGTTTCTAGGACATAAGCTACATATGCTTCACATCCTTTTCTAACCAATCTTTCGACAACCATAGAAGAGATTACATTTGACAAATAATCTCTACGCTCACCCAAAATCATTATTTCTGTTCCATAAAACTGACTTCAACATTACTCTTTTTGAAGTACAATCTAAACTGACTTGGTGCTCAATCTAGCAGTCCATTCCCAAAATCAAATCAAACTCGTTGAAAAGTAACTCCATCAAATCATTTGGAAATATTTCACCTGGAACTTCTAATGGACAATGTCTATAAATTTTGTTTTACCACTATAGGTTGCCCTAAAGGACTAACCAGAAAACAACACTAATAGTATCTTCTACCCTAATTCCCAATTAATCAGACATAGAGCAGGTAACATACGAATGGGTAGAACATATATCTATTAAGGCAAAGTACTATAAAGAATTAATTGTAAAAGTACCTCCGATGACATCAACTACATCACAATCCTCTATGTGCCTCGCTGCATAAACAAAGGCAAGTTGTCTCACCTCAGTCTGATTTGCACCCTGACCCAGTGGTCTCTGTCTCGCATTACCAGCTCTGTTATAACGTCGTCTCCTAGGAGGTAATTAACCAACCCTCTTATTCTAATTCTGATTTAGATTTGGTGCTTGTATCTGCTCAACCATACATGGAAAATCTTTAATCTGATGCTCCAAGGATCCACATCTCAGACATGCCCCTAATTTCCTCCAACATTCCCCCGACTAACATTTCATAAAATGAGCACAATTCTGAGTCCTACCACCAGTACCAACTGTAGTTGTGTTTTGCTGCGGTCTACTTTTCCTATTTCACTTCACAGGACTCAGGTTAGAACTACTAAAGCCAAAATCTCTCTTACCTGGGGTCTTAATCTTATCTCTCTTCTCACGCTCCATGCGTTTAACCTCTTATATTATCTTAACTTTCTTTACCAAAGGGTAGAAATTGGGTGACCTAAACTTAAAAATCATACTGTAGCCAATTATCGAACCGTACGCACTTATCTTTCTTGGTAGCTATCATTCCCTGTGCATAACCACTCAATCTCAGGAAATTCGCTTCATATTCAGACACTGGCATATCTTCCTACTTCAGCTCAATGAAATTGAACCTATGGGCTTCCACATATCTAGTGGCTATATACTTTTTCTGAAATGCGTTCTGAAAATACTCCCAAGTTATTCTCTCAGCATGAGTGCCCTGAACAATAGATTGTCACCAGCAATAAGCCTCATCCCTAAAAAGTGACACAATACCCTTCAATTTCTGCTCTGGGTACAATCCAGATCATCTAAAATCCTTTTAGTAGCCTCCATCCAATACTCGACTACTATAGTGGTCGTCCTAACAACTCCCTTAAACAACTTAGCTCCATTAGAACGAAGCCTTTCAGTCACAGAACTATGACCCCCAGTACCAATTTGGGCTCCATCAATCTGTTTCAACACCCTCAACAAAGCCTGAGATACAACGTCATCAATAGGCTCTGGATTTACATCTTTATTAACAAACTCCTCAGACTCTTGATTCACGTTCTCCATAACAGGTTCATTCTCATTAGGATAGACTCCAAGTTTTGGCGTATTCACTTGTGCCATAGATGACTCATCTTAAGCTGCACGACGATGTGCTCCACAAGTTCGTACTCCGTGATTATTCATTTTGATTAAAGTCTTATGAAAATATACAATTCAAAAATATTCTTAATTATTCTCACGTATTTACATTCTTATGTTCAAGATTTTAATAACAGAAAATTTTAGTCTTAATCTCAGTGATAACAACATATAGAGAGGAATTAACATCGGAGTCTTGGATTCTCAAAAATTCACTTCTAAGATTAAACAAAAAATTTTAAACCTTTTAAAATATGCATGCAGACTAAATTTAAAAATCCACAGTCTGAGTTTTAAACTTGACTCTGATACCACAAAATGTAACCCCCAAACTAGACCTAAACGTTATGACCAAACTTTGAAAGCTATAACAATCACAAAAAAAAGATTTTCAAATCAATTATGCTTAAATCATTTTTTCGAAAAATATTATTTGAATTTAATAGAAAAATCGTCAATGAAAAATCTTTAATAAAATATGTTTAATTTAAATAAATGCTTGTAGTATTTCAAGTTATTACTTTTTGATAGATTTGATAAGAAAACTTGTTTTGCAAATTTTAAAATGTTATTTTGTAAAAATTCTATTTTTTAAAAATTCGCAGTGAATTAAATATAATTATGAAATCTATTTATTACAAATTATTTTTGTTTGATAAAAACAATTTATATAATAAAAATCAATGATTAAAACATTTTAATCCAAAGTTTATACATGTATTGTAGCTAACATATCAAAGTACTCATGACATAATTAAAACAGTCCAAAGTCCAAAACAATCCCAAAAAGAGTTTTAAATACGAGAATCTCCTCCAACTTTTGCATCCAAGTCCTATCCACGAGTGTTATTTGAAAAGTTTAAACTCGGTGTGAGTTTTATATCAAGCTTGTTAACAGGAATTATAATACATTGACTATAAATACCATAGAATACATAACAATCAGTTGTGCAGATTTTATAAGTATAATTATGACAATGCAATATTTTATAAAAACATATATGCATATTTTTCCAAAATTTCCTACCCATCTCCACTACACACCACATGAAGTTCCCCAGAACCCATCCATCCAAAACACACCAACATAAATATGTGGACAAAGCAACCAAAATTGCAGACAAGTTGCCAGAACAAATGTGTGGTAAAACCACCAGATAATGCAGATTATTAAACTGCCAAATATTCCTCCTTACCATATTATCACAACCCCATGAAATGTGACATGGCATGCAAACTCAATATCAAAGCAGTAAGCATGTTAAACATGCAATTGCATACAAATCAGAAATCGCTAGCCATGGTAGTCCATGCTTTACAAATTAGTCATTTCGAATTTTCAATGTGAATAGATCATAATAAACAAATATGCCATGATGTCACATACCATGAGAATTAGAAAAAAAAAACCACATATTAGCAATAAATAGCATAACACATCCAATAAATTTAAGTTAAAATACACACATTAAATCTACATAATCACTCACCATGTTATTTTTGCTACTAGATAATACTTTAATAATATTTAATTTATCATATAAATAACATAATAAAAGACATCATTTCACACAAAATACTTGAACAAAACACACACGTTTAACTTTTCTCCAACATGTAATATCCTAAACCGAACTCGAACTCTTCAGGACCAAGTAAATCAAGACTAGATTTGTATCTAACGTAACCAAATTGAAAATTAGAAATCCTTTTAACCTTAAGGAAAAATCAACCAAAAATTAATAATATCCAAACTTACACATCTTACTTGTAATCACCACTTACCTTTAATCCACTTCTATCGAAAACTCCCACTTTGATATCACAAAAGGTCTACAGTTCTCGAATTAAATCCTTTAATCAAAAATAATCTCTTAGTTAGAAGAATATACAACGGCTCCCAATAATCAAAACTTCACAAAACAAAATATAGATTACTTCTTCGTAATACTTACACTTTTATTTCCAAAAGTCTGAAAAGAACAACTAAGATTTTTGATTATCTAAATTGGAATGAGAATCTAGTTATCAAAGAAAAAGAAAGAATTAATCAAATAGAAGTTGTTATTTAAAAAAATAATATGAAAAGAAAAGAAAAGAGAAAAGGGAAAAAGTAATTAAAATACGATAATGGTCAGTGGTGATCTGTGGCGGCGAACAGTGGTGGACAAGTGTGGTGGTTCAAAAAGATATTGAGTAATGAAAGGAGAATAGTCAATTATTTAAATCAAAGAAGAGAAAAGAAATGAAAAGAAGAAGAGAAAATAAGGAATGAACAGATAAGAATGGTGGTGCAAATTTAAAGATGGTGAAAAGTGGCAACACAATGTGGTTTTCGTGGTGGTATGGTGGAAGAGAAGCATTGATCAGCACACAACAATAGAAAAAATAAAATAAAAATGGTGGAGAACTTCCAAAGGAGTGTGGCTCACGGTGGTTGATAGAGAGGAGAAAAAGAGAGAATTTGATGACAAAAACAAAGAATATCTTAGCCAAAATACTACCAAGGGACGACATCAACTTGCAACCTAATTCAAACTCCCAACATCTCATTCATAAGGAGACAAGAGAGATAGAATGGATTGATGATGAATAATCATAGGAGTTATAAAACATAACATGAATGGCTTTGAAAATGAATGTTACAAAGTTGAAAAGGAGTTACATCAATGCACATATGCATGGACGGTTTGCATGGCTAGCTTGACCAACATTTAATCAAAATTCTTTTTTTTTTAAATGAGGACGTGGAGACTTGAACTTGGTTCACTAGGGAGTTACTTAAAGTACTTAACCACTATGTCATTCCACTTGTTAATGAACTAACTACAGTAATTAAAACTTTGGGATGTGACAACATTAGCGATCCTGCCTCACAGAGAAACTGGCGAACCTCTTACCACATCATTTAGCGTACACTGCTGCTGGTGAACCTCCAATTTGTATGACCAAAACTTTCAGCCTCGATCTCGAGATGTGGCACTCGTTCTACGAGTTCCGACTTCAAACCCACATTTTTTGGCACTGGCTAAAATTGAGTTGTAAATTCCATGAATAAGTTTTAAAGTGTAGAAGTTTTAAAAATTGAAACTCAAGTGAGTAAAATAATGAAAGTGATAAATAAGAAATTTTATGAAAGAATATTTCATAAGTGATTTAAGTGTTAAATTGTATGAATTATTCGTGTAATACATTAGCAAGTGTTGTGTGATTGTGTACATTTTAGAACATATAGTGTAAATAAGATGAGAAATGGAAAGAAATGTTCAATTGAAAAGATTTGTGTAAAAGCCTTAGTAAATAAGGTAGAACTAGTAGGATATAATTGGCATACCACAAGAAATCTACCACACTCATGTGATTAGCACTTTGGTGCTTGTGATTTGATAATTAGCACTTGTGTGCCCATGTTTCTAGCACTTCGGTGTTCGTGATTATTAGCATTATCGTGCTCAAGATATCTTATCGCTTTTTTTCTCATGTTATTTCCCATATCCTTTTTGAGTCTCCATGGTTTACTAAGGACTATGTGATGTATATGAAGTAAAAGAAGTGAAATATGTGATAAGTGAAAATTTTATATTTTAAATCATGTTATATTATTTTAACTTTTAATATAATAATGTTGTGAATAAGATAAAGTATAACGTGAATGAATGTGTATAAAATAAACTAGGGAACTTCAATAAAATTTTATAATAAATACTTAGATAAGATGAAAATTTCATGTGAGTACTTACTAAACCTCAACTAAACTTAGCGCGTTGCTTTCAAACGCATAATTTTACAGAAAGCATTTGTGTAGGAAGAGTTCAAGTGAAGCTTTATCTATCACATCCTATTATCAAGGTATGGATTGTGAAGTATGTATTTAATATATGGACTTAGAGTGGCATGTACATAGGATTTCAATAAGTATTCAAGTGATAAGTAACTAGTGCAGTGGTACAAGTTATGTGATGATCAAGTGGAAATGTATTGAACTTTGTGGTATTTTGATTAGTGTTTGGACAATGATGAACTACATGATGAGTTGAGTGATGTTTTGAGGTATTTTGAGGACTAAATATACTGAAGAATGTTTGGGGGATCATAATGGTATGTATTGGCATATTTTAAGGTGGTTTTAGGCTTGTTTTAGGGTCCCTTGCATCTAAGTATCAATACTTGAAAGACTTGCATCAACACAACATTAACAGAATGCAAAATTGAACAATAATAAAAAGAGGTATCGGTAGCTTGGGGAATTGTATTGATACTATTGTATTGTTTTGCCTAAACTAGGTTATTTTCCTTCGAAAGAGTCCCGAACGACCTCCATTTAAAATTGGATTGTAAAATAAGCTTAGAAATTATTCAAAAAGTCTTAAAGTATCTTAAATAAGTCTAAAAAATGAGTGGAAGTTGAATGACATGTTAAACTCTTAAAGTGAAGTGTTTGGATTGAAGTGCAACATTTCTTGCTCAAGTTTAGGTTCGGGCTCAAGTAAGGGGTATTATAATCACATTAGAAACCATGTTTTCTTTTCTCTTTCTACTAGAATACTTGGTTTCATGTTTTTTGTAACATTGCTTTTGATCGAAAAGTACAACACCGGAAAACCAATGTGCAATTTCAAATCATATTTACACCGACAAACCAGTGTGCAACTTTAAATCATGTTTGTGTTAAAGGTTAATGTAGAAATTGTTTGTTACTATTTACTGATTGAATAAGTTAGTCATTGAGTCAGTCAAAGTCTATTTTTAAACAAACCTAGTCTTTGTTTAAGGCCAATAATGTTCCTTTTATTTAGGAGATTTATCAAGATACTATTAGAGTCCTAATATATCTCTAAGTTGTTAGCTATTTCAATATTTATAGTACTCTTCATGGAATAAAGTAATGTACTTCACCATTTCAAATTTTCTAAATTCCTATTGCTTCCATTTAAGTCCTTTGTTCTATTTTTACTTTATATTCAGCAGCTTTTTCTTTGACATCTGGTATCCGAGCTACTCGAGGCTTGTGTTCAAGCTTATGATGGTAAGCAATCAGAATGGAGTGAACCTTTCACAGCCGTTGGTTCCAATTTTTCAAGGCAGCAACTATGGAGTTTGGAGCACTAAGATGAAGACTTTGTTTTTGTCCCAAGACCTATGGGACTTGGTGGAAAATGGATTCGGTGAAGAGGAGGTAGCAGCTGAGACTCTCAAAGATATCAGAAAGAGAGATGCTAAAGCTTTGTTTTTCATCCAACAAGCTGTGGATGAATCAATTTTTCCTCGCATTGAAGCGTGACGCGTTCGAAAGAAGCATGGGACACGCTGCGAAAGGCATATCAAGGTACTGCAAAGGTGATGACTATCAAACTTCAAACTCTACGTGGGAAGTTTGATAATTTTATTATGGAAGATGATGATGTTCTGGATGATTATGTGTCAAAAGTAATTGATGTTGTGAATAAAATTCGAAAATATGGTGAGGATTTATGTAAGCAACGGGTAGTTAAGAAAATTCTTAGGAGTTTACCTAGGAAATATGATCATGTAGTTGCAGCTATAGAACAGTCAAAAGATTTGAGTGTGTTAACTGTTGATGAGTTGTAAGGCTCTCTTTATTCTCATGGTGATAGGATGAAAAGGTATGATAATACATCTGTTGAGAATGCCTTTTATAGTTGGTCGCAATACTCTCGTGGTGGAAAGGGCACCAGCGAAACAAACTTCAATGACTGGCGTGGAGGAAATTCATCTCGTGGGAGAAGAGGTAGGGCAGGTGGCCAATTCAATGGGCAGAACCAACATTATAAAGATGACGATAAAGGAGAAAATAGTAGTCCAAAACAATGCTACTATTGAAAAAGGTACGGGCATATTGAGAGGTTTTGCAAGCTTAAAGAGAAGCAAGCTAACCTGGCTCATGAAGATAGTGAAGAAGATGAGACAGAAAGCCTGTTCGTTGCATGCTTCAGTGCTAAGGAGTGTTCTCCTGAAGTTTGGTACATAGATAGTGGCTGTAGCAATCATATGACAAGTGAATTAAGTCTCTTCAGCAACTTAGATAAGTCGGTAACTAGCCGAATTTACGCTTGGTGATGGAACTGTTCGTGTAGCAAAGGGAAAAGGTATTGTGCAGTTGAATTCCCTAGGTCTTAATTGTATTCATAATGTTTTGTATGTTCCAGATTTAAATTCTAATTTGCTAAGTGTTGGGCAATCTATGGTGGATGGGTATTCACTTGTCTTTGAGGAATTCAATTGTTGCATTTTTAAGGATAAATCGAAAAAACACAGGTTAGCTAGTGTTCCAATGGCAAAAAACAAGATTTTTCCTTATAATCTCGCAACTGATGATAAGCTTGCATTAAAGGCAGAATCGTTTGATGAAAATTGGTTATGGCATCACAGATATGGGCACTTAAATTTTGGTAGTTTAAAACTCATGTCTGAAAAGAATCTAGTTGATGGTTTACCACTAATAAAAAATGTTGATGATGTATGTGAGAGCTGTATATTTGGGAAACAACATCGAGATTCATTTCCAAAGGGCAAGGCAAGGAGAGCTTCCCAACTTGCTGAACTTATTCATGCTGATCTTTGTGGACCGATGAGAACACTTTCTCTCAATAACAACAGGTACTTTTTAGTCTTTGTTGATGACTACAGTAGAATGACGTGGGTGTACTTTGTCAAAGAAAAATCAGAGGCTCTTTCAGTTTTCAAGAAGTTTAAAGCAAGTATTGAGAAATAAATTGGCCACCCTATAAAGACCTTGCGGACAGATCGTGGTGGAGAATTTCTCTCTACTGAATTCAACAAATTCTGTGAAGAATCTGGCATTCAATGCCAGCTAACAGCAAGCTACACTCTTCAACAAAACGGGGTCGTTGAGAGGAAGAATCGGAGTCTTGTTGAGATGGGAAAATGCTTACTGAAAGCTAAATATCTTCCAAAAACTTTCTGGGCAGAAGCAATTCACACAGCAATATACATCCTCAATTGATCTCCAACAGCAGCTTTAGAACAAAAAACACCATTTGAAGCATGGCATGGGTGGAAACCTGAGGTAACTCATATGAGAGTTTTTGGTTGCATTGCATTTGTGCATATTCCTTCTCAAAAGAGAGGAAAGTTAGATGATAATAGCACTAAATGTATCTTTGTTGGGTATAGCTCTGAAACTAAAGGATATCAATTTTATAATCCTTTGTCTAAGAAGCTATTAATTAGTCGTGATGTTGTTTTTGATGAGGAAAACTCTTGGAATTTGAAGGAATTACAAGCAGGTTCAGAAGCATTACTAGAAGATGGTGAATGTCTCGACACTCATCCTAGTCAAGAAAATGGAGATGGAAGTTCTTGCTCATCGGCACCAAGCAGTCCTTCAGTAGTTCCAAATACCACTTCATCAAGCTCGTCTTCATCAGAATCACCACCTAGAAAATAGAGATCGTTGGCAGAAATTTATGAAAGCACTGAACAATGCCAATTCGCCCAAATTGAAGATCCAATCGTCTTTGAAGAAGCAATCAAATCCAAGGAATGGCGAGATGCAATGGATGATGATATGAAAGCCTTGGAAAGGAACAAGACGTGAGAATTAGTAGACCTTCCAAATGGAAAAGAAGCTATTGGGTTAAAATGGATTTTCAAAACTAAATTCTAGGCTGATGGTTCCATTCAAAAGCATAAAGCAAGACTGGTTGCACGAGGGTACATGCAACGTGAAGGGTTAGATTTCCAAGAAACTTTCTCTCCAGTAGCAAGATTTGACACCAGACTTGTTATTCTGTCAATTGCAGCTCGATTAAGTTGGGAGGTTTATCAGTTCGATGTCAAGTCGGCTTTTTTAAATGGGATCCTAGAAGAAGAAGTATATGTGCAGCAACCAAAAGGTTACGAGATTTCAAATCAAGAAGAGAAAGTGTATAGGTTGAAAAATGCTCTATATGGCTTAAAGCAAGCGCCGCGAGCTTGGTATGGAAGAATTGATGGACATTTCAGCAATAATGGTTTTCAAAAAAGTCCCAGTGAGCCAAATCTATATGTGAAAAATAGAGGTACTTCTTATATTCTCATTATTTGCCTTTATGTTGATGATTTGATTTATACTAGCAATAGTAGTGCTTTGTTGAATGAGTTTAAAAAGCTGATGACAGACGAATTTGAAATGACTGAGTTGGGGTTGATGAGTTTCTTTCTGGAGCTAGAAATTAAACAATGTGCAGAGGGTATTTTTATGTCCCAAGAAAAATATGTGAATGATCTTCTTGAAAAATTCAACTTGAAGGATTGCAATCTCGTAAGTACTCCAATGTGCACCAATCAAAAATTTTGTTTAGATGATGAGGGAGAGAAAATTGATTGCCAATTGTTTCAAAGTTTGATTGGGAGTCTGTTGTATCTAACAAATAGTAGGCCTGATATTTTGCAAGCAACAAGTCTCTTGTCTAGATATATGCAGAGTCCAAGCAAGCATCACTTTGGAGCTGCCAAGCGAATTTTGTGCTATTTGAAGGGGACAAGCTTATTTGGAATATGGTATAAGTTCTCTAACAATCTAAGGCTGTATGGTTTTTCAGATAGTGATTTGGGTGGTTGCATTGAAGATAGCAAGAGTACAACTGGTTACGTTTTTACTATGGGTAGCGGAGATGTTTCATGGAGCTCAAAGAAGCAACCATCAACTGCTTTATCATCTTTGGAGGCTGAATATATGGCTGTTACTGCTGCTTATCAAGCTGTCTGGATATGAAGAATTCTTGATGATTTAAAGCAAACACAAGTGGAGGCAACTACCATCTATTGTGATAATCAGTCAACAATTGCAATGACAAAAAACCTTGTTTATCACAGTAGAACAAGACACATTGAAACAATTCATCATTTCATAAGAGAGCTGGTTGCAAAGGGAGATATCAAGATGGAGTACTGTTGCACTGAAGAACAAGTTGCTGCTTTGTTCACAAAGCCACTTCCACCGAAGAAATTCGTGTATTTGAGAGAATTGTTGGGTGTTGGGGAGTTTCTACATTAAAGGGGAGTGTTAAAGGTTAATGTAGAAATTATTTGTTACTATTTACTGATTGAATAAGTTAGTCGTTGAGTCAGTCAAAGTCTGTTTTTAAACAGACCTAGTCTTTGTTTAGTGCCAGTAGTGTTCCTTTTATTTAGGAGATTTATCAAGATACTATTAGAATCCTAATATATCTCTAAGTTGTTAGCTATTTAGTAATTATAGTACTCTTCATGGAATGAAGTAATGTACTTCACCGTTTCAAATTTTCTAAATTCTTATTGCTTCCATTTAAATCCATTGTTCTGTTTTTACTTTTATATTCAGCAGCTTTTTCTTGACATTTTGAAGAATTATATGTCATTGTACTTGTAGTTTGTTTCATAGTATAATCATTTAAAAAAAAAAATCAGTTGGTACCAACTTCTTTATAAAGGAATATCTGAAATTTCTGCTATCCAAAAAATGGCACTCATGGTAGACTGGTAGCAATTATGTTAAATAGTATTTGGCTTAGGGGATTAGGTGGATTATGTCAATTCCGTTTATTTCAAAGTATCATTTTTGCATTTTTAGAGTTCTCAAAACCTTTATTTCATGTATATTTTAAATAGTTCACACAGAAAGTAACTGAAACATGAGAAACTGTAAACTTTGGAGAACAGACACTCCATGAGCTATACAATTCGCCAGTTTTTAGGGTAATATGCATGCCTAATTTAAAATATGGATGGTTAGCTAGCTGCGTTTTCGAGCTGAGATCATCACAAAACGTGAATTTCTTATACATGTAAAACCAACGAGTCCACAGGTCCGGCAGAGATCTTCGAGTTCACGTTCGGAAAGAAAGATATGACTACCTACTATTCGCATTACATTCTACGTTCAAAAAATAACCCAACATAAGCAACTAGAAAAGAACATTCAACAATTCTTTTTTCTGTTAATGCAATAAAGTTTGAGTGAGGCTTCCTCGATCGGTTGAATAACATTGGATAGATAGTGAAAAACATGACATGTTCAATAGAAACAAAATCAAGTTGCCAAATTCAGTATTGGGATAGTGCGTTTATGTCAACTCAAGTCCGGACATGTGAAGGGATCAATGCATTTAGCAAGGCTGATACAATAAGTATACCTGGCGGAAGGTCCTCAAAAATGGAATAAATGGCCCATCAAGAATGTAGGTGGTAGCAACGAAAACACCTCCAGGTCGAAGAACTCGGCTTATTTCAGCCACCTAGACAAACCATTTCAAAATCCATTTAAAACATAGGCTATAGAAAGTAGAAAGTGTTGGAACGCCGGTACCCCATGGCGCAGTAGAATAAAATTAGATCCGACGATCCAAATCATGGATCCATGTGCGAGGAACGAATCGGGGTGAAATAAAGGTTTCGAAATTACCAAAACTTCAATCTGAGTAGACAGCGACGCCTTGGCAACAAGAGTTTTGATCTATTGTCGAATCAAGCCTCAACCTTTTCCGATGTCGGCCTCTACGTAATCCACCCGGTTTGACTATGAACGGAAGAAATCTCCAAAACTGTTTTGGAGGCTTATTTGCTTGACGGCTGCTAGACCTAACAAGCAATCACTTAGGGTTTTCATGTTAAGTTTTGTCTCCTTTTAATACCTTTTATAATGGGTGCCTTTCTCATTGGGCCTTTTATAATAGGTATCCTCTTAATTGGGACTTTTATAATTGGTATCTCTTGAATGTATTACAAGATTAAATAAATACAATAAAGTTTTTAACCGAAAATTATAATTACATTAATTATGTCTGAAAATTATAATTACATTAATTATAATAAGGATTCCGGTAAACTATATTTATTTAAATTTATATATGAATCAAATTCATATATTAATAAAATTATGTTATCATTATGCGTACAACATCCTTGTACATATAATATGTTCAATATTTGATTGCACAATTAAATTAATTCTTTAATTAATTTAATTTATGCGACAACCAAGCACAATACCAACTATATTTTATTCCGTTCATTTCAACCATAGGGTGTGACCCTGTAGGTTCTTGCAACGTTAGCAGTAATACTAGAACGATTCTATTGTCACAGACAATGAGTGGCATCTAGCAATGCATCATTGCTACCTAAGTTACAAGAAGTCATGATTCGACATAACCTTTCGTGATTAACCTTTCATGCATTAATCCTTAAGTCCTTTATCTCTGGAACGGATACAAGTCATGGGATAGTCACACTTGCATAGTCCATCCCATGTTTCTTGATATCTTGAGTAGACTATGTTATACAAATTAGTATGACATCTCATATCAACTTATTTGAGCATGGCCATGCATTTCTAGTCTCACTCAATCAAGTGGCCTAAGATATTACTCCTATTATGTAGGAGGGACTTATCCTTTATTGATCAACCATATCCCTTTACATAGATTGTGGTATATCCAACATCAGCCTTTATAGAACAACCTGTTACGGTGTACGTTTGACTGTATCAAAATATACAACTCACGATGCTGGAATAATAATGATCTCAAGTCTGAGGATCATATACATATTAATCACTATGAGTAATGTTGTGACAATTACATAATAATCCAAGAAACATACTCATAGCAGGTCAATCCAATATGTTGTTCTCTAACACACATATTCATGCATTGATTTTGACACTCCATATCAATGACAACTCTTTATCATCAATCAACTACATGTTAGTCTTAATGCATTATTATTGTCCTAGTCAACAATAATACTCGACTAAGGATCTTTTAAGAATAATCATATTATTCTCAGGACATTATTATAAAACAGTTTATCTATACACACAGAAAGAAAAACTGAAATAATAATGACAACGCTTTATATTAATAAACATGGTAAATTAAGTATGTTATTACAACCATCTCATGATTGATCTTTGGGCATACTCATACAGAAAGCGCATGCAACAAAGACCAGGATCTTATGCCACAAAGTAAGCATTAGATGAAGCAGAATGAAAGAAACAACATCTCAGATTTTAGTGTAAAATCTCTATACATTTTCAAAATCGGATATTATAATATACGTTATTAACCCCAAGTTTGATGCAAATTTAATTATTCTTCAGGAAACATCATTCAGAAAACAATTTTGCTCTTTTCAAGATTGTTTACTTACCTATATTATCAATGGAACAAATATTTAGTCTACAGGACATTACCAACTTTGGAAGGATAATTTCCTTACTATAGAGATTTCTCTATACTGAAAATATCCATTTCGACATAGTTTGATGTTGTAACACGTCCAGTTTACTCATGAAATCTATAATCACTTCTCCAGAAAATGTGTAACTATCAGCACAAAGCACTCATTTCCACCAAAATATGCAAGAGTCAAAGGCATGAAAGTTTATCATCCTTGTTGCCACCATTTTGAGAAATGAGCCTTAAGATTTCACCTTTGAGTGTCAACCTATGATGTAAGCTCTTGTTTGCCAGTAATTAGGGACAATACGAAACTGGAATGATAAATTAATAACCACGTTCAAAATAAAAGCATACAGCTGTTGATGGTGAAGGCCAACAGTGCAAAGCAGCTCCAGCATGCAAAGCATCAACTGAACTTGATTTGAAAGGAAGTCTAGAGATATCAGCTCGGACCAAGGTCACTTCCCTATGAAAAAATAAAGAATGAAGATCACTAGACCAGAGATAACATCTCGAATTTAAAATTATAAATGTTTTTAAGCACTAAATCTAAAGCTGAACTTTTGTACTCTTTGGGGAAGTTTTCCTCTTTCACGATAAATTCATAACTTTGTCGCAGCATGTTTTCTGAGTAGTCCAGAGCAACAACAACCTGCGAAAACAATCCACTCTTGGCAAAAAGTCTGGAGAACAACCCACTACCGCAACTAGCATCAACAATATTTCCACCAAGCACTGGCTTTAGGTACTTCTTAGCCATTTCAAACTGCCATGAAATCAGTAGTTAGTGACCCCAAAATGATAGCAAAGAGGATGAAACAACAGCAACACGGATTGAAAAAGCTATTCTGTAAATATTATGCCAACTGTAGGATGATTAGAAATTGGTGTTTTATATTTGTTGGCATTTCAAATATTGCTATTTTCAAATAGAGTTCCTATAATATAGATTATAGATGAACAGGTTTCATTCCCAAGGGACATCCAGACAAGCACTGCGACCTTCAACCTTCGGATATGAGGATGATGCTTCAAATATACGTATGTTTTGATAAATATTCCAAAATAACTTCATAATACTTCCTGATGAACAAGACTAAAGAAATTTTATCTTACTTCTTTCCCAGGACCTGGAAAGCCACCAAATATACAATTTTGACGTCAACCCCTCTCATAGAGAAATGAAACAACCGGAGTCCTGTTTAAGAGAATGACCGATAGAAAATAGACAATAGACGAGTAAGATAATAGGAAAACAAGCATAGGGCATAGCATCAAGCACCAGTACTAATTGTAGTAACCATATTTTGTCCAAGTTAAGTTTGAGTCAATCTCATTTGAGTTTAAATTTCATTATTTTTAGTATTAATTATGTCAGTGTTTATTAGTATTAAACATTTTCTTTTGTTATTATTATATATTTTAAGTATGCTATAGTACTAAATTAAAAAGAAAAAGAGAAGTTAGAATGCTAAAAATATATATATTTATCTATATGTGTCGTGTGTGTGGTTATATATATTATAGTATGTCATAATGTAATATTATATGTAGTATATATAACATGTAGATATAGGAGACAGCTAGGGAGGGAGAAATAGTTTTTGTTTGTTTCTTAAATAGGAACTGCATGGAAAAAGGAGGGAGACTGGTGGGGAAAAAGCCATCGCCACAGCGACTTGAAGAATCAGTGGACGATCATACAGTACGAAGGAAATCTAAGAAGTAGAGGGAGCGCGATACAAAGAAAGAGAGGAAAGACTCACTGGATTAATCAAACTCTTATTTTCAATCTCCTATGATCTGTAGATATATTTCCATTCAATTTGAACTCTCAAATGCATAGGATTGATATCCATTCAATTTGAACTATACAAAACCATAAAGATAGAAAAGGAATAACAGAGACAGACCTGAACAATTCAGTAGCCAACGGCATAGAGTTATCATACTGCTTGGACCCAGTGGAAGCAACGAGGTCAAGATGCGTTTGGTTACCAAAATAAGACTTTTTGCAAGTTTTACCTTGCAAATTAGACCTAGATTTTGATCCACTGTGACACTTAAAAACTTCAAATCAAATCAAACACGAGTTGAAATTGAAAAAAGTACAAAGAAAGTCCAGCTTGAACTCACACGTATGAAGGGGAGCCGACGGTCCAGGTTAATGGGTCATAACAAATAGGACAAGCCAAAACGTTGTCACTGCCACTATCCTCTTTCTCCACCACCACAGGTTCCTAGCATATTTACCAACCAAAAAGGAGAGCAAATAATTCTAAGAAAGAACAATGAATCAAATAACTTGGCATCAATTATACACCATTAAAGAAAAAGTGAAGCATTAACCCATTGATATAGGTTTTGTTGTTTGCAAACCGTAGGATGGATTTCAACAAAAGCAGTAGAAGAAACGCGAACTATAGCAGCTAAACTTGTTGTGAAGACAGGAATAGTGAAGGGTCTTAAAAACAAAAGGGTCAGGTTTCTATTGAGTTGACTCGGGAAAAACGAGAGTCTGATATTACTAGTGAAAACGGTCGGCATGTGCAAGAGTTGTGTGACTCAAATTTATGATAGAATAAAATACAAGTGGTAAGGCCTTCACCCTCACAAATCTCCAATAAGCAAAATACTGGACTAGGGTTGCAACCGGGGGTGCAAGGGTCGGAGGCCGTCGCGGTACAATACAGGCTGCACAAGTGGAATCCATATAAAAGTTTACTTCCTCTATTTGATATTTGATTAGAATAAGGTGTTTTAACCTTACTGTATTACCTTTATTAGACTTTGATTTGTAGGAATTGTAGAAATATATTAAATGTTTTCTACAAATAGATAAATCTTATTTAGGTAGATAAATCTTAGAATAAATCATTTGAGATATTCTAGGATTATTTTATCTTATCTTTTAGTAGTTTATTAGAATAAGGGAATTATTTTCCCAATTAGGTTATGACTCTTTTCTCTATTTAAATTCAGTTCTTTAGTTAATAAAATATAGAAAAATACAGAGAATTACTCTGTTTTCTACATGGTATCAGCTTAGGTTACGGTTCCTTTCCACCCTAGACCATGTCAGAAACTTATTCTTCTACATCTCCTTCTCCTACTCCGGAGATTACCTCAAATCTAGAAATTTTTTCTGGTTCTGATGCTCAATCAGACTCTTCTGGTCTGAATATCACCTGCCATAGAGTAAATGGCAACAATTTTCTAGAGTGGTCCCAATCGGTTAAGATTTTTCTCTTGGGAAGAGATAGATTGGGCTATGTTACTGGTGAAATCAAGCAGCCTGCTGTGCCTGACATTGGTTTTGCTAGGTGGATGCGTGACAATGGTCAGGTTATGACTTGGCTCCTTAATTCCATGACCCCAAGTATAAGCAGAAATTTTCTCCTTTACAACACAGCTGCTGAAATCTGGAGTGCTGTCCGCGAAACCTACTCCATCAATGATAATATTGCCGAATTATATCATGTTGAAAATCAAGCAGCCACTCTTAAGCAAGGCACCATGCTTGTCACTCTCTACTACAATACCCTTACCGCTCTTTGGCAGCAATTAGATTTGTATGCACAGCATGATTGGGCAGTTCCAAGAGATGCTGCCCTTTATCAGCAAATTGTCACTCAAAGAAGGCTATTTCAATTTCTACACGGCCTAAACAAGGAGCTGGATGAGGTTCGTGGCAGGGTCTTGGCTATTTCTCCACTTCCCTCCCTTCGAGAGGCCTTCTCTATGGTCAAGAAGGAAGAAAATTGACGAAGTGTGATGCTGCTTGATGAAACGGATTCAACTCCTGAAGGATCTGCCTTAGGGACACACCATTCATCTCCCTCTTCCAAGTGGGGGAGACCTTGGTGTGATTATTGCAAAAAGCCTGGTCACTCCAAGGAAAAGTGTTGGAAGCTTCATGGTAAGCCTTAGGACTGGAAGTCAAAGAACTCCAGAGATAATAAATCCAGTCTTGCCGCTGCGACATCTGTTACAAGATTCTCCAAAGAGCAGATTGCTGAACTTCAAAAACTGTTAGGAAAGTTTCAGGGGTCTAGTGCGGGTAATCTGGTTATGAAAGAACTAGAAGGTAACTCTTCTTCTACTACATTGTTTTCCTCTTAGTTCACTCCTAATTGGATCCTCGATTCTGGTGCTACGGATCATATGACTGGTAATAAGGCCTTATTTCACAATTTTTTCCAAACCTTTGGTAAAGTTGTCAAAACAGCTGATGGGTCCTTATGCAAAATAGAAGGCCATGGAACTGTTGTTCTCATTGATCAGATTGCACTTCATAATGTTCTCTTTGTACCAAATCTGGCTTGCAATCTCATTTCCGTAAGTAAAATTTCCTCGGACTTGAACTGCTTCGCAACCTTTAACGGTCTTAATTGTACTTTGCAGGCACTGAACTCGAAGAAGATGATTGGTAAGGCCAGCTTGCAGAATGGTCTCTACATCCTCCCTTCCTCTCCTAAACCCTGGGTCTTCAAATCTTTTACTGCTTTAAATACAGTTGATAATGTTATGTTATGGCATTTTCGGTTAGGCCATCCTAGTTTCCAATACCTTGCTAAATTGTTTCCTGATCTATTTATTAATAAAAGGCCAAACTCTTTTTCTTGCAAAGTTTGCTCTCTTGCTAAACATACTAAATCTTCTTATTTTCCTTCTCCATACAAGCCTTCTCACCCTTTTGCTTTGATCCATAGTGATATTTGGGGCCCTTCTCGAGTGAAGAATGCTGATCATAGTAAGTGGTTTATCACTTTCATTGATGATCACAGTAGGGTAACTTGGACTTATTTGCTGAAAGACAAATCTAAAATTGCTGATATTTTTGCACAATTTTATAACATGGTTCTCACTCAATTTGGGGCTAAAATCTAGCTCTTTAAATCAGATAACGGAAGTGAATTTTTTGCTAGGTCTTTGGGTAATGTTTTCAGGGACAAGGGCATAGTTCAACTTAGTTCTTGTGTTAGAACCCCACAACAAAACGGCATTGCCGAAAGGAAAAATAGGCATCTCCTAGATGTTACTCGTTCCCTTCTATTTACTACCAATGTTCCTAAATATTTGTAGGGGGAAGCCTTATTAACGGCTACCTATTTAATCAATCGAATGCCTAGTAAGGTTTTAAAATTTCAAACACCTCAATCTATATTTTTGCAGCACTTTCCTCATTTTAAACCTATCTTCTCAATTCTGCCACTTAAAATCTTTGGCTGCATGATTTTTATCCAAAATATTGCTCCTCATAAATCCAAGTTAGACCCTAAGTCCTTAAAATGTGTACTGGTTTGATATTCTTCCCTTAAGAAGGGATACAAATGTTTTCATCCTCCTTCAAAATGATTTTTTACCACTATAGATATCAGTTTTTATGAACAGGATCCCTATTTCACATAGGCTGAAATTCAGGGGGAGACATGGAGTGATTTTCAGCCAAATCAGGTATCTTCTCTAATTTCCATTCTCAACCTTCAAAATTGCCACCAATTTTACATTTACCTACAGATTTGTCACCTGTGACTACTCCGATTAATTCTACTGTTATACCTATCAATACCTCATCCACACCTACTTTAAACACCCCTCCTGAAAATACACGTACTCCTATTGAAAATCTTCAACAGACATCACCACCCAAACAGCTTCGTGTCTACACAAGAAAAAAGAAAAATATCCCTGAGACTGTTTTACAATCTGATTCTTGCCGAGAATTGGATTTGGGTCCAGCTACCGAAATGGAAGAAGAAATCTGTAAGTCCTCTACTCTAGATGACTTTCCTATTGCTATTAGAAAAGGGGTTAGACAATGCACCAAGCATCCTATTGAAAAATTTGCTGGCTATAATGCTTTGATGCCTTCTTTTCAAGCATTTACAGCAACCTTGGATAAAGAACAGATTCCCACAAGCATAGCTGAAGCTCTAAAGGATCCTAAATGGAGAAGGGCTGTTGAAGAGGAAATTGGTGCACTAGAGAAAAATGCTACTTGGACAGTTACAACCCTTCCTTAAGGAAAAAGGGTTGTTGGCTGTAAATGGATCTTTGCTGTAAAGTACAACTCTAATGGAAGCATCCAACGATACAAAGCTAGACTGGTGGCTAGAGGCTTTACGCAAGCATATGGGATAGATTTCACAGAAACGTTTGCACCCGTGGCAAAGCTTAACACTGTTCGAGTACTCCTAAGTTTGGCTGTAAATTGCGATTGGCAATTACATCAACTTGATGTAAAAAAACGCATTTCTTAATGGCATGCTAGAGGAAGAAGTTTACATGAAATTGCCACCTGGCTTAAAGTCTGTTGAAAGAAGCAACAAGGTGTGCAAGTTCAACAGGTCTCTATATGGGCTAAAACAATCACCCAGAGTTTGGTTCGAAAGGTTCACTAAAGTCATTCTGAAAAATGGCTACAAGCAGTCCCTTACCGATCATACACTTTTCATCAAGGTAACTTCTACAAATAAGAAAGCTATCCTAATTGTGTATGTTGATGACATAATTCTTACTGGAGATGATGAGGAAGAAATTAGCAATTTGAAAAAGTTGTTAAACAGGGAATTCAAAATCAAGGACTTGGGAAAGTTAAGATATTTCCTAGGAATGGAGGTGGTAAGATAAAAAAAGACTTGTGATCAATCAAAGAAAGTATGTACTTGATTTACTCAAAGAAACTGGTTTTCTTGGTTGTAAGCCAGCTGATACACCAATGGAGGCAAATTTGAGATTTAACAAAGAAGATGGGTCTTTAGTAGACAGAGAGAAATTTCAGAGATTAGTTGGGAAACTTATTTACTTATCCCTGACGAGGCCAGATATAGACTTTCCTGTAAATGTGATAAGTCAACACATGACTAATCCTAATGAAGAGCATATAGCAGTAGCAAACAGAATTCTCAAGTACTTGAAGAGAACTCCAGGACACGGATTAATGTTCAAGAAAACACAAGACAGAACTGTTAAGATTTTTACAGACTCTAGTTGGGCGGGAGACCTCACTGAAGTGCACTTTTGTTTGGGGTAACCTTACAACTTGGAGAAGTAAAAAACAATCTGTTGTTTCAAGAAGTAGTGCTGAAGCTGAATTTAGAGCACTAGCTTTGGGAATATGTGAAGGAATTTGGTTACTTAAATTACTAAAAAACTTGGCACTAATCAGGAGTATCACTTTGAAGTCTTGTGTGATAATCAATCTGCTATTCTGATTGCTAAGAATCCAGTCCAACATGACCGAACAAAGCATGTGGAGATTGACAGGCATTTTATTGTTGACCAAGTCAACAAAAGGACAGCCACTCTTTCCTACATTCCTACAAATTGCAGACATTCTCACTAAGGCTCTGCCAAAGCCTGTTTTCAATAAATTCCTATTCAAGCTGGGATTATACAATGTATATTCTCCAGCTTGAAGGGGAGTGTAGGAATTATAGAAATATATTAAATGTTTTCTACAGATAGATAAATCTTATTTAGGTAGATAAATCTCAGAATAAATCATTTGAGATATTCTAGGATTATTTTATCTTTTCTTTTAGTAGTTTATTAGAATAAGGGAATTATTTTCCCAATTAGGTTATGACTCTTTTCTCTATTTAAATTCAGTTCTTTAGTTAATAAAATATAGAAAAATACAGAGAATTACTCTATTTTCTACATGATTAGAACACGGTTTTACAAACCTATAAATAGACATAGTATATACTCCTTTTGTATCATTCAAATTCGATATAGTGAATTATCTTCTCCCTTACCTGTGGTTTTTTCCCGAAAGGGTTTCTACATAAAATTTTGTGTGTTCTATTTTCTCTCTTTCTTTGCGATTCATTGTTATTATTGACGTTACATTTGGTAGAAAAATACAACATGAAACGGTTACATCAACCAGCTCAAATTAAGCTGAACTAGAGCTAGTACAATCAGTGGACAACAATTCATTTATTGAAGCCGATGGATCTTCAAATAATTGGAGCGAGGAGTTTCCTATTGTAGCATATTTAGCCATGTAATCCACCACACCATTTTGTTCTCTTGGTATGTGACGTACTCTTACTTCACAATTCATTTGTAGCAACTGATGTAGTAACCTTAATTTTGTCAAACTACTGTCGGTGCCTCCACCTGTTAAAATTAATTCAACCAAAAGTGCATTATCGCATTCAACTTCGACCTTTCTGTAGCCTTTATCCCATACAACGAAGAGTCCTTCCAACATTACTCTTGTTTTGAATTTAAAAACTGATTCCTTTCTAAAACTCATCGCATACCCACATAACCGGTTTGCATACAAATCTCTTAGGACTCCTCCAATGGAAGCATGCTGTCAACAGAGAGACACCGCTCCATCAGATTTAAGCTTTATCCATCCCATTGATAGAGGACAACTTTCAAAACAACGCATGGAATTCGGGTGGTTCCATTTTAATTGAATTTACATAACTTCTCGTCCAGGTGTGATCTGTATCCACTATAGATTGAATACAACTATGTCTATTAAAAAAAATATATTTCTATTTTTCCAAAGTAACTAACATAAAGACACAAATAGAGTTTGTTAATCAATGTCCTTGTTGCCTAAGCTGCCTTAATTCGGCATATTCCATAAAATCCACTCATTAAAAGGTAATAAAAAAAAATAAATTATGATATCGTTTCAAAACCATTGAAAGCCACACTGCTCTAGGAAAAGTGCAATC
This sequence comes from Gossypium australe, assembly GCA_005393395.2. Lineage (NCBI taxonomy): Eukaryota > Viridiplantae > Streptophyta > Magnoliopsida > Malvales > Malvaceae > Gossypium > Gossypium australe. Next base: position 59,778,568 of record CM016614.1, on the reverse strand, counting down.
CTGAACTGCATGCAGCCTTATTTCTCACATTGCAACATAATGGACAAGAGCCATCATTTGTCATTCATCAATATTCTATCCTGCCACAATAACCATAAAAAAATCTCGGACCCTTTTAGGTGTCTTAGCTTTCCAAAACAGTTTCCATATAGCATGACAACCATTTTCCTTAAAATGATACAAGTTCCTGTAGGTTTCCGTAGAGGAGAAAACATCTCTTTTCATCCACTTCCAAGATAAACAATCCTGCCCTGCCTCAAGTTTTGGTGGCACAATGGCTACAATTTGTCTGGCAATTTCTCCTAGAACTACTTCACAAATACGACTCTAGTCACAGCTCTAACATTCAGTCACCAAGTCACAGACACGTAGATGCTATCCAGTTGACCACGTCCTGTATAAACTGTCCTTAGAGGCCCAATTTGTCTTACCCACACTTTATTCCAAAAATTCGTAGTACGCCCATCTCCAATAGACCAGTAAACATTACCAATAACATCCGGCCAAATCCTCGTTAATGATCTCCTCACAAAAGAACGATTACTACATTATATTGAATTCGGAAGCAAACCTTGTACATTATATTTACTCCTCATTACTTTAAACCATAATGCCTCTGTGTTCAAAAGTAACTGATACCCAAGCTTCATTAAAAAAAATTATTTTGATCAGCTAAGTTCCTCAATCCCAAGTCTCCATTGTCAAGTGGACAACAACAATCCTTCCAAGATAAGAGAGCAAGTTTCTTTTTCTCAGCAGTAACACCCCAAATGAAAATATGAGCCATCTTTTCAATTTCATTAAAGTAATTTGGGATTACCAAAAGAACAAATCGTACTAAAGTAATGTGACTAGCCAATGGTAGTTTCCTCGCTTCCCATCTAGACAACTTTTGTCGAACTGTACTCACAACAAAATCGAACGTGATCACTGTAACTCTACTATGAAAAAGTAGCATCCCAAGATAAAAACCAAGGTCCTCTACTCGATTAAACCCCATTTTAACAAAAATCTCATAAGCTTTATCTACTAGTGTATTAGGAGAGAAAAAAGCTTGGGATTTTCCTTTATTCATCTTTTGCCCAGAATAATAACAAAAGGTATCCAAAATATTATTCACAACACCTGCTTGTTCCTTGCTAGCCTCACAAAACAACATAGATTGAGATAAGATTGGACCTCTCCAGGATAGAGTTAAAGGCTTCCAACTACCTCTTTCTATAGCCTCGTCAAACATATGCCCAAGCCTTTCCATGCAGAGTACAAATAGATAAGGAGAATGTGGATCGCCCTGCCTTATGCCCTGTATAGGTTGAAATGAATCCGTTATGGCCCCATTCCACATAATCTGAAGAGACAACGATGTGACAAAAATGTAAGATCACATTAACTAGTTGCAAAGGGAAACCAACCTCTAGCAATGTGTCCTCCAAAAAATCCCATTTGACTCTGTCATATGCCTTTTCCAAATCAATTTTTAAGATCATTCTGCATTTACCACCACAAAATTTTTTAACGAATGCACGACATCTTGTGCAACCACAATGTTATCAGTGATATTTCTAGCAGGGATAAAACTTGTCTGGTTCTGCCGAGTCAACGTCACCATCAGAGGTCTTAACTTATTAACTAGTATCTTTGTAATGATCTTATAAATCATCATACACAGACTTATCGGTCTGAATTGGGAAATTCTTTCAGGACTTTGAATCTTCGATAAAAGGACTAACAAAGTCTTGTTCAGCTTTGGATCCAAAAACTGACCCCCTCCAAACTCTGTCTGACTAAGGAACACACCAAGTAATGAATAACATCTGACTGAATTTGAAAAAAATTTTACCTGAAAACCATCCACTCCAGGAGATTTTAGTGGAGCCATGCAAAAGACTTCCCTACGAATCTCTTTATCAAAAGTTTCTAAAAGGAGACTACTCGTCTTATCATTAGACAACAGAGGAAACTTACCACGACAATGAAGCACACCACTAACAGAGTAATCCGTGTTATAAAGCTTATTAAAAAATCCACTACATGCTGTTTCAATATCTCCTCATCAAAACACCAGTCATTATTGTCCAAAATAAGCCCATCGATCCTATTTTGCTTACGTCTAGCCAATGTACGATTGTGAAAGTAGCTTGTATTCCTATCACCATTCTGGAGCCCTTCTGGTCTAGACTTTTGAAACCATAATATCTCCTCATGTCTCAAAACTTCCTCTAAGTCTTGTCGAATCTCAATTTCACGAGAATGGAGCCTTGAGGAGAAACACATATCTAAAATTCGTTGGACCCTTTCCAGTTTATAAACTAGTTTCTTTTTGCGCGCAAAGATATTACCATACACATTTTTATTCCACCTTTCGACAACTTTCTGAAAATGATCTAAATTATCACTAACTTTCATTTCATTATTCCAATTCCTATTAACAAGATTGTTAAAATTCTCATGTAACATCCAACTTGCAAGACACCGAAAAGGCATGGTACCTTTTTTAGTCATTGTTCTAAGGGATATTAAAATTGGCCTATGATCCCATTTTAATCTATGAAGATTCCTTACAGAACAATCTGGTGCAAATAATTTTCATTCCGAATTACAAACAGCCCTATCCAATCTTTGGGACAAGTTACCTCTACACCAAGTAAATTGAGCACCACTTGCACCCAAATCCCACAGTGCATTATTGAAAAGAAACTCATGGAACCATTTACACCCTGCTTTCAAAATAGAAGCACCACCTGCCCTTTTCGAACTATCAAGAATAGAATTAAAGTCTCCAATAAGAACCCAAGGCCCTTCCAAACAATCTACTAAAGAACCCAAAAAATACCATAACTTCTTTTTCGTCGCACTTTGTGGGCTAGCGTAAACAAACGAGCAGAAAAAGCTATAAGATCTTTGCTTATTACAAACCTTCACATGAATCACCTGAGGGTGAACCTCTAAAATATCCACCAGAAAGTTTTCATTCCAACCAAACCAAATTCCACTAGCAAACTCATTTGCTTCAACTTAGAATGAATTAGGAAACCTAATTCTTTTAACACTGATATCGGCTTTAATACCACTAACCCGTGTGTCAAAAAGACAAAATAGATAAGGATAAAAATCTTTGCTGTACTCATTGACAAAATTATGAAACTGAGGATACCTTGCTCCTTGCAAATTCTAACAAATAATTTTTGTGTCCATAGAACAAATAATTATAATAAAAAAATAAGCTCAAAATTGAAATCGCAAAATTAAACATTTACCTCGTTATTGCATGCATCCTCAATGACCATCATCTCCTTAATAGATTATCATCCTCCATCGCAGCTTTCTCATGATTTCGATTATCATCCTCCTTCGCAGCTTTCTCAAGATTTCGTTCGAATTCCCAAACCAATCCATCCATGGCCACTCTTAGCTCCACCGAGTCATGTAAATGACTTTATCATTCCATTAGTCAAATCATCATGCGACCCATTCCCCATATCACTATCTTTCGGGTATGAAATTATAGTATTATTACTTGATTCACCAAAATTAAATGTCCTGTTTTTTTTTCCTTATAGTCGACTCAAAATTTTGTTTCTCCACTACCCGTACAACCTTATGTTTATTCTGATTCAAATTAATAAACACATTAATTCCATCTCCCTTTTTCCCAATATAGAACCATCATTGAATTTCCCATATGATTTCTTGGCCTTAAACCCCACTTTACCATCGATGGGCCTCAAATTTTTAGAGCCATTTTTTGACCCAGTACCTACCATCGAGCCTTTCCCTTTAGCTTATTGACCTACTTTAGCATTTTTTTTGGTTCTTATTACCTTGAAACCTTAGCCCCCCAACAGCTTCCATCCCCTTATTTTGGTATATTCACCTCTCAAAATACGCGCCGTTAATAGCATCTATGGAAGCAACTTCTCATCCTTTTCAATTTCTGTAAATCGCAAGCCTCCATTGACACCATTCGATCCACCATATCTCACCATTCTAGTGAAACAACCTCTTTCCTTCCGTCGTTTGACTACCATCTAAGCCCCAAATGACTCATCTTCTACCCTTTTTGAATTTCAGATCTCTCTACAACCCAATTTGTACCTACTATTTCTTTCTTCATCAACGTCGATTGGTCCCCAGTACACATCTCCGTTCCATGGCTATAGTGACCACATTTGAATCAAATAATTGGGAGGGATTCGTACTCGACTTGTTGGAGATGACTGTTTATCTTCACTTTCGATACCAAGGGCTTCCTTAAGTCTACACAAACTGCTAGTCGTGTGAAGCGTTCCCTACGAGCACAATCCGTATTGATATCCAGTTTCACCACCGGGCCAATAATTTGGCCAATCGCTCTAAGGAGACAACTCGAATAAAACCCCTCTAGTTGACCTGAAAGACGTATCCATACAACTTGCGACTTGATTTTGTTCTGTGTCGTTGAAAAGTCCAGCGACCATGACTAGACTGTTAGGCAATGACCATAGATTACCCATTGTTCCCTTACCAAAACCCTAATTGTAATCGTCCTCATTCTTGGAACCTTACTAGGAAAAAATCATTCTCGAGATCCATCAGTTGGATTGAGCATATCGGATTCCACAACAACGATATTTTATTCAAAAAAGCATTGAAATCAATTCTTCCCCCAACATTTTCATGATGACTATCCTAGCCATTCTACGTTCTATATACCCTTTAACCCGATCGGAAAAAGTAAAAGATGGGATACCTTTGATAACCTTCATGACCAAATCGCCTTCTATTAGAGCAAATTCCTCCACCATAAAAGTGTTCTATGTTGGGGCCTGCGTTGCTCCTAAGAGAATTGATTTATACGATGCTTTAGGTACCTTCGATCTTTGAAACTTTTGTCCATTCTCGTCCACTATCGAGTCCTCAGTGTTTGGTGGTAATTCTGTCCTTCTACGAACTTTCTTCGTAACCCGACTGACACCACTATTAGAAATTGATGGGTTAGCATGGCTTTTTTACATTAATATTATAAAAAATTAATACCAAAATGATATCTCAATATGATTAAATACCTAAATGGTATGTTTAGGTGGGTGGTGCCTTTCTCATAGGCGGGACCATCATTTTTTAATAAATTTTATTTATTTTTATTTTAAAAATAATATTTTATTAGTGATGCCATTTACATAGGAGGCACCACTTGTAGAAAATTTTCGGGTCTAGTACACAACCCGCGTACAAATACAAAAATGGTATAAAAAGGGTTGGTGTCTATTTGATAGGTGACACCAATGACCCCTATTTGGTAGGCGGCACTGGTGACCCCTATCTAACAGGCAGCACGAGTGGTCCAATTTTAGGGCCTTATTTAATTGTCCCAGTGAAGAAGAGAATAAGGGTTTGTAAAAAAAATAACAGAAGAGAAGGAAGAAGAGAGGGAGAAGAAAGAAAGAAAGAAAGAAAGAAGGAAAGAAGGAAAGAAAGGAGAAGAAAAAAAGAAGGATAATGTAGTTTTTTAAATAGAATGGATTATGATGAGGATAAATTATTTTGTTAGTATTGTGTAGTTTTTTATTGTTAATTTTATGTTGTTTTTAATTTATTTTAAAGTTATTTTTGTTAGTTACTATTATATATTATTTATTTTAGTTTAATGCTTATTGTGATTTGTTAGGTTATGAATGTAAATTTTTATTAATTTTGTTAGTAAGTCTTGTGATTAGGTTAATTATTTGTTTAGGGTTTATTGTGATTTGTTAGGTTATGAATGTAATATTAATATTTTTTTAATTTATTTGAAAGTTATTTTGTTAGTAACTATTATAAATTAATTATTACTTAGTGATGATGTAATAGCCTAATTTTGGGCCTAGTCGGAACAGTGGTTCCAGGACCACAAATTCGATATAAGAAAATTTATTTTTATTATATTTTTATGGTCTAAGATTTCACGAAACAATTTCGTGAAAATTTCGTTCGAAAATTTTGACGTTTGGGCACTCAATTTAGTCAAAAGGACTAAATTGTAAAATGTGTAAAAGTTGAGTTCTACGTGCTAGAGGTGTCCAATTGTTATGAAATCTTAAATTGGAAGTCTCTATATGATAATTAGACCATTGTTTAAGTTGGTAGACAAAAATGGACATGGTTAGGCATGTTTCCAAAGTGTTTCACTAAGGGTATTTTGGTCATTTAGTTATTAAAATGATTTAAAAACAAAATTAAAAGCCAATTTTTGTCCATCTTCAACTCCTTGGCTGAAAATTCCATTGGAGAAACCATGTATAGGGTTTTTCAAGCTCGATTGTAAGTCCGTTCTACCTTGTTTTTAATGATTTTTACGTTTTTGAAATCCTCGTAACAAGATTTATCTATTTCTACCACTAATTTGAGATATGGTTAAAGTTTAGGGTTTTGAACCATGATGAATATGTGTGTATTTTGATTTTTGATGGTAGAAGATGCCTGTTTATGGTTAGAGAAATGACTTTTACTAAGTGATTTTCAGTGAAAAATGCCTAAAAGGACTAATTTGTAAAAGTTATAAAATATGTCATAAAAGTGTGTTTTAATGGAAATTGTGGGCTGTTATGGTTATGAAAATGGTTCAACTAGGCTTAAAGTATAGAGAAATTGAATGAAAATTATTTTACGAGCCTAGGGGCAAAAGTGTAAATATGACAAAGTTTAGGGGCAAAAATGTAATTTTTCCAAATATGATTTTTGGGCTGAGTTGATTAGTATAATGACTAAATAAGCTAAATGTGTTATTTTAGATCAAGAAAAACAAGGTTCAGATCTGGATCGGGGAAAAATAAGTAATTGACGAATAAGTCCTTTTCACCGGTTTTGCTTTCGAGGTAAGTTTGTATTTAAATAATGCATCGTTTTTACTTATGTTTTTATGTTTTGATATATTTTATGCGATGTAGTTGAATATTGAATGAAATTGACAAAGTATCAAAATGTGAGAAATTTCCCGGTTGAACCTTAGGAATAGAATAGGATACAAGTGACATGTCACTAGGGACCCATGTGAAATCTATGTGAAATTGTGACTAAGTGAATCCGGGTGCTGGTCTTAAGTTCTCCCAGTGGCTGGGAATACCGGCATGTGTTGCGGATACATGACAGCTTGTGTGAGCAGCACGAGTAGTAACGAATGACTGACAACTTGTGTGAGCAGACCCGTGAAAGTGAATAGCTTGAGAACAAGCCTCTATGTGAAAAGTGACGTGAAGTAGCTTTGGCTACAAGTGTGGCACTTATGTGCAAACTTCCGATGTATCCAATAATATTCCTATGTGTTCAATGGGAAAATGACTAAGTGTAATTGAATGTGATTATGTGATGAACAAGTGCAGGTACATGTGTATATATATTAATGAGCAATGTGCTCGATATGTAATCGAACTTTGGTAAGGTTGATATGGAGTAAGTGTTACTATGAAGACTTGTAAATATTTGATGATGACTAGCTATTTGCATGGCTAACTATGAATATACTTTAGTGTAAATGAGAATTAATACAAAGAAAACATGATAGAGTAAAATTAGCAATAAAATAGTTTGGACAGCAACAGTTGTATCACTTTGAAAAATTACCAAAAATGGTGGAAATCAAATTAGAGGTTGAATAATATATGAAATTAAAGCTTATTGAGTTTATTTTCACATATTTGAATTTTTGTGAGACAGAGTTAGAATGATTTCGGAATCCCCTGTTTTGACTTGGGAAAATAGTTAAAAATTTTACAAAAATAATTATGGGTTATAATTTACATGCTTAAAATCCTTAATTAGTCTATTTCAAAAATAAACAAATGAGAACATCATCCCAATCCTATACGAGGAGATAATTAATTTTTAGTGAAGATGGGTCGGAACTGTCGGATAGCGGAATAGGGGTGACTTTAATGAATAAAATGTACTTATTGGATAAACCAAAAATTCTGGAAATTTTATGGTAATAAGATATGTGAGTCTAATTTTAGGAAAAACTAATGGATCTTAATTTGGAGTTCCATAGCTCAAGATATAAATAATTTAGTGAATGTGACTCTAGTAGACAGCTTGAGATGAACATAAGTAAATAATGAAATTTTGTGCAATTATGATTGTATTACCTTGAGAACATATTGTGAGAATTGGTGAAAACATGTTAATAAATTGCTTATTATTTTCATACGGGCTTACTAAGCTATATAGCTTACCCCCTTCCTTTCCTTTTTCCTATAGTGTCACAGAGGCTAGCTTGGGTTTGAGATTGTCGGAGATTCTATCACACTATCAAGCTTTTGACTGGTATCAATGCCTTCAAGTAATTTAAGTCTATGGCATGTATAGGGACTTAGTCATTTTGTGTATGTGTTATTATGTTTTGGCCAAATGCATTGGCTTGTAATGGTTAAAGGTTATTGTAGTATGTAGCCATGTTAGTTGGCTTATATTGGCTAATTGATTGTAAGCCTATATATATTATATATTTGCCAATGTCTTGTGATGTGAGCTGTGTTTGCATGATACATGATGAGTTGTGGGTTATGGCCTAAATACCTAATGGTTGAATGTGCTAGTAGTCTTGATGTCGAATGGCTAAGTTTGGCTCAATGGTACGGTATGATAATTAGATATAATTATGCATGTATAAGAGTTGTTGAGAATGCATATTGAGTGTGACCCTGTTTTGAAGAAAAAATTTCTAAGTGTTGTCAAAATTTCCAAAGTTCTTGGTTTAGTTCCGAACCGCTTCCAAAGCATGTTTTGGGCATCGTAGGTCCATATTAGGGACTCTATGATTGAATATGAAAAGTTTTAAATTTGGTTGGAAATTTGTGACTCGGAAATGATCGGTTATAGGTGATTAAGTTTGGTAATGCCTCGTACCCTATTCTAGCGATGGATACGGGTAAAGGGTGTTGCAGATGACATAAGAGGAAAATAGATAAAAACTGAAAATCGAGAATTTTTTTTTCTTTCACAGATATTGGTAGAAATGACAATAAATATGATATTGCCTAATGAGATAAAAACTTCCGCACAAATGGAGAAAGTTGATAAGATGATGAGAGAATTGCAAGATTACAGAATGAAATAAGAAGAAGACATCGTTCAACACCTTATTACTATAAATCAAAAGATGCAAGAAGTGTTATGGAAGGGTCATGAACTGATTAGAAAGAATAATGTGCAATACTTGACCCTTAGAGGGACATTAAGAGAACAGGAGCATCAAATCATTTTAGACCAACTTTGGAAGACATTGGTATCAAGAACCTATTGGAATATAGTTCTATACTTTGTGAAGTTTATAATCTCTTATAAAACAAGGAAAATAGCTAGAAAAAGTGTAGGTTCGCGAAAGTTGTCTGGGAAGCAAAATGTCTTTGACAGGCCATGGATGGATAAATTGGTTGTTAGAAAATTACTAAGAGAATTTATAAATTCAATACTTGTTATAAAGATTGAAGAGGAAGAAGATCTTAAGGAATATCTAAATTGGATGGTAGAAGATGAATTTGAAGAGAATCCAAAATTTAATATAGAGAATTTCTTAGATGAAGATACAGAATCGGAGATGGAAGAAAACATAGAAATGAGTTTAAATGGTTAAATGTAAGGATAAAATGTTAAGAGCAGAGAATGTGAAAAAATGAGTAAATATGGTTATACATATATGAAATGAGAACTGAAAAATTCTGAGCTTATGAATGAAAAATTTTGCATATTGTTATAATTTTGGTCTCTTTTTATTTATTAAATTTTTTATATAAGTTTTTTTTTGCTGTTCAGAATTGTTTTGAGAATTTTTATTTCTTTTTTAATAGATTTAGTAATTAAGATGGATAATCAATTTTTTGTATGCGTCTATTTCGATGGAGTAATTTTGACAACAACCATGGGATGTATATTTGGATGTCACCAAAAAATAGCAATGAGATTTAATAGAAATGTCTCGTTTGATGATATGAAGGAAATGATTAGTGCAAAAATTGTTAGACGTTGTGGGTGAAGGATCTCGAAACTTTTCTACAAGTTTCCAGTTTCGGCAGATCCCATAAAAGTCATCAAAATGAAACTTGTAGATGATAAAGACGTAGAGACAATGGTCGCTATTTATTGTGGGAATCGAAGCAACCAAAATGCACCGATTCAGTTTTTTTTAGTTAGTTTGTGTGGAGCCAACTAAAGATCCCACTGCATTAGGTGAAGAACATGGAGCTCAAGAGCCGTGTATAGTGGTTTCGATATCGTACGTTGATAGTCAATCGACTATACGTAGGATCGACATCTATCTTAATGTTGCACCCAAGACTGATATGGTTGGTGATGATGTATACGATAGTAGTGATCCTTCTGATCACGATGTCAACAGTGATAATGATCCCAATGTGGACGAGGTCTTGGATAATATTGACAATGAATGCATGAATGATGATGGAAACGTTAATGCATCTTCAGTCGGGAACCAGATTCGACGTATTGTGATACACAATAATCCTGAGGCACACATGTCGCTCATAGACTCCGATGCAGCGCACGTAGTCAAGCTCTCGGAGTACCCTAAAATACTACCTGCTCACCGACTGGCCGTAGATTCCGATCTTGAGGAGTTGTTCATGGGTTAGAGATTCAAAAGTAAGGAAAAGTGCATATTTGTCATTAAGAGGTATAGCATGAATATATTAATAGATTACAAAGTTGTCGTGTCTAAACTGACATTATATATTGGGGAGTGTTGGAGATCGACGGAAGGCTGCAATAGGCGAGTATGAGCCGCATTTATCTAGAAGTCGTAGATGTGGGAGAAGCGAAAATTTGTTCGGCCTTACACATGCACTTTAACACGTGTGACAGAAGATCATCAAAAACTTGATTCCAAAACTATCTGTTTGTATGTTCATCATGCCAATGGTGAAGGACATGCCGACCATTAAAGTTTTGGTATTGATTCTAAAAATGATGGCACGATTCCAATATCGAGCATCATACCAAAAGGCATGGATAGCTAAACAGATGGCAATGGAGCAATTGTACGGAGATTTCAATGCGTCATGCAATGAGCTACAGGGATGGATAGTCGCTATGCGGAAGTACGTGTCAGAGACTGTCATTGAGTTGCAGACACAGCCTTATTATGACTTAGATGACCAACTACAACCGGGAAAAAGAATTTTCCAACGAATATTCTGGACATTTGATCCATGCGTGCTCGTATTTCCCCACTGCAAGCCGTTTGTGCAAGTAGATGAGACCTGGCTATATAGCAAATATACATAGATCTTACTTCTTACGGTTGCTCAAGAAAGGAACAAGAACGTGCTTCCGATAGAATTTTCCATTGTAGGTAAGTAGAACATGGAATCGTGGGAATTCTTCCTTACGGACCTGCAGAGGTATGTTTTTAGTAAAGATAATATTTGCATCATCTCCGATAGAGGGAAATGATTAATTACTGCCATGGAGATTTGTTTACTACATTCGGCACATCGCGACTAACTTCCACCAAGATTATAAAAATACAGACTCACGGAGACAAGTTGTGAGAATGGGTAAAGGATAACCTTATCTTTTCAATATATAACCTAAAGTTTTTGTGCGAGACTATAACTTATATTTTCTTAATACATACACAGCGTACGAGCTAGAGCCACACATTTTGTAACGCCCCAAACCCGACCCAAACACCACGACCAGATCTGGCATGTCACTAAGAAGATTTAGTAAAACATGTCGCATTTTTGGAAAAACATTTGTCGAGTTTAAACATTTATACCGGAAAACTTATTAATTTGATAGTTTATATACGATATAAATTCTATATAATGCCTTTATGAATTTAAAACCGAAATTTAGTACATGCCTTAGTTCCAATTTTATCGGATAATTCAAGTGTCTGAAAGTAAACCCCAAAAACCGAAAATATAAAGCTAATGGCCCGTGGCCTTATTACAATGAAATAATAAACCAAGTTAACTAAAAATATTAAGAATAAATGATTTTAACAAAGCCCTTCTTCTAAACCAAATAAACTCCTGCATGGCCACCTCGCGCTCCCTTCCAGCCCGGTCCGATGCACTAAGTGCTACCTGAAAAATGTTAAACAACGGGGTGAGTCACGAGACTCAGTGTGCAACCCTCGTGCACCATCAGATTGGGCCTTAGCCCCACAGGTCAGAATAATAGAATACCACATGACAGAAATTTATGCAAAGCCCAACCCAATCCTAGGTTTCCATCCGCTACAAACCACCCTTACCTGCCAATCACAACGTTGGGGATTTCTACAATCAACCCACACCGCTACACACCATCGATGGCAGTCATGCTGCAGTTAGCTACTCATCGTCAGAGTTGTGACAAAGTCACCAGAACAGATCGTGGCAGAGCCACTACAACAGAACACTTCCCCTTTCATTAATCACCCAACCCCGTGCATACATAGAAATCAACATACATATAAAACATATCATCTCAATATAAACATTCACTTATGAATGACAGAAATCACTAACCTGGTGATTCGCCTTTTCCCTCCTCGGATTTTCAACCGTTATGCCGGGATTTTGGCATTTAACAGAATATAAACAAATTTATATACACATACTAACAGACAATCTAAATGGTGTGACAAGTTACACACCTGCTAACACGTAGTACTACTCTCTATGTTGATACCCTCACTAATCGGATCTACTGCCCTTTGTCTACAACTTTGCTCAAAAGCTGGAAGAACGCGAAGATAAAGCTTCCCCTACATTCGGCCAAGGATTATTATTTACCTGAATTTATATGTTTAAATAAACAAATCTCCTTACCTAAATCGATTAGATCCCGGAAGTAGGGTGATTCAGGTGCTACCGATTTAGAAACCTATGCGATTAGATCCCCTTCAAATCCCGAAATGTAGTCCATGAAAGAAATCTCAAGATCAATCCACCATGTAGCCATTCGGCTATGGTCTCTAAAAGCCGAAAAAGATTGAAAGAATAACATAATCGACACTTACCTCTTCAAAAGGTTTCGGCTACCCTTGCAGGAAGATTTGGCAACCACAAGAGAAGAGATCCAGGAATTTTGGCTTTTAAGAAAATCCCGAAAAAGAATGAACAAGGGAAGGCTGATGCGTTTTCGGGTTTTAGAAGAACTGAGTGAGGAGTTTCGGTTTCTGGCAGAAAAAGAGAAGAAGAAAAGAAAAAAAGAAAGAGGCTTGGAGATTTCGGCTAGGAAGAAAAAGAATGGAAAAAGATTTCGGCAGCAGAGAAAACTGGGAGAAAGCTTTCAAAGAAACTAGCAGGATTTCGGCATCTACTAACCCTATCTAGCCGTCCCCCCCTTTGCACACACAGTCCAAATTTCGGCCACCTCTAGCCTCCTGGATAGCCTCTCATCTTTTCCTTTATCTTTATCAAACTCACATCCAAAAGAGTCCTACATCACACCACTACTCCCCCCATTTATCTGCTTATTATCCTCATAAATGAAACATTAAAAATCCCTAAATTTTAGCCTTGTTGCCGTCCCCCCTTGCTCCCTTTTAAATGCCGAAATTGGCCCTAAAGCTTGGGCTCCAAGCGGCCAAACTTGGGCCCTCTCCATCCACTAGTGACGCCACCCTTTGCTCCTTTATGGCGCCACCTTACTTTGGGGCCACAAGCCCAACTTGATATAAAACACAGATACCTACCTTCAAACCCTATGGTGACTAAACAGAATATTTTAACCAAGGTCTCAGCCCATTCCTGAGCCCAATATGGACCCCTAACCCTCAATGTAATATTTTAAACCATCAACACACAAAATGTACAGGCTCATTAAATCAGGATGTTACAGTTCTACCCCCCTTAAAATTAATTTCGGCTTCGAAATTTACCTGATCAGAAGAGATGCGGATACTGCTGCCGCATAACATCCTCTGGCTCCCACGTCGCTTCCTCTACGTCGTGGTTTCGCCACAAAACCTTGACCAAAGGGACGGGCTTCCTTCTCAACACCTTTACGTCTCGATCCAAGATTTGCACTGGCTCCTCCTCAAAGGACAAGTCTGGCCTTACTTCAATCTTTTTAACTGGCACAATGTGCGATGGATCAGAATGATAACGTCTTAGCATCGAGACATGAAACACGTCATGTATTTGCTCCAACTCTGAAGGCAACTCCAATTGATACGCCACTGGTCCCACACATTCTAGTACCCGATAAGGTCCAATAAACCTAGGACTTAATTTGCCCTTACGACCAAACCTCATCACCTTTTTCCACGGTGAGACTTTTAGAAAAACTTGATCACCCACCACAAATTCCAACTCCTTCCGTTTTAGATCCGCACAAGATTTCTGCTGATCAGACGCTTCCTTCAACTGAGCCTGAATCAACTTAACTTTCTCTTCCGTTTTCGAAACCAGTTCTAGACCCAACACCTGACGCTCACCCAACTCTGTCCAACAAGTAGGAGTACGACATCTCCGTCCGTATAACGCTTCATAAGGCGCCATCTGAATACTAGATTGATAGCTGTTATTGTACGCGAATTCTGCCAAAGGTAAATACTCCTCCCAACTACCCCTAAAATCAATGATACAACCTCTTAACATATCCTCCAGGATCTGGATTACCCTCTCAGACTGACTATCAGTCTGCGGATGAAAAGCAGTACTAAAGTCTAACCTTGTTCCTATTGCCTGATGTAGAGCCTTCCAGAATCGTGACGTGAATCTAGGGTCTCTATCTGATATGATCGACACAGGTACACCATGCAGTCTCACAACCTTAGCCACGTACAGCTTGGCCAACCTTTGCAGAGAATAATCCACACGAACCGGTATGAAGTGAGCAGACTTCGTCAACTGATCCACAATCACCCAAATCGAATCCTTCTTAGTGGGCGTAAGAGGTAACCCACTAACAAAATCCATCGTGATTCTTTCCCATTTCCACTGCGGAATCTTCACCGCCTGCAACAACCCCGAAGGCAACTGGTGTTCTGCCTTCACCTGCTGACACATCAAACATTTACCCCCGAATTCTGTTACCTCTCACTTCAAACTTGGCCACCAGAATTGCTCTCGCAAATCCCGATACATCTTAACCCCTTCAGGATGCATAGCGTATGGGCTACTATGCGCCTCCCGCAGAATCATCTGCCTTAACTCAATATCCTTCGAGCACTCAAAACATTGTCTAGAAGTTGCTTCTCTTTGATCTGACTTGTCCACATAGGTCTTACTTAGAGTTCAGCCACCAAACTGCCATCCTTATACAGACTGAGGTGAGCGAACATCGCCCTTAAATCTGCTATCGCCTTCCGGTTCAACGCATCCACCACCACGTTAGCCTTGCCCGGATGATATTCGATCGAGCAGTCATAGTCCTTCAAAAGTTCAATCCACCTACATTTTCTTAGGTTCAACTCCTTCTGGGTAAGGAGATACTTCAGACTTTTATGGTCAGTGTAAATAACCAACTTCTCCCCGTATAAGTAGTGTCTCCAGATCTTCAGAGCGAACACTACTGCCGCTAATTCTAGATCATGCGTAGGGTAATTCAATTCATGCGGTCTTAACTGTTGAGACGCATATGCAACAACTTTTCCATCTTGCATCAACACACATCCTAAACCCGTGTGTGACGCATCACAGTAGACGGTAAACTCTTTTCCCGCCTCTAGCTGAATTAACACTGGTGCTTCTGTCAAGATTTTCTTCAGCTTCTCAAAGCTCTCCTGTTGTTTTTCGATCCAAACAAATGGTACTCCCTTCCTCAACAACTTAGTTAGAGGTGCCGCAATTAATGAGAACCCCTCAACAAACCTCCTGTAGTACCCTGCCAATCCCAAGAAACTTCGAATTTTTGCCACCGACTTCGGCGATTTCGAATCCAATATAGCTTCTATCTTCCGAGGGTCAACCCTAATTCCCTCTGCAGAAACCACATTCCTAAGAAGGTTACTTCCCTTAGCCAAAACTCACACTTACTGAACTTAGCGAATAGCTGCTTGTCCCTCAGCACTTGCAATACCACACGAAGATGTGCATCATGCTCCTCCTCGGACTTGGAATAAACCAGGATATCGTCAATGAACACCACCACAAACTCATCAAGGTATGGTTGAAACACCCGATTCATCATATCCATAAATGCTGTTGGCGCGTTCGTTAACCCGAACGGCATCACCAAGAATTCATAATGACCGTACCAAGTCTGAAACGCTGTCTTATGAATGTCTCATTCCTTTACCCTTAACTGATGATATCCCGACCTTAAGTCAATCTTATAAAAAAATCGAAGCTCTTTTGAGCTGATCGAACAGGTCGTCGATTCTTGGCAGTGGGTACTTGTTCTTAATCATTAACTTATTCAGTTGACGGTAGTCCACACACATACGCATGAATCCATCCTTCTTCTTCACGAATAGGACCGGTGCTCCCCACGGTGACACATTCGGTTGAATGAACCCTCGATCCAACATTTCCTGGAACTGAGCTTTGAGCTCCACCAGCTCCTTCGGCGCTATTCGGTAATAAGCAATGGACACCGGAGCCGTACCTGGAAGTAGCTTTATTCCAAACTCCACTTCGCGATCTGGAGGTAACCCTGGCAACTCCTCAGGAAAAACATCCGCAAAATCCTTTACTATTCTTACCTCATCGACAGTCACCTCCTTAGCGTCCAAAGCACTGATAAAAGCTAGAAATGCATTGCATCCTTTCCGAATCATCTTAACAGCCTTTAAGGCAGATACCATGTTGGAAAAGTAATCCCTACTTTCTCCTAACACCACCACCTCCCCACCTTCCGGGGTACTCAACACCATACGCTTAGTCTCACAATCCAACTTAGCACGATGTTTAGTCAACCAATCCATTCCTAAGATAAGATCAAATTCTCCAAACGGTAATTCCATTAAGTCTGCCGGGAACACTACCCCTTGAGTCTCTAAAGGTACGTTCCTAAACAGTTTGTCCACTATCCTAGATTGTCCTAAAGGACTAACCACAGTCATCTTCCTAGTAGTTGTTTCAGATTCTATACTTAGGGTCTCAGATACCGAACATGCAACATAGGAGTGGGTTGATCCAATATCAATCAAGGCAAGAAAAGGGTTATCAGCAATAAGAAACATACCGGTTATGATGTCCGGTGCGTCACCATCCTCCCGTCGACGAGCTGCATAAACTAAACCCGGCTGCCTTGCGTCTACATTACCTGCACCCCTACCAGGTGCTCCACGATCCCGACCAGCCCCATTTCCTTCCATGGCTGCGCCACGACCCCTCGGTACTGGCTGACCACCTCTCCTAACCTGATCAGAACCTTGTCCCGCGGGCTGTGCCTGATTCACCTGTGGACAGTCCTTAATCATATGCTCCGTGGACCCACACCTGAAGCATCCACCGGTTTTCCTTCTGCACTCCCCATAATGTACCTTCCCACACGAAGGACATGATCGATTTTGACCCGTCGGAGCACGAGCTGGCCCATTAGACCTAGGCCTTTTCTGAAAACTTCCAGATGATCCTGACGGCCCAAAATTCCTCTTATTCCTATTCCTATCCTTATCCTTATTCTTTTTCTCAGTCCACTTAACCTCCTCAGATATCTTAGCTTTCTCAACCAAAATCGCAAAGTCCCTTTCCCGCTACGGTGCTACTAATACCCTCAGCTCATCCCTTAGTCCATCCTCGAACCGTACGCAACGCTCATAGTCAGTCACCACAATCCCTTGAACGTTACGGCTCAGCCACAGAAACTCTGCCTCGTATTCAGATACAGACTTACTTCCCTGTACCAAGTTCAGGAATGCCTTCCTCTGTGCATCCACATAGCTGGCCCCAACGTACTTTCCTTGGAATGACTCCTTAGAGAAATCCCAGTCGATCCGGTCTGCGGCAGTACCCTCCTTTACCGTGAGCCACCACTGATAAGCCTCGTCCTGAAGAAGAGACACGACCCCCTTCAACTTCTCTTCTACAGTGAAGTCAAGATCATCCATTATACGCTCACTTACTTCTAACCAATACTCAGCTGTATTAGGGGCTACACCAGAAACACCCTTAAACATCTCCCCTCCATTGGCTCGGAATCGTTCCGACACAGATTTCCGAGCTCCTAAACCTGTGCCTGCCCCAGCAACTCTTTCAAGGACCCGCAACATCGCCTGAGATACCGCATTATCTCCGGTCGTCTGGTCCCATAATTCTCCCTCCACAGCTGGCGGATCCGGCATCTCGTTTCCTGACCCGTGGCCAGACCCTACTAGCTCTGACAAGGTCATCCTACCCCTACCACGACCACGCGGCGGACGTCCTCGACCCCTTGTACTTATTCTTCTGATTGGCATTTATCTGATTAGAAATTTTATGAATTATTAACTCTTCCCACTGATTATTCACGAACAATCTTATAAAAAGTAGTTTTAAGAGTGATTCTTTCGAATTCGAACCTATCTATAGTTCCAGTCTCAGGTTTACCTCCTAATTCTAGAAACCACATACATTCACACCTCAACATACATATCACATCCATGAAGTCACATTCACCACATAAGGGTATTTTCGTCATTTCACTACCCAGGGTTTTTTCCGTAATTTCATCCTACAGGGTTTCTTTGTAATCTAGCAAAATAAAGTATCTTGGGGATTTTCAAAATAGAGGTATATATATATATATATATATATATATATATATAGATTTAAAACAGGGGTATTCTAGAGAATTTGATTTCAAAAGAATAATAGTGGCGTTCAGGTGTTTGTGGTTTTTGGTTGTTGTTGTGTTTTTGTGTGTGTGTTTTTTTCCAAAAATTTCGTTGACTTTGCAAATCGGGGTATTTCCGTAAATCTGGGGTATATTTGCAAATCATGGGTATCTTGGTAATTTTCAAAATAAGGGTATTTTGGTAATTTCGTGAAGCAAAGGTATTTTGAAAATTTTGCAACCCGGGGGTATTTCGGTAGTTTTTGTAAACCAGGGGTATTTCGATAATTTCTCAAATTTTGATAATTTTCCAAATCAAGGGCGTTTTGGTAATTTTTTTCAAACTAGGGGCATTTTAGCAATTTTGTGAAAAATAAGGTGGCTGGTCCCTTCGGGTTTTAATTATAGATTTTGGCCCGTCAACAAATCCTTGTGGCTAGGGTGAACAGTCACTACGCACCAGGTAGGATTCCAGTGAAGAGGAGGTGAGTCACTAGGACTGCTTAAGTACCAGGCTCTTCCGGATCCAATCCTAGACATGCGCATGCCTGTTGCCACACCCCAACCCAGCGACTTGTTCACGGGTTTACTTAGTTGACTTAAGTCTTAAGAGATTTAAGAAGTTGTTTAAGCTAAGCCTAGAGTCCATCAAGTTCTAATTTAAATAGTCTACGTCCCATAAAGCCCATCAAGCCCACATACATATATAACACACAGTGAGTTTAGAATACTTACCTGGCGGACTTGGGCCGGAGACGCAGGTGCCATGCCGAGAAAACCATCCTGTGTTATTTATAAACATGCATATTTCCAAAAACCATCTTTAGAAAACGTTTTGAGCCCAAAACCCCAAAGCCAAGTTTTGAACCGGGCTCTAAATCCAATTTGTAACACCCCAAACTCGGCCCAAACACCACGACCGGATCTGGCATGTCACTAAGAAGATTTAGTAAAACATGTCGCATTTCTGGAAAAACATTTGTCGAGTTTAAACATTTATACCGGAAAACTTATTAATTTGATAGTTTATCTAAGATATAAATTCTATATAATGCCTTTATGAATTTAAAACCGAAATTTAGTACATGCCTTAGTTCCAATTTTATCGAATAATTCAAGTGTCTGAAAGTAAAGCCCAAAAACTGAAAATATAAAGCTAATGGCCCATGGCCTTATTACAATGAAATAATAAACCAAGTGAACTAAAAATATTAAGAATAAATGATTTTAACAAAGCCCTTCTTCTAAATCGAATAAACTCCTGCATGGCCACCTCGCGCTCCCTTCCAGCCCGGTCCAATGCACTAAGTGCTAACCTGAAAAATGTTAAACAACGGGGTGAGTCACGAGACTCAGTGTGCAACCCTCGTGCACCATCAGATTGGGCCTTAGCCCTACAGTTCAGAATAACAAAATACCATATGACAGAAATTTATGCAAAGCCCAACCCAATCCTAGGTTTCCATCCGCTACACACCACCCTTACCTGCCAACCA
The DNA here is from genome assembly GCA_005393395.2 of Gossypium australe. NCBI lineage: Eukaryota > Viridiplantae > Streptophyta > Magnoliopsida > Malvales > Malvaceae > Gossypium > Gossypium australe. The sequence continues at coordinate 59,758,403 of CM016614.1, read as the reverse complement.
CACCGTTGGGGATTTCTACAATCAACCCACACCGCTACACACCATCGATGGCAGTCATGCTGCAGTTAGCTGCTCATCGTCAGAGTTGTGACATAGTCACCAGAACAGATCGTGGCAGAGCCACTACAACAGATCGTGGCTGAGCCACTACAACAGAACACTTCCCCTTTCATTAATCACCCAACCCCGTGCATACATAGAAATCAGCATACATATAAAACATATCATCTCAACAGAAACATTCACTTATGAATGACAGAAATCACTAACCTGGTGATTCGCCTTTTCCTTCCTCGGGTTTTCAACCGTTATGCCAGGATTTTGGCATTTAACAGAATATAAACAGATTTATATACACATAATAACAGACAATCTAAATGGTGTGAGAAGTTACACACCTGCTAACACGTAGTACTACTCTCTATGTCTATACCCTCGCTAATCGGATCTACTGCCTTTTGTCTACAACTTTACTCAAAAGCCGGAAGAAAGCGAAGATAAAGCTTCCCCTACATTCAGCCAATGATTATTATTTACACGAATTTATATGTTTAAATAAACAAATCTCCTTACCTAAATCGATTAGATCCCAGAAGTAGGGTGATTCAGGTGCTACCGATTTAGAAACCTATGCGATTAGATCCCCTTCAAATCCCAGAATGCCGCCCATGAAAGAAAACACAAGATCAATCCACCATGTAGCCATTCGGCTATGGTCTCTAAAAGCCGGAAAAGATTGAAAGAATAATATAATCGACACTTACCTCTTCAAAAGGTTTCGGCTACCCCTTGCAGGAAGATTCGGCAACCACAAGAGAAGAGATCTAGGAATTTCGGCTTTTAAGAAAATCCCGAAAAAGAATGAACAAGGGAAGGCTGATGCATTTTCGGCTTTTAGAAGAACTGAGTGAGGAGTTTCGGTTTCTGGTTGAAAAAGAGAAGAAGAAAAGAAAACAAGAAAGAGGCTTGGAGATTTTGGCTAAGAAGAAAAAGAATGGAAAAAGATTTCGGCAGCAGAGAAAACTGAGAGAACGCTTTCAGAGAAACTAGCAGGATTTCGGCATCTACTAACCCTATCTAGCTGTCCCCCCCTTTACACACACAGTCCAAATTTCAGCCACCTCTAGCCTTCTGGATAGCCTCTCATCTTTTCCCTTATCTTTATCAAACTCGCATCCAAAAGAGTCCTACATCACACCACTACTCCCCCCATTTATCTGCTTATTATCCTCATAAATGAAACATTAAAAATCCCTAAATTTTAGCCTTGTTTCCGTCCCCCACTTGCTCCCTTTTAAATGCCGAAATTGGCCCAAAAGCTTGGGCTCCAAGCGGCCAAACTTGGGCCCTCTCCATCCACTAGTGACGCCACCCTTTACTCCTTTATGGCGCCACCTTACTTTGGGGCCACAAGCCCAACTTGATATAAAACACAGATACCTCTCTTCAAACCCTATGGTGACTAAACAGAATATTTTAACCAAGGTCTCAACCCATTCCTGAGCCCAATCTGGACCCCTAACCCTCAATTTAATATTTTAAACCATCAACACACAAAATGCACAGGCCAATTAAATCAGGATGTTACACATTTTCTGGCAAAGGATGACTCGACTTGAGAGTGACATGGAGGGTTAAACGAACACACCTTTCCGACAATGGTTCGGTACTGTGGAGCCGTGGCAATAGGCTTAAAGTTTCGACGAGGGCTTTCGCTATGGTCATATGACCACTAACTTGGCGGAACGGGTTAACTCTGTGTTGATGAAAACACGACATCTTTCGATTTCATCTGTCTTCTTGGCTATGTTCTACAGGTTGGCTACCTTGATGCCAATAATAGGGCAGCAACAAGTCAACTAGATGGAGGTGGGACACGTATTTGTCAAAGATGTTAGGGATGCAATGGTTGTAAACTGTCGGATGGCGAGGTCAATGAATGTAGAAGTATATTCGCGACGTAATGAACCGTTTCTAGTTACAAAAACCATCGGTCGTCGACCCAGTTTACCCCTAGGTCTTACGGAGTGATCTCCTAAATAGACAGTGCAATTGTAGGAGGTTCTAGACACTTCATTATCCCTGTGCACATGTCATGGCAGCTTGTGCTAAAGTCTCGCTCAATGTTAAACAATTTATCGATGAGGTGTACACCCTCGAGTGCACGTTGCGTGTCTGGGAGAACGAGTTCCCCGTCTTGCCTGACCTGTCTACATGGGAGGTGCCTCCGATGACTTTCGAGCTTGTCCCAGATAAAAGGTTGCGTAGGAATCCGAAAGGTCATCCGCAATCATCCAGAATCCATAATGAAATGGACATTAGGGAGAAATCTAAAGGGAAGCTTTGTGGCGTATGCAGATTAGCTGGTCATAATCGGAGTAAATGCCCACACCGAAACTATCATATTAGATAATCGTCGCAATCGAGTAGGAATTGAGATGTTGATTAACCCCTATTAATCAGAGTAAATACCCGCATTAATTACATTCACTACATATAGAGAGGATTGGATCTAAAATTTGTTGCAATTAATCTAATTTGAATTACAAAGTTAGTCTAAAGTTTGTTGCTTTTATATTTTTGTAGAATTAAATAAGGCTTTTTTACGTAAATAATACAAAAAATAAAATTAATATTAAAATGGCATGCCCATAAGATTAATAACTAAAATTTTCCATTTTGAGTTTATACAAACATCAAATGTGGCTAATTGCCTTGTAAACCCTCCTTAAATGTGGCTAATTCCCTTGTAAGTCCTCCTTATTTATTATTTTCTTTTTATTCCCCTTCAATTCACTATATTGTGTTTAAACAAGCCTTTAACCTATTTTTGTAGTTAAATAAGCTCTTAACTTATGATTTTTACTCATAAAATCCATTTATTTTAATATTAAAGTAAATATATTTTACCCAAAATAAAGTTATTTTTAAAAAATTAATTAATTCGCATTTTATGTTGATGTGAATTTGATGAGAATAGTGGGTGCGTTAATACACCATAGGTTTCAGTGGACGTGAGCAGACGAGGGAATAACCACCATAATTTCTAGGACAAAATATGACATCCAAATAAACTGCACAATTAACAACATGGTTATATTAACGCGGGTCGAGTGAGATAAAATAATAAAATGTCATGAATATTGGAAAAACTTACCCCCTCTTCAGCATAATTCTCAATCATTAGATGATATATCAGAACTGTGTATGACCTCCCGATACCCGAATTAGTGCTCCATCTATGAAAACAAATTGTTAGAATAATATCATCCGGAAAAAAAATCAACTAATTATTATAATGAGTAAAAATTCATCACATATTCACAAGTGGAAATACATATGATTGATGACTAATCGATGCCAAGAATGGCATCCGATAAAGCACCCAAGACTGTAGCAATATGAGGCATCTGCCTATGTCTACCGTAGAAGGATTTGTCGTCCGGCAAAGTTCGCAGTACAACATAGCTAACACTGCGGACCTCCAACTGTATGAACGTATGTTATGTAAATCAGATAATAGGGGCAAGTATATCAAGTAGACCTTGTTGCCGTTTGCATCCGACATGAGTACACCCCCTATAATGTTCATAATGTAAGCTCGAATGATGTGCATCACCTCCCATTCACTAGAAGTACTCAGTAAATGCTCGAAATTGGCCTTTAGCCATGAAAACCTCAAACCCGTAATTTTCCCTCACTGGGCAAGTGTCCAAGTAAGTTATAGCAAAGGGAAACCAACCTATAGATCAAACTTATGCCCGTGACCACATTCCCATAGATAGGGAGCACGAGCTGCAGTGCAACATCCTGTAGAGTGATGGTGCACTCCCCACACAGAAAATGAAATGTGCGGGTCTCCGAACGCCATCGCTCGACCAAAGCGGGTCCGTATCAATGCCGCTGATCCGTATCTGACAAACTCCAAGTATGGCATTAGGCGTTTATCTGGCAGAAAGCCTACATTATTAACACGACCCCTAAATGTACGGTATGGGCCCTAACATTATTAAATTAGCAAAATAGTTAATATAATCTAATTTAATTCTATAAATGACGTGAGTGACAAATAACAATTTTATTACCATCTCATTAATAGTATTTGATATGTGATCATCATTATTAATCAAAGAACCCATTTGCTGCAAATCTGCAATTAAAAAAAAGAATTCATTTAATTTGTTACAAAAAAAGATAGTAAATAATTTGGAATTTGAGAAACAAAAAAACACAGTAAAAACATAGTAAATACGTGAGTAACAAAAAAAACTGTAAAAAACACAATAATAATATAATTAAAATTATGTTAGTTTACAAATTCTCATATTTTACCTACATAAAAAAATTATGTTAGTTTATAATAATAATATAATTAAAATAAACATAAATTATCTAAACATAGAAAACATACAAATCGACAAAAATAAAATAAAAACATATCTGTTTAGTTTCTTTCAAACAACCTATAAAATTATATAAAAACAAATTTAATCAACATTTCAACAAATCAATAAAATTGTCAAATAAATAAAAAACAAATAAAATTACATTATAATAAATCAAAATACATATTAAACTAAACAAATAATTTATAACCTAATCATAAATTGCTAAAAAAATAACTTTAAAATAATTTAAAAAACACACAAAAAATTACATTTATAACAAGTCACAATAAACACTAAACTAAACACAAACAATTTATAACCTAATCATAAATTACTAACAAAATAACTTTAAAATAATTAAAAAAATTAAATTCATAAAAAATCACAATAAACACTAAACTAAACACAAACAATTTATAACCTAATCATAAATTACTAACAAAATAACTTTCAAATAATTAAAAAAAATACATTCATAAAAAATCACAAAACACTAAACTAAATACAAACAATTTATAACCTAATCATAAATTACTAACAAAATAACTATAAAATAATTTTTTTTAAAAAAATAAAAAAATTACATTAATAAAAATTCACAAAACACCAAACTAAACAAAAACAATTTATAACCTAGTCATAAATTACTAACAAAATAACTTTAAAATAATTAAAAAAATAAAAAAAATTATATTCATAACAAATCACAACACTAAACTAAATACAAAAAAATAACTAATCTCTTTAAATTAAAAAAAAACATTAATTACTAACATAATACATACTTTCTTTTTTCTTTCTTTCTTTATTCTTCTTTTCCTTTCTATTTTCTCCATCCTCCCCTTTCTTTCCCTCTTTTTTTTTTTTTTTCTTTTTTTTACTACCAGCCCTTCTTCTACAGGGAGACCATCTAACAACCCAATTTTCAAGGGTGTCAGAAACATAGATTCGATATCACTAAATCCGACGAGTGAGTTTAAAATTTTAATAAAATTAAAATAAATAAGTCAAATGTGACATTAGAAGTATTTTTGAATGAGTAAATTTTGAGAATTAGAAGAATTTATTAGGTAAATAGGGTCGAAAACGAGGTATTGAGACCTCGAATTCATAAACCGAGCCATAAATATTTTTAGAAATATTTACGGAGTGTTATTGAGTTAGTATTAAAGTTTTGTTAGAAAATTTTAACGTTTTGATAGTTAATTAATTAAAAAGAACTAAATTGTAAAAGGTGCAAAATTTGCTAAAGTGATTAAATAGCTTAAGTGTCTAGTAAGGAAGGAGTTAAAAGGAAATTAGACCCAAATTATATGGGCTAGACGGTATGGGTATAGAAACGAACAAGAAAAAACAATGTGAACTAAGGGCAAAATGGTAATTTGGTTAAAATTAAATATAAAACAAGTGACCAAATTGAAAAATCTAGACATTTCATCCTAATTATCAGCCAAAAACGCCATAAGAGGTCTAGAAGAAGCTGGGTTTTCATACTTTGCACCAGGTGAGTTCAATTCTTGCTTCTTCTTTATAATTTTTATGTTTTCTGTGACTTTTACAATTAGGCCCAACTACCTAATCCATTAGTTTTTAATTCTATGAGTGATTTTGAAAGTTACCATGACTTAGTGCTGGAAGTTTATGTTGAATTATCATGGATTTGAAGCTTTAATTTCATTATATGATTTTTTTATTAAGTGCTTTTAATAGAAATTGATTTTTAGGACTTAATTGTGAAAAGTTGAGAATTAGGTTTGGTGCTGAAATTTTAAATACCAAAGGCTTTGTAATAGCCTAAAATGATTAGATAAAGTCTTAATTGAGAGAAATAAGCTCAATTGATTGGTTAATTGATTAGGGATTAAATTGTAAAAAAACTATAAAATTTGGGGTAAAAGTGTAATTTTGAAATTTGAGGGGCATAAAGTATGAAGTGAATTAGAGTTGAAATTGATGCTAATGAATGGAAATTTTTATATTATAGATCAAGAACTCGAAGACAAACGTGGAAAAGAGAAAATTTTAGATTAGTCCTTGAATTTTTACAAATTTTACAGATTGGCCCAGGTAAGTTCATATGGTTAAAATTTGTGATTTGTTTTTAAATTAGAGATTATATAATGTATTATTTCATATCTTTGTTATGGAATTATGACTACTATGATAAAATGAAAATCAAAGCAAAAGTTCAAATTGAGTAGAACGTTGGATTGAGTACGATTGTTCCGTGACTAGTGATGAATTGACGGATAAGACCATGGTTGGACCATGACATAGTGTGAATGTAAGACCATAGCTAGGCTATGGCATTTTAGTGAAAAGACCATAACTGAGTTGTGGCATCGTGAACGTAAGACCATGATTGGATCATGGCAATATATGTGTAAAAGTGTAAGACCATAGCAGGTCTATGGCATCGTGATAAAGTGCAAGACTATGGCAGGGCCGTGGCAATATATGTGTAAGAACATAGTTAGACTATGGCATCAAGCAAATGCTGTATTCGATTCTGTAAGATGTTCTCTAATTTGGCAGGCAATGGTAAGTGTTATCTGAATTAAAGTAATGGAATATTGAGCTCAATCAAGTGAAATCATCATTTGAATTTGTGGATGATAGGAAATATTAGTGAAACACTTGTTTATTGATTTGTTATTGTGTGTGTTAGGTAAGATTTACGTTTTATGCCTATGAACTTACTAAGCTTTCATGAGCTAACTCCTATGTGTTTAATGTTCTATGTAGATTGACGTGAGTTCGGTGGATTGGATCAACACATAAGAGCACACTATCCAGATTTCATCAGTAGAATTTTTGAATTACAACTATGGTTTATATGGCATGTATAGGGTTGAATGGTAAAAGGTTAAACTTAAGTTAAGTATGTGAATGATGTACAAGTATATAAATGTATGTTAGTATGCATATATTTAGTTAATAACTATGGTGGAATATTGAATGAGGTTATTTTGATAAGTTTGGAGAAAAATGAATTTTATGATAAGTACATTTTATAAAAGAAATATATATGACTTTTAACTTATATTGGTTGTTAGATTGGAGAATATTGGTAAATGAAAGTATTGTCTGCAGGTTGGTTGTGTAAAGGGTGAGAAAAGTGGCTTTAAAATGACCTATTTTCGTCCACAAGGGTAGACATACGGGCGTGTGTCATGACAGTGTGTGACACACGGCCTGGCACATGGGCATGTGATCCGGCGGTGTGTCCCCTGCAACTTAAATTTGAGAAACAGAATGTTCATGATTGAGCATACGGGCAGAGACACGGGCGTGTGTCTCAGCCGTGTATGCTACACGGCTTAGAACACGGGCGTCCGTCTTGGCCGTGTGAAAACTGCATCTTCATGTTTGTAAGTCAGAGAGTTACATGGGTTAGGGACATGGCCGTGTGACCTGTGTCACTTGGCCGTGTGGTTCACATGGCCCACCTACACGGGCGTGTGACCCCTGTACATGAAAAAAAATAAATTTCACGAAAATTTTTTCTATGTTCTCGGTTTAGTCCTGACCCGATCCTAATACTTATTTTGGGCATCGAGGGTCTATCCTAGGGATGTTAGGGTTAATATCGGAAAATGAATAGTTATTGATATGAATTATCTATAAATGTTCTGAAAACTCTGGTAATGCTCTGTAACCCTGTTCCGGCGACGGATACAGGTTAAGGGTGTTACAGACCATGCTTATAAGGTTGCCCATCCTTTTTTTTCCCCCTTTGAAGGGGTTAATCATTACAAAATGCAGTGTCCAAGCTAGACACGACAGAGGGGGCTGGTGACTGGCACTAGTGCCGCCTGTCAGGAAGGTGTGACTGGCGCCGCTAGTCCAAAAGGAGTCACTTGGGCGAGCCAGTCACGAGTCAAAATTGACCCGTATTTTGACCGTATATAAGGGATACAAAAGTGGTGCCGCTTATGTAAATGACACCACTAATAAAATAATATTTTATTAAAATAATAAAATTTATTAAAAAATGATGGTGTCGCCTATGAAAAATGTATCATTCCCTAAATATATTATTTTGGTATTTAATTATACTGAAATATCATTTTGGTATTAATTTTTTTTAATAATAGACACGTAAAAAAGCCGGTTAGCACCTACCATGAATTCTGCCGTAGGCAAAGAAGTACTCGTCATTTCCCAAAAAAAAAAAAAGAAATAATATAAAAATATACATCATACTGAAATTTTAAAGGTAGAAAATGAGCATAAATTAATATTCCTTTTTTGGGGTTAGTTTTTGGCTGTTTGTGCTCGGCCAATTTTATTTTTATTTTCTAAGACGGCCCGATTTTTCTTTTCACGTCAAATAGCAAATTTGCATTACAGCATATAACATTCAAAGGGTAAACTACATTAAATGGAAGTTACTTATTAGTTTAATGGGTAAATTATCAAAATAATTATTTTTGTTTATTTCAAGTTATATTTTAATTAATTATATTTAAAATATTACGTTTTAATAATTAAGTCATTAATTTTTGTTAGCGATAATTACTGGCTTATTGACTAAGATGTTACAACACATTAATGTAAGTGATTAAAACGTAACATTTTAAACATAAATAACTAAAATATAACTTGAGATAAATAAAAATGATTATTTTAATAATTTACCTATTTAAAAAATAGTAATATCACCATTTGATTTATTGTTTTTGTATTTTTAAATCTATTTTCATTAAATGAATGAGACTCGCACAGTTAATTTAATTATAAGGATTTAAAATTTAATTTTTTATCACATCATTTTTCATGTTATTTATTTTATAAAAATTAAACAAAATAAAAACTAATTTTATCTCTAATAATCCTCTCAATCACCTTCCCCAGAACAACTTTTGTAATAAGCACAATTTACCCGGGCCCACTAAACCAAAAATAAAATCAAAATAAAACTAAAATTAAATAGTCCAAGTCCAAGTCCAAGTTTTACAAGCCCAAAAACTAAAAAAACCCCTAGGCGGCTCGTTGGCCCAAAAACTAAATTCAGTTTCAGTAAAAACTAAAACCCTAATCCCATGTGAGCCTCCAGTGCCGCAACCTCCTCGTTCGTGCCGCCCGTGCCGTCTGACACCCCTCTGCCACCGTTGACTCAACCACCGCCTGCAAAGAAAGAAAGCACAGAAGCAGCATAGACCACACGCAAGCAACAGTAGCAAAAACAGTAAAATAATATGTAAAAATTGGCTATAAAGACCGGATGAAAAATGTAATCTTTGGACGGAGAGAAATACAAAAAAAAATTCAAGTTTTGAAAGGTAGATTTTTTGTTCTTTTATCTGATTTTATTTTTTAAAATAAATAACAAAAAAACTAAAAAGCAAAAGGAACAAATCACCTGAGTCGCCGTAGTCGGAGTCTTATCCGATCTGGAGGGTGGCCGAGTTAGTGGGCTCGCCAAAAACCCTATCGTTGGCACCGGGGAACCGAAAAGTCCCTTCGTTTTCTTTTTTTTTTTCTTATTCACTTTTCGAAGTTTCGGTGGTTTTTTGGGTATTTCGGCTTCAAATCGGGGCTAAGGGTGAAAAAAATGGATTAAAAAGGGTATTTTTATTTCGCCGGCCACCATGAGTGGCGGCACCGTCGCTGGCGATTGGCGGACGGTGGCCCGATGGCCGGAGAAAGGGAGAGGGTGAGAGAGTTTTTTTTTTTATTTGAAGAAGAGTAAAAATGAATTTTTTTAAAAATGAATTTTTTTAAAAATTTTTGATTTATATAGAGAGAGTTAAACGACGTCATTTTGGCTGGTGCACAGAATCCCCAAAACGGCACTATTTTGAAACAAGATCCAATCGTCCAACCCGGATCCCTAGGATCCGCTTGTTTTTGTAAAATGGGTTATTTACAATTTCGGTCCTTTCGCTTTTGCGGCTTATTTCAATCTAGTCCTATTTTCAACCTTTTTTTCCTTTTAAATTTATCCACCTAATTTTATTTTTTTTATTTTGGTCATTCGATTTACCAAAAATGGAGCGTTTAATGGGCCGGGGAATATTTTCCCAGTTAGTCCCTGCTCATTTGAGCGCATCACATTTTAACCCCTTTTATTGTTTATTTTATACCGATTTGCCCCAAAATTCTACTTAAGTTTCGATTCAGTCTTTCTTATATTTATGCATTTATTTTATTATGATTTAGGCCCTTAATTTCATTTAATTCCAATCTGATCCTTATTTATTTAATTTTGACCATTTATAGTTTTTTATATATATATTTTATTTATTATTTATTTATTGTTCCTTACTTTTTAATATTTAAAATTGATTTATTTCCTTTTTATTATGCATTTTTTTTTTTTTTGCCTTTATTATTGTTATTATTATTTCGCTATTTATCTATTCATTTATTTATTTATTATACTTTTAAAGATTAGATTGTTTACATTTTCTTACTTGCCTATTTGTTGTTGTTGTTGTTGTTGTTGTTGTTGTTATTATTATTATTATTATTATTATTATTATTATTATTATTATTATTATTATTATTATTATTATTATTATATTATTATTACTACTTACCTTTCTTCAATTTTTTTATTATTATTAGAATAATAATTATGATATGATCATTGCTATCTTCATTACAAATTGACATTTTGTCACTATAGTAGTTACATCTAGCATGACATTTTTATTTTTATTTTGTATATCATCAATCCATTTTAATGTATTCTTGCTCGACTATGTCATAAATTGTGTTTAAACGCACTTACGCATTTTTTTACTATGCCTGAATAAACTAAACATGTATCGTTTTAAATATTACATTAATTTTTACCCAGATATGTCAACAAAAAATTTCAAAATAAGGTAGTATTCTCTATTTGGAAATTTGAGAAGTCGTACCCTAACTTACGGGGTTTCGATTTTTCTCATTGGGCCTAAATAACCGAATACCCTTTCAAAATTAGAACACATGAGATTTCAAAAATAAAAAAGGCTAACTTATTCTCAAGGATTCGAAGTGTCGTGTCCTAACTTATAGGATGTGTCATTTTGTTACCGCGAGATGAGAGAGTCTTTAACATACGCTTCACTTTATTCAAGCATTTTTTTTAAGTAAATAAAATATTAATACAAACGGAAATCGTATTTTTAAATTCTTTTTGAGTTTTCAATTTTCGACACTAAGACTTTAATTAATCAACTAGGTACCAATTCTGGGCGTCACGAGGGTGCTAATCCTTCCTCGTGTGTAACCGACTCCCGATCCTGTTTCCTGACTTTCGTAGACCAAAAATCTTTGTTTTAGTAAATCAAACCGTTTATTAAAATGATCAAATTACGAGGTGACCCGATCACACCTCATAAAAAAGGATTGGTGGCGACTCCTATTTTCGTCTTTTCTTAAAATAAAAAGTCTATTTCAAAAAAGGTTTCGACAGCTTTAAATTTACGAGAATCAAGCCACGAATTGATTATTTCTTGTCTTCTTGTTGAAAATTGATAACTTGTTTTAAATTTATGATCCTTTTGTTGCATTTCATTTTTTATAGTCTGCATCATGTTATTATATTTGCTTCATCAGTCCGAGTCTTTGGATATTTTTGCATATTGCACTTCATACCCGGTCGGTTATACCCTTTTAAGTGGGAGTGAGAAAATATTCCTTCGTGAGGTCTTTACCTCCGTATAGGATAGTGGATAGCTTTCGGGATACATCCGTACCTATGTCTTCGTGAGATTTTCATCTCCGTATAGCCATAGGGAAATGTATTCCCCTGAATTGAACTCAGTCCGTATGAGCCTATAATGGGTAAGGATCGAGGAATCTGCTGGTTCAGGTACCCTTACTTTAGAATCAAACCGCATATAATGAGCCCTAAGAGCCTACCCTAGGTAGAACAATACCGAACCTCTAGTGGTCACCCGAATAGGTGCTCTATTTATTATTGCTTGCTTGCTTTAACTTCTAGCCTTGTATGAAATATATTAACTTGTTTCGCTTGTTTTGATTGTGATCGCATTGCATTTTCATAATAGAAAAGGGGTGTTGATTCGTGTTCGGTTGCTAAATAGAGAGCTTTTCATGGAAAACGAGTTTCTTGATATTGTAGAAGACAACACGGCCGCGCGAATATGGTCCAAGAAAAGGCAACAACAGAAATGTGACAACCTATGAGAGGGGCAGGTCAGAGATATGGACCACTTGCAGACCCCAGCCGTTTAAAGACTGAAATTGAATCAGAGTCGGATCGGGGCTGAGAATTAGCTTCGTTTCTTGGGAAAGTTAAGGTTTTATGTAACAACCCGATTTAGAGTCTAGTCGGAATAGTGGTGTGAGACCATAAATCCGAAGTAGTAATATGAGTTTTTAAGGTATTGAGATGTTTGCATGATATTATAATAGTTTCATGTAGAAATTTTATGGAAATTTCCATTAAAGAGTCCATTAGGACTAAATTGCAAAAGTTGCAAAATATGAGTTTCTAGAAGCTTTTTTGTATGAAATAACTTTAGAATATTGATTAGAAGTCCTTAAATAGCAATTTTCCCAAATTATAATTTTTGGACAAAAATGGACATGAGTTAGTAAATGGTGAAATTTTAAAGAGAAGGGCATTCTGGTCATTTATCAATTAAATGATTAAAAAGGAAAAAAAGAGATGATAAAAATTCTTATTCATCTTCTCCCTTGTGCCGAAAATTGGAGAGACTCCATAGCTAGGGTTCTTCAAATTTTTGAAGCTTCCTAGTAAGTGCGTCTTAGCCCGTTTTTAATATTCTTCGTATTTTTAGAGTCCTCGTATTATGAATTAGCTAATTATAGCTATAAGTTGAGCTAGAATTCACGTTTAAAAATCTACCCATGAATGACATTCATGTTAAATGATATTTTATGGAAGATTTTGAGAGTTTGATGTTAGATAGATATCTTTTTCTAAGTGAATTTCATGAGAAATGTTGGTAAGGACTAGTTTGTAATTATTATGAAATTTGTCATACATGGTAGAAATAGTGAGAAATTGTTACTGCTATAGTTAAGACAATGAATCAGGTAAGCATGAAGTTCATAAAAGTTGAATAAAAATCACTTTACGAGCCTTGAGGCAAAAGTGTAATTATGAGAAAGTTTAGGGACAAAATTTTAATTTTGCCAAAGTACGTGTTAAGAGTCAATTTAGTCAATGTGAGTATTAAATGATCTAAACTATTATTATAGATCAAGAAAAATAAAGCCCGGATCAAAATCGAGGCAAGAACAAAGTCGAGGACTAAATTGCATATCTATATACATTTTGTATATCGAGGTAAGTTTGTCTTGAATTGCTTAGTATAATGTACATTATTACCATGGAAATGCTTAATGCTATGTTAAATAAAGAAATCAATGAGATTAAGCATGAGAAAGTCCCGATTGAAGTTGAATTACTTAGGATACTCAATCTATCACATGAAATGAGAAAGTCCTTATAAGACCAAGCCAAGGCATGTCATTGGCAATCAAGCAGGTTAACATGTAAGACCCTGAAAAGTCTTGGCATTGAAGAGTTATTATGAGATGAAGACCCATATAAGCCCAAGAAAAGGCATGTCATTGGTGAGTCTCCAAGTAAAGATGTCATGTAAGTCCAAGACAAATCTTAGCATTGAAAAGTTATCATGAGATAGAGATCCCATGTAAGTCCAAGCCAAGGCATGGCATTGGTGAGTAACAAGGAAGATTTCATGTAAGTCCAAGCCAAGGCTCGGCATTGACCAGTTCATGAGTAAAGATACCAAATAAGACCATGTCAAGACATGGCCATGGTAAGTTCCCAAGGGAACACATAAAGAAGACTTTGTGTAAGTCCATGTCAAGACATGGCATCGATACCAATATGAGAGATCCCATATAAGACCATATCTAGGATATGGCTTTGGCATCGAGTTATATGTGGGATGACATTTAGTATCCTCGGTTATTCATAAAAATTCATCGGGCAAATGAGTAGAGCTTAAATGAGATAGCAATAAAGTTAAGTAAGCAAAGCTATTATTAAGTTAGAAATGAGTATTATTCATGTTATGAATGATGAGTTAGAGATTATGATTGTTATAGTAAAGTATGCTGATCTATGTGATCAAGTGATACATGTACCTTGTTTACCTCACGAGCATGAGACTAGTAAGTATCATGAGATATGTAAGAATCAGTAAGAGTAAGTAAGCTTAAATAGCTGAAATTTATGATGCTATTGTTTATGCCAAATGGTTTATATTAAACAAGTATGTTGCTATGTGCATTATATGCAAACTTACTAAGCTAAATGCTTACGTCTTTTATTCTTTCTTTCCATGTAGTCTTGCGAAGCTAATCTCGTGGATCATTGTCATCGGAGCTCGAAGCACACTATCAATCGCTATTTTGGTATAACCAAATTGTTTATATTAAGTAAGGCATGTATAGGAAACATTTCATTTTGAGAATATGTCTTAAAAAGGGCAAAAGTATGGGCTATCAAGTTTATTATTCTTTTGTATATGGCTAAGTGATTGGCCAAGATTGACTAAGTATGTACGTTTATTGATATCAATGAAGCATGTAGTATTGTTCATGAAGGATGTAGTAATTTGAGTTGTTGAACTGAGTATGAGATTGATCTTGATTTCAGGGTGGCAACTGGCTTGGTAAATAGCCTTCAGGTGCTCACACGGATAGACACACGAGCGTGTGTCTAGGCCGTGCGTCCTTTGCACCTTAGTACCTTAAGTCAGAATAGACTACGGGCTAATCCCACGGCCGTTTGTTTAGGCCGTGTGTGACACACGGTTAGAACATGGGCGTGTGCCCCAGGCCATGTGAATAAGTCAGTATATCAAGATATAGCACACGGTCTAAGTCCACGGGCGTGTTAAGGCCGTGTGAAATTAGTCAGTGTCGACCACAATTGGAAGACATAGGCGTGTCTTAGGGGTACACGGGCGTGTCCCAAGCCACATGGGCGTGTGACCCTGTTTTAAGGAAAAGTTTTTGATTAAGTTCTGAAAGTTTCCAGATATGTGTTTAAGGCTCGTAGGCCCATGAAATGTATGATTAGACTAAGAAAGAGAAGTTTTTAATTCGGAACAAAATTTTACAGCACGTAAGTGCATGTTTAAGAAAGTTCAAGCATAGCAATGTCTCGTATCTGGTCTCAGCCTTGGGCTCGGGTATGAGGTGTTACATTTAGTGGTATCAGAGCTACGGTTTAGTGGGTTCTAGGACTAACGTAGCACGAGCACGAGTCTAGCTATACATGCCATACGTAAAAATGTTTTTATAATGATAGTGTGACGACTCCTGATGACTTAAATTATGTTTATACGTATAGTAAATGGATCCCAAAAGAGCTGTGGTGGATGATGTAGAAAGTAATGTGTCGGCTCCCGCTAAAGGGACAGTGCCGAACGAGAATGAGAATAGACCCACTACGGTGAGTCAAGGAGGAGGAAAAGAGGCTAGAGAAGCCTTCTTCCATATGATGAATACATGGTACACGGAGTTCGTTCATACGAACCCGAATGCACAACCCCCTCCACCCCCGCCTATTCCTCAACCTATCCCAGTATCCCCTCAAATAGTAGAGGTGGTAAGAGGGGTTAAGCCTCTAGTTGATAGGATTAGGAAACATGGGGCAGAAGAATTCCGGGCTAAAAGAGATGATGATCCGAAAAAGGCCGAGTTCTGGTTAGAAAATACCATCAAGGTATTTAAGGAGTTGTCATGCAAGTCTAAGGAATGCATGCAGTGTGTAGTTTCTCTTTTAAGAGATTTTGCCTATCAATGGTGGAATACCTTGGTATCGATAGTACCGAGAGAGAAGATCACTTGGGAATTCTTCCAAGAAAAGTTTAAGAAAAAGTATATCAGTTTGTGGACCAGAAAAGGAAGGAATTCCTAGAATTGAAGCAATGCAAGATGTCGGTGACTGATTATGAGCGTGAGTTTGTGTGACTTAGTAAATATGCTCGAGAGTGTGTATCCACTGAGGCCATTATGAGCAAGAGATTCGAAGATGGACTAAATGATGCCATCAAATTGTTTGTTGCTATCTTAGAACTAAAAGAATTCGTTGTGCTAGTAGAAAGGGCTTGTAAAGCTGAAGAGCTAGTAAAGGAGAAGAGAAAATCTGAAATGGAGTCTCATGACTCTAGAAAGAGACAGTGGAATAAGTCATTCCAATCCTCGTCCAAGAAGTCAAGAGATTTCTCCACTCGATCGGCTACTTCTACTGGGCTTTCAAGAAAGGACAAGAGTAAGCAATATTCAGGAAATAAAGCACAGACGACTTCACTTGCTAGTGTGGGGAACATTCGATCGGATAGACCCAAATGCCCACAGTGTGGCAGACGTCATCTTGGAGAATGTCGAGCGCATGAAGATGCATGTTTCAGATGTGGTTCCCAGAACCACTACGTAAAAGATTGTCCAGAGACAATGAAAGACGAGAGAGCTCAAAACCCGAGATCTGGAATTATGGTCAGAGGAAGACCGCAGAGGAACCTAGGAAGTGGGGCAAGTGGGAAAGGTAACCCTAGAGACCAGGCTGGGAGGTCGGAGGGTAGGGCGCCTGCGAGAACTTATGTCATTTGCGCTCGAGAAGAGGCATCTTCCCCCGATGTTATTACGGGTACCTTTTCTCTTCATGATATTGAAGTTATTGCTTTAATAGATCTCGGATCCACACACTCTTACATTTGTATGAAACTAGTATCCGATATAAGTATGCCTATAGATTCTACAGAATTTATGATTAAGGTGCCTAATCCTTTAGGTAAGAGTGTTTTAGTTAATGAAGTATGTAAAGATTGTCCATTGATGATTAGAGGTCATTATTTTAAAGCAAACCTTATGTTGTTACCATTTGATGAGTTTGACCTCATTCTTGGTATGGACTGGTTGACTGCCCATGATGTAATAGTAAATTGTGGGAAAAAGTACATTGAGGTGAAATGTGAGAATGGGGACATTCTCCATGTAGAATCAGATGAACAAGGTAGATCACCGGTATTAATTTCTCATATGATGGCACAGAGATACATAAGAAAAGGGTATGAAGCATATTTGGCCTTTGTGATGAATGCTAGAGAAACAGAGTTAAAGATTGAGTCGGTAACGATAGTATGTGAGTACTTGGATGTTTTTCCTGAGGAATTACCAGGATTACCTCCAGTTAGAGAGGTTGAGTTCAATATTGAGCTAGCTCCCTGTACTGTACCAATATCTATTACCCCTTATAGAATGGCTCCAACGGAGTTGAGAGAGTTGAAGATACAGTTGCAAGAATTGAAGGATAAAGGTTTTGCAAGATCAAGTTGTTCTCCCTGGGGTGCTCCAGTTTTATTTGTGAAAAAGAAAGATGGCACCATGAGATTGTGCATAGATTATCGTCAGCTTAATAAGGTGACAGTGAAGAACAAGTACCCATTGCCTAGAATCGATGATTTGTTCGATCAATTGAAAGGAGCCACTGTGTTCTCCACAATAGACTTGAGATCAGGGTACTACCAGTTGAGAGTAAAGGATTCAGATGTATCTAAGACCGCTTTTCGAACAAGGTATGGGCATAATGAATTTTAAGTCATGCCCTTTGGATTGACCAATGCTCCTGCGATATTCATGGACTTAATGAACCGCATTTTTAGACCATACCTCGACAAGTTTGTAGTCATTTTTATTGACGACATATTGGTTTATTCTCGAGATGAGATTGAGCATGCTTAGCACCTACAAACAGTTTTACAGACTCTACGAGAAAAACAACTGTATGCCAAATTTAGTAAAAGTGAATTTTGGCTCAAGGAAGTAGGATTTCTGGGACATATTGTCTCGGGAGGAGTTCGAGTAGACCTAAGTAATATTTTGGCTATAATAGACTGGAAGCCACCGAAGAATATTTCTGAGATTAGAAGTTTCTTAGGCCTAGCCGGCTATTACAGACGATTTGTCAAGGGGTTTTCTATGATTGCAACCCCAATGACTAAGTTGTTACAAAAAAATGTGAACTTTGAGTGGACAGAAAGATGCCAACACAGTTTTGAGAAACTGAAAGCATTGTTGACAGAAGCTCCAGTTTTAGTACAACCCGAGACGGGGAAAGAATTCGTAATTTACAACGATGCATCCTTAAATGGGTTAGGCTGTGTGCTTATGCAAGAGGGCAAGGTGATTGCTTATGCCTCAAGACAGTTGAAGCCTCACGAGAAGAGTTAACCAACACACGATCTAGAGTTGGCTGCCATAGTCTTCGCATTAAAGATATAGAGACACCATCTATATGGTGAAAGATGTTTAATTTTCACCGATCACAAAAGTTTGAAGTACTTAATGACGCAGAAAAAATTGAACCTAAGACAGCGGAGATGGTTAAAGTTGATAAAAGACTACAAGTTGGTCATTGACTACCATCTAGGAAAGGCGAATGTGGTCACCGATGCTTTGAGCAGGAAGTCCCTATTTGTATTAAGGGCAATGAATTCGCGATGACTTTATCCGAAAATGGTTCTATTCTAGCTGAGTTGAGAGCTAGACCAAGGTTCTTCCAAGAGATCATTGAAGCTCAGAAAGAAGATAATGAATTGCAAGCCAAGAGAGCTCAGTGCGAGTTAGATGTTGAGTCAAATTTCCAGATTGGTTCAAATGGAAGTCTGATATACAAAGATAGAGTTTGTGTGCCAAGAAAGGAACAGCTTATTCAGAGAATTTTGCATGAGGCACATAACGGATGATTATCTGTACATCCAGGCAGTACCAAAATGTATAATAACTTGAAGCAACAGTATTGGTGGCCGAGAATGAAGAAAGATATTTCAGAGTTTGTTTCCAAATGCATGATTTGTCAGCAAGTAAAGGCTGAACACCAAGTACCTTCAGGTTTGCTTCAACCCATTATGGTACCCGAGTGGAAATGGGACCGTATAACTATGTATTTTGTAACGGGTTTACCGTTGTCTCCGAGTAAGAAATTTGCTGAATGGGTTGTGGTTGATAGACTCACGAAGTTAGCCCATTTTATACCTATACGAATGAATTACTCCCTAAACAAGTTGGCAGACTTGTATGTTTCAGAAATAGTGAGACTTCACGGAGTTCCCTTATCGATCATATCAGATAGAGATCCAAGATTCACCTCCAGATTTTGGAAGAAGTTACAAGAGGCCTTGGGTACAAAGTTGAGCTTTAGTACAGCTTTTCATCCCCAAGCCGATGGTCAGTCGGAGAGATTAATTCAAGTACTCGAGAATATGCTCTGGTGTTGTGTTCTAGAATTCTGAGACAGTTGGGAAAAGTTTCTCCTATTGGTAGAATTTGCCTACAATAATAGTTTTCAGTCGAGTTTAAAGATGATGCCTTATGAGGCTCTATATGGACGTAAGTGCAGAATGCCTTTATATTGGACTGAACTCAAAGAAAATTGAATTCACGGGGTTGATTTGGTTAGAGAAACTGAAGAGAAAGCGAAAGTGATAGGAGAGTGTTTAAAAGCTGCAGTAGACAAATAAAAATCCTATTCGGATTTAAGAAGAAAAGAAATAGAGTATCAAGTTGGAGATAAAGTTTTCTTGAAAGTGTCACTATGGAGAAAAGTTCTCAGATTTGGCCGGAAAGGCAAGTTAAGTCCACGTTTCATTGGACCTTATGATATTACTGAGAGAGTTGGGCCAGTAGCTTACTGATTGGCTTTGCCATCTGAGTTAGAAAAGATACATGATGTGTTTCACGTGTCTATGTTGCGACGCTACTGATCAGATCCTTCACATGTAATTACCCCGTCAGAAATAGAGATTCATCCCGACATGACTTATGGTGAAGAACCAGTTAAGATTTTAGCTCAGGAAGTCAAGCAGTTAAGAAATAAAAGTATTGCCCTAGTGAAAGTATTGTGGAAAAGGCATGGGATAGAAAAAGCTACATGGGAACCAGAAGAGAGCATGAGAAACTAGTACCCAAATCTTTTTGTTGGCAAGATTTTCGAGGACGAAAATCCCTAAGGGGAGAGAATTGTAACAGCCCGATTTAGGGCCTAGTTGGAACAGTGGTGCGAGACCACAAATTCGAAGTAGTAATATGATTTTTTAAGGTATTGAGATGTTTGCATGATATTATGATAGTTTCATGTAGAAATTTTATGGAAATTTCTGTTAAAGGGTCCATTAGGACTAAATTGCAAAAGTTGCAAAATATGAGTCTCTAGAAGCTTTTTTGTATGAAATAGCTTTAGAATATTAATTAGAAGTCCTTAAATAGCAATTTGCCCAAATTATAGTTTTTGAACAAAAATGGACATGAGTTAATAAATGGTGAAATTTTAAAGAGAAGGGCATTTTAGTCATTTATCAATTAAATGATTAAAAAGGGAAAAAAGATGATAAAAATTCTTATTCATATTCTTCCTTGTGCCAAAAATTGGAGAGACTCCATAGCTAGGGTTCTTCAAATTTTTGAAGCTTCCTAGTAAGTGCATCTTAGCTTGTTTTTAATATTCTTCGTATTTTTGGAGTCCTCGTATTATGAATTAGATAATTATAGCTATAAGTTGAGCTGGAATTCATGTTTAAAAATCTACCCATGAATGACATTCATGTTAAATGATATTTTATGGAAGATTATGAGAGTTCGATGTTAGATAAACATCTTCTTCTAAGTGAAGAAATGCTGGTAAGGACTAGTTTGTCATTATTATGAAATTTGTCATACATGGTAGAAATAGTGAGAAATTGTTACTGCTATAGTTAAGACAATGAATCAGGTAAGCATGAAGTTCATAAAAGTTGAATAAAAATCACTTTACGAGCCTTGGGGCAAAAGTGTAATTATGAGAAAGTTTAGGGACAAAATTGTAATTTTGCCAAAGTTTGTGTTAAGAGTCAATTTAGTCAATGTGAGTATTAAATGATCTATACTATTATTATAGATCAAGAAAAATGAAGCCTGGATCAAAATCGAGGCAAGAACAAAGTCGAAGACTAAATTGCATATCTACATACATTTTGTATATCGAGGTAAGTTTGTATGATTTCCAAGCTTTATGATTACTATCATTGAATTGCTTAGTATAATGTACATTATTACCATGGAAATGCTTAATGCTATGTTAAATAAAGAAATCAATGAGATTAAGCATGAGAAAGTCCCGATTGAAGTTGAATTACTTAGGATACTCAATCTATCACATGAAATGAGAAAGTCCTTATAAGACCAAGCCAAGGCATGGCATCGGCAATCAAGCAAGTTATCATGTAAGACCAAGACAAGTCTTGGCATTGAAGAGTTATTATGAGATGAAGACCCGTATAAGCCCAAGCCAAGGCATGGCATTGGTGAGTCTCCAAGTAAAGATGTCATGTAAGTCCAAGACAAGTCTTGGCATTGAAAAGTTATCATGAGATAGAGATCCCATGTAAGTCCAAGCCAAGGCATGGTATTGGTGAGTAACAAGGAAGATTTCATGTAAGTCCAAGCCAAGGCTCGGCATTGACCAGTTCATGAGTAAAGATACCAAATAAGACCATGTCAAGACATGGCAATGGTAAGTTCCCAAGGGAACACATAAGGAAGACTTTGTGTAAGTCCATGTCAAGACATGGCATCAATACCAATATGAGAGATCCCATATAAGACCATATCTAGGATATGGCTTTGGCATCGAGTTATATGTGGGATGAGATTCAGTATCCTTGGTTATTCATAGAAATTCATCAGGCAAATGAGTAGAGCTTATATGAGATAGCAATAAAGTTAAGTAAGCAAAGCTATGATTAAGTTAGTATTATTCATGTTATGAATGATGAATTAGAGATTATGATTGTTATAGTAAAGTATGCTGATCTATGTGATCAAGTGATACAGGTACCTTGTTTACCTCACGAGCATGAGACTAGTAAGTATCATGAGATATGTAAGAATCAGTAAGAGTAAGTAAGCTTAAATAGCTGAAATATAATATGCCATTGTTTATGCCAAATGGTTTATATTAAACAAGTATGTTGCTATGTGCATTATATGCAAACTTACTAAGCTAAATGCTTACGTCTTTTATTCTTTCTTTCCATGTAGTCCTGCCAAGCTAATCTCGTGGATCATCGTCATCGAAACTCGAAGCACACTATCAATCGCTATTTTGGTATAGCCAAGTTGTTTATATTAAGTATGGCATGTATAGGAAACATTTCATTTTGAGAATATGTCTTAAAAAGGGAAAAAGTATGGGCTATCAAGTTTATTATTCTTTTGTATATGGCTAAGTGATTGGCCAAGATTGACTAAGTATGTATGTTTATTGATATCAATGAAGCATGTAGTATTATTCATGAAGGATGTAGTAATTTGAGTTGTTGAATTGAGTATGAGATTGATCTTGATTTCAGGGTGGCAATTGGCTTGGTAAATAGCCTTCAGGTGCTCACATGGATAGACACACGGACGTGTGTCTAGGCCGTGCGTCCCTTGCACCTTAGTACCTTAAGTCAAAATAGACTACGGGCTAATCCCACGGCCGTTTGTTTAGGCCGTGTGTGACACAAGGTTTGGACATGGGCGTGTGCCCCAGGCCGTGTGAATAAGTCAGTATATCAAGGTATAGCACATGGTCTAAGTCAACGGGTGTGTCAAGGCCATGTGAAATTAGTCAGTGTTGACCACGGTTGGAAGACATGGGCGTGTCTTAGGGGTACACGGGCTTGTGCCAAGCCACATGGGCGTGTGACCCCTGTTTTAAGGAAAAGTTTTTGATTAATTTCTAAAAGTTTCTAGATATGTGTTTAAGGCCTAGTAGGCCCATGAAATGTATGATTAGACTAAGAAATAGAAGTTTTTAATTCGGAACAAAATTTTACAGCACGTAAGTGCATGTTTAAGAAAGTTAAAGCATAGCAATGTCTCGTATTTGGTCTCAGCCTTGGACTCGGGTATGAGGTGTTACATTTTAAGTGTGAAACCGAGGTAGCATATGTATCCACTTTATATAAAGAAACTTGTTTTCTAGTAAAGTTGTTCTAATGGAATTGAACTAGAATCAACACCTTTTTGCATGCATATTTTCCATTCATTAACATTACATTTTATTGCATGCAATAAATTTTATAAAATCCAAAAGTGCGTCGAGTTCAGAACTCTAGTACAGAGCCTGATGGATAATAAAAAGTTGGAATTCTTTGGAGATATCGAAGGTTCGGAAGGGAAAGATGTTTGTGCCTTTGAAGAAGGAATTAAAAAAAAAACATATCAGGAATTTGTTCCTACATCCTTGGAAGTGTTCTGGACAACTGGACTGTGGAGGAGATTCCTATAGTTTTTAGGATCATTTCGGAGTAATATTTAGAACACACGTACTGCTCTAAGCCTGGGAGCAATAGGAATCCTTTTGTGAAAAAGGCACATGTCCATTATTTTTATTTTAATAAAATGCATATTTGTGTCTGATTTTGGCAAACTTTCTTTTGTTCTTTCCATTTCATTCATGACTTATACCACACTGATAACTATTCTTAGATTCATTTGTTCTTTAGGTCTTCCTTCGTTCCTATAACAAGTCTCCAGATATCAATGATATGAGTGACCTTGCTACTAACTCAGAATCTCCTTTTAAGCAAGATATGTGTCTAGAGGAGCCTTAGGACTTTGGAGATGATCAAGATTGTAACCTATCTCCTGATTTGTTAAGGATGGTAGAACAAGATGAGAAACAAATCTTGTTTTACAAGGAATTAGTAAAAATTGTGAGAGGTGAAGATCAGAGTTTGTATCACCATAGAGACAAAGCGAGACCTCATTGAGTTACTCCAAGAATTCAAGGATGTCTTCGCATGGTCATACCAAGACATGCCCGGGTTAAGTACTGATATCGTGGTACACCGGCTCCTCATAAAGAAAGAGTGTAAACCAGTTCAACAGAAGCTTCGAAGGATGAGGCCCGACGTTTTACTGAAAATAAAAGAGGAGGTCAAGAAGCAATTCGACGCTAGTTTCCTACGAGTGGTCAAATACTTAGAGTGGGTAGCTAATATAGTCCCCATCCTTAAGAAAGATGGGAAAGTACGAATGTGTGTATACTACAGGAATTTAAACAAAGCCAGCCTGAAAGATAATTTCCCGTTTCCTCATATCGAAATCTTAGTGGACAAGACGACAAGTTACTCACTGTTCTCCTTCATGGATGGTTTCTCGGGATAGAGCCAGATTAAGATGCATCCTGAAGATATGAAAAAGACGACATTCGTAACCGTGTGATGAACATTTTGATACAAAGTATTTCCATTCAGATTGAAAATGCGGGAGCGACGTATCAAAGAGCCATGGTAACTTTGTTTCATGATATGATGCACAAAGAAATTAAGGTTTAAGTCGATGATATGATTGCAAAATCCCGAATAGAAAAGGAGCATGTACGAGTCTTGAGGAAATTATTCTTGAGGTTGAGAAAATTCCAGCTAAAGCTCAATCCAGCAAAATGTACTTTCGGGGCTAAGTCGAGAAAATTGCTAGGATTCGTAGTCAGCGAAAAGGGGATCGAAATCAACCCAGACAAAGTCAAGGCTATACAAGAGTTGCCTTCACCGCGCACTCAAAAAGAGGTCTGAGGTTTCTTAGGGAGATTAAATTATATCACCCGGTTCATTTCACAACTGATCGAGCAATGTGACCCCATATTCCGTCTCATTAAGAAACACAATCCAGGTGTATGGGATGAGGAATGCCAGAAAACTTTCGACGAGGTCAAACATTACTTGTCCAATGCCCTAGTACTGATGCCACCCAGTTTGGATAAGGCACTGATATTGTACACGCAGTATTTGGAAATTCTATAGGATGTGTACTGGGCAAACATGATGAGTCAAGAAGAAAAGAGAGCGATATACTATCTCAGTAAGAAATTCACTAAATGTGAGACAAGATATTCGCCAATCAAGAAGTTATGTTGTGCCTTGATTTGGACAACCCGAAGACTGAGACAGTACATGTTGTGCCACACAACTTGGCTCATCTCAAAACTAGACCCTCTAAAGTACATGATGGAGTCGACTGCTTTGAATGGAAGAATGGGCCGATGGAAAATTCCACTTTCTAAGTTCGATATAGTCTATGTGAACTAGAAGGCAATGAAAGGGAGTGCAATAGTAGATTTTGTATCCAGTAGAGCTCTAGAAGATTACGAGCCATTGAACTTTGATTTCCCGAATGAAGATCTAATGTATGTTGCAACCACTGAAGAAGACTCTCGAGAAGGTCATCCTTGGAAGCTAAACTTTGATAGTGCCTCAAATGCTGTGGGTAACAAAATTGGGGTAGTCCTGGTATCCTCAAATGGAGATCATTATCCTTTTACTAGTAAATTGGATTTTGATTGCACAAACAACATGGCAGAATACGAAGCATGCATCATGGGCATCCGTGCAGCCATAAAACACAAAATCAAAGTATTAGAGGTATATGGCGATTCTCCATTAGTGATCTATCAACTCAGAGGTGAATGGGAGATGAAAGACCCCAAATTAATCAATTATCGAAAGTTGGTTCTTGAATTAATTGAGGAGTTTGATGACATCACCTTCTACTACCTCCTGCGAGGTGAAAACCAGATGGCTGACACCCTGGCTACTTTAGCTTCTATGATTAGAGTAAACAAACAAGAGGATATGAAACCTATCCAGATGAGTATTTATGAGGCTCTAGCTCATTGTTACAACATCGAAGAAGAAGAAAAGGATGATCACCCTTGGTGCCACGATATACTGCGATATGTGAAGAATCGTGAATACCCTGACCAAGTAATTGAGAATGATAAAAGGATGTTGAGAAGATTGGCCAGTGATTATGTCTTAGATGGGGAGATCCTATATAAAAGAAGAAAGGATTAGGTGCTACTAAGGTGTGTAGACGCTGTTGAGGCTAAGAATGTAACAGCCTAATTTAGACCCTAGTCAGAATAGTGGTTGCGAGACCACAAATCCGAAGTAGAAATATATGTTTTATGGTTTTTATGAGGTCTATGACATGGTTGCATGGTCGTGTGAAAATTTCATGAAGAAATTTTATGATTTAGTGATCAATTTATCTTTTAGGACTGAATTGCAAAAATTGAATAATATGAGATTCTAGAAGTTTTAAGTATGAGATAGCATTAGAAAATTTATTAGAGATCCTTATTTACTAATTAGACCATTATATTATAACATTAGAAAATTTATTAGAGATCCTTATTTAGTAATTAGACCATTATATTTCATTATGGACAAAAATGGACATGGAAGGGAAAAATCTTAAGGAAGGGCCTAAAGGGCATTTTGGTCATTTGGTTAATAAATTAATAAAAAAGGAAAAAGAAGTCAAAATTGGTGTCCATCTTCATTCTCCATAGCCGAAATTTGAAAGGATCCATAGCTAGGTTTTGTTTCACTTTCAAGCTTGATTGTTAGTACCTCCTAGCCTCGTTGTTGATGTTCTTCGTATTTTTGAAATCCTCGTAGCTCCATCTAGCTATTTCTACCACTATTTTGAGCTAGAGTTTGTGTTTAAAATTTCACCCATTGATGACATGCATGTATTTTAATGTCTAGTGGTAGAATATGAAAGTTTGAAGTGTGATAAACAACTTTTGCTAGATGATTTTTGGTGAAATTGATAAAAAGAACTTATTTGCAAAAGATGAAATAATATGTGTATAAAATGTAAAATAGTTAAAATTTTGGGCTGCTATAAGAGAGATTATGAATCGACTAAGCTTGGGTGTAAGAAAAATGAACACATTTCATAATACGAGCCTAGGGACCATTGTGCAAATATGTGAAAGTTTAGAGGTAAAATTATAATTTTTGCCAAAGTATGATTCATGGGCTATTTTAGTCAATGTGATAATTAAATAAGTGAAATTTGTCATTATAGATAAAAAAACACGAGGTTCGGACCTAAACGGAGGAAAGAACAATGTGGTGGATTAAATTGAACAATTATCTATATTTTGGTATCGAGGTAAGTTGGTGTGTAATAAATCAACATTATGTTATTATGTATTTAAATGTTTGATATTACATGAAATGTATATTCTTTTTATGAAATTGGTTAATGAGGTCTCAATGAAAAATATGATGAAGTTTTACTATGTTGAAGTCCCAGTTGAACCTTAGAAATAGAAAGGATACCCTTGTCACGACACTAGATTAATAAGGTCCCGTATAAGACCATATTTGGGATATGGCCTTGGCACTGAATTGAGATCCCGTGTAAGACCATATCTGGGATATGGCATCAGCATCGAATAGTGATTCCGTGTAAGACCATGTCAGGGAAATGGCATCGACATACGATCTCATGTAAAACTATATTTGGGATATGGCGTCGACATCGATATGAGATCCCGTATAAGACCATATCATGAATATGGCATCGGCATTGACATGTGATCTCATGTAAGACCATATCGATATGTCATGACCCTAAATGTTTGCTGATGTCATAAATAGGCTGTTAAGATTTTCACACACGGGTTAAGACACAGGCGTGCAATGGCCGTGTGAGGGACACGGGCCATAGAAATGGGCGTGTGCCAAGCCGTGTGAAAACCTCTGTAGGTTTGAAATGAAAAATAAAATCCACACGGACTAGGGACATGGGCGTGTGTGACCACACGGGCATGTTCCTTTCCACACGGGCGTGTGGCCATGTTTTGAGCAAAAATTTTCTAAGTATTTGTAAGCTTCCGGTTCAGTCCCAAACCATTCTATATGTATGTTTCGGGTCTCGTAGGCCTGTAATAGGGAAAAATGATTATGAATGAAAATTTTTAAGTTGGAATGAAAATTTATGGCCTGATTTTGTGTGATTAAGTATGTTAAGTCTGGTAATGCCTCGTACCCGGTTCTAGCGTCAAATACGGGTAAGGGGTGTTATATTTAGTGGTATCAGAGCTACGTTTTAGTCGATTCTCAGACTAACGTAGTGTATGCAAGAGTTTAGCTATACATGCCATACGTATGTGTATATACATAATGATAGTGTGACGACTCCTGACGGTTTAAATTATGTTTTCGTATAGCAAATGGATCCCGATAGAGCAATGGCGGATGATGTAGAAAGTAACGTGCTAGCCCCCGCCCAAGAGACGGTGCCAACTGAAAATGAAAATAGACCAATGACTGTGAGTTAGAAAGGAGGAGAATAGGCCAGGGAAACCTTTCTCCATATGATGAATGCCTGGTATACGGAGTTCGTTCGAATGAACCCGACCGCTCAACAACAAGTTCCACCCCCTCCAAACCCTCAGCCTATCCCTGTAGCTCCCCAAGTTGTAGAAATGGTAAGAAGGGAAAAGCCCCCAGTTGATAGAATTCGGAAACAAGGAGCTGAGATATTCTGAGCTAATAAAGATGACGATCCAAAAAGAGTAGAATTCTGGCTTGAAAATACCATCAGGGTATTTGATGAGTTGTCTTGCACACCCGAAGAGTGTATGAAATGTGTTGTGTCTCTCTTGAGAGATTTCGCTTACCAGTGGTGGAACACCCTTGTGTCAGTTGTACCAAGGGAGAAAGTTAATTGGGAATTTTTCCAAGAAGAGTTCCAAAAGAAATATATTAGCCTAAGGTTTATCGATCAGAAAAGAAAAGAATTCCTTGAGCTAAAACAAGGACAGATGACGGTAACCGAATATGAACGTGAGTTTGCAAGGCTCAATAAATACGCTCGGGAGTGTGTATCCACCAAAGCCATCATGTGTAAGAGGTTTGAGGACGGATTAAATAAGGACATCCGATTGTTTGTTGGTATTCTAGAACTAAAGGAATCTGTTGTGCTAGTAGAGAGAGCTTGTAATGCCGAGGAATTGGCCAAAGAGAAAAGAAAGGCTGAAATTGAGTCTCGTGACTCGAGCAAGAGACAATTGGGTAAGTCATTTCAATCTTCATCCAAGAAATCGAGAGAGTTCACTACTCGATCAGCCACTTTAATTGGGTTCTCGAATAGAAGTAAAGGTAAATAGTACTCGATTTCTAAAGCTCAGACCACTTCGATTGGTAGTGTTGGTAATGCTCGACCAAGTAGACTGGAATATTCACAGTGTGGTAGACGTCACCCCGGTGAGTGTTGAGCAAATGAGAGAGCTTGTTTCAAGTGTGGTTCCCAAGATCACTTCATTAGAGATTGCCCCGAGATGGTTGAAAAAGAGAAATTTTAGAGTGTAAGATCGGGTAGTACTATTAAAGGGAGACCATAGAGAAATCTGGGAAATGGAACAAGCATTAAAAATACACCTAGAGAGCAGACTGCAAGATTTGAGGGTAGAGCGCCTGTGAGGATTTATGCCATTCGCGCTCGCGAAGAGGCGTCATCCCCTGATGTGATTACGGGTACATTTTTCTCTTTATGATACTCATGTTGTTGCTTTAATTGATCCGAGATCTACCCACTCGTATGTTTGTATGAAAATAGTATCTAGTATGAACATTCTTGTAGAGTCTACAGAATTTGTGATAAAAATGTCAAATCCCCTAGGCAAATGTGTGTTAGTTGACAAGGTATGCAGAGATTTCCCTTTGATGATTAGAGGTCATTATTTTCTGGCAAATCTCATGCTATTGCTGTTTGATGAATTCGATGTAATTCTTGGCATGGATTGATTAACTGCTCATGATGTGATAGTAAATTGTGGGAAGAAATTTATTGAATTGAAATGTGAAAATGAGGATATTCTTCATGTTGAATAAGATGAACATGATAGATTGCCTGTAGTGGTTTCTTTTATGTCTACTAAAAAATACATAAGAAAGGGATATGAAGCTTATCTTGCCTTTGTGATGAATGCCAAAGAGTCTGAGTTAAGAACTGAATCAGTGCCGATAGTATGTGAGTATCCAAATGTATTTCCGAAAGAATTGGCAGGGTTGCCTCCAGTTAGAGAGATTGGATTTGGTATTGAGTTAGCCCCTAGTACTGCGCCTATTTCGATTGCTTTGTATAGAATGGATCCAGTTGAGTTGAAAGAATTGAAGGCTCAGTTACAAGAGTTGACGGATAAAGGTTTCACAAGGCCGAGTTATTCTCCATAGGGTGCTCCTTTATTATTTGTGAAAAAGAAGGATAGTTTTATGAGGTTATCTATAGATTATCGGCAACTTAATAAGGTAACCGTAAAGAACAAGTATCCCTTGCCTAGGATCGATGATTTGTTTGACCAATTGAAGGGAGCCATTGTGTTTTCCAAGATAGACTTGAGGTCTAGTTATTACCAGTAGAGAGTCAAAGACTCAGATGTGTCGAAAATCACATTTCGGACAAGGTATGGTCACTATGAATTTCTAGTTATGCCTTTTGGATTAACAAACGCCCCTGTCGTGTTTATGGATTTAATGAACCGCATCTTTCAGCCATATTTGGATAAAGTTGTTTTAGTTTTTATTAATGATATATTTATTTACTCTCGTGACGAGAACGAGCATGCTGAGTATTTGAGGACGGTTTTAAAAATTTTACGTGATAAATAGTTATATGCCAAGTTTAGTAAAACTTAATTTTGGCTTAAAGAAGTTAGATTTTTGGGGCACATTGTTTCGGGTGATGATATTCGAGTTGACCCGAGTAAGATTTCAACAATTGTTAATTGTAGGCCGCCGAAAAATGTATCCAAGGTTAGAAGTTTTCTAGGCCTAGCTGGTTATTACAGACGAATTGTCAAAGGATTTTCCATGGTAGCTACTCTGATGACGAGGTTGTTACAAAAAGATGTTAAGTTTGAGTGGACAGAAAAGTGCCAACAGAGTTTTGAGAAACTAAAGGCATTGTTAACTGAGGCTCCAATTTTAGTACAATCTGAATCGGGAAAATAATTTGTGGTTTATAGTGATGCATCCTTGAATGGATTGGGTTGTGTACTCATGCAAGAAGACAAAGTAATAGCTTATGCCTCTAGACATCTAAAATCACACGAGAAAAATTATCCGACACATGATTTGGAGTTAGCCGCCATTGTGTTTGCGTTGAAGATTTGGAGACACCATTTGTATGGCGAGAAATGTCGGGTATTCACTGATCATAAAAGTCTAAAATACTTGATGACTCAAAAGGAATTGAATCTAAGGCAACGAAGATGGTTAGAGTTGATAAAAGATTATGAGCTAGTGATTGACTACAACCCGGGAAAGGCGAAGTAGTCGCCGATACCTTGAGTAGGAAATCTTTGTTTGCATTGAGAGCTATGAATACACGGTTGGCTTTATCAGATGATGGTTCTATTATGAAGCTCAGAAAGGCAATAGTGAATTGCAAGCCAAAAGAGTTCAATGTGAATCGGGTACGGAGTCAAACTTTCGGACTAGTTCTGATGGATGTTTAACATTACGAGACAGAATCTGTGTACCGAGAGACAATGAGCTTATTCGAAAAATTTTGCATGAGGCACATAGTGGATGTTTATCTGTTCACCAGGCAATACAAAGATGTATAATGACTTGAAGAAATGGTATTGGTGGCAGAGTAAGAAGAAAGATATTTTCGACTTCATATCGAGATGCTTGATGTGTCAGCAAGTGAAAGCTAAACACCAAGTACCTTCGGGTTTACTTCAGCCAGTGATGGTTCTCGAGTGGAAATGCGACAGAATTACTATGGATTTTGTAAC
This sequence comes from Gossypium australe, assembly GCA_005393395.2. Classification (NCBI taxonomy): domain Eukaryota; kingdom Viridiplantae; phylum Streptophyta; class Magnoliopsida; order Malvales; family Malvaceae; genus Gossypium; species Gossypium australe. The sequence goes on along the minus strand of CM016614.1, from coordinate 59,726,420 downwards.
GGGTTTGCCTTTGACATCGAAAAAGAAGGATGTCGTTTGGGTCGTGGTTGATAGGCTTACAAAATTAGCTCATTTTTCGGTACGTACTGACTACTCACTTGATAAATTAGCCGAATTGTATATTTCTGAAATTGTGAGATTGCACGGAGTACCGTTGTCGATTATTTCAGATAGAGATTCGAGATTTACATAACGGTTTTGGAAAAAGTTGCAAGAAGCCTTGGGCACAAAGTTGAATTTTAGTATAGCTTTCCATCCACAAACCGACGAACAGTCAAAAATGGTAATACAAATACTTGAAGACATGCTCCGATGCTGTGTTTTGGAATTTCAAGGTAATTGGGAAAAATATTTGCCGTTAGTGGAATTTGCCTGTAATAACATTTTTCAGTCGAGTTTGAAAATGGCGCCTTACGAGGCATTGTATGTGCGTAAGTGCTGAATGCCCTTGTATTGGACAGAACTCAAAGAGAATCAGATTCATGGAGTCTATTTCGTTAGACAAACCGAAGAGAAAGTAAAAGTGATTCTTGATTGTTTAAAAGCTACTTCGAATAGACAAAAATCCTATACGGATTTGAAACGGAAAGAGATTGAGTTTCAAGTTGGTGATAAGGTATTTTTGAAAGTGTCACCATGGAAAAAGGTTCTCAAATTTGGCTGGAAAGGCAAATTGAGTCCGCGCTTTATCAGACCGTATGAGATTATCGAGAGGATAGGGCCGATAGCCTACCATTTGGCTTTGCCATATGAGTTGGAAAAGATCCATGACGTGTTCCACGTGTCTATGTTGCGCTGTTACCGATCAGACCCTTCACATGTGATTACACTGACAGAGGTTGAAATTCAACCTGACATGACTTTTGGTTAAGAGCCGGTTAAGATTTTGGCACAGGACGTCAAACAGTTGACGAATAAAAATATAGCCCTTGTGAAAGTACTATGGCAAAGACATGGGGTTGAAGAGTCTACATGGGAGCCTGAAGAGGCTATGAGAATCCAATATCCAAACCTTTTTACTGGTAAGATTTTCGGGGACAAAAATCCATTGGGGGAGAATTGTAATAGCCCGATTTAGGGCCTAATTGAAATAATGGTTGCGAGACCACAAATCCGAAGTAGAAATATATGTTTTATGGTTTTTATGAGGCCTATGACATGGTTGCATGGTTGTATGAAAATTTCATAAAGAAATTTTATGATTTAGTGATCAATTTATCTTTTAGGACTAAATTGCAAAAATTGAAAAATATGAGATTCTAGAAGTTTTAAGTATGAGATAGCATTTGAAAATTTATTAGAGATCCTTATTTAGTAATTAGACCATTATATCTCATGATGGACAAAAATGGACATAGAAGGGAAAAATCTTAAGGGCCTTAAGGGCATTTTGGTCATTTGGTTAATAAATTAATAAAAAAGGAAAAAGAAGTCAAAATTGGTGTCCATCTTCATCCTCCATAGCCAAAATTTGAAAGGATCCATAGCTAGGGTTTTGTTTCACTTTCAAGCTTGATTGTAAGTACCTCCTAGCCCCCCTTTTTATGTTCTTCGTATGTTTGAATCCTCGTAGCTCGATTTAGCTATTTCTACCACTATTTTGAGGTAGAGTTTGTGTTTAAAATTTTACCCGTGGATGACATACATGTATTTTGATGTCCAGTGGTAGAATATGAAAGATTGAAGTGTGATAAACAACTTTTGCTAGATGATTTTTGGTGAAATCGATAAAAATGACTTTTTTTGCAAAAAATGAAATAATATGTGTATAAAATGTAAAATTGTTAAAATTTTGGGCTGCTATAAGAGAGATTATGAATTGGCTAGGCTTGGGTGTGAGAAAAATGAACACATTTCATCATAGGAGCCTAGGGACCATTTTACAAATATGTGAAAGTTTAGGGGCAAAATTTATAATTTTTTTCCAAAATATGATTCATGGGCTATTTTAGTCGATGTGATAATTAAATAAGTGAAATTTGTCATTATAGATCAAGAATCACGAAGTCCAAACCTAAACAGAGGAAAGAGCAAGCTGGTGGACTAAATTTAACAACTATCTATATTTTGGTACCGAGGTAAGTTGGTGTGTAATAAATCAACATTATGTTATTATGTATTTAAATGTTTGATATTACATGAAATGTATATTCTTTTTATGAAAGTGGTTAATGAGGTCTCGATGAAAAATATGATGAAGTTTTACTATATTGAAGTCCCGATTGAACCTTAAGAATAGAAAGGATACCCTTGTCACGACATTAGATTAATAAGGTCCCGTATAAGACCATATCTAGGATATGGCCTCGGCATCGAATTGAGATCCCGTGTAAGACCATATCTGGGATATGGCATCATCATCAAATAGTGGTTCCGTGTAAGACCATGTCTGGGACATGGCATCGACATACGATCTCGTGTAAGACCATATCTGGGATATGGCGTTGACATCAATATGAGATCATGATAAGACCATATTAGGGATATGACATCGACATCGACATGTGATCCCATGTAAGACCATATCTGGGATATGGTTTTGGCATCTTACTATGTGTATGATAATTCGCTAGTATCCTTCGATATTCCAAGTGGTTCAACGGGGTAAAGAATTAAAGTTTATGATAAGGATGGAAAAAGGGCTTAAGTTATGTGATGGAGTGATACAGGTACATGTGCGAAACTCACGAGGAAAGAGTCTGGTATGTGATATGTGGTTGGTAAGAGTGAGCATGAGTAAGCCATGTCAATGTTGCTTGAGAATTTTGTTTTAATTCGTAATGTAATGTGTGGATGTTTTCTCAAGATTTTATGTTGTTATTTATTACATGCAAACTTACTAAGCATTATGCTTACTCCCTCTCTTTTCCCTTTTCTTGCAGTATCGCCAAGCTAGCTCGGGGATCGTTGGACAACAGAGCTGGATTCACACTATCAAGCTATTCTTTTGGGTATAGTAAAGTTTGATTATTTTGGGTATGGCATGTATAGGAACTTGGTCACTTTGTTATATGTCATATTGGTTAGCCAAGGTGTTGGCTATTAATGTTACTTATTTCATTTTGTAAATGGCCATTGGAATTGGCCAAAACTAGTTAAGTTATATCTATTAAATGATGATGAAATTCATGAAATGCAAGCTTGTGCAATTGAATGAGTAATGTGTGAAGTATATGCATGATGAACACAGTGTGAAATTAAGGTGTGGTTGTCTTGATTGTGGATATTAGAGGTGCATTATTGTTATGCTATGTGTTGCTGGAAATGGTATAAGTGTGGTTGCTTTTCAGGGTGGCAAATGGCTTGGTAAATAACCTTATAATTATCCACACGGGTAGGCACATGGGCGTGTGTCTAGACCCTGTGTGACACACGGTCTGCCTCATGGGCGTGCAGTCTGGCCATGTGTCCTCTGCAGCTAATTTGCGAAAAATCAAGTTCGTCACATAGGCTAGAACATGGGCGTGTGACGCAGCCGTGTGGCCCTAAATATCAGATGACGTCATAAATAGAATGTCAAGGTTTTCACACACGGGTTAAGACACGGGGGTGTCATGGCCGTGTGAGGGACACGGGCCATAGAAACGGGCGTGTGCCAAGCCGTGAAAACCCCTATCGATTTGAAATGAAAAATAAAAGCCACACGGACTAGGGACATGAGCGTGTGTGACCACACGGCCTGCCCACATGGACGTGTTCCTTTCCACACGGGCGCACGGCCCTGTTTTGAGCAAAAAATTTCTAAGTATTTGTAAGCTTCCGGTTCAGTCCTGAACCACTCTATATGTATGTTTCGGGTCTCGTAGGCCCGTAATAGGGACAAAATAATTATGAATGAAAAGTTTTAAGTTGGAATGAAAATTTATGGCCCAATTTTGTGTGATTAAGTATGTTAAGTCTGGTAATGCCTCGTATCCGATTCCGGTGTCGAATACGGGTAAGGGGTGTTACAAAGAAAATCTTGGAAGAAGTCCATGAGGGTGTCTGCAGAACACATGCCAATAGTTTTACAATGGCTAGGTAGATCATGAGATTCGCGTATTATTGGTCCACCATGGAAGGGGATTGTATCAGTTATGCCAAGAGATGCCATAAGTGCCAAATTTTTGGAGACAAAATTCATCTGCCTCCTTCACTTCTTCATGTTATGACTTCCCCATGGCCTTTCTCTATGTGGGCCATGGATGTCATTGGACGGATCTCGCCAAAAGCTTCTAATGGGCATTGATTCATCTTCGTAGTCATTGATTACTTTACCAAGTGGGTAGAGGCCACTTCATATGCCAATGCCACAAAGTTGACAGTTAGCAAATTCTTGAAGAAATAGATCATATGTCAGTATGGAATGCCAGAAAGGATCGTATCTGATAACGCATTGAATTTGAACAACAACACGATATCAGAAGTTTGTAGTCAATTCAAGATCAAACACCATAACTCGTCACGATATCGCCTAAAAATGAATGGTGCGGTGGAGGCAGCTAATAAGAACATGAAGAAGATCGTGGGGGAAAATGACTGAGACTTATAAAGATTAGCATGAGAAGTTATCATTCGCCCTCTATGCTTATCGAACGTCTGTCAAGACCTCCACTGGGGCAACGTCTTTCTCATTGGTTTGGAGGCAGTTCTGCCGATTGAGGTTGAGATTCCTTCCCTTTGAGTTTGGTCAGAATTGAAGTTAGATGAAGTAGAATAGATCCAATCTCGATATGATCAGTTGAACTTGATCGAAGAAAAGAGGATAAGGGCTATCCGTCATGGTCAGATGTACCAAAAATGAATGATGTGAGCTTATAACAAAAAAATTTTGCCCCAGAGAATTCCATGATGGGGACCTAGTATTGAAAAGGATTCTTCCCATACAAATGGACTTTAAAGAAAAATGGACGCCGAATTGGACAAGAGCTTATATGGTGAAGAAAGCCTTTTCTAGAAGAGCGTTGATTTTGGCCGAGATAGATGGCAGAGATTTGCCCAACCCTGCGAATTCAGATTCAATCAAGAGGCGTTTCACCTAAAAAAAAAGGAGAGACCAAGGCGACCCGCAAAGGGCATCTTGAGACAAAAGGAGTTTTGAATTGAAAACCCGAAAAAGGCGGCTCAAATTTTGACTAAAAGATGGGGCATGTGGTAGTCTTTTTCCCTCAAAAATAACAAGGAGAAGAAACTTTACATCTTGGGGCATCAACGAAGTACCCTGGATCTCTTAAGCACATATCAAGCTCAAAGGAGTCCTCGAGAAGTTAGTGTAGAAAAGCTCATGCTGCGATATCTGGGGCACCTATTTTCATCTTACTCATGTTTGTACTTTAGCAACGTTTGCTATCTTTGATTAATCTATTCATTTTGAGCTCTGCTCCCAGAAAAATTTCAATCTTGTCCATTGTTACGATCTTTTTTCAATCATTTTTCATTGAAATAACGATTAATGGACTAATAATATTCAAGTAAAAGGAATTCTTCATATTGCTCTAAAACGTTTTCTAAATAGTACAAGGATCTAAAAACAGGACCACTATTCAGAACTAACCAAACTAAAGGGTTGGAAACATTTGAGAAAGAATAGTCTAAATTGTGACTATTTCTTCAGATTTTCTGTCAAAGATACCAGCTGAACAAGAAGGCATGGTAACACATCAGTGATAGAATCTTGATAAACAGCGAGCAATGACAACCTAAACATTAAAAGGGGATTATTCTAGAAAAATGACATTCTACATTCATGCAAAAATTATCCATACGCATCTAGTTAGGAGTATTTGATTCATCCTGATCATGACATCCTAATCACTAGGCATAAATAGGCCCTTAAAATGGATTCTACAGGTCATGTTCTCCAGAGAATGGTGTAACAAGATCAGAAAAACCATAAATCATATACCCTTGAAGTTGTAGTGGGACGGATTGAAGTTATCATGGCAAATCTTATCTTCCTAAAGTTGCAGTGGAGCAAATTAAAGCCACAAATCCTATACCCTTGAAGTTGCGGTGGGACGGGTCGAAGTTATCATGGCGAATCTTGTCTCCCTGAAGTTGCAGTGGAGCAGATTAAAGCCACAAATCCTATACCCCTGAAGTTGTAGTGGGACGGATCGAAGTTATCATGGCGATCTTGTCTCCTTGAAGTTGCAGTGGAGCAGATTGAAGCCACAAATCTTATACCGCTGAAGTTGAAGTGGGACGGATTGATGTTATGATGACAAACCTTGTCTCCCTAAAGTTGGAGTGGAGCAGATTAAAGACACAAATCCTATCCTGAAGTTGCAATGGGACGGATTGAATTTATCATGGCAAATCTTATCTCTCTGAAGTTGCAGTGGAGTAGATTAAAGCCACAAATCCTATACCCCTGAAGTTACAGTGGGATGGATTGAAATCAAGATAGCAAATCTTATCTCTCTGAAGTTGTAGTAGAGTAGATTAAAGCTATAAACCTTATCTCCCTGAAATTGCAGTGGGGCAGGTTGAAATTACAAGTCTTATATCCTTGAAGTTCAGTGGAGCAGACTGAAGATAGCGAATCTTATTTCTCTAAAGTGGCAGTGAAACAAATTAAAGCTACAAATTACAAGTCTTATATCCCTGAAGTTGCAGTGGAGTAGACTGAAGATAGCGAATCTTATTTCTCTAAAATGGTAGTGAAACAGATTAAAGCTACAAATTACAAATCTTATCTTCCTGAAGTTGCAATGGAGCAGATTGAAGTTATAGATCTTATCTCCCTGAAGCTGTAGTGGAGTAGCTCAAAGATAGCAAATCTTATCTCCCTAAAGCTGTAGTAGAGCAGATTGAAGGTAGTGAATCTTATCTCCCTAAAGTTGCGATGGAGCAGATTGAAGCTACAAATCTTATCTCCCTGAAGTTGCTATGGAGCAGATTGAAGCTACAAACCTTATCTCCTTGATGTTGCAGTGGAGCAAATTGAAGCTACAAATTTTATCTCCCTGAATTTACAGTGGAGTAGATTGAAGCGACAAATTCTATACCTATGAAGTTGCAGTGAGTTAGAAAGAGGCTACTTGAAGAAAATGAGCACCAAGAAGTCAAGATTCGGTGAGGCCGAACAAAGTTGGTCCTTTTTAAAAGTCTTTGCTCCATTCTCGTTACACGAGCAAAGATGGGAAACTATATAGGCCCAATTTGCCCGGGCCCACTAAACCAAAAATAAAACCAAAATAAAACTAAAATTAAATAGTCCAACTCCAAGTTTTACAAGCCCAAAAACTAAAAAACCCCTAGGCGGCTCGTTGGCCGAAAAACTAAACACAGTTTCAGTAAAAACTGAAACCTAATCCCATGTGAGCCTCCAGTGTCGCAACCTTCTGGATCACGTCGCCCATGCCGTCTGACACCCCTCTGCCACCGTTGACTCAACCACCACCTGCAAAGAAAGAAAGTACAAAAGCAGCAGAGACCACACGCAAGCAATAGTAGCAAAAACAGTAAAATAATATATAAAAATCGGGTATAAAGGTTGGATGAAAAATGTAATCTTTGGACGGAGAGAAATACAAAAAATTTTCAAGTACTGAAAGGTAGAAATTTTATTCTTTTCTCTGATTTTATTCTTTTTTCTAAATAATAAATAACAAAAAAAAACTAGAAAGCAAAAAGGAGCAAATCACCTGAGTCACCGTAGTCGGAGCCTTCTTCGATCTGGAGGTGGCTGAGTCAATGGGCTCTCCGAAAACCCTATCGTCGGCACCGGGGAACCGAAAAGTCCATTCGTTTTCGTTTTTTTCTTCTTCACTTTTCGAAGTTTCGATGGTTTTTTTTTGGGTATTTCGGCTTCAAATTGGGGTTAAGGGTGAAAAAAAGGATCAAAAAGGGTATTTTTATTTCACCGGCCACCGTGAGCGGTGGCACCATCGTCGACGATCGGCGAACGCCACGACTAACGGATGGTGGCCCGACGGCCGAAGAAAGGGAAAGGTTGAGAGAGTTTTTTTTTTTTTTGAAGAAGAAGAGTAAAAATGAATTTTTATTTAAAAAATTTGATTTATATAGAGAGAGTTAAACGACATCATTTTGGATGGTGCTCAGAATCCCCAAAACGGCACCGTTTCGAAGTAAGATCCGATCGCCCGACCTAGATCCCTGGGATCCGCGTGCTTTTGTAAAATGGGTTATTTATGATTTCGATCCTTCCGCTTTTGCGGCTTATTTCAATCTAGTCCTATTTTCAACCTTTTTCCCTTTTAAATTTATCCACCTAATTTTTTTTATTTTGGTCCTCTAATTTACCAAAAACGGAGCGTTTAATGGGCCAGTATTTTCCCAATTGGTCCTTACTCCTTTGTACGCATCACATTTTAACCCCTTTTATTGTTTATTTTATTTCGATTTGCCCCAAAATTCTACTTAAGTTTCGATTCAGTCTTTCTTATATTTATACATTTATTTTATTATGATTTAGGCCCTTAATTTCATTTTAATTCCAATCTAATCCTCATTTATTTAATTTCAACCATTTATAGATTTTTTATATATTATTTTTTTATTATTATCTGTTTATTTATTGTTCCTTACTTTTTTAATATTTAAAATTGATTTATTTCCTTTTTATTATGCATTTTTTTTTCCTTTTTTGCCTTTATTATTGTTATTATTATTTCGCTATTTATCTATTCATTTATTTATTTATTATTCTTTTATACTTTTAAAGATTAGATTGTTTACATTTTCTTCCTTGCCTATTTGTTATTATTATCATTATTATTATTGTTGTTATTATTACTTACCTTTCTTCGATTATTTCTATTATTATTAGAATAATAATTATGATATGATCATTGCTATCTTCATTACAAATTGACATTTTGTCACTATAGTTACATCTAGCAAGGCATTTTTATTTTTATTTTGTATATCATCAATCCATTTTAATGTATTCTTTCTCGACTATGTCATAAATTATGTTTAAACGCACTTACGCATTTTTTTACTATGCCCGAATAAACTAAACTTGTATCATTTTAAATATCACATTAATTTTTACCCAAATACGTCAACAAAAAATTTCAAAATTAGGCAATATTCTGTATTTAGAAATTCAAGAAGTCGTACCCTAACCTACAGGGTTTTGATTTTTGTCATTGAACCTATATAACCGAATACCCTTTCAAAATTAGAACACATAAGATTTCAAAATAAAAAAGGCTAACTTATTCTCAAGGATTCGAAGTGTCATGTCCTAACTTACGGGATGTGACATTTTGTTACCGTAAGATGAGAGAGTCTTTAACATACGTTTCACTTTATTCAAGCATTTTTTTAAGTAAAAAAATATCAATATAAAGAGAGATCGTATTTTTAAATTCTTTTCGGGTTTTCAATTTTCGAACCAAGACTTTAATTAATCAACTAGGTACCAATTTTGGGCATCACGAGGGTGCTAATCCTTCCTCCTACGTAACTGACTCCCAAACCCGTTTCCTGACTTTCGTATACCAAAAATCTGTGTTTTAGTAAATCAAACCGTTTATTAAAATGATCAAATTACGAGGTGACCTGATCACACCTCATAAAAAGGATTGGTGGCGACTCCCATTTTCGTCTTTTCTTAAAATAAAAAGTCGATTTCAAAAAAGGTTTCGACAACTTTCTTCGCTGTCGAGCTCGCCATCAGCCTCGCCAGATTCTTCTTCACCATACTAATCCTCGCTTCTTTCTTGGCAGGTAGCTCGTTCGTCACCTTCCTCTTCGGCGTAGTCCATGTTAGCCATGGACAGAGAAGCTAAGGTGGAAAATAACAGTGTGACGGTGGGAGTGAAACTGTGCAAAAACGGAGCTAGAAATAGAGGGCTCAATTGTGCAGTCATGGGCGGAAAACTTCACATCCCCAATTTATACACTTTTCTCAATTTGTCATCATCAATCTATACAGGAAAAAGTCAAAGAAATAAAACCCCTTTTATTTTGAAAATAAAAATAATTCCAAAAACTTTAAAACGCAAAAAAAAAGGGTAAATGTGCAAGTCCAACTCTAATGATTGCCTCAAAACTTTGTAGCGTATTCTATTTCTAGCCACATTTCTACAACAGTTCTGCTCCCACCACCATATCGTTGTTTTCCACCTTAGCTTCTTCATTCATGGCTGCAGTGGACTACACCGGAGAGGAAGGTGATGAACAAGCTACCCACCTAAAAAGAAGCGAGGATTGTTAGCAAGAAGAAGAATCAGACAAGATCACCGGCGAGTCCAAGTTGAAGAAAGTTGTTCCGCCGAAGGTGATTGAAAGGATTATTAGAGATGGTATTGGTTTTTCTCAAATAAAATGCATGGGAAATTATGTGGCAAAAAAACTAAATTCTAAAATCCTTGTCATTAAGTTAACAGCCACATCAAGCGTCAATCATTTAATGAAAATGAACTAAAAATACAAAAATAATAAGTCAGTGATATTTTTGTAATTTTTTTAAAATCAAGTTACCTAACAAGAAACTTCTTAATAATGAAGTGATCAGTTATATAATTTACCAAATATTCAAATTGATACCAACAAAATTAATCATTATAAGACAAAATTACAAAAAACAAATTGACAAAAAAACTTGGTTAAAATTTTCTCTAAATCCTTATACTTTTTGAACATTTGAAATTTACAGATTTTAAAATTCAAATCAAATACTTACTTTGTAACCATGTAACAGAAAAATAGTGTTATAATAAACTTGAATTTAGCAAATTAATTTTAACGATATTAATAATTGAACTTCCATTTTTAAAATTGGAAAGTAGGAAAACCAAATTCCTTAAAATAAAACTTAAGTTACTAAATTCCAAACGTATAAAAAAGAGTATATTTTAACCAAATAACTTTAGACACTACCCATACTTGACAAGAAAAATTTAGATAGAGCCTTGTGTGATGTACACATGTTGAAATTTAAAAGGGTCAACATATTTTTTTGGGTTAATATATAATTTCTTCCTTAAACTTGTATTTCGTCAATTAGGTTGGTACCTCCACACTAACACCGTTAGTTGTGCTGACTTGACACTGCTAGCCGATCCGGTGATACCGTGTGGTAGCCTCTCAATGTGGCACGTAGGGGTGAGTGTTCGATAGAATCGAATCGAGTGAAAAAAAAATTGAGTTAATCGAGTTGACGAGTCCTATTTTATTATCCTAATTTGATTTGAAATTTTGAAGCGTGCCTTAAGTTTTGGACGAAACACGGGCGACGTCGCCATGGGGAAGAACTGACGTCTCAACAACGCGACACAGGACGTCTCGACGAGAAGAAACTGACGTCCCAACAACGTGACGAACAATGTCACGATGAGTCGATAATCGACGTCACGATCTGGCGACGTGTTCTCCACCTAACCAGGTTTCTTCTACTAGTTAAACTCTGATTATTTTTCCCTAGTCAAACTTTGATTTATCCAAGACTTTTTAGTAATATTTGAGCTATGAATTTAGCCTATAAAAGGGCCTTAGTAACTCTATAAATGTTGATGAAAAATACAACATAACACAATTAAGAAATAGCTTTAATAGAGCTTTAAGGGAATTTTGTGTTTTAGTTAGAGGCTATATATTCGAGGCTTAGCGTTTGTTTTGATTATCTCCATTTTGTACTTTTTCATATTTCTTTCTCATTAGTGAAGTCTCATTTGCCCATGGTTTTTTATCCTCTTAATTGAGGATTTTCCATGTAAAATTTGTGTGTTCGATCTTCTCTACCTTTTCTATTTCGTTGTTTATACGAGTCGATCATGTAACAAGCCATTTTTTCAGTGAAATTGGAACAGTGGTTTCAGGACCACAAATCTGATCCGAAAATAAAATTTATTTTTATTTTATTACATGGTCTGTAATATGTTAGAAATGTCATGTGAAAATTCTAATAAGAAAATTTTACTGATTATGTGCTTAATTACGATTAGGACTAAATCGCATAAAATGAAAAAGTTGAATTCTAGTAGCTACAAGGATTAAATAACTATGGAATTCAAAACTAGAGGTCCTTATATGGTAATTAGACCATTAAAGAAAAGTATGTAGATGTTTTGGTGACTCATCCATGGAAATTTAGAAAAAGGGAAAGGACTAAATTGGAAATTGAAAAATAATTAATTAATTAAAAGATGATAAAAGATATCATCTTATTTTTATGTCATATTCAACCTAAAATACATGGAAACCTAGGAGACAGAGAAGACAATTTCATGGCTTAATTGGATCCGGACAACACAAATTTGAGGTTAGACCGAGGAAAAGAAAAGGTTTCAGATTAGTAGATTTTATACGTAAACAAGTGTCGAGGTAAGAATTAAATATTTTCTTGTATGAAATGTGACTATTATTTATGTGAATTGCTTGGATGTTACGATATAAGAATGAATATATGCTTGAAATGGTTGAAAAACGGGTTAAGTTCCGTTTGAATATTAAATTCCGATGAATATATGTGCTTTCCCGAAATGCATTAGGTCCTACATTTGTTGCTGAAGGATTTAGCTCGGACGAGTAATCCTATTGACCTCATTATAGAAATGATTTAGCCCGTATAGGTAATCCTAATATAATAGCTTTCGAGTATACGTTACAATTAGGATTTAGCCTGGACCGGTAATCCTAATTGAGCTCTTCTGAGCATACGTTAAATAAAGGATTTAGCCTGGAGTGGTAATCCTGTTATATGATATGTGTCTCGAGAGTGTGATCCTTCATTAAGTGACCTAATGGGTACTCTTGAAAAATAATTGACGGGTTATTGAATCATACACCTTGAGTGTACCACTTGAACATCCATAGAAACTTCAATGGTTCAACGGACAAAACTCTTGGCAAGATGAGAGAATTATGAGATGGGATGATAATTTCTTGAAAGAATATGGCATGATGAGCTCATCTATTTTTACTTGATGTATATGAAAATTTTGTGGCTAACATGTTTGATTGAATGTTTGTATTTAGGCTATTTTGCCAAGTTGATGGAAAACATGTTATTGTATACTTACATTAAATAAGCAGGATCGGTAAGTTTAGTTTTTCGTTATACGAACTTACTAAACATGCAATGCTTACTTCGTTTGATTTTCCCTTATTTTATAGTGCTCGGAAGCTCATGAAGTTGGAGATAATTGGAGCATCGTCACACTATCTACTAGCTATTTTGGGTATACAAAGTAAAATCATTATAGTATAGGACAACTTGGCCATTAGTGGCTTGATAATGATGTTTGTAATCTAGCCATTAGAATGGCTAGTAATGGTTGTTTTGATATACCTATAATGTTATACTATGGTAGCTTCATAAATGTTAGGTAATTGATCAAATTATGTCTAACATATGGATTAAACCAAGGTAAGATTATACACATGTATGCATGTAATGATATGCCTTGTGGAATGATAGAGTTTGCTTAATTTGAATGCTTGAAATGGTTGATATTTGGATATAAGATTTAAGTGTAGGACATTGGTGTGATTTTGGGTGAGAAATGAAGATAGAAATGGCTTTGTTTTGTCCATATTGGCAGACATACAGACGTGTGTCTAGACTGTGTGTGACACACAGCCGAGTACTTGGGCGTGTAGTTAGGCCGTGTGTCCCCTACACCTTAAAATTGAGAAACAAAATGCTCCGAATTGAGCACACGGGCAGGGACAAGGGCGTGTGTCTTAGCCGTGTGTGCTACAGGGCCTAGAACACGGGTGTGTGTCTTGGCCGTGTGAAACCTGCATCTAATTTTGAACGAACTTAATTAATCACACGGCGTAGCACACGGGCGTGTGGCATGGCCGTGTGCACAAGTCAGAGAGTTACACGAGGTCGAACACGGCCTGTAACACGAGCGTGTCCCAAGGTCACACGGGCATGTCCCTCAGACCATATGGGCGTGTGAGCCCTGTAACTTAGAAAATTATTGTAATTTTGCAAAAAATTCTTAGAGTTTTCGATTCTGTCCCAACTCGATTCTAGTGCTTGTGTTGGGCCTCGAGGGTCCATTCAAGGGACGATATCAATAATCTTAGCTAATGAATATAATTTACATAAGTTATTTGTAAATGGTCTGAAAGTTTTGGTAATGCTCCGTAACCCTATTTCGACAACGGGTTTCGGTTAGGTGTGTTACATTTAGTGATATCAGAGCTACAGTTTAGCCGATTCTTAGATTTAACGTAGCAAACACGAGTTTAGCTATACATACCATTATATAATTTGTTATAGTGTGATGACTCTTGATCATTTTAAATGTGTTTTTCATATAGTAATGTCATCCAATCGAGCTAGAGATGAATCCGAAGAATCTTAGAGCAATGCTTCAGCTTCAGTTCAAAGAGTTGCATCTGCGTCTGGTAGTGAAAGGCCCGTATCTGAGGGCTGAAGTGAGGAGGCAAAACAAGCCTTCTTTCAAATGATGAATGAATAGTTTACACAGTATCTGAGAACAAACCCCACTGTACAACGACCTCCCCCACTTGCTCCATAATTGGTTCCTGAGGTACCACAGGGTGCTGAACCCGCTAGAACTGGTAAGCCCCCCGTAGATAAAATTCGTAAATATGGGGCAGAAGAATTTAGAGCTACTGCAGATGATGATTTGGGAAGGGCTGAATTTTGGTTGGAAAATACCATCCGTTTTTGATAAATTATCTTGTACACCTACTGAATGTTTGAAATGTGCAGTATCTCTACTGAAAGACACAGCTTATCATTGTTGGAATTCCATAACTTCAGTGGTACTGAGAGAGAATGTTACATGGGAATTCTTCCAAGCTGAACTCAGAAATAAATATGTTAGTTAGTGATTCATGGATCAGAAAGAGAAAGAATTTTTAGAACACAAGCAGGGAAATATGATTGTATCCGAGTATGAACGAGAATTTGTTCGATTGAGCAAATACACTAGAGAATGGGTCCAGTCTGAGGCCGAGATGTGTAAACGATTTGAAGAGGGTTTAAATGAAGATATCAAATTGTTGATTGGAATTCTTGAAATAAGGGAATTGTGGTACTGGCCGAACGAGCACACAAAGCTAAAGAACTAAGTAAGGAAAAGAAACAAGCTAAAAGAAAAGCTCGGGTTTCTCGTAAAATAATTATGAATAAGTTACAATCGTCCACTTCTAAGAAATTAAAGAAGTATTATGATCGTCTTACCACCTCTACAGGATATTCTGGAAGAGAGCGGGGCTCTTAACGTTCTAACCCGAGGTCTTCATCTCTATCTGTGACCAGTGTGGGTAGTGTTGGTAATCCCAAACTGAAATGTAAACATTGTAACAAATTTCATCATGGGGAATGTCGGTCTAGAAGTGGAGCTTGTTATAGATACGAGTCACTTGACCATTTTCTCAGAGATTGTCCAGAAAGGGTTGAAAGAGAAACTGAATAGACTCCAAAGCCGAGTAATCCTGTTACGACAGGCAGACCACCCCGTCACCCCGGCAATGTTAGTGGTAGTTGAGGTACTACTAAGGATACAACAGTTAAATTTGAGGCACGAGCACATGCAAGAACATATGCTATTCATGCTAGAGAAGATGCCTCTGCATTAGACGTCATTACTGGTACATTTTCTCTACTTGATACTGATGTTACTGCATTGATTGATCCTGGTTCCACACATTCATACATATGCACAAACTTAGTGTTTGTTAAAAATTTACCTGTTGAATTCACTAAATTTGTGGTTAAAGTTTCAAACCCCTGGGCTAGTGTGTTATGATGGATAAAGTCTGTAAAAACTGTCCATTGACGGTAAAAGATTATTGCTTTTTGGCTGACTTGATGTTATTACCATTTGATGAATTTGATGTGATTTTGAGAATGGATTGGTTAACCCAATATGATGCACTGGTGAATTGTAAATAGAAATATATTGTATTAAAATGTCAGAATGGTGAATTACTTCATGTTGAATCTAATAAACTAGATGGATTACCTAATGTGATTTCAGCAATATCAGCACAGAAATATGTCAGAAAGGGGTATGATGTCTATCTTGCATATGTGTTGGATACTAAAATATCTGAGTCAAAGATTTAGCCAACTCCGGTCGTATGTGAATTTCCTGATGTATTCCTAGAAGAGTTACCTGGTTTACCACCAGATAGAGAAGTGGAATTCTCTATAGATCTTGTTCCGAGTACAACACCTATATCCATAGCACCTTACAGGATGGCTCCTACTGAACTAAAAGAGTTGAAAGCATAGTTGCAAGAATTGATTGATAGAGGTTTTGCTCGTCCTAGTTTCTCCTTAGGGTTCACCGGTTCTGTTCATAAAGAAGAAAGATGGATCGTTGACGCTGTGTATTGATTATAGACAGCTCAACAAAGTAACAATAAAGAACAAGTATCCATTGCCTCGTATTGATGACTTGTTTGACCAGTTAAAATGTGCCACTGTATTTTCAAAGATTGATCTTTGTTCTGGCTATTATCAGTTACGGGTAAAAGATTCAAATGTACCAAAGACATCTCTTAGAACTAGGTATGGACACTATGAGTTTCTTGTGGTGCCATTCGGTTTAACAAATGCACTTGCAGTGTTTATGGATCTGATGAACATAATTTTTAGCCCATATTTAGATAGATTTGTGGTGGTATTTATAGATGACATTTGGTTTACTCTCAAGATGAAAATAAACATGCTGAGCATTTGAGAATAGTGTTGCAAACTCTGCAAGAGAAACAATTGTATGCCAAATTCAGTAAATGTGAATTTTGGCTACGGGAAATTAGTTTCCTTGGGCATATAGTATATGCTAAAGGTGTTAGAGTGGACCCGAATAAAATTTCAGCCATTGTTAATTGGAAGCCACCGAAGAATGTACCTGAAGCCTGAATTTTTCTAGGATTATCTGGTTATTATCGGAGGTTTGTAAAACGTTTGTCAATGATAGATTCTCTGATGACTCGGTTGCTACAGAAAGATGTAAAGCTTGAATGGACTGATAAATGCCATTAGAGTTTTAATAGATTGAAAGCTTTATTGACAGAAGCACGAGTGTTAGTCAAACCTGAATCGGGTAAGGAATTTATAATTTACAGTGATGCATCATTGAATGGTTTAGGTTGTGTTTTGATGCAATAAGGTAAAGTAGCAGACTATGCTTCAAGATAGCTAAAACCACATGAAAGAAACTACCCGACACATGATCTTGAATTGGCAGCCATAGTGTTTGCATTGAAAATTTGGTGACATTATTTATCTGGTGAAAATGTCATATATTCACTGATCATAAAAGTATGAAATATTTGATGTCACAAAAAAGATTTGAATTTGAGACAACACATGTGGCTTGAATTACTGAAAGATTAGGTCTTGTTATTTACTATTGTAACATTCTGGTTTAGACCCTAGTCAAAACAGTGGTTTCGGGACCACTAATCCGAGTCATAAAAATATTTTAATATTATTTTTCGTATCTACAGTATGTGATTAAGCATATGTGAAATTTTCGTGAATTAATTTTGTTGTTTGTGTGTTTAATTTGAGAAAAAAGACTAAATCGCATAAACAGCAAAAGTGACATTTTATAAGTTAATGTGCCCAATTGAGTTGGCTTTTGAATGTGAATGGCCTTAAATGGTAATTAGACATTTTAGTTGTTAGTGGACTATTATGGACAACCATTATAAGTTTTAATGTTTAATTCATTAAGGGTAAATTGGTAAATGATGAATTAAGTTATAATTTAATTAAAACAAACAATTAGATGGCCATTTCTTATCATCTTTCCACCAAAAATAAGAAATGAAAAGAGGATTTTAAGCTTTGGTTGTATTCGGCCTTGATGTTCTTTGATTAAGGTATGTTTTTGTTTCAGTTCTTGATAATTTCTACGTTTTTGAGATACTTGCTTAGTATGCTATCAAGCCCATGCCTAAATTTTAGAAATTGATGAAGATTTTGAGATATGCCATTGATGATTTTGTAAGCTTTGTTATATTAGTTGATGAAATATGAAATATCTATGTTAAATTAACATGTTTTGTCTTTGGATTTTTGATGAATTTGTGCAATTTGGACTAAATTGTGAAAATAATATTTTAAGGGATTAAAATGTGAAATAAATGAAATGTATGGACTTATATGAAGCATATGAATATTCGGCTAGGCATGGGTACAAAGAACTTATGTGTATTTTGTGATTTTGTGAAATAAGGACTTAAATGTCAAAAGGTGAAAATGTGGGGGATAAATTGTAAAATTCCCTAAATGTGTGTTTTTGGATTGAATTGAATGATTTGGTGAATAAATGAGTTAAATTTGAATATGTATGGATCAAGAACCAAAGAAAATGGATTTAGATTGAGGAAATTTGAAAGTGATCGAGTAGTCGATTCAGTCCGTTTATTCCGAATACGAGGTAAGTTTATATACAAGTAAATGTATTTAAGTTGATTTATTCATGTTCATATGAAATTGAATTGTGATGAATGACTTTGGAAAATGTACAAGTGAATTCCGAGAAAGTATCGACAAATTATCAATGTTCGAAAAGTCCCATACAAACCTTAAGAATAGATAGGATTCATATGTCATGACATAGGGTTCTGATATGTGATATCGCGTAAGACCATGTCTGGGACGCTGGAGCCGATTTGAGAATTACGTGTAAGACCATGTCTGGAACATCAACATCGTATATGATTTCGTGTAAGACCCTGTTTGGGACAGTGGCATTATAACAGCTTGGATTACGGGCTAGTCGAAATAGTGGTCTTGGGACCACTAATCCAGGGTCAGAGAAAATTTGTTTTAATTTTATTTATGGGTTATAGCATGATTATAAGGGTGTATGAAAATTTTGGTGCTTAAATTTTAGCGATTTCATGTTTAAACGCGAAAAAGGACTAAATCGCATAAAGTGCGAAAGTTTGATTTTATTTGCTAGAGGTGCCAAATAGCTAATAATTATTAAATTGGAGGCCCTTAATGTACAATTAGGCCATGGGAAAGTGATGGCCGGCCATAGAGGGGACAATGGACTCAAATTAGTCAAAATTGGGTGGGTTAGGTGGATTAAATTGAAGGAAATAAATAAAATAAGAAAAGATGATATCACCCATTTTTTTTTATTCATCTTCTTCCCACCGAAAATATCAGCTAAGGAAGGGTTTTGGAAGCCAAAATTTTCAGCAACTTCTCACCATTGAAAGTAAGTGATTTTGGTGACCTTTCTTGAAAATCTTTGTACTTTTGGAACCCCCAAAGCTTAAGCTAGCTAATGAGGGGACTATTTTGCAAAATGGTTAAGAGACTAGGGTTTTTCCATGAGAGCAATTGAGTTATTTGTTGCATTTTTATGGAAGAAAATGAGTCTTAGTTGTTAGATAAACAACTTTTGTGAAGGGTGTTACCATGAAAACACCTAAAAAGACCTTTTTGTAAAGGTTGTGAAATGAATGGTAAATCTGTGTAATAGTTGAAATCTTGAGTTGCTATAGAAGGGAACATGAATTGGCTAGGCTTGGTTAGCAAAGAAGTTGGATGAGAATCGATATACGAGCCTAGGGGCAAAATCATAATTTTGCCAAAGTTTAAGGGCAAAATGATAATTTTGCCAAAGTAGAAATTCTAAAATGTATTGATTGGTGTGGTGATTAAATGAGTAAATTTTATTGTTCTAGATCAAAGAAAACAAGATTCGAACCTAGAACGGGAGAAAAGAGATATATGGACAAATAGGTCCCTTTCTACCCTTTTCGGTATCGAGGTAAGTTCGTGTGTTAATAATGCAATTCTGAGTGAAATATTTAATATTTCGATGTTGTATAAATTGTATATTGTCTCCATGAATATATTAAATACGTTTTGACAGGATGTCAATAAATGAAAGCCTACAATTGAATCTAAGAATAGAGGGAATGCAAATATCATGATACTATTATAATTAAGGTCCCGTGTAAGACTATATTTGGAATATGGCCTTGGTGTGAGATTTCGTATAAGACTATGTCAGTGACATGGCATAGATATGATATTTTGTGTAAGACCCTATAGGGGGTGTGATGTTGATATGATACTTTATGTATGAGACTTAAGAGTATTCTTTAGCACTTTGAATGATTCAACAGGTATGTTGAAAATGAGGAAGTATGTGGTTATACCATGAGAGGTACATGTATGCGCCCAGAACTCACTTGAGGTGAATTCGGTATATGAGGAAACCATGGTGAGTTATGTGTAAACGATGCACCTTGATTGCATATGCTATATTTCTTAATGCATTATGTGATGCGAATGATTATTGTAGAAATCTATTTAAGAATGATAGTGTGTGGATATTCCCAGATGAACATTTGAAATAGGAAAATGTATGTTGATAAATATCCATGAATGTGTAATAATGGTGGGCTATGTGCGATACCACCTTATTATTTGTCACCAATGGGCTGTGTGCGATACCATCATGCTTAGTATTAATGGTGGGCTATGTGTGATACCACCTTACTAATTATTGAATGGTGGGCTGTGTGTGAAACCACCTAGCATTTATTATTATTCTGGGGTGATATTGAGAAGCTTGACTAAGTGAAATTTGCATGTGGCTTTGTGGTGATAAATGCGGGGTATAAATGCAAGTAAAGATGAACAATGTTTTATGATATGAGTTTGTGACAGGTGAAAGTTTAAAATGATTAAGTATTATGAATGATTGAATGGGTATTCATAAGCTTAAGTGAAAATCTCATTATATTACCTTGTGGTTGAGTATAATTAATAAATGTCAATAGTTGCTTATCATTTGCATATGACCTTTCTAAGTGTTATTGCTTACTCCTCTTCCTTTCTTATCTCTTATAAGTTAACTTAACTAGCTTGGGTTGGAAACTGCGGGAGATGCTTCACACTATCGAGAAGTCACCCGGGTATAAGGTTTCAAGTCTTCTTGAGATATGGCATGTATAGGGATCTTATTTTGGTTTCATTAAGTCATAGTTAAAGTAGCCAAATGTGTTGGCCTAAAAGAGTTATGGGTTGGTTGTGTATAGCCATGGATGATGGCTCATGTCGATTGTAATGGTGCTAGTAATAGTTCTCCCTCGTATATGGGAAGATAGTTTGATTTCCATGATTCAAATGTGATAATTCAAGAGTTATAATTGATGATTGGAGAATGTTATGTAATGATGTGTGAATGCGTGCAAGTGAGGGTGGCTAAATGGCTTGAAAATAGCCTTGAATTGGTCCACACGGGTAGACACACGGGCGTGTGTCTAGACCGTGTGTGACAAACGGTCAGTGCCATGGGTGTGTGGCTGGCCGTGTGTCCCCTGCATGTTAGTGTTGCAAGTCAGTGTCGACAACAGACTAGACACACGGGTGTGTGCCTAGGCCGTGTGCACATAATTGGATGCTGACGTCACAAACAGAAAACCCAAGTTTTTACACACGGACGAGGACACGGGCGTGTCTAGGCCGTGTGGACCACACGGGGCCAAGAACAGGAATGTGTGTCCGATCATGTGAAAATCCCTGTAGGTTCAAAAGGAAAACAATTCTACACGCGCATGGAACACGGGTGTGTGATATGTCACACGGGCATGTCCCACTCTTTACACAGGCGTGTGGCCCAGTTTTATGTCAAAATTTTTAAAGTGCTTAAACTTTTCGGTTTGGTCCCTTAGCATCCCGCGTATATGTAAAGGGTCTCGTAGACCCATGTTAGGGATGTTACGTTTGTAAATGAAAAAGTTTTAAATTGGAACGAATTTTATAGCCCAAAGGTAAATGCTCAAGCAAGTCGAGTCTGGTAATGCCTCGTACCCGGTTCTGGAGTTGAATACGGGTAAGGGGTGTTACAAGCATCGATATTTGATTACATGTAAGACCGCGTCTGGGACGTTAGCATTGTACGAGTATTCTAAGTTATCTAAGTATCCTATTTGATTCCAAATGGTTCAACGGGCAATTTTGAGAAATGAATGACTATATGAAATGTGTAACCGATACAGGTACGTTTGAAATGTATACCATGTTTGATTATGAAAGGTAAGTATATGTGAAATTGCAAAAGTGAGATATGTGCATAGACTTGTTGAGATAAAATGTGATATATAATGTATGTGCTATGATCTAATGAAATACATGGAGAGGTGATTTATTGACAAGCAAATGGTTAGAAACAATTGAGCTAGTGAAGAAATATGAATGTACTATTGAGATATGCTAAAGTTTTTGTAATTTAAATGGTTATAAATGTTTATATGAAAAGTTTATTTGTATATGGCTTACTAAGCTTTTGAAAGCTTACTTTGTGTGTGTTTGCATTGTTATATAGATCGTTAAAGCTACGGAAGGCTCGGGGATCGTCGAGGATCATCATCACACTATCAAAATCTATTTTGGTACCTTTTGAATGTGTACATAGTTAAGTATGGCATGCATAGGCTAGTTGTTTTGGATTATGTTTGAGATGTATATAAAGCCATGTGATATGGCTTGTAAATGGGATGTGAATATGGTAAATTCTAGTCTATGTTTTGTGATGAAAAGTTAGTATATTTTGATGAAAGGTTGATATATTGAATTGTTATGTTGTGGATGGAGTTTGCATAGAAATGTTTGAAGTTGGAATGAGATAAATGTTGCACAAGTTGATATGTTTGATATGCTTTTGAATGGTTAGAAAAGATGGTCATTTTTGGTATGTTTTGGTTGTTTTTTGTGTAGGAAATGATGCTTATTTGTGCTTGTAGGATTGACCCTAAAATGGGTGGCAAATTGTCCTTGCAAATGGCCTATATTTGCCCACACGGTTGAGCACACGAGCTTGTGGCTCAACCGTGTCCCTTAAATTTGTAATTCGATTCAATTCAGGCTCGCACACGGGCTGAACACAAGAGCGTGTGACTAGCCGTGTGAAACAAGTCAGTGTCAACCACGGGCTGGACACAAGGGCGTGTGACTGGCCGTGTGATGCAAGTCAGTTTCGACCACGAGTGAAGCACACGGACGTGTCTTCGGTCATGTGTACAGGTCAGTATGTATGCCCTGTTTTGCCACGGCTTCGACACACGGGTGTGTCTGAGGCTGCGTGAGACACACGGCCTGCCTACACGAGCGTGTGACCTTTGTAACTTTGAAAAATGTTAAACTTTCAGAAAAGTTCATATGTGTTTGAATTAGTCCCGAACCCTTCCCAAAGCATGTTTTAGGTATTTTAGACCTTCTAAAGGGACAAAGTGATTATCAATGATGGTGTTAGTTGATTTGAAATGTATGTTTGTGAAAAGTTTCGATATGTCCGGTAATGCCTCTTAACCCTATTCCGGTGATGGTTGTGGGTTAGGGGTGTTACATTTTATTGGTATCAAAGCTATGATTTAATCGATTCTAGGACTAACGTGGCGCGTGAGAGTCTAGCTATACATGCCATATATAAGAACTGTGATAGTGTGATGAATCCTGACGTACAAAATGTGTTTTTCATATAGTAAATGCATTCTGAAAGAGCTGTAGCTAACGATGTTGAAAGTAATGTGCTTGCTCTCGCTCAAGGGGCAGCCCCATCTGATTCTAGACCGGTCATTAGCAGTCAAGAAGGAGAGGCTAAACAAGCCTTCTTCCAAATGATGAATGAGTGGTTCACTCAATACATTAGAACAAATCTAGCTGTTTCACAACCTCCCCCCACCCAATCCTCCTCAGACTTCTGTTGTACCTCTGATTATGAATCTAAATATGTTGAATAAGCCTCCGGTCGATAAAATTTGTAAATATGGGGCTGAAGAGTTCAAGGCCATTAGTGATGATGATGCTGAGAGAGCTGAGTTTTGGCTCGAGAATACAATCTGAGTGTTTGATGAAATGTCTTGTACTTCTGAAGGATGTGTGAAATGTGTCATTTCTCTGTTATGAGATGCAGCTTATCAATGGTGGAAGACTTTTATTTCTGTTGTTCCAAAAGAACGAGTTACTTGGGATTTCTTTCCATTTGAGTTTCAGAGGAAATATATTAGTTAGAGATTTATAGATCAAAAACGAAAAGAGTTTTTGGAATTGAAACAGGGTCGTATGTCTGTCACAAAATATGAACGAAAATTCATGAAATTAAGTCAATATGCTCGGGAATGTGTTTCTACTAAAGCAATAATGTGTAAAAGGTTTGAAGACGGCCTGAATGAAGATATTCAGTTGCTAGTTGGAATTCTGGAAATAAAAGAGTTTGTTGTGCTTGTTGATCGAGCATGTAAAGTTGAAGCCTTCGATAAAGATAAAAGAAAAGCTAAGACAAAACCTAGAGATGTGAGAAAGAGATTCTCAAGTAAATCTTTTCAGACTGCATCAAAGAAATTTAGATATGAGCACAGTCGTTCAAAGGCTAATGTGGGACATTCAAATAGAGATTGTGCTAGATCGCATCTGAATTTCAAAGCTCCAACGACTTCGATGGCTAGTGTTGAAAACGTCAGATCTGAGCGACCTGAATGTAGACATTGTGGTAAAAGACATCTGGGTAATTGTAGATTGAATGACCGAGCTTGTTTTAAATGTGGATAATTAGACCATTTTATTCGAGACTGTTCAGAGTCTATTGAGCAAGAGATTGTACAGAATCTGAAGTCAGATAATGTTTCAGCTAGAGGTAGACCTTCCAGATATATTAGAAATGTGAGTGGTAGCCAGAGAGCTACGACAGATACAGTTGCGAGATCTGAAGCTAGAGCACCTGCCAGAGCTTACGCCATTGGAGTTCGTGAGGAAGCTTCGTCTCTAGATGTTATTACGGGTACATTTACTCTTTATGATACTTCTGTGAGTGGATTGATAGATCCAGGGTCTACTCATTCGTATGTATGCAAGAACTTAGTATTTAGTAAGACCTTTCTTGTAGAGTCTACTGAATTTGTTATTAGAGTATCGAACCCCTTAGGTAAAAGTGTCTTTGTTGACAAAGTGTGCAAGAATTGTCCGTTGATGTTCTGAGATAATTGTTTTCCGGCTGATCTGATGTTATTACCTTTTGATGAGTTTGATATAATTTTGGGTAAGGATTGGTTAACATTGCATGATGCTGTTGTGAAATGAAAAAGAAAGACTATAGATTTAAGATGTCAGAATGATGAAATAGTCCGGATTGAATCTAACGATTTGAATGGGTTACCAGCTGTGGTATCAGTGATGAAAGCTCAGAGTTATGTGAAAAGGGTTACGAAGCTTATTTTGCCTATGTGATAGATTCGAGAGTGACTAAAAATAAAGTTGAATCTGTGCCAGTTGTTTGTGAATTTTCTGATGTATTTCCTGAAGAATTACTGGGATTGCCTCCAATACGAGAAGTGGAGTTTGGTATTGACTTAGTGCCGGGGACGACTCCTATCTCAATAGCTCCGTATAGAATGGCACCAACAGAATTGAAAGAACTGAAGTCTCAGTTGCAAGAGCTGACCGAAAGAGGATTTGCACGACCAAGTTTCTCACCTTAGGGCTCCTGTTCTAAGATTACATGATGAGAATGTGCATTGATTACCATCAGTTGAACAAAATGACTATTAAGAACAAATATTCTCTTCCCAGAATCGATAATTTGTTTGATCAGTTGAAAGGAGCATCTGTGTTTTCAAAGATAGATCTGAGATCAGGGTACTATCAGTTGCAAGTAAGAGATTCAGACATTCCAAAAACTGCTTTCAGAACAAGGTACGGGCATTATGAGTTTTTAGTTATGCCTTTCGGACTAACAAATGCCCCTGCTGTCTTTATGGATTTTATGAATAGAATTTTCAGATCATATTTAGATCGATTTGTTGTTGTATTCATTGATGACATTTTGATTTATTCGTGTGATGAAATTGAGCATGTTGAACATCTGAGAATTGTGCTACAAACTCTGCGAGATAAGCAATTGTATGCAAAGTTTAGTAAATGTGAATTCCGGTTGCGTAAAGTTGGTTTTCTGGGACAATTTGTGTCAGCTTCTGGTATACGAGTTGATCCGAGCAAGATTTCAGCTATTTTAGAGTGAAAGCCTCCGAAAAATGTGTCTGAAGTTCATAGTTTTATAGGACTTGCTGGTTATTATCAACATTTTGTAAAATGCTTTTCAGTGATTGCGACTCTGCTAACTAGATTACTTCATAAAAATGTGAAATTCGAATGGTCTGAAAAAAGTCAGAAAAGTTTTGATCAGTTGAAAGCTCTTTTGACTGAAGCTCTAGTTTTGATACAGCCAAAATCTGGTAAAGAGTTCGTGATATATAGTGATGCTTCGTTGAAAGGACTGGGATGTGTTTTAATGTAGGAAAGAAAAGTGATAGCTTATGCCTCGAGATAATTGAAACCGTATGAAAAGAATTATCAGACACATGATCTTGAGCTAGCTGCAATTGTGTCTGCATTGAAAATTTGGCGCCACAATTTGTTTGATGAAAAATGCCATGCGTTTTCAGATCATAAAAGTCTGAAATATCTAATGACTCAGAAAGACCTGAATCTACGACAGGGAAGATGGTTAGAGTTGTTAAAAGACTATGAGCTTGTAAGAGATTATCATCCTAGAAAAGCAAATGTTGTTGCTGATGCATTGAGTAGGAAATCTTTATTTGCATTACATGCGATGAATACTCATTTAGACCTGTCTGATGATGGTTCAGTTACGGCTGAATTGAAAGCGAAACCGTTGTTTTTACAGCAAATATGTGATGTTCAGAAAATTGATAATGAAATGTTAGCGAAACAAACTCAATGTGATTTGAATTCCGATTCAAAATTTCGAATTGATGTCGATGATTGTTTGAGATTTCGAGATCGGGTTTGTGTTCCGAGAAACCCAGAGTTGATCCAATTGATTTTAAATAAAGCTCATAGCAGTCGCTTATCTGTTAATCCGGGAAGTACAAAGATGTACAATGATTTGAAACGGCTTTATTGGTTGCCTTGAATGAAAAGAGATATCTCTGATTTTGTGTCGAAATGTTTAATCTGTCAGCAAGTTAAAGTTGAACATCAGGTGCCATCTGGTTTATTACAACCGATTATGATTCCCGAGTGGAAATGGGATAGAGTGACGATGGATTTTGTTTCAGGATTGCCTTTGACTCCGAGGAAGAAAGATATAATTTGGGTTGAAGTTGACAGATTAACGAAATCAGCTCATTTTATTCCGGTACGATCTGATTACTCACTTGATAAATTAGTTGAGCTATATATTTATGATATTGTGAGATTGCAAGGGGTGCCACTATCTATTGTGTCTGACAGAGATCCGAGGTTTACTTCACGGTTCTGAAAGAAACTACAAGAGGCTTTAGGTACTAAATTGCATTTTAGTACAGCTTTTCATCTACAGACGAGTGGTCAATCCGAACGGATTATTCAGATACTTGAAGATATGTTGAGATGTTGTATTCTTGAGTTTGATGGTATGTGGGAACAGTATTTACCACTGATTGAATTTGCATATAATAATAGTTTTCAATCTAGTATCAAAATGGCACCTTATGAGGCTTTGTATGGACGCAAATGTCGAACACCTCTATATTGGTCAGAACTCAGCGAGAATAAGATTCACGGGGTTGATTTGATAAAAGAAACTGAACAGAAGGTGAAAGTGATTTGTGATAGTTTGAAAGCAGCGTCTGATCGACAGAAATCTTACACAGATTTGAAACGAAAAGATATTAAGTTTGAGATTGGAGATAAAGTGCTTTTGAAAGTGTCTCCGTGGAAGAAAATAGTCTGATTTGGACATAAAGGTAAATTGAGTCCGAGATTTATCGGGTCGTATGAAATTATTGAACGCATTGGACCTGTTGCATACAGATTGTTGTTGCCACTGGAGCTAGAAAAGATTCATAATGTGTTTCACGTATCAATGCTTCGACGATACAGATTTGATCCATCACATGCAATTTCTCCGTCTGAGATAGAAATTCAATCTGACATGACTTACAAGGAAGAATCAATTTGTATCTTAGCTTGCGAGGTTAAAGAATTACGAAATAAGAAAATTCTGCTAGTAAAAGTAATGTGGCATTGACACGAAGTGGAAGAGGCTACGTGGGAGAGAAGATGCTATGAGACAACAATATTCGAGTCTGTTTAACGGTAAGATTTTCGGGGACGAAAATCCCTAAGGGGGAGAATTATAATAGTCCAGTTTAGACCCTAGTCGGAATAGTGGTTTCGGGACCACAAATCTGAGTCATAAAAATATTTTAATATTATTTTTCGTGTCTACAGTATGTGATTAAGCATATGTGAAAGTTTCGTGAATTAATTTTGTTGTTTGTGTGTTTAATTTGAGAAAAGGACTAAATCGCATAAAAGGTAAAAGTGACATTCTATAAGTTAATGTGCCCAATTGAGTTGGCTTTTGAATGTGAATGGCCTTAAATGGTAATTAGACCATTTTAGTTGTTACTGGTCTATTATGGACAACCATTATAAGTTTTAATGTTCAATTCATTAAGGGCAAATTGGTAAATGACGAATTAAGTTATAATTTAATTAAAACAAACAATTAGATGGCCATTTCTTATCATCTTTCCACCGAAAATAAGAAAAGAAAAGAGGTTTTTAAGCTTTGGTTGTATTCGACCTTAATGTTCTTTGATTAAGGTATGTTTTTGTTTTGGTTCTTGATAATTTCTACGTTTTTGAGATCGTTGCTTAGTATACTATCAAGCGCATGCCTTAATTTTAGAATTTGATTAATATTTTGAGATATGCCATTGATGATTTTGCAAGCTTTGTGATGTTAGTTGATGAAATATGAAATATATATGTTAGATTATCATGTTTTGTCTTTGGATTTTTGATGAATTTGAGCAATTTGGACTAAATTGTGAAAATAATATTTTGAGGGACTAAAATATGAAATGAATGAAATGTATGGACTTTTATGAAGCATATGAATATTCGGCTAGGCATGGGTACAAAGAAATTATATGTATTTTGTGATTTTGTGAAATAAGGACTAATATGTCAAACTGTGAAAATGTGGGGCTAAATTGTAAAATGCCCTAAATGTGTGTTTTTGGATTGAATTGAATGATTTGGTGAATAAATGAGTTAATTTAACAGACCAATTTTGACCCTAATCGGAACGGTGGTTTCGGGACCACGAATCCGAGCCTAAAAGATATTATAATATTATGTATTATGTTTGTTATGTGTTTTTTTTTGTGAGTGTGAAAGTTTCGTGGAAAATTTTAACTATCTGAGTGGTTAATTTGTTGAAAAGGTCTAAATTTCAAGAAGGACAAAGTAGTGGGCATTAATAAAAAGGGAGCTAAGTGAATTGTCCATAAAACATAAGGATTTGCATGTCAATTTCCCACCTTTAAACAAGGTGGACGGCAAACATGCATATATGCTCTCTTTTTTATATTTTTGTATGACATTTAGGCATTTTTATATTAAAGCATGCTATGATTATATACTTTTTAATTATACATTTTGATTTTTAGTAAAATTAAAAGAAAAGCATGCTATAATTTATGGAAAAAGAAAAATGAAAACAAAAAGGGAAAAAAAAAAAAAATTCTCTCATCCTTCCTCCCTTCTAGCCGATTTCTACCTTGAAGAGAAGAGAAGAACTTCATCTTCTCCATTCGGCCCTGCATGCACTAGATTAGGTAAGAATTGAACTTGATATGGCTTAAGTTCTTGATCATTTTCTCTTCTTTTGAAACAAGCAAAATTTGCTAGTGTGGGGATGATGAGATTCGGCCATGGATGTTAATGTTGTAGTTTGTATTGATAATGAGTTAGATGGTATGAAAAGAAATGGCATGGACTTGTAAGAAGATTTGTTGTTTTGGCTTGAAGGTACCCTCATAGTTGGCCGAATAATAGGGTGGATGTCCATGAAAACATCTCTTCTTGTGTCTTGATGTTCGGCCATTCCCTTATGATGAGATTTACCATATAAGATTGTTATATGTGATGTTTGAGTTATTGGGTGAACTAAGTTTAAAACTTGATTTCTAGAAGTAAATTAGTGCAAGGGGTAAAATGGATGGAAAGAAGAGTCATAGAGAATCCTAGGCACCTAAGGGCCATTCGGCCATGGAGAAGAGACCCTAATGGTTTGAAATTTTTATTGTGGTGTTCAATAGGTTAAATTGGATTAGTTAAATGCTTGAATTAGATGTGGTTATTAGCTTGTTTCTTGGTTGTATGTTGAAGAAAATGCATGGGTATAGAATTAGTATATTCGGCCATAAGAGAAAATGAATTTGAGCTAATGTGTTTGATTATGTATGTGTAATTATATAAAGTTAAGGTACGGCTAGATGAGAAGATAAGATGTAAGTTAAAACACATCAAGGAAATTACTACCAAAGTGTTCCCTAATAATTTGAATGCACTTGAACAAAGTAGGGGATGTATGCCGAATGCACATTGTTATGTCTTGAAATTATGTATTTTATGATTTTGTTCTTGAATTGAATGGACGTGTGGTTAATTGGTTAAAATTGAACCAAATTAGATCGGGAACAAAAAGAGAAAGATCAAGATCGAGGAAAAACAAAGATTATCGAGTAGCCGATTTGCACGGCTTATCGACAACTGAGGTAAGTCCCTTGGTTAAATTATGCCAAAGAGTAAATTATGGTTATCTTGATTTTTAAAAATTAATGAATGTTAGTATTCAATTGCATCATGGCCGAATGTACATCTACATGTTGGTTGATGATTTTAGTTGAGAATGTAATGGAAATCATTTTGGCTAATGCAAGGTGAACAAGTAAGTTCTTGAGCTACTTTATATCTAAAGATCCTTTACATATCTAGTGAATGATATAGATTGTATAAGCTTGGTATAAAACCATGAGTTGGTCGATTTTGATAGTAATGGATTTGATTGATTTCAAATTTTATTAAATGCAATGGTAATAAAGGTATATGATTCGATGTGTATAGTGAAAATGTGAAAAGCATGTAAAGATATTTTGACATTCGGGCCTCGAGCCTAGCAGGCCTCGTGCCGGTGTTATTTATCGGGCTTTTATGCCTAGCAGGCCTCGTGCCGGTGTTATCTATCGGGCTTTTATGCCTAGCAGGCCTCGTGCCGGTGTTATCTATCGGGCTTTACGCCTAGCAGGCCTTGCGCCGGTGTTACTTTTCAGGCCTTTACGCCTAGCAGGCTTGATGCCGGTGATGAAATTTACCTAAGAGGAGTTTAATCCTTGTCAAGACAATTTAGAACTAAATTGTCAAGAAAATGGTTCGGGTAAGTATGTGAGGTATGTTATGTTAAATATTACTTGTGCCAAATTGTCATTGATGAATGTAATTTGACGGAAGTTGAGCCTAGAACATGCTACTATGGGACAATTGTTTTGCATGTATAACTGCTGGAAAATAGGTCATCGAATTATTAAATTTGGCCTTGTGTAAACTTTTTACTTAGTTGTTTATGTAGAATGCCATATGTGGATTGTTTTATCTTCATAAATAATTAAATGTTCTAATTTAAATGCGTTGGGACTTACTAAGCTAGTAAGCTTACTCGTGTGAGATGTTTCATCTGTTTTATAGATTAGGAGCAAGCCACAGGCTCAACGGGATCGTTGGAAAGTCGCTCACACTATCAACCTACATTTTGGGTACTCCTTCATTTTGGGTTGGTTTTAAACGAAGGCATGTATAGGATAGGCTTGGTTTGGTTTGAGAAAATTTTTCGGTTCATGTGTAAACACTAAAAGAATAGCCATGCGAAAATGGCTAAATTTTTGTTAAGTACGTTGGTGTGATTTGATGTAAGTTGGTTCATGGTGGAAATGTCTATGCATTCCTAAACGAATTAATCGTTTTACTAAGGAAATGGTTGAATATGAATTGAATCCTTGTAAATTGAAGTAAGGAGGTTCGGGTAGAAGCTAGTTATTTTTAAGAATGCTTTAAAACAGCTTGTAGCAGCAGCAGTGACGCGAGTTAGGAAAATCATCAAAAATAGGGTATATTGAATTTGGAGATGAGTGAGCTATGAAATTGAACCTTAGTGTGTCTATTTTTACATAAAAGAAATAGAGTAGGAAAAGGATTTATACCTTATGAGATAATTAAGTGTAGACGAAACCTGTTCTGAAGGAATTCGTGGGTCACTGTCCTGTTTTGGAAAAATTGTCAAAAATTGTACAAAAATAATTAGGAATCATGGTTTATATGTGTAGAAACCTAAATGAGTCTATTTTTCATTGGTATAAATAAGAACACCATTGGAAAATTGTGCAATCAGATAACTGCAGTTTTATAGGGACGGGTCAGAACTGTCCAGCAGTGTAATAAGGGTAACTTTGATGAATAAACTGTA
Organism: Gossypium australe; assembly: GCA_005393395.2. Lineage (NCBI taxonomy): Eukaryota > Viridiplantae > Streptophyta > Magnoliopsida > Malvales > Malvaceae > Gossypium > Gossypium australe. Next base: position 59,694,177 of record CM016614.1, on the reverse strand, counting down.
CTAATTGACCACATGAAAAATTCCAGAAAAATTATGGTGAATAGATATATGAGTCTACTTTCAAGGAAAATTTACGGATCTGAATTTCGAACTCTATAACTCGAGTTATAGCCAAATTAGTCGGCACAACGCAGTTTGACAGCTTTAAGATTTTCATGTTTTGAACTAGTAGTCAAGTCTAGTAATGCCTCTTACTTAATTCCGGCGATGGTCTCGAGTAAGGGGTGTTACAGTTAAATTTGAATATGTATAGATCAAGAACCAAAGAAAACGGATTTAGACCGAGGAAAGTCGAAAGTGATCGAGTAGTCGATTCAGTCCGTTTATTCCGAATACGAGGTAAATTTATATACAAATAAATGTATTTAAGTTGATTTATTCATGTTCATATGAAATTGAATTATGATGAATGACTTTGGAAAATGTACAAGTGAAATCCGAGAAAGTATCGACAAATTGTCAATGTTCGAAAAGTCCCGCACGAACCTTAGGAATAGATAGGATTCATATGTCATGACATAGGGTTCCGATATGTGATATCATGTAAGACCATGTCTGGGACACGGGCAAAATTATAAATTTTGCCAAAGTATGATTCATGGTCTGTTTTAGTCAATGTGATAATTAGATAAGTGAAATTTGTCATTATAGATCAAGAAACACGAAGTTCGGACCTAAACCGAGGAAAGAACAAGGTGGTGGACTAAATTGAAAAACTATCTATATTTTGGTACCGAGGTAAGTTGGTGTGTAATAAATCCAAATTATGTTATTATGTATTTAAATGTTTGATATTACATGAAATGTATATTCTTTTTATGAAATTGGTTAATGAGGTCTCGATGAAAAATATGATGAAGTTTTACTATGTTGAAGTCTCGGTTGAACCTTAGGAATAGAAAGGATACCCTTGTCACGACATTAGATTAATAAGGTCCCGTATAAGACCATATCTGGGATATGGTCTCGACACTGAATTGAGATCTCATGTAAGACCATATCTGGGATATGGTATCGGCATCGAATAGTGATTACGTGTAATGTAACACCCCTATCCTGAGTCTGTCGCCGAATTAGGGTTAGGAGGTTACCGAACAGATCGGAAAACATTTACAGAAATTCATACACTCATTCATCATTCTCGAACATAATATCCCTTAGTATGGTCAACGAGATCTCAAATATTCTTATAAATCGAGTCGGAACTAAACCGAAACACATACAAAATTTCATGGAAAATTAAAGCTTTTCTAAGTTTCAGGGCTTACACGCCCGTGTGGACAAGCCGTGTGCCTCCCACGGCTATTAGACACACTCGTGTGTCCTCCCCGTGGTCTATCCTGACTATACTTCCATGGCCACCAAGCACGCCCATGTGCCACAACCGTGTTCTCATATGCTAGCTACAGACTTTACCCCACGGTCAGTAGGCACGCCCGTGTGCCACAACCATGTGACATTATAGGCCATTTTCAAAGCCAAAAATCCACCCATTTGGGTCATACCTACAAGCAATGTCAACCAACTCATTTCATACCCATATGTCAAGCAAAAACATACCAATTAACCATCCATGCTATACATTCAATAACCATTTCAACAATCCCAACTTCCAACACCCAAATATATATAACAAAAGCATACTACATTAATTTGCTTAATTCAAAAGCTTGACCATTTCATGAATCAACTAACCATGCCAAAACATGCTTCACATATCATGATCATAATGCATAATCTCAACTCATCTTTAGCCAAATCCCATGGCTAAGTTCATATAACAACTTATACCATAATACTAGCCTATACATGCCAAATCTAGCTATTTACAAATCAAAAATGTACCAAACACAAGATGATAAGTGTGATGACAATCCTCGATGGTCCCGAGCCTTCAGTAGCTTTGACAACCTATAAAACAGAGAAAACACACACAGAGTAAGCTTGCCAAAAGCTTAGTAAGTCAATATACAAACAAACTTAGCATGAGTTGCACATAACCGAATTAATAAGATGATCAATATGGTTCTCATGAAAAAAATCACCTCATTCTTTCTTGAGCTCATATGCTTAGCCAAAAATTACCATATTTCCAAATCACGTACCATATATGCATATAGTTCATCTAGTCAAGACTTTACATATCGTATTATCAATTCCATATACATAACATCATAATATGATCACATAGATACTTACCTTATATACACAATTAGTATATAAGCAACGTACCTGAAACAAATATTCATTCACTTAATTTATCAAAGCTCAGATTTGCAATTCGTATCATAGACTTGCCCGTTAAACCGTAAGGAATCTAGTAGGATACTCAGAAAGTTCGGAATAGTCGTACAAAGCCAACGTCCCAGACGAGGTCTTACATGCACTCAGATATCGATGCCACTATCCCGGACAGGGTTTTACACGAATCAATACGATGCCAATGTCCCAGACATGGTCTTACACGTAAAGCTCATATCGATGCCAACGTCCCAGACGTGGTCTTACACATAAAGCTCATATCGATGCCAACGTCCCAGACGTGGTCTTACACGAGTCTCAAATCAACGTCGACGTCCCAGACGTGGTCTTACGTGATAAAACAGAACAGATTCCTATGTCATGACATAGCTAATCCTATCTATTCCTAGGTTTGTACGGGACTTCTCGGACATTGTCACTATATCAACCTTATCTCGTAATTCATATGCACAACCTCTCATAAGCATTCATTATCATTATTAGTCATATGAGCATTTACAATTCCATACAAGTACGTTTATTTGCAAAATGACTTACCTCAGATTCGATCCATCGGAATGGAAACGACTACTCAGTTACTTTCGGTTTCCCGCGATCTAGGTCCGTTTTCCTTGGTTCTTGATCTATACATATTCAGAATTAACCCTTTTATTCACTAACTCATTCAATTCAATCCAAAGACACACATTTAGGGCTATTTACAAATTAACCATCACATTTGCACAATTTATCAATTTAGTCCATTTTTCTCAAAACATCAAATTCACAAAACCATCACACATCCAAGCTTAGCCGAATGCACATATATATCATACAAGCCCATATTTTCCATCAAATTTGCAATTTAGTCCTTAAAAATAATATTTTCTCAATTTAGCCCTATTAAGCTAAATTCATCAAAAATTCAAGAACAAAGTATGTTCATCTAGCTCAAATCTTTCATTTAACAACTAAACTCATCTCAAAGCTCAACATATCATCCATGGCATTTTACACAAACATCAACAATACACAAAATTGAGACATGGGCTTGATAGTAGACAAAGCAATGATTGAAAAAACGTAGAAATTATCAAAAATCGAAGCCATTACATACCTTAATTTAGCTTGGTAGTAGCCGAAACTTAGCTTAGGTTTTTATCCTTCTTTTCTTTCTAAATTTCAGTCAAAGATGATAAGAAAATGGCCATTTTTCATGTTTAGTTTTTGTTATAAACATATTATTAATCTATTTACCTTATTAACCTTTCAATTAATATTTGAAACAAATATACATTAAGGGCATAATTGTCCTTTGTTCATCCACCAACTAAATAGTGGTCTATTTGCCTCATAAGTCCTTCATCTTTACAAAGCCACAACACATTGGTACTTTAACAAATAGCAAGCAGCTTTCACATTTAATACAATTCAATCCTTTTGTCAAATTAAACACACAGACGGACAAATTAACTTACGGAAATTTAGCACATGCTTAATCACATGTCAAAGACATAAAATATAATATTAAAATATTATACGAACTCGGATTTGTGGTCCCAAAACCACTGTTCCGACTAGGGTATAAACTGGACTGTTACATGTAAGACCATGTCTGGGACATGTCATCGACATACGATCTCGTGTAAGACCATATCTGGGATATGGCGTCGACATCAATAGGAGATCCCGTATAAGACCATATCAAGGATATGGCATCAACATCAACATGTGATCTCGTGTAAGACCATATCGATATGAGATCCCGTATAATACCATATTAGGGATATGAAAATTTTATTACTAACATGTTTGATTGAATGTTTGTATTTAGGAAATTTTGCCAAGTTGATGGAAAACATGTTGTTGTATGCTTACATTTAATAAACAGGATCGGTAAGTTTATTTTTTCATTATACAAACTTACTAAGCATGCAATGCTTACTCCGTTTTATTTTCCCTTATATTAGAGTGCTCGGAAGCTCGTGAAGGTTGGAGATCATTGGAGCATCGTCACACTATCTACTAGCTATTTTGGGTATACAAAGTAAAATCATTTTGGTATAATGGCATGTATAGGACAACTTGGGCATTAGTGGCTTGATAATGATGTTTGTAATCTAGCAATTAGAATGGCTAGTAATGGTTGTTTTGATATATATATATATATATATATATATATATATATATATGTTATACTATGGTAGCTTCATATATGTTAAGTAATTTATCAAATTATGTCTAACATATGGATTAAACCAAGGTAAGATTATAAACATGTATGCATGTAATGATATGCCTTGTGGAATGATAGAGTTTGCTTAATCTGAATGCTTGAAATGGTTGGTATTTGGATATAAGTTTTAAGTGCAGGTCATTGGTGTGATTTTGGGTGAGAAATGAAGCTAGAAATGGTTTATTTTGTCCACACTGGCAGACACACGGGCGTGTGTCTAGACCGTGTCTGACACACGGCCAGGTACATGGGCGTGTAGTTAGGCCGTGTGTGCTACACGGCCTAAAACACGGGTATGTATCTTGGTCGTGTGATACCTGCACCTAATTTCAAAATAATTTAATTAACCACACAGCCTAGCACACGGGCGTGTGGCATGGTCGTTTGCACAAGTCAGAGAGTTACTTGGGGTCGAACACGGCCTGTAGCACGACCGTGTCCCAGGGTCACACGGGCGTGTCCCTCAGACCACACGGGCGTGTGAGCCCTGTAACTTAGAAAATTTTTGTAATTTTACGAAAAATTCTTAGAGTTTCTGATTAAGTCCCGACTCGATTCGAATGCTTGTATTGGGCCTCGAGGGTCCAATTCAGGGGCGAAATCAATAATCTCGATTAATGAATAATAATTTACATGAATTATTTGTAAATGTTCTGAAAGTTTCGATAATGCTCCGTAACCTTGTTTCGACAACGGATACGGGTTAGGGGTGTCACAGATTCCCAACAAATTGGTATTAGAGCTTGGTTTGAATTTCGCAATTGACACGTTCAGATATGGAAAAAATGAACTTTGACATTGAGAAGTTAAATGAAATTATAAATTTTAGTTTATGGTAAGTTTGGATGACAACAAATCTAGTTTAGAACGTCTTAAAAAGGGTCATTATCGGGCTAAAGCCCAGAAATATAGATCAATTAGATTGGGAAGAGCTTTATGAGAATGTCGTGCCCACAATTCATTTTTGCTTTACGAGTAATTTGTTGCAAGAGGTGCTAAAGGAGAAAATGACATCAACATTGTGGAAAAAGCTTGAAACCCTTTACATGACAAAGTCTCTCGCAAAACATTTGGTGCTGAAACAATGCCTATAAACGTTTTGTATGGCTAATGGAGCGTTAATTAAGACTTATATCAGTTATTTGTGACACTCTTGAATAATCTGAAGAACATTGAGGCAAATATAGATGATAAAGATCAGGTTGTGCTATTATTGTGCTATTTGCCCCCTCTGTATAAAACTTTTAGGGAAACCCTGATTTATGGAAAAGACAAACTCTTGTTTGAGGATGTAAAGGGAAATTTGTTGAGCAAAGATAAACTCAACAACAAGTTACGTTCTAATAGTAAGTCAAATAGGAAAGCCTCAACTTTGGTTCCTAAGGGCAGACAATAGTCCAAGAAATCATATCAGAACAAGCCTAGGTCAGTATCGAAGTCAAGAAATCGAGACAAACAATGTGGCTACAACAAGAAGTTAGGTCACATTAAAGCATAATGTTATAAACTCCAAAATAAGAATAGGAGTGTAACACCCTCGACCTAATCTGATTCATCGAATCCAGATCTTGGGTGTTACGCTTTCTTGCCGTTGTTAATTAAACTTGTTCATACAAAATTTTTAAACTAATACAACTTATTAATTAATGTTGCCCAGTTCCACAAATCATTTGAGTGTACAATGTATACTTACAACCATTTAACAAAGCTTTTCAACCAAAGAGAACTTACAAGTACAAATATATAATACACTTATCTTGCCCTTAAACAATGTCACTAACATCAATTATTTGGCCAACACATTTTATCTACATTGCTAAGCTTATGAATAGTTTTCCTAGCCTAATCACCATATTATTGTCATACTTGAACATGCTGCTTCACTCGCTCTATATACATAACAGCCCAGCGCACCCCTAGGCGTAGCCCTGGCATCGTCCCCCTAGCTTAGCCTCGATTTACTTACCTGTGACATAAGAACACAAAGGTAAGTTCAATAAAACTTAGTAAGAAAGCCCTCATTTACTTGAGTCTCATTTGAGAACTTCCTTATCCAACTCCTTATCTCTTATTCTTCAACTTAACTCTGGCAGATACATCCCTTAGATTGTATTCATTATACCATGGGTGTCATACTTCACACTAAGATAATATCTTGCCTTTTATATCTTCTATACTACTCTTGCATTCATCGTCCTATTCCTTTATGATTCCTTAACCATTCTCGTTGTAGAGGGCCTTACAAACAGAATTCCTTTGGTTCACCACTCATGCTGGCGCACTCAAGCTTCTCTGTTTTTACCTTAATACTATATGGGGTTTGCCTTAACACTTCATACATGACTTTTCTTTGCTTAAAGTTCCTTCAAAATACATCTTATGCCATTTTATCAGAGTTCACCATGGGTTTCTTTCTTTCGTTTATAATCTGTCACAGAGGCGTTTCTTTCAAAAGGTTGCCGCAACGGTCATTCTTTAGATGGCACCACGAAGGCATTCCTTTTGCAACAGAGGCTTTCGTTTTAGAGTCTCATCACAAAGGTGTCATTTTCATTATGTACTCGCCACAAAGGATTTCCTTCTTTTGGTGATTTAGGCGATAGAGATTTTCCTAGATTCATACTTAGTGAGGTTTGCCCTTTATCGTCCTGGGACACACAGAGAACTACATTAGGTAATAACCTTCCTTAAATTTGTCCATATGATGATAACCCACCAATTGCAGTCTTACACGATATGGTCTTCTTCCTATATGATGCCATAACCCACCAGTTACAGTTTTATACAATATGGTCTTCTTTCAGTGCCATGGCCATGGAGTTGTCCTTTTAGAGATTCGTGTTTTTAGTCTCAATAGACCCCTTTTGATGAATCTGGAGACAGAAACATACTCATCATGCATCGACTCACTCATTACAGACATTTTTATTCTTACCAAACATACATGTACTTCCTATCAAACTCGTTCTTATTTTCAAACATAAGCACAACATAGACATTCAGATTCATAAGTCTTACTTTTGTTATCAAATTTGCCACATCATACTTTACTAATTTTAGTCTCATGCTTTGGCCATTTAGCATAGAAGTTCCTAGAACATGTATACTACATGAAAGAGTCAGCTTAGGGACTCACTTGGTAAATATGTTTAGTAGCTTGGGCTCCAGGCCTAATGTATTTTTAGGACTACAACGACCACTACCTTGTAAAAACAAAAGATTTTTAATTAACACCCATCCAAATAACCTTTATCATCCTACCTAGATAATTCTCAAACAGAGCCTTATTTCTTCTTGCACTCATACAAATCTACTTTTGCAGAGCAATAGGACTTACCTTGGCATGGAGAAATCACCAATAAAATCCAAGGTCTCATATCCAACTTAAAGAAATATCGTCGTTCCCTCCAATCTTAGATCTCAATATTTTTGAAGAGATAATAAGAGAGCTCTTTTATTTCAACTTGAAGACTTATTAATATAATCTAAGTCTTTATTGGAACTTGACAAATGTCACATCACTATTGAACTATCTTATTAAGGTCTACTAATTCCAAGAAACCTAATTGAGTATTTCCATTTAGCTTTCGACTATCCTGGTTCACGTTCAATTAGTTCCTAACTAACTTACCTTATAACTTAACTGGTAAGAGACCACAATTATGGGGTCACTATACCACTGGTGTGACTCATATTAAAAAAAAATCATCTTACTTAGGCACAATTCTCATTCCTTTAACCTTGAAGACCTGACATGGAAACCTTTGTTCTCTTGTACTCATTTTGGGGTTCTCCCACACCATACGCCAAAATGTATTTGGGCGAATACCACCCCGTTAATTATACTTTTCTAAGATTGTATGCCAGGTCTCGTGTCTACCAGGATTGAAACGTTTCAGGTGTACTCATCAGGTTATTATACTTTGTCCAATCTTAACACTAGACATTCCCAAGATCTACTCTATATGCCTTACTTTCATAAATAGTATTCGTACACTTGGACTTCACCTGGCGGGATGTTACAAGGAGGGCTATCGAAAACGATGAGAAAGGGAAGTAGAAGGCTAATATAGCCAATGCCAGTGTTGCCGAAGACAAAGGAGATGACTTGTTGTTGGTGTCTACGACTAAAAAGTCTAAACTTACATTTGTGTGGATCCTAGATTCAGGGTCTTCTTACCATATGTGTTTCAATAAGGATGAGTTCTCCACGTATAGTCCAGTTGAAGGTGCAGTTGTGCTTATAAGGAGTAATTCACCCTGTAGGATAATTGGTATTGATACGGTTCAAATAAGGATGCATTAAGGAATTATGGGGACACTGTTAGATGTCAAGCATGTGCCTGGTTTAAAGAAGAATCTCATCTCCTTAGGTATCTCAAACTCGAATGGTTGTAAGATCAAACGCAGTCAAAGTATTTCATAGAGCTCTTATTTTGATGAGTGGACAGAAAACTAGCTTATACCTTCTACAAAGTTCAATGGTGACTAGTGTGGTACCAATTACAAAAGCAAAAATGAAATCGTCGCTACGTAACGATAAGAAATCCCCTAATGTTGTGACGACGCAATGAAATCCCCTATTTACAGATTTTGAATCAATTCAGTTTAGGCACATGCGACTAGGTCTTATGAGCAAAAAAGCTAAGTTCATTTTGATTAAAAGAGGTCTTCTCACAAGCAACAAAGTTGGAAAGCTAGATTTTTGCGAGCACTGCATTTTAGGAAGCAAACACGAGTCAGCTTCGGTTTTGTAGTGCAGGATAAAAGGGACCCTTGACTACATTCATTCCGATCTATAGGGTCCGACTCCATTTTCCTCCAAAGGAGGTAACAAATATCTTTTAAATTTTATTGACGACCACTTTAGTAAAGTTTGGGTTTATTTTCTGAAGTACAAGAATGAAGTCTTCGAGGTCTTTAAGCAATGAAAGTCTTCGGGGTTCATTTCCTCTTTTACTTGTAATGACATTCACTCTTTTACTTAATGTTATTTCAATTTCATTTAGTTTAATATGTTAAAAACCTAAAATTTAATGTTTCTTGTTCATCATTTTGCTGTTAAATGCTCATATTTACTTTTCCTTTAAGTTTTCCAAGTTAAAAAATCTCAACTTCTATTTTCTTGTTAAGTTTGATGTTAATGGTTGCCATGTTTTCTTCTTTTATGTTTGTCAGCTTAATTTTTATCATGAGTAACTAAACCTTAGGGGAGTTGGTTGATGGAAATGTTGGGTAAGTGATTTTTGGTTTCAGGAACTAAATTGAAAAACTGGACTAAATTGAATAGACTTAAAAAGTTAAGATTGACGCTCCTAAGGGAAAATCAAGATAAGTGATACCGAGAGGATATCTTATTAGGCACCACTTTGTAAGTATCAGGTTAGTCGGTGAGGTTAAGAGATAAACCAGACTAATTTATCTAGTTTGGTAAAGTTGAGGCTAAGAGGTAAAATGGAGCCAATTTAGGAGTAATTGCAAGTTATATCCCTAATTCAGAAGTCAATAAACCACATTGAAGTCAATTAATTGTTGGATCACTGGTACACCCCATGGTGCAGCGGAAAAAATATTTCGGCGGTCATCAACCATGGATACATGTATGAGGAACGAATCGAGTTGAAACAAGGGTAAAAAATATACCTTTTCGAAAATGAATGAGTGACAAACAACGTTGTTGATAGGATCCCTTTCAGATATGGCAATTCCTAGCCGCAACAATAACGTCTTGGCCTCTACGTAATCCACCCAATCAAAGAACGAACAACAAAGTTCTCTTGAACTTTTTAGAGAGAATTTTCAAGAATAGTTGTCAGGCCTTTTTATTTGTGCTTTTTGGTAACCCTAACACATAAAAGGTTCATATTTCTTTTATTTTTTTTCTTTGATATCAAATATTAAGAAAAAAATGATATTACTCCCTTATTTTTAGAGATACAAATGGAAAGTCAGAATAAAAAAATATTTTCTTTCCAAAAGAATATCAATTTCTATGTCCTTTTATGTTTTGACCGAAATTATTATAATTGTACATATTAATAATTTTAGTAAATTATATTAAATTAATATTTTGTATGAATAAAATTCATATATTATTTTTTATGTTCTCTATTTGTGTACAACAAGCTTATAGTATAAAGTGTTCAATATTTAACTATCAAATTAAATTAATTCAATAATTAATTTAATTCATGTGATAGCTAAATACAATACCAAATGTATTTGGATTCGTTTTGTTTCAATTATAGGGTGTAACCCTGTAGACTATTGTAACGTTAGTAGTAATACTAGAACGTTTATAATATTATAAGCAATAAGTGGCATCTAGCAATACATCATTGCTACCCAAGTTACAAGAAATCGTGATTCGACATAACTTTTCTGTGATAATCTTTTTCATGTATTATATCCTTTTATCCCTAATATATAGATTGACACAAGTCATGGAATAATCACACTTGTATAGTCCAATCTCATATTTTATTATATTCTGAGTAGACTACAATAAACATGTAACAACCCTTACTCGTGTTCAACGCCAGAACCGGATACGAGGCATTACCGGACTTAACTTGCTTGGACACACAACTTTGGGCTATAAAATTTCATTTCAAATTAAAACTTTTCATTCATGTTCATAACATTCTTATTATGGGCCTACGAGGCCTTAAACTTACATCCAGAAGGTTTCGGAATTAAACCGAAAACTTTTGTTCACTTAAAAAAAATTGCTTAAATAGGGCCACACGCCCGTGTGAAATGGGACACGCCCGTGTGGCCAAGTCGTGTGGTCACACACGCCCATGTCCCTAGCCCATGTGGAATTTATTTTTCATTTCGAACCTACAGGGGTTTTCACACGGCCGGACACACGCCCGTGTCATTGGCCTATGTACCTCACATGGCATGGACACGCCCGTGTCCTCGCCCGTGTGTGAAAATCTTAGCATTCTGTTTATGACGTTAGCAAACTCTTAAGGGGCACTCGACCTAGGCATACGCCCGTGTGCTAGCCCGTGTAACAAATCGAATTCTCGCAAATTTGATGCAGAGGACACACGACCTATCAACACACCCATGGGGCTAACCGTGTGTCGCACACAGCCTAGACACATGCCCGTGTGTCTACCCGTGTGGACAATTAGAAGGCTATTTTCCAAGCCAATTGCCACCCTGAAACATAAACACACATATACCAACAAAAGCAATGCATAACATGGCAATAATACACTATGAAGAACCACAAATCATCATTCATACACATCACAATTTACTCCATCACTTGCATGAACTTTCACTTCATAAAACTCATCACCATTAAAATATGAAACTTGACAAATATTGACCAATTCTTAATGGCCATTTACAAAATGGGTGTATGACTTTAGTAGCCAACACTTTGGCTTTCAGAGATGACATAATACAAGATGACCAAGTTCCTATACATGCCATACTAAAAATAAGTCAACTTTACTATACCAAAAGAATGATTGATAGTGTGATCCCAGCTCTGACGTTCTACGATCCCCGAGCTAGCTTGGTGATACTACAAGAAAGAAGGACAAAGAGAGGCGTAAGCATATAGCTTAGTAAGTTTGCATGAATTAATATTGTAACATAAGTACTCATGGTAAAATCCATTCATCTCATAGAACAATAGCAACACAAGTTCTCAAGTGCTTAGGCATACTTACTCATACTCATTCTTACCATCACGCATCATATTACGGTTTCATAACTTGTATTTTACTCATGGTACCTGTATCACAAAGTCACATAATTTAGCACTTATGCTAACTTAAACATAAACTTAAATCATCATCATCCTTAACATAAATGGAACTCATTATCATCCTTGTATAACTTAGCTCTTTATCATCTTTACATACTTAGCTCATTTCCCTATTGAACTACTCGGAATATCAGAGGATACTCAATCTCATCATACATGTATCACGATGCCAATGCCATATCCCAGATATGGTCTTACACGGGATCTCTTAGCTCGATGTTGATGACATGTCCCAAACATGGTCTTATAAGAGATCGTAAATGGATGTCAATGCCATGTCCCAGACATGGTCTTACACGGGACCTTCCTTATTCGATGCCGATGCCATGTCCCAGACATGGTTTTATATGGGACCTTCCTTATCTCATGCTGTGACATATGTATCCTCGTTATTCCGAATCTTCAACCGGGACTTCAACTTGACATATTCTCATAATTTCCTCATAAAGGCATCATTAGTCGAATTTCATGAAATAACATTCATTATCATATTATCAAGCCATTTATAGTATGAAAACATTATGAAACTTTAATTTCATACAAACATACCTCAGTACTCAAAATGTGTGTGGATGTTCGATTTAGTCCGACACTTTGTCCTTGCCTCCATTTTGGTCTGGGCTTCTCGCTTCTTGATCTATAATAATAATTTTGCTTGTTTAATACTCACATTGACTAAATTGACTCATGAATCACACTTTGGAAAAAATTACAATTTTACCTCTAAACTTTCTCATAATTACACTTTTGCCCCAGGCTCGTAAAATGATTTTCATTCAACTTTCTTGTATTTCAAGCCTAGCCAAATCATTTTCTTAACTACAACAGCCCCTAATTTCCACTATTTAACTCATGTATGACCATTTCTATAACTTTTACAATTTGGTCCTTTTATGCATTTTTCATGAAAGTCACTTAGAAAAAGATGTTTATCATACATCAAACTTTCATATTCTTCCATAAAACATCAAAATACATGCATGTCATACATGGGTAAATTTTTGAACATGAACCCTAGCTCAAAATATAGCTAGAAATAGCTAAATCAAGCTACGAAGATTTCAAAAATATGAAGAACATTAAAAACGGGGCTAAGAGGTACTTACAATCAAGCTTGAAAGTTGAAGAAACCCTAGCTATGGAGGGCTTGTAAAATTCGGCTATGGTGAAGAAGATGGACACTCATTTTTTACTTCTTTTTCCCTTTTAATTCATTAATTAACCAAATGACTAAAATGCCCTTAAGGCACCTTCCTTAAGATTTTTCCTTCCCATGTCCATTTTTGTCCATCTAAACATATAATGGTCTAATTGCTAAATAAGGACCTCTAGTAATTTTTATAATTCTATTTCATACTTCAATATTCTAGAACATCATATTTTATAATCTTTGCAATTTAGTCCTAATGGACAATTTGATCACTAATTAATAAAATTTCTTCATGAAATTTTCACACAATCATGAAACACCTCATAAACCTCATAAAATCATGAAACACATATTTCTACTTCGAATTTGTTGTCTCACATCCACTATTCTGACTAGGCCTTAAATCGCGCTGTTACAATTCTCCCCCTTTAGGGATTTTCGTTCCCGAAAATCTTACCAGCAAAAAGGTTTGGGTACTGGTTCCTCATAGCCTCCTCAGGCTCCTAAGTAGCCTCTTCTACCCCATGTCTTTGCCATAATACTTTCACAAAAGCTATACTTTTATTCCTTAACTATTTGATCTCCCGTGCTAGGATCTTAATCATTTCTTCGCCATATGTCATGTCGGGTAGAATTTCAACCTCTGTCGGTGTAATCACATGCGAAGGATCTGATCGGTAGCGTCGCAACATAGACATGTGGAACACATCATGAATATTTTCTAACTCAGATAGCAAAGCCAATCGATAGGCTACCGGCTCTATCCTCTCAGTGATCTCATATGGTCCGATAAAACGCGGACTCAATTTGCCTTTCATGCCAAATCTGAGAACTTTATTCCATGGTGACACTTTTAAGAACACTTTATCACCAACTTGAAATTCGATCTCTTTTCGTTTCAAGTCCGAGTAGGATTTTTTTTTATCGAAAACAGCTTTTAAACAATCACAGATTACTTTTACCTTTTATTCTATTTCTCTAACCAAATCCACCCCGTGAATCTGATTTTCCTTGAGTTCAGTCCAATATAAAGACGTTCGACACTTACGCCCATACAAAGCCTCATAAGGTGCCATTTTCAAACTCGATTGGAAACTGTTATTATAGGCAAACTCTATCAATGGTACATAGTTTTCTCAATTGTCCTGAAACTCAAGAACACAACATCGGAGCATATCCTCAAGTATCTATATTAACCTCTCCGACTATCCGTTAGTTTGGGGGGTGAAAGGCCGTACTAAAACTCAACTTTGTACCCAAGGCCTCTTGCAATTTTTTCCAAAATCGGGAGGTAAATCTTGGATCTCTATCTGGTATAATCGACAAAGGTACTCCATGAAGCCTTACAATCTCAGAAACATACAAATCTGCCAACTTATCAAGTGAATAGTCGACACGTACAGGTAAGAAATGGGACTACTTCGTAAGTCTATCTACCACAACCCATATGGCATCTTTCTTGCTTGGTGTTAACGACAAACCCATTACAAAGTCCATGGTAACACGGTCCCATTTCCACTCGGGAACCATAATAGGTTGAAGCAAACCCAAAGGAACTTGGTGTTCGGCCTTTACTTGCTGACAAATCAAGCATCTTGATACAAACTCAAAAATATCTTTCTTCATACTCGACCACCAATACCATTTCTTCAAGCCATTATACATTTTCGTGATGCTCAGATGTACGGATAGGCATCCACTATGTGCCTCATGTAAAATCTTTCGAATGAGCTCATCATTCATTGATACACAGACTCTGTTTCTGAACATCAGACATCCACCGGGATTAATCCAAAAGTCAGACTCAACACCCGACTCGCACTGAACTATTTTGGCTTGCAAATCACTGTCATCTTTCTGAGCCTAATAAATCTCTTGAAGTAACATTGGTCTAGCCCTCAACTCAGCTAGAATGGAACCATCATATGATAGAGTCATTCGTGTATTCATAGCCCTCAATGCAAATAGTGATTTTCTACTCAAAGCATCGGCAACTACATTTGCCTTTCTCGGGGGGTAGTCAATGACCAGTTCATAATCCTTTATCAGCTCTAACCATCTTCATTGCCTTAAGTTCAAACCCTTCTGAGTCATCAAGTACTTTAGGCTCTTATGATCGATGAATATCCAACATCTTTCATCATACAAATGGTGTCTCCATATCTTTAATGCAAACACAATAACAACCAACTCTGAATCATGTGTCGGGTAATTCTTCTCGTATGGCTTTAACTGTCTAGAGGCATATGCTATCACCTTGCCCTCTTGCATAAGTACACAGCCCAATCCATTCCAGGATGCATCGTTGTAGATCACAAATTCTTTTCCCAGCTCAGGTTGCACTAGAACTGGAGCTTCTATCAACAATGCCTTTAGTGCCTCGAAACTCTGTTGGCACTTTTCTGTCCATTCGAACTTTACATCCTTCTACAGTAACCTAGTCATAGGAGTAGATATCATGGAGAATCCCTTGACAAACTGCCTGTAATAGACAGCTAAGCCTAGAAAACTTCTAACCTTTGATACATTTTTCGGCGGTTTCCAATCAACAATAGCTAAAATCTTACTTGGATCGACTCGAATTCCATCTCCCGAGACAATGTGCCCTGAAAACCCAACCTCTTTGAGCCAAAATTCACTTTTACTAAACTTGGCATACAACTGATTATCTTGTAAAATCTGTAAAACCATTCTCAAATGCTCGGCATGCTCATTCTCATCATGAGAATATGTTAGTATATCATCAATAAAAACCACGAAAATTTTATCCAAGTATGGCCGAAAGATACGGTTCATTAAATCCATAAACACAGCAGGGGCATTTGTTAAACCAAAAGGCATGACTAAAAATTCATAATGCACATACCTTGTCCGAAATGCAGTTTTCGGCACATCTGAGTCTTTTACTCTCAACTGGTAATATCCCGACCTCAAATCTATCTTGGAAAACACAGTGGCTCCCTTCAATTGATCGAACAAATCATCAATCCTTGGCAATGGGTGCCAGTAATCTATACATAACCTCATAGATCCATATTTCTTTTTCACAAATAATACTGGAGCACCCCATGGAGAATAACTTGGTCTTGCAAAACCTTTGTCCGTCAACTCTTGCAACTGTGCCTATAATTCCCTCAACTCAGTTGGAGCCATTCTGTATGGAACAATCGATATAGGTGCAGTATCAAGAGCTAACTCAATGCCAAATTCAACTTCTCTAACCGGTGTCAACCCTGGCAACTCTTCTGGGAATACATCTGGATACTCACATAGGGTACTGACTCAATCCTTAAATAAGTTTCTTTGGCATTCATCACAAAGGCAAGATATGCTTCATACCCCTTTCTTACATACCTCTGAGCAGACATATGAGAGATCACTACAGGTGATCTGTCTTGTTCATCTGATTCAACATGAAGAGTGTCCCAATTTTCACATCTCAATTCAATGTATTTCTTTCCACAATTTACTGTTACATCATGAGTGGTTAACCAGTCCATACCAAGAATTATATCGAATTCATCAAATGGAAATAGCATGAGATTTGTCTTAAAATAATGACCTCTAATCATCAATGGGAAATATTTGCATACCTTATCAACTAATACACTTTTGCCTAAAGAATTGGACACTTTTATCACGAATTCTGTGGACTCTAAAGGCATGCTTATACTAGATACTAATTTCATGCAAATGTGTGAATGGGTAGACCCCGGATCAATTAAGGCAACAATATTAGTATGATGGAGAGAAAATGTACCCGTAATTACATTAGGGGATGATGCCTCTTCGCGAGCGTGAATGACATAAGTCCTCGCAGACGCTCTACCCTCAGAGCTTGCAGCCTGTTCCCTAGAGTACTTTTACTACTCATACCACTTCCCGGGTTTCTTTGTTGTCTCCCTCTAGTAGTGCTTCTTGATCTTGCACATTGAATTTTCTCTTTTTCATCCATCTTGAGGCATTCTCTAATAAAATGATCTTGGGAACCACACTTGAAACAGGGCCTCTCATGCACTCGGCACTCACCGGGATGACGTCTACCACACTATGGGCATTCCGGTCTACTAGGTCGAGTGTTCCCAACACTAGCAACTGAAGTAGTCTGAGCTTTAACTCCCGAGTACTGTTTACTCTTATTTCTATTTGAAAACCCAGGTGAAGTAGCTAATCAGGTAGGGAAATCTCTGGACTTCTTGGACGAGGACTGAAACGACTTGTTCAATTGTCTCTTTCTTGCGTCAAGAAACTCCATCTCAGCTTTTCTTTTCTCTTTCACCAATTCCTCAGCTTTACAAGCCCGATCCACTAGCACAACAAATTCCTTCAATTCAAGGACACCGACAAATTATCTAACATCTTCATTTAATCCGTCCTCAAACCATTTACACATGATGGCTTCAGTGGATACACACTCTCGAGCATACTTGCTAAGCCTTACAAGTTCACGCCCATTTTCAATTACTGCCATCTTGCCTTGTTTCAGTTCAAGGAATTCTTTTCTTTTCTGATCAATAAATCTTTGACTAATGTACTTCTTCTGGAATTCTTCTTGGAAAAACTCCCATGTAATCCTTTCCCTTGGTACAACCGACACAAGAGTATTCCACCACTGATAAGTAGAATCTCTCAGAAGAGAAACTACACACTTCATGCACTCTTTAGGTGTGCATGATAACTCATCAAATACCCTGATGGTATTTTCAAGCCAAAATTCTGCTCTTTACGGATCATCATCTTTACTAGCTCAAAGTTCCTAAGCCCCTTGCTTCTGGATTCCATCAACCGGAGGCTTTTCTCTTCTCACCACTTCTACCACTTGGGACGTTACTGGGGTAGGTTGAGGAATAGGTGGGGGTGGAGGGGGTTGTGCATTCGGGTTCATACGAACGAACTCCGTATACCGTGCATTCATCATGTGGAGAAAGGCTTCCTTTGCCTCTTCTCTTCCTCTCTGACTTACAGTCGTAGGTCTATTCTCATTTTCATTTGGCACCATCCCTTTGTTGGGAGCCGGCACGTTACTTTCTACATCATCCGCCACAGCTCTATCAGGATCCATTTACTATAGGAAAACACAATTTAAATCGTCAAGAGTCGTCACACTATCATAGTATAAATACTCATGTGTATGGCACGTATAGCTAGACTCATACATACGCTACGTTAGTTTGATAATCAACTAAACCGTAGCTCTGATACCACTAAATGTAACACCTCTTACCCTGTTATACGCCAGAACCAGATACGAAGCATTACCGGACTTAACTTGCTTAGACACACAACTTTGGGCTATAAAATTTCATTTCAACTTAAAACTTTTCATTCATATTCATAGCATTCTTATAATTGGCCTACGAGGCCTTAAACTTACATTCGAAAGGTTTTAGAATTAAACCGAAAACTTTTGTTTACTTAAAAAAAATTTGCTTAAATAGGGCCACACACCCGTGTGATATGGGACACACCCGTATGGGCAGGTCGTGCGGTCACACACGCCCATGTCTCTAGCCCATGTCGAATTTATTTTTCATTTCAAACCTACGGGGGTTTTCACACGATCAGACACACGCCCATGGCATTGGCTTGTGTACCTCACACGGCCTGGACACGCCTGTGTCCTTGCCCGTGTGTGAAAACCTTAACATTCTGTTTATGACGTCAGCAAAATCTTAAGGGGCACACACCCGTGTGCTAGCCCGTGTGACGGATCTAATTCTTGCAAATTTGATGGAGGGGACACGCGACCTACCAACACACCCATGGGGCTGACCGTGTGCCGCACACGGCCTAGACACACGCCCATGTGTCTACCTATTTGAACAATTAGAAGGCTATTTTCCCAGCCAGTTCCCACCCTGAAAGATAAACACACATATACCAAACAAGCAACACATAACATGGCAATAATACATTATGAAGAACCACTAATCACCATTCATACACATCACAATTTACTCCATCACTTGTATGAACTTTCACTTCATAAAACTCATCACCATTAAAATATGAAACTTGACAAATATCAGCCAATTCCTAATGGCCACTTTGGCTTTCAAATATGACATAATACAAGATGACCAAGTTCCTATACATGCCATACTCAAAATAAGTCAACTTTACTATACCAAAAGAATGATTGATAGTGCGATCCGAGCTCCGACGTTCTACGATCCCCGAAGCTAGCTTGGCGATACTACAAGGAAGAGGGAAAAAGAGAGGGGTAAGCATATAGTTTAGTAAGTTTGCAAGAATTAATATAGTAACAAAAGTACTCATGGTAAAATCCATTCATCTCATAGAACAATAGCAACACAAGTTCTCAAGTGCTTAGGCATACTTACTCATACTCATTCTTACCATCACGCATCACATTACGGTTTCATAACTTGTATTTTACTCATGGTACCTGTATCACTTAATCACATAATTTAGCACTTATGCTAACTTAAACATAAACTTAAATCATCATAATCCTTAACATAAATGGAACTTATTATCATCCTAGTATAACTTAGCTCTATATCATCTTTACTTACTTAGCTCATTTGCCCGTTGAACAACTCGAAATATCAGAGGATATTCAATCTCATCATACATGTATCACGATGCTAATGCCATATCCCAGATATGGTCTTATATGGGATCACCTCTTGATACTGATGCTATATCCCAGATATGGGCTTACAGAGGATCTCTTAGCTTGATGTCGATGCCATGTCCCATACCTGGTCTTATACGAGATCGTAAATGGATGTCAATGCCATGTCCCAGACATGGTCTTATACGAGATCCTCCTTTGGTGCCGAAGCCATGTCCAAGACATGGTCTTACACGGGACCTTCCTTATTCGATGCCGATTCCATGTCCAAGACATGGTCTTATACGGGATCTACATTCAATGCTGATGCCATATCCCAAACATGGTCTTATATGGGACATTCCTTATCTCATGTTGTGACATAGGTATCATTGTTATTCCGAATCTTCAACCGGGACTTCAACTTGACATATTCTCATAATTTCCTCAAAAAGGCATCATTAGCCGACTTTCATGAAATAACATTCATTATCATGTTATCAAGCAATTTATAGTATGAAAACATTATAAAACTTTAATTTCATACAAACTTACCTTGGTACTCAAAATGTGTGTGGATGTTCGATTTAGTCCACCACTTTGTCCTTGCCTCGGTTTCAGTCTGGGCTTCTCGTTTCCAGATCTATAATAATAATATCACTTGTTTAATACTCACATTGACTAAATTGACTCATGAATCACACTTTGGCAAATATTATGATTTTGCCCCTAAACTTTCTCATAATTACACTTTTGCCCCTAGGATCGTAAAATGATTTTCATTCAACTTTCTTGTATTTCAAGCCTAGCCGAATCATTTTCTTAACTACAACAGCCCCTAATTTCCACTATTTAACTCATGTATGACCATTTCTATAACTTTTACAATTTGGTCCTTTTTGCATTTTTCATGAAAATCACTTAGAAAAAGATGTTTATCATACATCAAACTTTCATATTCCTCCATAAAACATCAAAATACATGCATGTCATACATGGGTAAATTTTTGAACAAGAACCCTAGCTCAAAATATAACTAGAAATAGCTAAATCAAGCTACGAAGATTTCAAAAATACGAAAAACATTAAAAATGGGGCTAAGAGGTACTTACAACCAAGCTTGAAAGTTGAAGAAACCCTAACTATAGAGGGCTTGTAAAATTCGGCTATGGTGAAGAAGATGGACACTCATTTTTCCTTCTTTTTCCCTTTTAATTCATTAATTAACCAAATGACTAAAATGCCCTTAAGGCCCCTTCCATAAGATTTTCCTCCTATGTCCATTTTTGTCCATCTTAACATATAATGGTCTAATTGCTAAATAAGGTCCTCTAGTAATTTTTATAATTCTATTTCATACTTAAATCTTCTAGAATCTCATATTTTCTTATATTTGCAATTTAGTCCTAATGGATAATTTGATCACTAATTTGATCCTAATGCAAATACCTCATAAGCCTCATAAAATCATAAAACACATATTTCTACTTCAAATTTGTGGTCTCGCATCCATTATTTTGATTAGGCCCTAAATCGGGCTGTTACAAAACAAATAAGTGTGATAACTCATATCAACTTATTCAAACATGGCTATGCATTTCTAGTCTCACTCCATTAAAAGGCCTACAGTTTTGCTTATAATGGAGAAATCATATCTTGATCAATCATACCCCACTACATAGATTACGGTATACCCAACATCAGTCTTTATAGTATAACCTGTTATGGTAGATGTTTGACTGTGTCAAAATATACAACTCACTATGATGGGACAATGATGATCTCAAGTCTGAGGATCATATACATAGTTACCATTACGATTAACGTTGTGACTATTACAATAATAATCCAAGAATACTCATAGCGGGTTAGTCCAATATGTTGCTCTATAACACATACTTATGTATCGATTTTGACATCTCTATGTCAATGACAACACTTTGTCATAAATAAACTACAGATTGGTCTTAATGCTTTATCATTGTCCAAGCCCACAATAATACTTGACCAATGACCTTTTAATAATAATCATATTATTCTCAAGACTTCATTATTAACTTGTTTATTTATACACATAGAAAAAGAAACTGAAATAACAATGGCAATGCCTTACATTAACAAATAAGGTAAAACGAGTATGTAATTACATTCATCTCATGATTGGTCTTTGGGCATACTCTAACACCAACCACTCTCTGTTATCATATTTACTCTTATTTCATAGTTGCATAGTTTACCTTCTTTACAATTTTGTCATTGTTCTGCTTTAGGTAATTAATTAGTTTTAATCAACTTTAATTATGGTTTGTCGTACTATAGCATTTAGCAAGTACTTGTTTAGACTCTTTAATTGCATGTTGATAGCTAGAATTCACTTAATCATCAACTCATTTGGGTTTGATCCTCGGAGTGCTCCAGTACCCCGTTGTACAAATATATTACAACTGGCTTGTCACACTTGCAAACACTACAATTGGTATTTGATTATTTGATTTTCATATTTGTGTTAATTTCCCTCGTGGTCCAGACTTAGTATTTGATTATTCGATCGCTGATCGTTGTTTTATGCGATGTCAAAGTCTTAAAATTTATATAAAGAATGATCGAACCTGGAAACTAACTATGACAACGATGTGAGGCAAGTGCACCTAGCGAACAATAGTATAGTTAAGGTAAGACCGGATTGTTGAACCCAAATGAACCAAAAGTACTAATACTAACTCTCTTTTTATTATCTAGCGTAAGAATTAAGAGAATTGTTTATCTAATATAAACTTAACCAATCAACTAATCAAAAGATGCAAAGACAAAGAGAATGAATTGGGGAAAATAACTTTGAGGAAAAACCAATTGATTAAGACAATACCCAAGGAAGAATCCACCTAGACTTCACTTGTTACCTACCTCTGAACCAGACGATTTATTCATTTGACTTGATCCGTAGGATTCCCTAACGTATATTAATCCCTCTCTCGAGGCGACTAATGTCTAACCCTAGGTTGATTAATTGAAATCTCTTTCTAATTAAAACCCCTAGAATTGTATTAACTCGATCTATGGACTCCCATATTAGGTTTCACCCTAATTCGGCAAAAATCTCGTCACCCTATCTCTAGGCGTGCGATCAACTCCGCTTAATTATGCTAGATCCACTCTTAGGCAGGGACTTTTGCTCCTCCACCTAAGCACATCACACTTGAATTAATATCCTGGAAATATCAACACAAGAATTAAGAACACATAATTAAGAACAAGTCAAATATTTATCATATAGTTTAGCAAACGATAACAAGATTCATCTTAGGTTTCATCCCCCTCAGGTATATGAGGGTTTAGTTCATAACAATAAAAGAAAACATCTCAGAAGAAAAGATAAAACAAAACATAAGAAATCCCTAAAACCCCCTGAAGGAATTGAAGGAGAGATCCTCCGTCTTGAGTATGATTTTGGCTTCTTGAGATGAATCAACTAGCTATCTTTGAGTAAATCCCCACAAATCTGCCTTCTTTGGCCTAGCTGGACGCCCCCTGACTGAAGCCTTCGGTTCCTCCAACAAAAGCCCTGACAGAGGGCTTCTGCCGAACTCCCCTTTAAGTTGCCCCCTAGGGTGTTTATATAGGCTTTGAGATGTGTTTTTTTGCCTCAAAGTATCCTAATCCGAGTAAAACTCCTCTTGGCAGACGCCCATGTGAATCGTGGCCAAGTCGTGTTCAAGTCTGTTGCTGAGGCACAGTCGTGTGGTCTTGGGCCCAGGCCATGTGGATTTCATGATATGGCCCATTTACTCCGTTTCATCCGGTGCTTTTCTGTGTATAAAACATGAAAACAAAGGATTAAGAGCACCAAATTACATAATTCAAGGCTTAAATCATCCAAAAGCATGCTAAATGTGGGCTTAAAATATGTTACTTTTACGGTTTATCAAATACCCCCACACTTAAGCTTTTGCCTGTCTTTAAGAAAAATTCTCAACTTATAATTAAAACGAACTTCCTAGGTTCATAATATTCATTAATAATGTTTTGTTATAATTCAAAGATAATTCATACATGGATAATTCAACTCAAAGGGTCCTAAAGATTCAAACAATCAAAGTCATACATTTATAGCCCGAAACTGTTAGTTGTTTCCCCTTACCTAATTAATTACCTTTGATTCAAAATTGACAAGGGTTGACATCCTCACTAAAGATTCGCTCAAATCACTCAAAGTGTTTAAGGTTCAAAATTAAGCACTCAAAAGTCAAACATGAAGAGTTAATCCCATAGGCTTGCATGAAAATCAAATCTCCACCACTATAATATGAGATGATACACAAATCAAAAGGTCTTTAACAGGGTTGTAATGGGGCTTGGGTTTAAAGGTGTGGACAAAGGCTGAATTAGAAGGTTAGAATCGAGATTGACTTGACAAATTACCTAACTAGAATAATGAATTGATAATAAATAATTACATTAACTGAAAATTTTTAGTACTAACAATACGAGCTTCTTCTTCAAGATTTGGAATTTACATGTATAAGCTCAGCTGACACAGAACTAATAATGAGTATACTTCGAATTTTTTTTTTTAGAAGTCAAATAATAAAGGATGAATCCAACTACTGGAATAAAATAATTAGACAACTGATCAATTCAAATCTTGATATAAGGGTAGTCAAAAGGAATGGTGATAACAAATATAAAGGGTTTTGGGGTAATATTAGCTGGTGAGTCAATAAAAGGGTTGTTAGGATCAACGGGGTTCACTAGGGGATAATTATGAAGGTAGGCTTTTAGTGGAGTAAGTGGGTTAAATCTTAAGTGCCTTTATCATCTCTGTATATCAAATCAAAGGTGTGGTCTTGACATGTATAATCAAAGCAAGTTCTAGAATAACAAATCAATGTTGACAAACTCATAATAAAAAGTGATCATGAAAGGATGTATGCTCTAAAAGGCTTAAAATCTCACAACAATTATGGGTTTTTGATATCAACCTTGTAAATTTCAAACTTCAAGGTAATAATTAGATTCAGGAAGACAACCTAACAAGATTTTAATTTCTGAAAAATAGACGTATCATGCTTGATTCTCTAGTATCTTAAAGTTTAATCATCAATGCACAATTAACTATGACTTAATCCAAAACACATCAACACACATCATAAATCAAAGGAAATTTCATTCTAATCATAATATGAGAAACTTACTTTAGAACAAGGCATAATTCAGGGATTTGAGAATAATGTAAAGAGTTAGGCATTTTTCTATTCACCCCCCACACTTAAGATGTACATTGCCCTCAATGTACAAAGATAGATAATATCAAAATAATCATAAAATCATAAGATGGGGAGAGAAGTGAAACTTCCTGAATTTTAGATGAAGTCAATGAAAAGAAACTGGATAGGATTGGAGGTGAACGTTGGGAAGCGCCTTGAACTATTTGAAATTGAATCCTTGAAGTAGCCGTCCTACTTTGATTGTATCCTAAGCTAAATCTAAATGGTACGAAGAATAAGAAGAAAAGAATAAAGAAAATAAATATAAAAATAAAAATAAAAATAAAAGTAAATAATGGAAAATGAAAGAAGAAAGACAACTGAAAAAAAGAAAATAAGAAGGGGGATTTAAATAGAGATGCAACCCGTGTTTTAGGAAAAATTTTATCCTATTACCACACGTCTATGGCCACACCCTTTTACATACTTGTGGTGCCCACATAGTCACAGCCACGGCCATGTGCAAGGCCGTGTGGGTATGGAAACCTACGCCTAAATACAAAAAGAAATATAACGAAACCAGTTAGTAGAGTTAGTGCTGGGGTTGCCTCCCGAGAAGTGCTTGTTTAAAGTCTTGAGCTAGACTTACCTCTCATTCGCATAATCATGGTGGTTTGAGGATGTGAAAATCCTTTCTCATGCGATCAATTCGGTTATTGATATAAAGTTTAAGTCGAGTAGTGTTTACCTTAAAGGTGCTGATTTTAGGACTAGTTACCTCGATTGTTCCATCTGCGAAGATATTGAGTACCTGATCTCCTATATTAAGCCGGGTTGTCCCATCATTAAGTTCGTCGTGGAGTTGCCTCGTTTTTGCTTCGTATGTTTTTTGTTTCTCTTTGAAGCAGTGGCGAAGCCAGGAAAATTTTTTAGGGGGGCCGGATGAAATTTTAATTTTTTATAGTTTATATCTTTATAATTTGTAAAGGATTAAATCAAATTTTTATAATTTTAGGGGGCTAAAGTGCAATTTTACCTTTACTAATTTAAAATTTTTAAAAATTTGTAAGGGCTAAATATAATTTTACATTTTAGGGGGCCCGGGGCCCATGCCAGCCCCCATAGATTCACCCCTGCTTTGAAGTGTGTCTTCCACTCGTCTAGTTCTTCGGTCGAAGCCTTTGTTCCTCATGAATTTATTCTTTATCGACAAGAGGTCTAGGATCTGGCATCTACGAAAGAGCTTCAAGAAACGGCAAGTTAATATGTAACTTCTTTGGAGGTTTAAGAAATTTACCGAATTGTTCCTCTGTTTGGTCTTTCTTTATTGCATTGGGGTATGGCACATGAGGTTGGTACTCTGTAATTACCGGGTTTAGTAAATCATGGCTTACCTCAACCTTACCTTCACTTACCACAGGCTCTTGCCTTGGGTCAAATTCTACTAACCTTTCACTTTCATGAGCTGTTATGGCTTGAATTTGCTCTTTTGGGTTAGTTTCAATGTTGCTTGGCAATCTTTCTTGTGGTTGTTCTAAGATCAGCTTAGCAAGCTGACCTAGCTGATCCTCGATCCCTTGAATCGATGTTTCTTGATTTTTGAGTGCTATTTCAGTGTTTTGGAAACGAGTTTCTGTCACTGCTATAAATTTTGTCAGCATCCCCTCAAGGTTTGACTCCTCTTCCTGTTGGTGAGGTGGTTGTTGAAAATCTAGAGAAAGTTCCGGTCTTTGGCTACTTTGATCATCCCACGCGAAATTGGGATGGTACCTCCAACCTGCATTATAAGTCACTATAAAAATTATCTTTAGGTCAAGAATAGTTACCCATATAGTGGACTTGTTCGTTCTCTGTGCCAGGGTTGTAGGATAGATATTCTATGTTGTTCACCCCTCTTCCATTCATATCGTACTGTATTACCGGATCTACCTGCAAAGAATCGTATAAACCATCAAATTTTTTATGTAAGATCTCTACCTGATTTGATAGCATGGTTACTGCGTCGAGGTTGAAAACTCTGGCTGCTTTTGTTGGCCTTGCCCTTGTGAATTGCCACTGATAATTATTCAATGCCATCTCCTCTATAAACTAAAATTATCTGCCAAAAGTAAATAAAGGAAAAATTAGCAAAGTAAAAACAAATAAAAATAAAAATAAAAATAAACTGCAATAAAAAATGGTTAAAGTAATAAAAATTAAGTGTTCTTAATATTTTAGTTCCCCGGAAATGACGCCAAAAACTTGATCGTTGTTTTATGCGATGTCAAAGTCTTAAAATTTATATAAAGAATGATTGATCCTGGAAACTAACTATGACAATGATGTGAGGCAAGCACACCTATCGAACAATAGTATAGTTAAGGCAAGACCGAATTGTCGAACCCAAAGGAACCAAAAGTACTAATACTAACTCTCTTTTTATTATCTAGCCTAAGAATTAAGAGAATTGTTTATCTAATCTAAAATTAACTAATCAACTAATCTAAAGATGCAAAGACAAAGAGAATGAATTGGGGAAAATAACTTTGAGGAAAAACCAATTGATTAAGACGATACCCAAGGAAGAATCCACCTAGACTTCACTTGTTACCTAACTTTGAACCAGATGATTTATTCATTTGACTTGACCCATAGGATTCCCTAACGTATATTAATCCCTCTCTCAAGGAGACTAACGTCTAACCCTAGGTTGATTAATTGAAATCTCTTTCTAATTAAAACCCCTAGAATTGCATTAACTCGATCTATGGACTCCCATATTAGGTTTCACCCTAATCCGGCAAAATCTCGTCACCTTATATCTAGACGCACGATCAACTCCGCTTAATTATGCTAGATCTACTCTTAGGCAGGGACTTTTGCTCCTCCACCTAAGCACAACACGCTTGAATTAATATCCCAAAAATATCAACAAAAGAATTAAGAACACGTAATTAAGAACAAGTCAAATATTTATCATATAGTTCAGCAAACGATAACAAGATTCATCTTAGGTTTCATCCCCTTCAGGTATCTGAGGGTTTAGTTCATAACAATAAAAGAAAACATCTCAGCAGAAAAGATAAAACAAAACATAAGAAATCCCTAAAACCCCCTGAAGGAATTGAAGGAGAGATCCTCCGTCTTGAGTATGATTTTGGCTTCTTGAGATGAATCTACTGGCTATCTTTGAGTAAATCCCCACAAATCTGCCCTCTTTGGCCTAGCTGGATGCCCCTGAATAAAGCCTTCGGTTCCCCCGACAAAAGCCCTGGCAGAAGGCTTCTGCCGAACTCCCCCTTTAAGGTTCCCCCTAGGGTGTTTATATAGGCTTTGAGATGTGTTTCTTTGCCTCCAAGTATCCTAATCTGAGTAAAACTCCTCTTAGCCACGGCAGGCACACGCCCATGGCACATGCCCATAGGAGTCATGGCCAGGCCGTGTTCAAGTATGTTGGTGAGGCACGGCCGTGTGGTCTTGGGCCCAGGCCGTGTGGATTTCGTGATATGGCCCATTTACTCAATTTTGGGCCCGTTTTCCGTTCTTTTCATCATCCGGTGCTCTTCTAAGGATAAAACATGAAAACAAAGGATTAAGAGCACCAAATTACATAATTCAAGGCTTAAATCATCCAAAAGCATGCTAAATGAGGGCCTAAAATATGTTACTTTTACGGTTTATAAATCGCCGGATCCAGGTGTGGGGCATCACAACTAAACTCGTTTCATGTACAAAACTTAAACATATTACTCTAAGGCCAAACCGGTATTAGTAAAATATTAAATAGATTTTTAATATACCAAAGACAACTTTCAAAATAAGGTTCACTATTCCAACTCCAAACACTATAGGAATACACGGTTACAATACATTCGCCCATTGGTGAAGTCCATAACGGTACCCCTTTCCTATGTGCATGACAGTTTCTCTGATGTCCCTTGACTTATCACAACTTAGCTTAGTCCCTCTTCAAGTTCCTCGATTCACAATTTCTAAACCCATGGATCTAGTTCTTGTAAGTTCAAATAAACTTAGTGAGTTCCTACATTACACAAAATATACCCCACCTTATCGGGGTTTAAATAAATTATATTAAAATTTAAATAACTCATTACCTATCATGGAAAAATGCCTCTTATTCCATCGTAGTGGTCTTTATTTTATTTTCATCCCTATCCTCTAGCGGATATATCGTTGAGTAATTACTTATCAGTCGTGCTATCAACCTTCGATTAGCCTCAACGATTCCTTTTAACGCCTCGCCATCTCTGTGGACTCTTTTCCTTTCTCTTACTTATGCCCAAGTGGTTCTTATCGTCTCACCATCATGCCTCATCTACATGGCCTTCTAGTTTATCCTCCTAACGGCCTTAAGTGAGTGTTCTCCTTCTGGTTTATTCGAATAAAAATTTTGAGAAAACGAGTTGTGTGCCAGTAGTCCGAATTTTAAAATCTTTAATTAACTTTCAATTAGCAAATGTTTCCAAATCTCTCTCAATTATTAATCTGTTTTAATCCCAACTCAAAACCATAATGAAAATCCCGAAATACTTAAAGCGGCCTTATTACAAAAATACCCAGAAAGTAACTTAGAATTTAAAAAGCATATACAAATAAAACCACATCTACATGGCCACCTCGAATCCACTCCAGCCCGGTCCAAGAATCATGTATCACCTGCATTGTTTTTAGAAGAAAATAGGGTGAGTCAAACCGACTCAGTGTGCAATTATTCCACAGGTTTCCACAAGTGGGCTTGGCCCACATCCACACAAATCCACATACCACACATGATTATGCAAAATGAACCCCAACCCAACCTAGTGTCAACCACTACACACCCCCGTATCCTGCCACCACACACCAGGGGATTACTAAATCGACCCTCCATCTACTACACACCTCTTTGGCAGTCATGCTGCTTAAAGTCAATATAACGTGGCCTAGCCATCGATCACCATGTGACCAAATATAACGTGGCCTAGCCACTAATCACTATGTGACCAAATATAACGTGGCCTAGCCACCGATCACTATGTGACCAAATCACGATATCCACGATGTGACTCAAGGTGATCATCAATCCATGATGAAGCACGAAGCTAACATCAATCCACGATGTGGCACATAGCTGACATCAAGCCACGATGAGGCACATAGCCAACATCAATCCACGATGTAGCTCAAGGCTAACATCAATCCACGTATATAAATGTACACCCTTTCCTTCATTACACATATCCCAATCCCCATGCACATATATTATGATGATATGACAATGAAACCATAAGAACACGTCAGATATGCATATTTAACATACGTACGAAAATCCACATACATCCATCCACGATTTTGATATGAGAAAGATACTAACCTGGTTGCCGATTTACCCATCATGGGTAGCCACACCACCACAGCCATCATTTGGATTCCACACATATCACATACATTTAATTAATTTGAACAGAGAAATAGTGTAAAAACTACACACCTGATAACTCGTAACACCACACCCTCTATGTCAACACTGTCACTAAACGAAACTACCGCTATCTGCCTACGATCCTGCTCTGACGCTGGCCCACACCCCGGTGGCCAATCTCGCACCGCAGATACCGAACGCTTCTTGAACTTAGGGGTAGGGACTACGTGTCCAACCCCTTTCCCTCCTTGACTGGTGTTCGCATCCATCAATAATATCTTAGTCAGAAAACCCCGTTAAGAAATCGAATCAAATCCATACGAAAACTAAGTATCATCTAAATCGAATAATCTTACCAGAGTCGATCCAAAACCCGAAGGTTCTCACTTGCACTAGAAAGCTGTCGAAATCCCTACATGACTTATGTTAGATTCGGCTCTAACATTAAATGATCAAAAGAATGGCCTTTGGCCAAATCCAAATACCATATTACCTCGATCGATCAAATCCCGAAAGATCACTACTCCCTTAACGCTAACTTCAGGCAGAAGACCCAAAATCACCCTTTAAAGATTCGGCCACACCAAAGAAATGGAGTTAGACTTCTAACTTTCGACAAACCAAAAGAGAAAGAAGCAAATCAAATAGAAGAGAACCCTTACCAACCATTAGAATCGATTGGAGCAGATTTCGGCCAAGATTCAAAGAAGTAGAAAGGGTTATTCGGCTTTTAGCAAATGAAAAAAGAAGAGAGGGTTGGAGTCTTGAGAGGTTTCAGCTACGGGAAAAATGAAGAGAAAGATTCAGAACAAGTACAGAGGAGTGTATTCGGTCTTGATGAAGAGACAATAGGTGAAAGAAAAGAAGAAGAGTAGGTTGTGGTTTCTTTGAGATTTCGGCTAATGAACAAAAAGAAAAAGAGTTCCAAGCTAAATGATTTCGGCATAAAAGGGAATGAGAAGAGAGAGAGGACAAATTTTGGCAAAGAGGTCTCAAGAAGAAAATGCAAAAAGATGAACACCCCCACACACTAACACCAATTCGGCACCCTTACCCCTTTTCCTCACACCTTCCCTCTCTCTCAAATCCCTTCTTTTTCTCCTATTTTTCCTCCCCTCCACTCATTCAAACGAGTTTGAATGAATCAAACTCCTATCTCCCTTCTTAGCCACCAGTTTGAGCTGTTGACCCAATCCATACCCTATCCACTCAGAGTTTGCATGCCGTCCAACTCTCCCTCCCCCTTGACGCAAAAAGCAACCCCCAAAATGCTTTCTCTGCAGCTCGAACCTCCTCCCCCCTTGACACTCCTTGTGACGCAACACCCCCTTGCTCCTAGGCGTTACCTTGCCACTCTACTCCCTTTCTTGTGTCACAAACCCCACACTAATTTCCTTAAGGCTCAGCTTCCTTAGCTCTCCCCTAAAGGCTTAAAGTCAAATATTTTTCTAAGGCCTCTACCCACACCCCAAGGTTCCCAAAGCCCCCAAACACATACAAACAGCACACAAAACACACCACCACGTGAATATGAATTAAAATGCATAACCCCTAGATCCCAGATATTACAGTTCTACCCCCTTAAAAATAATTTCGGCCTCGAAATTACCTAATCAAAATAAGTGAGGGTATTGCTGTCGCATTGCCTCCTCTGGTTCTCACGAAGCTTCTTCCGATCCGTGGTTTCGCCATAACACCTTGACCAGCGGAACTGACTTCTTCTGAAGCACTTTAACATCTCGCTCCAAGATCTGAATTAGCTCTTCCTCATAGGACAAGTCTGGCCTCAACTCAACTTCCTCCACTGGCACCACATGCGATGGATCTGATCTGTAATGACATAGCATCGAAACGTGAAACACATCATGCATCTGCTTCAATTCCGAAGGCAATTCCAACTGATATGCCACTGGTCCAACCTGCTTCAAAACCCGATAAGGCCCGATAAACTTGGGACTCAATTTACCCTTGCGTCCAAATCTCATCACCTTCTTCCACGGCTAAACTTTCAGAAACACACGATCACCCACTGCAAACTCTATCTCTTTCCGCTTAAGATCCGCATACGACTTCTGTCTGTCAAATGCCTCTTTCAACCAAGCTCGAATCATCTTAACCTTCTCTTCCGACTCTGCCACTATCTCAAGACCTAATACATGACGTTCACCCAGTTCTGTCCAGCAAGTAGGAGTCAGACACCTTCGCCAATACAACGTTTCATACGGTGCCATTCAAATACTAGCTTGGTAACTATTGTTATAAGCGAATTCTGCTAAAGGCAAGAATTCCTCCCAACTGCCCCTGAAGTCGATAACACATCCCCTCAACATATCTTCCAATATCTGTATTACCCTTTCAGACTGACCATCTGTCTGTGGATGAAATGCCGTGCTAAAGTCCAACCTGGTGCCCAAAGCCTGATGCAACACCCTCCAAAACCTTGACATAAACCTAGGATCCCTATCTGATATGATCGACACCGACACCCCATGGAGTCTCACAATCTCTGCTACATATAGCTTTGCCAACCTCTGCAGAGAGTAATCCACCCGAACGGGTATGAAATGCATGGACTTTGTCAATCTATCCACAATCACCCATACCGAGTCTTTCTTAGTCAGCGTAAGAGGAAGCCCACTCACGAAATCCATTGTGATTCTCTCCCACTTCCACTACGGAATCCTCACTGGTTGCAGCAACCCCGATGGCACTTGGTGTTCAGCCTTGACCTGCTGACACATCAAGTACTTTCCCACAAATTCTGTAACCTCCCGTTTTAATCCAGGCCACCAAAATTGATCCCGTAGATCCCTATACAACTTACTTTCTCTAGGATGCATAGCGTAAGGGCTACTATGTGATTCCTGAAGAATCCTCTGCCTTAATTCCTCATCCTTCGGCATACAGACCCTACCACGAAAACACAAAACCTCGTCACCATTCATACTGTAGTCCCCTTCTCCCCCACTCTGAACTTGTGCAAGCTTAGCACTCAAAACATCATCCACCAACTGTTTCTCTTTTACCTGACTTAACCATGTCAGCTTTACCTGCAGCTCCGCTAACAAACTCCCGTCATCATAAAGACTAAGATGCGCGAACATTGCCCTCTGATCCATTACTACTTTCCGGCTTAGCGCATCCGCCACTACATTCGCTTTACCCGGGTGGTACTCAATCGAATAGTCGTAATCCTTTAATAATTCCACCCACCTTCGCTGTCTCAAGTTCAGCTCCTTCTGAGTCAGCAGATACTTCAAACTCTTATGGTCCGTGTAAATCACCGACTTCTCTCCACACAAATAATGCCTCCACATCTTCAAAGCGAATACCACTGCTGCCAACTCCAGATCATGCGTCGGGTAGTTGACTTCTGCTGCCTAAACTGCCGAGACGCATAAGCAACAACTTTCCCTTCCTGCATCAGTACACAACCTAACCCAGTATGAGAAGCATCACAATACACCACAAAATCTTTCCCTGCCACAGGCTGAATTAAAACCGGAGCCTCAGTCAGAACCTTCTTCAGCTTCTCGAAACTCTCCTGTTGCTTATCCGTCCACACAAAAGGTACCTCCTTTCTCAACAACTTAGTCAAAGGTGCCGCTATCGAAGAAAACCCTTCCACAAATCTTCTATAGTATCCTGCTAACCCCAAGAAACTGCGAATCTCCGCCATCAACTTAGGTGATTTCCAATCCAATACTGCCTCAATCTTCCGAGGATCCACCCTTATTCCTTCCGTAGATACTACATGACCCAGAAAAGCAACTTCACTTAACCAGAATTCGCACTTGCTAAACTTGGCGTACAACTTCTTCTCCCTTAAGACCTGCAGCACTACCCGAAGATGCTCAACATGCTCTTCCTCAGACTTAGAATATACCAGGATGTCGTCTATAAACACCACGACGAATTGGTCCAAATAGGGTTCGAAAACCCGATTAATCATATCCAAGAACGCAGCTGGGGCGTTCATTAACCCGAACGACATTACCAAGAATTCATAGTGCCCGTATCGAGTCCGGAAGGCAGTCTTATGCCTTCACCTTCAACTGGTGATACCCCAACCTCAGATCAATCTTTGAAAACACCGCAGCCCCTTTAAGCTGATCAAACAAGTCGTTTATCCTCGGCAGCGGATACTTGTTCTTGATCGTTAGCTTATTCAACTGGCGGTAGTCTATGCACATATACATAGACCTGTCCTTCTTCTTCACAAACAACACCGATGCTCCCCATGGAGACACACTGGGTCGAATAAAACCGCGATCTAGCAACTCCTGGATTTGGGCCTTGAGCTCAACCAACTCCTTTGGTGCCATCTTGTACGGAGCGATGGACACGGGTGCTGTACCTGGCAACAGGTCGATTCCAAACTCTACCTCATGATCCGGAGGCAACCCTGGAAGTTCTTCTGGAAAAACATCCACAAACTCCTTCACTGTCTTGACCTCTCCCACAGTTGCTTCCTTAGCATCCAAAGCACTAACAACCACTAAGAAAGCCAAGCACCACTTCTTCACCATCTTCTCCGCCTTAAGAGCAGACACTACGTTAGACAGGTAGTCTCTCCTCTCACCTATCACCATAACCTCATTGTCCTCGAGAGTCCTCAACGACACGCACTTAACAACATAGTCCAGATTCGCACGATACCTTACTAACCAATCCATCCCTAGGATTAGGTCAAATTCCTCGAACGGCAGCTCCATCAAGTCAGCTGGGAACACCACCCCCTGAACTTCTAAAGGCACGTCTCTAAAGAGTTTATCTACCACTACAGATTGCCCTAAAGGACTAAGTATAGTCATCTTCCTAGAGACAGTCTCGGAATTCACATTCAAAGTTCCAGACATCATACTAGCAATGTAAGAGTGCGTTGACCCAACATCAATCAAAGCAGTAAAGGGTAACCCATAAATAAGAAATGTACCCGTGATAACATCTGGCGCATCCCCCTCTTCACGACGTCTGGCTGCATACACTAACCCCAGCTGTCTTGCATCTGAGCTCCCTACACCTCTGCCCGGTGCTCCACGACCTCGGCCAGAACCATTCCCTCCATGATTTGGACCACGACCCCTCTTTACCTGCTGACCACCCCTTCCGGGTTGCACATACCCCTAACCTACTGTCTGAGCCCTGTCCACATCCTGAGGACAATTCTTAACCAAGTGAGTCTTGGACCCACACCTGAAACACTCCTTACTCCTTCCCCAGTACTCGCCAACATGAGTCCTTCTACACTGAGCACACGGACGGACCTGATTCCCATCAGCTGGCATAGAAACACGAGCAGAACCCTCAACCCTAGGCTTTTTCTGGAAACCCCCTGAAGATCCTGATGGTCCAAAACCTCTCTTATTCCTGCCTCTATCCTTATCTCTGTTCTGTCTCTCAGTTCGCTTAACCTCCTATGCTATCCGAGCTTTCTCTACCAAAGTAGCAAAGTCCCTCTCTCGCTGAGGAGCTATCAATACCCGCAGTTCATCTCGCAGCCCATCCTCAAACCTCACGCAGCGCTCATGATCAGTAGTAACGATCCCTCTGGCATACCGACTTAACCGCAAAAATTTCGCTTCATACTCTGCTACTGATTTACCTCCTTGCACTAGGTTTAGGAACGCTTTCCTCTGCGCGTCGACGTAACTAGCCCCAACGTATTTCCCTTCAAACTTAACCTTAAAGAACCCCCAATCCACTCGGTCCACCGGAGAACCTTCTTTGACAGTGAGCCACCACTGGTAGGCCTCCTCCCGCAGTAAAGAAACAGCGCCCTTAAGCTTCTCCTCGGCGGTGTAATCCAAATCGTCCATGATCCTCTCGACTGCCTCCAACCAATACTCTGCCACATTCGGAGCTACCCCCGAGACGCCCCTAAATATCTCAGCTCCATTCGCTCGGAGTCGCTCAGACACTGACTTCCGGGCCCCAGTACCCACATTTGCTCCCGCGACTCTCTCTAAGACCCGTAGCATAGCCTGCGACACAGCGTCATCTACACCTGTCTGATCTTGAAATTCAGCCTCCGCAGCTGGCGACGGCGGCTCATTCCCTGATCCATGACCAGATCCAACTGGTTTCGATACGACCATTCTGCCTCTACCACGCCCACGCGCATTACGACCATGTCCTCTAGAACTCATGTCTATGTTTGCGTTTTAATCTGTTATAAGAAATTTTATGCATTAGCTTCTTTCCACTGTTTGATTAAGGAAGAAGTTTTATGATATAGAATCTCAAGTTATTCTTCCGTAAAGGGCACACATCCTAAAGTTTCAGTCTCTAAAGAGAATATTCTAATTTCTAACATCCACAACAATATCCACGACAATGCATTACATATCAATTCTCATTCAACTCATTCAACAAGTTAGAAGACTTACCTGGTAGACCTGGGCTGGAGAATTCGAGTGCCATGCCTCCAAAATCCATTTCACGGAAAATTTTCTTTAACTAACTTTAAAAATCTCATTTTGAAAACGTTATGAGCCTCAAAACCCAAAGGCCGAGTTTAAAACCTGGGCTCTGATACCAAATTGTAACACCCCAAACCTGGCCCAAAACACTACGACCAAACTCGGAATGTTACGGGGATAATGGTTGTGAAGAGTTTGGTTACGGGGGGTGAAAACATATGTTAAGTTTTTAAAGAAAACGAGGATTCAGCTTTTGCTAAGAAATGGTTGAAAATAAATCTGTCTTCGAGGGTGAAAATAAGCGTTAAGTTTGAAAACGATTACTGGATCTATAAGGGGTTTGTTATTCAGAAATCTTAGTTTCCCGGGAAATAAAACTTACAGTTTGAGAAATGATTAAGTCATTATTCGAATAAAAATTTTGAGAAAACGAGTTGTGTGCCAGTAGTCTGAATTTTAAAATCTTTAATTAACTTTCAATTAGCAAATGTTTCCAAAACTCTCTCAATTATTAATCCGTTTTAATCCCAACTCAAAACCATAATGAAAATCCCGAAATACTTAAAGCGGCCTTATTACAAAAATACCCAGAAAGTAACTTAAAATTTAAAATGCATATACAAATAAAACCACTTCTGCATGGCCACCTCGAATCCACTCCAGCCCAGCCCAAGAATCATGTATCACCTGCATTATTTTTAGAAGAAAATAGGGTGAGTCAAACCGACTCAGTGTGCAATTATTCCACAGGTTTCCACAAGTGGGCTTGGCCCACATCCACACAAATCCACATACCACACATGATTATGCAAAATGAACCCCAACCCAACCTAGTGTCCAACCGCTACACACCCCCGTATCCTGCCACCACACACCAGGGGATTACTAAATCGACCCTCCATCCGCTACACACCTCTTTGGCAGTCATGCTGCTCAAAGTCAATATAACGTGGCCTAGCCACAGATCACCATGTGACCAAATATAACGTGGCCTAGCCACCGATCACTATGTGACCAAATATAACGTGGCCTAGCCACCGATCACTATGTAACCAAAACACGATATCCATGATGTGACTCAAGGTCATCATCAATCCACGATGAAGCACGAAGCTAACATCAATCCACGATGTGGCACATAGCCAACATCAAGCCACGATGAGGCACATAGCAAACATCAATCCACGATGTAGCTCAAGGCTAACATCAATCCACGTACATAAATGTACACCCTTTCCTTCATTACACATATCCCAATCCCCATGCACATATATTATGATGATATGAAAATGCAACCATAAGAACACGTCAGATATGCATATTTAACATGCGTACGAAAATCCACATACATCCATCCACGATTTTGATATGAGAAAGATACTAACTTGGTTGCCGGTTTACCCATCATGGGTAGCCACACCACCACAGCCATATTTGGCTTCCACACATATCACATACATTTAATTAATTTAAATAGAGAAACAGTGTAAAAACTACACACCTGATAACTCGTAACACCACACCCTCTATGTCAACACTGTCACTAAACGAAACTACCGCTATCTGCCTACGATCCCGCTCTGACGCTGGCCCACACCCAGGTGGCCAATCTCACACCGCAGATACCGAATGCTTCTTGAACTTAGGGGTAGGGACTACATGTCCAACCCCTTTCCCTCCTTGACTGGTGTTCGCATCCATTAATAATATCTTAGTTAGAAAACCCCGTTAAGAAATTGAATCAAATCCATACGAAAACTAAGTATCATCTAAATCGAATAATCTTACCAGAGTCGATCCAAAACCCGAAGGTTCTCACTTGCACTAGAAAGCTATCGAAATCCCTACATGACTTATGTTAGATTCGGCTCTAACATTAAATGATCAAAAGAATGGCTTTTGGCCGAATCCAAATACCATCTTACCTCGATCGATCAAATCCCGAAAGATCACTACTCCCTTAACGCTAACTTCAGGCAGAAGACCCAAAATCACCCTCTAAAGATTCGGCCACACCAAAGAAATGGAGTTAGACTTCTAACTTTCGGCAAACCAAAAGAGAAAGAAGAAAATCGAAAAAAAGAAAACCCTTACCAACCATTAGAATCGATTGGAGCAGATTTTGGCCAAGATTCAAAGAAGTAGAAAGGGTTATTTGGCTTTTAGCAAATGAAAAGAGAAGAGAGGGTTGGAGTCTTGAGAGGTTTCGGTATGGGAAAAATGAAGAGAAAGATTCGGCACAAGTACAGAGGAGTGTATTCGGTTCTGATGAAGAGACAATAGGTGAAAGAAAAGAAGAAGAGTAGGTTGCGGTTTCTTTGAGATTTCGGCTAATGAACAAAAAGAAAAAGAATTCCAAGCTGAATGATTTCGGCATAAAAGAGAATGAGAAGAGAGAGAAGACAAATTTCGGCAAAGAGGTCTCAAGAAGAAAATGTAGAAAGATGAACAACCCCCACACACTAACACCAATTCGGCACCCTTACCCTTTTTCCTCACAACCGAATGTGCCATCCCCTAAAGTCCCACATTCGGCCAACACCTTCCCTCTCTCTCAAATCCCTTCTTTTTCTCCTATTTTTCCTCCCATCCACTCATTCATATGAGTTTGAATGAATCAAACTCCTATCTCCCTTCTTAGCCACCAGTTTGAGCTGTTGACCCAATCCATACCCCATCCACTCAGAGTTTGCATGCCGTCCAACTCTTCCTCCCCCTTGACGCAAAAAGTAACCCCCAAAATGCTTTCTCTGCAGCTCAAACCTCCTCCCCCCTTGACACTCCATGTGACGCAACACCCCCTTGCTCCTAGGCATTACCTTACCACTCCACCACTCCCTTTCTTGTGTCACAAACCCCACACTAACTTCCTTAAGGCTCAGCTCCCTTAGCTCTCCCCTAAAAGCTTAAAGTCAAATATTTTTCTACGGCCTCTACCCACACCCCAAGGTTCCCGAAGCCCCCAAACACATACAAACAGCACAAAAACACACCACCACGTGAATATGAATTAAAACGCATAACCCCTAGAACCCGGATATTACAGTCTTACTCATTTTAGGTGTATAGCCTCCGACAGGACCCATAGCGTAGCCATAATCTTTACTCTTCCCATTTCATTCCATCCATTCCTCCATTTTACCATTCTATACCTTTATGCTTGAACACCACAGTGTCCCCTCTGCAAGGCCCAAAGCTTCGCCCATCACGGATTGCACTCATAAATACCCTCTGGCGATATCTAACAAAATCATCCCTTTTTTCTCATTCCTAACTTCGTCTAACCCATCATCTATCCTTTTATCATGCATATTTCACTAGAATGGCGAATATTCTTAACTCATGCAATTATTTGACATACTTAGCATTTCAAGGTTGGATTACAGAAACTCACATAATACTTTTTCGCATTGTCCGTTTAGCTTTTCTGGATGCCAAACTTCCTTTCTCCTGGAAGCTAAGCAAGAAAACAAATCCATGGGTCAAAATTAGTAATCCCAGTTTAAAACTTAGATTTCTAGAAACATGTAGAACCCTTAAAATGGTTCGGGAAACTCTTAACTTTATTTTCTAAATCTTACCTACACCGAAAGGCTCAGAACCTTATCAGCTTACTAGTTATCTATTTTTCCAACTTAAACCTCATGATCATCACTCAATGCAGAGCTTTCCAATATTATTGCTTCCTTGGAGCAATCATAGTATATGAAGAAGATGAGAGAATGAAATAGACTGAGAAGAATCTATTTAAGGATTCATTTGTTAGCTATTTATAAGCCTTCATGCGCGATCTTCCACTGTATATCAACCATATATTCATAATCATTTTGTCTCCCACTAAGAGACTGACTAGTTATATCCTAATAAAATAAAGATTGGTTTTCAACCCTGTCCAATTTCAATTACTATCCTTTTCAGGTTTTCCAATAGAGACTGCCAACTTTTGATCTTTTTCAATTTAACCCCTAAAGTTCCTAATTTCTGGGTTTAAAGGACTTCAGGTGTGACATATACAGTAAAAGGAAACAAACCAAGTTAAGACTTTGAGGTTTTAGTAAATAGAGTACGATTAGATCATTTCCTACCCCTTTATCGAAGAAATCAAAAGATTTTTATATTCGTTTATGTAACAGCCCGATTTTGGTTCTACAGTGGTTTTGGGACCACAAATTTGATGCAGTAAAATTTATTTTTATTATATTTTTATGGTCTACGATTTTATGGAATGATTTCCTGAAAATTTCGTTCAAAAATTTTGGCGTTTGGGCACTCAATTTAGTTAAAAGGACTAAATTGAAAAAGGTGCAAAATGTGTGTTCT
The DNA here is from genome assembly GCA_005393395.2 of Gossypium australe. Taxonomy (NCBI): domain Eukaryota; kingdom Viridiplantae; phylum Streptophyta; class Magnoliopsida; order Malvales; family Malvaceae; genus Gossypium; species Gossypium australe. Next base: position 59,652,831 of record CM016614.1, on the reverse strand, counting down.
AGAAGCTAGAGGTGTCTAATTGCTATGAAATTTTAAATTAGAGGTCCTTGGATGTACTTTAAGTTGGACAAAAATGGACATGGCTAGGTGAAATTTCAAAGTTTGGCATTAAGGGCATTTTGGTCATTTGGTAAATAAAGATAAATCAAACTAAAATGAAAGTGTCCATCTTCTCAAATTAGTCCCCCTTGTGTCAAAAATTTGAAGGAAGACATAGCTAGGGTTTTGGCCACTTTCAAGCTCGATTGTAAGTTCGTTCTAGCCCCATTTTTAATGATTTTTATGTTTTTGAGATCCTTGCAACCTAATCTAGCTATTTCAAGGACTAATTTGAAAGAAAATCAAAGTCTAAAATTTTACCCATGTTAGATATTTGTGTATTTTGATGTCTAATGGTAGATTATGTATGTTTGATGTTAGATAAACAACTTTTACTAAGTGATTTTTGATGAAATTACCTAAAAAGGACCTATTTGTAAAAGTTGTAAAATGACTATAAAAATGTGAATAGATGAAAAATGTGGGCTACTATGAGCATGAAAAAGATTCGGCTAGGCTTGGGTTTTGAAAGAATTGACTATATTTCATTTTACGAGCCTAGGGACTAAAATGTAAAAAGTTGAAAAGTCAGGGGCAAAATTATATTTTTTCCATAAGGTGTTTTTGGGATTAAATCGAATAATTTGATAACTGAATGAGCTAAATTTGATATTATAGATCAAGAAAGACAAGGTTTTGACCTAGACCGGGGAAAGAACAAGATTGTGGACTAAATCGAACAATTATCCATTTTGTGCCGAGGTAAGTTCATATGTTAAAAACAAGCTTTAGAATAATTGTATCTAAAAGCTTTAATATTGCATGAATTGTATGTTAGATTTTGTGAATGAGTATAATCCTACGAACGAGTCCAAAGACGAATCGATAACCAATTAATCTCGTTTGAACCTTAGGTGAAACACCCCAAACCCGGCCCACGAGCCTCGACCAGATTTGGTATGTTCCTTAGGAAAAACCGGTTCAAATTCGTTGGTTCTTTGAAAAACCTTTAAGTGATTTTGGAAAAATGTTTTGGGTTAGGCTCAAGTTGGAAACCCGTTTATTTTGAAATATAAGCTTTTATAAAAATTCATTCTTAGGTTCAAAACTTTAGGTTAAAAGACATGCCGAATTTGTTTTAAGTTTCATTAAAAGTCATTTATTCTTAGGTGTCAAAAACGTTTAGGGTTTATTTTTAAATAATATACTTAAACTTTAACTTGATAAAATTTCGTAACATAATAAAACAATTTAACGTGCATGCATAAGATGAAGTTCATACTAAGGCCTTATTACATCAAAACAAACCCAAATAATTTAAAGTACTTAATCAAAAATAAAATGTCCAAATTGTAAAATTTCTTGCTGTGCATGGCCACCTTTAAGCTCCTGCTGACCCGGTCCATCACTGCTCGTCACCTGGAAGAAAATGTTCCCCAACGGGGTGAGTCAAACAGACTCAATGTGTAACCAACACTAAAATTTAACGATTTAGGCATACATACTCATGTCACATACATATTCATATAACAGATAGAAAATAATGATGCAACCCGAACCCAAACCTATATGCCAGCCACTACACATCACCCGTACCATCCTGCACACCGCGGGGACTACTAAGTCAACCCTCCTTCCGCTACACACCATCGAAGGTAGTCGCTGCAGTCGACGTGCTCATCGCCCTTATAAAATTCGTGGCATAGCCGCCAGATACAATATTTCGTGTCATGTGACACCACATTCAGATAATGTGACCGAAGTCACCACATTCTTATATCGTGACAATAGTCACCACATTCACTTCCCCTTTCATAATATCCCATATGCCCCATGTCATGCAAATCCTCATTATTCAGTTCATATCACTTATTCACATTCCTATTGTAATCCTAGTAGAAGTAGGAAAACGTACCTGAGTACTTTGTACCATAGCATGGTACCTTAGCCATATTCTCATTCTTATAAACATGTTCATATTAAGTATTGCCATAAAAATTAAAAGATAGTGTGGGGTACACACCTGATTAACTTATCACTTCACTGAAGACCCGAAATCCGATCTACTGCCTTAGATCTTAATCCCTACATTCGGCCAACATTTGATATTTAAACCAAAAGCCTATTCGGCTACAAATCCAAATCCCAGTAGGATTAGTACACTTAAAACCTACCTTGCTTCCGATTGACTTAAGAATCAAGTCCCGAAACTTTGCTACGTTCCTTCTTGTATTCGGCTATATGCTTAATCATTGAACTAGTTAGTTTTCGGCTTTTTAAACAAATAAGAAATAGATCTAGATATCAAAATAGGGCTATGGCCGATTGTACATAAGTGCTTACCTTGTGGATCTAAATCCCGAAAACAATCTCTTGGCTATGGAGATGTCGACAGCCCTATACACATATGTTAGACCCGATTTTCAATTGCTTAATGGACATATCAAGTGGCCTTCAGCCGAACACTTATACCCTTACCTTGATAGGTCAAATCCCGGAACTTGTCACTTGGCTTATGAAGTTGTCGCCAATGGCGGAAATCCTGAAGAACCTTTAAATGTTTCGGCCAAAGATCACTAATAAGGTTAATAACTTGATTACGACAAGCCTAAAAAAAAGTATAGAAATCGAATTTTGATCTTACCGCTTAATGATGTAGTCGATTGCACCCTTGCTTAACCCTCAAAGAAATTCGGCTTAAGGCTTAATGAAGAATCGGCTAAGACTACTTTGAGTATTCGGCTATGGCCTATATGCTGATCTCTTGGTTTCGACTTTTGGATGGTATGAGGGAATCGGCTAGGGGTTGTCTTTGGGGTTTCGGCTTTTGATGAATTGAAACAAAGAAGAAGAAGAATAGAGATGAAGGATTCAGCAATGGTGAGTCTTTGAGAGGGAGCTTGCGATTTTGTCAAAAAAAAAAAATAGAGAAGATGACAAGAGAAATTCGGCAGAGGCTTCAAAATAAAAGAAAAAGAAACAAATGGCCTTTCTTCATCCTTTTGGCCGAAAATACTACACTTAGTTCCCCCTAGTCGGCCAACTCTCTCTATTTTGATAATTTTATCTCTTTAATTATCACTTTATTCAATAATAGAATTAATCCCTCAATTATCTCTTATCTCTAAAAAAAATACCAATAACAATCCATCATTTATCCATCTATTTGCCGAATTTTAACAAAAATAAAACACCTCCCTTTAGTGCCTTAGTGCCGTCCACTTCTCCCTCTTAATGCCGAAAAATAAAAGCTCCTTTTTGTTTTCCTTGTGGCTCGAACCTAAGCCCATTTGCATAGCTTGTGGCGTCACATGCTAGGCCCTTAAGTGGCGCCTTATAGCCACTTTACCAAGCCCATTTGTATGTCATATTTCACCTATAAATTTTCTTAAGGCCACCCTACTTAGCTTCCTATTTTAGACTTAAAATCTAATAATTTTCTAAGGCTTTCACCTATTTTCTAGAGTTCACAAATTCCATTATACACATTCACAACATACTCAAGCATGCTATTTCATATATTTAAGCATAAATGCATAAGCCATATTTCGGGATATTACAGTTCTACTCCCCTTAAAATAATTTCGTTGTAATATCCCGGGTTGGGGGCTATTTTGTTGTTGCATTAAATTGCATGTGTTTGGGTTGCAATATTGTTATTCTTGATGTTTTAGGGACTTAGTTGTAGGCTAGGAGTAAGCCTGAGTAGGTGGGAAAATTTTAGTTTTTGAGCTTTAAGTGGGGGGAGTTGATGGAGCTGGGGCTTATGGTTTTTATTTGGTAAATATTAGCTCAAGTAAGGAGTTGGTGGAGTGGCAAACTAGACGCCACTAAGGCCTTGTGTGTGTGACGCCAATTGCAGGGAGAGGTCCTATGTTCAAGCTGCGAAAATCCCACATTTTGGCTTGCTTTTTGACGGCATGGAGGAGAGGAGTTGTTGGCAGTTCAAACTCTGCCATGGACCAAGTCAAATCATTCAAAGGAGGGGTGGAGAGTGAATTTAGGAGGAAGACTAGTTCAAACTAGTTTGAATGGATGGTTGGGAGCTAATGGGGGTGTTGGCTGAAACTTGGGGACTTCATGGGGGGAGTGGACTGTTTGGTGAGTAGGGGAGTGGGGAGTGCCGAAAATTCAATTGGAATTTCTTTTGTTTTTTTTCTCGGTCACTTTGGTGTCAAACAAATTCTCTCTTTTTGTCAATAGTAGCCGAATTCTCAAGTAAGCATTTCTTGTATTTTCTTTTGAAACCGAAAGACGCAAACCTCCCTTGAGCTTGCCGAAAGTTCCCTTGTTTCCTTGTGTTTCATTGTTAGCCGAATGCACTCTTGCATTTTCTTTTCTTCTTCTTCACTTGCATAAGCCGAAACTAGTATTCTCTTTTTCTCATATATTCATTTTTCTTCTCCTTTGGAACACTAGTGCCGAAACTTACCTTGTTCCCAAACCAAAATCTCTATTCATTCTCTCCATTTCTTTTCCTTGCAAAACCGAAAGCACCTCCATTCTGTTCACTTTCTTTTCATCTCGTAATTTCTTTCCTCTTTCTTGAAGCACTGAGTCGAACCTCTCTTCAACTGTTGGTCGATTTCTTTCCATCTCTTAAACCATATTTCCTCTATTTTTACTTTTGAGTTATTAGCCGAATCCCTCCCTTGTGTGGCCGAATTTCCTTTCTTTCATTTGTTTTCAGATTGGCCGAATCTCTTTTCTCTCCTAGTAGTTCATCTTGACCGAATATCAGTAGAGTGTTGGGGGTTCTTGCTTCAATCGATTGGAGTTAGGTAAGTGCTAGGCCGAATGGCCATTCTTCCCCTCTTGTGTTGTATCGTTCTGGGTTTGGTTGAGAACCGATGTTGGGTTCGGTTGGAAGAAGTTAATCTTGTTTTAATCATTTCGTTATAGGGCCTTTGGATTTTGGAAGCAAGCAAGAGGAGTCTCCTGTTTCTGTTAACTGATTGGTAAGTGGTGGTAAGGGTTGGTATTATTATTAGTTCATTCTTTTAGATGTCAATAAGTCAAGTCTTCAAGTGGATTAACTGTTCTCTTTTTAGGGGTTGGCCGATTATCAGAAGAACCACTGCTTGGTTCGGGATTTGGTAGGAAACCAAATCAAGTATAAAGGTATAGGTTCAAATATTGATTCCTTTGGTTTAAGATCTTTGGCCGAATGGTAGATGCCTAATCCCTATTTGGCCGATTATAGGAGCAGGATAATCAAGGGGACTTAGATCGATTCTTTGGGTTTTAAAGACTGCGTTTTAACAGGTGTGTAAACTAACACACTTCTTACTTAGTAATATCGTTAATAAATCTGATTGCCTTGCTAAAACCAAACAGTATGATGGATTATTAGTACCCAAATGGGGTATGTGTACGGATCCGGGTAAGTCCATTCTATTATGAGTTCTATTAATGGTATATGCCATCATGATTGCTGACATTAAGCATATTAGCATGATTTACATGATATGCATTAGTATGACATGTATGGGTGATATGAGAGGAGGGGGAGTATGATATCCGTGTCTTTGGGACACCGTGTCTTTGGGACACCAGAGGTTTGGCACCTCCAGTGGTTTGGTACCACAGATGATTTTTGTGACTTTGGGTCACCAGAGGTTTGGCACCTCAGCGTCTCGTCCCAGTGGCTTAGCACCACAGTGGGTTGTTCCCACAGTTGATTATACGGGATTGACGCCAGTGATTTGGTATCACACGATGGGTTGGCCCCATCACTCGATTATTGTGTCTTTGGGTCACCAGTGGTTTGGTACCACATTCGTGTCTTTGGGACACCAGAGGTTTGGCACCTCATTGCGACTCGTCCCTGTAGTTTGACGCCACCGTGGGTTGGCCCCACTTGAGAGATATGGGATTGTCGCTAGTGATTTGGTATCACACGATGGGTTGGCCCCATCATTAGATTATTCGTGACTTCGGGTCACCAGTGGTTGGCACCACATTATGGATATCGTGACTTTGGGTCACCAGTGGTTTGGCACCACTAGTGGTTTGGTACCACACGGGGTAGAAAAGGTGTTACGGATGGTTAGGAACGGGTGCATTAAGTGTATTGCTTTGTTATGATGTGTGTTAGCATGTTGTATTATCGGGAGGGGGATTTACGCACTGAGTCTTGCGACTCACCCACTCCTTTGACATTTCAGGTGACACTTAGACGCGGACATGGAGCCGGGATGGACTCGAGGTGCTCATGCCATGAAAAAAAAAGGATTTGCTCAGACTTTATAAAATTTGGGTACATTAGCTTATTTATTACTATTTGGTTTTATTTTGGATTGTAAATGGCCTTTAAAATTATGTTTTTCTATGTTTATGCTTAAAGTAGATTTTTAATATGCCTTAACAAATTGATTGGGTTAAATTTGCTAAAACTTGGAAAGACAACGATTTCAAAAACTACAAAGTGATATGTTTTAAACTATACCATCGGGTATAACACTATGATTTGAGATAAAGAGAACTCAAATGTTTTTCTAACTTAAACTCAATTTTCTACAAAGTCAGAATGTTTTAGTAACAATAAGAAACAACTTGAGTGTTTAAATGAGATAATCTTGTTTTAACTTCATAACCGACTAAGTTTTCGAAATTTCTGAGTTTTCAAACAAAACATCAGTTTTCAAACAATCATGCCCAAGATTTCTGCAAGTACAAAATTTATCAAAGGGTTTTATCAAGCTTTTAAACAGAAACCTATCTTCGCCAAAATTCGATTTTTCCTGTAACATACCAGATTCGGCCGTGGTGTGTTGGCCGGGTTTGGGGTGTTACATTCGTCCTCGAAATTACCTGGTTGAAATAAATGAGGGTATTACTGTCGCAATGCTTCTTCTGGCTCCCACGAAGCTTCTTCCGATCCATGGTTACACCATAACACCTTGACTAAAGGCACTGATTTCCGTCGTAACACTTTCACATCTTGTTCCAAGATCTGAATCAGCTCTTCCTCGTAGGATAAATCTGGCCTTAGCTCCACCTCTTCAACCGGTACTACATGAGATGGATCCGATCGATATCGACGTAACATGGAAACATGGAATACGTCGTGCATCTGCTTCAACTCCGGTGGCAACTCTAACTGATATGCCACTGGTCCAACTCGCTTCAAAACCTTATAAGGTCCTATAAACCTTGGACTTAACTTCCCTTTTCGACCAAATCTCATCACCTTCTTCCAAGGCGAAACTTTAAGAAACACACGATCCCCCACATCAAATTCTATTTCCTTCCGCTTGAGATCTGCGTATGACTTCTGTCTATCAGATGCTTCCTTTAATCGTGCCCGAATTATCTCAACTTTTTCTTCGGATTCCGCCACTAACTCTGGACCCAAAACTCGACGTTCTCCTAATTCCGTCCAACACGTAGGAGTTCAACACCTCCGTCCATATAGTGCTTCATACGGTGCCATCCGAATACTAGCTTGATAGCTGTTGTTATAGGCAAACTCAGCTAAAGGCAAATATTCTTCCCAACTTCCTCTGAATTCTATCACACAGCCTCTCAACATATCCTCTAACACTTGGATTACTCGTTCAGACTGCCCGTCAGACTATGGATGAAATGCCGTAGTGAAATCCAATTTGGTGCTTAAAGCCTGATGTAGAGCTTTCCAAAACCAAGACGTAAACCTTGGGTCTCTATCCGAAATAATTAATACCGGAACTCCATGCAACCTTACAATTTCAGCCACATACAGCTCTGCCAACTTCTGTAGAGAATAATCAACTCTAACTGGAATGAAATGCGCTGACTTAGTCAACCGGTCCACTATCACCCATACCGAGTCCTTTTTAGTAGGCGTAAGGGGAAACCCACTAACGAAGTCCATGGTAATTCTCTCCCACTTCCATTGTGGAATCTTGATTGGCTGAAGCAATCCTGACAGAACTTGGTGTTCAGCCTTAACTTGCTGACACGTCAAACACTTGCCAACAAATTCTGTAATTTCTCTCTTAAGTCCAGGCCACCAAAACTATTCCTTTAAATCTCTATACATCTTAGTACCTCCAGGATGCATAGCATAAGGGCTACTATGCGATTCCTGAAGAATTCTCTGTCTTAACTCCTCATTCTTCGGCATGCAGACCTTACCCTTGAAACACAATACTCCCTCATCGTTAATACCATAATCCATCAACTCTCCATTCTGTACTTGCTGTAACTTAGCACTTAACTCATCATCAACCAACTGTCCCTCTTTAACTTCATTCAACCACGTCGGCTTAACTTGCAGCTCTGCCAGCAGACTTCCATCATCGTACAAGCTCAGATGTGCAAACATCGCCCTCAGATCCGACACAACCTTCCAACTTAAAGCGTCTGCCACTACATTCGCCTTGCCCGGATGATACTCTATTGAATAGTCATAGTCCTTCAGTAACTCCACCCACCTTCGCTGTCTCAGGTTTAACTCCTTCTGAGTCAACAGATACTTAAGACTCTTATGGTCTGTGTAGATCACAGACTTTCTTCATAAAGATAGTGCCTCCACACTTTTAGAGCAAAGACTACTGCCGCTAATTCCAAGTCATGAGTCGGGTAGTTAATCTCATGTGGCCTTAACTGCCGAGACGCATATGCGACTACCTTCTCGTCTTGCATCAAAACACACCCTAGTCCCGTGTGAGAAGCATCACAATATACCGTGAAATCCTTTCCTGCCTTCGGCTGAATCAAAACCGGAGCTTCAGTTAACACTTTCTTAAGCTTCTCAAAGCTCTCCTGCTGCTTATCCGTCCAAACAAAAGGTACTTCCTTCCTCAATAACTTTGTCAAAGGCGCGGCTATTGATGAGAACCCTTCTACGAACCTTCTGTAATAGCCTGCCAATCCCAAAAAACTACGAATTTCAGCCACAGACCTGGGTGGTTTCCAATCCAACACTGCCTCAATCTTTCTAGGATCCACCCTTATTCCTTCTGCAGACACCACATGTCCTAAAAACGCAACCTCCTTAAGCCAAAATTCACACTTGCTGAATTTGGCATATAGTTTCTTCTTCCTTAACACCTGCAGCACAACTCGGAGATGCTCATCATGCTCCTCTTCAGACTTGGAATACACCAAAATATCGTCGATAAACACCACGACGAACCTATCCAAGTAAGGTTGAAAAACCCGGTTCATCATATCCATGAACGCAGCTGGGGCGTTCGTCAATCCAAACGGCATTACAATAAACTCAAAATGCCCATACCTTGTCCGGAAAGCTGTCTTATGGATATCCACCTCCTTCACCTTAAGCTGATGATATCCAGACCTTAGATCTATCTTGGAGAAAACCACTGCTCCCTTAAGCTGATCGAACAAGTCGTCAATCCTCGGCAAAGGGTTCTTGTTCTTGATAGTCAGCTTACTTAACTGACGATAATCTATGCACATACGCATAGTTCCGTCCTTCTTACTCACGAACAAGACCGGTGCTCCCCATGGAGACACACTGGGTCGAATAAACCCACGATCAAGTAACTCCTGAATCTGAGCCTTGAGCTCAACCAACTCCTTAGGTGCCATTCTGAAAGGAGCGATTGACAGAGGAGCTGTCCCAGGCAGTAATTCAATTCCAAACTCCACCTCCCTATCTGGGGGTATTCCTGGTAATTCCTCCAGAAACACATCCTCAAAATCCCTTACCGTTCTAACTCCACTAGCACCTTCTTCCTTTCCATCTAACGTACTTACGAAGGCTAAAAACGCCTTGCACCCTTTACGAACCATCTTTTCAGCCTTTAGCGCCGAAGCTACATTAGACAAGTAGTTCCTTCTTTCTCCTATCATAATGACCACCTCGTCCTCCGGGGTCCTTAATTCCATTCGCTTAGATGCACAGTCCAACACAGCCCGATGTTCCACTAGCCAGTCCATACCAAGTATGAGGTCGAATTCTCCGAAGGGAAGTTCCATCAAATCGGCAGAAAATACTACGTCTTGAATTTCTAAAGGTATACTCTGAAAGATCTTGTTCACTACTATAGTTTGACCTAGTAGGCTTACTACAGTCATCTCCCTATCAGAAAGTTCAGAGACTATGTCTAGAGTTTTCACTACTCTACATGCAACATACGAATGGGTCGAGCCCACATCAATCAAAGCAAAATAGGGCTTGCCAAAAATAAGGAACGTACAGGTTATGACGTCCGGCGCGTCTCCCTCTTCCCTACGGCGAACTGCATATACCAAGCCTGGTTGCCTTGCCTTAGTATTATTAGCACCTCTGCCAGGTGTTCCACGTCCTCTACCAGCGCCATTACCTCGGCCATTCGGACCACGGCCTCGCTGAGGCTGCTGTCCACCTCTACCAGCCTGATTAACATTCTGAGCTACTGGTCTATACCCATCCGGCCTCATTAGACAGTCCTTAATCATATGATCCTTGGACCCACACTTAAAACATCCTCTAGTCTTTTTCCAACACTCTCCTAAGTGTTTCTTCCCACACTGATCACAAGTACGATATTGCCCTCTAGTACCAGCTTGCTGACCTCGCGGCCCATCAACTCTAGGCCTTTTCTGAACATTCCCAGCTGATCCTGACGGTCCAAATCCTCTTTTTGGCCTATTCCGATTAGTGTTCTGCCTTGCAGAATCTTTAATTCCCTCGGCTACCTTAGCCTTTTTCCACCAATGCAGAGAACTCCTGCTCCTGATGTGGAGCAATTAACAGCCTCAGATCATCCCTTAGTCTGTCCTCAAACCGGACACAGCGCTCATGCTCAGTAGCCACTACTCCTCGAGCATACTGGCTTAACCTCAGAAATTCAGCTTCATACTCCGCTACTGACTTGTTCCCTTGAACCAGCCCCAAAAATGCCTTCCTCTGCTCATCGATATATCTGGTTCCCACATACTTCTTCTGATATGCCGCCTTAACATACTCCCAGGTCAGATCCTCAGCTGTGGCACCATCCCGAACTGTGAGCCACCACTGATACGCTTCATCGCGTAGCAGCGCCACCATACCTTTCAGCTTCTCCTCAGGGGTCAGATCCAACTCATCCATAATCCGTTCTGTTGCTTCGAACCAATATTCGGCTGTACTGGGTGCCACACCAGATACTCCACGAAACATTTCAGCCCCATTGGCTCGGAGTCGCTCGGGTACAGATTTCCGAGCTCCCATATTCCCACCTGCGCCAGCCACCAACTCAAGAACTCCCAGCACAGCCTACGACACAGCATCGTCCCCCGTCTGATCTTGCCGTTCAACACCAACAGCTAGGGGTGGTGGTGGCGGTGGTACCTCATTGTCAGATCCTTGACCCGATCTAACGGGTTCCGACACGGTCATTCTTCCTCTACTGCGTCCACGACGACCGCGTCCTCTAGAACTCATATCTAACGTCACGTTTTAATCTGATTTAAGAAAGTTTTATGAATTAGTCCTTGTTCCACTGATTATTCGCGAAGAATTTTATGAAGAGAGCTTATTAGGGGTTCTTTCGATCATTCAAAATTTCAAGTTTTCTATCCTAATTCACAGAAAAGTACATCCATTCCATAGTATCTCCCATACACATTCACTCTTCGGACATTTCTGTTCGTTCCTATCCCAAGGGTATTTTCGTCATTTGTCCTACAGGGGTATTTTGGTAAATAATCGGGGTCAATTTGAAAATTACAAAAGTCATTTCAAAATTTTCCAAACTCATGGGTATTTTGAAAGAAAGATTTTCCAAATCAGAGGTATGGTCAAAATTTTAGAAAATAGGGTCATTTTGGTAATTTTGGGCAAACCAGAGGTAATTTCGTAAAATTTTCAATCGGGGTATTTTGGACTTCTGCAAAATAGGGTTTTTGGGTACTTTTACAAAATAAGAAAATTTTATTGAAACCGGGGGTAATATGGTCATTTTGGAAACCAAGGGCATTTTTGTAATTTTACCACTAGGGGTATTTAGGTAATTTCGTAAATCAAGAATATTTCAGAAAATTTTATAGAATCGTGTTTGCAAATCAAAAGGGTAACTTAAAAGTTTTAAAACTAGGGTTTTTATGAAAATACGGCTAGTTCCCTTTCGGGTTTTAGTTAGGGGTTTAGCCCATGAATAAGTCCTCTTGGTTAGGGTGAACCGAAGCTATGCACCAGGTAGGATTCGAGTGGAGAGGAGGTGAGTCACGCGGACAGCTTAAATACCAAGCTCCCACCGAAACCAATCCTAAACATGCGCACAATGGTTGCCACACCCTAACTCAGCGACTTAGACACAGGTTTGTTTACTTAGGCACTTAGGTCTTATGTAATTGTTGGGGTAACTAGTCCTAGGGTTCAAGTACTTATCATGCTAATCTACGTTCCATTCCACTTCTACCCTTCTACAATTCACAATATAAATCACCCAAAGGTTAGGGGTACTTACCTGGTGGACTTCGGGTCGGAGACTTAGGTGCCATGCCAGAAAACCTGCTTATTTCTCAAAATTTCCACAAAATTCTTTTGGGCTTTATTTGAAAACATTTCGGGCCTTAAACCCAAGGCCGAGAGTTTAAAACAGGGCTCTGATACCAAGCTGAAACACCCCAAACCCGGCCCACGAGCCTCGACCAGATTTGGTATGTTCCTTAGGAAAAACCGGTTCAAATTCGTTGGTTCTTTGAAAAACCTTTAAGTGATTTTGGAAAAACGTTTTGGGTTGGGCTCAAGTTGGAAACCAGTTTATTTTGAAATATAAGCTTTTATAAAAATTCATTCTTAGGTTCAAAACTTTAGGTTAAAAGACATGCCGAATTTGTTTTAAGTTTCATTAAAAGTCATTTATTCTTAGGTGTCAAAAACGTTTAGGGTTTATTTTTAAATAATATACTTAAACTTTAACTTGATAAAATTTCGTAACATAATAAAACAATTTAACGTGCATGCATAAGATGAAGTTCATACTAAGGCCTTATTACATCAAAACAAACCCAAATAATTTAAAGTACTTAATCAAAAATAAAATGTCCAAATTGTAAAATTTCTTGCTGTGCATGGCCACCTTTAAGCTCCTGCCGACCCGGTCCATCACTGCTCGTCACCTGGAAGAAAATGTTCCCCAACGGGGTGAGTCAAACAGACTCAATGTGTAACCAACACTAAAATTTAACGATTTAGGCATACATACTCATGTCACATACATATTCATATAACAGATTGGAAATAATGATGCAACCCGAACCCAAACCTATATGTCGGCCACTACACATCACCCGTACCATCCTGCACACCACGGGGACTACTAAGTCAACCCTCCTTCCGCTACACACTATCGAAGGCAGTCGCTGCAGTCGACGTGCTCATCGCCCTTATAAAATTCGTGGCATAGCCGCCAGATACAATATTTCGTGTCATGTGACACCACATTCAGATAATGTGACCGAAGTCACCACATTCTTATATCGTGACAATAGTCACCACATTCACTTCCCCTTTCATAATATCCCATATGCCCCATGTCATGCAAATCCTCATTATTCAGTTCATATCACTTATTCACATTCCTATTGTAATCCTAGTAGAAGTAGGAAAACGTACCTGAGTACTTTGTACCATAGCATGGTACCTTAGCCATATTCTCATTCTTATAAACATGTTCATATTAAGTATTGCCATAAAAATTAAAAGATAATGTGGGGTACACACCTGATTAACTTATCACTTCACTGAAGACCCGAAATCTGATCTACTGCCTTAGATCTTAATCCCTACATTCGGCCAACATTTGATATTTAAACCAAAAGCCTATTCAGCTACAAATCCAAATCCCAGTAGGATTAGTACACTTAAAAACTACCTTGCTGCCGATTGACTTAAGAATCAAGTCCCGAAACTTTGCTATGTTCCTTCTTGTATTCGGCTATATGCTTAATCATTGAACTAGTTAGTTTTCGGCTTTTTAAACAAATAAGAAATAGATCTAGATATCAAAATAGGGCTATGGCCGATTGTACATAAGTGCTTACCTTGTGGATCTAAATCCCGAAAATAATCTCTTGGCTATGGAGATGTCGACAGCCCTATACACATATGTTAGACCCGATTTTCAATTGCTTAATAGACATATCAAGTGGCCTTCGGCCGAACACTTATACCCTTACCTTGATAGGTCAAATCCCGAAACTTGTCACTTGGCTTATGAAGTTGTCGCCAATGGCGGAAATCCCGAAGAACCTTTCAATGTTTCGGCCAAAGATCACTAATAAGGTTAATAACTTGATTTCGATAAGCCTAAAAAAAAGTATAGAAATCGAATTTTGATCTTACCCCTTAATGATGTAGTCGATTGCGCCCTTGCTTAACCCTCAAAGAAATTCGGCTTAAGGCTTAATGAAGAATCAGCTAAGACTACTTTGAGTATTCGGCTATGGCCTATATGTTGATCTCTTGGTTTCGGCTTTTGGATGGTATGAGGGAATCGGCTAGGGGTTGTCTTTGGGGTTTCGACTTTTGGTGAATTGAAACAAAGAAGAAGAAGAATAGAGATGAAGGATTCGGCAATGGTGAGTCTTTGAGAGGGAGCTTGTGATTTTGTCAAAAAAAATAGAGAAGATGACAAGAGAATTTCGGCAGAGGCTTCAAAAGAAAAGAAAAAGAAACAAATGGCCTTTCTTCATCCTTTTGGCCGAAAATACTACACTTAGTTCCCCCTAGTCGGCCAACTCTCTCTATTTTGATAATTTTATCTCTTTAATTATCACTTTATTCAATAATAGAATTAATCCCTCAATTATCTCTTATCTCTAAAAAAATACCAATAATAATCCATCATTTATCCATCTATTTGCCGAATTTTAACAAAAATAAAACACCTCCCTTTAGTGCCTTAGTTCCGTCCACTTCTCCCTCTTAATGCCGAAAAATAAAAGCTCCTTTTTGTTTTCCTTGTGGCTCGAACCTAAGCCCATTTGCATAGCTTGTGGCGTCACATGCTAGGCCCTTAAATGGCGCCTTACAACCACTTTACCAAGCCCATTTGTATGTCATATTTCACCTATAAATTTTCTTAAGGCCACCCTGCTTAGCTTCCTATTTTAGACTTAAAATCTAATAATTTTCTAAGGCTTTCACCTATTTTCTAGAGTTCACAAATTCCATTATACACATTCACAACATACTCAAGCATGCTATTTCATATATTTAAGCATAAATGCATAAGCCATATTTCGGGATATTACATTAGGAATAGGTTAGGCTACAAGTGACATGTCACTAAGGTCGTTATGTGTTATTTGATTATGTGATCCGGGTGCTGGTCTCGTACGTCCTACCGGTGGCTGAGTATGCCGGCATATGTTGCGAATACTTGACAGCTTGTGTGAGCCGCACCATGTAGCAACATCTTGACTGACAGCTTGTGTGAGTAGGCTCGTCGATAGCTCGAGAGCGAGTGAATATATGATATGAGACTTAGGTAGCTTTGGCTACATATCTGCACTTAGTGTGCAAAGTTTCCCTAGTATCCGACATTTTCATTTCAAGTGGTTCACGGGTATGTCAAAGATGAAAGTATGGGTACATTCATTTTGAGATGGCTCAGGTGTGTATGTAAATCTTATGCTTATTAAATGTGTGAAATGATGAATATGAGGTAAGTTTTGTGATGGGATAGATTGTGATTATGAAACTATGGTAGGTTCACATTTAATTATGTTATGTTATTTGAATGTTATGTGCATGGTAGGGTTGCTTATTTCTTGCATACGAGCTTACTAAGCTATATAGCTTATTCCATTTATTTTCCATGTTTTTATAGCGTCGCCAAGCTAACTCGGAATCGGAGATCGTCAGAGATTCGGATCACACTATCAAACTCTGATTTTGGGTATTGATGATCTCGACATTTTGAATGTATGGCATGTATAGGGACTTGGTCATTTTTTTGTATGTGTCATTTGCAATGTGGCCAAATGTATTGGCTTATAATGGTTAATGATTTCATTTTTTATATGGCCATGAATGATGGTTAATATTGGTATAAGTATATTCACATGATGATGCCTTTCATGAATGTGGAAACTTGCATGATTTGAGTTGATAAATATGCGATGTTTATGTATGATAGATGTAGCATGTGAATGATATGTGGATGCCTTGGTTGTGGATGTTTGGTTGCCTAAGTATGTTATGTTTTGTGCCTTTAAATGGGTTTAAGTGTATGTGTGAATATGGGTGGCAAATGGCTTCGTAAATAGCCTTCATTTTGTCCACACGGTTAGACACATGAGCATGTGTCTAGGCCGTGTGCGACACACGGCTTGCCCCATGGGCGTGTATATTGGCTGTCTGTCCCTTGCACCTTAATTTTGAGAAACAGAATATCCAAAATTGAGCACACGGGCAGAGACACAGGCGTGTGTCTCGGCCGTGTGTGCTACACGGCCTTGAACATGGGGCTGTGCCCCGGCCGTGTGAAGTTTGCACCTATTTTATGAAAAATTATGAAAATTAAATTGACCACACCGCCTAGCACACGAGCGTGTGGCACAGCCGTGTGGCATAAGTCAGAGAGCACCATAAATTGAACACGTCCTAGCACAAGCGTGTCTCACGGTCACACGGGCGTGTCCCTTGAACCACACGGATGTGTGACCCCTGTAACATGAAAAATTTTCTAAGTTTTGTAAAATTTTCTAAAATTCTCGATTTAGTCCCAAACCACTTCCAAAGCATTTTTTGGGCCTCGTAGGCTCGTATAAGAGACTTTATGATTGAATATGAATGGTTTCAATTTGGACGCAAATTTATGACTCGAAATTGTGTGAATGCTTGTGTTATAAGTCCGGTAATGCCTCGAGCCCTATTCTGGCGTTGAATACGTGTAAGGGGTGTTATAGTTTCACTTCTCCGTCAGGATTTTTGGGAAAAGATAAGCCAAAGTTAAGTAACTTGAGATCTCGGATTACATTAGTAGCCGGTGTTGGCATTGTTCGCAAAACGTATTGATCAATTTGTATTCACAGTGGAAATTTCATCGAGATGAGTGTTGACTAAATAACGAGGTGAGTGTTGACTAAATAACGAGGCTTATATTTATGTGGTTCTTATGAACATTGGAAACGAGATTGTCTAAATTAGACAGATCAAAATGAAAGATAGAGTATGAAACCTGTGACCCCTTCTCAAAAGAGTAGACGATCGGGAATATAATGGTAGCGTTGGGACGGTAAAGTGGAGATTAAAGATACGACTATAAGATCTAAAGCTCAAACTATTGTGAGGGCTTTTGTCAAGGCTGATCTAAAAAGAAAAGATACTGAGTTTTAGATTGGTAATGGAGTATTTTTTAAAGTCTCCCTTTGGAAGAAAGTACTATAGTTCAACAAAAAAAAAAAAAAGGAAACTTAGGCTGAGATTTATTTGGTCATATAAAATTATCGAGAAAATTAGTCTTGTGCATTACATCCAGAGCTAGAAAGATTCATAATGTTTTCCATGTTTCGATACTACGATAGTATAGATCATATACTTCTTACGTGATTACTCCCAAACAAAATAGAAGTACAACATGACTTGTCATATTCGGAAAAACTAGTCAAAATTTTCGCTTTGGCAATAAATGAGTACCATTAGTGAAAGTTTTGTGGAACCAATATGATATTGAAGAAGCTACTTGGGAAACATATGAATCAATGAGATTTCAATACCTAAACTTATTCTAAGGTAAGAAATTTCGAGGACGAAATTTTCTAGGGGAGAGTTGTAACAGCCTGTTTTTCAATGGTGTCGGAAACAGTGATTTTGGGATCACAACTATGACGAGTGAGTTCTTAAATATTATTATTTAATATTTACTATTCAAATATAGTAATATAGTGAATCATGATTTGATAGAATTGTTAACTGGTCAATTAGATACAGTACAAGTGGTTCATACCGAAAGTTAGTGGTTTTGAAAAATGAAATATCTGAACCTCATTTTTGTAAGTCGAGCTCATAAATATTTTATTGAATATTTATGGATCTATTATATAGATGAATTGAATTTTGGTTAAGAAATTTTAGTAATTTGATGGCTAATTAAGGTATAAGGACTAAATTGTAAAAACCATAAAAGTCTTTTAGCTATGAATTTTTAGTTGGTTAAGAAACCAATTAAGTAACTGATCCATAAAGGTTGTTAGATAGTGGACTATGGTATGAGAATCCACTAAGAAATGGTTAATTAAGTTTAACTTCAACTAATTAATGTTAGTTTAATATATTAAGATTAATTAAATATTAATGATAGTATAAAAGCCAAAAATGTTGTCATCTTCTTCAATTTTCATCTCTTGATCGAATGTTAGAAGAAAAAATTAGGGTTCTCCATTTTCAAGCTTTGAGCTTTGCATGTAAGTGGTATTTAAACTCATTTTTCGTAATTTTTATGTTTTTGAGATTGTTGTAACTTAATTTAGCTAACTCGTACCACCATTTTCAAAACTGTTAAAGTTTGTTAAAGTTACCATTGATGAATTTTAGATGTTCTTAATAGGAAATGGTAGATTTGAAGGCTAGGAGATGTTTAAGGATTATTTGGTAAAGTAAATTTTGTTAATTTTACATTTAAGGACTAAATTGCGAATATGTCAAAATTTATTTTAAATTTCTATAAAATTAGATTTTTGAGGGCTGTAGAAGGACATAATTGAAATTGGAATGAAAAACAAAGCTCAATTGTGAATGTTATACTTGTTTCGATTTTAGGGACTAAATTGAATAAAGTGTGAAAGTTTAGGGAAATTATGTAAAATAAAATTAAAAGATTATAAGCATGAATTTGATTGTTATTATGTGATTGGTATATTTTGATTTTTTTAACTACTATATAGATCAAGTTGTTGATAATCGGGAAAAAGGTAAATCTACAGAATAGTCCCTACGTATCAATTCGTTAACTGATTGTTTTAGGTAAGTTCATATAGTATAAATAAGTTCAATTTTCTGTTGAATTATGTTTTAATTTGTATACTTGTGTTTTTGGAAGTTTGGATTGGTTATGAAATAATATACATCTTGTTGTTAGATTTGATTAAAGTGAAATAATGTTGAATGGAAATGTTGAGATTAACCCCGATGAACATAGAAAAAGTTCCGTACATAAGGTTACGGGTTGATGCCCACTGATTCTGAGCTCCAGCATTTGTTTCGGGCTCAAAGGTACATGTGACATAGGTTTAGCTCAAACGAGTAACCTGATGTTGTTTTATAAACTGATGTTGTCTTATAGGTTTAGCCTAGACGGGTAACCTTACATGTATATAAGTGTAACACCCCTAGCCCTTATTCGTCGCTGGAATAGGGTTACGGAGCATTACCGAACTTTTCAAATCAATTACAAACACTTCATATTATTTAACATACATATCAGAAACTAATCATAAATCACTCATATTGTTTCTTATATAGGTCCTCGAGGCCCAAAATACACTTTAGAAACAAATTGGGACTAAATCGAAAACTCAAAGATTTTTTCACAAAATTTCAAAATTTCTCCCAGGTGTAGGGGACACAGGCCCGTGTGACTAGGTCGTGTGGGCATTCGAAATAGAGGCACATGGCCGTGTCCCAGCCCGTGTCCGTGTAACTCCCTGACTTGGGTCACGCGACCAAGCCACACGCCAGTGTGCTAGGCCATGTGAGTATAGTGACTTATAAAATTAAGGTGTAGGGGTCACACGGCCAAGCCACACGCCCGTGTGCTAGGCTATCTAAAATATCTGGGCATTCTATTTCTCAAAATTTTTAAAGATGCAGGGGACACATTGCCAAACTACACACCCATGTGCTAGGTCGTGTATCACACACGGCTGAGACACACGCCCAGTGTAGACAAAAATAGGACATTTTAAGGCCACATTTCTCACCCATTTTATCACATCAATGAACCACAACAAAGCAATCATAGCAAACCAAAATCATATTTTAAGCATAGTGTATAATCACATATACAAAAATACTCAAACTTACCTATTTAATATATCTAACAATTCTACCTAACTTCATTATATTTGAAATATACATAAACACATATATCATTCACACCAACATGATCAATATGTCTCATTTCCAACCCAACATATATATATATATATATATATATGAGCAAAATTATAATTATTGTCATTTACACAAGACAAACTTTGTTTAAAACCACACAAACCCTATACATGCCATATAAACCATGTAGAATATTTCAAAAACTACCAGAATATGCTGGATTGTAACAGACCAATTTTGACCCTAATCGGAACGGTGGTTTCGGGACCACGAATCCGAGCCTGTGGGATATTATAATATTATGTTTTGTGTTTGTTATGTGTGTTTTTAGTGAGTGTAAAAAAAAAAAAAATTTCGTAGAAAATTTTAGCTATCTAAGTGTTTAATTTGCTAAGAAGGCTTAAATCACAGGAAGGATTAATGTAGTAGGCATTAATGAAAAGGGAGCTAAATGAATTGTCCATAAAACATGGGAATTTGCATGTCAAATTCCCCACATTTGAACAAGGTGGACGGCAAGCATGCATATATGCTCTTTTTCTTATTTTTGTATGATATTTAGGCATTATTATATTAAAGCATGCTATGAATATATGCTTTTAATTTATACATATTTTGATTTTAGTAATATTACAAGAAAAGCATGCTATGATTTATGTTAAAATAACAAAAAGGAAGAAGAGAATAATTCTCTCATCCTTCATTCATTCTTGCCGATTTCTACCTTGAAGAGAAGAGAAGAACTTCATCTTCCCCATTCGGCCTTGCATGCAATAGATTAGGTAAGAACTATCTTGATATGGCTTGAATTCTTGATTATTTCTCTTTGGAAAACAAGCAAAGCTTGTTAAGTTTGGTAGGATGAGATTCGGCCATGCATGTGGGAATCAAGATAAGAGTTGAATCTTAGCTTGATAGCCTACCCTTAGATTGTGTTGATTTCTTTGATCATTAGGGAAAAACAAGTAGAGTTTTGTGATGCCATGCATGATGAAGTTCGGCCATGGGGGGGTTTTATGATTTGAGCTGAAAATAAACTTAGATAGTATAAGAAGAAATAGCTTGAACTTGTAAGAAAGTTTTGTCGATTTTTGGCTTGAAGATACCTTCATATTTGGCCGAATATTGGGTTGGACATTCATGAAAATAATTTCTTCTTGTGTTTGGATGTTCGGCCATCCACTTATAATGAAATTGACCCTAGATTAATTGTTATATGTGATGTGTAATTATTGGGTGAACTAAGTATAAGACTAGCTTTCTTTAAGTAAATTAGTGCAAGGGGTCAAATGGATGGAAGGAAGAGTTAGAGAAAATTCTAAGAACCTAAGGGCCATTCGGCCATGGAGAAGAGATCCAAATGAGTTGAGAATTTTATTGTAGTGTTCAATAGGTTAAATTGGATTAGTTAAATGCTCGGAAATTGGTGTGGCCATTTAGCTTGTTGCTAGGTTGCATGTTGAAGAAAATGCATGGGTATTGAATTGGCATATTCGGCCATAGGAGAGAATGAATTTGAGCTATTGTATTTAGTGGTATATGTATGATTGTATATAAAATTAACGTATGGCAATAAATAAGAAAGTAAGTTGTAAGTTAAAACACATCAAGGAAAGTACTACCAAGGTGTTCCCTAATAATTTTGAATGTACTTGAACAAAATAGAGGATGAATGCCGAATGCAAATGTTTATGTCTTGGAATTACTTATTTTTATGATTTTGCTTTCGAATTAAATGGAAGTGTGGTTTAATTGGCTTAAATTGAACCAAAATAGATCAAGATCAAAAGGAGAAAAAGTTGGAGCGAAGAAAAGCTAAGCTAAACGAATAGTTGGAGATTTGAATCTATCTACTCCTAAGGTAAGTCCTTTAGTTAAATCATGTCAAAGAATTAATTTTGATTATCTCGACTATTAAAAATTTATGAATGTTAATGTCCAATTACATCATGGCCGAATGTATATTGACATATTGGTTGATGAATTATGTTGAGAATGTGATGGAAATTATTTTGGCTAATGCAAGGTGAATAAGTAGGTTCTTGAGCTACTTTATATTTAAGGATCATTTACATATCTAGGAAATGATATTTTGTATAAGCTTGGTGTAAGACCATGAGTGGGTCGATTGTGATAATGATGGATTTGATTGATTTCAAATTCATTAAATGCAATGGGAATAAATGTATATGATTTGATGTGTATAGTTAAAATGTGAAAAGTATGTAAAAATATGCTGACATTCGGGCCTCGAGCCTAGCAGGCCTCGTGCCGGTGACATAATCGGGCTTTATGCCTAGCAGGCCTTGTGCCGGTGTTAATTATCGGGCTTTTATGCCTAGCAGGCCTCGTGCCGGTGTTATTTATCGGGCTTTACGCCTAGCAGGCCTTGCGCCGGTGTTACTTTTCAGGCTTTTACGCCTAGCAGGCTTGATGCCGGTGATGTAATTTACCTAAGAGGAATTTAATCCTTGTCAAGACAATTTAGAGCTAAATTGTCGAGAATATGGTTCGGGTAAGTATGTGAGGTATGTTATGTTAAATATTACTTGTGCCAAATTAACATTGATAAATGTAATTTGACGGAAGTCGAGCTTAGAACATGCTATTATGGGACAATTGATTTGCATGTATAACTGCTAAGAAAGTAGGTTATTGAATTATTAATATTTGGCCTTGTGTAAACTATTTGCTTAGTTGTTTATGTAGAATGCCATATGTGGATTGTTTTATTTTCGTAAATAATTAAATGTTCTAATTTCTATGAGTTGGGACTTACTAAGCTAGTAAGCTTAATCGTGTGAGATGTTTCCTCTGTTTTATAGATTAGGAGCAAGCCACAAGCTCACCGGGATCGTTGGAAAGTCGCTCACACTATCAACCTACATTTTGGGTACTCCTTCATTTTGGGTTGGTTTTAAACGAAGGCATGTATAGGATAGGCTTGGTTTTGTTTGAGGAAATTTTACGGTTCACGTGTAAACACTAAAAAGAATAGCCATGCGAAAATGGCTAAATTTTTGTTAAGTACGTTGGTGTGATTTGATGTAAGTTGGTTCATGATGGCCGTGTCCATGCATTCCTACACAAGTTAATCGTTTTATTAAGGAAATGTTTGAATATGAATTGAATCCTTGTAATTGAGAAGTAAGGAGGTTCGGGTAGAAGCTAGTCTATTTTTAAGAATGCAATAAAACAGCTTGTAGTAGCAGCAGTGGCATGAGTTAGAAAAATCTCCAAAAATAGGGTATATTGAATTTGGAGGTGAGTGAGTTATGAAATTGAACCTTAGTGTGTCTATTTTTGCATGAAAGAAACAGAGTAGGTAAAAAGATTTGTATATTATGAGATAATCAAGTTTTAACGAGACCTGCTCTAAATGAATTCGCGAGCTACTGTTCTGTTTTGGAAAAATTGTCAAAAATTGTACAAAAATAATTAGGAATCATGGTTTATATGTGTAGAATCCTAAATGAGTCTATTTTTCATTGGTATAAACAAGAGCATCATAGGAAATTTTTGCAATCAGATAACCGCAGTTTTATAGGGTCAGGTCAGAATTGCCCAGCAGTGTAATAGGGGTAACTTTGAAGAATAAACTGTACTAATTGGCCACATGAAAAATTCTGGAAAAATTATGGTGAATAGTTATGTGAGTCTAGTTTCAAGGAAAATTTACGGATCCAAATTTCGAGTTCTGTAACCCGAGTTATGGCCGATTTAGTCAGCGTGATACAGTTGGACAGTTTTAAAAATTCTACTCCCCGATTTAATGGTCACGTCTAGTAACGCCACGTACTCGATTCCGGCGAGGGTTTCGGGTAAGGGGTGTTACATTTGATTGGTATCAGAGCTTACGGTTTAGTCGATTCTAGGACTACCGTAGCGCGTGTGAGTCTAGCTATACATGCCTTCGATATATGTTGATAGTGTGGTGACTTCTGACAGCCTAAATTTTGTTTTGTATAGTAAATGGACTCTGAACCAGAAAGAGCTGTAGCTGATGATGTGGAGAGTGTGGCGCCTGACCGTACCCACGGATCAGCGCCGATAGACTCTCGACCTGTTTCGGGTAGCCACGAAGGAGAGACAAAGCAAGCCTTTTATCGGATGATGAATGAGTGGTTTGCCCAATTTATTCAGAATAACCCGAATATACCCCAACCTCTGCCCCCAAATAATCCAACTCCGGATCCTCTAGCTCCCCCAATGATAGATCCAATGAGATCTAGTAGACCCCCAGTTGACAAAATCCGAAAATATGGGGCCGAAGAATTTAAGGCTAATGACGATGATGATGCTGAGAGAGCCGAAATGTGGCTTGATAACACTATTCAGGTACTTGGTGAATTGTCTTGCACTCCGGATGAATGTTTGAAGTGTACTATATCCTTACTACGGGATACTGCATATCACTGGTGGAATACACTAGTATCAGTGGTTCCGAAAGAAAAAGTGACATGGGATTTCTTCCAAACTGAGTTTCGCAAGAAGTATATTAGCCAAAGGTTTATTGACCAAAAACGAAAAGAGTTCCTTGAGTTGAAACAAGGACGAATGACTGTAACGGAGTACGAAAGGAAATTTGTCAGGCTCAGCCGTTATGCTAGAGAGTGTGTCTCTACAGAAGCCATTATGTGTAAAAGATTCGAAGACGGCTTAAATGAAGATATAAAGATGTTTGTTGGCGTTCTGGAACTCCAAGAGTTTGTAACTTTAGTTGAGAGAGCTTGCAAAGCCGAAGAGCTCGGGAAGGAGAAAAGAAAGGCTGATACCGAAGCCAGAGACATCCGAAAGAGGTCTTCGGGCAAAGCCTTCCATTCCGCGAGCAAGAAGCCCAGAGATGACTACAGCCGACAGAAAGCTACTACAGATCCGCCTAGGCGGGATCGGCCTCCTATGAGCTCCCGAGCTACTTCGATAGCCAGTGTTGGTAACATTCCACAAAATAGAGTTGAATGCAAGTACTGTGGGAAATGGCACTCAGGGAGTTGTAGATTCCATGATCGGTCTTGCTATAAGTGTGGATCGTCAGGTCATTTTATCAGACAGTGTCCGAAGTTAGCTGAGCAGAATGCAGTTCAGAACACTACACCGAGCAACGTGCCAATGCGAGGTAGACCACCCAGACATTCAGGCAATGTAGGTGGTAGCCAGAAAGGAACGACGAATGCTACAGATCGATCTGAAGCTAGAGCTCCGGCTAGAGCGTATGCTGCGCGAGCTAGAGAGGATGCTTCCTCCCCCGACGGCATCACCGGTACTTTCACTCTTTTTGATATTACTGTGATTGCACTAATTGATCCTGGTTCGACTCATTCTTATGTGTGTGAAAATTTAAAATTTGGCAAGACTCCGCTAGTTGAGTCTACCGAATTCGTAATTCGTGTATCCAACCCTTTGGGTAGATGTGTGCTTGTAAATAAAGTGTGTAGAGGTTGCCCGTTGATGGTACGAGACTATTGCTTTCCTGCTGATTTGATGTTGTTGCCCTTCGATGAATTTGATATAATCTTGGGTATGGATTGGTTAACTTCGCATGAGGCAGTAGTGGATTGCAAAAGAAAGTTTATTGATTTGAAATGCAGAAATGGTGAGACAATCAGAATAAAATCCTGTGATGTAAATGGGTTACCTACAGTAATATCTTCAATGGTGGCCCGAAAGTATGTGAGAAAAGGGTGTGAGGCCTATTTGGCTTATGTACTGGATACTAAAATGTCCGAGAAACTAATGAAATCAGTACCAGTTGTATGTGAATACACCGATGTGTTTCCTGAAGAGCTACCGGGCTTACCCCCAGTACGAGAGATTGAGTTCGGCATTGAATTAGTGCCGGATGCAACCCCAATTTCGATAGCTCCGTACCGAATGGCGCCTACTGAATTAAAAGAATTGAAAGCGCAGTTGCAAGAATTGACAGAGAGGGGTTTCGCACGACCGAGTTTTTCCCCGTGGGGTGCACCAGTCCTATTTGTGAAAAAGAAAGATGGGACAATGCGAATGTGTATCGACTACCGGCAACTAAATAAGGTAACTATAAAGAATAAGTACCCGTTACCTCGGATTGATGATTTATTTGATCAGTTGAAGGGAGCTTCAGTGTTTTCGAAGATAGATTTGAGATCGGGTTATTATCAGTTGCGAGTCAGAGATTCAGATGTGCCAAAGACTGCATTCCGAACGAGGTACGGACATTATGAGTTTTTGGTTATGCCTTTTGGACTCACTAATGCACCTGCTGTTTTTATGGATCTAATGAACCGAGTCTTCCGACAGTTCTTGGATCGGTTTGTAGTAGTGTTTATCGATGATATATTGGTCTACTCCAAAAATGAAGCGGAACACGTTGAGCACTTGAGAGTAGTACTACAAACCTTGAGAGATCATCGTTTATATGCAAAATTCAGTAAGTGTGAGTTTTGGATGAAAGAAGTCAGCTTCTTGGGTCATGTGGTTTCGGTGTCAGGAATTCGGGTGGATCCAAACAAAATAGCAGCCATACTTGATTGGAAACCACCAAAGAATGTTTCCGAGATCCGAAGTTTCCTAGGCCTCGCGGGATATTATAGACGATTTGTAAAAGGTTTTTCCATAATAGCTGCACCCTTGACGAGACTACTACAGAAAGATGTCAAATATGAGTGGTCAGAAAAATGTCAGAAGAGTTTCGAGCAGTTGAAAGCCCTTTTAACCGAGGCTCCAGTGTTGACTCAGCCTGAATCGGGTAAAGAATTTACTATTTTTAGTGATGCATCTTTAAATGGGTTGGGTTGTGTTCTAATGCAAGAAGGCAAGGTGATAGCCTACGCTTCAAGACAATTGAAGCCACATGAAAAAAATTATCCAACTCACGATCTGGAGTTGGCAGCCATTGTGTTCGCATTGAAAATTTGGTGTCACTATTTATTCGGTGAAAGATGTCATGTTTATTCAGATCACAAAAGTCTAAAATATTTAATGACTCAGAAAGATCTAAATTTGAGGCAACGCCGATGTTAGAATTGCTGAAAGACTATGAATTAGTGATTGACTACCATCCTGGGAAAGCTAATGTTGTTGCGGATGCGTTGAGTCGAAAATCATTATTTGCTCTTCGTGCATTAAACGCATGGATGACGATGTCTAAGGATGGTTCGATCATAGCCGAGCTACAAGCAAGACCAATGTTTATTCAGCAAATTTGCGATGCACAGAAAGTTGACGAAAAGCTAGTTGCTATTCGGATTCAGTGTGAAAACGCTACAGAATCAGATTTCCAGATAGATGCAAATGACTGTCTGAAGTATAAAAGTCGATTGTGTGTTCCAATGAACTCAGATTTGATACAGATGATTCTGAGTGAGGCCCATAATGGCCGAATGTCGATACACCCGGGTAGCACGAAAATGTATAATGATTTGAAACAGTTCTATTGGTGGCCTGGCATGAAACGAGATATATCCGAATTTGTCTCCAAGTGCTTAATCTGTCAACAGGTGAAAGCTGAGCACCAGGTTCCATCCGGATTGCTTCAGCCAATCATGATACCCGAATGGAAATGGGATAGAATCACCATGGATTTTGTATCTGGCCTCCCTATGACACCTAGTAAGAAAGATGCCGTTTGGGTTATCGTTGATAGACTGACTAAATCAGCTCATTTTGTACCGGTACGTACCGACTATTCACTTGACAAACTCGCCGAATTGTATGTGTCGCAGATTGTAAGATTGCACGGTGTACCGAGTTCCATTGTTTCAGATAGAGACCCAAGATTTACCTCGCGATTCTGGAAGAAATTGCAAGATGCATTAGGTACTAAACTTCATTTTAGTACAGCCTTCCATCCGCAAACAGACGGTCAGTCTGAGCGAACTATTTTGATACTTGAGGACATGTTGAGGTGTTGCGTTCTCGAGTTCGAAGGTACGTGGGAACGATACCTACCTTTGATTGAGTTTGCTTACAATAATAGCTTTCAATCTAGCATAAAAATGGCACCTTATGAAGCCTTATATGGTCGAAAATGTCGCACACCATTGTATTGGACTGAGCTCAGTGAGAATAAGATACACGGGGTTGATTGGATTAAGGAAACTGAACAGAAGGTGGTGGTAATTAGAAGTAATTTGAAAGCTGCTTCGGATCGTCAAAAGTCCTATGCCGATTTAAAACGCAAGGACATTGAATTTCAGGTCGGAGATCGGGTGTTCTTGAAAGTTTCTCCGTGGAAGAAAATACTCCGATTCGGTCAGAAAGGCAAGTTGAGTCCGAGATTTATTGGACCATATGAAGTCATCGAGCGTATAGGGCCTGTGGCTTATCGATTGAAATTGCCCCTTGACTTAGAAAAGATACACAATGTATTCCACGTTTCGATGCTCCGCAGATATAGATCGGATCCGTCCCATGTGATCACCCCATCAGAAATTGAAATTCGATCTGATTTGACCTATGATGAAGAACCGATCCGTATCTTAGCTCGGGAAACCAAAGAGTTAAGAAATAAAAGGGTTCCATTAGTAAAGATTCTATGGAATCGTCACGGAGTTGAAGAGGCTACGTGGGAGCCTGAAGAATCAAGGAAGCAGCAATATCCAAACCTGTTTAACGGTGAGATTTTCGGGGACGAAAATCCTTAAGGGGGGGAGAGTTGTAACAGACCAATTTTGACCCTAATCGGAACGGTGGTTTCGGGACCACGAATCTGAGCCTGTGGGATATTATAATATTATGTTTTGTGTTTGTTATGTGTGTTTTTAGTGAGTGTAAAAAAAAAAAAAAATTCGTAGAAAATTTTAGCTATCTAAGTGTTTAATTTGCTAAGAAGGCTTAAATCGCAGGAAGGATTAATGTAGTAGGCATTAATGAAAAGGGAGCTAAATGAATTGTCCATAAAACATGGGAATTTGCATGTCAAATTCCCCACATTTGAACAAGGTGGACGGCAAGCATGCATATATGCTCTTTTTCTTATTTTTGTATGATATTTAGGCATTATTATATTAAAGCATGCTATGAATATATGCTTTTAATTTATACATATTTTGATTTTAGTAATATTACAAGAAAAGCATGCTATGATTTATGTTAAAATAACAAAAAGGAAGAAGAGAATAATTCTCTCATCCTTCATTCATTCTTGCCGATTTCTACCTTGAAGAGAAGAGAAGAACTTCATCTTCCCCATTCGGCCTTGCATGCAATAGATTAGGTAAGAACTATCTTGATATGGCTTGAATTCTTGATTATTTCTCTTTGGAAAACAAGCAAAGCTTGTTAAGTTTGGTAGGATGAGATTCGGCCATGCATGTGGGAATCAAGATAAGAGTTGAATCTTAGCTTGATAGCCTACCCTTAGATTGTGTTGATTTCTTTGATCATTAGGGAAAAACAAGTAGAGTTTTGTGATGCCATGCATGATGAAGTTCGGCCATGGGGGGGTTTTATGATTTGAGCTGAAAATAAACTTAGATAGTATAAGAAGAAATAGCTTGAACTTGTAAGAAAGTTTTGTCGATTTTTGGCTTGAAGATACCTTCATATTTGGCCGAATATTGGGTTGGACATTCATGAAAATAATTTCTTCTTGTGTTTGGATGTTCGGCCATCCACTTATAATGAAATTGACCCTAGATTAATTGTCATATGTGATGTGTAATTATTGGGTGAACTAAGTATAAGACTAGCTTTCTTTAAGTAAATTAGTGCAAGGGGTCAAATGGATGGAAGGAAGAGTTAGAGAAAATTCTAAGAACCTAAGGGCCATTCGGCCATGGAGAAGAGATCCAAATGAGTTGAGAATTTTATTGTAGTGTTCAATAGGTTAAATTGGATTAGTTAAATGCTCGGAAATTGGTGTGGCCATTTAGCTTGTTGCTAGGTTGCATGTTGAAGAAAATGCATGGGTATTGAATTGGCATATTCGGCCATAGGAGAGAATGAATTTGAGCTATTGTATTTAGTGGTATATGTATGATTGTATATAAAATTAACGTATGGCAATAAATAAGAAAGTAAGTTGTAAGTTAAAACACATCAAGGAAAGTACTACCAAGGTGTTCCCTAATAATTTTGAATGTACTTGAACAAAATAGAGGATGAATGCCGAATGCAAATGTTTATGTCTTGGAATTACTTATTTTTATGATTTTGCTTTCGAATTAAATGGAAGTGTGGTTTAATTGGCTTAAATTGAACCAAAATAGATCAAGATCAAAAGGAGAAAAAGTTGGAGCGAAGAAAAGCTAAGCTAAACGAATAGTTGGAGATTTGAATCTATCTACTCCTAAGGTAAGTCCTTTAGTTAAATCATGTCAAAGAATTAATTTTGATTATCTCGACTATTAAAAATTTATGAATGTTAATGTCCAATTACATCATGGCCGAATGTATATTGACATATTGGTTGATGAATTATGTTGAGAATGTGATGGAAATTATTTTGGCTAATGCAAGGTGAATAAGTAGGTTCTTGAGCTACTTTATATTTAAGGATCATTTACATATCTAGGAAATGATATATTTTGTATAAGCTTGGTGTAAGACCATGAGTGGGTCGATTGTGATAATGATGGATTTGATTGATTTCAAATTCATTAAATGCAATGGGAATAAATGTATATGATTTGATGTGTATAGTTAAAATGTGAAAAGTATGTAAAAATATGCTGACATTCGGGCCTCGAGCCTAGCAGGCCTCGTGCCGGTGACATAATCGGGCTTTATGCCTAGCAGGCCTTGTGCCGGTGTTAATTATCGGGCTTTTATGCCTAGCAGGCCTCGTGCCGGTGTTATTTATCGGGCTTTACGCCTAGCAGGCCTTGCGCCGGTGTTACTTTTCAGGCTTTTACGCCTAGCAGGCTTGATGCCGGTGATGTAATTTACCTAAGAGGAATTTAATCCTTGTCAAGACAATTTAGAGCTAAATTGTCGAGAATATGGTTCGGGTAAGTATGTGAGGTATGTTATGTTAAATATTACTTGTGCCAAATTAACATTGATAAATGTAATTTGACGGAAGTCGAGCTTAGAACATGCTATTATGGGACAATTGATTTGCATGTATAACTGCTAAGAAAGTAGGTTATTGAATTATTAATATTTGGCCTTGTGTAAACTATTTGCTTAGTTGTTTATGTAGAATGCCATATGTGGATTGTTTTATTTTCGTAAATAATTAAATGTTCTAATTTCTATGAGTTGGGACTTACTAAGCTAGTAAGCTTAATCGTGTGAGATGTTTCCTCTGTTTTATAGATTAGGAGCAAGCCACAAGCTCACCGGGATCGTTGGAAAGTCGCTCACACTATCAACCTACATTTTGGGTACTCCTTCATTTTGGGTTGGTTTTAAACGAAGGCATGTATAGGATAGGCTTGGTTTTGTTTGAGGAAATTTTACGGTTCACGTGTAAACACTAAAAAGAATAGCCATGCGAAAATGGCTAAATTTTTGTTAAGTACGTTGGTGTGATTTGATGTAAGTTGGTTCATGATGGCCGTGTCCATGCATTCCTACACAAGTTAATCGTTTTATTAAGGAAATGTTTGAATATGAATTGAATCCTTCTAATTGAGAAGTAAGGAGGTTCGGGTAGAAGCTAGTCTATTTTTAAGAATGCAATAAAACAGCTTGTAGTAGCAGCAGTGGCATGAGTTAGAAAAATCTCCAAAAATAGGGTATATTGAATTTGGAGGTGAGTGAGTTATGAAATTGAACCTTAGTGTGTCTATTTTTGCATGAAAGAAACAGAGTAGGTAAAAAGATTTGTATATTATGAGATAATCAAGTTTTAACGAGACCTGCTCTAAATGAATTCGCGAGCTACTGTTCTGTTTTGGAAAAATTGTCAAAAATTGTCAAAAATTGTACAAAAATAATTAGGAATCATGGTTTATATGTGTAGAATCCTAAATGAGTCTATTTTTCATTGGTATAAACAAGAGCATCATAGGAAATTTGTGCAATCAGATAACCGCAGTTTTATAGGGTCAGGTCAGAATTGCCCAGCAGTGTAATAGGGGTAACTTTGAAGAATAAACTGTACTAATTGGCCACATGAAAAATTCTGGAAAAATTATGGTGAATAGTTATATGAGTCTAGTTTCAAGGAAAATTTACGGATCCAAATTTCGAGTTCTGTAACCCGAGTTATGGCCGATTTAGTCAGCGTGATACAGTTGGACAGTTTTAAAAATTCTACTCCCCG
Source organism: Gossypium australe (assembly GCA_005393395.2). Taxonomy (NCBI): domain Eukaryota; kingdom Viridiplantae; phylum Streptophyta; class Magnoliopsida; order Malvales; family Malvaceae; genus Gossypium; species Gossypium australe. The sequence continues at coordinate 59,620,621 of CM016614.1, read as the reverse complement.
ATTTAATGGTCACGTCTAGTAACGCCACGTACTCGATTCCGGCGAGGGTTTCGGGTAAGGGGTGTTACATGGATAGTGTGACTTGATGTGCTGATCTGATTTCCTGACCTCACGAAAATCTACAAAGACATTAAACCGCACAAGTAAGCTTAATGAAGCTTAGTAAGTTCGATGGGTTAAACATAAATCTTACAGAACCTACAATAACACATCAATTAAGTAAAATCCTTCAATGTAAACTCCCAGTTAAGCACAGCTTTAATCGATAAACACACTTATTTCAAATCAATACGAATAATAACAATAAGTCTTTCAATTCCAATTACACAAGTCACTTACCAAATCTTACCAAATCGCAGAACAGCTTACGGATAAGAGTACATCATTATCAGAAGCCCGAGGGCTGAACAGAAGCTCATGAGAGCTAAACAGAAACCCATAAAGGTTGCACAGAAGCTCATAAGAGCTGAACGAAAACCCATAAGGGTTAAACTGAAGCTCAAAAGAGCTGAACGAAAACTTATATGAGCTAAACGGAAAGTAAATATGAAGTTCACAAAAAATGCTGAACCTCAATTTACTTGGGTAATTTACCGTCAATTCCTCCTTTGTTGTCTTTCGCCACACAACGATTGTACTCAAATCCCGCATTCCATTTAAATCGAATATCCACTTCAAATTTATAATTTAACAATATTTCATTTTTCAACAATATACTAAATGCATAATATCATTCATCAATTTAATTTAAATATTAAAGTTTAACTATGCGAACTTACCTGGGTTAAATTGTAAGATTTGTAAAAGTTCAGGGACTTTCTGCTAATTTTTCTTTTTCACGAGTATCTACGGGCTCTTGATCTAAAATATAAAATTGTTCATTCACTAGCATATATTTCTGTTTCAATTCACTTCACAATTAATACCCATCATTTTTTTGAAATTACGCAATTACCCCAACTTTTACAACTTTTACAATTTTAGTCTATCAAATGAACCAATTTTTCTCAATTGATAATTTATCTAAATATTTTAGGCTATCATACAACCCTTCACAAATAGAAATTTAATACCAAACCCTAATATTTAACCTTTTCACAATTTGGTCCTAAAATCAATATCTAACAAAATAACTATGTAAAATCATCATGGAACAAATATTAAAGCTCTAAATCCATTTTATTTCATCAAAAATATACAGTATTCATCAATGGTAATTTTCAAATTGTCCAATAAAATCAAAAACTAATGAAATAGTTAGTTGGACCTAATTGTAAAAGTCTCAAAAACATAAAAATTTCAAGAAAAAGGCAAGAATTGAACTCACACGAAGTAAAATAGAAAACTAGATTCTTAAGAACTCTTCAATGGTGTTTTTAGGCTGAAATTTAGAGATGAAATGTCTAGAAACTATTAAAATATCATTTTGGTTATTTTATTTTATTTCCAATTTTGCCCTTAAATCTCATAATTTCACTTTTTTTCTGCTTATGCCTCCTCAGCTATCCTTTGTGTGTCTATTTTCTCTTTTAGTCCTCCCTTATTTACCTTTTGGGCTATTTAATCACTATTTCTTTAATTAGCAAGTTTTACACCTTTTTCAATTTAATCCATTTTAAATAATTAACTATCAAAACGTTAAAATTTTCTAACGAAACTTTACTACTACCTTAATGACACTCCGTAAATATTTATAAAAATATTTACAACTCAGTTTATAGAAACGAGGTCTCAATACCTCATTTTCTAAACCACTTGACCTAATAAATCCTTATAAAACACAAATTACTATTGCAAAAATCTTTCTAAAACCTTATTTGACTCATAAATACTAAATATCAAAATTTACAAGCTTACTCGTCAGATTTGGTGGTCTTGAACCACCGTTTCTGGCACCCCTGAGAATCAGGCTGTTACAATAAAACCCTGACTAGGCTATTCATTGTGTAGGTTTAGCTCATACAGGTAACTTAAAACTAGTGTTTACGATTAGCTCGAACGAGCATATGATACTACTTTACTTGTGTACTGAGCTCTTTACGATGTTTCATCGGGTAAAATATAAGGTGAGAAAAATATGATGTTACAAAGTGATGTTGGCAAAAGATACTTATGAAATGTGGAAAATGTATGATGTGGATATCAGCAAAGTGATGATTTAGAAATTGATTCATGAAGCATTTTGAATTGAAATTTGTATTTTACCATTTGAAATTATGTGGTTATGATCCAAATCTCATTTGGTTGATGTTGTTGTGAATGCCATGATAGGTGAAATTATTGCATATTGAATTGTAATTGTTAAATAAATAAGGTAAGCTTTTTTTTTTATATTGTATGAGCTTACTAAGTATTTTATAATACTTACTCGCATTACTACTTTTTCTGTAGATTTTGGACGTCCAGAACGTGTTGATCGGATTGGCGAGAAGCACATATCTATTGTCTTTTGTTTTGGTAGATTTTGAATGTTTCAATCTTGGTAATCTATGTCATGTACATAGGCTTGGTTGTAAATATATTTTTTAAGTTCAAGTGATGGTGTTATAAGAGTTATGAAATTGTTATTATGAAATGTTGGATTTGAATGTGTTTATGATATACTTGGTTGATATGAAAGATATATGTATGCTTAGTTAATGTATGCAAAATGTTGAATCATAAAAGATTTTTGGAATTGGTGATGCTTGATTGAAATGTTAAGGCATATGTGTTAAATGATAATTGTAATGTTTGGACCTATATGGTTAAGTTGGTTTTGTGTAGTGGGTAAGTTTTGGCAAGTTTTAAATATAGGAATTGGTAAGTTTTTATTTTAGTAAGATGAGTATTTGGAATTATAGAACATTATGCATATTTGAAACTTATGGATGTCTCTACTTTGGTATGAAATGGATAAAGAATATAAAATGGTTCTTATTAATTCTTGTTACATGTTGTGTTTTGGTGTTAATTTTGGCATAATGGTTTAGATATTGATGAATTAGTTGGATGATAGATTTTGACATGGTTATGGCATATTTTTTAACAAGTTTTTGTGGTTTAAAAATTCATTATAGGTCACTTTGAAGAAATGGTTTGTATTTTGCATCTTAGGGGTTATATACACTGCACACGGGCTAACACATGGCCGTGTGTCACACACGAGCTGGTGACATGGTCGTGTGCTCAATGAAAATTATGGAACACTTGTATATATGGTCACACACGGGTTATATATACACGGGTTATATACACGAGTTATATACACTGCACACGGGCTGGCCACATGCCCATGTATGTTTCGAAATTGGATCTCTTAATATTCCACACAACCTTAGTCAGATACACGGCCCAGCCACACGACCGTGTAACTCCTTACCACACGGGTTCACCTTGTCACACGACCGTTTGTCCCCTGTTTACATATTTTTTCCTTACTTTTTGTTAAGTTATCAAATAATTCATTGTTTACTTCCGAAATGATTTTAGAGCTTTCGTAAGCTCGTTTTAAGCCCGAATTTTGTTTGTAAAGCATGAATTGTATGTTGTATGAGATTTATTAAATATTAAATGATTTCTTGATTTAAATTTTCATGTAAATGTTTTGTTATTTGTTGTAGCATCCCGTAACTTGATCTTTATATCGGGGATAGGTTAGGGGTGTTACAACATCATTCTCTCGAAGGTCATTTTGTCAAATATTAGGGTTATGGAATTTGTCGTATTTAAGGCATTTTTATGCCAAACAAAAAAAAGGTGGATACATATGTCATCTTTTTGTCATCTATTTTATTCCCTTCACCATTTTTTGTTTTCTAGGTTTTTTTTTCTTAGCCTAGTGTTGGAAAAAATCTGGTTCAGAAACAGTTTTCTTGCATATTGAAAAATAAAAAAAAGAAAATCGAGCTTGTTTGTGATATTTATAGAAATAAACTTTTTTCCTGAAATAGTACATGCGCTTGGAGTGAGATGGATCCTAAACATTCTCAACTTTAAACCTAATGACCTTCTCCGCTATTCTTGTACCACGAACTACTTCGAGTGTGGGCTTGAAAAATTTCGGGTTAAACACAACTAGAAATATTTTTCTTACTTTCAGTAGGAAAGTAGACCTCTCTTATAGAAACTGTTAGTATTATTATTCTTGGAAACTAGAATTTATACATAGAAATAAAATCTCACTATTTTCGAGCAGAACAATAATATCTCAAAGTTGTATATAACTTCTTGTGTTTTTAGCTATACCGGTGTCATCTATTTATAGGGAGAGCTAGTGAAACCCTAGTTGAATTTGTAGAAAGCATTTAATGCATACTTAATAGATAAACAATCCCTTGGTTGAACTAGGAGAGAGAGGGGCCAATATGGTGTGCTTACCCTCATATGTATTATGATGGGGATTCAGGCCTCTCCTGTATTGGATCCAATTATATGTGTTTCCAAGACTTTTAACCCAACACTTTATAATTTAATCCAACCCATTACAAGTTTTTTTATTTCTAGAATAGATATTATTTATTAAATTAATTTTAATTAATTAATTTTTCAATTAAACAATTTTTTCAACCCAATTTTAATTCCATTAAAAGCATGACAACTTTATCGTAAAAGAATCTATGAGAAAATATATTTAATTTCTACATTCAATAGATTTTGTAATGATCAATTAATTTAATTTCATTTTTGAAATTCAATTATTTAATTAAATAATAATTCAAAAATTTTAAATTAATTCTCGGGTCATTTCTATACTAAGTGTGTAACGCCCCCAAAAAGTTAAGTCTTTAATTTTTGCATGATATGACACAAATTACTTGTTTGCTTTAATGGCTAAGTGATTTGGGTGTGTATGGGGGTGTGTGAGAAGCTTGGGTTCAAATCTTGGCTTTTGCATATTTTTTAGTTTTGCTCTTAAATAAATATAGGCCTTATAAATAAGAGTGCTTGTTTATGACACAAAAAGAGCTTGTTGTCTAGTGGCAAGGTGGCGTGTTGTGTAACTGAGAGGTATGAGGTTCAAGTCCTGGGTTGCACAATGGAGTGTTTATTTTGCTGCTTGAGCTGTGTAGCTAGTGGAGTTGGACTGAACCACAACTAAAGGGAGTTTCAATAGAATTTGAGTGGAGTTTGAACTGGTCATAGAGAGGTTTGAGGAGGGATTTGAGGAGAAAATCAAGGAGATGAGAGGGTAGGGAGTTTGTGACGAAATTGAACTCTAGCACTCAGGAATTCAGCTAAGAGAGAAATGCTCCTCATTTGTTCCCAGGTTGGAGAGCAACTCCTTTTCCCTTTTGGTTGGAATTCTTCTGGTGCTTCATTTCTCTTCTTTTTCCCTCTTTTAGCAATTGCTTTCTCTGCTCTCAAGCCTGTCGTCTCTCCTTCTTTCATCATTTACTGAACTTTTTCCTTTTTGGCTAAGTCCTTCTTCACCACAAACGCGGTTCCTCCTCAATTGTCGTTTACCTCTTAGGTTCTTCTACTCTTACCATATAGTGAGCAAACGTTTTTCCCACTGTTCTCCCCTTAGCCGAATCCTTCTTTTTCTTTTCATCCTTCCTTTCCCTATTTTCTTTCAGTGTTTTTCTGTTTTTGGGTTTGGCCGACTGTTCTCGTATTCTGTTGTAGTGTTGTGCTTTCGGTCTTGCAAGAGTTCTGACGAATCGGTAGGTACTCGTAACTTCTCTCCTTTGATTCTCTGTTATTTCTTTATGTGTTCAATATGTTTTCTTCTATCTTTTTCGAATGCTGAATGCTTCTTTCTACATCTTCTAATTGTGATTCTTTTCTTTCCTTGTGACGTGGTGGTTTGTTGGGTACTAGGTATTTCTGTGGAGTGAATGTGATAAACCATAATTTACACATATTTTAACCTTATGCTTGGCCTATTTTTGGATGAATTTTCATTAGAATTGATGAATTTGGTGCTCCTAATCCATTAATTTCATGTTTTATACTCAAAAGAGCTTAGGGAGTCGAAAAGAACGAGAAACGGGCCAAAAAGGGGCAAAATGGGCCTACCTAAGAAATCAACACGGCCTGGACCATCGAACACGGCCTGGAACGTCACACACAGGCAGATCACACGGCCGTGTGCGACGAGCAAAATCGAAGGAGTCCAAACACGGGAGTGTCCCTACCGACCCCAAGACTAATTCTATTCAGAAAAGGTTACTTGTGGGCTAAGAAAGGCATTCCAAAGCCTATATAAACACCTTAGGAGGCAACCTAAAAGGGGACATCGAGTAGACGCAAAGTAGAAGGCAGAAAATACTCCAAGACAGCCGTCGGTAACAGCTTAGGAGAAGGATCTCCATCAAGACTGAAGATCTCCCATCAAGTTCTTTAGAAGTTTTTGGGCTTTCTTATGTTTTGTTGTTTTCCCTATTTTAAGATGTTTCCCTCTATTAGTATGAACTAAATTCCCTAAATACCTGATGGGATGAAACCTAACACAGATCTTATTATTATTTGATTTATAAGATAAATACTTGTTCTTATTCTTAATTGTGAGTTCTTATTCTTGTTTTGATAATTCAGGTTATTGATTCAAGTCTTATTCAGTGGAGCAAAAGCCCTTGTTTAAGAGTAGATCAACTCAATTAAGAGGACTTGATTGCAACCCTAGAAATAGGGCGACATAAATCTGCTGGATTAGAGTCAAATCTAATAGGGGAATCCATAGATCGAGTTAATGCGAAAATGGGGGTTTTAGTTAGAAAGAGATTTCAATTAATCAACCTAGAGTCAGTTGTTTTTATTCTTGAAAGAGATATTAACATAAATCAGGGATTTCTATGGATTAAGTCAAGTGAATAAATCGTATGAATCAAAAGTAACAAGTGAAGTCTAGGTGGATTCTTCCTTGGGTATTGCCTTTATCTTATAAGTTGTCTTAAAGTATTTTCTCAATTCTTTCTCTGTCATGTTCTTAATTAGTTTTAGTTAAAAGAAATCACTCCAATTTTAGGCTAAATAATAGAAAGATAGTAATTACTAGTACTCTTGGTCCTTGTGGATACGATATTACCGGTCTTACCATAACTATATTATAAACGATAGGTGCGCTTGCCTTTATTGTGATCATAGTTAGTTTTAGACACATCAAGTTTTTGGCGCCATTGTCGGGGACTAAGATATTAGGAACACTAAATTTTTATTACTTTAGCCATTTTATTTATTTGCAATTTATTTTTATTTTAACTTTTCTAATTTTTCTTTTATTTGCTTCTAATAGGTAATTTTAGTATATGACTAGAAGAAACCCGTCAGGACCCTTGATATTTGACAGTGAGATAGAACATACCGCTCACAGAAACCGAAGAGAAATAAGGTGAAGCCTACAATACATAGAAGGAGAGCAAGAAGATGAAACCAATACTACAGAAGAGATGGACGATAATAATCCGCTACCTCCTGTGGTTGCCACAAACCCGGTGAATCAAAATCCTGCTCCTCGTACTATGTATGATTATGCTAAATCTAATTTAACAGGAACAGAATCAAGTATTGTTAGACCTGCTATTGCTGCAAATAATTTTGAACTGAAACCTAACATTATACAGATGATTCAGAAATTTGTTCAGTTTGATGGTTTGCAGGATGACGATCCAAACAATCACTTGGAGAATTTTCTGGAATTCTGCGACACTTTCAAAATTAATGGCGTTTCTGATGATGTCATTCGCCTTCGGTTGTTTCCCTTCTCGTTGAGAAACAAAGCTAAACTGTGGTTGAACTCATTACCACGAGGAACAATCACTACATGGGACCAAATGACAGAAAAATCTTTACTTAAATATTTTTCGCCGACTAAAACGGCTAAGTTGAGGAATGATATTTCTTCTTTTGTGCAGATGGATCTAGAAACACTCTACGATGCATGGGAGAGATATAAGGATCTACTAAAGAGATGCCCTCACCATGGGTTACCTTTGTGGCTACAGGTTCAAACCTTTTACAATGGCGTGAACCCCTCAACTAGGCAGTTGATTGACTCAGCCGCCAGTGGAACCCTAAATAACAAGACCCCTGAAGTGACTTATGAGTTTATAGAGGAGATAGCAATGAATAACTATCAGTGGCAAGTTATGAGAACAAAGCCGACAAAAACCGCTAGTGTTTTCAACCTCGATGCAGTTACCATGCTATCAAACCAACTAGAGCTTCTAAATAAAAGACTGATAGTTTGTATGGCTCTTCGCAGGTACATCCAGCGATGCAGTGCGATACAAATGGAGGAGGAACGAACAATACATAATACCCACCCTACAACTCTGGCATAGAAAATGAACAGATGAACTATATGGGTAACAATTCTAGACCTCAAAATAACCTTTATAGTAACACTTACAATCCAGGTTGCAGGAACCACCCAAACTTCTCATGGGGTGGCCAAGGAAATCAGATACAACAACCCCCTCCAGGCTTTCAACAGCAACCCTACCGACAAGAGAAAAAGCCTAACCTTGAGGAGATGCTAACAAAATTTATCGCGGTGTCAGAAACCCGTTTCCAAAACATCGAAACAGCACTAAAAAATTAGCAAGCATTGATTCAAGGGCTCGAGAACCGATTAGGACAACTTGCTAAGCTCATATCTGAATGACCACGAGGCAGCTTGTCGAGCAACACTGAAACTAACCCAAAAGAGTAAATTCATGCCCTTACTGCTCACGATAGTGAAGGGTTAAATGAACCAAAATTGAGGCAAAAGAATGTTATAGAAGAAGGTAAGGTTGAGATAAGCCATGAAAAACCAAAACTGGTAAGTACAAAATACCAACCTCGTGTGCCATATCCCAATGCGACGAAGAAAGACCACACTGATGAACAATTCGGTAAATTTCTTAAACTTTTAAAAAAATTACATATTAACTTACTGTTTATTGAAGCTCTTTCGCAGATGCCCAGTTTAAAAAAAATTAAAAGAGCTTTTGACACAAAAACGAAAGTTAGACGAGGAGTCGCATGTGGAGCTAAATGCAGTATGCTCAACAATCTTACAAAATAGACTACCACAAAAGTTAAAAGATCTAGGAAGTTTTACGAATCCTTGCTTAATTGGTGGTTTATCTGTTAATAATGCTTTAGCAAACTTAGGGGCAAGCATAAATGTTATGCCTTATAAAATGCTTAAATAGTTAGGTCTTGGGAAACCCAAACAAACTAGGATGAGCATCCAATTGGCTGATAAAACCATTAGAGTTCCTAGGGGTATAATTGAAGATGTACTAGTAAAAATTGATAAATTCATATTCCCAGTAGACTTTGTTGTTTTAGACATGGATAAGGACAATAATGTTCCTTTAATTTTAGGAAGACCCTTTTTAGAAACTACTAAAACTAAAATTGATGTTGGTACAGGTAAACTCACACATCAAGTAGGTGACAAAACGATTACTCTTCAGGCTCTTGACTTGGCTAGGACATCAAGTAATAAAGGTATGAACATAAATTCTATTAATGACCATTCGGTTCAACCTTCTTTTCAGGAAGGACCACGAAATTACACAACTGAGCCATATCCTAGACCTCGTGCCAACAAAGAAATAACTCATGAGGAGCGAAGGCTTCAGATCGATGAACTAGACGAGTGGAAGACACATGTTAAGGAGAAACCAAGAACACATGAAGCAAAATCGAGGCAACTCCACAAACTTAAAGATGAAGCGAACTACTTCAAGGTTGGAGACCGAGTTCTAGTGGATAATACAGATCCTCATGTTGCCACTTCTGAACCTAATGGAATAACTCTTTTTACGGTACTTAATACTTTCCCATACAGTACAGTCGAGGTAACTCATTCTCAATTTGGCACCATCAAGGTAAATCGTACTAGTCTAAAACCTTATTTTAATACAATTGATAGCAAGAATGAGGAGTTTCAACTCCTCAAACCACCATGATTATACGAATGAAAGGTAAGTCTAGCTAAAGACTTTAAACGAGTGTTTCGCGGGAGGCAACTAAGTACTAACCCCATTAATTTTCATATTTTGAATGTTTAGCACCTAACTAAAAACTAACCAAATTAATAAAGCACAGGTTTCCCTACCACACGGCCTTACACACGGGCGTGGCCATGGCCGTATGGGCACCACGAATACGCACATCGGCTTGGCAGAAACTCGTGCGAACAAAGGACGAAAATTCCCCAAAACACGGGCGACGATAAAAGATAAACCGTAAAAGTAACATATTTTAAGCCCACATTTAGTATGATTTTGGATGATTTAAGCCTCGTATTATGTGATTTAGTGCTCTTAATCCTTTGTTTTCATGTTTTATACCTAGGAGAGCACCCAAGGGCGAAAAAAACGGAAAATGGGCCCAAAACGGAGTAAATGGGCCATATCACGAAATCCACACGGCCTGGCCCAAATCCACATGGCCGTGCCTCATTCAACAGGCTCGAACACGGCCTGGCCACGACTTACACGGGCATGTGCCAAGGCCGTGTCCTTGTCGTTGGGAAGAAGAGTTTCATTCGGAAAAGGACACTTAGGGGAAAAGAAACCTATCTCAAAAGCCTATATAAACCCCCTAAGTATAACCTAAAAAGGGGATAGTTAGCTAGGCCAAGGAGTCGAGCCAGAAAGGTCAGATTTGTGGAAATCACTCGAAGATAGCCAGTTGATCCATCTCAAGAAGTAGGGATTATACTCAAGACGGAGGATTTCTCCTTCAATTCCTTCAGGGGGTTTTAGGGATTTCTTATGTTTTGTTTTATCTTTTCTTTTGAGATGTTTTCTTTTATTGTTATGAACTAAACCCTCAGATACCTGAGGGGGATGAAACCTAAGATGAATCTTGTTGTCGTTTGCTGAACTATATGATAAATATTTGACTTGTTCTTAATTATGTGTTCTTAATTCCTTTATTGATATTTCCGGAATATTAATTCAAGTATGATGTGCTTAGGTGGAGGAGCAAAAGTCCCTACTCAAGAGTAGATCTAGCATAATTAAGCGAAGTTGATCGCATGCCTAGAGATAGGGTGACGAGATTTTGCCGGATTAGGGTGAAACCTAATATGGGAGTCCATAGATCGAGTTAATGCGATTCTAGGGGTTTTAATTAGAAAGAGATTTCAATTAATCAACCTAGGGTTAGACGTTATTCGCTTCGAGAGAGGGTTTAATATAAATTAGGGAATCTTACGGATCAATTCAAATGAATAAATCGTCTGGTTCAGAGTTAGATAACAAGTGAAGTCTAGGTGGATTCTTCCTTGGGTGTCGTCTTAATCAATTGGTTTTTCTTCCAAGCTATTTTCTCAATTCATCCTCGTTGTCTTTTCATCTTTAGTTTAGTTGATAGTTAAATTTAGATTAGATAAGCATTCACTTAATCCTTAGGCTAAATAATAGAAAGAGAGTTAGTATTAGTAGTTTTGGTTCCTTAGGGTTCGACATTCCGATCTTGCCTAAACTATACTACTGTTCGATAGGTACGCTTGCCTAAAATCGTTGTTAGAGTTAGTTTCCAGGTTCGATCATTCTCATTATAAATTTAAAACTCTGAAATAGACGACCAAGTTTTTGGCGCCGTTGCCGGGGAATTGAAATATTAGGAACGCTTAATTTTTATTACTTTAGCCATTTTTTTATTACAATTTATTTTCATTATTATTATTATTTTTTATTATTATTTTTTTTCTTTCCTAAATTTTCTTTTATTTGATTTTGGCAGATAGAGGAGATGGCACTAAATAACTATCAATGGCAATTTATGAGGACAAAGCCAACAAAAGCAGCCGATATCTACAACCTCAACCCAATAACAATTCTATCAAACCAGGTAGAGATGTTACATAAAAAATTTGATGGTTTATACGGTTCTTCGCAGGTACACCCAGTAATGCAATATGACTTGAATCTAGGAGGCATGGCGAGTCCTGAGTACCCATCCTGCGGATATGGCATGAAGAACGAACAAGTCCACTATATGGGTAACTATTCTAGACCTCAAAATAATTTTTATAGTGACACTTATAATGCAAGTTGGAGGTATCATCCCAATTTATCGTGGGATGATCAAAGTAGCCAAAGACAGGAATTTCCTCCAAATTTTCAACAACCACCTCACCAACAGGAAGAGGAGTCGAGTCTTGAAGAGATGCTGGCAAAATTCATAGCAGCCACAGAAAATCCAGATTTTCAACAACCACCTCACCAACAGGAAGATAAGTCGAACCTTGAAGAGATGCTGGAAAAATTCATAGCAAACACAGAAACACGCTACCACAATATAGAAACAAATAAGAAGCATCGATTCAAGGGATAGAGGATCAGTTAGGTTAGCCTGCTAAGCTGATCTTAGAACAACCATAAGAAAGCTTGCCAAGCAACACTGAAACTAACCCAAAAGAGCAAATTCAAGCCGTAACAGCTCATGACAGTGAAAGGTTAGTAGAATCTGACCCAAGTCAAGAGCTTGTGGTAAGTGAAGGTAAGGTTGAGGTAAGCCAGGATTTACCAAACCCGGTAATTATAGAGTACCAAGCTCGTGTGCCATACCCTAATACGATAAAGAAAGACCACACAGAGGAACAATACAGTAAGTCTCTTAAACTTCCAAAGAAATTTCATATTAACTTGCCGTTTCTTGAAGCTCTTTCGCAGATGCCAGATCCTAGACCTCATGGCAATAAAAAAGAAATTTATGAGGAACGAAGGCTGTGGATCAATGAACTAGATGAATGGAAGACACCTCAAAGAGAAACTAAAAACACACGAAGCAAAAACGAGGCAACTCCACGACGCACTTAATGATAGGACAACCTAGCTTAAAATAGGAGATCAGGTACTCAAAATCTTCCAAGATGGAACAGTCGAGGTAACTAGTCCTAAAATCAGCACCCTTAAGGTAAACACTACTCGACTTAAACTTTATATCCATAACCGAATTGATCACATGAGAAAGGATTTTGACCTACTCAAACCACCATAATTGTGTGAATAACAGGTAAGTCTAGCTCAAGACTTTAAACGAGCGCTTCTCGGGAGGCAACCCGAGCACTAACTCTACTAACTAGTTTCGTTTTATTTCTTTTCATATTTAGGCGTAGGTTTCCATACCCACACGGCCTAGCACAAGGCCGTGGCCGTGGCCGTGTGGGCACCATAAGTAGGTAAAAGGGCGTGGCCATAGACGTGTGGCAACAGGACAAAATTTTTCCCAAAACACAGGTTGCATCTCTATTTAAACCCCCTTCTTCCTTTCTCTTTTCCAGTTGTCTTTCTTCTTTCATTTTCCATTATTTACTTTTATTTCTATTTTTATTTTTTTTATTTTTCATTTTCCTTATTATTTTCTTCTTATTCTTCATGCCATTTAGATTTAGCTTAGGAAACAATAAAATCAGGACGGCTGCTTCGAGGATTCAATTTCAAATGGTTCAAGGCGCCTCCCCACGTTCACCTCCAATCCTATTCGGTTTCTTTTCAATGATTTCATCCAAAATTCAGGAAGTTTTACTTCTCTCCCCATCTTATGATTTTATGATTATATTGCTATTATCTACCTTTGTACATTGAGGGCAATGTACATCTTAAGTGTGGGGGTTAACTATAGTATTATTTGAAAATCCCTAAATTATACCTTGTTCTAAAGTAAGTTTCTCATATTATGATTAGAATGAAATTTCCTTTGATTTATGATTTTTATTGATGTGTTTTGGATTAAGTCATTGATAATTGTGCATTGATGATTAAATTTGAAGGATACTAAAGAATCAAGCATGATAAGTCTATTTTTCAAGAAAATTTAAAATTTTTAGGTTGTCTACCGGAATCTGAATGATATCTTGAAATTTGAAATTTACGAGGTTGATATCAAACACCCATAATTTCTGTGAGATTTTGAGCCTTATAGAGCATATATTCTTTTTCTTGCTCACTTTATTGATTATGAGTGTGTCAACATAGATTTTTTATTCTAGAACTTGCATTGATTATGCATGTCGAGACCACACCTATGATTTGATATACCGAGATGATAAAGGCACCTAGGTTTTAACCCACTTACTCCATCAAAAAGCCTACCTTTATAATTAACCCCTAGTGAACCCCGTTTAATCCTAATAACCCTTTTTATTTGACTCACCCACTAATATTAACCTAATAACCTTTGTATTTGTTATCACCATTCTTTTTTACTAACCTATATCGAGAGTTGATTTTATTAGCTACCTAATTATATTATTTCAGTAGTTAAATTCATCCTTTATTATGTAATGACTTGTTCTTAAAAAAAAACAAGTTATATTCATTATTAGTTGTGAATGAGCTTATACGCTTGAATGCCAATTATTGAAGAAGAAAGCTCGTATTAGAGTATTATTATTAGTATGAAAAGTTTTCAATTGATGTCATTATTTAGGATTAGTTCATTTTTCTAGTTAGGTAATTTGTCAGGTCAATCTCGATTCTAACCCTCTAATTTAGCCTATATCCATACCCTTGAGCCTAAGCCCCGTTACAACCCTGTAAAGACCTTTTGATTTGTGTATCATCTCACATTTTAGTGGTGGACATTTGATTTTCATGCAAGCCTATGGGATTAACTTTTCATGTTCAAATTTTGAGTGCTTAATTCTGAACCTTAAACACTTTAACTGATTTGAGTGAATCTTTAGTGAGGATGTCAATTCTTGTCGATTTCGAATCAGGGGTAATTATTTAGGTAAAGGGAAACACCTATGTTTTCATACTATCAAAAACTATGACTTTGATTGTTTGAATCTTCAGGACCCTTTGAGTTGAATTATCCATGTATAAATTACCTTTGAATTATGATGAAACATTATTGATAAATTTTAATAGATCGAGGAAGTTTGTTTTAATTGTGAGTTGAGAATTTTGCTTGAGGACAAGCAAAAGCTTAAGTGTGGGGGTATTTGATAAACCGTAAAAGTAACATATTTTAAGCCCACATTTATTATGCTTTTGGATGATTTAAGCCTCGAATTATGTGATTTGGTGATCTTAATCCTTTGTTTTCATGTTTTATACCCAGGAGAGCACCCAAGGACGAAAAGAACGGAAAACGGGCCCAAAACGTAGTAAATGGGCCATATCACGAAATCCACACGGCCTGGGCCAAATCCACACAGCTGTGCCTCATTCAACAGGCTCAAACACGGCCTGGCCACGACTTACACGGGCGTGTGCCATGGTCGTGTCCCTGTTGCTGGAAAGAAGAGTTTCATTCAAAAAATGATACTTAGGGGCAAAAAAACCTATTTCAAAAGCCTATAAACCCCCTAAGTATAACCTAGAAAGGGGACAGTTAGCTAGGCCAAGGAGCCAAGCCAGAAAGGTTAGATTTGTGGAAATCACTCGAAGATAGCCAGTTGATCCATCTCAAGAAGCCGGAATTATACTCAAGACGGAGGATTTCTCCTTCAATTCCTTCAGGGGGTTTTAGGGATTTCTTATGTTTTATTTTATCTTTTCTTTTAAGATGTTTTCTTTTACTGTTATGAACTAAACCCTTAGATACCTAAGGAGGATGAAACTTAGGATGAATCTTGTTGTCGTTTGCTGAACTATATGATAAATATTTGACTTGTTCTTAATTATGTGTTCTTAATTCTTATATTGATATTTCTGGGATATTAATTCAAGTAGATGTGCTTAGGTGAAGGAGCAAAAGTCCCTGCTTAAGAGTAGATCTAGCATAATTAAGCGGAGTTGATCGCGCGCCTAGAGATAGGGTGACGAGATTTTGCCGGATTAGGATGAAACCTAATATGGGAGTCCATAGATCGAGTTAATGCGATTCTAGTGGTTTTAATTAGAAAGAGATTTCAATTAATCAACCTAGGGTTAGACGTTATTCGCTTCGAGAGAGGGTTTAATATAAATTAGGGAATCTTACGGATCAACTCAAATGAATAAATCGTCTGGTTCAGAGTTAGATAACAAGTGAAGTCTAGGTGGATTCTTCCTTGGGTGTCGTCTGAATCAATTGGTTTTTCTTCCAAGTTATTTTCTCAATTCATCCTATTTGTCTTTGCATCTTTAGTTTAGTTGATAGTTAAATTTAGATTAGATAAGCATTCACTTAATCCTTAGGCTAAATAATAGAAAGAGAGTTAGTATTAGTAGTTTTGGTTCCTTTGGGTTCGATATTCCGGTTTTGCCTAACTATACTACTGTTCGATAGGTACGCTTGCCTCAAATCATTGTCAGAGTTAGTTTCCAGATTCGATCATTCTCATTATAAATTTAAAACTCTAAAATCGACGATCAATAAAATGCCACGGCCATGAGATACGGTCGTGGTCGAGACTGAGAAAGTAACACGGGTGTGCAACACGCCCGTGTCCCTAGGCCGTGGTCGACACTGATTAAGCAACACGGGGGTGCAAAACCTTTACACATGCGTGGGAGAAACAAATAAAGCATAACACGGCCGTGCGACACTGCCGTGTGACCTAACACGCCAATGGCACACGAGCATGGGCCGCAAACTCTATTTAAACCCATTTCTTCTGTTCACTTTCTTCCCCAATTCTTCTTT
This sequence comes from Gossypium australe, assembly GCA_005393395.2. Lineage (NCBI taxonomy): Eukaryota > Viridiplantae > Streptophyta > Magnoliopsida > Malvales > Malvaceae > Gossypium > Gossypium australe. The sequence continues at coordinate 59,604,112 of CM016614.1, read as the reverse complement.
CTCCCAAACCCTAGCCAACACACCCCTTTCCTTTCCAATTATCTTTCTCCCTTCATTTTTCTTTCCCCCTTTCCCTTATTCCTTATTTACACCATCACCATACCAACCACCATCCTTGCTACCATACACGATGACTACTACTAGAAGCGAGACTAAGACCACCATCCCCATGTCGAAAAAGCGAAAGGATCCTAGCACAGTCTCCCTGTGCGAGACCACTCCACATAAGTTCATGCCGGCCGCTTCATTTACTCGACAAGACAAGGACCTTTGAGTCCATTTATTTATTCTTTTTCTTTTATTTTTATTTTTATTTTTAAATTCTTTTCTTTTATCTTTCTTATCTTTAAATTATATTATTATATTTTGATTTCCTTAATTTAGCTTCAAGGGGCTGTTAAGGGATGACCACACCCCCATCGGAGTATCCACCTCCACCTTCATCTATGCCTAACTTACCGTTTCTTTTCCTTGACTCCATCCAAAATTCAGGAAGTTCACTTCTCTCCCTATCTTATGATTTTCTATATTGTTGATAAATATTTTTGTACATAGAGGACAATGTACATCTTAAGTGTGGGGAGGTGTCAACAATACTGAATTATGCCTTGTTCTTAAGTAATTTTCTCATATTACTATTAGAATGAAACTTCTATTAATTTATGGATTTCATTGATATGTTTTTGATTAAGTCATATGTAATTGTGCATTGATGGTCTAAACTTTAAGACATTAGAGAATCAAGCATGATAAGTCTATTTTCAGAATTATAAAAAATTATTAGGTTGTCTCCCTAAATCTAAATATTACTTTGAAATCTAAAATTTGCAAAAGTTGACATCAAAAACCATAATTTTTGTGAGATTTTGAGCCTTTTAGAGCATATATTTTTCTTGCTCACTTTATTAATTATGAGTGTGTCAACATTGATTTGCTATTCTAGAACTTGCTTCGATTATGCATGTCGAGACCACACTTTTGATTTGATATACTGAGATGATAAGGGCACCTAGGATTTAACCCACTAACTCCCCAAAAAGCCTACCTTCATAATTAACCCCTAGTGAACCCTTTTTAGCCTAATAAACTGTTTCTTGGCTCACCCATTAATATTCTCCCAAAACCAAATACTTCCCCTAATCTTTTGACATCCTTTTTCGTCGAGATTTGATTTGAGCAATTGTCTAACTATGCTCTCTATTTCAGTTTTTAAGTTCTTTCTTATTATTGTATGTTCTTATTCGTAAAAAAAATTGGAAATATATTCATTATTAGTGTTATGACTTAAACTGTTAATTTCACATCTTTGGGAGAAGCTCATGTTTTAGTTTTCAATTAATGTAATTATTTAGTATTAGTATTTTTCTAGTTAGGTAAATGGCAAATTCGATCTCGATTCTAACCCTCTAATTCAGCCTTTATCCACACCTTCAACCTAAACCCCATTACAACCCTTTTAAGACCTTTTGATTTGTGTATCATCTCATTTTATAGTGGTGGAGACTTGATTTTCATGCAAGCCTATAGATTAACTTTTCATGCTTGACTTTTGAGTGCTTAATCTGAATCTTAAACACTTTGAGTGATTTGAGTGAATCTTTAGTGAGGATGTCAATTCTTGTCAATTTTCAATTAAAGGTAATTATTTAGATAAGGGGAAGCACCTATGTTTTCGTGCTATAAAAATTTATGACTTAGATTGTTTGAATCTTTAAGACTCTTCTAGTTAAATTATCAATGTATGAATTATCTATGAATTATGATGAAACATTATTGATGAAAATTATGAATTGAGGAAGTTAACTTTAATTTTGAGTTGAGGATTTTGCTTGAGGACAAGCAAAGGCTTAAGTGTGGGGATATTTGATAAACCATAATTTACATATATTTTAACCCCATGCTTGGCCTATTTTTGGATGAATTTTCATTAGAATTGATGAATTTGGTGCTCCAAATCCTTTAATTTCATGTTTTATACTCAGGAGAGCTTAGGGAGTCGAAAAGAACGAGAAACGGGCCAAAAAGGGGCAAAATAGGCCTACCTAAGAAATCAACACGGCCTGGACCATCAAACACCGCCTGAAACGTCACACACGGGTAGATCACATGGCCATGTGCGACGAGCAGAATCGAAGGAGTCCAACACGGGCGTGTCACACAAGCATGTCCCTGCCGACCCCAAGACTAATTCTATTCAGAAAAGGTTACTTGTGGGCCAAGAAACACCTTACGGAGCAACCTAAAAGGGGACATCGAGTAGACGCTGAGTAGAAGGCCGAAAATACTCCAAGACAGCCGTCGAGAACAGCTTAGGAGAAAGATCTCCATCAAGACTGAAGATCTCCCATCAAGTTCTTTAGAAGTTTTTGGGTTTTCTTATGTTTTGTTGTTTTCCCTATTTTAAGATATTTCCCTCTATTATGAACTAAATTCCCTAAATACCTAAGGGGATGAAACCTAAGACAGATCTTATTATTATTTGATTTATAAATTAAATACTTGTTCTTATTCTTAATTGTGAGTTCTTATTTTTGTTTTGATAATTCAGGTTATTGATTCAAGTCGAATGTGCTTATTCAGTGGAGCAAAAGTCCCTGTTTACAAGTCGATCAACACAACTAAGCGGAGTTGATTGCAACCCTAGAAATAGGGCGACATAAATCTGTCGGATTAGAGTCAAATCTAACAGGGGAATCCATAGATCGAGTTAATGCGACAATAGGGGTTTTAATTAGAAAGAGATTTCAAATTAATCAACCTAGAGTCAGTTGTTTTTAGTCTTGAAAGAGATATTAACATAGATCAGGGATTTTTGCGGATTAAGTCAAGTGAATAAATTGTATGAATCAAAAGTAATAAGTGAAGTCTAGGTGGATTCTTCCTTGGGTATTGCCTTTATCTTATAAGTTGTCTTAAAGTATTTTCTCAATTGTTTCTCTTTCGTGTTATTAATTAGTTTTAGTTAAAAGAAACCACTCCAATTTTTAGACTAAATAATAGAAAGATAGTAATTACTAGTACTCTTGGCCCGTGTGGATACGATATTACTGGTCTTACCATAACTACACTATAAACGATAGGTGCACTTGCCTTTATTGTAATCATAGTTAGTTTTGGACATATCAGAAGGGGTGCAAGTGACTGAACAATCAAAACCTTTTTCGTTCGTTCTATTAAGGTAAAGCATTATCTTGGTTCTTGAGCATAGGCCAAATATCCCTATGTTTCTGCAAGTTGGATATTCATGGATTTAGGCCACGTGTGAATGATTCTACCTGATGAGATCTGTTATTGTTGCAGTAAGTCGGCAAGTAGCGTTCGATCTTGTTAGTCAGTGATCTAAGAGGAATAAATCGCAGATTACTCAGTCAAGGTTGGGTGCATGAGAAACTTGGAGCGGTTGTGTAAATAGATGTGTATTCACACTGATTTGAATGTAGAACGACAGAAGCCGAAAAGCCGAAAGATTGGGCTTTAAGGTCACATGCGCGTGTGAACGCTCGTGTGGTCAAACCAAGCCCTTGAATCATGAGTGAATGATTGTAGAGGCCTCCATGAGCATTTTCATGGGCTTAGGCCGTATTGGGCCACGTTGGGCTGAAATGGACCGTGTGGGCCCAATAGGCTTGTGGGCCCCACACGAACGAAATCCACTATTTGTGGCAAATACTGGACTGGGATATGTAGGTCTCATAGTCGTGGAAAAATCTGGGCTGAACGGGCCGCACGAGCGTGAGGGCCCACTTGGGCCGAGTAATGGGCCTATGGATACTGTTACTGAGTATGACATTCTGCATACACGTATGACTTATGACATGACTACTACATGGGGTTGGGATATTGTTATGGAGGAAGTCTACTGTACTGGTCGCTTTGCCACATATTCTGTTACTGGCAGCTTTGCTGCAATACTGTTACTGGCAGCTTTGCTGCGATAATGTTACTAGCAACTAATGGTCTCGAAACTAACTAATATTTCGACAAAGGCAAGCGCACCTATCGAACAGTAGTATAGTTGTGGTGAGTCCGAAATATCGTATCTTCAAGGACTAAAATTACTAGTAATTACTATCTTTCTATTATTTAGCCTAAGAATTGGGATGATTTCTTTTAAACTAAAACTTAATTAAAAATACGACAGAGAAAGAATTGAGGAAATACTTTTCAGTCAACTTTATATGAGATAGGCAATACCTAAGGAAGAATCCACCTAGACTTCACTTATTACTTTTGATTCATACGATTTATTCACTTGACTTAATCTGTAGAAATCCTTGATTTATGTTAATATCTCTTTCAAGACTAAAAACAACTGATTCTAGGTTGATTAATTGAAATCTATTTCTAATTAAAACCCCTATTGTCACATTAACTCAATATATGGATCCCCTTATTAGATTTGACTCTAATCCGGCAGATTTTCGTCGCCCTATTTCTAGGGTTACAATCAACTCCGCTTAATTGTGTTGATCTTCTCTTAGACAGGAATTTTTGCTCCACTGAATAAGCACATTCAACTTTGAATCAATAACCTGAATTATCAAAACAAGAATAAGAACTCCCAATTAAGAATAAGAATAAGTATTTATATTCTAAATCAAACAATAATAAGATTTGTCTTAGGTTTCATCCCCTCAGGTATTTAAGGGATTTAGTTCATACTAATAGAGGGAAACATCTTAAAATAGGGAAAACAACAAAACATAAGAAAACCCAAAAACTTCTAAAGAACTTGATGGGAGATCTTCAGTCTTGATGGAGATCCTTCTCCTAAGCTGTTCCCGACGACTGTCTTCGAGTATTTTCTGCCTTCTCCTCGGCGTCTACTCGACGTCCTGTCGACCTCTTCTTTTAGGTTGCCCCCTAGGGTGTTTATATAGGCTTTGGAATGCCTTTCTTGGCCCACAAGTAGCCTTTTCCGAATAGAATTAAACCTAGGGTCGACAGGGACACGCCCGTGTGACACGCCCGTGGTCGATAGTCCAGGCCGTGTTCAATCCTGTTTGTCACACACAGCCGTGTGGTCTGCTCGTGTGCAGTGGTCCAGGCCGTGTAGGCCCATTTTGTCCTAGTTTGGCCCGTTTCTTGTTCTTTTCGACTTCCTAAGCTCCTCTGAGTATAAAACATGAAATTAAGAGATTAGGAGCATCAAATTCATCAAATCCAATGGAAAATCATCCAAAATTAAGCCAAGCATGGGGTTAAAATATGTGTAAATCATGGTTTATCAAATATACCCACACTTAAACCTTTTCTTGTCCTCAAGCAAACTCCTCAACTCACCATTAAAATTAACTTTCTCAATTTATAATCCTTATCAATAATGTTTCATCATAATTTATACCTAATTCATACATTGATAATTTAACTAAAAGAGTACTAAAGATTCAAACAATCTAAGTCATAATTTTTTATAGCACGAAAACATAGGTGTTTCCCCTTACCTAAATAATTACCTCTGATTCAAAATCAATAAGAATTGACATCCTCACTAAAGATTCACTCAAATCACTCAAGGTGTTTAAGGTTCAAATTAAGCACTCAAAAGTCAAACATGAAGAGTTAATCCCATAGGCTTGCATGAAAATCAAATCTCCACCACTATAAAATGAGATGATACACAAATCGAAAGGTCTTTAAAGGGTTGTAATGGGGCTTGGGTTAAAGGTGTGGATATAGGCTGAATTAGAAGGTTAGAATCGAGATCGAATTTACCATTTACCTAACTAGAAAAATAACTAATGATGAATAACTATATTGATTGAAAACTTATCACTAAATAACACGAGCTTCTTCTAAAGATATGAAATTATCAGTTTAAGCTCATAATCACTAAAAATGAATAAAGCTTCAACTTTTTTTTCATATATAAGACCATACAATGATAAGAAAGAGCTTTAACAACTAAAATAGAGAACATAGTTAGGCAACTGCTCAATTCAAATCTCGACAAAAGGGACATCAAAAGATTAGGGGAATTAAAAATTTGGTTTTAGGTTAATATTAGTGGGTGAGTCAAGAAACAGTTTATTATGCTAAAAAGGGTTTATTAGGGGTTAATTATGAGGGTAGGCTTTTTGTGGAGTGAGTGGGTTAAAACCTAGGTGCCTTTATCATCTCAGTATATCAAATTAAAAGTGTGGTCTCGAAATGTATAATCGAAGCAAGTTCTAGAATAACAGATCAATGTTGACACACTCATAATAAAAATGAGCAAGAAAAATATATGCTCTAAAAGGCTCAAAATCTCACAGAAATTATGGTTTTTTTATTTCAACCTCGCAAATTTCAAACTTCAAAGTGATATTTAAGATTAGGGAAACAACCTACTAAATTTTTAATTCTGAAAATAGACTTATCATGCTTGATTCTCTAATGTCTTAAAGTTTAAACCATCAATGCACCATTATCTATGACTTAATCCGAAACATATCAATGAAAATCATGCATCAATAGAAGTTTCATTCTAATAGTAATATGAGAAAATTACTTAAGAACAAGATATAATTCAGGTATTTTCAAATAGTATTATAGTTAACCTCCCCACACTTGAGATGTACATTGTCCTCGATGTACAAAGATAGATAATATATTAAGAAAATTATAAGAGAGGGAGAGGAGTGAAACTTCCTGAATCATGGATGAAATCCTTAAAAATGAGACTTGTAGAAATGGAACCAATGAAATGCACGATGAACTAGGCAGAGGTGAAGGTGGATGAGAATATTCCAATTCCTTAGTAGCACCTTGAACCTTTTGAACTGCGGAGTTATCAGTAAAGTTTTAGGGGGTTGTATCGTTATGATTACTCAATAATAAACAGCCAAAAAAATAAAAAGAAATCAACATAATTAATATAATTTAAAGACTAGAAAATGAAATAGTTTAATAGTTCAACACTTTAACTAAAATAAAGAAAACGACAAGAAAAAATGAAAATGACTGGACTCAAAGGTCCTCATCCCCAGATGGATCATGAAGTTGGGGTGGCGGCGATATGTGGAAGTGCTAACAAATCTGTTTAAGAGTCGCCTCGATGCCGTCGAATCATCGAGCATTGTCGTTAAATTGCTACGTACAATACTGCTCGAACCTAGTGAGGCGCTCAGAAATGTCAGTAACTGAAGCTGCCGCATGAGCTGGTCGGCGTGGCAGTGGTGGTGCAGATGGTGACTCCTCGTGCTGTGGGGGGACATCATCAGTAATGTCCTCTGGTCGTCCTGCTCGGTGGGTTGCGAGAGTCGGTACTGGGGAGGAGCAAACCCATGTCAGCGCTCAATTATCCTCATGTGAAGCATAGTCTGAATGCCCTGTGGGGATATCTGCCCGATAAGGGTGAGCGAGGAGGCTTTAGCCGCTGTGTTAAGGAGGCCAAAATATCGAATCAGGTGCTTGATGTATGGGCCCATGGGACCTCTCTCCTATGCCGCTCCGTCTGATGCTGAATGGCATGGGCGATGAAGTATGCTAAATCGAAGACGCGCCCATTCGCCATGCACCATAAAAAGTAGGTGTCATGAGTGTTGATGATGTCAGTGCGCTCCCGCCTACCTGTCAAAGTATGAGCGAGGATAGCGTGTAAAAACCTCAATGAGGGGGCGAGAACTGACGCTTTGGAGTGGCTAGGGTCATAGGTAGCCGAGCCGGGGGCTAAGTCATTCCAACATTTAGAAGGGGAGTGATGGATGTGGCGATGGAGGTTCTTGAATTCGTCCTCCTCCATGAATTCTTTGGTGTAAAGGCCGAAAGCGGCTCCGAACTGTGGGACACTCAGCTCACGTACAAGGCCTCCGAGATGGAATTGGATTCTTCCGGAGTTATCAAAGTTCGTCATGATCGTCTAGAGGGTAAAAGTGGAACAGAACTCCAAAGTGAGCTCTAGGTACGTAGGCTCGATGATATCAAAGAAGTGCCCCCACGAGTCAGTGGATAATAGGGTTCGAACCACGTCAGCTAGCTGGACCTGCTCTAGGGCAGTCCAATCAATACACCTCCCCACGCCGAGGGGTCGTTCGCGAAGTAACCGAAAGAGCTCCTCCTGGGGTCCCGAAAGGAACTATAGGAATGGGTGGCATACTTTGGCAGAAGCGCTTGAGAAAGTTGCACCGGTACCTTTTCATTTTTTTAGCAGGAACGACGGTCTTTATCCCACGTGGGGGAGTCATTATGTACCGGTGGAGTTGGTGAAGTGGTGGCACGGATGTGGTGGTGGCGCACGGTCGTAGCGGTGTTTACACAAGCGTGGATTGTGGGTGTGGTGCGTCGAAGAAAGAAAAGGAGAAGAGGGAAGGAATAAAGGGAAAAGGGAAAAATAGGGGAAAGAGAAAGAAGGGGAAGTGAAGGGGGAAGGGAGAAGAGTCAACAGTGGCCGGAAAGGTGGAGGAGGGGGTTTGTTTGGGTAAGAACGGCTAGGGCTTTAGGGAGGGGAGAAGATGAATACTGGGGGATTTAAATAGGAAGTGGGGCACACGGTCTGTAGCCACGCCCGTGTGCCATGTGTTTAGTCCGTGTGTTTCATGAATTTTAAATTTGGGCGCGTCTGAGTCGTTGCCCACGCCCGTGTTCCTTGGGCGTGTTGGGTAGCACAGCTGACTCGCATAGCCGTGTCCTGCATTGTTCTCTTCTCCCACGCCCGTATAGAATGTCACATGCCTGTGGTAGTCAATCAGTGTCGACCACGGCCTCTAGGGACAGGGGTGTTGCACTCCAGTTTGAATTACCCAGTTTCAACCACGGCTTATGGGCACGGGCGTGTCGTATGCCCGTGTCATTTACTCAGTATTGCCCACGGCCACATCGTACGGCCGTGGCATTTTATCTCAGCCCATGTTTTCGAGTTAGTTTTGACCAAGGCCGCATTGCACGGCCGTAGTGTTTTATCGTAGCCTGTGTTGGGAAAAAAATTGTTCTTCCTTGGTCCACACGATCCCTGCCACGCCGATGTCTCTTCCCGTGATGTCCACATGGCCACGGCCACGCCCATGTGCTAGACTGTGTGGATAGGAAATCCTGCACCTAATAAATTGGTTCGTTCTTAGTTAGATGCTAAAATTCAAAAATATGGATGTTAGTGAGGTTAGTGCTTAGGTTGCCTCCCGAAAAGTGCTCGTTTAAAGTCTTAAGCTAGACTTACCCTATTTTCATTTTTATATGAAGGTTCACGGAGCTGAAGCTCCTCTCTAATATCCTTAAAATCTTCACCATTATATATTTCAAGTCGCTAACCGTTTACCTTGAATGTGCCATAAGTCGGATGAGTTACCTCGATTGTGCCATAGGGAAAAATAGCTTATATTACGAATGGACCTAACCATCTTGATTTTAGCTTTCCAGGAAACAATTTGAGGTTTGAATTGTATAGTAGGACAAGATCTCCCACTTCCAATTGCTTCAGTTGCTTCAAACGAGCATCATGGCGCCGCTTTGTTGCCTCCTTATATAGACGTCAGTTCTCATAGCCATTAGCTCGCCACTCATCTAGCTCGTTCAACTGCATCATTCTTTTCTCACCTGCAAGTTTAAGATCGTAATTTAAGAATTTTATAGCCCAAAATGCTTTGTGCTCTAATTCAAATGGTAGATGACAACTCTTTCTGTAGACAAGTCTGTATGGGGATGTTCCTATGGGAATTTTAAAAGCGGTTCTATAGGCCCATAAAGCACCGTCTACTTTTAATGCCCAATCTTTTCTATTTGATTCTACTGTTTTTTCTAAAATACGCTTAAGCTCTCGATTTGCTACATCCACTTGTCCACTGGTTTGAAGGTGATAAGGGGTAGCTATTTTGTGGTGTACTCCATATTTCTTTAGGACTTTATCAAATTGAGTATTACAAAAATGAGTACCCCTATCACTATAATTTCTCTGGGTGTTCCAAATCGAGAGAATAGTTTCTTAATAAATCTCACTACTACTCTAGCATCATTAGTAGGTAAAGCTTGGGCTTCCACCCATTTTGACATATAATCCACTGCTACTAAGATGTATTTATTCCCAAATGAGCTAGGGAATGGACTCATAAAATCAATACCCCATACATCAAATATTTCACATGATAGCTGGAATGGTGGAAATGTGCAAGTGTACACAACCGTAACAAGTAATAAAGTGACAAGTAAATGTTGAGTTATCGTACCCACAGGGACTGTAAAAGGATTATGTATGAAAATGGTTCAAACACTTTGGTGACAGAAAAATATTTGGTTTTGAGGAATAGTCAAAAACTAAAAGAAAAACAAAGAAAAATAAAATAAAACAAAGTTCTAATGCACGATTTCAAAAATTGATTTTAAACAAGATGACATAATTGTGTTGGATTAATCACATTTCTTACCTTAGAATTATTAAGCTCGTGCTTATACTTGTTAAAACATGGCAACTCGGTAATTTGCTAACTTATGAACATACTTACAAATAAAAATTCATTCATCTCTTGTACATATTTCTATGCAAATTCGAACGATTAAACAGACTTCTACAAGTAAGCATGTTATTGCACATACATACTTATTAAATTAAACAATCTCTCGCATATACCTATGTCGATTCAAACAATTAATTGAACCTAATAAGCATATAAAAGATCATGTCAAGTAACAAAGTATTTTTACCTTGAAACAATTTAATCACAAAAATCCTGCAAGTTATGCAAGGCATATGTATCGCCAAATACAATGCTAATTTAATCTTCAGCTACCTTAGAAGAATTAAACATGAACAGATTAAGTATTGTGTCCATTAATTATAATTTCAATGCATTTAAATAATTAATTCATTAGCTATCTAAACAATTATAATGCCAGATAACTTAACATGATTTTACTTAACCAAACATTTTACCGAGGCCTTTAACAGCATAAACACGATTTTAACAATTTAAGAAATCAAAATGCAATCAACCCAACACAAATTAAATTCAAGATAAATTGATTAAATTAATCATTCCAACAGCATAAATATTCATAAACATGTTTGTCAAAACAACAACAAAATTTAAAGAGATAGGGAATAAGAAGCAAATCTGGTGTTTCTCCGTGGCTTGACTGATTGCTCCGTTCTTCGTTCTTCATTGACCTCGGCTATCAAGGTGGCTTATGAACACTCCAATTGCTGCTCCAAATGGCTGGGAAAACACCTCTTTTCCAAGAGGGGAAATCGGTACAAGAACACACAAAGGGAAATGGAAAGAATGGGAACTGAGAGAAAGTGAGAGAGGAGAATGTTGGATGCTTTAGGTGTGTTTTGAATGAGCAGCTAGGTGAGGTATTTATAGGTCATCAAGGCTGCTGAAAATAGCAAATACCAGCAGCAAAAGAGGCTCCCTTGGCCGGCCATCCCATGTGGCAAAGTTGAAAGATTCAACTTTGCTAAATATAGCATGGGCAAATCTTTAAAGCCATGAATTTTGGAGGGGTTTGAATGAGATTTTGAAAGATCTTCAAGGACTCCTTTGCAAGCTGAATTAATCATCTAATAAGCTGATTTGGGCCATCATTGTGGACGGTTTAGGCTGCCCAATTGGTGGCTGGTTCGGTTCAATCGGTTCGGTTCAACCAGTGCAGTTTAACTAGCCCTTTTTCCCCATAATTAATTAATAATAATTTATTTAGCCCAAATTAAATTGGGGATAAATTACAATTAATTATATTATGATTAAATCTTCATAATTGGACCGTCTTGGGTTGGAAATAAATTTTCCTTGAACTTCAAATTGCTTCTCAGTTTTGTTCTTCGAGCAGTGTCTGCCGAGCCGATTTTCGCCCTTTGTACGAATCTGTCGAAAATAGTCAAAATTAAGAAAAATTAACTATAAAATTAATTAAAATTCATCATGTTCATATTTTTAGCACAATTTAATCATTTTATAATATTTAATTATTTTCCGACAAGAATTTACTAGAAACCACATGAATTTGGGTCAAAAAGAGCATGAAAAAGTATATAAATTTTTGTGTTTCCACACCCCCAAACTTAATTCATTGCTCGTCCCGAGTAATGCACAAAATTGAAAAAAATTTTCTTGGAAACACCTTTAAAAAACTCCTTCAGAACAACTTTCTTCTCAGAATTATGAATTGAATATACTTAGGCTCAAAGATAAGAAATTTGATAGTTATGCTACTTAAGCATTCACATCGTTCAATTACCTCCAACAACTATTATACAAGCAAAATTAGACTAAATGTTTTTTAATAAAGACATGTTGCTCACTACCAATTTGATTTTAATTCCTTATTCAAAAAGTAAACTGCAATCATTAAGCTTAACTAATGTCTTCATATGTTGAACAGAGCAATTTCTCTCCACTAATGTAGGTAACATTGGAATTTTGAAACAATAGGTCTTTAATAAGGTTGTAACGTGACTGGGCTTAGGGGTAGGTAAAAGATAGACAAATTTTTGGCTTAAAAACCCCAGACTTAGCTTAAAGTCGAACCTTCAGAAATTTCACCCTTGATAACTTATGCTCTTTCGACCACTTATTTCATTTTGAGTACATGTTTTTTTTTTAATCAAGCTCAAACTCGAGCACTTACTTCATGTACTATAGATTTTTGAGCAATTGATACTTCTTTTCAACTTCCCCTAACTTATTTTCAAACGATCTTCTGAATAGTACTGAGTCTAGTGTTTAGGAAAATTTTAGAAGTAATGAAGAGAAAATTAATGGCTAAATATTACATAGGTCCAAATAAAATTAGGCCATATAGTCTCAAAATTGGGTTTCAAAGGATAATTTTATCAGGGTTGGCTTGAAAGGCTCAAACGGTCCAAACAATAGTTGCCTAAATCATTTTCAATATTCCATGTTTCCTAGGATTTCGCCTCAAGAAATTACTAAGTCAATTCTAAAGACTTAAGCTTTCATGCATGCCTAATTTTTCGTAGGGAACTAAAAATTTTATGGTACGAACTTGCATGCTTTATTAAAAATACATTTATATCATTATTAAGCTAACATAATAACTTATTGGAATAATAGAACTTTATTAATACTGAAGTTTAGCATAATTAAAAAAAATTCAAATTATTGAACAAAAATACATCCTAATCATAACTAAAAGAAAATTTTATTCTAAGTTCAAATTTTCGGTCCCCCCTACTTAAAGTGAACAATATCCTCATTGTTTAAAGTGAATAAATACTATACACCAGGTAGGATAATTAGAAAAGAGGAGGTGAGTCAAAATTGACTGCTTAAGTACCAGGCTGTTTCTAGAATCCAATCCTACACATGTATATATCTATTGCCACACTTTAGCCTTTGAGACTTGTTCAAAATTTATTCATGCTTCCTATCTCTTATTTTATTGTGCAAAAATAAAAATTCCTAATTGACCTAATCTTAGAATACTTAAGAAAGAAATAAATGAAAGTTGAAGTCCTCCCCTTTTTTTATTTGTTCGCCAATCCTTCCGAATTCGACTCATCTTTTGCTCCATTAGTATTGCCTCTGCATGAATCGCTTTGCTCCTTCTTTGATGATGAAACCCATGGCTCAAATATGAAATCTGGAAACTCAGGTACAAAAATAAATGGGTCATTATAAATTTTCTTGAGGGCACTCCTCATTGAGTCATCCCTTATTTTTGAGTATCGTCAGTAGGCTTGTTGCTGCCATTGCATGTGTTGCATTAAGTCTATCAGCTTTAACAGCTCATCACGATGATCTGGGCTAGGCGGTGGAGCTCTAAACATTGAGGGTTCAATATCAGGTTCAGCTTCTGGTTCCATTGATTCTGCCTCATTAGGGACTTCAGTTGATTGCTCTGGCGGGATTTCTGTGGGTTCATCTTCTGCTTCTTCGGGATCCTCGCTTTCTTCAATTCGTTGCTGAAGAACAGAATCTCCGGCCACTCGGTAAAGATCCTAATCGGTGATTATGCCTTGACTATACTCTGTCTTCTTTACGTCCGCAATGAGTTTTGCTTTTAAGCACAGAATTGTGATCGTAAAGTGGAAATAGGTAGGGCCAGAGCGTCTAACGGCACAATTTCACATTTCTCTTAGGATGATTTTGCCCACATCAATGGTCTTTCCAGTTAGAATCGAGTATAATAGGACCATTTGCTCTAATGAAATTGTAGTCCCATGTGAACTAGGCATAAGGCTGAAACGGATAAAATAAAACCATACCTTCGCAAATGGTGTCAAATACTCTCTTCCACACGTGTGGATTCCTTACTTTGACACAGTCCACTTAAAACCTGAAACTGTGAGTTCCTCGAGGATTTCTTGTAGATTTTCAGGCTTAATATTGCTCAACAGAGAGGAATATTCATCGTTGTTGAAATCAGGTAATTCAAAGAACTCATTAATAGCATTAGAATTTATTGGAACCTTGACTCCACGGACTGGAACTTCAGTCAATTCGCTTGAGGTTAAGTTCGCATAGAATTCACGAACTAATTCCTCATCCACACTTGGTCTCTTTTCACAAAACAATTCCCAATTGAGGGCTTCAGCAACTTGACGAATGCGCGCCATAAAATCTTTGTATTTGCTTTCCTTCAATGTGAAGTCTTTCTCTGGATGCATCTGTTGATTTTTGAAGATACTTTTGTATCTTACTTTGGCTTCTTCACAGTGACATTTGCTTTGTGTTTTGTCAATTTGAGCGGGGGCACGAGTTCTTTTTCGAGTCATGATTAACCTGAACATAAGATGGAAAGAAAAATAAAAAATTAGCTTCTTAAAAATTTAATAACAATTACTAAAATTTCAATAAATTGAAAAATTAAATAATTGAGTAAAAATTAAATTTTAAGGAGAAAAATTTTCTTACCACCTTCCTTGTAAAAATTAAGAATTCTTAAAATAAAATACCTAATGAACAAAAGATGGAAAATTAAAGAAGGCTTTTGGCTTAGGTTGGGTGAAGGAGGAGGGTGCGCCTAGGCGCACAAAGTAGCAAGGTGCAGCGCAAGGCAGGCCACGGCTGGTTGGCGTGGGGCGATGGTGTCCAGTAGGCGCACGGGCAGAGGCAGCAGCGTGAGGACCCGACCTGGGCAGAAGCTGGTGGCGCGCAAGTGTGCTAGAGCAGCCTGGCGTGTGCGGCGTCTGCTGGGGGCTGCTGCTGGCCGAATGGAGCTATGGCTAGGGGCTTTGCGGCACTTGGTGCTTTGGTGGATGGGAGTTTGAGTGATGAGTGAATGGGGTGGATCAATGGTGCAATTTATAGAGGGAAGAGTATAAACTAGACTAGAACTCTTAGAATAATTAAGGAAATAAAAATAAGAGTTTAATTCTAGTTTTACTCATGATAAACAACAATTAATAATTAAATAAACACATATAAATTTATCAATTGCTATTTAATTGCCAAAATAAATATAAAATAAAATTAATTCTAATCCTAAGCTAAGTTGATAAAAGTTAATATATAAATTATAAAAAATATAATTATATATTAAAGTTTATCAATGATTTAAAAATATGAAATTAAATAAAAATATTTATTCTAGATGCCTTTTAAAAATATTCACAAGCAGAGGCACCTAGTTTTTATTATTTACGAAAATAGCAACCAAATTTTGGAAATAATTCAATTAAGTCCTTAGACTTAATGAAAATTTGAAATTGAGTTGCAAGTTAAGACTTGGGTCAAAATTGACCTTTTTATTTGAAAAACTAAATATTTTGTCATTTAGGGGCTAATCCCTTGGAAAATTATGCAAAAATCAATTCCCAGGAAAGATTGGAGGGGTCACAAGCGGTCCCGCTTAAGTTCCAATCTCCTAGACAGAATTTATTTGAGCATAATAAACCCGAAAATATTCCCTAAATAATTTATTGAAAGCAATAAAAACTAAAGGTTAGATAAACTGAACGAGATTTTATCCCGTTCAGGGGTTCTTCCGTAATAATGTTTCAAACGCTGAGCATTGACTTGAAAATTACCTCTCTTACCTTGGAGTTCAATAACTCCGTATGGATATACACGATGAATTGTAAATAGACCAGACCAACGTGACTTCAACTTACCAGTAAAGAACTTTAATCTGGAATTAAATAACAAGACTTGTTGACCTGCTTCAAATTCTCAAACTCGGATATGCTTGTCATGCCATTTCTTAAGTCTTTCTTTGAGTAATTTGGCATTTTCATATGAGAACATTCGAAATTCCTCTAGCTCGTTGAGTTGGAGCATTCGTTTCTCTTTAGCAAGCTTGAAATCCAAATTGAGTTGTCGAAGCACCCAGTAAGCTCTATGCTCTAACTCCAGAGGTAGATGACATGCTTTCCCAAAGACCAACCTGTAGGGTGACATTCCTAAGGGTGTCTTGTATGCTGTTCTATAAGCCCATAAAGCATCATCTAGTCTCTTGGACCAATCTCGTCGGTTCGGGCAAACTACCTTCTCAAGTATGCCTTTGATCTCCTTATTTGCTAGCTCAGCTTGCCCATTTGTCTGCGGATGGTAAGCTGTAGCAACCTTGTGTTTCACTCCATGTTTATCTAGCAACCATTTTAACCACTTGTTCACAAAGTGGGTCCCTTCATCGCTGATAATAGCTCTTGGGGTTCTGAATCTCGTGAACACATGTTTCTGCAAGAATTTCATCACAACCTTGGCATCGTTCGTCGGATAAGCTTCAGCTTCGACCCATTTGGACACATAGTCTACTGCTACCAATATATACTTGTGACCAAAAGACGGAGGGAAAGGGCCAGTTGATCCATCTCAAGAAGCCGGGATTATACTCAAGATGGAGGATTTCTCCTTCAATTCCTTCAGGGGGTTTTAGGGATTTCTTATGTTTTATTTTATCTTTTCTTTTAAGATGTTTTCTTTTACTGTTATGAACTAAACCCTTAGATACGTAAGGAGGATGAAACCTAAGATGAATCTTGTTGTCGTTTGCTGAACTATATGATAAATATTTGACTTGTTCTTAATTATGTATTCTTAATTCTTATATTGATATTTCTGGGATATTAATTCAAGTATGATGTGCTTAGGTGAAGGAGCAAAAGTCCCTGCTTAAGAGTAGATCTAGCATAATTAAGCGGAGTTGATCGCGCGCCTAGAGATAGGGTGACGAGATTTTGCCGGATTAGGATGAAACCTAATATGGGAGTCCATAGATCGAGTTAATACGATTCTAGTGGTTTTAATTAGAAAGAGATTTCAATTAATCAACCTAGGGTTAGACGTTATTCGCTTCGAGAGAGGGTTTAATATAAATTAGGGAATCTTACTGATCAAGTCAAATGAATAAATCGTCTGGTTCAGAGTTAGATAACAAGTGAAGTCTAGGTGGATTCTTCCTTGGGTGTCGTCTGAATCAATTGGTTTTTCTTCCAAGTTATTTTCTCAATTCATCCTATTTGTCTTTGCATCTTTAGTTTAGTTGATAGTTAAATTTAGATTAGATAAGCATTCACTTAATCCTTAGGCTAAATAATAGAAAGAGAGTTAGTATTAGTAGTTTTGGTTCCTTTGGGTTGAGGTAAGCCAGGATTTACCAAACCCGGTAATTATAGAGTACCAAGCTCGTGTGCCATACCCTAATACGATAAAAAAAGACCACACAGAGGAACAATACAGTAAGTCTCTTAAACTTCCAAAGAAATTTCATATTAACTTGCCGTTTCTTGAAGCTCTTTCGCAGATGCCAGATCCTAGACCTCATGGCAATAAAAAAGAAATTTATGAGGAACGAAGGCTGTGGATCAATGAACTAGATGAATGGAAGACACCTCAAAGAGAAACTAAAAACACACGAAGCAAAAACGAGGCAACTCCACGACGCACTTAATGATAGGACAACCTAGCTTAAAATAGGAGATCAGGTACTCAAAATCTTCCAAGATGGAACAGTCGAGGTAACTAGTCCTAAAATCAGCACCCTTAAGGTAAACACTACTCGACTTAAACTTTATATCCATAACCGAATTGATCACATGAGAAAGGATTTTGACCTACTCAAACCACCATAATTGTGTGAATAACAGGTAAGTCTAGCTCAAGACTTTAAACGAGCGCTTCTCGGGAGGCAACCCGAGCACTAACTCTACTAACTAGTTTCGTTTTATTTCTTTTCATATTTAGGCGTAGGTTTCCATACCCACACGGCCTAGCACAAGGCCGTGGCCGTGGCCGTGTGGGCACCATAAGTAGGTAAAAGGGCGTGGCCATAGACGTGTGGCAACAGGACAAAATTTTTCCCAAAACACGGGTTGCATCTCTATTTAAACCCCCTTCTTCCTTTCTCTTTTCCAGTTGTCTTTCTTCTTTCATTTTCCATTATTTACTTTTATTTCTATTTTTATTTTTTTTATTTTTCATTTTCCTTATTATTTTCTTCTTATTCTTCATGCCATTTAGATTTAGCTTAGGAAACAATAAAATCAGGACGGCTGCTTCGAGGATTCAATTTCAAATGGTTCAAGGCGCTTCCCCACATTCACCTCCAATCCTATTCGGTTTCTTTTCAATGATTTCATCCAAAATTCAGGAAGTTTTACTTCTCTCCCCATCTTATGATTTTATGATTATATTGCTATTATCTACCTTTGTACATTGAGGGCAATGTACATCTTAAGTGTGGGGGTTAACTATAGTATTATTTGAAAATCCCTAAATTATACCTTGTTCTAAAGTAAGTTTCTCATATTATGATTAGAATGAAATTTCCTTTGATTTATGATTTTTATTGATGTGTTTTGGATTAAGTCATTGATAATTGTGCATTGATGATTAAATTTGAAGGATACTAAAGAATCAAGCATGATAAGTCTATTTTTCAAGAAAATTTAAAATTTTTAGGTTGTCTACCGGAATCTGAATGATATCTTGAAATTTGAAATTTACGAGGTTGATATCAAACACCCATAATTTCTGTGAGATTTTGAGCCTTATAGAGCATATATTCTTTTTCTTGCTCACTTTATTGATTATGAGTGTGTCAACATAGATTTTTTATTCTAGAACTTGCATTGATTATGCATGTCGAGACCACACCTATGATTTGATATACCGAGATGATAAAGGCACCTAGGTTTTAACCCACTTACTCCATCAAAAAGCCTACCTTTATAATTAACCCCTAGTGAACCCCGTTTAATCCTAATAACCCTTTTTATTTGACTCACCCACTAATATTAACCTAATAACCTTTGTATTTGTTATCACCATTCTTTTTTACTAACCTATATCGAGAGTTGATTTTATTAGCTACCTAATTATATTATTTCAGTAGTTAAATTCATCCTTTATTATGTAATGACTTGTTCTTAAAAAAAAACAAGTTATATTCATTATTAGTTGTGAATGAGCTTATACGCTTGAATGCCAATTATTGAAGAAGAAAGCTCGTATTAGAGTATTATTATTAGTATGAAAAGTTTTCAATTGATGTCATTATTTAGGATTAGTTCATTTTTCTAGTTAGGTAATTTGTCAGGTCAATCTCGATTCTAACCCTCTAATTTAGCCTATATCCATACCCTTGAGCCTAAGCCCCGTTACAACCCTGTAAAGACCTTTTGATTTGTGTATCATCTCACATTTTAGTGGTGGACATTTGATTTTCATGCAAGCCTATGGGATTAACTTTTCATGTTCAAATTTTGAGTGCTTAATTCTGAACCTTAAACACTTTAACTGATTTGAGTGAATCTTTAGTGAGGATGTCAATTCTTGTCGATTTCGAATCAGGGGTAATTATTTAGGTAAAGGGAAACACCTATGTTTTCATACTATCAAAAACTATGACTTTGATTGTTTGAATCTTCAGGACCCTTTGAGTTGAATTATCCATGTATAAATTACCTTTGAATTATGATGAAACATTATTGATAAATTTTAATAGATCGAGGAAGTTTGTTTTAATTGTGAGTTGAGAATTTTGCTTGAGGACAAGCAAAAGCTTAAGTGTGGGGGTATTTGATAAACCGTAAAAGTAACATATTTTAAGCCCACATTTATTATGCTTTTGGATGATTTAAGCCTCGAATTATGTGATTTGGTGATCTTAATCCTTTGTTTTCATGTTTTATACCCAGGAGAGCACCCAAGGACGAAAAGAACGGAAAACGGGCCCAAAACGTAGTAAATGGGCCATATCACGAAATCCACACGGCCTGGGCCAAATCCACACAGCTGTGCCTCATTCAACAGGCTCAAACACGGCCTGGCCACGACTTACACGGGCGTGTGCCATGGTCGTGTCCCTGTTGCTGGAAAGAAGAGTTTCATTCAAAAAATGATACTTAGGGGCAAAAAAACCTATCTCAAAAGCCTATAAACCCCCTAAGTATAACCTAGAAAGGGGACAGTTAGCTAGGCCAAGGAGCCAAGCCAGAAAGGTTAGATTTGTGGAAATCACTCGAAGATAGCCAGTTGATCCATCTCAAGAAGCCGGAATTATACTCAAGACGGAGGATTTCTCCTTCAATTCCTTCAGGGGGTTTTAGGGATTTCTTATGTTTTATTTTATCTTTTCTTTTAAGATGTTTTCTTTTACTGTTATGAACTAAACCCTTAGATACCTAAGGAGGATGAAACTTAGGATGAATCTTGTTGTCGTTTGCTGAACTATATGATAAATATTTGACTTGTTCTTAATTATGTGTTCTTAATTCTTATATTGATATTTCTGGGATATTAATTCAAGTAGATGTGCTTAGGTGAAGGAGCAAAAGTCCCTGCTTAAGAGTAGATCTAGCATAATTAAGCGGAGTTGATCGCGCGCCTAGAGATAGGGTGACGAGATTTTGCCGGATTAGGATGAAACCTAATATGGGAGTCCATAGATCGAGTTAATGCGATTCTAGTGGTTTTAATTAGAAAGAGATTTCAATTAATCAACCTAGGGTTAGACGTTATTCGCTTCGAGAGAGGGTTTAATATAAATTAGGGAATCTTACGGATCAACTCAAATGAATAAATCGTCTGGTTCAGAGTTAGATAACAAGTGAAGTCTAGGTGGATTCTTCCTTGGGTGTCGTCTGAATCAATTGGTTTTTCTTCCAAGTTATTTTCTCAATTCATCCTATTTGTCTTTGCATCTTTAGTTTAGTTGATAGTTAAATTTAGATTAGATAAGCATTCACTTAATCCTTAGGCTAAATAATAGAAAGAGAGTTAGTATTAGTAGTTTTGGTTCCTTTGGGTTTGATATTCCGGTTTTGCCTAACTATACTACTGTTCGATAGGTACGCTTGCCTCAAATCATTGTCAGAGTTAGTTTCCAGATTCGATCATTCTCATTATAAATTTAAAACTCTAAAATCGACGATCAATAAAATGCCACGGCCATGAGATACGGTCGTGGTCGAGACTGAGAAAGTAACACGGGTGTGCAACACGCCCGTGTCCCTAGGCCGTGGTCGACACTGATTAAGCAACACGGGGGTGCAAAACCTTTACACATGCGTGGGAGAAACAAATAAAGCATAACACGGCCGTGCGACACTGCCGTGTGACCTAACACGCCAATGGCACACGAGCATGGGCCGCAAACTCTATTTAAACCCATTTCTTCTGTTCACTTTCTTCCCCAGTTCTTCTTTCTCCCAAACCCTAGCCAACACACCCCTTTCCTTTCCAATTATCTTTCTCCCTTCATTTTTCTTTCCCCTTTCCCTTATTCCTTATTTACACCATCACCATACCAACCACCATCCTTGCTACCATACACGATGACTACTACTAGAAGCGAGACTAAGACCACCATCCCCATGTCGAAAAAGCGAAAGGATCCTAGCACAGTCTCCCTGTGCGAGACCACTCCACATAAGTTCATGCCGGCCGCTTCATTTACTCGACAAGACAAGGACCTTTGAGTCCATTTATTTATTCTTTTTCTTTTATTTTTATTTTTATTTTTAAATTCTTTTCTTTTATCTTTCTTATCTTTAAATTATATTATTATATTTTGATTTCCTTAATTTAGCTTCAAGGGGCTGTTAAGGGATGACCACACCCCCATCGGAGTATCCACCTCCACCTTCATCTATGCCTAACTTACCGTTTCTTTTCCTTGACTCCATCCAAAATTCAGGAAGTTCACTTCTCTCCCTATCTTATGATTTTCTATATTGTTGATAAATATTTTTGTACATAGAGGACAATGTACATCTTAAGTGTGGGGAGGTGTCAACAATACTGAATTATGCCTTGTTCTTAAGTAATTTTCTCATATTACTATTAGAATGAAACTTCTATTAATTTATGGATTTCATTGATATGTTTTTGATTAAGTCATATGTAATTGTGCATTGATGGTCTAAACTTTAAGACATTAGAGAATCAAGCATGATAAGTCTATTTTCAGAATTATAAAAAATTATTAGGTTGTCTCCCTAAATCTAAATATTACTTTGAAATCTAAAATTTGCAAAAGTTGACATCAAAAACCATAATTTTTGTGAGATTTTGAGCCTTTTAGAGCATATATTTTTCTTGCTCACTTTATTAATTATGAGTGTGTCAACATTGATTTGCTATTCTAGAACTTGCTTCGATTATGCATGTCGAGACCACACTTTTGATTTGATATACTGAGATGATAAGGGCACCTAGGATTTAACCCACTAACTCCCCAAAAAGCCTACCTTCATAATTAACCCCTAGTGAACCCTTTTTAGCCTAATAAACTGTTTCTTGGCTCACCCATTAATATTCTCCCAAAACCAAATACTTCCCCTAATCTTTTGACATCCTTTTTCGTCGAGATTTGATTTGAGCAATTGTCTAACTATGCTCTCTATTTCAGTTTTTAAGTTCTTTCTTATTATTGTATGTTCTTATTCGTAAAAAAAATTGGAAATATATTCATTATTAGTGTTATGACTTAAACTGTTAATTTCACATCTTTGGGAGAAGCTCATGTTTTAGTTTTCAATTAATGTAATTATTTAGTATTAGTATTTTTCTAGTTAGGTAAATGGCAAATTCGATCTCGATTCTAACCCTCTAATTCAGCCTTTATCCACACCTTCAACCTAAACCCCATTACAACCCTTTTAAGACCTTTTGATTTGTGTATCATCTCATTTTATAGTGGTGGAGACTTGATTTTCATGCAAGCCTATAGATTAACTTTTCATGCTTGACTTTTGAGTGCTTAATCTGAATCTTAAACACTTTGAGTGATTTGAGTGAATCTTTAGTGAGGATGTCAATTCTTGTCAATTTTGAATTAAAGGTAATTATTTAGATAAGGGGAAGCACCTATGTTTTCGTGCTATAAAAATTTATGACTTAGATTGTTTGAATCTTTAAGACTCTTCTAGTTAAATTATCAATGTATGAATTATCTATGAATTATGATGAAACATTATTGATGAAAATTATGAATTGAGGAAGTTAACTTTAATTTTGAGTTGAGGATTTTGCTTGAGGACAAGCAAAGGCTTAAGTGTGGGGATATTTGATAAACCATAATTTACATATATTTTAACCCCATGCTTGGCCTATTTTTGGATGAATTTTCATTAGAATTGATGAATTTGGTGCTCCAAATCCTTTAATTTCATGTTTTATACTCAGGAGAGCTTAGGGAGTCGAAAAGAACGAGAAACGGGCCAAAAAGGGGCAAAATAGGCCTACCTAAGAAATCAACACGGCCTGGACCATCAAACACCGCCTGAAACGTCACACACGGGTAGATCACATGGCCATGTGCGACGAGCAGAATCGAAGGAGTCCAACACGGGCGTGTCACACAAGCATGTCCCTGCCAACCCCAAGACTAATTCTATTCAGAAAAGGTTACTTGTGGGCCAAGAAACACCTTACGGAGCAACCTAAAAGGGGACATCGAGTAGACGCTGAGTAGAAGGCCGAAAATACTCCAAGACAGCCGTCGAGAACAGCTTAGGAGAAAGATCTCCATCAAGACTGAAGATCTCCCATCAAGTTCTTTAGAAGTTTTTGGGTTTTCTTATGTTTTGTTGTTTTCCCTATTTTAAGATATTTCCCTCTATTATGAACTAAATTCCCTAAATACCTAAGGGGATGAAACCTAAGACAGATCTTATTATTATTTGATTTATAAAATAAATACTTGTTCTTATTCTTAATTGTGAGTTCTTATTTTTGTTTTGATAATTCAGGTTATTGATTCAAGTCGAATGTGCTTATTCAGTGGAGCAAAAGTCCCTGTTTACAAGTCGATCAACACAACTAAGCGGAGTTGATTGCAACCCTAGAAATTGGGCGACATAAATCTGTCGGATTAGAGTCAAATCTAACAGGGGAATCCATAGATCGAGTTAATGCGCCAATAGGGGTTTTAATTAGAAAGAGATTTCAAATTAATCAACCTAGAGTCAGTTGTTTTTAGTCTTGAAAGAGATATTAACATAGATCAGGGATTTTTGCGGATTAAGTCAAGTGAATAAATTGTATGAATCAAAAGTAATAAGTGAAGTCTAGGTGGATTCTTCCTTGGGTATTGCCTTTATCTTATAAGTTGTCTTAAAGTATTTTCTCAATTGTTTCTCTTTCGTGTTCTTAATTAGTTTTAGTTAAAAGAAACCACTCCAATTTTTAGACAAAATAATAGAAAGATAGTAATTACTAGTACTCTTGGCCCGTGTGGATACGATATTACTGGTCTTACCATAACTATACTATAAACGATAGGTGCGCTTGCCTTTATTGTAATCATAGTTAGTTTTGGACATATCAGAAGGGGTGCAAGTGACTGAACAATCAAAACCTTTTTCGTTCGTTCTATTAAGGTAAAGCATTATCTTGGTTCTTGAGCATAGGCCAAATATCCCTATGTTTCTGCAAGTTGGATATTCATGGATTTAGGCCACGTGTGAATGATTCTACCTGATGAGATCTGTTATTGTTGCAGTAAGTCGGCAAGTAGCGTTCGATCTTGTTAGTCAGTGATCTAAGAAGAGTAAATCGCAGATTACTCAGTCAAGGTTGGGTGCATGAGAAACTTGGAGCGGTTGCGTAAATAGATGTGTATTCACACTGATTTGAATGTAGAACGGCAGAAGTCGAAAACCCGAAAGATTGGGCTTTAAGGTCACATGCGCGTGTGAACGCTCGTGTGGTCAAACCAAGCCCTTGAATCATGAGTGAATGATTGTAGAGGCCTCCATGAGCATTTTCATGGGCTTAGGCCGTATTGGGCCACGTTGGGCTGAAATGGACCGTGTGGGCCCAATAGGCTTGTGGGCCCCACACGAACGAAATCCACTATTTGTGGAAAATACTGGACTGGGATATGTAGGTCTCATAGTCGTGGAAAAATCTGGGCTGAACGGGCCGCACGAGCGTGAGGGCCCACTTGGGCCGAGTAATGGGCCTATGGATACTGTTACTGAGTATGACATTCTGCATACACGTATGACTTATGACATGACTACTACATGGGGTTGGGATATTGTTATGGAGGAAGTCTACTGTACTGGTCGCTTTGCCACATATTCTGTTACTGGCAGCTTTGCTGCAATACTGTTACTGGCAGCTTTGCTGCGATAATGTTACTAGCAAGTAATGGTCTCGAAACTAACTAATATTTCGACAAAGGCAAGCGCACCTATCGAACAGTAGTATAGTTGTGGTGAGTCTGAAATATCGTATCTTCAAGGACTAAAATTACTAGTAATTACTATCATTCTATTATTTAGCCTAAGAATTGGGATGATTTCTTTTAAACTAAAACTTAATTAAAAATACGACAGAGAAAGAATTGAGGAAATACTTTTCAGTCAACTTTATATGAGATAGGCAATACCTAAGGAAGAATCCACCTAGACTTCACTTATTACTTTTGATTCATACGATTTATTCACTTGACTTAATCTGTAGAAATCCTTGATTTATGTTAATATCTCTTTCAAGACTAAAAACAACTGATTCTAGGTTGATTAATTGAAATCTATTTCTAATTAAAACCCCTATTGTCACATTAACTCAATATATGGATCCCCTTATTAGATTTGACTCTAATCCGGTAGATTTTCATCGCCCTATTTCTAGGGTTACAATCAACTCCGCTTAATTGTGTTGATCTTCTCTTAGACAGGAATTTTTGCTCCACTGAATAAGCACATTCAACTTTGAATCAATAACCTGAATTATCAAAACAAGAATAAGAACTCCCAATTAAGAATAAGAATAAGTATTTATATTCTAAATCAAACAATAATAAGATTTGTCTTAGGTTTCATCCCCTCAGGTATTTAAGGGATTTAGTTCATACTAATAGAGGGAAACATCTTAAAATAGGGAAAACAACAAAACATAAGAAAACCCAAAAACTTCTAAAGAACTTGATGGGAGATCTTCAGTCTTGATGGAGATCCTTCTCCTAAGCTGTTCCCGACGACTGTCTTCGAGTATTTTCTGCCTTCTCCTCGGCGTCTACTCGACGTCCTGTCGACCTCTTCTTTTAGGTTGCCCCCTAGGGTGTTTATATAGGCTTTGGAATGCCTTTCTTGGCCCACAAGTAGCCTTTTCCGAATAGAATTAAACCTAGGGTCGACAGGGACACGCCCGTGTGACACGCCCGTGGTCGATAGTCCAGGCCGTGTTCAATCCTGTTTGTCACACACAGCCATGTGGTCTGCTCGTGTGCAGTGGTCCAGGCCGTGTAGGCCCATTTTGTCCTAGTTTGCCTCGTTTCTTGTTCTTTTCGACTTCCTAAGCTCCTCTGAGTATAAAACATGAAATTAAGAGATTAGGAGCATCAAATTCATCAAATCCAATGGAAAATCATCCAAAATTAAGCCAAGCATGGGGTTAAAATATGTGTAAATCATGGTTTATCAAATATACCCACACTTAAACCTTTTCTTGTCCTCAAGCAAACTCCTCAACTCACCATTAAAATTAACTTTCTCAATTTATAATCCTTATCAATAATGTTTCATCATAATTCATACCTAATTCATACATTGATAATTTAACTAAAAGAGTACTAAAGATTCAAACAATCTAAGTCATAATTTTTTATAGCACGAAAACATAGGTGTTTCCCCTTACCTAAATAATTACCTCTGATTCAAAATCAATAAGAATTGACATCCTCACTAAAGATTCACTCAAATCACTCAAGGTGTTTAAGGTTCAAATTAAGCACTCAAAAGTCAAACATGAAGAGTTAATCCCATAGGCTTGCATGAAAATCAAATCTCCACCACTATAAAATGAGATGATACACAAATCGAAAGGTCTTTAAAGGGTTGTAATGGGGCTTGGGTTAAAGGTGTGGATATAGGCTGAATTAGAAGGTTAGAATCGAGATCGAATTTACCATTTACCTAACTAGAAAAATAACTAATGATGAATAACTATATTGATTGAAAACTTATCACTAAATAACACGAGCTTCTTCTAAAGATATGAAATTATCAGTTTAAGCTCATAATCACTAAAAATGAATAAAGCTTCAACTTTTTTTTTTTATATATAAGAACATACAATGATAAGAAAGAGCTTTAACAACTAAAATAGAGAACATAGTTAGGCAACTGCTCAATTCAAATCTCGACAAAAGGGACATCAAAAGATTAGGGGAATTAAAAAATTTGGTTTTAGGTTAATATTAGTGGGTGAGTCAAGAAACAGTTTATTATGCTAAAAAGGGTTCATTAGGGGTTAATTATGAGGGTAGGCTTTTTGTGGAGTGAGTGGGTTAAAACCTAGGTGCCTTTATCATCTCAGTATATCAAATTAAAAGTGTGGTCTCGAAATGTATAATCGAAGCAAGTTCTAGAATAACAGATCAATGTTGACACACTCATAATAAAAATGAGCAAGAAAAATATATGCTCTAAAAGGCTCAAAATCTCACAGAAATTATGGTTTTTTTATTTCAACCTTGCAAATTTCAAACTTCAAATTGATATTTAAGATTAGGGAAACAACCTACTAAATTTTTAATTCTGAAAATAGACTTATCATGCTTGATTCTCTAATGTCTTAAAGTTTAAACCATCAATGCACCATTATCTATGACTTAATTCGAAACATATCAATGAAAATCATGCATCAATAGAAGTTTCATTCTAATAGTAATATGAGAAAATTACTTAAGAACAAGATATAATTCAGGTATTTTCAAATAGTATTATAGTTAACCTCCCCACACTTGAGATGTACATTGTCCTCGATGTACAAAGATAGATAATATATTAAGAAAATTATAAGAGAGGGAGAGGAGTGAAACTTCCTGAATCATGGATGAAATCCTTAAAAATGAGACTTGTAGAAATGGAACCAATGAAATGCACGATGAACTAGGCAGAGGTGAAGGTGGATGAGAATATTCCAATTCCTTAGTAGCACCTTGAACCTTTTGAACTGCGGAGTTATCAGTAAAGTTTTAGGGGGTTGTATCGTTATGATTACTCAATAATAAACAGCCAAAAAAAATAAAAAGAAATCAACATAATTAATATAATTTAAAGACCAGAAAATGAAATAGTTTAATAGTTCAACACTTTAACTAAAATAAAGAAAACGACAAGAAAAAATGAAAATGACTGGACTCAAAGGTCCTCATCCCCAGATGGATCGTGAAGTTGGGGTGGCGGCGATATGTGGAAGTGCTAACAAATCTGTTTAAGAGTCGCCTCGATGCCGTCGAATCATCGAGCATTGTCGTTAAATTGCTACGTACAATACTGCTCGAACCTAGTGAGGCGCTCAGAAATGTCAGTAACTGAAGCTGCCGCATGAGCTGGTCGGCGTGGCAGTGGTGGTGCAGATGGTGACTCCTCGTGCTGTGGGGGGACATCATCAGTAATATCCTCTGGTCGTCCTGCTCGGTGGGTTGCGAGAGCCGGTACTGGGGAGGAGCAAACCCATGTCAGCACTCAATTATCCTCATGTGAAGCATAGTCTGAATGCCCTGTGGGGATATCTGCCCGATAAGGGTGAGCGAGGAGGCTTTAGCCGCTGTGTTAAGGAGGCCAAAATATCGAACCAGGTGCTTGATGTATGGGCCCATGGGACCTCTCTCCTATGTCGCTCCGTCTGATGCTGAATGGCGTGGGCGATGAAGTATGCTAAATCGAAGACGCGCCCATTCGCCATGCACCATAAAAAGTAGGTGTCATGAGTGTTGATGATGTCAGTGCTCTCCCGCCTACCTGTCAAAGTATGAGCGAGGATAGCGTGTAAAAACCTCAATGAGGGGGCGAGAACTGACGCTTTGGAGTGGCTAGGGTCATAGGTAGCCGAGCCGGGGGCTAAGTCATTCCAACATTTAGAAGGGGAGTGATGGATGTGGCGATGGAGGTTCTTGAATTCGTCCTCCTCCATGAATTCTTTGGTGTAAAGGCCGAAAGCGGCTCCGAACTGTGGGACACTCAGCTCACGTACAAGGCCTCCGAGATGGAATTGGATTCTTCCGGAGTTATCAAAGTTCGTCATGATCGTCTAGAGGGTGAAAGTGGAACAGAACTCCAAAGTGAGCTCTAGGTACGTAGGCTCGATGATATCAAAGAAGTGCCCCCACGAGTCAGTGGATAATAGGGTTCGAACCACGTCAGCTAGCTGGACCTGCTCTAGGGCAATCCAATCAATACACCTCCCCATGCCGAGGGGTCGCTCGCGAAGTAACCAAAAGAGCTCCTCCTGGGGTCCCGAAAGGAACTATAGGAATGGGTGGCATACTTTGGCAGAAGCACTTGAGGAAGTTGCACCGGCACCTTTTCATTTTTTTAGCAGGAACGACGGTCTTTATCCCACGTGGGGGAGTCATTACGTACCGGTGGAGTTGGTGAAGTGGTGGCACGGATGTGGTGGTGGCGCACGGTCGTAGCGGTGTTTACACAAGCGTGGATTGTGGGTGTGATGCTTCGAAGAAAGAAAAGGAGAAGAGGGAAGGAATAAAGGGAAAAGGGAAAAATAGGGGAAAGAGAAAGAAGGGGAAGTGAAGGGGGAAGGGAGAAGAGTCAACAGTGGCCGGAAAGGTGGAGGAGGGGGTTTGTTTGGGTAAGAACGGCTAGGGCTTTAGGGAGGGGAGAAGATGAATACTGGGGGATTTAAATAGGAAGTGGGGCACACGGTCTGTAGCCACGCCCGTGTGCCATGTGTTTAGTCCGTGTGTTTCATGAATTTTAAATTTGGGCGCGTCTGAGTCGTTGCCCACGCCCGTGTTCCTTGGGCGTGTTGGGTAGCACAGCTGACTCGCATAGTCGTGTCCTGCATTGTTCTCTTCTCCCACGCCCGTATAGAATGTCACATGCCTGTGGTAGTCAATCAGTGTCGACCACGGCCTCTAGGCACAGGGGTGTTGCACTCCAGTTTGAATTACTCAGTTTCAACCACGGCTTATGGGCACAGGCGTGTCGTACGCCCGTGTCATTTACTCAGTATTGCCCAGGGCCACATCGTACGGCCGTGGCATTTTATCTCAGCCCATGTTTTTGAGTTAGTTTTAACCAAGGCCGCATCGCACGGCCGTAGTGTTTTATCGTAGCCTGTGTTGGGAAAAAAATTGTTCTTCCTTGGTCCACACCGATGTCTCTTCCCGTGATGTCCACATGGCCACGGCCACGCCCATGTGCTAGACTGTGTGGATAGGAAATCCTGCACCTAATAAATTGGTTCGTTCTTAGTTAGATGCTAAAATTCAAAAATATGGATGTTAGTGAGGTTAGTGCTCAGGCTGCCTCCCGAAAAGTGCTCGTTTAAAGTCTTAAGCTAGACTTACCCTATTTTCATTTCTATATGAAGGTTCACGGAGCTGAAGCTCCTCTCTAATATCCTTAAAATCTTCACCATTATATATTTCAAGTCGCTGACCGTTTACCTTGAATGTGCCATAAGTCGGATGAGTTACCACGATTGTGCCATAGGGAAAAATAGCTTATATTACGAATGGACCTAACCATCTTGATTTTAGCTTTCCAGGAAACAATTTGAGGTTTGAATTGTATAGTAGGACAAGATCTCCCACTTCCAATTGCTTCAGTTGCTTCAAACGAGCATCATGGCGCCGCTTTGTTGCCTCCTTATATAGACGTGAGTTCTCGTAGCCATTAGCTCGCCACTCATCTAGCTCGTTCAACTGCATCATTCTTTTCTCACCTGCAAGTTTAAGATCGTAATTTAAGAATTTTATAGCCCAAAATGCTTTGTGCTCTAATTCAAATGGTAGATGACAACTCTTTCTGTAGACAAGTCTGTATGGGGATGTTCCTATGGGAATTTTAAAAGCGGTTCTATAGGCCCATAAAGCACCGTCTACTTTTAATGCCCAATCTTTTCTATTTGATTCTACTGTTTTTTCTAAAATACGCTTAAGCTCTCGATTTGCTACATCCACTTGTCCACTGGTTTGAAGGTGATAAGGGGTAGCTATTTTGCGGTGTACTCCATATTTCTTTAGGACTTTATCAAATTGAGTATTACAAAAATGAGTACCCCTATCACTATAATTTCTCTGGGTGTTCCAAATCGAGAGAATAGTTTCTTAATAAATCTCACTACTACTCTAGCATCATTAGTAGGTAAAGCTTGGGCTTCCACCCATTTTGACATATAATCCACTGCTACTAAGATGTATTTATTCCCAAATGAGCTAGGGAATGGACTCATAAAATCAATACCCCATACATCAAATATTTCACATGATAGCTGGAATGGTGGAAATGTGCAAGTGTACACAACCGTAACAAGTAATAAAGTGACAAGTAAATGTTGAGTTATCGTACCCACAGGGACTGTAAAAGGATTATTTATGAAAATGGTTCAAACACTTTGGTGACAGAAAAATATTTGGTTTTGAGGAATAGTCAAAAACTAAAAGAAAAACAAAGAAAAATAAAATAAAACAAAGTTCTAATGCACGATTTCAAAAACTGATTTTAATCAAGATGACATAATTGTGTTGGATTAATCACATTTCTTACCTTAGAATTATTAAGCTCGTGCTTATACTTGTTAAAACATGGCAACTCGGTAATTTGCTAACTTATGAACATACTTACAAATAAAAATCCATTCATCTCTTGTACATATTTCTATGCAAATTCGAACGATTAAACAGACTTCTACAAGTAAGCATGTTATTGCACATACATACTTATTAAATTAAACAATCTCTTGCATATACCTATGTCGATTCAAACAATTGATTGAACCTAATAAGCATATAAAAGATCATGTCAAGTAACAAAGTATTTTTACCTTGAAACAATTTAATCACAAAAATCCTGCAAGTTATGCAAGGCATATGTATCGCCAAATACAATGCTAATTTAATCTTCAGCTACCTTAGAAGAATTAAACATGAACAGATTAAGTATTGTGTCCATTAATTATAATTTCAATGCATTTAAATAATTAATTCATTAGCTATCTAAACAATTATAATGCCAGATAACTTAACATGATTTTACTTAACCAAACATTTTACCGAGGCCTTTAACAGCATAAACACGATTTTAACAATTTAAGAAATCAAAATGCAATCAACCCAACACAAATTAAATTCAAGATAAATTGATTAAATTAATCATTCCAACAGCATAAATATTCATAAACATGTTTGTCAAAACAACAACAAAATTTAAAGAGATAGGGAATAAGAAGCAAATCTGGTGTTTCTCCGTGGCTTGACTGATTGCTCCGTTCTTCGTTCTTCATTGACCTCGGCTATCAAGGTGGCTTATGAACACTCCAATTGCTGCTCCAAATGGCTGGGAAAACACCTCTTTTCCAAGAGGGGAAATCGGTACAAGAACACACAAACGGAAATGGAAAGAATGGGAACTGAGAGAAAGTGAGAGAGGAGAATGTTGGATGCTTTAGGTGTGTTTTGAATGAGCAGCTAGGTGAGGTATTTATAGGTCATCAAGGCTGATGAAAATAGCAAATACCAGCAGCAAAAGAGGCTCCCTTGGCCAGCCATCCCATGTGGCAAAGTTGAAAGATTCAACTTTGCTAAATATAGCATGGGCAAATCTTTAAAGCCATGAATTTTGGAGGGGTTTGAATGAGATTTTGAAAGATCTTCAAGGACTCCTTTGCAATCTGAATTAATCATCTAATAAGCTGATTTGGGCCATCATTGTGGACGGTTTAGGCTGCCCAATTGGTGGCTGGTTCGGTTCAATCGGTTCGGTTCAACCAGTGCAGTTTAACTAGCCCTTTTTCCCCATAATTAATTAATAATAATTTATTTAGCCCAAATTAAATTGGGGATAAATTACAATTAATTACATTATGATTAAATCTTCATAATTGGACCGTCTTGGGTTGGAAATAAATTTGCCTTGAACTTCAAATTGCTTCTCAGATTGTTCTTCGAGCAGTGTCTGCCGAGCCGATTTTCGCCCTTTGTACGAATCTGTCGAAAATAGTCAAAATTAAGAAAAATTAACTATAAAATTAATTAAAATTCATCATGTTCATATTTTTAGCACAATTTAATTATTTTATAATATTTAATTATTTTCCGACAAGAATTTACTCGAAACCACATGAATTTGGGTCAAAAAGAGCATGAAAAAGTATATAAATTTTTGTGTTTCCACACCCCAAACTTAATTCATTGCTCGTCCCGAGTAATGCACAAAATTGAAAAAAAATTTTCTTGGAAACACCTTTAAAAAACTCCTTCAGAACAACTTTCTTCTCAGAATTATGAATTGAATATACTTAGGCTCAAAGATAAGAAATTTGATAGTTATGCTACTTAAGCATTCACATCGTTCAATTACCTCCAACAACTATTATACAAGCAAAATTAGACTAAATGTTTTTTAATAAAGACATGTTGCTCACTACCAATTTGATTTTAATTCCTTATTCAAAAAGTAAACTGCAATCATTAAGCTTAACTAATGTCTTCATATGTTGAACAGAGCAATTTCTCTCCACTAATGTAGGTAACATTGGAATTTTGAAACAATAGGTCTTTAATAAGGTTGTAACGTGACTGGGCTTAGGGGTAGGTAAAAGATAGACAAATTTTTGGCTTAAAAACCCTAGACTCAGCTTAAAGTCGAACCTTCAGAAATTTCACCCTTGATAACTTATGCTCTTTCGACCACTTATTTCATTTTGAGTACATGTTTTTTTTTAATCAAGCTCAAACTCGAGCACTTACTTCATGTACTATAGATTTTTGAGCAATTGATACTTCTTTTCAACTTCCCCTAACTTATTTTCAAACGATCTTCTGAATAGTACTGAGTCTAGTGTTTAGGAAAATTTTAGAAGTAATGAAGAGAAAATTAATGGCTAAATATTACATAGGTCCAAATAAAATTAGGCCATATAGTCTCAAAATTGGGTTTCAAAGGATAATTTTATCAGGGTTGGCTTGAAAGGCTCAAACGGTCCAAACAATAGTTGCCTAAATCATTTTCAATATTCCATGTTTCCTAGGATTTCGCCTCAAGAAATTACTAAGTCAATTCTAAAGACTTAAGCTTTCATGCATGCCTAATTTTTCGTAGGGAACTAAAAATTTTATGGTACGAACTTGCATGCTTTATTAAAAATACATTTATATCATTATTAAGCTAACATAATAACTTATTGGAATAATAGAACTTTATTAATACTGAAGTTTAGCATAATTAAAAAAAATTCAAATTATTGAACAAAAATATATCCTAATCATAACTAAAAGAAAATTTTATTCTGAGTTCAAATTTTCGGTCCCCCCTACTTAAAGTGAACAATGTCCTCATTGTTTAAAGTGAATAAATACTATACACCAGGTAGGATAATTAGAAAAGAGGAGGTGAGTCAAAATTGACTGCTTAAGTACCAGGCTGTTTCTAGAATCCAATCCTACACATGTATATATCTATTGCCACACTTTAGCCTTTGAGACTTGTTCAAAATTTATTCATGCTTCCTATCTCTTATTTTATTGTGCAAAAATAAAAATTCCTAATTGACCTAATCTTAGAATACTTAAGAAAGAAATAAATGAAAGTTGAAGTCCTCCCCTTTTTTTATTTGTTCGCCGATCCTTCCGAATTCGACTCATCTTTTGCTCCATTAGTATTGCCTCTGCATGAATCGCTTTGCTCCTTCTTTGATGATGAAACCCATGGCTCAAATATGAAATCTGGAAACTCAGGTACAAAAATAAATGGGTCATTATAAATTTTCTTGAGGGCACTCCTCATTGAGTCATCCCTTATTTTTGAGTATCGTCAGTAGGCTTGTTGCTGCCATTGCATGTGTTGCATTAAGTCTATCAGCTTTAACAGCTCATCACGATGATCTGGGCTAGGCGGTGGAGCTCTAAACATTG
Organism: Gossypium australe; assembly: GCA_005393395.2. NCBI lineage: Eukaryota > Viridiplantae > Streptophyta > Magnoliopsida > Malvales > Malvaceae > Gossypium > Gossypium australe. Next base: position 59,568,904 of record CM016614.1, on the reverse strand, counting down.
AGGGTTCAATATCAGGTTCAGCTTCTGGTTCCATTGATTCTACCTCATTAGGGACTTCAGTTGATTGCTCTGGCGGGATTTCTGTGGGTTCATCTTCTGCTTCTTCGGGATCCTCGCTTTCTTCAATTCGTTGCTGAAGAACAGAATCTCCGGCCACTCGGTAAAGATCCTAATCGGTGATTGTGCCTTGACTATACTCTGTCTTCTTTACGTCCGCAATGAGTTTTGCTTTTAAGCACAGAATTGTGATCGTAAAGTGGAAATAGGTAGGGCCAGAGCGTCTAACGGCACAATTTCACATTTCTCTCAGGATGATTTTGCCCACATCAATGGTCTTTCCAGTTAGAATCGAGTATAATAGGACCATTTGCTCTAATGAAATTGTAGTCCCATGTGAACTAGGCATAAGGCTGAAACGGATAAAATAAAACCATACCTTCGCAAATGGTGTCAAATACCCTCTTCCACACGTGTGGATTCCTTACTTTGACACAGTCCACTTAAAACCTGAAACTGTGAGTTCCTCGAGGATTTCTTGTAGATTTTCAGGCATAATTTTGCTCAACAGAGAGGAATATTCATCGTTGTTGAAATCAGGTAATCCAAAGAACTCATTAATAGCATTAGAATTTATTGGAACCTTGACTCCACGGACTGGAACTTCAGTCAATTCGCTTGAGGTTAAGTTCGCATAGAATTCACGAACTAATTCCTCATCCACACTTGGTCTCTTTTCACAAAACAATTCCCAATTGAGGGCTTCAGCAACTTGACGAATACGCGCCATAAAATCTTTGTATTTGCTTTCCTTCAATGTGAAGTCTTTCTCTGGATGCATCTGTTGATTTTTGAAGATACTTTTGTATCTTACTTTGGCTTCTTCACAGTGACATTTGCTTTGTGTTTTGTCAATTTGAGCGGAGGCACGAGTTCTTTTTCGAGTCATGATTAACCTGAACATAAGATGGAAAGAAAAATAAAAAATTAGCTTCTTAAAAATTTAATAACAATTACTAAAATTTCAATAAATTGAAAAATTAAATAATTGAGTAAAAATTAAATTTTAAGGAGAAAAATTTTCTTACCACCTTCCTTGTAAAAATTAAGAATTCTTAAAATAAAATACCTAATGAACAAAAGATGGAAAATTAAAGAAGGCTTTTGGCTTAGGTTGGGTGAAGGAGGAGGGTGCGCCTAGGCGCACAAAGTAGCAAGGTGCAGCGCAAGGTAGGCCACGGCTGGTTGGCGTGGGGCGATGGTGTCCAGTAGGCGCACGGGCAGAGGCAGCAGCGTGAGGACCCGACCTGGGCAGAAGCTGGTGGCGCGCAAGTGTGCTAGAGCAGCCTGGCGTGTGCGGCGTCTGCTGGGGGCTGCTGCTGGCCGAATGGAGCTATGGCTAGGGGCTTTGCGGCACTTGGTGCTTTGGTGGATGGGAGTTTGAGTGATGAGTGAATGGGGTGGATCAATGGTGCAATTTATAGAGGGAAGAGTATAAACTAGACTAGAACTCTTAGAATAATTAAGGAAATAAAAATAAGAGTTTAATTCTAGTTTTACTCATGATAAACAACAATTAATAATTAAATAAACACATATAAATTTATCAATTGCTATTTAATTGCCAAAATAAATATAAAATAAAATTAATTCTAATCCTAAGCTAAGTTGATAAAAGTTAATATATAAATTATAAAAAATATAATTATATATTAAAGTTTATCAATGATTTAAAAATATGAAATTAAATAAAAATATTTATTCTAGATGCCTTTTAAAAATATTCACAAGCAGAGGCACCTAGTTTTTATTATTTACGAAAATAGCAACCAAATTTTGGAAATAATTCAATTAAGTCCTTAGACTTAATGAAAATTTGAAATTGAGTTGCAAGTTAAGACTTGGGTCAAAATTGACCTTTTTATTTGAAAAACTAAATATTTTGTCATTTAGGGGCTAATCCTTTGGAAAATTATGCAAAAATCAATTCCCAGGAAAGATTGGAGGGGTCACAAGCGGTCCCGCTTAAGTTCCAATCTCCTGGATAGAATTTATTTGAGCATAATAAACCCGGAAATATTCCCTAAATAATTTATTGAAAGCAATAAAAACTAAAGGTTAGATAAACTGAACGAGATTTTATCCCGTTCAGGGGTTCTTCCGTAATAATGTTTCAAACGCTGAGCATTGACTTGAAAATTACCTCTCTTACCTTGGAGTTCAATAACTCCGTATGGATATACACGATGAATTGTAAATAGACCAGACCAATGTGACTTCAACTTACCAGGAAAGAACTTTAATCTGGAATTAAATAACAAGACTTGCTGACCTGCTTCAAATTCTTAAACTCGGATATGCTTGTCATGCCATTTCTTGAGTCTTTCTTTGAGTAATTTGGCATTTTCATATGAGAACATTCGAAATTCCTCTAGCTTGTTGAGTTGGAGCATTCGTTTCTCTTTAGCAAGCTTGAAATCCAAATTGAGTTGTCGAAGCGCCCAGTAAGCTCTATGCTCTAACTCCAGAGGTAGATGACATGCTTTCCCAAAGACCAACCTGTAGGGTGACATTCCTAAGGGTGTCTTGTATGCTGTTCTATAAGCCCATAAAGCATCATCTAGTCTCTTGGACCAATCTCGTCGGTTCGGGCAAACTACCTTCTCAAGTATGCCTTTGATCTCCTTATTTGCTAGCTCAGCTTGCCCATTTGTCTGCGGATGGTAAGCTGTAGCAACCTTGTGTTTCACTCCATGTTTATCTAGCAACCATTTTAACCACTTGTTCACAAAGTGGGTCCCTTCATTGCTGATAATAGCTCTTGGGGTTCTGAATCTCGTGAACACATGTTTCTGCAAGAATTTCATCACAACCTTGGCATCGTTCGTTGGATAAGCTTCAGCTTCGACCCATTTGGACACATAGTCTACTGCTACCAATATATACTTGTGACCAAAAGATGGAGGGAAAGGGCCAAGAAAGTCAATACCCCAAACATCGAACAATTCTACCTCAATGATATTTGTTCGAGGCATCTCATTTCTGTTGGTGCCATTTCCAACCCTCTGACATTGATCACAACTCTTCACGTAAGCGTATGCATCCTTGAATAGTGTTGGCCAAAAGAATCTGGCTTGCAATACTTTGGCCGCTGTACGAGTACCTCGAAAGTGTCCCCTACTTGGAGCTGAATGACAGTGGTATAAGATCTTCGATATTTCATCTTCTAATCATCTGATCTGCACACTTTTTAAACAAATATGGCTCTTCCCAAAAATAGTACTTCATATCGTGAAGAAACTTTTTCCTTTGCTGATAAGTTTTATCAATCGGCATCAAACCACAAGCTAAATAGTTAGCAAAATCAGCAAACCAAGGAATATTATGGACATGAGTTACCTTCAGTATGTGTTCATCTGGAAATGTCTCTTGGATCGGTAAAAGTGGAGAATTTTCCTCTTGCGGCTCCAATCTGGATAAGTGATCTACTACTTGGTTTTCTACTCCCCTTCGATCTTGAATTTCTAGATCTTGAAGTAGAAGCACCCACCGGATCAATCTCGGGTTAGCATCTTTCTTGGCCAATAAGTACTTAATCGCAGAGTGGTCCGTATAGACAATCACTTTGGTACCTACAAGATAAGATCAAAACTTGTTGAAAGCAAACACAATAGCAAGTAACTCTTTTTCTGTTACCGTATAGTTCAGTTGAGCTCCGGTTAGAGTTCTACTTGCGTAGAAGATAGGATGGAAAACTTTGTTCCTTCGCTGGCCCAAGACAGCTCCAATGGCGAAGTCACTTGCGTCACACATCAACACGAATGGCGAATCCCAGTCTGGTGTGACGATTATAGGTGCTGTGACTAATCGACTCTTCAGATCGTCGAAGGCTTTTAAGCATTCCTCATCAAACTTGAATATCGAGTCTTTCTCCAATAGCTTGCATAAGGGTTTAGCCACTTTGGAGAAGTCCTTGATAAATCTTCGATAGAAACTGGCGTGGCCCAAAAAGCTCCTAACACCTTTTACAGATGTTGGAGGTGGGAGTTTCTCAATAACATCTACTTTTGCTTTGTCCACCTCGATCCCATGTCTCGTTATCCGATGACCTAGAACAATTCTTTCTTGTACCATGAAATGACACTTTTCCCAGTTGAGTACGAGATTTGTTTCTTCGCATCGCCTCAGTACCTTAGCTAGATTGGCTAAGGAATCATCGTAAGTATCTCCAAATACTGAGAAATCATCCATGAAAACTTCCAAATACTTCTCAACCATGTCAGTAAAAAATAGACATCATACATCTTTGAAATGTAGCTGGTGCATTACATAAACCGAATGGCATGCATCTAAATGCAAATGTGCCGTACGGGCAGGTGAATGTCGTTTTGTGTTGATCTTCCAGTGCCACTGTAATCTAATTTTACCCTGAGTATCCACCGAGAAAACAATAATAGTCTCGTCCTACGAGTCTATCCAGCATCTGGTCCAAAAACGGCAGAGGAAAGTGATCTTTCCTAATCGCCTTGTTCAGCTTCCGCTAATCGATGCAGATTCTCCATCCCGTAACTGTTCTAGTTGGTATCAACTCATTGTTCTCGTCCTCCACGACCGTGATACCTCCTTTCTTCGGCACGCACTAGACTGGACTCACCCATGAATTGTTTGAGATGGGGTAAATTATACCCGCATCCAACCACTTGATAATTTCCTTTTTCACTACATCTTTCATGATGGGGTTCAGTCTCTGTTGTCCATCAATTGTTCCTCTCTCGCCATATTCTAATATGATCTTGTGCATGCATATAGATGGGCTAATACCGCAAATATCGGCTATGGTCCATCCGGTAGCCTTCTTGAATTGTCTCAAAACTATGATAAGTTTCTCTTCTTGTTCAGTAGTTAATTCGGCTGAAACAATCACAGGCAGAGTAGAGGCGTTACCTAAATAAACATATTTCAAGTGTGAAGGTAATACCTTGAGTTCTAATTTAGGTGGCTCCTCGATTGATGCTTTTGGCTGGCTGTAATCTCTTTTCTCTAATTCCAAAGATTCAAAATGGGATTGCGTATTAAATCCCTTTTGATTAGCTTCTAGCAAAGCTAAGTATTCGTCCTCCTCTTCATCATTTGGGGCATCCGATGTCAAAATTCTTTCCAATGGGTCATCAACACAGTTAAGTTCCTTCTCTACTATTAATTCCTCTAAATCGGCTACTGCAGAACAATCATCCATTGTGTCAGGAAATTGCATTGACTTAAAAACATTAAATGTTACCTAATCATCCTGAACACGCATGGTCAGCTCGCCCTTTTGTACATCAATAAGGGTCCTTCCAGTTGCTAAGAATGGTCTTCCTAGGATAATTGGCACTTCTTTGTCTACTTCAAAGTCTAGAATTACAAAGTCAGCAGGAAAGATAAACTTATCTACACGTACCAATATGTCCTCGATTTTTCCTTCTGGATGCACTAAGGATCGATCTGCTAGTTGAAGTGTAACCGTAGTTGGTCTAACTTCTCCTATCCCCAACTTCCTAAATATTGACATAAGCATCAAGTTGATACTTGCACCTAAGCCACATAATGCTTTACCACAATATGTTGATCCAATATTGCACGGTATGGTGAAACATCCAGGATCCTTCAATTTTGGGGGTAGTTTGTTCTGAAGATATGCACTGCATTCCTTCGTCAGAGCTACCATCTCAAATTCTCCAATTCTTCGTTTCTTTGACAAGGTATCTTTCATGAACTTGACGTAGTTCGGCATTTTCTCAAGTGCTTCGACCAACGGGATGTTGATGTGAAGTTGCTTGAGTACGTCAAGGAATTTCTTGAATTGAATCTCCTGCTTTGGCTTTTGAAGTCTTTGAGGGTAGGGTGGTGGTGGTTTCATTACTAGAACTGATTCTGGTTGATTTGCCTTTGGCAGTAATTCTGCTTCTAACGACGTTGTTGGTTGATCAGAATTAACTGGTCCTGAGGTTACTTTGTTGGATTTTGTAGATTTTGGTTCTGGTGAAACTAGGGTTTCAACACTTGGTTGAACTTCTTCTGAGTCTTGAGCATCAGCTTGCTCCTTTTCAACTTCGACAGTGTCGGGCTCTACTATATTCCCGCTCCTCAATTGCAATGCTTTGCAATGTTCTTTCCTCGGATTTCTCAGATTTTCCGTGTCACTAGGTAAAGCACCTTGTGGTCGATTCCAAATTTCAGTTGCAAGCTGGCCCACTTGATTCTCCAAATTCTTCAATGTAACTGCTTGGCTCTGGATTAAAGCATCATTCATTGCTAGATAGGTCTTTAGCAAACTCTCCAGGCTATTGGATGCTTCAGCTTGAACTGGTTTCTGAACTTGTTGCGGACAATTAGGCGGCTGGGTTGGTCTGGGTTGAGTGTAAGTGGTACTGGTTCCAGCCCCTTGGTTACTCCAGGAAAAATTCGGGTGGTTTCTCTACGATGGGTTATAAAAGTTGGATTGCAGCTCTTGCCTTCCTGGGTTTTGTTTCTGATTGCCCATGTAGTACACAGATTCTGGGTTCGACAGACATTCTTCGAACAAATATCCCTCCCCACAATAGACACAGGCTATATTCTCAAATTGATTAGGCGGTTGTGCTACAAAACTATTAGACCCATTAGTAGTAAGGTTTTTAGCATTGAGGATATCGATGATACCTGAGATGCGAGTGAAGTAAGAGCGTCTACTTCATGTATTCCAGCGACTCGTCTTCCTGACGTTGCTCGACTGGTTGGCCATTGATAGTTATTACTAGCAATCCTCTCGATAATTTCATAAGCCTCGTTATAAGACTTAGAAAGGAGAGCACCATTAGCAGAGGCGTCCACTACCATCCTTGTGTGAGCGTTGATACCATTATAGAATGTCTCAAGTTGAATGCAATGAGGAATTCCATGATGAGGGCATCTTCGTAATAACTCTTTAAATTTTTCCCATGCCTCATACAAGGACTCATCATCCATTTGGTGGAAAGCAGTGATCTCGTTCCTCAGCTTAGCATTCTTGCTTGGTGGAAAATACTTCATGAGGAATCTCTCGGCTAACTCTTGCCATGTAGAAATAGAGTTTGGTAGCAATGAATTCAACCAGGCACGAGCTCTATCCCTTAGTGAATATGGGAACAACTTCAATCGTAAGGCATCTTCGGAAACTCTGGCTAACTTGAAAGAATCGCTCACTTCCATAAATAGTCTTAAGTGAAGATGAGGATCTTCAGTAGGCATTCCGCTGAATTGGCCCACTGTCTGAAGCATCTGGAACATGACTGGCTTCAGTTTGAATTGTTGTGCCTCGATTTCGAGTCTCCTAATACCCGGATTAAGATCGTTAAATACTGGCATGGCGTATTTTCTTAAGGCTCTATCCCTATCATCAGCAATAAGGATAGGATTCTGAGCAGGGTTTGCTCCGTTTCCTTGGTTCATATTTTCAAAATTCATTCATTCAGTCCTTCTCTGGTTTGCTTGTCTTCTTTCTTGTCGAAAGGTTTGTTCTATTTTAGGGTCCATAGGGAGTAAGTCAATAATCTGGTCAATACTCATAAACACCTGAAATAATCACAGAAAAACTGAGTAAGTAAAAAAAAATACGTAAAATAAATAAACCAAAATGTAAACAGATTCACAAATAATGGCTTTGAAAACATTCCCTGGCAACGGTGCCAAAAACTTGGAACGGTGGAAATGTGCAAGTGTACACAATCGTAACAAGTAATAAAGTGACAAGTAAATGTCGAGTTATCGCACCCACAAGGACTGTAAAAGGATTATTTATGAAAATGGTTCAAACACTTTGGTGACAGAAAAATATTTGGTTTTGAGGAATAGTCAAAAACTAAAAGAAAAACAAAGAAAAATAAAATAAAACAAAGTTCTAATGCACGATTTCAAAAACTGATTTTAATCAAGATGACATAATTGTGTTGGATTAATCACATTTCTTACCTTAGAATTATTAAGCTCGTGCTTATACTTATTAAAACATGGCAACTCGGTAATTTGCTAACTTATGAACATACTTACAAATAAAAATCAATTCATCTCTTGTACATATTTCTATGCAAATTCGAACGATTAAACAGACTTCTACAAGTAAGCATTTTATTGCACATACATACTATTAAATTAAACAATCTCTTGCATATACCTATGTCGATTCAAACAATTAATTCAACCTAATAAGCATATAAAAGATCATGTCAAGTAACAAAGTATTTTTACCTTGAAACAATTTAATCACAAAAATCCCGCAAGTTATGCAAGGCATATGTATCGTCAAATACAATGCTAATTTAATCTTCAGCTACCTTAGAAGAATTAAACATGCACAGATTAAGTATTGTGTCCATTAATTATAATTTCAATGCGTTTAAATAATTAATTCATTAGCTATCTAAACAATTATAATGCCAGATAACTTAACATGATTTTACTTAACCAAACATTTTACCGAGGCCTTTAACAGCATAAACACAATTTTAACAATTTAAGAAATCGAAATGCAATCAACCCAACACGAATTAAATTCAAGCTAAATTGATTAAATTAATCATTCCAGCAGAATAAATATTCATAAACATGTTTGTCAAAACAACAACGAAATTTAAAGAGATAGGGAACAAGAAGCAAATCCGGTGTTTCTCCGTGGCTTGACTGATTGCTCTGTTCTTCGTTCTTCGTTAGCCTCGGCTATCAAGGTGGCTTATGAACACTCCAATTGCTGCTCCAAATGGCTGGGAAAACACCTCTTTTCCAAGAGGGGAAATCGGCATAAGAACACACAAAGGGAAATGGAAAGAATGGGAATTGGGAGAAAGTGAGAGAGGAGAATGTTAGATGCTTGAGGTGTGTTTTGAATGAGCAGCTAGGTGAGGTATTTATAGGTGATCAAGGCTGATAAATATAGCAAATATCAGCAGCAAAAGAGGCTCCCTTGGCCGGCCATCCCATGTGGCAAAGTTGAAAGATTCAACTTTGCTAAATATAGCATGGGCAAATCTTTAAAGCCATGAATTTTGGAGGGGTTTGAATGAGATTTTGAAAGATCTTCAAGGACTCCTTTGCAAGCTGAATTAATCAGCTAATAAGCTGATTTGGGCCATCATTGTGGACGGTTTGGGCTGCCCAATTGGTGGCTGGTTCGGTTCAATCGGTTCGGTTCAACCAGTGCGGTTTAACTATCCCTTTTTTCCCATAATTAATTAATAATAATTTATTTAGCCCAAATTAAATTGGGGATAAATTAAAATTAATTATATTATGATTAAATCTTCATAATTGGACCGTCTTGGGCTGGAAATAAATTTGCCTTGAACTTCAAATTTCTTCTCGGTTATGTTCTTCGAGCGGTGTCTACCGAGCCAATTTTCGCCCTTTGTGCGAATCTGTCGAAAATAGTCAAAATTAAGCAAAATTAACTATAAAATTAATTAAAATTCATCATGTTCATATTTTTAGCACAATTTAATTATTTTATAATATTTAATTATTTTCCGACAAGAATTTACTTGAAACCACATGAATTTGGGTCAAAAAGGGCATGAAAAAGTATATAAATTTTTGTGTTTCCAATAGCATATACGTTTGAGGCATTTCATTGCCTTTAGAGATATTACCTGTTCTTTGACATCTATCACACGAAGCAACATACCTGTTAGCGTCTTTGAACAGAGTGGGCTAATAAAAACCTGATTCAAGCATTTTATGTGTTGTCCTAATCCCACTGTAATGTCCTCCTGATGGTCCTGAATGACAATGTTCTAGGATTTTACTTACTTCTACCTTTGTAACACATCTCCGAATTACTTGATCTGCATAGATATGGAAAAGAAAAGGATCCTCCCAAAAAATGGTTTTTCGCATCAGCAAAGAATCGCTTCTTTTGATGATGTGTTAACCTTTTTGGTAGGATGTTAGCAGCTAAATAATTTGCAATGTCTGCAAACCAAGGTACCTCGGAGTTAGATATAGCAAATAGTTGTTCTTCAGGGAATGAGTCGTTTATCTCACTCTCATCGAGTTCTTTGATATATGGATTTTCAAGCCTAGAAAGATGGTCTGCCGCAAGATTTTCAGCTCCTTTCTTATCTTGAATCTCCAAATCAAATTCCTGTAAGAGTAAAATCTACTTTATGAGTCGAGGTTTTGCATCATATTTAGTAAAGAGATAACGAAGAGCTGAATGGTCAGTGTAAACGATAACTTTAGATAATATCAAATATTGTCTAAATTTATCAAACGCAAAAAACCATTGCTAGCAATTCTTTTTCTGTGGTGGTGTAATTTTCTTGTGCGGCTGTCAATGTTTTTCTAGCATAATAGATCGGCTGAAAATGTTTGTCTCTTCGTTGTCCCAGAACTGAACCTACTGCAAAGTCACTCGCATTACACATTAGTTTAAAGGGTAAATTCCAATCAGGTGCAATTATAATTGGAGCATTTATTAATTTATTTTTAAGGGTATTAAATGCTTCTAAACATTCCTGATCAAAATCGAAAGGCACATCTTTCTCTAGTAGTTTTGTTAAAGGCTTAGCTATTTTAGAAAAATCCTTAATAAATCTTTTATAAAATCCAGCATGTCCTAAAAAGCTTTTATGTAACACCCCCAAACCCAGCCCAAACGTTATGGCTGAATTCGGGAATGTCACATCAAAGGCATAATTCAAAACAATTTTGCTAAGTTAAAAGCCCAAAATCATTGAATCTCGTTAAGTAATGATAAAAGCCCATTTTATTATTTTAAGTATTTCAAAAACCATGTTTAAGCATAAGAAATTTACTCAGGTTTAATAATTAAGTAAACAGTTGAAACAACAAAACTCAAAATCTAAAGTCAAATTGGAGTACAAGGCCTTATTACAACCCAACAGAAACAAAGTAATTTAAAAATAAGTCTTTCAAAACAAATTAAGAACTGCTTGCAATGTGGCCACCTCCGAGTCCTCTTCTACATCGAGCCGCCTACTGAGGATCACCTGAAACATTTAATAAAAGGGTGTGAGTTTCGAAACTCAGTGTGTACGACCCTTGGGAATCCAATCCAATCATGCAAATATCACATTGGGCCTAAGCCCTATCAAATTCGGTGGTCTTGGGCCTTAGCCCACATTGACCTCATATCACATCAGTATCACATGAATGCAATGCACCCATCCCAAATACAACCTTGCAATCAATTTCCCTTCCAACCCCACACTCCTGTGGGGATATAAATATCAACCCACCCATCCCTACGCTCCAAAGGTAGCACCAGCAGCGGCACTACTCAAACGTTGTAGCAAAGCTGCTATAATAGGCTTAAAGCCACCGGTGGATCCACGGTCGTCAAGCGACTATGCGATCCTCAAATCTTCCCCTGTATCATCAAAACCCACCCAAATGCAACATATATTTCATGAAAGCAACATACACATTTCACACATTAAGCACTTAGGGGTATTTTAGTCATTTCACTACCTAGGGGTATTTTCGTAATTCTACCCTACAGGGGTATTTAGGTAATTTTGCAAAACAGGGGTATTTTGGAAATTTTGTAAATTAAGGATATTTTGGTAATTTTCAAATCTAAGGATATTTTGGAAATAAGCTATTTTTGGTAATTTTCAAACTAAAGGTATTTTGGTAATTTTCAAATCAAGGGTATTTTGGTCCCTCTCGAGTTTTAGTTATGAACTTTGGCCCATTAACAAGTCATTGAGGCTAAAATGAACAGACACTACGCACCAGGTAGGATTCCATAGAAGAGGAGGTGGGTCGCTAGGACCGCTTAAGTACCAAGCTCTCCCTAGATCAAATCCTAGACATGCATATGTCCATTGCCACACTCTAACCCAGCAACTTGTCCCCGGACATGTTGATTATTAACTTAAGTCTTATGCGGTTTAAGAGTTGTTCAGAACTAGGCCTAAAGTCCATTAAACCCCAGCATACTTGTCTACGTCCCCATAAAGCCCATCAAGCCCATTTCACGTTCATATAGCCTATTAAGCCCAAATCACATCCTGGTGGTCCATTAGGCCCAAATCTCATTCATATGGCCTATTAGGCCCAAAACAATTCCAGATCATGTAACATGCATGACTAACTCAATTCATATAACCAAATCAATCAATTTCATCAAACTTAGCCTCAGAGCCCACCGGGCCCATTTAGCCACTTTTGACTTTTCGGCTTTCCGGCATTGCCGATATCATGTGTGTGTAGCGTTTGTACACACCTGGTTACTGCGACGTGCTATATTATTCTTAGCCTTGAACCTACAACCAACCAACCTTCAATCAATCACCCATACTTAATCAAAATATTTACCAAAAGTCGAAGCCTTACCGTAACCTTACCGTGTGCCACCGGGTTCTAATAGCCCTTCCTTAGCTACTAATCACAAGTATCCCCTAGATCTGCACTCACACATACACCATCAAACTTCGAGTGACTTATAATCCACACAAGTCACCCCTATAGATCATACTCACATTCGGCCATTTACTTAAACCATAATCGAGTTGAGTACACTTACACTTTGCTAACGATCCTTACCACGCTTGCGGTCTCTGAACCTTACCCTTGTTAATACTAGATTAACAACAATGAAAAGTTAGATAGCCCTTCGGCTTTTAACAAAACACACTAAGGGGTTAACTGAATACTTACCGAACCCACTTCTGATCCTGCGGCCTAGATAGCTACTGAACGAGATTCGACTTTTAACCTTGACTAACAGTAAGTAACAATCAATTTGTGATGAAGGAAAACAACAAAGATTTGGCACTAACAGGGATTTCGGCAAGAGAAGATGATGATACTTCTGCAATAAAAAAGTTTGGCTATAAGAGAATTCGGCAAAAAGGGATTCGGCTATAGGAGATTTCGGCAACAAGGCAAGGTATTTTCAGTTGTGGAAAAATAAGGTTTCGACAAAGAAAAGAAAAAGAATGGAAATTTTGGCATTACCTAGGACCCCAGAATCGACACACACACATTTATATAGCCTATAGCCTGAACTTAGCCACCCCTAAAGTCCAATTCGGCACCACTGCTCATCTCCTAATTTTTCTCCATGATATCTCACTTATTCTTCTCCTAAATTCTCTCTACTGATCACTTCTCCTTAGAGTCCCTCTACACGCCACTTCCAGCCTTCTAGAAGCCTAAAATTAAACTCCAAAATAAAACTAAGCTAGCACTCGAACCTCAGACCTCCCTGCATGCATATGTTTCCACCTCTCTACAACCTAGTGGCTTCACTTAGCCACTTCACCACAGGCTTCTTTGTGCCATTTTTCACTTATTTTTTATTTAAAAGCCCACTACTCACAACCCTGATTCCTTAATTAATTAAATTAAGAATCCTCCACCATAAAACTCGAACCCAGAGCTTCTCCAACACACCTAGACACTCCAAATTCATTAAACCTTTAAGGCCGTCAAGTCATTTGTCATTTTCTTGCTCATTTAAAAATTTTATGAGACCCAAAGCCTAATAGGCCCAATTCTACTAGGCCCAAATTCGGGGCGTTACATTCTAATAGCCTTAACTGAACCAAGAGGAGGTAATTTTTCTATGGTTTCAATTTTTTCTTTATCAACCTCAATCCCTTTACTAGAAATTTTGTGGCCTAACACAATCCCTTCTCGAACCATAAAGTGACACTTTTCCCAATTAAGCACAAGGTTCATTTCCTCACACCTCATTAAAACTCGTTTTAAATTTTTTAAGGCAAAGATGGAAAGAATTACCAAATACCGAAAAGTCATCCATAAATACATCCATAATATCTTCCACGAGTTCATCAAAGATGGCTAGCATGCAGCGCTGAAAAGTAGCAGGAGCATTACATAATCCAAAAGGCATTCTACAATAAGCAAATGTACCGTATGGACAGATAAATGTTGTCTTTTCTTGATCCTCAGGAGCTATTGGGATTTGGAAGTAGCCAGAGAGTCCGTCTAGGAAGCAGTAGTACATATGCCCACATAATCTTTCTAACATCTGATCAATAAAGGGTAAAGGTGTAACATCCCCGTTTAGGGCCTAGTCGGAATAGTGGTACGAGACCACAAATCTGAGGTATATGTATGAGTTTTTGAGGTTTATGCTATGTATGCATGCTAGTGTGAAAGTTTCATGAATCAATTTTATGAAATTACGGTTAAATTGTCCAAAAGGACTAAATTGCAAAAGTTGCAAAATGTGAGATTCTAAAAGTTATTTGTGTGAAATAGCTTTAGAATATTAATTAGAGGTCCTTAATGAGTAATTTTCCCAATTTTTAGTTTTTGGACAAAATTGGGCATGGATGGGTTAAAATAAGAAGTTTATCAAAAAGGGCATTTTGGTCATTTGGCTAATAAATGATTAAAATAGGAGAAAATATGACAAAATTCACTCATCTTCTTCTCCAAGGCTGCCGAAATTTTCAAGAGCCAATGTTAGGGTTCTTCAAATTTTTCAAGCTTACTAGTAAGTGCATCTAAGCCCCTTTTTTGATATTCTTCGTATTTTTGAAGTCCTAGTAGCATGAGTAAGCTATTTTTAGCTATTTGATGAGCTATGATGGATGTTCAAAAATGTACCCATGTATGACATGCATGTATTTTAATGTTTTATGGAAGAATATGAAAGCTTGATGTAGTAGAAACATTTTTTACTAAGTGATTTTCCATGAAAAATGCATGTAGGGACTTGTTTGTGAAAGTCTTGAGTTTGGTCATACGTGTATGATTTAGTGAGAATTGATGAATGCTTTAGTTGAGTAAGTGATTCGGCTAAGCATGAAAGGCTAGAAATTTGAATAAAAATCACTTTACGAGCCTTGGGGTAAAACTGTAAATATGAGAAAGTTAGGGGCAAAATGGTAATTTTGCTAAAATATGAGATGTGGGTCAATTTAGTCAATGTGTGTATTGAATAAGCTGATTTATTCATTATAGATCAAGAAAGACGAAGCCTGGATCTAAACTGAGGTAAGAGCAATGTGGTGGACTAAATTGCACGTTTCTACACTTTTGTGTACCAAGGTAAGTCTATGCATAAACAATGCATTCATACTTACAATTTGTTAATGCTAGCTAGTGTGTAGCACGTTTGAGAACCTATGTGGAATGAATGTGGTAGATATTGTGAATGGATGAATGATTGAGTAAGTAGATATGAAAATGTGTAGTGATAATGCTAAATGGTGGGCTAAGTGCGATACCATCCTAATGCATATTGACGATGAGCTGGCTATGTGCAATGCTATCATTAGGTATATCGTCTAGTGGGCTATGTGCGAAACCACTATGATTACCTTTGAGGTAGGCTAAGTGCGATACTACCTTATAAATTGATTGTGGTGGGCTAAGTGCGAAACCACTGAAAAATTAGCTGTGTGGTTGTATTACTGAGAAATTAGCTGTGTGGATGTGTGGATGAGTTATCGAGGAATGATGTTGTGTTGTATATTGTATAAATGTGATACTGAATGTTGGGGTGCATTTCAATGGTTATGAGTATATGACTCATGATGTGTTGGAAATGTGGTAAGGGATAGTAAGAGTAAGCATAGTTGTATATTATATGTTAGTATAATGCTAATTGTTGTTTAACTTATACTATGATGCTAAATTGTTTATGTGTAAACTTACTAAGCTCAAAGCTTACTCTCTTTCTTTTCCCTTGTCTTATAGAGTAATAGAGTTGACTCGAGATACGAGGATCAATTGGAGAATCACCCACACTATCATCCCACTCTGGTACATGAGACTCAATGGTTTGTATATGGCATGTATAGGGGCTAGAAAAGTTAGTGAATTTTGTTGTAAATGGCTAAGATGTGTTAGCCCATTGTTGGATAATCTATTTTGTATAATGCCATAGTTGTTGGCTAATTTATTATATGAAAAGATGTAGTTATCCATGTGAAATTACACTTCATTATGAGTTGGTTATGGATGTGTTGAATGAGTACATGTTATGTATGCTAAAGGGGTGAAAAGAACTTGGCATATAGCTTTGTTCTTATCCATGTGGATAGACACACGGGCGTGTGTCTAGACCATGTATGACACATGGTCAGCCCACGGGCGTGTGACTTGGTCGTGTGTCCCCTGCATGTTGGCATATTAAGTCAAAATAGACCACGGACTAGTCACATGGGCGTGTGCCTAGGCCGTGTGAGTTAATCAGTGTTGGCCACAGGCTAGCCACACGGGCGTGTGACTAGGCTTGGAGGCCGTGGGTAGATAGTCAGTGTTCACCACGGTTGAAGGCATGGGCATGCGTGTCTACACACGGGCGTGCCTCATCTTGCACGGGCGTGTGAGCCTTGTATAAAAGAGAAAATTTTAAGATTTGAAAAGAAAGTTCCGGTATAGCCTCGAGAGCCCTCGTGTGTATGAGTGAAGCCTTGTAAGTCGAGAATGAGGTTGTTGAGGTGACTTAAAAGAGTAGTCATGATGAGCTTAAGTGGCGGTCAAGTAGTTTTAATACGGTAATGCCTCGGGCCCAGTTTCAGTGTAGAATCTGGGTAAGGGGTGTTACAAAAGGGAAGTGATCTTTTCTCGTGGCATCGTTCAACTTTCTATAGTCAATGCAGACTCTCCAACCTATAACTGTTCTTGTAGGAACCAATTCATTCTTTTCGTTAGCTACAACAGTCATGCCTCCTTTCTTTAGAACAACCTGCACAGGACTTACCCAAGTACTATCAGAAATAGGATAAATAACTCCAGCATCTAGAAGTTTAATTACCTCAGTTTTAACAACTTCCTTCGTGTTGGGATTCAATCGTCTCTGAGGTTGGACACATGGTTTATATTCATCTTCCATTAAAATTTTGTGGGTGCAAAACGATGGACTTATCCCTTTAATGTCAAAAATCTTCCAAGCTATGGCTCTTTTATGCTCCTTTAGTACCTGTAGCAACTCGTCTTTCTCTTTGGGTTCCAGTTCTGAAGAGATAATTACTGGTACTGTAGAATTATCTCCGAGGAATGCATACTCTAAGTGATTCGGTAACTATTTCAATTCCAATTTGGGCGTTTCTTCAATAAAGGGTTTTTGTTTTAGTTAATCATTTATTTCAATGCCCTCATCTTTCTTTTGTATTGGGGTAGAAGTATTAGAATTTAACTCACTTTTTACCTCCCCAACTCATTGGTATCGTCATCTTCCCCCTCTCTTTGGGTAAGACACAGTTCCAACGTGCCGTCATGTATGATTTTCTGAAAAGAATCTTGAATAAAATGATCAATGGCATCAATAAAATAACAGAAATCATCTTGCTCTCTAGAATATCGCATAGCATTGTAAATTTTAAAAACAATTTCCACGTCGCCTACCCTTAGCACAAGTTTACCATCACCTATGTTATCCCTAGCAGTAGCTAAAAAGGGGCGTCCTAAAATTAAAGGTACCTCAACGTCCTCATCCATGTCAAGCACAACAAAATCAACAGGGAATATAAATTTGTCAACTTTTACCAGAATATCTTCAATAATTCCCCTAGGATACTTAATAGATCTGTCAGCTAATTGAATACTCATCCTAGTGGGTTTTGGTTCCCCAAGACCAAGCTACTTGAATATTTTATAAGGCATTAAATTAATACTGGCAACTAAATCAACTAGTGCTTTCTCAATATTTAAATTACCAATTAAACAGGAAATAGTAAAACTTCATGGATCCTTTAATTTGGTTGGTAGCTTATTTTGGAGAATAGCTGAACATTCCTCGTTAAGCTCCACGGTCGATAGCTCTTCAAACTTCCTTTTATTTGTTAGAAGCTCTTTTAGGAATTTTGCGTATGCTAGCATCTGCGAAATAGCTTCAACAAAAGGTAAGTTAATATGTAATTGTTTAAAAAGTTAAAGAAATTTACCATATTTTGTGTCCTTGCAGTCTTTCTTCAACTTTTCCGGATATGGGATCGGTGGTTTATATTCTTTAATTACCGGTGTTACATTCTCCATTAATTCCTCACCCTTTTCCTTATTAGTTTCTTGTGGCATCTTCTTTTCAGCTTCAACCAATACCTTCCCATTTCTTAGTGTAACTGCCTTCACAAGCTCTTTTTGTTTAGGTTCAATATTACTAGATAAACTACCTGGTTGCCTTTCAGAAACTAACTTGGTCAGCTGTCCTATTTGATTTTTAAGCCCTTGGATTAATGTTTGCTGATTTTTCAATGTCGTTTCGGTATTCTGAAAATGAATATCTGATGCCAATATAAATTTTGTTAGCATCTCCTCAAGGTTCAGCTTTTTCTCTTATGAGTAGGGTTGTTGTTGAAAGCCTAGGAGGGGTTGTTGTCTTTGATTTCCTTGGCCACCCCATGGAAAGTTGGGGTGGTTCCTCCAACCTGGATTGTAAGTGTTACTATAAGGGTTATTTTGAGGTCTAGAATTATTACCCATATAGTTCATCTGTTCAC
The DNA here is from genome assembly GCA_005393395.2 of Gossypium australe. Taxonomy (NCBI): domain Eukaryota; kingdom Viridiplantae; phylum Streptophyta; class Magnoliopsida; order Malvales; family Malvaceae; genus Gossypium; species Gossypium australe. Next base: position 59,550,470 of record CM016614.1, on the reverse strand, counting down.
TTTCTATGCCAGGGTTGTAGGATGGATATTCTGTATTATTCATTCCTCTTCCATTCGTCTCGCACTGCATCACTGGATGTACCTGCGAAGAACCACACAAACCATCAATTTTCTTACTTAAAAGTTCTACCTGACTTGATAGCATGGTTACTGCGTCGAGGTTGAAAACAGTGGCGGCCTTTGTTGGTTTTGTCCTTGTAACTTGCCACTAATAACATCTCCTCTATAAACTCATAAGCCGCTTCAGGGGTCTTGTTATTTAGGGTTCAACCGGCAGCTGAACCAATCAACTGCCCAGTTGAGGGGTTCACACCATTGTAAAAGGTTTGAACCTGTAGCCACAAAGGTAACCCATGGTGAGGGTATCTCCTTAGTAGATCCTTATATCTCTCCCATGCATCATAGAGTGTTTCTAGATCCATCTGCACAAAAGAAGAAATATCATTCCTCAACTTAGTCTTTTTAGCCGGCGAAAAATATTTAAGTAAAAATTTTTCGGTCATTTGGTCCCATGTAGTGATTGATCCTCATGGTAACGAGTTCAACCACTGTTTAGCTTTGTTCCTTAATGAAAAGGGAAACAACCGAATGTGAATGGCATCATCAAAAACGCCATTATTCTTGAAAATGTCGCAAAACTCAAGAAAATTTGCCAAGTGATTGTTTGGATCCTCATCCTGCAAACCATCAAACTGAACAAATTGCTTAATCATCTGAATAGTGTTAGATTTCAATTCAAAATTATTTGGAGCAGCAGCAAGTCTAACAATACTTGATTCAGTTCCTGTTAAATTAGGTTTAGCATAATCATACATAGTACGAGGAGCAGGATTTTGATTCACCGGATTTGCAGCAACCATAGGAGGTAGCGGGTTATTATCAGCTATCTCCTCGATAGTATTAGTATCATCCTCTTGCTCCTCTTCTATGTATTCTAGGCTACGCCTTATTTCCCTACAATTTCTGCAAACGGTACCTTCTATATCACTGTCAAAAAGTAATGGTCCTGACAGGTTCCTTCTAGTCATAAACTAAAAGTTCCTGCCAGAAGAAAAGAAAAGAAAAAGTTAGTAAACTAAAAATAAAAGTAAATTGCAAAAAAAAATAAAAATTGCTAAAGTAATAAAAATTTACTGTTCCTAATATCTTAGTCCCCGACAACGGCGCCAAAAACTTGATGGTCTCGAAACTAACTAATATTTCGACAAAGGCAAGCGCATAGTTGTGGTGAGTCCGAAATATCGTATCCTCAAGGACTAAAATTACTAGTAATTACTATATTTCTATTGTTTAGCCTAAGAATTGGGTTAATTTCTTTTAAACTAAAACCTAATTAAAAATACGACAGAGAAAGAATTGAGAAAATACTTTTAAGACAACTTTATATGAGATAGGCAATACCTAAGGAAGAATCCACCTAGACTTCACTTATTACTTTTGATTCATACGAATTATTCACTTGGCTTAATCTGTAGAAATCCCTGATTTATGTTAATATCTCTTTCAAGACTAAAACAACTGATTCTAGGTTGATTAATTGAAATCTCTTTCTAATTAAAACCCTTATTGTCGCATTAACTCGATTTATGGATCCCCTTATTAGATTTGACTCTAATCCGGTAGATTTTCATCGCCCTATTTCTAGGGTTGCAATCAACTCCGCTTAATTGTGTTGATCTTCCCTTAAACAGGGACTTTTGCTCCACTAAATAAGCACATTCAACTTTGAATCAATAACTTGAATTATCAAAACAAGAATAAGAACTCACAATTTAGAATAAGAACAAGTATTTATCTTAGAAATCAAACAATAATAAGATTCATTGTAGGTTTCATCCCCTCAGGTATTTAAGGGATTTAGTTCATACTAATAGAGGGAAACATCTTAAAATAGGGAAAACAACAAAACATAAGAAAACCCAAAAACTTCTAAAGAACTTGATGGGAAATCTTCAGTCTTGATGGAGATCCTTCTCCTAAGTTGTTCCCGACGGTTGTCTTGGAGTATTTTCTGCCTTCTCCTTATTGTCTACTCGACGTCCTGTCGACCTCTTCTTTTAGGTTTCCCCCTAGGGTGTTTATATAGGTTTTGGAATGCCTTTTTTGGCCCACAAGTAGCGTTTTCCGAATAGAATTAAACCTAGGGTGGCAGGGACATGCCCGTGTGACACGCCCGTGGTCGATAGTCCAGGCCGTGTTCGATCCTATTTGTCACACACGGCCGTGTGGTCTGTCCAGTGTGCAGTGGTCCAGGCCGTGTATGCCCATTTTGTCCCTTTTTGGCGTTTCTCATTCTTTTCGACTTCCTAAGCTCTCCTGAGTATAAAACATGAAATTAAAAGATTAGGAGCATCAAATTCATTAAATCCAATGGAAAATCATCCAAAATTAAGCCAAGCATGGGGTTAAAATATGTGTAAATTATGGTTTATCAGCAGCTTTGCTGCGATATTGGTGTGTTGGCTGGGTTTTTAACTTTAAATTTAAATTTTATATTGGGTTTTGTTTATGTAATAAGGCCATTTATGTTTGTTTAAATCTTTTTTTTTAATTGGGCTTTGTTTGCTCATTTTAAACTGCTAGTTTAGGAGAAGGCAAATTTTCAAAATAATTATTGTTTTCAAATACACGAAAATTTAAACATTAGATTTTTCAAAAGCTTCTGCGATTTTGAATCATCCCCATAACAAGAGCAGTTAATAAGGCAAACAGTTTGACTAGATGATTTGTAAAATAAAAATAAGGGTTTTTAAACTTAGAAACGAATTTTTACCAACAAGTCAAATTTTTGAAAGACACTTCAATGTGACACGCCAGATTCGACCGTAACGTCTAGGCCGGGTGTGGGGTGTTACAAAGTGATAAACCTCATTCATTACTGAATGTAACCCATTTCTCTAACTTTATCATTTCTATCCATTTATGTTCATTTGATTCATCACGAAATTCATTTATGGTTTCAACGAGCTAGTGGAGGGACCAATTCAACATATGTGATTATGACTCAAATGATTTATAATTAAGTTCCAACTTTTTGCTTATTAATTATAAAATCTTTTAGTAATGATGTCATTCCACTATAGTATCGTGACTGAGCTCTCCCTAATGACATACCATTACCAAAGCTACTCGATTAATGCTCGTTTAATGACCTTTTCATAAGTGTGTTACCCTCATAGGATATCCTTAATCGCTTTGGGACAAAACCGTTCTGCCAATATGATCCTATTTTATCTCATGGTAACCATTACATATTAATTCATGAAAATTCAATTACTATCAAATATTAATTAAGTCATTCATCACAAAGACAAATAAATCGTGACCACATTTACTTTTCATCTATCATGTAATGCCAATGAGAGGATATCATTTATTCATGTCTTGGGCTATTGATAAACCGTAATATGAACATATTTTAATCCCACAATTAGCATACTTTTGGATGATGTAAACCTTGAATTGTGGAATTTGGTGGTCCTAATCCTTTATTTTCATGTTTTATACTTAGGAGAGCACCGGAGGATGAAAAGAATGAGAAACGGGCTTAAAACGGAGTAAATGGGCCATATCACGAAATCAACACAGCTTGGGCCCAAGCCACACGGCTGTGCCACATTAATAGACCCGAACACGGCCTGGCCACGATTCACGCGGGCATGTGCCATGGGCGTGTCCCTTGCATGACAAAGAGGAATTTTACTCGGATTAGGGTACTTAGAGGAAAAGAAAGTCATCCCAAAAGCCTATATAAACACCCTAGAGGCCAACCTTCAAGGGGCATCCAGTTAGGCCGAAGAGCCAAGCCAGAGAGGCCAGAATTGTGGAATTTACTCGAAGAAAGCCTGTTGATTCATCTCAAGAAGCCGGAATTATACTCAAGACGGAAGATGTTCCCTTCAATTTCCTTCAGGGGGTTTTAGGGTTTTTCTTATGGTTTGTTTTATATTTACTTCTGAGATGTATTCTTTTATCATTATGAATTAATCCCCTCAAATACCTGAGGGGATGAAACCTAAGACGGATCTTCTTATTGTTTTCGGAACTATATGATAAATACTTGATTTGTTCTTAATTATGTGTTCTTAATTCTTGTTTTGATATTCCAGGATATTGATTCAAGTATTGGTGTGCTTAGGCAGAGGAGGAATAGACCCTGTCTAATAGTAGATCTAGAATAATTAAGCGGAGTTGATCGCAACCCTAGAGATAGGATGACGAAAATCTGCCGAATTAGGGTCAAACCTAATATCGGAGTCCATAGATCGAGTTAATGCAATTCTAGGGGTTTTAATTAGAAAGAGATTTCAATTAATCAACCTAGGGTTAGACGTTAGTAGCCACGAGAGAGGTATTAATATAAATTACGGAATCCTAGGGATCAACTCAAGTGAATAAATCGTCTGGTTCAGAGTTAAATAACAAGTGAAGTCTAGGTGGATTCTTCCTCGGGTATTGTCTTAATTAATTGGTTTTTCCCACAAGTATTTTCCCAAATTCATTCTCTTTGTCTTAGCATCTTTAGCTTAATAGATAGTTAATTTTAGATTAATTAATAATTCCATTAATTCTTAGGCTAAATAATAAAAAGAAAGTTAGTATTAGTACTTTTGGTTCCTTTGGGTTCGACAATCCGGTCTTGCCACTTAACTATACTACTGTTCGATAGGTGCACTTGCCTCAATCGTTGTCACCGTTAGTTTTTTAGGCTCGATCATTCTTTATATAAATTTTTAAGACTCTGACACACGATCAAGTTTTTGACACCGTTGCCAGGGAACTAAAATATTAAGAGCGCTCAATTTTTATTACTTTAGCCATTTTTAATTTTTACAAATTATTTTTTATTTTTATTTTTCTTTTAACGTTGCTAATTTTCCTTATTTTATTTGTTCTTAGCAGGTACCTCTAGTTTATGACTAGAAGGAACCCGACAGGACCCCTAATTTACGACAGTGATATTGAAGGTACTGTTCGTAGAAATCATAGAGAAAAAAGGCGAAGCTTAAACTACATAGAAGAAGAGCAAGAAGTCGAAACCAATACCACCGAAGAGATGGCTGAGAATAATCCGCTACCTCTAGAGGCGGCTGAACATCATGCTCCTCGAACTATGTATGATTATGCTAAACCTAATTTAACAGGAACTGAGTCAAGTATTATTAGACCTGCTATTGCTGCAAATAATTTTGAACTGAAACCTAACACAATTCAGATGATACAACAATTTGTTCAGTTTGATGGTTTGCAGGATGAAGATCCAAACAATCACTTTGCAAATTTCGTAGAATTTTGTAATACCTTCAAAATAAATGATGTTTTTGATGATGTCATTCATCATCGGTTATTTCCCTTTTCTTTGAGGAATAAAGCCAAACAGTGGTTGCATTCTCTTCCACAAGGATCAATCACTACATGGGAACAAATGACTGAAAAATTTTTATTAAAATATTTTTCGCCGGCTAAAACGGCCAAGTTAAGGAATGATATCTTTTCCTTTGTGCAGATGGATTTAGAAACACTTTATGATGCATGGGAGAGATACAAAGATCTACTGAGAAGGTGCCCACACCATGGATTACCCTTGTGGCTACAGGTCCAAACTTTTTATAATGGTGTGAACCCTTCAACCAGGCAGTTAATTGATTCAGCTGCCGGCGGAACATTGAACAACAAAACACCTGAGGCTGGCTATGAATTCATTGAAGAGATGTCACTAAATAACTATCAGTGGCAAGTCACAAGGGCAAAGCCAACAAAAGCAGCCAATGTTTTCAACCTCGACGCAGTAACGATGCTATCAAACCAGGTAGAATTGTTAAATAAAAAGATTGATGGCGTATGTGATTCTTTGCAGGTACATCTAGTCATGCAGTGCGATACGAATAGAGGAGGGATGAGCAATACAAAATATCCACCTTACAACTCGAGCATTGAGAACGAGCAAGTTCACTATATGGGTAACAATTTTAAATCTCAAAATAACCCTTATAGTAATACTTATAATCCAGGTTGGAGGAACCACCCTAATTTTTCATGGGGTGGTCAAGGAAATCTGAGACAACAACCCCCTCCAAACTCCCAACAACAGCCCTACCCACAAGAAAAAAGTCGAACCTTGAAGAGATGCTGACAAAATTCATAGCGGTATCAGAAACACATTTCCAAAACACTGAGACAACACTAAAAAATCAACAAGCATCAATTCAAGGGATTGAGAACCAATTAGGGCAACTCGCTAAGCTGATCTCTGAACGACCACAAGGCAACTTGCCAACCAACACTGAAACTAACCCAAAGGAGCAACTTCAAGCCATAACAGCTCAAGATAGTGTAGGGTTAGATTAGCCTACGGTAAGCCAAGAGAATGTGGTAAAGGAAGGTAAAGATGAGGTAAACCATGATAAGCCAAAACCGGTAATTAAAGAGTACCAACCACGTATACCGTACCCCGATCGATGAAGAAGGACAACACAGATGAACAGTTCGGTAAATTCCTTAAACTTTTAAAGAAGTTACATATTAACTTACCGTTTCTTGAAGCTCTTTCGCAGATGCCAAATTCAAGGAAATTTTTAAAAGAGCTGTTAACAAACAAAAGGAACTTAGACGAGGAATCACATGTGGAACTAAATGCAGTGTGCTCAGCAATGTTGCAAAACAAACTACCACGAAAATTAAAAGATCCAGGGAGTTTTACAATTCCATGCTTAATTGGTAGTTTATGTGTTGGTAATGCTTTAGCTGATTTAGGGGCAAGCATAAATGTTATGCCTTATAAAATGTTTAAATAGCTAGGTCTAGGGAAACCCAAACAAACTAGGATAAGCATTCAATAAGCTGATAAAACTATTAGAATTCCTAGAGGTATAATTGAAGATGTTCTTGTGAAAATTGATAAATTCGTATTCACAATAGACTTTTTCATTTTAGACATGGATGGGGACAATAGTATCCCCTTAATTTTAGGAAGGCCCTTTTTAGCAACTGCAAGGACTAAAATTGATGTCAGTGCAGGAGAACTCATACTTTGTGTAGGTGACGAATCAATCAGTCTCCAGGCTCTTGACTCGGCTAGGACATCGAGTAATCAAGGTGAGAAAATTAATTTTATTAATGACCATTCAGTTAAACCTTCTTTTCAGGAAGCACCACGGAACAACACAACTGAGCCAGACCCTAAACCTCATGCCAACAAGGAAATAATTCATGAGGAACGAAGGCTTCAGATCGATAAGCTAGACGAGTGGAAGACACACTTCAAGGGGAAATTAGGAATACACAAAGCAGAACCAACACCATTCCGGGGGACAAACAAATTTAAGATCGAAGAACAGGTATTGTTAGATAAGGCAGACCCTCGAATACCTCCTCCTGACCCTAATACAAACAAAGAAATCTCTTTTAAGGTACTTAATGTTTTCCCCTACGGAATAGTCGAGATAAGTAATCCTACATTCAGTACTTTTAAAGTAAACGCTACTCGACTCGAATTTCATACTGATAATAGGACTGATAGAATGAGGAAGGACTTTCAACTCCTGAAACCACCATGTCTAGCTTAAGACTATAAACGAGTGCTTCTCGGGAGGCAACCCGAATACTAACCCCATTAATTTTCACATTTTTATTTTTACTGTTACTTTTCCTTTTTAGCACCTAACTATCAACTAACCTAAGTGCAGATTTTCGCACCACACGGCCTTGCACACGGTCGTAGTTGTGGCCGTGTTGAGGCTACGGATGTACATACTGACATGGCAGAGATAGTACAACACATGACGAAAAATATCTTCAAGCCACGGGCCCCAACTGAACACCACGGCCGTGCAATGCGACCGTGGCTGACACTGTTTTAGCAAAACGGGCGTGGCGACCTGCACATGGGCGTGGGGGAAATGAACGAAGCATAACACGGCCATGCGACACTGTTGTGCGACCCGAAACACCCACGGTACACTGGCGTGGGGATGTACCAGATTTGAAATCTCTATTTAACACACACACTTCTCCCCTTCTTACCTACTCCCCACTTCTCTTTTTCTTGAATCACACTCTTAACTCTTCATTCTCAACTTTCTTCATTACCCCTTACTCTAGATCTAATCACATCCATGTCGAAGAAACGGAAGGATCCTAGCACATTCTCCCTTTGTGAGACCAATCTACATAAGTTCATGCCGGCCACTTCATTAACTCGACAGGAAAAGGACCTTTGAGTCCATTTAACTTTTCTTTTCATTTTCACTTCTCCTTTATTTTCCTTTTCTTTATTTTTCTTTTACTTAGTTTAATCTATTTTACTTCGTTTTCTTTGATTTAGGTTCTAAAGGCTGCTATAGCCACCCCACCACAGCCTTAGAAATCACACCCACCTCGCGAGCCATCTAACAATAAGGACTCTTCGGTCTATTAATCTTTTCTTTTAATTTTATTTTAGTTTCTATTTTCTTTCTCTTTATCTTTCTTGTCTTTAAATATATATTTAGTATATTTTGAATTATTATTATTTCCTAGCTAATTCTTCACGAGCTTCCCAATTTCTTCATCTAGCACAGAGATTGTCGGCGGCCACCACACCATGACACTCCCAACTCAAGGAAGCCATCCAAATTCAGGAAGTTTCACCTTTCCCTTTCTCATAAATTTTATATATATCTTTGTACATTGAGGGCAATGTACATCTTAAGTGTGGGGGGTGAATATTTATTTGATGAAAGTGCCTAACTTTCTGCATTATTCTCAAATCCCTGAATTATGCCTTGAATTATACGTTACTCTTAAGTAATTTTCTCATATTATGAGTAGAATGAATTTCTTTTTAATCATGATTTTTATTGATATGTTTTTGAATAAGTCATTGATAATTGTGCAGTGATGATTTAAACTTTAGGAGACTAGAGAATCAAGCATGATAAGTCTATTTTCAAAAAAATTAAAATTTGTTAGGTTGTCTACCTGAATCTAATTATTACCTTGAAGTTTGAAATCTACAAGGTTGATATCAAAAACCCATAATTTTTTTGAGATTTTGAGCCTTTTAGAGCATACATCCTCTCATGTTCACTTTTTTATTATGAGTGTGTCAACATTGATTTGTTATTCTAGAACTTGCTTCGATTGTACATGTCAAGACCATATTATTGATTTGATATACTGAGATGATAAAGGCACTTAGGATTTAACCCACTCACTCCACTAAAAAGCTTACCCTCACAATTAACCCCTAGTGAACCCCTTTGATCCTAACAACCCTTTTATTGACTCACCCACTAATATTAACCCAAAATCCATCTTGTATTTGTTATCACTATTCCTTGACTACCTTTTGTCGAGATTTGATTTTGAATAGTTTCCTAACTATGTTCTATATTTTAGTTGTTAAAGTTCTTTCTCATTATTGTAATGATTTGTTCTTAAAAAAATGAAGTATATTCAATATTAGCTCTATGTAATTGAGCTTATACGTTTAGTTTCCACATCTTGAGAAGAAGCTCATGTTATTAGTATTACAAGTTTTCAATTGATGTAATTATTTAAGATTAGTTCATTTTTCTAGTTAGGTAACTTGTCAATTCAATCTCGATTCTAACCTTCTAATTCAGCTTTTATCCACACCTTTAACCCAAGCCCCATTACAACCCTTTTTAAAGACCTTTTGATTTGTTTATCATCTCATTTTACAGTGGTGGAGGTTTGATTTTCAGGCAAGCCTATGGTATTGACTTTTCATGTTTGACTTTTGATTGCTTAATTTTGAACCTTAAACACTTTGAGTGATTTGAGTGAATCTTTAGTGAGGATGTCAACTCTTGTCGATTCTGAATTAAAGGTGATTATTTAGGTAAGGGGAAACATGATACGAGCACGCCCGGGGCACCCACCGAATTTTCAAGTCGACGAAGCTCGACGCCAAATTTTTTTTAATTTTAATGCTTTAAATATATATATATATTTTAAAATTGCGGGAAATTAATTTGCTGAATTTAATTAAATAAATTGAATACTTTAATTTATTTAATTAATTTTTGGTTTACAGCAAATTAATTTTTTTTAAATATTTTATTTAGTGTCTAAATTCATTTTCTTAGTCTAATTTAATTTTGTTTCATGTTTAATTGATGTTTTAAAGTTGTCTTGTTTCAGCCATATTTTATGCAAGCTTAATAAATTGTCTTAAGCTTCAACCGAATTTTGAATAAGATCTTATTAGCTTACAATTAATTATTTTCAGCTCAAAACATAATCCAAATAAGCTTTAAGATGCTGGAAATTAATTAAGTGAAGCTTGAATTAATTAGCTGATTTATTTCTTTTTGTAGGTGCATGAAAGTGACGCCAACTAGGTGCATGAGCAGCTGAAATTAAACTCTTTCAAAAGTGATGTTTTGGTCAGCTCCAGAGCCTTCTTAGATGCTGATTTATCTAACCAAAGATGGGACAACCAGCAGCCCATATTTTATTGTATGGGGTGCATGCATGCTAGTATTTTATCAAAATATGGGGTGCATGCGTGGGGCATTGTTTAGTGCCATATTGGAGCAATTAAATTGGCTGAATCAAGGCTCCTTTTCACGTGGCTAACAAACAAATGGGCAAGCTTATGGATGGGATTAATACGATAATGTGCAGCATTTTTTTTATGGGGATTTAAAGTCAATTGGAGATAACGGCACTTGAAAGAAGCATGGGTATAAATGGATGCAAAGTGGGCTGCCGAATATGGAGAATAGGGTGAAAATAAAATAAATAAATAAAATCATGTGCATTATGGAATTCCTTTCTCCATGCGTGAACAACAAATGACAAGGAGAGTATGGAGCTGAAAATTTTAATCTATTAGTTGGGGAATGGGCTGATTTGTTTTCATTATTCAATGAGAATAATGGGAGCAAGGACAACCGAATATGACTAAATGGGCAGCTTTCATGAGATCTAATTTAATGAAGTGAATGGAGAATGGACATGTGCTTATATAGGAACGCCATGATTGAATAAACAAATGAGCATGTAATTGGACTTGGAAGAAGCATGCGGCACAAGGTGGGATGACTTGGACTTTTGTGACTTAAATTAAATAAACAACAAACGGGAGCCATGATGGATAAAATAAAGCACCATGAAACACTCATCTATGGATGGACGGCAATATGGGAGCTTGAATTTTAAGCCCCTCCAATTTTGTTTTGAACATTCGGCTACCTAGTTTTAGGCTATAAATACCTGCTATTTTTATTTGTAAGGACAGAATTTTCATGAATGAAATTTTATGAACCTTTGTTCATTTGAGTGAGTTTATCTCCTCTTCGTTTTCGTACAAGTTTCGTTAGACTTATCAAGCTTTGCTTGTGGCGTCTTCGGCTTGTTTGAACTTATCACCAAATTTCGTTTGGTGTGGCGTTCATCAACCTATCTTCATCTATCCACCTTAACGATATAAGAAACGGGGTGACACTGTTATATAGTGTTAAATCTTTCTTAAGTTAAGTTCGTATTTCCATTTCCATCTTCGAATCCATTTATCCACCTTAAACATTATAGAACCTGGGGCGACACTCTTTAGTGTTGAATCGCTTCTCGTTTAAGTTCGTTTATCCATCTCCATTAAATTATCCTTTTATCTATCTTATTTAATTTTTATTTTATCAAAACCGAACCAAATCCTATTTTTATTCACTTAAGCTTCCGCAAACTCATTTATATTTTCCAATTATTTTTCGAAGGCTTGATTCCTCCTCATAGACGATTGGGCAACCCGTATACGTTTCGACTCATCCTGTAACATCCTGAAATTGGGCCTAGTAGGATTGAGCCCAATGGGCCTTAGGCATAGTAGCGTTTAAAATTTTAGAGAACGGTATTAATGCAAGTTAGACTTATTAGGTAAGTGATTTTGGAAGGTTAGAGGGCTTCTAGGAAGTCCCGGGATCAAATCTAGGCATTAGGGAAATTTTGGTTTTAGGTGAAAAAAACCCTGGAAGTTGGCAGGTAGGCCTTAAGAATAAAAAGTGGAGGAAAATGACATAAGTGGAGTGTGTGGTGTAGTGCAAAGTGACGCCACTTAAGGAACAAGGGGGATGACGCCACAAGGAAGGAAGGAGGTCCAAGGTTCAAGTCTTGGCTTTTGCATGTTGGTTTCTTTTTACTTGGATCTTAGAATTTGGGTCATAGTTTATATTTAGTTGCGCATGGTTTAAGACACAAGAGGAGCTTGTGGCCAAGTGGTTAGCGGCGTGGATTATGTTGCAAGGGAGCCTGGGTTCGAATCTCGTGAGAAGCAAAGGAGTATTTATTTTGCGGATTGGACGGCAAGAGTTTCAGTTGAATTTAAACTCTACTGGCGAAGGGATCCCACATCGGAAAGACACAAAGAATGAAGGTGAAGAGCTAGCTATATAAAGAGCATCCTAGGAGGAGAGTAAACACATCTTGGAGGGCGTTTGGGCACAGGAGTGGTCGGAGCGCGGGCTAGCACCAGACTCCTATCAGGTGTGTGTGTACTTCTCTACTCTAGCTGTAGAGCGGCAAAATGCCGAAATGCCGGTCACACGGCATTAGTAGCCACACGAGCGTGCGAGCGCACGTGTGGGGCTTCGACGCGATAGTTGAGGCCATCAATAGTATTCTTGTGGGTTGGGGCTGCTTGGGCCTCGATGGGCCGAAGTGGGCCCAATGGGCCTATGGGCCCATATGAGTAAATTGTATGATTGTTTAGTATATGTTGAACTAGACTAGGTGGAACTTATATACGTGGCTAGATTTGTGCTAGGTGGGCTACACGAGCGTGTGGGCCCGGATGGGCTGAAATTAGGTTTTAGGCCCAATTGCCCGGTACGATCGGAGATGGTAGCTGAGTCACTCGGGGCGACATTAGGCCTTTGGAAAGGCCATAGCAGGTGTGAAATTACGAAAATACCCTTGGTGGGTAAATTACAAAAATACCCTTGGTAGGTAAAATTACGATTATACCCTTAGAGGTTGATTAGCTTGATTTTGTTGTTTTATGTCTATCTGATTATGATGGTAATTCATGTTATTCTTATATTTGATATATGTTTTGCATACATGACATAATGCATACACGAATTATTATGTTTGCATGGGGTTGGGGATATGATAATGAAAAGGGGAAGTGTTCCGGTGGTTTTACCACATTATCCGGTGACTTATGTCACATATTATGAATCCAGTGACTTATGTCACATATTATGTTTCCAGTGACGTTGTCACATTATCCGGTGGCTATGCCACATATTAAGGGCGATGAGCAGTTGACTGCAGCGACTGCCTTCGAGGGTGTGTAGCGGATGGAGGGTCGATTTAGTAATCCCCACTGGTGTGATTGGCAGGTACGGGTGGTGTGTAGCGGATGGAAATTTAGGCTGGGATTGGGTTTTGCATCATTTGGCATGTGTTATCTGCTATACTGTGATGTTAGGGCTACGGCCTGATTCGATTTATGTGTGCTTCGGCCAAGTATGTTATTGTGAGGGCTAAGGCCCAATCTGCTTTTGTGGGCTTAGGCCCAGTTATCACTCGTAAGGGGAATTGCACACTGAGTTTTCGTAAATTCACCCCCTCTTTTTAAATGTTTCAGGTAATCAGTAGATCGCGGATTTGGGAGTCGAGGCAGACTTGTGGTGGCCCTACAATGTTTTCTCGTAAACTCAGTTCTTTTATTTAAACCTACTTTTAATTTTTGGATTTTGTTATGTAATAAGGCCTTTGGTATTTTATTTGGTTTTAGCTTTCAATTTGGTTACTGTTTATTATTAAATGTTCAATATGGGATTTTCCTAAAATGATAATAAACCGTTTTTTATTCAAAATTACTTAAGCTCGATTTTCACAACAAATACAATTTTATTCAAATTAATAACAACTTTGTAAAATGGGCATTGAATGAATCGGCTTTTATAAACAAACCACAAACCGCGGAGTTTCAAAAAGAATACGAACTTTTTAACAAACGCACAGCTTTTAAACAACCCTTTTATGTGACATGCCAGATTCGGTCGTAACGTTTAGGCCGGGTTTGGGGTGTTACACATCCCGAGCTGACCCGTATCATCTGGTATCAAAGCTACAAAACGAGGGGCCCGACAACGTACGTGAAGCTGGAATAAGTTCGTAAGTTGCAAAAAAAATTTGTTTTTTTAAAAATTTGTGTTAAAAAAATTCAAAAAAAAAGTTGTATTTTATTTTCATTGTATTTGGCATATATTGTATTTGAAGTTAAAAAAAAATGAAAGATACAAAAAAAAAAGTTCAAAAAAAATCGAAGTTAAAAAAAATTCGAGTTTAAAAAAAAAAAGAGAAGTCAAAAAAAAAAGAAGTGTGAAGTTTGTAAGTTTTGCTTTACTTTCATATTTCTACCCCAATCTTCAAAAAAAAATCTACCATCATTTAAATTCTCATCATATCACCCCAATGCCACACATATCATTTTTTTCTTTTTTTCTTCTTTCTTCGTTTTGTTTAGCCTACCCTATACCCGACATCAATCCGTTGTAAACCCGTTTTGGAGCCGACCGTCAAGTCGTAATAAGTCTTTTTGAAACGAAGTACGAATTTGTGAGACGAGATTGAGCGGTAAAAGACAAGAGTGATTCAAAAAAAAAGTCTTATACGAGTTAAAGTACGAGTGTGAGCAATTTTTTTTTTCTTTGTGAGTGACTTGTGAAGTTTTTGTGGTAAGGTATTTAATTTTTGTTTTATTTTGAGCACTAACATTTTTCTTCTAGCAACGATAGCATGTCTCTAGATTTCGGAAGAAGAAGTATTGTAGATAGCGATTGGTTTGATCCATCACACAACCAAAGCGAAAGGCATCGTGATCAAGGAAAACGAAGCTTTAGAGATCAAGGATGTTTTAATGATGTCAAGAAGAATAACAAGTCAAACATTCCACTGTTTCAAGGTAGAGTCGATCCGGATGCATACCTTGAATGGGAAATGCGAGTAGAAATGGTTTTTGGGTACCACGATTATTTGGAAAGTAAGAAAGTAAGGTTGGCGGAAAATAGTTTCACCGATTACGCCATGGCTTGGTGGGATGAATTCACCAAGAGTAGAAAACGAAATGGAGAGCACCCAATATTAATATTGTCCGAAATGAAAGATGTGATGCGCAAGCGGTACCTCCCATCTTCCTATCATCGAGGGCAAATTTCTTCAAGACAAGGGACAGAGTCAAGGTCGTCGCAAAGACACGTTTTCAAAGATTATTCAAAACGAGATTTTGATCAAGATTCTTATTCATCAAGAAATTCGAGGCAAAGAAAGGTTGACTATGATTCTTACTCCCTCCAAGAAAACACGCGAGTTGATCGATATATTCATTCAGGAACTTCCAAGAAAATGTCTTTAGAGTATTCTTCCCGAAGAAATGTTCATGAATCCACTGTAAATAATTTTTCTTCTTTTGTAGATTCTTATTATTATGATTCTTTTGTAACTTCATGTAATAGAAACAAAGAAATAGAAAAAGAAATAGAAAAAGAAAGAAAAGAGGCAAGAAAGAGAGAAAATGGGCAAGTTTTGAGAAAGCTTGAAAAAGCCATTGAGAAGATCATTGAAAAAGAACAAGAAAAAGAGAGAAGAAAACGAAAAAGAGTGTGAAAAGGAAACAAGAAAATGAGATGAGCAAGTAGAAGTGAGTGTTGATTTAACTATCTCATTTGAAGTTTGTTCTTCTTCTGCTTCTTCATTTCAGGTTCCCGACGTATCACACAAGAACCAACAACTTCAATACCTCCCAGAAGAGCGACGTATTTCTTTGATTGAAAGAGGTAAAGTTGAAGGTGAAGTTGAACCCCACGAGCCAGAAGGTGAAGTTGAACCCCACGAGCCAGAAGGTAAGCGAGGTAAGGAAATTTTAATAACCAAGTCGCAGAAATTTGATTTGACATTTGTCAATGAAATCTTTGGTGACATAGTTTCTAAAAGCTTTCCTCATTTTCATCCGATCAATTTTTGCTCGTTACATATGGTTGATATTTTTTGTTCTTCTTAACAAAACCCAATGATTTTACAAAATGACAAGTTTTCACGAAAAATAAATAAATTGTTCAAATACGGTGGTTTAGAGAATCAATTTTTGTCTCTTGAAAAATCGTTGAATTTGTGCAATTTTGTTTTGACGAGTACAAAGAGTTTTGTACATACGATATCGTGTATGGAAAATTCTTTTTGGTTTAACATGTTTGATTTAATGCAACCGTTGTTACATTTTGATTTAAATAATCAAACGCATGTTTTTAAACTGGGAATATGTTCTGTATCATCCGGTATATTTTGTGGAAAAATCAAGTCTCAACAATTGTGTGTGAAAAATTCCCATCGATTCGATACTTGGTTTTTAAATAAGGTAACGAATTTTGTCAACCTTATTTTCAATTTTTATTCGTTCCTTAAGCAAATTTTGTGTTTGTACATGCAATTCGTGTACATGGATTTCCCATTTTGTTTGAAAAATGTTGATTCGCGCATAAAGCATCGGCTACATTACATGCCCGAGGAGAGAAAGTTCATCTTGATCAAGCAAGATAAATTCGAACTTCGAGTTTCAGCTTGTGAAGACAAGCAAGGTAAGAATGACTTTTGTCAGACCGCACGTAGAGGTAAGGTCGAATTCTTTCTTTCAACACCCAAAGGTAAGACACTTGAAACCTATGAACCCATTTTGTTTTCTTCGGATGTTGACAAGAACCACGTTGCTGAATCCATTCTTGTAAAATCTTTAAAATGTGATGTTCTTCATTGTTTTATCTTGTTGGATAATGGACTATCTGTTTTAGTTCTTGACAAAAAGATAATTGTTTTCGATAAGTGTCATGAAGCATTTGTTGAAACATTTTTGTTCATTTTAGATGTTGAAAGAGTTCATAATGATGACTACCATTTTGTAAAGCATTTAGATCATGAATTATTTGAATGCCCTATTTTGTTTATTAATGGTCTATTTGTTTTAAAAGAAGACAAAAAGAATTTTGTGTTTGATCATTTTTATTCATGTGTGGATACAAAACAAGGTTTGAATGTTCAATTTCAGGTGCCATATGCTTTTTCTTCATTACTTGTTTTTGACGACTATATCTATCATTTGATGTGTTATTCGCATGTTTATTTTGACTTGCAGAATCCAATTAGATCGTATGCATGCTTTAAAGCTTATCCGCTTTTGTTCCAAAATTTTGACAAGGCTTTGATCCTTCTGTATGATAAAATTCTTATGCCTGTTCGCATGCGATTTATTTGCTTGGTGTTGTTTTTATTCAGGTTGCAAGTATGTTTAAAACACTGCTTGCTAATTCTTGAATTTTCTGTTCAGGTATTGCTATTATCATCTTTCCCGTTTGATCGAGGAAAGACGAACGAGGAGTTTTGTTCGAACAACGGGTCAATTCGAGGACGAATCGTCTTGAAGAGGGAGGGGATGATATGAGCACACCCGGGGCACCCACCGAATTTTCAAGTCGACGAAGCTCGACGCCAAATTTTTTTAATTTTAATGCTTTAAATATATATATTTTTTTAAATTGCAGAAAATTAATTTGCTGAATTTAATTAAATAAATTGAATATTTTAATTTATTTAATTAATTTTTGGTTTACAGCAAATTAATTTTTTTAAATATTTTATTTAGTGTCTAAATTCGTTTTCTTAGTCTAATTTAATTTTGTTTTATGTTTAATTGATGTTTTAAAGTTGTCTTGTTTCAGCCATATTTTATGCAAGCTTAATTAAATTGTCTTAAGCTTCAACCGAATTTTGAACAAGATCTTATTAGCTTACAATTAATTATTTTCAGCTCAAAACATAATCCAAATAAGCTTTAAAATGCTGGAAATTAATTAAGTGAAGCTTGAATTAATTAGCTGATTTATTTCTTTTTGTAGGTGCATGAAAGTGACGCCAACTAGGTGCATGTGCAGCTGAAATTGAACTCTTTCAAAAGTGATGTTTTGGTCAGCTCCAGAGCCTTCTTAGATGCTGATTTATCTAACCAAAGATGGGACAACCAGCAGCCCATATTTTATTGTATGGGGTGCATGCATGCTAGTATTTTATCAAAATATGGGGTGCATGCGTGGGGCATTGTTTAGTGCCATATTGGAGCAATTAAATTGGTTGAATCAAGTCTCCTTTTCACGTGGCTAACAAACAAATGGGCAAGCTTATGGATGGGATTAATGCGATAATGTGCAACATTTTTTTTATGGGGATTTAAAGTCAATTGGAGATAACGGCACTTGAAAGAAGCATGGGTATAAATGGATGCAAAGTGGGCTGCCGAATATGGAGAATAGGGTGAAAATAAAATAAATAAATAAAATCATGTGCATTATGGAATTCCTTTCTCCATGCGTGAACAACAAATGACAAGGGGAGTATGGAGCTAAAAATTTTAATCTATTAGTTGGGGAATGGGCTGATTTGTTTTCATTATTCAATGAGAATAATGGGAGCAAGGACAATCGAATATGACTAAATGGGCAGCTTTCATGAGATATAATTTAATGAAGTGAATGGAGAATGGACATGTGCTTATATGGGAACGTCATGATTGAATAAACAAATGAGCATGTAATTGGACTTGGAAGAAGCATGCGGCACAAGGTGGGATGACTTGGAGTTTTGTGACTTAAATTAAATAAACAACAAATGGGAGCCATGATGGATAAAATAAAGCACCATGAAACACTCATCTATGGATGTATGGCAATATGGGAGCTTGAATTTTAAGCCCCTCCTATTTTGTTTTGAACATTCAGCTACCTAGTTTTAGGCTATAAGTACCTGCTATTTTTATTTGTAAGGACAGAATTTTCATGAATGAAATTTTATGAACCTTTGTTCATTTGAGTGAGTTTATCTCCTCTTCGTTTTCGTACAAGTTTCGTTAGACTTATCAAGCTTTGCTTGTGGCGTCTTCGGCTTGTTTGAACTTATCACCAAATTTCGTTTGGTGTGGCGTTCATCAACCTATCTTCATCTATCCACCTTAACGATATAAGAAACGGGGTGACACTGTTATATAGTGTTGAATCTTTCTTAAGTTAAGTTCGTATTTCCATTTCCATCTTCGAATCCATTTATCCACCTTAAACATTATAGAACTCGGGGTGACACTCTTTATTATTGAATCGCTTCTCGTTTAAGTTCATTTATCCATCTCCATTAAATTATCCTTTTATCTATCTTATTTAGTTTTTATTTTATCAAAACCGAACCAAATCCTATTTTTATTCACTTAAGCTTTCGCAAACTCATTTATATTTTTCGATTATTTTCCGAAGGCCTGATTCCTCCTCGTAGACGATTGGGCAACCCGTATACGTTTCAACTCATCCCGAGCCGGCCCGTATCAAAACACCTATGTTTTCGTGCTACAAAAACTATGACTTTGATTGTTTGAATCTTTAGGACCCTTCTACTTAAATTATCAATATATGAATTATTTATGAATTATGATGGAACACTATTGATGAATATTATGATTCAAGGAAGTTTATTTTAATTGTGAGTTGAGAATTTTGCTTGAGGACAAGCCAATGCTTAAGTGTGGGGGTATTTGATAAACCGTAATATGAACATATTTTAATCCCACATTTAGCATACTTTTGGATGATTTAAGCCTTGAATTGTAGAATTTGGTGATCCTAATCCTTTGTTTTCATGTTGTAACACCCCAAACCCGGACAAGACACCACGTCCGAATCTGGTATGCTACGAGGAAATCGTTTTTGAAAAGTTAGACTTTCCGTTTAAAAGCTGAGTGAAAACACAGTATGTTTGAAACAAATTTGAGTAGTCTTGTTTGAAAAACAGTTGATGTATTTGAAACCCGGAGATTTTGAAAACTTAGCCAAAATGTGTAGTTAAAACGAGTTTATACCATTTACAACCCCATTAGTTTCTTAGTGATACATTAAACACTTTTAAGCTTAGGAGAACTACAAGGTTGAATTGAAAACCATTTATATTTGTTTATCATGAAAACTCAGTGTGATACCCGATGGTATAGTTTAGAAACACAGTGCGTTATAGTTTTGAAATCATTATCTTTCCAAGTTTTAGTAAAATTTATTCCAAGTTACTTTGTTAAGGCATATTAAAATCAACTTTAAGCATAAACAACATAAACATAACTTTAAAGGCCTTTTACAAATCCAAATTAAAACCCAAATTAAAGTAAATAAGCTAAGTACCCAAATGCAAAAGTCTGAGCAAAACTTTTATTAAAGCATGGCATGTGCGCCCCGAGTCCATCCCGGCTCCATGTCCGCAGCTACGAGTCACCTGAAATGTCAAAGGAGAGGGTGAGTCGAGTGACTCAGTGTGTAAATCCCGCTCCCGAAGAATCAACATGCTAACACACATCATACATAGCAACATGATTAATGCAACCCGATCCTAACCATCCATATCGCCTTTTCTACCCCGTGTGGTACCAAACCACTGGTGGTGCCAAACCACTGGTGACATATAGTCACAATGTGTTACCAAAACACTGGTGTCCCAAAGACACAATATCCGTCAATGTGGTACCAAACCACTGGTGTCCCAAAGACACAATGTGCTACCAAAGCACTGGTGACCGAAGTCACAAATCCAATGATGATGGGGCCAACCCATCGTGTGATGCCAAATCACTAGCAGACGATCCCATATCTCAAGTGGGGCCAACCCACGGTGGTCAAACCACAGGGACAAGTCGCAATGAGGTGCCAAACCTCTGGTGACCCAAAGTCACAAAGTTGTGCTACCAAAGCACTGGTGACCGTAGTCACAAATCTGGTGATGGGGCCAACCCATCGTGTGATACCAAATCACTGGCGTCAATCCCGTATAATCATCCGTGGGGCTAACCCACTGTGGTACTGAGCCACTGGGACGAGACGCTGAGGTACCAAACCTCTGGAGGTGCCAAACCTCTGGTGACCCAAAGTCACAAAGTGTGCTACCAAAGCACTGGTGCTCGTCAGCACAAAATATCACTGCTCCCTCCTCTCATATCACCCATCTACATACCATACTCATGTAATCATGCATATCATACAATCATGCATATCAGGCTAACATGTCTAATCCCTATCCCATGTCACATACATCCACAACCATGGTATCATGTAAATCATCATTAAACTCATAATAATAATACTGACTTACCCGAGTCCAGATTCATACCCAAAAAGGGTATCATTTCAATCATCGCTGCCATGATTTAATAGGCAAAACAGGTTTACTAATAATAATATCACTAAGTATGGGTGTGTTAGTTACACACCTGGTAATACGAGTCCAAAGATCCCTACGAATGATCTATGTCCTTCGATTGTCAAGCCCCTAAAACAATCGGTCAACATAGGATTAAGCACTAAGACCATTCGGCCAAAGACATATAAACCCAAAGGGGTTAATTTCAATCCCTTACCTTGAAGATGATCTGGTTTCCTACCAAATCTGAATCAAGCAGTGATTCCTCTTCCAACAATCAGCACCCTAATAAACCAATAGTTAATCACTAATCACTTTAAACTTAATCGAAATCAACTGACTGCACTAACAGAAATATACCAACTGCTTACCCCTTACCACACTTACCAATCGGTTCAAAGAGTCGACGGCTCTTCTTGGCTACTTTTCGATATCCAAGACCCTAACACAAGATGATAATCCAATAAGGTTAACACCCTTCCAACTGACCATAATCGCCCCTTAACCAAAACACAACCAACAAAACCAAAAGAGGGAGATATGGCCATTCGGCCTTGCACTTACCAACACCCAACACCAAAATTCGGCCAACCCAACACCAGGGAAGAGAGGAGATTCGGCCAAGGCTTCAAAAGAAGAGGATTCAGTCTTTAAGTGTTCAACACCCTTGGGTTCGGCTTAGTGAGAAAAGAATGAGAACAAGGGTGAGAAGAGATAGAGAAACGACACTAGTATTTAGGAAAGAAGGAAAATAAAAGATGAATCCAAAAGAAATAAGAGAAACGGTGGAGGTGTTTGGAAGATGAGAGTTTCGGCTATCTAGGCTCAACCAAGAAGAAAATATGAGAAGAAGAGACTTTTTACTTTCGGCTCAAACAATTTGAAATAGAAAGAAGGTTGAAAGAATAGAATTTCGGCTATTAAGAAAAGTTGACACAAAATAATTTCGGCAACTAGATGTTTGCACATTCGGTTTCAAAAAGAAAGTGAAAGAAATTCTTTAGGAATTCGGTTTTGGTAAAACAAAAAGGAGAATTCGGCTTGCCTCCAAGTGACCGAAAATGCAAAGTTGCCTATGTGAATTTCGGCCACCAACTCTCCCTACCAAACCGTCCACTTCCCCCACTCCATACTCTCCCAAAACACTCCAAGCTACTAGTTCAAAATAGTTTGAACAAGTCAAACTCCTACTTTCACTCTCCACCTACCAATCCCTCCTTTGACCAAGTCTTAGGCAGAGTTTGAACTGCCACAAACTCCTCCCTCCATGCCGTCAAAATGAGTGCCAAAAAGTGGCCACTCCGCAGCTCGAACACAAGGCCTCCACCTCATGTGAATGACGCCACCTAGCTCCCAAGTATCACATGCCTTGCCACTTTACTAACTCCTCATTTGTGCTATAAAACCACAATTAAAATTCTTAAACCCCAGCTTCCTCAGCTCCCTTCACCTCACACCCAAAAACCAAAATTTTCCCATTCACTCAGGCATTCACCTAGGCTACAATTAAGCCCCTAAAACACCGAAATAGCAGCACAGCACACTAAATACATACAGTAACAGGCAGTAACAAAATAGCCCCCCAACCCGGGATATTACAGTTCTACCCCCCTTAAAAATAATTTCGGCCTCGAAATTACCTGATCAAAAGAGTTGCGGGTATTGTTGTCTCATCATATCCTCGGGCTCCCACATCGCTTCTTCTACACCATGATTCCGCCAAAGTACCTTAACCAAAGGCACAGACTTCCTACGCAGAACCTTCACATCCCGATCAAGAATCTGCACAGGTTCTTCTTCCATAGTCAAGTCTGGATTTACCTCGATCTCTTACACTGCTACCACATGTGACGGATCTGAACGATAACGCCGAAGCATCGAAACGTGAAAAACATCATGAATCTGACTGAGCTCTGCTGGCAACTCAAGCTGATACGCCACTGGTCCAACTCGCCTCAACACCTTATACGGCCCAATGAACCTCGGACTTAGCTTGCCTTTCTTCCCGAACCTCAGTACCTTCTTCCAAGGCGAGACCTTCAGAAACACTCGATCCCCAACAGCAAACTCTATATCTCTTCGCTTAAGATCGGCATAAGACTTTTTCCGGTCCGAAGCTTCCTTTAATCGAGCCTGAATCAACTTAACCTTGTCCTCAGTCTCAGCAACCAACTCGGGTCCCAACAACTGACGTTCACCTAACTCCGTCCAACACGTAGGTGAGCGACACTTCCTACCATACAACGCCTCATACGGAGCCATCTTGATGCTCGCTTGGTAACTGTTGTTGTAGGCAAACTCAGCTAATGGTAGAAACTCCTCCCAACTACCTCTGAAATCCAGGACACAACCTCTCAGCATGTCTTCTAAGATCTGAATAACCCTTTCTGATTGACCGTCAGACTGCGGGTGAAAAGCCGTGCTGAAATCCAAACGAGTACCCAGAGCCTGATGCAATGCCTTCCAGAACCTTGAAGTAAACCTGGGATCCCTATCCGAGATTATCGAAACTGGCACACCGTGCAACCTCACTATCTCTGAAACATACAGCTTTGCTAGCTTCTGAAGTGAGTAGTCAACCCTCACAGGAATAAAGTGAGCTGATTTAGTCAGACGGTCCACCACTACCCAAACTGAATCCTTCTTGCTTGGCGTAAGCGGTAACCCACTGACAAAATCCATGGTTATCCTTTCCCACTTCCACTGAGGAATTTTCACAGGCTGAAGCAAACCCGACGGCAACTGATGTTCAGCCTTGACCTGCTGACAAGTCAGACACCTCCCAACAAACTCTGTCACCTCTTTCTTCAAACCAGGCCACCAAAACTGCTCTCTAAGATCCTTATACATCTTGCTACCTCCAGGATGCATAGCATGAGGACTGCTATGTGCGTCCTGAAGAATCTTCTGCCTCAGCTCAACATCTTTGGGCATACAAGCCTTACCCTGAAAACACAACACCTCATCACTAGACAAGCTGTAACCCTCCAAACCACCATTCTGCACTTGTAACTTTCGCGCGCTCAGAACCTCATCCTCTAACTGTTTTTCTCTGATCTGCTCAACCCAAGAAGGCTTAACTTGCA
This sequence comes from Gossypium australe, assembly GCA_005393395.2. Taxonomy (NCBI): domain Eukaryota; kingdom Viridiplantae; phylum Streptophyta; class Magnoliopsida; order Malvales; family Malvaceae; genus Gossypium; species Gossypium australe. The sequence goes on along the minus strand of CM016614.1, from coordinate 59,526,162 downwards.
ACTCTGCCAAAATACTCCCGTCGTCATACAAGCTCAAATGGGCAAACAATGCTCTTAAGTCCGAAACAACCTTACGGCTCAACGCGTCTGCTACCACGTTAGCCTTGCCCGGATGATACTCAATAGAACAGTCATAATCCTTCAGCAACTCAACCCATCTACGCTGCCTCAAATTCAAATCCTTCTGAGTCAGTAGATACTTCAGACTCTTGTGATCCGTGTAGACTATCGATCTCTCTCCATATAAGTAGTGCCTCCAAATCTTTAAGGCGAAAACTACAGCCGCTAGCTCCAAATCGTGCGTCGGATAGTTGACTTCATGTGGCCTCAGCTGCCTCGAAGCGTAAGCCACAACCTTACCTTCTTGCATCAGCACACAACCCAGACCCGTATGTGATGCGTCGCAGTAGACTGTGTATTCCTTACCAGCCTCAGGTTGAATTAGAACCGGAGCCTCAGTCAAAATCTTCTTTAACTTATCGAAGCTTTCCTGCTGTTTCTCAGTCCATACAAACGGAACCTCTTTCCTTAATAACTTAGTCATCGGCGCTGCTATCAACGAGAAACCCTCAACAAACCTTCGGTAGTACCCAGCCAAACCCAGGAAACTACGTATCTCAGCCACTGACCTAGGCGGCTTCCAATCCAAAACTGCCTCAATCTTACGAGGATCTACCCGAATCCCTTCAGCCGACACTACATGACCCAAGAACGTCACTTCTCTAAGCCAGAACTCGCACTTACTAAACTTAGCATAGAGTTGCTTTTCCCTCAAAATCTGCAGCACCACTCTTAAATGCGCATCATGCTCTTCCTCTGTCCTTGAGTACACTAAAATGTCATCTATAAAAACCACCACGAACCGATCTAGATACTGCTGAAACACCCTATTCATCATATCCATAAACGCTGCCGGTGCGTTAGTCAACCCGAATGGCATTACCAGGAATTCGTAGTGCCCATACCGAGTCCGAAACGCTGTTTTATGGATATCAGCCTCCTTAACCTTTAACTGGTGGTACCCAGACCTCAGATCAATCTTCGAAAATACCGCAGCACCCTTCAGCTGATCAAACAAATCGTCTATCCGTGGCAACGGATACTTGTTTTTAATCGTCAGCTTATTCAACTGGCGGTAGTCTATGTACATCCGCATTGTACCATCTTTCTTCTTGACGAAAAGTACCGGCGCACCCCACGGCGAAACACTTGGCCTGATAAAACCTCGATCCAATAACTCTTGGATCTGAGCCTTAAGCTCCACCAATTCCTTTGGTGCCATCCTATACGGAGCAATAGACACTGGCGCAGTCCCGGGTAACAGATCAATCCCGAACTCTACCTCTCGATCTGGCGGCAAACCCGGAAGCTCCTCAGGAAACACATCAGCAAATTCCTTAACAGTACGAACCTTCTCAACAGCAGACTCTTTAGCCTCCAAGGCATACACACGAACCACATACGCTTCGCAACCCTTCCTGACCATCTTCTCCGCTTTCAAAGCAGATACCACATTTGATAAGTAATCTCTCCTATTACCTATCATAGCCACCTCATCACCATCAACCGTCTTAAGGACCATGCGCTTAGCCGCGCAATCCAACCTCGCCTGGTACTTAACCAGCCAATCCATCCCAAGAATCAGATCGAACTCCCCAAACGGCAGTTCCATCAGATCAGCAGCAAACACTACCCCTTGGAGTTCTAGAGGTACATCTCTAAACAGCTTATCTACTACTACAGAGTGACCTAAAGGACTAATCACAGTCATCTGCCTAGAAGATATCTCAGAGTCTAAGTCCATTGTCTCTACTATACTACTGGCAACATAAGAGTGCGTAGAACCCACATCAATTAAAGCAGTATAAGGAGTACCAAAAATCAAAAACGTACCGGTTATGACGTCCGGTGCGTCGCCCTCCTCTCGGCGCCTCGCAGCATACACTAATCCAGGCTGTCTGGCATCAGAACTACCTGCACCTCTGCCCGGTGCTCCACGGCCCCGACCAGAACCATTACCACCTCTGCCATTACCACGGCCCCTCTGCGGTAGCGGTCCATTACCTCTGAACTGATTACGGCCCTGACTCTCAAACTGAATCCTGGCCATCCTACGCGGACAGTCCCTAATGCGATGCTCCAGAGAACCACACTCGAAGCAACCTTTACCTCCAGTCCAGCAACCACCCCAATGAGATTTCCCACACTGATTGCACTGCGGCGGTCCCTGCCTAGCAGCAACAAACCTAGCAGACTGATTCTGTCCACTCGGTCTAGCCCTCTTCTGCGGGTTACCCGATGAACCAGAAGACCCAAAGCTCCTCTTAAGCCTACTCCTGTCCATGCTCTGTCTTACCGACTCCTTAACACCCTCGGCTACCTTAGCCTTCTCAACTAAGACAGCAAACTCGCGCTCCTGCTGAGGAGCAATCAACAGCCTCAACTCGTCTCGCAGACCATCCTCGAAACGAACACACCTCTCATGCTCAGTGGCTACAATACCCCTGGCGTACCTACTCAGCTTCAGGAACTCAGCCTCGTACTCAGCAACAGATTTACTCCCCTGAACCAGCCTCAGAAATGCCTTTCTCTGGGAGTCGATGTAACTAGCCCCGATGTACTTCTTTTGATATGCAGTTCTGAAGTAATCCCATGTCAAATCCTCCGCGGCCACACTATCCCGAACCGTGAGCCACCACTGATATGACTCATCCCGGAGAAGCGATACAATACCCTTCAGCTTCTCTTCAGCCGTCAAGTCCAGATCATCCATGATCCGCTCAGTTGCCTCCAGCCAATACTCAGCAGTGCTAGGAGCAACACCCGATACACCTCGGAAGAATTCGGCCCCATTAGCCCGGAGTCGCTCAGGAACTGATTTCCTAACTCCTGCACCACCACCTGCCCCAGCTACCCTTTCCAACACTCGCAGCATCGCCTGTGACACTGCGTCATCCCCGGTCTGATCTTGGAACTCACCACCTCCAGCTGGTGGCGGAACCGGTATCTCATTTTCTGAACCCTGCCCAGATCCTACGGGCTCAGAAATCGTCATTCTACCTCTACCTCTACCACGAGTGTTACGACCACGTCCACCTCGAGTGCTCATATCTAATCTTTCTACGTATCTGATTAAAGAATTTTATGCATCAGTATTTATTCCACTTGTTTAAAAGCAAGTCTTATGAACATTAAAGAGGATTTGTTTTCGCGAGTTCACAAAATCCTATCAGTTTCAATCTCTAAGGTAGCATACTATTGCTATTCATCAAATCATATAACATCCAATCAAATCACAAAGAATAGTCCGGGGTACTTACCTGGACGAACTGGTGCCGGAGACTCGGTGCCATGCCTTTCAAACCATACTTTCAAAACAACACTTAAACAGACTCTTGAAAACCATTTTGGGCCTCAGGCCCACAGCCGAGCCTTTGAACTTGGCTCTGATACCACAATTGTAACACCCCAAACCCGGACAAGACACCACGTCCGAATCTGGTATGCTACGAGGAAATCGTTTTTGAAAAGTTAGACTTTCCGTTTAAAAGCTGAGTGAAAACACAGTATGTTTGAAACAAATTTGAGTAGTCTTGTTTGAAAAACAGTTGATGTATTTGAAACCCGGAGATTTTGAAAACTTAGCCAGAATGTGTAGTTAAAACGAGTTTATACCATTTAAAACCCCATTAGTTTCTTAGTGATACATTAAACACTTTTAAGCTTAGGAGAACTACAAGGTTGAATTGAAAACCATTTATATTTGTTTATCATGAAAACTCAGTGTGATACCCGATGGTATAGTTTAGAAACACAGTGCGTTATAGTTTTGAAATCATTATCTTTCCAAGTTTTAGTAAAATTTATTCCAAGTTACTTTGTTAAGGCATATTAAAATCAACTTTAAGCATAAACAACATAAACATAACTTTAAAGGCCTTTTACAAATCCAAATTAAAACCCAAATTAAAGTAAATAAGCTAAGTACCCAAATGCAAAAGTCTGAGCAAAACTTTTATTAAAGCATGGCATGTGCGCCCCGAGTCCATCCCGGCTCCATGTCCGCAGCTACGAGTCACCTGAAATGTCAAAGGAGAGGGTGAGTCGAGTGACTCAGTGTGTAAATCCCGCTCCCGAAGAATCAACATGCTAACACACATCATACATAGCAACATGATTAATGCAACCCGATCCTAACCATCCATATCGCCTTTTCTACCCCGTGTGGTACCAAACCACTGGTGGTGCCAAACCACTGGTGACATATAGTCACAATGTGTTACCAAAACACTGGTGTCCCAAAGACACAATATCCGTCAATGTGGTACCAAACCACTGGTGTCCCAAAGACACAATGTGCTACCAAAGCACTGGTGACCGAAGTCACAAATCCAATGATGATGGGGCCAACCCATCGTGTGATACCAAATCACTAGCAGACGATCCCATATCTCAAGTGGGGCCAACCCACGGTGGTCAAACCACAGGGACAAGTCGCAATGAGGTGCCAAACCTCTGGTGACCCAAAGTCACAAAGTTGTGCTACCAAAGCACTGGTGACCGTAGTCACAAATCTGGTGATGGGGCCAACCCATCGTGTGATACCAAATCACTGGCGTCAATCCCGTATAATCATCCGTGGGGCCAACCCACTGTGGTACTGAGCCACTGGGACGAGACGCTGAGGTACCAAACCTCTGGAGGTGCCAAACCTCTGGAGGTGCCAAACCTCTGGCGACCCAAAGTCACAAAGTGTGCTACCAAAGCACTGGTGCTCGTCAGCACAAAATATCACTGCTCCCTCCTCTCATATCACCCATCTACATACCATACTCATGTAATCATGCATATCATACAATCATGCATATCAGGCTAACATGTCTAATCCCTATCCCATGTCACATACATCCACAACCATGGTATCATGTAAATCATCATTAAACTCATAATAATAATACTGACTTACCCGAGTCCAGATTCATACCCAAAAAGGGTATCATTTCAATCATCGCTGCCATGATTTAATAGGCAAAACAGGTTTACTAATAATAATATCACTAAGTATGGGTGTGTTAGTTACACACCTGGTAATACGAGTCCAAAGATCCCTACGAATGATCTATGTCCTTCGATTGTCAAGCCCCTAAAACAATCGGTCAACATAGGATTAAGCACTAAGACCATTCGGCCAAAGACATATAAACCCAAAGGGGTTAATTTCAATCCCTTACCTTGAAGATGATCTGGTTTCCTACCAAATCTGAATCAAGCAGTGATTCCTCTTCCAACAATCAGCACCCTAATAAACCAATAGTTAATCACTAATCACTTTAAACTTAATCGAAATCAACTGACTGCACTAACAGAAATATACCAACTGCTTACCCCTTACCACACTTACCAATAGGTTCAAAGAGTCGACGGCTCTTCTTGGCTACTTTTCGATATCCAAGACCCTAACACAAGATGATAATCCAATAAGGTTAACACCCTTCCAACTGACCATAATCGCCCCTTAACCAAAACACAACCAACAAAACCAAAAGAGGGAGATATGGCCATTCGGCCTTGCACTTACCAACACCCAACACCAAAATTCAGCCAACCCAACACCAGGGAAGAGAGGAGATTCGACCAAGGCTTCAAAAGAAGAGGATTCGGTCTTTAAGTGTTCAACACCCTTGGGTTCGGCTTAGTGAGAAAAGAATGAGAACAAGGGTGATAAGAGATAGAGAAACGACACTAGTATTTAGGAAAGAAGGAAAATAAAAGATGAATCCAAAAGAAATAAGAGAAACGGTGGAGGTGTTTGGAAGATGAGAGTTTCGGCTATCTAGGCTCAACCAAGAAGAAAATATGAGAAGAAGAGACTTTTTACTTTCGGCTCAAACAATTTGAAATAGAAAGACGGTTGAAAGAATAGAATTTCGGCTATTAAGAAAAGTTGACACAAAATAATTTCGGCAACTAGATGTTTGCACATTCGGTTTCAAAAAGAAAGTGAAAGAAATTCTTTAGGAATTCGGTTTTGGTAAAACAAAAAGGAGAATTCGGCTTGCCTCCAAGTGACCGAAAATGCAAAGTTGCCTATGTGAATTTCGGCCACCAACTCTCCCTACCAAACCGTCCACTTCCCCCACTCCATACTCTCCCAAAACACTCCAAGCCACTAGTTCAAAATAGTTTGAACAAGTCAAACTCCTACTTTCACTCTCCACCTACCAATCCCTCCTTTGACCAAGTCTTAGGCAGAGTTTGAACTGCCACAAACTCCTCCCTCCATGCCGTCAAAATGAGTGCCAAAAAGTGGCCACTCCGCAGCTCGAACACAAGGCCTCCACCTCATGTGAATGACGCCACCTAGCTCCCAAGTATCACATGCCTTGCCACTTTACTAACTCCTCATTTGTGCTATAAAACCACAATTAAAATTCTTAAACCCCAGCTTCCTCAGCTCCCTTCACCTCACACCCAAAAACCAAAATTTTCCCATTCACTCAGGCATTCACCTAGGCTACAATTAAGCCCCTAAAACACCGAAATAGCAGCACAGCACACTAAATACATACAGTAACAGGCAGTAACAAAATAGCCCCCCAACCCGGGATATTACACATGTTTTATACTCAGGAGAGCACCGGAGGATGAAAAGAATGAAAAACGGGCCTAAAATGGAGTAAATGGGCCATATCACGAAGTCAACATGGCCTGGCCCAAGCCACACGGTCGTGCCACATTAACAGACCCGAATACGGCCTGACCACGATTCACACAGGCGTGTGCCATGGGCGTGTCCCTGCCGTGACAAAGAGGAATTTTACTCGGATTAGGGTACTTAGAGGCAAAGAAAGCCATCCCAAAAGCTTATATAAACACCCTAGAGGCCAACCTTCAGGGGGAGTCCAATTAGGCCGAAGAGCCAAGCTAGAGAGGCCAGAATTGTGGAATCTACTCGAAGAAATCCAGTTGATTCATCTCAAGAAGCCAGAATTATACTCAAGACAGAAGATCTTCCCTTCAATTTCCTTCAGGGGTTTTAGGGGTTTTTCTTATGTTTTGTTTTATATTTACTTCTGAGATGTATTCTTTTATCATTATGAACTAATCCCCTCAAATACCTGAGGCGGATGAAGCCTAATACGGATCTTGTTATTGTTTTCTGAACTATATAATAAATACTTGATTTGTTCTTAATTTTGTGTTCTTAATTCTTGTTTTGATATTCCAGGATATTGATTCAAGTATTGATGTGCTTAGGCAGAGGAGGAATAGACCCTGTCTAAGAGTAGATCTAGTATAATTAAGCGGAGTTGATCGCAACCCTAGAGATAGGATGACGAAAATCTGCCGAATTAGGGTCAAACCTAATATGGGAGTCCATAGATCGAGTTAATGCAATTCTAGGGGTTTTAATTAGAAAGAGATTTCAATTAATCAACCTAGGGTTAGACGTTAGTAGCCTCGAGAGAGGTATTAATATAAATTAGGGAATCCTACAGATCAAGTCAAGTGAATAAATCGTCTGGTTCAGAATTAAATAACAAGTGAAGTCTAGGTGGATTCTTCCTCGGGTATTGTCTTAATCAATTGGTTTTTCCCACAAGTATTTGCCCAAATTCATTCTTAATGAATTGGTTTTTCCCACAAGTATTTTCCCAAATTCATTCTCTTTGTGTTAGCATCTTTAGCTTCATAGATAGTTAGTTTTAGACTAATTAATAATTCCATTAATTCTTAGGCTAAATAATAAAAAGAAAGTTAGTATTAGTACTTTTGGTTCCTTTGGGTTCGACAATCCGGTCTTGCCACTTAACTATACTACTGTTCGATAGGTGCGCTTGCCTCAATCATTGTCACAGTTAGTTTTTTAGGCTCGATCATTCTTTATATAAATTTTTAAGACTCTGACACACGATCAGCTATGAATTCCACTATTGTGAATGATGCTACATGCTGCAGAAGTCGTGTGCCCAACGCACCAGCTTTCAATTCCTTATGTATTTGAACTCAGCCTTTTACTTACATTAAAGTATACAAGTCATCCATACATAGCCCATCATCCACTTAAGATTAATATATGTCACACTATGAACATCACAAGTGAATAAATCCATAAATTGATTTAGGATCTATTATGCTTGGGTCCAGTCCAATGTACTGTCAGTTCAGTCAACCACATCTATGTCTTTATCTTTTAAGAGTTATCCGCCTCGATGCCCAAGACAAAGCATCTCCCAATTGGACTTAATAAATGACATATTAGGCTTTCAAATTTTTTTCATTTTCGATTAGACTGAGGATATGTTTAGGTCATTCCCATTTCTAATTAGACAAAGCATATCCCCATTTTTGAACTTCAATTATTTGATTAAATAACAATTAGAAAAGCTTAAACTAATTCTCAAGTCATTCCCTTACTTTGTAAGAAAACATTCATTTTTAATGTGGCCCATTTATCTAACTTTATAATTTCTATCAATTTTTGTTCATGATTCTACATGTAATTTATTTTTGGTTTCAACGAGCTAGCGGAGAGACTAATTGGAAATATATAATTAAGGCTTAAATGATTTATAATTAAGTTCCAACTTTTCACCTATTAATTATAAACTCATTTAGTTACTATGCCATTCCACTACAGTATCATGACTGGGTTATCCGGAAACCATTATGAAAGTTACTCAATCAATGCTTGTCCAATGACCTTGTCATAAATGTGTTACTCTTATAGGATATTGATAACTCTTGAAAAGAGTTATGTTTCATGCCTTCAGACCTAGATAAATGCTTGTACTTGGGTACATTTAGTGACATTTTAGGACATTTCATTAGTATTTTTATCATTGCATTAGGAGCTTGGACTGTGTTTAAATGCTAGGTACTTGTAATTGCATGTAGAAGGGTTGTATTTCGTGGTTTGGTAGGTGCAGGATGTGGAGAAAGACATAAAGGAATGAAGGTTTGTTGGGGTAAAAGGTTGGACAATTTGCCACATTGTATACCTTCGCAATTCTAGAAAGATGACCGAGCCAACACTCAACACATACTAGTCTCAGCCCAACTCTACTTGTACCAGAAAAATCTGCCCAAAAAAGAGGATAAGATATCGTCGGCTGTTGGATTTACCCTAGGAAGAAAAGTTTATAAAAACCTAAAAGAGGAAACCCTAAGGGTATGGAGATTGAGAGGCAAAAATAGAGGGTAGCAGCTGAGTAGAAACGAAAAAAAGAAATCGAAGGCAATCCCTCTCAGCCACCACAGGACACTGTGCTGCTGGATTATGGATTGGTTTGGCGAAAGCCATTTTCCCAAAGTTCTTCCATTATTTCTTAATATGTTCTCCCGTGAATTTATTTTATTGAAACGTTGTTGGATGATATTTTGGTTTTGAGTTTTACTTATCAACCCATGAGCTAAATCTCATAGGGTTGGGATTACATGATGAAACATTTATTTTCTTTAATAGTTAAAGCATAAATCTGAATTAATTTATTATTTCATTCAATTGTTTTTATTTCTAAATTGTATGTGAGCAATCCCTTGACATAGATGATTGTTCAACATGACCATAAACAAATCTAATTCTGAAAAGGTTGGATTAGTTAGACTGAAATTGAATGATATGAGCAAGTACTCATATTCTTTAAGACGCTCTGCGACTTAAACTGTTCCCATATTCTTTAAGAGATTGTTTGAGAGCATGGTTGAATGCTTTGCTACCGAGAATAGTGGCATCACGGAATGATCTTTGCTAGAGGTTTTTGCTACGATATAATCCACCAAATATGAATTTCAAGCTTAGAAATGACATCACATGTTTTCAACAATTAGAGGATAAACCACTATATGAAGCTTGGGAATGATTTCAAGACTTAATTCAAAAATGTCTGATGCATGAATTTCAACACTGGACTTAGATGGAGATATTCTATAATGGGTTGAATGTGTATACGAGGATGGTACTTGATGCTTCTGCCAATGGTACTTTGTTGGATAAATTTTATAATGATACATATGAGATTTTGGAAAAGATTGTCAAACAATGATTATCAATATCTGACCACAAGAGTTGGGACGAGCAAGAGAGCTGCTGGTACAATGGAGCTTAATGCAATCACTTCATTGACAGCCCAAGTATCTTCTTTGGCTAATATGATCAAAACAATAAAGAAACCCACTACAGTTCATGAGATGAAAGTAGTCAAGCTATCATGTGTTTATTGTGGTGAAGATTATGTGTTTGATGAATGCCCATCAAACCCAGCATTTGTGTACTACATGGGTAATTTTAACTGAAATAGTAATCCCTATTCTAACACCTACAATTTAGGGTGGATGCAACATCTGAATTCTAGCTGGAATAATCAAGATGCGGGGAATTCAAACAATGTTGCAAAGCAGAATGCACCGCCTGGTTATAATCATCCTCTATTGAGACAAAATATTCAATAGGTTCAAACATCATCATCCTCGACATCCATTGAAGCCTTTTTGAAGGAATATATGGCTAAAAATGATGTTGTAATTCAGAGTCAAGCTGCGTCTCTCTGAGCTTTTGAGAAATAAGTGGGGCAAATAGTGAATACTTTGAATTTGAAGCCACAAGGAGCCCTGCCAAGCGATATAGAGAATTCAAGAACACAAGAAAAGGAACATTGCAAAGCAATTACTCTTAGAAGTGGGACTCAGCAGGAAGGCATTTTTCAAGATACCATTGTAGAAGAAGACAACTCCAGACTCAACTAGGGAAAGAATTCAAACTCATTTGAAAAACATATTACACCTAAAAAAGGTAAGTAGCAAAATGCTGTGGTAGAATCAGATCATGTTGCCAACAAAAATGTCATGGCAAAACAATATCAGCAACCTGAAGGATAACCACCTCTACCTTTTCCTCAGTGATTTCATAATTCTAAGCAAGATATTCAATTCAAAAAATATTTGGATGCCTTGAAGCAACTCCATATCAACTTACCGTTGGTAGAATCTTTGGAGCAAATTCCCAATTGTGTGAAATTTATGAAAGATATATTTTCAAAGAAGCGCAGACTGGGAGAATTTGGTACTGTTGCTCTCACTGAATGGTGCACAACAATATTGACGAATAAATTACCTCCAAAGTTGAAAGATCCAGGGAGTTTCACTATCCCATGTTCAATTTGAAATCATTATGTTGGTAAGGCATTATGTTATCTAGGAGAGAGTATAAATCTAATGCATATGTCTATTTTTAGGAAGTTGGGAATTGGAAAAGCAAGACCTACTACGGTTACGTGGCAATTGGTTGATTGATCCTACGCGCATTTGGAAGGTAAAATTGAAGATGTGCTGGTAAGAGTAGATAAATTTATCTTTCTTGCGGGATTTCCTTATTTTAAAATATGAAGCTGACCAAGATGTGTCAATTATTCTTAGAATACCTTTTCTTACTATATGCAGGATGTTAATTGATGTGTAGAAAGGCGAGCTGACTATGAGAGTAAATGATTAGCAAGTTACCTTCAGTGAATTTACTGCTTTGAAATGTGCTAATGTTAATGATGAATGCTGTAACACCCCAAACTCGGCCTAGAAGTTAGGCGCGAATCTGGAGTGTCACATGAAAGTGTTTTTCAAAACCATATTTCTTGTTGATAAAACTTGTTTGAGAGTTAAAGCCTCTTTGTTAAGACTCAAAAATACTTAAGCAATTGTTATCCGCTTGAAAATGTAATTACTTTTTTTAAACCTTATCTATTGCAGAAGCATATTTAAAATAAACAATTTACAAAAAGGTGTTGTTTAAAAATTGAGTTGCAGAAGCATTTTGAAAACGTTGCGGAAACGTAGTGTTTTGAAGACAGTTATCATTTTGGAAATCGTATTCCACTTTTAGCAGTTATAAATAATCAAAAATGAAAATCCTAAATTAGAATCCAGAGAATACTTAGAGCGGCCTTATTACATAATTTAAAACCTAGAATAAAATAAAAGAAATGTAAAACAATGCAGTCGTGTGGCCACCCTCGAGTCCCTCGCAGCACCGATCCAACTGACACTGGGGATTACCTGAAAGGATAAAAGACGGGATGAGTTTACGAAAACTCAGTGTGTAATCCCTACATAGGTAACAGTCAGTAAGACAGGCAAAAACAGAATCAACCTAAGCTTAAGTCCTTTAACAGAATCAAGTTGGGCCCTAGCCCTAATTAGAAACAATCTAGGCTTGAGCCCACCTCAGTATTAATCTGGGCCGTAGCCCCTTACAATATCAGAATATACTGGGCCTAGCCCATAACAGAACCAGGTGGACCTAAGCCCATTACAGAATCAGTATCAGATGCAGATATGCAGACAGAAATCCAGCCCAATCCAACCAATTCACCATGTGGGGATAAAATCGACCCACCCAGCCAACACACCAAGCTTAGCACCGGTTGCGGCACTAAGTCAACAGAACGGCTCGGCGCCGTAGACAGAACGGCTAAAAGCCATAAATATCGCAGCATCGCTGCCGGTTAACAGAACGGCTAAAAGCCATAAATATCACAGCATCGTTGCCGATTAATAGGACGGCTAAAAGCTATAAATATCGCAAAAAGGCTGAATGCCTTGTACAAAACGGCAATGGGCTGTACACTTCCTCCGTAACTTTGTCCCAACCCCATGCAATATGTCGTGTATGTCATGCTCAATCATCATAGGTGTATGCAGAATAACCATACTCAGTAACAGTCATATATTACAAGCATATCAATCATACAACCACAGTCAAATTAGTCAACTCATAGGTTAAGTCAGTCATTTACCCCCAAGGGCAAAATAGTCATCATACCCTATAAGGGTATTTCGGTAATCCTACCCTATAGGGGTAATTCGATAATTCTACTCATAACTAATCCATGTATGCAGTGCATTTCAAACATAATCAATCATACAATTAACACATACAACACTAGTACTACCACGAGGGTACAACGGTCATTTAATAGGTTAGGGGTAAAACGGTCATTTCGCCCCATAAGGGCATCTCGATAATTTTACCCGTCGAGGGTATTTCAGTAACTTTACCCATAGAGGGTATTTTAGTAATTTTGCAAACTAGGGGTATTTTGGTAATTTCGCAAATCGAGGTATTTCGATAATTCTATAAACTAGGGGTATTTCGATAATTTCACAAATTAGGGGTATTTCGGTAATTTTTCAATCTGAGGGTATTTCGGTAATTTTACAATTTGAGGGTATTTTGGTAATTTTACAAATTAGGGATACTTCTGTAATTTTACAAGTTGAGGGTATTTCAGTAATTTTATAAACCAGGGGTATTTCAGTAATTTTGTAAACCAAGGGTATTTCGGTAATTTTGTAAGTTAAAGCATTCTAAACAAAGATAACGATGCGAATGGGCCTAAGGCCGACTCTTGCCCAAATGGGCCCACACGCTCGTGTGGCCCATTTAGCTCAAATCTAGCCACATATATGAGATTCACATAGTTCAGTCCTATATTTACTATACAAACATACAACTTATTCATATCGGCCCACGGGCCCATTGGCCCACTTGGCCCAAAGCAGCCTAAACCCACAAGAACACTCATGATGGCCTCAACTATCGCGTCGAAGCTCCCACATGTGCGCTCGCACGCTCGTGTGGCTACCATCGCCGCTCTATAGCTAGAGTAGTGCGAAATACACACCTGATAGGAATCCGGAGTTAATCCGCGCTCCAAACACTCCTATGCCCAAACGCCAACCAAGGTATGCTTACTCTCCTCATAGATCGCTCTATCTAAAGCCAGCTTCTTGCCTACTCTCATGCAAGCTTCCCGATGTGGGATCCCTCCTTCAGCAGAGTTTAATTCCAAAACAACCACCTGTTGCCCCAACTTAGCAAAATAAATATCCCTTTTTACTTGCAATAGGATTCGAACTCTTGCCTTCTCCTATGCTCCAGACGCTACATGCCACCACAACACAAGCTCCTTTTGTGACTTAAAACATGCGCAACTAAATATAAGTCTATAGGCCAAAGTCTAAGTTCATTTAAAAAAAACAAAATAAATGCAAGCGCCAAGACTTGAACCTTGGACCCCTTGCTTCCTCTATGGCGTCACTTCCTTGTCTCCCATGTGGCGTCATTTGCCACTAGACCACAACTCCTTTTTGTCTCATTTTTCTCCACATTTTATTCTTAAATCCTACTTACTAACTCCAAGGGTTTTATTCACCTAAAACCAATTTTTTTCCTAAAGCCCAGGTTTGATCCCGGGACTTCATGGAAGCCCCCTAACCTTCCAAAATCACTCACCTAATAGGTCCAACATGCATTAATTCCGTTCTCTTATTCTTAAAAATTTTAAACGCTCCCATGCCCAAGGCCCAATAGGTCCAATTTTACTAGGCCCAAAAATTTGGGGCGTTACAAATGCCACGCCATTAGGTTGATAAAAACAACAGTGGAGGAGTTCACCAGATTTTGCCACAACAATTCCGACAGTGATGAAGACTTACTTGATCAGAGTGATTTAGTAAGTTTTAACGAACTCAGTGAATTTATGGAAGCCAATCAAATAGTGGATAGACCAGGGAAGAAGTTTGAATCTTTAGATTTATCAAATCGATCTTTCAATCCTCCTAAACCTTCTATAGAGGAACCTCCTACATTAGAGTTAAAACCTTTGCCACAACATTTGAAATATGCATATTTGGGTGACAATAGTACTCTGCCAGTAGTAATTTCTGCGGAGCTACACCTGAGTAAAAGGCAAGGTTGTTAGAAGTTCTTCGGTGATTTAAGAAGGCATTGGGATGGACACTAGCTGATATAAAGGGAATTAGCCCTGCATTCTGCATGCATAAAATTTTGTTGGAGGAAACCCTAAAAATTCCATTGAACAGCAGTGAAGACTAAATCCGATCATGAAAGAAGTTTTCAAGAAAGAGATTATTAAGTGGCTTGATGCTGGTATCATTTACCCGATTTCAAGCAGCTCATGGGTGGTATACTCAAAAAAGGAGGTGTCACAGTTGTAAGTAATGATAACAATAAGCTCATACCAACTCACACTGTCACAGGATGGAGAGTATGTATAGATTACACAAGCTTAACAAGGCAACTAGGAAGGACCATTTTCCCGGACCATTCATTGATCAGATGTTGGATAGATTAGATGGGAAAGCTTTCTACTATTTTTTGGATGGTTATTCAGGATATAATCAAATTTTAATAGCTCTCAATGACCAAGATAAGACAACTTTCACATGTCCATATGGTATTTTTGCATTCAGACGGATGCCATTCAAGTTATATAATGCCCTAGAAACTTTTCAATGTTGTATGGTGGTCATATTGTCTGACATGGCGGAAACTTTTCTTGAAGTCTTCATGGATGATTTTTCTATTTTCAACAATAATTTTGAGGATTGTTTGAAAAATCTAGAATTGGTTTTGTGTCGCTGTGAAGAAATGAATCTTATTTCAAATTGGGAAAAATGCCACTTCATGGTTCATGAAGGTTTTGTTTTGAGGCATAGGATATCGTAGAGAGGAATTGAAGTGGACAGAGCAAAAATTGAAGTGATAGAAAAATTATCAACTCCCACCAGTGTCAAAGGTATTAAAAGTCTTTTTGGTCATGCAGGGTTTTATAGAAGATTCATTAAGGATTTTTCAAAGATATCTAAACCCTTCTGCACTTTGTTGGAGAAAATTAGTCCTTTCAATTTTGATGAACATTGTTTGGTAGCCTTCAAAAAGTTAAAGAAAAAACTTATAGCAGTATCAATTGTAGTAGCTCCGGAATGGACAATGCCTTTTAAACTCATGTGTGACACTAGCGATTATATTGTGGCAGCCATGTTAGGGCAAAGGAAAGACAAAATATTACGTGCAATATATTATGCTAGTAAAACTTTATCGGATGCGCATCTTAATTACATCACCATGAAAAAGGAATTATTGGTTGTAATGTTCACGTTTGATAAATTATGTTCTTATCTAGTTGGTATAAAGGACATACTCTACACAAATCACTCTGCAATTACGTATCTAATGAGTAAGAAAGATGCTAAAATGAGGTTGATTAGGTGGATACTTTTGCTGCATAGTTTGACCTGGAAATTAGAGATCAGAAAGGGACTGGGAATCAAGTGGCTGATCACTTGTCGATGTTAGAATCTGGAAATGAAGATGATCATGGCACACTTATTAAAGAAGAATTTCCAGATGAACAACTGTTAGTTGCCACGACATTACCTTGGTATGCTAATATAATGAATTTTCTAGTGAGTGGTGTGTTGCCACCTGATCTCAACGGTCAAAAAAGACATAAATTTCTTCATGATGCCAAACACTATTATTGGGATAAACCTTTCTTGTTTAAACATTGTGCTGATCAAATAATTAGGAAGTGTGTTCCTAATGACGAAATACATAGCATTCTGCAGTATTGTCATTCAGCTCTGTCCAGAGGACATTTTGGAAGGATGAGAACTGTTGCCAAAGTACTTTAGTCAGGATTTTATTGGCCAAGTCTATTCAAGGATACTCATGAATTCTATCAGTCATGCGACCGTTGTCAGAGAATTGGAAATCTATCTAGGAGACACGAAATGTCATTGCAAAGTATACTGGAGATTGAGTTGTTTTATGTATAGGGAGTAGACTTTATGGGTCCATTTCCACCGTCAGTGGGCAAATTGTACATATTGTTAGCAATGGACTATGTGTCTAAGTGGGTCAAGGTTGTTGCCCTTCCTACTAATGATGCAAGGTCAGTAATGAAGTTTTTACACAAGAAAATTTTCACAAGATTTGGTAAACCTAGAGACATTATTAGTGATGAGGGGTCTTATTTTAATTCCAAGTTAGTAGCTAATGCTTTGCATCGATATGAGATGAAACATAAGATTGCCACAACATATCAGACCCAAACAAATGGACAAGCTGAAATTTCTAACAGAGAAATTAAAATTTTTTTCGAAAATATGGTGAATCCTACTCGTAGGGATTGGTCTACCAAATTGGATAAAGCTTTGTGGGCTTATCATACTGCATACAAAACACCGTTGGAGATGTTACCTTTTAAGCTTGTCTATGGCAAACCATGTCACCTTCCTGTTGAACTTGAGCACAAAGCATTTGGGGCTATTAAGAAGCTGAACATGGATTGGGTCACTATTGGCCATAAAAGGTTGTTAGAATTGAATGAAATGGAGGAGTTCCGAGCACAAGCATATGAGAATGCTAAGTTGTACAAGGAAAAGACGAAGCGTTGGCACGACAAAATAAATATGCCAAGACAATTTGAATCAAGACAACAGGTGTTGTTATTCAACTATAGGCTCAAATTGTTCCCTAGTAAATTAAAATCTCACTGGTCAGATCCTTTTGAAGTAGCCCAAGTATATCCTCATGAAGTTGTTAATATCAAAGACTTGAAAATGAGGGTCACATTTAAAGTTAATGGGCAACGCTTAAAGCACTACTAGGGTGCCCATGTGGATCGAGACAAGCACTCTATTGACTCCGAGATGTTTGAGCTAACAATTTCTTTTATCTTTCTTTTTTTTAATTGCTTTACTTTAATTTTATTTTTAGTATTCATTTAATACCGTTTCCATTCTTGTTTTTATTTTTGAGTAGTTTTCTATGATTTCTAAAGATAAAATAAAGAATGAACTTAGCAGTTTTGATATTAAGAGGAGTTTGTCGTAGCATTGTGACAAACTGGGTAAATGGATAACATAGTAAGAGGTAATATGGGTTGACTGGGAAAAACGTCCAAGGGAAAGATTTGTTTTTTTTTTTTTTATAGTTGGGTCCATTCTATTACTTGAGGAGCCCATGGAAGAGAATATAAACTTTTTTTTAATGGCTAGGGCACTTCACATTTTTCCCCCAAAAATCTTCTTAATTTCTTTTCTTCCCTCCTCCACGTCACACAGCTTCCTTAGCACATTTCATTTTTGCTAAACTGCCACCACCAAAGGTAAAGACCCTATTCCACCTTCACCACCAGCTTCCGTAACTGCACAGGAACGTGACATTGATCGTCTGATCCATGAGCTCGCGGAAACTGATTGTGAGGAGGAAGAAATGAACCCCAAAAAGAGGAAGTGGCGGTATAAAGTTAGTGCATGTAAATCCACCCGTCAGGTAGAATGAAGTACCTACATGCTAGTCCAAGCCAACAAACTTTTCTATTTCTTTCATGCATCTTGCATTTCATTTCTTTTGCCATGATGTTTGCTGTACAAATTTCTTTGTTGGTTGTTCTCTTATATATCTAGTCATGCATTGAGGACAATGAATCCCTTAGGTTTGGGGGTGTGTTGTGCATTTAGGCTGCATTTTATATTTAGCATGTATGTTCATTTTAGTATAGTTAAATCTGTTTTGCCACTGCAATGTAACTATTAAGTATTGTTTGCCTATGAGGAGTACAATCTGTACTTATGATGTTCGATGATGAGCTTAAATTCTTCAATACACCTAGAACATGTGACAGTGGATTAGGTGAATTTAGCTTAGGATTGGTTGCTTTAAAACTAATTTTAAAAATGAGATGTCCTATACTTAGTTTTTTTTTGGATTATAGTGAGTATCTTCTAGTGAAATTAAGGACTTTTGAAGCCAAATTCAATCATATTTCCTCAGCATTATTAAATAAAGGACAGCAAGCACTCCAATGCTTAGAATTATCAAGTAAGTCAGCACCACTTTATTTGCTCCATCGTGTTGTTGACTAGAAAGGTGGGTTTAAGTAAGAATGTGTAATAGAAAGTAAATAAATTAGGGGCACTCCTTGGGGTTTTTTGCACTCTATTGTTACTTCTCAAGAACAAGGGTACAGTAAGGCAATGATATCCCTTATTTACAAAAAAAAAGACATATATTGTACAATAAATGTTGTATTGGCTTTTATCAAAAAAAATGTTGTATTGGTAAATAGAATTTAGGATTTAAAGCATGATGCTGGTTTTGATGAAGTTGCAATCTTATTCATTCATACTTATGTATTGTTGATGCAATATTTTGTCATCTGAATGTGACTCATTCAGTGGGATTTTAGGTGATTCAAGTTACTAGAATGATCATTTGCCTTAGTGAATTCTTGTGTAGCCTTGCTAGTTTCTATTTTACTTGAGGACAATTTTACTCAAGTTTGGGGTGTGATAATACTAGAAAGAACATATGTTTTCTTCCTACTTATTGCTTAATTTGTACCCATTTAGTTATCTTTAGCACATATTTTAGCCTTTTCAATTCAGTAAATTGCATTTTATAACTCAGTGGATCTTAGCCTATTTATCCTTAATTTTTTCATGTTTTGGTACCAATGTCGCTGCATGAGTATTTTCAGATTGCACCCAGAATTGCCGTCACACCTAACAGTTTTTCAGATAATAACAAAAAGGTGTGAGCTATCCAGTCTGGTACAACCAACTTGTACGTACAGAGGCAGCATGATTCTGATGAAAGGAAACCTATGCTATTTGGATATTGACGTGAAAAGGAGAGAGAGGGGATTATCTTCTTCAACCTATCTTTTGAAGCTTTTGGGCGATGGTGGCTTAAACCTCCTATGGGTGAACTGACGTGAAAAGGATATAGATTAGCTCTTGACGAGGAGCCCTGAGTGCGACACAAGATGGGGTTGAGAGATCAAGTTGAGATTTTCTAGGTTGAATGTTATTTTATTCAATCTTTCTTCTACTATTAAATCTTTGGGTTTGAATGTTTTTAGCATAGAAGTGTTATTGCGGTCACTGACACTAGAAAGTGCATCGACAGTTCAAACATGACAATGGAAGTTGCTTTGAGGATTAGAGGAATTTAATCCACTTGTTCTTAATAGTGTTCCATTGCCATCATCGAAAGGTGTGGCTAATGTGCATGTTTAAGTCTTAGATTAAATAAAGAAGTTAAGCATGGTAAGATATTCATTGCAATTTAATGCATCGACAATCACATATCTTTTGTACCTTGTGAGCACTTAGTATTCTATTGAATATTCATGTTGGGGATCCCAGTTTATCATTATCATATTTCGTCTTATTATTTTCAATTTATTTCTTTGATAACTACTCTCACAGTTTATCTCGTTTCTATCTATTTATTGCACTGACATTGATAGACAAAAGACAACCATCCTCATGGGATCAATATTCGACAGACTCATATCTGTCTACTATACTTGCATGGACAGTGTACGCTTGCACATTATTGATGTGACGTTAAACAACCGATCACTATAACACATATGGAACTTAGGAAATTTTGTTTTTAGGGAGCAATTTTCTACACTACCTTTGTTAAACCAAACTTTTGAAACTTGAACAAGTTTTTAGAGAAAGAAGATAGCTGAGAACTGATGTATATATTGATCTTTGAATATATTGACAATACAAGATGGGTATATGTGCTGGCAATATTGCTGCATACATGCACTTATGCATATTTTGCTTGAGGACAAGCAATAAGTCAGGTTTGGGGTGTGATAACTCTTCAAAAGAGTTATATTTTATGCCTTTAGACCTAGCTAATTACTTGTACTGGGGTACATTTAGTGAAATTTTAGGACCTGCACCCCCCCGGGATAGGGATCTGAGGATGGCTCCGGCCGCGGGCCTTCGGCCCACTTCCTCCGACATCCTCAGACCCCCGCAAAAAAATTTGTTAATAAAAGAAATTTATAAACTTGATGGGCCACAAAAGGTTGAAAGGATATTTTATAATTCACCTTAGCAAAAAAAAAAAAAAGCATTGAATTATGTATGCTATTTTTGACATGCACGGTGTTTGAAATGCATAGTTATAGCCCAATGACCCATTCGATAAAAGGTTGTATTTTTTTTTAAAATACGGCCTGCGTGTCGTGCCTTGCTACTATTCTCTTGTATTTCTCTTCTCATCTTATTCCCTCGTATGTAAAACGAGTTTCTGCATATTGTAATTTGCAAGAGTTGCTGTGGGCCAAACAAGAAGGAAGGTGGGACAATGATTGTGAATGATAGCTTGTGAAAGGGCTTACACCTTTAGGTTTCCTTTTGGTTTTCCCATTGGCTTGGGTTGAACCACTTTAGTTTATGGGCTATAACTATTGCATTTATTTATTGCTTTATTTATTCATGTATGAGATGATATGGATGATAATAAACCTTGTTGATAATAAACCCTATTAATTGATGAGATCGATTAGAAGACTAAATGGGCTAAAGTAGACCATAATTGGTGAGATGCAACAACCTTAATAAAATCCCTCTATTAAAATATTAAGTCAACATGGCCTTCCAATTTTGCCCTCGTTAAGGCCTCGATCAATACTATGTAGGTTCTGCCAAAGTGAAGTACTAGTATTTATCTTGGTTAAACGCGAAGAATAAACAAGTGATATTCGCTGGTTAAAAATTGGTTAATGACTTAACTAGGTTACTCTAATAGGATTAGAAACCTAGAGGCAAGTAAATTGGATAAATCATAAGATGATTAGAACAAGAGTTGTTCACCAAATATTAGGAGTTACATATGATGTAATTAGCAAATGTTGCTTACCTAAATAACCATAATCTTAAGAGTAAAGCCAAAGCTGACTTAAGAGGTGGTGAAATATGGATCCTTAACCTACTAGAAATACTTTTGAGAAAGTTTTTCCGAAATTAATATACGAGGGTTATTAATTTTGAAATAAAATAGTGGGAATATCATTTAATAAAGTCTTTTTAATGATTGATATAAAATTGGTAAATTTACTCACATGCATATTTAATTGTTGTAGATATATTATGGCTGCAAACACTAGCACACTCTCATTGCGATCGGTCCTTGAGAAGGACAAATTGAATGGTTTGAATTTTCTTGATTGGTTCCGTAACTTGAGGATTGTCCTTAAACAAGAACGGAAATTATATGTCATTGAACAACCACTTCCTAATGAACCACCCGCTAATGCCTCGAGGACTGATAGAGATGCTTACAAGAAGTATCTCGATGACATGATAGATGTTGGATGTCTTATGCTTGCCACTATGAATCCTGAACTTCAGAAGCAACATGAGGACATGGTTGCTTATGATATGATCGAGCACCTGAAAGAACTTTATCAGGGACAAGCACAGCAAGAGAGGTTTGATATCTCTAAGGCCTTATTCCAATGTAAGTTGGCTGAAGGAAGCCCAGTAGGACCTCATGTCCTTAAGATGATTGGCTATATTGAAAGCCTGTCTAAGCTTGGGTTTCCATTGAACCAAGAGTTGGCCACTGATGTTATTTTACAATCGTTGCCGGATAGCTACAGCCAGTTTGTCCTCAATTTCAATATGAATGAAATTGACAAGACTCTACCACAATTGCTCAGTATGTTACGAACTGTTGAAGGCAACTTGAAAAAGGTTGGACCCAAGCCCATACTGATGGTCCGTAATAACAAGGGCAAGGGAAAGGCCAAAGTTCAAACAAAGCCCAAGGGCAAAGGTAAGCCCAAATTTGGAAAAGGAAAGGCTGCACTGAAACCTAAAGGTGGGGTGTCTAAGGAAGGAAACTGTTTTCATTGTGGTGTGACTGGACATTGGAAACGGAACTGCCCTGCCTATCTTGAAGAAGTCAAGAAGGCTAAAGCAAGCGGAATGTCTGCTTCAGGTATTTATGTTATTGATATTAATTTATCAACTACTACTTCTTGGGTATTAGATACTGGTTGTGGTTCTCATATTTGTACTTCTGTACAGGGACTACAAAGGAGTAGGACTTTGGCTAGAGGAGATGTGGACCTACGAGTTGGAAATGGAGCAAAAGTTGCTGCATTAGCTGTGGGAACATATACTTTATCTTTGCCTAGTGGACTTGATTTATGTTTAGAGGATTGTTATTTTGTGCCCAGTTTGACTAAAAACATTATTTCAATTTCTTGTTTAGACAAAATTGGTTTTGAGATAATTATTAAGAATAATTGTTGTTCATTTTATCTCAATAATGTTTTCTATGGTTCGGCGCAATTGATTAATGGCCTCTATATTTTAGATCAAACGAATCCCATTTACAACATAAATACTAAAAGATCTAAAATAAATGACTCAAATCAAACTTATCTTTGGCATTGTCGTTTGGGCCACATAAGTGAGAAACGCATATCCAAACTCCATAGAGATGGTCTCTTGAATTCATTTGTTTTTGAACAATTTGAAGTATGTGAATCTTGCTTATTGGGAAAAATGACTAAATCTCCTTTTTCTGGAAAAGGTGAACGAGCTAGTGATTTATTGGGCCTAATACATTCTGATGTATGTGGACCAATAAATACACAGGCCAGAGGTGGATTTCACTACTTCATTACTTTCACTGATGATTTTAGTAGATATGGGTATGTTTATCTCATGCGCCATAAGTCTGAGTCCATTGAAAAGTTCAAGGAATTTAAAAATGAAGTACAAAATCAACTAGGCAAAACTATCAAGTCACTTCAATCTGATCGAGGTGGAGAGTATTTGAGCCTAGAGTTTGATGATCTTTTGAAAGAATATGGGATTGTCTCACAACTTACTCCTCCTGGGACTCCTCAATGGAATGGAGTATCTGAGAGAAGAAATCGAACTTTGTTAGACATGGTTCGATCCATGATGAGTCATGCTGATCCACCGACTTCCTTTTGGGGACATGCACTTGAGACAGCCGCCTTCACACTAAATCATGTTCCATCTAAATCGGTTCAAAAGACGCCATATGAGATGTGGACTGGGAAACGTCCTAGTATGTCCTTTATGAAAATTTGGGGTTGTGAAGCTTATGTTAAACGTCAGACGTCTACTAAGCTTGAACCCAAATCTGAAAGGTGTATTTTTGTGGGGTATCCAAAAGAAACCAAAGGATATTATTTTTTTAATCCCACTGAGAACAAAATTTTTGTTGCTCGGACTAGTGTCTTCCTAGAGAAAGAATTTACTTCTAGAAAAGGAAGTGGGAGAAAGATTGAACTTGAAGAAATTCAAGAATCACAAGATACCACTGAACCAGAGATTGAACAAAACCAAATTCCACAAGAAATTGAGGAACAAACAACTGCTATAGAAACACAACCACCGCGCAGATCTTTAAGAGAACGTCGTGCACCTGAGAGATATGGATTTCTCATTACAACGCATGGTGACATTCTTCTTATAGATCAAGATGAGCCTAGGACTTATCAAGAAGCGGTGACGAGCCCAGACTCTGAGAAATGGCTTGAGGCCATGAGATTTGAGATGGATTCTATGTATGAAAACCAAGTATGGACTTTGATTGACCCACCCGAAGGGGTTAAACCTATAGGGTGCAAATGGGTTTTCAAAAAGAAAATAGACATGGATGGTAATGTACAAACATACAAAGGGCGATTAGTCGCTAAAGGTTTTCGCCAAATTCATGGTGTTGACTATGATGAAACCTTTTCTCCTGTAGCTATGTTTAAATCCATCAGGATTTTGCTCGCCATAGCTGCATTTCATGATTATGAAATCTGGCAGATGGACTTCAAAACAGCTTTCCTTAACGGGAAACTTGAAGAGGATGTGTATATGACACAACCTGAAGGTTTTGTAAATCCAAAGGATGCTAGAAAGATATGTAAGCTACAAAGATCCATTTATGGATTAAAGCAAGCTTCTCGAAGTTGGAATATTCGTTTTAACGATGCAATCAAAGAGTTTGGTTTTATCAAAAATGAAGATGAACCATGTGTTTACAAGAAAGTTAGTGGGAGCACTATCACATTCTTGGTACTATATGTGGATGACATACTTATCATGGGAAATGACATACCTACCTTGCAGTCTATTAAGACTTGGTTAAGAAGTTGTTTTTCTATGAAGGACTTGGGCGAAGCCACTTATATCTTAGGAGTCAAGATCTATAGAGATAGATCAAGACGACTACTAGGTCTAAGCCAAAGTACATACATAGATAAAGTACTGAAAAGGTTCAGTATGGAAGAATCTAAAAGAGGATTCCTACCTATGAGACATGGTATTTCACTCTCGAAGGAAATGTGTCCTTCAACTCCACAAGAGAGAGAACGTATGAGTAAAATTCCATATGCTTCCGCTATTGGATCTATCATGTATGCTATGTTATGTACCCGTCCAGATGTCTCGTATGCCTTAAGTATGACGAGCAGGTATCAAGTAGATCCCGGTGAAGGTCACTGGACCACAGTCAAGAGTATCCTTAAGTACTTAAGAAGAACTAAGGATACGTTCCTATTATATGGAGGTGAGGAAGAGTTAAGTGTAAAAGGTTACACTGATGCCAGCTTCCAAACCGACAAGGATGATTCTCGATCGCAATCAGGTTTTGTGTTTTGCCTTAATGGTGGTGCTGTGAGCTGGAAGAGTTCAAAGCAAAGTACAGTAGCCGATTCTACAACAGAGGCCGAGTATATTGCAGCTAGTGAGGCAGCAAAAGAAGCAGTTTGGATCAAGAAGTTCATTACTGGACTAGGGGTTGTGCCTAGCATATCAGATGCTATAGAACTCTGATGTGATAACAATGGAGCTATTGCACAAGCTAAAGAACCCAGATCTCACCAGCGATCCAAACATATACTTAGACGCTACCATCTTATTCGAGAGATTATCGATCGAGGGGATGTAGAGATATGCAGAGTACCTTCAGATGATAACATCGCTGATCCCCTGACCAAGCCTCTGACACAGCAGAAGCATGATCGTCACACTAAGTCACTTGGTATTAGATATATGAGTGATTGGTCTTAGTGCTAGTGGGAGATTGTAAGAGTATGCCCAAAGATCAATCATGAGATGGTTGTAATAACATACTTAATTTACCATGTTTATTAATATAAAGTGTTGTCATTATTATTTCAGTTTTTCTTTCTGTGTGTATAGATAAACTGTTTTATAATAATGTCCTGAGAATAATATGATCATTCTTAAAAGATCCTTAGTCGAGTATTATTGTTGACTAGGACAATAATAATGCATTAAGACTAACATGTAGTTGATTGATAATAAAGAGTTGTCATTGATATGGAGTGTCAAAATCAATGCATGAATATGTGTGTTAGAGAACAACATATTGGATTGACCCGCTATGAGTATGTTTCTTGGATTATTATGTAATTGTCACAACATTACTCATAGTGATTAATATGTATATGATCCTCAGACTTGAGATCATTATTATCCCAGCATCGTGAGTTGTATATTTTGATACAGTCAAACGTACACCGTAACAGGTTGTTCTATAAAGGCTGATGTTGGATATACCACAATCTATGTAGAGGGATATGGTTGATCAATAAAGGATAAGTCCCTCCTACATAATAGGAGTAATATCTTAGGCCACTTGATTGAGTGAGACTAGAAATGCATGTCCATGCTCAAATAAGTTGATATGAGATGTCATACTAATTTGTATATCATAGTCTACTCAAGATATCAAGAAACATGGGATGGATTATGCAAGTGTGACTATCCCATGACTTGTATCCGTTCCAGAGATAAAGGACTTAAGGATTAATGCATGAAAGGTTAATCACGAAAGGTTATGTCGAATCATGACTTCTTGTAACTTAGGTAGCAATGATGCATTGCTAGATGCCACTCATTGTCTGTGACAATAGAATCGTTCTAGTATTACTGCTAACGTTGCAAGAACCTACAGGGTCACACCCTATGGTTGAAATGAACGGAATAAAATATAGTTGGTATTGTGCTTGGTTGTCACATAAATTAAATTAATTAAAGAATTAATTTAATTGGGCAATCAAATATTGAACATATTATATGTACAAGGATGTTGTACACATAATGATAACATAATTTTATTAATATATGAATTTGATTCTTATATAAATTTAAATAAATATAGTTTACCGGAATCCTTATTATAATTAATGTAATTATAATTTTCGGTTAAAAACTTTATTATATTTATTTAATCTTGTAATACATTCAAGACATCCCAATTATAAAAGGCCCAATTAAGAGGATACCTATTATAAAAGGCCCAATGAGAAAGGCACCCATTATAAAAGGTATTAAAAGGAGACAAAACAAAATATGAAAACCCTAAGTGATTGCTTGTTAGGTCTAGCAGCCGTCAAGCAAATAAGCCTCCAAAACAGTTTTGGAGATTTCTTCCGTTCATAGTCAAACCGGGTGGATTACGTAGAGGCCGACATCGGAAAAGGTTGAGGCTTGATTCGACAGTAGATCAAAACTATTGTTGCCAAGGCGTCGCTGTCTACTCAGATTGAAGTTTTGGTAATTTCGAAACCTTTATTTCACCCCGATTCGTTCCTCACACATGGATCCATGATTTGGATCGCCGGATCTAATTTTATTCTGCTGCGCCATGGGGTACCGGCGTTCCATCAAAAATAACCTAGTGGATAGAATTACCGAGCAAATAGGATTGTCAAGAGGATATGCCTCGCAACATCTTTCCAGAGTTAATATTTATAGAATTAGTATTCTTTTGAAAAGAATATAATTTTAATGTCTTCCATAATTTTCTCTGAAAAGTAAAAGGGAAATTATTCTGTTTTTAATATACATGATATTAATAAAAGGAATACAATCTTAAATTATGTAGGTGTGGGTAAGAAAATCAAACTAGGTCTAGCAGCCAAAAGTTTGTATTCTTTCTAAAAAAAGTTTAAAGAGTTCTGTTGTCCATGCTTAACTGAGTGGACTACGTAGAGGTCCAGACACTTTATTGCAGCTTGGATTAACATTGCGCAAGGATTTCAACTAATAACGTTTATCATCGTTTTTAGTTTTAAAAGGTATATCTTCAACCTTATTTCAACCTGATTCGTTCCTCGTACATGGATTTGTGGTTGACTATCGTCGAAATAATTTTTTTCATTGTGCCACGGGTAAAGGTGTGCATGGGCCGGACCGGGTTCGGGTCGGGCTCAATTAAAAGTTTAGGCCCGTTTGCTAGGCCCGGGCCCAAAAAATGGGCCTCAAATTTTGCCTAAGCCCGACCCGGATAAAAATGTTAAAACCTGGGCCCGACCTGACCCACCCATATTAATTTTTATATAATTTTAAAAAATATATAATACATCAAAAATACTAAAAACATCAAAATAAATATTTCTTAACAAATTAAAAATAAATTTTAAAAAAATATGTATACTTAAATAACACTAAGATAGATGCAACTTAACAAGCAAATGCTTCTAAAATAATAACAAAATTAACAATAAAATAAGTTTTATACAATATCCAAACAATAACAAAAAAATAGTAGCAACATAATAGTAAAATGGTAGCAAAATAGGGAGAAAACAATAAGCAAATAATATTTAAAAAAAAAGATTTTTTGTCCTTTAGTGAATTCGTGTAACACCCCGTACCCGTATCCTTCGCCGGAATAGGGTACGAAGCACTACCGGACTTAATCACATATAACTGATCATTTTCGAGTCACAAATTTCCATTCAAATTTAAAACTTTTCATTCATAATCATATTGTCCCTTATATGGGCCTACGAGACCCAAAACATATATTGGGAGTGGTTTGGGACTAAACCGAGAACTTTGTAATACTTAGAAAATTTTACCACAAAACAGGGTCACACGCCCGTATGGCTTGGGATACGCCCGTGTCCTCGACCCGTGTAACTTTTTGTTTATGACGACATCAACCATTTAGGGTCGCACGACCAAGTCACACGCCTGTGTGCTAGGCAATGTGGCCATCCGTGTGGATGAAAGTTAGGCTATTTACCAAGCTTTTTTCCATCCAAAAACTCTTGCACACTTATACCAAGTTTATCAACACACACATGGCATTTTTTTAGGCATCCCAATAACCACATCATGGCATTCGCACACCATTTATAAATCACATTCATCATGCACAACCACACACACACTTAACTAATCATAGCATATAACTTAGAAAACCATTCACATTTAGTATTTGCCACACATAATTATCACACATTCACTCATCCAACCCAAACAAGCATGCACATCCATATAATTCTTCATCATAAACTTATAACATAACAAATATTGGCCGCATCAAATGGTCTTATACAACAATGACCTTCAATTAGCATAGGCCAATATTCTAGGCCAACTCATAATAATACACAAATGACCAAGTCCTTATACATGCTATAGACTTAAAAATACTTGAAGGTCATTTATACAATACCAACCAATAACTTGTTAGTGTGATAGAATCTCTGACGACCTCCAACTCAAGCTAGCATCTGTGACACTATAGGAAAAAGGAAAGGAAGGGGGTAAGCATTATAGCTTAGTAAGTAGGTATGTAAATAATAAGTGATTTATTAACAGAATTTTATAAATCTTCACAATATGTTCTCAAGATAATACAATCATAATTGCACATAGTTCTGCTATTTATTCATCTTCATCTCAAGCTATCTACTCAAGCTACAGTCACTAAATTATTTATATATCGAGCTACAGAACTCCAAATTAAGATCCACTAATTTTACCTAAAACTAGACTCACATATCTTCTTACCATAAAATTTGTTTAGCCAATAAGTACATTTTATTCTTTAAAGTCTCCCATGTTCTGCTGTCTGACAACTTCGACCCTTCTTCACTAAAAACTAATTATTTTCTCATGCAGAATTCAGATGATGTTCCCATTTGTTTCTCTTGAAAATAGACTCATTCAAGATTTTAGAAATATAAATTATAACCCATAATTATTTTTTTACAATTTTTAATAATTTTCCAAAGTCAAAACAGAGAATTTTGAAATCATTCTGACTCTGTCTCACAAAAATTCGAATATATCATAATATGAAATTCTTTTGCTTACACCGTTTCTTTTATATGAAAATAGACTAAATAAGATTTTATTTCATATCTTATTCAACTTCTAATTCGATTTCCATCATTTTTGGTGATTTTTCAAAGTCACACAACTACTGTTGTCCAAACTATTTTGTTGCTAAATTTACTCTTTCATAATTTCACTTACTCCATTTCATCTTACCGAAGGTTCAATCAAATATCGAGCACATTGTTCATAAATTTTCACACTTATACCTGCACTTATTCATTACATAGTCATATTCAATTGCACTTAGTCGTTACATGATCACATGTATTTTCACTCAGTCAATTTCCCGTTGAACTCATCGGAATAATAACAGATACACGGTGACCTGTATATAGTACCACCCTTGTAGCCGAAGCTATCTGGTGCACATAGTAGCCTACACTTAGTACTACACATATGACCAAAACCATCACTTACACATAGTGGCCTGCACTTAGTACCACACATGTGATTGAAGCTATCGGGTACGCATAGTAGCCTGCGCTTAGTACTACACATGCGACCTATCCGTCTGGTACACGTAGTAGCCTGCACTTAGTACTACACACGTGACCTAAAACCATCTCGTAGCTCTCTTGTACACATAGTGTCCTACACTTAGTACCACACCTGTGACCTAGCTACCTCATTCGTATCTTTTCTATTCCGAAGGTTCAACCAGGAATTCTCACTTTTCAACATTTTACCAATTCATCCATAATCAATCACAATTCATAATTTACATCAAATAATTACCCCATATTCAACCATATCTCATATAATATAACAAAATATTAAACCATAAATAATAACAATGTATTATTTACATACAAACTTACCTCGGGAGCATAATCGGTGAAAATAACTTATTCGTCATACTCTTTGTTTTTCCCCGTTCTAAGTCTGAATCTCGTCTTCCTTGATAATCCAGCTTGGAAGCTTGAAAAACCCTAGCCATGGTTTCCCCTTGTGAAATTCGACCATGGGGTTGAAGATGAAAAAAATTGGCTTTTAATTTTGTTTTTAATTCATTTTAATTACTAAATGACCAAAATGCCTCTAACTTAAAAATATTCTATTTCACCTATTTCATGTCCATTTTTGTCCAAAAAAATTAACCAATGGTATAATTATCATTTAAGGGCCTCAAATTTAAAATTTCATATCAATTGGACACCTCTAACATGTAGAACTCAACTTTTGCACTTTTTACAATTTAGTCCTTTTGACTAAATTGAGTGCCCAAACGTCGAAATTTTTGAATGAAATTTTCACAAAATAATTTGTGAAATTGTAGGCCATAAAAATGTAATATTACGTCGGATTTGTGGTCTCGAAACCATTGTTTCGACTAGGCCCAAAATCGAGCTGTTACAATTCGGGCCGGGCCGGGCCGGGCCGGGCCAAAAATGCCTTACCTGAGGCCTGACCCATTTTTTAAACAAGCCTTATTTTTTTGTCCAAGCCCATTTTTAGGGTCTATATTTTTGCCCAAACCCTCTAATATTTCGGGCCGGGCCGGGTGGCCCGACCCATGAACAGGTCTAGACACGAGGCATACTAGTGATCCAACATTATCAAACGGATCCAATATTTGCAGAGACATAAATGCGAACACATATACATAGATTCTCATACACAATTTTATCTTGCGGACCTTCACTGGAATATGCCACCTTGGCAAGTTAGGCAAATTCATAATGTGAACTACTTTGCTGACCTCTTTGGATCTTGCCATAGCCGTGGAATTGCATTCATCCGTACAACTTAAAGCTTTTGACTCCGTAGAGTCCTTTACGTCCCATAAATGGCTCTCATATACGTCCCATAAAAGGCTCTCGTATAAGTCCTATAAAGGGCAATCATATAATGGTGCGCACCTTTCTCCGTACAGTCTGCCTAAACCTCTGCAAATCCTTCTTGTTAATTCGAACACTTACGTGTTCCCTGCAAGGTTGGGGCATTGACCATTCACAGTTTGCATTTACATGCCATGTTGGAGGCAAATCACATATCATAGTCCCTTCTCCATCTTCCATCTCAATCACATTTTGACAACCCTCCATAACTTCTCATAATTCATACACATGCATTTCACACACAAGTATTCTACATCCTTAATTTTCACCCCTTTCTTAAATCCGGGAACGTAAAAAGGTTAGGAAGCTTACCAGCTTGAGAAATCATCAGCCACTTATGCACAAACTTTAGCTACCATCTTCCATGCAAACCATTACTTAATCTTTCTTTCTTTCAATCTAGTCCAGTGAAGAAGCTGAAGAAAGAACAGAAAAATAAGAGAACCACATCGGAGAATAACGTTTCTCCCTTGTATACTACTCACGCACTTTCTTCACTGATGTCAATTTCAACAGCCAAGTGTGCAGATCTATAATCATCATGTCTCCCACTAAAAAACTTTCTAGTTTAAATGTAATCGAACTGCTCTTGAAATCAATTTTTTTTATCAACTAGTCTACTAGTTGCTCTTATTTCCACTAAAGCTTACTTAAATTTGTAATCTTTTCAAATTAATCTCCAAAATTACCATTCCAACCTTAACGTTTCAGGGTGTGACATTCAATCCCAACCAACCCTATCCCCTATCCCCAATTATCAAAAGAAAAATTATATTTTCTTCAAAAAGTTTAATTGTATTGAAAATTAGTACATTTAGAGATGATAAATGTACCATAGAGGCCCCTACACTATGAATTGGATTACATTTTGTCCCATTTTACTCAAAAGTGAGGAAATTAGCCTTATAATAGGTCATTCCATTAAAAATTCCATCCATTTTTACTGTTAAATGATGTGGCTAACAAAACAAATAGACAATAACACATGGCATGCGCGTATACGTCAAGTTGACATGTTATTTGACGCATCAACAAATATTTAAAAAATAGAAAGTCCTAAAAGATAAATAAAAGTTTATAATAATTGTTTAAAAAACCACATTTAGAATCATCCCTTTGTGGATTAGACGAATGTAACTATCTAGCACAAAAGCTATTAGATAAGAAAAATCTTCTACGACTTTGTTTCTCATTGTTTATCAGAAGTACTTTTGGAGTCAAAAGAACTTTTGACTCCTTTGAAACCATAAGGTTAAAAATACTTCAAAAGCACTTTTTTTTAACATTTACTTTTGGGAAGACACTTTTGGAATTGAATAACATTTTAAACCCTTATTTATAACCCATTGTATCTTATATAATATTTATATTGGGTATACAAATATTTTTCTATTGAATTTATTTCAAATAAATAACACTATATATTGAAATTTGTAATGATTATATTTTAATAATATTTAAAATAATGATTATATATTCAAATTAAAGTTTACAAATAATAAATATTAATTATTTAAAAATATTTAAAATTTATATTTCATATACCAAAATATTAATAATGAGTTACAATAAATTATTTTTATATTATTACTAAATTATCATAATATTAATGAATTTTAACATTATTTAAATGTATATTCATACTTCACAATATCATGCCTAAAATGAATATTTTATTTTTTAAAATTACTTTTTTACAGCAACACTAAACTCTTAAATTTTAAATCAAGCTCTTCGTACTTTTCAAAAACAATTTTCAAAAGTAATGGGAAACTAACCCTATATCTGTAACATACACATATGTATATAAGCACGAGTTTAAAAAACTTTTGAATTGACGAGAATATTTTTTATTTTCTATCATATTACTAAATTTACAATTAAAAATAATTATAATATTTAATTTAAAAATATTAATTAAAAAATAAAATAAAATATAAGTGGTGATAATTACACATAAAAATAATAAGAATTTAAATTACAAATTGTGTTAATTTTAAAATTGAGTTATTAATTAAATAGAGCATTAAGCAAAAGATATAGGATAAAATTTGTGATAATTATAGTTAGGGAAATTATTTGGTACACTTGTAATGAAGTTTTCAGACTTCACAAGTAGGGCTAAAGGAGAGTATATTATCAGTGCACCAAATAATAAGCTTTATAATTATAATTTACAATTATTAATTAATTTTTTTATGTAAACAAAAATTGTGATAATTTTATTGATGTAAAATAGGCTTATTACTTAAATATGGTTCTAAGCATATTAATTATCAGTTAATTAATATTAGATTTAATTATATTAACTAATTATTAGTTTAAATAATATTACTTTGCACTAATTATATAAAGTAAAACTATATTATATGTTCAACATGTTAAAAATTTTTAATTATTATTTGAAAATTTTTATTTTACTATTTAAAATTAATGGATTAATATATTCTAATTAATAATTGAATTAAAAAATATTTATTTTACACTTCTGCAATTAAAAAAATAATATTTAAAAAGTAATTAAATATCAAACGCATGAAATCACATTAGAACTAGTTTATACTGAAAATTAGTAGATTTAGTTTTAGAGAATATAGAGGCGGAAATGGAATGGAGTACAGAGCACATGGTGTCGTCGGCATTTGTAAAGGCAAACCAAAAAGAAAAAAAGAGAATAATAAAATCACAGACAGAAGGCGGTACAATATTCAAAAACCAACACAGCCAACACAAGTGATAGAGGTGAGAGAAAGTCGACTCAACTCAAACTCGACTCGACTGCAGTCAATTTATAATTACTAGAATACCACTCTCACTCTCTCGCTAACTCCATTTCTACTTTCCATCAGATCCCCTTTTCTTTCATTTCATTCAAATCGAAGGCTCTCTCTCTCTCTCTCGCTTTGTTTCTTCATTTAGAAGCGTTTCTTGTTTTTCTTTGGGTGGTTTTGAGAGTGGAATCAGAGAAAGCCCAAACGAAAATGGAGAGGAGTACTCCAGTGAGGAAACCACACACTTCCACTGCAGATCTTCTCACTTGGTCCGAGACTCCTCCACCTGATTCCTCCGCCTCCGCCGCTCGTCCCACCCGCCCTCATCAGGTCTTTTTAAAAAAAAAACTTTTCTGGTATGATATTAGTGTTTTTTACTGATTTTTTTTAAATCAATGGCAGCCGTCGGATGGGATCAGAAAAGTGGTGTTTGGAGGTCAAGTGACCGATGAAGAATTTGAAAACTTAAACAAACGGTGAGATCTCCTTCCACCTTCTTCGTACCCTTAAAAATCCTATCTTCATTTTCATTTTCCTTCTTTATTTATTTGAAACATTTTGTAGCTCTATGCCTGTTTTTATGAAATATACTTTCAGAAGCTTCGAGCTGTTTACTATAATTTCGCTGTGTCTTTTTTTTTTTTTCAGTTCTTCCAATATCTCATAAAAAATACCGTTTTGAATATTTTGAAAAAAAAAATTGGAATTCGAATCTGCGCGTTCTTTAATTTTTTTTGAGATTTGATCTGTTCAATTATCCGTGATTAACAACAATGATCCGTTGGATCTCTCTTCTGATCCAACTCTGGCAACCGTTGATGGAGATCTAACTGTACCAACTGTAACTATTGAGCAAACCAATCATGTCTCAGTGCTCGGAATTACTAATGGTTCGCCGAATTGCGAGGTTTGATGATTTTAATATACAATAGTAAAATCAGTTGAAGATGAAATGTTTGAAAATAATATCTTTTACTAAGATTTCCTTGTTTGTTGGCATTCGTTCTTAAGTAATGCTCAGCAAGGTGTTTAAATTTGTTCCATTTTTCTTTTCTTCGTCTCTGTCGCAGTTGATAAGTGAGTTTGTTCGGATAAACCAATAAGCCATTAAGCTTGTATTGGAATGAGAAAAGGAATTTGTGCTTGATAGATTTTGCATCTTCTTGGTTCCTCTAGATTTGGTTTTATGCTGCTTAATCATCTGTTGTGGTTTCCAGGAAGCCTTGTTCTGGATATAAAATGAAGGAGATGACAGGTAGTGGCATTTTCGCAGCCAATGGAGAAAATGATGAATCAGAACTAGGCAGTGCTAATCCTACTCCAAACAGCAAAACCGGACTACGAATGTACCAGGTATTCATTCAGTTCTTTTGTTTTTCTAATCATGATCAATATAGTAATTCTTACCAATCTTAAGACTTTTAAACATTATACTTCTATCATTCATTAAATATTTTGATGTTTGGCATTGTCAGCAAGCACTAGCTGGAATTAGTCACATCTCATTTGCCGAGGAAGAGAGTATTTCCCCAAAAAAGCCGACTACTCTTCCTGAAGTGGCGAAGCAGCGTGAGCTAAGTGGAACACTAGATGGTGAGGATGCAAAGTTGAAGAAGCAACTCTGTGATGCAAAGTGCAAGGACCTTAGTGGACATGACATCTTTGCACCTCCACCTGAAATTTTACCAAGGCCGACAACTGTACGTGCATTGGCATTGAAGGACAATTTTGACATGGGAGAACCTGATACATGCAATGTAAGTACATGTTAAAACTCATTGAATTTTGTCAAAGCGATAACAGGTTGGTATGCCACTTTTTCTATAGATTACTCGCACAACCAATTGTACTTAAGATAGTTAGGAGTCCCATAGAGCTGGGCATGGAATAAGTAGGAGATTTACATTTATGACTTTCTGTGCTTCAATTTCACTTGCTTCCTTTTTGAGGTTTGCCTTTAGCATCAAGAATTAAAGTTGAATATCTATTAGGTTGTTGAATTTGGATTGTTATTTTGTAGCCTGCTGGAAGTGGCTTGCCAAGTGAGGAGGCTTCGGTTAAGACAGCAAAGAAAATTCATAATCAGAAATTCGCTGAGCTCTCAGGAAATGACATATTTAAGGGTGATGTTCCTCCAGGTTCTGCTGAGAAACCACTCAGTGCTGCAAAACTGCGGGAGATGAGTGGCAGTAACATCTTCGCTGATGGGAAGGTAGAGTCTCGAGACTACTTTGGTGGTGTTCGCAAACCCCCTGGCGGCGAAAGCAGCATTGCTTTGGTTTAACTTCTTAGCTTTCTCTAACCCTGTCAAATTGCTTCGGCTGTGTCTGGTGTTTGTCTTTAGTGGGGGTGTGATTGTATTATGACTTTTTCCATTGTGGGTTTTGGGATTATGTTTTTAGGGGTTAACATTTCAACATGAGGTATGGACATATGCTAATTGCTCTGTTTGTCCATTATCTTGTGTTTTTCAGTCCCATCTTGGTGAAGGCCTTGGGCTGTTTCAGATTTTAATTTGTTGCTCAGTGCGTCATTTTTATTACATTGTTGTAAAAGATCATACTTGACCTACGTACTTATTTTGGTCAGCTTTTTGCTTTAACCCCTTCTTCGTTGAATTGATGATGGTATTTGACCTACAAAACATCTAGGCGAAAGGAAAATTTCGATCTTTTTATTACGACATTAGGAAAAAATAAATTTTGGCTAATATCTATAATATATAAAATGCCTAATTGAGTTAATGTTAAAAGTCAACTTGATATTATCTTGTGAAATTATTAAAATACCCTAATTTTAAGGGTATATTCTTATAAGGATTTTTTTTAATTTTTTTCATACTTTTATATATTTTCAAATAAAATAACAAAAGAAATTAATTGAGAATCAAACACTAAATTAACAAATTTGTATAAAACTTCTTACCACTCTAATGATCATTTCTTGAAATATTTTTATAAATATATTTGTAATATATAATAATTTTATTTACTCGTAGGGTGAATATGATAAAATCTAGTATTTAAAAAACTCTTAAATTATTATACTTTGTTTATTCAATTTTTGTAATTAAATGGGCATTTATTTTATAACTAAATTAATCTTAAATTATGGTTGGAGCAATAGACTTCTAGAGAATACAATGAGAAGATTGATTTTAACTTGGTGTAATTTTGAATTAGTATGATCTTTAAACTTTATCCTATGAGGTGTTTGGTGTAAAATTGTGATAGCTGGGAATGTTATTATGAGACAAATTATT
Source organism: Gossypium australe (assembly GCA_005393395.2). Taxonomy (NCBI): domain Eukaryota; kingdom Viridiplantae; phylum Streptophyta; class Magnoliopsida; order Malvales; family Malvaceae; genus Gossypium; species Gossypium australe. The sequence continues at coordinate 59,488,474 of CM016614.1, read as the reverse complement.
TTATAATGATTAATATATATTAAAAAGTATCGGTTTACATTCTTAATTTTAAAAAATAATATTAATCTATTTTAATATTTTTATTATTAACAAATATTTGAATTAAATATTTAATAACAATATTTTCAACCATCTTTATTATTAGAAAACATTTAAATCAATCCACAATTTATATTTTTTTTTTCACATTTTGATCAAGTATGTTATATGAATACATTTAAAAAAAAAAACAATTTACATATTAACTTAAGATTGTGAATATGCACAAATTACAACATTTTCTTCCTTACATTTTACATCGAAATTCAATTGTATTTATATATTGTCTAAATAACTTGAAATTATTCTAATACTAAAATTTGATTCAATAAAAAAATACATGTTAAAAATAAGTTAATACCATATAAACAAATAAAAAAAGCAAATTTTGTCTTAACAACTCTTTTCTATTTTCCATCTACATGGGAAAGTTACTTTCCCACCAATTATCAATGGAATCACTTTTTATTACTTGTGAATAAGTAGCTACGAACATAAGGTTACATTTCAAGGAAAATAATCCAATTTTAACATATTAAACGTTGTAATCACATTCCAATTAATTAAATTTCTTGGAAAGTGATAACTTTTTATCATACCAAATGCACTTTATTTTTGGATTGAAATGGGAGAGGGAAAAGAAAAGAAAAGTAAGGAAAAGTATTGCACTTTACTTTGTTTGGATAAAATTTTTAATTAAATCAAATCATAAGAAAGATCAAGTTTTATAATGCAATTCAAATTTCCTATTTTGTCAAGATCAGATCATGGTGACTTGAAGATATCAGTACTTATATAAGTATTTATTAGGATAAATGTAGTCCTTTTTGTAGGGCTATTTGTGGGACCTTTGATTGTAATTGATTTATATCTTAGCAATCTTAAAACTCCTATATATGTGATAGCACTAGAAAGAACATAGGTTTTCTCCCTTACTTACTGGTTAAATTGTTCCCATTTAGTTATCCTTCGCATACATTTTAGCATTTTTAGTTTAGTAAATTGCATTTTATAACTCAGTGAATCCTAGCCTATTTTATCCTTATTTTTGCTATCTTTTTGCATTAATGTCGTTGCATAAGTGAATTCCAAATTGCGTCCAGAATTTTCGCTGCATTAGACAGTTGTCTGGATAAGAATTAAAATTGTGTGAGCTGTCTAGTCTGGTATAACCAACTTGTACATACAAGGACAGAATAATTTTGAGGAAAGGACAGCTGTACTGTTGGAGGAGGACATAAAAGGTGGATGTGAGAAGAAAAAGAGAGCTTTCTTTTTTTCGGATCATCACCTTCATCATCCAGTCTTGAAGCTTGCGCCCATGGCAGCTTAAGCCTCTCACGGTGAGCCAACGTGAAAACCAGATGCAGACTAGCTTCTGACGAGAAGACCTAAGTGCAAGACAAGAGGGAATAGAGAGATTCAGTCAAGTTGTCTAGGAATAGTATTCTCCACTCGATTCTTTCTTATTTCTTTATGAATGATGGTGATTATTCTTTGTTTTCTATTTGTATGGAAGTACACATGAATTCTTGATTAAATGTTATCTTATTCAATCTTTCTTTTATTGTTTAATCTTGGGGTTTGAATGTTTTTGAACACTGAAGTGTTATTGCAGTCACTGACATTGGAAAGTGCAGTAACAGTTTGAGCCAACAAGCATTACAACGGAGGACCAAGGAATAAAATTTATCCAATTTAAATAATTAATTACAACCCAAATTATTAATGAAATATTTTAAAATGAATTATTAAATATAGTTTTATATTTTATTATTTAATTTAATCATGCATGGCCCATTTTATGTCTTAAAAATATAATATGTTCAAATAAGTATAAAATTAGCCATTTTATGCATGAAAACTATATAATAAAGCATAAAATCACATTTTAATAATTTCTATGTCCTAATTTCATATTTTCACATATTTCATTAATTTATTAAACAATTACTTAGTTTTAACAACAAATTTAAGTAAAAAGGTGATAAATTACATAGGAAAAATCCTATATATTTTCCAGTTTACACATGGAAAAATACTCCTATATGCAACAATATGGATATATCCTAAATACAAAATGCAACCTAGAGGCCCAATACAACCTCAAACATAAGGGATACATTGTCCCCAATGCATGAAACAACATAAACATAAGTATATGCATGGATACAGAAAAAAATAATATGCAATGTATTAAGAAAAGAAATAAGGAAAGAAAAAACTTATTGAACTTAGACTGGACTATAGGTGCATCATTCAAGTCGTCTCATGGTCTTGCGGGCTTTGAATTTGTATCTCAATTTTCGTTTCAAATTAGTGCTCTCTCAACCTTCGTTATCAATTTCTGTAAGATCATCGATTAATTGATCGATTGCTTTGTCTTGCTCAGTCACGGAAGTCGGTGAAGACACGAGTACAAAAGTTTTACCCTTATTAGCAGTAGTGGCAGTCGTAGTGGCAGTGGTAGTGGCAGTGGCTTGCTCATATTTCTATCCTTCTTCTACAGGGTTCGTAAATGCAAATTTTCCCAGCTCATCCTCAATAGCTTTCTCCTTAGGAGTGGCTTCTTCTTCCACGGAATCACTGCTAGTAGCAGGCTGGTCTAGCTCCTCCTTAGAGTCATCAAATGATAGCAAGGTCGATGGAAACACAGGAAATGGTGGCATGGGTTTTGAAAAATTCTTCTGAAGAGATCTTCGTATGGTCAAGTCCTGACTTTTTGCATACGCCCAATACTAAGCCTGGCGTGCATTGAGTTGTCCCAACTCTTCAACGAGGTGGTACTGCTGGACTTCAAAAAGAGACAGCCTTTACTCTAGCTACGTCAAAGAATGTAAGATTTTCTGGTTAAGGGAATCAAGAGAGTTAGGAGACGTTGCTGTGGGAATTTGCGTGGCAGGTGAAGCTTGATGGTGCTGGAATGCTGCAATAAACTTAGCTCCTCTGAGTTTGACAAAAATAGCTCATGCTATTCCACCCTTGTTGGGGGTAACATCTTCAGCATCACTTAATGGCCCATTTGCTACTTCACACAGGGCCGAGATAAGAGAAGGGAAGTTTAAATTGCCAGCATTCTTATCTGCATTGTGAACTTCTTGGAATATAATTCTCCCAATATTTATCCTTCGACCTTGAATAATATAATGCAACAACAGCATTCTGTCCTTTGAATCTTCGTATTATGTGTTGATGGCATCAATCTACTTCTCAGGAAGTGATACTAGACCTTCCCTACTGGCTTCAACGCAGCATGCTCAACGGTGTGACAATTGTGGCTTGAAATAGTCCACTGTGTTCCTTCAACATACAAATCATTCAAAACTCGTGATAATCTTATTGGTGTAATATTTATTTGGCCTTATCAAACGGAACAGATTTACCCCTCATGTAGATGAATGGGGAATCTAGGGAGTTAACATGAGTATAAAACTCTCGCACAACTTTGCCCAAAACATCTCCTGGATGCAAACAAAACTTACTCCATTTGTGCTTTTCGATAACTGATGCCACCAATTCATCATACCCAAAATAAGGTTCACCTTTCAATAGAAATCCTTGCTCAAAGCAAAATGATCGTTTAAGAATATTAGATGCGTACCTTGTAACGACGGAAGTATTGAAGAATATCTTTGATTGATAACACTTAGCATGGGAAGATTCTACCATCTTTGAGGTACTCTTTGCATGGGCCATAAAGGAATTTTGAAAAGAAATTTGGGAAAAGTACCTGAATGTGAAGAGAGTAACAGAGGAGTTAAAGATGGAATTAGTGTAAACATGGAAACTTTATGAGAGGTAAAAGACATGAGCAGTTGGAAGAAATAGGAATTGAAAGGGGATAATGATGGTGGTTTTAATGAAAGGCTAACAGGAGGAAATAGGTTATGACGTGGGGTAAAAAAAAGAAACGAAGTTTTGAGGGGAAATGAAATATCCGGGCCCTCCATTTAGGGCTTCTATTTGAGTTTCCCAAAAGGGTTTGCCAACAAATCTTTCTTTTGGAGTTTTCCAACTGTTCAAGTCTTGACACCTCATCACCTAGTTTGTTATGGCATCATACTCCTCTCTAATGATGTGACATTACTACTCAGCGCTTACTAGCAAATCCTAATCATTTTATTCTGCTTTGATTCAAACTGTAAATAATAAAATATTAATAATAAGAAAATAATAAAAAAATTTATTATTAATTAAAATACATAAATTAAAAGAAAAATTGTTATATTAAATGTTACGAAGATTAATGGTTAGCTTGTCGCGTTCAATAGGAGCACCTCAATAATGCTTCAGGCGTTGTCCATTAACTTTGCTCCTGTTTCCAAATTTTTAACAGTAACAGCTCCATTCGAAAACACTTGAATTACTTCAAAAGGTCCTGACCATCGAGATCTTAATTTACCAGGGAATAACTTGAGCCTAGAATTAAACAACAACACCTACTGTCTAGGTTCAAATCACCTTGGCAAAATTCTGCTATCATGCCATCGCTTAGTCTTTTCCTTATATAAACGAGTATTTTCATATGCATGAGCCCAAAATTCTTCCATCTTATTCAACTATAATAATCTATTGCTGCCAGCAGTGGCCCAGTCCATATTTAGCCTCTTAATTGCCCAAAATGCCTTATGCTCAAGTTCAACAGGCAAATGACATGGCTTACCATAAACAAGCTTGAAAGGTGACATCCCTAATGGTGTTTTAAATGTTGTTTGGTATGCCTAATAAGCTTCATCCAATCTGGTAGACCAGTCTTTTCGAGAAGGATTTACTACTTTTTTTTTCAGAATATGTTTAATTTCTATATTAGAGATTTCGGCTTGGCCATTGGTCTGGGGATGATATGCCGTGGCAATTCTGTGTTTCACTCCATATTTGCGAAAAAGATTGGCCGTTAATTTGTAATTGAAATGGGATCCTTCATCACTGATGATTGCTCTCAGTGTCCCAAATCTTGTGAAAATGTTCTTATATAAGAAATTGAATACCGACTTAGCATCATTAGAGGCTAGAGCTACTGCTTCTACCCATTTAGAGACATAGCCTACTGCCAAAAGTTTGTACAGCTTGCCTGCGGATGGTGGAAATGGAACTATAAAGTCTATTCCCCATGCATCAAATAACTCAATCTCTAATATACTATGCAACGACATTTCCTGTCTTCTTGAGACATTCCTTGTTCTTTGAAACTGTCACATGACTTATAAAATTCATGAGCATTTTTAAATAGGGTCGGCCAATAGAATCTTGACTGGAGTACCTTGGCAGCTATTTTCATTCCTCCAAAATGTCCTCTATAAGGAGCTGAAAGTGGCAATGCTGTAAAATGCTAAGCATCTCCTCGTTAGGGACACACTTCCGAATTATCTGGTCTACACAATGCTTAAATAGGAAAGGTTAATCCCAATAGTACTATTTTGCATCATAAAGAAATTTTCATTTCTTGTGCGTATTGATGTCAGGTGGCATTACACCACTCACCAAAAAGTTTACTATGTCTGCATACCAAGGTAGTGCCTTGGCAATGAATAGCTGTTCGTCTGGGAATCCTCCTTAATGCATTTTGTGCGACCATATTCATTTCCAAATTCTATTCTTGACAAATGATCAACCACTTGATTTTTGGTTCCCTTCCTATCTCTAATTTCCAAATCAAACTCTTGTAGCAAAAGCATCCACCTAATTAATATTGGCTTGGCATCCTTGCGTATCAAATATTTGATAGCCAAGTGATCTGTGTAAACTGTAACTTTTGTCCCCACTAAGTAAGATCAAAATTTGTCAAACGCAAAGACTACTAGCAACAATTCTTTCTCTGTGGTGGTGTAATTAAGCTGAGCTTCTCTTAGCGTCCTATTGACATAGTATATTGTGTGTAATACCCTATCCTTTCTTTGCCCCAACACTGCTCCCGCAGCAAAATCACTGGCGTCGCACATGAGTTCAAAAGGCAATGACCGTTATGGAGCAACTACAATTGGTGCTGCTACTAGTTGCTCCTTGAGTACCTTGAAAGCTTGCAAACATTGATCATCAAAATTAAAAGGTTTATTATTTCAAGTAGAGTACATAAGGGTTTAAATATTTTCAAGAAGTCTTTAATAAATCTTCTGTAAAATCTTACATGTCCTAGGAAACTTCAAATACCCTTACATTGGTAGGAGGTGGCAATTTTTCAATCACTTCTATTTTTGCTCGGTCCACCCCAATTTTTCGATGTGACGCTTTATGTCCTAAGACAATGCCTTCAAAGACCATGAAGTGGCATTTCTTCCAATTTAACACAAGATTTGTTTCTTCACAGTGGCATAATACCATCTTTAAATTATTTAAACAATCCTCAAAATCATTCCCAAACATGGAGAAGTTGTCCATAAAAACTTCAAGGAAATTCTCCACCATGTTTGAAAATATAACCATCATGCAATGTTGGAAAGTTGTCAGGTCATTACATAACCCGAACGACATTCGTCTAAATGCAAAAGTGCCATATGGACAAGTGAATGTCGTATTCTTTTGGTATTCTGGTGCTATGGCAATCTAATTGCAATCGGAATAACCATCTAGAAAATAATAAAAAGCCTTACCAGCTAATCTATCCAACATCTGATCAATGAACAACAAAGGAAAATGGCTGTTGCCTTGTTAAGCTTGCGATAGTCCATACACACCCTCCATCCTATAACGGTGCGAGTGGGTATGAGCTCATCATTGTTGTTACTTACCACTGTGACACCTCCTTTCTTGGGTACGCATTGCACAAGGGTTACCCACGAGTTGTCAGAAATAGGATAAAGAATACCGACATCAAGCCATTTGATAATCTCCCTCTGACAACTTCTTTCGTAATTGTATTTAGTCGTTTCTGTTGTTCAATGGAATTTCTGTGGCAATCTTTCAACAAAATCTTGTGCATACACATTGTTGGGCTAATTCCTTTTATATCAGCTAGGGTCCATCCCAATGCCCTTTTAGATCATCATAACACTTCCAACAACCTGTTCTCTTGTTCAGGTGTTACTTTTGTAGAAATTACAACTAGCAAAGTACTATTATTCCCCAAGTATGCATATTTTAGATATTGTGGTAGAGGCTTTAACTTTAGTTCAAATGATTCCTCTACAGAATGTTTAAGAGGCTTAACGGATTTTCTGGATAAATCTAGGGTCTCAAATTTCTTCCCTAGCCTATCCACTATCTGTTGAGCTTCCTTAAATTCACCAAGCTCTTCAGATCTTAATTTTTCACCTTGCTCCATCAAGTAATCTTCGCTGTTAGCACTACTGTAGCCAAATTTTAAAAATTTGTCTACTGTTGTTTCTAACATATCAACTGTGTGGCATTCCTGATTCTAATTTACACACTTCAATGCATTAAACACATTGAAAGTTACTTGATGATCATTCACTCTCATAGTTAGCTCACCTTTCTGTACATCAATTAGAGTCCTGCTAGTAGCAAGAAATGGTCTTCCAAGAACAATTGGAACATCATTGTAACACCCCAAACCCGGCCTAGACGTTACGATCGAATCTGACGTGTCACATCGAAGTGATTTCTAAAATTTGGACTTGTAAATAAAAATCCGTATTTAAGTTAGAACCCATTTAGTTTTTATTGCTTGAGACCATTCGGCAATTTAAGTTATTACAATCTGGAACCAGCTTATCAAAACGATTGCCACATTTATTACCATTGATTTCTTAAACTGAATAAAACCACGAAAGCTTCTCTAACTAAAAACCTTGAAGTTTAAAAATGCGTTTTTTTTGAAAAACAGTTGTGATTTTGAAAACTCTTTTGTGTCCGTTTGGCAGTTTAAAACAAGAAATCAAAGCCCAATTAGAAATGAAATCCACCAATGGCCTTATTACATAACCAATAGCCCAATATGAAAATTAGAATTAAATAACAACATCTAAAGCAGAACATCAACGATCATGTGGCCACCTCTGAGTCCTTCGTGGCTCCAAATTGTCTAAGGCTAGGGATTACCTGTACAGTTAAAAAGAAAGGGTGCAGTCAATCAGTAACAATATATGCAGTAACAGTCTGGGCCTGAGCCCTATTCAATAACAGTGTAGTGTGGGCCTTAGCCCATTACAGTAACAGTGTGGGCCTAAGCCCAATACAGTATCAGTACGGTGCAAGTATGCAACCCACCCCAATCCAGCCAACACACCACCCGTACCAACCAACACACCATGTGGGGATAAAATCGACCCATCCAGCCAGCACACTAATATCGCAGCATAGCTGCCAGTAATAATAACGCAACAGAGCTGCCAGTAACAGTATATGTGGCAACGCCACTAGTAAAGTGAATGTGACAGAGCCACTAGTACAGTACTTCCTCTATATCGAAATCCCAACCCTTTGTAGTATGTCATGTCATAAGTAGTTTGTGTATGCAAAGTGTCCTATTCAGTACAGTCACACAAATAATCATACACTCATCAGTCAACCTACCTCTAAGGGTAAAATGGTCATTTCCATCAAGTAGGGGTACTTTTAGGGGTATTTTGGTCACTTTACTTATTTTGGGGTCTCGGTGCAAATAACGACCTCTCCGAAGGTCTACAGTTGCTTCGAGCGACACAGATAATTTAGATGGTCATAACAGTGTAAATGGACCCAAAGCCCATTATTCGGCCCAAGTGGGTCCACACGCTCGTGTGACCCATTTAGCCCAGATTCAGTCATGGCCATGCAAAATATATAGCTCCGTCCAGTATTTGCCACTTATTGTGGATTTTATCCGCGTGGGGCACACGAGTCTATTGGGCCCACACAGCCCATTTCAGCCAAACGAGGCCCATATAGGCCCAAAAGCACGAGAACGCTCGCGGTGGCCTCTACATTCTATCGCTCACAATTTGTGGGCTCGATTTACCACACGAGTGATCCCACGCTCATGGGGCCACAAATGCCGAAGTTTCAATTTTTTGACTTTTCAGCTTTTGCCGATTCACAGTAGAGAGGGGTGTGATTACACACCTTTTTGCACAACGAACAGATTGTCCCACGCACGATCAACCTACAATCATCCCAAGACAATCAATCTCTCCTCCTTTAGAACATTAATACTAGAGCCCCAAACCGATATCACCACTTACCTTGACCGAAAGTTATGTGATTATTATTCTTAGATCGCTGGTTGAAAATGATCACACCCTTCTTCTCGATTTACTGCGCATAAGACGGATTTCATTAGCAATAATCGTTTGATACAAGGCTTGAGTTGATGCCCAACATCCAAAGAATTAGAGTTAGAGTAGATTGGGCTTTCGGTCAACACTACAAAACAAGCCTACTTACCCCCACAGTATTCGACCAAAGAGGAGAAGGCAGAGATGTACGGAGAAACAAGGCAGTCGATGCTCTACCGATTGTCAGAGACTATCATCCACAGGGTTTCGAAAAAACAAGACAAGATTTGTGTCATTTAGTCAATATTGGAAAAGAAGAGAAACAAAAGAGAGGGGAAAAAGGAGATGTAGGATTCGGCTTACCACAGTGTTATGAACAGAGGAAGAGATCATCGCCCACTACCAAACCGATTGGCACAATAGAGAAAGAAAAAGAGAGTCGACCACTCAGTCAAATAGAAAAGGAGAACAGTTGAGAAAAGGTGAAGGAGAAATAAAGAAGCAAAATGAGAAGATTCAGCTATGAGAGGAGCCGATTGATGAAGAAATGGTAAGGGAGTGTAGGTGCTAGATTTGGCCAAGGAGAGAAAGAAAACAGTAAAGATGGAGGGAAAGAAATAGTCGACAACAGTAGAGAATTCGGGTACCAATAAAAGAAATGACACGAATGGTCAGTTTTCCCCAAAATGGCAGTAAGAGAATTTGGCAGCCCCTCACTACTAGCCTAAACCGAATATCTGAGTAGCTAGACACCCAATTCGGCACAACTCTCTTCTCACTCAAATTCCTTGATTCTCTCCCCTTATCCCTCCTTAAATCTCTCCATGACCAGTTCAAACACCATTCAAATCTATTCAAACTCCCCTTAGCTGTGTTTCAGTCCAACTCTACTTCCTTTATAGCTCAAGCAGCAAAATAAATACCCACTGCGCAACCCAGGACTTGAACCCCATACCTTACAATTGCATAATACGCCACCTTGACACTAGGCCACAAACTCTTCTTGTGTCATAAAACACGCATTAATATTTATAAGGCCTATATGCCAATGTCCAGATTCATTTAAGAGAAAAATTAAATTTTACAAAAGCCAAGACTTGAACCCAGGCTTCTCAAACACTCCCAAACACATGCAAATCACTCACCCACAGAAGCACACAGGTATTTGTGTCAAAACATGCAAAATTAAAGACCCTATATTTTTGGTTCGTTACAATTCTACCCCCTAAAAAAATTTCGGCCTCGAAATTTGCTTGGTCAGAATAGGTGGGGGTATTGCCGACGCATCGCCTCCTCAGGTTCCCACGTGGCTTCTTCTGAACTGTGATTACGCCAAAGTACTTTGACTAGTGGAATATGTTTCCTCCTCAGTGCTTTAACCTCACGGTCCAATATCTGCACTGACTCCTCCTCGAAGGTTAGATCTGGCCTAACCTCGATCTCTTCGACTGGTACTATATGCGTGGGATCAGAGCGATAACGCCTCAGCATGGAGACATGGAACACATCATGAATTCGGTCTAATTCTGGAGGCAACTCAAGTTGATAGGCGACCGGTCCCACACGCTTCAGTACACGGTAAGGCCCAATGAAGTTGGGCTAAACTTACCCTTCCATCCAAATCTCAGAATTTTCTTCCACGGTGAGACCTTAAGGAAGACATAATCCACCACAGAGTACTCAATCTCTCAGCGTTTAAGATCTGCGTAAGACTTTTACCTATCAGACACTTCCTTCAATAGGTCTCGAATTAGTTTTACCTTTTTTCGGTATCAGAAACTAACTCTGGCCCCAAAACTCGTCGTTCGCCCAGCTCAGTCCAACAGGTAGGAGTACGACACCTACGACCATACAACGCCTCGTACGATGCCATTTGAATACTGGACTGATAGCTATTATTATACGCGAATTCTGCTAGCGGCAAGTAGTCTTCCCAACTACCTTGAAAATCCATTATACAACTTCTTAACATGTCCTCTAGTATCTGAATCACTCTCTCTGACTGACCATCTGTCTGAGGATGAAACGTAGTACTGAAATCCAACATGGTACCCAAAGCCTCATGTAACTTCTTCCAGAACCGGTATGTGAATCTAGGATCTTTGTCAGATATGATAGAAACCGATACCCCATGCAGTCTTACAATCTCAGCCACAAATAACTTTGCCAGCTTCTGCAATGAGTAATCATTATGGACTGGTATAAAATTGGCAGATTTAGTTAATCGATCTACAATAACCCATACCAAATCCTTTTTAGTAGGCATTAAGGGCGGCCCACTCAGAAAATCTATGGTCACCCTCTCCCACTTCCAAAGTGGAATCTTAACTGGCTACAGTAACCCTGAAAGTAGCTGATACTCAGCCTTAACTTGCTGGCACATCAAGCACTTACTCACAAATTCAGTAACTTCGCGTTTTAGTCCTAGCCACCAGTACAACTCACGAAGATCTCGGTACAACTTGTTTCCGCCAGGATGCATAGCATATGGACTACTATGTGCCTCTCGCAGTATAGACTGCCTCAACCCAGAATCCCTCGGTACACAGACTTTCCCACAGAAACACAGTACTCCCTCACCATTCAACCCAAAATCTGTAGTCTCTCCATTCTCTACTTGTTGGAAATGAGGAACTAGTGACTCATCCAACAACTGTTTCCCCTTAATTGGCTCAGTCCACGTCGGTCTCACTTGAAGCTCAGGCAACAAGCTACCATCATCATACAAGCTGAGACAAGCAAACATTGCTCTCAAATCAGATATAGCCCTACGGCTCAGTGCGTCAGCTACCACGTTAGCCTTACCAGGGTGATACTCAATCGAGCAGTCATAATCCTTAAGCATCTCTATCTATCTTCGCTGCCTAAGATTCAACTCCTTCTGAGTAAGGAGGTATTTGAGGCTTTTGTGATCTGTGTAAATAATACACTTCTCACCGTATAAATAGTGCCTCTAAATTTCCAGTGCGAATACCACCGCGGCTAACTCCAAGTCATGTGTAGGGTAATTTGCCTCGTGAGGCTTAAGCTGACGAGACGCATAAGCAACCACCTTACCCTCCTCCATCAACACACAACCTAAACCAACGTGTGATGCATCACTGTAGACCATAAATTCCTTCTGAGACTCTGGCTATATTAAAACAGGGGCCTCAGTCAGATCTTTCTTCAGTTTCTCAAAACTCTCTTGCTGCTTATCAGTCCAATTGAACGATACCCCTTTACGCAGTGGAAACACAAAAATTTACGTGTTTTTACATGCCCTTTTCAACTTAAAATCATGCTATTTCGGTTAAATTCTTATCGAAAAATAATTAAATATTATAAAATAATTAAATTGTGTTGAAAATATGAACATCATGAATTTTAATTAATTTTATAGTTAATTTTGATTTATTTTGACTATTTTCGACAGATTCGCACAAAAGGGTGAAAATTGGCTCGGCACACACTGCTCGAAGAACAAAACCGAGAAGCAATTCGAAGTAACAAGGCAAAATAATTTCTAGCCTAAGACGGTCCAAGTATGTGTATTAAATGATAAATTAATTAATTTTAATTTATTCCCAATTTAATTTGGGCTAAATAAATTAATCTTAATTAATTATGGAAAAAGGGCCCAGTTGAACCGCACTAGATGAACCAAATCGATTGAACCGAACCTATCAAAGAATTGGGTAGCCCAAACCGTCCATATGCTGACCCAAATAAGCTTATTAGCTGATTAATTAAGCTTGCAAAGAGGCCCCTGAAGACTTGTCAAAGTTGCATTCAATGCCCTCCACCAATAGTGGCTTTGTAGACTTGCCCCATGTCATATTTAGCAAAGTTGAAGACATCAACTTTGCCACATAGGTGGCCGGCCAAGGGGTGGATCTTTGACTGCTATTTTTATCAAATTTCAGCTGCCACATTCAGCTATAAAACCCCCCTTGGCTGATCATTCAAAGCATCCCTCATTTCTCATTCACTCTCTCATTCTCTCTTCTCCTCTATCACTTTCTCCCAACTTTTCCTTTCCATTTCCCCTTTTTCTCTTGTGTCGATTTCTCCCCTTGGGAAAGGAGTCTTCTTCAGCCATAATTGAGCAGCAATTAGAGTGTTCATAAGCCACCTTGATAGCCCAGGACAATGGAGGAAGAAGAACCGAGCAATCAGTCAAGCCACGGAGAAACACCGGATTTGCTTCTTGTTCTCTATCCCTTTAAATTTCGTTGTTGTTTTGACAAACATGTTTATGAATATTTATGCTATTGGAATGGTTAATTTAATCAGCTTAGCTTGAATTTAATTCGTGTTGGGTTGATTGCATTTCGTCCTCTTAAATTATTAAAATTGTGTTTATGCTGTTATAGTCCTCGGTAAAATGCTTGATTCAGTAAAATCATGCCTAAGTTATTATGGCATTATAATTGTTTAGATAACTAAAGAATTAATTATTTAAATACATTGAAATTGTAATTAATGGACTTAGTACTTAATCAGTGCATGCTTAATTCTTCTAAGGTAGCTGAAGATTAGATTAGCATTGTATTTGGCGATACATATGCCTTGCATAACTTGCCAGATTTTTGAAATTAAACTGTTTCAAGGTAAGGATAATTTTTTACCTCACATAGTCTTTTATATGCTTATTAGGTTGAATTAATCGTTTGAATCGACATAGGAATATTCAAGAGATTGTTTAATTTAAAAAGTATGTGAAATAACATGTTTACCTTTATAAATCTGTTTTATCGGTCGAATTGACATAGGAATATGTACAAGAGATGAAAGGATTTTTGATTTGTAAATATGTTCATAAGTTAGCAAATTACCTAGTTGCCGTGATTTATTCGTAGCAAGTATAAGCATAAGTTTAATAATTCTAAGGTAAAGAAATATAATTAACCCAACACAATTATATCATCTTGATTAAAATCAACTTTTAAAATCATGCATTATAACTTTATTTTATTTTATTTTATTTTACTTTGTTTTCTAGTTTTTAATCATTTCTCAAATCCAAATATTTTTCATTCACCAAAGTGTTTAAAATCATTTTCATAAATAATTCTTTTACAGTCCCTGTGGGTACGATACTCGACATTTACTTGTCACTTTATTAATTGTTACGATTGTGTACACTTGCAGATTTCCACCGTTCCAAGTTTTTAGCGCCGTTGCCGGGGACTGTTTTCAAAAGCCATTATTTTTGAATTTGTTAGTCTTACATTTTGGTTTAATTTTCCGTTTAATTTTTAACTTAATTAATTTTTTTGTGAATATTTCAGGTGTTTATGAGTATTGATCAGATTATTGACTTACTCCCTATGGACCCTGAAATAGAACGAACCTTTTGACAACGAAGAAGACAAGCGAACCAGAGAAGGACCGAAGAGATGAACTTCGAGCATATGAACCAAGGAGACAGAGCAAACGCTGCTCAGAATCCTATCCTTATTGCTGATGATAGGGATAAGGCCTTAAGACAATATGCCGTGCCAGTATTTAACGATCTTAATCTGGGTATTAGGAGACCCGATATCGAGGCACAACAATTCGAGCTGAAGCCAGTCATGTTCCAGATGCTTCAGACTGTGGGCCAATTTAGTGGAATGCCTACTGAAGATCCTCCTCTTCACTTCAGACAATTTATGGAAGTGAGCGATTCTTTAAAGTTAGCCATAGTTCCCGAAGATGCCTTACAATTCAAGTTGTTCCCATATTTGTTAAGGGACAGAACTCGTGCCTGGTTGAACTAATTGCCACTGAATTCCATTTCTACATGGCAAGAGTTAGCCGAGAGATTCCTCACGAAGTATTTCTCGCCAAGCAAGAATGCTAAGCTGAGGAACGAGATCACGGCCTTCCACCAAATGGATGATGAGTCCTTGTATGAGGCATGGGAAAGATTAAAAGAGTTATTATAAAAGTGCCCTCATCATGGAATCCCACATTGCATTCAACTTGAGACATTCTATAATGGTCTCAACGCTCACACAAGGATGGTAGTGGATGCCTCTGCTAATGGTGCTCTCCTTTTTAAGTCTTATAATGAGGCTTTTGAAATTATTGAGAGGATTCCTAGCAACAATTATCAATGGCCAACCAGTCGAGCAGTGTCAGGAAGACGAGTCGCTGGAATACATGAAGTGGATGCTCTTACTTCACTCGTATCTCAGGTATCATCAATATCCTCAATGCTTTAAAATCTTACTACTAACGGGTCTAATAGTTTTGTAGCACAGCCGCCTAATCAATTTGAGAATATAGCCTGTGTCTATTGTGGGGAGGGACATTTGTTTGAAGAATGTTCGTCGAACCTAGAATCTGTATACTACATGGGTAATCAGAACCAAAACCGAGGAAGGCAAGGGCTGCAATCAAATTTTTCTAACCCATCGTAGAGAAACCACCCGAATTTCTCCTGGAGTAACCAAGGGGCTGGAACCAGTACCACTTACACCCAACCTAGACCAACCCAGCCGCCTAATTTCCCACATCAAGTTCAGAAACCAGTTCAAGTTGAAGCATCCAATATCTTGGAGAGTTTGCTGAAGGCATACATGGAAAATAATGATGCCTTAATACAGAGCCAAGCAGCTACATTGAAGAATTTGGAGAATCAAGTGGGCCAGCTTGCAACTAAACTTAGGAACCGACCACAGGGCACCTTACCCAGTGATACAGAAAATCCAAGAAATCCGAGAAAGGAGCACTGCAAAGCGCTAACACTGAGGAGTGAAAAGACGATAGAGCCCAATACCATTGAAGCTGGAAAGGAGCAAGCTGAGGCTCAAGACTCAGAAGAAGTTCAACCAAGTGTTGGAATCCCAGTTTCAACAGAACCAGAATCTACAAAACCCGACAAAGTAACCTCAGGACCAACTAATTCTGATCAACTAACAACTTCGTTTGTGCAGAATTACCACCAAAGGTGAATCAACCAGAAGCAGTTCCAGTAATGAAACCACCACCACCCTACCCTCAAAGACTTCAGAAGCAAAATTAAGAGATTCAATTCAAGAAGTTCCTTAACGTACTCAAGCAACATCACATCAACATCCCGTTGGTTGAAGCACTTGAGCAAATGCCTAACTACGTCTAGTTTATGAAAGATATCTTGTCTAAGAAACGAAGACTTGGAGAATTTGAGATGGTAGCTCTGACGAAGGAATGCAGTGCATATCTTCAAGACAAACTACCCCCAAAATTGAAGGATCTTGGATGTTTTACCATACCGTGCAACATTGGAGCAACATATTGTGGTAAGGCATTATGTGACTTAGGTGCAAGTATCAACTTGATGCCTATGTCAATATTTAGGAAGTTGGGGATAGGAGAAGTTGGACCAACTACAGTTACGCTTCAACTAGCATATCGATCCTTAGGACATCTAGAAGGAAAAATCGAGGACGTATTGGTATGTATAGATAAGTTTATCTTCCCTATTGACTTTGTAATTCTAGATTTTGAAGCAGACAAGGAAGTACCAATCATCCTAGGAAGGCCGTTCCTAGCAACTGGAAGGACCCTTATTGATGTACAGAAGGGCGAGCTCACTATGCGTGTTCAGGATGATCAGGTAACATTTAACGTCTTTAAGTATATGCGATTTCCTGACACAATGGATGATTGTTCTGTAGTATCCGATTTAGAGGAATTAATAGTGGAGAAGGAACTCAACTATGTTGAGGACCCACTGGAAAGAATTTTGACATCAGACCCTCCAAATGATGAAGAAAAGGATGAATACTTAGCTCTGCTAGGAGCTAATCAAAAGGGATTTAATCCACAATTTCGTTTTAAATCTTTGGAATTAGAGAAAAGGGATTACACCCAGCTTGTAACACCCTGGTTTTAGGGGTTAGATTTTTGGTGCTTAGCTCAGGTGTTGACACACTTCAGTGTGTGGTTGGGTGAGTTTTAGGGGTCCTGAGAACCCTAGGTGGTGGTGGAATGCTTTGGAAAATTTTTAGTTTTAGGGGTTAAAAGGGGAGCTTGGATAGAGGGGGCCTTAAGAGAATTTTTGGTGGAGTTTTGGCACAAAGAATAGCTTGGCAGAGTGGCAAGGAGGCGCCACTTAGAGCATGGAGAAGTGACGCCATTTGCAGGGGGAAGGGGCTTAAGTTCGATTCGCAAAGGCAGTAGGAAGGCTTTGTTTTTGCGTCATAAAGGTAGAGTGTTGGACGGTTTTGGGAGGCTTAAAGGATGGAGGAAGACTTGGTCTTCCATTTTAAAATTCGGCTAGGAGTGAGGTTTGACTCATTCAAACCTTTTTGAATGAGTGGCTAGGAGAAGAGTTGGGTGGTTTTATTTTTGAATTTATTTGAAAGGTTGGTGTAGAGTATTTTTAGGAGAGAATCAAGGGTTTGAGTGGAGGAAGAGGAGTGGGACGGCTAGGGGGGTTTGGAGGTGTAGCCAACTTCTATTTAAAGGGTGTGAGCTTCCTTCTTGCCAAAACTTTAGCTCTCTTTTCTTGTAGCCTTCACTTTTCCTTCCCATATGCTAAAACACCTCTTTTCCTTCACCAAAACTCCCCTTGGCCAAAACTTCAAGCCACCTTTCCTCCCATTCTCTTTTTATCTTCTTTGTTCCTAAACCGAAATCCCTCTCCTTTCCTGGTGACCGTTTGAAACCCAACAGCATCCCATTTGTTCTTCAAAGCCGAATAGCCTCTGGCCGAATCTCCTTGTGCCGATTTCAGTAGTGTGGTAAGGTCTCCCTCTTTGGTTTAAATCTTTTATTCTTGTTTTGGCTAGCCGAAACCTTGAAGTTAACCTTGTATTTTTGTATGACCAAACCCATTCAAGGCCTTGGATCCGTGACTCTTCTTGGAAGCCAGCGGTAGGGAGTCAGCTGAGGGGTCTTCAGGTTTTAAGGGTGTGGCGGAAGAGTTTTAGTCAAATAGCATTTCGGGATTTGATCGTTTGTGCTAATAAGGTGCTTAATCATCGCACTATTTCTGGGGTTTTGGTTTGCTAACGTGTTTACTGATTATAATGGCTTGAATGGTAAGTTATTTATGATATATTTATGGTATGATAATTAACATGTGATGTCCACTCTTATGTTATAATATGATCTGACATGTTGCATTTCTACATACATGGGAGGTGGATTGGATTGATGAAGGAAGGAGTGTACACACGATGTACATGTTCTAATGTTAGCCTCGGCTACATTAGCGCTTGATGGTTAGCTTTGTGCTACCTCAAGGGAGATGTTGGCTAGGTGCCCATCTCGGCGGTTGATGGCTATGTGCGTCACCGTAGACAGACTAGGATTTTGGGATCACTTGGGTGATCGGTGGCTCAGCCACGGCCTTGAGCAGCGAATTATCCAAGGTGAGATTTTATGGATCACGATGTGATCAGTGGTTGGTTAGCCACGGCCTTAGGCAGGGAGTCTGCTAAGGTTGGTGTCACGGTTGGATAGTGGGTTGGGCTGAAATGCATTCTTGCATGATTTGTTTCGATGGCTGTGTGGTTATGGGCCAAGCCCATACGGATGGAAGTATGTGTTGTGATTATGCACTGAGTCAGTGGACTCACTCTTTTCATTAACCATTTCAGGTGATGCATAGATTGGACCGGGATCGGAGAAGACACATGGTGGCCCATGCAGAAAGAAGAGTTTAAACATTTTTAAGCTTATTTATATTAAGTATTTGGGTTTAAATATTGATGTAATAAAGGCCTTTTGATTTTTATTTACTTTGGGAAGTATTTTATTATTATTTTAAATTATGATTGGATTATATTAAATTACCATGTGAAGACAAATTTTTCCTAACAACTTGATTATTTAAATTGGTTTTATATATTTACTAAAGTTTAATTTTGGGACAATATAATAATATCAAAGTTTTTCTCATACAATATCAAATAAACATGGATTTTCAAAGGTTAATAAATTTACTGTTTTATTTTAAGTCAAGAAGAATTTTCCACCGTCTTTTCCGCAAGTGACAAAACCAGATTCGGTCGTAGTGAATGGGCCGGGTTTGGGAATGTTACAAATTGGTATCAGAGCCCGGTTCAAAACTCGGCTTTGAGGGTTTTGGGCCCAAAAATGTTTTCAAAATGGGCTTTTCGAAATGTGGGCTTTTATAAAAAGTTTTTTAGGTTATTTTGGCATGGCACCTGTACCTCCGACCCGAAGTCCACCAGGTAAGTACTTCGGACTTTCTTGAAGTGTTTTATTTGT
Organism: Gossypium australe; assembly: GCA_005393395.2. NCBI lineage: Eukaryota > Viridiplantae > Streptophyta > Magnoliopsida > Malvales > Malvaceae > Gossypium > Gossypium australe. The sequence continues at coordinate 59,469,095 of CM016614.1, read as the reverse complement.
ATGATTGATTATGGGCTTAGTTTGGGCTCGTTGATTAGAATATTAGGACTATTGGACCCTAAGGTTAGTCTACTCAAACGTTTGCATAAAACTTAAATCTCTTAAACAAACCTGTGAAGTAAGTTGCCAGTTAAGGTGTGGTAACCACTGTACGCATGTCTAGGAGTGGTATTCAGTAAGAGCTTGGTATTTAAGCAGTCCTAGCGACTCACCTCCTCTTTACTTAAATCCTACCTGGTGCGTAGCTACGGTTCACCTTAACCAAGAGGACTTGTTCATAGGCTAAACCAGGTTATTAAAACCCGAAAGGGAATTAGCCTTGCTGTTTTTAAATCCTTAGCTTTTAAAACTTTTCAAACTTACCCCTTTGATTTGTGAAACCCTAAATCTGATTTTGAAAGACGTTCGTCGATTTACAAAATTTTCCAAAATGCCCTAGTGGCAAAATTACAAAAATGCCCCTATATTGCAAAATTACCATACTACCCTCAACTTTTGATAAAATGATTTTTACTTTACAAAATACCAAAATTTTGCGGTTTCGAGATATTCAGATACCCTGGTTTGTGAAAATTTACGAAAATACCCCTGGTTGATAAAATTACCAAAACGCCCTTGGTTTCTAAATTTTCAGATTTCTCTCGACTTTTACTGAAATATTTTTATTTTATGAAGTATCAGAAAATCTTATTTTGTGAAATATTGTGATATTCCGATTTGGGAGAATTTACGAAAATGCCCGTGATTTCCAAAATTACTGAAATAACCCTGACTTCTGAAAATTTTGCAGCACATCCGGTTTGAAACACAAATTTTTAAGATGACCCCTGAGATTTTGTAAATTTTGAAATATCTTTAAGTTGGAAAACTATTTTCAAAATTGACCCTGAGTTATTACCGAAATACCCCTATAGGAAAATGACAGGATTACCCCTGGGTAGGGACTGAAACTTGATTGCTCGAAAGAACTACTCTGGGAAACTTCATTGCATAAAATTGCTCGTGGATAAAACAGTGAAACAAGAATTTCTAATGCATAAAACTTTCTAAACAGACTAAAGCGAGGCGCTAGATATGAGTTCTAGGGGGCGTGGTCGCAATACTCGTGGACGTGGTAGAGGCAGGATGTCAGTATCGGAACCGGTTGGGTCTCGCCATGGGTCAGAGAGCGATGTGCTGCCACCAGCTGTTGAGGTTGAACAGCAGGATCAGACTGGAGGAGATGACGCAGTATCACAGGCTATGCTGCGGGTGCTTGAGCGAGTGGCAGGAGCCAATGGGGGCAGTGGAACTCGGAAGTCAATACCCGAAAGGCTTAGGTCGAATGGAGCTGAGGTTTTCAGAGGAGTGTCTGGGGTAGCTCCAAACGTGGCAGAGTACTGGTTAGAGGCTGTTGAAAGGATTATGGATGATCTAGACTTGACTGCCGAGGAGAAGCTTAAGGGTGTTGTTTCGTTGCTGCGGGATGAGGCCTACCAGTGGTGGCTCACTGTTAAGGAAAGTACTCCTGCAGATCGAGTGGACTGGGGTTACTTTAAGATTAAGTTCGAAGGGAAATATGTCGGAGCGAGCTACGTGGACGCTCAGAGGAAGGCGTTCCTCAATCTGGTGCAAGGTGGCAAATCGATAGCGGAGTACGAAGCTGAGTTTCTACGTTTGAGCCGGTATGCTCGGGGAATCGTGGCGACTGATTATGAGAGATGCGTCAGATTTGAAGATGGGCTACGGGATGAGCTGCGAGTTTTGATTGCGCCGCAACGAGAAAGAGACTTCGCCGTTTTAGTGGAGAAAGCTTGGGTAGCCGAGGAAGTCAAGAAGGCTGAGAGGCAGAACAGAGAAAGAAACCATGATAAGAGAAGTGTTGGATCGCCAGAAGTGTGTGAGAGGGTTCAGAAAAGACCGAGAGTCGAGACTCCTGTTCGTATTGCTAAGCCAGCCGCCGGAAATCCGGATCGTCCGTGTGCTCAATGTGGAAAGTATCATGTTGGCGAGTGCTGGAATCGGGTTCGAGAATGCTTTAGATGCAAGTCCAAGTCTCATCTGGTTAAGGATTGTCCCCAGAATCCTAATAGAACTCGAGCAGAGGGCCAAGGTTATGTGCAACCAGGAAGAGTTGGTCAGCAGGCGACGAGAGGTCGTGGTCTGAACCAAGGAGGGAATGGTTTCGGCCGAGGTCGTGGAGCTTTAGGCCGCGGTAATGGTGACACTGAGGCAAGACAGCCAGGTCTGGTTTATGCGGTCCGTCGGAGGGAGGATAATGATGTGTCAGCGGGTAAGTATCTTATGTTTGGAATATTCTCTGTTGTTTTGTTCATTTTGGGTGGTTGTTTGTTTTGTTGCTCGTAAAGTATGTGGAACCTGAGTATGATAGATACTATGCCTAAAAGTATGTTAGCTCTTTAAAGATCAGAGTGCGCAGCCATAGTGTAGTGGGAGGAATTGGATGGTTAGTCTAGACAAGTAATTTCGAGGACGAAATTATTTTAAGGAGGGTAGAATTGTAACACCCTGGTTTTAGGGGTTAGATTTTTGGTGCTTAGCTCAGGTGTTGGCACACTTCAGTGTGTGGTTGGGTGAGTTTTAGGGGTCCTGAGAACCCTAGGTGGTGGTGGAATGCTTTGGAAAATTTTTAGTTTTAGGGGTTAAAAGGGGAGCTTGGATAGAGGGGGCCTTAAGAGAATTTTTGGTGGAGTTTTGGCACAAAGAATAGCTTGGCAGAGTGGCAAGGAGGCGCCACTTAGAGCATGGAGAAGTGACGCCATTTGCAGGGGGAAGGGGCTCAAGTTCGATTCGCAAAGGCAGTAGGAAGGCTTTGTTTTTGCGTCATAAAGGTAGAGTGTTGGACGGTTTTGGGAGGCTTAAAGGATGGAGGAAGACTTGGTCTTCCATTTTAAAATTCGGCTAGGAGTGAGGTTTGACTCATTCAAACCTTTTTGAATGAGTGGCTAGGAGAAGAGTTGGGTGGTTTTATTTTTGAATTTATTTGAAGGGTTGGTGTAGAGTATTTTTAGGAGAGAATCAAGGGTTTGAGTGGAGGAAGAGGAGTGGGACGGCTAGGGGGGTTTGGAGGGGTAGCCAACTTCTATTTAAAGGGTGTGAGCTTCCTTCTTGCCAAAACTTTAGCTCTCTTTTCTTGTAGCCTTCACTTTTCCTTCCCATATGCTAAAACACCTCTTTTCCTTCACCAAAACTCCCCTTGGCCGAAACTTCAAGCCACCTTTCCTCCCATTCTCTTTTTATCTTCTTTGTTCCTAAACCGAAATCCCTCTCCTTTCCTGGTGACCGTTTGAAACCCAACAGCATCCCATTTGTTCTTCAAAGCCGAATAGCCTCTGGCCGAATCTCCTTGTGCCGATTTCAGTAGTGTGGTAAGGTCTCCCTTTTTGGTTTAAATCTTTTATTCTTGTTTTGGCTAGCCGAAACCTTGAAGTTAACCTTGTATTTTTGTATGACCAAACCCATTCAAGGCCTTGGATCCGTGACTCTTCTTGGAAGCCAGCGGTAGGGAGTTAGCTGAGGGGTCTTCAGGTTTTAAGGGTGTGGCGGAAGAGTTTTAGTCAAATAGCATTTCGGGATTTGATCGTTTGTGCTAATAAGGTGCGTAATCATCGCACTATTTCTGGGGTTTTGGTTTGCTAACGTGTTTACTGATTATAATGGCTTGAATGGTAAGTTATTTATGATATATTTATGGTATGATAATTAACATGTGATGTCCACTCTTATGTTATAATATGATCTGACATGTTGCATTTCTACATACATGGGAGGTGGATTGGATTGATGAAGGAAGGAGTGTACACACGATGTACATGGTCTAATGTTAGCCTCGGCTACATTAGCGCTTGATGGTTAGCTTTGTGCTACCTCAAGGGAGATGTTGGCTAGGTGCCCATCTCGGCGGTTGATGGCTATGTGCGTCACCGTAGACAGACTAGGATTTTGGGATCACTTGGGTGATCGGTGGCTCAGCCACGGCCTTGAGCAGCGAATTATCCAAGGTGAGATTTTATGGATCACGATGTGATCAGTGGTTGGTTAGCCACGGCCTTAGGCAGGGAGTCTGCTAAGGTTGGTGTCACGGTTGGATAGTGGGTTGGGCTGAAATGCATTCTTGCATGATTTGTTTCGATGGCTGTGTGGTTATGGGCCAAGCCCATACGGATGGAAGTATGTGTTGTGATTATGCACTGAGTCAGTGGACTCACTCTTTTCATTAACCATTTCAGGTGATGCGTAGATTGGACCGGGATCAGAGAAGACACATGGTGGCCCATGCAGAAAGAAGAGTTTAAACATTTTTAAGCTTATTTATATTAAGTATTTGGGTTTAAATATTGATGTAATAAAGGCCTTTTGATTTTTATTTACTTTGGGAAGTATTTTATTATTATTTTAAATTATGATTGGATTATATTAAATTACCATGTGAAGACAAATTTTTCCTAACAACTTGATTATTTAAATTGGTTTTATATATTTACTAAAGTTTAATTTTGGGACAATATAATAATATCAAAGTTTTTCTCATACAATATTAAATAAACATGGATTTTCAAAGGTTAATAAATTTACTGTTTTATTTTAAGTCAAGAAGAATTTTCCACCGTCTTTTCCGCAAGTGACATAACCAGATTCGGTCGTAGTGAATGGGTCGGGTTTGGGGATGTTACACAGCCAAAAGCATCAATTGAGGAGCCACCTAAGTTAGAACTCAAGGTATTACCTACACACTTAAAATATGTTTATTTAGGTAACGCCTCTACTCTGCCTGTGATTGTTTCAGTAGAATTAACTACTGAACAAGAAGAGAAACTTATCATAGTTTTGAAACATCAAGAGGCTACCGGATGGACCATAGCTGATATTCGCGGTATTAGCCCATCTGTATGCATGCACAAGATCATATTAGAAGATGGCGAGAGAGAAATGATTGATGGACAACAGAGACTGAACCCCATCATGAAGGATGTAGTAAAGAAGGAAATTATCAAGTGGTTGGATGCGGGTATAATTTACCCCATCTCAGACAGTTCATGGGTGAGTCCGGTTCAGTGCGTGTCGAAGAAAGGAGGTATCACGGTCGTAGAGAACGAGAACAACAAGTTGATACCGACTAGAATAGTTACGGGATAGAGAATCCGCATCGATTATCGGAAGCTGAACAAGGCGACTAGGAAAGATCATTTTCCTTTGCCGTTCTTGGACCAGGTGCTGGATAGACTCGTAGGACGAGATTACTACTATTTTCTTGATGGATACTCAGGGTATAATTAGATTACAGTAGCACCGAAAGATCAACACAAAACGACATTCACCTGCCCGTACGGTACGTTTGCATTTAGACGCATGCCATTTGGTTTATGTAATGCACCTGCTACATTTCAAAGATGTATGATGTCTATTTTTACTGACATGGTTGAGAAGTACTTGGAAGTTTTTATGGATGATTTTTCAGTACTTGGAGATACTTACGACGATTGCTTAGCCAATCTAGCTAAGATACTAAGGTGATGCGAAGAAACGAATCTCGTGCTCAACTGGGAAAAGTGCCATTTCATGGTACGAGAAGGAATTGTTTTAGGCCATTGGATAACGAGACATGGGATCGAGGTGGACAAAGCAAAGGTAGACATTATTGAGAAACTCCCACCTCCAACATTTGTAAAAGGTCTTAGGAGATTTTTAGGCCACGCCGGTTTTTATCGAAGGTTTATCAAGGACTTCTCCAAAGTGGCTAAACCCTTATGCAAACTATTGGAGAAGGACTCGATATTCAAGTTTGAGGAGGGATGCTTAAAAGCCTTCAATGATTTGAAGATTCGATTAGTCATGGCACCCATAATCGTCACACCAGACTGGGATTTTCCATGCGTATTGATGTGTGACGCAAGTGACTTCACAATTAGAGCTATCTTGGGCCAGCGAAGGAACAAAGTTTTTCATCCCATCTACTATGCAAGTCGAACTCTAACCGGAGCTCAACTGAATTATACGATAACAGAAAAAGAGTTACTTGCTATTGTGTTTGCTTTTGACAAGTTTCGATCTTATCTTGTAGGTACCAAAGTGATTGTCTATATGGACCACTCGGCAATTAAATATTTACTGGCCAAGAAAGATGCTAAGCCAAGATTGATCCGGTGGGTACTACTACTTCAAGAGTTCGATCTAGAAATTCAAGATCGAAAGGGAGTAGAGAACCAAGTAGCAGATCACTTGTCTAGATTGGAGCCGCAAGAGGGAAATTCTCCACTTGTACCGATCCAGGAGACATTTCCAGATAAACATATACTGAAGGTAAATCATGTCCATAATATTCCTTGGTTTGCTGATATTGCTAACTATTTAGCTTATGGTTTGATGCCGATTGATAAAACGTATGAACAAAGGAAAAAGTTTCTTCACGATACGAAGTATTATTTCTGGGAAGAGCCATATTTGTTTAAAAAGTGTGCAGATCAGATGATCAGGAGATGTGTGGCAGAAGATGAAATACCAAAGATTTTATACCACTGTCACTTAGCTTCAAGTGGGGGACACTTCGGAGGTACACGTACAGCAGCCAAAGTATTGCAAGCCGAATTCTTTTGGCCAACACTATTCAAGGATGCATATTGATGTTTGGGGTATTGACTTTCTTGGTCCGTTCCCTCCGTCTTTTGGTCATATAACATCCCGAATTTGGGCCTAGTGAGCCCAATGGGCCTTGAGCGTAGTAGCGTTTAAAATTTTTGGAGAACTAGAGATCGGCTTTAGTGCAAGTTGGACCTATTAGATAAGTGATTTTGGAATGTTAGAGGGCTTCTATGAAGTCCCGGGATCAAACTTTGGCTTTAAGGAAATTTTGGTTTTTTTTTTAAATGGACTTTAGAATTTGGATATAGATTTAAAATTAGGTGTGCATGGTTTAAGATACAAATGGGCTTGTGGCCCAGTGGCAAAGTGGCGCCACTTAAAGAGCAGGGAAGTGGCGTCGACTGAGGAGGCCCAAATTCAAGTTGCATGAAGCCCAATTATTTTAATTAAAATTTTTGCATTAGGGTTTTATTCTCCCATTCTCTTCTTTATTATCGGCATTTAGGGTTTTCATCTTCTCTCTTTTCCTCCTTTTCTGAATAAAAGCCGAAATCCCTAAGCCTATTCTCTCATCTTCACTTTTATGCAAAAGCCGAAACTCTTGATTTTAATTCTCTTCTCCATTCTTTTTCTATAAGCCAAATATTCATTGTTCTTTATTTTTTCTCTTTTGCCGATCTCTTCACTAAAAGCCGAATCTACATAGATTTCCTCCTATCATTTTCTCTTTTTGATCTTCTCGAAAGCCGAAATCTTCTAGGAGTTTCCGAATTCTCTGTAAAGATAGGTGCCGATTTCTTCTGATCTATTCTTTTTCTCTTTCGGTTTTTAGAAGACAAAGCCGAAAGGCTAATGGATTGTTGGTTTCTTGTGTTTACGTGTTGGGCGACATTCGGGAATTGAAGTAGATCGCTTAGATCTAAAAGCCGGAACCGTTAGTCTCTGAACCTCATATCTCCCTTTTCGGGATTTCAAGGTAAGGGGTTCTCTTTAGATTCTCTTTAGATTCGCTATCGTAATTTTGATCTTAACCATATGTTATGATAAGGTCTTTTAATGGAATCAAATATTGATCAGGCGAAGGAAGGGATTGGATCTGTTAAACCAATCCCTAAGTTTAAGAAACGAGCGGTGTCAGCAGTACGGGATTGGCCACCGGGTTGTGGACCGGCTTCAGAACAAAATCTTAGGCAGTTAGTAGTCGTATCGGCTTTTGATAGTGTCAACATAGAAGGTCTCATCTTGTTGGTAATCAGGTGTGTAGATCTCTAACACACTAATTAATCTGTACTAAATATATGTTATGGGCTAAAAGCCGGAAAAAGGCTGTATAGACAGTCGAATTACCCAAAAAGGGTAGGCAAGCGATGCCAGGTACGTAACCATAGAAACTTCTCTATGTGTATCGATGTATGTAATAAACTGTGATCTTTTAGGTAGTATATTGTTTTGATTCTGCATGGATGTATGCATGGGATGGGGTTAATATGATGAAGGGGAAGAGCATGTTAATAGGTCACTTGGTGATCGGTGGTTAAACCACGAATTGTAAAATTAGGTCACAATAGTGATCGGTGGCTGAGCCACGTTATATTATGAGGTCACATAGTGATCGGTGGCTAAGCCACGTTAAATTTATTCCTGATTGATAGGAATAGGCAGCATGACTGTCGATATGGTGTGTAGCGGTTGGTGGGTTGATTGTAGAAATCCCCAAGGTGTGTTGGCTGGTACGGGCTAGTGTGTAGAGGATGAACTATTAGGTTTGGGTTGGGCCATGTTGCATGAAAATATTTTGTTGCCATTATGTATGGGCCAATGCCCATAATGTGTTTGTGGGCCTCACGCCTTTTATATGTTTTCGGGATTTGCACACTGAGTCTTGGTGACTCACCCTTTATTTTCCTTAACTTTTCAGATGAGCAGTAGATCGTGGACATGGGAGCCGAGGCGGACTCGAGGGGCCATCAAGTTTTTATTTCCATAAATTATTATTTTTTGATTTTTCCTTAAGTTTTAATTTTAGGAATGTTTATGTAATAAGGCCCATAGCACAGGTTATCAATTTATATTTGTTAATGTCTTCATTCATTATAAACTTATGTTCTAAGGCTTATTTATAAGAAGAAATAAAAATGAAAATTTTAAACAAGTCATTTTTATAAAGAAAAACTTCAGAGGTTTTCTACAAATAACACTTATTTAATGAATACCTACTTAAACAAACTGAGATTTCAAATCCCTTCAATGAGAAGTTTTCAACTATTAATCCGTAGCATACCAGATCTGGTCGTGACGTTTGGGCTGGGTTTAGGGTGTTACAGGTCACAAGTACATATTGGTAGCAGTAGATTATGTGTCCAAATGGGTCGAGGCTGAAGCTTATCTGACGAACGATGCTAAAGTTGTGATGAAGTTCTTGCAGAAACACGTGTTCACAAGGTTTGGAACCCCAAAAGCTATTATCAACAATGAAGGGACCCAATTTGTGAACAAGTGGTTAAAATGGTTGTTAGATAAACATGGAGTGAAACACAAGGTTGCTATAGCTTACCATCCGTAGAAAAATGGGCAAGCTGAGCTAGCGAATAAGGAGATCAAAGGCATACTAGAGAAGGTAGTTTGCCCAAACCGATGAGATTGGTCCAAGAGACTAGATGATGCTTTATGGGCTTACCGAACAGCATACAAGACACCTTTAGGAATGTCACCTTATAGGTTGGTCTTTGGGAAAGCCTGTCATCTACCTCTAGAGTTAGAGCACAAAGCTTACTGGGCTCTTCGATGACTCAACTTGGATCTTAAACTTGCTAGAGAGAAATGGATGCTCCAACTCAACGAGCTAGAGGAATTCCGAATGTTCTCATACGAAAATGCCAAATTACTCAAAGAAAGACTTAAGAAATGGCATGACAAGCACATTCGAGTTAGAGAATTTGAAGCAGGTTAGCAAGTCTTGTTATTTCATTCCAGATTGAAGTTCTTCCTAGGTAAGTTAAAATCACGTTGGTCCGGTCCATTTACGATTAATCGTGTCTATCCATATGGAGTTGTTGAACTCCAAGGTAAGGGAGGTAATTTTCAAGTCAACGCTTAGCGTTTGAAACATTATTACAGGGAAAAACCTGAACGGGATCAAATCTTGTTCAGTTTATCAGATATTTAAATTTTCTTGTTTTAATAAATTATTTAGAGTATATTTCCAGGTTTATTATGTTTAAATAAATTCTATCTAGGAGATTGGAACTTAAGCGGGACCGCTTGTGACCCCTCCAATCTTTCCCGGGAATTGATTTTTACATAATTTACTGAGAAATTATTCCCTAAATGACGAAATAAATTTTTGCTTTTTCAAATAAAAAGGTCAATTTTGACGCAAGTCTTAAATTGCAACTCAATTTCAAATTTTCATTAAGTTTAGAGACATAATTGAATTATTTTTAAATTTTGGTTGCTATTTTCGTAAATAATAAAAACTAGGTGCCTCTTTTTGTAAATATTTCCAAAAGGCATCTAAAATAAATATTTTTACTTAATATATGTATTTTTATAGTAACATGATAAACTTTAATATATAATTATATCTCTTATAATCTATATATTAATTTTTATCAACTTAGCTTAGAATTAGGATTAATTTTATTTAATTATATTTCATGTTTATCTTAATAATTTAATAGCAATTGATAAATTCATATGCATATTATTAATTATTGTTAACTTTGAGTAGGATTAGAATTAGAATTTTTTAATTATTAAATTACTCTAAGAGTTTTACTCTAATTCTTATTACTCTCACTATAAATTCCACCCATGCCTCTTCCCATTCATTCATCACTCAAAAACCCAAAACCCAAGTGCCGAAACCTCCTAGCTGAAGCACTTAGCCGCACGCCCAAGCGTCTAGCAGCTCGCGCACATAGGCGCGCCAGTGGCATCCACGTGTTGCTACACTTGTTGTTCCAGCCCAGCTGCCCATGCCGTTTCCTGCTCCTATGCGCCGTACCTGCGTAAGGCCTTGCACGTTGCTGCTTACACGTAGCCCCTACCACGCGTTACAGCTTGCTGCCGCACCCATCCGCCCGCGCACCTAGCAGCCTTCCAACACTCGAGCAGCATATCTCTTTCACCCACACACCAAGCCCTTAAGCCTTCAACCTTCCTTTTAAATTTCCATCTTTTGTTTCATAAGTATATTTTAGTTTAGGAGTTCTTAATTTTTACAAGGAAGGTGGTAAGAAAAAATTTTTTCTTAACTCTTAATTTTAAAATTTCAATTTATTGAAATATTAGTAATTTTTATTAATTAAATTTTTGAGAAAATAATTTTTTCCATCTTATGTTCAGGTCAATAATGCCTCGCAAGAGAACTCGTGCTTCTGCTCAAATCGATGAAACGTAAAATAAGTTCCACTGTGAAGTAGCCAAAGTAGATACGAAAGTATCTTCAAAAATCAACAGATGCATCCAGAGAAAGGCTTCACATTGAAGGAAAGCAACTACAGAAACTTTATGGCATGTATTCGTCAAGTTGCTGAAACCTTCAATTGGGAATTGTTTTGTTAAAAGCGACCAAGTGTGGATGAGGAACTAGTTCATGAATTTTATGCGAACTTAACTTCAAGTGAATTGATTGAAGTTCCAGTTCACGGAATCAAGGTACCAATAAATCAAATGCTATTAATGAGTTCTTTGAATTACCTGATTTCGAAAATGAGGAATATTCTTCTCTGTTGAGCAACATGAAGTCTGAAAATTTGCAAGAAATTCTCGAGGAACTTACAGTCCAGGTTCTAAGTGGACTATGTCAAAGCAAGGAATCCACACGTGTCAAAGAGAGTATTTGATACCACTTGCTAAGGTATGGTTCTATTTCATTCATTTTAGCCTTATGCCTAGTTCGCATGGGACTATAACCTCATTAGAGCGAATGGTCCTATTATACTCGATTCTAACTGGAAAGACCATTGATGTGGGCAAAATCATCCTAAGAGAAATGTGAAATTGTGCCATTAGACGTGCTGGCCCGGCCTATTTCCCTTTTACGATAACAATTTTGTGCTTGAAAGCAAAAATCCTTGCAGACGTGAAGAAGACAGGGTATAGTCAAGGCACAATCACCGATTGGGACCTCTACCGAGTAGCTGGAGATTCTATTCTACAACAACAAGTTGAAGAGAGTGAGGATCCTGAAGAAGCAGAAGATGATCCTACAGAGATCTCGCCAGAGCAATCAACTGAAGTCCCTAATGAGGCAAAACCAATGGAACTAGAAGATGAACCTGATATCGAAACCTCAATGTTTGGAGCTCCACCGCTTAGTCCAGATCTTCGTGATGATCTGTTAAAGCTGATGGACTTAATGCAACATATGCAATGGCAGCAACAAGCCTACTGGAGATACTCAAAAATAAGGGATGACTCAATGAGGAGTGCCCTTAAGAAAATTTATAATGACCCATTTATTTTTGTGCCTGAGTTTCCAGATTTCATATTTGAACCATGGATTTCATTATCGAAGAGGAAGCAAGGCGATTCATACAAAAGCAATACTGATGGAGCAAAAGATGAGTCAAATTCGGAAGGATCGACAAACAAATAAAAAAAGGGAGGACTTCAACTTTGTTTTATTTTTAGTCTTAAGTTATTTTAGGATTAGGTTAATTAGGAATTTTTATTTTTGCACAATAAAACAAGAGATATGATTCATGAATAAAATCTGAACAAGTCACAAAGGCTAAAGTGTGGCAATTTGACTCACCTCCTCTTTTCTAGGATTGGATTCATGAATAAAATCTGAACATGTCTAGGATTGGATTTAGAGAGAGCTTGGTACTTAAGTAGTCAATTTGACTCACCTTCTCTTTTTAAAAATCCTACCTGGTGTATAGTATCTATTCACTTTAAACAATGAGGACATTATTCACTCTAAGGAGGGGGGACCGAAAATTGGAATTAATTCCACTCAGAATAAAATTTTCTTTTAATTATGATTAGGATATATTTTGTGCAATAATTTGAAAATTTTGTTAAGTATTCTATACTTAAATATTAATAAAGTCCTATTATTTCAATAAGTTATTATGTTAGCTTAATAATGATATGAATGTATTTTTTTTTTAAAAGCATGCAAATTCGTACCATAAAATTTTTAGTTCCCTACGAACAAAATTAGGCATGCATAAAAGTTTAAGTCTTTAGAATTGACTTAGTAATTTCTTGAGGTGAAATCCTAGGAAGCATGAAATATTGAAAATGATTTAGGCAACTATTGTTTGGACCGTTTGAGCCTTTCAAGCTGACCCCGATAATATTATCCTTTGAAACCCAACTTTGAGACTATATGGCCTAGTTTTGTTTGGACCTTTGCAATATTTAGCCATCACTTTTCTCTTCATTGTCTTTAAAATTGTCCCAAACACTAGACTCAGTACTATTTAGAATATCGTTTGAAAATAAGTTTGGGGGAGTTGAAAAGAAGTATCAATTGCTCAAAAATTGTAGTACATGAAGCAAGTGCTCGAATTTGATTTTAAATTAAAAAAAATGTACTCGAAAGAAAATAGATGTATAAAAGAGCATGTGAAAGTATAATAAGTTGGTGTATCAAAGGTAAAAATTCCGAAGGTTCGATTTATGCTGAGTCTAGGGTTTTTAAGCAAAAATTTATCTATCCTTTACCTACCCATAGCCTAGCCACGTTACAACCTTAATAAAGACCTATTGATTCAAATTTCTATGCTACCTACATTAGTGGAGAGAAGTTGCTAAGATCAACATATGAAGACATAAGTTAAACTTAATGATTGCAGCTTGGTCTTGAATAAGGGAATAAAAAAATCAAATTCGTAAGGGTTAGCATGTCTTTGCTGAAGAAGCATCTAGTCAAATTTTGCTATTAAATAGTTGTTGGATGTAATTTGAACGATATATATACTTAAGTAGTATAATTATCAAATTTCTTATTTTTGAGCATAAATATATTGATTTCATGATTTTGGGAAGAATGTTGTTCCGAAGGATTTTTTCAAAAGTGTTTCCAAGAAAATTCTTTTCAAATTTGTGCATTACTTGGGATGAACAATGAATTAAGTTTGGGAGTGTGGAAACACGAAACTTTACGTGTTTTTGCACGCCATTTTCAACTTAAAATCATGCTATTTTGGGTAAATTCTTGTCGAAAAATAATTAAATATTATAAAATAATTAAATTGTGTTAAAAATATGAACATCATGAATTCTAATTAATTTTATAGTTAATTTTGATTTATTTCGACTATTTTTGACAGATTCGCACAAAAGGCGAAAATTGGTTCGGCAGACACTACTCGAAGAACTAAACCGAGAAGCAATTCGAAGTAACAAGGCGAAATAATTTCCAGCTTAAGACAGTCCAAATATGTGTATTAAATCATAAATTAATGAATTTTAATTTATTCCCAATTTAATTTGGGCTAAATAAATTAATCTTAATTAATTATGGAAAAAGGGCCCAGTTGAACCGTACTAGTTGAACCAAATCGATTGAACCGAACCTATCAAAGAATTGGGTAGCCCAAACCATCCATATGCTGACCCAAATCAGCTTATTAGCTGATTAATTAAGCTTGCAAAGAGGCCCTTGAAGACTTGTCAAAGTTGTATTCAACGCCCTCCACAAATAGTGGCTTTGTAGACTTGCCCCATGCCATATTTAGCAAAGTCGAAGCCATCAACTTTGCCACATAGGTGGCCAGCCAAGGGGTGGATCTTTGGCTGCTATTTTTAGCAAATTTCAGCTGCCACATTCAACTATAAAACCCCCCCTTGGCTGATCATTCAAAGCATCCCTCATTTCTCATTCACTCTCTCATTCTCTCTTCTCCTCTCTCACTTTCTCCCAACTTTTCCTTTCCATTTCCCCTTTTTCTCTAGTGTTGATTTCTCCTCTTGGGAAAGGGGTCTTCTTCAGCCATCATTGAGCAGCAATTAGAGTTTTCATAAGCCACCTTGATAGCCGAGGACAATGAAGGACGAAGAACGGAGCAATCAGTCAAGCCACGGAGAAACACCGGATTTGCTTTTTGTTCCCTATCTCTTTAAATTTCGTTGTTGTTTTGACAAACATGTTTATGAATATTTATGATATTGGAATGGTTAATTTAATCAGCTTAGCTTGAATTTAATTCGTGTTGGGTTGATTGCATTTTGTCCTCTTAAATTATTAAAATTGTGTTTATGCTGTTATAGTCCTCAGTAAAATGCTTGATTAAGTACAATCATGCCTAAGTTATTCTGGCATTATAAATGTTTAGATAACTAAAGAATTAATTATTTAAACGCATTGAAATTGTAATTAATGGACACAGTACTTAATCAGTGTATGTTTAATTCTTCTAAGGTAGCTGAAGATTAGATTAGCATTGTATTTGGCGATACATATGCCTTGCATAACTTGCAAGATTTTTGTGATTAAACAGTTTCAAGGTAAGGATACTTTGTTACCTCACATAGTCTTTTATATGCTTATTAGGTTGAATTAATCATTTGAATCGACATAGGAGTATGCGAGAGATTGTTTAATTTAATAAGTATGTATGTGCAACAATACGTTTACCTTTATAAATCTGTTTTATTGGTCGAATTGACATAGGAATATGTACAAGAGATGAATGGATTTTTGATTTGTAAATATGTTCATAAGTTAGCAAATTACCGAGTTGCCGTGATTTATTCGTAAAAGTATAAGCATAAGTTTAATAATTCTAAGGTAAAGAAATATAATTAACCCAACACAATTATATCATCTTGATTAAAATCAGCTTTTGAAATCGTGCATTAGAACTTTATTTTATTTTATTTATTTTACTTTGTTTTCTAGTTTTTAATCATTTCTCAAATCCAAATATTTTTCCTTCACCAAAGTGTTTAAAATCATTTTCATAAATAATTCTTTTACAGTCCCTATGGGTACGATACTCGACATTTTCTTTTCACTTTATTACTTGTTGCGATTGTGTACACTTGCACATTTCCACCGTTCCACGCAGCAACTTAGTCATAGGTGCAGTTGTGATGCCCCAAAATTTTGGCCTAGAAGAAATGGACTTCGCGTGCCGGAGGAATTGGAATTTAGTTGTGCATGTGAATAACATAAAAGTATGTCTTCTTTGGTGGTTAAGGGTCCTGGGAAGTATTGGAGTAGTCTTGGGTTCAAACCTGGGCTTTTGAAAAATTTTGGTTTTAGGTGAATAAAACCCTGGATGTAAGTAAGTAGGCTATAAGAATATTGTTGGGGAAATCATGACACTAGAAGGGTTGGTGATCCAGTGGTAGTGGCATCATTATGGTGGCAAGGGGATCTTGAGTTTGAATCGCATGGGATGCAAAGGGATTTTATTTTATTTCCATGAGGTGAGAGAGGTAGAGTTGGATTAAAACTCTCCTAGGGTGGTTGTGGACTTGGTCTTGGATGAAGTTGTTGGGGAGTTCGAATTGGTCTTTGAGGGATTTATGGAATGATTTTAGGAGTGTTTTGGGGGATTTGGATAAGGGGGTTGTTGGTGGAGGATTTTGGGGAGAAAAAGAAGGAATTTGGTGTGTAATGGGTGTATTGTGCCGAATTTGAGTGGGGACTACTCAAAATTTCAGGATTAGGAGTTTGAGTGCACTATTTTGGGTTGGGGTAATTGACCATTTGGGGAATTGTCCTTTACTGCCGAATATATCATTCTCTTTTCCCCCTCTTCTTTTTCGATTTTGGTCTGTCAATCTTCTTCTTCCCTTCTTGCCGAACCTTTTCAGTTTCTCTTATCTCTCCATTTTGTCTATCAGCTTTTAGTTAATGATTTTCTTGATCGATTGTTTTTGATCTCTTCTCCCCTCCAGTGTCTTGATTCTATTACCGATTTCTATCTTCTTCTTCTTTGATCAGTTTCGGTTTGGGAGTGGCTTTAGCAAACGGTGAGTTACTAGATTTCTTCTTGTTTTTTGTCCTATTCCTTCGATATGTCCAAACTCCTTTCTTAAACATATGCTCTTTTCTTTTATGTTCTCTGTTGGTTGATTCTCTTTCCCTCCTTATGCTTGATAGTGCATTCAGATCATAGAATTCCACGAGGAGTACAAACCGTTCGCTTATCTCGCGATCAAAGGTAAGGTTGAAGGCTTGTAATTTCTCAAGTGGTTGGCCGAATGTTACTTTCCCCTTTTTGGGGGAAGGGTTGCGTGTACTTCCTTTAGACTAATGTGTGCTAAACCATGGTTTTAGACCATCGTGGTTGCTAGGTTGTATTTATAATGCAGTTAATCGTCAAAGAGGAGTGTGATCAGCTCTAGCTTGTGATCTAAGGGAAATAAACCGATTAGCGATCAGTTAAGGTAAGTATGGATTGTTGTTTTGGGCTTGGACAGTTATTAACCTTATTGGTTGTAAATCTGATACGATATTTTGGTTGATTATAGGATTCGGAGAGCGTGGATCTTAGCTAGTTTCGCGAACAGGTGTGTATACACACACCACTTTAATTATAGATCGACAAATGCCGAAATCCCAAAATGCTGAGAAGCCGAAAGGCTGAAAGTATGGCTACAGCTATGACACGAGCGCACGAACGCGCGTGCGGATAAGTCGATACAACGACAGAGGTCACCATGAGCATCTCATGGTCTTAGGCCGTTTTTGGGGCCAAATGGACCAGAATGGGCCCGTGGGCCTTACACGAGTAATTTTTTGGATGGATAGAAAATAATGAGCCGGCCATGACGATCACATGGCCAAAGGTAGTTTTGGGCTTAGTGGGCCATACTAGCATGCGGGACCACTTGGGTCGAATATTGGGCTTTGGGCCCAATTACACCGTTTTGACCATATATGTTATCTGTGTCACACGAGACGACTGTAGACCTTCGGGAAGGTTGTTAAATGACTAAAATACCCCTAAGAAGCAAAATAACTGAAATACCCCTGTAGGATAAATTGACTGTAATACCCCTATAGGGTAAAATGACCGTAATTGTAACACCCCTTACCCGTATTCAACGCCAGAAAGGGTACGAGGCATTACCAAAGCACATACACTTGTAAACGTATTAAACTGAGTCATAAGATCTCATCCAAATTATACAAAATGAACTGCTAAATATTGAAGGCCAACATTTTAAGCCAAACCAATTATAACATATACAAATGACTAAGTCCCCTATACATGCCATAAACTTAAGAGGTTTGTATTCACTTTTACCCCACAATGATAGCTTGATAGTGTGATTACATCTTCGGCGATCTCCAACTTGAGTTAGCATACAACCCTATAAGATATGGGAAATGAAGGGAAGGAAGCTACAAAGCTTAGTAAGTAAGTATGTAAATAATAATTGATTTATTAACAGGCTTTTATAAATCTTCACAATATGTTCTCAAGATAATACAATCATAGTTGCACATAGTTCCACTTTTTATTCATGTTCATCTCAAGCTGTCTACTCGAGTCACAGTCACTAAATTATTTATATCTTGGGCTACGGAACTCCAAATTAAGATTCGATAATTTTCCCTGAAACTAGACTCAAATATCTTATTATCATAAATTTTCAGAATTTTTGGTTTAGCCAATTAGTACAATTTATTTTTCAAAGTCTCCCTTGTTCTGCTGTCCAATAGTTCCGACCATTCTTTGCTAAAATTTAATTATCTTTTCATACATAATTCAAATTATGTTCTAGTTTGTTTCTTATAAAAATAGACTCAATAAGGAATCTAATCATATAAATTATGTTCCAAAATTAGTTTTTTAAAATTTTAAATGATTTTTCCAAGTCAAAACAGGGGATCTCGAAATCACTCTGAACCAGTCTCACAAAAATCTAAATATCTCAAAATATACAAATCCTTTGCTTTCTCTGTTTCTTTTATATGAAAATAGACTCAATAAAATTTAAATCAATATCTCATCCAACTATAATTCAATTTATACTATTTATGGTGATTTTTCAAAATCACGTAACTGCTGCTATTTCAATCTATTTTACTGAAAATTTTACTCTCCCATGTTTTCTTTATATTACTTCCATATATGCACACATAACACCAAGCATGTTCAATACTAGCGATACAAATGAATAATCATCACCAATATTTATGAATACTCATAATGGCACTCTCACCATATCAGCCTTACCACAACTTCAATCACGTATCACATATCAAACACATTATGCACATATACACATAGTCACATGCACCCTTGCTCACACGTACATTTGCTACATTTCTCAACTGATCACATTCACTCTTGCACTTATTCATAACATGATCGTACCAATCACCATTAGTAGTTTATCTCGTTGAACCCCTTCGGAAAACACCCGATACTCGGTGGTCTCAGCACATAGCTCCACCTATACATAACTCGGCTTTCTTGTACACATGGTGAAGGTCTCTTATCACCCATGTGACCTAGCCATTACATCTTGTAGCTTTCTTGTCTACATGGTGTCCAACACTAGGAACCACTCATGTGACCTAGCTACTCATAACCCATAACTTTCTTGTACACATGGTATTACACATGTGACCTAGTTACATATGAAATTATTATCCCGTAGCTTTCTTGCACTTGGTGAAAGTCCCTTATCATCCATGTGGCCTAGCTACATATCAAATTTTGCCATCTCGTAGCTTTCTTCTACACACGGTGAAGGTCCCCTATCACTCGTGTGACCTAACTACATATTGTCCGTATCTCTCGATTTTCCGAAGGTTCAATCGAGAATTTCACATTCCATACATTTTCATATTATAGTTATCACCCAATGATTTCCATAATATCTAGCAAAATAATTATTGAACAAGTAAAATAAATACATTATTTGCATACCAACTTTCCATTTCACATAATAACCATATCATAGAAAACACCTTTAAGCACAACATTTCGACCCATTTTCCATGTCACCTATGTCACCTTTTATCATAAACATTATTATTAAATCAATTCACCAACATAATATACAAAACATGTAATTCAGCAAAATCAATTTAATACCACAATTTAGGTTTCAAACATACATTACGACATTATTGCATTATTATTTACACACCAACTTACCTCGGATCCAGAAACGGCAATTTACCAACTTTCTCGAATTTCTATTTTCCTCCCGTTCTAGGTCCAAATCTCATTTTTCGGGGTCTAAAACATCACATTTTACTTATTTAATTAGTGTACTACTCAAAACAGTCCCTAACTCAAATTTTTGCAAAATTATAAATTTGCCCCTAAAATTTTACATATTTACACTTTTGCCCCAATACTCAAAAATTAAACTTCAGCCCTTATTCTTATGTTTTATAACATGCTGATCATTTTCCCTTCTATGGAAACATCAAATTCTTACTCTAACATACACTTATGGAACATTAGGTATTTTTACCAATTATGTCGTTTTACTCGTTTTCACTTAAAATCGCTTAGTAAAAGTTTTTTAACATAATTTCAAGCTTCATATTCTACCATAAAACATCAAAATACACACTTTTCACCTATGGGTAATTTTCTAAAGATGAACCCTAACATGAATTATTGGTAGCATAAGCTAAATCGAGCTACCGGGACTCCAAAACCGTAAATAACTTGAAAAACGGGGCTAGAACGGACTTACCATGAGCTTGGAAAGTTAAGAAAACCCTAGACATGTCTTCCCTTGGTAAATTTCATCCATATGAAGAAGATGGACAAATTTGGCATTTTAATTTTGTTTTTAATTCATTTAATTTACAAAAGGACTAAAATGCCCTTACAAAAAAATATCTTATCTAACATATACCATACCCATTTTTGTCCAACAATTTAACCAATGGGCTAATTACCATTTAAGAACCTCTACTTTAAAATTTCATAGCAATTTGACACCTCTAACTTCTAGAACTCAAGTTTTGCACTTTTTACAATTTAGTCCTTTTGACTAAATTGAGTGGCCAAACGTCAAAATTTTCGAATGAAATTTTCACGAAATCATTCCATGAAATTGTAGACCATAAAAATATAATAAAAAGAAAATTTCTTACGTCAGATTTGTGGTCCCAAAACCACTGTTCCGACTAGGCCCAATTCGGGATGTTACAATAATACCCCTGTAGGGTAAAATGACCGTTAAGCTCCTGAAAGGCAAAATGACTAAAATGGCCCTACATTTTATATGATTGTTATTGTATGCAATTTATTGTATGTTTGCATTCATTGATATTATGTGCACGGGGGATGGGATCATTGATTTGGAGGAAGTATATGATTTGTTAGGGTCGCATGGTCGCTTGACGACTGTGGATCCACTGATGGCTTTAAGCTGATTATATGATTGGCAGCTCTGCTGTAACATTGGTTAGTGCCGCAACCGGTGCTACATAAGGAGTGTAGTGATGGGTGGGTCGATTAAATCCCCACAAGAGTGCAGGGTTGGACAGGAGACGGAATACAGGGTTGGTTTGGGTATTCATGCATTGAATATACTGATTTTGATATTGAGATGGGCTTAGGCCCAGATAGATGTGATATGTGACATTTGATATGGGTTAAGGCCGAACTGAGGCTATTATGGGCTAAGGCTGAATTGCCACCGTTACTGTGTTGGGCTTAGGGCCACATTGATTACTGTAATGGGCTTAGGCCCAAATTGATGTGATGCATGCTTTATGATCGACGAGGGTTGTACACACTGAGTTTTTGTAAACTCACCCCCTCTTTTTAATTTTTCAAGTAATCCTCAGTAGGTGGTTCGACGTACTAGAGGACTCGGCGGTGGCCACACTACGAACAACTTTAAATTTTAGTATTTTATTTTACCTTACTCAAACCGTTTTCTTATTGGGTTGTAATAAGGCCTCTTTTAATTTCTAGTTTTGATTTGGGATTTACAGTTTATTACGTTTTCTATCTGTTAAAAGTAGATCGAGGTTTTTCAAAATAATAACTGTTTTTCAAACGCTACATTTTCGCAACTCAATTTCTAAATACCACGTTTTTGTAAATCATTTGTTTTAAATTAAGCCTCCGCAACAAATAAGGCTTAAAGGGTAATAACGTTTTAAAAGGTAATAACTTTTTAATAAACTATGATAGGAAATAAACAAACGCAAACTGAGGTTTTGTACAAGTTTTAAACGACAAGAAGTTTTAAATTTCAAGAAGGGTTTTCATTGAAAACATGGTTTTTGAAAAACACTTCGATGTGACACGTCAGATTCGGCGCTAACGTCTAGGCCGGGTTTGGGGTGTTACAGCAGCAATCACAGAAAACCCCTCGACAAAACATCTGTAATACCCTGCCAGACCCAGAAAGCTTCAAATCTCAGATACGATCTTAGGTGGTTTCCAATCCAGTACAGTTTCAAATTTTCGAGGATCAACCCTAATCCCCTCGGCAGATACCACGTGACCTGGAAATGTCACTTCTCGCAGCCAGAACTCGCACTTACTGAACTTAGCGTACAATTGTTTCTCCCTCAAAATGTTTAGAACAATTAAGAGATGTGCATCATGTTCATCCTCAGTTCTTGAATACACCAAGATGTCATCTATAAATACCACCACGAACCGATCGAGGTAGGGCTGGAATACTCGATTCATCAAGTCCATGAAAGCAGCTGATGTATTCGTAGCCCAAACGACATCACTAGGAACTTGTAATGACCATAACGAGTCCTAAACGCAGTCTTATACACATCAGCCTCTTTAACTCTCAACTAATGGTACCCAGAACGGAGATCTATTTTAGAGAAAACTGACGCTCTTTGCAGCTGATCAAACCGATCGTCAATCCTCAGCAAGGGATACTTATTTTTGATAGTCAGTTTATTCAACTGCCGATAATCGATACACATGCGCATGGATCCATCCATCTTCTTCAAAAACAACACTGGTGCTCCCCATGGAGACACTTGGTCGAATGAATCCTCGGTCCAACAGTTCTTGAATTTGAGATTTTAGCTCAACCAGTTCCTTTGGTGCCATCCTATAAGAGGCGATGGACACTGAAGCTGTTCCAGGTAGGAGCTGTTCCAGGTAGGAGCTTAATACCAAATTGCACTTTGCAGTTCGGAGGCAACCTAGGGAGCTCATTAGGAAATACATTAGAAAAATCCTTAACTGTTCTGATATCTCCAACAGAAGGACCCTCAGAATCAAATACACCAATATAGGCTAGAAACGCCTCACAACCCTTGCGGACCAGTTTTTTGGCCCTTAATGCAGAGATCACATTAGTCAAAAAGTCTCTTCGTTCCCCAATCACAGCCACCTCCTCATCCTCCGAAGTCTTCAACACCATGCGTTTAGCAGCACAATCCAACCTTGCACGATGTTTTACCAGCCAATCCATCCCCAAGATCAAATCGAACTCACGAAACGGTAGCTCCATCAAATCCGCTGGAAATATAACTCCTTGAATCTCTAGGGGCACATCTCTGAACAACTTTTCTACTCTTACTGACTGTCTCAGTGGACTTAACACAATCATAACATTAACAGTACTCTGACACATGATACCCAAGGTGCCAGCCACAGTGCATGCAATGTATGAATGTGTAGACCCTATATCAATCAGAGCAGTGTAAGGTACATTATGTATCGTACCGATTATAACATTTGGAGCGTCACCATCCTCTCGGCGACGAGCAGTATAAACCAGTGCTGGCTACCTTGCCTCAATGTTACCAGCACCTCTGTTTGATGCTCTACGACCTCGTCCCATACCGTTTCCACCTCTAGCCTGCCCACGGCCTCTTGGTGGCTGCTGACCACCTCTCACTGGCTGAACATGACCTTGTCCTATAGCTTGCATCTGAACAGGCCTCTGAGGACAATTCTTAACCTGATGGTCCATGGACCCACATCTGAAACATGCCCCAATCTTCTTCCAGCACTTACCCAGGTGATTGTCGAAACCATTTTTATTCTAAAAAATAGGGATCGACTTTAAAATAAAATATGGAGTCACCACCAATGTTTTATTCAACGTGTGATCGGATCACCTTAAGATGGATTATTTTAATAAAACATTTGGATTTATTAAAACAATAATTTTTGGTCTACGAAATCTAAGAAAACAGGTTTGGAAGTCGGTTACGTGCGAGGAAGGATTAGCACCCTCACAACACCCCAAAATTGGTACCAAATTGATTAATTGATGTCCTAATGTCAAAAATTTGAAACGATTTTAGAAATGCAATTTCTTTTAAAGACATGGATAATTCGAATTGGAATCTAAGATTCTCTTGCTCCGAAGAAATAAAATATCACATCCAACACAATAGGATACGATATTTCAAGCCCTCGATGCTAAGATCCTTTCATGATTTCCAAAGTTCACGCGTTAAGATTTTTATAAGGATATTCAATTATTTAGACAAACAAAAAACCGAAACCCAGCACGATAAGGCACGATTCCTCGAGTTTCCAAACACGAAATATTGCCTTATTTTTTGAAAACATGGACAAAATTTTAAAAAGGATATTTGGTTATTTAGTCAAACGGAAAACCGAAACCCAGCACTATAGGGCACGATTCCTCGAATTTCCAAACACACAAATATTGCCTTATTTTGAAAACATGGACAAAATTTTCAAAGGGTATTTGGTTATTTGGTCAAACGAAAAACCTAAACGCAGCACAATAGGGCACGATTCCTCAAGTTTCCAAACACTAAATATTGCCTTGTTATGAAGAATTTTTAAAACATGCAATCATAAAACCAAATCTCAAAATGTATTAATTTATTTGGTAAACCGAAGCATCTATTAAAATTTGAATACTTTGGAATTTAAACCACCAAGCAATACCAAGAGAAAGCGATCATATCTTTAAGTGAAAAATAATATGTGAACTCAATATTATGCAGATGAATAATGATAATATAAACAATTTGAATACAAAATAGCAATTATTTCATGGCATATTCTATTTCAAAAGGCACAGTCCACCAATCGAAGACAAATAAAATAAAAGATATAGTAACCCTATGAAATTTACAAGGCAAATTATTACAAAATAAATTTTAAATAATAGCAAACAGATTTAAAACATCCTAAAAATATTTGGAACTAACAATTTGTGAAACGATTCAAAAATTAGTGTAATAATTTATAAATAAATTTATGAAACAATTATCATGTTAGAAGGAAATGTATGATGTTTAAAATAATCTAAAACCGAACATACTCATTATAAAGAAATTTAATAAATAATGTATATATATATATAAATATAATAAAAAATGTTTGAAATAGATAGAGTATAGTTTAAAATAAGATCTTTTAAAAGAACAATCGTATACATACATATATTAAAATCAAATATATACATAGATATATTAAAAAGAAAATACATACATTAAAA
This sequence comes from Gossypium australe, assembly GCA_005393395.2. NCBI lineage: Eukaryota > Viridiplantae > Streptophyta > Magnoliopsida > Malvales > Malvaceae > Gossypium > Gossypium australe. The sequence goes on along the minus strand of CM016614.1, from coordinate 59,444,144 downwards.
TATTACAAAATCAACAATATAAAGAAAATAAAATAATTCTAATACTAATTATATAAATGCATGTATAAGTTAATGATATATAAAAGTACTTAAATTAAATATTATATAAATCTTTAAAACAAGAAATATATAAAAGAACATATTGAAATTTAATATTTATATAATAGATTAAAAACACATACAAATGGAAGATAAAACAAGGAAGATAAACAAATTAAAACATTGTAAAATCGATAAATTAACTCAAAATAATTTATTAAAACAACTTATATAATATATAGATCTATTTCTATAAAAGGAAATTGCACAGATTGTGCATGAAAACTAAAAAAATACTAAATCGAAATAAAAATAATATTAACAGGCTAATTTATAAATAAATAAAACTATTAAACAAAATCAATGATCAATATAAATGCGCCCAAATGATCAGGGACTAAACCAGCAAATAATTAAATAGCCAAAACGCAGTGTACAGGCTGGACCAAATTGAAATAACATAAAAATTATAGAAAACGATTAAAAAAACAAAGAAAATGCATAACGGATTTAATCCAATAGCAGCAAGAAACAAAGGGACCAAACACGCAAATTATCCTTTCACAATGAAAACACGCGGGTCTCAAGGGAAACGGGTCGGATCGGATCGAGGCTGTGAAACGACACCATTTCCACGCTAACCCTCACGGCCTAAACGTCGCCGTTCTAATCTTATACATAAACAAAGAGTTTGCCCTAATCCTCACTGCGCTGATTTTCTCCAAAGCCAAACCCTTTTCTCAGAACCTTTCAATCTCTCCGTCCTCTCAGTCGACCCGTGGTTTCATCGGCGCCTAACGCACCTCCACCGTCGTCGCGATTCAAGGGGAAAAACCAGGTAAGGCTAAATCGACACCAAACAACAGGTATCAACCTTTTTCTTTTGTTTGTTTTACTTTTATTAAAAAAAATGAAACGGAAAAGAAAAAATCCAAATAGAAAGCAACCTTTATTCTTTTTCTTCCAATTTGTTCTTTCTGTATTTCGTATTGATACTCTTTTATTCTTAAAAATGTGAAGCCCTTTACAATGGCTTGTTTCGATTTTTATAACCGTATTCGAAAAACAAAAATAAAAATCCAAAATACAATCTTCTTTTTCTCTTTTTGTTGTGCTGTCTTTTGTCGTTGTTTTCGCAGGTACAAGGCCGTGTACGGAGGCGTGGATGTGGCACGTACGGAGGCTGTGCGCTGGAGCTTGCGACGCTGGTGCACGCGTGCCTGGGAGGTTGCTTGTGGCGCTGCTAGGCTGGCTAAGGTTTTGCTTTTGTTATCTGTTATGGGCTAAGGTTTGGTTTGGGCTAGGTTTAGTATTTTGGGTCTGTTTTTTGGGTTAGATAAATTGGACTGTTTGGACTGTAATGGGATTGGGATTTTTATTGGTTTATGAATGGTTTTAATTTGTTATTGGGCCTCGGGCATAAATGGGCTCTTACAGTGATGTCTCTCACAATCAGCACAAGGTTGTGGTCTAGCAACAGCAACAGGAACTCCAACCTGAACTGGCCTATCAAACTTGGCCTTCTTTATAGGCCTTTTAGAAGAACCTGAGGGCCTAGAATCCCTCTTATTTCTGCCCCTATCTTTTTCGCGGTTCTAGCGCTCAGAGCGCTTCACATCCTTAGCAATTTTTGCCTTTTCTACAAGGGCAGCAAAGTCTCGCTCCCTATGTGGAGCTATCAATACTCGTAACTCATCTCGAAGGCCATCCTCAAAACGCACATAGCGTTCATACTCAGTTGCTACTATCCCACGAGCATATCGACCTAACCGCAAGAACTCTGCCTCATATTTCGCCTGTAACAGACCAATTTTGACCCAAATCGGAACGGTGGTTTCGGGACCACGAATCCGAGCCTGAGAGATATTTTAATATTATATTTTGTGTTTGTCATATGTGATTTAGTGAGTGTGAAAATTTCGTAGAAAAATTTAGTCGTTTAAGTGCTCAATTTGATAAAAAGGATTTAATCGAGAAAAGCGCAAAAGTTGCATGCTAAAGTGAAGAGTACTAAATTGATTGTGGCTTTTTAAGTGGGTGTACCAAAAGGGCAATTAGCCCATTCACCATAGTAAGGGACGGCAATGGGCTTTTATAAGTCCAAATTACATGTTAATTTAGTTTATTACCAAGTTATATTAGAATATTAAGTAATAATGTTAAATTATATGTGAAATACAACATTATTATAATAAGAATGAGTGGGAAGAAAGAGAAAATCACATTGTTCATCTTCTTGGCCGAATTTTTGAGGAGAAAAACTACATTGTTGGAGCTTGAAGTTTCGGCAACTTAGAGCTTGATTTGGGGTAGGTATTTTGCTTAGTTTTTGATAAATTTTACGTTTTTGAGATCGTTGCTTCGTATATTACCCGACCCATGTCTAAATTTTTGAAAATATTATGTATGTAGGATTCGGCCATTAACAAGCTTGGATAGTTTTGATGTTTGATGATTTTAAATTAAATGTATGTTAAAGATTTACAAGTTTTGTATTGGGATTTTTGGTAATTTTGAGTATATAGGGCTAAATTGAAAAGAATAAATTTGTGAAGGATTAAAATGTCAAATAAACGAAATGCATGGACACATATGGCCATAGGGGATATTCGGCCAAGCTATAAAGTTGGAAAATTTTGCTTATTTGGTGTTTTGTGTAAATTGGACCAAATTGTAAAAATGGGAAATATTAGGGGCAAAATGGTAAATTTCCCATTAGGGTGTTTTGAGACTAAATTGAGATGAAATGAGATTAAATGAGCTAAATTCTAATGTGTTTTAGATCAAGAGCAAAGAAAGACAGAATTAGACCGGGGAAAGACGAAGGTTTTCGAATAGCCGATTCGCATGGACTATCGACAACCGAGGTAAGTCCTTTAGCTAAAATACGTCAATAAATTAATTATGAACTTAATGAATGATGAATTGTGAAAATTTAGAGTATAAATTCATGATGTAGCCGAATGTAAATGAATAGCATTAAAGTGAATTTATTTTGGCTAAGGCAAAGTGAATAAGTAAATTCTTGAGCTACCTTGTGTTTAAAAGTTATTTACAAGTCTAATGAATGATAGAATCTGTATAAGTTTGGTGTTGAATCATGAGTTGGCCGAATGAAATGATGATGGATTGGATTGTTTTCAAATATATTTAATGTAATGTGAATAAATGCATACGGTTCGTTATGTGACAGCGAAATGTGAAAGGCTTGAAAAAAAAAATTTATTCTGACATTCGGGCTTCGAGCCTAGCAGGCCTTGTGCCGGTGTTATTTTTCGGGCTTTTAAGCCTAGCAGGCCTTGTGCCGGTGTTATTTATCGGGCTTTTAAGCCTAGCAGGCTTTGTGCCGGTGTTATTTATCGGGCTTCTATGCCTAGCAGGCCTTGTGCCGGTGTTACTTTTCAGGCTTTTATGCCTAGCAGGCCTTGTGCCGGTGTTACTTTTCAGGCTTTTACGCCTAGAAGGCTTGATGCCGGTGATGTATTTTACAAAATAGAAACCGAAAATTTTGTTCAAGGCGAATTAAAGTAAACTCATCGAGTTAACGGCTCAGGTGAGTATGTGAAGTAGAAATGAATTTCTTACTTATATAGACAAGGAAAATCAGTAATTTATTACAAATGGCATGTGTTATGAGTGTAGAATATATACATATATAAATATGGTATTAATATGTGTTCTTAGCTTTACTGATGAATGATATGATTGTGGTATCATGGTCTTCTAACATGAGGATACATGACTAGGCATGTTCAACCACATGAGTTGTTGTGTAATTGATGCCATGTTATAGTAATTGACATTTATGTATATAAATGCATGTACCTACGATTATACGATGACAATTTGGGTTTCGAAAGGTTGGTTTATAAACAAATATTTTGATCATAAGCATGTGGGTGAAGAGATATTGTTTCTACGAATCCATACTTGTCAATATGAGTATGTAAATTTAAGTTTGAAAATGAGTATGAGTACAAGTCCACAAGTTAAATTATAGTAATTTAATTGCTGAAATCCAAATGTTATTTTTTTATGAAATTAGGACTTACTAAGCTAGCAAGCTTACTGTGTGAAATGTTTCCTCTGTTTTATAGATTAGGTGCAAGCTACAAGCTCATCGGGATCGTTCGGAAAGTCACTCACACTATCAATCTGCATTTTGGGTACTCTTTCATTTTGGTTTTAAACGAAGGCATGTATAGGAAAGACTTAGTATTTGTTTGATGAACTCTTAAGGTATATGTATATAATAGCCATGCGAATATGGCTAAATTTTTAGTAAGTACGATGTTGTGTTTCGATATATATATGTTGGTTCATAATGGCAATGTTTATGAAATTCTTAATCCAGGTTAAATCGTTTTTGTTAAGAAATATTTGCATACAAAATGAATCCTTGAATTTGGGATGTAGGTAGGTTAAGTTAAAAGCTAATCTTTCATAAAATGCAACAGAACAGCTTGTAGTAGCAGCAGTGATGTGAGTTAGAAAAATCACTGAAAATAGGATATATTGAATTTGAAGGTGAATGAGATATGAAATTAAACCTTATTGTGTCTATTTTTACCTGAAAGAAACAGAGTAGGTAAAAGATTTATATATTATAGGATAATTAAGTTTTAGTGAGACCTGCTCTGAATGAATTCGTGAGTCACTGTTCTGTTTTGAAAAAATTGTCCAAAATTGTACAAAAATAATTAGGAATCATGGTTTATATGTGTAGAACCCTTAATGAGTCTATTTTTCATTGGTATAAACAAGAACAGTATATGAAATTTGTGCAATGAGATAACTGCATTTTTGTAGAGACAGGTCAGAATTGTCAAGCTGTGTAATAAGGGTAACTTTGATGAATAAACTGTACTAATTGGCCACATGAAAAATTCTGGAAAAATTATGGTAAAAATTTATATGAGTCTAGTTTCAAGGAAAATTTACGGATCTAAATTTCGAGTTTTGTAACTCGAGTTATAGTCAAATTAGTCGGCATGACACAGTTTGACAGCTTTAAATTTTTATGTCCTGAACTTGTAGTCAAGTCTAGTAATACCTCTTACTCAACTCCGGCGATAGTCTCGGGTAAGGGGTGTTACATTTGATTGGTATCAAAGCTTACGGTTTAGTCGATTCTAGGACTACCGTAGCGCGTGTGAGTCTAGCTATACATGCCTTTATTATATGTTGATAGTGTGGTGACTTCTGACAGCCTGAACTTTGTTTTATATAGTAAATGGACACTGATCCTGAAAGAGCCGAAGCTGATGATGTGGAGAGCGTGGCGCCTGACCGTACCCACGGATTAGCGCCGATAGACTCTCGACCTGTTTCGGGTAGCCACGAAGGAGAGACTAAACAAGCCTTTTATCGGATGATGAATGAGTGGTTTGCCCAATTTATTCAAAATAACCCGGCTGTACCCCAACCTCCACCCCCGAATAATCCAACCCTGATTCCTCCAGCTTCCCCGATGATAGATCCGATGAGATCTAGTAGGCCCCCAGTTGATAAAATCCGAAAATATGGGGCCGAAGAATTTAAAGCTAATGACGATGATGACGCTGAGAGAGCCGAAATGTGGCTTGATAACACTATTCGGGTACTTGATGAGCTGTCTTGTACACCGGATGAATGTTTGAAGTGTACTATATCCTTACTGCGGGACACTGCATATCACTGGTGGAATACACTAGTATCAGTGGTTCCGAAAGAAAAAGTGACATGGGATTTCTTCCAAACTGAATTTCGCAAAAAGTATATTAGCCAAAGATTCATTGATCAAAAACGAAAGGAGTTCCTTGAGCTGAAACAGGGGCGAATGACCGTAACAGAATATGAAAGAAAATTTGTCAGGCCCAGCCGATATGCTAGAGAGTGTGTTTCTACCGAAGCTATTATGTGTAAAAGATTTGAAGACGGCCTAAATGAAGATATAAAGATGTTTGTTGGCATTCTTGAAATCCAAGAGTTTGTAACTTTAGTTGAGAGAGCTTGCAAAGCTGAAGAGCTCAGAAAAGAGAAAAGAAAGGCTGAGACAGAAGCTAGAGACATCCGAAAAAGGTCTTCGGGTAAAGTCTTTCATTCCACGATCAAGAAGCCCAGAGATGACTACAGCCGACAGAAAGCTACTACAGATCCACCTAGACGGAATCGACCTCCTATGAGCTCCCGAGCTACCTCGATAGCCAGTGTTGGTAACGTTCCACAAAATAGAGTTGAATGCAAGCACTATGGGAAATGACACTCAGGGAGTTGTAGATTCCATGATCGGTCTTGCTATAAATGTGGATCGTCAGATCATTTTATTAGAGAGTGTCCGAAGTTAGCTGAGCAGAATACAGGTCAGAACATTAAACCGAGCAACGTGTCAATGCGAGGTAGACCACCCAGACATTCAGGCAATGTAGGTGGTAGTCAGAAAGGAACGAAGAACACTACAGATCGATCTGAGGCTAGAGCTCCGGCTAGAGCATATGCTGCGCGAGCTAGAGAGGATGCTTCCTCTCCAGACGTCATTACCGGTACTTTCACTCTTTATGATACTACTGTGATTGCACTAATTGATCCTGGTTCGACTCATTCTTATGTGTGTGAAACTTTAAAATTTGGCAAGACTCTGCTAGTTAAGTCTACCGAGTTTGTGATTCGTGTGTCCAACCCTTTGGGTAGGTATGTGCTTGTTAATAAAGTGTGTAGAGGTTGCCCGTTGATGATTCGAGATTATTGTTTCCCAGCTGATTTAATGTTGTTGCCCTTTAACGAATTTGATATAATCTTGGGTATGGATTGGTTAACTTCACACGAGGCAGTAGTGGATTGTAAAAGAAAGCTTATCGGTTTGAAATGTCGAAACGGTGAGACCATCAGAATTAAATCTTGTGACATAAATGGGTTGCCTACAGCAATATCCTAAATGTTAGCCCAAAAATATGTAAGAAAAAGGTGTGAAGCTTATTTGGCTTATGTACTGGACAATAAAATGTTCGAGGAACAAATTGAGTCGGTATCGATTGTATGTGAATACCCCGATGTGTTTCCTGAAGAACTACCGGGCTTACCCCCAGTGCGAGAGATTGAGTTCGGCATTGAGTTAGTGCCAGGGGTGACTCCGGTTTCAATAGCTCCGTACCGAATGGCGCCTACTAAGTTAAAAGAATTGAAAGCGCAGTTGCAAGAGTTGACAGATAGGGGCTTCGCACGACCGAGTTTCTCTCCTTGGGGTGCACCGGTTTTATTTGTGAAAAAGAAGGATGGGCTATGAGAATGTGTATCGATTACCGGCAACTAAACAAGGTGACTATAAAGAATAAGTACCTGTTACCTCGGACTGACGATTTATTTGATCAGTTGAAGGGGGCTTCAGTGTTTTCGAAGATAGATTTGAGATCGGGCTATTATCAGTTGCGAGTCAGAGATTCAGATGTGCCAAAGACTGCATTCCGAATGAGGTACGGACATTATGAGTTTTTAGTTATGCCATTTGGACTCACTAATGCACCTGCTGTTTTTATGGATCTAATGAACCGAGTCTTCCGACAGTTTTTGGATCGGTTTGTAGTAGTGTTTATTGATGATATATTGATCTACTCCAAAAATGAAGCAGAACACGTTGAGCATTTGAGAGTAGTACTACAAACCTTGAGAGATCAACGGTTATATGCAAAGTTCAGTTAGTGTGAGTTCTGGATGAACGAAGTCAGCTTCTTGGGTCATGTGGTTTCGGTGTCAGGTATTCGGGTGGATCCAAACAAAATAGCAGCCATACTTGATTGGAAACCACCAAAGAATGTTTCTGAGATCCGAAGTTTTCTAGGCCTTGCGGGATATTATAGACGATTTGTAAAAGGTTTTTCCGTAATAGCTACACCCTTGACGAGACTACTACAGAAAGATGTCAAATTTGAGTGGTCAGAAAAGTGTCAGAAAAGTTTCGAGCAGTTGAAAGCCCTTTTAACCGAGGCTCCAGTGTTAACTCAGCCTGAATCGGGTAAAGAATTTACTATTTTTAGTGATGCTTCCTTGAATGGGTTGGGTTGCGTTTTAATGCAAGAAGGCAAGGTGATAGCCTACGCTTCAAGACAATTGAAGCCACATGAAAAAAATTATCCAACTCACGATCTGGAGTTAGCAGCCATTGTGTTCGCATTGAAAATTTGGCGTCACTATTTATTCGGTGAAAAATGTCATGTTTATTCAGATCATAAAAGTCAAAATATTTAATGACTCAGAAAGATCTAAATTTGAGACAACGCCGATGGTTAGAATTGCTGAAAGACTATGAATTAGTGATTGACTACCATCCGGGGAAAGCTAATGTTGTTGCGGATGCGTTAAGTCGAAAATCATTATTTGGTCTTCGTGCATTAAACGCACGGGTGGCTATGTCTGATGATGGTTCGATCATAGCTGAGTTACAAGCAAGACCGATGTTTATTCAGCAAATTTGTGATGCACAGAAAGTTGACGAAAAGTTAGTTGCTATTCGGATTCAGTGTGAAAACGCTACAGAATCAGATTTCCAGATAGATGCAAATGACTGTTTGAATTATAAAAGTCGATTGTGTGTTCCGATGAACTCAGATTTGATACAGATGATTCTGAGTGAGGCCCATAATGGCCGAATGTCGATACACCCGGGTAGCACGAAAATGTATAATGATTTGAAACAGTTCTATTGGTGGCCTGGCATGAAACGAGATATATCCGAATTTGTCTCCAAGTGCTTAATCTGTCAACAAGTGAAAGCTGAGCATCAGGTACCATCCGATTACTTCAGCCAATCATGATACCCGAATGGAAATGGGATAGAATTACCATGGATTTTGTATCCGGTCTCCCTATGACACCTAGTAAGAAAGATGCCGTATGGGTTATCGTTGATAGACTGACTAAATCAGCTCATTTTGTGCCGGTACGTACCGACTATTCACTTGACAAACTCGCCGAATTGTATGTGTCGCAGATTGTAAGATTGCACGGTGTACCGAGTTCCATTGTTTCAGATAGGGACCCAAGATTTACATCGCGGTTCTGGAAGAAATTGCAAGATGCTTTAGGTACTAAACTTCATTTTGTACAGCCTTCCATCCGCAAACAGACGGTCAGTCTGAGCAAACTATTTTGATACTTAAGGACATGTTGAGGTGTTGCGTTCTCGAGTTTGAAGGTACGTGGGAACGATACCTACCTTTGATCGAATTTTCTTACAATAATGGCTTTCAATCTAGCATAAAAATGGCACCTTATGAAGCCTTATATGGTCGAAAATGTCGCACACCGTTGTATTGGACTGAGCTCAATGAGAATAAGATACACGGGGTTGATTGGATTAAAGAAACTGAACAGAAGGTGGTTGTAATTAGAAGTAATTTGAAAGCTGCTTCGGATCGTCAAAAGTCCTATGCCGATTTAAAACGCAAGGACATTGAATTTCAGGTCGGAGATCGGGTGTTCTTGAAAGTTTCTCCGTGGACGAAAATACTCCGATTCGGTCAGAAAGGCAAGTTGAGTCCGAGATTTATCGGACCGTATGAAATCATCGAGCGTATAGGGCCTGTTGCTTATCGATTGAAACTGCCCCTTGACTTAGAAAAGATACACAATGTATTTCACGTTTCGATGCTTCGCAGATACAAATCGGATCCGTCCCATGTGATCACCCCGTCAGAGATTGAAATTCGATCTAATTTGACCTATGATGAGGAACCGATCCGTATCTTAGCTCGGGAAACCAAAGAGTTAAGAAATAAAAGAGTTCCATTAGTAAAGATTCTATGGAATCGTCACGGAGTTGAAGAGGCTACGTGGGAGCCTGAAGAGTCAATGAGGCAACAATATCCGAACTTATTTAACGGTAAGATTTTCGGGACGAAAATCCTTAAGGGGGGAGAGTTGTAACAGACCAATTTTGACCCAAATCGGAACGGTGGTTTCGGGACCACGAATCCAAGCCTGAGAGATATTTTAATATTATATTTTGTGTTTGTCATATGTGATTTAGTGAGTGTGAAAATTTCGTAGAAAAATTTAGTCGTTTAAGTGCTCAATTTGATAAAAAGGATTTAATCGAGAAAAGCGCAAAAGTTGCATGCTAAAGTGAAGAGTACTAAATTGATTGTGGCTTTTTAAGTGGGTGTACCAAAAGGGCAATTAGCCCATTCACCATAGTAAGGGACGGCAATGGGCTTTTATAAGTCCAAATTACATGTTAATTTAGTTTATTACCAAGTTATATTAGAATATTAAGTAATAATGTTAAATTATATGTGAAATACAACATTATTATAATAAGAATGAGTGGGAAGAAAGAGAACATCACATTGTTCATCTTCTTGGCCGAATTTTTGAGGAGAAAAACTCCATTGTTGGAGCTTGAAGTTTCGGCAACTTAGAGCTTGATTTGGGGTAGGTATTTTGCTTAGTTTTTGATAAATTTTACGTTTTTGAGATCGTTGCTTCGTATATTACCCGACCCATGTCTAAATTTTTGAAAATATTATGTAGGATTCGGCCATTAACAAGCTTGGATAGTTTTGATGTTTGATGATTTTAAATTAAATGTATGTTAAAGATTTACAAGTTTTGTAGTGGGATTTTTGGTAATTTTGAGTATATAGGGCTAAATTGAAAAGAATAAATTTGTGAAGGATTAAAATGTCAAATAAACGAAATGCATGGACACATATGGCCATAGGGGATATTCGGCCAAGCTATAAAGTTGGAAAATTTTGCTTATTTGGTGTTTTGTGTAAATTGGACCAAATTGTAAAAATGGGAAATATTAGGGGCAAAATGGTAAATTGCCCATTAGGGTGTTTTGAGACTAAATTGAGATGAAATGAGATTAAATGAGCTAAATTCTAATGTGTTTTAGATCAAGAGCAAAGAAAGACAGAATTAGACCGGGGAAAGACGAAGGTTCTCGAATAGCCGATTCGCACGGACTATCGACAACCGAGGTAAGTCCTTTAGCTAAATACGTCAATAAATTAATTATGAACTTAATGAATGATGAATTGTGAAAATTTAGAGTATAAATTCATGATGTAGCCGAATGTAAATGAATAGCATTAAAGTGAATTTATTTTGGCTAAGGCAAAGTGAATAAGTAAATTCTTGAGCTACCTTGTGTTTAAAAGTTATTTACAAGTCTAATGAATGATAGAATCTGTATAAGTTTGGTGTTGAATCATGAGTTGGCCGAATGAAATGATGATGGATTGGATTGTTTTCAAATATATTTAATGTAATGTGAATAAATGCATACGGTTCGTTATGTGACAGTGAAATGTGAAAGGCTTGAAAAAAAAAAATTATTCTGACATTCGGGCTTCGAGCCTAGCAGGCCTTGTGCCGGTGTTATTTATCGGGCTTTTAAGCCTAGCAGGCCTTGTGCCGGTGTTATTTATCGGGCTTTTAACCCTAGCAGGCTTTGTGCCGGTGTTATTTATCGGGCTTCTATGCCTAGCAGGCCTTGTGCCGGTGTTACTTTTCAGGCTTTTATGCCTAGCAGGCCTTGTGCCGGTGTTACTTTTCAGGCTTTTACGCCTAGCAGCTTGATGCCGGTGTACAAAATAGAAACCGAAAATTTTGTTCAAGGCGAATTAAAGTAAACTCATCGAGTTAACGGCTCAGGTGAGTATGTGAAGTAGAAATGAATTTCTTACTTATAATAGACAAGGAAAATCAGTAATTTATTACAAATGGCATGTGTTATGAGTGTAGAATATATACATATATAAATATGGTATTAATATGTGTTCTTAGCTTTACTGATGAATGATATGATTGTGGTATCATGGTCTTCTAACATGAGGATACATGACTAGGCATGTTCGACCACATGAGTGGTTGTGTAATTGATGCCATGTTATAGTAATTGACATTTAAGTATATAAATGCATGTACCTACGATTATGCGATGACAATTTGGGTTTCGAAAGGTTGGTTTATAAACAAATATTTTGATCATAAGCATGTGGGTGAAGAGATATTGTTTCTACGAATCCATACTTGTCAATATGAGTATGTAAATTTAAGTTTGAAAATGAGTATGAGTACAAGTCCACAAGTTAAATTATAGTAATTTAATTGCTGAAATTCAAATGTTATTTTTTTATGAAATTAGGACTTACTAAGCTAGCAAGCTTATTGTGTGAAATGTTTCCTCTGTTTTATAGATTAGGTGCAAGCTACAAGCTCATCGGGATCGTTCGGAAAGTCACTCACACTATCAATCCGCATTTTGGGTACTCTTTCATTTTGGTTTTAAACGAAGGCCATGTATAGGAAAGACTTAGTATTTGTTTGATGAACTCTTAAGGTATATGTATATAATAGCCATGCGAATATGGCTAAATTTTTAGTAAGTACGATGTTGTGTTTCGATATATATATGTTGGTTCATAATGGCAATGTTTATGAAATTCTTAATCCAGGTTAAATCGTTTTTGTTAAGAATATTTGCATACAAAATGAATCCTTGAATTTGGGATGTAGGTAGGTTAAGTTAAAAGCTAATCTTTCATAAAATGCAACAGAACAACTTGTAGTAGCAGCAGTGATGTGAGTTAGAAAAATCACCGAAAATAGGATATATTGAATTTGAAGGTGAATGAGATATGAAATTAAACCTTATTGTGTCTATTTTTACCTGAAAGAAACAGAGTAGGTAAAAGATTTATATATATAGGATAATTAAGTTTTAGTGAGACCTGCTCTGAATGAATTCGTGAGTCACTGTTCTGTTTTGGAAAAATTGTCAAAAATTGTACAAAAATAATTAGGAATCACGGTTTATATGTGTAGAACCCTTAATGGTCTATTTTTCATTGGTATAAACAAGAACAGTATATGAAATTTGTGCAATGAGATAACTGCATTTTTGTAGAGACAGGTCAGAATTGTCAAGCTGTGTAATAAGGGTAACTTTGATGAATAAACTGTACTAATTGGCCACATGAAAAATTCTGGAAAAATTATGGTGAAAATTTATATGAGTCTAGTTTCAAGGAAAATTTACGGATCTAAATTTCAAGTTTTGTAACTCGAGTTATAGTCAAATTAGTCGGCATGACACAGTTTGACAGCTTTAAATTTTATGTCCTGAACTTGTAGTCAAGTCTAGTAATACCTCTTACTCAACTCCGGCGATAGTCTCGGGTAAGGGGTGTTACATCGCCACTGTCTTATTCCCTTGGGTCGGCTTAGAAGTTCCCTTCTTCGGACGTCCACATAACTTGCGCCTACATACTTCCCTTGAAAGCGCCTACATACTTCCCTTGAAAGGCCACTTTAAAGAAATCCCATGTCAATCGTCGGCCTGCGTACCCTCTCTTAGGGTGAGCCACCACTGGTAGGCCTCATCTCGCAGTAAGGACACTTCTCCTTTTAACTTTGTTTCACAGTACAGTTGAGGTCGTCCATTATTCTTTCAGTGGCCTCCAACCAGTATTCTGCCACATTTGGGGCTACTCCAAAAATACCCCTGAAAATTTCTGCTCCATTAGACCAGATTCGCTCTGAAATTGACCCTCGGCCTACTGCACCAACATTAGATCCAACAACCCTCTCTAAAATGCGAAGAATAGCTCGGGATAGGACATCATCTCTAGCCGCTCGATCATAAGACCTCGTCTCGGTCACCAGTGAAGCTGATGCTTCCCTAGCAGGCATGTGGCCCGATGCTGAAGACCCGGTCCGTGCACGTCCTTGGCCTCTATCGCGGCCCCGCGTACCCCTTCCGCGAGTACCTCTTGTGCTCATTCAATGTACGCTTTATCTGTTTTAAAAGTCTTATGCATCAGATTAAAATTTCAGTAATTAATAACAAATGTGTTATGAAAGACAGTCATTAGGGGTTTATTATCCCAGATCGAGGTCTCCCTGCAGTTTTCAGTCTTCTACGGTCTCAGTTTTCTCTATCCAGAGTTCACAGTATAGTCCTATTGATACGAACTCACCTAAAAAGCCTGTGACGGAAGTCAACCGAGACCCAATCGAGCTACCTAATGGACCAATTACGCGCTCCCGTGCCAAACAATTCAAAGATGCCGCGTCAGCTTTGGTGGCACAAATTTGGAATACAGAAAAAAAAGAGCCCAAGAACATGCTGAACTGTTACAATTTATTTGAAGTTGAATATACTAGCTAGTTCGACTGCTAGTTTATTAACACTATTACGCATGTTTGATTTATCTTCAGTCATTTATTAGTTTGCTGCATTTTCTTATTTCATGTTAATTTATCTAGATAGTACGAGTTTTTTTTTTAACATGTCCTTTGTCGAAGTTGAATGTTAGTGTGTCTTGTTAACCTTTGTTTTACCTAGTGTTTAAATAAAGTGTTTAAATTTTGTGCTAACGATGTTCAGCTGAATTTTACTGATGTTGGTTTATATGTTTTGTAGGTGTCGCCAAATGTGGAGTACTCTAATGAAACTTGCGCAAGATTGATGCATGTTGGACGATTACAAGTTGTAAATAATTAAGACAAAGCATTGGAAGTGGATGAAGAACATGGATAGCATGCGTGCACTGCTTGGGCAAGGGGTGATGGAAGTCATGGAAGGATGGTAGCTAAAAGGAAAACAAACATGGAACATAGCATGAACGCACAAAGGAGAAGATTCTCCATGAACAACAAATGGGCAGCACATCCATGAGCAAGTGACGCATGGGCATGAGGGAATAATGTGGAGCATTATAAAATTGAAGCATGAAATGGTGATAGTGGAAATGCATGGACGACACAAATAAAATAGAGCTTATTGGATGCATGAAATTAAACAAAATGTGAAAGTGTGATGTGGAAATGCATGGACGGCACAAGGCATGTGGCTTTGGAATAATTAATCAACAAGATGGAACTTACATGGAGCATGCGGCACAAGCTTACAAAATGGAGCATGAGTGAATGAATTTTAAAATGATTGAATAGCACATGTAAAACTTAGAGTATGGGACGACACAAGCTTGCAAGATAGAGCATGATGGAAGAATTTTAAATTGCTAAGCACATAGAGTATGGGACGGCACAAATGAAGCATGAAGGAAAGCACAAATGTTCAATTGTCATGTGCAGGAGGGGTGCTTAGTGGAGCCTTGATTAAATTATTTAGAAAGTTGGATGCATGAACAAAGGTGGACGGCAAGGCTAAATTAAAATTGAGGGAATTAAAAATAAACATGTGCTAAATTAAAGGTGTTG
Source organism: Gossypium australe (assembly GCA_005393395.2). Taxonomy (NCBI): domain Eukaryota; kingdom Viridiplantae; phylum Streptophyta; class Magnoliopsida; order Malvales; family Malvaceae; genus Gossypium; species Gossypium australe. The sequence goes on along the minus strand of CM016614.1, from coordinate 59,428,898 downwards.
GACGACATTGCTTTCTTTTGTGAGTTATTGAGGCTTATAAATAGCTTGTCAATTTTCAATTGAAGGGGGAATTTTTTTTCATGAATGAATATTTTTCTTTTTGGTGAGTTTAATTCACTCTCCTAATTCTTCAAGGTTCGAATTGACTTATCTAGTTTCTAGTGGCGTCATTCTATCCTTGTTTCGATCTTATCATCCTTTGGGTGTGGCGTTCATTTACTTGTACCGTTGGTTCCTATCTTGCTAGATAGTGGGTCTCGGTTTATTCAAACTCCTTTCATTCATTTGAAGCTTATAAGATTCGGGTCTTTAATATATATATTAAAGGTTCTTTCTTGCTTCAAATCCGAATCTATCCCAACCCCTTAATTATTTTATTTTCCAAACTATTATCATTAAATTACCCTCTAGTTATCTATAACGAAAAACTACCTAATTTACGATCGAGCAACATTTACGATTCGTTTCAAACCCGTGACGATTTGTATCACCTACTATCTATAGTAGTTTCTCAGTATAATGTCTCAGTCTATAATAGTAAAAGTATGAGAGGACTTACAGATTTGGCACCGGAGACTCGGTGTGCCACACTTGTGAATCTTTCAAAATGTTTCCAATCTTTAAAAATCCATTTTTAAAAAAACTTTTCAAAAACCCATTCCACAGCCGAGTTTTGAAACTTGGCTCTAATACCAGTAAATGTAACACCCCAAACTCGGCCTAGACGTTACGACCGAATCTGACGTGTCACATCGAAGTGATTTCCAAAATTTGGACTTATTGATAAAAATTCTTATGTAAGTTAAAACCCATTAAGTTTTTATTGCTTGAGAACATTCGACAATTTAAGTTATTACAATCTAGAACCATCTTATCAAAACGATTGCCATATTTATTACCATTGATTTCTTAAACTGAATAAAATCGTGGAAGCTTCTTTAACTAAAAACCTTGAAGTTTAAAAATGCGTGTTTTTCTTGAAAAACAGTTGTGATTTTGAAAACTCTTTTGTTCGTTTGGCAGTTTAAAACAAGAAATCAAAGCCCAATTAGAAATTAAATCCACCAATAGCCCAATATGAAAATTAGAATTAAATAACAACGTCTAAAGCAGAACATCAACGATCATGTGGTCACCTCCGAGTCCCTCGCGGCTCCAAGTCGTCTAAGGCTAGGGATTACCTATACAGTTAAAAAGAAATGGTGAGTTTAGGAAAACTCAGTGTGTAATCCCCTAGCAGTCAATCAGTAATAATATGCAGTAACAATCTGGGCCTGAGCCCTATTCAGTAACAGTGCAGTGTGGGCCTTAGCCCATTACAGTAACAGTGTGGGCTTAAGCCCAATACAGTATCAGTACGGTGAAAATATGCAACCCACCCCAATCCAGCCAACACACCACCCATACCAACAAACACACCATGTGGGGATAAAATCGACCTACCCAGCCAGCACACTAATATCGCAACATAGCTGCTAGTAATAATAACGTAGCAGAGCTGCCAGTAACAGTATATGTGGCTATGCCACCAGTAATAGTGAATGTGGGAGAGCCACCAGTACAGTACTTCCTATATCGAAATTCCAACCCCATGCAGTATGTCATGTCATAAGTAGTTCGTGTATGCAAAGTGTCCTACCCAGTACAGTCATACAAATAATCAAACACTCATCAGTCAACCTACCTCTAAGGGTAAAATGGTCATTTCCATCAAGTAGGGGTATAATAGTAATTTTACCTTTTAGGGGTATTTTGGTCACTTTACTTATTTTGGGGTCCCGGTGCAAATAACGACCTCTCCGAAGGTCTACAGTCACTTCGAGCGACACAGATAATTTAGATGGTCATAACAGTGTAAATGGGCCCAAGGTCCATTATTCGGCCCAAGTGGGCCCACAAGCTCGTGTGGCCCATTTAGCCTAGATTCAGTCACAGCCATGCGAACTATATAGCCCATTCCAGTATTTGCCACTTATCGTGGATTTTATTCGTGTGGGGCACACGAGTCTATTGGGTCCACATGGCCCATTTTGGCCAAACGAGGCCCATGTCGGCCCAAGAGCATGAGAATGCTCGTGGTGGCCACTAGAGTCTACCGCTCACGATTTGTGGGCTTGGTTTACAACACGAGCGATCGCACACTCGTGGGGCCACAAATGCCAAAGTTTCAATTTTTCAACTTTTCGGCTTTTGTCGATTCACAGTAGAGAGGGGTGTGATTACACACCTGTTTGCGCAACGAACAGATTATCCCACGCGTGATCAACCTACAATCATCCCAACACAATCAATCTCTCCTCCTTTAGAACATTAATACTAAAGCCCCAAACTGATATTACCACTTACCTTGACCAAAAGTTATGCGATTATTATTCTTAGATCACTGGTTGAAAACGATCACACCCTTCTTCTCGATTTACTGCGCATAAGACGAATTTCATTAGTAGTAATTGTTTAATACAAGGCTTGAGTTGATGCCCAACATCCAAAGAATTAGAGTTAGAATAGATTGGGTATTCGGTCAACACTACAAAACAAGCCTACTCACCCCACAGTATTCGACCAAAGAGGAGAAGGCAGAGATGTGTGGAGAAACAAGGCAGTTGACGCTCCACTGATTGTTAGAAACTATCATCCACAGGGTTTCGAAAAAACAAGATAAGATTTGTGTCATTTAGTCTATATTGGAAAAACTGAGAAATAAAAGAGAGGGGAAAAAGGAGATGTAGGATTCGGCTTACCACAGTGTTATGAACAGAGGAAGAGATCGTTGCCCACTACCAAATCGATTGGCACAACAGAGAAAGAAAAAGAGTGTGGGCCACTCAGTCAAAGAGGAAAGAAGAACAATTGAGAAAAGGTGAAGGAGAAATAAAGAAGAAAAATGAGAAGATTGGCTATGAGAGGAGCCGATTGATAAAGAAATGTTAAGGGAGAGTAGGTGCTAGATTCAGCCAAGGAGAGAAAGAAAATAGTAAAGGTGGAGAGAAAGAAGCAGTCGACAGCAGTAGAGAATTCGGGTACCAACAAAAGAAATGACACGAATGGTCAGAAGAAAATGTCACGAATGGTCAGTTTCCTCCAAAATGGCAGCAAGAGAATTCGATAGCCCTTCACTACTAGCCTAAACTGAATATCTGAGTAGCTAGACACCCAATTTAGCACAACTCTCTTCTCACTCAAATTCCTTGATTCTGTAACACCCCAACTCGGCCCATGCATTTCGACCGGATCTGGCATGTCACTGCTTGTACTTTGAAAACTTTTGCTTTGTTGGTTTTTGAAATTGTGAGTTAATTAGTCAATATTTAAGTAAATAAGCGACATTTTAAAAAATAACCTTGTATTAATTATTATTAAGTATAAATAAACCTTATCATAAAATCCATAAGTTTCTTAACATTGTAAACTCCTAAGTTGAATAAAAACTAGGGGCCTTATTACAAAAATATTCCCAAATGAAAAAAAATAAAAAAATAAACTTAAAGAAACTCCAAATTAACTTGTCAAAAGAAACTCGATGGCCCCTCGAGTCTGTCTCGGCTCCCATGTCCACGATCTACTGTTCATCTGGAAGAGTAGAGAAAAGGAAAGCGTGAGTCATAAAGACTCAGTGTAAAATCTCAAAACACACATCGACCTGAGCCCACAAACACATTATGCGCCCTGGCCCATACAGGAAGGCATCAATCAAATCACATAATAAAAAAAGAGAATAACCCAACCCATCCTAGGTTTCCATCCTCACACACCATCCCGTACCAACCATCACACCGTGGGGGATTCTACAATCAACCCTCCATCCGCTACACACCAAAACGACAGCCGTACTGCCTATTCCTATTAAGTAGGAATCATTAAACGTGGCATAGCCACCGATCACAATGTGACCTTACATTTAAATTATGCGGGATTTCTACCACCGATCACCAAGTGACCTATCATGCACTTCCCCTTCAATTATCATCATTCCCACCCCATGCATACATACATGAAGAAACATCAAGCATATATATATTCTTCAATACACATAGGGAGTTCTATGTTTACGTACCTGGCATCCTTGCCTAACCCTTTTTAGGGTTCCATTCGACTGTCTATACAGCCTTATTCTGGCTTTTTAGCCCATAACATACAAAAATAATATACATACATGTTTATTAGTAGCGTGTTAGAGATCTACACACCTGATTAATGTCGATACCCTTGCTAAACCGATCTACAACATTGTTCAAGAAGCCGGAAAGATGTGAAACTACGGCCTCTCCTATATTCGGCCATGGTTAGTGTTCTACCCAATTTTATGTATTTGAATAAACAACTCTTCTTACCTTAAAATCCCGAAATTGAAGACTAATGATTTTTTAGCTTTTAGATATAGTCGACCAAGCTTCCTTCAAATCCCAAAAACCATTAAACTATTTAGCTTTCGGCTTTTGCTTTTCAAAACCCGGGAATAGATTATGAACTAAACAAGAATCGACTCTTACCTTAGCTTAGGAGATTCGGCTAGCACTAGAGAGAGGATTTGGCAATGCCAATGGAAGATTTAAATGCCGAAAGTATAGAATAATTTCTCAAATAGGATGAATAAAAGAAAAAGCGATGGATGCTTCGGCTTTTTAGAGAAATAGGCACAAGGGAAAAGAAAGTGGGGAAAAGTTTTGGCTTTTGAAGAAATTGAAGAAATAAATTTGGAGAGGGAGAGGCTAGGGAATTTTGGCACCAAGGGAGAGGATTTTAGGGTTTTCAATGTCAGAAACAAGGAGCTAGCCCCCCCTATTTATAGATTTTTGACACCTACTGCTAAATACCGAAAACGCCTTTAAAATTTAAGCTAGAAGAGAGGAGAATTTCGGCACCCTCTATGCCATGCAGTAGCTGAATTTTACAGTCCTCTAGGTGGTGGATTTTCGGCCAACACTTCCTTTGAAGATAAGCTCCTAACTTTTCTCCTTTTTATCTATGATATTATCACTTAAAAATTCGTATATATCTTCCTATTTTTAAGCCTTATAGTCGTCCACCTCATTGATTCTAAATGCCGAAATTTAACTCATTTAAATTAAAAGATTTGGGCTTCATTAAACTTAAATTTAAATCCCTTAAATCCCTTGTTGTGGCGTCACCCTTGCTCCCATTTAATTGCCGAAGATGGCCCAAAAACATGGGCTCCTTGCGACCCAAAACTTGTTCCTTTTTAATTGTTAATGATGCCACCTTAAAATAATTTAATTTGGGCCTTTGCCTAATTCTAAGCCCAAATTTAGACCCCTATCACTTAAATTAACAAATTAATTCTATCCCTACACTAAATGGATAGGCCCAAAATTTTAGGATGTTACAGTTTCTACCCCCGTTAAAGAAATTTCGTCCTCGAAATTTCCAACTAACTAGTAATCATACTACCTAAGTCACTACTATGCTTTCACTGCGCACTCTAATTCTAAAGACAAAATAAGCACTTAGTATACTATGGTAGGGTAGGCACCGGTATTCGCATCTAGAGCGTCCTCGTCCCCTTGGCGACGTGCTGCATAGACCAAGGCGGGCTGCCTCACCTCAAAATAACCTGTACCTTCATGACCATGTCCTGTGCCATTGCCACCATTGACTTGACCACGGCCCCTTGGTGGTTGTTGACCTTCTCTTCCCGGCGGCATTCTCTTGACCTGTGGGCCCTTCACTGCCCCGTGCTGCGGACAGTTTCTAACTTGGTGGTCCGTAGATCCACACCTAAAACACTTTCCAGTGCCTGCCCAATACTCACCGGTATGGAACTTACCACATCGAGCACACACATTTGTTTCTGGTTAGCCGCAACAGGTCTCATCCTGTTTCGGCCCGCTGACCTAGGTCTTTTCAAGTTTGCCCAACTGCCCTTGACGATTCAAAATTCCTCTTATTTCCTCCCCTATCTCTATCCTGATTCAACTTTTCAGTCCGCTTAACCTCCTCGACTATCTTAGCCTTTTCCACTAGGACAGCAAATTCCCTTTCCCGCTGTGGGGCTATCAAAACACGCAAATCATCCCTCAGGCCATCCTCAAACCTAACACAACGTTCATGCTCCGTGGCTACCATCCCACGAGCATAACGGCTAAGACATAAGAATTCAGCTTCATACGCAGCCACTGACCTACTCCCTTGAACCAGATTCAGAAATGCTCTGCGCTGCGCATCCACATAACTCGATCCATTGTACTTATTCTGATACGCCGTTTTAAAGAGTTCCCAGGTGATACGGTCAGACACTGTACCATCCTTAACAGTAAGCCACCATTGATGTAACACCCCGTACCCGAGACCGTCGCCGGAGTTGAGCAAGAGGCGTTACTAGACTTGACTACAAGTTCAGGACATAAAAATTTTAAAGCTGTCTCACTGCATCACGCTAACTAAATCGATCATAATTCGAGTTACAAAACTCGAAATTTAGATCCGTAAATTTTCCTTGAAACTAGACTCATATAACTATTCACCATAATTTTTCCAGAATTTTTCATGTGGCCAATTAGTACAGTTTATTCTTCAAATTCACCCTTATTACACTGCTTGACAATTCTGACCTGTCCCTATAAAACTGCAGTTATCTGATTGCACAAATTTCCTATGATGTTCTTGTTTACCAATGAAAAATAGACTCATTAAGGGTTCTACACATATAAACCATGCTTCTTAATTATTTTTGTACAATTTATGGAAATTTTTCCAAAACAGAACAGTGACTCACGAATTCATTCAGAGAAGGTCTAACTAAAACTGAATTATCTCATAATATATAAATCTTTTGCCTACTCTGTTTCTTTCATGTAAAAATAGACACAATAAAGGTTTAATTCGATATCTCATTCACCTTTTAATTCAATATACCCTATTTTGGTGATTTTTCTAACTCACATCACTGCTGTTACTACAAGCTGTTTTTGTTGCGTTTTATGAAAGACTAGCTTCTAACCGAACCTACCTACATTCCTAATTCAAGGATTCATTTCGTATATAAACATTTCCTTAACAAAATGATTAAACTTTGATTAAGAAAGCATAAACCTTGCCATCATGAACCAACATACATATCGAAACCCAACATCAACTTACTAAAAATTTAGCCATATTCGCATGGCTATTACATACATAAACCTTAAGAGTTCATCAACAAAGACTAAGTCTTCCCTATACATGCCTTCTTTTAAACCAAATTGAAAGAGTACCAAAATGTAGATTGATAGTGTGGGCGACCTTCCGAACGATCCCAACGAGCTTGTAGCTTGCCTAATCTATAAAACAGAGGAAACATTTCACACGATAAGCTCGCTAGCTTAGTAAGTCCTAATTTCATAAAAATATAACATTCAAACACTAACAATTCAATTTCTACAACTCAACTTGTACTTATGCTCATTTTCATTATCAAGCTTTCAATTTCATATCCATGTAACTAGTATGAAATTGATAGGAAAGTTTCTCCTTACCCACATATTTATGATCAAAATATTCGTTCGTAATCCGATCTTTAAAACCCAATGTGTCATCATATAACCATGGGTACCATTATTCATATACTTGGATATCAATTATTATAACATGTTATTAATTATACAACCACCCTTGTGGCCGAATACACCTAGTCTTATATATTTACATATTAAACGGCCAAAGTCACGATACCACATCATTTATCAATAGAACCGAGAAATACATACCATTGGTAATAATCACTGAATCACTAGTTTACCTTATCTTAATTAAGTAAGAAACTCATTCCTACTTTACATACTCACCTGAGCCGTTAACTCGATATATTGCTTTAATTCGCTTGAACATAAATTTCGGTTTCTATTTTGTAAATACATCACCGGCATCAAGCCTGCTAGGCGTAGAAGCCCGAATAATAACACCGGCACAAGGCCTGCTAGGCATAAAAGCCCGATAAATAACACCGGCACAAGGCCTGCTAGGCATAAAAGCCCGATAAATAACACCGGCACAAGGCCTGCTAGGCATAAAGCCCGATTATGTCACCGGCACGAGGCCTGCTAGGCTCGAAGCCCGAATGTCAGAAATTTTTACATGCTTTTCACATTTCACTATCACATATCGAAACATATACATTTATTCCCATTGCATTAAATAAATTTGAAATCAATCCAATCCATCATCATCACATTCGGCTATATCATGGATTTATACTCTAATTATCCACAATTCATCATTTACTAAATTCATAATTAATTTATTGACATATTTTAGCTAAAGGACTTACCTCGGTTGTCGATAGTCCGTGCGAATCGGCTATTCGAGAACCTTCGTCTTTCCCCGGTCTAATTCCGTTTTTCTTTGCTCTTGATCTAAAACACATTAAATTTAGCTCATTTAATTGCTTTTCATCTCAATTTAGTCCCAAGACACACAAATGGGCAATTTACAATTTTGCCCCTAATGTTTTCCATTTTTACAATTTGGTCCAATTTTACACAAAACTCAAATTATGCAAAATTTCCTAACACTATGGCTAGGCCGAACCTTCCCCATAACCATGGGTATCCATGCATTTCATCTATTTGACATTTTAACCCTTCACAATTTTATTCTTTTCAATTTAGCCCTATAAACTCAAAATCACCAAAAACTCCAATACAAAACTTGTAAATCCTTAACATACATTCAATTTTAAACCATCAAACATAAAAACTACCCAAGCATGTCCATGGCCGAATCTTATATACATAGTATTTTCAAAAATTTAGACATGGGTCGGGTAATACACGAAACAACGATCTCAAAAACGTAAAATTTATCAAAAACTAAGTAAAATACCTACCCCAAATCAAGCCTTAAGTTGCCGAAACTTCAAGCTCCAAAAATGGAGTTTTTCTCCTCAAACATTCGGCCAAGAAGATGAACAATGTGATGTTCTCTTTCTTCCCACTTAGCTTTATTATTTTATGTTATAATAACACATTTAATATACCTTATTTACTAATATATCAACATAACATAATAGGCTAATTTAACATATAATTTGGACTTATAAAAGCCCATTGCCGTCCCTTACTATGGTGAATGGGCTAATTGCCCTTTTGGTACACCCACTTAAAAAGCCACAATCAATTTAGTACTCTTCACTTTAGCATGCAACTTTTGCGCTTTTCGATTAAATCCTTTTATCAAATTGAGCACTTAAACGATTAAATTTTTCTACGAAACTTTCACACATTTTAATTCACATATAATAATCATGAAATAAAATATTAAAACATTTCTCGGACTCGGATTCGTGGTCCCGAAACCACCATTCCGATTTGGGTCAAATTTGGTCTGTTACAACTGATATGCTTCATCCCGCAGGAGGGATACCACTCCTTTCAACTTCTCCTCCTCCGTGAAATCCAAATCATCCATTATGCGTTCTACCGCCTCCAACCAATACTCAGCTGAACTTGGGGCTACACCAGAAATTCCTCTAAACACTTCTGCCCCATTGGCCCTAAGCCACTCCGGCACAGATTTCCGGGCTCCTCTGCCCATACCAGCCCCAACAACCCTCTCTAAAACCCTTAACATTGCCTGAGATACCCATCATCTCCGGCAGTCTGATCCTGAAATTCCTCCTCCACAGCTGGCATCTCGTTTCCAGAACCATGACCAGACCCTACTGGTTCCGACACCGTCCTCTTACCCCTACCACGACCACATGGCGGACGTCCTCGACCCCTTGTACTCATTCTACCGATTCACGTTTATCTGATTAGAAATTTTATGAACTATTAGTTTTCTTCCACTGTTTTAACCACGGACAGTCTTATGAATAATAGCTTTAAGAGTAGTTCTTTCGAATTCGTATTCATATCCTCTAAGAAACATATACATGAACTCACGTTCATTACAGAAAGTGTTGTTGGTGGTGTTTGTTGTTTTCACTATCCAGGGGTATTTTTCGTAATTTTTATCCTATAGGGGTATTTTCGTAATTTTTTGAAATAAGGTTCCTTGGTGATTTTGTCAAATAAGGATATTTTGGTAATTTTTCATTCCCGGGGGTATTTTGGTAAGTTTGAAAATCGGGGGTATTTTGGTAATTTTGAAATTCTGGGGTATTTTGGTAATTTTGAAATTCAGGGGTATTTCGGTAATTTTTGAAATCTAGGGTATTTTAGTAATTTTGAAATCCGAGGGCATTTTGGTAATTTTGAAATCCAGGGGCATTTCGGTAATTTTGCCAAACAAGGGTAATTTGGTAACTCTACAAACCATGGTTATTTTGGTCATTTTGCAAAACAAGGGTAATTTGGTAATTTCCTTCATAGCTGTGAACATTTTCAAATCAAGTGTTTTTTTTTTGAAGTGTACAAAACTTAGGGGTTTTTGTTTGCAATAGGGTGGTTGGTCCCTTTCGGGTTTTAATTATGGGTTCAGCCCATGAACAAGTCCTTATTGCTAGAGTGAACAGTCACTATGCACCAGGTAAGATTCCAGCGAAGAGGAGGTGAGTCACTAAGACTGCTTAAATACCAAGCTCTTCCGGATCTACTCCTAGACATGTATATGCCTGTTACCACACCTTAGACTTGCGACTTGTTTACAGGTTTGTTTAGTAAAAATTAAGTCTTATGTAATTGAAGAGTTGTTTGTCTAAGCCTAGAGTCCATCAAGTTCTAATTTAGATAGTCTACGTCCCATAAAGCCCGTTAAGCCCACATTTATATCACAATCAGGAGTTGAGAATACTTACCTGGGTGGATTGGGTGCCGGTAGACTCGAAGGCCATGTCTTCAAACCAAAAATTTTTCTTAATATAATTTTTTTTCTAAAACACTTCTAGACCCATTTTACAGCCTGAGTTTTGAACTGGGCTCTGATACCAAATTGTCACACCCCAAACCCGGCCCATGCGTTTCGACCGGATCTGGCATGTCACTGCATGTACTTTGAAAACTTTTGCTTTGTTGGTTTTTGAAATTGTGAGTTAATTAGACAATATTTAAGTAAAGCGACATTTTAAAAAATAACCTTGTATTAATTATTATTAAGTATAATAAACCTTATCATAAAATCCATAAGTTGCTTAACATTGTAAACTCCTAAGTGAATAAAAACTAGGGGCCTTATTACAAAAATATTACCATAATGAAAAAAAATAAAAAAATAAACTTAAAGAAACTCCAAATTAACTTGTCAAAAGAAACTCGATGGCCCCTCGAGTCTGTCTCGGCTCCTATGTCCACGATCTACTGTTTATCTGGAAGAGTAGAGAAAAGGAAAGCGTGAGTCAAAGACTCAGTGTATAAATCTCAAAACACACATCTACCTGAGCCCACAAACACATTATGGGCCCTGGCCCATACAGGAAGGCATCAATCATAATCACATAATAACAATAAAGAATGAATAACCCAACCCATCCTAGGTTTCCATCCTCTACACACCATCCCGTACCAACCATCACACGTGGGGATTTCTACAATCAACCCTCCATCCGCTACACACCAAAACGACAGCCGTACTGCCTATTCCTATTAAGTAGGAATCATTAAACGTGGCATAGCCACCGATCACAATGTGACCTTACATTTAAATTATGTGGGATTTCTACCACCGATCACCAAGTGACCTACATGCACTTCCCCTTCAATTATCATCATTCCCACCCCATGCATACATACATAAAGAAACATCAAGCAGATATATATTCTTCAATACACATAGGGAGTTCTATGTTTATGTACCTGGCATCCTTGCCTAACCCTTTTTAGGGTTCCATTCGACTGTCTATACAGCCTTATTCCAGCTTTTTAGCCCATAACATACAAAAATAAATATACATACAGGTTTACAGTAGCGTGTTAGAGATCTACACACCTGATTAATGTCGATACCCTTGCTAAACCGATCTACAACTTTGTTCAAGAAGCCGGAAAGATGTGAAACTACGGCCTCTCCTATATTCGGCCATGGTTAGTGTTCTACCCAATTTTATGTATTTGAATAAACAACTCTTCTTACCTTAAAATCCGAAATTGAAGACTAATGATTTTTCAGCTTTTAGATCTAGTCGACCAAGCTTCCTTCAAATCCCGAAAACCATTAAACTATTTAGCTTTCGGCTTTTGCTTTTCAAAACCCGGGAATAGATTATGAGAACTAAACAAGAATCGACTCTTACCTTAGCTTAGGAGATTCGGCTAGCACTAGAGAGAGGATTCGGCAATGCCAATGGAAGATTTAAATGCCGGAAGTATAGAATAATTTCTCAAATAGGATGAATAAAAGAAAAAGCGATGGATGCTTCGGCTTTTTAGAGAAATCGGCACAAGGGAAAAGAAAGTGGGGAAAAGTTTTGGCTTTTGAAGAAATTGAAGAAATAAATTTGGAGAGGGAGAGGCTAGCGAATTTTGGCACCAAGGGAGAGGATTTTAGGGGTTTTCAATGTTAGAAACAAGGAGCTAGCCCCCCTATTTATAGATTTTTGACACCTACTGCTAAATACCGAAAACGCCTTTAAAATTTAAGCTAGAGAGAGGAGAATTTCGGCACCCTTTATGCCATGCAGTAGCTGAATTTTACACTCCTCTAGGTGGTGGATTTTCGGCCAACACTTCCTTTGAAGATAAGCTCCTAACTTTTCTCCTTTTTATCTATGATATTATCACTTAAAAATCCGTATATATCTTCCTATTTTAAGCCTTGTAGTCGTCCACCTCATTAATTCTAAATGCCGAAATTTAACTCATTTAAATTAAAAGATTTGGGCTTCATTAAACTTAAATTTAAATCCCTTAAATCCCTTGTTGTGGCGTCACCCTTGCTCCCATTTAATTGCCGAAAATGCCCAAAAACATGGGCTCCTTGCGACCCAAAACTTGTTCCTTTTTAATTGTTAATGATGCCACCTTAAAATAATTTAATCTGGGCCTTTGCCTAATTCTAAGCCCAAATTTAGACCCCTATCACTTAAATTAACAAATTAATTCTATCCCTACAATAAATGCATAGGCCCAAAATTTTAGGATGTTACAGATTCTCTCCCCTAATCCCTCCTTGAATCTCTCCATGACCAGTTCAAACACCATTCAAATCTATTTAGACTCCCCTTAGCTATGTTTCAGTCCAACTCTACTTCCTTCACAGCTCAAGCAGCAAAATAAATACCCACTGCGCCCAGGACTTGAACCCCAGACCTCATAGTTGCACAACACGCCACCTTACCACTAGGTTACAAACTATTCATGTGTCATAAAACATGCATTAATATTTATAAGGCCTACATGCCAATGTCCAGATTCATTTAAAAGAAAAATTAAAAATTTTGCAAAAGCCAAGACTTAAACCCAGGCTTCTCAAACAGTCCCAAACACACCCAAATCACTCAACCACAGAAGCACACAGGTATTTGTGTCAGAACATGCAAAATTAAAGACCCTATATTTTGGGGCGTTACAATCATGGTTTGCTTCGTATTCTAAAATAAAAAAATCAACGAGAAAGATAAATTTATCTACCCTTACGAATACGTCTTCGATTTTACCTTTCGGATGGACATAAGATCTGTCAACTAATTGCAATGTCACCTTGGTGTGTCTTGCCTTTCCAGTTCCTAGCTTTTGAAAATAACATAGGCACTAAATCACATGATGCCTTACCAATATAATGATTTCCAATTGAATATGGAATGGTGAAACTCCCGAGGTCCTTCAAATTTGGAGATAGTTTTTATCAACATTGCTGTGCACCCTTTAGTGAGAGAAATAATTTCAAATTCTCCCAATCTGCGCTTCTTTGACAGTATGTCTTTCATAAATTTCACATAATTGGGCATTTGCTCCAAAGCTTCTACTAGCGGTATGTTGATATGGAGTTGTTTCAAGACATCCAAAAATCTGTTGAACTGAACATTCTGCTTAGAATTATCAAATCCCTGGGAAAAGGTAAAGGTGGTCGTCCTTTAGATTGTTGATATTCTTTTACTGTCACATTTTTGTTGGCAATCTAATTTTCTCATAACATTTTTCTATTTATCCTTTTCAGATGGTGTATTTTTTCAGTTGATTCTAAGATCTTTTCATGATTAAGTCTTGAATCGTCCTCTTCTGCCTTGACATTTTGAACAACATCATCTACCTGAGTCCCTCTTATGAGAGTAATAGCCTTGCATTACTCCTTGCCTTGTGTCCTTGAATTTTTGGTGTCGTTGGGTAATACTCCCTACAGTCTTGTGTTCAAGCAGCATGGCTATTTGCCCCACTTGATTCTCAAGTGCTCAAAGGGATATAGCCTGGCTTTGGATCACATAATAATTCTTGGTCATATACTCCTTTAACAAAGATTCAATAGAAGTAGATGATGACGCCTGGACATATTGATTATTTTGTCGGGGCATTAGTTGAACGTATCCTGACGGTGCATTGTTGACATTCTGCATTACGAAGTATTGAAATTTCCTCCATTTTGATTATTCCAACTAAAATTCGGATGTTGTCTCCACCCTAAATTGTAGGTATTGGAGTAGGGATTACTGTTTCGATTAGAGTTCCCCATATGGTATACTGACACTGGATTGGATGGACATTCATCAAACTTGTAACTTTCACCAGAATAAACATATGATGATTTAGCTGCTTTATTTCCTGCACAATAGTTGAAGGTTTCATGGTCTTAATTATTTTAGCTAGAGAAGATACCTGGGCCATCAATGAAGTGATTGCATCGAGCTCAATCATATTGGAAGCTCTCTTACCCATCCCAACCGTGTAGTCGAATATGGTGATCATTGTTGGCAATTTTTTTCCAAAATTTTGTATGCTTCATTATATGTCTTATCCAGCAAAGTACCATTTGCTGAGGCATCAACTACCATTTGAGTCTAGTGCTGGAATCCATGCATCAGACATTTCCTAATTAACTCATTAAATCGCTCCCACACTTCATATTGTGTTTCATCTTCAAATTGCAGAAAGGATTTAATATCATTTCTCAACTTAGCATTCATAGTGGGAGGATTATACCTTAACAAATATTTCTAGCAAAGGTCATTCCATGATGCCAGTGTTCCTAATGGAAAAATATTTAACCATGCCCTGGTACGATCGCTTAAGGAATACGAGAATAGCTTAAGTCTCAAGGCATCTTCAAGAACATCTTATTGTTTAAATAAATTAAAGACTTCTAGAAAAGTCTTAAATGTAGTCGTAGGTCTTTAGTGGGTAAACCACCAAATTGCCTTACAGTTTGTAACATCGGGAACATTATCGGTTTCAACTCGTATTGCTAAGCTTGTATAGTCGATCTAACTATTCTTGGATTCAAGTCATCTAGCATCGGGACAACATGCTCTTTAATTGGCCTGTCTCAATCATCTACCACACGCCCCATGTGAGGATTCTCATTATGATCATTTGGTTTTGCCATTGAGATCATTCCTATTTCCAACCACTTTCTCAATTTTTTTCTCTTTCTTCGCAAAGTTCTGTCAATCTCTGGATTAAAAAGGTATTCTGTGTTAGCAAGAATGCCTCTTCTCATGCTTTGATGGCAAACCTGTAAAAATTAAATAAAACTACTAAGTAAAATAACCAAACAAAATTTCACCAAATTGTTTATCCCTGGAAATGGTGCCAAAAACTTGTCACGTGTAAAATGGTATACGATTTTTGTGCAAGTATGCATGTCGATTAAAGTAATAAAGAGGTAAGTGAGATCGTTCCCTTGAGGATCGGATTGAGGAAAAGAATTGGTCAAGTTGTCTTAATAAGGTAAAGTTAATGCTATAGTAAAATGATTAAAGGAAATGTTATGGCAAAAAATAAGGTGAATATGCGATGATGGGTAAATAACTGTAACACCCTGTAACATCCTCAATTTTTGGGCCTATGCATTAACGGGTGAATATGTGTAATGGAGTTAATTGAGCATTAGGGGTCCAAATTGGGCTCAGGCTTAGGCAGAGGCCTTGATTAAAATTATCTGTTTGGGCATTATAGGATTTAAAAGGTAGTATCTGTGTTTTAAATGACAATATGGGCTTGTGGCCAAAGGTAAGTGGCGCTACAATGGAGCTAGAAGTGGCGTCAGTAGCAAGGAGGGGAGGAGTTGGAGCTAATTAAGTCTCTTTTGGAG